>OY728128.1:1886500987-1891500987 GCA_963277665.1 Viscum album | reverse complement strand
TGGTGCGAAGATTCGTTGGATTGGAGGGATATTACCAGAGATTCATTCCTAATTTCTCCCGGATATCAGCACCAATGACGGCCTTGACCAGGAAGGGGCAACCCTTCGTGTGGACAGAAAATTGACAGCAGGCTTTTGAGCAGCTGAGACAGAGTTTGATGAGCGCCCCAGTCTTAAGATTGCCGGAGGAGGGCGTTGAGTACATAGTTTTCTGCGACGCATCAGGGACCGGGCTCAGCTGTGTCCTGATACAGCGACATGCAGTGATTTCTTATGGTTTACGCCAGCTTAGGCCACATGAGTAGAACTATGTGACTCACGATCTCAAGTTAGCAGCGGTAGTCTTCACATTGAAGATGTGGCGACACTACCTTATGGGCGAGCGGTTCATTGTCTACTCTGACCACAAGAGCCTCAAGTACATCTTCTCACAGAAGGATCTAAATATGAGGAAGAGGAATTGGATAGAGTTCCTACAGGACTATGATTTTTAGATCATCTATACTCCTGTAATGGAGAACAAGGTGGAAGATGCCCTTAGCAGAATGTCGAGCTCACAACTGTTGAGGGAGGTGACACATCAGTTGGCCGCGTTACAGTTATCCTTCATGGATGGAGAGGATACAACTTACCTATAGTCGATGGTTGTCACCCCTCCACTCTTACAGTAAGTTAGGGAGGCACAACTTGGGGATGTCGACTGTGTGGATTTATGTTCTCAATTATCCATAGGACATGCTCCTGAGGGATATTCGCAAGGTGGGGAGAACGTACTTCTTTTCAGAGGACGCACTGTTGTACTAATGGAGTTCCAGGAGGAGGTCCTGAGGGAGTTTCATACATCCCCTTTTTTGGTACATCCTAGAGTGGAAAATATGTACAAGGATATTCGATGACAATTATGGTGGTTAGGTATGAAGAAGGCATGAGCAGAGTTCGTTTCTTGATACCTCACATGCCAGTAGGTGAAGGCTGAGCACCAGGTTCCAGTGGGATTAGCTCACCCCCTGGAAGTTCCAGAGTGGAAGTGGGATTGAATATCGATGGACTTTGTGATGGGAATAACATGGACTTACAAGGGGCATGATTCCATCTGGGTGATCGTTGACCGACTCACCAAGTCGGCCCAATTCTTAGCTATCAGGGAGTAGAGTTACGTAGAGAGCTTGGGAAGCCTCTATGTGTAGGAGATAGTTCGACTTCATGGCATCCCCTCGACTATAGTCTTAGACCGTGACGCCTGATTTACATCCCAGTTGTGGAAGGGATTACAAGAGGCTTTTGGTACTCATCTACACTTGAGTACATCGTTTCATCCCCAGACGGATGGTCAGACGGAATGGACCATTCAGGTTCTGGAGGATATGTTGTGAGCCTATATCCTGGACTTTGGTCGCAGTTGGGAGGACCACCTACCAATGGTGGAGTTTGCATACAACAACAGCTACCACTCCACCATTGGTATTAAACCATTCGAGGCTTTGTACGGGAGACCCTGCCGGTCACCGCTTTAGTGGACCAACCCTGGAGAGTCACCAATCATGGGTCCAGAGTTAGTGTGAGCTACCAAAGAGAAGGTGAAGATCATCCTGGAGCGGATGAAGACTACCCAGAGCCGACAGAAGTCTTATGCTGACAGATGTCGGAGACCTCTGGAGTTCGAAGAGGGAGACCACGTATTTCTTCGGGTCTCACCTCAACGAGGTTTGCAAAGATTTGGATGAGGTGGAAAGATATCTCCGAGGTTCATCGGACCTTTCATGATTCTATGCAGAGTTGGCAAGGTGGCATACTGCCTAGCTCTACAGCCATAGTAGCATCGGGTACATGATGTCTTCCATGTGTCACAACTGAGGAGGTTCGTGCATGACCCATCACATGTCATCAATTGGGGTGAGCTGGACATCGAGGATGGAGGGACCATTGCTGAGTACCTAGTGGAGATCGAGGATCGGCAGGAGAGGATCCTTCTTGGGAGATTGATTCCCTTGGTGTGTGTCTGGTGGCAGCATGAGAATCTTTAGGAGAGAATGTGGGAGCGGGAGGCCCAGATCCTTGCCCAGTACCCTCATCTTTTTGAGTAGACTTTTTTTTGGATTTTTGGGGATGTAAATCCCCAAGGTGGGGAGAACGTAATGTCTCAGATTTTCCATTTATTATTTTTAAATATTATATGAAATTATTTCGAGACCAGATGCAAAGACGACACATCATTCTGAGGTCCAGTGAGCCTAGAATGGTGGATTGAACTATTTTTTAGTTAAGTGAGTCGGCACTTGTGCGCGGCTGTGTAAATTTATAAACGGATATCCGAATTAAAAATTTGAGCGCACCGTTGCATCCAGGACGATGAATTTACCTAAAAATTAGGCTAACCTCGACCAGTGCGGGTTGAGAGAAAAAGTTAATTTTCGGACGTTTTAAGTAAAATAAAATATAATAAATTAACAAGTTTATGTTATTTCATTTAAGGAGACATTCGCTGCAGCGCGATAACGGCGCAACTGTTTCCTAAATTAATTGAGCGTCATAATAACTTCAATAAGGTTAGTAAATGTCATTAATGCTGCCACGTAATTAAATGAAAACATGTTTCCCTTTTTAATGGGTTATGCAATTGTTGATCGTTGGTGATGTTTGAGAGGAACCTCTGCCGAATCCGCAGCGCGTTGGAGAAAACTCTCGGTGACGAACGATGATGGATCGAAGTTGAGAATTTCTATGCCAACAACATTAAAGGATATCGACGACAACAACAGCGCGACACCTTCACCAACGATCAATCCTTTCAAAAGGTAGGGGTTGTTATTTCAATTTTTTCCCTGTATTTGAGTTTAAACAACGAATGCAGATCAACCACGATCAAATTGATCCGCGTACTTATACGTTCTTATAGGAGGGATTTTCTTTGGGAAGATTATAGGGTATTTATCCATGCTTTATGTTATTGCTGATTCTTGCTATGTTTAAGCCTATTAATGGGAGCGAATCAATGCCGTGACAAATGATGGTGGAGGTTCATTCTTTAATTTGTTTATTTGGATTTCTCCCCCTTTCTTTCCTCGCGCGTTATTCATGCTCTTCATAGGGCGACGAACAACATATCGTTGTGCATTCGTTCTGTGATGAAACGATCCCAAATCGATGGTTCGACATCGCAACGACCTTGTGGATGTGCGGCGACGATGGAGGAAGAAGAATCAGACAAGATCAGAAAGAGAGTCCTTTGAGCGTTCTTCATGTAGGAAGATCAGAACACATTTTAAGAGCTGATAGGAGGCCTGAAAACGACGGAAGCGGCTTCGTGGTGTCAGGGCGACCAGAACCTGGAAGTTTTGCGGCGATCGGACAACCTAATCGAAGACCAGATCACCACGAGAGGCATGCCAGCAAAGGGCGCCATTTCTGGAAATTTCTAGAATACACAGTGTGTACTTCTGAAGAACACACCATGTAGTGATAACAGTGGAGGCTAGGGTTTCAAGGTCAGAGAAGAATAACACGATGTGTGACCTCAGTCACACAACATGTTAGACTTCCCCCGAAGCTCAACGTGTACCTTCGGAAGTACACAAACACTGGATGAGCTACACGGCTTCAGGTGGAACGACGTGTACAACACGGCAGAAGTGGCTATGTGGAGCTCAGCGTGTATCTCATAGATATGTGGACACAGGATGGAGTACATGACTGTGTACTCCATCACACGGCCAGGCGAGGACAGCAGCGTGGGTCACCCTGTGTGTGGATTACATGGGTTGGAGTACACGGGTTGATGACCGTGTACGGGCACATGGCCGGAGTGGATGGAGCCAACCCCAGTTACTCAGACATGGCATGTACATCGTACTATATTCCATGTACTATGTTTTTCAACACAACCAGCCTTTGACACAAGCCGTTTTACACGGGCAGTACCCGAGGCCAGAGAACATGACGTGCACCTTTTCTACATGCCGTGTACTTTGTGGAAAATGGCATGGTCCATTCGTTCACCGCTCCTTGGACATCTTTAATTTGGGTTAGTTCCCCCTTCTTTTTGTTCCCTTGAAGGTCAGGCATCATTCCCTAATGCAGGAATATGATCACTTTAGCAGGACTTTCTGTGATAGAGTCAGGAATCCATCCGAGAGGCTCAGATCGAGATCCTCTATCCATTCCTGACACTAGGTAGAGTCAGACATCGATGTGACCAACCTTACCGGGCATTGATCGTCTACCTAGCTGGTGTACCACCTAACTGGTGAATTCGGATGAGTCGCGGTATTTTCCAGGGCCCTGGTAGTGATCCTCATCTATGTATCGTGATCTTCCCCACTCAGGAGTGTGTCTCCCGTAATGAGTGCTTCTATCTACTGTAACCTTTACACTCAGGAGTGTGTCTCCCTTAATGAGTGTAGATATCCCTTGCGACGGTTCCTGACGAACGACACTTCTCGTACGGACGTCATCAGAGCCATAAGACTCATGGAGTGTGTTCTCCCAGAACGAGTGCATCACGGAATCTTCGAACAAAATCCCTAATAGGGGTATGTGGTTGTGTGACTTGTCTCTAGACCACGGGTCTAGGTTTTGTGTATATCTGGTTTGTTCTATATGTTCCGTAGACATATACTATACATAGCTGACTGTACCTTTACTTTGTGTATTTCTTTGTGGTTTTTGGGGTCCTCTAGTGTGTATTGTTATACTCACCCCTGCACGGGCTTTGCCCACACGCCTGGTGTCTTGTGCAGACGAGCAGCCTTTTGACAGAGTCCAGGGCGGACCGGGACATGACCAAGCCTTCTGAGTTCCCTACAGGATGAGGCATTCCTACGACAATGAGCATCAGTCCCAGTACCTTTTGTGCTTACAGGTTGGACTTTGCAGTTTTCAAACTCTTGTTTGTTTTCTTTTTTGGTGGGCTTGTATTTTTGGCCCAGTTTACATTTACAGTACTCTACCTTTAGTCGTACTCTGTTGGTTGGGTTTAGTTGTATGCATTCATTCTTTTTTCCTTAGTGGTTTTTACATTTCAGCATTTGTGGGATTAGAGATGTGTGCGTGTGTACGGGTACTTAGTCAATGCCTCCCATGTTAGTAATATGCCTACTCGGTGCTAGTCACCAGCCCCTGGCCAATTGGAGGCGGGCTTCGAGAATCACGGAACGCGCCCCACTGGGACGGGCCGTGACAAATTTTTTCTTTTGACAATGAAATAGTATCTCATATTACCTTTACTTCATGATAAATATAAATCATATTTTCCAGTGAAATATTTTAATACCTTAAAATCACTTAAATTTCTATTTTAATCATTAAATAAATCATTAATTATATTTCATATTTCTAGTAATGAAAAAATAATACATACAATTAAGAATATCGTTCTTATTAATATTTTATATAAATCATATACCAATCAAAAAAATCAAAATGTCATCTAATTTTATAAAGGTATTTGTTAAACATTCCTCAATCTTTTACTAATCCCCAAAAATTATTTATTATAATAATAAATTTTATTTACATGATTAAAAATTGAACAAATTTAATTTTAAATTAACACAAATCACCCTCAATTATATAATATTAATAGGAAACATAATTTTTTTTGAGTATTAGAAAAAACAACCATTCCTAATCGCTTTTTGGTGCATAACTCATGTCAATGGAATGGAAACTTCAACCGCTACATGTGACCCTAAAAGAACACCATCTTAATACCTTAAACTAAGAACTGTACCCATATAGGAAGGATAAGTAAAACCTAAAAGTAAAATAAAATAGTACCAATATCCACTAGATACTCAATAATCAATATGAAAAGTGTTGGATAGATAATTCTTCACATCTACCCCATATGTTTTAAAAAACCCTATCTCTTATATAAATTGATTTCCTAAATAAAAAATAATGGATTGGATAGAATTTTTTAACGAACCAAAACAGATAAATATAACATTTTTCTCATTCTATTTCTCCATTAAACCAAAATAACATTTATATTCTCCAAAGGATAACAACAAGCATAATGGCATAGAAATGAATCAAGTGTGAAAATTTCATCCAAAAAACCAAATAACCAAAATATAGGGTTCACTAATAATTTTTTTATGATCCATACATTTGTTGTACGTACATGCACATGAATATAAATTATAAATAATAAAACTATAACCAAATATATTACAAAAACAATTAACCATATAATCAATATAATCAACAATTAACTCAATAATAAAAATTATGGAAATCATAAAGTACACATAAATATAATAATACCCAATGATGCTAGGGTTATCGTGGTGGCCACATTATCATTATAAAAATAATAAACACCATGTAAGGCAAAAAATACATATAAGAAACACTCCCCATGACACATGGTAATCACTAATTATAAATAGAGGTGGATGGAGAAGTTGTCAAGAAGAAAAACCATATCACACAACTCCTTTAACTTTACCTGTATAAGTAATAATCAAGTCCATATATGCCATGATGAATATTATGGGTGTAATTAAAATCCTAGAAAATTCCACCGTAAATTGATATAATGTATTTCTCATTGAATTCCATTGGTCTTAGAAAGAACCTAAAAACTGAAATGATTATATAGAAAACATATAAAAAATCATTCGGTTACCTTAACCAACAAGATAATATTTTATTAAGAAATAAAAAAAGGAAAAAAATGAGAAACTAAGATCCTGATAAAAATTTTAATTAAATAATACAAATAAAAATGGTAAATAAAGCGTTACACAACACTATTGAACACAATTTATGCATAATGGGCTCAATCCAACTTGTATAAGTTAATTGTTACTCACTCTAGGAACACTTTCCATCACTTAAGATCAAAAAATTTTGGGAGATCACTTAGTATGATAGGGGTACTAAACCCTACCGTAAGTTTGTATAGTCTAAATATGCTAGTAAACATCTCCATCTCACATACTACAAAAAGTTTTGCATCCATATAGGTTAACAAAACACTAAAGGATTCCCATGTGCACCCAAAAATAATATACTTTATTAATATATCTACATTAATCATCATATAGTAAATTATCTGCTCACACAAAAAAAGCATTACATGTTAAAGAAATATCATTAATATCCAATTTTATTTTCAAATTCACTTTTGAAAACCCATTTGAAAATTAAAATTCATTTGATTTTTTTAAAATTACATTATTTATGTGAAACATATTAAAAAAAACAATATGAATCCACCAATTCCTCAAAAAAAAAACATAAATAAACCTAATTAAACACATAAAACACATTTAAATAATTATAATATAATAAAAAATGGAAATTAAATAAACTAATGTGTCATAATGAAAATATCTGTTATGTAGAGACAGTTACCCCAAATATGAAGAAAAAATTAATGATGGGTATTTTCCACCACTTAGATGAAATTCTAATAAAATATTAAATCATAAAAATGAAAATTTCCAAATAATTAAAAAAATAATTTAATATAAATAAAATTTTACGAAATTCCTCATCTCTTATGAAAGAACATAGGCCTTACCTTCACCTCACCAAGATGCATCTGACACCACTGATGATGTGTAATTCAAGTAAACAAATATAGAGTTATTTTAGAGAAAAAATAGAATAATTATGAGACATATATGTGAATTAGAGAGGAATTAGTGTGGGAGAGGAATAATGGATATGAGGAAATTATCTATTCCAAAACACACTCCACCTTTTATGTTTCCTTTATTTATTTTAAAAAAATTATTCTTTTTCATATTTTTATGACCCCTTTGCATATTTTAACATTACATATGTAAAGACCCGTAAATTTCAAGGGAAATTTTTTCTAAATTTTCTTTGGGATTTTACAAGAACGCAGTTTTTGACGGCGCCTGATTCCGAGGCCCGGTGTGCCCGGAATTTCTATTCAAAGTTTATCTCGGGTACGTTCAGTGAACGAACGAGCGGGAATTTCTAACTTTTGAACCGGTGCCCCGAATCGAATTCCGAGGGCACCGATGGAACCGCAGCGTCGATAATTGCTTAGGAACTCCTGTTTCGGAGTTGCGTTTACACGAGAGGGGTTATTAATTTTTGTGGTAGTTGAAAATAAAAATTAAAAATTTTTATTTTTCCCACTTGGTAGTTTTATCCTAAGTAAGGATGTTGGGGGTGAGACCCACTTGTGAAAACCAACCTTGAGAGGATAAAGTAGGGTGGGACCCACACGAGCCCGACCCCTCACTTTCCTAACCCCTCTAAACCCCCCATTTACGTTTTGTTAAATTATCACCTCATTAATTTTATAACCTCTTATGTTAATAACTTTAGTGAGTTAAATGTGGGTTTTGAATTTTCAAACTCTTGAAATTCAAAACCTATGTTGGGTTAATAAAATAAGTGGGTGGATTATTTTATTTTGGGGTTAGTTGTTCTTGTGGTGGAGACTTGGGAGGGAAAGGGATAAGTTTGAAGTCTTCTTCTTCTTCAACATCGACGAAGAACGTGAAGAACACCGTTCTTCAACGAAGAACACCTCCGACGAAGAACACCGTTCTTCAATGAAGAACATCTCCGCCGAAGAACGCGACGTCTTCTTCTAACGATGTTTCCTCTTCAAACTCACCTCAACGAAAACGGAATCGACATTAGTTTTCCACGATGCCCGACTTCCACGACCCTCGTCTTCCGCGGCTCGTTAACGTGCACCGTTCCTAAACCAATGTAGGGGTTTTATTTATTTATTTGTTCATGAATTCTAACTTGTTGATCTTCGTGGATTTAACCGATTGTTATCGAATAACGCGAGGGGGTAGGACTGCACAAACATGGCCGACCCTCCTCCTTAATTTTTTTTATGATTGATTCCTTTGTGGATTGGTTTGGGAAGGTGTGGTGCCGTCGCACCACACAGAATCGAGTGAAAGGAAATGCGCGGCGCCGTCGAGCCGCACCGTGGAAAGAAGTTTAAGAACGCGACGCCGTCGCGCCGCGTCGAAGAAAACCGAAGACGCCACGGACGGAGTGGGGCCGCGGCGGAGGGGTGCGGTGTCGTCGCACCGCGCCAGACGACAAGGGCCGCGGCCGGTTCTGGGCCGCGTCGGAGCAGGGTGACCGGCGGCCGGTACCGGGTGGCCGACGACGGAGTTGGAAGGGGACCGACCATCACCGGTCCCGTTGAGTAGAAACTGGCCGGCCAGGTCGGGCCGGACGGACAAGGGGGAGCCAGGGGAATTAATTCCCCCGGCTGGATTTCAAGCGGCCCCAATTAAAGGGGCCGCTGTTTTCATAAAGGAGGGGCAACACCCCTCCCTTGGCATGCGCGGCACAAAGGCCGCGCTGGCCGCGCCACCGGCTGGGCCGGAATTCCGGGACGGGCCGGGTCATCGGGCCGGGTCGCCACCTAGGCCGGGTCAACACGGTTCGGCCAAACCAGGGGGGTACTGGGTCGGGCCGGGCCGGGCCCAGACCCCCTATTTTCGGACTGAGTTGGTTCAAACGCCCATATCATGGGTTACAGACCTCCGATCGACACACCGTCAGTTGAATAGCAATCCTTGGAATGAGATGGTCGTTTCGGTATATCCCACTCAAGGTTTCAGAATACTTTGGTTTCGGCCAGGTTGGTTTAGATACGAAACCAACCGGGCCCTCGGAGCGGAAACGCTCGTAACTTGAGCTCCGGACGTCCGATTGACGTGCCGTCGACTTTTTTGGATTCCTCTTAGTGAGATAGATCTTTTGGCTTACTCTTCTTGAGGTTTGGATGCCTTCAGAGTGTGGTCGGGTTGGTTCGCTCACGAAACCAATCGAGCCCCTAGAACGAAAAAGCCAATAACTCACAGACCGGGCGTCCGATTGACGCGCCGTCTGTCTGGTTGCTTTCCTCTTGATGAGATGGAACTTTTTGCATACTTCGCCCAAGTTTTGGTTGCTGTTGGATAGTGTCCGTGTTGGATTGTACCCGAAATTCAACCGGGCCCCTCGAACGGAAAAGCTGATATCTTTCAGTCTAGATGTCCGTTTGACGAACCGTCAGCGGCGTTGGTGATCACGTTGAGAAACGGTCCCTATGGGTATACCCTATAGGAGTTTGGGGTACAGTTGAGATTCAGCCGGAATTGGTTCGCTCACGAAACCAACCGGGCCCCTGGGACGAAAAGGCTAGTAACTCACAGACCAGGCGTCCGATTGACACGCCGTCTATTGCGTTGAGATCCCTATGACGAGGCGGTCCTTTGAGATACTTCTTCATGGGACTTTGTGATACTTGGAGTATCGACCTGTAGCTCGTGGAGCGGACCCTCCCGGAGATGAGCGTACGGAGTACGGAGACCGTGTAGCCGACTGAGACCTGATGACTGCATGACCGACTCGACTAGCCTAGTGGACGGAGCCCCCGATATTTGGCGACAGACCCACGGCGGACGGAGCGCCCGGTAGTTGGCCGAAGACCCGCGGTACTCGACAGGAGGAGTACCTCTGTAGGCTAATAGGGGAAGCGCCCGATATTTGGTGACAGACCCTCAGCGAACGGAGCGCCCGGTAGTTGGCCACAGACACACGATACTTGAAAGGAGGAATACCTCAGCAGTCTTAGGTTAGTGAGCAGTACCTCGGAGTTGTGACAAGACCAGTGTACACTCCAGAGACGGAGCTCATCAGTAGTTACGGTTTTGATAATGAAAATCCTGGTTTGAGCTGAGACTTTGGCCTTTGTGTTTACCTCATGATTGAGATGAGTCACTTGATAACTTAGGTATATGTATGGGCATATACCTGGGTAGTGGTTATCCATTGATTTCATGATCCTTGTGTTTCCTCATGATTGAGATGTGTTACTTGATAACATAGGTATATGTATGGGCATATACCTAAGTAGAGGTTATCTGTTGAGATCCTATTTGTGGTTATCCTTGTTGGTTTTAGTGAGACCTTGAGGGTCTCGGGGTCCCTACTGAGTATCTTCATACTCACCCCTGCACGGGCTATGCCCGCACCTCGTTGTGTTGGTTGCAGACGACTGGCAGTGCTGACAGAGGCCGAGTGTTCGAGGACTAGATGGTACCGGGAGGTGGACTACATAACGAGTCAGTACCCGGAGGTGGGCTACAGGACGAGTCAGTATCTGGAGGAGGACTTCACGGTGAGACGACAAACGGAGGAGGTTGACGGGCGAGAGCGTTGAGGAGGCTATCTGTACCTACCCTTCAGGTAGGATCCGTGGCGGACGATCCAGGAGCTGCGCTATCTGTACCTACCCTTCAGGTGGGATCCGAGGAGGACGACCCAGGAGCTGCTTCCTTCTTCCAGCTGTTTTCCTTTTTCTGTTGTACTTTCGTTCAGTTGTAGCTTCACTTTCAGTTGGGTTTGTATTCTGGCCCATTTACTTTTCAGCACTTTCTTTTGTACTTAGTGTTTTGCTTCCGCTTGTACTCTGTGGTGTTTTGTTTACTTTTATAAAGGAAATGCCTTCCTAGTTATCGGGATTTACGCCTTTGGTGCTAGTCGCCAGCCCCTGGCCTGTGGAAGGCGGGCTTGGGGTAGTCACGGCACGGGCCCCGAGGACGAGTCGTGAAAAATTGGTATCAGAGGAGTCGGTTCTACCGCAGAACTTATAACTATGATATTTTCTTTCTGTGAAGCAATAGTGTTAAGGGTACCGAGTGTGGTCTTTAGTTCAGGGAGTCCAGTGTTGGTGCGGGCGGCCGACGTATCCATACACCAGGACCCTGACAACTGATTTATGACTTTGTGCACGAAAACACTGATTGCGTGTGTGTTTCCAGAAGTTTTATTTGAATATTAGCTCAGTCCATGTCAGCTCACCAGGTATAAATCTTTTGCCCATGTCACGTTGTTCCTTTCAGGATGCCTCCACGTGGACAACTAGCTAGAGCCCCGAGAGTGGTTCGTACTGACAGCCCGCCGAGCGACGTGGCCTCAGTACATGGCCCTTTTCCAGTTGAAGCACCCGCGTTACTACTACCCGTTGGGCCACCAATGCTAGCAGCCCCAGCAGTAGAGGGTGCGCGTCGCTTGAGCGCACTGCACGAGTTCCAGCGCCAGAGGCCACCCAGGTTCTAGGGACGGACAGACCCGCATTCGACTGAGGATTGGCTGGATGCTGTGGTGAGAGTCTTCAGGCTACTGGGGACACCGACAGACTTCATGGCGATCCTTACTGCCAGCCTTCTTCAGGAAGCAACATGCAGATGGTGGAGCCTGATTCTCCAGATGCATGACGAGGCGACACTTCTTTGGGCAGACTTCGAGATCCTGTTCCGGGAAGAGTTTGTACCAGCCACCCTTCGAGTGGTGCGTATACAGGAGCTACTTCAACTGCGGCAGGGAATAATGATAGTGGCACAGTATTCAGCGAGGTTCACAGACCTCTCGCGCTACTCCACAGATATGGTACGGGACCCGTTCTTCAGGGCCTGAACCTTCGAGCAGGGGCTCAGGCGAGAGATTAGAGCTTCTGTTGTTTCTCACATCATTCCAACGCAGACAGGGGTGTTGGAGAGAGCCCTCTTAGTGGAGAGTTTCCTTGCTGAGAAGTCTCCAGTAGCAGGACCCACCACTAGCCGGCATGCGGCAGAGTCTTCTGCAGCAGGCAGTAGACAGATGACGCAGATGTCCAAGAGGACCAGACCTACCCGTGGATGACTGCACGACTCAAGTTCAGTTGTGCGGGGAAACCGGGGTGGAGTTAGAGCTAGATGTGCCGAGAGTGGACAGTGTTACTCCTGCGGCGGGATTGGTCACATGGCACGTGACTGTCCGACCCGCCATGCAGATGACCAGCGGTAAAATGAAGAACCTCCCAGCAGGAGGCAGAGGTTCGATCAGGGCAGACTGCAAGGAGCAGGCGGCCATGGAAGAGGAGCTGGTCGTGCAGCTGGAGGTGGATGACGCTTTGGGGTGTTGCCACCCCCACCACCAGGAGGCCCAACCCGACCGCAGGATACATGAGGACAAGGGAGAGCTCAACTTCAGGCAGCTGAGGCCTACGGTCATGGAGCTCTAGAAGTAGATGGACAGGAGCGGGAATAGCTTCTGACCTGGAGGATATTGATCCTGTTGCTTCTATTTTTTTTGATGTTTGTCTGTAGTTGCTTTTTCTCTTTGTACTACGAGCTGCAATAATGAAAAGACACTTATCTTTGTAAAGTTTTCTTTCCTTTCCTTTTTGTTTGGTTGATACTGAGTGGTCCCGGTTAAGACTGTGTACTTGACCCTCACTTTCGAGATTTCTACTGGAGGAGACCTAGTGACCTCACACTGATGTCGACAGTGTGACTCGACCCTTGGAGGTGAGAGTGACAGTTGGATCTCTTGGTAGTTACGTCGAGGCCTTACGACGTCATCCATGACATTAATGCATCATTCATGTCAGGATTGACTGTATTAGGCAATGAATGTGGTTTTTCCAGGGGATGAGACCGGATTTCTCTTATCGGAAAAGAAGAAATCATAGTAGCTCTTTTGAGACTAGAGAAGGTCCAGGTCATCCAAGAGCGGATGAGGATAGCACAGGGCTGACAGAAGCCTTATACTGATAGAACTGGGAGGCCTCTAGAGTTCGAGGATGATGATCTCGTCCTTATATGGGTCTCACCTCGACGAGGTTTACGGAGATGAGGCCAGGGAGGCAAGTTATATCCGAGGTTCAACAGACCTTTCTAAGTCCTCAGCTGGGTAGGCGTGGTGGTTTACCGCTTGACCCATCCACCTCAGTTGCACTAGGTGCACGAAGTTTTCTAGGTATCTAAACTAAGGAGATACATGCTCGACCCTTTGCATATCATCGACCATGAGGAGCAGGACAATGGATATGGGGTTACTTCCACGGAGGTTCTAGTCGGGATCAAGGATCGACAGGAGCAGATCCTACGAGGATGATCGATTCCTTGAGTGCACATTCTCTGGAAGTACGGGAACCTCCAGGTGAGCACATGAGAGCAGGAGGCTCAGATTCGTGCTCAGTACCGCTTTTGTATCCCTAGTTTGTGTTGAAGCTTTACGGGGACGTAAAGCCCTGATGTGGGAGTAATGTAAAGACCCGTAAATTTAAAGGGAAATATTTTCTAAATTTTCTTTGGGATTTTACAGGAACATAGTTTTTGACAGAGCCTGATTCCGAGGCCCGGTGTGCCCGGAATTTCTATCCGAAGTTTAGCTCGGGTACGTTCAGTGAATGAACGAGCGGGAATTTCTAACTTTTGAACCGGTGCCCAGAATTGAATTCCGAGGGCACCGATGGAACCGCATCGCCGATAATTGCTTAGGAACTCCTGTTTCGGAGTTGCATTTACATGAGGGGGGTTATTAATTTTTGTGGTAGTTGAAAATAAAAATTAACAATTTTTATTTTTCCCACTTGGTAGTTTTATCCTAAGTAAGGATGTTGGGGGTGGGACCCACTTGTGATAACCAACCTTGAGAGGATAAAGTAGGGTGTGACCCACACGAGCCCAACCCCTCACTTTCCTAACCCCTTTAAACCCCCATTTAAGTTTTGTTAACTTATCACCTCATTAATTTTATAACATATTATGTTAATAACTTAAGTGAGTTAAATGTGGGTTTTGAATTTTCAAACTCTTGAAATTCAAAACCTATGTTGGGTTAATAAAATAAGTGGGTGGATTATTTTATTTTGGGGTTAGTTGTTCTTGTGGTGGAGACTTGGGAGGGAAAGGGCTAAGTTTGAAGTCTTCTTCTTCTTCAACATCGACGAAGAACGTGAAGAACACCATTCTTCAATGAAGAACATCTCCGCCGAAGAACGCGACGTCTTCTTATAACAATGTTTCCTCTTCAAACGCACCTCGACGACAATGGAATCGACGTTCGTTTTCCATGACGCCCGACTTCCGTGACGCTCGTCTTCCGCGGCTCGTTAACGTGCACCGTTCCTGAACCAAAGTAGGGGTTTTATTTATTTATTTGTTCGTGAATTCCAACTTGTTGATCTTCGTGGATTTAACCAATTGTTATCGAATAACGGGAGGGGGTCGGACCGCACAAACACAACCGACCCTCCTCCTTAATTTTTTTTATGATCGATTCCTTTGTGGATTGGTTCGTGAAGGTGTGGTGCCGTCGCACCACACAGAATCGAGCGAAAGGAAACGCGCGACGCCGTCGCGCCGCGTCGTGGAATGAAGTTTAAGAACGCGACGCCGTCGCGCCGCGTCGAAGAAAACCGAAGACGCCGCGGACGGAGCAGGGCCGCGGTGGAGGGGCGCGGTGTCGTCGCACCGCACCAGATGACAAGGGCCGCGGCCGGTTCTGGGCCGCGACGGAGCAGGGTGACCGGCGGCCGGTACCGGGCCGCCGGCGACGGAGCTAGAAGGGGACCAGCCATCGCCGGTCCCGTTGAGCAGAAACTGGCCAGCCAGGTCGGGCCGGCCGGACAAGGGGGAGCCGGGGGAATTAATTCCTCTGACTGGATTTCAAGCGGCCCCAATTAAAGGGGTCGCCGTTTTCATAAAGGAGGGGCAACTCCCCTCCCTTGGCATACGCAGCACAAAGGCCTGGCTGGCCGCACACGCTGGCCGCACAAGCCGCGCCGCCGCGCCGGCCGCGCTGCCGCGCCGCCGTCCGGGCCGGAATTCCGGGCTGGGCCGGGTCATCGGTCCGGGTCACCGCCCAGGCCGGGTCGACCCGGTTCGGCCAACCCAGGGGGTACTAGGTCGGGCTGGGCCGGGCCCAGACCCCCTATTTTCGGACTGAGTTGGTTCAAACGCCCATATCATGGGCTACGAACCTCCGATCGACGCATCGTCAGTTGCGTAGCAATCGTTGGAACGAGACGATCGTTTCGGTATATCATACTCAAGGTTTTGGAATACTTTGGGTTTAGCCAGGTTGGTTCAGATACGAAACCAACCGGGACCTCAGAGCAGAAACGCTCGTAACTTGAGCTCCGGACGTCCGATTGACGTGACGTAGACTTTGTTGGATTCCTCTTAGTGAGACGGATCCTTTGGCTTACTCTGCTTGAGGTTTGGATGCCTTCGGAGTGCGGTCGGGTTTGTTCGCTCACGAAACCAACCGAGCCCCTGGAACGAAAAAGCCAATAACTCACAGACCGGGCGTCCGATTGACGCGCCGTCTATCTCGTTGCTTTCCTCTTGATGAGACGAACCTTTTTGCATACTTCGCCCGAGTTTTGGTTGTTGTTAGATAGTGGCCGGGTTGGATTGTACCCAAAATCCAACCGGGCCCCTGGAACGGAAAAGCTGATATCTTTCAGTCCAGACGTCCGTTTGACGAACCGTCAGTGGCATTGGTGATCATGTTGAGAAACGGTCCCTATGGGTATACCCTATGAGAGTTCGGGGTACAGTTGAGATATGTCCGGAATTGGTTCGCTCACGAAACCAACTGGGCCCCTGGGACGAAAAGGCTAGTAACTGACAGACCGAGCGTCCGATTGACGCACCGTCTGTTACGTTGAGACCCCTTTGACGAGGCGGTCCTTTGAGATACTTCTTCATGGAAATTTGTGATACTTGGAGTATCGACCTGTACCTCGTGGAGAGGACCCTCCTGGAGACGAGCGTACGGAGTACAGAGACCGTGTAGCCAGTTGAGACCTGACGACTGCATGACCGACTCGACTTGGAGTGAGTAGACTAGCCCAGTGGACGGAGCGCCCGGTATTTGGCGACAGACCCACGGTAGACGGAGCACCCGATAGTTGGCCGCAGACACGTGGTACTCGATAGGAGGAGTACCTCTGTAGGATAATAGGGGAAGCGCCTGATATTTGGTGACAGACCCTTAGCGGACGGAGCGCCCGGTAGTTGGCCGCAGACCCGCGATACTCGACAGGAGGAGTACCTCAGCAGTCTTAGGTTAGTGAGAAGTACCTCGGAGTCGTGACAGGACCACTGTACACTCCAGAGATGGAGCTCATCAGTAGTTATGGTTTCAATAATTAAAATCCTGGTTTGAGCTGAGACTTTGACCTTTGTGTTACCTCATGATTGATATGGGTCAATTGATAAGTTAGGTATATGTATGGGCATATACTTGGGTAGTGGTTATCCGTTGATTTCATGATCCTTGTGTTTCCTCATGATTGAGATGGGTTACTTGATAACTTAGGTATATGTATAGGCATATACCTAAGTAGAGGTTATCTGTTGAGATCTTCTTTGTGGTTATCCTTGTTGGTTTTAGTGAGACCTTGAGGGTCTCAGGGTCCCTACTGAGTATCGTTATACTCACCCCTGCACGAGCTATGCCCGCACCTCGTTGTGTTGGTTGCAGACGACGGGCAGTGCTGACAGAGGCCGAGTGTTCGAGGACTGGACGGTACCCGGAGGTGGACTACACGACGAGTCAGTACCCGGAGGTGGACTACACGACGAGTCAGTATCTGGAGGAGGACTTCACGGCGAGAAGACACACGGAGGAGGTGGATGGGCAAGAGCGTTGAGGAGGCTATCTGTACCTACCCTTCAGGTAGGATCCGTGGTGGACGATCCAGGAGCTGCGCTATCTGTACCTACCCTTCATGTAGGATCCGAGGAGGACGACCCAGGAGCTGCTTCCTTCTTCCAGCTGTTTGCCTTTTTCTGTTGTACTTTCATTCAGTTGTATCTGCACTTTCAGTTGGGTTTGTATTCTGGCCCATTTACTTTTCAACACTCTCTTTTGTACTTAGTGTTTTGCTTCCGCTTGTACTCTGTGGTGTTTTGTTTACTTTTATAAAGGCAATGCTTTCCCAGATATTGAGATTTACGCCTTTGGTGCTAGTCGCCAGCCCCTGGCCTATGGAAGGTGGGCTTGGGGTAGTCACGGCACGGGCCCCGAGGACGGGTCCTGACAACATACCCATGAACATTGCCTTAGAAGGGTTTCCCCTGTCTATTTCTCCCATTTTCCAATTTAATCAATGGTTGATAACTACTTATTCACATGAATTATTTTTCTCATTTAGTTTTCCACTTTTCACATGGGAGTGAATCATAGCCTCAAACTGTCTTTTAAATATTCCCCCCTTCCATTGTGGTATACTTGTGGTTAAAATACAATGCAAATTGTTTTGAACAACCAAATAATACTAATAAAACAACTAATATAAATGAAAAAAATAATTTCAATCAAATACAATAAAAATAATAATAGAAATATCATGAAAACAAAAAAAATATATTAAAACAACAACATTAATTAAATTAAAATAGTAATAATGAGATTATTATTAATTACATGCATCAATTTATTTATAATAAATAATAATATCAATTTTATTATTTTTAAAAATATAATAAATATTATTAAATGACTATATATTTTTTATAAATTAAATAAATCATAATTTATTTAATAAGTTTCCCAATGATCATATTCCCCCATTTTAATAAATTGATTAAAAAAAATTAAAACTATAGACAAGGGTCATTAAATCAATAATAGAATAAAATTTTAAAAAATGATTGATTTTCTGTTTTTATATGCTAAATAATTTGTAATATCACAATCACTATAATAAGAAGAGGTTATGAATAGGAAATACCTCTTATATAATTTTTAGAACAATTTTATTTTTAATATTTGAAAATAATATTTTTGATATCTAACACTGGGTTAGGGAAAAATCTAACATAATTCTTCAATATTAAAATTATGTTAGTGAATCTAATATTAGTGGTAGTTTTTGGTTTAATTATAACCAAGTACTGTCACATTAAAGAGATTATGGGGTGTGGTGATAAACTAGTAATCTAAAATTTAAGAGTGGGTTAGGAATGGTTCCAACATGGATGTTTATATTAATGGGAATGAGAAGGTTGTGTATCACTACTAAAATAATATTGAATCTTATGGATATGGTTGGGTTAGGATTTATGCATACATAATTTCACATTATTAATAATAATTAGTTGGTTGTGAATTATGTGAGATGTAGAATCCTAATAATGCTATGAGGTTATGGGTAAATTGTTATCCAAACCACTTTGAATATGATGTGTTTAGATTATTTCAATGAACATCAAATATATTGGTCTTGGGAAATTATGATTGTTTAAGACCTGGGTTTTTAGGGGTTGTTTGGATAAGTTATTTTCAACTAGTAATACATGTTTGTCAAAATTTATGTGTTTTTCATGAGAAATAGAATTTATGTAATGAGTATAGAGTGAAGGGATGTGTATTTTGGATGGATGGTAAGTTAAACAATTTTGTATAATACATGTGAGATGGTTTTTGGAATTATGGAATCATTCTAGTGGGTAATTATTCATAATGGGTGTATCTTATGATCATACATATGAATTTAGTCTTTTTTCATATTTGATTTTCATGTCATTAATTTTTATATTTCTTGTCGATCAATTAATATTATGGTAGAACATATTTTTTTTACCTTACTAGGAAAATAATTCTTTACAAAAATTTCGCACATTTCTAGGATTATATAATCAAATGAAAAAATTTTCACTTAATGTCATAACATGTCTTAATATAATTGATTATATGGTTATAAATAAGCCTATATGGTATTTCATGATCTTCATTTTCAGAAATAATACTAGGAAACTATACTTAAACCACCTTATACATATCGATGTGTGTATATATATATATTATGTCTTGATACATATAAGGGAATTTCATAATTTTTCTGGGATGAATGGTATTATTACTTCAATTTGTGGAGGATGTAGTGGTAATAAACAATGAATTGGAGGATGATTTTGGTCATTAAAATTATATATAAATGATCTGTGATGTTTAATGTATTGTTGTTACAAGGATATGGCTTAATTTCTTCACTACAACTTATTTTTTTTATGTTACGTTAATTGTTTTTTAATTTTTTTTAATTTTAAATGAAATAAAATTATAATTTATATGGTTTTTTATTTGGGTAAGGTGGATAAAACAATGAATTTCTTAGTCCATTGTTAATAATTTTGTTCCTCTACTGACTAGGGAATGTGCCTAGGGACCTATGGTGAATCCTATATCATTTCTTGAGATTCAGGAACATGGGTTATGGACATCACTATTGAAACTGTTTCTTAATTTCCAATGTTATAATAATATGGTTTACGATTCAACAAGAGGATGTTCCGGAGCATTCCAAAATTATAGTATGTATTTATATATTCATAATTTTTAACATATATTTTATGATAATTTTTGTGTGGATTAAATCTAATCAACGCTTTATTCTAAATAAATTAAACAATAAATTTGAAGAAATACATGAGAAGGATAGAGAGGCCGAGACCATGAATAATAATATATTTCAGTCTATCATATGACGTTTTAGACATAGAAAAAAGATTAAATTGGTATGGAAACCCCATAGAGTAATATTACTTGAGAAAACATGAAAAATTATGTTCTACATGTATATATAGAGGAGGAGGTACATTTAATGATGAGTGCCTTGTTTTTGTAGAATCATTAATAATGTGCATGGGTTTATAAATATAAGTTGAAGTCAAAAAGTTATTATAGTGGAAAAATTTGAGAGGTTATTATTATTATTTTTAGAAATTTTTTTAAAACTATATTAAATAATAATTAATTTTATTAAATGTTTTTTATATAGTTAATATTGATCAATGATATAAATTCATTAAGGATTTAATTTTATATTGAATTTAAATATGTATTTATCATTATATTTAATTTAATATTGTTTTATTTTAATATTATTATGATTTTAAATCATTACTATCAAAATATATATCTTATAATTTATAATATTAATTTTAAGTATAAAATAATTATAAGGTGATGAAAAATGAGTTCACATGGTTTTTCATATTGAATATTTATTATAAGTACTCATTGAAAAAATTTATATATAGGAATAAACAATATATGCATTTTATTTATAAGGTTTTGAAAAGAAAAAAATTTCGCTTAAGAATTACAATTCAATTTTGTGTGCAAAATATATATAAAATTATGAAGATTGATAAAAATAATATTGTTAATCATTAAAAATTTGGATAATAATCCCCAATTCATTTATGACCTATATAAGTTAAAGTAAGAATAAATCAATTTATTAGGCTCTCAGATCAATCAAACATATAATTTAGAATAAAAATGAAAATTTTTTAAGTTCAAATTGAATCAAATTATGAAAAACTATCAATCAAAAATATTTTCTCATGAAATTTTGGGAAAATGTTCTTAATTAAAATATAATTTATAAGAAAAAACAGTAAATGATTATTACCACCAAGGAGATAAAAATGATATAAATTTTGTTTTATGAAATCAATTTCATTTAAAAATATGATACATTTTTCATATGATTAAAAGTAACCTTTTAAAAAAATAGAAAAATGAATATTTTTTAATTTTTAACACACAAGAAAAAAAATTTCATTAATTTAAATTTTTTCATTATCTAAAATGAAAAATCATACTATTTTTGAATTTAGAATTTACTTATATGTGTGAGACAAACATTAAATGATAAATACAATTAAATTCTCTTACATTATTCTGAAAATTTAATGAAATTATCATTGATATTTTTTCACCCCTATAAAGAAATATAATTAGAATAAGTAATACGTGGTTCTCAAAATGAATAAAAATGGATGTTATGAACTAAAATTTATTTTTAACTTTGAAAATTTCATAATATTTTAATAAAATTTAAGAAAAACATGGGTATTTCATAAAAACATTATATAATCCATGATTGATATGAATTAACAACTCATGAATCCCACAACTAAGGATCTCTAATTGATCAAATTAGTTTATTAGAATTTAAAAAAATTTATTTGTGAAAAATTTATTATATAATAAGAAAATATGAAACAATATTTGTTTTCAATTAAATTTAGGTTAATTAATCTAGACTATGTTTTTTGAATTTTGGATAAATCATACATATATTTCACATTTGAAATTCCCAAAAATAAAGAATTGTGTTTTTGTATTAAAATACATTTTTATCCATGAAACATGCAGAAAACATTAAAAAAATAAGTAAATGAAATAGTTTTTTTTTATAAAAATTTAGGAAAATGGTACATTATTTACATTAAAAAAATAAGAAAAATGCATGCATAGATTTGGAATCTAATGTGTATCAAATGATTTACTACATTATTTTTGAATTGAAATTAATTTTCATATATTTAATATGTGTCTAGTAATAAAAAATAAAAATATATTATCGATTTCCCATTTGAATTTTTGAAAATGATCATTGAGTTATTTTATACTTTTTTAAGAATATCGTATAATAATAGAACATGAGAATTTCTTAAAATGATTGAAAAGTTGTCTAAAAAAAATTAATTAGTTTCTTTAAATGTTCATCAACCATTAAAAAATTAATATATTTGGATTATTTATTGTGATTATATATTATGATGATCCCCATTTCATTTATTAAAAATTGAGAAAAATTGGATATGAATTTTTAATGTTATGTGACTAAAATGATTGAATGTGTATTTAAAATACCAAAGTTATTTTATAAGTGATGAAAATGTTTCCAGTCATACGAAATGATTATTTTTTCTTTTAATTTTTTAAAATATTTGATAATTATTTAGAAATATAAATATATAAAATAAACATTTATATAATAGGGTATACACTTAGAATTATACAAATTACCAATTAGAAATAAAAATAAATTTTAAATATAAAATGTGAGTTAAATGAAAAAAATGAGTAATCATGCTATTTTGGTGTCAAACTATTTGAAAAAAAATCCTTCAAGTAATTTTTGACATACATGATATAATAATATAATAATATAATATTTAATATCCTAACAATGATTAAAGGCTAATTTTTGAAATTATAATTTACTTCTAAGGGTTACATTCATATGAGTTATTTAAAATAGCAAATTATTTTTAATTATTAGTAAAAATTAGAATAATTATTCTTAATTCATTTGCAAAATAAAAGAGTATACCCTTATTGATTTAATCAACAATGTTTCCAAAATGGTTGAAAATTTATTTTAAGAGTTATATTTAATTTTTATTTATTGAACAATAATAAAACAAAAAAATGAGAAAATAACCTTAGTTTTTATTGAAATTTTAAACATGTTTTATTAATTCACTTTTGATTTATAGTAATAAACAGTGAGTGAATTTCTCTAGTGATTCGATTAAAATAACAAAAATTACCATACTTAATAAAAACAATCACTTGAAATAAATAATTTCATTATAAATAGTAGAAGTGGATAGCCACATTTCACATATTTCCTCTAAATTTGGGTGATCATGGTTTCATAGAATCTCTTTCCTTAGGACATTGTTCCCGTAACATATTTCATGATGTTTTCTTTTGAACAATTGAACACCTCTAAGAGTCCCATTTCAACTTCTTTAATTAATCATGACAATATATGTTTGAAGGTATCCTTTAAAGAGGATGTTTTATACATATTTCTTTTATTAATTATCTTCAATTTGGATAGATAATTTCTAAATAGAAATTTTTTCATTGTTATGATTAGAAATTATCCAGATCTTATTGGATTATCATGAATCGTTGTGTTGATAATTGATGGGTCACCTATTCTCATTTACTATAAATGAAAGGATGAATAATATCATCTATAGATGTGTTTTTAATGAAATATTCATTGATTTTAAATAGTCATTTGAAATTAATCTTTATATATACACGCCGATTTCAATTCCAACATCACATTGGGTTTTTTTATGAATAAATTAATTATTGTTACAACCCTTTCTAGTTGAGGATTTTTTAATATAATTTCCTATGGAATTAAACACCCATAATGATTTATAGTGTAACTCAAAACCACTATCATCCATAAATCTATTTAGTGTGTATTAATCTTGATATTTGTATAAAATTATTATAACAAATTTGAATTTATAATAGGTTGGTGGATGAATTTTTTCAGTTACTCTGATATTAAGAGCATCATCAATTTTTTTTATCATATAAATTTTGGAACTATTGAAAAGCATAATTTTATATTGATTTCTCTTTCTATATTTTTCTTCCAAGAATTGATTTCAGAAAAATATATTTTTACCATTTATTTTTATCATAGATGAATCGACTGATCAAACCCATTATCCACATGATATTTCTATACTTGATGTGGTTGATTTTTGACTTGTTTCCTCAAGAGACATGATGGAAGTGAATTCTGTGGAAGCTATTTTTAGGGATTTTTATCAAGTTTATGTTATATTTAATAATCAATATTATCCTTGAATCAAAAATCAACATTGTTATTTAATGGATTTCATTACGACTCTTGTAGTCTCTGATTTTTTCAACAGAATTTTTTTATACACAAGGGGTTATTATTGATTTACTAATAATGGTTGGTTTTAGAAAATTATGATCTAAACCATTCATATTAGCTAACATGGTGATGATTGGAATTATATTAATAATGATGGGAGAATTAATGAGAAGAAGTTCTAATTTTATGAAAATTTTATTATTTCTTTAAGACCAATTGGTGTTTCTTTGATTCTTATTTTTTTGTTTATGGTTAGATAGAATAAAAAATATATGTAATCCCTAATTTTGGCATAATTAAATTCAAAAAATCCTATCATTGAAGAATTGAGATTCCCCCATATCCCAAATAATAATGTTAGACAAAGAAAATAATATATTAGAAATTAAATAACTATGGTTTTGAGGCCAAAAGATAATCCATAATTAAAATTTTCTATGAAAGGTATAGAACTTATTAAAAAAGGATATTTAATTTCTCATATTATTGATTAGGAACTCATCAAAAAAATTAATACTGTTAGAAAATTGTAATTTTATATCAATTGGAAGCACGAATCCTTATTACATGATAATTATGACTCATTATTTAATTGTTTTTTATCACATTATATTACAATGGATTAATATATAAGGATTCATGTTTTTTCATTTCTCATATTTCAGGAATCATAAAAAGGAATCCTAATTATCATATCTACTACAACATTTGGACTATAAAGAGAGATATATTTTCTCATATATTGTACTATTATTGGTACAAATTTAGTAAACATTGAGGTTATATTATATTAGTCATTAATATTGGTTAGGAGTATTCGATCTTATAGAGTGAACATGGTTTTTTTGTGGTTCTCTTATTCCCTTATAGTGGTTTATTAATAATGGTAATTTTAAAAACAAATTATACATAGTGGAAATTGGATAAAGAGGGTAACAATTTTAAGTTATATCTTAGTATATGTTATTTTATATTTCATGAAACATGAATTAAAAATTTAATTATCTTTCATGATTATTTATTGGGTGAAATATTTATATTCATTCCATATTTGATTATATTTTTTTATTATGAAAGTATTATTAATTATAAAAAAATTAATATTTGTTTATATATTGATATTCAGAAATTATGGAATTATAAAATTATGTAATTTCATTTTCTTGGAGTTCTTGTTTTATTTTAAATATATAAATTAATATTTAATAAATAGAGAATTTTATAGATGATAAAATATTCATTATATATATATATATATATTACAATTTGAGATATCTACTAGTGCATTCAAATATTGATTTGGAAACTGCTAATGGTAGTCTTTATATACCAAGTTATTATTATTTAACTAATAAGTGACTTATATTACTAGTCACTAATGAGAGTAATGGAAACCTTACATGATGATCTATAAAATCCTTTAGTAATAAAGATTCCATGACAACCGAAATGGGTCTCTAGGTATTTTCTAAAAGTTAGGTTTTTCTACTAGTTTCTATATCATTGGATGAGAATGATTTTACAATATATTTTTATTTCATTTTATTATAAATTAATCTAAATATTACCAATGATTATATTATTTAGAGCATCACTCTGTGGAATTAAAAATAGTTTATGACTATGATTGAATTAATGAAAAGAATCTAAAATTGGGAATCATCTAGAGTTGGATGGGAAAAAGTAAAATATAAATTTCTAAAAATAATCATTGTGTAATACAATATTCCTATGAATTACAAAAATTTGAATAAAATTAATTTCCTACAGTCACCATACTCTAATATAACTAGTGTATACACAATGCTGGTTATGGGACACCTTTTCTGTATTCTCCTACAAGATTCAATTGATTGATGATGATGGAACTACATATAATGTTTGTGGTGGTTCAATTGTCTTGAATCTCATACCCTACAAAATACAAATAAATAAAACTCAAATATGGGAAATCAATATTTTCAAAAGGCTAAAAATATCATTGATTGATTAAGGATTGTGTTATTATGTATATTGTATTTTTTTTAGAAAATTGAATAAATAGAGGCCTTTTCCATTCAAACTAATAGTAGAAGATAAATCCATATATATTATCTATTTATTATTAATATAGTTGATAATATGAGACAACCAAGCATAAACCCACATTGTCTAGCAGTATATCGAGTATACAGCCAAATTCCAACTCCAATAGGCATGGGGTTGGGGACTAGAATTGAGTTAGTATATCACACATTATGGGAGGACATTACAAAAATCAGATTAAGGGAAACACATATCTCCACATAATATACAATAATAATGTTATATATTTTCAATAACCAACTAAAATATGAATAAATTTAGTTTAATCCTGAAAAGATCCAGAAATAAAAAAAATTGTATAAACAATATTTTAAAATTCGAAGAAATACATCCATCACAAACACAAATATAAACTAACTGAAAGAAACTAATTTGAAGGGATCATTACAATGAACTAGCACCATAATTGAAAATAATTAAATATTATCATCTCAAGGAACCACTAATATTTATCTCTACTAATAGCATGTACATCAAAGTCTACACCAAACTGTTCTTCATCTTCTTAATACATGATAGATGATGAAAAAATACCAATGCAGGTGTGAGAATATACATACCCAAATAGACACCCAAAAAACAAAAAACAAATAGATATAGGAAATAGTTGTTAGCATAAAAAATTTAATAGAATAACCTATATAGGGGAGATGAAAATAATGAAGAGAACAAGTCCAGATATTATTTCATGTTAGAAAACCAAGGACATTGAGTCCCACCAATTACTATCATATCTTCAGAAAGATAACTATAACCTCAAGCAACCAAAAAATCCATAATAACCATCAATACCATTCCCATTTCATCACAATGAATTTGGTGGGAGAATCATGCCGTACTATGGTATGTGTTTACAGATGGAGTACTAATTGCATGAGGGAGGACTAACACCTCATGAAATGATTTAATAAAGTAGGATCATACTTGACTCTATAAATAAAGGATCCATGAATCTATTATCACTATAATAATGATCATGGATGTAAAAAACTATATTGGCTCAATATAATAACTATGACTTATCATATAAAAGGGAATACCAAATGTATACTCATGATATATAGAACTTTTAAACCATGTAGGACTAGATGTAATAATCTTTTAAAGCCCTTTGTGGGACTGTTGACCTATCATCAACATATAGTCACTCGACTACCAAACCCTGAGGAATTATCTTCTAATAATTCCCAAAAACTATTATCTTTTTTTATGAAGTGAAAGTATCAACATAGATTAAATTATTTGTAAATTTCCATGGGTACTCTAAAGGATTACACTATTTCCCTCTACATATGAAAATTCAAGAGATAAACTTTTTCCTTATCCTAATTTGACATATGAATAATGAGATATGTTTTAATAGACAAATGGATCATGCTAGGTCTTTCAATATAGGTGTCAAAATAGTCATTACCTGAGTTATACTCTCAGGTTGCAAAATCGTACCCACCAGTTTCATTCTATGTAAAAAAATGAATAGGAAAAAAATATTTCCTTATCCAAAATTGACATATGAATAAATATATATGTTGACATAGAAAAATGGATCATGCCGATCTTTCTATCTAGGGTTCAAAACATCCATTACCTATGTTATACTATAATTTTTTAACACTTGACCCATTGGTTTCACAATACAATAAAATTATATATTTCTATAGGAAATTATCAATCTATCTTCGTTGAAATGAAACCCTTGTTTTTTCAAACATAGTTATAACCATCATAATAAAACCAAAATTGTGACACCAAAATATTTATTCTATTAGGTTAAAAACTCCACACCTTTAAATAATGTCAACTCAAATCCCAATATCAATATAAATTGGTGTTCATAGTGTAAAATATATTATTATGACATGAAAACCCCAATCGATTTACTAGGGGAATTCATGATACCCATGAATCATGAAATGAAAAAAATAAAACAATCGAAAGAGACACCACACAATACAATCTAATTACTCTCATTATATTCCTTCCCACACTATTATCTTCACTGTACAGTACTATTTCTGAGAACTGACACAATAACCCATAATTTGAAGGGCCCCTAACTTATACGTAATTAAAACATGAGGATAATGTAGGATTAAAGAATAACACTCAACAAAAAGATATTGAACTAAACAAAAAAATAATCAATTTCTTGTTTCTAGAAAATTTGGATTCATTTAGTACTTTATAAGAAAATATAATAGTGATATCATAATAATGTTATGTTGCAATAGTATAATGAATCATAATTATATCATGTTATAATTGATGATGAGTTGATAAAAGATTCCATAATCAGTCTTGCTTCATTAATGCTAATCAAATACAAATACTGGCTATGCAAAGGGATTTGTACATGATTATAATAGTTAGAAAATTGTCCATGTCAACTGGTTATCGAAAAAAACGATGGAAAATTATGAAAAATTAGAGAGGAATAAAAAATAAAAGGGACAAAGGTATCAACCATTATTAGAAAAATAAAAAAACTATCATAGAAAAATAATTTTCAATATTAATGGTTATGGAATAACTCAATAATGATATAATAAAACAGTGGTGTAATAGGTACCATCACACTACAATTACCATCAATAAAATTGATATCTAAGAACCAGGTTGTGATAAATTCTTATCCAAACACAAAAAAATATTTATTCAAATATCATAACATAATTTGTATCAACTCCTATTATGACATGATGAATAGTTCTAGGGTAGAATGAACTCTACATTAGAATAACCATTAAGTATTCATTTACAAAATGACACAATACCCATTACTATAGTGCAATTCTTCCCAAGTAAAAGTAATTCAAAGGTTATAAATAACTCATTGAACAAAAAATGAAACCATAGAGAAATTGTTATTATTATCATAAAAAATCAAAATTCATTCCTTGATGAGATTTTAAATGAGAAAAATTCAAAAGGATTTATGAGAAAAAATCCTGTTTCCTTCATCCTATACACCTTTAAGTAATTTTAGCCCCAAAATAAGTTTTATCTCAATGAACCAATGATAAAGTGTCCTCACACATATTTCATGAATCCATGAGTTCTATTGATGGATATTATTTTAAAACATGTGCATTTGATATAACACCAGAACTTGAAGTGTCTAATCTTGACAACCCCGAATCGATATTGGGTAATCCAAGAGTGTAGCATATCCCTCTATGTCCAGCTCACCCTATTTAGTGACATGTAAGGGCTCATTCATGTACCCCCTTAACTATAAAACTTGTATTTTTTTTGAGAATATAGTTTATCTATGGGGGTAGGACCAAGTATTAAACAACAGTACATACCCTGTGAAGAATCTATAATAGAAATATAGTCTACATGGATAGTTTTACTTATCGATTGAGCCTCTATATACCATTTTATGGTGATAAATTTATGAACACATGTTTTTTATTATTAAAAACACATAACCATATCATCTACCAATATTGGAATTTTGATGTCTCCAAGGGATCTTCATTCAATCCTCTTTCACCAACACTTCCACTATCATCAACCACAACAACTCTAGTCTCATCTATGATGATTCTATAATCTTTTTTCAGTATAAGGATGATGTAAATGGTCTCTTATATAGTGGGTCATAATGTTCCATGTTTATGATGGAGTGGTACTTATTGTTTTTCATGAACTCCACTAATGGAATGATGTCCTCCCAGCCCCTTCCAAAATCCATCACACCAACTCCAGACATTTACACCCAAACATGAGTCATTCTCTTAGACTCCAAATCTTCTTGAGGGTGGAATAATGTTCTCAACCTAAAATATGCCCCAAATTCCTCATCAAATATCCTATATATCTAGGAATTTAAATTATTATCTCAGTAAAAAATGATAACCAAAAGTAATCTATATAGATTGGAAATCTCATTTACATACAATCATCATAAGCATACCACCAATATCTGCTCCTGAATAAAAAAAATTGGTTTAAGTCTATTTTCTAATAAATGATATCATAAATCAAATAAAAACATCTCATTTCTATTTTTTAACCACTAGGGTAAACCTAAACTATATGGATCATATTTACCATCCTTCACAAACTAATATCTGAGGCATTATGAGACAAACTCAATAATTCCTCTCTTTATACCTTGCCACCAAAACTGATGCTTGATAATATGAAATGTATGAATCCATATTATATATAATTTTTATGAATGGAAGATAATATACATAATTATTACATAATTTAAGATTAATATTCAGTACATATTAAAAATATACAGTGTTAACAACCACAATGTTTTAGTTTCATAGAGACTAAATACTTCATCAAATTATTTATATATATTAGACAACATAATTGATAATCATTCTTAATATTATTATACATCAAAAAATAAAATACATAAAAACATCAATAAAATAATAGAGGAGGAAAAAAGATAATGTGTGAGATAAGATTATATATAAGTGTATAAAAGTATATATTAATCAAAAGTGCACATATGATTATTATAAGGGTTTGATAATACAATCTATTTCATGTTCTCAATGTAATTATTTCGTATACAAAAAATTTTACTTTTGAAACTCCAAAATAATGTAATATATAGAGGAATGATCAAAAAGGCTACTAATGATGAAATAATTATTCAAGATTTATAACATAGGCATGTTTAATCATGATCATAGGGAATAAAAATCTTATTGACATAGCTATTCACAATCTTTTCCACAGATAATCCATTTCTCACAGCTCGAAGAAATCATACTCATGAATCACAATGATTGGATAAATAATCAAAATAAGGTCTATACATATCATCATTATATAATGAGATATCTATATAAGATTAACCATTCAATAATATTAATTTAACAAACCCATCCATTAAATAATTAAAACTATACATATGTGTGCCACCTGATCGTAAATCCATCACCATTTCATCATTGCATAACTTGTTAGAAATAAATGGGTTTCATAATAATTTCATCACCATATAATCATAGTTTATACTAATAATTGACATGGATGGTATCATTGGATTATTTAACTATTGAATCAAAATAATCATCCAAGGATTGTTTATAACGAAGAAAAAAAATTAAAAGTGTTTTGGAATATTTCTTACAAATAGGGGAAAATTTCATTGTTTGTTTGTATTGTTAAAGTGAAAAATTTCTAGCACATTAAGAAATATAATAAAACTGAAAATATAAATTGATAATTTAAATTCAATATTCATTTCAATAACAGTTTATGATGGCATGAAAATCCATTCTGGAAGTAAATTTTAAAGAAATGAATTTTTTCACAATTTTGGTGAAAATTCCACAAGAACATCATTCAATGAAATAGAAAAATCATTTTAATATATTGAAAATATATTCAATTATTTTTGAAAAATACTTTAGAAATATTTTCATAATATAAAAATAAATTCTTGAAAACATTTTAACAAACATTGAAATTTAATAAAAAGTTCACCAACATGTACGCATGAGAAATTTTTTCATTTTAAAATGGTTGTTATGGTAAGGATATGGGTAAGATATTATAAATAAAAATTATTATTATTTTATAAATATAAAATGTAATAATTAATTATATAAAACTATGAAAACATTAATTACGGAGATTCAAAATGAAATAAAGAGATTTTTGGAGAAGGTAGTATGTATGTACGCACATGCTTTTCATTCATTTCCCATTGGATTAGAAAAAATAGAAAAATGGTTTTCCCATACTCATAATAATATATAAACATTTTTATAAAATTTTATTTATTATTATGTTATTTATATATCATATTTGGAGGAATTATAATAATAAAATATCTTGAAAAGAGTAAGTTAAAATGACTATATCTTCTTTAGGAGACCTCTGTTAGCTTATACACTAATCCTTTTTGGGATCGTATTAAAGAAATAATATAAGATCAATAAAAATTTATGGAATTATGGAAGGAGATGTTTCAAGGACTAGTGGAGCTGGGGTTCTCAATGTTGTTGAGTAATAGAGGAGTGTTGGTTCCCTTTAATACCGTAGGGGAGGGACACAAATGAAATTACTGTATATATATAAATAATATATAGTTACTTTATCATGAATATTGAAAAAAATAGAGAAGAATTAATATTTTATAAAATATAAGGTCAAAATATCAATAAAAACAAGAATCATATATATTTAGGCATCATTTTTACCTTTATCTCTTAGTTTAACCCTCAGTAAACCGATTTTAACCCTAACCAATGAAATAATTTTTTTTTACTATTTATACTATTAATTAGAACCAAAAATTAAATTTAACAACTCATAAAATAATTAAATCACTATTATAAATATTCATTTCTTGATAAAATGAAAATTTAATAAGTATAAGAATTTCATTTTAAAATATGCATGCAAAACGCCACAAAAACCATTGAAAAAAATGTTTTTTAAGAATACAACTAAATTTTTCTCGTTCCATGATTAGATGAAACCATTAAATTAATCTTAAAACATATTATTGAATATATAATCTATAAATTTCAATAAAATTGGTCATTAATAGTGATTATCTGAATTCATTAATATAAACACACTTTTCTTGCATAAAAGATGTTTTCCTGAAAACCATCTTTTTTTCCCTTCAAATACATTTATTTTAATTTTTAAATATTTAAAGAATAAAGAAATAATTTTAGATATGTTTAAAAATATATTTTATATTATTAAAATTTTAATTTATTATTTATATAAAATAAAATATCATTTAAATTAAACATTCATGATAAAATAATGCTCATAAAAAAATATTTCAATATAATTATTTAGTATCAAACGTATTTAAAAAGTGATTTAGAAATAATTTTTACTAATTATATTTCATTTAAATAACTTATAATTTTATTTATTTAAAAATATAGTAAACTTATTTTCAAATGTTATGTGTTTCATGTAAATAAATATATTTTAAATAATAATTTTTTAAGGAGAAATATTTTATAAAATCATTAGGTGTAACATTATACCACCTCATCATAATTTTTCCCTACAAATTATTAATTTTTGATATAAATAAGCGTTTATACTTCTATCTAATCACATCATCACGTTTCCATGTAGATTCATCAATTTATGGTTTCACCAAAAAAGTATATTGACTATGAGAGTGGTTTTGATTTTCAACACCTTGTCTCTAAATACTGAATATCCACGGATTGTTCTTCATTAGAAAGATCATTCTCTATTGTTATAAAATCCATGTTGATTAAATTAGATTTATAAGGTATTATATTTATCAACAATGATACATGGAATAAATTATTAACTTGTGAGGGATTTTATAAAAGTGATATGAGAGCTAAAATATCTCAATAAGATGAAGTATTTTTAAAATTGAGATTTATATCAGGAACAACATTCATTTCATTATAAATATATTGACCATGTTAAATGGAGATATCTATAGGAACACCTTATTACCAACATTGACTAATAGATCTCACTGATTATTTTCAATATAACATTTTTTTACTCTGAGAAACCCTAATTTTCTTCTAAATGGATCTAACCTTATCTGCCATTTTTCTAACTGTTTCACATAAAAATAGATTTCATTATCCAAATTCAACTAACACATCATTGTTATACAATTCCTACCATAGATTTAATCATAAGGATCCATAAAAATTCTTGAGTGAATGATATTACTATAATAAGATTTCTAAAAATTAAGGTTTTGATGCAATACACTATTAAAATAAGTAGAATAGGATCTTAACATATCTTCTTGGGTTATGTGGGTCCTCCCAAACTTTTAATTTTTCAAGGGATAAGATTCAAAATGAAATTTCAACTCTGTAGTAAATTCACGATAAAAACACCTCTATAACTTCAAGGTAACACATGAATACCAATAAAAAAGAGTTGATTTTAAAAGAAAATGAAATTTTACTACTTCATTGATTTATATCATAGCATGTTAATCAATTGTAAAATCTTATATAATAAAAATTATATGTGTTTATTTCATATGTAAATTGGAAAAAACAAAAAAAGACATTATTCCCTTTAGACGTTTCAGTGATTTTGATGATGAAATGCATGTTAATGTTCTACCATTACAATTTTAGTATATATAATAGTTATAAAATTCCTTGATATTTTTATCCCATTGAAATAAAATTCTAACATACCAGAAATCATGATTCATACTTTGAAATATTTCTTTTAATGTTATCCCACCAAAAAATATGCTTTAAGATATATATATATTCATATTCATATATCTAGGATGAATAGAAAATGGTGACATATGAGCTTCATATAGAGAACATTTCTTCAACAATTATATTAAATGGACACATAATCAATTAATAAATCATATCATTCCATCGGAATCATGGTGGAGCTCTATAAAATTCAAAAACTTCTACTACAGTTCTATATCCCCTTATATGCCTCTTTAATCATAACATAGATGGATGGTTATTCATTTATCAGAGAAAAATGTGACCTGCCCCATTTTATCAAGATTTGAATATCCATAAATAATAAATCCATAAGTATTTTATCTCTTTTAATTCCTATCATGGATAAATAATAATTGTCTTTCTGTATCAGAGCTTGAGATACCATGTTTACCAACCCATGGTGGTAGTGTATTGTGTAGTCATAGTATTTAATCAGATCAAACAATGCCCAAGGGATCATCATAATTTTTTTTATTGAAAATATATAATTCATGATTTTACCATTTGTATATATATCACACCTTTCAACATAAAGATAAAAAATCCCCATTTTCAATAAACAAATTACCGATAACATATCTAAATATTGTGTAGGGTATTTTTTCTCATAAGATTTCAATTCTCATGTGGCATAATTTATCACTGTATCATTATTCATGAGATAAAATAAAAGTAGATTATTTCATTTATCACTATGAATCACAGAACCTTCCAAAAAATAGGGTTTTTTGAGCATAGGTTCATTTAAAATCTAATTTTAAGATCCCTAAAATTTTCCTACCCTTCAATTATCAATTGGAATGCGGATCCCTTCTATGTTAACTTGGTTAGTGAATAATATTTATATATAAAATCCCTAATAATGAATTGATAATAATTATATACAACCCATAAAAACAATAGAACTTGGGTGCTGTAGTTGATATGATCCATTAATCATTAAAATCTTTATTTGAAGATTCCAGTTATATACACAATCTTGGGATTAAATGACCCTATAATGAATCTTTTTATATCAAAATTTAATAATTTTTAATTTTGGAATAAGACTTTATATTCCTCGAATTATTTAACACAATATTTGTATTATGTTAATTTTTTTAATTTCTTGTTGAATATATAAGAATATAATCTATAAATATAACCACAAACTGACCATGGTAATCTCTACAAAATAAACTCTCTATATCCCTAAAAAGATAGGGGCATTGGTATGTAAAAATGTAATCACTATAAAATCATCATTACAATACCTTATATTGATGATTTTTTTTTTCAGTATATCATCTTTAGTGATACTCATTTTTTGATATCTAAAATAAAGGTCAATATTTTAAAATTATTCATCTCCATGATGTTGATGAAACGAGCTACCATTACAGGGCAATGAATAATTTTTATACTAATCATTTTATATTCATGATAATCAATTAATAGATTCATTGAACCCATTTTTTAATACAAATAAAATAGTTGAACCTAATGGTGAAACATTAGGGTGTATGAGTCCATTTTCTAGATTCACCTATAGTGTTTCATTAATTCATACCAGTAAATTTGGGAAATTATATAAGGATTCATAAAATAGTCATAGAATTATGTATGAGTTCTATTGTAAGTACCAATTCAGGATTCACAGTAATAGTTGTATTGTATTAATGAATTACATTTTCATATTCTTGAAAAAATGGGTATATCTTCAATGTTGAGTTTTTGATCAACAATTTGAGATAAATAGCCCCATAAATAGGTTATAAGACCCATAAAGTGAATGAAACATCCATTAGAAGTTCATATCCATCCTATAGATAGATAATCATATATTGAATTAGAATATCATATATTGTAATAACATCCTCAATAATTGATATAGTATTTATATATAAAAACATAATACATTCCTAATATGACATAAAATTCAACTAGATGAAGAATGATAATATTTTCATTTAGAATACTGCCACAAATATCTACTAGAGTGAAGATATAAAAATGATATATTTTATAATTCCATTATATTTTCATTACACCAACTAAACCTCCAATATTCGATGTGGTTATTTTATTAGATTAGAAAAATATTCAAATATGAAAGAGTGGGTAGAGACAGAATCGAATAAGATATATTTTTTTTACACTGGCAGGTAAGTGTATCTTTTACAACATTATTCCCTTCATCCTCTTTAGTTGATGTAAAAAAGTTCATCCAATTATACTTTTTCTTAAGGGGTTTCTGAGGCTTACCATCGTCAAAACCTCTTAGATAATAGATTAGATTAATATAATTCCCAATCTTATTATACATGATACATTTAACTCCATTAAATAAATCTTATTTATCCTCTATTTAATTTGATGAACATTTAATCCCTTATTAAAAATTAATAGCTTGATGGATATCCTTTCCACATTCGATGAATTTTATAATTGTTTTAAGAAAATATACTTAGTTATTTCAACTATTTTCAGCATGGAGGTGTATGTATTTTCTTTCCTCCAAGGCATTTACCATTTGAATTTCCTAAATGATTTTTTTTCACTTATAGTCACTAAAACCATAATAATAATTAAAGTTCCCACTGTCTATGTCTTTATTCAGAGAACATTGAAAAATTTCAATATAGTTAAGAATTTATATTATGGATTACACATTTTTAAGACTTTTTATGATAATTGTAAATAGTCTTTGAATTTCTCTCATAGGGTCAATGATATATCCAAAATTGTACCTTGAGAGTGATTTAAATTCATTTTCCAAGGTACAAATGGATTTATCATACTTATATTTCATTTCTATAATTTCCTTTTCCTTTTTATAATAAAGAGTTATAGGAATTTATTTGTTGAAAAATACATTAGTAATATACTCTCATTCCATGGATTTTATTCTTCCTCTTTCCTTATGTTCTTGACAAGAGTCTCGTATTGATTAGTTTCTCCTTCCAAGTGATATAATTATATGAAAACATTCCCATGGTTTACTTCTGATGAGAAAAATACACTTTCCATAACATAGATATATTTATTAAAAAATACTAGAGCGTAATACCAATAGAAGGAGGGAAGGCATAGTCACAAAAAAGACTCAATGAAAATATCTACCTTTTTTATGAATTTGGTATCTCAACATGGTTTAAGTTATTGTTCATGGATTGAGATAGTAGAGTGAGAGTAACAACAAAATATTACATCCCAACTCCAAATAAATTTTCTTTCTCCTGAGGATGATCATTACATTTCCCATAACATTATTTGTTAGCATGAATCATTCATGTTACATCAATTTACTAAAATTTAAAAAGTATAACATAAGTATACATTGATAATAAACAAAGTAAGACATGATAGGAAAATAATTCTTAAGATTTCCAAATTTAGGAAACATTATTATTATTTAATGAATATTTAGTTTCATTCTATATATATTTTTCATTACCATATCATTTATTAGGTTATTTCAGTTTATTCATCAAAACCTAATATCGAAAAATTATTAAAAACCTCTCTAATACAAAATAAGGAGAACTGAGCATAATTTAAATAAATATTAATTTGATTTAAAATAATATTCATTAAAAAGAAAATTTATAAATGACCTCAAAATGTAATGGTTTACTGTCATGGGGACATTATACATAATAAAATTAATTATAAAAAATATTCAACATCAACCATGCACATTTTTAAATGTGTTCTCTTATGGAAATATCATACATTTAAACTTCCATCAAATTATCAGAAAAGAAAAAATAATAATGGCTGATTGTAGATGTTTGGTAAGAGTAAATATGGGATATGTCAATCATAAGTGAACATAATATGATAATAATTCTATGATAAAATAATATTTTTGTTCTCTTAATATAAAATGTTCATACCTAAAAATCATGAACCTTAAGCTCCAAAATCGTCTCATATCAAGAGAAAATATTATTAATAGTGTCAAAGAATAAATTATCATTAAACATTTATAACATAGGCATTTGGAATAATAATAATAGGAAATCATGATATTTTGAACATATCTATTAGCCATCATGTACACAAATAATCTTCTGATAATAGGTAAGGGTAATCATTTCACACATCAAAATATGAACATAGATTTTTTAAATCATATTCATTATTATCATCAACATATCATGAATTATCCATATCACATTACCCAATTAATTATAGGTATTTAACATATCCATTCATCATATAATAAAAACCATAACTATATATTCCACAAGATCAAAAAATAGTTATCATTTCATCATAGCATAACCTATAGAAAAGAAATGTGTTTCAAAAATATTTAATCACAAAAAAATTATAATTCATTCATTCAAATGAATTGGGAATTATAATTATATCACATCTATAGTGAATCATAATAATATTACATGAATTTTAAATATATATATAAAATTCATTTAAAAGTCAGTTGATCATTTCATTAAAAACATGAGAAATTATCAATTTCCTCTTATTTCACTAGATAAATTAAATTTCCAAATTTATTAGCAAAATAATTTATTTTAAAATTAAAATGTAAATTTTTTTAATAATATTAAATGTAAATAATTATAAGTGTTTATAAAAAATCTTTTATGAATTTATTTTTTTAAAAAATATTTCTTTTCACACGTTAAGTAAAAACGTGAAAGTACCTTGTTTAGAAAATGAAAATAATAATCTCTTGAAAAATAATAGGAAAATAAAATATGGTTAAAATGAAATTAAATAATAAATTTATCATATAAAAGTTTTATTTGAAATATTTTAAATAATATGGACATGGTAGAAGATGTTAATCTACAAATTATGAAATAAATTTTCCTTTTTATAAATGAAATTTCTGAATAATTTTATATAATTAGGTAAAGAAAATGAATGTTATGTTTGAAAAAACATAAATAAATAGTGGAGAATAAAATATATGGGTCTTAAAGGATAAGGTTGTTATAATTTCCCTCAATAGAAATTTAACATAAAATACCTTGAAAATAAATTATATTATATCATTATTTCCTTACCACATGTCTCATCCTCAATCGTATGTGATCAATAATGATGTATAATGAATATATATTTATTAAAAATATATATAATAACAATATATATTTATTACTATATATCATTCCCTAATAATTTACAATTACATTTTTTATTAACAATTCTTCATCTAAATCTTTATTTGGGTGAGAACTGGTTCACCTTCCCTCATAGTTTCGGTTCAACAGTTTTTGTCCTTTCACCTTATTCATGGTTTTACTATATCTATAATATAAATTATCTCATAAATATTATATTTATTAATTTTATACACTTTTATAACCATTCCTAATAAGTGTATGTGAAAAATTAATCACATAACTTCGTGGAGATGGTAGAATGTATGTTACCAAGAGGTTTGTTTCAACTTTTTAATGGTTGGGAAAGAATTGTAAAATAATAAATAACATTTATAGAATAATTATTATATATTTAATATAATATATAGTCATTTATTATATCATTATTACCACCCGTAAAAAATTAAATGATAAACGAAACACATCACTTCATGGATGTGCTTCTCTACATATACGCTTGGGTGATGTTGTTGATTAAAAATGGTTTTAAAGGTAAGATGATAGAAAATAAATTAAAATTTTATAAGAATAATTATATCCAAAATATAATAAAAATCATTTAATCATTCATAATATCCATCCTTAAATGGTGGTTATTAAATTTTAAAAAATCACATTGTTGAGATGGTAGTTCGTACATACAGAGATGTGATGCTTTTATTTCCCACTGTTTAAGAAATGAGATGAAAAATGCTTCTCATGTAATTATAATAACATCTAACCATAATTATTAATCTTAATTAATTAGTTTTGTGAAGATACAATTAGTTCTGAGGATCTAGATGAATAAATAAACTGGAAAATAGTTGGGTGAGGTGATTACCTATTCATTGAGAGATATCATTTGGATTCCACATTAGTCCATATTATGATTTTATTTAGGTAATAAAATGATATAAATAATGATGGTAAAGAAGATATAATGGTGTTTTTTCATGTATCTTTCATGGTAGATTTCTCAATTATTGTAAATAATGGAGAATATGATGTTTAATTTTATAAATGAGTGTATTGATAGAAAAGTAATTACACAAAATATTTCAATAATATAAAGTCACATTCTTTTTCAAGGGTAAACAAATGTTGAATAATTATAATTTAATATATGATATAGTTAAACTATCTTTAGCCATAAATATTTAAACATGTTTATTCTTTTTACCCATTTTCAAGTATTTGAACCCTAGGTAAAAAGTTTTAAATCTGACCATGGTAACAAATTTTTTACTATTTAGACTATTTCATTTTTGGAAAAATGAAATTAAATTATTTAAAAATTTTATAAATAATGATTTAAATTATATAAACCATTTATTAAAATTCAATATCTATTAGTGGAAAAAAATTATGATAAAATAATCATTAAATACCTAATCAAATCTATTTTATGAAAAATTCATTTTACATTTAAAATTGAATTTACTTTCAGTCTTTAACTAGTAAAACCCATTAGATTAATATTAAAACCCTAGATTGAACAAATATATATATATATCCTGAAACTAACTCATACTACTGTTTTACTTAATGTTTTAAGATAAAAACATATTTCGTTCATAAAAACAATTTTCATAAAATATATATATATATATATATTTACCTTCAACTTCCATAATTTCAATTTCTAAAAAATTAATGAAGAATGATTTTTCTTCATCTGTTTAATAAATAATTTTTATATATTTAATATTCTGAATTTAATTTTATATAAAACAAAATATCATTTAAATAAAAAATGTAAAACAATTCAGATGGAAAAAATATTTCTAAATTGTTATTTAGGATCAATAATATTTCCTATGTGGGTTTGAAATTATTTTTGACTATTACATTTCTTTTACATAAATTTATGTTACATTGTAATATAATTTATAAAAATTATTCACATAAGTTTTATGTTATGTGTAAATAAATATATTTAACAATTAAAATTTATTTAAAGAGAAATATATCAAAATGTAACATTGTGTTATAATACTGATAATGGGGAAATTTGGAACTCCATTATAACCAACTTACCTAGGATTAATAGTACCATTATCTGTTCTATAAATAGTATAATTTTCTTCCCACCTTTGGAGAATCCATTTGGATTATTTATTTAGTTTATCTGGTCATCCATGACCTCACAAAAAATATGTCCCAAATGAGTATCTCTCATGTGTTGTAAAAATATAGTGGACCCCAAGATTAATCGAAGATAGGCCACTCATCACTCTTCCATCAACCTAAACTACATCGCCACCAACTGATCAAATGCATCATCAACCAATTAAGATATGGATTCCATCTAGGGGAATCATACACCATATTTCCCTCTACATGATTATAGAAAATATAAAAGTCCAATTTGACATGACTTGGCCCATTAGAACCCCACAAAATATCAATGTAGATTGATTATTCCACCCCAACCAAAACTAAAATATGTCATGGTCTTGTGATAAGAAACTAAAAGGTAAATCATAGATATGGTTGGCCTTAACCTATAGTTCAATAAAGATCTACAAATCTACATGAATGAATACATACAATAATTCTAGCATATAAGTTTTGTAAGAAACTCATATAAATCATGCATATAACTATGACCAATAACAAAATAATGAAATACATCCAAAAGACATAAAAAATGGAAAACACAAATAATATGAAAAGATGAATGTTCAATAATTGGAATAGATGAAATCCACATCATGGAATGAGAAATGCCAATAATGAGAACTATTAAAAATGATGATGATAAAGATAAACTATGATATAACTCCACCATCATCAGTTTCTCCTCTAATTATAACACTAAACTTTGCCTCATATACATAGATGAAATATTTTAAGGTATAAATCTCTTGTAGCGGGGAGTATAAAAATACATAGTGTAACCCCCAAAAAAATATATTAGGAAAATACATAAGTATTCCCAAGAAAATGCATCCAAATATGTTCTATGGAAAATAGATAACCATGTTTATGTTGGTCATAAATTGAAAAAAAATCTTTTTAGAGTCAACTAAAAAGGAATTTAATTATCTTCCTGAACCATAACACATGTACAATATCTTTTGGAACACCAATTCCATTTTATGGAATCAACAATGTAAAATAATGCCACATTGGGGAATATGGATATTGATCGAGGATAAAATTATCTTATATAGAGGAAAATTCCTAGAAATATTGGAGAGTATGAACTCAATTGATGGATTAATCTTCTTTAACATTTTGGACTACTAACTCCACTGATGAAATAGTTATCCCCTAAAGACAGGGGATATATTGATAATAATATATATATATATAGGCCAGAACCCCATCATGATTATGCATATAGGTAATTACCTCATCCTCATAAATGGAGGATTATTTTTGGACACATGTGGTGTGGGTTCCTAAATCTATCTCTACTCCAAACCTGTCACCCTTCCCATGTAATATATGAAGTGGTGAAAAATCATCAAACTATACAAACTGAAATGTGAACATCCTTTAGTGTCCAATGAAAGCACACTATTATGATCGATATGTGAAGATGCATATAATAGACCTTTGATAAATATATAACGATATAATAGGAAATAAATCACAAAGGATATGATATATAACCAACTACACAATATTTTCATTTTTGTACAAAGTGTATAGGGATCTTGGGAATGGTTATTCTTGTACTACTGTAGATCAATCCATGTGAAGTCGATATATATGTTGAGAACCATGTGGATTAAAAAAACTGTATGGTTAAGTGGAACATTAATAATCCATACATATTTAAAAGAAGCACTAAGTTATTTTTACCATGGCTGTAAAATATATTATTATGTACATGACATGTAATACCTTGTTTTACATGACATATTTACAAACTACTCAGTATGTAATAAATACATAACTTATGAAAATGTATTGTTTGTATATTTTCAGATATATTCCCCAGGTATATGATATTTTTGAAGGGGAACATAGTGTGTAGGTATTATATATTATCTAATCATGTTAATAAATTACATGCCAATACACTCAAACCTGATTCACAGAGAATGTGAAATATTGTCAGATGAAATAATATATTTGTGTGTTTTAAAGTATATGGAGTCATAGCTCAAGGATTAAATCATTTATGAGATGAAGGGTTACGAGTAATATAATCTGAAATTCCAAACCTATAGTCCATGATATTTCATTAAACACACTACTTCTATAGCTAATCCACTACATTAGTGCACCTAAAATCCTTCACCCATATGGCCTAAATTACACCTATTTAGGATTATATTTATCCAATATTTATTTCCCGATATGTCACATTCCAACCATTCTATGAACCAAACTACGATCTTACCACATCATCACTACCATGCACTCAAACCCACGAATTCAACGATTTTAGCTCATTTTTGAATCATGATTCACACTAAATGTCAGATGTGAAGTAAAAGATAATGATATTAGATATTTAAGTGGTTATAGTAATACCCCACCACCAAGGGGTGTAATCAAATACATTTTTATTAAATAATATGAGTATGAAACAAGAATATAATCACTGCACATTATAGAATAATTTCATAATAGTTTATGAATATTCACATAGGCTTTAATTCACAATGAAATTAATTATAAACCTATAAATTTATTTATGTTAATTATTAGGAATATTCATGAAAAATAATAAGCCATTTTAATGGTCTAATTCAAGGATATTTTTTGAAAACAAATTGTGGAAAAACTAGTGGCTTCATCTATATAGAGACCCATACTTCTCATATATAGATATTACATATTTTTATATTAATATTAAATACATAACATATTGATCAATTCAAGAATCATATTTGTCTAGTAAGTTTGGAATCTCATACACATAAACTACTACTTCATAAATGATTGACATAATCACCAACTAAGTAATTCATAAGCATGATACTTCTTAGAAATATCATACTTAATACATTTTTCATAACACTGGGAAAAGAAATTTAAGAAACTGTGAGCTTATATGATTGATATGGGTAAAAAAGGTAGTTATCAATATAACATGGGATTTTGGGAATGAAAATACGAAAATAACATCTGAAAATCCATGACATGCAAATCGTAGATCATAATCGTGAGTCATTGATTAAATCTCCATAGTTGACAAGACATGAATCAAAATGGAATCAATGAACATTAGTCATGTGAGTATAAAATTGGAATAATACATAAGTTTTCACCATACACTTAAGCATAGAAAATAATTTCAACAATAGTGAAGGATCCCTTCTAATATAATGATCATGTATTGGATTCACTCCCCATGAAATCATAGTAGTAAATGTTCATTACAATGAATATTGTAGTGGATAATGTCCCTTACTATGTTGGTTTCACTCCCAATAATAGTCTTATTTATCTAATGAGATACGAATCATTACCCAATGCATTGGAGGGATATTTAATTTTGGTCTCACCCATCACCTATCAAAAATAATACATATGTGTGGAATAAGACTTTAAAACAATCATTATATTATAAAACATAAAAACAAATGGGTTTTATAACAAATTAAATATATTAGAACCCATGAAAATGGTATGGGTTTAGTAAAAATTCCATCATTTCATTATAGAATTACCCATGAAAAAAGAATGACATTCACAAAAATATTATCTTTTTAATATAAAATATATATAGAAATCACAGGTATGGTATCCTTGGATAAAAATCCCAGTAAAGCATAAGTGAAATAAAGGGTTTTTGTCTTCAATAAACCTAAATACCAATACAATATCATTAAAATGCCTCTGAGAAAAATACCCTTTCCACATTGAAAATCACCTTTAAAAAACTAAATATTCAAAAAAAATTGAAAATAATTTTATTTGAAAATATCCTTCTAAATATAAAATAGAATATTTATAATATTGAGAGGGCATGATGATGGGAAATTTTGTTAATGATGTATATATTGAATGAAAATATCCCTTTTATATTTTTGAAAATAGGAAATGTGTACCATGTTCAAAAAATGACAAGAGGTTTACTTTAAATATTTTATTTAAAATTATGTATTGGGTAAAATCAAAATTTAAAAATCATATGATATTATTATACAACTTTTAAGAAAATTGAAAATAAGTATATAAATAAAAATGTTTTTTAATATGAAGTGAGTAAAAAATGGTTTTCCATAAAAATGTTCTTTTAGTTTATTCAGTATTTTGATGTTACCATAGGATTAATGTATGATATCACTAAGAGGGGGATGGGTGAAAAAGTGATAGATTTTTATTTTATAGGAATGTTTCTTAAATTTATATGAAAATATTATTAGCCAATGAAATCTTGTCAGAGATATAATGTACTCATGTATAAATCCTATTGTTATTTTTCATATGCAACAAATAAATATCTAGTAGAAAATTATATTTATAAGTTTAAGTAAATGAAATATTCCCTTCCATGTTAGATTTTCCCACAAAGATGGATTTATTTACTATATTTCTTTCAAGAATTTAACTTTTCAAGCTGTGAACATTTCTATACCCTAATGGTCAAATTTGCGGTCATGGGAGGTTATACGCTCCAACTATTTTTTTGTACCCCCTTCTTTCACAACTAGTTATAAACCCCAGAAAACAATAGTTTTCATTAAATATATAAACCTGTAATCCAACAGGTTATTTTTCATATTATTTTATTATCCAATTCAGATATTTTTTCACATCATCAATAAGAAATATGGATCAATGTTAACCGTGTAAAATCATCAAGATATTCAAAAACCATCATAATATTATATTGGTCTCCAAAATTAACCCTAATATTTGGTAGATCTAGATATTATCAATCTTTATATTTTTTAACTAAATTAAAAAATAACTTAGTTGATTTTTATTCATTTTTCATCCTTTCAGTATCCTTGATCAGATGGACTTTATCCTATTAATCTCCAAAAAATTATTCTCACTTCATTTTCGTTAAACATTAATTATTCTAATTATACCCACCTGATGTCTCTATCCAATAAAACTACATCTATTAGAATGTTGTATAGTAAAAAATGTTAGAACTTTTCACTTCCTACACTAAAAGAGTGGGGAATGAATCAGAACCATTCCGCTTATTCATCATCTGATGTAACATTGACTATGGTTTCCTTGTTACATGGATATCTTTTATATCTTATAATATTTTACCTGATTAGTGGTAAACTCACCCTACTGTAAAATCATCAGAGTGTCATATTTTATACTCTTGAATAGTTTCATGTATGTAGGTAATTTCATTAATTTATATAGATTCTCCCTATGTATAATTATTTGGAATATGATTTTATTTTCTTTCTTATGGAAATTTGACATATAGATTTATCGATTATGTGAATATCATAGGATTATTCTAAACACATATATAATATTATTGAATACTTTTCAAGAATCCTAAAATTATTAGAATCTATAATCTTCTTAGAATATTCTTTTAACATGGAGTTAAATAACTTCCTCTGGGATTACCGAATCATGTAATCATAAAAAACATTGGTCGAGCAACTTTAGTATTGATATATTTATGGACTTATAAATGATTATGTAATGTTTCATAGAATAAATTTTTCTATTGATTTTTTGAATATAATATTTTTCTAATGGTAAATTATTGGATTAATTTTTCTAATTAACTCACAAACATTCATTGTCTAATGAACCTTCATTTTTTATCCCTTTATTAGGATACATCCAAAAAAATAATATGAACAAACCATAATTAGGTAGATCTTCATATGTGAACTCTATTCGATTATAGTTCATCTGATCCCACTAAAATCTATGTTAATATTTTTAATATTCCATCTCTTAACAAAGGTATGAATCATTTTTTATTCAATTCCTTGAAATGGACCTTATATTATTACCCAATGGATCCAAGGGGGTCATGATGGAGTTCAGAGCCCGAAACATCATTTTTTGGAAAATAAAATAGGCCACCTAGTTAGTAGATACAATTCCTCCAAGAACCCATGATTTATACTTACCATATAGGGAAAGAAAGTGGAGATATAGTGACCGCATGATTTCTCTAAAACTATGTTACCCTAGGTAAATTCCCATGTGAAAATTGTAGATTTTTGGACAGTGGGTTTTCACACAGTATGTGCATGGTAAGGTAAATTTTGTGCCTTTATAGTGCAGGGATTGTCCTGAAGAAGTGGATTGAGCATGGTTTGGACAAACCGTGTTACTCAATCATGTACCCATATATAAAGGGATAAATTTTATTTTATCCCACATTAGTCTATTTAACATTACTTATTTTTTCCTCTCATATTTCCCATAGCTGGGTGTGTCTCCTCCACTCATGGATTTTTTTCTTATTCATCCATGTTGTTGATATAAATCCTTCATCCATTTTTTGAATAAATACCCATTTGAATCATTGTATACATTTCAATAAGATCTAAAATTTACCCCTTCATATTTTAGATTATCTTCTAATCTGTTGTGTCATTTCAGAGAAATCAATTTTACCAATTTTGAGGGCATTGGACCATCAAATTAATATCTCTAAAAATATGTTAAATTTGAGGGGCCCATTAGACAAGGAGTTGTCAACAACACAATGGTAGGTGGTCTCAACATTTTTCCAATGAATTTTGGTGTTTTTTAGATATTTCCTTGTACTTCTCACAATCGTTTCCCACGTATCACCACTTAACAGAGTTCCTAAAATTAAATTGGCATACACATGTTATTTAACATACAAGAATAATTTTATTGGAAAAATAGGTGATATTTCCATCAATCATGGACACCCAATTGTTGTCCCAGCCTGAATGTTCTATTTTTAGTTAATTGTTTAATTACCGAAAATCCTTATAATCATTCTGTGTAGATAATAAATGGGTTTTAATCTATTATATATTTGTTTAATGAAATAAAGGCACCAAATAATTTATAGTTCCAACTATTAATTTCAATTTCCCACTTATGTAATTTCATTATTGGCTGTGGAACCATAAAATGCCCCTTTGAAACTTATAAATGGGAATTAATTTTTTTGAATTAAATGTCATGTAGTGAATAGAATGGATTACTCATGATGTATTTTCTCTAATTAAATTAATTAAATTATTTAAATGGAATTAATTATGTGGGAGCAAAGTCCACAGCAATATTTGATTGTTTTATTAAACTCATTTATCGAACTATGAAATGAGAATCATGATAGGGATGCATCATGTCTAAATTATGAATATGAATATGAATTGACATAGGTTGTGGGATGATGGTAAGGCTTCCATTGGGAATGATGATTCACTATCCTATACATTTGGTTTTGATCATGGTGTCACACACCGTTGATAATATATTTAAGTTTGTAATGATGCACCATGTCACTTTCTTTGAGTATTAACCTAACGGAACACTCACCATACTATGTGTCGAGCATGTATTCTATTACTATTTATGGGATAATGGGAATAAAATATATTACATGAGCTTATACCCTCATTTATAATGGACATGGTTGTTTGAGTTACACCTCGGTTCATCCAACACCTTGTATTCTAGGTACAAGGCCACTTAGAGTCATACGTACTTGCTTCATATAGGAGGATTAAATATACCACTATATTATATAAATATACTGTTGTCATATAAATAGTCACTAATAAAATATTCATTTGGGTCATGAACTAATGAGGTTAAGCCTCCAGGTGACCTTTAAAAACATGAGTGCGTGGTTTGTTACTTATTTAGCTATGTTAATTTATTATTTTTATCATGAAACAATTTATCTATGCACCGAATTTGGATTATTTCTAGACATCATTGGTGGTGGACTACTGGGATTTTATCTCACACCCTAATCAAACAACCTTTTGTTCCTGTGATGATTACTTGTCTGCAGGTATCAATAAGGGCCAATTTCTAAATACAAATATCTTATTGGAATCACTTATAGTTAGAGCAGAGGAGAAGATGACCAAGCATATGATTGAGATGAAAATAGATCATTTTTTTTAATTTTTTACTATTTTTATAGAATTTTTATATATTACTATCCCATGTTTCCCTTTTTTATACTATCATTCTATGAATCCATATATATGACACCGCCAAGTGTCTTTTAGAATTATTATGGAGTTATTCTTTTTTTATTACACTGATTTATTATTATGTAATTTTATATATGATTATATTGGTGTATTATTATAGTTATATCTGATGTCACAATCATAAAAGAGGGTATAGTATTCCTAATGTACTTCATTTACACCCTTACTACTAGTAGTCACCCTTTGGCGCATGAGGATGCAAGCCTAAGGACATGAGACAATCTGTTCAGGAAATCGATTAAGTGGATCCCATGTCAGGTAATTAAAAATTTGTACTAGTTCCTTATTATTACATTGTATTAATGTATTTGTATTATAAATTTTTCTTGGTGTTAATGGGATTTGAAATTGACCATGTTCTTGAACATAGCTAACCCATGTACAAGGGAAACACAAATTTATTCAGATCAGAAAATACAGTTGTTGATTTTGATTATTATGGTTGATATGACATAAAAACTGGGTGACGAACATGTTTTATAGTGTTATTGATATTTTTATTTTTGAAATGATGATCTATTTACCATGGACTGATGAAATGATGGTGTTTCATTACATACATAATTACAGGCACAATAGGTCTTATATGCCATGCATTTTTGAATGTCATGTCTATCTTCATCGTTTAGTTTCTTGTTACATATTGAATGTTCCTAGATTATTATATGAAAATTTTCTGACATTATTGAAGTTATTGGAAAAAATAATTTACCCTCACCCTTTACCTAACACTATTTTGTTGCATATGTTAAAGCAGACACCTAAAGCATTCGATTGTGGCTTGTTGAACCATTGACCATCGGTCGCATGGGCTAGATCATATTATGGTATGGGTTAAGTGTACTCCATATATTTATTAATAAATAGTATGTTCCATCATGTATTTGATATGGTAATCCATGTAATTCTACCATTTAATGAGATTTCAGTATTTGAACAAGCATTATTTTAAAATGAATATGGACTAATAAAGTATGAAAATCCATCATATACATGTGAAACCTAGAAATAAACCTAATCTTGACCATAATAGTGTGTAGTGGGGTATCTCTTACATTAATATGGATATTATGGCCACTTCTACCACTTATACCTAGTTATTGGAGCAGGTAGAGAGGTGTGATCATTTGTATCAGAAGGCTATGTACATGTTCTAGTTTTCTATCTGGAATATCTTAAATTGTTCGAATCTATTATAAGGTGTGCATTTTTAGTTGATGTATCATGTCACTAAGAATTAAATCAGTTATATTACCAAACGGTGGTGAAGACCATACACCTGCTTTTGTGGGCCTTGATCTTCCATTGATTCCACCTATAGTGCCACCTATTGCACCACTTTGTATTCTTGATATGGGAACTATCACATAGTTCTAAGAGGGACTTCTATTTATGCTGAATTATATGAAAGGAATTGTTAATCCTTCCCCATGTAGGTTAATGTTGACTAGGGATTTCAGTAGAACATCCTCCTACCATTTCGGTGGATATCATACCACACTTTGTTCAATCATGTCTTGAAGCCATTCTATCTATATTTGAGCATCTGGAGACGCCACCAGAGAAATGCTTAAAGATTATAGCCTATATTCTATGTGATTCTGCTAATAGATGGTGGCATGTTATTATCTAGGTACATTGACATAGATATATAATTTGCGAATATTTGTAGACGGTCATATATTACTATTTGTATCCATAGACTCTAAGGGATGACATAACAATATAATTGATGAATCTACACCGAGAAGGCATGTCTGTTCTGCAATACTCATATATTTTAACATAAATGAAATTTTTATCTTCTAATTTTGTGGTTAATTTCCATATTAACACCTGAGGATTTGAGGATGGTATGGTTTATTCCATCTAATCACAAGAAAATGTATTCAAGTTGACCATTATTCATGAAATTTTAATGAAATCAATTTTCATAGGGATGTTTGTTTTATGATTCTGGGAAGTTTGACACATAGATCTATCATTAATTATTATTATTAGTGGAATAGATTTTTTGATGCTACTCATGGAGGTATCTGTAGTACAGGTACTCATCCTACAAGGTTTCTAATATGTCCCCATTATGGGATGCTGAGACATAAGAAGCCTCAGTGCATACAAGATCCAGTAGAATAAAGAGACTGCAGTAGGATTAGGAATATCTTGTGATTCTATAGGACTGTCCACTCAACACCTAGAAATCAAGGAAATACTCGAACCCTATATTCTAGAGTATGATAATAAAATCATGAAAGGCAGGAATCTGGAATACCATCAGCCACTCATGCATAGGTTGGGGTCGAGGTAGATGTTGCCACACTCATGATTCATTGTGATAGCAGAGAGATGTTGTACTGGGTAGTCATGTAGTGACTTAAGGATCTGGTATAGTTCTGTTTCTTTCATTCTAGCCAATTACAATAGAGCAGAGCACCATAAAATCTACAGTTTGGGGTACTATTTTAGTAGCCTCAACATTATTGTATACTTTATTTGACACATGTGTGTCTCAAAAATTTATATCTAAGACTATTATGGAAATGATAGAAATCGAGATCGAATAATTATTTGGAGTTATAAGTCTTGATACTCTTGTTGGTTTTTGATATTAGGGATTTCATCATTTAAAGAACTATCCCCTTAAGAGAGGCAGAAACATCTTTGTATGGAATTTTTTCAACATTGATATGACAGGATCTGATGTATCCATAAGGATGGGATAGATAACTTTATATTGAGACCATATAGTCTACTTCTTTAGAGGGAGAAGTTTACATAATTATAGGGTAGTAGATACATGGATAAGGGATAATGGGATATTTCGGATATACGAACCGGACCCGAGAAATAGAGGTTGGGTAGTGTGACAGCTCAGATCACCAATCATTACCTAGATGATCAGAGGTTATGACCCATTGTTTTCCATCCTTTAGTGGGCCATTTTGGGGAAATATTTCCTAAAATTTTTTCTGGTCATCCCCAAGTGTGAGAGGTAGATTTTACTATTGATATTTTTCCATGAGAAGCATCAATAGCCACTCCTCCTTTTATGATTTCACCAATGGAAATTTTAGAACTCATGAATAAGTTGTAGGATCTGAAGGCTAAATGATTCATGGTCCCCAAAACATCACCATTGGGTTCAAAGGTCCACTTTGAAAATAATTCCTTCGGTAACCTTAAATTTATCATTGATTTTTGTTGATTAAACCAACACATGGTAAAGAATTAGTATCCACCACATTAAATAGATGACCTCTTCGATCTTCTAAAAGGATATAGAGAGTGTCAAAGATATATTTGAGTTCAAGATATCATCAGATGTGTGTTAGGACATAAAAAATACTTCACATAATATTCATGATTAGTTATGGTCTATACGAGTTCCTCATCCTGGCATTTGGTCTCATTAACGCACCTACCATTTTTATGTCTTCGAATAATTACGTTTTTCACAAATATTGAGATTTATTTTTTATAGTAATTCTGATGATATCTTAGTGTATTTTAACTCTATACACGACCATATGAACCATTTCAAGATCATTCTAAAAACATTGATAGATCATAATCTCTATGATAAGATCCTTAAATTCTACATTTGGATTGACAAAGGCTACATCCTGGGCCACAATATCTCAGAGTCAGGATTTAATATAGACCTAAAGAAATGAGAGCTATAGGTTCCTAGGAGCATCCCAATAACATATTTAACATTAAAAGTTTCTTGGGAATGGATGAGCATTATAGACACTTCATACAGAATTTTACACATATTGAAGTTCCACTTAATGGCTTGACATATGAGGTTGTGAAATTCATATGGTCAAATTCTTGTGAAGAATCCTTTCATGTGTTGAATGGTGGATTTATTTTAGCACCGATATTAATTCCACCAATGCTAGGTTGGATCTATATTATTTATTGTAACACATTAGGTATTGGTATGGAATCTATACTAATGTTGTAAGAGTCGGTCATTGAATATATTTTTCTTTATTTGATGCCTCAATAAAATAATTACATGATTCACAACCTCAAGAAAGATTATATAGTTCATTATTTTCACAGTTGGAGACACCATATATTTGGAGAGAGATTTGTAGTATTCTCAATTACATTAATACACATTGATATTTGAATCTGAGACAACTCAATTCAATTGAGTACAAATAGACTTTTTATTTCTAGCATTACCAAATTATGAGTAATGGATATGTAGGAACTAATTCTATGAGTTGAAACACATAGAAATAAGTAGTTTAGGTGTAAAGTGGAGAATGGAAACTCATGGCCTTATTTTTATTTATGAACATTGAGGATCAGAAGAAACTTGGATGAACTATTCTCACAGACTAAATAGTGTCCTTTATCTTTCTCTAATGTGTAAGAATAAGGAAACTATATGACCCTATGGGACATTTACTTAGAGAAAGAATATCAGATGATGATACTTATACATGGTGGGTCATGAATGGGGATTATACATTAAAATTTTCTGGGTATATATGGGTTGAAAAAGACATTAGAGAGAAGATAATGTGGGAATTATATGCCTCATCATTTGAAGTTCATCCCGGTGTCAACAATTTGTACCAAGACATACAATGTCAGAATTGGTGGCCTGGTATGAAATATTTTATTTTCAAATTTATCACATTGTGTTCCACATTTTTGATGGCTTAGGTGGAGAATCCGCATCTGACATGGATTTTATAGTTGTTTTCCACTCTCAGGTGGAAGTGGGATGATGTATGTTTGGATTTCGTAACAGGTTAACACAATCTACTCATTAAAATGATAAAATGTGGTTTGTATTTGATCATCAGATGATGGTCGAATAGTTCTTACTTGTGAAGGGGATCTTCTGATAAGATGAGATAGGGAGGATATATGTAAGGGAGGTTTTACATCTTCTTGAATATCCTCCTTATATAGTCTCAGATAGAGACACTGGCTGTACACTGTGGTTCTTGAAGGGTTTGCTAAAGGCCTTTGGTAAACATATGCTTCTACGAAAAACATATCACTCATATGATAATGGAAAATAAAGTGTATGATTTAGGTGAAAGATGAAATTCTCTATACACATGTCCTTGACTTTTGGGGTTTGAATGAAAAGAACATTCCCCTCACATATTTGACTTATAAAAACATATTTTAGGATACAATTGAGATAGAACCATAAGAATATTTATATATTAATCCTTTTAATCACTTTAATGCTTGATAGAGACAGGGGATGCAACTATGATTTGACCACATCTTGTGAAGGAGAATAAATATTAGGTTTGTTTGATAAAAAAGATCATCATGAAAGACCGGTCCAGATATCAGTAGTATGCTAATATATTCCATTTAACTATTGAGTTTCAGATTAGGGACCCGTTTTTCTTATGATCCACACTTAGGTCGGGCTACTGATGTATTCATAGGCAAGGTATGTTCTTTTCTAGGTTTATTGGAACCATTGAGTTAGTTAAATAGATCATACTAATGGCTTATCAGATTACACTACCAAAATGATACCAGTCTATTAATGTTTTCTTCCTTATATCTCAGCCTCATGGGTATTATATAGACATGTCACATCTCATTCATCATGATGAGGTTGAGCTGGTTGAGGATACTTCCTTTGATGAGTATCTAGTTTTTTATTGTGGAACGGATTTTGAAGACACTCCAAGGTAATTTATTTCCTTTAGTACAGTTGGTGTGGATACATGGACATGTACATACTGAGACATGGGAACAAGAACATGATATAAGGATCATCCGATAGAGATCTTTGTATATGATAACTCTTTACCCCAATAAGGCCATTGTGGGGATGATTTACCATAAATAAAAGAGGTTATAATGGAACCCCTTTTCATGATAGTAATACTTCATAATTTTTTGATCAAATTTCTTGAAACAACCCTTATATTGTTAGCGAATTAATACATGGGGTTCGTGAGGGTGTATCAGTTCTTTTGGAGCTCAGATCCATTGGTTTTTGGAAAATACACTAGGCTACACAGTTAGTAAAAACAATGTCTCCTGATTTATAAAATTTATAATAACCACATAGGGCAATAAAACAGAGAAATATGGAACACATTGTTTGTCAAAACCTATACGACCCTAGGTTTATTCCTGCGAAAAAACTATAGAGTTTTTTGTAGTGATTTTATACATGGTTTGTACCCAATTAGGAAAATAGTGTGCTTTAGTTGTGCTGTGCTTTTCCTAAAGCAGTGTATTGAGTATGGTTTGTGTATGGTTTGAAGAAACAATGAAACCAAACCGTGAGATCCTATATTTTATGGTGAAATTTTCTTTTTTACACTCATTAATCAATTTACCTCTTAATATTTTTTATTATACTATTTCCATCGCCTGGGTGTGTCCCCTCTACCCATAGCTTTTCTTATCCTTCAACCTATGAATCAATATAACTGCTCCATTTGAAGTGTAAATCAAGATCAATCAGAAGCATCAGATCAAACAATGTGAGATCTAAAATAATATACCTTCATATTTGAACTTATCTTTGGATAAATTTTTCTATTTAAGTGCATGATAATTTTCCCAATTTTTAGGGTGTTGGACTATTTCTTCAATTTCTCACAACCTAAATTAGGTTCTACCATTAGATGAGTAGTTTTCAATGGACCTATAGTAGGTGGTATCATTATTTTCTCCAATTGTTTTGGTGTTTCATTACTTTTCCATTATGTCGCATGCTGAGCTTTTTAATGATTCACTACTTAATTTAGTTCTTTATATTTAATTTAGATATAACCATATTTAACTCTCTATAGTCTTTATTTTTTAAATTATAGGATGTTTCTGTCGGTCATGGACACTCCTTGGGTGTTCCAAAATGAATTTCATTTTTTAGTTAATTTTTTAATTGTTTGGAAATACTTCTAGGTGATTGATGTAGATTATATATGGTCTTACTTCAATTATGTAATTGTTTAATGAACCTAGGACACCTCATAAGTGCTTGTACCAACTTGAAATTGGAATTTCCCTTGTATGTAATTTCTATATTAACTATAGAACCTTCAAAACACCTCATTAAACATTAGGAATATGTATTCCATGATTTCAACAATTAAATGAAATATAGAAAATTTAATAGCTTACTCCTGATGGGTTTCCTATCCTCAAATGAACAGAATGCCTTCCATGGAAATCATTATGATGGTGGAAAGGACACTCAAATATTTTATTGTTTTTATAAATTCATTTATTTAATTTATATATGAGAAGAATGAGAGGTAATTCCTCATTAATATATTAAAATATTAATATTCCCTGACATAGGTTGTCGGTTGATGGAAATGGTTCGACTGAGCATGATTATTCATGATCCATAACATCAGGTGTTGTGAATAGCAACTTACACCACTGAAACTATTTAGAAGGTGGGAATGATGAACCACATCCCTTGATTTGGGTGTATACATGATGGAAGAATCACCATCCCATGTGTAGATATTGGCATCTCTCACTCTTTATGGGATGTAGGGTGAATACCCTATTTCTTGAGCTTATATGATTTTTTAGAGTGGTCAGGGATATCTTATTTACACCCCAATCTAGACAAGAACTAGTATTCTAAGTATTTGGACACTTACGTCCGCACATACTTATTTCATGTAGGTGTATTTAAAATATAACTATACTATACATATATACACACACACATATATATCTATTATATACATAATTACATATCATACATTCAATCTTAACATGATCTGAAGTAGGTATAGTCACCAAGTGTCCATTAGGAATAGAGTGGGAAGTTAATTGGTTATTCAGCTTTATTAATTAATTTTTTATATCTTCACACTTTTTAGTTAATAGAACTTATTATATTATTTGTAGACACGATTTTTTGGTGAATACTATGATTTTATCTCACACCCAACTCAAGAAACCATTGGTACCTCAATAGATTACTTGTATGTAGGTTGGGATAATGGAAAGCACCCTGCAATAGATATCTGATATGCATTAAATATAGATTCAGTATAGGAGAATAAGGCTGAGAATATTATTTAGATGATTATGGTATAGTTTATGTTTTTGTTTTTCTAATTTCTGTACATAACACTTGTATATTACTATCTCATGATACCAATTTGTATACCATCATGTCAGGGATCTATATATATGACACTGCCTAGTGGATTTTTTTGTACCTGTTCAGTTATTTATTCTTATGCTAAAATTTTATTCTATATCTTTATATATACTTCCACCATTGTATGTTTATATTTATATCTATTATTCCACTATGAAGATATGTATTATCTCCACACCATTAAAAATTTATACCCTTGCTACTAGTTGTAATGATCTGGTGTACGTGGAGGTGTGATTCATGGCATGTGACCAATAGATCCGAACATATGTTAAGTGGATCCTAGGTTAGGAAATTGAAAACATCATAAAACCTTTTTTGTTTTGGGTTCCTTTATAATTCACTCTTTTATTTTTATGGAAAATCTCTATTCATTGGATCTTTGGAGTGTCCTCTTCAATGTATTTAAAAAAATTCATTATAATCACTTTGTTTAATCAACTCTTAAATACTTGTTTGGTGGTAGCATGATACTATATTTGATTTATTTACATCTGATGGACTTTTATCAAATTGGCATCCGCTGAATTTTCTTTTGCATAGATTTTTAGAACATCTCAATTTCATGATAATAGTATGGAATTACAAAAATATCATTGTTGTATGAATTTATAAAAAGATTTATTTTTTCACATGTACTACAGGTAATCAAATAGAACATTGTATCCCCACAATTTTTTTATATTATTATATTTCATAATCACAAAACACCTCGTTCATGAAAAGTTCTATTTTTTTAAAATTATATAGAAATGTATAACATTCATATAATTTTTTTTCGAACTATTTGTCTGATTTATTTTTCCATTCTAACAAATGTTTGACCAATGAATCATCTTATGAGAACATATTAACTAAATTAGCCTTTATAAAATAATTTTCAAATATTCAATATCATCAAAAATTTTACCAAGTACTCCTTCTGAAAATATTTCTCAGTGACATTTTTTATAAGTGTCAATTTGACTTCAAATCCTTTATAAGTTTCTACCATTATATTTATGTGTAAAAATTACAACATTTAAAATTAATATATAATATAAATATATAGAAAAAAAATTCTTCATTCACCATGGATCATTACCAACTTCATGATGTTAGGATATTTGAGAACAACATTCAATCACCTGACTTTGGTTGGGTAACTTTCTTTCATTCATCCATAATAAAAGTTCCTACAAAATAACTATCCAAAAGTTTTTTCTATAAATCTATCTTCCATAAGAAAAATTAAAATTACTATTAATTATCAAAATTTCTTATTTAATTTTTTATTTACACAATATTTACCATATTTCTCAACCAACTTCTATAACCAACACATGTTGATATATTGAAAAAAATGAAACCAAAGTCACATTGGATAAAAAAATTAATGTGTCATGATTGAAAAGAATACATGTATTCTAATGAAATAACTAAATTATAATATAAGAAATGATCTTATTGAGAGGTAAATCATATGAATTTATCATAGAAAACATAATCCTAAAAAACCTACTAATTAATGAGATGGCGACATAAAAGACTGTCCACGTTGGTAACATTTGAATAGTAAGAATCATGAATGAAAAAACAAAATATGGATTTTTAAATAGAAATATATTCTATAAAAAAACAAAAATAAAATCATGGGTAGTATATACACCATATAAAAGAAACAAGTGATGAATATCACAAGTGTGTCATAGAGATAAAAGTGAGACAAAAATCCATTACCTCATGTATGAATTCCTTCAAATGCTTGTGAATCCCATATATAATGGATAAATTTTTTTTATTAATCGATTATTGAACTGTAATATTATATATAACACTATATATTATTTAAATATTACCTTTTATCAACCATTTATGAATAATTATTTATTTAAATCACTTTTCTCTTTAATATATGCTTCATTTTTCATGTATGTTTTCTTTCGATAGTTTTGGTCCATGAAATTTGATCATTGATCCATTTTATAAAGAACTTAAATAATTATATAAAAATAGTATGTATTCATTAAATACATAATTATATTCATAAATGAATGTAGTTTTTGAAAATAATTTCAACTGTTCATAGATATGGTATGTCATACATACACATGAATATTATTGTCACATTTCAATGGGTTGGTGAAAAGAAAGGTAAATATTAAAACACTATTAAAAAATAATTATTATATTATATATATCTTATATATTGATTAAATATATCCTTATTACAATAAACATAAAAAATAAATTAAAAATGTATCAGATAACATTAAGGAGGTGGTAGTCCCCATATATGAAAAAATAAAATTATCATATTCCAATGGGTTGGGAGGTCAGAATATAAATATGATAATATTTTTAAATAATTATAATTAAAACATAATTATTTTATATTAACAATAAATCCATCATAATTTCAATCCATGAAATTTTCTGGTGGAAAATTAATTGTATCGCTATGTGGAGAGTATTAGTGATATGTACGCATGAGTAATATTTTCACTTTAAATTCTATAGGAACATTGATCGATAATGGAAAATTCATAACACTAAAAAAAATTAGTATAAATAAGGAAATTAATATATAATTATATAATAAATACTATATATTTAGAGGAGTATAATATTAATTGAATATAATGTGATTGGTTAAGGTGATTAGATCTTCCATGAATGACCCATTTAGACATCCTTACAAGGATCATAGGGATGATATCTCTGGAAGAAAAATTCCTCATGAATGTGGGAAATCAAATTTATAAGGGGTTTTTATAGTTAATGGTAATGATCATCCAATGTTGTGGAAATTTTAGGGGAGGATCTGCCCTTTGAAAATTGATAGGAGGTGCACTGTTGGAAATTCTTAAAAGATTAAAATATAATAAAGTAATTATCTAATTTTTTTTATCATTATAGATAGATATTATAATTTTAGGTTGTATGGGTTTGGAATCCCATCTAAAAAAAATTTGGACTAGTTTTGGGATAATTTTAAACCTTATCATTTTGATTAACCCCTTTGTTAATTGTTTTCAACCAAAGACATGGTAAAAACTATTTTAACCATAAGGGGTAAAAATGTTACTATAAATTAAAATTTGACTCATAAATGTTCTATGGATGATTTTTTAACCCATGAAACATTCATTTATCTAGAGATACAATTTTTATGTGTGTTAAATTATTTAATGAAATATTATTTATTATAAAATCTCATTAATATCAATTTTAGACCAATTCTTTTAATTTTACATCAAAGACACCAATAAATATGAAAACATATTATAATTTTAAACATATATTATATTATATATTATTCTATAAATTTCTTGGATTACTATAAATCACTCAAATTATATTATTTTTAGTTTTTTTAAAATCATTTTTCTGTAAGTTGAATAAATACTATAATGGTGCTGCACAAAAATTTATGGTAATTATTTAATTGAAAAAAATTAAAACGAAATCACGATCATGAATATACATTAATTTTATACAAAATTTCCTTATATATTTTTTCACCACATTCTTTTGTCTCTATGTGATCACATAAGATATATTTAAAAGTAGGAGATTGATATTTTATATTTTTCTTTTCTTTAAATATTATATTGGTAAGTTTAAATTATATGTGTCCATTAAATAATATATTTAATGCATAATTTAATAATATTAGAATTTAATTAACCTAATAATAATAAGTATGAATATTTACAGCTTTATCACATATTTTTACCATTTTTAAACATGATTTACCCCTTACCACGATGATAAATTTTTCCATGGAGACTATAAATATTGAAAAAAATAAAAGGGGATTATTTGTAAAAATTTAAACCCCTAATTAAAAATATGGAATATATTTTATAACAATAAATACATTTAATACTCATAAAATAATTTTAAAAACAATCAGGTAAAATATTATGAGAAGTACTTTTTCAAAAAAAAAACATTTTATGCATATAACATAGTTTATTAAAATACCATGATAATAAAAAATATAAAATATTTGTTGTTAATTAAAATCATTCAAATTTAATGAATTATTATTTTTTATGTTAATTAAGACATAGAGTGCATAAAAATAGTATTTCATATTTTTTTTTATTTTCAGATGTTTTTTTTATATTTATATCCAATTAATTTGTTACTATTGAATTAATTTAAAAACTATGTAACCATATATTTTTCATAAATTATATAGTATTATTCATAACCTTCAATAAATTTTCTAGGCGATATCTTTCACATTATGACACTATAATAATATATAGTTGTTCATTTAAATTCATTGTTACATAAAACACTACCTATAAAATACATTTTTTAAATACAAATATATTCTAATATATTAGGGTGATACATTATTCCATGTTAAAATTATTTTATACCATGAAATTATACACTCTAAAAAATAGAATATTGTTATTTCATTACATTATATGGTTTCCAAGTAGCTTTTTCTAAATTCTAATCCCTTCAGTGAACATTTACTTGGTGAGTGGAATTGTTTGATGATTTTTTTTTCTTTGATCCTAATTTTATAATAGTTTTTCTTCATAATTAATATTATTATATAATTTAATGACCAATAATTTTCAATACATGTGATGGACCATGTGTGTACTTCCTCAAGAGAGATACATGGAACACATAGTGAACATGATAGTGGTTCGGTAGAAGTCCCTAGTGGCAAGGTATTGTTCCTACTTGATAAAAATATTAAATTGAACAATATAAATAGGGATCCATATTCCCTTATTTTCAGATCTCATAAAATTATTACTTTAAAAAATTCATTTAAAAACCTTCCGAAGAACATAAATCTCATGATCACATTGATAATTTTTAATATATCTTTTTTATCGACATTGAGTTGGCTTATTGTACTATTGAATGGATTTAATTTTCAATACTAGTTTCATAACTAGCATATATACCAATATATTTATTTTTAAAAATTCATCCAAGAGGGTTGGTGTTTAACACTTATCTTAAAATAGGGCTTCATAGGGATATATATTAATTGTTGTGTGTAGTCTATTGTTGAAATAAAACTAGACTAGTGGAAGGTGATGACCCCAAAGACCATTTAAATCTATAGAAGAGTGCCCCAATATTTTTCATAGGGTTTTGATGGTTCTATCAGACAAAAAATATATCTAAGGACAAAAAACCATATTGAAACTCAATATGGTCTCTAGAGTCTTTTGAAGACATTTCCATATCATCAATGTAATCCTTGGTTTCAGATAAGATACAATAGAATATGGTACTCTATGTAACCAGAATACTTAATTCATTTATATTATTATAATATGATAATGTAATAAGTATTATTTAATGTAAATGAATTGTTATAACATCATAAAGAAGATTGTATATAATCCAAATGTCTTTATAGACCATATATTTTTTCGGGAGTCTAATGAAAAAGTCCATGGTGATGTTTTATCACTTTCATTATTTTATGGTAATGGTTGTAACATCCCTTTTTAATTTTATCACTCATCCGTATCCTACTAACATACTATGAACCATGATATATACTCCTAAATAGCACTATATAATTTTTCCCACAATAAATACACTTATATATATATATATCATTTTACATCTTTGATGAATAGTGAATGATAAATTATTAGCCTCATCCAACAAAACCACCAAATATAGTATGGATAGAACACGTACAAACTCCCTAAAAATTTTCATTCAATCAATATCAATGATAAACTGATGAATATTTCTCACCTTATTTTGTAGACCTATATTTTCCTCCTATTCCTCTTTTATATTAACATAGAATGATTCTTTAATTCTCTTTTGAAGAATATATGATTTATCCCAGCCCATCATTATTTCCTGATCCATCCTTTGGAAAATATATTTTTTATTATTGTAATCCTCTTAAAATATAAACTAGCATGATCATTTTCACTTAGATCATAGACCAACTTGTTTTCTTTATGAGGGTGATAATGTATTGAGCTATCATATTCTTTAATACGGTCCAACAATATTCATTGGCACATGATAAACTCTTCAAATATGAAAACATAATATATACTTTTATGATTAGTATATATATCACACATTTCTTTATAAATTTACATTCTCTATATCTTTAATTCAATAATAACCACAACTAACACTGAATAATGATTTGGGTAATGTTTCTTATTGAACAAAAATTTACATGAGTTATATTCTTTTTTTTATTATTCATGATAATTCATCCCATTATCATATTAGATTCATTAATATATATTATAATCCATTATATAATATAGGAAAATCTAATAATATGTTAATTAAATAAGATTCTGTTTAGTTCTATGGAAATATTTCCCAAATATATTTGTCCAAAAAAACCTATATGACTTATGAGTTATCTAAAGGAATGAATTATATAGTCAGTATAAATTTTCCATAAAGTTACATTAATATCTTGTAAAACTAGTAAAAAAATCTATCACACTCATAGTGGTAGGTCTAAGACAATGTCAAAAAACTTTTATCTTCAAAGGTTTATAGATATACCCTCATTTTAGATTATATGACCCATGAATGAAACATTATGAATCCAAAATTCACAGTTGGAAGATTTTTCAGAAATATTTTCATTCATTATGGTCATTAGAACAATCCTAAAATGGTATTCATAATCTTTTATCATCATTGAATATATAAAAATATTATTTATAAAGAATGCATCAAACATTTTAAGGTAATCTCTAAAAACCACATTTATTAAATCCATGGAGATGGCCGGTTAATTAATCTGACCAAATGGTGTCACTTTATATTCATAGCTTCCATAGATTGTATAGAATGTTATTTTAGGTATATCAATTTTATTTAAAATCAATAGATGTTATCTATAATGATGGTAAATATTGTTAATGTACTGAACCACATATAGTTGATAAAAAAAGTCATCATTATAATGAATATGATACTTGTTATTGATTTTGATATTGTTGTGTTACTAATAATCAATAAATGTTCTCGTTGTTCTATATTTCTTCATAATAAAAAGAATAGATCTACCCCATGATAACAAATATGACCTAATGAATACCTTGTCCTGATTCACCTTGATTTGCATCATTAATTCCTATAACACAATTGATTACATTAAATATAGGGTCTTCAAAATAGGTGTAGTACCTAGTATGAGTTATTTTGAGAAATCAACTTCAGGATTTGGTAGAAGACTAAGTAATTCACTATAAATAAATCATTAAAATAATCATATTATTGAGGTTTATTTTCTCCCCAATGATCCGAGAATACACATCCATTTTGTATACAAATAATTACTTATATAATGGATTTGAATTCTATTATTATTTAATATTTATTTTCATGCCTGTAGAAAATTACATTTCAATTCAAAATTTCAAGCATGACGTCCATTCCTCAGCATTTCATGTGTTAATTAATGTATGAAACGCAATCCATGATGATAATTAAATTCAAATTCAACTAGAGGGAGAATAATAAAATTTTTGAGATGAGAAGAATCATTGAAATGAGATGTGGTCATCATTATATATGTGGGTTTCTATTATAAGTCTTTAACTACGCATTGGGATGGAATTTTTATACCCTTAGAAAATTATTAAGATATACAAGAGTGGATATAAAAAGAGTGAAATAAGAATTTATCAGTTCTAGAGTGATTGATATGTGTATATTTCATCACATCATTATCAAAGACCACATTAGAAATAATGATCGTAGGAGATTTAAATTTGTCTCTCATATTAATAGGTTACTAACATTGATCGTTGGAATTAGCTTTTAGATTTTTTCACTGGTAATAATAATGCCCATACACCATTTATTTGAAATAATGGAGTGTTAGTTGTGCATTATGTGGGGATTTTTTTATCTATTTTCATTATTATATATCCTCGTCCCATTACTATGTTATTTAATTACCCAGTGAACTCCCCTTAGATAATTAATATATTTACAATCGCTCTTATGATAATATCCACTATGTTTCCTTCCACACATCAAGCATAAGTGAAAGATCATCTTCTTATCTTGGTGTTTTTTATAATTTAAAATAAATAATAAATTTTTTGATTAAAAAATCGATGAATAGGTAACTCTAATCCCCATTTCCACATTGATAAAACAAAAATATTTTACATTATCGGCATTAAATTCTTTTATAGATGATAGCCTTCAATGACTAGGTTTAAATCCACTAAAGAATTGATCAACCATGCATCCATGTTTGATGATAATACAATAATTTAACCTCAAAAGTATTGAAAATTTTCCTCATAGGTACTAACATTAATTCAATATATGTTTTTATTTGAATAATATAAGGAATGTACATAGTGATAAATAATATCTTAAACTCACCCCAGTCTATTGAGTCAATTTAATCAAATTTAGTCATATTATTGGTATGTTCCAGACATTTATCTATTTGTCCTTCTAAAAAATAGAAAACGAAAATAATTTCTTCATGCACTAAACACTATAGGATATAAAATATATTTTAAATGGAATTAATCTACTACCTAGTAATTAATGGATCAACAAAACCACCAAATGAATGATCAAGATTCCTCATGAAATATATAATAAAATAGTTTAACATTCATTTATAATTATGAAGTTAATCCAAATCCATATCTTGAGAATTATATATCATCAAATAATTGAAAATTTTCATTCTATGTCCCAAAACATTTGGTTTCATAAGAGTAAATCAATACATTATATTCCACATTTTTATTTAAAATAATTCCTTTGGGTTCAATCCATTGAATAAAACAAAAAATTATAGTTTTAGAAAGAATAATCATAGTTGAAAACTATATAATCATTAAAAATAATTTATTTTATGTATTAACCATGAAATTTCTTATAAATATATGCATCCTTAGGTTTATTATAGGTAATTATGGATCATTACCAAAATATTTTGATGTTATCCTATATATATACATCTCACATGGGTTCTAAAAAATGTTTTCTCATCCAATATTTTTTAAGGGAATTTAATATTACATTGATAATAACAATAATAAAATATAATTTTTTTATATAAATATTACATATTTTTAAATTAATGTTTAACACATAACATAACGATCTATGATAGAATAATATTGGTTGGGTTAATTTGGAACCATGAAAAAAAATAAAAATATAGTTCATAAATTATCTGAATTATCTCACTTAGAGATCATTAAATATATCACCCTTAATAGACCTATAATACTTAAAACCATTCATTATAACATGTGAATGGTTGAGATCAGATTCTATGTAAGAGTAAAAAATGGCCATATGAACATAACATGGGAAAGAGTTTAGGAGACTATGTCATATCATTTTAAAATTCATACCAAACATATAATGTATGATAATATTGATTACGGGAATCAATCATTGAATTTCATATTACATGAATATAAAGAGAATAGTATAACATGATCCATAAGATCATAACATTTGAATACTACATAACATTGTGTCACACATATAATCATTGAATGCCATTTCAATAGTAGTCAAGGATCACTGAAAAGACTATAATAATGGATTGGGTTCACTCCCCAAACCATAATAGTATATTAGGTAAACTAAAAATAATATTGTAGTCAAAATAGTCCCTTACTAAACTGCTATAACTTCCCAAACTATTCTAGTTGACAGTGTTCTTTACCAAACTCGGTTTAATCCCCATTGAATTCATGTTTATCTCTTGGGATATAAATATTTACCCAATGAATTAGAGGGATTTTTAATTTTAGGTTCACTAGACAGATATTAATATCCATTTATATATGTGAAATAAGGTAATAAAACATTAATCGTATCTTAACCCATGAAAATAAATGGGTTTTAAAATCACTTTACTATAGCATAACTCATGGAAATGAAATAGGTTTTATAAAAATTTCATCATTTAATCATAGAATAATCTGGGTAAAAGGAAGAGGTTTTATAAATATGTTTTAAATATAATCCTAAAACATCCATATAAGTAATAAGGATGGTATCCTCAGACCACATCAAGATTAAGTGAAATCTGGGGTTTTTTCCATTGATGAATAGAAATACCATTATAAGACCATTAAAATTTTTTGGTGTAAAATAAAAATTCAATGTTTAAAATCACTTTTCAAAAAATAAAAATTCAAAAAATATTGTTAAAATATTTTCTTTGATATATCCTCATATAATTACAAATTATAAATTGTATTATTGATTGGTTATAATGGTGGGAAATTCAGTCCAATCTGTATGAGTTTAAAGAAAACATTCATTCAAAATTTTTAAAAAAGTAAAAAGTAAATCATTTAGAAAATGAAAATAATATTAATTTTAAAAAATTATTAAAAAATAAAAATATTGGTAAAATTTACTATAACAAATATAATGTAATTTGTAAAAATCTTCATAATTTTTTTTAGAAAACATGGATAAGAAAAAAGAAGATTTTTACATCGAAAAGAGATACAAAATCACATATCAGTAAATGTTATTAATCAAGATCATATGTACATAATGTGAGGATATTGAAATGGAAAATATTATTGTAAATAAATAAACAAAGGAGATGAACATTCATAAGTTTTGTGACTATTATAGTATAATATTTCATCATGTGAAACATTATTATAATGAATCTCAATAAACAATGAGATTGTTTTGTAAAACACTAACTTATTTGATAACAGTATATTAATGTTTTCTTCCTTATATCTCAGCCTCAGGGGTATTATATAGACATGTCACATCTCATTCATCATGATGAGGTTGAGCTGGTTGAGGATACTTCCTTTGATGAGTATCTAGTTTTTTATTGTGGAACGGAGTTTGAAGACACTCCAAGGTAATTTAGTTCCTTTAGTACAGTTGGTGTGGATACATGGACATGTACATACTGAGACATGGGAACATGAACATGATATAAGGATCATCAGATAGAGATCTTTGTATATGATAACTCTTTACCCCAATAAGGCCATCATGGGGATGATTTACCTTAAATAGAAGAGGTTATAATGACACCCCTTTTCATGATAGTAATACTTCATAAATTTTTGATCAAATTTCTTGAAACAACCCTTATATTGTTAGCGAATGAATACATGGGGTTCATGAGGGTGGATCAGTTATTTTGGAGCCCAGATCCATTGGTTTTTGGAAAATATACTAGGCTACATAGTTAGTAAAAACATTGTCTCCTGATTTATAAAATTTATAATAACCACATAGGGAAATAAAATAGAGAAATATGGAACACATGGTTTGTCTAAACCTATACGACCCTAGGTTTATTCCTGTGAAAAAACTATAGAGTTTTTTGTAGTGATTTTATACATGGTTTGTACCCAATTAGGAAAATAGTGTGCCTTAGTTGTGTTGTTCTTTTCCTAAAGCAGTGTATTGAGTATGGTTTGTGTACGGTTTGAAGAAAAATTGAAACCAAACCGTGAGATCCTATATTTTATGGTGAAATTTTATTTTTTACACTCATTAATCAATTTACCTCTTAATATTTTTTATTATACTATTTCCATCGCCTGGGTGTGTCCCCTCTACCCATAGCTTTTCTTATCCTTCAACCTATGAATCAATATAAATGCTCTATTTGAAGTGTAAATCAAGATCAATCAGAAGCATCTGATCAAACGATATGAGATCTAAAATAATATACCTTCATATTTCAACTTATCTTTGGATAAATTTTTCTATTTAAGTGCATGATAAATTTCCCAATTTTTAGTGTGTTGGACTATTTCTTCAATTTCTCACAACCTAAATTAGGTTCTACCATTAGATGAGGAGTTTTCAATGGACCTATAGTAGGTGGCATCATTATTTTCTCCAATTGTTTTGGTGTTTCATTACTTTTCCATTATGTCGCATGCTGAGCTTTTTAATGATTCACTACTTAATTTAGTTCTTTATATTTAATTTAGATATGAACCATATTTAACTCTCTACAGTCTTTATTTTTTAAATTATAGGATGTTTCTGTCGGTCAAGGACACTCCTTGGGTGTTCCAAAATGAATTTCATTTTTAGTTAATTTTTTAATTGTTTGGAAATGCTTCTAGGTGATTGATGTAGATTATATATGGTCTTACTTCAATTATGTAATTGTTTAATGAACCTAGGACACCTCATAAGTGCTTGTACCAACTTGAAATTGGAATTTCCCTTGTATGTAATTTCTATATTAACTATATAACCTTCAAAATACCTCATTAAACATTAGGAATATATATTCCATGTTTTCAACAATTAAATGAAATATATAAAATCTAATAGCTTACTCCTGATGGGTTTCCTATCCTCAAATGAACAGAATTCCTTCCATGGAAATCATTATGATGGTGGAAAGGAAACTCAAATATTTTATTGTTTTTATAAATTCATTTATTGAATTTAGATATGAGAAGAATGAGAGGTAATTACTCCTTAATATATTAAAATATTAATATTCCCTGACATAGGTTGCGGGATGATGGAAATGGTTCGACTGAGCATGATTATTCATGATCCATAACATCAGGTGTTGGGAATAGCAACTTAAACCACTGAAACTATTTAGAATGTGGGAATGATGCACCACATCCCTTGATTTGGGTGTATAAATGATGGAAGAATCACCATCCCATGTGTAGATATTGGAATCTCTCACTCTTCATGGGATGTAGGGTGAATAACCTATTTCTTGAGCTTATATGATTTTTTAGAGTGGTTAGGGATATCTTATTTACACCCCAATCTAGACAAGAACTAGTATTCTAAGTATTTGGACACTTACGTCCGCACATACTTATTTCATGTAGGTGTATTTAAAATATAACTATACTATACACACACACACACACACACACACACATATATCAATTATATACATAATTACATATCATACATTCATTCTTAACATGATCTGAAGTAGGTATAGTCACCAAGTGTCCATTAGGAATAGAGTGGGAAGTTAATTGGTTATTCAGCTTTATTAATTAATTTTTTATATCTTCACACTTTTCAGTTGAGAGAACTTATTATATTATTTATAGACACCATTTTTTGGTGAATACTATGATTTTATCTCACACCTAACTCAGGAAACCATTGGTACCTCAATAGATTACTTGTATGTAGGTTCAGATAATGGAAACCACCCTGCAATAGATATCTGATATGCATTAAATATAGATTCAGTATAGGAGAATAGGGATGAAAATATTCTTTAGATGATTATGGTATAGTTTTTGTTTTTGTTTTTCTAATTTCTGTACATAACACTTGTATATTACTATCTCATGATACCAATTTGTATACCACCATGTCATGAATCTATATATATGACACTTCCTAGTGGATTTTTTTTATACCTATTCAGTTATTTATTCTTATGCTAAAATTTTATTCTATATCTTTATATATACTTCCACCATTTTATGTTTATATTTATATCTATTGTTCCACTATGAAGATATGTATTATCTCCACACCATTAAAACTTTATACCCTTGCTACTAGTTGGAATGATCTGGTGTACGTGGAGGTGTGATTCATGGCATGTGACCAATAGATCCTAACATAGGTTAAGTGGATCCTAGGTTAGGAAATTGAAAACATCATAAACCCTTTTTTGTTTTGGGTTCCTTTATAATTCACTCTTTTATTTTTATGGAAAATCTATATTCATTGGATCTTTGGAGTGTCCTCTTCAATGTATTTAAAAAAATTCATTATACTCACTTTGTTTAATCAACTCTCAAATACTTGTTTGGTGATAGAATGATACTATATTTGATTTATTTACATCTGATGGACTTTTATCAAATTGACATCCGCTGAATTTTCTTTTGCATAGATTTTCAGAACATCTCAATTTCATGATAATAGTATGGAATTATAAAAATATCATTGTTGTATGAATTTATAAAAAGATTTATTTTTTCACATGTACTACAGGTAATAATATAGAACATTTTATCCCCACAATTTTTATATATTATTATATTTCATAATCACAAAATATCTGGTTCATGAAAAGTTCTATTTTTTTTAAATTATATAGAAATGTAGAACATTCATATAATTTTTTTCGAACTATTTTTCTGATTTATTTTTCCATTCTAACAAATGTTTGACCAATGAATCATCTTATGAGAACATATTAACTAAATTAACCTTTATAAAATAATTTTCAAATATTCAATATCATCAACATTTCTACCAAGTACTCCTTCTGAAAATATTTCTCATTGACATTTTTTATAAGTGTCAATTTGACTTCAAATCCTTTATAAGTTTCTACCATTATATTTATGTGTAAAAATTACAGCATTTAAAATTCATATATAATATCAATATATAGAAAAAAATTCTTCATTCACCATGGATCATTACCAACTTCATGATGTTAGGATATTTGAGAACAACATTCAATCACCTGACTTCGGTTGGGTAACTTTCTTTCATTCATCCATAATAAAAGTTCCTACAAAATAACTATCCAAAAGTTTTGTCTATAAATCTATCTTCCATAAGAAAAATTAAAATTTCTATTCATTATCAAAATTTATTATTTAATTTTTTATTTTCACAATATTTACCATCTTTCTCAACCAACTTCTATAACCAACACATATTTATATATTGAAAAAAATGAAACCAAAGTCACATTGGATAAAAAAATTAATGTTTTATGATTGAAAAGAATACATGTATTCTAATGAAATAACTAAATTATAATATAATAAATGATCTTATTGAGAGGTAAATCATATGAATTTATCATAGAAAACATAATCCTAAAAAACCTACTAATTAATTAGATGGCGACATAAAAGACTTTCCACGTTGGTAACATTTGAATAGTAAGAATCATGAATGAAAAAACAAAATATGGATTTGTAAATAGCAATATATTCTATAAAAAAACCAAAAATAAAATCATGGGTAGTATATACACCATTTAAAATAAACAAGTGATGAATATCACAAGTGTCTCATAGGGATAAAAGTGAGACAAAAATCCATTACATCATGTATGAATTCATTCAAATGCTTCTGAATCCCATATATAATGTATATAAATTTTTTATTAATCCATTATTGAACTGTAATATTATATATAACACCATATATTATTTAAATATTACCTTTTATCAACCATTTATGAATAATTATTTATTTAAATCACTTTTCTCTTTAATATATGCTCCATTTTTCATGTATGTTTTCTTTCAATAGTTTTGGTCCATGAAATTTGATCATTGATCCATTTTATAAAGAACTTAAATCATTATATAAAAATATTATGTATTCATTAAATACATAATTATATTCATAAATGAATGTAGTTTTTGAAAATAATTTAAACAGTTCATAGATATGGTATGTCATACATACACATGAATATTATTGTCACATTTCAATGGGTTGGTGAAAAGAAAGGTAAATATTAAAACACTATTAAAAAATAATTATTATATCATATATATCTTATATATTGATTAAATAGATCCTTATTACAATAAACATAAAAAATAAATTAAAAATGTATCAGATAACATTGAGGAGGTGGCAGTCCCCATATACGAAAAAATAAAATTATCATATTCCAATGGGTTGGGAGGTCAGAATATAAATATGATAATATTTTTAAATAATTATAATTAAAACATAATTATTTGATATTGACAATAAATCCAACATAATATCAATCCATGAACTTTTCTGGTGGAAAATGAATTGTATCGCTATGTGGAGATGATTAGTGATATGTACGCATGAGTAATATTTTCACTTTAAATTCTATGGGAACAGTGATGGATAATGGAAAATTCATAACACTAAAAAAATTAGTATAATTAAGGAAATTAATATATAATTATATAATAAATACTATATATTTAGAGGAGTATAATATTAATTTAATATAATGTGATTGGTTAAGGTGATTAGATCTTCCATGAATGAACCATTTAGACATCCTTACAAGGATTATAGGGATGATATCTCTGGAAGAAAAATTCTTCATGAATGTGGGAAATCAAATTTATAAGGGGTTTTTATAGTTAATGGTAATGATCATCCAATGTTGTGAAAATTTTAGGGGAGGATCTTCCCTTTGAAAATTGACAGGAGGTGCACTGTTGGAAATTCTTAAAAGATTAAAATATAATAAAGTAATTATCTAAATTTTTTATCATTATAGATAGATATTATAATTTTAGGTTATATGGGTTTGGAATCCCATCTAAAAAAAATTTGGACTTGTTTTGGGATAATTTTAAACCTTATCATTTTGATTAACCCCTTTGTTAATTGTTTTCAACCAAAAACCTGGTAAAAACTATTTTAACCATAACGGGTAAAAATTTTTCTATAAATTAAAAATTGACTCATAAATGTTCTATGGATGATTTTTTAACCCACGAAACATTCATTTATCTAGAGATACAATTTTTATGTGTGTTAAATTATTTAATGAAATATTATTTATTATAAAATCTCACTAATATCAATTTTAGACCAATTCTTTTAATTTTACATCAAAGACACCAAAAAATATGAAAACATATTATAATTTTAAACATATATTATATTATATATTATTCTATAAATTTCTTGGATTACTATAAATCACTCAAATTATATTATTTTTAGTTTTTTGAAAATCATTTTTCTGTAAGTTGAATAAATACTATAATGGTGTTGCACACAAATTTATGGTAATTATTTAATTGAAAAAAATTAAAAATAAATCACCATCATGAATATACATTAATTTTATACAAAATTTCCTTATATTTTTTTCACCACATTCTTTTGTCTCTATGTGATCACATAAGATATATTTAAAAGTAGGAGATTGCTATTTTATATTTTTCTTTTCTTTAAATATTATATTGGTAAGTTTAAATTATATGTGTCCATTAAATAATATAATTAATGCATAATTAAATAATATTAGAATTTAATTAACCTAATAATAATTAGTATGAATATTTACAGCTTTATCACATAGTTTTACCATTTTTAAACATGATTTACCCCTTACCACGATGATAAATCTTTCCATGGAGACTATAAATATTGAAAAAAAATAAAAGGGGATTATTAATAAAAATTTAAACCCCTAATAAGAAATATGGAATATATTTTATAACAATAAATACATTTAATACTCATAAAATAATTTTAAAAACAATCAGGTAAAATATTATGAGAACTACTTTTTCAAAAAAAAACATTTTATGCATATAACATAGTTTATTAAAATACCATGATAATAAAAAATATAAAATGAATGGTAAATATATTTATTTAATATAAAATATTTGTTTTTAATTAAAATCATTCAAATTTAATGAATAATTATTTTTTATGTTAATTTAGACATAGAGTGCATAAAAACGGTTTTTCATATTTTTTTTTATTTTCAGATGTTTTTTTATATTTATATCCAATTAATTTGTTACTATTGAATTAATTTAAAAACTATGTAACCATATATTTTTCATAAATTATATAGTATTATTCATAACCTTCAATAAATTTTCTAGGCGATATCTTTCACATTATGACACTATAATAATATATAGTTGTTCATTTAAATTCATTGTTACATAAAACACTACCTATAAAATACATTTTTTAAATACAAATATATTCTAATATATTAGGGTGATACATTATTCCATGTTAAAATTATTTTATACCATGAAATTATACACTATAAATAATAGAATATTGTTATTTCATTACATTATATGGTTTCCAAGTAGCTTTTTCTAAATTCTAATCCCTTCAGTGAACATTCACTTGGTGAGTGGAATTGATTGATGAAATGTTTTTCTTTGATCCTAATTTTATAATAGTTTTTCTTCATAATTAATATTATTATATAATTTAATGACCAATAATTTTCAATACATGTGATGGACCATGTGTGTACTTCTTCATGAGAGATACATGGAACACATAGTGAACATGATAGTGGTTCGGTAGAAGTCCTTAGTGGTAAGGTATTGTTCCTACTTGATAAAAATATTAAATTGAACAATATAAATAGGGACCAATATTCCCTTATTTTCAGATCTCATAAAATTATTACTTTAAAAAATTCATTTAAAAACCTTTCGACAAACATAAATCTCATGATCACGTTGATAATTTTTAATATATCTTTTTTAACGACATTTAGTTCGCTTATTGTACTATTGAATGGATTTTATTTTGAATACTAGTTTCATAACTAGCATAGATACCAATATATTTATTTTTAAAAATTCATCTAAGAGGGTTGGTGTTTAACACTTATCTTAAAATAGGGATTCATAGGGATATATATTAATTGTTGTGTGTAGTCTATTGTTGAAAGAAAACTAGACTAGTGGAAGGTGATGACCCCAAAGACCACTTAAATCTATAGAAGAGTGACCCAATATTTTCCATAGGGTTTTTATGGTTCTCTCAGGCAAAAAATATATCTAAGGACAAAAAACCTTATTGAAACTCAATATGGTCTCTAGAGTCTTTTGAAGACATTTCCATAACATCAATGTAATCCTTGGTTTCAGATAAGATACAATAGAATGTGGTAGTCTATGTAACCAGAATACTTAATTCATTTATATTATTATAATATGATAATGTGATAAGTATTATTTGATGTAAATGAAGTGTTCTAACATCATAAATAAGATTGTATATAATCCAAATGTGTTTATAAACCATATATTTTTTGGGGAGTCTAATGAAAAAGTCCATGGTGATGTTTTATCACTTTAATTATTTTATGGTAATGGTTGTAACATCCTTTTTTAATTTTATCACTCATCCGTATCCTACTAACATACTATGAACCATGATATATACTCCAAAATACCACTATAGAATTTTTCCCACAATAAATACACTTATATATATATATCATTTTACATCTTTGATGAATAGTGAATGATAAATTACTAGCCTCATCCAACAACACCCCCAAATATAGTATGGATAGAACACATACAAACTCCCTAAACATTTTCATTCAATCAATATCAATGATAAACTGATGAATATTTCTCACCTTATTTTGTAGACCTATATTTTCCTCCTATTCCTCTTTTATATTAACATTGAATGATTCTTGAATTCTCTTTTGAAGAATATATGATTTATCCCATTCCATTATTATTTCCTGATCCATCCTTTGGAAAATATTTTTTTTATTGTAATCCTCTTCAAATATAAACTAGCATGATCATTTTCACTTAGATCATAGACCACCTTGTTTTCTTTATGAGGGTGATAATGTGTTGAGCTATCATAATATTTAATACGGTCCAACAATATTCATTGGCACATGATGAACTCTTCAAAAAATGAATACATACTATATACTTTTATGATTAGTATATATATCACACATTTCTTTATAAATTTACGTTCTCTATATCTTTAATTCAATAATAACCACAACTAACACTGAATAATGATTTGGGCAATGTTTCTTATTGAACAAAAATTCACATGAGTTATATTCTTTTTTTTGTTATTCATGATAATTCATCCCATTATCTTATTAGATTCATTAATATATATTATAATCCATTATATAATATAGGAAAATCTAATAATATGTTAATTAAATAAGATTCTATTTAGTTCTATGGAAATATTTCCCAAATATATTTGTCCAAAAGAACCTATATGACTTATGAGTTATCTAAAGGAATGAATTATATAGTCAGTATTAATTTTCCATAAAGTTACATTAATTTCTTGTAAAACTAGTAAAAAAATCTATCACAATCATAGTGGTAGGTCTAATCCAATGTCAAAAAACTTTTATCTTCAAAGTATTTACAGATATACTCTCATTTTAGATTATATGACACATGAATGAAACATTATGAATCCAAAATTCACAGTTGGAAGATTTTTCAGGAATGTTTTCATTCATTATGGTCATTAGAATAATCCTAAAATGGTATTCATAATCTTTTATCATCATTGAATATATAAAAATATTATTTATAAAGAATGCATAAAACATTTTAAGGTAATCTCTAAAAACCACATTTATTTAATCCATGGAGATGGCCTGTTAATTAATCTAACCAAATGGTGTCACTTTATATTCATAGCTCCCATAGATTGTATAGAATGTTATTTTAGGTATATCAATTTTATTTAAAATCAATAGATGTTATCTAGAATGATGGTAAATATTGTTAATGTATTGAACCACATATAGTTGATAAAAAAAGTCATCATTATAATGAATATGATACTTGTTATTTATTTTGATATTGTTATGTTACTAATAATCAATAAATGTTCTCGTTGTTCTATATTTCTTCATAATAAAAAGAATATATCTACCCCATGATAACAAATATGACCTAATGAATACCTTGTCCTGATTCACCTTGATTTTCATCATTAATTCCTATAGCACAATTGATTACTTTAAATATAGGGTCTTCAAAATAGGTGTAGTACCTAGTATGAGTTATATTGAGAAATCAACTTCAGGATTTGGTGGAAGACTAAGTAATTCACTATAAAGAAATCATTAAAATAATCATATTATTGAGGTTTATTTTCTCCCCATTGATCCGAGAATACACATCCATTTTGTATACAGATAATGACTTATATAGTGTATTTTAATTCCATTAGTATTTAATATTTATTTTCATGCCTGTAGAAAATTACATTTTGATTCAAAATTTCAAGCATGACTTCCATTCCTCATAATTTCATGTGTTAATTAATGTATGAAACCCAATCCATGATGATAATTAAATTCAAATTCAACTAGAGGGAGAATAAAAAAAAATTGAGATGAGAAGAATCATTGAAATGAGATGTGGTCATCATTCTATATGTGGGTTTCTTTTATAATTCTTTAACTACTCATTGGGATGGAATTTTTATACCCTTAGAAAATTATTAAGATATACAAGAGTGGATATAAAAAGAGTTAAATAAGAATTTATCAGTTCTAGAGTGGTTGATATGTGTATATTTCATCACATCATTATCAAAGACCACATTAGAAATAACGATCGCAGGAGATTTAAATTTTTCTATCATATTAATAGGTTAATAACATTGATCGTTGGAATTAGATTTTAGATTTTTTCACTGGTAATAATAATGCCCATACATCATTTATTTGAAATAATGGAGTGTTAGTTGTGCATTCTGTGGGGATTTTTATCTATTTTAATTATTATCTATCCTCGTCCCATCACTATGTTATTTAATTACCCAGTGAACTCCCCTTAGATAATTAATACCTTTACAAGCCCTCTTATGATAATATCCACCATGTTTCCTTCCACACATCAAGCATAAGTGAAATATCATCTTCTTATCTTGGTGTTTTTTAGAATTTAAAATAAATAATAAATTTTTTGATTAAAAAATTGATGAATAGGTAACTCTAATCCCCATTTCCACGTTGATAAAACAAAAATATTTTACATTATAGACATTAAATTCTTTTATAGATAATAGCCTTCAATGACTCGGTTTAAATCCTCTAAATAATTGATCAACCATGCATCCAAGTTTGATGATAATACAATAATTGAACCTCAAAAGTATTGAAAAATTGTCCTCATAGGTACCAAAATTAATTCAATATATGTTTTAATTGGAATAATATAAGAAATGTACATAATGATAAATAATATCTTAAACTCACCCCAGTCTATTGAGTCAATTTAATCAAATTTAGTCATATTATTGGTATGTTCCAGACATTTATCTATTTGTCCTTCCAAAAAATAGAAAATGAAAATAATTTCTTCATGCACTAATCACTATAGGATATAAAATATATTTTAAATGGAATTAATCTATTACCTAGTAATTAATGGATCTAAAAAACCACGAAATGAATGATCAAGATTCCTCATGAAATACAAAATAAAATAGTTTAACATTCATCTATAATTATGAATTTAATCCTAATCCATATCTTGAGAATTCTATATGAGCAAATAATTGAAAATTTTCATTATATGTCCCAAAACATTTGGTTTCATAAGAGTAAATAAATACATTATTTTCCATGTTTTTCTTTAAAATAATTCCTTTGGGTTCAATCCATTGAATAAAACAAAAGAATTATAGTTTTAGAAAGAATAATCATAGTTGAAAACTATATAATCATTAAAAATAATTTATTTTATATATAAACCATGAAATTAATTATAAATATATGCATCCTTAGGTTTATTATAGGTAATTATGGATCATTACCAAAATATTTTGATGTTATCCAATATATATACATCTCACATGGGTTCTAAAAAATGTTTTCTCATCCTATATTTTGTAAGGGAATTTAATATTACATTGATAGTAACAACAATAAAATATAAATTTTTATATAAATATTACATATTTTTAAATGAATGTTTAACACATAACATAACGATCTATGATAGAATAATATTGGTTGGGTTAATTTGGAACCATGAAAAAAATAAAAATATAGTTCATAAATTATCTGAATTATCTCACTTAGAGCTCATTAAATATATCACCCTTAATAGACTGATAATACTTAAAACCATTCATTATAACATGTGAATGGTTGAGATCAGATTCAATGTAAGAGTAAAAAATGGCCATATGAACATAACTTGGGAAAGAGTTTAGGAGAATATGTCATATCATTTGAAAATTCATACCAAACTTATAATGTATGATAATATTGATTACGGGAATCAATCATTGAATTTCAGATTACATGAATATAAAGAGAATAGTAAAACATGATCCATAAGATCATAACATTTGAATACTACATAACATTGTGTCACACATATAATCATTGAATGCCATTTCAATAGTAGTCAAGGATCACTGAAAATACTATAATAATGGATTGGGTTCACTCCCCAAACCATAATAGTATATTAGGTAAACTAAAAATAATATTTTAGTCAAAATAGTCCCTTACTAAACTGATATAACTCCCCAAACTATTCTAGTTGACAGTTTTCCTTACCAAACTCAGTTTAATCCCCATTGAATCCATGTTTATCTCTTGGGATATAAATATTTACCCAATTAATTAGAGGGATTTTTAATTTTAGGTTCACTAGACAGATATTAATATCCATTTATATATGTGAAATAATGTAATAAAACATTAATCGTATCTTAACCCATGAAAATAAATGGGTTTTAAAATCACTTCACTATAGCATAACTCATGGAAATGAAATATGTTTTATAAAAATTTCATCATTTAATCATAGAATAATCTGGGTAAAAGGAAGAGGTTTTATAAATATGTTTTAAATATAATCATAAAACATCCATATAAGTAATAAGGATGGTATCCTCAGACCACATCAAGATTAAGTGAAATCTGGGGTTGTTGCCATTGATGAAAAGAAGTACCATTATAAGACCATTAAAATTTTTTGGTGTAAAATACAAATTCAATGTTGAAAATCACTTTTCAAAAAATAAAAATTCAAAAAATATTGTTAAAATATTTTCTTTGATATATCCTCATATAATTACAAATTATAAATTGTATTATTGATTGGTCATAATGGTGGGAAATTCCGTCCAATCTGTATAAGTTTAAAGAAAACATTCATTAACATTTTTTTAAAAAGTAAAAAGTAAATCATTTAGAAAATGAAAAGAATATTAATTTAAAAAAATTATTAAAAAATAAAAATATTGGTAAAATTTACTCTAACAAATATAATGTAATTTGTAAAAATCTTCCTAATTTTTTTAGAAAACATGGATAAAAAAAAGAAGATTTTTACATCGAAAAGAGATACAAAATCAGATATCAATAAATGTTATTAATCAAGACCATATGTACATAATGTGAGGATATTGAAATGGAAAATATTATTGTAAATAAATAACCAAAGGAGATAAAAATTCATAAGTTTTGTGACTAGTATAGTATAGTATTTCATCATGTGAAACATTATTATAAAGAATCTCAATAAACAATGAGATTGTTTTGTAAAACACTAACCTCTTTGATAACATTTGAATCATAGGACTCATGAAAGAAATAAAGTTATATAGATATGTAGAACGCAATGAATATCATTAGAATCATCATAATTTTCATTCTTGGGATTTATATACACTATATAAAATAAACAAGTGGTGAATATTTCATGTGTATCACAAAGATAAAAGTTTGATCGAAATCCCTTACCATAGGTAAGAATTTATTTGATCTCATTATATTATCCCACGTATTTAATATCGATTTATTATAAAACTATTATAGAACTGTAATCATATTTAACATACCATATATGATTTATTTATAAAAATATATCAATAATTTTTTAAAAATGCTTTATTAAAATTACTGCTTTTTGGAATATCTGCATCATCTTTCATGAATGTTTTGGTTCATTTGTTTTGGTAATTATAATTATAATAGAGTTAAATCATATACAGAATAAAAATCATGATATAAAAATAATATATAATAATCAAATACATGATTATAATAATCCATAAAACTATAGATTGAAAAATGAGTTATACTATTGATGTTCACGATGGACTGAACGTAGAAATAAATATTGATTTCACTTTCTAATAGGTGGAATGAAATAAATCTAAACAATAATTAACAATTAAAATAAGTTTTTTATATTATATATACATCTTATATATTCATTATATGTAACATTTTTACCATTGAAGTAAAATTGAAGTAAAAAATGTACCATATCGCGTTGTGGATGTGATAGTAAATACTTACATACCAACAATGCTATCTATTTCCATACATTTGTAAGGAAATGATTTATATATTATTTTATCATTTCATAATTATAACTATTTAATGATTATCATATATATACATTGAACCCATTATAATAAATATCCATGAAATATTGAGGTGGAAAATCAATTATGTCGCTACGATGAGATAATAAGTCATACGTTGGCATGAGTGATACCTTCACTTCCAGTTTTTCAGAAAAAGAATGAATAATGGTGATTTTGTAATCTTAATATTTTATTTGTATACTGAATATAATTAGGTTAATATTTATTATAAATACCATATATTTAGACAAGGTAAAGAATAAGTAAAAAAGTGATATGTTAAGCCTATTACCTAGTATATGAAAGAACTCCATTAGATATCCTTTTTGGGATCCTAGGATTTGCCTTTTGGGAAGAAATATAGCTATAAAATGTTAACAAGTAATTTTAAATGGGACTTTTTTGTATAGTATTATCAAGGTAGAATGCTCAAAAAGTGTGTAGATGTTAGTGGATTAAGTGACATTTTATAATTTAGGGGAGAGAACACTTGGTATTTTATAAAAGATTAATATATAATAAATGTATTATATTTAAAAATTGTTAAAAATTGATATGTATTTGAAAATTAAATTTGTGATATAATAATATAAAAATAAAGAGGACATGTTAAATTGATAACTCTCATTGAGATCATTGAGTCTCCCTTGTAATAATCCTTATAAATTGAAGTAATATTCAAATCTCTTGAGACAAAAATATATATAGATTGAAAGAGTATTCCTGTGGAAGGAGAAAGGGATGTGATTCAAGAGAAGGAATTTTTTTAGAAGTTACATTAATGTATGATGATAATTCCCTTTTATAAGTGGTGAGAATGGAGTTTTCTTAATCATTCAACTTAATATAAAGGGGGTACATGTTAAAAATTTCATGTGGATCTAAAATTAAGAAATCATTGATTAGTGGATGATACAAGGTTGACCGAAGCCTCATAAACTCATTTATAGACATGATTTTATCCTATTAAAATCAATTTAACCCTTAAATAATTTTTTACTATTTAATCTTATACAATGGGAAACAATTTTTAGCTAAAGGTTATGCATTCATTATGCCTAAACAAAATCTCTTACTTATTTGATAAATTTCACACACCAATTATAAATTTGAAATTTATTTCATTTAATTAAATTTAAAAAAGTGGTAAAAATTAATTGAAAAATAAAATTTCATATTGTAATAAAAATAATTTTTTATAAAATATTATATATGGTCTAAGATATCAAATATTTGTTTGTAGGTAATTTTCTATTAAATTAAAAATACATATATAAAATCAACATTTGGTATTATAAAACATTTTCCTAAATCTCACATTAATACTTCTATACTAATAATATCATAAAAGTCATTTTATTTTCAAACTATATTTTTCACTATTTAGAGAAGAATCATTATTTTTAGAAAAATATAAAATATTAATATTAATATTTTTTTCATCAAGATGAATAAGAAAAATCAATTTTTTAAAATGAATCCTAATTTTTTTAAAAAATTATCTTATAAACAAAAAGGTGATATATAATAGAGAAATATTTTATAGAAAAATAGTTATTTCAAATATTATCCTTTCTCATTCATATTTCATATTATCTAATAATTAAATTAGTATTAAACAAATGTTCATATAAAATCTGTTGTATCATAATTTATCATTTTTTTTGAAATAGAAATGGATATCTCATATTAATGCAATATATATAGAAAAAATTTTATGAATATAATTATCATATTTTGCATTTTATCAATAAGAAATGAATTTCATTCATATTATAACATAACTTTAGTTTCTCCCTCAAAATATTTCATAAAGCAGTTACTCTTATTTATTCATGTAAATTAAACAGCTATGATTTAATGGTCTAAACATATCAGGATTTCAGTTTAGATCAGTGTTATTTGGAGAAAGATATCTAAAAATTTACTTATTTAATGGTAATCATATATATTATTCTTTGGGTGGTACATTTTGAATACACTATGAAGTAATAGAAATTGATGAGTGATTATAATAATTTCCATTCACTTCATGGGCATACCAATTGATGAGTTTCTTGATCAATAGTTATATTTAATGGTCTCACTACACAACTGTATTGATAAGAGATCCCACAATTGGGGGAGAACATAACCATTTGAAAATTAGCCTTTAGTGGAAAATAAAAGAACATGACTTAAAAATGATACCAAAACCTCTCTGATTAAATAATTTAACTACTCATTGTCCCTACCTTAAATGAATAACAACATTCTAGCTGACCCATGAAACACCATAATCATCAATGAATGTTAGTGTTATCTGAGATCATGTTTTAAATGTATGGATATCAAAACCTCCTCAAATAAAACCAATATCCCAAGATCTAAAAATATAAATATGTTTCAGAAAACACTACAATAAAAAATCTCAGTGTTTCCTCCCCAAACATTAGTATTATCTTTCACCAAAATATGATTATTTTCTAACACATACTATTAAGGTGACATTAACCTGAAGTAACTATTATTAATGAAAAAGAAGTTAGGGAATCCTAACCTAAGATTTGGATATATTTATATCAATAATTAATTATTTATTTTTTAATATTTTTGCATTTGTAGAAAGTTCATATAGAATCTCATGCTTGAATGATGCATGATCCATTATAAGGTTACTTACACACAAGAAAAATTAATTTAATAATTATTTCTAGTTAATTAGATGTATCTTATATCATATCATATTGGAACTAAAAATATTGCATCCTAGTTGGTCTACCTCATTTTAAAAAGGTACTAAACCCATCTAATACAATTTACCTACAAAATGATGCATCATAACTAGTGCATAACTCCAAACTCTATCCTATCTCTCCAACATAACCTCTTACACTACAATGTCCTAACCCCGTACCTCCAAAGGTACCGATCCTGGGATAGAAATGGAGAAAGAGAGATAATGATGCTTGAATTGCACCTCCAATAGGCCAATGGTTTGTGAATAACACTAAGGGTATATAATCATTAAAATTGGGGTAATTGGAATTATTATCATTTTTATGTAATATGTAATAAAAATGAAACCTACAAAAGCTCCACTACATAATAAGTAGAGATGAAATCCCAAAATTTAAAGTAATAATTAATCTCGTGCACCTTAAGAATAATTAATATATCATAGAAATTTATGTTTCATATTTTTATATAAATTAAAACATTCTAAAAAATAATATTAAAAACCATAAAACTAAACTAATACTTAACAATCTATTAAGTTTTAATAGAAAAAAATAAACATATTCAATCATAATTTCCCAAATAATAACATAATTCCCACATCATAGAAATATTAACTATTTTAGCATTAAATATTTTTTTTTCTAAAGTTAATTATCTGAAACCATTTAATTATGTATATGTATGGATTAACAATTATTATTATTCCACATATTTTTTTATTACTCATTAATCATCCATGTGGTATCTAGATCATTACTATGCTCTTATTCCTTTATAGAATGACGTACTATTTCGATTTTAAATCTTGAAAATGCAATATATTTTTATATCAAAAAACATAAACCAATTTATTTAGGAGACTCAAACATGAGTAGTAAATAAATTACATATATCAATGTATTCAATAACTAAAATCCCTCAAGCCAACAATTAGACATTCCTTTTTGAAAAGCATATAGTGTGAGTTGGAAACTCAACTCACACTTCCAAAAATTTAAAATAAAAGAGAAAAATGTTTTTAAATAAGGAGAAAATATTTTTCATGAATACAGTCTTAATATAGAATAAAAATAAATTTTACGATACAATTTTATTCCAGAAATACATGGATGGGGAACTCACTATTGAGGATTTCCTTTGAATCCGAAAGAGAATGTTAACTAAGTGGGATGATGAATTTAAAATAAATTCTAATTTAAACTTTTGTTACATTACATGGAAATTATTTTCCAATATATTAAGTATTAATTATTAATTAATTGCTTTATTTTTTGGATGAATAATTAGTTTATGATTTATATATTTGGGACATGACTATATTTTTCAATGAACTATTTGAGTTTCCATTAATTATAATTAATAGGGGGATATCATTTCTATTGAAATGTATAGATCAAGGAATAAAATGCCTCATCCATTTAGGATAATTTGAAGGCTGATAAAATACTTCTTCTATGGGATTTTTCAACCAAGATTACGATTACATGATTCTTAATTATGTTTCTAGAGCTTACTGTCCTTCTAAAATGTATGTCTCATGTAATTTTTTGTTTCTTTTTTGAAGATGTTCGGATATGAAGACTATGATTTTGGATGATTCATATTTATTTGGGGTTGTACATTTTTCCTCACAGTCTATACTGAAATTTGTATAGATCATTATTATGGGTTGTCACATTTTTTATGTTTTCATATAGGTTTTATAAATATGAAATATCGAGATCGTGTTCAACTTGATTAGTGGAGGGTTCTCGTTGAAGATTTAGATTCTAGATTATGATGAATCTAACACATTTACCTCAATAACTCATGAAACATTAATAAAAAAATTAATAATATTTAACTACATGAATCTCATTTTTTTATTTAGAGTGAATACACTGTTAAATGATAATTCTATATGCCATTCATTATGAGATTATTATTTTATTATTAGTGATTAAACCTAATTTTATAGTGGAAATTTTTCATGATTTTATTATAATTTCATATACAAATAATTGTGATGTTTTAAATATCGTACCTAGGGACTTCTAACATTCCTCGAATAGAAACATACTAATAATATAAGGTATTTGATCACCTCTACCACAAGGAATCATCAGTCTCTATGGATGCCACATAATGAATAAGCCATCAAAAATCAAAATAATTCCACATCAATTGATTGAGGTAATCCTACAAAATAAGTTAATGTTTAATGGGAGGATACAAAACTCGATATAGGGGAAACCAAGATATAAGGAGTGAAACTCACACCATATCATCAAATATTGGCCTCTAGAAGATAAGGTTTGGATTTGATTAAATGGGGTTCAATGGCCTTAGGACAAACACCCCATGTCTCCTTATGGTTGATAAAGGATATATATATTTTGATAGTTATAAGGGGTTCTCTATCTTATAACAAGAATATTTTTTTTCTTAATTACTGATGTTAATGGATAATTTAAATAGTGTGTCACCCAAATCCCACATACTTTTAAAATTTAGTCACCTAATAAGTAAAATATTAAAATTTATTCATGACATGAAGCAAGAATTTATGTCGCAACTTTATTGTTGGTAGATTCACTAAATTATACATTTAAATCCTTCAGGTTATAAAATGGAATTTAAACTACGTATCATAATAAACAATGAAAATATTGAGTTCATGATATAAATTACTTTTAGAATTATATTTTAGCTCCAAAACACAACCAACATTACTCCAAGAATCTTCCAAGAAGAAAAGTCATTGTAAAAAATAAATGGATATTAATAAAAGGTATTATTAAATTACATTAATAATTACACAACAAGGATGATGTTTAGAGATTCATTCCAACAAATATAAGGTCCCATGACATATTCTCTCAACTAAATGAATTCTCACATCAATTGATGATCTATGTGAGTATGGGATTAGCTCTAGTATGAGTCTCTAGATACATGATTTATTTAATAATTTCTATAAACATAATTTACCCTTAAATAAGGAATGTAACAATAAATTAATATATTCTAACAACATATTCATGTATCATTTCTCATGTAAAGAATACTAAAATCATAAATCAAATCATGTAAGGTGCTCCCTGGTTGAGACACTCCATCACTTGAATTTGGTTGTGTCCATTCCGGATAGCTCTTTTATCTCGCAATGGATGACATGTGGATGGTTATAGTGAAAAAATAACAAAAAAATACACGAATTTATCATCCTAATTTTTTTAAAATGAGATCATCTATTGTATCCATATTCCTAAGGATCCCCCTCTCTGTATCTGGGAGGTCCCTAGTTGTATCACCACCTATAACATATAAATCCATCAAATTACTGACTATATTATGTTGTATATCATGTTGGGAAGTCACGATCCATGTGAAAATAGTCCTCTATAAGTATATAAAATTCTATATTGAGGATTGTAGAACCATTTCATGTATCGTTCACTAATAAACCTTGAGTTTAGGTATGTGTATGAGTTTTACTCCATTGAAGCTATTATACCTCCAATCGATCACTAAACGTAGCTAACAAATCTACTGTAGGGTTCCTTCCACACAGTCTATTTATCTTCCTCAAATATTCTAAATATAATTTCATCTTCAATTTAATCTCCATAACCCTTAAATATATGGGGATGTAGACAGGTAAAAAATAAGATCAAATATATCTACAGAAGACACATTCAATGTAACACCCTGTGATTTTTTGTATTTTTTCCTTTAAATAAATATTTTGTTGAATATAACATATCATATAAAACACCAAATGAATTAAAAAATTTAACAAAAATATTACAAATATATATAAACATTAATAAATCATGGTAATATAATATGAAACATCATTATGTGATCTATCATGGGACTAAACCCTTGAGTAAATAAAAATAAAACAAACCTAAAATATTTACCCTCATTGTTTTCCAAGAACTTATTCAATTCAATTGAGTATTTGGAAATAATGGAAACAATTCTCTATATAAAAAAAGTTTAGATAGAATTAAATTAATATGATGATTTGTTTATAGAATGTAAGGGTATATTTGGAATAAAGGTCTACTATAAAAATGGTTATATGGTCAACAGATGTAGCCAAGTGGTGTGTTGTGTTATTGTAAACAACACAATTTTAAATTTTTTATAATGTAAAAAAGATTATATTAAACAATATTTCATTATTAAAATATTTTTTAATGTGTAAAATATTAAAATAACAATTATTAAAGAATTATTTGTTATATTATTAAATATTAATCTAATTATTTTAATACCAATGAATTAATAAAACAAAATTATTTTAATTTTAATTTTAATTTAATAGGATGTATTTAAACAAATGTAATATTGGAAAAGTGATATTTTTCAAAAAAATATTTCTTTAAATATTGAGTAATTATATTTTAATAAATTAAATTTATTACTTTTAAATTGATGATTTTTAGATGATTTTTTAATTTATATCGAATAAATTTACACTTATTCAACTTATAACTGTTATGAAATATTTTTAAGAACTCTGAATGTTTGAAAAATTCATTTTTTATAAATATTATTATTATTATATATATATATATATATATATTTGGTTTTAGGTTGATAGAAAATTTTATCATATATAAAAATGGAATTTGAAATAATTAATTCATAATTATTAATTATAACATTCAAATTGTGTGAGGGGGTTATATTATATTTTTAGTAAAAAATTATTACCATGGTAAATAAATAATCCTCTTAAAAAGTGATAAAAATTAAAATTAATGTTGATAAATATTTTGATAATTAAAATGAAGTTTTCAAATTATATAAGACCTTTATATTATATGAGAGAAAAAATAATAATTACTTAGAAATATTTTCTCACCAATCATACCAATCTCCCATGTAATTCAATCTTTCTTATTTACATAACGTATATTTCCAAAAAAACATCCTCCATTTCCTCTAAGAAGGATATCTCCTCTTACACTATCAAATCAATATCTTACTTATAAAATATCATTAATGAAAACCCATTTTTCTGCTCCCAATCTCTTCTCTATTTTTGGGTTTCTTCAAGTTCATTCAATAACTCCAAAATCTATCCTTCTAATGGAACATGGGTCACGATGGATAAAATTAATCAAGTAAGTATGTAAGTTATTCAATTAGTTTTTTCAATTACCTTCCCATATCAACTTTGGTTAATACCCATCCTACTCCATAATTGTGTTACATTGACATAAAAAATTCATCTATGAAAATTATATAACTATTATTTAACTTTAAACACTTACTCATTCACTAGTATAAAATGTTATTGTTTGGTTTAGCTCAACCACCTATATAGATGATGCTATACCAACATCATTATTTTTACCAAGAATAAGTATGATGAATTTAATACTAGTATTATATGATATTAAAGATTAATATATGTCAAAAAAACATCTTAATGGATGGACCATAAATTAATGGTCAATACTAACTCATTTAGGTTAATTACATAAAAAAATTATCATACATCCCATTATCATGAACCATACCCGTAACATACATAAAATTTAAAAAGATTCCAGAAAAAATTGAAAAATAGGATTCAAGAACCTAAAATTGTTTAGTAATGATTAATATTGTATAAAATAACAATGATGTACATGAAAATTATGAAAATGTATGAAACAACCAAAATCACTAACATACAATGATGAATATAAATAATAATTATAATATATATGTGTGTGTGTGTGTGATGAATGATTTTAATTAAAGAGTGTAAAAGGTAAATGGCATAAATTTTGATCTAAAATAATACATTTATATGTTTTTTTAATTATATGTGAGTTTAAAGTGATTCTGTGTATTTTGAAGGTAAATGTATGTGTTTATTTTCTAATCACATAATGAAATCGAGATTTTTTTAGATTTACATCATTCGAAAATATTTTTCATTTCTTTACCAAACCCAAATATTTTAAAATAATATGGTTGTTTAATGTTTTTAAATAGCCCCTTATCATTTATTTCCTCACTTGTTTTTTATTTTACTAAATGATGATTGTAATGTATTTAACATTATCACTTATTTTTGGTTTGAAAATATTTATCTTCCAAATCTGTATGATTTATGTAATTATATAGATGTACCTCTATATATATTTTTTATTTCATAACATAATTTCTAATATAAATTAAATTATTTAAAAAACGAAAATTTATTTAACATTTTCTATATTATTGATTTCTAAAATTTTTGAATCTCTTTTAAAAAGTGTTAAAATAATCTTCTTGTTGTAACACTCAATAAATGGAATACATTACCTAATATAAGATTCATTTATCTATATGATGTATCCTATCTATTTTTTATGGTTTTCTAATGTAATATCTATTACCATTTTTTTATGATTTTTTTTAAAATTTATTATATCAATAGAAAAGGTTATTTTTCCTTATTTTCGTAAAAAAAATTAATGGTATAGCAAAAATGGATTTTTATCAAGTTTTAAAATTATTTAATAATAATTTTTATTTTCTTTGTATATTTTATTATGATACAATACACACTATTTCTATGTATGACTTATGATCATGTTATAAGAGTTTTTTCAAGAATAATTTTTTTTCACACATCATAATTTATCAATGATTTAATTATGAATTTTTTCTTGTTCATGTGGCATAAATATGTATGATCTTTCATTATTTTATAGGTGGGACATGAATTATATAACCCTATAATTCATTGGATAAATTATTAGTTTAGGTGTTAACAAGGAATAGTGATTAAATGAAAACTCTTAGGAAACATTATACACTAAATCACAAGTGAGGATGAAATTATATAGCCTTCCAATGCAGTGTTTAAATACATATATCTCAGATATGAAAAGTCAATGATTTTAGAGAAAAAACAATCCGTTATTGGATATTTTCCAATATGTGATGATGTACTTCGTAGTGACCCTCAAAAAAAGGAATAATTTTCTATTATTATGAATATGAGAAATTGTTATTCATGTATTATGTTTCATGGATCATGAATATTGAATCATGTTTCCACACACTTATTACATTGTATTATGTTCGGATAAAAATAATTATTCAAAGAACCATGATTTATGATCAATGATATTTTGGGTATGATTACCTTATTCAATGTCTCTAAACCAGGATTATATTATCATAGAAATATGTTTGTCTAAGACTCATTCACTATATTTGATTGGTATTTATTTTGTCTATGCGTGCTGAGAATTAGAACTCATATCTTCTTTATGATTCCCTTAATTTGGTTATAAAGTATAGTATAATTTATTATCATTTAAAACTGTTATCATGTGATATGACTATTTATTGTATATTTCAATAATTTCATAAATTATGTTGGTTATGTATATAATCACCGTAGTTACCAAACCATTGGGTCTTAGGGTGCGACTTATGACAATATGTAATGAATATTCTATAAAATTGTGTGATGTGTATATATGATGTTTAGCTCTAACGATAGTTGGTATCAGAGAAGTGGATTACTTATTTTGGTGACTATATATTAAAAATATATGTATAAAACCTAAAAAAGAAAATGTTGAATGAAATGTGATATAAGATGAATCTAAAATATCAAAGGTTGAAATAAATTTGAAATAATTGAAGATGTTATAGTATTGTTTTTCGTTTTCATATGATTTCTTACTCTGATTTTTGTATTTCGAAAAACTTCTCTTGGATCAACAAAATATCTTATCTAGTACATTGTGAATCCAAAAAATTTCAGATCTGATGAATCATTCTCATATTTTTTGATACATAAATGACATGAATTTTTTTTAAAAGAATATTGACAAGGACAGTTTCTAGAATGAATAGAATATATTTTTATGTTAACTTTATAATTAATTTAAACATATATGAATAAATAATTCCTTGGTGAAGAGATTATTCCCCGATGGAGATTTTGATTATTTGAAACTATTCTCCATTAGGTATAATTTCTCTTTGATGATCTAGATATAGATTCCGTATAGAATTTATCCACAAAAGATACTATGATCTCTGGTCAACAATGATGGGTTGTTTGTGATAAACTAGAAAATTGATCATTTAAAGGTATTTCTATTTATCACTGTACTGATTCATTTTGTATTGGAGAATAATACTTGTAGTCTCAATCTTTGGATGATGGAGGACGAATGAGATTATCACTAGTATTCTTTTTTCATGAAAATGATATATTGTTTTTATTGTGTGTGATTATTCTCTTTTTGTTCAATATCTACATTGTACATATTATCATATAGTTAGAGAGTTGAGGTTAGGGTTAAAATATAATTAAATTTCAAAGAGAACCTTACATAATATATTATACATTATATAACCCCACCCATGCAGTAATAATAATAATAATAATATTTTATCATGGTGTGAAATAATTAGAGTGTTGATAAATATTTTTTTACAAGATTTAAAATTTGTGTTTATCACCAGACATGGTCATAGTTCCTTTGTCTTGTTCAATATTTATAAATAAATATTATATATCTATGTAATAATTAATTTTCTTATGATGGCAGAGGTTCGTTCCTTAATTTTTTTAAACGACGAACGTGGATCAACCACAAACAAAATGATCCATGGACTCGTACGTTCTTACCGGAGGGATTTTCTTTGAGAAGATTATGGGGAATTGATCCATGCTTTATGTTGTTGTTGATTCTTTCTCTGTTTAAGCCTATTAACGGGAGTGGATCAATGTCGTGACAAACGATGGAGGAGGTTTGTTCCTCAATTTGTTTATTTGGATTTCTCCCCCCTTCTTTCCTAACGCGTTCTTCGTGTTCTTCGTGGGGCGACGAACAACGGATCGTTGTGAATCCGTTCTATGACGCAATGATCCCAAATTGAAGGTTCAACACTACAACGACCATGTGGAGGTGCGGTGAAGATGGAGGATGACGAATCGAATCGGATCAGAAAGAGAGTCCTTCGAGCGTTCTTCACGTGGGAAGATCAGAACACATTTTTATAGCCAATCGGAGGATCAAAACAACGGAAGAGGCTTCGTGGTGTCAGGGTGACCATAACCTGGAAGTTTTGCAGTGATCAGACAACCAGATCGATGATCAGAGCACCACGGGAGGCGTGCCGGCGAAGGGTGCCGTTTCTGGAAATTTCCAGAATACACGATGTGTACTTCCGAAGAACACGCTGTGTAGTGCTGGCAGTGGTGGCTAGGGTTTCATGGTCAGAGAGGAATAACATGGCGTGTGACCTCGGTCACATGGCATGTTGGACTTCCCCCGATCCTCGGCGTGTAGTACACGGACAAGCGATGAGCTACATGGCTTCAGGCGGCACAACGTGTACAGTGTGGAAGAAGTGGCTTTGCGGAGCTCGGCGTGTATCTCATGGAAACTCAGACACGAGATGGAGTAAACGACTGTGTACGCCATATCACATGGCCAGGCGAGGACAACAGCGTGGGTCACCCCATGTGCGGATTACATGGGTTAGAGTACACAGGTTGATGACCGTGTACGAGCACATGGATAGAGTGCATGGAGCCAACCCCAATTACTCGGAAACGACGTGTACATCGTACTACACACTGTTTACTATGTTTTTCTACACAACCAGCCTTTGACATGGGCAGTTGTACCCAGGCAGTACCCGGGGTCAGACAACACGGCGTGTACCTTTTCTACAAGCCGTGTACTTTTTGGAAAACGGCATGGCCCTTTCATTCACCGTTCCTCAGACATATTTCTTTTGGGTTAGTTCCCCCATCTTGTTTTTACCTTGAAGGTCAGGCATAATTCCCTCACATAGGAATATGATCCCTTCAGTAAGACTTTCTGTGATAGAGTCAGGCATCCATCCGAGAGGCCTGGATCGAGATCCTCTATCCATTCATGATCCTAGGTAGAGTTAGAAATCGACGTGACCAACCTTAATGGGTGTTGATCCTCAACCTAGCAGGTGTACCACCTAACTAGTGAATCCGGATGAGTCACGATATCTGCCATGGCCCTAGCAGTGATCCTCATCTATGCATCGTGATCTTTCCCACTCAGGAGTGTGTCTCCCGTAATGAGTGCTTCTATCTACTGTAACCTTTACACTCAGGAGTGTGTCTCCCATAATGAGTTTAGTTATCCCTCGTGATAGTTCCTGAAGAACGAAACTTCTTGGATCGACGTCATCAGAGCCAAAAGACTCATGGAGTGTGTTCTCCCTGAACGAGTGCATCACTGAATCTTTGAACAGAATCCCAAACGGGGGTATGCGGCTGTGTGACTTGTCTCTAGACCACGTTTATGGGTTTTGTGTATATCTGGTTTGTTCTATATGTTCCATAGACATATAATGTGCATAGCTGACTGTACCTTTACTTTTTGTATTGCTTTGTGGTTTTCGGGGTCCTCTACTGAGTACTGTTATACTCACCACTGCATGGGATTTTCCCACACGTCTGGTGTCTTTTGAAGACGAGCATCCTTTTGACAGAGTCCAGGGCAGACTAGGACAAGACCGAGCCTTATCAGTTCTCTACAGGCCGAGACATTCCTATGGCTACGAGTAGCAGTCCCAATACCTTTTGTGCTTACAGGTCGGACATTGCAGTTTTCAGACTCTTGTTTGTTTGCTTTTTAGTGGGCTTGTATTTTTTTCCCAGTTTACATTTACAGTACTCAATGTTTCTTCGTACTCTGTTGGTTGGGTTTAGTTGTATTCATGCATTCTTTTTCCTTAGTGGTTTTTACATTTCAGAATTTGTGGGCTTAGAGATGTGTGCGTGTGTACATGTACTTAGGCAATGCTTCCCATGTTAGTAATATGCCTAATCGGTGCTAGTCACCAGCCCCTGGCCTATTGGAGGTGGTCTTGGGGAGTCACGATGCGGGCCCCACTGTAACGGGTCGTGACAGAGTGGTATCAGAGCTGGTTGGTTCTACCTTAGGACCAAGAGTCTGTGAGTTTGGTTTGGGGAAACAATATTGAGTGTTTCGGGTTTGTCTTTATGATAGAGACCCCAGTGTTGGTGCGGCGGCTGACGTGTCCATACAACAGGACACTGATAACCTTCTTTTCGACTCGGTTCACGAAAACACTAGTTGTGGGGAAATAAAAGGTACATGCATCATATAGTAATGGGTTGTGTTTTCCATGCCCTTTTGTGTCAGCTATCCAGATATACTCATTGACCATAGTACATCTTTTTTGTTTACAGGATGCCACCGCAACACATACCCACTAGGATTCAGTAGCATGATCACAAGGATGGCCCCCTTAGTGATGATTCTTCGATACAGGGTCCAAATCCCCAGGCGTTGCCACCAGGTGGTGCACCTGCTATACCACCAGTGGTACCCGTGGTACCGACCAGCGAGGAGCGCAGGCTCAGCGTGCTCCACAAGTTTCCGAGACAGAGGCCCCTCAGGTTCCGAGGTGAGCCCGACCCTCAGTCGGCTGAGGAATGACTTGAGGTGGTGACCAGAGTTTTCCGTCTAGTGAGAACACCACCAAACCAGATGGTGATACTAGGAGCGATCCTTCTTTAGGGTTTGACGGGATGATGGTGGAGTATGACCACACAGAATCACGACTAGGAGACTCTTTCGTGGATGGATTTTGAGCGACTCTTCAGGGAAGAGTTATCTCCAGTTATGCTGAGAGCTGTTCGCATCCAGGAGCTTCTTCAGCTTCAGCAGGGCAGTATGACAGTGGCTGACTATTCCTCGAGGTTCACCAACCTCGCCAAGAACTCGATGGATATTGTCAGGGATTAGTACTTCAAATCTCGGTCCTTTGAACAAATTCTATGACGTGACATCTGAGCTATTGTCGTGCCTTTATGAATTTCCACTTATGCGGGAGTGCTCGAGCGAGCCTTGGTGATCGAGAGTTTCTTGGAGGAGTAGAGACAGCCACCAGCAGTCAGCAACAGGCAAATAGGTGCGGAGACACCGGCAGTAGGGAGCCGGCGTCAGGCACATGGATCTAGACGTGGGAAACATCATAGGAGGACCTAGGACATGGGATCTACATTCCAAGGCTCTCAGGCTGGATCCAGTCAACCTAGGGAGAAGCGATGCTACGCATGCGACGGTAGGGGACGTCTCACTAGAGATTTCCCGAATCGTCGAGCTGCTGATAGGGATGTGGTGGATGGAACACCGAGGCATAGGTAGAGAAAAGAAAAGGTAGACTCGCCAGGTGGAAGAAGTGGAAGAGGAGTAGGGAGAGCTGCAGGTGGGGGAAGACACTTCAACTTACATCCACCACCACCCAGGAGGTCCGCACCAGGCTCAGGGAGCTGGGGGAATGGGACGGGGACAGCTGCATGTGGTCAAGGAAAATGACCTAGGGGCTCCAGGGATGATTTGAGGTACGATATGTGTCTTTTCTACCTTATCCTCCATACTCATAGATAGAGGTGCCTGTCATTCCCTTATAGCCGCATGTCTTGTACAAAACCTCGAGATTTCGGTTGAACCATTGACTCAATCCTTACGCTTGGAGACACATACGGGAGGAGACTCGATGATCACACACCTTTGAAGACAGTGTGATCTTACCCTTGGAGGTGAGAGTTTCGGTTGGAACCTCTTGGTGGTAGCGTCGAGGCCTTACGACGTCATTCTCAGTATGGATTGGTTATCTTTGGTCCGTGCTCAGATTGACTATTTTAGGCGAAGGGTGTGGTGTGTCCACCATGATGGAATAAGGTTTTCCTTTGTCAGAGAGAAGGAAACCCAGGCATCCCAAAATGGGCTCATGAATAGGAGGGTGCAGCCGATCACTCAAGAGTTGGCTAGATTTAACCTCAGAGCAGTAGATGTTGTGAGCTCTCAGTTCCCAGTAGTGGTGGCGGAGTATGACGATGTCTTTCCCGAAGATGTTCCAGGACTAACTCCCCACCGAGAAATAGATTTCTGCATCGACTTACACCCCGAGAAGACAATGATTTCCTCATCAGCGTATCGGATGGCTCCCGTAGAGCTTCGAGAGATGAGGGTGCAGTTGGAGGATTTGCAGAGCAAGGGTTTCGTGAGACCCAACGTCTCACCCTGGGCGGCCCTAGTCTTGTTTTCCATGAAGGCAAACATGAGTCTGAGATTATGCATGGATTAAAGACACTTTAAATAGGTGACAATGAAGAATAAATATCAACTGCCAAGGATCGATGACCTCTTCGATCAGCTAAGAGGGGAACCGTGGTTCTCGAAGATTGACATTCGATCAGGCTATCACCAGCTATGAGCGCGGGATGAGGATATACTGAAGACAACTTTCAGATGCCGCTAAGGTCACTATGAGTACTTGGTGATGCCTTTTGTAGTGACGAACTCCCCCGCAATGTTCATGGGACTGATGAATCGGATCTTCTAGATATACTTGGACCGGTTCGTAGTGGTCTTCATCGATGACATCCTTGTGTACTCGACATCATAGGGGGAACACACAAGACACCTGCAGATGGTTCTGGATGTACTCTGAAAGCACCAGCATTATGGGAAGCTCTCGAAGTGTCACTTCTGGATTTAGGAGGTCCAATTTTTGGGACATGTCATCTTAGTAGATGGAGTGGTTGTGGACCTAGCCAAGGTGGAGGCTGTGTTAGCATGGGATCCATCTCAGAGCATAATGGTGGTGCGAAGATTCCTTGGATTGGAGGGATATTACCAGAGACTCATTCTTGATTTCTCCTGGATATCAGCACAAATGATGACCTTGACCAGGAAGGGGCAACCCTTCGTGTGGACAGAAAATTGACAGCAGGCTTTTGAGCAGCTGAGACAGAGTTTGATGAGCTCCCCAGTCTTAAGATTGCCGGAGGAGGGTGTTGAGTACATAGTTTTCTGCGACGCATCCGGGACCGGGCTCAACTGTGTCCTGATACAGCGACATGCAGTGATTGCTTATGGTTTGTGCCAGCTTAGGCCACAAGAGTAGAACTATGCGACTCATGATCTCAAGTTAGCAGTGATAGTCTTCACATTGATGATGTGGCGACACTACCTTATGGGAGAGAGGTTCATTGTTTACTCTAACCACAAGAGCCTCAAGTACATCTTCTCATAGAAGGATCTAAATACGAGGTAGAGGAATTGGCTAGAGTTCCTACAGGACTATGATTTTGAGATCATCTATACTCCTGTAATGGGGAACAAGGTGGAAAATTCCCTTAGCAGAAGTTCGAGCTCACAACTGTTGAGGGAGGCAACACATCAGTTGGCCATGTTACAGTTATCCTTCATGGATGGAGAGGATACAACTTACCAATATTCGATGGTTGTCACACCTCAACTCTTAAAGTAAGTTAGGGAGGCACAGCTTGGGGATGTCGACTGTGTGGCTTTATGTTCTCAATTATCCATAGGACATGCTCCTGAGGGATATTCGCAAGGTGGGGAGAACGTACTTATTTTCAGAGGACGCAATGTTGTACTAATGGAGTTCCAGGAGGAGGTCCTGAGGGAGTTTCATACATCCCCTTTTTCAGTATATCCTAGAGTGGAAAATATGTACAAGGATCTTCGATGACAATTATGGTGGTCAGGTATGAAGAAGGCAGGAGCAGAGTTCATTTCTTGATACCTCACGTGCCAGTAGGTGAAGGCTGAGCACCAGGTTCCAGCGGGATTAGCTCACCCCCTGGAAGTTCCAGAGTGGAAGTGGGACTGAATATAGATGGACTTTGTGATGGGAATACCATGGACTTCCAAGGGGCATGATTCCATCTGGGTGATCGTTGACCGACTCACCAAGTCAGCCGAATTCTTAGCTATCAGGGAGCAGAGTTCCGTAGAGATCTTGGGAGGCCTCTATGTGTAGGAGATAGTTCGGATTCATGGAATCCCCTCGACTATAGTCTCAGACCGTGACACCCGATTTACATCCCAGTTGTGGAAGGTATTACAAGAGGCTTTTGGGACTCAGCTACGCTTGAGTACATCGTTTTATCCCCAGACGGATGGTCAGACGGAATGGACCATTCAGGTTCTGGAGGATATGTTGTGAGCCTGTATCCTGGACTTTGGTCGCAGTTGGGAGGACCACCTACCACTGGTGGAGTTTGCATACAACAACAGCTACCACTCCACCATTGGTATGACACCATTCGAGGCTTTTTACGGGAGACCCTGCCGGTCACCGCTTTACTGGACCAACCCTGGAGAGTCACCACCCATGGGTCCAGAGTTAGTGCGAGCTACCAAAGAGAAGGTGAAGATCATCCTGGAGCAGAATAAGACTACCCAGAGCCGACAGAAGTCTTATGCTGACAGATGTCGGAGACCTCTGGAGTTCGAAGAGGGAGACCACGTCTATATTCGGGTCTCACCTCAACGAGGGTTGCAAAGATTTGGCCGAGGTGGAAAGATATATCCAAGGTTCATCGGACCTTTCATGATTCTATGCAGAGTTGGCAAGGTGGCATACTGCCTAGCTCTACCGCCATAGTTGCATCGGGTACATGATGTCTTCCACGTGTCACAACTGAGGAGGTTCGTGCATGACCCATCACATGTCATCAACTGGGGTGAGCTGGACATCGAGGATGGAGGGACCTTTGCTGAGTACCCAGTAGAGATCGAGGATTGGCAGGAGAGGATCCTTCGTGGGAGATCGATTCCCTTGGTGCGTGTCTGGTGGCAGCATGAGAATCTTTAGGAGAGAATGTGGGAGCGGGAGGCCCAGATCCTTGCCCAGTACCCTCATCTTATTGAGTAGACTTTGTTTTGGATTTTCGGGGACGTAAATCCCCAAGGTTCGGAGAATGTAATGTCTCAGATTTTCCATTTATTATTTTTAAATATTATATGAAATTATTTCAAGACCGAATGCAAAGATGGCACATCATTCTGAGGTCCAGTGAGCCGAGAATGGTGGATTGAACTATTTTTTAGTTAACTGAGTCGGCACTTGTGCGCGGCTGTGGAAATTTACAAACGGATGTCCGAATTAAAAATCTGAGCGCACCGTTGCATCCAGGATGATGACTTTACCTAAAAATGAGGCTAACCTCGACCAGCGCGGGTCGAGAGAAAAAGTTAATTTTCGGAAATTTTAAGTAAAATAAAATAAAATAAATTAAAAAGTTTATGTTATTTCATTTAAGGAAACATTCTCTGCAGTGCGATAACGGCGCAACTGTTTCCTAAATTAATTGAGCATCATAATAACTTCAATATGGTTAGTAAACGTCATTAATGCTGCCGCGTAATTAAATGAAAACATTTTTCCCTTTTTAATGGGTTATGCAATTGTTGATCGTTGGTGACGTTTGAGAGGAACCTTTGCCGAATCCGCAGCGCGTTGGAGCAAACTCTCAGCGACGAACGATGATGGATCGAAGTCGTGAATTGCTATGCCAACAACGTTAAAGGATCTCGACGACAATGGCAGTGCGGCGCCTTCATCAACGATTGATCCTTTCAAAAGGTAGGGGTTGTTATTTCAATTTTTTTCCTGTATTTGAGTTTAAACGACGAATGCAGATCAACCATGAAAAAATTGATCCGCGTACTTGTATGTTCTTATAGGAGGGATTTTCTTTGGGAAGATTATAGGGAATTGATCCATGCTTTATGTTATTTCTGATTCTTGCTCTGTTTAAGCCTATTGATGGGAGCGAATCAATGTCGTGACAAATGATGGTGGAGGTTCATTCCTCAATTTGTTTATTTGGATTTCTCCCCCCTTATTTACTCGCGCGTTATTCATGTTCTTCATAGGGTGACGAACAACAGATCATTGCGCATCCGTTCTGTGACGAAACGATCCCAAATCGATGGTTCGACATCGCAACGACCTTGTGGATGTGCGGCAACGATGGAGGACGAAGAATCAGACATGATCAGAAAGAGAGTCCTTCGAGCGTTCTTCGTGTAGGAAGATCAGAACACGTTTTTAGAGCTGATAGGAGGCCTGATAACGACGAAAGCGGCTTCGTGGTGTCAGGACGACCAGAAACTGGAAGTTTTGCGGCGATCGGACAACCTAATCGATTATCAGAGCACCACGGGAGGCGTGCCGGCAAAGGGCGCCATTTCTGGAAATTTCTAGAATACACACTGTGTACTTCCGAAGAACACACCGTGTAGTGATAGCAGTGGAGGCTAGGGTTTCAAGGTCAGAGAAGAAGAACACGACGTGTGACCTCGGTCACACAACGTGTTAGACTTCCCTCGAAGCTCAACGTGTACCTTGGGAAGTACACAAACACTGGATGAGCTACACGGCTTTAGATGGCACGACGTGTACAACACGGCAGAAGAGGCTACGTGGAGCTCGAAGTGTATCTCATAGATATGTGGACACAGTATGGAGTACACGACTGTGTACTCCATCACACGGCCAGACGAGGACAGCAGCGCGGGTCACCCCGTGTGCGGATTACACGGGTTGGAGTACACGGGTTGATGACCGTGTATGGGCACATGGCCGGAGTGGATGGAGCCAACCCTAGTTACTCGGACACGGCATGTACATCGTACTATATTCCATGTACTATGTTTTTCAACACGATCAGCCTTTTACACAAGCCGTTTTACACAGGCAGTACCCGGGGCCAGACAACATGACGTGCACCTTTTCTACACGCTGTGTACTTTGTAGAAAATGGCATGGTCCATTCATTCACCGCTCCTCGTACATCTTTAATTTGGGTTAGTGCCCCCTTCTTGTTGTTCCCTTGAAGGTCAAGCATCATTCCCTCACGTAGGAATATGATCACTTTAGCAGGACTTTCTGTGATAGAGTCAGACATCTATCCGAGAGGCTCGGATCGAGATCCTCTATCCATTCCTGACACTAGGTAGAGTCAGAGATCGATGTGACCAACCTTACCAGGCATTGATCCTCTACCTAGATGGTGTACCACCTAACTAGTGAATCTGGATGATTAGTGGTATTTTCCAGGGCCCTGGTAGTGATCCTCATCTATGTATCATGATCTTTCCCACTCAGGAGTGTGTCTCCCATAATGAGTGCTTCTATCTACTATAACCTTTACACTCAAAAGTGTGTCTCTCTTAATGAGTGTAGATATACCTTGCGACGGTTCCCGACGAACGACACTTCTCGTACGGACGTCATCAGAGCCATAAGACTCATGGAGTGTGTTCTCCCAGAACGAGTGCATCACGGAATCTTCGAACAAAATCCTTAACAGGGGTATGTGGTTGTGTGACTTGTCTCTAGACCACGGGTCTAGGTTTTGTGTATATCTGGTTTGTTCTATATGTTCCGTAGACATATACTATGCATAGATAACTGTACCTTTACTTTGTGTATTGCTTTGTGGTTTTTGGGGTCCTCTACTGTGTATTGTTATACTCACCCCTGCATGGGCTTTGCCCACATGCCTGGTGTCTTGTGCAGACGAGCAACCTTTTGATAGAGTCCAGGGCAGACCAGGACATGACCAAGCCTTCAGAGTTCCCTACAGGCTGAGGTATTCCTATGTCAATGAGCATCAATCCCAGTACCTTTTGTGCTTACAGGTCGGACTTTGCAGTTTTCAAACTCTTGTTTGTTTTCTTTTTTGGTGGGATTGTATTTTTGGCCCAGTTTACTTTTACAGTACTCTACCTTTAGTTGTACTCTGTTGGTTGGGTTTAGTTGTATGCATGCATTCTTTTTCATTAGTGGGTTTTACATTTCAGCATTTGTGGGCTTAGAGATGTGTGCGTGTGTACGGGTACTTAGGCAATGCCTCCCATGTTAGTAATATGCCTACTCGGTGCTAGTCACCAGCCCCTGGCCAATTGGAGGCAGGCTTCGAGAATCACGGAACGGGCCCCACTGGGACGGGTCGCGAATTTTTTTTTCTTTTGAAAATGAAATAGTATCTCATATTACCTTTACTTCATGATAAATATAAATCATATTTTCCAGTGATATATTTTAATACCTTAAAATCACTTTAATTCCTATTTTAATCATTAAATAAATCATTAATTATATTTCATATTTCTAGTAATGAAAAACTAATACATACAATTAAGAATATCATTCTTATTAATATTTTATATACATCATATACCAATCAAAAAAATCAAAATGTTATCTAATTTTATAAAGGTCTTTGTTAAACATTTCTCAATCTTTTACTAATCCCAAAAAATTATTTATTATAATAGTAAATTTTATTTACATGATTAAAAACTGAACAAATTTAATTTTAAATCAACATAAATCACCCAAAAATCTATAATATAAATAGGAAACATAATTTTTTTTGAGTATTAGAAAAAACAACCATTCTTAATCTCTTTTTGGTGCATAACTCATGTCAATGGAATGGAAACTTCAACCGCTACATGTGACCCTAAAAGAACCCCATCTAAATACCTTAAACTAAGAACTATACCCATATAGGAAGGATAAGTAAAACCTAAAATTAAAATAAAATAGTACCAATATCCACTAGATACTCAATAATCAATACGAAAAGTGTTGGATAGATAATTCTTCACATCTACCCCATATGTTTTGAAAACCCTATCTCTTATATAAATTGTTTTCCTAAATAACAAATAATGGATTGGATAGAATTTTTTAACGAATCAAAACAGAGAAATATAAAATTTTTCTCATTCTATTTCTCCATTAAACCAAAATAACATTTATATTCTCCAAAGGATAACAACAAGCATAATGGCATCGAAATGAATCCAGTGTGAAAATTTCATCCAAAAAACCAAATAACCAAAACATAGGGTCTACTAATAATTTTTTATGATCCATACATTTTTTGTACATACATGCACATGAATAGAAATTATAAATAATAAAACTATAACCAAATATATTACAAAAAAAATTAACCATATAATCAATATAATCAACCATTAACTCAATAATAAAAATTATGGCAATCATAAAGTACACATATGTATAATAATACCCAATGATGCTAGGGTTATCGTGGTGGCCACATTATCATTATAAAAATAATAAACACCATGTAAGGCAAAAAATAAATATAAGAAACACTCCCCATGACACATGGTAATCACTAGTTATAAATAGAGGTGGATGGAGAAGTTGTCATGAAGAAAAACCATATCACACAACTCCTTTAACTTTATCTGTATAAGTAATAATCAAGTCCTTATATGCCGTGATGAATATTATGGGTGTAATTAAAATCCTAGAAAATTCCACCATAAATTTATATAATGTATTTCTCATTGAATTCCATTGGTCTTAACAAGAACCTAAAAATTGAAATGATTATATAGAAAACATATAAAAAATCATTCGGTTACCTTAACCAACAAGATAATATTTTATTAAGAAATAAAAAAAGGAAAAAATGAAAAACTAAGATCCCGATAAAAATTTTAATTAAATAATAAAAATAAAAATGGTAAATAAAGCATTACACATCACTATTGAACACAATTTATGCATAATGGGCTCAATCCAACTTGTATAAGTTAATTATTACTCACTCTAGGAACACTTTCCATCACTTAAGATCAAAAAATTTTGGGAGATCACTTAGTATGATAAGGGTACTAAACCCTACCGTAAGTGTGTATAGCCTAACTATGCCACTAAACATCTCTATATCACATACTACAAAATGTTTTGCATCCATCTAGGTTAACAAAACACTAAAGGATTCCCATGTGTACCCAAAAATAATCTACTTTATTAATATATCTACATTAATCATCATATAGTAAATTATCTCCTCACACAAAAAAGCATTACATGTTAAATAAATATCATTAATATCCAATTTTATTTTCAAATTCACTTTTGAAAACCCATTTGAAAATTAAAATTCATTTAATTTTTTTTGAAACTTACATTATTTATGTGAAAAATATTTCAAAAATAAAACAATATGAATCCACCATCAAAAAAATAAAATAAAAACATAAAGAAAACTAATTAAACCCATAAAACACATTTAAATAATTAAAATATAATAAAAAATGGAAATTAAACAAACTAATGTGTCATAATGAAAATATCTGTTATGTAGAGACAGTTACCCCAAATATGAAGAAAAAATTAATGATGGGTATTTTCCACACTTAGATGAAATTATAATAAAATATTAAATCATAAAAATGAAAATTTCGAAATAATTAAAAAAATAATTTAATATAAATAAATTTTTAAGAAATTCCTCATCTCTTATGAAAGAACATAGGCCTTACCTTCAGCTCACCAAGATGCATCTGACACCACTGATGATGTGTAATTCCAATAAACAAATATAGAGTTATTTTAGAGAAAAAATAGAATAATTATGAGAAATATATGTGAATTAGAGAGGAATTAGTGTGGGAGAGGAATAATGGATATGAGGAAATTATCTATTCCAAAACACACTCCACCTTTTGTTTTTCCTTTATTTATTTTAAAAAAATTATTCTTTTTCATATTTTTCTGAACCCTTTTCATATTTTAACATTACATACCCATGAACATTGCCATAGAAGGGTTTTCCCCTGTATATTTCTCCCATTTTCCAATTTAATCAATGGTTGATAACTACTTATTCACATGAATTATTTTTCTCATTTAGTTTTCCACTTTTCACATGGGAGTGAATCATAGCCTGAAACTGTCTTTTAAATATTCCCCCTTCCATTGTGGTATACATGTGGTTAAAATCCAATGAAAATTGTTTTGAAAAACCAAATAATACTAATAAAACAACTAATATAAATGAAAAAAATAATTTCAATCAAATACAATAAAAATAATAATAGAAATATCATGAAAACAAAAAATATATATTAAAACAACTATATTCATTAAATTAAAATAGTAATAATGAGATTATTATTAATTACATGCATCAATTTATTTATAATAAATAATAATATCAATTTTATTATTTTTAAAAATATAATAAATATTATTAAATGACTATATATTTTTCAGAAATTAAATAAATCATAATTTATTTAATTAGTATCCCAATGATCATATTACCCCATTTTAATAAATTGATTAAAAAAAATTAAAACTATAGACAAGGGTCATTAAATCAATAATAGAATAAAATTTTAAAAAATGATTGATTTTCTGTTTTTATATGCTAAATAATTTGTAATATCACAATCACTATAATAAGAAGAGGTTATGAATAGGAAATACCTCTTATATAATTTTTAGAACAATTTTATTTTTAATATTTGAAAATAATATATTTGATATCTGACACTGGGTTTGGGAAAGATCTAACATAATTCTTCAATATTAAAATTATATTAGTGAATATAATATTAGTGGTAGTGTTTGGTTTAATTCTAACCAAGTACTGTCATATTGATGAGATTATGGGGTGTGGTGATAAACAAGTAATCTAAAATTTAAGAGTGGATTAGGAATGGTTCTAACTTGGATGTTTATATTAATGGGAATGAGAAAGTTGTGTATCACTACTAAACTAATATTGAATCTTATGGATATGGTTGGGTTAGGATTTATGCATAGATAATTTCACATTATTAATAATAATTAGTTGGTTGTGAATTATGTGAGATGTAGAATCCTAATAATGCAATGAGGTTATGGGTAAATGGGTATCCAACCCACTTTGAATATGATGTGTTTAGATTATTTCAATGAACATCAAATATATTGGTCTTGGGAAATTATCATAGGATAAATCATCTGGCTATCTTTTTTAGTAATAAATAATTCAATGGTTAACTCATTATTGAATATTATCACATTTGAAATTCTTTTTTACATGGAAAAAATATATTAGACTACATTATGTGTTTGTTGGTGGTATCATTTATGGTATGGTACTAACAACCGATATGTACACATTAGTATAAATGAATACATCTTGATCCAATATACAGAAGAGGGAAATTTCCCAATGAGTTGTGTATGAGTTGTATTTTCATGAAGTTTCTAGGATATGGGACCATACATGGATTTGGACCCTCTCATTGGTAATACCAATTTTCATCATATTTAATCACATAATATATATGATTAACCTATTATGTGATCCTTAATCTGTTTTATAATTTCTTGGAAATGAAAGGGGTATTAAATGTTATTATGTAATGAGATATATTGAATATGGTTTTCCAATTAATGTTAATTTCTATATTTTATTATTATAGTTTTTATGATGGATTTACGTTATATCAATATTACTTATGGTTATGTTATAGAGGTAATATTCTTTCCATGACATTTTAAGGACCTATACACTATTCTATAGTCTATAAAATACGGGTTGGGTGGCCTTATGTATGTACAACATCGATTTATGGGTTTTAGGTATGCTATGGGATTAGTAATTTTCATGCTTCCACTAATAACATATTACAATATTTATTTCTCTCAAAATATAATTGACTAAAATGTGTCATATGAGAATGTGAAAATTTAATTTCTATTTTAATTTCAGTTAAAATATATCATAATGAATTATTTGGAGTATACAAAAAGAAATTTATTATATTTTTAAAATCAATTTCATCTATTTTTCAATAAAAATATCAAAAATACAGAAAGATTATAAGGTAAATGTAAAAAGGAGAGATATGTGATATATTAAAATTAATTAAAAAATATTTGGTGAATGTTTAGAGGAATTATTTCAAAAATGTGTATTAGTTTCATTTATTATTGTTGAGGTAACCAATATAATGTGTGAAAACTTATATTTTCTAAATTTATTTTCATTAGTTTATATAAATAATTCATAATATATCAAACCAATATGTTGAAATATAGCTTGTTTAATATAATAAATTATGATTTATAATTTCGTTTACCTTTTCTAGGTTTATGAAATATATTTAATATTCCTTATGAATCATGTTAATATTTACTTCCCTAATATTAGTTTACATGACCATGTTTCCGACCATAACATTATTTTCTATTAAATAATTATTCATATAACATCCTAGATTGGATATATGAGTCTCTTAAAGGTTTATCATGATTTTTTATATTTACTTTGTGTTTTTGGGGATGATGTAAACACTACATAGTTAGAATTCATGGTCCTGAGGATAATGTATCATTACTATGAAAGTCGCCTAAGTGAGGTAGTGATGAGTAAATGATTAATGAATAGTATATGAATTTCATTCAAAGTGACAAATAAACTTTTGGATTAGAGTAAAATACAATTACATGACTATTTAACAATCTATATTTCCCATTAATGGAAATTATGTGGCTCCTTTTTGGTTGTTAGGTTCTCCAAAAAGGTTATTTCATAATCTTGGATGACTATGAAAACTTACTATATAATCTGGTTTATATTACATGATTTCATTTTTAAATAAATAATCTACCTCATATAACCCAAATTAAATATTACATATCAAGAACTTGGTGTTTCTTGGAGTAAAATTATGGGTTTTATATCATTAAATGTCACTTTCATCTATAATATTGATTAAATCAACATTTGATCAAGGTATTGATCTTGATAATCATATGTGTTCTTGAATCAACCTCAAAATCACTCTATTAATTATATATTCTCAAGTTATATATATATATATATATATATATCGTGAGATTAGATCCAATTATTTAGTTTGTAGATTAAATTATTAATTAAAGAATAATTATACCTTGTTCTTATTTCAATTGTTTAGATTACTAGAAGAAGAATATTGAAAATGTTTCTAGGGTTCAGGATTACAACATGACATTATATATAGTTGGTGGATCTTATTCACTCAATACAATAATATAATTAAGTTATTTTTGGATTGGTGTTCATTTATACCATTTCCATACATGTGTGATATTTAATTCATTTCATGAATTTATTTGATAATTGATATTTCATGGATGTAATAAATGTTGAAAAAAATTGTTTCAAGCATAACCTTTTATGTTTTTGGGTTTTCAATTTTTTTTATAAAATGTATTTTTAGTGTTTGTTGAAAAGAATATTTCTTAGTAACTTAAAATATGATTGTTTAAGACCTGGGTTTTTAGGGGCTGTTTGGATAAGTTATTTTCAACTAGTAATACATGTTTGTCAAAATTGATGTGTTTTTCATGAGAAATAGAATTTATGTAATGAGTATAGAGTGAAGGGATGTGTATTATGGATTGTTGGTAATTTAAACAATTTTGTATAATACATGTGAGATGGTTTTTGGAATTATGGAATCATTGTAGTGGGTAATTATTCATAATGGGTGTATCTTATGATCATACATATGAATTTAGTCTTTTTTCATATTTGATTTTCATGTCATTAATTTTTATATTTCTTGTCCATGAATTAATATTATGGTAGAACATATTTTTTTTACCTTACTAGGAAAATAATTCTTTACAAAAATTTCGCACATTTCTAGGATTATATAATCAAATGAAAAAAATTTCATTTAATGTCATAACATGTGTTAATATAATTGATTATATGGTTCTAAATAAGATTATATGGTATTTCATGATCTTCATTTTCAGAAATAATACTAGGAAACTATACTTAAACCACCTTATACATATCGATGTGTGTATATATATATATATATTAAGTCTTGATAAATATAAGGGAATTTCATAATTTTTCTAGTATGAATGGTATTATTACTTCAATTTGTGGAATATGTAGTGGTAATAAGATATGAATTGGAGGAGGATTTGGGTCATTAAAATTATATATAAATGATCTGTGATGTTTAATGTATTGTTGTTACAAGGATATGGCTTAATTTCTTCACTACAACTTATTTGTTTTTTATGTTACATTAATTGTTCTTTTAATTTTTGTAATTTTAAATGAAATAAAATTATAATTTATATGGTTGTTTATTTGGGTAAGGTGGATAAAACAATGAATTTTTTAATCCATTGTTAATAATTTTGTTCCTCTACTGACTAGGGAATGTGCCTATGGACCTATGGTGAATCCTATATCATTTCTTGAGATTCAGGAACATGGGTTATGGCCATCACTATTGAAACTGTTTCTTAATTTCCAATGTTATTATAATATGGTTTACGATTCAACAAGAGGATGTTTCAGAGCATTCAAAAATTATAGTTTGTATTTATATCTTCATAATTTTTAACATATATTTTATGATAATTTTTGTGTGGATTAAATCTAATCAACACTTTATTCTAAATCAATTAAACAATAAATTTGAAGAAATACATGAGAAGGATAGAGAGGCCGAGACCATGAATAATAATATATTTTAGTCTATCATAGGACGTTTTAGACATGGAAAAAAGATTAAATTGGTATGGAAACCCCATAGAGTAATATTACTTGAGAAAACATGAAAAATTATGTTCTACATGTATATATAGAGGAGGAGGTACATTTAATGATGAGTGCCTTGTTTTTGTAGAATAATTAATAATGTGCATGGGTTTATAAATATAAGTTGAAGTCAAAAAGTTATTATAGTGGAAAAAGTTGAGAGGTTATTATTATTATTTTTAGAAATATTTTAAAACTATATTAAATAATAATTAATTTTATTATATGTTTTTGATACAGTTAATATTGATCAATGATATAAATTCATTAAGGATTTAATTTTATATTGAATTTAAATATGTATTTATCATTATATTTAATTTAATATTGTTTTATTTTAATATTATTATGATTTTAAATCATTACTATCAAAATATATATCTTATAATTTATAATATTTATTTTAAGTATAAAATAATTATAAGGTGATGAAAAATGAGTTCACATGGTTTTACATATTGAATATTTATTATAAGTACTCATTGAAAAAATTTATATATAGGAATAAACAATATATGCATTTTATTTATAAGGTTTTGAAAAGAAAAAAATATCACTTAAGAATTACAATTCAATTTTGTGTGCAAAATATATATAAAATTATGATGATTGATAAAAATAACATTGTTAATCATTAAAAATTTGGATAATAATCCCCAATTCATTTTTGACCTATATAAATTAAAGTAAGAATAAATCAATTTATTAGGCTCTCAGATCAATCAAACATATAATTTAGAATAAAAATCATTTTTTTAAAGTTCAAATTGAATCAAATTATGAAAAACTATCAATCAAAAATATTTTCTCAAGAAATTTTGGGAAAATGTTCTTAATTAAAATATAATTTATAAGAAAAAACAGTAATTGATTCTTACCACCAAGGAGATAAAAATGATAAAAATTTTGTTTTATGAAATCAATTTCATTTAAAAATATGATACATTTTTCATATGATTAAAAATATGCTTTTTAAAAAATATAAAAATGAATATTTTTTAATTTTTAACACACAAGAAAAAAAATTTCATTAATTTAAATTTTTTAATTATCTAAAATGAGAAATCATACTATTTTGGAATTTAGAATTTACTTATATGTGTGAGACAGACATTAAATGATAAATACAATTAAATGCTATTACATTATTCTGAAAATTTAATGAAATTATCATTGATATTTTTTCACCCCTATAAAGAAATATAATTTGAATAAGTAATATGTGGTTCTCAAAATGAATAAAAATGGATGTTATGAACTAAAATTTATTTTTAACTATGAAAATTTCATAATATTTTAATAAAATTTAAGAAAAACATGGGTATTTCATAAAAACATTATATAATCCATGATTCATATGAATTAACAACTCATGAATCCAACAACTAAGGATCTCTAATTGATCAAATTAATTCATTAGAATTTAAAAAAATTATGTGTGAAAATTTTATTATATAATAAGAAACTATGAAACAATATTTGTTTTCAATTAAATTTAGGTCAATTAATCTAGACTATGTTTTTATAATTTTGAATAAATCATACATATATTTCAATTTTGAAATTCCCAAAAATAAAGAATTGTTTTTTTATATTAAAATACATTTTTATCCATGAAACATGCAGAAAACATTAAAAAATAAGTAAATGAAATAGTTTTTTTATAAAAATTTAGGAAAATTGTACATTATTTATATTAAAAAAAATAAGAAAAATGCGTGCATAGATTTGGAATCTAATGTGTATCAAATGATTTACTACATTATTTTTGAATTGAAATTAATTTTCATATATTTAATATGTGTCTAGTAATAAAAAAGAAAAATATTTTATCGATTTCCCATTTGAATTTTTGAAAATGATCATTGAGTTATTTTATACTTCTTTACGAATATCGTATAATAATAGAACATGAGAATTTCTCAAAATGATTGAGAAGTTGTCTTAAAAAAATTAATTAGTTTCTTTAAATGTTCATCAACCATTAAAAAATTAATATATTTGGATTATTTGTTATGATTATATATTATGATGATCCCCATTTCATTTATTAAAAATAGAGAAAAATTGGATATGAATCCTTAATGTTACGTGACTAAAATGATTGAATGTGTATTTAAAATACCAAAGTTATTTTATAAATGATGAAAATGTTTCCAGTCATACAAAATGATTATTTTTTCTTTTAATTTTTTAAAATATTTGATAATTATTTAGAAATATAAATATATAAAACAAACATTAATATAATAGGGTATACACTTATAATTATACAAATTACCAATTAGAAATAAAAATAAATTATAAATATAAAATGTGAGTTAAATGAAAAAAATGAGTAATCATGCTATTTTTGGTGTCAAACTATTTGAAAAAAAATCCTTCAAGTAATTTTTGACATACATGATATAATAATATAATAATATAATATTTAATATCCTAAAAATGATTAAAGGTGAATTTTTTAAATTATAATTTAATTCTAAGGGTTACATTCATATGATATTATTTAAAATAACAAATAATTGTTAATTATTAGTAAAAATTAGAATAATTATCCTTAATTAATTTGTAAAATAAAAGAGTATACCCTCATTGATTTAGTCAACAATGTTTCCAAAATGGTTGAAAATTTATTTTAAGATTTATATTTAATTTTTATTTATTGAACAATAATAAAACAAAAAAATGAGAAAATAAACTTAGTTTTTATTGAAATTTTAAACATGTTTTCTTAATTCACTTTTGATTTATAGTAATAAACAGTGAGTGAATTTATTTAGTGATTCGATTAAAATAATAAAAATAACCATACTTAATTAAAACAATCACTTGCAATAAATAATTTCATTATAAATAGTAGAGGTGGATAGCCACATTTCGCATATTTCCTCTAAATTTGGGTGATCATGGTTTCATAGAATCTCTTTCGTTAAGACATCGTTCCCATAACCTATTTCATGATGTTTTCTTTTGAACAATTGAACACCTCTAAGAGTCCCATTTCAACTTCTTTAATTAATCATGACAATAGATGTTTGAAGGTATCCTTTAAAGAGGATAATGTATACATATTTCTTTTATTAATTATCTTCAATTTGGATAGATAATTTCTAAATAGAAATTTTTTCATTGTTATGATTAGAAATTATCCAGATCTTATTGGATTATCATGAATCGTTGTGTTGATAATTGATGGGTCACCTATTCTCATTTACTATAAATGAAGGGATGAATAATATCATCTATAGATGTGTTTTTAATGAAATATTCATTGATTTTAAATGGTCATTTGAAATTAATCTTTATATATGAACAACGATTTCAATTCCATCATCACATTGGGTTTTTATGAATAAATTAATTATTGTTACAACCCTTTCTAGTTGAGGATTTTTTAATATAATTTCCTATGGAATTAAACACCCATAATGATTGATAGTGTAACTCAAAACCACTATCATCCATAAAACTATTTAGTGTGTATTAATCTTGATATTTGTATAAAATTATTATAACAAATTTGAATTTATAATAGGTTAGTGGAGGAATTTTTTCAGTTACTCTGATATTAAGAGTATCATCAATTTTTTAATCATATACATTTTGGAACTATTACAAATCATAATTTTATATTGATTTCTCTTTCCATATTTTTCTTCCAAGAACTGATTTCAGAAAAAAATATTTTTACCATTTATTTTTATCATAGATGAATCGACTGATCAAACCCATTATCCACATGATATTTCTACACTTGATGTGGTTGATTTTTGATTTGTTTCTTCAAGAGACATGATGGAAGTGAATTCTGGGGAAGCTATTTTTAGGGATTTTTATCAAGTTTATGTTATATTTAATAATCAATATTATCCTTGAATCAAAAATCAACATTTTTATTTAATGGATTTCATTACGAATCTTGTAGTCTCTGATTTCTTCAACAGAATTTTTTTATACACAATGGGTTATTATTGATTTACTAATAATGGTTGGTTTTGGAAAATTATGATCTAAACCATTCATATTAGCTAACATGGTGATGATTGGAATTATATTAATAATGATGGGGGAATTAATGAGAAGAAGTTCTAATTTTATGAAAATGATATTGTTTCTTTAGGACCAATTGATGTTTCTTTGATTCTTATTTTTTTGTTTATGGTTAGATAGAATAAAAAATATATGTAATCCCTAATTTTGGCATAATTAAATTCAAAAAATCCTATCATTGAAGAATTGATATTCCCCCATATCCCAAATAATAATGTTAGACAAAGAAAATAATATATTAGAAATTAAATAACTATGGTTTTGAGGCCAAAAGATAATCCATAATTAAAATTTTCTATGAAAGGTATAGAACTTATTAAAAAAGGATATTTAATTTCTCCTATTATTGATTAAGAACTCATCAAAAAAATTAATACTGTTAGAAAATTGTAATTTTATATCAATTGGAAGCATGAATCCTTATTACATGATAATTATGACTCATTATTTAATTGTTTTTTATCACATTATATTAAAATGGATGAATATATAAAGATTCATGTTTTTTCATTTCTCATATTTAAGGAATCATAAAAAGGAATCCTAATTATCATATCTACTACAAAATTTGGACTATAAAGAGAGATATATTTTCTCATATATTGTACTATTATTGGTAAAAATTTAGTAAACATTGATGTTATATTATAGTAGTCATTAATATTGGTTCGGAGTATTCGATCTTATAGAGTGAACATGGTTTTTTTGTGGTTCTCTTATCCCCATATAGTGGTTTATTAATAATGGTAATTTCAAAAACAAATTATACATAGTGGAAATTGGATAAAGAGGGTAACAATATTAAGTTATATCATAGTATATGTTATTTTATATTTCATGAAACATGAATTTCAAATTTATTTATCTTTCATGATTATTTAATGGGTGAAATATTTATATTCATTCCATATTTGATTATATTTTTTTATTATGAAAGTTTTATTAATTATCAACAAATTAATATTTGTTTATATATTGATATTCAGAAATTATGGAATTATAAAATTATGTAATTTCATTTTGTTGGAGTTCTTGTTTTATTTTAAATATATAAATTAATATTTAAGAAATAGAGACTTTTATAGATGATAAAATATTCATTATATATATATATATTACAATTTTAGATATCTACTAGTGAATTCAAATATTGATTTGGAAACTGCTAATGGTAGTCTTTATATACCAAGTCATTATTATTTAACTAATAAGTGACTTATATTACTAGTCACTAATGATAGTAATGGAAACCTTACATGATGATCTATAAAATCCTTTAGTAATAAAGTTTCCATGACAACCAAAATGGGTCTCTAGGTATTTTCTAAAAGTTAGGTTTTTCTACTAGTTTCTATATCATTGGATGAGAATGATTTTACAATATATTTTTATTTCATTTTATTATAAATTAATCTAAATATTCCCAATGATTATATTATTTAGAGCATCACTCTGTGGAATTAAAAATAGTTTATGACTATGATTGAATTAATGAAAAGAATCTAAAATTGGGAATCATCTAGAGTTGGATGGGGAAAAGTAAAATATAAATTTCTAAAAATAATCATTGTGTAATACAATATTCATATGAATTAAAAAAATTTGAATAAAATTAATTTCCTACAGTCACCATACTCTAATATAACTAATGTATACACAATGCTGGTTATGGGACACCTTTTCCGTATTCTCCTACAACATTCAATTGATTGATGATGATGGAACTACATATAATGTCTGTGGTGGTTCAATTGTCTTGAATCTCATACCCTACAAACTACAAATAAAGAAAACTCAAATATGGGAAAACAATATTTCAAAAGGCTAAAAATATCATTGATTGATTAAGGATTGTGTTATTATGTATATTGTATTTTTTAGAAAATCGAATAAATAGAGACCTTTTCCATTCAAACTAATAGTAGAAGATAAATCCATATATATTATCTATTTATTATTAACATAGTTGATAATATGAGACAACCAAGCATAAACCCACATTGTCTAGCAGTATATCGAGTATACAGCCAAATTCCAACTCCAATAGGCATGGGGTTGGGGACTAGAATTGAGTTAGTATATCACACATTATGGGAGGACATTACAAAAATCAGATTAACAGAAACACATATCTCCACATAATATACAATAATAATGTTATATATTTTCAATAACCAACTAAAATATGAATAAATTTAGTTTAATCCTGAAAAGATCCAGAAAGAAAAAAAATTGTATAAAAAATATTTTAAAATTCGAAGAAATACATCCATCACAAACACAAATATAAACTAACTGAAAGAAACTAATTTGAAGGGATCATTACAATGAACTAGCACCATAATTGAAAATAATTAAATATTATCATCTCAAGGAACCACTAATATTTATCTCTACTAATAGCATGTACATCAAAGTCTACACCAAACTGTTCTTCATCTTCTTAATACATGATAGATGATGAAAAAATACCAATGCAGGTGTGAGAATATACATACCCAAATAGACACCCAAAAAACAAAAAACAAATAGATATAGGAAATACTTGTTAGCATAAAAAATTTAATAGAATAACCTATATAGGGGAGATGAAAATAATGAAGATAAAAATTCCATATATTATTTCATGTTAGAAAACCAAGGATATTGAGTCCCACTAATTACTATCATATCTTCAGAAAGATAACTATAACCTCAAGAAACCCAAAAATCCATAATTAGCATCAATAACATTCCCATTTCATCACAACGACTTTGGTGGGAGAATCACACCTTACTATGGTAAGTGTTTACAGATGGATTACTAATTGCTAGTGGGAGGACTAGCACCTCATGAAATGATTTAATAAAGTAGGGTCATACTTGACTCTATAAATAAAGGATCCATGAATCGATCATCACTAGAATAATGATCATGGATGTAAAAAACTATATTGTCTTAATATAATAACTATGACTTATCATATAAAAGGGAATACCAAATGTATACTCATGATATATAGAACTTTCAAACCATGTAGGATTAGATGTAATGAACTTTTAAAGCCCTTTCGGGGACTGTTGACCTATCATCAACATATAGTCACTCGACTACCAAACCCTGAGGAACTATCTTCTAATCATTCCCAAAAACTATTATCTTTTTTTTTATGAAGTGAATGTATCAACATAGATTAAATTATTTGTAAATTTACATGGTTACTCTAAAGGATTATACTATTTCCCTCTACATATGAAAATTCAAGAGATAAACTATTTCCTTATCCTAATTTGACATATGAATAATGAGATATGTTTTAATAGACAAATGGATCATGCCAGGTCTTTCAATATAGGTGTCAAAATAGTCATCACCTGAGTTATACTCTTAGGTTGCAAAATCGTACCCACCAGTTTCATTCTATGTAAAAAAATTAATAGGAAAAAAATATTTCCTTATCCAAAATTGACATATGAATAAATATATATGTTGACATAGAAAAATGGATCATGCCGATCTTTCTATCTAGGGTTCAAAAAATCCATTACCTATGTTATACTATAAGTTTTTAGCACTTGACCAATTGGTTTCACAATACAATAAAATTATATATTTCTATAGGAAATTATCAATCTATCTTCGTTGAAATGAAACCCTTGTTTTTTCAAACATAGTTATAACCACCATAATAAAACCAAAATCGTGACACCAAAATATTTATTCTATTAGGTTAAAAACTCCACACCTTTAAATAATGTCAACTCAAATCCCAATATCAATATAAATTGGTGTTCATAGTGTAAAATATATTATTATGACATGAAAACCCCAATCAATTTACTAGGGGAATTCATGATACCCATGAATCATGAAATGAAAAAAATAAAACAATCTAAAGAGACACCTCACAATACAATTTAACTCCTCTCATTATATTCCTTCCCACACTATTATCTTCACTATAAAATACTATTTCTGAGAACCGACACAATAACCCATAATTTGAAGGGACCCTAACTTATACGTAATTAAAACACGAGGATAATGTAGGATTAAAGAATAACACTCAACAAAAAGATATTGAACTAAAAAATAATAATCAATTTCTTGTTTCTAGAAAATTTGGATTCATTTAGTACTTTATAAGAAAATATAATAGTGATATCATAATAATGTTATGTTGCAATAGTATAATGAATCATAATTATATCATGTTATAATTGATGATGAGTTGATAAAAGATTCCATAATCAGTATTTCTTCCTTAATGCTAATCAAATACAAATACTGGCTGTGCAAAGGGATCTTTACATGATTATAATAGTTAGAAAATCATCCATATCAACTGGTTATCGAAAAAAAACCATGGAAAATTATGAAAAATTAGAGAGGAATAAAAAATAAAAGGGACAAAGGTATCAACCATTATTAGAAAAATAAAAAACCTATCATAGATAAATAATTTTCAATATTAATGGTTATGTAATAACTCAATAATGATATAATAAAACAGTGGTGTAATAGGTACCATCACACTACAATTACCATCAATAAATTTGATATCTAAGAACCAGGTTGTGATAAATTCTTATCCAAACACAAAAAAATATTTATTCAAATATCAGAAAATAATATGTATCAACTACTATTATGACATGATGAATAGTGCTAGGGTAGAATGAACTCTACATTAGAATAACCATAAAGTATTCATTTACAAAATGACACAGTACCCATTACTATAGTGAAATTCTTCCCAAGTAAAAGTAATTCAAAGGTTATAAATAACTCATTGAACAAAAAATTAAAACATAGAGAAATTGTTATTATTATCATAAAAAATCAAAATTCATTCCTTGATGAGATATTTCAATGAGAAAAATTTAAAAGGATTTATGAGAAAAAATCCTGTTTTCTTCATCCTATACACCTTTAAGGAATTTTATCCCCAAAATATGTTTTATCTCAATGAACCAACGATAAAGTTTCCTCACCCATATTTCATGAATCCATGAGTTCTATTGATGGATATTATTTTAAAACATGTGCATTTGATATAACACCAGACCTTGAAGTGTCTGATCATGACAAACCCGAATCGATATTGGATAATCCAAGAGTGTAGCATATCCCTCTATGTCCAGCTCACCCCATTTAGTGAAATGTAATGGATTATTCATGTATCCCCTTATCTATAAAACTTGTATTTTTTTGAGAATATAATTTATCTATGGGGGTAGGACCAAGTATTAAACAACAGTGCATACCCTGTGAAGAATCTATAATAGAAATATTGTCTACATGGATAGTTTTCCTTATCGATTGAGCCTCTATATACCATTTTATGGTGATAAATTTATGAACACATTTTTTTATTATTAAACAACACATAACCATATCATCTACCAATATTGGAATTTTGATGTCTCTAAGGGATCTTCATTCAATCCTCTTTCACCAACACTTCCACTATCATCAACCGCAACAACTCTAGTCTCATCTATGATGATTCTATAATCTTTGTTCAGTATAAGGATGATGTACATGGTCTCTTATATAGAGGGTCATAAGGTTCCATGTTGATGATGGAGTGGTACTTATTGTTTTGCATGAACTCCACTAATGGAATGATGTCCTCCCATCCCCTTCCAAAATCCATCAAACCAACTCCAGAAATTTATACCCAAACATGAGTCATTATCATAGACTTCAAATCTTCTTGAGGGTGGAATAATGTTCTAAACCTAAAATATGTCCCAAATTCCTCATAAAATATCTTATATATGTAGGAATTTAAATTATTATCTCAGTAAAAAATGATAATCAAAAGTAATCTATATAGATTGGAAATCTCATTTACATAAAATCATCATATGCATACCACCAAAATCTGCTCCTAAATAGAAAAAAATTGGTTTAAGTTTATTATCTAATAAATGATATCATAAATCAAATAAAAACATATCATTTATATTTTTTAACCACTAGGGTAAACCTAAACTATATGGATCATATTTACCATCCTTCACAAACTAATATCTAAGGCATTATGAGACAAACTCAATAATTCATCTCTTTATACCTTGCCACCAAAACTGATGCTTGATAATATGAAATGTATGAATCCGTATTATATATAATTTTTATGAATGGAAGATAATATACATAATTATTACATAATTTAAGATGAATATTCAGTAAATATTAAAATTATACAGTTTTAACAACCACAATGTTTTAGTTTCATAGAGACTAAATACTTCATCAACTTATTTATATATATTAGAAAACATAATTGATAATCATTCTTAATATTATTATTCTTCAAAAAATAAAATACATAAAAACATCAATAAAATAATAGAGGAGGAAAAAAGATAATGTGTGAGATAAGATTATATATAAGTGTATAAAAGTATATATTAATCAGAAGTGCACATATGATTATTATAAGGGTTTGATAATACAATATATTTCATGTTCTCAATGTAATTATTTCATATACAAAAAATTTTACATTTTAAACTCCAAAATAATGTAATATATAGAGGAATGATCAACAAGGATACTAATGATGAAATAATTATTCAAGATTGATAACATATGCATGTTGAATCATGATCATAGGGAATAAAAATCTTATTGACATAGCTATTCACAATCTTTTCCACAGATAATCCATTTCTCACAGCTCGAAGAAATCATACTCATGAATCATAATGATTGGATAAATAATCAAAATAAGGTCTATACATATCATCATTATATAATGAGATATCTATATAATATTAACCATTGAATTATATGGATTTAACAAACCCATCCATTAAATAATTAAAACTATACATATGTGTGCCACCTGATTGTAAAACCATCACCATTTCATCATTGTATAACTTGTTAGAAATAAATGGGTTTCATAATAATTTCATCACCATATAATCATAGTTTATCCTAATAATTGACATGGATGGTATCATTGGATTATTTACATATTGAATCAAAATAATCATCCAAGGATTGTTTATAACGAAGAAAAAAAATTAAAAGTGTTTTGGAATATTTCTTAAAAATAGGGGAAAATTTCATTGTTTGTTTGTATTGTTAAAGTGAAAAATTTCTAACAAATTAAGAAATATAATAAAACTGAAAATATAAATTGAGAATTTAAATTCAATATTCATTTCAATAACAGTTTATGATGGCATGAAAATCCATTTTGGAAGTAAATTTTAAAGTAATGAATTTTTTCACAATTTTGGTGAAAAGTCCACAAGAACATCATTCAATGAAATAGAAAAATCATTTTAATATATTGAAAATATATTCAATTATTATTGAAAAATACTTTAGAAAAATTTTCATAATATAAAAATAAATTGTTGAAAACATTTTAACGAACATGGAAATTTAATAAAAAGTTCACCAACATGTACGCATGAGAAATTTTTTCATTTTAAAATGGATGTTATGGTAAGGATATGGGTAAGATATTATAAATAAAAATAATTTTTATTTTATAAATATAAAATGTAATAATTAATTATATAAAACAATGAAAACATTAATTATTGAGATTCAAAATGAAATAAAGAGATTTTTGGAGAAGGTAGTATGTATGTACGCACATGCATTTCATTCATTTCCCATTGGATTAGAAAAAATAGAAAAAATGGTTTTCCCATACTCATAATAATATATAGACTTTTTTATAAAATTTTATTTATTATTATGTTATTTATATATCATATTTGGAGGAATTATAATAATAAAATATCTTTAAAAGAGTAATTTAATATGACTATATCTTCTTTGGGAGACCTCTGTTAGCTTATACATTAATCCTTTTTGGGATCGTATTAAAGAAATAATATAAGATCAATAAAAATTTATGGAATTATGGAAGGAGATGTTTAATGGACTGGTGGAGCTGGAGTTCTCAATGTTGTTGAGTAATAGAGGAGTGTTTGTTCCCTTTAATACCGTAGGGGAGGGACACAAATGAAATTACTGTATATATATAAATAATATACAGTTACTTTATCATGAATATTGAAAAAAATAGATAAGAATTCATATTTTATAAAATATAAGGTCAAAATATCAATAAAAATAAGAATCATATATATTTAGGCATCATTTTTACCTTTATCTTTTAGTTTAACCCTCAGTAAACTGATTTTAACCCTAACCGAAAAAATAATTTTTTTACTATTTATACTACTAATTAGGACCAAAAATTAAATTTAAAAACTCATAAAATAATTAAATCACTATTATAAATATTTATTTCTTGATAAAATGAAATTTTAATAAGTATAAGAATTTCATTTTAAAATATGCTTGCAAATCGCAGCAAAAACCATTGAAAAAAATGTTTTTTAACAATACAACTAAAATTTTCTCATTCCATGATTATATTAAACCATTAAATTAATGTTAAAACATATTATTTAATATATAATCTATACATTTCAATAAAATTTTTCATTAATAGTGATTATCTGAATTCATTAATATAAACACACTTTTCTTGCATAAAAGATGTTTTCCTGAAAACCATCTTTTTTCCCTTAAAATACATTTATTTTAATTTATAAATATTTAAAGAATAAAGAAATAATTTTAGATATGTTTAAAAATATCTTTTATATTATTAAAATTTTAATTTATTATTTATATAAAATAAAATATCATTTAAATTAAACATTCATGATAAAATAATGCTCATAAAAAAATATTTCAATATAATTATTTAGTATCAAAAGTATTTCAAAAGTGATTTAGAAATAATTTTTACTAATTATATTTCATTTAAATAACTTATAATTTTATTTATTTAATAATATAGTAAACTTATTTTCAAATGTTATGTGTTTCATGTAAATAAATTTATTTGAAATAATAATTTTTTAAGGAGAAATATTTTATAAAATCATTAGGTTTAACATTATACCACCTCATCATAATTTTTCACTACAAATTATTAATTTCTGATTTAAATAAACGTTTATACTTCTATCTAATCACATCATCACGTTTCCATGTAGATTCCTCAATTTATGGTTTCACCAAAAAAGTATATTGACTATGAGAGTGGTTTTGATTTTGAACACCTTGTCTCTAAATACTGAATCTCCACTGATTGTTCTTCATTAGAAAGATCATTCTCTATAGTTATAAAATCCATGTTCATTAAATTAGATTTATAAGGTATTATATTTATCAATAATGATACATGGAATAAATTATTAACTTGTGAGGGATTTTATAAAAGTGATATGAGAGCTAAAATATCACAATAAGATGAAGTATTTTTAAAATTGAGATTTATATCAGGAACAACATTCTATTCATTATAAATATATTGACCATGTTCAATGGAGATATCTATAGGAACACCTTATTACCAACATTGACTAATATATCTCACTGATTATTTTCAATATAACATTTTTTTACTCTGAGAAACCCTAATTTTCTTCTAAATGGATCTAACCTTATCTGCCATTTTTCTAACTGTTTCACATAAAAATATATTTCATTATCCAAATTCAACTAACACATCATTTTATACAATTCCTACCATAGAGGTAATCATAAGGATCCATCAAAATTCTTGAGTGAATGATATTACTATAATAAGATTTCTAAAAATTAAGGTTTTGATGCAATACACTATTAAAATAAGTAGAATAGGATCTTAACATATCTTCTTGGGTTTTGTGGGTCCTCCTAGACTTCTAATTTTTCAAGGGATAAGATTCAAAACGAAATTTCAACTCTGTAGTAAATTCACGATTAAAACACCTCTATAACTTCAAGGTAACCCATGAATACCAATAAAAAAGAGTTGATTTTAAAACAAAATGAAATTTTACTACTTCATTGATGTATATCCTAGAATGTTAATAAATTGTAAAATCTTATATAATAAAAATTATATGTGTTTATTTCATATGTAAATTGGAAAAAACAAAAAAAGACATTGTTCCCTTTAGATTTTTCAGTGATTTTGATGATGAAAAGCATGTTAATGTTCTACCATTACAATTTTAGTATTTATAATAGTTATAAAATTCATTGATATTTTTATCCCATTGAAATAATATTCTAACATACCAGAAATCATGATTCATACTTTGAAATATTTCTTTTAATGTTATCCCACCAAAAAACATGCTTTAAGATATATATATACATATTCATATATCGAGGATGAATAGAGAATGGTGACATATGAGCTTCATATAGAGAACATTTCTTCAACAATTATATTAAATGGGCACATAATCAATTCATAAATCATATCATTCCATCAGAATCATGGTGGAGCTCTATAAAATTCATAAACTTCTACTACAGTTCTATATCCCCTTATATGCCTCTTTAATCATAACATAGATGGATGGTTATTCATTTATTAGAGAAAAATGTGGCCTGCCCCATTTTATCAAGATTTGAATATCGATAAATAATAAATCCATCAGTATTTTATCTCTTTTAATTCCTATCATGGATAAATAATAATTGTCTTTCCGTATCAGAGCTTGAGATACCATGTTTACCAACCCATGGTTGTAGTGTATTGTATAGTCATAGTATTTAATCAGATCAAACCATGCCCAAGGGATCATCATAATTTTTTATTGAAAATCTATAATTCATGATTTTACCATTTGTATATATATCACACCTTTCAACATAAAGATAAAACATCCTCATTTTCAATAAACAAATTACCGATAACATCTCTAAATATTGTGTAGGGTATTTTTTCTCATAAGATTTCAATTCTCATGTGGCATAATTTATCACTGTATCATTATTTATGAGATAAAATCCAAGTAGATTATTTCATTTATAACTATGAATCACAAAACCTTCCCCAAAATAGGGTATTTTGAGCATAGGTTCATTTAAAATCTAATTTTAAGATCCCTGAAATTTTCCTACCCTTCAATTATCAATTGTAATGTGGATCCCTTCTATGTTAACTTGGTTAGTGAATTATATTTATATATAAAATCCATAATAATGAATTGTTAATAATTATATACAACCCATAAAAACAATAGAACTTGGGTACTGTAGTTGATATGATCTATTAATCATTAAAATCTTTATTTGAAGATTCCACTTATATACACAATCTTGGGATTAAATGACCCTATAATGAATCTTTTTATATCGAAATTTAAATATTTTTAATTTTGGAATAAGACTTTATATTCCTCGAATTATTTAACACAATATTTGTATTATGTTAATTTTTTTAATTTCTTGTTGAATATATAAGAATATAATCTATAAATATAACCACAAACTGACCATGGTAATCTCTACAAAATCAACTCTCCATATCCCTAAAAAGATAAGGGCATTGGTATATAAAAATGTAATCACTATAAAATCATCATTACAATACCTTATATTGATGATTTTTTTTTCAGTATATCATCTTTAGTGATACTCATTTTTTGATATCTAAAATGAAGGTCAATATTTTAAAATTATTCACCTCCATGTTGTTGATGAAATAAGCTACCATTACAGGGCAATGAATAATTTTTATACTGATCATTTTATATTCATGATAATCAATGAATAGATTCATTAAACCCATTTTTTTATACAAATAAAATAGGTGAACCTAATGGTGAAACATTTGGGTGTATGAGTCCATTTTCTAGATTCACCTATAGTGTTTCATTAATTCATACCAGTAAATTTGCGAAATTATATAAGGATTCATCAAATAGTCATAGAATTATGTATGAGTTCTATTGTAAGTACCAATTCAGGATTCAAAGTAATAGTTGTATTGTATTAATGAATTACATTTTCATATTCTTGAAAAAATGGGTATATCTTCAATGTTGACTTTTTGATCAACAATTTGAGATAAATAGCCCCATAAATAGTTTTTAAGACCCATAAAGTGAATGAAACATCCATTAGAAGTTCATATCCATCCTAAAATAGATAGATAATCATATATTGAATTAGAATATCATATATTGTAATAACATCCTCAATAATTGATATAGTATTTATATATAAAAACATAATACTTTCTTAATATTACATAAAATTCAACTAGATGAAGAATGATAATATTTTCATTTAGAATACTGCCACAAATATCTACTAGAGTGAAGATATAAACATGATATATTTCATAATTCCATTATATTTTCATTACACCAGCTAAACCTCCAATATTAGATGTGGTTATTTTATTAGAGTATAAAAATATTCAAATATGAAAGAGTGGGTAGAGACAGAATCGAATAAGATATTTTTTGTTTTACACTGGCTGGTACATGTATCTTTTACAACATTATTCCCTTGATCCTCTTTAGTTTATTTAAAAATGTTCTTCCAATTATACTTTTTCTTAAGGGATTTCTGAGGCTTACCATCCTCAATATCTCTTAGATAATAGATTAGATTAATATAATTCCCAATCTTATTATATATGATACATTTAACTCCATTGACTAAATCTTATTTATCCTCTATTTAATTTGATTAACATTTAATCCCTCATTAAAAATTAATAGCTTGATGGATATCCTTTCCACAATCGATGAATTTTATAATTATTTTAAGAAAATATACTGAGTTATTTCAACTATTTTCAGCATGGAGGTGTATGTATTTTCTTTCCTCCAAGGCATTTACCATTTGAATTTCCTAAATGATTTTTTTCACTTATAGTCACTAAAACCATAATAATAATTAAAGTTCCCACTATCTATGTATTTATTCAGAGAACATTTAAAAACTTCAATATAGTTAAGAATTTATATTATGGACTACACTTTTTTAAGAATTTTTATGATAATTGTAAATAGTCTTTGAATTTATCTCACATGGTCAATGATATATCCAAAATTTTACCTTGAGAGTAATTTAAATTCATTTTCCAAGATACAAATGGATTTATCATACTTTTATTTCATTTCTAGAATTTCCTTTTCCATTTTATTATAAAGAGTTATAGGAATTTATATGTTGAAAAATACATTAGTAATATACTCTCATTCCATGGATTTTATTCTTCCTCTTTCCTTATGTTCTTGACAAGAGTCTGGTATTGATTAGTTTCTCCTTCCAAGTGATATAATTATATGAAAACATTCCCATGGTTTACTTCTGATGAGAAAAATACATTTTCCATAACATAGATATATTTATTAAAAAATACTAGAGCATAATACCAATAGAAGGAGGGAAGACATAGTCACAAAAAAGACTCAATGAAAATATCTACCTTTTTCATGAATTTGGTATCTCAATATGGTTTAAGTTATTGTTCATGGATTGAGATAGTAGAGTGAGAGTAACAACAAGATATTACATCCCAACTCCAAATAAATTTTCTTTCTCCTGAGGATGATCATTACATTTCCCATAACATTATTTGTTAGCATGAATCATTCATGTTACATCAATTTACTAAAATTTAAAATGTATAACATAAGTATACATTGATAATAAACAAATTAAGACATGATAGGAAAATAATTCTTAAGATATCCAAATTTAGGAAACATTATTATTATTTAATGAATATTTAGTTTCATTCTATATATATTTTTCATTACCATATCATTTATTAAGTTATTTAATTTTATTCATCAAAAACTAATATCGAAAAATTATTAAAAACCTCTCTAATACAAAATAAGGAGAACTGAGCATAATTTAAATAAATATTAATTTGATTTAAAACAATATTCATTAAAAATAAAATTCATAAATGACCTCAAAATGTAATGGTTTACTGTCATGGGGAAATTATAAATAATCAAATTAATTATAAAAAATATTCAACATCAACCATGAACATTTTTATATGTGTTCTCTTATGGAAATATCATACATTTAAACTTCCATCAAATTATCCGAAAAGAAAAAATAATAATGGATGATCGTAGATGTTTGGTAAGAGTAAATATTGGATATGTCAATCATAAGTGAACATAATATGATCATAATGATATGATAAAATAATATTTTTGTTCTCTTAATATAAAATGTTCATACCAAAAAATCATGAACCTTATGCTCCAAAATCGTCTCATATCAAGATAAAATATTATTAATAGTGTCAAAGAATAAATTATCATTAAACATTTATAACATAGGAATTTGGAATAATAATAATAGGAAATCATGATATTTTGAACATATCTATTAGCCATCATGTACACAAATAATCTTCTGATAATAGGTATGGGTAATCATTTCACACATCAAAATATGAACATAGATTTTTTAAATCATATTCATTCTTATCATCAACATATAATGAATTATCCATATCAAATTACCCAATTAATTATAGGTATTTAACATATCCATTCATCATATAATAAAAACCATAACTATACATTCCACAAGATCAAAAAATAGTCATCATTTCATCATAGCATAACCTATAGAAAAGAAATGTGTTTCAAAAATATTTAATCACAAAAAAATCATAATTCATTCATTCAAATGAATTGGGAATTATAATTATATCACATCTATAGTGAATCATAATAATATTACATGAATTATATATATATATAATTCATTTAAAAGTGAGTTGATCATTTCATTAAAAACATGATAAATTATCAATTTCCTATTATTTCACTAGATAAATTAGATTTCCAAATTTATTAGCAAAATAATTTATTTTAAAATTAAAATGTAATTTTTTTAATAATATTAAATGTAAATAATTATAAGTATTTAAAAAAATATTTTATGAATTTATTTTTTTAAAAAATATTTCTTTTCACACGTTAAGTAAAAACGTGAAAGTACCTTGTTTAGAAAATGAAAATAATAATCTCTTGAAAAATAATAGGAAAATAAAATATGGTTAAAATGAAATTAAATAATAAATTTATCATAAAAAAGTATTATTTGAAATATTTTAAACAATATAGACATGGTAGAAGATGTTAATCCACAAAATATGAAATAAATTTTCCTTTTTATAAATGAAATTTCTGAATTATTTTATATAATTAGGTAAAGAAAATGAATGTTATGTTTGAAAAAACATAAATAAATAGTGGAGAATATAATAGATGGGTCTTAAAGAATAAGGTTATTATAATTTCCCTCAATAGAAATTTAACATAAAAAACCTTGAAAATAAATTATATTATATCATTATTTCCTTACCACATGTCTCATCCTCAATCGTATGTGATCAATAATGATGTATAATAAATATATATTTATTAAAAATATATATAATAACAATATATATTTATTACTATATATCATTCCCTAATAATTTACAATTACATTTTTTATTAACAATTCTTCATCTAAATCTTTATTTGGGTGAGAACTGGTTCACCTTCCCTCATAGTTTCGGTTCAACAGTTTTTGTCCTTTCACCTTATTCATGGTTTCACTATCTATATAATATAAATAATCTCATAAATATTATATTTATTAATTTTATACACTTTTATAACCATTCCTAACAAGTGGATGTGAAAAATTAATCACATCACTTCATGGAGATGGTAGTATGTATGTTACCAAGAGGTTTGTTTCAACTTTTTAATGGTTGGGAAAGAATTTGAAAATAATAAATAAAATTTATAGAATAATTATTATATATTTAATATAATATATAGTCATTTATTATATCATTATTACCACCCGTAAAAAATTAAATGATAAACGAAACACATCACTTCATGGATGTGCTTCTCTACATGTACGCTTGGGTGATGTTGTTGATTACAAATGGTTTTAAAGGTAAGATGATTGAAAATAAATTAAAATTTTATAAGAATAATTATATCCAAAATATAATAAAAATCATTTAATCATTCATAATATCCATCCTTAAATGGTGGTTATTAAATTTTAAAACATCACATTGTGGAGATGGTAGTTCGTACATACAGAGATGTGATGCTTTTATTTCCCACTATTTAAGAAATGAGATGAAAAATGCTTCTCATTTAATTATAATAACATCTAACCATAATTTTTAATCTTAATTAATTAGTTTTGTGAAGATACAATTAGTTCTGAGGATCTAGATGAATAAATAAACTGGGAAATAGTTGGGTGAGGTGATTAACTATTCATTGAGAGATATCATTTGGATTCCACATTAGTCCATATTATGATTTTATTTAGGTAATAAAAAGATATAAATAATGATGGGAAAGAAGATATAATGGTGTTTTTTCATGTATCTTTCATGGTAGATTTCTCAATTATTGTAAATAATGGAGAATATGATGTTTAATTTTATAAATGAGTGTATTGATAAAAAAGTATTTACATAAAATATTTCAATAATATAAAGTCACATTCATTTTCAAGGGTAAACAAATGTTGAATAATTATAATTTAATATATGATATGGTTAAACTATCTTCAGCCATAAATATTTACACATGTTTATGCTTTTTACCCATTTTCAAGTATTTGAACCCTAGGTAAAAAGTTTTAAATCTGTCCATGGTAACAAATTTTTTACTATTTAGACTATTTCATTTTTGGAAAAAATGAAATTGAATTATTTAAAAAATTTATAAATAATGATTTAAAATATATAAACCATTTCTTAAAATTCAATATCTATTAGTGGAAAAAAATTATGATAAAATAATCATTAAATACCTAATCAAATCTATTTTATGAAAAATTTATTTTACATTTAAAATTGAATTTATTTTCAGTCTTTAACTAGTAAAACCCATTAGATTAATATTACAACCTTGGATTGAACAAATATATATATATCATGAAACTAACTCATACTACTGTTTTACTTAATGTTTTAAGATAAAAACATATTTCATTCATAAAAACAATTTTTTTAAAATATATATATATATTTACCTTCAACGTCCATAATTTCAATTTCTAAAAAATTAATGAAGAATGATTTTTTTTCATATGTTTAATAAATAATTTTTATATATTTAATATTCTGAATTTAATTTTATATAAAACAAAATATCATTTAAATAAAAAATGTAAAACAATTCAGATGGAAAAAATATTTCTAAATTGTTATTTAGGATCAATAATATTTCCTATGTGGGTTTGAAATTAGTTTTGACTATTACATTTCTTTTACATAAATTTATGTTACATTGTAAAATAATTTATAAAAATTATTCACATAAGTTTTGTGTTATGTGTAAATCAAGATATTTAACAATTAAAATTTATATAAAGTGAAATATATCAAAATGTAACATTGTGTTACAATACTGATAATGGGGAAATTTGTAACTCCATTATAACCAACTTACCTAGAATTAATAGTACCATTATCTGTTCTATAAATAGTATAATTTTCTTCCCACCTTTGGAGAATCCATTTGGATTATCTATTTAGTTTATCTGGTCATCCATGACCTCACAAAAAATATGTCCCAAATGAGTATCTCTCATGTGTTGTAAAAATATAGTGGACCCCAACATCAATCAAAGATAGGCCACTTATCACTCTTCCATCAACCTAAACTACATCGCCACCAACTGATCAAATGCATCATCAACCAATTAAGATATGGATTCCATCTAGGGGAATCATACACCATATTTCCCTCTACATGATTATAGAAAATATAAAAGTCTAATTTGACATGACTTGGCCCATTAGAACCCCACAAAATCTCAAAGTAGATTGATTATTTCACCCCAACCAAAACTAAAATATGTCATGGTATTGTGATAAGAAACAAAAAGGTAAATCATATATATGGTTAGCCTTAAACTATAGTTCAATAAAGATATACACATCTACATGAATGAATACATACAATAATTCTAGCATAAAAGTTTTGTAAGAAACTCATATAAATCATGCATGTAACTATGACCAGTAACCAAATAATGAAATACATCCAGAAGACATAAAAAATGGAAAACACAAATACTATGAAAATATGAATGTTCAATACTTGGAATAGATGAAATCCACATCATGGAATGAGAACTGCCAATAATGAGAACTGTTAAAAATGATGATGATAAAGATAAACTATGATATATCTCCACCATCATCAGTTGCTCCTCTAATTATAACACTAAACTTTGCCTCATATACATAGATGAAATATTTTAAGGTACAAATCTCTTGTAGCGGGGAGTATAAAAATACATAGTTTAACCCCCAAAAAACATATTAGGAAAATACATAAGTATTCCCAAGAAAATGCATCCAAATATGTTCTATGGGAAATATATAAACATGTTTATATTGGTCATAAATTGAAAAAAAAAATCTTTTTAGAGTCAACTAAAAAGGAATTTAATTATCTTCCTGAACCATAACACATGTACAATATCTTTTGGAACACCAATTCCATTTTATGGAATCAATAATGTAGGATAATGCCACATTGGGGAATATGGATATTGATCGAGGATAAAATTATCTTATATAGAGGAAAATTCCTAGAAATATTGGAGAGTATGAACTCTATTGATGGATTAATCTTCTCTAACATTTTGGACTACTAACTCCACTGATGAAATAGTCATCCCCTAAAGACAGGGGATATCTTGATAATAATATATATATATGGGCCAGAACCCCATCATGATTATGCATATAGGTAATTACCTCATCCTCATAAATGGAGGATTATTCTTGGACACATGTAGTGGGGGTGCCTAAATCTATCTCTACTCCAAACCTATCACCCTTCCTATGTAATATAGGAAGTGGTGAAAAATCATCAAACTATACAAACTGAAATGTGAACATCCTTTAGTGCCCAATGAAATCACACTATTATGATTGATATGTGAATATGTATATAATAGACCTTTGATAAATATATAACTATATACTAGGAAATAAATCACAAAGGATATGATATATAACCAACTACACAATATTTTCATTATTGTACAAAGTGTATAGGGATCTTGGGAATGGTTATTCTTGTACTACTGTAGATCAATCCATGTGAAGTCGATATATATGTTGAGAACCATGTGGATTAAAAAAACTGTATGGTTAAGTGGAACATTAATAGTCCATACATATTTAAAAGAAACACTAGGTTATTTTTACCATGGATGTAAAATATATTATTATTTACATGACATGTAATCCCTTATTTTACATGACATATCTACAAACTACTCGGTATGTAATAAAGACATAACTTATGAAAATGTATTGTTTGTATATTTTCAGATACATTCCCCAGGTATATGATATTTTAGAAGGGGAACATAGTGTGTAGGTATTATATATTATCTAATCAAGTTAATAAATTACATGCCAATACACTCAAACCTGATACACATAGAATGTGAAATATTGTCAGATGAAATAATATATTTGTGTGTTTTAAAGTATATGGAGTCATAGCTCAAGGATTACATCATTTATGAGATGAAGGGTTACATGGAATATAATCTGAAATTCCGAACCTATAGTCCATGATATTTCATTAAACACACTACTTCTATAGCTAATCCACTACACTAGTGCACCTAAAATCCTTCACCCATATGGCCTAAATTACACATATTTAGGATTATATTTATCCATTATTTATTTCCCGATATGTCACCTTCAAACCATTCTATGAACCAAACAATGATCTTACCAAATCATCACTACCATGCACTAAAACCCATGAATTCAACGATTTTAACTCATTTATGAATCATGATTCACACTAATTGTCAGATGTGAAGTAAAAGATAATGATATTAGATATTAAAGTGGTTATAGTAATACCCCACCACCAAGGGGTGTAATCAAATACATTTTTATTGAATAATATGAGTATGAAACAAGAATATAATAACTACACATTATAGAATAATTTCATAATAGTTTATGAATATTCACATAGGCTTTAATTGACAATGAAATTAATTATAAACCTATAAATTTATTTATGTTAATTATTAGAAATATTCACGAAAAATAACAAGCCATTTTAATGGTCTAATTCAAGGATATTTTTTGAAAACAAATTGTAGAAACATTAGTGGCTTCATCTATATAGAGACCCATACTTATCATATATAGATATTACATATTTTTATATTAATATTAAATACATAACATAATGATCAATTCTAGAATCATATTTGTCTAGTGAGTTTGGAATCTCGTACACATAAACTACTACTTCATAAATGATTGACATAATCACCAACTAAGTAATTCATAAGCAGGATACTTTTTAGACATATCAAACTTAATAGATTTTTCATAACATTGGGAAAAGAAATTTAAAAAAGTGTGAGCTTATATGATTGATATGGGTAAAAAAGGTAGTTATCAATATAACATGGGATTTTGGGTATGAAAATACGAAAATAACATCTGAAAATCCATGACATGCAAATCATAGATCATAATCGTGAGTCATTGATTAAATCTCTATAGTTGACAAGACATGAATAAAAATGGAATAAATGAACATTAGTCATGTGAGTATAAAATTGGAATAATACATAAGTTTGCACCATACACTTAAGCATAGAAAATAATTTCAACAATAGTGAAGGATCCCTTCTAATAGAATGATCATGTATTGGATTCACTCCCCATGAAATCATAGTAGTAAATGTTCACTACAATGAATATTGTAGTGGATAATGTCCCTTACTATGTTGGTTTCACTCCCAATTCTAGTCTTATTTATCTAATGAGATACGAATCATTACCCAATGCATTGGAGGGATATTTAATTTTTGTCTCACCCATCACCTATCAAAAATCATACATATGTGTGGAATAAGACTTTAAAACAATCATTATATTACAAAACATAAAAATAAATGGGTTTTATAAAAAATTAAATATATTAGAACCCATGAAAATGATATGGGTTTTGTAAAAATTCCATCATTTCATTATAGAATTACCCATGGAAAAAGAATGACATTCACAAAAATATTATCATTTTAAATATAAAATATATATAGAAATCATAGGTTTGGTATCCTCAGATAAAAATCCTAGTAAATCATAAGTGAAATAAAGGGTTTTTTTCTTCAATAAACTTAAATACCAATACAATATCATTAAAATGCCTCTGAGAAAAATACCCTTTCCACATTGAAAATCACCTTTAAAAAACTAAATATTCAGAAAAAATTGAAAATAATTTTATTTTAAAAAATCCTTCTAAATATAAAATAAAATATTTATAATATTGAGAGGCCATGATGATGGGAAATTTTGTTAATGATGTATATGTTGAAAGAAAATATCCCTTTTATATCTTTGAAAATAGGAAATGTGTACCATGTTCAAAAAATGACAAGAGGTTTACTTTAAATCTTTTATTTAAAAGTATGTATTGGGAAAAATCAAATTTTAAAAATCATATGATAATATTATACAACTTTTATGAAAATTGAAAATAAGTATATAAATGAAAAGGTTTTTTAATATGAAGTGAGTAAAAAATGGTTTTCCAAAAAAATGTTCTTTCAGTTTATTTAGTATTTTGATGTTACCATATTATTAAGGTATGATATCACTAAGAGGGGGAGGGGTGAAAAAGTGATAGATTTTTCTTTTATAGGAATGTTTCTTAAATTTATATGAAAATATTATTAGCCTATTAAATCTTGTCAGAGATATAATGTACTCATGTATAAATCCTATTGTTATTTTTCATATGCAACAAATATATATCTAGTAGAAAATTATATTTATAAGTTTTAGTAAATGAAATATTCCCTTCCATGTTAGATTTTCCCACAAAGATGGATTTATTTACTGTATTTCTTTCAAGAATTTAACTTTTCAAGATGTGAACATTTCTATACCCTAATGGTCAAATTTTCGGGCATAGGAGGTTATACGCTCCAACTATTTTTTTGTACCCCCTTCTTTCACAACTAGTTATAAACCCCAGAAAACAATACTTTTCATTAACTATATAAACCTGTAATCCACTAGGTTATTTTTCATATTATTTTATTATCCAATTCAGATATTTTTTCACATCGTCAATAAGAAATATGGATCAATGTTAACCATGTAAAATCATCAAGATATTAAAAAACCATCATAATATTATATTGGTCTCCAAAATTAACCCTAATATTTGGTAGATCTGGATATTATAAATATTTAGATTTTTTAAGTAAATTAAAAAAATAACTTAGTTTATTTTTATTCATTTTTAATCCTTTCGGTATCCTTGATCATATGGACTTTATCCTATTAATCTCCAAACAATTATTCTCACTTCACTTTGGTTAAACATTAATTATTCAAATTATACACACCTGATGGCTCTGTCCAATAAAACTACATCTATTAGAATGTTGTATAGTAAAAAATGTTAGACCTTTTCACTTCCTACACTAAAAGAGTGGGGACTGAATCAGAATCATTCCACTTATTCATCATCTGATGTAACATTGACTATGGTTTCCTTGTTATATGGATATCCTTTATATCTTATAATATTTTACCTGATTAGTGGTAAACTCGCCCAACTGTAAAATCATCAGAGTGTCATATTTTATACTCTTGAATAGTTTCATGTATGTGGGTAATTTCATGAATTTATATAGATTCTACCTATGTATAATTATTTGGAATATGATTATATTTTCCTTCTTATAAAAATTTGACATATAGAGTTATTGATCATGTGAATATCATAGGATTCTTCTAAACACATATATAATATTATTGAATACTTTTCAAGCATCCTAAAATTATTAGAATCTATAATCTTCTTAGAATATTCTTCTAACATGGATTTAAATAACTTCCTCTGGGATTACCGAATCATGTAATCATAAAAAACATTGGTCGAGCAAATTTAGTACCGATATATTTATGGACTTATAAATGATTATGTAATGTTTCATAGAATAAATTTTTCTATTTATTTTTTCAATAGAATATTTTTCTAATGGTAAATTATTGGATTACTTTTTCTAATTAACTCACAAACATTCATTGTCCAATGAACCTTCGTTTTTTATCCCTTTATTAGGATACATCCAAAAAATAATATGAACAAACCATAATTAGGTAGATCATCATATGTGAACTCTATTCGATTATAGTTCACCTGACCCCACTAAAATCTATGTTAATATTTTTAATATTCCATATCTTAACAAAGGTATGAATCATTTTTTATTCAATTCCTTGAAATGGACCTTATATTATTACCCAATGGATCCAAGGGGGTCATGATGGAGTTCAGAGCCCAAAACATCATTTTTTGGAAAATAAACTAGGCCACCTAGTTAGTAGATACTATTCCTCCAAGAACCCATGATTTTACTTATCATGCAGGGAAAGAAAGTGGAGATATAGTGACTGCATGATTTCTCTAAAACTATGTGACCCTAGGTACATTCCCATGTGAAAATTGTAGATTTTTGGACAGTGGGTTTTCACACAGTATGTGCATGGTAAGGTAAATTCTGTGCCTTTATAGTGTAGGGATTGTCCTGAATAAGTGGATTGAGCATGGTTTGGAAAAACCGTGTTACTCAATCATGTACCCATATATAAAGGGATAAATTTTATTTTATCCCACATTATTCTATTTAAAATTACATATTTTTTTCCTCTCATATTTCCCGTAGCTAGGTGTGTCTCCTCAACTCATGGTTTTTTTCTTATTCATCATGTTGTCGATATAAATCATTCATCTATTGTCTGAATAAATACCCATTTGAATCATTGTATCCATTTCAATAAGATATAAAATTTCCACCTTCCTATTTTAGATTATCTTCTAATCTGTTGTGTCATTTCAGAGAAATCAATTTTACCAATTTTGAGGGCATTGGACCATCACATTAATATCTCTGAACATATGTTAAATTTTAGGGGCCCATTAGACAAGGAGTTGTCAACAACACAATGGTAGGTGGTCTCAACATTTTTCCAATGAATTTTGGTGTTTTTTAGCTATTTCCTTGTACTTCTCACAGTCTTTTCCCACGTATCACCACTTAACAGAGTTCCTAAAATTAAATTGGCATACACATGTTATTTAACATACAATAATAATTTTATTGGAAAAATAGGTGATATTTCCATCAATCATGGATACCCAATTGTTTTCCCAGCCTGAATTTTCTATTTTTAGTTAATTTTTTAATTACCGAAAATCCTTATATCATTCTGTGTAGATAATAAATGGGTTTTAATCTATTATATATTTGTTTAATGAAAGAAAGGCACCAAATAATTTCTAGTTCCAACTATTAATTTCAATTTCCCACTTATGTAATTGCATTATTGACTGTGGAACCATAAAATTCCCCTTTGAAACTTATAAGTGAGAATTAATTTTTTTGAATTAAATGTAATGTAGTGAATAGAATGGATTACTCATGATGTATTTTCTCTAATTAAATTAATTAAATGATTTAAATGGAATGAATTATGTGGGCGCAAAGGCCACGATAATATTTGATTGTTTTATTAAACTCATTTATTGAACTATGAAATGAGAAGCATGATAGGGAATGCCTCATGCCTAAATTATAAATATGAATATGCATTGACATTGGTTGTGGGATGATGGTAAGGCTTCCATTGGGAATGATGATTCACTATCCTATACATTTGGTTTTGATCATGGTGTCACACACCGTTGATAATATATTTAAGTTTGTAATGATGCACCATGTCACTTTCTTTGAGTATTAACCTAACAGAACACTCACCATACTATGTGTCGAGCATGTATTCTATTACTATTTATGGGATAATGGGAATAAACTCTATTACATGAGCTTATACCCTCATTTATACTGGACATGGTTGTTTGAGTTACACCTCGGTTCATCCAACACCTTGTATTCTAGGTATAAGGCCACTTAGAGTCATACGTACTTGCTTCATATAGGAGGATTAAATATACCACTATATTATATAAATATAGTGTTGTCATATAAATAGTCACTAATAAAATATTCATTTGGGTGATGAACTAATGAGGTTAAGCCTCCAGGTGACCTTTAAAAACATGACTGGGTGGTTTGTTATTTATTTAGCTACGTTAATTTATTATTTTTATCATGACACTATTTATCTATGCACCGAATTTGGATTATTTCTAGACATCATTGGTGGTGGACTATTGGGATTTTATCTCACACCCTAATCAAACAACCTTTTGTTCCTGTGACGATTACTTGTCTGAAGGTATCAATAAGGGCCAGTTTCTAACTACAAATATCTTATAGGAATCACTTATAGTTAGAGCATAGGAGAATATGACCAAGCATATGATTGAGATGAAAATGGATCATTTTTTAAATTTTTTACTATTTTTATAGCATGTTTATATATTACTATCCCATGTTTCCCTTTTTCATACTATCATTCTATGAATCCATATATATGACACCTCCAAGTGTCTTTTAGAATTATTATGGAGTTATTCTTTTTTATTACACTGATTTATTATTATGTAATTTTATATATGATTCTATTGGTGTATTATTATAGTTATATCTGATGTAACAATCATAAAAGAGGGTATAATATTCCTAATGTACTTCCTTTACATCCTTACTACTAGTAGTCACCCTTTGGCGTGTGAGGATGCAAGCTTAAGGACATGAGACAATCAGTTCAGGAAATCGATTAAGTGGATCCTATGTCAGGTAATTAAAAATTTGTACTAGTTCCTTATTATTACATTGTATTAATGTATTTGTATTAGACATGTTTCTTGGTGTTAATGGGATTTGAAATTGACCATGTTCCTGAACATAACTAACCCATGTACAAGGGAAACACAAATTTATTCAGATTAGAAAATACAGTTGTTGATTTTGATTATTATGGTTGATATGACATAAAAACTGGGCGACGAACATGTTTTATGGTGTTATTGATATTTTTATTTTTGAAATGATGATCTATTTACCATGGACTGATGAAATGATGGTGTTTCACTACATATATAATTACAGGCACAATAGGTCTTATATGCCATGCATTTTTGAATGTCATGTTTATCTTTATTTTTTAGTTTCTTGTTACATATTGAATGTTCCTAGATTATTATATGAAAATTTGCTGACATTATTGAAGGTATTGGAAAAAATAATTTACCCTCACCCTTTACCTAACACTATTTTGTTGCATATGTTAAAGCATACACCTTAAGCATTCAATTGCGGCTTGTTGAACCAATGACCATCGGTCACATGGGCTAGATCATATTATGGTATGGGTTAAGTGTACTCCATATATTTATTAATAAATAGTATGTTCCATCATGGATTAGATATGGTAATCCATGTAATTCTACCATTTAATGAGATTTAAGTATTTGAACACGCATTATTTTAAAATGAATATGGACTAATAAAGTATGAAAATCCATCGTATACATGTGAAAACTAGAAATAAACCTAATCCTGACCATAATAGTGTGTAGTGGGGTATCTCTTACATTAATATGGTTATTATGGCCACTTCTACCACTTATACCTAGTTATTGGAGCAGGTAGAGAGGTGTGATCATTTGTATCGGAAGGCTATGTACATGTTCTAGTTTTCTATCTGGAATATCTTAAATTGTTCGAATCTATTCTAAGGTGTTCATTTGTAGTTGATGTATCATATCACTAATAATTAAATCAGTTATATTCCAAAAAGGTGGTGAAGACCATACACCTGCTGTTGTGGGCCTTGATCATCCATTGATTCCACCTATAGTGCCACCTATTGGACCACTTCCTATTCTTGATATGGGAACTATCACATAGTTTTAAGAGGGACTTCTATTTATGCTGAATTATATGAAAGGAATTGTTAATCCTTCCCCATGTAGGTTAATGTTGACTGGGGATTTCAGTAGAACATCCTCCCACCATTTCGGTGGATATCATACCACACTTTGTTCAATCGTGTCTTGAAGACATTCTATCAATATTCAAGCATCTGGAGACGCCACCAAAGAAATGCTTAAAGATTATAGCATATATTCTATGTGATTCTGCTAATAGATGGCGGTATGTTATTATCTAGGTACATTGACATAGATATATAATTTGGCAATATTTGTAGACTGTCATATATTACTATTTGTATCCATAGACTCTAAGGGATGACATAACAATAGAATTGATGAACCTACACCGAGAAGGCATGTCTGTTCTGCAATACTCATATATTTTAACATAAATGAAATTTTTATCTTCTAATTTTGTGGTTAATTACCATATTAACACCTGAGGATTTGAGGATGGTATGGTTTATTCCATCTAATCACAAGAAAATGTATTCAAGTTGACCATTATTCATGAATTTTTAATGAAATCAATTTTTATAGGGATGTTTTTTTTATGATTCTAGGAAGTTTGACACATAGATCTATCGTTAATTATTATTATTGGTGGAATAGATTTTTTGATGCTACTCATGGAGGTATCCGTAGTACGGGTACTCATCCTAAAAGGTTTCTAATATGTCCCCATTATGGGATGCTGAGACATAAGAAGCCTCAATGCATACAAGATCCAGTAGAATGAAGAGACTGCAGTAGGATTATGCATATCTTGTGATTCTATAGGACTGTCCACTCAACACCTAGAAATCAGGGAAATACTCCAACCCTATATTCTAGAGTATGATAATAAAATCATGAAAGACAGGAAGCTGGAATACCATCATCCACTCATGCATAGGTTGGGGTCGAGGTAGATGTTTCCACACTCATGATTCATTGTGATAACAGAGAGATGTTGTACTGGGTATTCATGTAGTGACTCAAGGATCTAGTATAGTTCGGTTTCTTTTATTCTAGCCAATTCCAATAGAGTAGAGCACCATAAAATCTACAGTTTGGGTACTATTTTAGTAGCCTCAACATTATTGTCTACTTTATTTGACACATGTGTGTCTTAAACATTTATATCTAAGACTATTATGGAAATGATAGACATCGAGATCGAATAATTATTTGGAGTTATAAGTCTTGATACTCTTTTTGGTTTTTGATATTAGGGATTTCATCATTTAAAGAACTATCCCCTTAAGAGAGGCCGAAACATCTTTGTATGAAATTTTTTCAACATTGATATGATAGGATCTGATGTAACCATAAGGATGGGTTAGATAACTTTATATTGAGACCATATAGTCTACTTATTTAGAGGGAGAAGTTTAAATAATTATAGGTTAGTAGATACATGGATAAGGGATAATGGGATATTTCGGATATACGAACTGGACCCGAGCAATAGAGGTTGGGTAGTGTGACAGCTCAGATCACAAATCATTACCTAGATGATCATAAGTTATGACCCATTGTTTTCCATCCTTTAGTGGGCCAGTTTGGGGAAATGTTTCCTAAAATTTTTTCTGGTCATCCCCATGTGTGAGAGGTAGATTTTACTATTGATATTTTTCCATGAGAAGCATCAATAGCCACTCCTCCTTGTATGATTTCACCAATGGAAATTTTAGAACTCATGAATAAGTTGTAGGATCTGAAGGCTAAAGGATTCATGGTCCCCAAAACATCACCATTGGGTTCAAAGGTCCACTTTGAAAAGAATTCATTCGGTAACCTTAAATTTATCATTGATTTTTGTTGATTAAACCAACACATGGTAAAGAATTAGTATCCACCACATTAAATAGATGACATATTCGATTGTCTAAAAGGATATAGAGAGTGTCAAAGATATATTTGAGTTCAAGATATCCTCAGATGTGTGTTGGGACATAAAAAATACTTCACATAATATTCAGGATTAGTTATGGTCTATACGAGTACCTCATCCTGGCATTTGGTCTCATTAACGCACCTACCATTTTTATGTCTTTGAATAATTACGTTTTTCACAAATATCAAGATTTATTTTTTATAGTACTTCTGATGATATCTTAGTGTATTTTAACTCTATACATGACCATGTGAACCATTTCAAGATCATTCTAAAAACATTGATAGATCATAATCTCTATGATAAGATCCTTAAATTCTACATTTGGATCGACAAAGGCTACATCCTGGGCCACAATATCTCAGAGTCAGGATTTAATATAGACCTAAAGAAATGAGAGCTATAGGTTCCTATGAGCATCCCAATAACATATTTAACATTAAAAGTTTCTTGGGAATGGATGAGTATTACAGACACTTCATACAGAATTTTACACATCTTGAAGTGCCACTTAAGGGCTTGACATAGGAGGTTGTGAAATTCATATGGTCAAATACTTGTGAAGAAGCCATTCATGTATTTAATGGTGGATTTATTTTAGCACCGATATTAATTCTACCAATGCTAGGTTGGATCCATATTATTTATTGTAACAAATTAGGTATTGGTATGGAATCTATCCTAATGTTGTAAGAGTGGTTCATTGAATATATTTTTCTTTATTTGATGCCTCAATAAAATAATTACATGATTCACAACCTCAAGAAAGATTATATAGTTCATTATTTTCACAGTTGGAGACACCATATATTTGGAGAGAGATTTGTAGTATTCTCAAGTACATTAATACACATTGATATTTGAATCTGAGACAACTCAATTCAATTGAGTACAAATAGACTTTTTATTTCTAGCATTACCAAATTATGAGTAATGGATATGTAGGAACTAATTCTATGAGTCGAAACACATAGAAATAAGTAGTTTAGGTGTAAAGTGGAGAATGGAAACTCATGGACTTATTAATATATATGAACATTGAGGATCAGAAGAAACTTGGATGAACTATTCTCACAGACTAAATAGTTTCCTTTATCTTTCTCTAATGTGTAAGAATAAGGAAACTATATGATCCTGGGGGCCATTTACTCAGATAAAGAATATCAGATGATGATTCTTATACATGGTGGGTCATGAATGGGGATTATACATTAAAATTTTCTGGGTATATATGGGTTCCAAAAGACATTATAGAGAAGATAATGTGGGAATTATATGCCTCATCATTTGAAGTTCATCCCAGTGTCAACAATTTGTACCAAGACATACAATTTCAGAATTGGTGGCCTGGTATGAAATGTTTTATTTTCAAATTTATCACATTGTGTTCCACATTTTTGATGGTTTAGGTGGAGAATCCGCATCTGATATGGATTTTATAGTTGTTTTCCACTCTCAAGTGGAAGTGGGATGATGTATGTTTGTATTTCATAACAGGTTAACACAATCTACTCATTAAAATGATAAAATGTGGTTTGTATTTGATCATTAGATGATGGTCGAATAGTTCTTACTTGTGCAGGGGATCTTCTGATAAGAAGATATAGAGAGGATATATGTAAGGGAGGTTTTACATATTCTTGAATATCCTCCTTATATAGTCTCAGATAGAGACACTGGCTGTAAACTTGGTTCTTGAAGGGTTTGCTAAAGGCCTTTGGTAAACATATGCTTCTACGAAAAACATATCACCCATATGATAATGGAAAATAAAGTGTATAATTTAGGTGAAAGATGAAATTCTCTATACACATGTCCTTGACTTTTGGGGTTTGAATGAAAAGAACATTCCCCTCACATATTTGACTTATAAAAACATATTTTAGGCTACAATTGAGATAGAACCATAAGAATATTTATATATTAATCCTTTTTAATCACTTTTATGCTTGATAGAGATTGGGTATGCAGCTATGATTTGACCACATCTTGTGAAGGAGAATAAATATTAGGTTTGTTTGATAAAAAAGATTATCATTAAAGACCGGTCCAGATATCAATATTATGCTAATATATTCCATTTATCTCTTGAGTTTGAGATTAGGGACCCGTTTTTCTTATGATGCACACTTAGGTCAGGCTACTGATGTATTCATAGGCAAGGTATGTGCTTTTCTAGGTTTATTGGAACCATTCAGTTAGTGAAATAGATCATACTAATGGCTTACCAGATTACACTACCACAACGATACCAGTCTATTAATGTTTTCTTCTTTATATCTCAGCCTCAGGGGTATTATATAGACATGTCACATCTCATTCATCATGATGAGGTTGAGCTGGTTGAGGATACTTCCTTTGATGAGTATCTAGTTTTTTATTGTGGAACGGAGTTTGAAGACACTCCAAGGTAATTTAGTTCCTTTAGTACAGTTGGTGTGGATACATGGACATGTACATACTGAGACATGGGAACATGAACATGATATAAGGATCATCCGATAGAGATCTTTGTATATGATAACTCTTTACCCCAATAAGGCCATCATGGGGATGATTTACCTTAAATAGAAGAGGTTATAATGACACCCCTTTTCATGATAGTAATACTTCATAAATTTTTGATCAAATTTCTTGAAACAACCCTTATATTGTTAGCGAATGAATACATGGGGTTCATGAGGGTGTATCAGTTATTTTGGAGCCCAGATCCATTGGTTTTTGGAAAATATACTAGGCTACATAGTTAGTAAAAACATTGTCTCCTGATTTATAAAATTTATAATAACCACATAGGGAAATAAAATAGAGAAATATGGAACACATGGTTTGTCTAAACCTATACGACCCTAGGTTTATTCCTGTGAAAAAACTATAGAGTTTTATGTAGTGATTTTATACATGGTTTGTACCCAATTAGGAAAATAGTGTGCCTTAGTTGTGTTGTTCTTTTCCTAAAGCAGTGTATTGAGTATGGTTTGTGTACGGTTTGAAGAAAAAATGAAACCAAACCGTGAGATCCTATATTTTATGGTGAAATTTTATTTTTTACACTCATTAATCAATTTACCTCTTAATATTTTTTATTATACTATTTCCATCGCCTGGGTGTGTCCCCTCTACCCATAGATTTTCTTATCCTTCAACCTATGAATCAATATAACTGCTCTATTTGAAGTGTAAATCAAGATCAATCAGAAGCATCTGATCAAACAATATGAGATCTAAAATAATATACCTTCATATTTCAACTTATCTTTGGATAAATTTTTCTATTTAAGTTCATGATAAATTTCCCAATTTTTAGTGTGTTGGACTATTTCTTCAATTTCTCACAACCTAAATTAGGTTCTACCATTAGATGAGGAGTTTTCAATGGACCTATAGTAGGTGGTATCATTATTTTCTCCAATTGTTTTGGTGTTTCATTACTTTTCGATTATGTCGTATGCTGAGCTTTTTAATGATTCACTACTTAATTTAGTTCTTTATATTTAATTTAGATATGAACCATATTTAACTCTCTACAGTCTTTATTTTTTAAATTATAGGATGTTTCTGTCGGTCATGGACACTCCTTGGGTGTTCCAAAATGAATTTCATTTTTAGTTAATTTTTTAATTGTTTGGAAATACTTCTAGGTGATTGATGTAGATTATATATGGTCTTACTTCAATTATGTAATTGTTTAATGAACCTAAGACACCTCATAAGTGCTTGTACCAACTTGAAATTGGAATTTCCCTTGTATGTAATTTCTATATTAACTATAGAACCTTCAAAATACCTCATTAAACATTAGGAATATATATTCCATGTTTTCAACAATTAAATGAAATATAGAAAATCTAATAGCTTACTCCTAATGGGTTTCCTATCCTCAAATGAACAGAATTCCTTCCATGGAAATCATTATGATGGTGGAAAGGAAACTCAAATATTTTATTGTTTTTATAAATTCATTTATTGAATTTAGATATGAGAAGAATGAGAGGTAATTACTCATTAATATATTAAAATATTAATATTCCCTGACATAGGTTGCGGGATGATGGAAATGGTTCGACTGAGCATGATTATTCATGATCCATAACATCAGGTGTTGGGAATAGCAACTTAAACCACTGAGACTATTTAGAAGGTGGGAATGATGCACCACATCCCTTGATTTGGGTGTATACATGATGGAAAAATCACCATCCCATGTGTAGATATTGTCATCTCTCACTCTTCATGGGATGTAGGGTGAATAACCTATTTCTTGAGCTTATATGATTTTTTAGAGTGGTCAGGGATATCTTATTTACACCCCAATCTAGACAAGAACTAGTATTCTAAGTATTTGGACACTTACGTCTGCACATACTTGTTTCATGTAGGTGTATTTAAAATATAACTATACTATACATACACACACACACACATATATATCTATTATATACATAATTACATATCATACATTCATTCTTAACATGATCTGAAGTAGGTATAGTCACCAAGTGTCCATTAGGAATAGAGTGGGAAGTTAATTGGTTATTCAGCTTTATTAATTAATTTTTTATATCTTCACACTTTTTAGTTGATAGAACTTATTATATTATTTATAGACACCGTTTTTTGGTGAATACTATGATTTTATCTCACACCCAACTCAGGAAACCATTGATACCTCAATAGATTACTTGTATGTAGGTTCAGATAATGGAAAGCACCCTGCAATAGATATCTGATATGTATTAAATATAGATTCAGTATAGGAGAATAGGGATGAGAATATTCTTTAGATGATTATGGTATAGTTTTTGTTTTTGTTTTTCTAATTTCTGTACATAACACTTGTATATTACTATCTCATGATACCAATTTGTATACCACTATGTCATGAATCTATATATATGACACTGCCTAGTGGATTTTTTTATACCTCTTCAGTTATTTATTCTTATGCTAAAATTTTATTCTATATCTTTATATATACTTCCACCATTTTATGTTTATATTTATATCTATTGTTCCACTATGAAGATATGTATTATCTCCACACCATTAAAACTTTATACCCTTGCTACTAGTTGGAATGATCTGGTGTACGTGGAGGTGTGATTCATGGCATGTGACCAATAGATCCGAACATAGGTTAAGTGGATCCTAGGTTAGGAAATTGAAAACATCATAAACCCTTTTTTGTTTTGGGTTCCTTTATAATTCACTCTTTTATTTTTATGGAAAATCTATATTCATTGGATCTTTGGAGTGTCCTCTTCAATGTATTTAAAAAAATTCATTATACTCACTTTGTTTAATCAACTCTCAAATACTTGTTTGGTGATAGCATGATACAATATTTGATTTATTTACATATGATGGACTTTTATCAAATTGACATCCGCTGAATTTTCTTTTGCATAGATTTTCAGAACATCTCAATTTCATGATAATAGTATGGAATTATAAAAATATCATTGTTGTATGAATTTATAAAAAGATTTATTTTTTCACATGTACTACAGGTAATAATATAGAACATTGTATCCCCACAATTTTTATATATTATTATATTTCATAATCACAAAATATCTAGTTCATGAAAAGTTCTATTTTTTTTAAATTATATAGAAATGTAGAACATTCATATAATTTTTTTCGAACTATTTTTCTGATTTATTTTTCCATTCTAACAAATGTTTGACCAATGAATCATCTTATGAGAACATATTAACTAAATTAACCTTTATAAAATAATTTTCAAATATTCAATATCATCAACATTTCTACCAAGTACTCCTTCTGAAAATATTTCTCAGTGACATTTTTTATAAGTGTCAATTTGACTTCAAATCCTTTATAAGTTTCTACCATTATATTTATGTGTAAAAATTACAACATTTAAAATTCATATATAATATCAATATATAGAAAAAAATTCTTCATTCACCATGGATCATTACCAACTTCATGATGTTAGGATATTTGAGAACAACATTCAATCACCTGACTTTGGTTGGGTAACTTTCTTTCATTCATCCATAATAAAAGTTCCTACAAAATAACTATCCAAAAGTTTTGTCTATAAATCTATCTTCCATAAGAAAAATTAAAATTACTATTCATTATCAAAATTTCTTATTTAATTTTTTATTTTCACAATATTTACCATCTTTCTCAACCAACTTCTATAACCAACACATATTTATATATTGAAAACAATGAAACCAAAGTCACATTGGATAAAAAAATTAATGTGTCATGATTGAAAAGAATACATGTATTCTAATGAAATAACTAAATTATAATATAATAAATGATCTTATTGGGAGGTAAATCATATGAATTTATCATAGAAAACATAATCCTAAAAAACCTACTAATTAATTAGATGGCGACATAAAAGACTTTCCACGTTGGTAACATTTGAATAGTAAGAATCATGAATGAAAAAACAAAATATGGATTTGTAAATAGCAATATATTCTATAAAAAAACCAAAAATAAAATCATGGGTAGTATATACACCATATAAAATAAACAAGTGATGAATATCACAAGTGTCTCATAGGGATAAAAGTGAGACAAAAATCCATTACATCATGTATGAATTCATTCAAATGCTTCTGAATCCCATATATAATGTATATAAATTTTTTATTAATCCATTATTGAACTGTAATATTATATATAACACCATATATTATTTAAATATTACCTTTTATCAACCATTTATGAATAATTATTTATTTAAATCACTTTTCTCTTTAATATATGCTTCATTTTTCATGTATGTTTTCTTTCAATAGTTTTGGTCCATGAAATTTGATCATTGATCCATTTTATAAAGAACTTAAATCATTATATAAAAATATTATGTATTCATTAAATACATAATTATATTCATAAATTAATGTAGTTTTTGAAAATAATTTAAACTGTTCATAGATATGGTATGTCATACATACACATGAATATTATTGTCACATTTCAATGGGTTTGTGAAAAGAAAGGTAAATATTAAAACACTACTAAAAAATAATTATTATATCATATATATCTTATATATTGATTAAATATATCCTTATTACAATAAACATAAAAAATAAATTAAAAATGTATCAGATAACATTGAGGAGGTGGCAGTCCCCATATACGAAAAAATAAAATTATCATATTCCAATGGGTTGGGAGGTCAGAATATAAATATGATAATATTTTTAAATAATTATAATTAAAACATAATTATTTGATATTGACAATAAATCCCACATAATATCAATCCATGAAATTTTCTGGTGGAAAATGAATTGTATCGCTATGTGGAGATGATTAGTGATATGTACACATGAGTAATATTTTCACTTTAAATTCTATGGGAATAGTGATGGATAATGGAAAATTCATAACACTAAAAAAATTAGTATAATTAAGGCAATTAATATATAATTATATAATAAATACTATATATTTAGAGGAGTATAATATTAATTTAATATAATGTGATTGGTTAAGGTGATTAGATCTTCCATGAATGACCCATTTAGACATCCTTACAAGGATTATAGGGATGATATCTCTGGAAGAAAAATTCTTCATAAATGTGGGAAATCAAATTTATAAGGGGTTTTTATAGTTAATGGTAATGATCATCCAATGTTGTGAAAATTTTAGGGGAGGATCTGCCCTTTGAAAATTGACAGGAGGTGCACTGTTGGAAATTCTTAAAAGATTAAAATATAATAAAGTAATTATCTAAATTTTTTATCATTATAGATAGATATTATAATTTTAGGTTATATGGGTTTGGAATCCCATCTAAAAAAAATTTGGACTCGTTTTGGGATAATTTTAAACCTTATCATTTTGATTAACCCCTTTGTTAATTGTTTTCAACCAAAAACCTGGTAAAAACTATTTTAACCATAAGGGGTAAAAATGTTTCTATAAATTAAAAATTGACTCATAAATGTTCTATGGATGATTTTTTAACCCACGAAACATTCATTTATCTAGAGATACAATTTTTATGTGTGTTAAATTATTTAATGAAATATTATTTATTATAAAATCTCACTAATATCAATTTTAGACCAATTCTTTTAATTTTACATCAAAGACACCAAAAAATATGAAAACATATTATAATTTTAAACATATATTATATTATATATTATTATATAACTTTCTTGGATTACTATAAATCACTCAAATTATATTATTTTTAGTTTTTTGAAAATCATTTTTCTGTAAGTTGAATAAATACTATAATGGTGTTGCACACAAATTTATGGTAATTATTTAATTGAAAAAAATTAAAAAGAAATCACCATCATGAATATACATTAATTTTATACAAAATTTCCTTATATTTTTTTTCACCACATTCTTTTGTCTCTATGTGATCACATAAGATATATTTAAAAGTAGGAGATTGCTATTTTATATTTTTCTTTTCTTTAAATATTATATTGGTAAGTTTAAATTATATGTGTCCATTAAATAATATAATTAATGCATAATTTAATAATATTAGAATTTAATTAACCTAATAATAATTAGTATGAATATTTACAACTTTATCACATTGTTTTACCATTTTTAAACATGATTTACCCCTTACCACGATGATAAATTTTTCCATGGAGACTATAAATATTGAAAAAAAATAAAAGGGGATTATTAATAAAACTTTAAACCCCTAATAAGAAATATGGAATATATTTTATAACAATAAATACATTTAATACTCATAAAATAATTTTAAAAACAATCAGGTAAAATATTATGAGAACTAATTTTTCAAAAAAAAAACATTTTTTGCATATAACATAGTTTATTAAAATACCATGATAATAAAAAATATAAAATGAATGGTAAATATATTTATTTAATATAAAATATTTGTTTTTAATTAAAATCATTCAAATTTAATGAATAATTATTTTTTATGTTAATTAAGACATAGAGTGCATAAAAACGGTTGTTCATATTTTTTTTTATTTTCAGATGTTTTTTTATATTTATATCCAATTAATTTGTTACTATTGAATTAATTTAAAAACTATGTAACCATATATTTTTCATAAATTATATAGTATTATTCATAACCTTCAATAAATTTTCTAGGCGATATCTTTCACATTATGACACTATAATAATATATAGTTGTTCATTTAAATTCATTGTTACATAAAACACTACCTATAAAATACATTTTTTAAATACAAATATATTCTAATATATTAGGGTGATACATTATTCCATGTTAAAATTATTTTATACCATGAAATTATACACTCTAAATAATTGAATATTGTTATTTCATTACATTATATGGTTTCCAAGTAGCTTTTTCTAAATTCTAATCCCTTCAGTGAACATTCACTTGGTGAGTGGAATTGATTGATGAAATGTTTTTCTTTGATCCTAATTTTATAATAGTTTTTCTTAATAATTAATATTATTATATAATTTAATGACCAATAATTTTCAATACATGTGATGGACCATGTGTGTACTTCCTCATGAGAGATACATGGAACACATAGTGAACATGATAGTGGTTCGGTAGAAGTCCTTAGTGGTAAGGTATTGTTCCTACTTGATAAAAATATTAAATTGAACAATATAAATAGGGACCAATATTCCCTTATTTTCAGATCTCATAAAATTATTACTTTAAAAAATTCATTTAAAAACCTTCCGACAAACATAAATCTCATGATCACGTTGATAATTTTTAATATATCTTTTTTATCGACATTTAGTTCGCTTATTGTACTATTGAATGGATTTTATTTTCAATACTAGTTTCATAACTAGCATAGATACCAATATATTTATTTTTAAAAATTCATCTAAGAGGGTTGGTGTTTAACACTTATCTTAAAATAGGGATTCATAGGGATATATATTAATTGTTGTGTGTAGTCTATTGTTGAAAGAAAACTAGACTAGTGGAAGGTGATGACCCCAAAGACCACTTAAATCTATAGAAGAGTGACCCAATATTTTCCATAGGGTTTTTATGGTTCTCTCAGACAAAAAATATATCTAAGGACAAAAAACCATATTGAAACTCAATATGGTCTCTAGAGTCTTTTGAAGACATTTCCATAACATCAATGTAATCCTTGGTTTCAGATAAGATACAATAGAATGTGGTAGTCTATATAACCAGAATACTTAATTCATTTATATTATTATAATATGATAATGTGATAAGTATTATTTGATGTAAATGAAGTGTTCTAACATCATAAATAAGATTGTATATAATCCAAATGTCTTTATAAACCACATATTTTTTGGGGAGTCTAATGAAAAAGTCCATGGTGATGTTTTATCACTTTAATTATTTTATGGTAATGGTTGTAACATCCCTTTTTAATTTTATCACTCATCTGTATCCTACTAACATACTATGAACCATGATATATACTCCAAAATACCACTATAGAATTTTTCCCACAATAAATACACTTATATATATATATATATATATCATTTTACATCTTTGATGAATAGTGAATGATAAATTACTAGCCTCATCCAACAACACCCCCAAATATAGTATGGATAGAACACATACAAACTCCCTAAACATTTTCATTCAATCAATATCAATGATAAACTGATGAATATTTCTCACCTTATTTTGTAGACCTATATTTTCCTCCTATTCCTCTTTTATATTAACATAGAATGATTCTTGAATTCTCTTTTGAAGAATATATGATTTATCCCATTCCATTATTATTTCCTGATCCATCCTTTGGAAAATATTTTTTTTATTGTAATCCTCTTCAAATATAAACTATCATGATCATTTTCACTTAGATCATAGACCACCTTGTTTTCTTTATGAAGGTGATAATGTGTTGTGCTATCATAATATTTAATACGGTCCAACAATATTCATTGGCACATGATAAACTCTTAAAAAATGAATACATACTATATACTTTTATGATTAGTATATATATCACACATTTCATTATAAATTTACGTTCTCTATATCTTTAATTCAATAATAACCACAACTAACACTGAATAATGATTTGGGAAATGTTTCTTATTGAACAAAAATTCACATGAGTTATATTCTTTTTTTTGTTATTCATGATAATTCATCCCATTATCTTATTAGATTCATTAATATATATTATAATCCATTATATAATATAGGAAAATCTAATAATATGTTAATTAAATAAGATTCTATTTAGTTCTATGGAAATATTTCCCAAATATATTTGTCGAAAAGAACCTATATGACTTATGAGTTATCTAAAGGAATGAATTATATAGTCAGTATTAATTTTCCATAAAGTTACATTAATATCTTGTAAAACTAGTAAAAAAATCTATCACAATCATAGTGGTAGGTCTAAGCCAATGTCAAAAAACTTTTATCTTCAAAGGATTTACAGATATACTCTCATTTTAGATTATATGACCCATGAATGAAACATTATGAATCCAAAATTCACATTTGGAAGATTTTTCAGAAATATTTTCATTCATTATGGTCATTAGAACAATCCTAAAATGGTATTCATAATCTTTTATCATCATTGAATATATAAAAATATTATTTATAAAGAATGCATCAAACATTTTATGGTAATCTCTAAAAACCACGTTTATTTAATCCATGGAGATGGCCTATTAATTAATCTGACCAAATGGTGTCACTTTATATTCATAGCTCCCATAGATTGTATAGAATGTTATTTTAGGTATATCAATTTTATTTAAAATCAATAGATGTTATCTAGAATGATGATAAATATTGTTAATGTACAGAACCACATATAGTTGATAAAAAAAGTCATCATTATAATGAATATGATACTTGTTATTGATTTTGATATTGTTATGTTACTAATAATCAATAAATGTTCTCTTTGTTCTATATTTCTTCATAATAAAAAGAATATATCTACCCCATGATAACAAATATGACCTAATGAATACCTTGTCCTGATTCACCTTGATTTTCATCATTAATTCCTATAACACAATTGATTACTTTAAATATAGGGTCTTCAAAATAGGTGTAGTACCTAGTATGAGTTATATTGAGAAATCAACTTCAGGATTTGGTGGAAGACTAAGTAATTCACTATAAAGAAATCATTAAAATAATCATATTATTGAGGTTTATTTTCTCCCCATTGATCCGAGAATACACATCCATTTTGTATACAAATAATGACTTATATAGTGTATTTTAATTCCATTAGTATTTAATATTTATTTTCATGCCTGTAGAAAATTACATTTTGATTCAAAATTTCAAGCATGACTTCCATTCCTCATAATTTCATGTGTTAATTAATGTATGAAACCCAATCCATGATGATAATTAAATTCAAATTCAACTAGAGGGAGAATAAAAAAATTTTGAGATGAGAAGAATCATTGAAATGAGATGTGGTCATCATTCTATATGTGGGTTTCTTTTATAATTCTTTAACTACTCATTGGGATGGAATTTTTATACCCTTAGAAAATTATTAAGATATACAAGAGTGTATATAAAAAGAGTTAAATAAGAATTTATCAGTTCTAGAGTGGTTGATATGTGTATATTTCATCACATCATTATCAAAGACCACATTAGAAATAACGATCGCAGGAGATTTAAATTTGTCTCTCATATTAATAGGTTACTAACATTGATCGTTGGAATTAGATTTTAGATTTTTTCACTGGTAATAATAATGCCCATACATCATTTATTTGAAATAATGGAGTGTTAGTTGTGCATTCTGTGGGGATTTTTATCTATTTTAATTATTATCTATCCTCGTCCCATCACTATGTTATTTAATTACCCAGTGAACTCCCTTTAGATAATTAATACATTTACAAGCCCTCTTATGATAATATCCACCATGTTTCCTTCCACACATCAAGCATAAGTGAAATATCATCTTCTTATCTTGGTGTTTTTTAGAATTTAAAATAAATAATAAATTTTTTGATTAAAAAATTGATGAATAGGTAACTCTAATCCCCATTTCCACGTTGATAAAACAAAAATATTTTACATTATAGGCATTAAATTCTTTAATAGATAATATCCTTCAATGACTAGGTTTAAATCCCCTGAATAATTGATCAACCATGCATCCAAGTTTGATGATAATACAATAATTGAACCTCAAAAGTATTGAAACATTGTCCTCATAGGTACCAACATTAATTCAATATATGTTTTAATTGGAATAATATAAGAAATGTACATAATGATAAACAATATCTTAAACTCACCCCAGTCTATTGAGTCAATTTAATCAAATTTAGTCATATTATTGGTATGTTCCAGACATTTATCTATTTGTCCTTCCAAAAAATAGAAAATGAAAATAATTTCTTCATGCACTAATCACTATAGGATATAAAATATATTTTAAATGGAATTAATCTATTACCTAGTAATTAATGGATCTAAAAAATCACCAAATGAATGATCAAGATTCCTCATGAAATACAAAATAAAATAGTTTAACATTCATCTATAATTATGAATTTAATCCTAATCCATATCTTGAGAATTCTATATGAGCAAATAATTGAAAATTTTCATTATATGTCCCAAAACATTTGGTTTCATAAGAGTAAATAAATACATTATTTTCCACGTTTTTCTTTAAAATAATTCCTTTGGGTTCAATCCATTGAATAAAACAAAAAAATTATAGTTTTAGAAAGAATAATCATAGTTGAAAACTATATAATCATTAAAAATAATTTATTTTATATATAAACCATGAAATTAATTATAAATATATGCATCCTTAGGTTTATTATAGGTAATTATGGATCATTACCAAAATATTTTGATGTTATCCAATATATATACATCTCACATGGGTTCTAAAAAATGTTTTCTCATCCTATATTTTGTAAGGGAATTTAATATTACATTGATAGTAACAACAATAAAATATAAATTTTTATATAAATATTAAATATTTTTAAATGAATGTTTAACACATAACATAACGATCTATGATAGAATAATATTGGTTGGGTTAATTTGGAACCATGAAAAAAAATAAAAATATAGTTCATAAATTATCTGAATTATCTCACTTAGAGATCATTAAATATATCACCCTTAATAGACTGATAATACTTAAAACCATTCATTATAACATGTGAATGGTTGAGATCAGATTCAATGTAAGAGTAAAAAATGACCATATAAACATAACTTGGGAAAGAGTTTAGGAGAATATGTCATATCATTTGAAAATTCATACCAAACTTATAATGTATGATAATATTGATTACGAGAATCAATCATTGAATTTCAGATTACATGAATATAAAGAGAATAGTATAACATGATCCATAAGATCATAACATTTGAATATTACATAACATTGTGTCACACATATAATCATTGAATGCCATTTCAATAGTAGTCAAGGATCACTAAAAAGACTATAATAATGGATTGGGTTCACTCCCCAAACCATAATAGTATATTAGGTAAACTAAAAATAATATTTTAGTCAAAATAGTCCCTTACTAAACTGATATAACTCCCCAAACTATTCTAGTTGACAGTTTTCCTTACCAAACTCAGTTTAATCCCCATTGAATCCATGTTTATCTCTTGGGATATAAATATTTACCCAATTAATTAGAGGGATTTCTAATTTTAGGTTCACTAGACAGATATTAATATCCATTTATATATGTGAAATAATGTGATAAAACATTAATCGTATCTTAACCCATGAAAATAAATGGGTTTTAAAATCACTTCACTATAGCATAACTCATGGAAATGAAATAGGTTTTATAAAAATTTCATCATTTAATCATAGAATAATCTGGGTAAAAGGAAGAGGTTTTATAAATATGTTTTAAATATAATCATAAAACATCCATATAAGTAATAAGGATGGTATCCTCAGACCACATCAAGATTAAGTGAAATCTGGGGTTATTGCCATTGATGAATAGAAATACCATTATAAGACCATTAACATTTTTTGGTGTAAAATACATATTCAATGTTGAAAATCACTTTTCAAAAAATAAAAATTCAAAAAATATTGTTAAAATATTTTCTTTGATATATCCTCATATAATTACAAATTATAAATTGTATTATTGATTGGTCATAATGGTGGGAAATTCCATCCAATCTGTATAATTTTAAAGAAAACATTCATTCACATTTTTTTAAAAAGTAAAAAGTAAATCATTTAGAAAATGAAAAGAATATTAATTTAAAAAAATTATTAAAAAATAAAAATATTGGTAAAATTTACTATAACAAATATAATGTAATTTGTAAAAATCTTCCTAATTTTTTTAGAAAACATGGATAAGAAAAAAGAATATTTTTACATCGAAAAGAGATACAAAATCAGATATCAATAAATGTTATTAATCAAGACCATATGTACATAATGTGAGGATATTGAAATGGAAAATATTATTGTAAATAAATAACCAAAGGAGATGAAAATTCATAAGTTTTGTGACTAGTATAGTATAGTATTTCATCATGTGAAACATTATTATAAAGAATCTCAATAAACAATGAGATTGTTTTGTAAAACACTAACCTCTTTGATAACATTTGAATCATAGGACTCATGAAAGAAATAAAGTTATATAGATATGTAAAACGCAATGAATATCATTAGAATCATCATAATTTTCATTCTTGGGATTTATATACACTATATAAAATAAACAAGTGGTGAATATTTCATGTGTATCACAAAGATAAAAGTTTGATCGAAATCCCTTACCATAGGTAAGAATTTATTTGATCTCATTATATTATCCCATGTATTTAATATCGATTTATTAGAAAACTATTATAGAACTATAATCATATATAACATACCATATATGATTTATTTATAAAAATATATCAATAATTTTTTAAAAATGCTTTATTAAAAATACTGCCTTTTGGAATATCTGCATCATCATTCATGAATGTTTTGTTTCATTTGTTTTGGTAATTATAATTCTAATAGAGTTAAATCATATATAGAATAAAAATCATGATATAAAAATAATATATAATAATCAAATACATGATTATAATAATCCATAAAACTATAGATTGAAAAATGAGTTATACTATTGATGTTCACGATGGACTGAACATAAAAATGAATATTGATTTCACTTTGTAATAGGTGGAATGAAATATATATAAACAATAATTAACCATTAAAATAAGTTTTTTATATTATATATACATCTTATATATTCAATATATCTAACATTTTTACCATTGAAGTAAAATAGAAGTAAAAAATGTACCATATCGCGTTGTGGATGTGATAGTAAACACTTACATACCAACAATGCTATCTCTTTACATACATTTGTAAGGAAATGATTTATATATTATTTTATCACTTCATAATTATAACTATTTAATGATTATCATATATATACATTTAACCCATCATAATAAATATCCATGAAATATTTAGGTGGAAAATCAATTATGTCGCTACGATGAGATAATAAGTCATACGTTGGAATGATTGATACCTTCACTTCCAGTTTCTCAGAAAAAGAATGAATAATGGTGATTTTGTAATCTTAATCTTTTATTAGTATACTGAATATAATTAGGTTAATATTTATTGTAAATACCATAGATGTAGACAAGGTAAAGAATAAGTAAAAAAGTGATATGTTAAGCCTATTACCTACTATATGAAATAAGTCCATTAGATATCCTTTTTGGGATCCTAGGATTTTCCTTTTGGGAAGAAATATAGCTATAAAATGTTAAAATGTAATTTTAAATGGGACTTTTTTGTATATTATTATCAAGGTAGAAGGCTCAAAAAGTGTGTAGATGTTAGTGTATTAAGTGACATTTTATAATTGAGGGGAGAGAACACTTGGTATTTTATAAAATATTAATATATAATAAATGTATTATATTTAAAAATTGTTAAAAATGGATATGTATTTGAAAATTAAATTTGTGATATAATAATATAAAAATAAAGAGGACATGTTAAATTGATAACTCTCATTGAGATCATTGAGTATCCCTTGTAATAATCCTTATAAATTGAAGTAATATTCAAATATATTGAGAAAAAAAATATATAGATTGAAAGAGTATTCCTGTGGAAGGAGAAAGGGATGTGATTCAAGAGAAGGAAATTTTTTTAGAAGTTACATTAATGTATGATGATAATTCCCTTTTATAAGTGGTGAGAATGGAGTTTTCTTAATCATTCAACTTAATATAAAGGGGGTACACGTTAAAAATTTCATGTGGATCTAAAATTAATAAATCATTGATTAGTGGATGATACAAGGTTGACCGAAACCTCATAAACTCAGTTATAGACATGATTTTATCCTATTAAAATCAATTTAACCCTTGAATAATTTTTTACTATTTAATCTTAAACAATGGGAAACAATTTTTAGCTAAAGGTTATGCATTCATTATGCCTAATCATAATCTCTTACTTATTTGATAAATTTCACACACCCATTATAAATTTGAAATCTATTTCATTTAATTAAATTTTAAAAAGTGGTAAAAATTAATTGAAAAATAAAATTTCATATTGTAATAAAAATATTTTTTTATAAAATATTATATATTGTCTAAGATATCAAATATTTGTTTGTAGGTAATTTTCTATTAAATTAAAAATACATATATAAAATCAACATTTGGTATTATAAAACTTTTTCCTGAATCTCACATTCATAATTCTATACTAATAATATCATAAAAGTCATTTTACTTTTCAAACTATATTTTTCACTATTTAGAGAAGAATCATTCTTTTTAGAAAAATATAAAATATTAATATTAATATTTTTTTCACAAAGATGAATAAGAAAAATCAATTTTTTAAAATGATTCCTAAATTTTTTAAAAAATTATCTTATAAATAAAAAGGTGATATATAATAGATAAATATTTTATAGAAAAATAGTTATTTCAAATATTATCCTTTCTCATTCATATTTCATATTATCTAATAATTAAATTAGTATTAAACAAATGTTCATATAAAATCTGTTGTATCATAATTTATCATTTTTTTTGAAATAGAAATGGATATCTCATATAAATGAAATATATATAGAAAACATTTTATGAATATAATTATCATATTTGGAATTTTATCAATAAGAATTGAATTTCATTCATATTATAACACAACTTTAGTTTCTCCCTCAAAATATTTCATAAACCAGTTACTCTTATTTATTCATGAAAATTAAACGGCTATGATTTAATGGTCTAAACATATCATGATTTTAGTTTAGATCAGTGTTATTTGGAGAAAGATATCTAAAAATTTACTTATTTAATGGTAATCATACATTTTATTCTTTGGGTGGTACATTTTGAATACACTATGAAGTAATAGAAATTGATGAGTGATTATAATCATTTCCATTCACTTCATGGGCATACCAATTGATGAGTTTCTTGATCAATAGTTATATTTAATGGTCTCAATACACAACTGTATTGATAAGAGATCCCACAATTGGGGGAGAACATAACCATTTGAAAATTAGCCTTTAGTGGAAAATAAAAGAACATGACTTAAAAATGATACCAAAACCTCTCTGCTTAAATAATTTAACTACTCATTGTCCCTACCTTAAATGAATAACAACATTATAACTGACCCATAAAAAACCATAATCATCAATGAAAGTTAGTGTTATCTGAGATTGTGTTTTAAATGGATGGATATCAAAACATTCTCAAATAAAACCAATATCCCAAGATCTAAAAATAGAAATATGTTTCAGAAAACACTACAATAAAAAATCTCAGTGTTTCCTCCCCAAAAATTAGTATTATCTTTCCCCAAAATATGATTATTTTCTAACACATACTATTAAGGTGACATTGACCTGAAGTAATTATTATTAATGGAAAATAAGTTAGGGAATCCTAACCTAAGATTTGGATATATTTATATCATTATTTATTTATTTATTTTTTAATATTTTTGCATTTGTAGAATGTTCATATAGAATCTCATGCTTGAATGATGCATGATCCATTATAAGGTTACTTACACACAAGAAAAATTAATTTAATAATTATTTCTAGTTAATTAGATGTATCTTATATCATATCATATTGGAACTAAAAATATTGCATCCTAGTTGGTCTACCTAATTTTAAAAAGGTACTAAACTCATCTAATACAATTTACCTACAAAATGATGCATCATAACTAGTGCATAACTCCAAACTCTATCCTATCTCTCTACCATCACCTCTTACACTACAATGTCCTAACCTCGTACCTCCAAAGGTACCGATCCTAGGATTGAAATGGAGAAAGAGAGATAATGATGCATGAATCGCACCTCCAATAGGCCAATGGTTTGTGAATAACACTAAGGGTATATAATCATTCAACTTGGGGTAATTGGAATTATTATCATTTTTTATGTAATATGTAATAAAAGTGAAACCTCCAAAAATCTCCACTACATAATAAGTAGAGATGAAATCCCAAAATTTAAAGTAATAATTAATCTCGTGCACCTTAAGAATAATTAATATATCATAGAAATTTAAGTTTCATATTTTTATATAAATTAAAACATTCTAAATAATAATATCAAAAACCATAAAACTAAACTAATAACTAACAATCTATTACATTTTAATAGAAAAAAATAAACATATTCAATCATAATTTCCCAAATAATAACATAATTCCCACCTCATAGAAATATTAACTATTTTAGCATTAAATAATTTTTTTTCTAAAGTTAATTATCTAAAACCATTTAATTATGTAGATGTATGGATTAACAATTATTATTATTCCATATGTTTTTTTATTACTCATTAATCATCCATGTGGTATCTAGATCATTACTATTCTCTTATTCCTTTATAGAATGACGTACTATTTCGATTTTAACTCTTGAAAACGCAATATATTTTTGTATCAAAAAACATAAACCAATTTATTTAGGAGACTCAAAAATGAGTAGTAAATAAATTACATATATCAATGTATTCAATAACTCAAATCCCTCAAGCCAACAATTAGACATTCCTTTCTGAAAAGCATACAGTGTGAGCTGAAAACCCAACTCACACTTCCAAAAATTTAAAATAAAAGAGAAAAATGTTTTTACATGAGGAGAAAATATATTTCACGAATACAGTCTTAATATAGAATAAAAATAAAATTTACGATACAATTTTATTCCAAAAATACATGGATGGGGAACTCACTATTGAGGATTTCCTTCGAATCTGAAAGAGAATGTTAACTAAGTGGGATGATGAATTTAAAATAAATTCTAATTTAAACTTTTGTTACATTACATGGAAATTATTTTCCACTATATTAAGTATTAATTATTAATTAATTGCTTTATTTTTTGGACGAATAATTAGTTTAGGATTTATATATTTGGGACATGACTATATTTTTCAATGAACTATTTGAGTTTCCATTAATTATACTTAATAGGGGGATATAATTTCTATTGAAATGTACATAACAAGGAATAAAATGCCTCATCCATTTAGGATAATTTGAAGGCTGATAAAATACTTCTTCTATTGGATTTTTCAACCAAGATTACGATTACATGATTCTTAATTATGTTTCTAGAGATTACTGTCCTTCTACAATGTATGTCTCATGTAATTTTTTGTTTCTTTTTTGAATATGTTTGGATATGAATACTATGATTTTGGATGATTCATATTTCCTTGGGGTTGTACATTTTTCCTCACAGTCTATACTGAAATTTGTATAGATCATTATTAGGGGTTGTCACATTTTTTATGTAGTCATATAGGTTTTATAAATATGAAATATTGAGATCGTGTTCAACATGATTAGTGGAGGGTTCTCGTTAAAGATTTAGATTCTAGATTATGATGAATCTAACACATTTACCTCATTAACTCATGAAACATTAATAAAAAATTAATAATATTTCACTACATGAATCTCATTTTTTTAATTTAGAGTGAATACACTGTTAAATGATCATTATATATGCCATTCGTTATGAGATTATTATTTTATTATTAGTGATTAAACCTAATTTTACAGTGGAAATTTTTCATGATTTGATTATAATTTCATATACAAATAATGGTGATGTTTTAAATATCGTACATAGGGACTTCTAACATTCCTCGAATAGAAACAAACTATATAAGGTCTTTGATCACCTCTACCACAAGGAATCATCAGTCTCTATGGATGCCACATAATGAATAAGCCATCAAAAATCAAAATAATTCCACATCAATTGATTGAGGTAATTCTAAAAAATAAGTTAATGTTTAATGGGAGGATACAAAACTCGATATAGAAGAAACCAAGATATAAGGAGTGAAACTCACACCGTATCATAAAATATTGGCCTCTAGAAGATAAGGTTTGGATTTGATTAAATGGGGTTCAATGGCCTTAGGAAAAACACCCCATGTATCCTTGTGGTTGATAAAGGAGATACAGATTTTGATAGTTATAAGGGGTTCTCTATCTTATAACAAGAATAGTTTTTTTCTTAATTATTGATGTTAAAGGATAATTTAAATAGTGTGTCACCCAAATCCCACATACGCTTAAAATTTAGTCACCTAATAAGTAAAATATTAAAATTTATTCATGACATGAAGCAAGAATTTACGTCGCGACTTTATTGTTGGTAGATTCACTAAATTATACATTTAAATCCTCCAGGTCGTAAAATGAAATTTAAACTATGTAGAATAATAAACAATGAAAATATTGAGTTCACGATATAAATTACTTTTATAATTATATTTTATCTCCAAAACACTACCAAATTTACTCCAAGAATCCTCCAAGAAGAAAAGTCATTGTAAAAAATAAATGGATATTAATAAAAGGTATTATTAAATTACATTAATAATTACATGACAAGGATGATGTTTAGAGATTCATTCCAACAAATATAAGGTCCCATGATATATTCCCTCAACTAAATGAATTCTCACATCAATTGATGATCTATGTGAGTATGGGATTAGCTCTAGTATGAGTCTCTAGGTACATTATTTATTTAATAATTTCTATAAATATAATTTACCCTTAAACAAGGAATGTAACAATAAATTAATATATTCTACCAACATATTCATGTATCATTTCTCATGTAAAGAAGACTAAAATCATAAATCAAATCATGTAAGGTGATCCCTGTTTGAGACACTCCATCACTTGAATTTGGTTGTGTCCATTCCTGATAGCTCTTTTATCTCGCAATGGATGACATGTGGATGGTTATAGTGAAACAATAACAAAAAAATACACGTATTTATCATCCTCATTTTTTTAAAATGAGATCATCTATTGTATCCATATTCCTAAGGATCACCCTCTCTGTATCTGGGAGGTCCCTAGTTGTATCACCACCTATAATATATAAAGGCATCAAATTACTGACTATCTTATGTTGTATATCATGTTGGGAAGTCATGATCCATGTGAAAATAGTCCTATATAAGTATATAAAATTATATATTGAGGATTGTAGAACCATTTCATGTATCATTCACTATTAAACCTTGAGTTTAGGTCTGTGTATGAGTTTTACTCCATTGAAGCTATTATACCTCCAATCGATCACTAAACGTAGCTAACAAATCTACTGTAGGGTTCCTTCCACATAGTCTATTTATCTTCCTCAAATATTCTAAATATAATTTCATCTTCAATGACATCTCCATAAGCCTTAAATATATGGGGATGTAGATAGGTACAAAATAATATCAAATATATCTACAGAAGACACATTGAATGTAACACCCTGTGATTCTTTTTATTTTTTCCTTTAAATAAATATTTTGTTGAATATAACATATCATATAAAACACCAAATGAATTAAAAAATTTAACAAAAATATTACAAAGATATATAAACATTAATAAATCATGGTAATATAATATGAAACATCATTATGTGATCTATCATGGGAATAAACCCTTGAGTAAATAAAAATAAAACAAACCTAAAATATTTACCCTCATTGTTTTCCAAGAACTTATTCAATTCAATTGAGTATATGGAAATAATGGAAACAATTCTCTATATAGAGTGAATTGAATTAATATGATGATTTGTTTATAGAATGTAAGGGTATTTGTGGAATAAAGGTCCACTATAAAAATAGTTATATGGTCAACAGATTTAGACAAGTGGTGTGTTGTGTTATTGTAAACAACAAAATTTTAAATTTTTTATAATGTAAAAAAGATTATATTAAACAATATTTCATTATTAAAATATATTTTTAATGTTTAAAATATTAAAATAATTATTATTAAAGAATTATTTGTCATATTATTAAATATTAAGCTAATTATTTTAATACCAATTAATTAATAAAACAAAATTATTTTAATTTTAATTTTAATTTAATAGGATGTATTTAAACAAATGTAATATTGGAAAAGTGAAATTTTTCAAAAAAATATTTCTTTAAATATTGAGTAATTATATTTTAATAAATTAAATTTATTACTTTTAAATTGATGATTTTTAGATGATTTTTTAATTTATATCAAATAAATTTACACTTATTCAACTTTTAAATATTATGAAATATTTTTAAGAACTCTGAATGTTTGAAAAATTCATTTTTTATAAATATTATTATATATATATATATATATTTGGTTTTATGTTAATAGAAAATTTTATCATATATAAAAATGGAATTTGAAATAATTAATTCATAATTATGAATTATAACATTCAAATTGTGTGAGGGGGTAATATTATATTTTTAGTAAAAAATTATTACCATGGTAAATAACTAATCCTCTTAAAAAGTGATAAAAATTAAAATTAAAGTTGATAAATATTTTGATAATTAAAATGATGTTTTCAAATTATATAAGACCTTTATATTATATGGGAGAAAAAATAATAATTACTTAGAAATATTTTCCCACCAATCATACCAATCTCCCATGTGATTTAATCTTTCCTATTTACATAACTTATATTTCCAAAAAAACATCCTTCATTTCCTCTAAGAAGGATATCTCTTCTTACACTATCAAATCAATATCTTACTTATAAAGTATCATTAATGAAAACCCATTTTTCTGCTCCCAATATCTTCTCTATTTTTGGGTTTCTTCAAGTTCATTCAATAACTCCAAAATCTATACTTCTAATGGAACTTGGGTCATGATAGATGAAATTAATCAAGTAAGTATGTAAGTTATTCAATTAGATTTTTCAATTACCTTCCCATATATACTCTGGTTAATACCCATCCTACTCTATAATTGTGTTACATTGACATAAAAAATTCATCTATGAAAATTATATAACTATTATTTAACTTTAAACTCTTACTCATTCACTAGTATAAAATGTTATTGTTTGGTTTAGCTCAACCACCTACATAGATGATGCTATACCAACATCATTATTTTTACCAAGAATAAGTATGATGAATTTAATACTAGTATTATATGATATTAAAGATTAATATATGTCAAAAAAACATCTTAATGGATGGACCATAAATTAATGATCAATACTAACTCATTATTATAGGTTAATTACATAAAAAAATTAGCATACATCCCATTATCATGAACCATACCCGTAACATACATCAAATTAAAAAAGATTCCAGACAAAATTGAAAAATAGGATTCAAGAACCTAAAATTGTTTAGTAATGATTAATATTGTATAAAATAACAATGATGTACATGACCATTATGAAAATGTATGAAACAACCAAAATCACTAACATACAATGATGAATATAAATAATAATTATAATATATATGTGTGTGTGTGTGTGATGAATGATTTTAATTAAAGAGTGTAAAAGGTAAATGGAAAAAATTTTGATCTAAAATAATACATTTATATGTTTTTTTAATTATATGTGAGTTTAAAGTGATTCTGTGTATTTTGAAGGTAAATGTATGTGTTTATTTTCTAATCACATAATGAAATCGAGATTTTTTTAGATTTACATCATTCGAAAATATTTTTCATTTCTTTACCAAACCCAAATATTTTAAAATAATATGGTTGTTTAATGTTTTTGAACAGCCCCTTATCATTTATTTCCTCACTTGTTTTTTATTTTACTAAATGATGATTGTAATATATTTAACATTATCACTTATTTTTGGCTTGAAAATATTTATCTTCCACATCTGTATTATTTATTTAATTATATAGATGTACCTCTATATATTTTTCTTATTTCATAACATAATTTCTAATATAAATTACATTATTTAAAAAACAAAAATTTATTTAACATTTTCAGTATTATTGATTTCTAAAAATTTTGAATATCTTTTAAAAAGTGTTTAAATAATCTTCTTTTTGTAACACTCAATAAATGGAATACATTACCTAATATAAGATTCATTTATCTATATAAAGTATCCTATCTTTGTTTTTATGGTTTTCCAATGTAATATCTATTACCATTTTTTTATGATTTTTTTTAAAATTTATTATATCAATAGAAAAGGTTATTTGTCCTTATTTTCTTAAAAAAATTAATGGTATAGCAAAAACGGATTTTTATCAAGTGTTAACATTATTGAATAATAATTTTTATTTTCTTTGGATATTTTATTATGATACAATACACACTATTTCTATGTATGACTTATGATCATGTTATAAGAGTTTTTTCAAGAATAATTTTTTTTCACTCATCATAATTTATCAATGATTTAATTATGAATTTTTTCTTGTTCATGTGGCATAAATATGTATGATCTTTCATTATTTGATAGGTGGGACATGAATTATATAACCCTATAATTCATTGGATAAATTATTAGTTTAGGTGTTAACAAGGAATAGTGATTAAATGAAAACTCTTAGGAAACATTATACACTAAATCACAAGTGAGAATGAAATTATATAGCCTTCCAATGCAGTGTTTAAATACATATATCTCAGATATGAAAATTCAATGATTTTAGAGGAAAAACAATCCATTATTGGATATTTTCTAATATGTGATGATGTACTTCGTAGTGACCCTAAAAAAAGGAATAATTTTCTATTATTATGAATATGAGAAATTTTTATTCATGTATTATGTTTCATGGATCATGAATATTGAATCATGTTTCCACACACTTATTACTTTGTATTATGTTCGGATAAAAATAATTATTCAAAGACCCATGATTTATGATCAATGATATTTTGGGTATGATTACCTTATTCAATGTCTCTAAACCAGGATTATATTATCATAGAAATATGTTTGTCTAAGACTCATTCAATATATTTCATTGGTATTTATTTTGTCTATGTGTGCTGAGAATTAGAACTCATAACTTCTTTATGATTCCCTTAATTTGGTTATAAAGTAGAGTATAATTTATTATCATTTAAAACAGTTATCATGTGATATGACTATTTATTGTATATTTCAATAATTTCATAAATTATGTTGGTTATGTATATAATCACCATAGTTACCAAACCATTGGGTCTTAGGGTGCGACTTATGACAATATATAGTGAATATTCCATAAAATTGTGTGATGTGTATATATGATGTTTAGCTCTAACCATAGTTGGTATCAGAGAAGTGGATTACTTATTTTGGTGACTATATATTAAAAATATATGTATAAAACCTAAAAAATAAAATGTTGAATGAAATGTCATATAAGATGAATCTAAAATATCAAAGGTTGAAATAAATTTGAAATAATTGAAGATATTATAGTATTGTTTTTCGTTTTCATATGATTTCTTACTGTGATTTTTATATTTTGAAAAAAATTCTCTTGGATCAACAAAATCTCTTATCTAGTACATTGTGAATCCAAAAAATTTCAGATCTGATGAATCATTCACATATTTTTTGATACATAAATGACATGAATTTTTTTCAAAAGAATATTGACAAGGACAATTTCCAGAACGAATAGAATATATTTTTATGTTAACTTTAAAATTAATTTAAACATATATGAATAAATAATTCATTGGTGAAGAGATTATTCCCTGACGGAGATTTTGATTATTTGAAACTATTTTCCATTAGGTATAATTTCTTTTTTATAATCTAGATATATATTCCGTATAGAATTTATCCACAAAAGATACTATGATCTTTGGTCAACAATGATGGGTTGTTTGTGATAAACTAAAAAATTGATCATTTAAAGGTATTTCTATTTATCACTGTACTGATTCATTTTTTATTGGAGAATAATACTTGTAGTCTCAATCTTTGGATGATGGAGGACTAATGAGATTATCACTAGTATTCTTTTTTCATGACAATGATATATTGTTTTTATTGTGTATGATTATTCTCTTTTTGTTCAATATCTACATTTTACATATTATCATATAGTTAGAGAGTTGAGGTTAGGGTTAAAATATAATTAAATTTCATAGAGAACCTTAAATAATATATTATACATTATATAACACCACCCATGCAGTAATAATAATAATAATATTTTATCATGGTGTGAAATAATTAGAGTGTTGATAAATATTTTTTTACAAGATTTAAAATTTGTGTTTATCACCAGACATGGTCTTAGTCCCTTTGTCTAGTTCAATATTTATGAATAAATATAATATATCTATGTAATAATTAATTTTCTTATGATGAAATATTTATTTAATTTAATAATTTAATAAATTATGAATACAAGTATTCCTTGATCATAAGAATAATATTTCCTCCAAATATTAAATTAATTTACAATTAAATTGAGATCAATGTAAACACTTAGAGTGTAACCTCTAGACTTATTTATCATTAGAATAATGCGGGATTACCTAAATTACAATATTACTATCTAAAAAAAGGTTATGGTACACAAGATAAAAAAATATAATGATCCAATATCTATATCTACATATGAGATGTTTCTATGTAATATAATACCTTTCTCTTAATATCTCGTCTAGAATATTTCACTCCCAGGTCATCCAAAAAATTTCTATGATACATATTTCAAATAATTTATACAATAAATTACTCATTGCACCATCGAAATGGTATTTATTTCCTCATTTACATTTCAATAAAAGGGTTGACATATCAATATACATTGATATAGATGGGAAAAATACTTCCCCAAAATATTCATTAAAAACATGTCATTCATGAGACATACAATATTCCCTAATTACCATGAATGTTGGGAATCATGGTTTTAATCATTGAATTTATGTGTTTCCATCATGAATATTATTTATAATTATGTTAAACTCAATATATCATGATGAATACTAACAAAAATTAATATCTAATAACACAAAATCATGGAAGATTTATACTAGCGGGTTTGTTCTTATAATCCTGAATATTAGAGACCACCAACTATGAACATCATAACATAAAGTACCTTATTATTACGAGTAATCAAACGTGATATTCAATATACTTTTTCCCCATAATATAATGATCTCCAACTATATAACAATTGATAATAATATCATCATGGATCTGAAGGTTCTCTTCAATGTAGGGAACTCCTATGACTTTTTCAATACCACTGATACACTATGACATTATTAAATTAATTTTATGTAGATGTGTGAATGATATTTAATAATATTTTTAATTAATATTAAATTCTTTGATTACCTGTATTACTATTTATAAATAGTTTTTTATAGAACACTAACTCTAAAAGGCTCTAACATTGACTACTGCCAAGTGACAATGAATTTGAGTCTAGTAGACCTCACATGATGATCATGTAAAGACCCGTAAATTACAAGGAATTTTTTTTTCTTAATTTTCTTTGGAATTTTACAAGAACACAGTTTCTGACGGCGCATGATTCCGAGGCCCGGTGTGCCCGAAATCAATTTCCAAAGTTTGGCTCAGGTACGTTCAGTGAACGGACGAGCGGGTTTTTCTAACTTTTGAACCGGTGCTCGGAATCGAATTCTGAGGGCACTGATGGAATCGCAGTGCCAGTAATTTCTTAGAAACGCCTCTTCTGGAGTAGCCTTTACTCGGGTGTGGTTTTTAATTTTCGGGCTTAAAGTTAAGAAATAAAATAATTGTACGACAAACTTTATTTTATTTCACATAAGACGATTGGAAGCCACTTGAAGACACTTTAAGCTACTTAACTTGGGTTGAAGCGGATAGGGTGCTACCCAAAAATATCCTACCCTCTTGGTAGGATATTTGCGAGGTGGGACCCGCACAATCCCCACAGTTTCTTTTCCGCTAAGTAACGCACCCGCGAAAACCCGTCATTATGAAAGTCAACTGACGCTTTTTCTTAATTTCTTAATGCACCAATTAATTGGGCAGTTAAGTTTTACAATTAATTATTGAAATTATATAGTTCGTTTCTTATATTTTGTTTTTCAATTCTTATGTTGATAATAAAATAAGTTGAGGACTTATTTTATTTTTGTTGAGGGGGTTTGTGTTGTGTTAAACTTTCGGGAGAGCAGAGAGAGAATTCTTCGTTCTTCGACGAAGAATGCGAAGAACGCGAAGAACGCTCCGACCACCGAAGAAGAATGCCAAACCCCCGGAGATCAACGACGTGACGCCGACGACTCTCCTTCCGTGGCGTTTCTTCCACGACGAGAAAATCCGCGATGAACCCTCACTCGACGACTTCGACGAGGTAAGGGATTGTCAGGTTGAGAATAATTTTATTCCCTTAAATTCTTTCTTTATTTCATTCTTTAATTCTAAAGAAAACAATGAACACGGATCAACTTATTACCTAGTTGATCTGCGAACGTTTTCCTTGCGGGTTGGGAATTTCTGTTGCAGGAAGTTATGTGGGATTATTTTTATTTTTAATCGTGATCTCATCTGTCGCCTTTTTTCCTTCTTTTTTTGGGCCGCCTGTTATCAAACAAACGGGGGAAGGTCGGACCGCACGAACACGTCCAACCCTCCTTCCCCCCTTGTTTTTTGAGATCGTTGCAGCACGAACAAAGGCGGAACAATGCAACGACACCGTGCGGACACGAGAAAGAACACGGCGAAAGAGCGCGGCGTCGTCGCGCCGCGCCGTTGAAGCTGAGCGAAACCACGGGCGGAGTCGGGACTGCGGAGGCATTTTGAAGACCCCGCGGTTTTCTGTCGAAGTGCGGATCGACGATCGATGGTGAAGCGGGCCGTGAAGACATTTTGAGGGCCTCACAGTAAAGATCGGGTCCCGGGAGGACCACTGGCGAAGACCGCACACAAAACGGACCACCGGAGCGCGTCCGGTGGCCCGCGGAAACTCCCGCTGGCGGGCCACCGGAAAAACCCGCCGCGCTTCCGCGGCCGCGCGGAACCGGTGGAGGGATGCGGCCTGGCCGCCGCGTCCGCTGGCAAGGCGGCCCCAACCGGGGCCGCGTGTTCCTCACGCGGGGGCAGCGCGCCCCCGTGGCTTCCGCGCTCGGCCGCTCGGCCGAGCCGAGCCGGACCGGCCAGCCGAGCCAGGCCGCACCCTGGCCGGACCGGACCGGGCCAGCCGGGTCGGGTCAACCCGGTTCGGGTCGACCCGGTTCGGTCGACCCAGGGGGGTGGTCGGCCCGGGCACGGACCCCCCGTCTTCGGACCATTTTCTGTCTTTTGGCCGTAACTTGAGCTACGGGCCTTCGAACGACGTGCCGTCAGTGGCAACACGATCCCTGGATCGAGACAGTAGTTTCGGTATATTTCACTGAAGGTTTCAGAATACTTTGGGTTTGGCCGGGTTGGTTCGTACACGAAACCAACCGGGCCCTCGGAGCGGAAACGCTCATATCTTGAGCTACGGACGTCCGATTGACGTTCCGTCAGGTTTGTCGAATTCCTCTAAGTTAGAAGGATCCTTTGGCTTACTCTGCTCGAGGTTTGGACGCAGTTGGAGTACGATCGGGTTGGTTTTAACTTAAAAACCAATCGGGCCCCTGGGACGAAAAAGCCAATAACTTCCAGACCGGGCGTCCGATTGACGCGCTGTCTGTTGCGTTGCATTTCTGTTGACGATACGGAACTTTTGGCATCCTCCACCCGAGTTTTGGATGCAGATGGATAGTGGCCGGGTTGGATCGCACCGAAATCCAACCGGGCCCCTGGAATGGAAAAGCTGATACCTTTCTGACAAAACGTCCGTTTGACGAACCGTCAGCTGCGTTAGTGATCACGTTGAGAAACGGTCCCTATGAGTATACCCTATGGGAGTTCGAGGTATAGTTGAGATACGGCCAGATTGGTTTGCTCACGAAACCAACCGGGCCCCTGGGACGAAAAGGCTAATAAATCACAGACCGGACGTCCGATTGACGGGTCGTCTGTTGCATTGAGACCCCTATGACGAGGCGGTCCTTTGAGATACTTCTTCGTGGGACCTTGAGATACTTGGAGTATCGACCTGTAGCTTGTGGAGCGGACCCTCCCAAAGACGAGCGAGCGGAGTACGGAGACCGTGTAGCCGACTGAGACCTGACGACTGCTTGACCGACTCGACTCGGAGTGAGTCGACTAGCCCAGTGGACGGAGCACTACTTTCTGAGGTGCAGACCCATGGCAGATGGAGCACTACCTGTGTGATAGTGCAGACCCGCGTTACTCGTCCGGAGAGTACATCAACAGGCTACTTGGGGGTGTGCACTACTATGTTTGGGTGACATACCCCGGCGGGAAGCACTACTGTGTTTGGGTGGCTGACCCGCGATACTCGACAGGAGGAGTACCTCAGCAGTCTTAGGTTAGTGAGCAGTACCTCGGAGTCGTGACAGGACCACTGTACACTCCAGAGACAGAGCTCTTCAGCAGTTACAGTTTCGATAATGAAAATCCTGGTTTGAGCTGAGACTTTTGACCTTTGTGTTTACCTCATGATTGATATGGGTCAGTTGATAACTTAGGTATATGTATGGTCATATACCTAGGTAGTGGTTATCCATTGATTTCACAATCCTTATGTTTCCTCATGATTGAGATGGGTTACTTGATAACTTAGGTATATGTATGGGCATATATCTAAGTAGAGGTTATCTGTTGAGATCTTCTTGTGGTTATCCTTGTTGGTTTAGTGAGACCTTGAGGGTCTCGGGGTCCCTACTGAGTATCGTTATACTCAACCCTGCACGAGCTATGCCCGCACCTCGTTGTGTTGGTTGTAGACAACGGGCAGTGCCGACGGAGGCCGAGTGTTTGAGGACTGGTCAGTACCCGGAGTTGGACTACAGGACGAGTCAGTACCCGGAGGTGGACTACACGATGAGACGACACACAGAGGAGGTTGACGGACGAGAGCGTGGAGGAGTCTATCTGTACCTACCCTTCAGGTAGGATCCTTGGTGGATGACCAGGAGCTGCTCTATCTGTACCTACCCTTCAGGTAGGACCCGAGGAGGATGACCCAGGAGCTGCTTCTTTCTTCTAGTTGTTTGTATTTTTGCTGTTGTACCTTGTTCAGTTGTAGTTGTACTTTATTTTGGGTTTTTATTCTGGCCCATTTACTTTTCATCATTTCTTTTGTACTTAGTGTTTTGCTTCCGCTTGTACTCTGTGGTTCTTGTTTTCTTTTATAAAGGCAATGCCTTCCCAGTTATCAGGAGTTTTTTTACGCCTTTGGTGCTAGTCGTCAGCCCCTGGCCTATGGAAGGCGGGCTTGGGGTAGTCACGGCATGGGCCCCGAGGACGGGTCATGACAAATTGGTATCAGAGGAGTCATTTCTACCGCAGAACTTATAACTCTGATATTTTCTTTCTGTGAAGCAATAGTGTTAAGAGTACCGAGTGTGGTTTTCAGTTCAGGGAGTCCAGTGTTGGTGCGGGTGGCCGGCGTATCCATACACCAGAACCCTGACAACTGATTTCCGACTTTGTGCATGAAAACACTGATTGCGTGTGTGTTTTCAAAGGTTTCCTCTTAAAACAGCTCAAACCAGGTCAGCTCACCAGGTATAATCATTTGGCCGTGTCACGTTGTTTCTTTCAGGATGTCTTTTCTCGGACGACCAGCTAGAGCCCAGAGGGATGTGCGTGCTGACAGACTGTCGAGTGGCGAGGCTTCGGTACAGGGCCCTCTTGCAGTTGAGGCACCAGTGGAGGCACCAGCAGTACTACCATACGTTGGGCCACCGATGCCACCACCCCAGTAGTAGGCGAGGCCCGCTACTTGAGTGCACTGCACGAGTTCCAGCCCCAGAGGCCACCCGGGTTCCAGGGAGAGACGGACCCGAAGGCAGCTGAGGATTGGCTGGAGGCTATGGTGAGAGTCTTCAGGCTAGTAGGGATGCCAACAGACTTCATGGTGATCTTTGCTGCCAGCCTCCTTCAGGCAGCAACAGGCAGGTGGTGGAGCAACTTTTTCCAGTTTTGCAACGGGATGACCTTCGCATGGGAAGACTTCGAGTCCTTCTTCAGGGTGGAGTTTGTGCCAGTAGCTCTACACCCCGAGCGTGTACATGAGCTTCTGCCTTTGCCTCAGGGTTTTCGATCAGATGCCGAGTCATCTGTGGGCAGTAGACAGATGATGCAGAGGTCCAGGAGGACCAGACCAGTAGTTGGACGATCTCGGGTTTTACGACCAGTGGTGCGGGGAAACCGGGGTGGGAACAGAGCTAGGCGTGCCAGAAGCAGGTTGTGTTACTCATGCGGCGGAAAGGGTCACCTGGCACGTGACTGTCTGAATCCTCGTACGGTTGATCAGCGGGTGTTGGAGGAGGCACCGAGACAGAAGCAGCGGCTGGTGCTTGAGCAACAGCCGAGCAGTGGACAAGGCAGTAGAGCTCCAAGAGCAGGTGGTCAGGAGAGGAACTAGTGGATACGTCCTTTGTACTTCAAGTTCCATGTTTCTTTTGTATTCGCGTCTTTGTACTATGAGCTGCAATAATAAAAAGACACTTATCTTTGTTTTCTTTCCTGTCCTTTTGTTTGGTTGATACTGAGTGGTCCCGGTTAAACTGTTTACTTGACCATCACATTCGAGATTTCTACTAGAGGAGACCCAGTGACCTCACACTGATGCCGACAGTGTGACTCGACCCTTGGAGGCGACAGTGACAGTTGGATCTCTTAGTAGTTACGTCGAGGCCTTACGACGCCATCCATGGCATGAATGCATCATTCATGTCAGGATTTACTGTACTAGGAAAAGAATGTGGTTCATCCAGGGGATGAGACCAGGTTTCTCTTATCGGCAAAGAATAAATCATACCAGCTCTTGTGAGACTAAAGGAGGTCTAGGTCATCCAAGAGCAGATGAAGACTACATAGTACAGTAAGAAACAGGAAACCGATTCCAGACTTAGAGACTCAGGTGTGTTAAATGTTTCATGAAGTGGAAGCTTTAAGGATAGATGAGTCTGTGAAGCAGTAGACGTGGAGGTAGAGCTAGGAGAGTAGTATGAGGTGGTTTACATCTTAACATGCTACAACCACCCGCCTTAGTTATCCCCGCCAGTCTCTGGGAGCTGAAGGGCGGTGGAAGAGTGCGTCTGCCTGCGGTCAAGGAGTGTGACCCAATGGCTCTAGAAATGATTCAAGGAACAGTCTGTGTCCACTACTAGCTACTGTAGTAACGGACGTTGATATGAATCATTCATTGCTTTCACAAATCTTGTTCCAGACCTAGAGTTTCCGGTAAGCCGTGGACTTGACCCTCACGTCTGGAGATACCTTGGGAGGAGACTCGATACTCACACTTACGCCGATGGTGTGGTCAGACCCTCGAGGCGAGAGTTTCGGTTGGAATCTCTTGGTGGCAGCGTCGAGGCCTTAGACGTTGGTTTGAGTATGGACTAGGCAATCACAGTTCATACTAAAATTGACGGTATTAGGAAAAAAGGTTGTAGTTTAACTATGACATCAGGATGGGGTTTCCTTGGTCGGCGAAAAAGGAAACCCCAGGCACCGCAGGGTAACTCTTGGACAGGAGGGTGCGACCGATAACTTTTGAGTCGGTTAACCTTACCCTCGTAGCAGCAGTCGTTTTGAGTTTCAGTTTTATCAGAAAATGGAGACCTCTGGAGTTCGAGGATGACGACCACGTCTTCTTACGAGTCTCACCTCGATGAGGTTTACGGAGATGTGGCCAAAGCGGCAAGTTATCTCCAAGGTTCAATGGACCTTTCTAGGTCCTCAACGGGGTAGGCGAGGTGGTTTACCGATTGACCCATCCACTTCAGTTGCACTAGGTGCACGACGTTTTCCACATATCCCAACTGAGGAGATACGTGCTCGACCCACTGCATATCATCGACCATGAGGAGCAGGACAATGGCGATGGGGTTACTTCCACGGAGGTTATAGTGGGGATCAAAGATCGACAGGAGCAGATCCTACGAGGTTGATCGATTCCTCGGGTACACTTTCTTTGTCAGTACGGGAACCTCCAGGTGAGCACATGGGAGCGGAAGGCTCAGATCTGTGCTCAGTACCGCCTATGTATCCCTAAGTTGTGGTGAAGCTTTACGGGGACATAAAGCCCTGTGGTGGGAGTAATGTAAAGACCCGTAAATTCCAAGGAAATTTTTTTTTATTAATTATCTTTGGAATTTTACAAGAATGCAGTTTCTGACGGCGCCTGATTCCGAGGCCCGGTGTGCCCGGAATCAATTTCCGAAGTTTGGCTCGGGTACGTTCAGTGAACGGACGAGCGAGTTTTTCTAACTTTTGAACCGGTGCTCGGAATCGAATTCTGAGGGCAACGATGGAATCGCAGTGCCAGTAATTGCTTAGAAACCCAAATTCTGGAGTTGCGGTTACTCGGGTGTGGTTTTTAATTTTCGGGCTTAAAGTTAAGAAATAAAATAATTGTACGAAAAACTTTATTTTATTTCACTTAAGCCGCTTGGAAGCCACTTGAAGCCACTTGAATCTACTTAAGATGGGTTGAAGAGGATAGGGTGATACCCAAAAATATCCTACCCTGTTGGTAGTATATTTTCTAGGTGGGACCCGCACGAGCCCCGCCGTTTCTTTTCCGCTAAGTAACGCACCCGCGAAAACCCGTCATTATGAAAGTCAACTGACGCGTTATCTTAATTTTTTAACACACCAATTAATTGGGCAGTTAAGTTTTACAATTAATTCTTCGAATTTAATTGTTCGTTTCTTATCTTTTGTTTTTCAATTCTTAAGTTGATAATAAAATAAGTTGAGGAATTATTTTATTTTTTTGAGGGGGTTTGTGTTGTGTTAAACCTTCGGGAGAGCAGAGAGAGAATTCTTCATTCTTCGACGAAGAACACGAAGAATGCGACGAACGCAAAGAACGCTCCGACCTCCGACGAAGAACGCCAAACCCCCAGAGATCGGCAACGTGACGCCGACGACTCTCCTTCCGCGACGTTTCTTCCGCAACGAGAAAATCCGTGACGAACCCTCACTCGACGACTTCGACGAGGTAGGGGATTGTCATGTTGAGAATAATTTTATTCCCTTAAGTTCTTTATTTCTTTATTTTGTTTCATTCTAAAGAAAACAATGAACACGGATCAACTTATTACCTAGTTGATCCGCAAACGTTTTCCTTGCGGGTCGGGAATTTCTGTTGCAGGAAGTTATGGAGGATTATTTTTATTTTTGATCGTGATCTCATCTGTCACCTTTCTTCCTTATTTTTTTTGGGCTGCCTGTTATCAAACTAACAGGGGAAGGTCGGACCGCACAAACACGGTCGACCCTCCTTCCCCCCCTTGTTGTTTGAGATTTTTGCGGCATCAACAAAGGCGAAACAGTGCAACGACACCGTGCGGACAAGAGAAAGAACGCGGCGAAGGAGCGTGGCGCCGTCGCGCCGCGCCGTTGATGTCGAGAGAAACTGAGGGCGGAGTCGGGGCCGTGGAGGCATTTTGAAGACCCCACAGTTTGCTGTCGAAATGCGGATCGACGATCGATGGTGAAGCGGGCCGCAAAGACATTTTGAGGGCCTCGTAGTAATGATCGGGTCCCGGGAGGACCACTGGTGAAGACCGCACACAAAACGGACCACTGGAGCGCATCCGATGGACCGCGGAAAATCCCGCCGGCGCGGCGGCGCCGGCAGTCAGAGGCGGCGGCGCCCAGCGCGCCGCCGGCAAAACCCGCGGCGGCTGAAGCCACGGCGGTGACGCAGTTCTCACGGCCGCGCAAAACTGGTGGAGGGACGTGGCCCGGCCGCCGCGTCCGCTAGCAAGGCGGCCCCAACTGGGGTCGCGGGTTCCTCACGCGGGGGCAGCACGCCCCCGTGGCTTCCGCGCTCGGCCGAGCCGGGCCGGACCGGCCAGCCGAGCAAGGCCGCACCCTGGCCGGACCGGACCGGGCTAGCCAGGCCGGACCGGGTCGGGTCGACCCGGTTCGGGGGGACCCGGTTCGGCCGACCCAGGGGGGGGGGGGGGGGTCGGCCCGGGCCCGGACCCCCCGTTTTCAGACCATTTTCAGTCTTTTGGCCGTAACTTGAGCTACAGGACTCCGAACGACGCACCATCAGCGGCAACACGATCGTTGGATCGAGACGGTCGTTTCGGTATATTGAACTCAAGGTTTCAAAATACTTTGGGTGTGGCCGGGTTGGTTCGTACACGAAACCAACCGGGCCCTCGGAGCAGAAACGCTCATATCTTGAGCTACGGACGTCTGTTTGACGTGCCGTCAGCTTTGTCGAATTCCTCTAAGTGAGACGGATCTTTTGGATTACTCCGCTCAAGGTTTGGACGTAGTTGGAGTATGGTCGGGTTGGTTTTAACTTAAAAACCAACCGAGCCCCTAGGACGAAAAAGCCAATAACTTCCAGACCGGGCGTCTGATTGACGCGCCGTCTGTTGCGTTGCGTTTATGTTGACGATACGGAACTTTTGGCATCCTCTGCCAGAGTTTTGGATGCAGATGGATAGTGGCCAGGTTGGATCGCACCGAAATCCAATCGGGCCCCTGGAACGGAAAAGCTGATACCTTTCTGACAGAACGTCCGTTTGACGAACCGTCAGCGGCGTTAGTGATCACGTTGAGAAACGGTCCCTATGAGTATACCCTATGAGAGTTCGGGGTATAGTTGAGATACGGCCGGATTGGTTCTCTCACGAAACCAACCGGGCCCCTGGGACGAAAAGGCTAATAACTCACAGACCGGACGTCCGATTGACGGGCCGTCTGTTGCGTTGAGACCCCTATGACGAGGTGGTCCTTTGAGATAATTTTTCGTGGGACCTTGAGATACTTTGAGTATCGACCTGTAGCTCGTGGAGCGGACCCCCCCAGAGACGAGCGTACAGAGTACATAGACCGTGTAGTCGACTGAGACCTAACGACTGCTTGATCGGCTCGACTTGGAGTGAGTCGACTAGCCCAGTGGACGGAGTACTACTTTCTGAGGTGCAAACCCATGGAGGACGGAGCACTACCTGTGTGACAGTGCAGACCCGCGGTACTCGTCTGGAGAGTACCTCAGCAGGCTACTTGGGGGTGTGCACTACTGTGTATGGGTGACATACCCCGGCGGGAAGCACTACTGTGTTTGGGTGGCTGACCCGCGGTACTCAACAGGAGGAGTACCTCAGCAGTCTTAGGTTAGTGAGCAGTACCTCGGAGTCTTGACAGGACCACTGTATACTCCAGAGACAGAGCTCTTCAGCTGTTACGGTTTCGATAATGAAAATCCTGGTTTGAGATGAGACTTTTGACCTTTGTGTTTACCTCATGATTGAGATGGGTCACTTGATAACTTAGGTATATGTATGTGCATATACCTGGGTAGTGGTTATCCGTTGATTTCACAATCCTTATGTTTCCTCATGATTGAGATGGGTTACTTGATAACTTAGGTATATGTATGGGCATATATCTAAGTAGAGGTTATCTGTTGAGATCTTCTTGTGGTTATCCTTTTTGGTTTAGTGAGACCTTGAGGGTCTCGGGGTCCCTACTGAGTATCGTTATACTCACCCCTGCAAGGGCTATGCCCGCACCTCGTTGTGTTGGTTGCAGACGACGGGCAGTGCCGGCGGAGGCCGAGTGTTCGAGGACTGGTCAGTACCTGGAGGTGGACTACATGACGATTCAGTACCCGGAGGTGGACTACACGACGAGATGACACATAGAGGAGGTTGACGGACGAGAGCGTGGAGGAGGCTATCTATACCCACCCTTCAGGTAGGATCCGGGGTGGACAACCAGGAGCTGCGCTATCTGTATCTACCCTTCTGGTAGGACCCGAGGAGGATGACCCAGGAGCTGCTTCCTTCTTCCAGCTGTTTGTTTCTTTGATGTTGTACCTTGTTCAGTTGTAGTTTTACTTTCTTTTGGGTTTGTATTCTGGCCCATTTACTTTTCATCATTTCTTTTGTACTTAGTGTTTTGCTTCTGCTTGTACTCTGTGGTGCTTGTTTTCATTTATAAAGCCAATGCCTTCCCAGTTATCCGGATTTTTTTACGCCTTTGGTGCTAGTCGCTAGCCCCTGGCCTATGGAAGGCAGGCTTGGGGTAGTCACGGCACGGTCCCCGAGGACCGGTCGTGACAGATCATGTTTCTGTTGACTAAGGATTTATTTATGGGGTCATTCATGTTGTTTTCCATGGAGACTCTACTCAATTAAAATTCACCTATTTAAGAAAAATCGGTCAAGATATTATAATGTGAAAGTATGTTCTTCTTCTGTTGATGTGATCTAGGGTTATTTACATGTCCCATTACTATAGTTTTATCATAGTAGAGAATCATAGGGTTTTAATTATAGATATTCCATGCTGTTTTTGGGAAAATTCTCATATCCCAAATTATTATTAAGTTATCTTAGAAGCCATAATATACTCATAATTTTTAGTATAATAAAAAACCATGACTTTATTTGAGATCATATTTCTCATAATACCTATATGAATATGGAATATGTATCCCAAATTATATTTTAGATCAACTTGATTCATTTTAAAATTAACAAATCAATATCCTCTAATGATTAGTTCTTCATCTCTTCAATGTACTAGCAACACATCATTTTTACACCTCAAATACTTGATGATAGTTTTAACTACCATCCAATGCCAATTTCTTGGGTGAGTTTTGTATCTTCAAAATGTATTTGAGGCATAGGGGATATCTAGACATTAACATTACATAAAATAAATTACTAAACCAATATTTTACACATATGGAATAATATCCATATTTCTTTATTTCCCTTATGTTATAAAACACATTTTCTTATAAAGACGAATTCCATGTGAATCTAGTAATAATCCCCTCTATTATTTTTCCATAATAAATCTATTTATAATGTTTTCAATATATGTTATTTGATTAGTTCAATAATCCTCTTGTATCTACTACAATTTATCTTGATCCCAAAAATATATTATGTTTAACCTATGTCCATCATGGAACATAATTTCCTTAATGAGCCTTTAACATACCTTAAGTCATATATTTAATTTTCAATAAGTAGTATGTAATTGACATAATTTACTAAGAAAATCAATACACTCCCAATAAAAAATTAAAATAGGCATGTCTTTTATTAATTCATTATGAAAAAATATGTAATAGATTCATTCTACCAAATTCACTATGACATTATTATTTATTTTCATACATAAATGTATATATCACTTTCCATACCATGTTTTTTTATTTACATTCAAAAACATCTTATGTTTTATCATAAAGAGATGTATTTTATGGTTTCCATTAAGTATGGATGTCTTAACATCCTTATTCAAAATATCATAGTTAGGGTAAGTGGTAATGGATAGTATATTTCTAATTGATCATAACATTGATAATCATGACAATGATTTGTTGTATTATATTTATTGATATTATTGAATGCATTTTGAAAATAGTGGTTCCTTTTAGGTATAACTTGTCCATACAGGTATATTTTCTTATTAAATACCCATTAATAACTAGTTCAATTTACATCCATTGGATGATCTATGTAAATTGTGGTATTGTTTTACGGTGCGGAATCTAATTCAGAATTTTTTAATTCTTTCCACTTGAAAAATTATATGCCACATACTAAATTCGTATTGTTTATAATATCATTATTATCGACTAATAATAAGTCACAATCCTTAGTGTCTAGAAAAACATATCTTGTTGGTTATCTATCATCTCTTTCACTTATACATAATACTTATATCTCCTAAAATTATTCTCCCATGGGTATTTTTGGAATTTGATCATATTACAACCCTTATGTGTCTAATCTTGGACATAATTATTTTCAATCTATCTCTTATTATATCTTTTAGTTATGTGAACCCTCTCAAGGAATGTGGAGTGTATTTACACAATTACTTCTTTTTTGAGGGTCCATATAGATAATGTCCATTTTTTTCCTTAGTGTATCCTATAAGTGTAGAATTTGATCCTAAAAGTGAATGTATTTTTACCAATATTTCCCTTAACTAATGATTCACAACATCACACATGTAAATTATAAAGAACATGTTATCTTCTACATAAAAGATCAAATGTAATATGGTTTTTTAAATTTATTTAAAACATGTATTATTGTATGTGATACTTTATGTCACATGTATCCTCAAAAAGACAATGTAATACCTGCATGATTCATCTTTGATCTCAATATGTCTGTAAGGGTGAAATTTCTCATATTCCATGAGCAATTTCATTATAGTTTATAAGGGGGAGTGAGTTGGGATGGGATCTAAATATCCTATAAATAAGCAATGAAATCATGATTTACATATTCTCTTATATTCCTTAATATTATTTTCATAATCTTCATATGAATCATGTTATAAAATTAGTTATTATAATATTTTATTATTTCAATGTAATCTGAGTTATACCACATTATGTAGGCATATTAATATGTAAAAAATCATTAATAAATTTTATGAAGTATGGGTACTAAATCAATACATAAACTGGAAATGGTCCACACCCATTTTTAAGAAAAAAACGAAATAATATTAGTGACCCTTCCACATTTTCCACATAATAGTGATTTGGTCATTTTTTATTACAAAATCTACATGAAACAAAAATGTGGTTATAGTTCAAATAAATCTAAATATATATATTGGTGTAGTTTAGTTAATGTTTTTTCTTTTATATGGCCTGGACGATGATTCCATATTTTTATGTGGTATGAATCATGTGTGTAATTTTCATTTTTTATTTCCAATAATTTTTTTTGTAATCCAATATATAAAGACCCTTTTTAAATATACCAAACCATAAAAATTTATTTATTTATTAAAGAAGAGACACTTATTTCCAAACATGAAAATAAACCCTTATATATAATGTGCTAACACATAAATAATGAATTTAGTTACTAATTACAAACAGTAAAAATGATTTAGACCCAACACACTTCATGTCAGAAATATCAGATGGTAGTCTTTAATAGCAACAATAGAATGAATGGATTTATATATTGTGCATAGATCCGCATCACCTCTAGATTTTTTTTAAAATCTACATGGTTAATATATTTTAAAATATATTTGAGCACTAAATTTTATACATAATAACTAATTATAATAAATAAATACATTTCAATGAACAATTAAAACACTTTATTCTTCTCATTGATTCATTTTCTAGGAGTATTGTTTTCTAATTAACCTTATTAACACATGAGAAATAGAAAAAATATATTTCCCTTGCATGTTCCATGATTAATAGCATCTTAAAAGGGTATTTTGAAGATGATTTTGAATGAAGTTAGTCATTGAAATCTTTTACTAGTGTTTCCATTTTTTACTATAAGTACAATTCTATTTTCATGCATCATATCATTGTCAACATGGAAAAGTAGAGTTATAATATATGATAGTGTATTATCTATGGTTTTTATATTTAAAATTAACAACTACACCTGAGTATCTAAAATGGAGTGATAAAACAACGAGATCACTGAATAGTTATCCTGGTAATTTAATCCCTAAAACCTATAGGTGTAGAATATAAATAATTAGTTTTATTATATGAGGCCTGACTAGCACACCATCTCAATGATTTTTAAGATATCCTTGGATATTTCAAAAAATCTCAACATTTTATCAATTAATAAATATCTTAGATATTCGGATGTATTCTATACATAAAGATTTATTCATTTTTTATTATCATATCATTATACATGCATGAGATCAGTAAACACTAATTTTCTAATACATTATTTAGGATTTCAACATAGAAAATGAATATCTCATCACTCACATTTTTTGTAGGTAGATCATATCCTGGGGATTCGAACAAAAAAAATCATTCATTCGTGGAACAATAATACCCATGTCCATCTAAACCATTCTTAAAAGTTACATAGTGTTATGAGATAGTCCTTATCTATAATTTTAAATGATGATAATGTCGTCTATAAATTTTTTGTTATTATATTACAATAAAACTATAAATTATTCATACTTTTTTAGATATCAAATGACGTGAGACATTATAATAAGTTTAATATTATTATGTCTCCCACTATTTAATTATATTAAAAAAATACATAATCATTAGACTCAATATGTCAATTTGAATGTTTGTTCTATAGTAAGAGATCCATATGACCCTTATCTTAAACCAAGGAATGGATTAGTCAACTAAGCAAAGGTATTTAGGTAAGAATGCCTTTTTTCTATTGGATTTTATCTCTTTAATTCATTATGTGGAATCCCCAATCTAAAAATCCTAACTTCAGATTACTCAACACATTTATCAATGTTACATAATGTCTAGTAAAGTATACTCATTATTAGGTAAAATAGTTACGTGAACAAAAATAATTTTATAAAAACACTTTTGAAAAATTAGGTGTGTTGATAAAGGATGGTAGAACACTTATTTCAACATATACGTTCATAATTATGTAATGGAAGTCATAATTAGAAAAAATTATGTTCAAGGATTTTATTTATTATTCAAAAAAAAATTAATGTTTTCTTCATTACATGTCTGGTTAATATTAAGTGTATTTTAAGAAAGGGATTCACTATGTTATGATAAATGTTTTACATATAGTCCATTTATTTTAATTAAATATTACCATATTAGCCCTTTTATTTCTAATATCATGGTATTTTACTATAAAACAAATCATACATTATAGATAAATAAAATAATGTTTTAAATTAAAAAATCAAGTGCTTCAATAATGGTTTATTTTTTGAGTAGATAGTAAATCAAACTATAACCCTCAGGGAAAACTCATTTTTTTTGTTCCTTGTATAAGTTGTAGCATTACACAAATGAACATATGTTTCATCCATGATAGTTTCATCTGAAATCCATGTTGAATATACTCTACCTCAGTATTATCTTAAAACAACTCCATGTACATTCAGAAAAACAATTTATTTTATATGTGTTATTACTCAAACTTAGGTGAGAGATTAACTGTATTTGTTAAAGGGGAATTTCATAATTCAACATTGTATACAGAGGACCTATATAATAATTTATAGAGGGATGACATGCATTTCATCATATTTAATTGAAAATAAATAATTGAAAAAAATAAAAAAATTCAAATTGAAAAAACAAAAACTTACAAAGGTTTCTTAAAATCTCACAATTTTTCATAAAAATGCAATAATTATTCTTTTAAAATAATTACCTTGAAATAATTTCAATTCATTCTTCTATAAGATTAAAAATTCTCAAATTAATCTAATTAGTTATTTTGTTAATTAATTAATTAATTTTATTTTATTAAATCAAATCATCATAGTATTTCTCATCCAACGTTATCTTAAATAAAAATAATAATTTTATTTTATATAAAACAAATAAAATTAGTGTATATATTTGTACCTAGATAAAATATGGATTAAACATGTCTGATCTAATTGTTACATTTCTAATAGAATAGAATGAACGAAAAGAATAGTTTTTGCACATTTCTTGTGTAATAATTTCCCAATTTTTATAAATAAATAAATTTCACATAGAACATATGATTGTTATGTTTCTTGTATATGTAAATGTTTCTGTGTCATTATTATGAAATGGAAATACATGATTCATATTTCAAATATTACACAAAATTAACAAATAATTTAATATAAATTAATACCTAACAACCAATGTGAATTATTACATTAATCAAATACTAAACACAGGTAGATGATGTTTGATAGAGAAACAAATTAAATTTAATATTTCAATTTAAGTAGGTAAATTACTCTATGTGTTCATGTAAATAAAACTGCATGCACATTTCATAGAAGGAATCTATCCCACATTCATAGGAACTCGACATATTGTTCATGTGGACATTTATAAAGTAAACATCATGTATAAATTATACACATAGTGTAATTTATGTTGCATTTCATCCAACATATACCCTCGTGTTTTATATACAAATGATTTATTAATTACCTAATGTTTTTTGACCAAATTTTTTCTCTATTTAAAACATGTGGAAGACATAACATATAGAAAATCTAAATCGAGTTTATAAAATAGATACAGTTTTTAGTCCAAAAATTTCACGTTCTTCCATAGAGAGTCAACATGTTTTGAAATTAATGTGCATGGTGTGTAGTAATTACTCAATGACCAAGAGTCCATAGGGGAATATTAATGTAATGAGAAAGGAAACATAACCTTTAGAGAATAAATATATTCCATTTAATCATTTATTATCCAAAAAAAATCTTGGATATTTTATATGGGTTCTTTAGATGTGATATTCGTTAATTATTAACTCTACTTATTTTTATGAGTGCTAAATGAAGTGGAACAAAACAAAAATTCATCGGTCATTCAATAATGAAGTTAAAAATGAAATGATATTTAAATTATAAGTTTCTATTGATAAATAATGACATAAATAACTATATATTTTAATTTTTCCACTCTGACACCACATAATGGGTTTGAGAACAATTAAAGAAAATACCAAGGATGATCTGGAATAAAAAAAATTTATATTTGATGGATAGTTCACATATTTCATAAGACATAAACCTCTTGAGTAGAAATATGTTTCTAAATAATATTTGAAAATAAGGTGGCCAGAAATAAGAGAACATCATTTGACAACAAATTTATAATAAATTTAAATATATTAGAGTATTGAATTCTTCATTATTGAAATCAATCATTGAATATGAAATTGATAATCCAAAACTATTTTTTTATATCCACATTTTATTTTGTTGGATCCAAGCATAGAATCCATCTATCTATAATGCACACATGCTCCTATGATATCCAAACAACAAGAATGGGTTTTCAAGTACTAGCACATTTGGTCGATCATCATGCAGTGCTCATATTAACCACAAAAAAAATTCCATTCATCGTAAAAGATAATATTTTCAATCATGTTCTTGAGGTGATGAAGGTGGAATTAGGATCCATAGAGAGTGATTCTATCTTGAGATAGAGAGAGATATCTACTTTTTTTGTTCACAAAGATTCTATATTTAGATTGATATCTACATAATAGAAATAGTCATATAATTATAATGTTAAGGTTATAGTTAAAATATAATTTAACTATATAGTAACCCTTATGTAATATATTAAATATTATATGACCTTGTTTATGTAAAAGGAAAAACAATTTCATCTCCACATGGCATATAATAATAGTATTAATGATTAATATTGTTTTATCAGCATGAAAACTAATTTTTATCTTCAGACATGATCTTAGTCCAATAATCCTTCTCATTATTTTTAAATAAATATTATAAATCAGTGTAACAATACATAACTTTGTGAAAAAATATTATCAATTTATGTGATAAATGAATCATTAATACAATTATTAATTGGATCAGAGAATAATATTTTTTCTAATAATTAAATTCAAATGGATTCAATTGGAATAAATTGAAATAGTTACTGTGTAACCGTCTAGGAATAATTCTCATTGGAATTAGGTGGTATTTCGTAAATCCCTAGACTATTGTCATGAAATATTTCAAGGCACTGAAGATAAATTAATTAATGATGAAACATTTGTAGCCACATTCAAGTACTCATAATATATATTAAATAAGTCTACACTCACATATCACCAACCTATATAAATGATAAATATTTCATTGACTATTTAAAATAAAATTGTTATTACACAATTAACATTGAATTTAATGTTAAAATTATATTTAAATAAATGGGTTATGATATCAACAACAATTAATATGGAAGGTAAAATACCTTACCAAATTATTCATTAATAAAATTTTCATTTTTGTTTCACCCAAATCAACCTACATCCAACAATTATATGACATAACTATTTTTGTATATAAATATAAGTCCTTGAGTGACAACATTAATTTTTTATAATATTTATTTTTAAGGTATATTAAATTAACTCATAGATAAGAATATCTCATGACCCAAAAATATATGAAACTATTACTAGGAGGTATGTTCTTATAATCTCTTATCTTAGAGACTAGAAAGTGAAAAATTCATGAGATAAAGACACATTCAAATATTAGTACGCACGCCTAATGGTTGACATAATATGTTACATATCATTGAATTTTATCTGACCATAGAAAATGGTTTAAGAATAAATTCAAGGAATTTCATGGTTCTCGTCATAACTAGGAGAATCAATGAAATTCTCAATGAGATATGTACCCTAGTACATGATTACAATAAGGTCACATATAACAATAAATGATATGAAAAAATATGTTTTAATCAATATTCACTTCATGGAATACATGTAATTATAGGTTAAAATAGTTGGTTTTCACCCAAGAACACAAATATATATTCTTGCTAAATATTTTATTTGTAGTGAATTAATTAAATATTAATGATATTTGGGGGTGATAGGTTAATACATTATTGAAAATAAATTATTTTATCCATGTTTGATTAATTTATAAATATTTTGAATGTTCATAAAGACTATTAATTCATATCCGTTATGAAATTATGGTGAATTTTCACAGAACACAATGTGTGGTATGCAGATTTCCTCCCAAATATATAACTCATATCCAATATAATTTTATGGGGACATACTACATGTAAATATTATTATTCTCACTTTAGTAGAATTTACTATGTTCTTTTTCATGTATTAAATATATATATATATATATATATATCATATTAATTGTTAGGATATGGAAGTCAAATTTTATTTCTTGATTCAACCAATTATCACCTATCAATGGAAGTATAACCATGAAATAAATATGTAAATTACTTCCATTATATTTGTCTTAATACCCAGTTTTGTGGTTTATTTATCACAAATGTTTGGGGAAAACATGTTATTGATGAAATTACAATTATGTGGGAATATGTCGAGGATTTCCCTGTAATATTTTCCCTATATTCCCCAAAATAATGAGGTTTCTTTTTCAATAATGATAATAACTTGTGTTATGAAAATATAAAAGACTCCATATAGAATGGTCCTAATTGGATTTATGGAATTAATATACAACATATATTAGAATAAGGATAAGTGTTTCATACACCCTTGTTCCTCACCATGGGACAAAACACCCATATTTATTATGATGAAAGGCATATCAATTTTAATCAACATTTATTATGCTAAATTTAATAAAATAATGATAAAAAAATGTATCCTCTACAACACCTTGATGAAATTATTTTTTGAATGTGAAGGTCTCAATACTTATGATAGAATAGTCATGAATCTATATATAATCAATTACAAGTAAAAATTGAGGATAAACCCAAAACAACATTCCACACAAGATATGATAACTATGAATTAATTGTAAAGTCATTTGAAATGAAATATTACCTTTCTATATCTATGAATTTTATGAATATATTATTTATAGATCATCCATATCAATTTGTGGTAGTATTCATATGTGATATTATAATATAATCAAATGGAGGGTAAGATAATTGATATCATTTTGAGAATTTTTATAAAGAATGTGACAAAATATAAGATATATGTAAAAATTAGCATTTGTGAATTATGGTTGTAGAATGTATTATTATTAGGTATTGTAATAATATTTGAGTATATATATATGGATAATTAATTGATATAAGTGATATAATAATAATCTGGAAACCAAGGTTATAATGATAAGTTGTTTTCACATATTTCTTGGATACTATTGATGATTTATAATAAATTTATAATAACTATCAAATTAACTAAGTAATTTATGTCAAAAGGAAATCATGTTACCCGAGATAGATGAATGTGATTAAAATTTTATGGTTCTCAAGAGAAGTTTGTTAATTTTTCCCATGCTCACATTACCATATATTATAGAAGGGGTTGTAATATATAGTGATGCATCAAAAAAGTTACTGAGATGTGTCCTAATGTTGAATGAAATGGTATAATATAATACCTCACATTAATTACTTATTCATTATAGAAATTAATCAATGATTTCTATGGAGATATCTTAAATTATTTTCAATTTGATGATATAGATTCATTATATATATAAGATGAAAGTCATGAAATATAAACTGATCACAATAGCATAGAGTGTATATTAATATAGAAAGAGTTATACATGGACCAATGGAGATAGATCGAGTGGATCAAGAAAAATAACTACTATACCCATTACAACCATGGGATGGAAAAAAGGTCATAAATACTTTGATTAAGATGGATCATGAAACCTGATCTATGATGATGATTAAAAAAGAACCACTATTAATGGATTTGTTATGGATTCAATTTGAAATCAGGAGGAGGGATCAAATACTTTATTATAAACATTGATACTCATCCCTATATCCTTATTATGATTAAAGAGGATTATGAACATGATGTGAATATATAGAGGAAGATAACTAATATTTTTTAGTTTAACCCAGACATAAAAGAATTATACGATTTGAGAAATGAATATTTAATTAACCACTATCAAAATTAAATAAAGACATGTGAAAATAATAAAAATATTTCATCATTTTATACCCATAATTGAATAATTAAAAGGTTTATAGATTAAGGGAAACGTTTTTCATAGAAAAAAATATACTTTAGGATTATATTATATGAATCGCAATGCATGGTATGTTAGAATTTTAAGGCACAATTAACGAATTAAAAGGGTATGATGTGTAAATTAACTATACATAATGAAATTAGATAAAATGAATTTAATTTCATGTAATGTATTCTTAATACATCTAAAATAAATAATTCCATTCACATTATATTTTATCACCTCACAAATTTAGCACATTGCATTACTATTAATGAGTATTTATCACATGATCAAGCTTCCATTCTATACATAATGTAAGTAGTAATGATTCATGGTGTACCACTATTAAATGTATTTGATCAAGATTCTCAGTTTACATTAATGTTCTTGATAACTACTCAACAAGCATTGGATTTGATTCATTGCTTTAGTATCACTTATCATCCCAAGGATGATGTTCAATCTTGAAAGAATATTCAAAATCTAAAAGATGAACTAATATCATATTTGATGGATTTTAATAAAGTTTGAAACCAAAACCTCCCACTAATATATTTATCATATAACTAGAGTATCTATTATATCCTTAAAATGGCACTATAGGTGGATCTATATGTGAATATGTGTAATACATTAACATGTTGGAATTATGCTAAAGAACCCAAACTGATGGTGCTAAATATTCCTCTATAATTTTTTTAGAACATTCCAACCATTCAACGAACATTAAAACTTCACTATATTCATAAAATAAGTATAATGTTAATTTTAAAGGGGATTTAGTGTTAATTTTAGAGACAATGTATTCCTAAAAATATCACCATGGAATAGGGTTATGAGATTTTGGAAGAATTGAAATTTGGGCCTAAGATACATTGGCCACTTAGAAATCCCTAATTGTATAGGGAAGTTAGCTTATCATCATGAAACTCAATGTAACCACTTTGATGTTCATAATGTATTCCATGTACCACACCTGAGAATGTATACACATAATCCACCACATTTACTATCCTATGATACAATATAATTGGAACATGAGGTCTTTTACAAAAAATGGTGGGGAATCCAGTATCATAGAGTTATATTTCTACAAATAAGGACCACTATCCAGGTTAAAGTTATATATAGGAATCAACTATTTAAGTAATAAATGTAGAAACCCAAAGGTGGAATGATGTAGAATTTCCCTCATTTGTTTTAATTAGAGTAACAAAATTTCAATGGTGAAATTATTTAGTGGGGGGAAGAATGAAACTCCCCTTGTTTTTATTATGTATTTTTTTATTTTAAACTAATACTATAGTGAATACATTTTTTCACACATAATACCATAATAAAACAAATAATGTTATATTTTAATATGAAAAATATTATAATATGATATTAAATATAGTGAATTATGATAATGAAATATGATAGATTATAAAGAAAACTACAAGGGAAATAAAACTACCAGTAAACGAAAACTCAAAAAACATAATATCATTATCCTTATAGTTTTCCACAAAGACTATTTTATCAATTTAAATTATATAAATATGGGAAATAATTAAAAAATTAATAGACAAGTTTATAGATATTTAATGGAATATAATGAATGATTTTATAAATACAAGGCTATATATTGGAATGAAATATTGTTTTTATATATATTTGGTCATTAGAAATATAGTCATTGAATATATGTTCATTTTAAATATTGTAATATTGTATTTGGGAATGTCCAATGAGTATGTTCTGTAATTTAAAACAATTTAATCCATAATAAAATATTATAAAATAAAATGATATACTTTATATAAAATAATTAATCATATAAATATATTTTTATGCATTACATATTATTATTGTTTTTGTTAATATTTTATAATTATGTAATTTCTTTATAAAATAAATAAAATTAATAGCAATGTATTGATACAATTATATTCCTAGAAGACAAATAATTATTTTTATAGGATGTGGTTAAAATTATTTAATTTACTAAAATATATTTTCTATATAATTGGGGTTTTAAGTACTATACATTTATAACTATATAAATTTATTTCACTACTTTTAAATAGTGAAATTAATTTAATGTTTCAATTTATAAACAATACCATAACACTTATTCAGCTATTAATTAATATGAAATATGATTTAGGACAGTAACTGTTTCAAATAAGTTTATCTTCAAATTAAATTTTTTCAATATATATTATTTTGTTATTTAAAATATAAATTTACTATATTTAGAAATTAAAATAGATGGTATTTATTCCTAACTTAGAATAAAAAAAATTTCATGGGCCAAAATATATTTTCAATAAAATGATAATTATAATTGAAACTAATTATACAAAATAGTATGAGGTCAACAACATAAATTAAAATGAATTGAATTTTGGAAAAATAAAATTATAATTATAAATCCAATAAGTCATTTTTTGGTTTTAAAAAACGAAATATATTATCAATGTTTCCTCGAATAAAAGAAATAAATTCCATGTAATTCGACATTTACCCATCACCTATGTTATGTATCTAATGAAATATATCTCATTTTAACTTATAAATGGATATTATGTTACCCCTTACAAAGAAATACATTACATTGAAACTTTGTTTAATACCATCCCATTTTCCTCTATTAAATCATTTTAATATGTTGGATTGCTTCTGGTTCAAATAAGGAATCCCAAATCCTTCATTCCAAAGGAACTCATGTTGAAGATGAAATTTATCACGTATTTATGTTATTCTCTTACATTTTCAATTAAAATTCTATATCCACTCATTATAAAACTCAAATACCACTATATTGATATTATATTTATATATTATTATTTTGGGATAATTACTCAAATATTATATAACTCTAAATTAGTTCTCATTCACATGTATATCATGTTATTATTTTGGTTAATTTAATAAACAATATAAAAGATGCTATACAAACATCGTCATTTTCACCAAGAATATATATCAACACATAAGTAATTATAATATATGATATTAAAGATTAATATATGTCATGAATATGGTTCTAAAATTATGACACAAAAAATTAGTTTCAATATTATATAATTCATCTTATCTGATAAATTTCTCAAAAAAGTTCATTATTGATTATATTCCCATAAACCATACCTATATGTTAAATAAAATTAATATAAGTAAACATGAATAACTATAAAAAATGACTCTAGTACGTCGAATAATATTCAAATACTAAACATGGTATCCAATAATGAGTAATGACATCACCGTTTTGAAACGTCCATGAAATAACCAAAATCACTTGCATATGATAATTAATATAAAAAAAGTAACTGATATATTTAAAATGAATAATTATATTTTAATAGTATTATAGTATATAGGAATAATTATGTTTATGAAATAAGTTACTAAGATATTAATATTTATTATATAGGAGGTGAAATCTCTTTCTTAATAGTCAGTAGTAAAGGTAATGGTTTATTTTCCAATATAGTTTTGAAATATAAATTTTTTATGTTTGAATTTCCATAATGGGAAAATTTTAATTAATTATCATTTAAACCTAATATAATTTCTTGTACATTGGGTATATATAGGTTTTACAATTCTCCTTACCATTTCTCATCCATTTAGTTCATCATTCAATCAAAACAATGATTCTAATTGGACCTAAACATATATCTTTATTTTGGTTATGAATAATTCTATACGATGTCCATATTCTCAATTTTGATTAATGAATATCCCTATTTTGGATTATATGATTTATTATTATTTTTTACATTGTAATTTACTTTCATTAAAAATTTAATCTTCTTTTGAAGTTTTAAATAACGCTGATTTCTTCTAATTTTGACTCTCTTTACAAATGGAAAAATAATATTCATTTTTTAATTCCCTCTATAAGTATTGTTTTATGGATTCTATATTTTAAAATAAATATAAAAAATGAATTCATATTTATTTATTCATTTTAAAGAAATCATCTAATTCCTTTAAAAGGGGTTTTCGTCATTATTGACACCCTTAATGTTTCTTATGCTTCACTAGGTATATCATATTATAATATCATCTACATTCTTTATATTATTGTATTATGGTAATGTTTTGATAAAATTTTAATGATAATTATTCTATCCCATGAGTTAATTAAGACATGATAGATTTATGATTGTTGTAATGTTTATATGGCACAAATTTGTTTTTAATATCACTAGTTGATAGGTGTGTCCAAAATTATAAATGCCTCCAATTCATTGAATAATGAATTATATGAAGAGATCATAAGGAATTGGGAATTAACACAAAAAAAATAGGAATTGTGTCCACTATGTGATTAGTGGGAAAAAAATTATGAATCCCTATACCAAGAAGTGTGTGAAATACTTAATCATTAAATGAAATTTCTGGGATTTTAGAGAAACTGAATCCCATAAGAGAATCTATCCACTATGTGATGATGGTTCCGGTAGTGATCCTTGAAAACATGAATGATTTTTATGCTCATATATATTCCCAATTCTTAGGACAATGTTATGTTTTCATGTATCATGATTATCGACTGGTACTTCGCCCACTTATTTCTCTTTTCTTATGTTATTTTAATGGATTTATTCCATGAATCATTATTTTTTATCAATGGTTTATTGGGTATGATTCAATTTTCTTATGAGTATACATATTTTTTTATTTTTTTATTCCCACATATTTATTTTATTCCCAATTATGATGTTCACTTGGTATTTATTTTATTTACCCTCACTAAATAGATAAGATCTCCCATTTTTATGAATTCATTCCCTTGGTTATGAATATGTGTATTATGTATGATGTGTTTATAAGGGCATCATGTGAGGAAACTATTTTAGGTAAACTTTGGAAATGATTTTAAATAAGTTTTATTTATATCTAATCTATATAAATACTAACAATAAAAGTTATGATGTGTAATTGTTCAAGATATGTAATAAATATTTTAAAAAAAATGATGTAATATGTATTCATGTTTTAATTGGGTATCCTTACTTGATCATAACTTCTCAAATACATTTAAAAATATTAATATCAATGGAGCATTAGGTGTGGATAACGGTCCATAAATCATATTCCAAAATAGATACACTATCCCATTTTATCTCCAACATCTCTTATAAGTCCACCTAATTCAATATATCTAGGTATTACAATTTTTTGAAGAAGTTATTAACCATTATCTAAGGGGGGGAGTCCCCTCATCATGGGTATTGGTGATTAGAGTCCACCAAAAACTCATCAATCCAGAAAAAAGGTTATATTATAGTACCACCATTTAATCATAAGTTGAGAGAATAAGGATTAAAATTTAAATTATCTCCCTAATTCAATTATATTTTTCCTGATATTTACATACCCTTCAGAACCTATGAGGTCATTTTTAATGAATCTCATGAAGTGAAATCATTCTACATGTATCCTCATCCTAACGTAATGGAGTATTACTCTACTCAACATGTGGATGGATAACTATCTAGGCCCTAGGTAGTGGGTTTTATCACTGTATTTTAGGTATAATGACTACTCTCTACTCATTTTATGGGGAAATATCCTGATCAAGACTATTTATGAAATTTAAAACTATCTATTGGTTAGAGATAAGAGGCTTAGTAACTCATATTGTAACATCAATATCCATCCATAGGATCTTGGATGGATAGATACATATAAGTATATTGATGTAGGAAAATATGAACCATGATCAGTAAGGAATATATAGGGGTGATTCATAAAATCTGGAAATTCAAAACTGATTTATATATGATTTATGTACCATTTAATTTTTCCTAAACACGAGTTCATTGAATACGTCAAATTAGAAAACATGTTATTAGATTCCTGGTGGATTGATATATAATCCCCTACAACGAAATTAGGTGCTTTAGCTTTAAAGATAAACTAAAAACCCACTTGAAATCATTTTATTATTATTCTAATGCAGTCCCCTTAAATACAAAATTGAAAATCGCATCCCTATGATAGAGCTTATCAGATAAACTTATTAAATGACCTGATCCATTGGGGCCCTATATAGGATGATCATATGCCTAGTGTTTCACCATTATCCCACCACCAATACAATAATTTTTAGTGACTAACACTATGTATTCATATATCAAATGATGGAAGGATTTATCATAATGAAGATAAACTAAAACATATATATCCACATAAGATACAATAATAATGTGAAACCCGATAAATATAGATTTTTGAAATGTATAAATGAATGGGAATTGATTTATGATCCAAAAAAAGTTAATGTGAATATAATATAATGAAAAATGGAAAATAATACATTCCTAACAAACCCAAACAGAATCCAACCTAGTGTAACTAATGTGAAGGGATGTTCATAATAATATAGAACTTGAAAAAAAACCAATATTGTTACCTCTAAGAATATGATCACACTAAACTAACAACATGTCCAAAAATGACTCCATTGAACTATCATTCTTCTATATATGACTATACATATGTGGTAAGAACACATATAAATGGTTGACTATATCAATACACAACATGATATCTTGAAACTGATAAGGGAAAAAATAGTGGAATGGCTAATCATCTCAAAACTATAATGTTAATTTATAGAAAAATCGAGGAAGAATAATAGAAATACATGAATATGATCATAAAATTTTTCATATAAGAGTAATCACAAAGAAAATGTGCACATTAATAAATAATAGAATGTAATATACCTAGTTAAGATATACCCATTCTATCTCACTAATTGTTGTGAGGGTCCCTTACCTCATCATGATAAGTGATTGTTGATGGGGCATCGAATTCCATTTGGAGTACGCTCTCCTTGTCACATAGGTTCGTTGAATGAGGGATTAAATAATTCAATAAATTAGTGAACCAGGTTTTTATGGTCCTTGAAATACCAATCAAGGGTTTAAAAACATTATTAACCCTGTGAGGACCAAAAACTCATCATGTGTAATGAAATACATACTCCATATTTTAACTATAATAAAACCACACCACATATATGTGGGGGGAGTACTGAACTCTAGAAACCCTATGTGAGACCTATGATAAACCATTGACATATATCTAAGAGAGTACCAAACCTGGGGAAATTATTTACCCATTATTCTGGACAACATTTTCATCGATACAGAGCTAATGTATGAACATACTTGAAAAATGACTTGAATGACCTTGATTCATATAAAGTACAATAATATCAAACTATTTATAAAATAATACCTATAATATACTATCGCTTTATTTGAATCTATCACATGGATTGAAAGATATGTAAACACCCAAAAAAGGTAGTATTCTAGATCCACCATTCTATGGTTCAACTTCATATTGACATTATATATATTATAACAACATAACACATAACCCACTGGTGAGACAACATAATCAATTTATGTCACATCACATCCAAGAATAAAATATTCTTTATCATGATAAAAAACACAATTCTAGATACATATATCACATTTTGACCAAAAATTGAAGGATTCCAACTCCTATTTTTTATCATTATATATCAAATAAAACTCATCAGAGAGTAATAAAAATATAATGTGTTTATAATTTTTTTTTCAATTCATTGATGAAATTCATTAATTTAATGTGATTAGTGAATACCAAAAGTTGTGAAATAATCATATATTCCTTAAATATATATATTTAATAGAAAAGTAAAATAATATTGTTCTTATGAGTTGAGAAATTAATTTGAGATCCATTTAATATCATTATTGTCTAATTAATAATTAGTTTCCTAAATTTTGTGTAATAAAAGTACCAATATAAAATTATCTGGATGATAGATTACCTAAAAAGGTGTGTTATAATTTAAAGACATTTTGATATGTTATATATTTAACTTCAATTTAACTAGTTGAAATGAATCCCTGCACTACAAATAAATAATAAATTAATCATATATTACAAGAAAAGTGAATATATGATCACAAATCATAGAGATATTCTGGTTTAACCATTAATACAATCAAACATAATGTAATAAAATCATCAAAAAATTTAATAATTAGTGGGGTAGAATATTAGTTTTCACTTGAATATTATCTTTATGAAGTTGAATCCCTTCCTTATAAATTTTATGCCCCTAAATAAAATGTTTTTACAAAATAAAATTTAATTTCTCCCTATTGAGGAACATTTTTTTCAGTTTATACCTTATTACAATTAATCATCATTCATTTATTTTCATTAAATGAGAGTGAATAAAATAAAAGAAAAAAGACATCAAAGAATAATAAAAAATACAAAGAAACCATGGTGGCCGAAATTTGTGAAGTCGAATTGAATCCCCTCTTACAGCATTCTCCAATTAAATAGAGATGAAATTATAGTCTGATGGAAGAATAATAATAAACCCTATGAGGACATAGATGTATGGGGATCAAAAACCTTATTTCCTCCCTCTAAGTGTGAGGAATGTATGATCCATCACTGATAAAAGTCTTTCACCTTCTCAGAATATAAGATATTGAATATGGATTATTACACTAACCATACATGGAATCTTGGATGGTGATAGCGTTCATTTCAACCACAATGAGACCAATATCCTGATGCCTTAAAATTGAATACCATTAATCATTCCTATAGACTCATCCAAGAGGGAATGTCCTCTACTGAAGTGTGTAGAAAAAGAAAATATAACATGTACCATGAATGCCTAAACCACACCACCACAATTAATTTTATTTATAGAGCATAAATCATCAATATTATGCTAAAGGCCAAGAAGATGGGTGATCCATCTAACCTACTGACACAGATTATTCAAACAATTATAAAAGGAACACACCTTTAGTGGTCTGAGAGAGGGGGATTCAATACACTTACAAAAGAGATGATATGTATCATGTACGATAAACATAGTTCTTCCCCCCAAGGTCTTACCTGAATACTAAGTCTCTTCATGTATGACCTTATTTCTTTCTATCCAAATGAACCAAATCCCATTTGCAAGGATAATGGTATGCGAATCCCTATACAGTCTAGTATTCCCCACACCATGAAACCAATAATCAAAGAAAGAATAATCCATAAAATCCAATGAAAAGATAACCATTATATTACTAATGGTTCACCACACATTACATTCACATTCACTGCTGAAGAATAGATGATCTGAACTCTCCTCTCTATACTCACTCCAACAAATGCTTCTTGAAGCCATGCTAATAGAATAATTTATTAAATTATATTATATATGTAATGATTGGTTTACAATTCACTAAACAATAAATTTGATCATAATAGGTATTTTCCTAACCCACGGGGTCGAACCCCAGGTGTCTTGAACTACTACACTACTAGTCACCCTCTGGTAATACATATATCAGAAGGTTCTGGAAGCCGATGTAGTTAAAACAAATTTATCTGATTTATTTTTTGGATAAAAAATATAAAATTTTATACATTTATTACTATCCAATAGGGAATTGATAAATATATGGTACATACATTCTTGTTTGAAGGTGATGTTGGTGACCGAACATCCTAGAAACCTGAGGGTAACACCAACTTAGTTATGATCCCAAAAGGAAAATTTTCCACTTCCCACAATCGATGAGGTAAATGGTTGGTGGGACTGAATATTTGGGAGAAACCACATACCATTGCAATGATTGATTATTTTTTGTTCTATTTCTGCCTCCGCTGGTCTTAATAGCCACAAATCTATCCCAAAAAGTTTGTGCCTCAACAATCTCCCATGCCAGCTTCACCCGCATGAGATGTATCATATTGGAGATAGTATTCATATAAATTCCGCCCTCCTGAATGGGTCTCATGATCCTATTGTACAAAATATAGTTCTTTCTCCCCTCTTCATGAGAATCACATTTGAAGGAGGATATAATTATATCAATCTTGGTGATCAAACCCTTTGGAACATTGGTGGCCGAGAGAGAATGACTTTGGGTTAAATGATAGAACACTGTTAGATATAATGATTCTTCAACTGAATGATAATAAATGATTTTTAAATTTATGTACTTGGCTTATCATTTTACCAAAATATGATTAAAATTGTGGATACACATCCTTTCGGGGGAGAGTGGTGCGCCGAGATAATCCATGGGGAAAGAGCCTTTCTCCATTCCCAGCCTTCTCATTAGGGAGATAAACCTTATGTCTGTAAAATATTTTGGGATGTAAAAGTGACTTATTTCAATTGATCATATGTCCACTGTGGTAGAAATAATTGTAAATAGTTTTATTAATTCAATCAATATACCTCATTACAGCATTCATGATGATTATTTAATCATTGAAAAACATGAGATGAGAGTTACAAAATGATCTAGATTTACACCGATATGGAAGGTTATTTCCATGAATTACAACCTTATTAATGAGGATACATTGAACATCTTGGAAAATAATAAAAATATTTATGGATAGGGGATCCCATTTCCACAACTCATGAATTGAATTGAAGAACCAATAATTCATTCCCATGAAATGTAAAACCATCCATGATGATCTAAAACACTTAAAAAAGAAACTTATTATTAAAAGAGGGTAAGCCTATACATATCAAAATATTAATAATGATAGGATAATAAATCTTGTCATACGCCTTGTCCATATCTTTATTGACCCCATATTTTAACCATGGTAATTGGTATTAATATCATCAATGGCCTCTTGGGATAATTAAATTTACCCTTTGATGGAAATTTTTTTAGAAAAAAATTTGTTCCATAGAATTCGATTTGTATAGGTGAATGATTAGTCTATTATTGAGAATATTGGCAAAGAACTTACACATGAAGTTTCACATACTCAATGGGAGATAGTGATGAATGAGAGAGGTATTTTTAATTTTAGGAATAAAAACCATGGTGGTGGCACTAGGAACTCGTAGAAGGCTCCCATATAAGAACCATGTCATTTTTTACAATGCTTGAAGAGGCTATAAAGAATAATCTAGAAAACCCAGCTGATCTTGGGGAACGGTCTACATTGAGGATTTTATTGGCCCCTAATATTTATTCTTCATGTGGTATAAAGTTATTCTGATCTTTTTCAAGTCTAGAAAACAGCTCATAAATAACAACAATGATCTCTTCATGGCCCCTCATATATTATTTTTCTATCCTAGGATTAGGTCTGGCAAGAAGGTCCTAAAAAATGTTCTTAACCATTCCAGCAACAAAATTCCATTCATCATTGTACGAAACATCCTATATCAGTATTTTAGGCTATGTAAACCTCTATTTTTCCTTTATGCATGAATGTAATAAAATTTTGTGTTTCTATCCCAAAATGATTGCATCTATGTCTCAATTTTTCTCAGGATACAATGCCCTATCTTAAAATAATTTGATCTATTTTTTCCTTCTTAATAGGGAGATCCCTAAAAATATTCTCATTCTAGTCAATTCCAATATTGGATTCCAAATTATCAATATCCAAGTTGACTTCATTCAAGTCATGAGAAGGGGGAGGTTGGTTATTGGTCCACTCCCAAAGATATTCCCAAAGGTGATTTAATTTTGTTATGAAAATTTTCTTAATACTTTCCATGCATTTGATTGTTCCAAGATTTTTTCACTATATGGTGATATCCTGTATATTTAATCCACAATTGGGAGAAATTGTGAGGTTTATTCATGTCCTGAATAGTAGAAATATCAATTAAGAGTGGGGAATGATCATATACATAGTAGGAAAAATGGGAAACCATGGAATTGTGATAAACATTTTTGAGATGGAACTCATAAGGAAACGGTCCAATCTACACAGTGTCAGATGTGCACATCTTCGATTATTACACTAAATGATATGAATCCATGAGAAAACCAAGTCCAACTTTCCTTTTCGAGTCATGAACTGAGAGAAATACAAGATAAATCTATGGGAAAAATAACCCCTACCATTCTTCTCAATTGTGCCAACTACCACGTTAAAGTATGCCCACATAATCCAGGGGTAGTCCATAGGATCAAAAGCATCATGTTCATGACCAAGAATAGATATTTTTCAAATGTCACAGCTATTGTACACAAATGAGAAGAAGAATGTTTGATTTTATTTCCTAATTTCCATTATGATACAAAGTTATAAAGCCTATAATAGATTCACATTGATGACTGACTTCTAAAAAATCCATATGTAGCGGTTTTTTGGTTCATCTTGCATGAAATCGAACAATGAAATCTTAGAGCTACATTATTTTTGCTCCAGCACTATAAAAAGATATACATTTTTGGATTGAACCTCATCAACTATGAAATCAGTTTTAACCCAGAATCCTAGGTTGCAGGAGTTCCGAATTAGACATGATAATTTTAAGAGAGATGATATATAGCTTTGGCCTTAGGCATATTGTCTTCCTTGCTCCGAGGAGAAGATTGACTACAGTTTTTTATTTTATATTTCATTCTTGCATTAATGTAATCCAAAGGAGGGGTCAGAGTATGGGGGTGGATAAATCATAGAAACATGGGTTGTGATAGATTGGGATAATTCATGGAAAAGTAAAGTCCTCATAATTCATTACTACACATATGCACATTAACATCATGAAAAATTGATTTTAATAGTGTTAAAAAAATCAATGTTAATCATAACAATGATAAAGGTTGGGATCCCCATTATCAGTGATAAAAATCACTAACAAAGGGGATTTTTTATCAATACTGATAATGGAGTCCCTATTTCAGTGCTCGAAATAGCACGAGTAAAGGCCTTTCTAGTTGCAATGTGTAGTTAATATAACAGCAGACCAAACAAAAACCTACAAAAAACCTGAAATTTCAAACAACTGTATATATATTTAACATGACACCAAGAATACAAAGGATTAAACCCAATGTATATAGAAAAAAACTCATATACATTTCAAAATTTTTTTTATATAATTACATATAAAATTATCCAACAAACATTTAAAAACAATAATCTTTCATCTTTGGACACTCGTGATCCCCTCTCAAAAATGTCCACCCATGATATTAGTTTCTAACCAAACCATCTCAACCTGAGAAAAAGTTTCCTCCTATATAATAAAACAAATATTATGGTAGTAATACTATAAAGAAATAAAATACACATTCACGTAAAAGAATAAATTAATGAAATTTAAATATTTAATAAATAATACAAATTTTGAGTTATACTAGTCACACCATGAATTTTATTGAGGTGGGGTTGATTTATAAACATCACATATGAGTTATGGATCATTTTGAAAAATATCAAAACAATCTGAATGTATTTTCTTAGTTTTGAGTATTTCACATGTTCTTTTACTAAAATCAATGTAAATTTTAAATAATGAAAAATTTAGAGTTATAACAGCCACACCATGTGTCTTATTAAGATGTTATTAATTATTAGATGCCAAAAATGACTTATATATAATTTTCATAGATTATGAAAACAATCTAAATTTATTTTCATAGTTTTTAGAATGAAAATTGTGTTTTTTAGTAAAATTTCTTTTCAAACTGGAAACACACATTATGAGTCATACCTGTCTGATCATGATTCATTTTGATATGAGACTATTTTATAGAAATTCCAAAGGACTTATGAATCACGTTCCTAAATTAGCAAGACATGTGGAGTGTATTTTCTTGGTTTTCAGTGAGTGATACATTTTGAATTAAAATGTCAATTTTAAACTGATAATGGGTAATTTTAGTCATAACAGTCACACCGTGTGTTAGATTGAGTTGTGTTTGATTTTTTCTGGTAAACAATGACCCATGGATAATTGTAAAAAAGTATCAAAACAATATGAATTATTTTTCTTGGCTTTCTGTATCCACATTATGTTTTTACTTATATAAATATCAATTTTCAATAAAAATAGACACTTTGAGTTATAACGGACACACCATGAATCTTATATAGATTTAAATGATTTCTAGACATAAAAAATGACATATAGATCATTTTCCTACAATATAAAAATTATCCTAATGTGTTTTATAAGTTTTTAGTATGTTACGTTTTGTTTTTACTTAAATTAATGTCAATTTTAGATAAAAATAGATATTTCATGATATACCAGCCACACCATGCATCGTATTGAGGTAAAGAAGATTCAACATGTCCAAAATAACATATGTATTTTTTTCCTAAAGTATCAAAACAATCCAAATGTGTCTTCTCGGTTTTCATTATACATGTTTTGTTTTTGTAAAAAAATATCATTTCAAATAAGAAAAAAAACATTATGAGTTATATCAGTCACATGATGCATCATTTTTGATGTGATAATACCTTATACATGTCACAAATGATGTAATAACCATTTTCCTAAATTATAATGGAAATCAGAGTGTGTTTTCATGGTTTTTAGTGAGTGAAAAATGTTTAAATAAAATTTCAATTTTAAACTGATAGTGGAAACTTTTAGTCACATTGTTCACACCTTGAATTTTATTAAGGTCTGTATTATTCCTATTGTTCAAAAATGACCTGTAGATCAATTTTTTAATGTATCAAAACAATAAGAAATATTTTTATCATTTTTTAGTATGTTAATTTTTTTTACTTAAATTAATGTCAATTTAAAAAAAAAGAGACACTTTGAGTGATACTGGCCACATTGTGAATCATATTTAGGCAAGGATGATTCCTACAAGTCACAAATGACATATAGATTATTTTCCTAAAATATGAAAACAATAAGAATTATTTTACTCTGTTTCCAATATGTCCCTTGTTTTGTTTATATAAATTAATGTCAATTTTAAATAAAACAGACACTTTGAGTTATATCGGTGAAAGGATTTTTCATGGGAACTTTAAAATGATGTTTAGTTTCTGGTTATTTAGGTGCAACAGAGTGGCTCACAAATTTCATCTCTCAAAGGAGGAAGTAATTTAGGACAACATATTATAATTATTTTGAAAATGAAATAAAATAATTTAAACAAACTACTTGAATGTTTGGTATTTTTTTATCATTTATAAAATTATAATATGTATGATAGAATATGATTTTTTTGTTTTTATATTTGAAATTAAGAGTGATTAAAAACATACAACAAGAAGATGTTTTTTCAAAAAATAATTTAAAAAAAATAATCTATCCAACTATAACTCTACATTTACTTATTTATAATTAAATTTTAATCAATATGATGTTAATTACAATCCCTTAATTTCTTAACCCCAAAACCCTAAAATAATTAACTTAACCACCAAGATGTAATTAATTAAACCCCATGCATGATTTGAAATAAGCAATCGCAGCACCCAACTTCGATTAATGTTCTAAGGATAACTTATGTTCCATGGTAAATTATTGAAAATTTACACTCTTTGGATGAGGATTTATTGAGTTTATGTATATTATTTGAATTATAAAAATTGATCATGTGTGGGGTTGTATTACTGGTTAAGATCATGCTCTCACAATTCACACAGTACCCGACCTTGTGTGTTGTGTGTTAATTGTTCAATTATTTTCTTAGATTCATTCAAATTAAATACTCAATTATTAGATCATATTAATTTAATTATAGTATCTCATTGATTATTAATAAATTAATGAAGAAGGTTATAGATCAATCGATTACTAAGATTAGTACTCTTCTATGGGTAGCGTAGTCATCATAGAAATGTTTTTCTTTCACAAGAGTTGAAAAAGGGTATAACATAATCATATTTCTACTCATGAATTCAGAACAAAGAGGAATATTAATGAGGAATAGAATTGAAAAAAATAGAGGAAAACAGAATCAATTAAAGAAGTAATAAGGAGTTTGTTATGCACACAATTATAACAGCATAAAGAAGAAGAAGAATGCTTTATCGAATAGATCCTTACTTCCATATCTAACCTTGTTGAAATGGTTGGAGAATTGGTGTGGATTCACTTATCCTATTCCTTAGACGTCTTTATCCACGTACCAACCCCTCCAAATGAGAAAAATACATATTTATAGTGTGGATGGGAGGCTAGGATACAAGTGGTTTCAAGTATGAATGGGTAAATTCGTCTAAATATGTTAAGCCAACTTTCACCACCTGTTTGACCTTTAAAACGTGTGATTCATATTTCATTCAAACATTATGAAATTTTCAGAATTTATTCCTAGATATAATCTAAACATTTGGTCCATATCTAATATTTTATGAAGAAGATATAGCCCAAAAAACAGAATAATGTCCAATATAGTTGTTCCACCCCATCTTCGATTTCATGGCCCTTTTAAGCCCATCAAATCGACGATTTATCTCAAATGTACTGAATTAATATTTTGTCCTATTAAGTTATAAATATATTTAAAAAATTTTATGTTCATATAATACATTCAAAAATATTTATCTCTGAAATTATACAATGATATTTAAAGGGTATACTGAAAATTTCATCAAATTTTCGAATGAATGATCTAATCACAAATATTTCATAAATGAAATAATTTAAAAAAATGTGAAAAAATATATATAATTTATTATCAATTAAATACTAAATAAATTTTTTTATCAACTCCCCCACACAAACCCTTTTGAACTCATTGGAAAAACCACATATCATGTATTCGGAAAAATTGAGACAAGATATGCATGTTCATACTCCTCAATACACAGTTGCAATATAGGACAAGTAAGAATCCCATAAAAAGTCAATATCAATAAATTTTTAATTAATTACCTAATAAATTATGTCAAAACAAATTATGATGAGATAAATAATACTAATAATAGAGATAACCAGTCATCGGTCTACCATGACACTAATTCCCCACATGTGTGTGTGTGTCAATCATTCCATGATTGTCTCTCAACACTTTACCGTGTATATTTAGGTAAATTAAAAATTTTCCACTTACCTGATTCTATTCCACTAAACATGTTCAACATTCTTTTCAATCGAATTCAAAAACCCACTCATTTAATCATTCCAAGAAGTCAAACAATGAGTTCCCGACCAAAAAAATCCCAACCTGTTGTATATTTCATCAATCACACTTTATTGATTTTTAATTGGTGATATTTTTATATATTTTTTATTTTAGGGACTACAACAGTTATATATTAGGTGCACATGCATAGGTCAATCTGGTATATTAATTGAAATGACCAGAATAGAAACAATCATACAAAATCACCATGTTAGAAGCTTAAAATAATTACTTACCCTATATATACATTCAATTGTGTAAAATACACTCACAAGTCCTAGTTGTGTGAAAATATGTTTCGAGAAATCAATAACAAAATTTACGATGAACAAAATTAAAAAATTATGTTGTCAAAATCTAAACGGTTTAATTATTACACAACCAATCATTTAATCAACGAATTCTATTATTATAAAATTCAACCCTTGAGGATGAAATCTTCCAAATTATTATCATGCCACAAATGAATTTTAAAAACATGAATTTTCTATATATTAGATATCTAAATAAAAATGTTACATTATATGTTGTTTTTTTCTTGTTTTTTTTTTGAAAATTTAATAGAAAACGTAACAGAAAACTCACAAAAACAAAAGAAATTAAAAATTCTAAAAAAGTACCCCAAAATGTTCTCCTCTCCCCCATATATTAAATATTACATTATTCTCAGTGTGATCCCATGAGATGATATGTGCACATGAAATGAATAATTTTAAATAGGAAAAATAATATAAAAGTGAAAGGGTTAGGAACAACTTAATATTGTCAATTGATGATGGGGCCTTGCAGTATGATGAAATCCATGACATTAGTTGAAATTTCATAAATATATTGCTTCAAATAATGCCTATTCACTGTAATGTTCCTTCTTGTGTACTCTTATGTGATCTCCACTACACCATAAATAATGAAATTATACACAACTTAAGGACCTAACCATCTAGAACAAAACATCCTCAGCATCAACATCATTCATGAACTATAGAGAGGGGATCACTCTCCAATATGAAACTACCTTTGTTTGATCATTATGTCATGTCATAATTTTTATCTTTCCTTGTAGATACTTGAGTTCTCATATGATGAAAATCAAATCACCTCAACCTCTTGAATTTACAGCATTCTTTGAATTCCATCATGGGCCAAATCCCTGTTGCATTTCATTGTAGCCCAATAAGCCCAATGCCCAACTTCCACGGGGAGATGACAATATTTCCCCAAAACAATCCAAAATTGGGACATACCGATGGGTGTCTTTTATGCTATCCTATAAGTCCATATCACATCATACAATCATTTTCTCTAATCCTTCCTATTTTGCTGCAAGGTTTTCTCCAAAAAAAATTCAACTCCCTATTAGAAACCTCAGCCTAACCATTTGTTTGGGGGTGGTGTGGTGTTGATGTTTTATGTGACACCTCATACTTCATAATGAGGTAAGAATAATTCTTTTTTCAAAAGTGTGTCCCTTGGTCACTGATTATGGCCTTTGGTACATTAAAACTACAAAATACTATGCTTTGAAAATGTCCACTACAACATGAGAATCATCCATCCTGCTGGCGTTAGCCACCACCTATTTTCTCACATAACCAAAAATGGACAAAATGTACAAGAAACCCAAATAAAATTTAAAAGGACCCATAAAATCAATTCCCCACACATAAAAAATGTCAAAAAATAATATGGGTTGTTTAGGAATCTCATGTCTCCTAGAAATGTTTCCCCTGTGTTGGAATCAGGAGCACGAATTGAAAACACATGAGCATCATGGAATAAGCTTGGCCAATAAAATTCATTGTCTAAATCATTAATATCTATCCATTGGGGTTCAATGTGTCCACCACAATCAAGTGTATGAATATTTTTAAATAGACCCAATCTCATGATCAAGAACACAAATCCTAATAACATGGTCATTACACACTCACCATAGGTAGGGATAACACCACACATAAAATCTATACTTAGTAATTAATTTTTGGACTTAATGTTTCATTAAATTTGTAGGAATTTTATAGGTGACAAGATTGTTAACTAAATCATCCTAACAAGGATGATACCTGATATGGAATAAAGATGTTCATCGTGGAAATTATACTGAAGTGGTACCTGGTCCATGGTTTCATCCTATAGTGTGTGAGTAAGCCTACTCATGTGGTATGCCACCAGGTTTTATTAACCCTTTTTTATTTATCTCAATATAAAATTCTTGAAGAAGGAACATCCATTGGATTAGACTGGGATTTGCATTCGGATTCTTCAATAGGAACCTCAGAGCATCATGGATAGAAAGAACAACTACATTAGAACCCAATAAATATGAACAGAATTTATATAATGAACATATGATATTAAGAATCTCCTTTTATGTGGTTGTTTATTTTGATTGGGATGAATCTAGTGTCCTTGATACATAATAAGTCACATGTGAACATCCATACACCATCTGAGAGAAGACAACCCCAACTGTGAAGTTGGAGGCATCCCACGTAAGCTCAAAAGGAAATCTCCCACTGTGGATGGACTATGATAAATAGAGTGGTAAAAAACTTCTTTTACTCTTCAAAGTATGTTTTTTCAAGAGTAATTAAACACAAAATTAGAATCCTTTTTAAGTAATCGTGACATAGGAAGATAAATCTTATTAAAATCCTCAATGAAGTGCTGATAAAATCATGCATCCCTCAGAAATATCTAACATCATGCACAAATCAAGGATAGGGTAAAGATGAAACGATATCTACCTTATATCTATCAACCTCTATCCCATGTTTTGACAGTACATTCCCTAAGACAATCCAATTCTCTACCATGAAATGAAACTCTTCAAAGTTTAAGACCTGATTCTTCTCAATTATATGATTTAAAACCTTTCCCAAACTATAGATACAATCATCAACTAAATACATATACACTATAAAATCATCCACAAATACCACCATGAATCTTTCAATAAAATAAAATAAAAACTCACTGTGCATCTCTAGAAGGTACCTGGGGAATTTCAAATTCCAAATTGCATCCTTCGATAGGAGAACATACTAAATGGACAAGGGAATTTTGTCTTCTCTTGATCCTCCAATGAAATAAGAACCAGAAAATATCAACATAATCCATCAAATAAACAATTGTGTGTTTTACCAGCAAGTCTCTCAAACATTTGACCAATAAATTAGAGTGGGAAATGATCCTTGTGAGTGGAATAATTTAGTTTCCTTCAATAAATACACACAAACCAACTATTTTTCAACCTCATTTTTACTAACACATATTTTACATTTTTAATAATTTTAAGAAAAATTTTCTTAGGCACAACCTAAATTGGACTCACCCACTGGGAATATGAAAAGGGATAAATTATTCCTGCCTCTATCAATTTTTAATCTTGTTTTTTAACAACATCTAGACGAGTAGATTTAGTCTCCTTTATAGCCACCTAACCAGTTTATCCACATCCTTCTAAATAATCCTATGAATGAAAATAGAGGGGATAATACCTAATATGTAAGTTGAGGCTCAACCAATTTTCCTGATTTTCCCCAACAAAATATTCAAAAAAAATATTCATGTTAAAAAGGGAGATTGTATGAAATGATAAAGTGTAATTCCTCACCACTCAACAAGTATGTGTATTTGAGATTTTGTGGTAATGGATTGGGTTCCAGTGTAGGGGTTGGTGTATAGATGGAGACATCAATGGAACTAAAATATGCGGATAAAGAGCATCAGTATCATAATAAACATAATCAAAATCAGAGAATAAAACATCAAATCCATCAGCATAATCAACCGCCACATCATAATTAGAGTGAACATGATCAAAATCATTATATGAATCCACATCAAAATAAAATCCAAGAGATGATTTTATATCAGAAACATGTGTGTAAGTTCTCTTAGACATCAAAATTGAACCAATAATCATAATCTCTCTATGGATAGGACATGGAAAATCCTTGTTGTTTTTACTTGTTCTTTAAAAATGGGAGATAAAAATTGTAAAATGGTCTTATGAGGGGTACATTATAAATTCCATTACAATAAATATCACAAATTCATCTCAAAACTCCATGGAAAATATACCCTCATTGAAATTTAGGATAGTTTTTCAGTTTATTAGAATTGCCTACCTAAGATAATGGTAGAATGAGACCTTACCAGATTTTCCTCCATGTTAATCATGTAGAAATATGATTTAAAGATCATGTATCTTACCCAAATAAGTACATCCTCATGGAATCCCACTGGATATTCCATAGCTCTATTCACCAACTACACCACAACTCTCATGGGATTCAACTCACCAAACTATAAAGAAGATAATATAGAGTGAGACATCACATTTGTAGAAAATCTTATGTCACATAAAGAATTAGAAAAGTGTAACTCCATTATAGTTCATGGTATAGTGAATGTCCCTAAATCCTTGAAACATGTTGGAATTGCTTGAGTTGGTTTAATGAGTGATGAAACATTCCTTAAATGATTGATCCTCTCATTTCTCTTGATCCCTCATTCAATGGTACATAGTTATTATAAGAATTTATCATACCTTGGGATTTTTTTAATGGATCCATCTAGAAGGATGTTGATATCAACACTATTGAATGTGTCCAAAACCTTTTTTATTGCCTCTTCAGCTATATTTTTGTTTTTAATGACTATATTTGGAAATTTATAGGGATTAGGAGGAACAAAATTAATATATTTCTTACCTTTATCTTTTTTCTTAGGTTGATCATCAACTAGTTTTGAATGGGGCTTCTCAGGAGTTGAGGTGAATCCAGACATAATTATAACTACAGATGTATTCGTTGTTTACTTCCCACTTCTCAATGTGAAGGCACTAGAATTACCCTTGGGATTGGGAGTAGGTTGGAAATGAATATTTCTAGAGTTCTTACTTACCAGTTCATGGAGTGTGGTGGAAATATCACGCATCTATTTCCTCCACTCCCTTAACTCCGAACCTTGAATATTCAACTCATTCTGTTGATTAAGAAAAAATTGTCTCAAAAGGTCATCATTGTTAGAATCTACCATGGTTTAGGGATTCTATTATTGTAGACTTGTAAATTCATGAGCATCAAATCACCTTTTGGGTTCTTGGAAACCCTGTTGGTATGGTGGAGGCTGTTGGAAGTTTTGTTGAAATGGGGGCCCTTGGTGTTGTCCAGAGGCATGCCTCATGTTTGATTGATCCTTACACCGTTGGTTGTATTATGGTGAAATGAATCAAATTTATTTTGGGGATGTGGATATTGTTTCTTCAAATATGGTCTCTCAGGTAATACAGAAGTTTAATCCTCTGTCTCTTTTAATTGGGGAAATAGTCAGTTCGGTGGACTTTTTCATTGCAAATGCCAAGAGGCCACAAAGGAGTGGGTTTGGATGTCTTTTGGGCCAAATAAATCTTACTGACCATAGTGCTCAATTATTTTAACATGGTATCAATTAAATTACTTTCAAGAGAATAAATACTGACATGATTTACTCCCCTGACATTTGGTGTACCTCAATCGCCAAATTGATGGGAGTTTTGTGCCATCATGTTAATCAATGAACATGAAGCTACTGATGTCTTGTTCCCCAATTATTCTCCATCCACAACATCCACTAGGCTCCACTCCCCAGGTGTGAGTCCTTTGTATAATTACTGGATGAGGAGTTTCTCATTAATTTGGTGTTGTGGACAACTTGTGCACATCATCTAGAATGGCTCCCAGTACTCGTACATTGAACCCCATTGTACTTTCTTGATCCCTGAGATCTCTTTATGAATATAAGTGGTCCTTGGGGCTGGAAAATTTCTCTACAAGAAATAATGTTTTAAATAGTTCCAACATGTTACATGTTCATGTTGTAAATAATACATCCAATCCATTGCAGCTCAATCATGTCAAAATGGGAATGCTCTTTGTTTTATGTGATCTACATAGACACTTATTGGTTTAAGGGTTATGAAAACCACCTTAAATTATGTTAAATTTTTGTTTGGATCCTCACATGATAATCTGTAAATTTTTTGAATAAGTTGATTTAATCTAGATTTCAGTTCAAAGTCTGATTCGAGATTTGGGAATGCAATAAAATATAGTTTATAGTTCATATCAGGTGAAGCCTGTTCTTGAATGGTTATATTAAGTTCATTTCCATTATTTTCATACATTGTTTCTTCTTTTAGGTTTGATATAGAATTGTTTCCAATTTTAGTTTTCCTGAAATGGTGGAATTTTCCAACTGATTTAATGGTGAATCATATCATATATTGAGAAGGTCGGATTCAAGCCCAACGACTCGGTTCAATTTTAGGGTCAAGATCTAAAAGATACTCGAGATTTTTTGGGTCATAAATCATATAAAATTAAAAATAAGGAAATTGTACAATAAAAAATTAGATGTTTGAGATGATAGTCCAAAAATAATAAGAATAAATTAAAAGAAGAAGAAAAAATTCAAATTGGGTAAGGTGTGAAGAATGAAGAGAAGAAGAGAATAAAATATAAAATAAGATAAATAACTTTAATTGATTGAAATAATTACCCGCCTTCCAAGAAATGATACAAATTTTAAATGAAATGTCATGGGTGATTTCAAATAATATTTGGTTTTGGGTTATTTATGTGTAGTAGAGTGGCAGACCAAAGTCATCTCTCAAAGGAGGAAGTAATTTAAGACAACATATTAAAGGTATTTTGAAAATAATATAAAATAACTTAAATACACTACTTTAAAGGATGGGTTTTTTTATCATTTATAAAACTAAAATAAATATGCTGGAAGAAGAGTGCAATTTTTTTGTTTTTATTTTGGAAATGACGTTCAATTAAAAAGACACAATAAGAAGAATTTTTTTAGAAAATATTTTAATGGAGTGATTGATCTAACTATACCTATTAATTTATTTATTTATCATTATAATTTTAATCAATATCCACATAATTTTAATCCCTTAATTTTTTAACCCCTAAACCCAATGAGATTTAACTTAACCAACAAGATGAAATTAATTAATCCATATACTAGCTTGGAAACATGAAATCAGAGCACCCTGTATTGATTAGAGTTCTATGGTTAGATTATGGTCAATGGTAAATTAAGGAACATTTAAACTCTATAAATGGTGATTAATCAAGTTTATGGATTATATTTCATGTCTATGAATTGATCATGTGTGGTATTGTATTACTGGTTAAGATCACACTCTCACAATTCACACAATACTGAACCTCACTTCTTTTGTGTTAATTTTTCAGTTTCTTTCATAGATTCATTAAAATTAAAAAAATAATACATTATAATAAATTAATTGAAGTATTTCATTAATTAAAAATAAATGAATGAAGAAGGTAATAGTTTGATCGATTACTAAGAAAACTACTCTTCCATGGGTGGCGTAGTCATCATAGAATTTTTTTTTCTTTTTCATGAATTTAGAAAGGGTATAACCCAATATTGTATATACTTGTGAATTATATCCTAAAGAATAAGATTAATGAGGAAGAGAAGTGAATATAATTGAGTAAAGTAAAATAAAATATAGAATAACTAAGGAGTTTATTACACAAACTATAGTATTACAACAAGAATAAGAAAAAGAAGGGTTCATTGAAGGGATCCTAGGTTCACGGTCTACCCTTGTTAGAATGGTTCGATAAATGGAGTTTATACACTTATCTTATGATATAAACATACTAATTCACGTCCCAAACACCTGATGTGAGAAAAATACCCATTTATTGAGTAGAGGGGAGGCTAGGTTAGAAGTGTTTTCAAGTGTGAATGGGGAAATTCTTCCAAATATATTAATCAAATGTGTTTTTCTTGTTTGACCTCAAAAATAGTGATTCATCTGTCCTTACAGAATAATTAAATGTTTGGAATTGGTTCCCTATGCTTTTCTCAAAATTTGGGTCAAATAAAAGATTATATAAAGAAGATATAACACAAAAACATAACTAATATCCAATCTAGCATCTCAAGTCCATCTTTGACATCATGTCCCTTTTACACCCATAAATGCACAATTTAGCTCTAATGTATTGAATAAAAGTCCTATCCCATTAAATCAAGTATATATTTACCAAATTTTATGTTCAATTAATACATATCAAAATACTTATTTCTGAAATGCTACAATGAATTTTAAAGAAAAAAACAAGAATTTTCTTCAAATTTTCCAATAAATGATGTAATCCCAAATATTTCATAAATGGACACAGTTACCACAATGTAAGGAAATTATATCATTTATTATTAACCAAATATCCAATAAAAATGTATTTTATCAACTAGCCACATTGTGTGTAATGTTGAGGTGAGGTTAATTACTACACATAAAAAATTACTAATTGAGATTTTTCATAATGTATCAAAACAACTTCAACACTTTTTCTTCATTTTCAGTTTTACAGGTGTGTTTTTTTACTAGAATTTCATTCCAAATAGGAAACATGCATTATGAGTCATATTGGTCGCATAGTGAATCAGTTTGATGTGAAACTACTTTATAAAAATCACATATGACTTATGAATTTCATTCTGAAATTATCATGAAAATCAGTGTGCTTTTTTTATATTCAGTGACTGACACTTTTTGAACTAAAATGAAAAATTAAAATTGATAATAGACAGTTTTAGTTATACTAGTCACACCCTTCATCATATTGAGGTATGGTTGATTTCTACAAATCTGAATGATTGATTAATAATTTTTGTAACGTTTCAAATGAATCTGAATTTTTTTTCTCAGTTATCAGAATGTCATTTGTTCTTTTTACTTAAATTAATGTCAATTTTAAATAAAATGATACAATTGGAGTCATAACGATCACACCATGCACCGTATTAATGTAATGGATTCTCCTAAATGTAAAAAATTACTCATGGTTCGTTTTCCTAAAATATAAAACAATCCAAATGTTTTTGTTCACTTTTCATTTTGTCACTTGTTGTGTTTACTTAAATTGATGTAAATTTGAAATTAAAAGACACACTTTGAGTTATACTAGCCACACTGTTCTTCATTTTCTGTTTATTTTTATTCCAAAATGTCACAAATGACATATAGATCGTTTTCCTAGATTATCAAAACAATATGTATATGTTTGCTTTTTTTTTCAGTATGGTAGTCGTGTTTTCTTACTAAAATGACATTTCAAACTAGAAACATGCATTTTGAGTCATACTGATTGAATCATGCATCAGTTTGATGTGAGACTACTTCATACATGTCTAACATAAAATATGAATCTCTATTCTGAATTAGGAATACAATCATTGAATGTTTACTTGGTTTTCAGTGAGTGACACATTTTGACTGAAAATGTCAATTTTAAATTGATAATAGACTCTTTTAGTCATACTGGTCACACCGTGCATCATATTGAGTTAAGGATGATTCATACACATCACAAATTACCCATGGATAATTTCTTTGAAATTATCAAAATAATTCAAACTTTTTCCCGCTTTTCAGTATGTCACTTTTTCTTTTTTCTGAATTTAATGTCAATTTATTAAAAAAATACACACTTAATGTCATACCAGACACACCATGCATCATATAGAGGTTTTGTTATACTCCTCAATGTATCAAATGTCTAATGGATAATTTTACTAAAATATCACAATAATTAAAATGTTTTTGATCTATTTTCAGTATGTCACTTGTGGTTTTTAGTTATAATTAATGTCAATTTAAAATAAAAAGTTACACTTTGAGTCAAACCAGTCACACCATGCAACATATCAATGTTCTTTTGATTCCTATATATTAAAAATGACTTATAGATTGTTTTTATAGAGTATAAAAATAATACGAATATGTTTTCTATTTTTTTAGTATGGCAGTTTTTGTTTTTACTAAAATGTAATTTCAAAATAGAAACATGCATTTCAAGTGATACTAATTTCCTCATTCCTCAATTTTACATTAAATTGCTTCACACATGTCCAATATTACTTATTAATATATTTCATAACTTATGAATACAATCGGAGTGCATTTACTTTGTTTGTAGTGAGTGACACATTTAGAACTAAAATGTCAATTTTAAACTAATAAAAGACAATTTTAGACACACCGGTAACACCGTCCATGAGATTGAGGTGAGGATTATTACTACACATCAAAAATAAATCATGGGTCATTTTTCTAAAGTATCAAAATGATTTGATTTTTTTCTCATTTTTTAGTATGTCTCATGTTCTTTTTTCTGAATTTAATGTCAATTTATTCAAAAAATACACACATAATGTTATACCAACCACACCGTGCATCAGATTGTGGTGTAGTTTAATTATACACATAAAAAATGACCAATGAATTAATTTTCTAGTGTTTCAAAACAATATAAATGTATTTTTTCAGTTTTTAGTATTTCATTTTTTATTTTTAAAAAAATTAATGTCAATTTTAAATAAAAAGAGACACTTTGAGTGATACATGTCACTTGTTATTTTTTCTTGGTTTTTATTAGGTAAAATGACTAACAAATAATTAATTACATAAGTTGTAGGAATTAACCTTTATACATTCTTGACTAATTTAATTTTCTTCATTATCTTAGTTGCATCCTTGAATTCTAATCAATGATGAGCATGATCAGTTTCGAATAAACCACCTCGACTCAAACAAAGGAAAATTTCTGCATAAGAAAAAAATTATTATGTGAGTTATACTAAAAATAATTAAATTAAAAATAAATATGAAACTATACACTACTTATATAGAAGTCACATATTCATGTTATTTGTGTACATTCTTCCATTGGGTATGTTTCCCATTCATTTCTGAGGACATCTATATCATCTTGTTAATATGAGTAATTTTGACAATCATAGTAGTACTAAAAAAATATAAATACAGAAATTATTAATAAATAATGGAAATGAAAAAGTAATTTTATTCAAAAATACCTCTTCAATGATGCCAGTTTTTCATCAAATATGATATCTGTCATAAATTTGAAAACATAATGACCACTATCCTTTTCATTGGTTTGTTTTAAACACTGCAAAAACATTAAAAGGAAAAAATAATTTGTTTTTATATATGTTTTGATATTGAAATATTATTATATATACCCAGATACTTGTCTAGTTGTAGAAATTTTCTTCTTTCATGTACTTAAATATGGGCACCATTCCTTGTTTTTCATGATATTGTTTCACCACCCTATCATAAAATAATCCTTCTTAAGTTAATATATATATAATATAACATGATGTTTAGTTCTATAATATTGTATGTATTGTATTACTTTTTGAAAAACACTATCATGTTTGGATGGTTTGTTTGATATCCAGGCATTGAATATAGAAAATAATCTTTTGGAGTATCCAAATTTACCACAATGAGAAACAAATACATCTTAAATACAAAAAAAAATATGTAAAGAATGAAATTAAAATATATTTCATATAATTAAATTATATAGTTTTTCCCTATGTTATTGGTATAAAATATAGTATTCTTTTGAAATTTTTCATTCAAACAATTTTATTATACATTCAACTATTTTATCCTTTGTTTGGAATCTATTTTTGGTTGTTCTGTAGCGGTGATGTGAGGAATAATGAGTCAAAATTTTATTTCATGGTAAAATACCTTCATTATTATTTCATATATACACCTTCCAAAAATAAAAAATATATTTTTTCATAATTAATAGAGTATAACAAATTTTGGAAAATTATATCATGAAAACATACCTCATTTATATATTTAAAACTAAGCCTCCTAGCCAGTCATAGTCGAGGATTTCACTTACACTATCAACATCAATGAAGTTTTGATCTCTCTCACCATTCATATTATTTTAAAAAACAACTATGTGATTAAGACCATTATCTAGCATTGTAACCACATGGACCATCAATGATAATAAATATAGATATAGAACGGACATGATAATGGTGATTTAGGTAAATATTTTTCTATTAGTTGATCTAACATTTAGATGGTTTTGAGTTGGTCTTTAATTTCACCCCCGCCATATTTTTCATCTTTAATAACATTCATTGGTTCAGACCTTTTTTCACTAAATGTTATTGGTTTCGAATTAAAAATAAATTGGAAATGATTACCCCCTTACTGATATATTTTTTGAAATATGTGATGTCCATGTGATGAATGTTCAAATAGTTTTTTTGATAATATTAAAATCCTTTTCATTAATTGGAACAGGTAGCTCGGCTCTCAGATCATGGACTATTCTAATAAACACTCGCACATGACCTATTGGAAGTGGTCTACTATGTAGCATGTCGTTTTGGATATTGAACATTGTAGCTCTCGCTACAATGCAATGGGTGGGTATTGATAGATATAAATCACAGTCATTATCTACCAATATAATATCAATAAAGTAAAGGTATCACTATATGTCTTATTTAAATTTCAAGGAATGATTTATTATAACATTGATTACCTAAGCAAAGACATCTCTTTTAGGGGAGTGTCTCATCTCATAGCTATTAGGGGTGGGGCGGGATCTCCACACAGTGGATGTTATTGAGTTTATTTTTCTCTTTTCTTCCCCCCATAAATGTTTCATTAATATCTATCTACCATTGGAATTATTCATCAAGGGTATTTATTCTTTCTCTCATATGTTTTATTAATTAACATTGATCTACCCCTTTTATTTCTAAAAATATGTTCTTTTTGTAGGATCTGGAACATAAAATAAGTGTACTACCTATGATGCCATTATAAATGGTTCATCTTTGTTCCCTTCCTTACTAAAATCAACTTCCACGAATCCCAATTCATATATTTCAAAAACACTCCTATTATCAACCCACTTGAATTAAAAAACCGACACTTTTAATTTTTTATAATCCAACTCCCATAGTTTTTTGATGATTCCAAAGTATGAAATATTCACAAAAATTGCATTTCTTTCTTTAATACCAGATACATGCATTAATTCGGCCGCAAGTGTTTCTCTACTATTTTTCATGTTACTGACTTCATCATGTATAACAATTAATTACATAACCATTGTAACATTATAGATACAAACTTGGTCCTCCATCTATCCATATAAGTCATTCTAAAATTTAATCCATCAATTCATATAAATCCTTATAAACATGGTCTTAAAACTATCCTATAAACTATTGATTATGTTTATTTGATATCCATCATTCAACCCTTGATGGATTCAAATTCCTATGAATTTATTTGTGGGTTTCAACATATAGGGAGACCTTAAAAATGTTATGCAAACCATACAGGGGGGACAACTCTCAATCTATAATTTTGATTGTGACTACATCTATTCTATTAAGTCCATAAAATGAATGAACCCTAGTGTAACATGATTTTAGTAGGTCAATGATTTCCCCAATGGAAAGGTATTCAATGCATAATTCAACAACTTCCTCAACAATATATTTCTCTGTAATACTACCCTCTGTCCAACTGCAATTTTTCACATACCCTTTAAAAATCTCTGTATACTCTTCAATGAGGTAGATCCATCTATAGTGTATTGGACCACATAATCAAATATCTATCACTAAGTGAAACATCAAATGAACCATAATACCAATGAATATTTGTGGGAAGAACATTTCTAATTCACATTATATGACAAAAATTTATCTTTCCATAGTCAGAAATTAAGTTAGGTCTATACCTTTTTTTCATATAGTATTTAAGATTAAATAATTCTTTGTTAACGTATGATAAGAATTTTTAAGAAAACATAAAATGTGAATCTATTGGCAATATATCTTTCATCAAAACATGGTAGTCATGTGATTTAAGACCCTTTAACTTTAAATCCTTCATTGACACTATGTTCTTGATATTCGATAAATACCCTTCTTGAACCTTTACTTTATTCAAATAGTTGAAAATCTAATATCTCTCTTACATGGAAGGGGTGTATGTAACTGGAGGATTGAAATTTTATTTTCCACCCTTCACTATCACTAAATCGCCTCGTGTTCCCATCTCAACCATGTCCAACATTACCATAATTCCATCCTTTGTTTCTTTAGGTGCATTTAGAAATGTTTCAATGAAACTATCACATACATTTTTTCAACATGAATAACATCTTTAGAATGTAGGACATACTTACAATTCCATTATGGTAATTCAATAAAATTGATCTCTTTTTCCAATTAGTTTTCATAGGTTTTTTCAAAAATGGTTCACCAAAAGAAGTGTTCATGTAATTTAATTTATCAAACAATTGATCACCTGTTAATGGATATGATGATGTACGTTCTTATTGAATTCCATTGAATGATGTCTCCCAAGATTGGTAATTATTCAATGAGGGTATAAATCTATGATGTCATAGAAACAAGATTTTTTATGATTGTTTCAACCTAATTGACTGTGTACCTTGTTAGAAAATAAGAGACCCTTGAGATACATTAATTATATATCTTGAAAAATTTATATAAGGAGGAAATTCATTTATATTTCCAAAAAACATGTCTCTCAATGTGAAATATTCATTTCTGTAAGCATCACACAACACAAAACCTATATCCCACAATAATTTAAAACCATCAATCAATAGAGCCAAATAAACATCAATATCATTAACTTTTTATTTTGTTCATGATATAAGCATAGATAAAATGATGTATTTTCATTTCATTTATGATCATGGAGGATGTTTATATTTTACCTATATAAAATGTCATGTACTGTGAGTTCTTCTTTGAAAACCAAATGGGTTCACTCCATCTATAAAAAACACAAGACAAAGGTTTCTCATCTTGTTTCCAAATTCATGATACTCATGATCAATTCTCTTCCACTGATGATAGTCTATTGGGTGATGTAGTTTCCAAACTTTAATTATTGTATCTACATTCAACATCAATATACTTTAACTATCATCACTTTTATATAGGCACATAAACTTTATAATGAATGGATAATACCATACAACATTCGTAGGGCTTGATTCTTTTGTATTGTATCGAGAAGAAAAAAACATTTAGAATTATATAAGTGATTTTTGGTCCTTGAAAAATAGTATATAACCATTTTTCAATGCATGTATTCTTTCATAGATCACACCCATCGAGAATAGAATTTATTGGGAATCGTATGTTCATCTTGGGATCTCATTATCTTCCAATAGCATGTCAATCAAGAGGGAAAGTAGTTTCATAAAACTATAGTCAATCCATCCATTTCTGTCTTAAAAATAATATAGTATCTATATGGATAAAAATGAAATATAATTAGTGAAACCAATATACAATAATATCTTTTCACAACACTTTATCTTCTCAAAATGTTTTGGGCAATCATGAAGTTCATCTTCAAATGTCCTTGTAATTTCATCAAAACAGACTTCATCATCATTCAAATCAATTATTTAATCCTTGATAGGGTCTTTATCATTGTCCACACATGTAATCATACTAGTTGATCCATAAAATGCTGTGTTATCCCAGCCACTAGCAATTTTATCTTTGTCCCCATGTATATTCAAACATTTGTAACTTCGATCTATTCCAAGATAGATCAAGTGTTCTTACAACTCCTCTATACTAATTCTATTAATTAATAACAAAATAATCATGGAAAAATGATTTGATAAGGTTCATATGAATGATCTATTTCAAGATGATGAACTATTTCACTCCATCTTCATACTCTTTTATCAAATGATTGACATATACCCATTATTTATTCATATCCATCCTATTTAATTTAGTAATATTAATATTTACCACAATAATTACACAAAACATTGATATAAATATTAGTCAAGGCTAAAAAAGGTATAGACGTTTAGTCTCTTTCAATATTTATCCACAATATCCAATTTCAAGAACCAATGTCCTTCTGGTATCTTCTAGATAAATCAACCTTTAGCTCTTCTAGAATTTCCTTAAATGGACCAAATAAGAGAAATTAATCCTCATAAATAAGTAAAATGGAAAAAATATCAACATAATACACCTTCATATAGTCGTGATTATTTACATTACACTACATGATAATTAATTCTATCCTAAAATAATTATAATTACAGTTACACTATCTTGGTGCCTACTTAGGCCAACAAAAAACTCTATTTCAGGCCGGAATTGGACATTCTTTTCCATTTATCATGAAACCTACCTGTTGATCTATGTAGATATATTTTATTAATATCTATGAAGGAATATAATAATTACATCTATTTTTTCTACAAATAAAACATCAATGGAAACCATGACAAGAACAATCAGTATTATAATATGCTTTATAGTTGGAGAGAAAATATAATAGAAATCTAATCCTTATAACTATTGAAATGTATTTACAACTAGAGACACATCTAACTATTTATTACCATCCACATTCTCCTTTAGATGATAAATATAATTGTTTGATAGATTCCTCTTTCTTGGTTCAAATTCTATTGTCATTAATGTATCAAATTCATAGAGAAAATTCAATTATACAATCATTTTGTACTCACAGTACAATGATGCCAACAATCAGCCTATGTTGAAACCTAAAAGAAGAAAATATTGAACTGACATACCCACACATTTCTGATTAGGGACTCTACTATAGACTATGAAAACTATAAAACTAGAGGAAACTAGCTCGTGCATGATCTAACTAGTGTAGTATACATCTGGAACTATTTTATAATTCATAGGGTTCCCATGTATCCAAACTAGTTGAAGTGAGAAAAACAAGTCAATGATCATCATGTGAACAAATATAATATAAGTTGTAAATCAAATTTCAACTCTAATACCCTCATAAGAATGAGACCATTTTCACAACCATGAAAATGAATTAATCATTTCATATTAGTAATCAATCACATCCCTGAGAAAGGAAATGACTAAATACATATCAAATAAGGGGGACCTATTTTAATATTTGTAGTTGATATTAGATTCAAATTAGGTTTAATAGTTTCAATGGGGTTAAACAATAATTCACATTTTTCTGGAGTGAGGTCGTGATGGATATTCTACAGGTTGGATAGATTTATTCACATGCACTTTCCATGGTGTCATTGTGATTCTATATGTCTTCTCCATATAATGTATTATTTTTTCAAATTCTAAATAAATATAAACATAAAAGAATAATAAAAATATATATTTCATATGTCCTTTGAAAACTATTTATAAAATCAAATTTGAAATCCCTTTAAAAAACTGACCATTTACACAAATTCAACTTTAAAATGACACACCCTTTTTAATAAAACCAATAAATTCCAAGCACTCTTTCAAAAAACCATAATTTATTTTTTAATGAATTCAAGGAAACCTCCAGACCCAATAGTCTTACTTATTTAAAATGAACAAAAACACTCTATATTTTTCAAATTTTCAATTAAAAATTCAGAAACCCCATTTTAAAATGAAACCAACATTAAATATGATTTCAAAACATTTATATCCCTTTATGAAATCCAAACACATGAGTTGAAAAATTGATGTCATGCAACCTAATTTCATGCTACGTGTATTAAAATTTTAAATAAATATAAAACCAAAACATCGTATGTTGGACACAAATATTTTTTTTTAAAATATTCAAAACACTTCAATAAATTTAAAAGAGACACATATGCATTTTCAAAAATACGTAAATTCCAATAGAGGAACATTATAAAAGATAAATGAATCAAAGATAACCAAGATTTTATTAAATTTAAATCTGTAATAAAAACCTAAAAAATCATGTTTTATGGAAAACAAACATTTATTCATATATTAATATCAAATGAAACCTAATACATGTGGAATTAATATTAGTGAGTCGTTACTTTGGACCATTATTCTTAGAGATCTCCAAGTGTTAACTTCATGAGGTGATATATCAATTTCATATGAGACTTCGTCACTTGATAGTCAACCATCATCTATGTCATGTAATATACATGTATCTATACAATAAGATATATGGATTTAAGAATATCTTTATGTAATGTATATGTTCTCACTGTAGTGGAAAACTATTATTACCTATTAATGTGAATTATATTACACCATGGAAATTAAAAAATTATTATTAAACTAAATAATAATAATTATGTGATATAAATATATATACATATTTTTTTAATTGATAATACAATGTCATATAGATATATAGATAAGCTTGTAAGCTATTAAATATGCGATTCTTTTGAGAAAACCCCCCAAATAATCAATATTAATTGACAGGATAGAGGAATTTATGTTGTTAAATTAAATTACTCACAATTACATTGAACTTGTATTTAATCATTAATTGGGACCAAATCCAATTTGAGTATCATATTAATATAGAGGTCATCAAGATGATATAGTGTATTCATAGGTGTTTGAAACCCAATAATGTTGGGTATCAACATTTATTTTGTAATTATCCATTGATCGAGTGATTATACATCATGGATAATGGGAAAAATATTTAGGTTTATTCTTATTATTTCATTTATTGGGAAGTTAAGGGTGATTATATCCAATATATTCATCATGGAGAATGTATTGGGTGATTCTAATGACTGAAAAATATGATCATGAGGACAATACAAGTATAATGGAGGAGACACATGAGAGTGTCAGACTTAATGAACATGGTTAGTATTATTATACTTGTAAATATAGGAATTAAATTACTACAATAAAAAAATAAGTACCAAATGAAATTTTTCTAAATCAAGGGAAATATATCATAATAATAGGAGAATTATTGATTAACAAGAGAATCTTGATCCATTATGGAAGAAGGAAAAGCCTAAACAATACTGAGCATTAATTGTGATTCCAAATCATGATCTGTATAGATTATGTCCACAATATTGTGATCTATCTAGAGAAAGGATTTTTTGGCATATAGAAAAAGTCCAGAGGCATTCCAAATTGATCAGAGAATATAAGGATTATAATATGAGTGAGGGAGATTATTAAGATGAAGCCTTAATTTATAGAGAGATGAATATTAACCCTCCTAAGAATATATATTCCATCAAATAAGGATAAACCTATTACAACTACAATTATGAGCATTCTATGAATAGTCCAGATGCAATCCATCTTTAATAAAAAATATTTGAAAAATGAATTCTTATTCATGATTGAAGTTGAATCCATAGCATAGAGGTTAAATGAGATGATTACAATAGAGAATATATTTAAGGAATTATGATCATAACTAGGCATAAAAATCAGTGAAAAAAATAAAATTTGGGAAGACTATAAATTTTAACCCTCCATAGGGACATGGATCCATCTATCGAACTCTAATCCAATGCTTCATTGAAATAAGTTGAACCAAATATAGAGTGAAACATCATGTTGAGTGATGTTCACCAACCATAACAGATTAAGGGATGGGAGGATAAAAAGGTTCTTTGGGTAGTAATCTTCTAGAATGCAAGGTGAGGGTGGGGTTTCGTGGGTAAAAAGGTGGGAAATTTGATTTTTACACCTAGATATTCACCAGATATAGTGAAAAAATGTAGTGATAATGGTAATTCCTAAAATGTAACCTCAATATGAACTATTTATGGGTGTGGTGGTCATGACACTGATGTGTGGGGAACCTGAGTTGCTCAAATAGAAACATACTAAAAATTAAAATGTAATGAAAGAACAAATCAAAACCTAATTAAAACCAAACTATCTCTATATTATGAATTCATAATAATCTGTAAAAATGGAATACTCACAGCAGTAGTCGATTCCGGCAGTAGCAGAGTTGAGGTAGGTGGTGGTGGCAGAAAAGAATGTAGAGGGGTTCACTAAATAGGTGGGTTTACAATGGAGGAGGGTTCTTCTCAAAGGTAGGGTTTGACGCATTGTGGAGGTGGCTTTTCTGTGGAAATACGTTCATGGTGGAGGTGTGTTTTCAATTTGGGAGCATTTCTAGTGGAAGAGGGATCACAACAGAGGTGGGTTTGTTGTGTTGGTGGGTTCGCGGTGGAGAAGGTTTCACGATGGAGGAGGGTTGGATATAGAGGAGGGGTTAGAAATTGTGAAGGCGATGTTAGGGAAGAGGAAGGGTCAGTGGCATAGAGGTTTTATTCCACGAGAGCATGAGGTGTGTGAGAGAAGTAGATGACAGATAGTGTTCATTTATAAAATTTGATGAATATTTTATCGATGCTAGTTAAAAAGCACTAAAAAGGTATGTTTTATTAGTAGTAAAATAGAAAACTCCTATAAAACATGACGTTATCATTGATTTTTAGCACTGATAATGATATAATGTTAATAATTTATTTATATCATTATATATAATTATAAAAGTATATATATGATAAATATATGTTTATTTATTTATAATTATAAAATAGTAATAAATATATTAATTATATATACTAATAAAATTTAAAATATAATAAATACATTAATTATAATTTTATAATTATTTAAATATATATAGTTATATTTATAAGTAAATATATATTTTCATTTCAATAATTATACAATTATAAGAAATATATTTATTATATCTGTAATCTTATAGCTATATATAATTCATTTATTTATTATAAATATTTCTATGATTATAAATATAATATGTATGTTTCTTATAATATTATAATTATTTAATTAAATAATTTTAAAATTATAATAAATATACTTATTATATTTATAATTGTTGAAATATATATAATAAATATATTAATTATATATATTTATAATAGTATAGATAATTATAAATATATTTCTTCTAATTTTATCACGGTTTGAATGAGTATATATATATATTTACTGTTATAACTATAAGAAAATTTGACTTTATTTATTTAAATAATTATAAAATTGTAAAAAATATATTTATTAGATTTATAATTTTATTAATATATATATTTAATTGAATTATTATAATTTTATAATTATTTAGTTACATAATTGTTTATTTAAAATTATAATTGTAAAAATTTGTATTTATATATCAATATTTGTATGTATTTCTATATATATTTGTTTATTTGTATACAATATCATATGAGAATACTAAATATATAATAATAATAAAATATATATTTATTTGTAAATAAAAAACATATAAATATATATATATATATATAATTATAAAATTATACCAAATATATTTATTATTTTATAAATATATATAATTAATATATTTATTATAAATTTAAAATTATTTAAATACCTCTATATTTAATTAGAATTATAAATATAACTATTTGTATTGATTTGTAAATATTTATAAATATTTATAAATATATTAATTTAATTATATATATTTACAATTTTCTAAATATAATAAATATATTTATTATAATTTTATATTTATTTAAATATATATATATATATATAGTTATAGTTATAATTATAACTATAATTAAATATATTTATAAAAATTTGAATATATTTATAAATGTATTTATATGTATATTTATAAAATTATAATACATGTATTTATTGTAATTTTATAATTGTTTACAAAGATGTTTTAGGTATCAAAAGAATTCTACCCTTAAAGATTACTAATGAAAATAAAGAGTACATTGATAGGGACCAACAATCGTGTGGCACACAAAGCATCACCAAACTGGAAAAGTGGAAACAGACTACCCAAAAACACAAAAAATCCCAAAAGACCGTACATAAACACCAAAGTGCAATGCAACTAAAACCCATTCACCCAAAGCAAGTCGCATTCCGGCCCATAAGAGACTAGGCCACGTGCTGTCATGTACCATACTGACGCCTATCCATTCACAGCACCCGAGGTCTTCATTACCAGTCTGTCACTGGCACAATAGCGCCAGCTTATACCTATCTTGATAGAGCCAGCATTCACCAAATCCAATCATTAGACATCCTGAAGTCAAACCTGCGTCTCGAGGATTGTCGGCCATCCTCATGTTCCAAAATCCTATGACCGACGATGGACATCATCTCCTGAGTTCTCTGATCCTCACCAACTGTGCATCCAGGATTGTAGGCTTCGATATGCAATGCAAGTCTCCCTGCATCCCAAAGTCTTCGCCTCCTTTATCGATGTCATCAACCGTATGACCACGCTTGGACAACACCTGCTGACACCCATTGCCTACAATATGAATCCCACCTCCACCATCACTGAAACAAAATTCCAACACCACTCGAGTCCTCACCCCACTAGTCACCATCTCCACCATCTGGTATTCACACTCAATACCACATGGATCCATCTTGTCACCAAACCACCATGCCTCGAGGATGACACCTTAACATCGTTCGTCCATGAGGACACCATCAACTACCATTGGAAGCCTACACCCAAACCCTATTAGCAACCATGGATCATGACACTTCAGTTCACCTAGATCCTAGAAACCCCTGACAATAGTACTTAATCATTTCTTCCACCAGTCTGACGGTAGAGAACACGACAACCCAATTATCTAAATATGAGGCCGGTTCGCACCATGCATCCCAAGATCACCAGATTTAGAACATGATCCCCACCATTATGCTTTTATCAGTGGCCCCTATGACTTAGCACTGTCAATAACGCAGGCCTACCTCACCCACTTCTATCGCAAACCCCAACGTCGAGGCGTAACCCTAGAAAACCGCTGCCCAATATACGGGTCAACCGCTAACACCACATCATCGTCGATAACTATCCCCATCTTACCTACGCCCCTCGAACCAGCCTCTGTGAGTGACATTGATAAATCTCTAGGATTTTCAGGGTTTGAACTCGTTTCACATTCAATCTGAGCCAAATGAATCCTTTTGAGTGGACAACAAAGGGAAAAAGTATCCTTATTCTGTACAACATAGAATTGAATTCGATCTACCTCAGAAATGGTCATATTGAAACAATCACAAAAATAGGATAGAGAGAGATGCTCTGTCCTTGAGGGAGAATCTACGACCATATTTCTCATTATATATATATATATATTGTTAAAATTATAATTAAAAATATATATATTTAAAATTTATTTATATATAATTAATTTTTTTAATTATAAATATAATAAAAATATTTATTATATATTTATATAATTATTGTATTATTATAATTTTTTTAACCATAATAGATTCATGCGTATAACATGAATGAATCATATACCAAGTAAAGCATGGAAACTAAAAAATGATTCATCACATATAGAAAACATGAATAATAAGAATGATGTAATTCATAATGAACATTAATGATTAATACATAACATATATGAACATTAATTATACATATGCATCAATATATTTATTTACCAAATTCATTGGAAACATATAATTATTTGTTTATAATTATATATATATATATATAATATTTTTTAATATAATAAATCTATGAAATCTAATAAATCTTACAAATCTTATAAATCTAATAAATGTAATAAATATAATAATTCAAATTAATATAATTAATCTAATAAATTTAATAAATATAATTAATCTATTATATATAATAAATATAATAAATATATTTATTAATTAATTAAATTTATTATAATATTATAGTTATTTCAATATATATTTATTTAGTTATAATCATAGATAAACTTTTTTTTGAAAACATGATATATTTATTTTTTTATTAAAAAATATATATTAATTATAAAAATTCATTTTCTATATAATGTATATAGTTAAACATTAATTTTGAATATAAATATAAACAATTTATAAAAAAAATAATATTTTTTTAAAAAAAATATCTATGCTACAAATAGTGCAAGAAAATATTCCATTTATGAATGATAAAAACAACGATAAATGGTACACATTTATCAACCCTCTTTTTAGCACTGATTAATGACACATTTATAGCCCTTTTAGCTTGCACTGACAAATGGACCCCTTTTATCAATGATTTCGATTTAGCGCTAATAAAATCAGTGCATCCCATTCCTGGATCCATGGTGGTGACTGCCTCTTGAGATACTAGGCATACTTACTAGTTGGGACATGGAGGAACGAGCCTTAAGACATTCGGGCAGGGGTAGGGAAGGTTCCCGGCTAAAAAGCATGCTCACAAGAGGGGATTCAGAAAGAGGGAATTACATAAGAGTATCCTCATTATGAGTAGGATCATAAGAACCTTGAGAGTGAGAGGTCACCATATCAAGTAAACATGCAATAAAGGAGAGTAGGGGAGGTTTGGTCAGTTGTCCAAGGAAAACCATACATTTAGAGAGCCATAAAAAATCAAGCCAAGGATGAAAGAGATCAGCTAATGGAGGAATGGCTGAGTCCATAATTGGAACCAGATCCACTCATGGATTCCCTCTAGGATATTATAGGGAATAGAAAATCAGAACTAAAGGCTCATATGCATCCTCCGAGACTAAAGCATCCACAGATCCTTGGGATGGGCCACTTTAGGAGAGAAGGGGTGAAATATTCCAATGAACCAGCTGTCCTAACAAGGAAGAATTAAAGGATGCAACATAAAACATTCTTAGAGATGGGGGGATACGTTTCCCAAGGCCCTTAGGGTGCTTCGGTCTACAAACATGGAGAGAGTGCTCGTGAAGGTGGTATAGAAAACTGAACATAGGAATTGGAGGGTTGACAAGGGCATGGAATCATTCAGTGGAGTCTGAGACACGAAGTTTTATCTACCCTTGGAAAGGTTTGGATACATCCATAACAACAAAAATCTGATCCATTAAATACACAACCATTAGAATTTTCCGATCGTCCACACATAGGAAGTGTCCAAGAGAATCATCCATAGCCTTTATAAAGTCACCATTCTAGAGGGTGAGGGGGAGGCCTGGAAGAGAATCCAACCCTGGCGCTCATAGAGAATCACTTCAGTGATGAATTTTCATCTCCCACCCCTTCAAGGTTAACCACCACCTTCCCATAGACCATGTGTATCTTCACCATGCCGAAATAAATTATTCCTCAAAGACCAAAATGATACACAAGGACTTGTGATTCAAAGAAGATACCCTAGATAGATCAACTAGATCCCATAATCCAACAATGCTATGGAAGGTGGGAGCAGGGGATGATCAGTGCTGAATCTAGACACCAATTTCCACTAAGGGAACTCCATTGTTGCATTTTAGGCATTGGACATGATTACTAGTGATGGGTAGAAACCATCTAATGAGGTACATGAAGACACAAAGGGGGCCTATAAAAATCTAGGTAGTCGAATTGACTGAGACATACCAGAGGGAACTTCCTCAAAATAGAACCCTTTCATTAGGGGAGGCACATAAAAAATGATATAATTTTATAAGAAAATAATATATATTGGAACGTCTATTTACTTTTATCTTTTTCCTCAAGAGATGTAACTAAATTTTTATAACTTTAGTATCTATATATAAAATATTATAATCAATAACATAATGACCTTTTTGGAATTTGACCAAGGATGAGTAGTGAACAATGATCCTTTCTTATTACATCAATCAACTTATTATATTATTTGAAACATATATAGATAATGATAATAAATATTTTGTTAATTTAATACTAGAAATTTTTCCAGTGTGATACTTACCTTTATTTGTAAAACATGTATTGGTATAACCAATGATATATGATAAAAAGGATATACAATTAATGTATTATAAAATTTGATTACCTTTACATTTTGCACATCCCTTATGATGGGATTTGATATTATTTTCATTCCACTTTGGGATTCTCATTAAGCTCCCAACTTATCCTATAAATATGAAAAAATTTATTAATTCCCATTATACAATCAATATCCCATTCAATTTTAATCCTTTATGTTCTCAGCAATTATAATATAAAGTCCTCATTTTATTCATCATTTTTATTACTATTACAGATATTTTTTTACATTTTAAACAAAATTCTCAAATGAAGTTTGTGGTAATAGTATTCTTATGTTATTTATGTTCTCTATCCAATGACTATTTTTTAGTGATCTTAATACAACCAACTCCACAACCATTATTTTGGAAAAAACAAATTACACATTATACTCAAACATTCATCCTTTTACATCATAAAATATTTCTAGCCTATAATTTAGAGGTTATTTAAAGGGAGAATTATTCTATAAAATATTAATAGAATTAACATAAATTTTATCTATGATTCTAATTATAAATAATTTTTTTGAGATACAATTTTTTTATAGCCTAAAAAGCATTCATTATTTTTATCTTCTCTGACCCTAAATGTAAAAAACCATTTTGTCTCATAATTTACTGATCCTCCTCTTAGAAAGAATGGATATACATGAATGATGGTCACTTCTCCATCTATCGTTATATGGATCACCAAAAAATACATAGGTAATATTGAAATTATAATCCTAATTGAAACATTTTCAATGAATCAACTTAGGTATGTTATTGAACTATTAACTGACTATATTGGCACAAGTTATTCCTTGCCTATCTGAAAACATATTCATTGAATATTTCATGCGGTAAAATTTCTAACTTTTCTTTAATGACAATGATATAGGTTTAAGACATCCTTCCATCAATGTCACATATGGTTTTAAAACATATTTGTTTTTCTATCATTTAAGTAATATTTATTTAAATTATCAAACTACACTATTCTTTATATAAAATAGTTTCAATCCATGTAAAATGAATACTATTTTGGATAATGTCCATTATGTACTTAGAGTTTGAATAAATCTTAGTTGATTCTTCTACAAAATTTTGAGTTATGTTAATTTTCTAAAAACTATGAAATACGGTCTTGAATTTTTTTTCATCACTCTTATCATGCACTGGGTCTCATGGTGCAAAAAAGTGATTTCCTAAACAATTTTTATTTTTTATTAATTAATTTCACCTTCTTCCATCAATACATTCCTTTAGCATGAAACTATTTTACTTCTAATTATTATTCCTCCGCAACATATTGATCTTATTTTTATAAAACACATTTCTTTAGTAGAAATAGAAATGTATTATTATTGAGGTTCAGTTCCATTGGTTATTGGAGTTCTATTTACCTTTTAATTTTTTTTAGATTCAACAATACTACTTACATTTTCAAATTATTTATAGTGTTTGGGTCCCTTAAACTATTTGATAAATCCATAAATAATTTAATTTTGCAAAATAATCCAATTTCATTTGATAAATTTTTATATTCTCTATAATATCTCAAATATCATTAGTTTTCAAGTAATTATTATTTGAACATGAAGCTTCTTGCCAAAAATTGATTTTATAATTTTTTCCCTGATACCCAAACTATTGTTTCTCATAGGATTCAAAAGGACTAGCATATATAAAAGTTTTTTCCATTTTATATAATATGTTAAGGTTATTCTTCTATTACAAGTTATATGATTTGTAAAATATTTCATTTTTTATAATAAATTTTTCATTATTTATCATGAAATTCATTTCATTAATTTTGGATCATGAATTTTTGGGCATAAAATGTTTATGTATTAGAAAAAACAATGACCATGAATATAATAATAATTAAAATATTCAACATTTCATTTATTCATTGACAATAAATTTTGCAATAATGTTTGAATATAAATAATTAAAATATTTATATAATATGTTCTAGAATATTCCTTCACCGAAACTATTCCCCGCATAAAGAATATCTATATGAATTAATTTAAAACAAATTAAAAAAATTATTCAACTATTTTATCACTAATTAGATTAATATAGCTCAATAAAGAAGGGTTTTTTCATTCAATTAAATCATATATTTGAAATTTTACTAACATTAATGATACAAATTGATTGTTATGGAATTGATAATAGTAAATCGTAAATCACTCTTAAGATTTATAGAAGTATTTATTCTCCCTTTATATATATATATATAATAGAAAAAATTATATATTTTTTAATTAGTATAAAACAACTACATGAAATCATTGCAAATATTATCCCAGGATCCTAATGATTTCCCTTATAATTGAAATATTTATTTTCTGAATTATCACATCATGAAAAAATGGAAGTATATATTTTAAATCCATCTTATGAAACAATATTTTGTCGTATATATTGATCTATTTTCATGAAATACATAATAAAATCTAATACATCTGTCATTGAAATCCTATTGAAGGTTAGAAGATAAAATTTATAGTGATATTTCATTTCCTAATTGATAGCATTTATTATCTACCTAATAAATTATATATTAAAATAAAATTATAATATTAAAGAACCCTAACATTAGAGAGTGATGATAACATCGTTCAAATAAATTATGAATCCATAGAAATATATCCTCATTTTCACAACAACTACACCATTCATTTTAATATCTTATTTTATTATAAAAAAATGTATTAAATAATCACATTTTTCAAGAATCACTTGAATTATATAAAGCATAGGGACATTTTTGTTAATATGGAATAATCATAAAAAGAATATAATCTAGTAACATAATAATATTTTTATAAAAATCTATGAATTTTATTTTGACATGTATGTATTTTTCATGATTGCAGATTTTTAGTAAAGATGATTCAATGGTTAATCAATGAATACCCCATAAATAATTTCAAATTTATAATTTTTTATTTGTATCTTTTCTACTTTAAAATATTCCTTTCATTAACAGGATCATTAAAGAAAAATATTAGTAAGATAACCTTGCATATTCATAGGGGAAATCAAAATTAAAATCCTGTAATAACATTTGTATAAAGAATAAAATTATTATGGGTGACCATAAGTATCATATGTTGAAGGAAAATATTATGGTATTACTATATAATTGAGTGAGTTATAAAAAAATAAATTTCCATGAATGTTAATTTTAACTAAATATAGAATGCATTTAAGAGATCACTGTTTTAATAATACTCTAAAAGTAACATTATTTGAATTAAAAATATTAATATATTGACAACAGCACCTTTTCAAAGGTTTCTCCTATTAAATTTTTCTCATAATTAGTCCTTCGATCACAAGTTCCCATTATCATTCTATTGTCAGTTAGATATAGTAATTTATGCTATTATATACAATTATGCTTCCATAGAAATCCATGGTACTCACATCCATGTGAATTCAACATCATATACTCTCGTGATCAACATAGGATTCCACATTCACTATTTCTCATTCACCATATATTTACATAACTACTGTTCTTGAATTTATATAACAAAACATGTGGGTATAAATAACAAAATATATATACAATTTAAATAAGTATAATACTATCTATATTATATCCCATTTATCCCCACTTCAATTTTTTATCCTCTCATGATAAATAGAAATCAAAATTAAGAGTAAAAATGATTTCCATTTGCTTCTACCAATCCCTAATCTCCTCATGAAAACCATATTTCATATTGATAGTCTCCCTTTGTGAGTGATAACACATTACCTTAAAACTAGATTATTTATTCACAGTAATTCTACTATGTTCGATCTTCCACCTAATTATAATGGTTCCATGTGTATCTTAATGGGAAGATTCCATCCATGTGTAAAATTTATCTTCATGGAAAATATAGCTTGATCTTTTAAATATAGGCCATATATATCATAATCTATGATCAACTACCACTATAATCAAATGATTCTGCCAAGATTGATCAATAGGAAACTATATAATTTAGGGAAAAATATCGTACCATAAATTCATTAAGAAATGTAAAAATTTATTGTCCCTTATTCTTCATTAATGACTTCATGAGTTTCCACTAGGTTTAACTATATTATATATCATTAAACATTGTACATTTTATGTTTTCTTCAATTCAATGAATTATCATTTAATTGAGATAGATTATTGATTTATCTATTAGTGAGAATAACCAACTACATTGATATAAGGTGTCATAAAAAATATATAAGATTGGAACTATATCATGAATAATAGTGCCAACATGTCCTATGTGGGAATATTATCCTTGAATTAGGATGTCATCCAATCACCTCTTGTGATATATAAATATAAATATTACATCCCTTGTAATTTAGCATATTGGACTTAGTAATCTGAGACACACCCTTTTCACCCCATTATAGAAGGTGATATACTCCAAACCTATCTAGATATCCAATAAAACATCCATTTCCTCTAAAAATATGTGTATACCATAAAATACAAATTCACTATTCAAGATTAGAAAAATAACATCACAATAGACTGATCATGATATCTCTATTTTAGAAAATATGATTATATTATATTTTTGATATCATCAAATATAACCCAATGATATAATATGAATCCAATTATATTTATCAAATATGGATTTTTTAGACAATATGTTTCACACAGATACATATTCCCATGCTTCTCCTACCATTTCTCTAGTTTCTATGAATCATCCCTCCTCGGCGCTTCCATTTTCTCCCGTGTTTAAGGTTCCGAAGACTGATTTTACTCACAAGCCTGGCTTCCCGACAAATGGTCTCTTGAGAACCCCTAGATCTGGGAACATTATTGGGTTATCCTTCAACACTATGGTCCTCCTTCTTTTCCAAAGAATGAGGTTTTTCTATTTGTTCCCCTATATTCTACGTTCTTTGTGGAAGGAGGTTCTCTGGTTTGTTACATTTATGCAGGGGTGTTTGGAGAAGTGGTAATATAACTGAAATGGACTTTAGTCATGAGGTTCAAAATAGAAAAACCCATTATATCCTTATTTCAGTAGTTCGTCAATGATTATTTTTCTATTTAGATTTTCTAAAAAAAATAAAAATAAGTCTGGGTAAAAAATATTGTGAAAAATATGTCCCAATGGCAGCAGGGCCCCTGCCACCTATGGGTATTTTTTGTTCGGGTGAAAGAGGTCAACTTCCATTCTACCTTTTCTGGAATAAAAAAAAATAAATATACATGTTTGTATATTTAGAATTTGTTTTGTTTAATATATATATATATATAACAAAAAAATTTAAATAGAATTTATCTTTTATTTAATATGCAGTATTACTGTCATCAACGAAGGCTAAAATTCTGACAAAAATTCTCACCCATGGCTCCCTTTTATAATAGGGTGTACCATAGAAGTCCTTATGCATTTCCAATGTGGGATTAAGGTTCTCCCTTCTAGCACAAAACATTCTAAATTTCCAATGTTGGATCCAGTTTATCTATTTCCAAGGTAGATTAAATAATATAATATAATTAATAATATTTAATCAATTAAAAATTAATATTAATTACTAATAAATAATAATTAACTATTAAAATTTACTACTAAATATTATCAATTTTATAATTTATATTAATAATAATTTAAACAATATTAATTAATTCTATTAATTACTAATAAATATTACTAAGTTATTAATATATAATAGTTATTAATTACATATTAATTAAGTATTATTTAAATACTTATTAATATTAGTAATTTCTAGTTAACTAATTAACTATTAATTAATTAATTAATATTGATAATTTTATGTTTCAAAATTACTAATAAATAGTAGTATTATTAATATTTATTGAAAAATTAGCAATTAAGAAATATTTCATTACATATTAAAAAAATTTATTACAAAATTACTTATTAAGTATTAATTTAATAATAAATATTAATAATTATTTTTATCCAATTAATTATTATTATTTGAAATTATTATTTTGTTACTAAATATTAGTAAGAATTAATAAATTATTTAATTACTTATTTTAAATTAATTCTTATTATATTAGTAGTAATTTATTTGCTAATTGTTGTTAATAAATACTAATTACAAATAAATATTAATTTTTAAAAATATTAATTAAATTAAATGATTTAATATTTAATAACATTAATTTATAATAAATATTAATTAGTAACAAATTCTAATTAATAATAAATATTTATTTCTAAAAAATAATAAATTAAATAATATGATTTGATATTTAATAATATTTATTTCTAATAAATATTAACTTGATAATATGATTTAATATTTAATAAAATTAACTACGAAGAAATTTTTAAAATTACTCATTAGTTACCAATTAATATTTATTATTATACATTATATATTAATTATTAATTATTTAGTTGTTATTAATATTGTATCTTTATTAATTATATATTATATAATTAACTAATTAATTAAAACCTTTTATTTATTATTAACAATTTAGAAATTAATTAGTTATTTAATAATATTTTAAATTACTAATTAATAATATTAATTAATATTTTTTAAATTATTTTTAATATAAATTAGTAAATTATTAATATTTAGGAGTATACATTAATAGTTAACTATTATTGATTAGTAATTAATATTTATTATTAATTGATTATATAAGGATATTAATAATATATTATTAATTATATGTGGGAAAGGTAGAACATGAATCCCACATTGGAAATGCAGAATGATCTGTGCAGGGAATAGAGAACCCGAATCCCAAATTGAAAATACAAAATGATTTATAGAGCATACTCTCTTATAAAAATGATTCATCGGTGATCGTTCCTGTCAAAATTCCAAACTGCTTTAATCGCAGTAATGATGAATGTTAAATTGTAGATAAATTTTGTTGAAGCATATTGTTATATATATATATAATTAAATATAGAAAAATGTATATTTATTATTATTATTATTTTGGTTTTGGAAGAGGCAGTAAGTATTTTTTTCATTTGCCCAATTCTTTTTTTAGAAAGGCAACATGGACCTTGTCTCCTTTCACCTGAAAAAAATTACCAAAGGAGGCAGGGCCCTTGTTGCCTTTCGACCGAACTAAAAATACCAGAAGGATGAGCATTTCATTCCCCATTGGAACATATTTTTAAAAATACTCTTGCCCTATGATTATTTTTAAAAAAAAACCTATATATAAAAAACTTGTTCATCAACTCATTAGGTCTGGACATCCGAGTCAGGGTTTCGGCATTGAATTGTAAGGTGTTCTGCATAGTGTTGGCCTCTCGGGAGGACTTTGTGTAGACCTAGTGAAGGATCCCTAGATCTATGGGATGATAGTGGTTCAACCACTTTTGGTGGTTGATGAAGTTCCATTCTGGTAGAGACTCCTCTTGTGTGGTGGTTTAGGTTTCTCTCCCTATCTACCTCTTTCCTTTATGAATGAAGGTTTTTTGTGAAGATTCAGTTATTTGTTGTGGTCTTACCTTTTTACCAATGTGAAAACATTTTTTCAGAAGTAGAGTAATTTTTTATATGTTTTTTGTTTTTTTAATATTTGTAGGTTGATGTTTTTTGAAATTATGTGTGAAAGGTGGTAGGCCCACTACAGCCTTTCAGGAAATAAAATTACTAGTTTAAATATAATTTTTATATATATAATTTTTTAATTCTTATTATATTTTTTATTATTGTATATATATATATATCAAATTTTCAGCAGACTTTATGTGTTATTTAATATCCTGTACTACTACCATTACATCAGTTTGGATTTTGACAGAAATTCTCACCCCGGGCTCCTTTTTGTAATAGGGCTTACCCTGAAAGTCAGTCTGCATTTTTGATGTCAGATTCGGGTTCTACATTTCATGTATAAAAATACTAATATATTATTATAAATCATTTTAAATAAATTAATAAGTACTAAAAATTACTTTTTAAAAAAACTATTAAATAAAAAATTTATTTATATATAGTTAATAATATATAATTGGATTTAATTAATTAATTATTAAGTAACATATAATTAATAAAGAATAATGTTAACCATAACTAAATAATATTTCCTAATTATATAACTTATATTGGAAGAGAGTTAATTTATTAGTAGTATTTGGATGGGGATGGGGCGTCTTGAGAGGTTCTCTCTCTACAGAAATGGTGTTTAGGGTTTCACTGTGATGGCCTTAGATGACTACTACAACCCCACTAATGTTTTTATTGTCCCTCTAAGGAAGGAAGATTGAGGATTTGGTTCAAATTTTCCTCAAGAAAGTATAGGTTCTGGTATGGGTAGGGTTTCTCAGACGAATGATTTATAGGTAAGGGGTTCTGACCGTTTTTTCTCTGATTCTCGATGTGGTGAGTCTGCCTCTAAAAATCACATTCCGAGAAATGGTGCACTTGTGGTTGTTGAAGCGAATCCCAAATTTATTAAAGAGAGATTTGATTCTTGAAAATATTCAATTATTTCCCTATTATGTTCGATGCATTATTCGTGGAAGGTTGAAGACCTTAGGAAACATCTCCAAGGGGTCTAGGGTTTTAGTGACTGGCACATGATTTAAATGGGTATGAATTTCTTCCATTTTACTTTCTGCTCCAATGATCTGAAAATGGGGTATTGGAATCATGGGTTTGAGAACATCAAGCCATTGATTCTCAGGTTTTAGAACTGGGACCCCTGGTTCGATCCCTTCAAGGCCAAAAATAGAGTATCTCAATCACGGATCTGTATCAAAGATTGAGCTGTGTATTCTAGAATCCGACTATCCTTTGGGATGTTGCATTGGCAGTAGGAACTCTTAATAAACTTGATAAGAAGATTGGATAAGTTCAGTATGGACACTTTTCTTACATTCTAGTTGAGTTTGACATGACTTTTCCTCTTCTTGGGATAGTTCGGTTGATTATTGGTGATTTTATGTTTGAGCATGAGATTGAGTTTGAACATGTTTCTGTTTATTGTATAAACCGTTAAACTATAGGAAACTTTGATGAAAATTGTAATAGGGTACTGTGATTTTCCAAATGTAGACGGTATGTCCAACTTTTGGAAAGATATAAATTTAAAGTTCGATGTCTTCATGCTCCGTCAATTGGGATGGAGGGGACACATGATGGGAGAAAGGGTGTCACTAATGGTTCACCATTGCCTTTTTCTACCTCTAATGGTGTGAAGGGTCTCTCACCTTCAACCATCAAGGTGTATTTGGTGAAAAATAATTTATCTCCCTATAGGAATGGGGGATTTGTTTCTTTAGCGGATGTTGTAGCTGGTAAGAATCTCACTAATGAGACTATGATTGATCATCAAGGCAGGGGTGTGATGTCTAATCATTCGTGTGATGGAACATTCCATGTTTCTATCCTGCATACAACAGAGCTTGGAAAACACTCTAAGTGGGGTGGGATTTGTTCTTTTAGTGCTGATAGTGATCAGGAGTTGGATCATGATGAGTTTCTGGAGGAAGAATTCCTTGCTAAAAGTAACTTGGGTATATTTCCTTTTGGTGGGAGAGTAACTAATTTTACTAGTTTTTCTAATCATTCTGCTGCACAGTGGGGTGTGCAAGGATATAATGGCATGCAAGAAAATGCTTCTCATGCTAATACTCGCACAATAGGTGCCTCAAATTCCTCTTTTTATCCTGCTTCTGGACTCACAATAGCTATTGTGTCATCTAGGCACATGGGGGCTATGAATGCTGGATAAACCTCCCATAATAATATAGAAGCATATCTTGAGGCCTCCACTGAGAAAGTTTCTGTTTCATTGGGTGAACCTGCTAGCATTATAATAGCCTCATATGAGGCCTCTCTTGTGCTGAAATCTTCCATGCCCACTTCTAATTCCAAGTGCATTCATTCCTTGGATGAAGGCGTTTCATCACTTGATTGCCAGGTGCCTTTGGATGAATCTTCCATAAAAAATGTAGTGACTTCTAAAGTTGGTGTTGTGGCTGTGACTGCTAACACTAGTGCTACAGATTTCTTTTCCATGCTGGATTCAATGAATTCCCATGATTTTGATCTGCTCTATATGGAGATCCGTGAAAGGAAATATAAGGTCACCATGAAAATTCATGTTTTTGATACCCCTTCTTTGGTTGCATAGGCTACTGCTGAGTAGGTTGGAAAACCATGTACTGAGGAGCATCTGGAAGATGGGGATCAAGGCGCCGCTAGAAATGATTATTATGTTATTCATTTTGACACTACAAATAATCTAATTGATTTCCATCATGATGATCATGACTTTGACGATGGAGGATCGGATGACCAGGATAATGCATTAAACATTCCGAATCAATGAAAAAGAGGCAGGAACCCAAGAGGACATGTTGGTCATCTTGGAAGGGGTGGGAGAGGAGGCAGGAACAGAGGCTGATTATGTTTTGATTACATTGGCTTTCACTGTTTGTACCCTGAATATTTATCCATCTTGTATGGTTACACTTTATTTTAATAATATTTTACTGGATGATGGACTCAACTGCATGATTCCACTATAGTGGTATATATAACTTACACACACACACACACACACACACACACACACACACACATATATATATTAGGTTCTTGGGGGTATAATTACATTGAACACATGCAACACTAATAATTAAATAATTAATAATTATATTACCAATTAATTAATTAATTATTAACTAATTAATAAATTTTTAAGTAATAATTATTATACTAATTAATTATTACATAATTAATAATTATAGTACAAATTAAATATTATATATTTAATAATTAATAATTTTTAATTGATAATTGTATTACTAATTAACTAATCAATTATTATATAATTAATAATTATAAATAATAATTATTTTACTAATGAACTGATTAATTATTATAGAATTAATAATTATATTAATAATCAACAAATTAATTATTATATAATTAATAATTAGTAATAATAATGAATAATAATAATAAATAAATATATTAATAATTAACTAATTAATTATTATGCATTTAATATTTATATTACTAATTAAGAAATTAATTATATAATTAATAGTTAATAGTTAATAATTATATTACTAATTAATTATTATATAATAAATTATGATATTACTAATTAACTAATTACTTATATATTTAAAAATTCATTATTATATTACTAATTACCTAATTAATGACTATATTAATAATTAACTAATTAATTATTAACTATTAAATTTAATAAGTAATTAAATATTTCATAATTATTAATTATATAATTATTTTTAATAATTATACATTATATAATTATGTAATATTATTTAGTTATTATGAATATTATTTTTTATTATTTATATATTATTTAATTTCTAATTAATTAAATCAAATTATATATTATTAACTATATAAAAATTAATGAGTGGTTTAATAATACTTTTAAATAAATAATAGTAGAAATCAAGTGATTAAAATGATAAATATTAATATATTATTAATTCTGTAGAGGAAAAGGAGAACATGTACTGCACTTCCGAAATGTAGAATGAATTCCAAAGAAAATCCTCTTATAAAAGGGATCTATGTGAGAGGGTTTCATTTAGAATCCAGACTGCTGTGATAGCAGTAATAATGGATATTAAATAGCAGATAAATTCTATTGAATTATATATATATATATATATAAACGAAATAAAATAATAATAAAAAGTTTTAATTATCGAAAAGGTATATTAAAATGAGTAAATTTAATTTTTTATTTTTATTGAAAGGTGGAAGACAGCCTGCCTCCTTTCATACTCATTTTTGGAAAAACAATCGACCAATCAATTTTTTAAAAAATAATTTTTTTTTCAAACAAAAAACACACACAGATATGTATATGTATATATATATATAAAAATTTCTCAGGAAAGTGGTTGTGGTTACAGTATATGTTGATATGGATCTTCTCTCTCTCTCTCTTACTTATCTCGGCTTCTTCTGGGCATTGAGGGAAGGTTGGAGTGGTCTGATGTCCATGTTTATCCATCACCATCGAGGTTCTTCTCTAGGTGTCACATCCACGTTCAGGTGCTTGTAGTCATTTGGATGTCTTTGCAGGATCAGGCGGGTAGTAGACCTGGGAATATCTCCAGAAATAATGCAGATTTGAAAGTGAAAGAGGATCTTTTCTCCTTTCTAGTCTTATATGTCTTAGGGGTTCATGATCAGGGGAAGGAAAATCTATTCTCATACACCTCCCTTGAGTATTTGAGTTCTTCCAGTAAGATTCTAGTCAAATTTTATAGTTGGTCCCTCTATACTCTGCGTCAGTGCTATTTAATCATGATACATGGTCCACTCCCTGTTCTCCCTCTCAACACTTGGTCCCCTCAGTTATACTGCATTCTCCTCCCCCATTGAGGAACTATCTAATATTGTAATATCCCTCTTCATATCCATGTATTTTTATCGTATAAATCTCTTTAGAGGAGTGTCGTTCTGAGGGTCAGCCATTTTCCTCTTTCTCTCATCCAGTGATCAGTTCTCATTCCATGAGGGAGATGAGTAACCTCTTATTGAAAGATCCAGTTTTATAGGAGAATGTCAAGAGAATATCGATAACTACAGTGGCCTATAGTTTGAATCCTCCACATGGAGTATGTACCATGTTGCAGTTAAAATCATAGGCGGCATCAGTGTTGTTTCAGGATGTACAGTGTCAGTGATTTGGGACCAAATCTAGACAGACCAGTGTGTGGTGTTAAGCCTACTCATATTGTATTCTTGAATGATAGGGGCTCAAGTGAAATTAGATTATATTTCGAAAAAACTTCATAATAATTATATTATTTATCTAAACTAAAAGATATTCTTTAATGATCAAGTATTATTCACAACATATTAGTATTTAAGGATTCGTTCATGGTCACCCTCACACCTCGCATATATGGACTTTTGGGAAAGCTTCATTCACAATTGACCTTATTTACTCCTTGGATCAGTTCATGAAAAAAAATCACTATGGGGGCACATAGTTTATACTTTTCAGTTGTCTATGATAATTGTGATGCTCAATCAAGGGACAATATCTAGAGGGATCTACTATCCTTCAAACCTGGTGATACACCATTGATAGTAGGAGGTGAATACAATATCATAGAGGGCCTGGATGAGAAGAGTTCTGGTAGTGTCATTCCAAGGAGACTGATTCAGGACAGCGTTTCATTCATGGAAAGTATTAGGATATTGGATGTAGGGTTTATAGGGGACCCGTTTACATGGTGCAATAATCATAGAGGGTGTCAATGGAACTGTTGTATCGGTGTATAGGGAATGGGATGACCATATCAACTTTTCTAGATATAAAGGCCACCTATATTATGCATAGTTATCAGATCATTCACTACTTGGTATTTCATTTGCATCCAGGACCGGAAGCAGTGATCATTTCTAGTTTTCCCAAGCATGGGTAAAAAAACAATGATTCCACAATGAATCTAGGGGGTCAGATAATTTCCCCTCCTAAGGTCACCCATGGAATATTCTTCATAATAAATTAATATGGATCAAAGGTATTTTCCACTGTTGTTTTAAAACCCCCCCGGTGGTTATGATTTGGAGGTGATCAATAGGGATATTGATTCATTGAAGGTGAGTACGGAGAATGAATTGGATGTTTTTTATTTTGAGAGTTGAGGAGAAGAAATTTTTTTCTTGATTATATGATACTAAAGAAGGAGAGTATAGATCATGAGAATTTGTGGATCATGTGGATATGGTATTGTGATTGCAGCATTGATTATTTTAATGCATTTATAAAAGGGAGACACCAAATCATGAGACCCAATATTCCCATGGAGGATGTTTCCTTCTTGAATGATCGAGATGTGGTGGGGGCTATGGTGGATTTTCATTTCAAATATTTACTAGTGGGGGTAAATGGTAGTCTTCCAAGAGAATATCTAAGGGGTCCGGTTGAGATATTTGAAATAATTCCCTCTAGCATATCTAAGGTAGGTAATGAGAGGTTTATGGTAGTACAGAATGAATAGGAGGATTTCATTGGAATTAGTTCCCTAAAACCAAAAAGTGGACCATACTAGATGGGTTCACATGATCATTCTATAGGGTTTCATGGGATGTGGTGAAGATGGATCTAGTCTATGCAGTTCAAGATTAATTTCTAGGTGGTAACCTCCCACGTGTTGCATGTGAGATGAAGATTGTAATGGTGCCAAAGGATAAGGATCCATTGTCCTTGATCTAGTAAAATCTCATTAGTATGTGTAATGATCAATATAAAGTGTTTTCATGCATATTAAAGAGATCTATTTTAACACATCTTCCTAGATAGATTTTTGTGAGGATCAAAATGGGTTCATAAAAGTTCACACGATTCAAGAGGTGATAGGATTGGATGAAGAGGTGATCATTAATATTAATCATGAAACCATTGGAGGAAATGTAGTCCTCATGTTGGATAGAACAAGGATTTTGATAAGGTTGAGTAGACATTCATGATTACTATCTATTCTTTCATGGGGTTCACTTAGTGGGTGATTTACCTTTTGTTTCGGGGTTTCATCTCATCTTGTCATTCACTTTTATTCATATGAAAATAGTTTGGATTATTCAAGGCAATATTAGATCTGATATAAGGGGATATCCTCTCCCCCACATTATTTCCTATCACCTAGAATGTGTTGTGGAGATATATCAATCAAATCATAAATTCAAGAAGAATCAACCCATACCGTGACAAGCATCTAGCAAGAGGAATCTCCCACCTTATGTTTTTTGATTATACAATCCTATTTATTAGTGTAAGTAGAAGATCAATCTAGGGGATCAGTGTAGTTTGGAGGATTATTGTACCTAGAGAGAGAAGTTAATTAAGAGGGAGAAAAGTTCCTTCTTTAAATCTAGTAAATTCTTGGATAAGGGGGTCAGGGACAAAGAAAACATGTAGTACATGATAAGAGGTTCATTCTAAATGGATAATTTGGGTGTCTTGGAGTCCCATAGGAAACTCTTTATTCCTCATTTTGATAAGATAAAAGACCATATCATGGGGTGTACCATGAACTGAAAGAACATGATCCTATCAATTGGAGGTAGAATTATCCTCCTCAAACGTGTTGTCTCTTCAATATTAATGCTTTTTTTCCTCAACCCTGAAATTACCTAAAAATGTGATATCAAACATGGAGAGGATGGTAGAATCATTCTTCTGGGACAGTCAAATTGTTTGGAAACACCACTGGGAATCATGGAAGTGGTTTCTAAGATCCCCATCTAAGGGTGGAATCATCATCATAAGTTTAATCGAGACTCTAAAGGGGCTTCATGATATGTTAGTATGAGAGGTTATATAGGGGAATTCTCTGTGGAGAAAATATATGAAACTCAAATATGGGATCATTACCATGTATAGAGAAATACCCACTCCCATTCAACAAATGATCATACAATACATTATCTCTCTATAGTAGTATACTATTTGTGTTATAGGAAAGGCTGATATGTGGTATTGGTTGAAAAATTGGGTAGGTTTGAAACATGGTTTTCTAAGATATCCCATTCTAGACATTTATTTAAGAGGGGAAAGGGACCACCCAATCTTCATTAATGCTACCCTTGATGAGGATTTATGTTACATTTTTTATTGTATAAAGTTTAAAAGTGACCTAAGTAAATGTGTTTTCATTGGTTCCTCTTCACGTGTGTTCTTAGTTAGATATTTTCATATAATGCATATGAATTTGAAAGAACATGATTCTTGCAGGGAGGCAGGGTGGTGTAATGATATACCATTGAATTTTACATTTTTTGGTTTGGTGAGTCAAGAAAAATGCTCAACCAAATAAGTATAACATTGAATGCATTGGAGTAAGTATGGATTCCATGTGTCAATTATGTAGGGAGTCGGCGACTAAATCTACTAGAAACCTATTTTTCAACATAGATTAGGGGTTGGCAGTGTGGAGCACATTCACGGTTTTTATGTGGCAGACTGTGTTAGAGTAATATCTTGAGATTTTACTTCATAAATGGTTTCATGGTGTTGGGATATCATTATTTGAAAATAAGGATAAAGAAATAATTCTTGCAGAAGGTTATTAGATAATCTGGTCATTAATGAATGAGGTACGTCACATGGCTACAACCGGGACGAGTTCATGTGTCATCTTTAAAATAAGGAATCGTATACTAAGCCTATATTAGCTATGTAATGTCTTGGAGGAGGATCCCTCTCTTAGACCTCTGTTGACTTCATATACCTCCCCTAATATAGACATCAATCTGGTACAATGGTGGTGGGTTTGGTGGGTTCGGTGGAATCCAACCTACTATAGATTAAATATAAACACTAATGGATCCTTATTAGTGTGAATTATTTTTGTTAGAGGGGTGTTTAGGGACACGTAGAGATTAGTTGTTATAGGATTTTTTGTTTTCTTCATAGCAGGTGACTCTCTAAAAGCTGATGCTCTGGATATTCTCAAAGTCTAAAGGTTATGTAAGATGTGAAATTTAAATCATTGTGTAGTTGAGACGAACACCCTGAATCTCTATAATGTATTTCACGGAAAAGGATACATCCATCGGTCCATAGATTAATAATTCAGAATATGTAAGGGGTTTGTGACTGATCAATCTTACATTATTCATAGATTGATTAAAGTCAATACAATGGTATAATTCTTGGAATCTATGGGGACTCAAAATGGGTGGACCTCCTATTTTACTAGCCTCAGTTACTTCCCTCCAAAGGGGGTAATATTTTCTAGAGTGTCTACTATTGTTCTTCCATATTACAAAGCTTCATGATGTGGAATTTATTTGTAGTTATTTTTTGACTTTTCCTTGATAAATAAATAAAAAAATTTTGGGTGTGTGAATCCTTTGATATATTCTTCTCATAAATGTCTACTCTCTCACATGTAGTCATATATATATATATATAGTTAATGAATATTCTATTAAAGGAATCATAAAAAATATATTAATGTATTTTCATTGAACTTAATTTTTGTATGAGTAAAATTATAAAGGTAATACGATATTTTTGTAAATGATACATTTCATAGTCTGACCTACTATGTGTTTTCATAATAATAGTGGATATATATATTAAGTGATAGTTTCCAACATAACTACTGAAACCAACATGTCTTTACAATGTAATCTATTGTAGGCAGTGATATGAAGGTTTTACTATATATGATAACAATTTTCATAGCATTTAGGGGATTAATGATAGTTATATTAGCAATATTAGGAATATTTATGAATTCATTTATTTCCGATTGATTTAAAATTATTCTAAGGATCAATTTCTCTCCCTTTCACTTTCCATTATCAAAAGCATTCCAAAATCAAAGATTAATCATTGAAAATAATTCCAAATTTATAATTAAATGAATAAATAAAATTATTTATCCAATTATACATGATATTTTAATTCTATTAAAAATATTAATGAATGTCAATTCTTAATGAAAAGTACAAAAAAATTCTGGAGAAATTTGTTAAAATTATAGTTAAATTCATGATAAAAAATTCTGTAATACACACCCATAATTATTATCTTTTAATATTGGGATTAAACCATGGTTGATTAAAATTAATTTTGATACCCTAGTTACGGGAAGTTTCTTTTTTAATTTTAAATAACTAGAATTTCTCATTTATTACACATGACCACATTCCACATTTATATTCATTCATTGTGCTAATATACTCAACTCTATATGTTCACCATCATTAGGGTTTTAATCAATTATTTCCCATACCAAATATTATACATGAGTCAATATAGGCTTTCAAAATCTATAAATATATTCCGAAATAGTAAATTATTTTTATAATAAAATAGACTTTCTAGTTTGTTTTGATGGTGATGTTGGTTAGGTTGTTATAAACAAAACTATATTGAAGAGGTTAGATATTATTAGAAACATTTCATGATAATATTTAGAAAACTTATCAATTTTATATCCCCCATTATCCTTGAATTTTATTTCCCAGAACAATTTATTAAATTGGTTCACTTATGGGAATCATACTTGCACCTTATAACTATTAGGATCACATAAAATTGTGACCAATAGAAATATGGGGTTAGGTCAATTATTGTTGATAAATTTTTAATAAAATAAATAAATTCATTTATCTTAGTCATCATTGGAATATAAAATTCAACTATAAGTAATAAATAATAGATACCACAATATGTTTATTAATGAGGGTTATATTTAACATGAAAGGATACATATATGATGTTTGTTACGTGTTACCCCCATCACACTATCTATTTTTTATCAATATGAAGCAATAAGAAACAATATGACATAAAATAATCATAAATAAAAGAAACAAGTAGTATAAAAAATAACATAGTTGTAATACAGTACCATAAGACAATCTTTTAAATGAATTTTGACTAAGAATGTGCAGGAAAATAGACTAATAGATAGATATGATTGAAACAAATTTGTCTTCAGAGGCAAAATGATTAGGCTCAACTAGATAAAAAATAGTTCCTTATGTGATTTCCTTGATCATAAGAATCTACAAATTAGTATTTATGGACAAATATAATTATCAAATATTGGTTTTTTGTTAGGTTGGGAACTAAAAAAATCACTTATCGTCTTTGTTTTCTAGAATAAGCCATCCAAATAAACCCATGTTTATTTGGTCTACCATAGAAACAACATTTTTTGTTTTCCAACATCCTAAATATATATTTTTTATAAAATCTAGAAAGGTATTGATGGAGGGAGAACTATTAAATACTGTTAAATGGGTAATAACTAAACAAAATAAGAAGAAGATAAAAAATCATGTCTCATGTCACAATATTACATGACGACATAAATATCATTTCTTCCCAAAGTGATTAATCTGAAACCTCCAATTTATGTCCAAAAACCTTAAAATACATCAATAACTGTATTCATATACACCATATCTCTAGAAAAGCATAGCCTTTCACATACCTACATCATGTGAAATGATTTCTATTAAAACACTAACATGTATTAGTAGGGTTTGTTATGTATACTACCAATAATATCTAAAATATCTCTCTTGAAAACCCTTGTAGAGATTTTCCTATCCATATAAACAATGACATTTAAAATAGTTCATCTAATTTAAATAACCAACTTAAAACTTATCCATACATAACTTATGTGGTAGATGTAAAAAATATATGCAATTATTTTCCCAAATCATATAAAATTACTAGTTCCACCCTAGTAAAATATAATTATACCACCATTATAAAATATTTATACATGAGAAATAAAAAAAATTAACATAAATTTCTTCTGGTGGCCATATCACACACATGCTACATATTTTAACCAACCCATGTGTTAATCATGTAAAACAATCTTTTATGTCTATATCAACCATGCAATGAAAAATTCTATTAACCTCACGTACCCATACCTTATATTCAATCGTGAATTTTTTAGGTAATTGATTATACTAAACAAATTCAATTGTCTATTGGTTTTATTACATTTAAATAGATTACCTAGTTATTTTTTCCCATGTTTTAAAATCACTATTTGAAGAAGTGAAATGAGTTTAATTATGAATGATATAAAATCATAACCAATTTATGAATATTCCTAAGATATCATTTTTTATTTTGAATATATAATACCAAAATAAAATCCTACGGTCTTACCCAAAACACAATTTCTAGGGTTCTAAATTCAAATTATGAATTCCAAGGTAATGTTTAAACACTATATTTTCCAATCTTCCAAAATCCACAAACAATATAAATTTATTAAAAGAAAAAAACTTATTTGATATATAAAATTCAGAATAAAATGAACTCAAATAATATAAATTTCATAATAATGGATAAAAATACCATGAAATATTAATAATAGACACCCACATAAGATGATTATCAAGTTAATATTCCCACAACAAATTGTTTGATGATAATAAAAATTATATGATCCTTTGATCCTATGAAACATGATCAAGAAGTAATGATTCTTATTATCATGATAAAAAATCCTAATCCAAAATCCTATGACATATCAAATGGGACAAATATATCCTAGGGACAGAAAATGAGCTATGATTGAATGGATAAATCGGAGATCACATGAAATAATTGAAATAATATTGTAGATATAGTTATCATATGATCAATAATGATAATAAATCAATTGTTTTTGGGTAAAGAATATTGATATTTAACTCCATAGATCCCTAGGGTCCCCATATGATAGATTGGGGTTTCAATTTTCTTTTAAAATAGGTTAATTTAGTATTAACTAATTAACATTCACAATATAATATTACATGAAAAGTAAGCATGAAAAATCATCCCAGGATGATAAGGTACATGTTTAGATCACCCTACATAGATTCAAAATTATGTAAGGTCTCATGAGATTGTGTAAGGAAATTAAATGTATGATACATCCAGGTAAAATGTTTCCCTATTTCTATATATATGTTTGATTCCCATAGAATATCATCCAAGTAAAATTTGTATTATGGATCCAACACTATTTCAGAAAAACTATTTTGAGACCACATACACATCCATTTCATAGGATTAAATATCAAAACATCATGGAATTATCATAAGTATCTAGGATACATTATGCAAAGAAAAAATGAATCCAAAGAACATATTAATTACAATTTTTAAATATATATGACTTTTCATCACTGAAATTTCACCAAGTAGTATTCTCCATAAAAACATTTGACCAATATAACTACACATAATTATCTCATTCCCATAATCCTCCTAAATTGGAAATTCATTCTATTAAATCCTCAAAAATAAAATAATTTATCACATTAATATGTTCTCCCACCTAATAGAGATCTCCACCAGTCTTTTCAAAAGGCCACACATTCTTAAAAATATATCACGTTATAGGTGAAAATATGGCATTAGTCCTATTTATAATTTAATTGATACGAAACGTGGAATATGAAGTACATTATAATATTTTTCATAAAATAGATGAAAATACATACCTCTAACTCACACAACTATCTTGAATGATTCTATGAACTAGGGGGTTAATTTCTTGTTTATCCCTAGGAATCTAAGCCTCAGTTGTGGTAAATCACACACGAATACTTGATCATTGACTAAAAACACCAATGACTAATATCAATGGTCAGTAATGACTAATTTATCTTATAATTCGTCACAAAGATCATAATCTTTATATAAACCCTGTCATTCATCTATTTATCTAATATTCTCTTAAAAAAAATTTCTCACTAGATTAAACATAATAAAATAGTGATTGACATGGTCATATTTATAGTTCATAGAATAGATAAAATTGAATTGATACTTGATAAATATTATTATAGATAATAATTAATAAATTTATAAGATCTTCCCATAATCATCGAAAATCATGAACACATGCACAATGTATATTGATTATTTTACTATCATCTTTATATGAATTAACATCAACGTGCTGGTGGTATAACATAATAATATTCATCTATGAACCCATATACCTCTATAAACCTCTTTAAAAACTAAAAGTAAATATGGGATCTTGGTCTGATAGGATATATGGGAGAACTCCTTGAATTTTAGACACTACAACCCTACGAAATATACCAAGATTGTCCACTGAGAAAGATTCATTAACATTAATGAAGAGATATGTCCTTTTTATTTGATCAACAATCACCCATATAATATCATACTTACATGATAATTTCAATAAACCGGTCTTGATATCCATTACGATGGATTTTGATTTGTAAATCTACATAGGAAAAGGTTGTAAATTAACCATAAGATTATAATTATTAACCATTATTTAATAAAAATGAATTCACTAGGATATATAATCAAACATGTCTATTTTCATCCCTACTAACTAGAACTTATTTCCAATGCCAGGATACATCTTCAAAACTCCGTAATGAACATCCCATATGATGTTATGGAATAAACCTATAATATTAATCTATATTATTGATGGAAATTACATTATATCTAAAAAATGAATGGATTCTGGTGTCAATGAATACCCTCCCATGATCTCCAAACCATTTAATTAATTTATATTCTTGATATAGTAAACATTAGACTTTTATCCCACATTTAAATTGGAAAAAATTGAAAAAGTGATGTCGATCCTATTTAAAAGCATACCACTTGTAATGACCCAAGTTTGACGTACATGGACATTACATCACTTTCGCATAAAACATAATACATGACACCAAAAGACACCCATAGACCGTGTTTGTTTAGTGTCTTTGGAATCTCAGAACATATTCTTCTAATAATGGTGAAAGATCTTCCCATTTTGTTTTCTTACATAAAACCTTCATTTATATCCTGGGAAATAGAAAACATATAAAGGTTGAGCTCAAATGCTCAAAAATGGTAAACATGGAGATCATAAAACATCCATTATCATTGGATCGTAAAAACCTGAACATAAAACATCAAAATCATGAGTAAAGAAATAAATATTGAAGTAAATAAGGCATAGATAATAAAGGAACATTAATCATGATAAAATATCATGGGAATAAAACATGTAATTGTGGAATACCATTAATCACTTGATATTATTTCCATAGTAGCCAAGGCATTTCTTCTAAGACTATTATAGTGGACAAAGTCCATTACTGAACTGGATTTACATGCCATTACAACCCTGTATTACCGAAATAGATTTACTTGTCATTGGAGAAATGTATATCTCATGAGATATAAATCTTTACCCAATGCATTGGAGGGATATATAGGTCCCACCCATCTTATATTGAAATTAATCTTTTGGGGGTAAAAAAATCAGAAATCATTCATCATAACCCAAAAAACAAAATGAGTTTCATAAACATTATCCCTTCATAACACAATCCATATAAAACAAATGGATGTCATTTCATAATAAAAAAAATCAAACCATGTAAATAATAGAGACGTTATACTTGAAACACAACTCTATTAAATAATTTCATCATAGAAGGAAAATTGTTTTGATAAAACACTTGAAATGAATTCTTGAGGAAAATTTCTTTCTTCTTCAAAATCACTTTGTTTTCACAAAATTACATGAAATATTTAAAGAAAAATATTTTATTGAAAATAATCAAGAACTATTATAGAGGAATATTCATGAAAATAATGCGTTATAAAACTATAATAATATATTCATGGTGTATAATTAAAAAAACATTATTCTTGTAGTTTTTTTGAAAAAGTCAAAAAGTAACTCGTATGGTAAATAAAAGAAATATTCCTTCCATACTATGTGGTAAAAGTAATGAAAGCGTAAAAATAACTTTAAACATACATAGAAGAATAGTAAATATTTTATGAAAAAAAATTTAGAAAAAAATGACATGGATGATAAACATTACCCCAGTAAATACTTATGAATAAAAATCCCAAATAAGAACGAGATTGGAATAATTATCCCCTACCTTAGGTCCGTTATGATTTGTACATATCCAAACCTCTGGTATAATGAGTTAAATAATTTCATTAACTTATTACAGAATCAAATTCATTGTTATGATATCATATATGGTCATATTCTTATCTTGTTATTGGTAATATTTCATTGCTACTTGTTATTTGGGTGTTCATTGCTTTATGTTCTTAAGTGTGTTTTGTCGAATAAATTCTTTTTCCAATTTTTAGGTTATAGATAAATAATTTAAATAATGGTATTATTGTAATATATATCATATTTATTCATTCAGTTCATTTATATAATCCTTATTCAATGAAGATCATGTAGAACGAGTCACATCACATCGTGGAGACGGTAGGTCGTACGTACACACGAGCGATGATATCATTCCCATGATCATGGAATTTCATTGAAGTGTATGGTGTATAATATTTCAGAATCAATATCACTTTAAAATAATCATATATAGTTATTTATTACATCCTTATACCCATCCAATTATGTTAGTGGTGAAATAAAGGATTACACCACAGCATGGAGACGGTAATCCATACGTATGCACACGTGGTGATTTCATTTTTTCATAGGATGGATATAAGATAGAATATAATTGTTTCATATTAACAATAACATATCAGTATACAACTGATACTATAGTTATTACTTAATAAGGACACAAATCAGATAGAGAAAGTAGAAGAAGAAATAATTTTGAAAGAATTGGTAAAGTATATTACCTCTTCTTCAACGCGCCTCTTCTTAACCTCTTCTTAGGGCACTAAAGATGGTTATTGAAAAATATTGGGATCTGGAGTAGGTTTCTAGGGAAGTTTAGAAGATAAATGGACTGGTTTTGTCTAAGAATTAAGGCTCAAAATGTGGTGAAGAGGAGAGGGAGGAGGTTCTTTTTTATAAGGGAAGGGAGGGACACTTTTAGAAACCTCTAAAATATTAGTTTATAATAAACTCAAAACCCACCTAAAGCCCACCAAAAATGACTCAAATATGAATATTAAATGATATGGGGTTATAATATCATCATCCAATAAAATTTAGACATGTTGGGATTTTATTTTAAACCTTATCAACTTGATTTATCCTTATTTAATCTATTTATTTTTATTTGTGTTAATAATATTCTAAATTTAAAATTGTTATAAATAATTACTTCTGTGTTGTGAATTTTACATAATTGGATACTTTATGACATTTCCGACCATATAAATTTCTATTTATAAGTTTTTAATATTTTTGTGATTTTTAAACAATTTAATAATATTTCATTTTTATAAAATAACAATAGTGTCAATTTTGACACTATTCATTTATTTGAATTTAAATAAAATACACACAGAGCGTACATTCAAAAAAATATTAATTGGTTACTAACAGGTCATATTAATCTAGAATATTCATGGAGAATATTAATTAGTTCATAAAATATTTATTTTAATATTTTTAAAACCATTTATTTGATATTTCTGTTAATAAAATAATTACTACTACATTTTTGTATAATTATTTAATATACTAATTTGTTGCATAAAAATTAAAAATAAAATATTATTATTTATATAAATATAAAATATTTCATAATAATACTTTTAATATATTTTATTTTCTAAAAATCCATACTTTTAAAATGTTATGTTTATTAAATTATGAAGGTGACAACTTTGACATCATTTAAAATAAAATAATATAAGTGTCATAATCACTTTTATATGGCTATAAATGGTCGAATATTCGACCTTTGGATGCCTATAGTTAATATTTACATGTCCAATAAGTTTTGGTCAGGTATTTGGGCATTTATGGGTATTATTATTTTAATAAAAACTATATTATTGATTTTTCACTAAATAAATAATTTTTGTATCATTAATGTATAAGATATTAAGGTATTTATATATTTATTAAAAACTAAAAATAAATTACCATGATAATTAAAAACATTTTAGCTTTCAAATGGGTATTTATAACTGAATTTATATTCTTTATAACCTTATATTAAAAATAATTTAATTATTAACGTTTGAGTGAGAAATATTTTACTTTCATTTAAAAAAATAAATTAAAGGTTTTAATCACATACAAGTGGGTTCTAATAGATACCATTTCAACCCAAGTATATTTTAGGACTAAATATAATCATCCAATTACATTAATACATGTGTTAAGGTAATTCTATAATATGTTTTTTACCTTTAATTACCTAATTTACCTTTAACTGTGGTAAATAAAATTTACCGTATTTACTATTCATAGTGTTTAAAAATTAAAATTAGCCTATTAACATAATTTGGACCTACTGGTTACAAATATGTAGTCCATTTTTTCCAAATTCTAGACACAGAAGTTTCAGTATTTAATTTAAAATTAATCCCGCTGTTGAGAAAATGGGTTTTTAAAAGTTAAAACATCCCAAAAGATTGAAATGTTTTACCTTTGAATTCAATGTAAAATTAATGATAATGACTTGAATTATATTAAATGGTAAAAATATATTCTATTTATATAATCTAATACCATTCAATATTATAATTAAACCTTATAAATTATCTTGATGAAAGAAGTTGTTTTTAATTGAATCTTTGCGTATTTTGACTATTCATCAAAATATGAACGTTATCAGAAAAATATCAAAACATTATCCAACATAAATTTTTATATCCTGATTCACAATAATAAGTTTATATTGTAAAATTGATCTTATAAATTTATTAAAAATTATATTTAAAATGGGTGCGCCATCAAAAGGTTGCAAAACTGCATTTTTTGAAAAATACTTATTTTACCCGAAATATTTATTTTGTTCTTATATAATGATCTATAAAATGTGTAAGATGAATGAAAATGTTATAATATTCCAAATTTAGTTAATACTATTCATAACAGATAGTTCATAATAATATTATAATAATATCTTGTTTAGTGAAACTCGGTATTGCGTACAACACACGCTATCGAGGAAGGCCGCTCTTGCATGTAATGTAAGCCAAGTCATGGTTGCATGTAGTGAAAGCTTCCTTTGGTGTTACATATAACATTATAAAAAATTATTTCATTTATACATTGATCAAAATCATTGATCAATGTTGCGTAGAATAATTCTTACCAAAAGAACATGAAATTGTGTGTAACACGAGCCAAGAATATTTTTATGTATACTAAAAACTAATACAGTGTTGCGTATAGTGCAAGATAAAATTGGTGTAACGTATAAAAAAAGATAACAATATAATTAAAAATAATATATCTCATAAAATCTTGGGGTGTTACATTCTACCCCCGTTAAAATGAATTTCACCCTCGAAATCCGTCAGGGTTATAAATGGTTTACTATATGCTAGTTTCTTTTATCGAAACCCACATCATAAAAATGAATACTGAAACTTAATTTTAAAAAGGAATGTTAGATTCATAATTTTCACCAAAAGTATCTCAACATCAGGTTTCCTCATAGGGAAACATATCTCAAAACATGGCTATGGAATAAAAATCTTACCATCAACTTCTGATGAAGAGTGTTAGAGGACATGGATATGAAAAAAAACAACAATCACAAAGCCATAAATTTGTGATGATCTAAGGTAACTTTCGATTCATTGGGTATGAGGGTACTAGGACTACATTTTTGGTTTTCAAGATCACTACCCTAAAGTTGATGAATTTTTTCATAAGGAAAATACTTACTTGATTTCAGTGCAATATCGTCATTGGTCATTCCATGAACAATTTCCACTTCTTCTCTTAAATTAACGAAATGAAGTTGAATTTTTCATTCAAGAAGTGTTAGCAGATCATGCGATAGAATGACAGGTGATTCGATCTGTATCAAAAAAAAGGTTAGCAAAAGTTATTAAATATTCATAAGTCTATATATAGTGATATTAATCGTATATGGTTCCAAAAATGGACTTATACTTCATCTATCATACCGCATAATAAAATAAACCTTTTTTATACTAAATAGGGACTTCATGTAGGCCAGTGGTAGGCGATAAAGGCCTGTCACACTTTGGTTGTGGGTTCGATTCCAGAAACCTCTTCCAACGTGATAGGTTGTTTCCCATCCAACAAGTTTTTCTTTTTCTAAAACTATACTTTTATAACATTCCAGCAGTAATATCGAAAAATTATAGCCTTAAAAAATACTATATGATGTCTAACCTAATACATTATTATATTTAGGCTTATCCAAAATACATCTGTCCATGCTCATAGTATAAAGAAAATGATTACTAGAAAGGTCATCAACCAAGAATGTGAATACAAGCATTTATACCCCATATATCATAAGATATATCTTGTTGGTCACGTTCCAAACATGTAAATAACATAATAATGTATTCTCTTGAAACATGGATTACCATATAACCTTAGTGAAAACATGAATTCATTCAAAAGTTAACATTTTCCCTATAGGAAAATCCCAAATTTTCTATATATTCAAACCATGATGTCAATTTGTCCTTATATCAGTCATGAGCTCATGAATAATATCAAACATATTATTTTCTCTTTATCCCTTTATTATGTGTATATAATCTACTTTCCAAAAATATTTCTATCACTTTTCATGGTTATTGATACCATAAAATTATTTAAATCCAATACATAGATATTCTAATATTCCATGATATTATAAATGAGATTCCACAACACTATTTTGGAATCCCGTTACATAAAAACTTAATTATTCCACAACATCATTGTCATACTCAACATTACAAATAGTGATCACATGTGACTTCCCTTTTTCATTTTCCTTATGAGGTTTTTGATGTCGATCATTATTAACCCTTATATTAGGGCATTGGTTGGCATAATGGACAATTTCCTTGCACTTGTGGCATTGAAGTATTAGTGGTGCGTTCTCAGTAGTCTTTTCTCTATTCACATCATTAGCTACCTTTTTCCAATTACTTCGACACTCAGTTTCTCTATGACCTTCTTTTCCACACTTAAAACATTTTCTAGTCCCTTTAAGACATTCTCCATCATGCTTCTTTCCATACTTTGAGCATAACAAAACATTCATCTTCTTTTCACCATTGTTCTGAGATTTTTCCTTGAACTCCATATTTCGTTTCAAGTCAAAATCATGATATGGATATGTAACACCAACTTCCAGTTCTACCTTGATAGCACAATACACAAATTCTTTCATAGCTACTGAAGTATCTTATCACTAATGCCCTATAAAGACTTGTTTTTAAGCCAATGAATAATCTATCAACTTTACTTTCAGGTTGGATGATAAAGTGAGATGCATACCTTGAATGCCTTGTAAAATTCACCTCGTATATACCAACAGATTTATCAGCCCTTTTCTTAATCTCATGGAACTACTTTTCCATCTTTGTTCGAATAATATGAGAGAAGTATTTATTGAAAAACAAGTTCTTGAACTCATCCCATTCTATGGATTCAATTTCATCATGGGGCCTTGTATTCTTTATTAATGTCCACCACAGGTCTGCTTCACCTTATAAATAGTAAACATCCAAAATGACTTTTTCATATACTAAACATCGAAGTATGGAATATATCTTTTCAATGGAACTGATCCATTTTTCAGCAATAAGTGGATCAGAAGACCCATTTAAAGAAGGTGGACGTTTCCTCATGAAGGAATCAATAGAAAATTGTTCCCTTATCTGCTCATTTGGAAGTCCAGAAGGATTCATATATTGTGTAAGTATAACAACAATATTTCTTAGTCCATCTCCCACAACATTGGTTTGTTCAGGAGGACATTCTTTGCATTGTCTATTACATTGATCAACATGGTTCCTTCAGGTTCCATCCATCATCTAAAACACAAAAATAATAGTGTGAGAGGAAAAAATCATGCTAGGAAAACAACATAACAAAGTGTGAGTACCTTCAATATCTGACATCTTAGGTTTAACTATATGATCGTTACTGTAATGCTTGGACTATAAACTATAATTATACTTAACCTTAGAGACATCCCTAGACATACATCAGAAATATCTCTAGGGATCTCACTAAATATTTCACATCCTAGTCTCCAAAGGTTAACTAAACTGTTAGTCTAATACCAACTGTAAAGACCCAACATTGATGTACATGGAAATTACAACACTTTTTCATAAAACTTAACACATGACACAAAAAGACGCTCAAAACCCGTGTTATTTTAGTGTCTTTAGAAACTCAGAACATAATCTTCTAATCATGGTTAAAGATCTTCAACATCTCCCATAAAGATATTCCCCTTTATTTTTCTTACCTGAAACCTTTATTTATATCTTGGGGAAAAGAAAACATATAAAGGGTGAGCTCAAATTCTCAGTAAGTGTAAACATAGAGAACATAAAACAATCCATAAACATTTGATCGTAAAACATGAACATAAAACATCAAATCATGAGTAATGACATAAATCATGGTAGTATATAAGAATAGATTATTATGGAACATTAATCATGATAAAATAGTATGGGAATAAAACATGTAATTGTGGAATACCATTAGGCATGTGATTTGATTTCTATATTTTCTAAGCCATTACTTCCAAAACCATCATAGTGGAAAAAGTCCATTACTGAACCGGGTTTACTTTTCATTTTAGCCCTGTATTACTAAACCCGATTTACTTTCTACTCCATCCATGTCTATCTCATGAGATATAAATCATTACCAAATGCATTATAGGTAGATATATTTCCCGCCCATCTCATATTGAAATCATTCTTACGTGTGCCACAAAACAATCATAAATCATTCATCATAACCCAAAGAATAAAATGGGTTTCATATACATCATCCATTCATAACATAATCCATAAAAAATGGATGTCATTTCATCAAAAGAAAAATCAAACCATGTAAATAATAGAGACATTATACTTGAAACATAACCCAATTAATGAATTTCATCAGAGATGGAAAATAGTTTTGATAAAACACTTGAAATGAATTTTTGAAGAAAATATCCTTTCTTCTTCAAAATCATTTTCTTTTCACAAAATGCCATGTAATTTTAAAATAAAAGGATTTTATTAAAAATAATCATGAAACATTTTAGATTAAGATTCATGAAAATAAGAAGTTATGAAACTGTAAAAAATATGTTCATGCAATATAATTTAAAAAAACATTCTTCTTGTACTTTTGACGGAAAAGTAAAAAAGTAACTCATATGACAATGAAAATAAATATTCCTTCCATACAATATGGTAAAATTCAAGAAAAGGTAAAAGTGACATTAAAAATACATGGGAGAGTAGTAAAAAGTTTATGATTTTTTTTAGAAAACATTTACATGGATGATAAACATAACCCCAGTAAATATTTATGAATAAACAATCCCGGATAAGAATGACATTGGAATAATTATCCCTTACCTTAGGTCTGATATGATTTCTACGTATCCGAACCTTCTGTATAATGATTTAAATAATTTCATTGAATTAATCTAGAATCATAATCATTGTTATGATATCATATATTTTTATATTCTTATCTTCTTATTAGTACTATTTCATTGCTACTTATTATTCGGGTGTTCATTGCTTTATGTTATTATGCGTGTTTTTTCAAATAAATTATTATTCCACTTTATAGGTTTAATATAAATCAATTAAGTAATTGTATTAGTGTAATATATATCATTTTTATTCATTAAATTCATTTATTTAATCCTAATTCAATGAATATCATGTAGAACGAGTCGCATCACATCGTGGAGACGGTAGGCCGTATGTACGCACGAGCGATGATATCATTTATATGATTGTGGAATTTTCTTGAAGTGTATAGTGTATAATATTTCAGAATAAATATCACTTTACAATAGTAATATATAGAAATTTCTTCTATCCTTATAGCCATCCAAGTATGTTAGTGATGAAATAAAATATTACACCATGACGTGGAGACGGTAAGCCGTACGTACGCATGCGTGGTGATTTAATTTTTTCATAGGATGGATAGAAGATAGAATATGGATGTTTCATATTAATAATAACATATCTGTATACAAGTGATACTAGAGTTATTATTTAATAATTAAACAACTCATATAGAGGAAGTAGAAGAAGAAATAAGTATGAAAGAATTGGTAAAAGATATTACCTTGTCTTCAACGCGCCACTTCTTAACCTCCTCTTAGGGTGATAAAGATGGTCTTTGAAAAATACCAGGACCTCTTGTAGTTTTCTAGGGAAGTAGAGAAGATAAATGGACAGGGTTTGGCCGAGCATGAAGGATAAAAATTTTGTGAAGAGGAGAGGGAGGAGGTGCCTTTTATAATGGAGGAGAGGGGCACTTTTTAAAACCTCTACAATATTAATTTATAATAAACTGAAACCCCACTTAAAATCCTAAAAAAATGAATAAAATCAAAATATTAGATTATATATGGTTGTAATCTCATAAACCAATAAAATTTAGACATGTTGGGATTTCATTTTAAATGTTATCAACTTGATTTATCCTTATTTAATCTATTTAATTTTATTTGTGGTAATAATATTCTAAATTTTAAATTGTTATAAATAACTACCTATGTGTTTTTAATTGTCCATAATTGGATACTTTATGAAATTTTAGACCATATAAATTTCCATTTATAAATTTTTAATATTTTTGTGATTTTTAAACAATTTAATAATATATCATGTTTATAAAATAACAATAGTGTCAATTTTGACACTATTAATTTATTTGTATTTAAATAAAATAATCACAAAGATTATATTCAAACCAAAGTATTTAATAGGTTTCTAACATGTCATATGAATCTATAAAATTCGTGGATAATATTAATTAGTTCATATAATATTTATTTTAATATTTTTAAAATCATTTATTTAATATTTATCTTAATAAAATAATTACTACTACATTTTTGTATAATTATTTATTATAATAATTTGTTGCATATAAAATTAAAAAATAAAAATTATGATTAATATAAATATAATATATTTCATAATAATACTTTTAATCGATTTTATTTTCTAAAACACCTAACTTTTAAAATGTAATGTTTATTATGTTATGAAGGGGACAACTTTGACATCATTTAAAATAATATAATATAAGTGTCATAATTGCTTTTTTAAGGCTCCAAATGGTCCAAAATTCGACCTTTGGATGCTTATGGTTAATATTTACCTGACCAATAAGTTTTGGTCAGGTATTTGGGATTTTTATGGGTATTATTCGATTAATTAAAAGTATATTATTGATTTTCCACTAAATAAATAATTTCTACACCATTAATGTATAAGCTATTAAGGTAATTATATTTTTCTAAAAAATTAAAAATAAATCACCATGATAAATAAAAATATTTTATATTTTAAATGAGTATTCATAACCTAATTTATATTCTGTATATCCTTATATTAAAAATAATTTAATTATTAAAGTTTGAGTGAGACATATTTCACTTTCACTTGAAAAATAAATTAAAGGTCTTAATCACATAAAATTGGGTTCTAATAGATACCATTATGACCCAAGTATATTTTAGGACTAAATATAATCATCCAATTATATTAAGACAAGTGTTAGGGTAGTTTTATAATATTAGTTTTACCCTGAATTACCTAATTTACCTTTAACTGTGGTAAATAAAATTTATCGTAGTTACTATTCATTATGTCTAAAAAATAAAAGTAGAAAATTAACGTAATTTAAACCTAGTTATTCCTAATATTGAATCCATTTTTCCAAATTCAAGACATAGAAGTTGCAGTATTTAATTTTAAATTAATCGTGCTTTTGAGGAAACATGTTTTTAAAAGATAAAACATTGCAAATGATTGAAATGTTTTACCTATTAATTCAATGTAAAATTAATGATAATGACTTGAATTATATTAAATGGTAAAAATATATTCTATTTATACTATAAAAGAATTTAATATTATAATTTAACTATATAAAATATCTTGATGAAAAATGTTGTTTTTAATTAAAATTTAGCGTATTTTTTTTATTCATCAAAATATGAACATTATCAGAAAAATATCAAATCTTTATCCGACATAAATTTTTATTTCATGATTTGAGAGAATAAGTTTATTTTGTAAAATTGAACTTATTAAAATGTTAAAAATTAGATTTAAAATGGGTGCACCATCAAAAGGAACAAAATTGCATTTTTTGAAAAACTAATTATTTTACCCGAAATATTTATTTTGTTCTCATACCATGATCTAGAAAATGTGTAAGATGAATGATAATGTTATAAAATTCAAAATTTAGTTAATAATATTCATAAAGGATAGTTCATAATATTATTATTTTAATATATCATTAAGTGAAACTCAGTATTGCATACAACACACGCAATTGAGGAAGGTCGCTCATGCGTGTAATGCAAGCCAAGTCAGGGTTACATGTATTGAAAGCTTCCTTTGGTGTTGAATATAACATAACAAAAAATTATTTCATTTATACATTGAACAAAATATATACTCAATGTTTCGTAGAATAATTTCTTCCAAAAGTACATGAAATTGTGTGTAACACGATCCAAGAATATTGTTGCATATACTGCAAACTAATACGGTGTTGCGTATAGTGAAAGATAATATTAGTGTAGCATACAATAGATGATTTAAATTAAATTGAAAAGAATATATCTCATAAAATCTCGAGGTGTTACACTACTACCCTCTTTTTGATCATAAAATTAAAAACTAACCATTAATCTCAATAACTATCACTACTACTATAATCTCATCTCTTCTTGAGCTATCTAAATCATGGAAACGATAATATAAATACCATTATTTTGGTTGACAAGATATCTCAAAATCAAATGTATGAAGGTACTCCATCCGTTTAATTTGGATTTGGCTCAAATAAAACTATGAGAATAAGCATTTAGACACTTTTGATATGAATATTATATCATCCTTTCCCAGCATACAAAATATCTTCAAAACCTTATGCCATTAACAACTTCTACAAACACTAGATCATGCATGAGATAATTGATTACTTATGGTCTGAAAATGACAACATACATGTAACAGCTTTATCTTTTTCCTGAAAAAATACTAATACTAATAAAAGATTCATAAAAATACATGGATACCTGCTTAATTGTGTCTGAAAAAAATAAGAATTTGTATTGGAGATATCCTCATCTTCATATCATTGAAATATCAACGACACTTCTCATCCCATTCAAACATCTTACATTTCAGGTCAAAACCATCATAGGGGATACAAACATATTGGTTTATTGGATGAATAATTTTTAGTATCTTTACAAAACTAGAAACTCTAATTATCAAATACATTCATAGATTGTTCCAATTACCTCACCACTTTTACTACCTTTAGATACACTCAGATACCCTCCTAGAAATCACATAACCCACGAACCAAAAATGTTGTATTAAAAACATATAAATTGACAACTTCATATATAACTTTTGATTGGTTAGTATATTTAATAAAATAATTAAATACCTTCCATAATTCATAAATAAATAGAATTAAACCAGGATGTCATATATAGGAACTATAAAAAATCTGTGAAAGTATATTTGAAAGATACAATTCCTCATGTACGTGAAAATTAATTGACCATTTGTAATACCATGTGGAATCAACAAGAATTCATAATTCATATTACATTGACTCACGGTAATAATAAAATAAAAAAGTATAATAATAATATTATTTGGATAATACATATCATAAATAGTTTCACAAGCCAAGAAAAAAAGTGTTAGTACAATATATATTAGGTATATAATCAACCTACATTATAACACATGTAAAATACACTCTCTTATTATGCTCCCATTGAACCTTATCAAGATTACTCTTAGGATTTAGTAGTATTCATAACCTATAGAAAGTAAAAAATAAAGCAGTTAGATTAGATGATCTGTAATGGAAAAAACATAGTATAATGTATTAGATAATGAACATTATTGATAACATGATGAAGATATAAATAAAATAACAAATAATCATACAACCATATTTAATAGTAATAAAATATAAAATTTCAGTATAATATTATAGAAATATTTTTATATAAATTTAAAAATTATGGAATGGTTCTAAATACATTTGAAAAATCATAAACCATGTGACCACAACCTCTGGGTGGGGTATAATTTGAAAATAATTTATAATAGTGAAAACAAGAAATTTAATGGAAATGAAATGAATCAATATTTTTCTGAATAACTTGATAACCCCCACAAAAATGTAACATAATGATAAGAACAAGAAAAACATTGGGAGAAAAACAATTATCCCACGCCTATTTGAAAAACATATTATTTCCAATAATAAAATTTTTATAAATCCCATCATTCCCACACCTATGTGAAAAAAATTCACAACCTGACCAGCCAACACCTTCCAGGCTTGCGATAAGCTGAGTGTGACTACCCAAATATCACCTCCAATAGACTTGGGGTTTATAACTATCAACAAGTAGGCATAAAAAACAAATGGTAGGCCTTAGTCTGGTACTTGTACACACACACACACACACACAAACCTACAATCCCATACAATGATGAAATAATGTAAAAACATTACCAAATGCATGAATGCATCTAAATTCCATAATTAGAGTATAAAAAATTATTGGGAAGAAAAATAAGTTCCAAATGTAAGACAAAAAATGATTATAAATAATTCTATCCTCATAGTATGAGGGGGGTATATTAAAATGGGAATCTAGGAACAAACCACAGTCTTTCTAGACCAAATTTAAGCTATGTAGTGTCATGGTTGTAAAGACCCAGAAATTTCAACGAAATTTTTTTCTTAATTTTCTTTGGAATTTTACAAGAACACATTTTCTGACGGTGCCTGATTCCAAGGCCCGGTGTGCCCGGAATTAATTTCCAAAGTTTGGATCGGGTACGTTCAGTGAACGAGCGAGCGGGAATTTCTATCTTTTGAACCGGTGCTCGGAATTGAAATCCGATTGCACCGATGAACTCGCAACGCCGGTAATCGCTTAAGAGAACCTTTACCGTAGTTGCGTTTGTGAGGGAGGAGAAGTTAATTTTTGGGGATTAATTAAAAAAGTGAATAAAATTGTTAAATCAAATTTTAACAATGTTAAGTGGTTAACTTCTACCATGGGAAGTTGGTGGTGGGCCCACATCCATCCAACTTCCCATGTGTGGAATATTTGAAAGGGTGGGGCCCACACGAACCCCCCAACCTTTTCAAGTTCCTTAAACTCCCTAACCCTCTTAACCCCTCACTTTCCAACTCCCCATTAACTCACATTCTTTAATATTTGACAACTTGATTAATTAATGAGGTGAGTTAAGTATGGTTTATTTGAATTTCAATCTTTTGAAATTCTTGCCAACACTTTGCAATTAATTAATTAAACCAACTTAATTAATTATTTTGAGTGTTTGAATTCTTTTGAATTCATTTTGCCAACATTAAAAAGTGAGAATATATTCTTCTTTTTGGGTTGGCATAAACCTTGTGGGGAGAACTAAGGAGAGGAGAAGAACTCTAGGAAGATCACCAACCTCTCGAGCAAGAACGTTCCACGTTTCCGAAGAACGTGGAGAAACACCTCCGACCATCTTCAACCGGAGTAAGGAAGGGAAGCACCGCCGCCTACAAATTATTCAGAGGGTGACGTCTCGGCTCGACTTCACTGAGCTCTTCTCCCACCAACCTAGACGGAACGACGCCTGACCTCCGCGACGCTTGTCTTCCGCGGGTCATTGAAGAACTCCGTTCTTAAAGCCGAGGTAGGGGAATTTATTTTGGAAATCTCTTATCTTTTGAGAAAAAAACGACGAGCGCGGACCAACCAATACCGGGTTGATCCGCGGATCGTCCGATCAAGCGGTTGATGATTGAGGGTTTTTATTTATTTAATTGTTCGTGAATACAAACTTGGTGGTGATCGTGGATTAAAACCCTTTTTGTTATTGAATAACGCGAGGGGGTCGGACCGCACAAACACTGCCGACCCTCCTCCTTTGTTTTTCGTGATGGTTACTTGAGGATGATACGAGAAAACGTGGTGCCGTCGCACCACACGATTTATTGCGGAAGATACGCGCGGCGCCGTCGCGCCGCGCCGTGGAAAGAAATCCAAGAACGCTACGCCGTCGCGTCGCATCGAAGAAATTCAAAGGCGCCGCAGCCGGAGAGGGGCTGCGACGGAGGGAAGCGATGTCGTCGCATCGCGCCGAACGGCATAGGCCGCGGCCGGTTCCGGGCCGCGGCGGAGCAAGATGACCGGCGGCCGGCACCGGGCCGCCGGTGTCGGCGAAGGAAGGACCGGCCGTCGCCAGTCCTTGCTTGCGAAACCGGCCGGCCAGTGCTGGCCGGTCGGGCAGTGGAGACCGGGGGAATTAATTTCCCCCGGCCGGGTCTCAAAAGTGGCCCCAGTTAAGGGGCCACGGTTCTCAAGGGGGGGGGGGGGGGGCTTGGCCCCCCGCGCGCAGCACCCGAACGACGCCCAGGTCGCGCCGCCGTGCCGGTCCCCGCCGCCGTGCCGGTCCGCGCCGCCGCGCCAGACCGCGCCGCCGTGCCGGACCGCGCCACCGCACCAGCCCGCACCGCCGGCCGGGCCGGGTTTTCCGAGCCGGGCCGGGTCATCGGGCCGGGTCGCCAGCCGGGGCGGGTCAACCCGGTTCGGCCGACCCATGGGGGGGTCGGGCCGGGTCGGCCCGGGCCCAGACCCCCAGTTTCGGACCACTTTTGGTCAAATGCCCGTATCTTGGGCTACGAGCCTCCAAATGACTCGCCGTCAGCGGCAACACGATCCTTAGATCGAGACGGTCGTTTCAGTATACTATACTCAAGGTACACCTTCCTTTTTGGGAGCCTACGTGGTTAAAACTCCATAGTTAAGCGTGCTTGGCCTAGAGTAGTGATCAGGATGGGTGACCTCCTGGGAAGTTTCCCAGGGTTGGTGTGAGACGGAAAAGCCAATAACTCTCAGACCGGGCGTCCGATTGACACGCCGTCTGTTGCGTTGAGTTCCTATTGACGATACAGAACTTTTGGCATCCTCCGCCCGAGAATTGGATGCAGATGGATAGTGGCCGGGTTGGATCGCACCGAAATCCAACCGGGCCCCTAGAACGGAAAAGCTGATATCTTTCTCACAGAACGTCCGTTTGAAGAACCGTCAGCGGGGTTGGTGATCTCGTTGAGAAATGGTCCCTATGAGTATAATCTATGAGTGTTCGGGGTATAGTTGAGTTACGGCCGGATTGGTTCGTACACGAAACCAACCGGGCCCCTGGGACGAAAAGGCTAGTAACTCACAGACCGGGCGTCCGATTGACGCGTCGTCTGTTGCGATGAGACCCCTATGAAGAGGCGGTCCTTTGAGATACTTCTTCGTGGGACTTTGAGATACTTGGAGTATCGACCTGTAGCTCGTGGAGCGGACCCTCCCAGTGACGAGCATGCGGATTACGGAGACCGTGTAACTGGCTGAGACCTGAAGACTGCTTGACCGACTCGACTTGGAGTGAGTCGACTAGCCCAGTGGACGGAGCACTACTTTCTGAGGTGCAGACCCATGGCGGACGGAGCACAACCTGTGTGACAGTGCAGACCCGCGGTACTCGTCCGGAGAGTACCTCAGCAGGCTACTAGGGGGTGTGCACTACTGTGTTTGGGTGACATACCTCGGCGGGAAGCACTACTGTGTCTGGGTGGCTGACCCGCGATACTCGACAGGAGGAGTACTTCAGCAGTCTTAGGTTAGTGAGCAGTACCTCAGAGTCGTGACAGGACCACTGTACACTCTAGAGACGGAGCTCTTCAGCAGTTACGGTTTCGATAATGAAAATCCTGGTTTGAGCTGAGACTTTTAACCTTGTGTTTACCTCATGATTGAGATGGGTCACTTCCTAACTTAGGTATATGTATGGGCATATACCTGGGTAGTGGTTATCCATTGATTTCACAATCCTTGTGTTTTCTCATGATTGAGATGGGTTACTTGATAACTTAGGTATATGTATGGGCATATACATAAGTAGAGGTTATCAGTTGAGATCTTCTTTGTGGTTATACTTGTTGGATTAGTGAGACCTTGAGGGTCTCGGGGTCCCTACTGAGTATCGTTATACTCACCCCTGCACGGGCTATGCCCGCACCTCATTGTGTTGGTTTCAGACGACAGGCAGTGCTGACGGAAGCCGAGTGTTCGAGGACTGGACGGTACCCGGAGGTGGACTACACGACGAGTCAGTACCCGGAGGTGGACTACACGATGTGACGACTCACAGAGGAGGTTGATAGACGAGAGCGTGGATGAAGCTATCTGTACCTACCCTTCAGGTAGGATCCGTGGTGGACGACCAGGAGCTGCGCAATCTGTACCTACCCTTCAGGTAGGATCCGAGGAGGACGACCCAGCAGCTGCTTCTTTCTTCCAGCTATTTGTCTTTTTGCTGTTGTAGCTTGATCAGTTGTAGTTGTACTTTCTTTTGGGTTTGTATTCTGACACATTTACTTTTCAGCTTTTCTTTTGTACTTAGTGTTTTGCTTCCACTTGTACTCTTTGGTGATTGTTTTCTTTTATAAAGGCAATGCCTTCCCAGTTATCGGGATTTTACGCCTTTGGTGCTAGTCGCCAGCCCCTAGCCTATGGAAGGCGGGCTTGGGGTAGTCACAGAACGAGCCCCGAGGACGGGTCTTGACAAATTGGTATCAGAGGCAGTTCGGTTCTACCGCATAACTTATGACTCTGACTTTTTCTTTCTGTGAAGCAATAGTGTTAAGAGTACCGAGTGTGGATTTCAGTTCAGGGAGTCCAGTGTTGGTGCGGGCGGCCGACGTATCCATACACGAGGACCCTGACAACTGATTTCCGACACTATGCACGAAAACACTGATTCCGTGTGTGTTTTCAAAGGTTTTCCCTTAAAACAGCTCAAACCAGGTCAGCTCACCAGGTATAAACGTTTGACCGTGTCACGATGTTTCTTTCAGGATGCCTTTTCACGGACGACCAGCTAGAGCCCAGAGGGATGTGCGTGCTGACAGCCTGTCGAGCGACGAGGCTTCGATGCAGGGCCCTCTTGCAGTTGAGGCACCAGTGGAGGCACCAGCGGTACTACCATACGTTGGGCCACCGATGCCACCAGCCCCAGCAGTAGGCAATGCACGACGCTTGAGCGCGCTGCACGAGTTCCAGCGCCAGAGGCCACCCAGGTTCCGGGGAGAGATGGACCCTTAGGCGGCTGAGGTTTGGCTGGAGGCTGTGGTGAGAGTCTTCAGGCTAGTGGGGACGCCGGCAGACTTCATGGTGATCTTTGCTGCCAGCCTCCTTCAGCCAGCATCAGGCAGGTGGTGGAGCCACTTGTTTCAGTTTTGCGACGGGATGACCTTCGCATGGGAAGACTTCGAGACCTTCTTCAGGGTGGAGTTTTTTCCAATAGCTCTACACCCCAAGCGTGTAGAGGAGCTTCTACCTTTGTCGCGTTTTTTTCGATCATTAGCCGAGCCATCTGCGGGAAGTAGACAGATGATGCAAAGGTCCAGGAGGACCAGACTAGCAGTTGGATGATCTCGGGTTTTAGGACCAGTGGTGCGGGGCACCCGAGGTGGGGTCAGATCCAGGCGTGCCAGAAATGGACAATGTTACTCCTACGGCGGGAAGGGTCACCTGGCACATGACTGTCCGACTCCTCGTACGGTTGATCAGAGAATGTTGGAGGAGCCACCGAGACAGAAGCAGTGGCTGGTGCTTGAGTAACAGCCGAGCAATGGACAGGGCAGTAGAGCTCCAGGAATAAGTGGACAAGAGAAGAACTAGTGGATACGTCCCTTGTACTTCTAGTTCCATTTTTCTATTGTATTCGTGTCTTGTACTATGAGCTGCAATAATAAAAAGACACTTATCTTTGAGATGTTTTCTTTCATGTCCTTTTGTTTGGTTGATACTGAGTGGTCCCGGTTAAAATGTTGACTTGACCCTCACTTTCGAGATTTATACTGGAGGGGACCCAGTGACCCCACACTGATGCCGACAGTGTGACTCGACCCTTGGAGGCGAGATTGACAGTTGGATCTCTTAGTAGTTACGTCGAGGCCTTACGAGGTCATCCATGGCATGAATGCATCATTCATGTCAGGATTGACTGTATTAGGCAACGAATGTTGTTCATCCAGGGGATGAGACCAGGTTTCTCTTATCGGCAAAGAAGAAATCATAGCAGCTCTTGTGAGACTAAAGGAGGTGCAGTTCATCCAGGAGAGGATGAAGACTGCATAGTGCAGTAAGAAACAGGGAACCGATGCCAGTCTTAGAGACTCGGGCGTGTTAAATGTTTCAAGAAGAGGAATTTTTAAATAGAGATGAGTCTGCGAAGCGGCAGACATGGAGGCAGATCTAGGAGAGCAGCATGAGGTGGTGTACATCCTAACATTGTACAACCACCCGCCTTAGTTATTCCTGCCAGGCTCAGGGAGCTGTAGGGAATTGGAAGAATGCGGCTGCATGCGGTCAAGGAGTGCGACCCAATGGCTCTAGAAATGATTCAAGGGACAGTCTGTGTCCACTACTAGCTGCTGTAGTAACAGACGTCGATACGAATCATTCCTCGCTTTCACAAATCTTGTTCCAGACCTAGAGTTTCCGGTAAGACGTGGACATGACCCTCACGTCTAGAGATACCTTGGGAGGAGACTCGATAATCACACTTACGCCGATGGTGTGGTCAGACCCTCGAGGCGAGAGTTTCGGTTGGAATCTCTTGGTGGCAGTGTCGAGGCCTTACGACGTTAGTTTGAGTATGGAATGGGCAATAACTGTTCATACTCAAATTGACGGTTTTAGGAAAACGTCGGGATGGGTTTTCCTTGGTCGGCGGAAAAGGAAACCCCAGGCAGTGCTGGGTAACTCTTGCACAGGAGGGTGCGACCAATCACTCTTGAGTCGGTCAACCTTACCCTTGTGGCAGCAGCCTTTCGAGTTCTAGTTCTAACAGAAAATGGAGACCTCTGGAGTTCGAGGATGACGATCACGTCCTTATACGGGTATCACCTCGACGAGGTTTACGGAGATGTGGCCAAGGCGGCAAGTTATCTCCGGGGTTCAGCGGACCTTCTTAGGTCCCCAGCTAGGTAGGCGGGGTGGTTTACCGCTTGATCCATTTACCGCAGTTGCACCAGGTGCACGACGACTTCCACGTATCTCAACTGAGGAGATACGTGCTCGACCCTTCGCTTACCATCGACCATGAGGAGCTAGACGATGGCGATGGGGTGTCTTTCACGGAGATTTCGGTGGGGATCGAGGATCGATAAGAGAAGATCCTACGAGGATGATCGATTCCTCGGGTGCACTTTCTTTGGCAGTACGGAGCCTCCAGGTAAGCACATGGGAGCGGAAGGCTCAGATGCGTGCTCTGTACCACTTTTGTGACCCTAGTTTGTGTTGAAGCTTTACGGGGACATAAAGCCCTGAGGTGGGAGTAATGTAAAGACCCGGAAATTTCAAGGAAATTTTTTTCTTAATTTTCTTTGGAATTTTACAAGAACGCAGTTTCTGACGGTGCCTGATTCCAAGGCCCGGTGTGCCCGGAATTAATTTCCAAATTTTGGCTCGGGTACGTTCAGTGAACGAGCGAGCGGGAATTTCTATCTTTTGAACCGGTGCTCGGAATTTAAATCTGATTGCACCGATGAACTCGCAACGCCGGTAATCGCTTAAGAGAACCTTTACCGTAGTTGCGTTTGTGCGGGAGGAGAAGTTAATTTTTGGGGTTTAATTAAAAAAGTGAATAAAATTGTTAAATCAAATTTTTACAATGTTAAGTGGTTAACTTCTCCCATGGGAAGTTGGTGGTGGGCCCACATCCATCCAACTTCCCATGTGTGGAATATTTGAAAGGGTGGGGCCCACACGAACCCCCCCACCTTTTCAAGTTCCTTAAACTCCCTAACCCTTTTAACCCCTCACTTTCCAACTCCCCATTAACTCACATTCTTTAATATTTGACAACTTGACTAATTAATGAGGTGAGTTAAGTATGGTTTATTTGAATTTCAATCTTTTGAAATTCTTGCCAACACTTTGCAATTAATTAATTAAACCAACTTAATTAATTATTTTGAGTGTTTGAATTCTTTTGAATTCATTTTGCCAACATTAAAAAGTGAGATTATATTCTTCTTTTTTGGGTTGGCATAAACCTTGTGGGGAGAACTAAGGAGAGGAGAAGAACTCTTGGAAGATCACCAACCTCTCGAGCAAGAACGTTCCACGTTTCCGAAGAACGTGAAGCAACACCTCCGACCATCTTCAACCGGAGTAAGGAAGGGAAGCACCGCCGCCTACAAAGTATTCAGAGTGTGACGTCTCGGCTCGACTTCACTGAGCTCTTCTCCCACCAACATAGACAGAACGACGCCCGACCTCCGCGACGCTTGTCTTCCGTGGGTCATTGAAGAACTCCGTTCTTGAAGCCGAGGTAGGGGAATTTATTTTGGAATTCTCTTATCTTTTGAGAAAAAAACGACGAGCGCGGACCAACCAATACCGGGTTGATCCGCGAATCGTCCGATCAAGCGGTTGATGATTGAGGGTTTTTATTTATTTAATTGTTCGTGAATACAAACTTGGTGGTGATCGTGGATTAAAACCCTTTTTGTTATTGAATAACGCGAGGGGGTCGGACCGCACAAACACTGCCGACCCTCCTCCTTTGTTTTTCGTGATGGTTTCTTGAGGATGATACGAGAAAACGTGGTGTCGTCGCACCACACGATTTATTGCAGAAGATACGCGCGGCGCCGTTGCGCCGCGCCGTGGAAAAAAATCCAAGAACGCGACGCCGTCGCGTCGCGTCGAAGAAAGTCAAAGGTGCCGCAGCCGGAGCGGGGCTGCGACGGAGGGAAGCGATGTCGTCGCATCGCGCCGAACGGCATAGGCCGCGGCCGGTTCAGGTCCGCGGCGGAGCAAGATGACCGGCGGCCGGCACCGGACCGCCGGTGTCGGCGAAGGAAGGACCGGCCGTCGCCGGTCCTTGCTTGCGAAACCGGCCGGCCAGTGCGGGCCAGCCGGGCAGTGGAGACCGGGGGAATTAATTTCCCCCGGCCGGGTCTCAAAAGTGGCCCCAGTTAAGGGGCCACGGTTCTCAAGGGGGGGGGGGGCTTTTCCCCCCGCGCGCGGCACCCGAACGGCTCCCAGGCCGCGCCGCCGTGCCGGTCCGCGCCGCCGGCCGGGCCGGGTTTTCCGAGCCGGGCCGGGTCGTCGGGCCGGGTCGCCAGCCGGGGCGGGTCGACCCGGTTCGGCCGACCCATGGGGGGGTCGGGCCGGGTCGGCCCGGGCCCAGACCCCCAGTTTCGGACCACTTTTGGTCAAATGCCCGTATCTTGGGCTACAGGCCTCCAAACGACTCGCCGTCAGCGGCAACGCGATCCTTGGATCGAGACGGTATTTTCAGTATACTATACTCAAGGTACACGTTACCTTTTGGGAGCCTACGTGGTTAAAACTCCATAGTTAAGCGTGTTTGGCCTAGAGTAGTGATCAGGATGGGTGACCTCCTGGGAAGTTTCCCAGGGTTGGTGTGAGACGGAAAAGCCAATAACTCTCAGACCGGGCGTCCGATTGACGCGCCGTCTGTTGCGTTGAGTTCCTGTTGACGATACAGAACTTTTGGCATCCTCCGCCCGAGAATTGGATGCAGATGGATAGTGGCCGGGTTGGATCGCACCGAAATCCAACCGGGCCCCTGGAACGGAAAAGCTGATATCTTTCTGACAGAACGTCCATTTGACGAACCGTCAGCGGGGTTGGTGATCTCGTTGAAGAACGATCCCTATGAGTATAATCTATGAGGGTTCAGGGTATAGTTGAGTTACGGCCGGATTGGTTCGTACACGAAACCAACCGGGCCCCTGGGACGAAAAGGCTAGTAACTCACAGACCGGGCGTCCGATTGACGCATCGTCTGTTGCGATGAGACCCCTATGAAGAGGCGGTCCTTTGAGATACTTCTTCGTGGGACTTTGAGATACATGGAGTATCGACCTGTAGCTCGTGGAGCGGACCCTCCCAGTGACGAGCGTGCGGATTACGGAGACCGTGTAACTGGCTGAGACCTGACGACTGCTTGACCAACTCAACTTGGAGTGAGTCGACTAGCCCAGTGGACGGAGCACTACTTTCTGACGTGCAGACCCATGGTGGATGGAGCACTACCTGTGTGACAGTGCAGACCCGCGGTACTCGTCCGGAGAGTACCTCAGCAGGCTACTAGGGGGTGTGCACTACTGTGTTTGGGTGACATACCTCGGCGGGAAGCACTACTGTGTCTGGGTGGCTGACCCACAGTACTCGACAGGAGGAGTACTTCAGTAGTCTTAGGTTAGTGAGCAGTACCTCGGAGTCGTGACAGGACCACTGTACACTCTAGAGACGGAGCTCTTCAGCAGTTACAGTTTCGATAATGAAAATCCTGGTTTGAGATGAGACTTTTAACCTTGTGTTTACCTCATGATTGAGATGGGTCACTTCCTAACATAGGTATATGTATGGGCATATACCTGGGTAGTGGTTATCCGTTGATTTCACAATCCCTGTGTTTTCTAATGATTTTGATGGGTTACTTGATAACTTAGGTATATGTATGGGCATATACCTAACTAGAGGTTATCTGTTGAGATCTTATTTGTGGTTATCCTTGTTGGATTAGTGAGACCTTGAGGGTCTCGGGGTCCCTACTGAGTATCGTTATACTCACCCCTGCACGGGCTATGCCCGCACCTCGTTGTGTTGATTGCAGACGATGGGCAGTGCTGACGGAAGCCGAGTGTTCGAGGACTGGACGGTACCCAGAGGTGGACTACACGACGAGTCAGTACCCGGAGGTGGAATAAACGACGTGACGACTCACAGAGGAGGTTGACAGACGAGAGCGTGGATGAAGCTATCTGTACCTACCCTTCAGTTAGGATCCATGGTGGACGACCAGGAGCTGCGCTATCTGTACCTACCCTTCAGGTAGGATCCGAGGAGAACGACCCAGCAGCTGCTTCTTTCTTCCAGCTGTTTGTCTTTTTGCTGTTGTACCTTGTTCAGTTGTAGTTGTAATTTCTTTTGGGTTTGTATTCTGACCCATTTACTTTTCAGATTTTCTTTTGTACTTAGTGTTTTGCTTCCACTTGTACTCTTTGGTGCTTGTTTTCTTTTATAAAGGCAATGCCTTCACAGTTATCGGGATTTTACGCCTTTGGTGCTAGTCTCCAGCCCCTAGCCTATGGAAGGCGGGCTTGGGGTAGTCACGGAACGAGCCCCGAGGACGGGTCGTGACAATGGTGAACTAAAAACCTTATGTAATGGACATTCGTCAAGAAAATACAGGACATGTGTGGGTAGATCCCATATACGGGTGAGTATAAAAACACCTATTAGATAACCCTAAAATTACCATACATAAAGCATCTATAGTATTCAATTTATCATACGATATGTAATTCATAATAGTATCTATACCATAAAACATTTTGATATAATCATTGTAGAGGATAATTATCAAGGTAAGGTCACAACCATATTGCTAGGCTAAGATTTGTTTTCAATAGTCTATAACCACAGTCATAAGAGAGATCTCACTCCATGAGTCAGATAATACAAGTGATGTCCACATGATATTTCATCCTCATTTTGTCTCACCATAAGGGAGTACATTTTAGATGTATGAAGAGATAGATACATAGTTATGGTCACACTGATGGATTTGGGGTAAAATTGACTAACATCATATGGATTAAACATATATATATATAATGTATTAATGGCCCTGTATAGTTCTCACACTAATTATAATAATTAAATTTGGGGAAGACGATGATAGTGAATCTAATCCCACCCTCTTCTAGAGAAACATACAATGATGTCCTAAAGTAGTCCCATGTAGAGGATCATAATCCTTCTGAAATGATGAAATTCCTTAATATACCCTAGAAAATATGGATTTTGGGATACACCTTTAAGGAAAATAGTCCATGATGTGGAAAAAAGGTCTATACATCGTCTTTGAAGTATACAAAATGTAATATTTGTACACCTAATGTACTTTCTAGACACATAATTCATTTTGAGAACTAGGTCTATCCATGTACCACAGACTATATCCATATCTACAATTGTATACAAATGAACGTGTCGAGATACCTAGTTGTTTATATGTACTAGGCCTTATCTGAGTAAATAAATATACCCATGCACTCTAGCCATGTCATGTACCAAACCAGTTTCATGTCTGCATATCATCTCGGATACATTCCGTGCTATCAGGTAAGGATCACATGGCATGTGAGATTTTTTAAGTGGTTTCTAATCTCAAAATTCAAATGAAACCCAAGAACTAAATCCAGGTTCCCATATATTGTATGTTTTTTCTCATTAAATTTTGTGTAGTGTAGAAATTTATTGAATCCAAAGATATTCATATATATTCCTCCTCCATCACTTCCACTCATCTTTCTCCTACAAAATTTTCTAAAAACCACATATCTCAATCAGCCAGAATCAATCACCTTAAGGGACCTCATTTCCATCCATTCTAATTGATAGAGAAATCAGAAATAATGATTTATTCCATCAATTCCATCTGAAACTACAACTGGGGTCCCAATATCTGAAACCAATCCACATTCGTCACCATTGTTTCTCAATCCCATCAACAATTTGAAACTAGATCTGAAATACCAATCCTTTGAGACAATAAATGGGTGTGAACCCATTAATTACATGGTATGTTTCTTGTCAAATTTTGTTACATTTATTCATTTACTCCATGATCGTCATTTCGATCATGTTTTGTTTGGTTCTTACGTAGGTGTGATTTGAGTGAAATTTGGAAACTTTTGGTGGCTATTTGGGCTATGCAATATTTAAGAATAAATTTCCCACACCGTACACCATACCTGTGAAAACTATGTAACCCTGGACAGTGGGAGGATTCATAGTTAGAACACTATTTGAAAAACAATACACCCTCCTAGTAAAAACCATGAACACCGGTATATGGGTGCACAAATTAGGGTGCATGATTTGTCTAACTGAGTGACCTTGTATACTTAACTTTGAAAGCATGACTCTTTTATTCTGAAGAATTATAAAAAAACCCCAAAACACATTTTTAAGGTCCCAATGATTCTTAAGTCAACATAAATCAATTTACAATGTTTTGGAGACTCCCAATAAATGATTTTGTATCCACAAAACCATTTATTTTTTTGATCTAATTGTATAGGATCTCGTTATATGTTCTCCTAGTAAGTGAATCTCCCCTCATGTATCTTCTCCATCTTCCTCTTTCACTCCACCTTAGCGAGTATAAGATTGTTACATTGCCAATGGATTTAAAAACCTTTTAATTTAATCTAGAATATAGTTTTGAATTATTGATCTCTATTTTTGTTGTTTTTAATGTGATAATACCATTATGGGCATTGTGAATTGTGTTTTCCATGATTCAATTTAGGTGGTAGAATTTGATATTTTCCAAATAAGTATGCCCTTATTTTCGTGATTATTAAAATATATTTCAAATATTTTATGAACACCTAAAATTTATGTATTTTGGAATTCATATTTGAATTCAAATTGAATTTTGGAAAACCCCCAATTCCAATGGATATAGAATTGGGATCTATTTTTAAATTTATAGAATTTGTGAAATGATATGAGAATTGAATTGAAAAAATAGATTAAATTGTATTGATATAAACCAATAATTGGTTTTCTTTTATAAATTCATGAATTTATTGAAAACACATATTTTTGTTTTGAAAATTTAATTAAATTGAAACTAAAAATCCTAAAATTGATGAATTGAATATTATTGATTTATTTATTGTGAAAATTCAATCCAAGGTAGTTAGTAGATTATATGGGACAATAATTCAAGGATTGTTATTCCCGAGAAATGGATTTATGATTAAATTGAAAAAAAATCAGGTAGATCTTATCTCTGATGAGATGTTCATGAGAATTATTCAGCCTAATCCTAAAGGATTTGTGCACACATATAGACATGAGAATTGATATGAGATTCTAGGGGATCCTATAACTAGATACTATCGAACAATAGGGAATATAGCCATGGTTCTTAATGTGATCATTTTGATGTATATATATATTCTATTGATTATTGAACTATTTTATCTCACACCATAAATTTTCCTTCAGGCATTTGAATATTTTTCACTTCAAGGTTCAAGATAATGTATATTTCCTCTTAAAGGTGGTTGAATTTCTTAATAATTTTTGCATAAAATGATGTTTAAATTGGGATAATGGGTTTATCTTATCACATTGTATGTACTTTGAGTATGCTCTATTTTGGGTCATGATATAACTATTTGGTTTTTGGTACATTCTCCATTATAGAGTTTTGATTATACTGACTTGTTTCTTTTTCATCTGGAGTTATGTGGAAAATTCATTACCACTTTTATATTGTATGATATCTGGTGGTTATTGTCATACCATGGGGATCGATAATTCCCTTCAATACATTCAAGTGACATCGTAGGTATTAGTGTATTAATATATATGATATTGTTAATGAAAAATTGGTATTAAAGGTATAGGGTGATCATCTTTTCATGAGGTAAATTTGTATTTTACAATATCTTATGAGGACATATGAGGTAGATATGAGTGACTTCCAAGCTATCTCTTATCATAATAATTCTTAAGTCATAATTGGTGGTTTGGGAATAATGTCTTTAAGAAACATATGCTATAATTATATTCATTCTAAGATTTTGAGTTGGATAAGATGTAATACATATCTTTTTTTCTTATCTAGTGTGATCAATTTTACCATTTCTCTTTTTTGAGTTGTTTTTCTGAGTAATCTTTTGATGTCATCAATGTTGTATGAAGATGTCATGTTCTACCATTCCATAACAAATACATGTGATTAGGCCCTATGTGGATTCTATAGGTGGACTATTTCAAGATAATCCTCTTGTTGACTAGAATATTGTTGAGGTTATTATATGTGTTTTCCAGGATCTAAGAGAGGAACTAGAACTTTTTCTCATTCAGGACGCAGCTATGGAAATTCAAAGGGATGACTCAATGAATCATTCATATCTGTTGTTTACCTGTAACCCACCATCATTCAATGGATAAAATTATCCACAAGATTCTATGTATTGGTAGAGGAACATAGTGTTATTTTTTGGGTTCTTGTAAATGCCTTATTTTGTTAAGGTGAAATGTGCCACCTTCAAGACGGAAGGACCTAGAACGAGATTGTGGGACATAATGGAGAGAGTGAATAAGGATGGGCATTTAGAGTTGAATGACATAAAGGTTCATTTAATGGACTAATTTTATTTAAAATATATCATATTGTCTAATGATATGGATTTCTTCAAACATGATCATGCCGGTAGGACCGTGATGAAGTATGAAATCTTCATTACTGATCTTGTGCAAGAAGAACCTGAGATGTTATCTAATCAGAAGACAATGATCCAACAACTCTATATGGGAATTCGATCTGATATTTGGTCTATGGGTTTTTAGATTAATATTCTATCTTATATGGAAGTGATGGATAAGTATTTGATGGAGGATCACGACATAGCTGGAATTTTAGGGCAGATGATAGCTCTTTTTCCTCCAAGTGGATGTTAAATGATTTACCATAAATGGAATAGGAATTGTGATATATATCATGATGGTTCTTAAAAGAAGGTTTCTTCATATCCTTTGGATGAACCTGGAAGATGACTTTAAAGTTACTTCTATTTTGGCATTCTAGGGAATTTAAAATGATTTTTCACTAAGGCAACTAAGATATGGTTCTCTTTCCGATGATCATATCACATGAAGAATTCTGTTAAATATTTTTTGACCTATGTAGTGGAATGAGAACATTATAAAAAAAGTACATCGGTGCATTCATATACTTCATGAACAAAGAGGTTTTATCCATAGGCATCTGGATAGATGCTTCATCATGTTGTGGATGAGTCTCCAGAGGAAGCAGATATGTGTCTAGAAACCTCCATAGGTACCATCACTATAACATAATTATTATAGACTAAGTTTTATTATTATTGGTTAATCTCATTCATTTATATGTACTTTTATTGTTTACTAGAAAAATATTTGTATGGATATTTTAACTTATGTGATTGATATTACTGCACCCCTCATAATGATGAGAGAGAGGGATATTTATTATCCTGCTTGTAATTTATCATTATTAGAGATTAATTTTACCAAGATTATTTTAGTTCTCAAAGTAAAATATCATTTTTCTATTTTTGGGATGGATTGGCTCATGGTAATAAATATTTAATTGATTATTATATTTGATGTTTCTCCTTTAACACACTGGATGGGGTGTGCCACATCTTTTAGTTAGAGTGGGACTCAGATTCGAGTAGAGATGGACCTTATTATATTGAGTTAGTGAAATAAATATTAGTGTTTTATTATGATATGGAGAGGTAATATTTGAAAAATGATCTCAATTTAGTTCCTATCAAGTTTGTAGTTTTGTATCCTTATGATTAGTGTGGTCTACCTCTGGTAAGAGAGGTATAGTTTTCTATAGATTAGTGAATTACACTGAGTTATTACATATTAATTTATACTAGAAGGAACTAACTAAAATTAATGAAGTTAAAAATCAATTGGTTGATCTATTAGTTAAAGTATTTATATTCCAATGTGTTTCACCATGGGCGGCGTGCTCTCTCTACACTAAATTTTTTTAATAAACACTTTTACATTGTATTGACTAACAGAAACTCAACATAGTTATGGTAACAAGTATCAATTTACAAAAATTTATTCTATATTTATCCAATTGAATGGGGAAATGTGGTTTTCAGAGATTGATCTTTGGTCTAGTTTTCCCCAGTTGAGAAAAACAGAATCCAAAATTTAGAAAATTTCATTCAAGATGATTTTTGTCCATTATAAGTACATTATCATTTCATTTATCCAAACCAATTATCCTACAATCCTTATGGATATGTTGAACAATATCTTACATGAATATATTGATATATTCATGGTTGTCTTTTTTGATGAAATCATAGTGTAATCTATGTGCAAGGAGGATCATGTCCATCATCTGAGAGTAGTTATAGAATTATTGAGAAATCTCCAAATTTATGCGAAGATTTGGAAATGGTATTTATATATTTATGAAGTGACATTCTTGGGACACATGGTCTCAGAATAAGGTATTTCAGTTATCCTCAAAAAGGTGAATTCTTTTATGGAACAGTACAAACCATGTATGGAATATGAGATTCATAGTTTCATTGTTTTAGTGGGTTATTATTATATATTATTAAAGTATTCATTAATGATGGATTATCCTATGACTACTCTCAACTTAGAGGATTTGATGTTTTCCGTGGATTATAATTTTCATATTTCATTTGTTGAGTTAAAATGCAACTTGACTTCTACAAAATTGTTGATTCTTTCCAAGGCTAGGTAGGGGTTTGTATTTCTCTATGTCACTTCATGTTTGGGTTGGAGATGTGTTTTTATATAGGTTAATCATGTTGTATCCTATGTCTCTCTTCAGTATAGTCCAACCGATAAGATTTCTCTAACCCCTAACCTTGAACTCACAATCATGATGCATCCTCTTAAGAGTTGGAAGCATAACCTTATCAGAGAATGGTTTACCATATATTCCAACCACATGATCACAGTTAATATATTGTCTAAACAATATTTGAATCCTTAAATGTGGCATTGGGGGGAGTACCTTAAGTAATTTAATTTTGAAATCTCTTATCCCTTAGGGTAACATAATGTCATCGATGATGCTTTGAGTAGGATACTTCTGACAAAATTTATGATGGAATCATCAGAAAAGATGAACATGATGCCTCATTTTGAAAAGTTTCAATTAGGGTATCAAAAAAATGAGGTGAAAGTTGTTGTGGTTGTGTTCAGTTAACATACTCTCTTATCGAGGTGATTATTTATGAACAATAACTTGATGACAAATTAAGTATCATTATGGAATCTCTTTATGGTTTGGAGACCACTATTGAGTGATTTTTCACAATAGAGGGTATTATATGTTTTTAGAATAGTTTTGTTGTTGTTTCATTATCCATGAGAAATATGTTATGTGGTATTTCAATAATTTCCAATGGGATGTGCATCGAGGAACCTTAATGAGGATCTATGACATGCATCAATGTTTATGGATTCCATATTTGAGATGAGAAATTACTAATTTTGATTCGTATTATTATACATACCAATATGTCAAGGCAGATCATTATGGACCTTCCGGCTTACTTTTCCACTTAGAATGATGACTTATAAGTGGGATGGGATCTATATGGAATTTTGTTTGGGTTTTATGTAACATGAGATCTATAATTAAGATAATGGTTTTCATTGATAGTCTGAAAATGTTGGCTCACTTTATACCCATTCATGATATGAACAATGTAGAGGATTTGTGAAATCACTCTGTGTAAGTGATTTTTAATTTTCGTGGAGATACATATGTTATAGTCTCTGATATAGATCCCAATTTCAGTTACTTATTTTGGAGAGTCCTCCACATGGTGCTGGGATATCTTGTTTGTTTGAGTATGACATACCATCCATAGAAGGATGGGTAGATAAATAGGGTCATACAGATATTTGAGGATATTTTTTGTGACTACATTCTTGATTTTTATAGTGGTTAGGACTACGATTTGAGATTAGATGATTTTATTATAAAAATAGTTACCAGTCTATGATTAGAATGTCGTTTTTAAAGATTTTTATGGATGACCTTGAAAATAGTCATTTTTGGTTGCAGATCAGTGAGAGTTCATTTATTTGACTGAGCTTGGTATAGGAGACATCGTAAAATATTCAGTTGATTAATTATTGATTTTTATCGAATAGATATGGTATAAATCATAGGCATATTTTCATCATGGGCTATTGGAGCTTTTAGACGGTGACTAGGTGTTAGTGAATGTTTCACCTTGTTCAGGTCATTGATGGATTGGGTGGTACGAGAATGTTTCTCCTCCTTTTGTAGATAATTTTGCAGTTGATGATAAGGTATGGAATGTATATTTGTATTTGTAACTTCAATCACATTTGAAATTGAAAAAAAAATCAAGTATCTCATTTATGAAAGTACATCTCTTATACATATTATTTTTCCATCTAGATTTATGTTGTTGTTGAGCATAATTTATCTTTAAATGAGAATCTAGTCATGTTTTTCGATTATAAGGTAGTAATACTCTTTGGTAGGATGATACCTTTTTGGCATGTTCTATGCAATCAAAATTCTTATTCACATGAGGCTTAGGAGTGTGAGGCACTGATGAGAGAGAAGTAGCCTCATCTATTCGATATGAAAACTTCTTGACAGGCTTTATATGGATATAATTTTTCTATGGTGGGTAGGTTGTAATAAAATTACAGTTGTTTTAAGGTAAAACATGTTCACATTTTTATCATGATCTATATTGTTGATGTTTATGGGCTATTCAAGATAAATATGGAAAATTTGGAGGGATATTTTTTTATGCACGTTTGGCACATAGTTTTCGAGGATCGTGCATCATCCTAGTGGAATCCATGGAACCCATGATTGTGGGGGTTTGAATGGTTGTTTCAGGATTTGAAAAAAATGTGTTCCCACATAGTATATACCCTTCTATCTAATATAGGGAACATGTGAGTAGTTAACATAGATTTTCTAACCATGTAGCCTCTGCTTTCTAATTGTGATCCTAAAACATTTTTAATTCTAAAAATTATAAAAAAATTATCAAACCCATTTTAAGACCCCAAAAAATCCCAAATCACACTAAATAAATTCACTAGGTTTTGGATGCACTTAATAAATTATTTTTTTTATCCTCCAAATCCATTTCATCGAAGAATGAATCATGAAAGATCTCATTTGATCTCTTCTATGTATGTGAGTCTCCTCTCACATGTCTTCTTAGGCTCCATATTTCACTCCTCAATCGAGTGTCATAATATCACTTTTTTATGAATCTAAATTCATTTTCATAGAATATTGATTCTATGTTTTATTTATTGACCTCTATTTCTTTTGTTATTAGTTGACAAATCCCTTTAGAGTTGTTTTGTATTGTTTATTCCATGATTAATGGTAGGTGGATCTGATTGAGATGTAAAAAATAAGTAAAACATGATGTTATTTATTTTTAAAATACATTTCATTTGTTTTATGAAAATTTAAATTGATATATTTTTGAAATTTTATTTGAATTGTCATAGATATTTGGGAAAAGCCGAAATTCTAATGGAAATAAATTTTCTATGTATTTTAAAATTAATTGAATTTATGAAATTATTTGACAATTGATTTTATGAAATGGATTAAATTAAATTGATAAAAACCTATTTTTTGATTTTCATAAAGGGGTGAATAGATTAAAACCCCATGTTTTAGTTTTGAAATTGAATTGGAATGTTTAAACTTAAAATTTGGCATTTGATAAGTTGTCACTTATTTAATGATTGATTGAGAACATGTGAGCCTTGGTAGTTAGCATGTTTTTTTCATTAGGCATTAAATAATTATTATTCCCTTAAAATTTATTGATTATGAAAGATAAAAAAAATATACTTGTGTAATTCTTATCGTCATTGGGATGTTGATGATACCAATTCATCCTAATCCTAAGCGATGCATCTACAAATATTTTCATGATCACTGATACGAAATGTCTGAGGATTGTATAACCTAAAACAATTGCACCACATGGTAGATGACTATGGTTCTTGTTTTCATTATTTTTAAATACATTTATGTCCTGATGAGGGGAATTTTGAATTATTGCTAGTGTTTTTACACAATGTGATTTATAATAAATGTTTTCTAAGCCATGATTGAAATGATTCTAAAATTTTTGAGAATACCGACCATTTTTTTCAAATTTTGATGTGTATTTCTAGACCTTATTTGGTGAAGATTAGAATAATTAGTTCGTTTATTATTGTTTCATCTATTATAGAACTCTTGGTGATACCCCCTGGATTTTTTGGATTATACTAAAACTTTTTATCAAGGCCTTTTTAGAATTCCTTCTACTAAGTAAAAGAAAAGGGAAAATTATTATTGCTAAAGATGGATGTTCATGATCCTTAAGTGTAACTCCCAGACCCTAGAAGCCCAAAACTGGTGCATAATTTTTTTACATTGGCATTATTACATGGAATCAATTCCAAAAGGGTGGTTTATTTTAATAGTCCTGGAAATACATATTACATATATGATACTCATAAGACATTAAGAAATATGAAAAAAAACATGATATATAAAAAATAACATAAAATGAATCCTTAAATTCTTATTGAAACAATTCTTCTTCACAATCAAGGCAAAGGAAGGAAAATAAGGGTGAACTGAAATGATCAGTAAGGGTAAGTAAAGTGGAAAAAATAATGAATCAATAGGAATAAATTAACAGTAAATTGTAAATAACTAATAAAAATTACATTCAAACAACTTGATAAGGAAACATCATCATGGAAAAGTAATAACCCAAAAAATATGTTCTATTTAATAAATTAATTGAAATGAAATGCATCCATATAGAATTAGACAAAAAATATCATGGGTAAATAATAAAAATAAAATTATCAATAAAAGAAATTATTAAATAACAAATTTCATTTTTACCAAGAACATGATACCTTTACGGTCAAGATACAATTTATCCTTTTCTAGTTTTTCAGGATTATTCATTCCACGAGACTACTAATGCATCGAAAGGCTTTTATTAACCAGTCTCTAACCCGTAGGGATTTCCTTAAATGGTCCCCAACATGTGTATTTCATATACAAATAATTAATCATGGATTTAATAAAAAACATATAATTTTCAAATATCTAAATTTAATAAAATGTTTGGATTTATTAACAATACTTCAAATGAGAATAAGTAACAATAAGGGTTACTGATATTAAAACATTCTCGAGGATAAATAATATTTAAATATTCCAATGTTTCTCATCCCACTTTGAAATAATTAAATAATAATTCCCCATGAATTAAATGAATCATATAATATTATGAGAATAACATGATTCATGGTCTAACATGTCAACTAAATTATATACACCATATCCTCCAAATCAATTTTTTCATTTTCAATAAACCACTTTTGGGTTAGTGGGAACCTCACAAAAAACAGGAAACAGCCAATCCAGAACCCGAAAAAAGTCAATCCATAAATTCAAATTTCAAAAAGAAACTAGAGAAATCATACCACGGACTCCAAGCCCCATCGTCGAAATCACTGTACACATTCAAAAGGTCACAAAAAATTAAAATCTGCAATGACCACTTCAATAGAAAACCACCGTCTTCATCATGGAGAAATAAACCAGCTTCCAAGCTGCCATCAAATAAGAATCACCATCGACAGGCTCGACTGAGAAAAAAGGAATCGACTGAAATTTTGAGGGGAAAAACCAAATCTAACAATCCAGGACCAACATGACCACCGACACAGGGTTTAACCTCTTAGAATGCCAACTATTACTCAAACAATACCATCCCAAAGCTTCTATAGGAACCATCGCACCAGAACGACCAGTCTTGTGACGAACGACCAGGAAGCCAGAGCAGAGTTTAAAGTGGAGAAGACTTACCAGTGGGCTGCAACCTTTGACTCAACGCAATAATCAGAAGCATCAAAACATGTCCAAGTTGAAGAAACACCATGAAAGGCAACGAACCAGTCGAAATTGTCCTTGAAGAGGAAACACAAGCGAGCCTTGATGAAGCCAAAAGAACCTGAGCAAGCCACCTCCGTCACAGACCCAATCCACCGATGACCCATCGAGTTCGGCCAAGATGGGGCCTTGCACGATGGGGGCGATGGAAATAGCCGCGGAGGAGGGGTAACAGGCCTCGAATCACCGACAAGAAGAGGAAAGGGGAAAGATGAACAAGAGATCCCCGACGCACCAGAAGAGAAGGCTGATGTAGTGCCATCAGTAAAGAGGTAGGGGTCAAGAGGAGTGTCGGGAAGAGAAAACCCTAATCACTGAGAGAGAGAAATGCAATGGGAGAAAGGAGGCTAGGATGAGAGCAGGGGAACGAGAGTGAGAGAAGTGGAGGAACATCGGAGAAGCACCTTCACTGCATGTGAAGCAACGAGAGGGAGGGAGCGGAGACGACACTGGGAAAAAACCCTAGCCTGAGAGGAGAGTGCCGACCCGGAGAGTGTGGAGCCATCCCACAACCATATATATACACCATATAAGAGTGAGTTGGTGTATAACAAAAAAATAGTCTCAGTGAAATAAGAATTGCGATGAAATCCCTTACCTCAATGTTGTTTTTTTAGTTATCCTTTTTTATATTTTTATAATATATTTTAATAAATTCATCCATAAATATAATCCTATTTATAATATCATATATTAATTTATTATAATATTTTATTACACTTTTTTTAACACTCTTTCATTATTTTAACTATTTCATGTGTTGATTGCCTGGTTCTAACTTTTCGTTTGTTGATCATGTCACATAGATGATGATTTCACCATCTAAAGAATGTAAATAATGATTTAATTATCATATATTTTAATTACATGAGAATTTATAAAAATATACAATTTTGGAGATAATAAATTAAATTCTCCATTCATAGAGACTGTAGATCATATGTACACATGAACACTAGTTTCACTTTTTGTAATATTAATAGATATAAAAGTAAATTATATATGTATATTATATTTAAAGTACCATATATATGTTATATATGTTACATAGGTTTAATTATACCATCCTTTATACATTCCATATATGGCCTGAACATGTCCCATCACTTTGAGAGGGCGGTAGTCCACACTTCATAAAACGAAATTTTTGTATTTACACAAGATGGAAAGAATAATGGTATATTATAAATAAAAATTAAAGAAGAATAAAATAATTTAAAATATCATATAAATAATATATAAATATAAAAACCATAATAATGGCCACCATTAAAGGTGGTAATGGAAAAAATGAACAATCATCATTTTGTGAGATAGTAGTTGACTAACACTGAAACAGTATGTTCATTTCCCATTAGATTGAGGTGTGTGAAAGTGTAAGATGATGAAATAAGATAAAAATATCCTAGTTTATTTATTATAATGTTTTTTTATGTAATCAAATAATAATAAGAGCTTATGGAATGGAAACTGGAAATAAAAATAAAAACTTCGAGGATGTTTGTCACTTCTTATTTAGGTAACTCTTTTTTGTTTTTACCCAATGTCTTCATTGGATTTAATCCTACCAAAGGTGAGGATTATAGGATGAAGGGATGGATTTTGGGGATTTATTTTGATTTATATATATTTAGAAATAGTGGATTTAGATGTGTGAGGAAGTGAAAGGATATGAGTCCTTTTATAGTAGAGGAGGACTAGCAGTCTTGTAATATTTTGAAAAAAAATTTGATACATATTTTTTACATTGCAAGTAGCTCCAATAATGGAACCAATTTGAGAACATTTATTATAGTGTATGAATATGGCCATCCAATGGATTTTGGAAATTTCTATTAGTCATTTGGTCTCTAATGAATGAGTTTTAGTCACTTATCTGGCTTAACTGTACCTTAATAATGGTAATTAATTTTAATCAAATTCACTAATATTTTTGGTAAAAAAATAATTTAAACCTATTATAAATTATTGAATTTTCTAATTAGAAATATGGAATCCATTTTTCAAAATATGAATCACATAATTTTATGAAATTAATTTAATATTCATCCCGTAGGTGGGGCGACAATTAGAGTATTTAAAGTAAAAGCGTCTAAAAGTTTGATATGTTTTTATAATTAGTTTCAAAGTAAAATTGATTCCAATGATAGAAATTGTATTAATTTTTTAAAATATTATATAATTAAACATTAAAATAAGTTATTTTTATTTATCCTTATAAATAAATTAGATCAAAAACATGTTTTGAACTAAATTTTGTATTATTCACTATTCATCAAAAGATGAAATGTTCCTAAAAAATATCAAAACATCACCATAACATAATTATTATATTTTTATTTAGAAACTGAATTTTATTTTCACATATTATGTCAATTAGTTTTTAAAAATTAATATTTAAAATGGGTTCACATTTTAATGGTGGTAAAAATGCCTTTAAAAAAATATTGGTTTTTATGTGTATAATATAGTTTTTTATTATTTGATGCCTATCAAACCAAATTTTATAATATAAAAAATATTTTATTAAATTTTTATCATATATATTTCATTAAAATAAATAACCAATTGTAATTAATTATGTTTATTATGATAATACTCTATTGAAGCATAAAAATAAATATATTCATTTTTATATCCATTTGGTTATTATTTTCTTTTCACATTAGTTAGTAACCCATGAATTCATTTTATATTTACATAAACTATATATTTTAATAATTTCTTTAATAATTTTAATAATCTATATTTAATATCTTATTATATTAAATAATAATATTTTATTAATATATTATTGTTTGGTAAAACTCGGCCTTGTGTGTAACGCAGGGCATTGAAGAAACTCATTGTTGGGTGAAACATACTCAAAATATTTGTTGCATATATTGATAGATATAAAATATATTGAATTTATTAAAATAGTAAATATAATTTAAACACATAGGATATTATATTCTCCTATGCGCTTGGTGTTGCATGGCATACTCGCTACAAAATTTCAAATTATTACTGTAGAATATTAGTGTATAACTTTTTCCACACCTTAGTTAAATTGAATCCTCTCTATTAAAACATAATCTCAGCAATCAATAGATTTATATCAGAAAATAAACTATTGTTAAAAACCCACATCATGAATAATATTCATTACACTTCTTCTTAATAAGAGAGAAATGAATGTACAATGATCATATAAATAGTTTCCATTGTTAGAGAACTAATGTTGGAAATGAAAACATGGATACATAAGAAAAATATAACAATAATGTTCTGATAGAGTGTGTTGGAGAACATGGCTATGGGAATTATAAAAATCAGAATTCCTTAAAATTTTGATGTTCTATAGGCCATTTGATTCATCAGAAACGAAGGTACTATGATAATATTTTTGGTTTCAAGATCATTTTTCTTGGAGTTGAGTAATTATTTTACTCTCAAATAATATATGTAAATATAATTACATGTTACATTTATATAATCACAATATTATCTTCTAGTCTTCCATTGAACTATTTCAATATCATAACTTTGAAAAAGATTCATCGTATAGTGGTGAAATATATCAATATCTAAAACCACATCCAAATAAAATCATAATCCCTTTCATAAACGGTTTACCATTCTAAACGATTACAATTCAAGACTGTAGAATCTCAATCACTGAATTTACAAAATGAAAATATAATTAGCTTTTAATCTATATAAAGCAGATCAAAATTTTCACATTCCAAACATGTGATTAACTTCCTCATTTATCCTCTTAAAATATGTTTAAAAATTGAATCAATATATAATCATATTAGAAAAATTATTTCTTACTTATTCCATTAATAAGACACATATTGTTGGATATATTCCTAAAATCCAAATGTGTTGTAAACTCTATGAATTAGATCATTGATAACTTTTTGAAAACTCATTAATAAGATCCAAGGTAGTCTTCACTTATCTCATTCAATAATTTATTCATCATTATCTCAACATCAAGAACATATTAAGGGTTTTATTTACCTAAATCGCATGTTTTAAATTTTTTTTGACAATCTACTTAGTATATTTTTTCAGTACCATTAAACATATGATAATAAAATCCTTAACAAAAATGTACTCATGTAAAATACCTACATATTTTATAAATTATATGATGAGAACATCATAATAAAATTATTTTAGAAAAATTTATTAGATCCGAATACATAATTTAATTAATCATTCTACTTCGATTATGTCAATAACATAAGCTTGAGCTTGATACATTAGCTTGTTTATATGTATATTATATTGAAATTTCGGGTACTCGTTTTTATAGTGACCCATGTCCGTGTAGTTATAACACTAAATACAAGCATTTTAATTATTCCCTTTTATTTATTCACCCTTATAAACCTTTTCTATACACATATAAGAAACTCTTAATCCATTCAAGTATTTACTAAGGCGATTCATTCCACAAATTTTACATGTTCTAATATCCATATTTTCCTTCATCTTATTTGACTCATTACCTTTTTCATGGTTATTAGAAGTCATATACATCTCTTAGTGTCCCCTGAATACATTAGATTAGGATAATTCATTTTTTTATGGAAAATAAAACAATATATTTGTATGATGAGAAATTATTAGAAACCAATGCCCTTAAAATATTTGGATTAAGTCCTTAAAATTAGTGGATCATCATATACTCTTTGTTTGGTATATAATCTATATAACACATGGCTAGAATTTTAAAGGATGCTTCACAATCTTCAAAATATTTCTCATTCTTTCTTATTTATGCACATGAACATTTTCGTCATCTAAATTTGTTGATTAAGAGGGGTGTATTTATCGAATAATTACTCTTTAAAATTTGTCTATTTTATATGTTCAATTTCATCTTCCTCCGTTTTATTTTGGATCATTGAGCACCAGAAATCAGCATCACCTTGTAGACAATAGACCACAAAGATAACATTTTCCTTTTCATTGTATTCCAAGGCCATAAATATATTTTCCAAATACTTAACACTGTTCTAAAAAACAATTGGATTCATTGTCCCACTAAACGATAGGGGACTCTACTACATAAAGTGATAAAATGTTGAAGAGTATCTCTATGGAATAGGTTTCTCCATTAGAGAACATTTATTTGACATAATATCACTAAGATACCCTAATATATATATATATAAAACATTCTCAATTATAATACCAAAATCATTGACTTTCTCAGTAGGGAAACCATTTTATTGGACATGAGTATTGATTCCATTTTTCATTATAATTTCCATTTTAAAATAGTGACATATACTAGATTGTCTCTTAAAATTATTGTCTATATATAACCATAAATTTGGTATAGCACATAACAAAAATTTATGCATCGGAAATACCAGATTCAGAAAATTTGGTTACATTGGGGAAATATTAAATTTTAAAACCCATCATAATGGTAGGTAAAGAAAACTTGAACTATCATTAGCGTATATATCATGAGTGTCAAACCAGGTGCATTGTAAGGCCTTTTTTTATGTAACATGTTACCTCGTGTTAGGCTCGAGAAATAATCTTAGAGTTTTTACCCCTAACTACATCTGTTCCAGAACCAGGTCCACATGGATTATCCAGATAGGTTTTTATTTCTAGGAATACCCACATAATCACTACATTAACAAAATTCTAGGATGATATTTCATACTTATCCTCAATTTCTATTTTAGGGTTGTTCTTCATTATCTATGATTTCTAAATATTGTATACAATTTTACTGATAATATTCCTTTGATACAAAGTGTAACACATTAACCCTAGAATCTCGGATCCAGTTCATTATTTTATTACATTGGTATGATTACCTTGTATCAACCTACAAAGGACTATTCGATTTAACATTTTTGGAAATAAATATTACATACATGGTAAAAATAATACAATGTGAAATAGTAAATACATATGTGATATATAAAAATACATTAAATTGGATCATTGAAATCTTATTCAATGATTTATTCTTTATATACAAGGTAAATGAAACATAATAATGGTGAGCTCAAATGATCAGTATGGTTAAGTAATGTGGAAGTAATAATTAAACTATATGAATAAATTAATATTGAATTGTAAGTAACTAATAAGAAATGACATTAAAATAACTAGATAAGACAATATCAACATGGAATAGTAAGAAGATAAAAACACATGCCATTATATAAATGAAATGAAAATGAAATGAATCCATATATAAGTCGGTAAAAAATATCATGGATAAATAATAATAATACAATCCTCAATAAAGGAAATTCTAAATTATCAGATATCATGTTTCCTAGGAACTTGATACCGTTACATTCAAGAGAAAAATCAAACATTTCTTGTTTTTCCAACTATTTTATCCCATGAGACTACTAATGAATTGAAAGGATTTCATTAATCATTCTCCAATCTGTAGGGTTTTCTTTAAATGGTACCCTACCTATTTATTCCATGTCGAAAGAATTCCTAAAATATTGAATGAAAAAAATTTCTTATCAAAAATATATATTAAATAAAGAATTAGGATTTATAAATAATTCCTCAAATTTGGATTAGTAATAATAGTGGTTGCTGACATTAAAACATTATTGAGGATAAATTATGTTTTAACATTCCAACGTGTCCCATATTACATTGAAACATTTAAATCATAATTACAAATGAATTAAATGAATCTTATATTGTTATGACAAAAACAAAATTCATGGTATAACATGTCAAGGGATGTACATACACTATATAAGATCGAGTATGTGCATAACAATAATCAAGTCTCAATGAAACGTATATTGAGAAGAAATACCTTAGCCTAAAATTAATCATGTTATGTGGACTTCATATTTCGATATATTGGATTAAAATATGTTACAAACATATAACATAACTATAATAATGTTTATAATATCATATATAAATTACTTATAATATTATACTACCCCTTTGTTAACAAACATTCATTATTTTAACTATTCCATGTGTTAGTTCCCTAGTTTGGACTTTTATTATATTGTTCCTATTACAAAGATAAATTTTTCATCATATAAAAAAAAATTAAATAATGATTTAATTATCATATATATTTAATAAATATAAATTTAGGATAGTATATAATGGTTGATGATAAGAAATGAAATGCACTGTTCATTTAGACGATAGGTCGTTAGTACATATGAACGCTACTTCATTGTTGTATTTAATGAAATAAAAATAATTGATTTATGTATATTATATATCTATCACCATGTCTATGTTATATATGATATATAGTTTTATTAATATAATCCTGTATACCTTCCATATATTCCATGAACGATTTAATCTCTTTGAGGGGGTGGTAGTTGATAATTCTTCAAATGAAATTAGTGTATTTACCAAACATGGGAAGCAAAAAAGTATATTCTAAATAAGATATAATAAAAATAAACAAATTATAAATATAATATAAATCATATATAACTATATGATTTATCATAATGTCCACCATTAGAGGTCGTAGAGGAAAAAATGAACAATCATCGTTTCGTGAGTGAGTAGTTTTCCGTACACAAAAACAGTATGTTCATTATTCATTAGACAGAGGTGGGTGTAAATGATGGTAGAAATAATAACATAAAAACATACTAGTGTATATTTGATACTGGTTCTGTTATGAAATCATATAATAATAAGACTTTAAGAACTAGATAATTGAAATGAAACTAAAAAGTTTGAGGAAGTTTGTTACCTCTTATTTGGGAATCCCTTATTGAATTTGTACCTAAAAGATTCCTTTGATATCTAACTAGAAAGGGTAAGGCATATAGGATTTATAGAGGGATATTTAGGATTTATTTGGTTATATATTCTAATATCTTATGTGTATTGAGTGGTGTGAGGAAGTTCAAGGAGAGAAGGCCTTTTATAGAGGAGGAGGAGTTACACTCTTGCAAATTTTTTACAATAGAATTCCATAAGAATTTTTAGAAATATGGAGTGGATCCAGTAATGTATCCAAATATATAAAATGGATTATGGGGTCTATATATGGTAATCCAATGGATTTTGTAAAATATTCTATGTTATATTATCCATTAAGAATTAGGTTTTGTCCCTTATTAGGCATAATTTTACCTTAATAATAATAATTAATTTTAACAGATTTCACAAATATTTTTTATAAGAAAACTAAATTCAAATTAATTAGACATTATAAGTTATTATTATTTAAAATATTTAATCCATTTTTACAAATTATTCACACATAAGTGGGAGAAATTAATTTATAATTCATCTTTCGGGTGGGACGACAATGCTGGGGTTTTAAAGTAAAAACATCCAAAAGATTGATAAGATATTGTAATCAATTTCAATGTCAAATTTATTAAAATTTCATAAATTTTATTAAATTATAAAAATATTATCTAATTAAACATTAAAACTAATTAAAAATATAATTTCACCATATAAATAAATTAGATGAAAAATTAGTTTTGAACTAAAATTCTATATTTTTAACTATTCATTACAAAAAATGATATTTTTTAGGAAAATATAAAAACATCACCCTAAACTAATTAATATATTCTATTTTTAATTACTATGTTTATTTATAAATATTTTATAAATTAATGTTTCAAAATTAATATTTTAAATTATTTCTCTATTAAAAGTTGGTTAAATGTCTTTTATAAAAATATAGGGTTTTATGTGTAAAATAGAGATCATTCATATATTATGACTTTAAAACCTAGTGGATGTATATAAGAAATAAATTTTTTTATTCATAACATATATATATATATCATTAAAATCATTAACTAATTGAAATTAATTATGTTTATTTAGGTAAATCTCTATTGGAAGAAAAAAAATAAAAGTATTTATTTTTATGTCCAACTAGTTCTTATTTTAATTTCTCATTAACTATTTATCCATTATTTAATTTTAATTTTAGATAAACCATAAATTTAATAATTTAGTTAATAGTATTCATAACTTATAGTTTATGACTTGTTATATTAAATAATAATATTTTAATAATATATTATTATTCCGTAAAACTCGGTCTTGCGTGCAATACAAGCTGTTGAAGAAAATCATTATTGCATGTAACATACACAAACTCATTGGTTCATATATTTAAAGCTAAAAAAATATATTTAATTTATTGAAATAGTAAATATACTATAAATTTTCAGATTATTATATTCCATTATGCACTTTTTATTGCGTCTCTTATATGTTATCCAATACCACATTCTTACTCTATAATTTTGGGGTGTTACATTAGTAATTGAAGTGATGTTTTCTTCAAGATGTTGAGTTTATATTTTCAAATTTTGAATACTTTTATGATGTTGTATTTTGTGTTTCTATATACTAGTTTAATTTATGGTATGTTCTATATTTTGGAATGTTGAGCATACTGACTAATTTTTTTTATCTTATACTATTTTGTGGAAAATTTGTTCCCACTATTATCTTGTCTGATTCCAAGTGATATTCAATAATATGTGGAGATAATGATTTAACATTAGGAAATATCTATGCGTACTCTGGTATCTGGGTGTTGGGGTATCCGAGACAGACCACAACATGTGAATCCACCATCCAAAATGAATGCTAGGCATGGATGAATGACATAACAGATAAGAAATAAAAAAAAATGAGGAATAGTCTTGAACAAATTTTTGTTTTGGAATCAATTCATTTCCATTGTAATGATGAAAAATAAGATAAAAATAAATTAAATAATTTAAAATCCATAAATTCCTAAAAAATAATCCCACACATGAAAAATGATCTATCCATGAATCCGGGCATTAGTTGATTGATTCAAATTCATAACAGGATAGAAAAATAAAGATAAATGCACATAAAAAAATCTATCCTCAAGATGGAATGGTCACTGATAATTAAAGAAACAACATCAATGTTTTTCATGATCTTCAAATTTCATTTTCAGATCGATTTCCATGGATCGATCAGTCGATGTATATCCATAAATCTCCTATATCGACTCCTCTTTTGAATTCCATAGTTATGAGGCAGAGCATAAAATATGGTTATAGCTGAGTTTGTATGGATTTTTATTATGTGTATACATCATCAAATGAAAATAAAAAAATTGAATTTATAATTTATTATTTAGGAATGTTTTGACTTGTTTACAAACACCCGATGTTAAAAAAATGACGTCGTCCCTAGGGTAAATCCTATATTCCTAACCAAATTGCAATGTGAAATTTCTATTATAAGAATCTGAAAAATATTTATTCTACTTTTTAAATAAAACTACACATATGTGATTCTAATATATTTAGTATTTTTTAAATATATATTATTGGCACACCAATCCTTATAATATCACATAGTATTAGTTTCTAGATACAAATTTATTATAGAAATATATCCACGATTTACATGTAAAAACCAAGATAATTCATTCTTCTGACATAGTTATTTTCATCCAAAAAAAATGAATAAAAGGTACCAATATAAAATATGTGGATACAATTCCCTCATTTGTGTCTCATAGTCCTTGTTTTTCTCTAAAAGATTAATGTTCGACCACTAGAAACACACTAAATTAACCATTCATCTATGAAGGATCTTCCCCAAATTTTCATAAAACTACACTATTTACCCTATAATGGTATCTCCATGCTCAATGCATAGATAAAACCAATTGAATAAATAAGATGGGTCATGCACATATCTCCTCAGTTAAAACACCTGGATGACGTTGTGTACTTAGTTTAACTATGGTGGTAGAGCCAAGTGGTATTCCACCTCACAAACTCTGTTTAGTATCCCGAATGGGTGATTAAATCTTGAATGTAGTTTAACACCATGACTAAATCACTGTCATCAATGAAGAGGTGATGAAATCCCACAAAATTTTCTACAGAACCAATATTATCCACTCAGTTTTTCTATCAATATGGGGGTGAGAATTCATGCTCAAATGAAACTGAGTCTCAATGGCCTCTTGTAATCCTCCTCTGTAATTTTTTCATGAACCATGAATCACAATATTAAATGATCATTGGGGGAAATATATAGACCTGAAATATCTTCTCCATGTAAAGGCGTACCAATATCTATATGGAACTCTTATACAGAATAGCTAAGAAGTGGTATGGCTTTTTGGGTATGTCTATGATCTCCCATATGAAATTGTGTTCTATCAATCCATGTGGCACCCCCATCACAAATTGTATAGATATTCCATCCCACAAACACTATGTAACCTCATGGTTTTGAGTAAAAACCAATAGAAATTTTCACATAGACTTAACTTGATGATTAGTGAGCCATCGACAGACAGAATCCACTACACCATTATTCATACATGTAAACCAAAATTTACATCATAGGTCTTAGTATGTCATCTCCACATCCTGATATACCACCAAATGGGATGTATGAAACTCTTGCATCACCACCTTTATTAGCGTCACTAGGACTGGAAACCATCCCTTGAAAGGTTATCCTGATTAATAATTTCCTAAAATCCTGGGCATATCCAGTTGACATATGAGTACCAAATGTATCATAGTCTGTGTCTCCAAATTGATCTTTTGTAACAAACTTTAAACTCTCTGGGTTAAAAAAATTGGCTAAATATATAAAGCACTATCCTTTTCCATTAAGGACAACAATAATGAGGATAATAGCTCTGACACCTCAACCAATTACTAGGAAAATTATCTATAGAAAAGTGTTCATTCCACTATATTCTCATTCATAGGACAATAGAATACCTAAATGGGATAGTTCTGAAGGAACTATAGCCATAATCTATGTCCCAAGATAATGTCATTCTAGTTGAAGATATACCTAACATTCCTTAGATCAATGTTTATAAGAAATAACTCAATCGTATGGCAGTGTCTTCAATTATTCATGGAGAAGAAAAGAAATTACAACTGAATATCATGGGTAACATAGTTTTTCTAGTACAATATCAAATTTTGAGACCCATTCAAAATCAATTCATGCATTTACATAAACACACATCCAATTAACATTCCTAATTAATTTCATAAAATTATGTACTTGAAACCCTACTTAGGTAATTTCAAGATGGGGGCACTCATAAAAATCTACCCCGACACCGAAAAATACTACTATCACCATTACATCCAAATGAATGGAAAACCATTCCAAGTCAAAGAAGTCAATGGTTCCTAGATCATGGTGAGTTTGGGAAGAAGTCCCCAATAGTAGTATTCCAACCCCATGAAGATCTACCTATCATTAAAACTCTTTGTTGGATCCCAAGATAAAATTGTCTTGACCATTCATGGGACCATTGTTACAACATAAACTGACATAACATATCCCTGATATTGGACATTAGGAATCTAGAGGTAACACTTCAATATATTCCCAAATAGTTTGTTCTCTTATAGTGTGTCTATGTCCTCTTAAATTATCTCTCATTTTCCTCTTCAAAATAAATGTACACTAGGATATCGTTGAGTAAGACCACCAGAAAATAGTATAATAATTGATGAATAATACAGTCCATGATTCCAATGAACACTGTTGGGGAATTTTTCTACTGAAGGAAATTACCAAGTACTAATATGGACCATAGTGACATTAGAATGTCGCCTTTGATATATCATTTACCCATACTCGTATCTCCTGATAGCTTGATCTGAAGTCAATGATATAGAACCCTCAAAACTCTCTAAATTTCATTAATAATTACTTAATCTTCACATATGGATATATTTTATTCATGGTAACCATGTTCAGGCACTGAAAATACATGAAAATCCTTAAACTCTTTTCCATATTCTTTGCTAATGGTATTGGGGATTCATAGGGGAAACATTGGTATCACATTTAATTTCCTCTAAAAAAATATAACTACACTCTTATCTTAATAAGAACTTTAGGATATATTTTATATACTGGAGTAGATATCAGGGATGTCCCGGTGTGTATGTTAGTGTAAAAATTCAAATGTTGTAGCAGATGTAAGACTATAATTTCCTCAAGAAATACATTCTCATACTTAGGTACTACAATAGAAAACTGATACCCCTGAGCATCCACCTCACCAAGAATCATGCTAGAAAAAACTGAGTATTCAGCTGCACCATCCTATATATGATTCCACCATACTCTACCTGGGCCTCTTTCTCACTGATGAATAAAAATATATTTCCATCAATGCGAAAACACTACATCCACAACCTAAAATATCTGATATTCATAGTAATGAGGGATTTAAATTATATACCTATTATTATGTCGTAAGGAATCATATTTTCCACAATGATATACCATGAGAAAATATCTCCTACAATAATCATATGACACTATTTTAAAAAGTAATTGAATGTTGAGTCATTTTTGGTAGGAGTTCAAAACATAATGGTTGAGCTGAGGGATCAACCAAAACCTCTATGACTCTAAATAGGGATGTGGAAAGACAAAAGTATCTTATTAATATAGATTCAATAAATATAGATATTATAGATATGAAATAAATCATACCTCTTATCATCCTTGGACCCTCTGGATTGTATTAATCCATGTTTTATAAGAGTTATCCCCTCCTTCCTTAACTCCCAGATCTTGATAGAGACTTGATATTTGTGGTGGTGGAAACATGAAAAAACATTTTCCACCTCACAACACTCTCCCTACTCCTCTTACATGTCTTCTATATATGGAAATACCTACTCCTCCCACTTCCTCTACATATGTGTCCCGTAAACTATCTCTCTACTATCTATATGGAGGGTCCTATAATCCTATGTGATATTCCCACGATCGTAATGAGAATAGAATTGCCTCTCCCTAATCTAAATAGACCCATCATGAGAGACCTAAACCAGAAATAATTAGTCCTATGATCACCACATTAAATTTATTTTACAATAAAATATGTGAATCCACTATCAGTTTCCTATTTTGAGGTCTCATTCCATGTATGTTCACTACAGTCACTCACTATTTGTGTCTACTTAGCTTGAATGGTCTCTATTAGAAAACCATGATTCAGCACTACAGTATAAATAGGAGTTAATTGTGGTATTACATTGTTTATATGTATCTACATATACCTTTCTCAAAGTTATTTAGTTGAATTTTTTCATGTTGAGACATATATGTCCAATGTCATGAGAGGTTGGTAGACCTCGATGAATCCTCATCCATAGTCATGTTGTGTTATTGTAGCAGAAAAATACCATGGATGTGCACTAATCACATCATATTTACAGTTTACTCTGTCTTGAAGTGATTATAACATATTTTCCATGAGTGTGTCACCTAGATAATATGATAAAACCCCCATGATCCACCAATTACCTATAGAACCACAGATAAGGCTCACTATCCTGACCACCAACTGGTTTGTAGGTGTCCTGAAGAGATTAATGACTCACATAATTGCTGGGTTCCAAACCATATCTAACTATGGGTGTAGATCAACCTTGATAATGAGTTTTCTATGATGGGAAAACTCATAAATAATGGTAATACTGTACTCCTCATTCAATTATTTTTTGTGTTTTATATGATACTCTAAAGGTGGATGTATGACTGTAAAACAACTTGTAGGAACTACCTCCAGAATAGGTCCCTGTATCAATGTCTCATAAAGGAGTGAATCATCATCATGATCATGATCATGAATCCTACCTATAAATCGTCATGAAATAATCCTAAATATTTATGGGGAGAAAACTTAAGAATGAAATATAAAAGAATCCCATTTCTATATGATGCATGTAATATTTGTTTTCCTGAAACCAATTTATTAATATATAAAATCAAAATCCACTTGATTTGAGTAATGGTTTATGGATATTTTGTCCACCTCACCAATACTGGAGTCCTTATCATGAAATATGATCTCAAAAACACCTAACACTATCCCCATAAATCCAAATACAATCTCATAGATAGAGAAAACTCTAAACATATATCCTAAGAAGTAACACACCTCTTAATCAAATTTTCCATGAACTTCCCTCCAGGGAATGCCTCGTCAATGATAATCCAAGTGTGACTACCCCAAATATACCTCTAATATTCCAATGGATAGTGAATAACAATGAGTATGCATAAAAATTAAATGGGAGGCCTTGGCCTATGGTACATATATGCACACTCACATATCCAAGAAAATATAATTATTAAATGTAAAAAAAACTAATACCAAATGCATGAATTTATCTAAATCATATAATTATATTACAAAAAAATACTGGGAAGGAAATGTGGAAAAATAAAATCCCACAAAAAATAATAAATAATTTAACCAGATAAAAAGAGGGGGAAATAGTGAAATGTTAACTATGGAACAATCCATAGTATATGTATCCCATCTCAAACCTCTTTCTTCTCATTTTCAAAAGAGAACATAAATGAATTGTCTATGGTCTTTATAATACATGAACGTTTCATAAATATCTCATACAAGGGTGAGTATAACAATACCCTATAAGGAACCTCAAAATCACTAAGCATAAAGCCTCAATAGTAGTCTTCTCATCACATGATATGTCTATAATTTTGTGAGACATAAAATATATCATCAACATATACTCATGGTAGATACTAAGTCTCAAGTTAAGGTAACAACCACATTACAAGACTATTATTATGATCCAGAGTCCATAACCACTCCCTTAGGAGAACTCACTATGTGAGTCATATTGTTTTGATAGAATCTATCTGATATACCATTCTAATTGGGTCTATCCATGAGAGATTTCACATTGGAAGTATGAAGAGATAAATACATAGATGAGGGTCAAAACCGAGGCCACATGGTAATTACGACTAAACCAATATAGATTAACACACTATGTAGTAGATCTATGCCCATATACATTTGGTGATATCGATTTTGATTACCCCACCAATAGAAAAAGACAATATAGAATCTCATCATGAACTCCATGAGTGATTCCTATATAAAATTCTGAAAATAATACTATTGAGAGGTTCAAAATCCTTTATTTAGGACATATGTACATAATAGAACATCACATAGATTGATATGAGGAACACACACTTAAGGTAACTAGTCCATATAATGGGGAAAAATGCCTCAATTTCATCTTTGATAATGTACTTGGTGTGTATGTTAAATACATGGAATTTTCCATCAACACTAGGTCTAACCATATATCACAACCCATGCTTATGTATATTCCTATGTATACCTAGTTGCATCCATGTTTCTAACAATGTATGTGTTCTAGGCCATGTCTCAGTTAACGGCTCAGCCCATGTACTCTTCCTTTTGATGTACCTAACAATTTCCATGTTTGTGTATCCTATGAGATATATAGTGAATCATAAGGTAGGGGTAACACCATGTTTGACACATTCCACATGACGTGTAAGGTTTAAAATCATGAGAAACCATAGAACCTTAGTCAGGGCACCACACATGGAATTTTTTCATCCATTACAAGTCGTGAAGTGAGAAAATGTCCAGAATCTATGGATCTTCCCTCAGATTAACCCACCCCCATCACTATCACACAAATTTCCTATATTAATATTACTAAAACCTTCCAATCTAAGTCACATGAAATCAATATTCACTAGATATCACATATCAATTTTCCCAAAATGATTTGGTTGCTTTCATCATCGATTTTCTTTCTACTAGTCCATACCGAAACTAAAATCGAGAATCCCAAAAATATGAACCTGGTCTACTTTCATCACCAATGTACCTTGATCCGATTTTCAAATAAAACTCAAATATTTGGTATCACTCTCTTTCACCAAGAAATATGTTCTCAATGATTTATTACTAGGTATTTTGTTGAACCAATGGACAAAACAATCACTGGTGAATAACAAATGAAGAATGATCCATGACATTCACAAAATACAAGAATGGGGAATGAAATCATATGAAGATCTTATTGGAATGAATTTTTTCCTTAGTTCATTTAAAAAATAGATACTAGTTAAATAAATAAAATGAGAATCTCAAACATACCAACAAATAATACTATACCACCAATATGATCAATTTATGAATCAATTAGTAAATTGATTGATTTATGTTAATTCATTAATAACAAAACTAAGAAAAATATAGATAAAACAAACATCATAACTAAAATATGGACCTATTGATGATGAATAAATAATATGCATCATCATTTTTGGTGACATCCTCAATTTTCGTTGGAACACTGATCATCGAATCCCAATCAATCGATGTTTTCCATGGAATCTCTTCCATCAGGACCTCTCATGAAATTCTAGGGCTTTGAGTCTAACCATAAAATTTGGTTATAAACTGGTTTACTTAAATTTTTATTACATATCTACATTATAAAATTAATATTATTTAATTAATTTACTTATTTATTTTTTATGCTTGCACTGACTATTTCAGAAAATCATAATACCAACACAGATTATGTCATTCCTATGGTAAATACCATATTCTAGATTCCACAAAAGAATCATATTTTTTGTCAAATAAATTATTTTATAGTTATTGAACTCTTTCAAGAATGCTACTCATTAGTGATATTAACATTTTTAATATTTTTCATGTATCAATTATAGGCTCACCAGGCATCAAAATATCACACCATATCAGTTCCCAGATCAGTAAATATTATTATATATATTTCAAACCATTACATAGAAAAAACTAAGAAATTAACAAAATATCATTGTATACATTATGAATATCTCATGAGATATAAATATGAAATAAAATAATGAATTGTGATATGGAATCCACCTATCATTTTTTATACATATCTATTCCATTTAAATCCAATATTCATCATATCTTAATGATATGATGGAAAAATAATGAGTTCCTTAAATATTCCAATGAAAATCAATCACTTTTCACAATGATCCCAAGGAAAAAAATGGGTTTTACAAAATATCCAAATAGAATAAAATAACATCCTGAATTAAATATTTCGATACAAAAAAATGGATCACACAAAAAAATCACATAAAACAATATTTAGTGAAACATGAAAATAAATACATTTGAAAAATATCATTTCAAGAAAATTGAAATCAAATCATGAAATGATATTTTTGAAAAAAAATTATTTAACACGGTACAATTCCCATTGACAACTCTTTTTCCCCAATGTTTACTTATATATTTTAGAAAAAATTATTGAGAAGTAAAAATTTCCTGGAAATTTATTTATATTGAAAATGAATTTCACTAGTAATAAATACATTCCAATATTTCAAAATGAAAATTTTGTTAACTTAGGTGAATGAAAATCAAGAAGAAAACGTTTAACTCAAGAGAAGATGTTTTATTTTACAAAACCATTACATTTAATGTTTATTTTTACTAATGTTATATCAAATATTGTGAAATGATCACAAAAATATTAATTAATTATCTATAAAAAAATGTAATCAAAATACCATTTTTATAATTATTTTATATCAAAATATATTAACTGATTACACTTTACATCATTATCAAGAGATATAGCATTCAGTTGTAGCATTCATGAAAAAACCATGATGAAGGGATTGATTCTAACTAAGTGGTTTCATGTTCATAATTAATAGATAAATATATATATAATAATCAATTTTTTTAATAATTTATTATGTCACATTATAATTAGGTGAAATACATGAATACAACCAGTGAAAATAGAAATAACGATGAGATAGTTTTTTATGTGATTAATTATTGACTGAGGATATATTAATAAATATAATACCAATTCAGAATAATTATGATATCATAAATATATAATTATTACATTATAATAAAATTCTACAAAATCTTATAATCTGCTAATAAAATCAATTATAACAACATTTACAAGGGGTAAAATCAACTGAAATAGTAACACATTATAATGTTGTCATAAGTAAGTGAATGCCTTTAAATAATGATAATTTAAAATATTCAGAAGCATAAACATATTATTATTATTATTATTATATATCCTAATTAAATCCATTCTCTATATCATCCTGACAATGACATATGAGATTCATTGTTTTTGGAGGCCGTAATCCACCATACATACGTTTAATGATATCATTTCTCAATAAAGGGGAAAATGATTTTGTATAGTAAATGATGGAAAACATTTTGAGGAATATTAAAAATATCCATCCTTTATTCAATCCATGAGTGGAATTGATGGGAAACAAACAACATCGCTACATTGAGACGATATTCCCAATGTATGTAAAATCGATGTTAATTATTTATGTGGATGGAAATGATTAGATGATATCAGTAAAATTGATATAATTATATTTTTGGTACATTTATGAAACAACTTCAATTATATTAATAAGGTTATATAGGTTAATTTTATTAAAATTTTATAAGGAAAAAAATTAAAGAATGTGATAATCATGTCCGTGATTTTTTTTCATGGAATTCTCCTTTGAAATGAAGGCATCGTGATTAATAATATTTACCAGAGTATTAGGTAACATGCATAGGGTTATAGGTTGATTAATGTGGAAGAGTTTAAATGGGAACTGATATGGTGTATTTATTCTTGAATTTATGGAAGTGTTATCATTTTATAACTTTGGAGAGTTGATGATTTTAGGTTAACCTTACATGATCCCTAATGTAAAGTTATTATTCAAGGGAAAATTGAAAAAAAGATAAAATAGTATAGGGAAATGTGAGTGTAAGACCAAAATAACCTCAAAAACTCATTCAGAAAATTGTCTCGACCCTTTTTCATAATTAAAATTCTTTTTATCATTTTTACATTTTACTAGGGAAACTAATTTTTAACATTAATAGTTAATTTTAATGACAAAATTTAAAATAGTTCATATAACCTTATTTGAACAATCTTATTTCGAATTTAATTTTTTTTAACATATCAAATTTCTAAAGGTGTGAAATTTAAATTTAAATATAAATAAACTTAATTACATAAATAATGTTTGTAGATTAGAAAAGTTTCTATGATTAAAAATAATGTATAAGATAAAATATGTAGTGATGATGATTTAAATAGAAGAAACTGACTAATTGTGAAATATAAAATAGTATAATTATTTCATGTCAATAAAAAACAAATCTCCCCATTAAAATATACGATCTTAAAAAATGTCCAAAAGAAGTTCTTATTAAAGTAACATTCAAATTTAGTTATAAAAATTTTAGAAATATGATTTTTAAGCTCAATGAATATACTGAATTCATAATTTTATTTCTTAAACACATATTTTATTGCTTAAAAGTTTTTACAAAATTCTGGTATATTATTAAAAACATGATAAAAATCAAAAATTACAAAAAATATTATTTTTCTATGAAAAATGAATCTTTTTATAAAAATTAAACAATTCATAATATTTAAATTTAGAAGTGAGGAAGTCAAAAATGAATTTTAATTTATCATTTTATATTAAAAAAAATTATATTTAGTTTCTTATATGAAATTACATAATCTAAAAAAATGGATTTTTATTGAAAATAAATAATTTTCTATATCAAATCATAATAACTATTTATTTTCTAAATTAAATAAATTTTGAACATTTAACATCATATAGTTTATAATAGATTTATCAATTGTGTTCATATAATATGTTTTGGTTCATGTATGCTGGGTGTATCTTCTCATGAATGTTATAAAAAATGATATATGTTTTTCAAGGTCTATAATTTAGGTTGTTACACCTGTAACTACTCTTGAATGATGTATTTTAAATTTCCACCATTTTGATCCTCATTTGGTAGTATTATGATATTAAATAAATTTTAAAAAACCAATTAACTCATTTAAATTGATCAAAAATATCATTAATACAAGGCGAGGATATTTATTTTTCACTTTTACTGAATTTAACAAATGATATTCAATTCAAAACCATATTATACAATCAGGCTTATCAAAAAATCGAATTGTAATGCCCCATGTTGAAAAACATCACTAGATAAACCACTTTCCTTCTAAATCATTCAACTTGTATTGAAAATATTCTATAATTCAAATATCCTTATTATTTAAATGTGTACATATAAATTTTTTATGTAATATTTTGATAGAAAACTCATTTTCCCTTTGGGATGGATATTTATGGATGTCATCATATGACACATCTAAAAAATAATTCACTAAAACCAACACTCAAATAAATCATCTATATTATAATAATATAATAACCAACCATGCTAAATAACATGTTAAATCATATAGGTCTTTAAAAATGAATCGTTCCTCACTGGAATGAAAATTATACACATGATGGAATGTTAAAACACTTGTTCCATTTGAAGAAAAGTTAATTTTTCAATTATAAAAGCTGATATGGGACTTGAAATTCACTATCCAATCCCTCAAAAAACTTATGTCAATATTGTTTATATCTAGGTTTATTATGTTCAAAATTTCATCCACATAATTGATCAAAATGGAATGTGGTACAAAAATAAAACCACATTCTATCATATTCCCCAAAAATTAATATCATTCTACCTGGAATAGGATAGAAACTTCAAAAATAGAATGAAAAAAAACCTGTAAAATGAATCATGTAATTAAAAATAATCAGTTTTTTCTATTACTTTATATACTATTTAGTAATCTTTATTTTTAGATTGTATGGATGTAACTTATCAGTAAGAATCCTATAAAATGTGATCCATATAATATTCTCCTCTAGCATTAACTCTAAAAAATTATTCCACCACCTACGAAGTACACCCATATGAATGTAAGTGGTGAACTAATAATTAGACACATATTGATTATGATGTTATTGGTATATTCAATTGTGCTACCAAATATCCATACTAATTCAAGTCATGAAATAAAGTGGTTAGCTATCATTCATATAGGAACCTCTTGTGTTTTTTAAAACTGTTATATACAGTAACTATCATCTAAATACTAAATCCTTAAAATCATGCACTAAATCCATTTTATATAAACCTTGACCTAGGATCCCATATACTAAGGCATTTAATGATCTTCCAAAAGGCCTCAGGTTAATTTTTACATCACCACAGTTTTGAGATTAGTTTAAAAGGATAACCAAAATCATTAATTAGTGATTTCTCCTAGAAATAAACTAATACATATATGAGACATAATGAATAATTATTTTATAAAACCAGATCCAATATTTCAATACAATATGAAGGAAAATGTAAAAATAATGTTCAAATTAAAATAGTTTTTAATCAATTCTGTTGTCACAATATTACATGGTAACCAATTGAATACCTCTATACAAAGTTAATGAACAAGCAACATTAATGCACATCCAAACATGACCACATCCACTACAAAACCAATTGATATGCACCATAATTATAGATCATTGGATACTAATCCTTTATTGTATTATGAGTAATTATTTTTTCATGAACACAACTTATAATAGTAGAAATGATTATGAATTCCTGGTTGGATTTCCACCAAAAACACTCATGAAACCCCTTGTCTACTTATTCAAAAGAATATCTCTGTTTACATTAATGAAATTTAGAATATATAGAATCATATATATTTTAACACATATCATGAAGAAACCAAATCATCAAATGTAGTAAATTTAAATAATTATTTTCAAAAAAAGGTAATTATTTTTGAATCCAATCAATTATGTAGTTAATATAGAAGAAATATAAACTAATGAGATATGTAAAATAAATTATACGGTAATATAAATTCCTTCTTATGATTATATAATACAAAAACTCTAGATAATCACCCGACTATTATTTAGAAAATATCACATCCCACCCTATTGAATTGAAAAATGGGGACAAAATTCTCAATCATGTCACATTCCCAACCCTTTAGTCCGTAATTGACCATTTCCAACTATTTATTTTACCCAATATATTCAATTTGACAAATATATATAATTTACAAGAAAATTAAATCCATGAAACCCATAATGAATGTTTGTAATTTGGTCACATTAATAATCCAATAGAAATTAAATATGCCCAATGTAAACTCCAAACACATTTTTAATTATATAAAATAAATTCATTTTAATTATGAATCTGAAATTCAAAAACCAATTCCTGTTGTTTTAAAAACTAAAATTTATGTGTAATTAATTTAATTCCCCATAATAATGTTTTTCCCAAAACCCATATCTTTAAAATGATCTCAATTCCAAACATGATCCGAAATTATGACATAAAAATTTAAAAAAAATTCTCCTATCTGAACAGTATATAAAAATCACATAAATTTCATAATAACAAATCATAATCCACTAAGGAATGAAAATGGGAAACCTATATAATATGACTATAGTCCTAAATTTCTTAAAATAATAAGGTCTAATGATAATGATAATGATTTCATCCTTCAATACCTAGAAATAAGAATAAGAAATATTGATTTGTCTATTCATGATTAAAACCCACAATACCATAATATGAGAACTAATAATAATAGATAGATCATATTTTCTATTGGAGAAAGAAACATGGGGATAAGATATAGATCATCAAAAACATGAAACAAATAAGTTCATTCATTAATTTTGATATCAATTTCATCAATCCTTACTTAGAAAAATTTAATTCATAGGTGTTGAAACCATAAAATCAAATTCAAGGATCCATAGAGTTATCTTAGGTATGAATTGGTTTGTTAATATGGATCATTATTGTTTATTAATGTATAATTTAAAGAAATCACGAGTCTTAGTCCCATATGAATATTCATACACATAGTCCTCTAAGAACCATGATAAGGCTAGGGATATCATTTTTCCTAGCTTACCAATCATATATGGTCTCAAGAGATAATTTATGAACAATTATATAACCCTGAATCCTTTCAAAATGTCTCTCAACATTTACATAAAACAAAAAAAACCAAAAAACTTGGTCCTTATGGAAAATGATCTATTATGGATGAAGAAGTGTAGGTAAATATAACTTTTGAGATATTCTATGATTCTATTTACTAAAATTAAAAATAAAGGAATCATGTAATCGTACAAGAATAAAGACTACATAACATGATAAAAAAATGAATCCCTAAAACATAAAATTATAAATATTATACAATTATTATTTCATTAAGGAGACTTTACTGAAACTCTATTACACAAGAATGAATCTAATTATTATGACCATATATAATGGCCTATATTCCACATCTCTTAGTGATTAAAACTATTTTTCAATGACAACCTAACTAAATGAACACTCCAATACTACAATATATTATCTTTCTCATCATAAATCTATATAAACCCTTCAACAAAGCTCACATATAATTCCGAATATATCGTGTCATAGAACAAAATCTGAGATGGGTCCATCCGATACTTTCGTACATGAGAAAAGCGAATAGATTGTGAAATATGGAATATTTATATGAAAATATAAAAAATATGTATATTATATAAATCCCAATATATCTTGAAATATCACATAAATAGGTGTGCCAACTTTCAATGACTCTGGAGTCATTTTTACACTAACTATATTGACACTTGCATGGAAACTTGACCATTGACTGTGAATTCCAATGAAATCCATTGAAAATAATTATACAAATTATACCAATAATGAGATTTAATTAATCACTATTAGATTCATTCACCATTATTTTTTATCTCATGTACCCTGATAGTTCTTAAAATCAGTATCTCTCCTTGTTCATCAAAAAATAATGTCGATCAACATGTAATTCTATTCAAAATCTTGGATTTAGAAATTTGAATTGATGAATGATAAAAATTGATAGATAAATTCTAAAAAATCTACAATATAATCCCACGACCATAAAAAAATATTTAGCATATTCTTAATGAATATCCTCTATGTATTGGATCATTTAATTTTACTATTCATCCATCAGAGGGTAATATGATGTATTTATCCTCAACTATGCACACATCACCCTATAAAACCATCCCTAAAACATTTCAGCACATCAAGGATCACAATATCGAATGATAAATTTATGAACATGATAAATCATAACCATATAATCCATATAAAACACACCAACATCAACAACTAATAATGTTTCATTAATGGAAAATATGTGACGTGTCTTTTAGAATTGGTTCAGGATCATCCTTTTACCATTGTTCTTCTGTGATGATTTTGGAAACCGAGTCATGAAATTTATTATCATTTCCATCTATTTACAAATAAAAATATGAATTTTTATTAAAATAATTATGTCATAATTCATTAATACCTTTTTATTTTCAAGTTCATGGAAGACTGGACATAATCATTCATGACTATCTTTATCTGTAACTGTCACAATTTTCATATGATGTCTTGATACATTTTCCCCACTCTAGGAAAAACATCCCATATTGAGTAATGGAAAACACCAATATAAATCATCTTCAAACTCAAATAGTATTTTACTATATCCCTAGACCAAAGTGTTTATTCTGAAAATAGAAAACATTATCTCCTAATATACCCATTGTTTAAGGAATCACTTGTCTTCTAGCACTTGACACTAATATTTTCCCCCCTTTACTTGGTCTACAATAACATAAGTAATTTTTATCCGATATAACCACATATAAATTACCTATTCACGAGGATAAAAATAAATAATCCCCATTGAACCCATTAACTTATACTCTCATTCGATATATTAACTACATGAAAAATAAAACACTAGGTATCCACCACAACATTTAATTCCCCTAGTGTACAAGATAACTCCAAAATAACATGTTTTTTTGTTAATCATACCATCTCAAATAACCATAATTCAAATATACCTATGAGATTATCTATTTAAAAGTATTGTGATCAAAATACATTGTGAACATTTAACTAAAAAAGAAATGTCTTCAATTATTTAATACAAGAAAATATCTGACAAACACCAAATCTTGTATTGGATATTTTTTAATGTATTTTATATACCAAAACAATTTTTCAACAATGTTATCTCCTATCATTAGAACATATTATTTTCAATGTTTAAATTTATTTTAGTACAAGGAGAACCTTTCAAAAGAGTCTGGAATGACAAATACTACTATGGAATTTTTCATCTTTTTAGACCATAATATTCTCCTTATCAATTCTCATCCCATTAAAAAATTATCGCATTTGGAGTCAAAATTATCCTAAAGGAGAAAAAGTTTGAGAAATCATAGATGATGTGTTGGACGTATCATTACAACCTATGGAAACTGTAAATCCCAATGAAATTATTTAGATTCTCCCATGACATCAATAGGTCCATTAAGACAAACTACTCATAAATGACAAGCCATGAGAAAATAACATCTTAAATCCAAAACAATATCATGGATAATGTCAAATATTACATATAACATCCTATTATCTATATAAAAATCCATAAATTAATGTTTTTTACCCTCCATCGTTCTATAATTAATTAGGACGCCATCAAAAAACAACTACAAAATGATTCAAATTATTTATAGAAGATACAATTCATTAGAGACATGAAAATAGAATGACCATTGGTAATAAAAAATTAAATCATAAAGAATATATAATTCCCATAACTAATTCTATATTTTATTATTGGTACACCTGTTCAAATTACCTATAGTTGGTGATATCTCGATCCAAAATAAATATTTTAAAACCACGTATCTAATTTTAATTCATAAAAAATGTATCGATTTGATATAGAGGGTATTTATTATTTACAATTACATTATTCAACAAATATTATTCAATTCAAAACCTTATTTTACCATATTACTTCTATGTGAATAGATTCAACACTATCCATAGTGTAAGGATTTTACATGTAATCCATATTTATTATAAATATCTAAACTGTACCTTTAACTCTCATAGATTTTCATGTTTCATATAGAATATAAGAAATGGTATTATACTAAGTATAGAAATGTGTTTTACATAGACCTAAAGAAACCACTATAGTGGAAGTCCAAATAGGTCCCCTAATAATATATCCGTAAAATATTCTATTTCAAATAGAAATTGAAGTGAATCCAATGAATATATTGATCTATGAAACAACCAGTTACCTAACATGTTAAGTAATAATGTATTTATCAATCATTAAAACCTAATAAAACATAAAATAACACTTCCATTGGTGTAATACCCCATGATTTTTTCAATTTTTAAATTAATTTATTATTTTTGATATTCTTCATTTTACAGAATACTGAAAATAGACTATTCTGAAGCACTATGTTTGGATTGGGTTATAAAAAACATCAAGTTTATCACGAACTCCATGAAAAATAATTTTTATGTTGAACTAAATGGAACATTGTTGTTAGTATACATTATATACAAGACTGACTTTCCTTGATGGCTTATGTAACACAAAAAAATGATATTTACCAAATGATGATATACTATTAAAATAATTTTTTATATATAATAAGATATAACCCAAACATTAAATTATTAGTTATGAAATGGTTTATATAAATTATGAAAATATATGGTTTACCAAAATATAAAATTAATTCATTGGTAACAAATTAATTAGAAATGAATATGAAAATTGATTGAATATAAAGGAACATATTATTATTTACAAAATGTGGTTTTATCATAAAAACTTAAAGTATATAAAATTTGTAACTAATATTAATGTAATATATATATTATAAATTAAATAAAATATTTTTATATTCATCCAGTAGATTATACAGGGTTAAGATAAAATCAATCCTTATTTTACCTACAATATACTATATTTTTATTAATGCACATTTTCCATATTTTAATGCTTAAACTATTTCAAATACAAATTTTGTAACTTTAATAAATATTATATTTCAAAATAAACATAATATATGAAATAGTAAAATAAAATTTAGGTTTTGGTTATTTGTTTATTTTTCTGTGATGTTTCGTTTTTTAATGTGTAGTGAAAAATACTGAATTTTAATTCAAAACTACATTTTTGATGAAATTTATTTATAAGGATAGTTTATATTTTAAAATATTTTAAATTATTAATTAGATAATATTGTTACCAATTATTCCATTATAGGTTATTAGAATCAATTTCACTTTGAAATTGGGTATAAAAACTTAGCACACTTTTGATCACTTTTATATTAAAACCCTACATTCTCATCCCATTGGAGGGATGATTTTTAAATTAATTTTTCCCACTTAAGTAGTTTTTTAATTTTTGAAAATAGAAAATAAATTTATAATCAGAATAATATATAATGTATAATATGTTTATCTTTGTTTTTGACCAAAAATATTAGTGAATGCATTTAAAATTAATTATAATAATGAAGGTAAAATTAAGCTTAAAATGCAATAAACCATAAACATAAGGCCCTAAATTACCTAGAAATATGACAAAAACCATTTAATTGATAAATTTATTCCCTAAACCTTACATTAATTAATATATTTGTTTTGGGATGACTTATATTATGTAAAAACATGGGTACACCAAACTTGTTTTAAAAAATGAAAAGTCTGTCCCATCCCGTACTTATAAAAAACCACAACCTATTCCTCTTATTAATACCTCTCAAAAAATATAGGATCATAAAATATCATCATAATAAAATTCTCAAAATCCCTCCCTTTATGATTTATTCATACCTTTAGGAATAAATCTATCAATGGAATCCCTTTGGTGCAAACCAAAAGGAGTTATACAAAGAAGAGGTAACCTCCTTCCTATTTCTCCTTTATTTTATATAATTATTACACCAAATAAACTCTAAATATTTCATTATTATAGAAAAAAATAGTATATTAAAAATAATAATATTTTATTATACAATGTTTTTTATCTAAACATTTACACACTTCCATCTAATTGGTTAACAGACATATTGTTTAGGTGTTTGATAAACTACCACCTAACAGAATTATGATTGTTTGTTTTTCTATTACCCACTTCCATGGATGGGAATTATGATGTAAATTAAATGTATATATTATAAATAATGTTTCATTAAGATTATTTAATTAGTTTATAACACATGTATTTACACTTTCTATTTTCTGTCTATACGATAATTTTGTTTGAAGAAGTGTGGACTGCACCCCCTCAAAGTGACGTGATTCATTCACAGACTACATAGAATGTATTAAAATGATTATAGTGAAATTATTATATATATATATGATATATATAATGATACTAGAATAATTATATATATATAATTACAGATATTTAATTTACTCTCTTCCATTCAACATGAAAATAAAATAGAAATAACATTCATGTGTACGTATAACCAACTATCTCCATGAATTGTGTATTCTGTTTCATACATATATATCCAATAAATTAATATAATAAAAATATAATTAATATAAATTATATTTATATCATATTTTACATTTTTCAAATAATTATATAAGTATAAGGTCCATAGATATAAAAAATTAACACGCATATAGAGAACACAATGGATATTACCCGATGCAAGAACTTAAAATAGAATAATAAAAACGAGGGTTAGATAAAGTAATAATAAAAAAATCTATAATATTATATATAATAATTAAATTCTTTTAGATGTGTATAATAAAATTTTATTTATTATACATGAATTTAAAATGAGTATGACTAGAATAAAGACAAAAGGTAAAGGGATTTCATCTCACAATTTTCATTCAATGAGATAAATTCCTTATTCACAACTCATTTAATTGTTGTGGTGTGTATTAATCCCAGGTATGTATTGTATTATTATTATAAATAATTTTATTGTTATTTACTTATCCACTTTATGATATTTATTTTATGGGGTTATTCTTTAATAGTTACCAAATTGGTAATGTATCTTTATCCCAATTTTACTTCTTTGAGAGAAATGTCATTTCAGGAACCTATATTTTACTATGAGTTGTATATACTACCTTTTGACATGTAATATCATGAATAAAGTTATTTTAATGATATTTTTAGCTTCGTGTAATGTTATTTATTCCATCATAAATTATTTTTTCCAAAATTGTAAGAGTTTGATGCTACAATCACATCGTTTACTAGGGTTGTTTATGATTATGATTCCATTGATGAAATATTATTATATATCCCATAATATCTCCCATGAATATTATTTACCTCTAGAAAGTCATGTTATATCTAGGTAATGGTACCATTTTTACACTATTTGGTACATATGATAAATAAGATTTTTTTAAAAATAAGACTTTACTTATCCTTTCGACCAGATATTTGTGTTCCTTCAAACCCATTATTTATATGAATGGTTTAAAATTGTTTTAATTGTATCATGTTATGTCAATGGGAATTTTTACCCTTGTTTTACCTTTTAAAACATTGTTTTAGAAGTATTCTTCTTGTCATTTTTTGATCGATACAGTTTTCTGTACATTTATGATAAAAAAAATTAATGTTCGGCATGTACCGACATACCTGCCCTCATAAACATCATTTCCTTGAATATTACATTGTAATTTTACATTTTATAATAAAAAAAATTTCCCATAATATTCTGGACATTCATTGTTTGTAAAGTTGATTTCAATGATTTTTTTTAAAAATGTTTTATGGTTATCAATTCTTTCTCTAAAATTTATCAAAACTATATTTATTAAAAAATGTTTTCAAAATTATATTAAATTTATAAAATTATTGTAAACATTTTGAAAAATGTTTCATATGTTTTCATGTATTTTAAAATAATGGGGTTTTAAAACATTTTTAAATTCTCATTATAGGTTCGTAATGAGTTTTTTTCCAAAAGGTAAAAAAATATTTCTTTTTATTTTTTCATGTTTATTTTTCAGAAAATGGGTTTCAAAATATTTTTTGATTAAAAGAGAAATTTTTAAAAAAAGGGATATTTTCCTCAAGAAATGTATTTAAAATACATTTAAAATTATATCACATATATTATGAAAACCATTTATGTTACTCATTCCCTTCTAGGAAATGATTCAAAGGCTCCATTGATATTTTTTATCTGAATGATTTATGTTTTGATAAAATGATGTTTGTGAAACCTAGTTCTATTTAGTGGGTTATATATTTATTAAACCTATTTATATGTTATGGGTTACATCCTTATAAAACAGATTTCTTTTCAAATGTTATTATCTGATTAAATGGTTTTGAAAACTATCTATTTTTCATTGGTTATGATGTGATAAAATGTTAATGAAATTCATTTCATTTCATGGGATATGTTTATATATATATATATATAACCCATACATTTTCATGGGTCATGATATGATGAATGTTTTGTGGCTTATGTATGTATGAATTTATTATGTGAAGGGTTGGATGTATATCTCCCTTGAATTCCTTGGGTAATGATAAATGTTTTAGGAGATCAATGGGTACATCAGAAGGAATCCCAAGCCAAAAACAATAGGGTAAATGGGGGGAAATACCAAGACCGAAATGGAAGGGAACACGAGAGGGAATCCCTAGTCCAAAACAAGATGGTACATGAGAGGATATACCAAGTATTAAATAAGAGGGTGCATGGGAGGAATCCCAATCCCAGAAATTAGAGGGTATATGGGAGGGTATCCCAAGACTTAAGTGGGTACATAGGTGATTATACAAATACTAACATGTTATGATGTTCTTGTTATGAATCCATGATATACTGTTTTATATTCCTATTTGTATTCCATAATTCAATGTTTTATTTTGTGATATGTTTTTATATATTATGTTCCTTGTTTCCTTATAATTATTATCTTATGTACTAGATATAATTATTCCATTCTTTATATTTATGATCTTATGATTTTTAGAGTATAATATTCTAATGTTATGATCACATTCATATACCCCTATGATCATGTACATGCTTTAATGTCTCACTTGTTCACAATTACTGATCATCTTATATCACCCCTTATTATGGTTCTTTACAAAGGTTAAAAAGATATGTGTTTTGTTAGATATGTCCAAGAAGGGTGATATTAAAGAAGAACCTAGTTGGGGATAATTTAGCTCATTTATGTACCAATATTTATGTTTCCGTGTTGCTAAAGGTACTTAACTATTAAAGTTATTAGACATATGTTTGTGTATTATATTAAGTATTCTTAAAAAGTTATATAATTCTAATATATGAAAATTGAGGGTCCTTATAGTAGGTATCAAAGATAATGTGTAGTCAACCATTGGAAATTAGTATGAGAAAACTTTATTGATATAATCGGTATATTTCTATGGATATGTCTATGGTTGTCTCTAGGGATAAGTATAAGGATGTGTTAATGTTTAGGAAAATGTACAAAAATTTTGGTAAATGATAGAGTGAGTGGTTTCATAGAAATAAATCCCTTTTGATAATGTAAAAGTGGATGTGGATCTGGCACATATGTACCTAGGTGTATGAACTCTGACAAGGTGTGTCGCGCATGACTTGGTGTAACTTGGTACACGACAGTGGGCCTTACTGCACATCTTGTTTGACACTGTTGGGGATATTCCTTTGAAATTCATAGTCCCTTTATGAACCAACATGAATGATTTGAATAGAATATGATTATGAATAAACTTTTATAAACATAAGGTGTCATCAATTTCAAATTTGGTGTCATTATTTAGAAATACTATACGTATCTTTTCACGATTATGTGATTTTCGCTTACGATATTCATTTATCAGCTCGTTATTTATAGTTTTAGTCAACTGATTGAACTATAAGGAACGTGGTTAACATTTAATTTTTTATATTTGGAATGAATAGGAATTATTATAATCAATTTCACAAGTGTCAATCTCATAATTAGAATCAAGAATGTGGTACGAGTATTTGTTATACTCCTAAAGATAATGAGACCATAAATGACATGTGAAAGGTATGTGATGTTCTTACCATGTTTTTTACATTAAAATAATGATTATATTTAGATTTATGAACCTTAAAACATGATTAATATTTCATATTCTTGGAAATATTGATTCAGGAATAAGTTGATTAAGGTTGAGTAGTGGTTAAAGAATAAGGTTAGTTGGATGAAGTATTTATGTCTTAGAATTCATGGATCATGTTATATGAATCATGAAATATATATGTTTCTTCATTTTATATTTACATTAAATATTGAAAATGATATTTTTAATAGATATTTAAGTGAATGTTGATATTTTTATTAAGGGATGATAACCATTAATTAATTTTAAACAGTGAGATAATGTTTTTTGGAAAAATTTATTTGGATATGAATAAGTAAATTGGACAGTATAGATTACCATGGAACTATTTATTTACCAAGTATTCTATGTAATAATTCATGAAGTTTACAACTTCCTGGATTTAATTAATGTGTCCAGTAATAATTGGAATAACGAATCATGAATGTTTTACAAAAGGTTTATGGTAATTCAGGTTATTTCCATATTTTAAGAGAATATATGAGGAGGGTATTCATATATTTGAAATGTGAAAACCAAGAGAATTTTTTTGATATGTGTTGGATTAATTCTAAAATTACATCTTATCATTATTTCAAAACATTTGTTTTTTTATATTTTATAGGGGTTATACAGTTTTCTACTATCGAATGTTTTAGTTAAAAATAATATGATGTCGGTAAGATTAAATTGTTATCTCACCACATGTGGATTTTTTTCATATTAGATAACCTCATCTAGAAAAATTGTGTTGATGATAATTGATGACAAATGTTGTGGAATATCATGGATCTCATGATCTTTTAGTACTTCAAGAAATAAAAGTTCAACTTCCTTTTTAGAGAAACAGTTGAAGAAGATCAAGGATCAATAAAGGTGGGGTTTTCCCTAAAATAGAGCAATTATACCATTTCATGAAAATTAGAAAGCTTCAAGAAATTGATCTAAATAAAAAATGTTTTCCTAATATCTATATTTTATTTGAATCGATGTCCCTTTAAATCATCATAGATTTAAAATATTTATGTCCTCAACTTTTCATTGATCATTCACCTGATTCTGATTGACAAACTCAATCAATCCCTAAAAATATTAACTCTTTTCCTCTATGTACATTTTTTCACTTACTACCTATGTTCTCATATGTGGGAAGCTAGTTAATAGTTTCTTGGGGTAACTATTATGTTTCCATCATTTATTTTTTAAAGGTTTATTTAGTATTTATTTTTAGAATGCAGGTTTATATGAATGAAATATTCAACTATTAAACCTTTAGTAACCTAGACATATTTCTAGGGTTTAATTCATTTTAAGGGGGTAGAATGTAACACCCCAAAGATTTTTTTTTATTTTTTTGAATTAATTTAATCATTTTTATAATTTTCATTTCAAACAACACTCAAAATAGTCAATTTTATAGCACTTTTTTTGTATTGTGTTATAAGTAACACCAATTCAATCATACAATAAATGAAACATAATGTTCATCCTTCCCTAAATGGAACACTGAGGTCGGATTATACTACACATAATACTATGTTTCCTCTATTGCTTGAGTTACATGAAAATCTAATTTTTTTACTTGATAATGATATATTATTAAAATAATATTTAGAATAATATGAAAAAACCTAGATGAAAAATTATTAGTTTTTTAAATGGTTAACAAAATTATTAAAATATATTTTTACACAATTATAAAATCAATATTTTGGTTAAAAATTAATTAGAAATAGATATGAAAATCGATTGAAGATGAATGAAAATATTATTATTTTCACAAATATATTTTATCCTAATATATTAAAGTAATTAAAATTTTTATGTGAAAGTAATGTAATATATATATATTATATTGAATTAATTTTTTTAAATTCATCCAATATATTTTAATTTACTAAGATAAAACAACCCCAATTTTACATATAAAATACTTTATTTTTATAAAGTCACTTTTACCATATTTTAATGGAGAACCTATTTTAAATCAAATTTTTGTAATTTAATACATAAAATATTTAAAAGAAAAATTAATATTTTAAAATGGAAAATAAAAATTATGTTACTGTCATTTTTTTTATATTTTCTATATGATTCATTTTTAATGAATGGTGAAAAGATTGAATTTTAATTTGGAAAATAATTTTTCATATAATTTATTTATAAGGTTAAATTATATTTAAAATTGGTTTAAAAGTTTATTTATAATTTTTTTTATCAATTAAACCAATTTTGGTCACTGGAATAAATTTTACTTTTAAATTTGTTATAAAAACATAGCAACATTTTGATCATTTTTTACTTAAAAAACACACAATGTTCCCCATTTGCAGGATTAATTTTATATCAATTTCTATCACTTCTGTGTTTTTTCTAAAAAAATATATTCCATATTTTGAGTCAGAATAATTTAAATTTATAATAAGGTAAAAATATTTTTTACCAAAAAAATTACTGAATGTAGTTAAAATTTATTACAGTTATTAAGGTAAATTTTTTCTTAACAAGGGAATAATACTTAAATGTTAGTCCATAAATTACATATTAAATTTACAAAAAATTATTATATGGAAATATTTCGTCCATAATTCTTCAATTAATGAGTATGGTTTGTGTTTGAAGAGTTTTATTTGGTAAAATCGTGGGTACACCTAACTTCTTTGAAAAAATGCAAATTGTTTCCCCTCACTTCCCTATAAAAGGCCACCACCTGTCCCTCTTATTCACACCTATAAAATTAAATAGTATTATCAAATATATTAAAAATAAAATTTAAAACATCCCCCACTACCTCACTGAATGCTACCTATGTTAAGAAAACTAACCACGAAATCCCTTTGGAGAAAACTAAAATGATTTATCCAAAGAAGTGGGACAATAATTCCTCTGGATCCTTTATTTTATTTTCATTATCCACCACCAAATCTATCATTATTCAATGATTATAAAAAAAACTCTAGTAAATTGAATATTCTATAATTTTATATACTAAGGGTTATACCTAAACTTAGCCATCGTTCTATCTAATCGGTATTGAATACACTGTTTATGTTTATGGTGAAATACTGCCTCATGAAATGACGATTGTTTCTTTTTTCCTTCACCTCCTTACATGGTTGGGAATTATGATGGATACAATATTTATAAAATATAAATATGATAAATAAAATGACTCTTTGATTATACAAATATTTAACAACCAATATATTCAGAATTTCCATTTTGTGTAAATATGATAATTTTGTTTGAGTAGGTGTGGAATACAACCCCTCAAAGTGATGTGATTCATTAACAAAGTACACAGAAAGTATTCAAGATGGGTATATTGAACTGATATGATATATATAATATAATAATTATAGTATAATAATTATATATATTCACACATTGATAAATACATATATTTAATTTACTCTTTTCTTTAATACGACAACAAAATGGAAATAACATTCTTGCGTACATATAGCCTACCATCTCCATGAACTGTGTGTTCTATTTCATAATTCTATATTATATATATTATTATATTAAAAATATAATTAATATAAATGTTATTTATATAATTTCTTAAACTTTTTAACGCATGATACATGTATATGAACCACAAATATAAAACATTAAGATGCATGCAATGAACAAAGTTGATATTACCCTACGTGAATCCTTAACATAGAATAGATAACCATATAAATTCATAATAAAACTAATATTAGATATTAGATATAATAATATGGTTATATTATATATTTATAATTATCTTATAGTTTTTATACAAGATGTTTGTATGACTACGACGAGAGTCAAGACACAAGGTAAGTGGATTTCTTCTAACATTTTATTTACATGAGCTACATGATTTATTCACCACTCATTTCATTTTTGTGGTGTGTATAATGGACTTGTATTTATTATATAATTATTATAATTATATTTATTTGTATTTACATATCCACTTTGTGATATTTATTTCATTGGGGTTATGTTACAAAAGTTTCAAATTTGTAAAGTAACATTGTCTCAATTTCCTTTCTTTCAGACACATGCCATGTCATGCACCGATATTTTTCTATGAGGTGTATGTTATACATTTTTAATTTTATATCATTAATAAAAATATTTTAATGATATTTTAAACTTCATGTAGTGTTATTATTTCTATAATGAATGACAGTTACTATACTTTTTACAGTTTACAGTTATAATCTCATAGTATATCAATATTATTTATGATTATGCTTCTACTGATGGAATATTATAATCTGTATATAAATAAATTTAATGAATTTTAATACCCTTAATATATTCATGTTATATCTTGGTAATTGTACCATTTTTCAAGTCTTTGGTACTTAAGATAATTAATTAAAAAATTTATAAAAATCTGCATTTACATCTCCTTTTGGTTGGAAATATGTGTTCATTCTAAACCGTTATTTCGAAAAAAATGATTTAAAAATGATCTAATTTTATACCATGATGTTAATGGACATTTTTACCCATGTTTTACCTTTAAGAAAAAGATTTTAGATTAAATTCTCTTCTCCTTTTCTGATGAAGACACTTTTAGAAACGTTTAATTTAAAAAAAGTAATGTTCGACATGTACAGACACACCCACCATAATTACCATTATTTACTTAAAGCATCTTTTTTTACCATTTTATTTGTAATGAAATATTTCTTCTTTAATCATCATTAAATTCATTATTCTGAACATGTATTTCAACGTAGAAGGGTTTCAAAAAGATTTTATGGCTATAAATGAATTTTATAAATGTTTTTATAACTATTTTTAATGAAAAAGTTTTAAATTTTTTTTCATGAATAAAAAATGTATTTTAAATTTTTTTAATCCTTCTTCATATGTATTCAAGTATTTATAAAGAAGTGTTTCTAAATTTTTTTTACGGCTCTCTTTATATGTTTTCCAATAAAAAGTTTTAAAATTATTTTTAATGATTTATTTATATGTTTTAATGTTCGTTTTCAAGAAAATGATTTTAAAAATGTTTTATGTTTTAAATAGCCTTTTTCAAAGAATGATGTATATTTTCATTAATAATTTTTTTAAAATACATTTAAATTATATTTTCTATATAATATGAAATCATATGATGTTACTCATTCACTTTTGGGATATTTTTCAAATGTTCCATTAAAATTATTTTACTAAAAAAATTATGTTTTTATGGAATGATATTTATAAAACTTTTTTCTCATTCGCAGGTTATATGTTTATGAAACCCATTTCTATTTCACGATAAATATTCTAATGAAACCTGCTTCTTTTCATGGGTTATGATTTGATGAATTGGTTGTGAAACTTATTTATTTTATACAGGTTATGATGTGATGAAATGTTAATGATACTCATTCTATATAATGGGTTATGATTTGATGTTTTTAAAACACATCAATTTTCATGGGTCACAATATATTGAATGTTTTTTAAAGATATTATGTGACTAGTGATACCTACATCTCACTATAATGCATTAGGTGATTATAACAAAATTTTATGACCTGAATGGGTAAACGAGAGGGAATCTGAAGCCTGAAATATGAGGGTAAATGGGAGGGCATCCCATGCCCAAAATGAGAGGGTACATAGGAGGGAATCCTAAGACCAAAAAATAAGTAACATGGGAGGTCATCCAAATCCTGAAACCTGAGGTTACATGGGAGGGTGTCACAATCTCCGAAATAGGAGGTTACAAGAGAGGTAATGCCAATCCTGAAGTAGGTACACATGCGATTATCCCAATATAAACATGTTACAAATGTATTGGTTGGAATCCCTGAAATATGGATTTTATATTCTTATTTGTCTTCCACAATTAAAAGTCTTATTACTATGATATGTTTTCATGCCTTATGTTATTTATTTCCTTACTATTCATATCTTATTAAATTCCAAGATTCATTCCATGATTAATGTTTATAATAATATGATACAAATTTTATTATCTTATAGAGTTATTATCATGTTACCATACCTATATGCTCAAGTTTATTCTTATATGTCTCCCTTGTTCACCCTTTTTGAGCATATGTTCTCACCCCTTCTTTTATTTCCATCACTAATTTTTTAAGATTTGGATTATGTTCGAAATGTCTAATAAGGGTTCTATTCAAGAAGAACCATTGGGTGATAATGTAGCAAATTTATGTATTGTCCATTTAGGAAAAGGATGGTTTGTTGTACCTAGAATTTTTTTACACTTATATTAATAGAAATTAAGTAACCCTTTAACTCATATATGTTGGAATGAGCCTTGAAAACACTATCTAATCTATAAAAATAATTATGTTAAATTATTTCATATCTTTGGCTAGAAAGTACCCAAATTGTTACCCTTAAATTATTATTATGGATCATTATGGGAACATAAAGAATTATTCTACTCTATCCCACAGAGGTGTCTCAAAAAATTGAGAATAATTCTCAAAATCCATAGATATAAAAAACCATCCACATAATACTGTTTCATACTACATTATCATCAGGTACTCCTGATTTGATTATAAGAACACTTGATATTTCATTATAAGTATCATGTATGGATAACTATTATATCCAGAAAACATTATGAATATGACCCATGTTATATTCTTATCCTATATTTTGTCCAAATAAATATCCCACTATTTTAGATAATCTACCTTGAGTGAGAATTTGGTTAAATAATCCTTGAAAATATCAACTGAATGAAGTATCTAGAAGATTCAGTTGATATTATCTACTTAATGTTTTTCCTAGTAAACTCTAAGAACACCCATGAATATTGGAGGGTTTTTTAAAAATTCTAAATATTGATAATATTCCTTAGACGACACATAATACAACACATTTCAAATAAAATGGATCACTAGAACTCGTGTGTTAAAGAGTGAGATAATTATATATATATTTTGAGATCCTTCCTCAAGTATAGGCCCACTCCCCATTTCTATTGCATATTCCTCATGATGAATATATAAACATGGGTTCAACTGTAAAATTACATAAGGAAATCACCTAAGGAACTATAAATATATTTTCTTAGATGAATCTAATAAACCCTGAGAAAACGAGCTCAATTATATGTCTATATAGAATTATCTATCAAATAATTTCCTTTTATTAGAAAATTTTGTCACAAAAATGAACAAACAATTTGAACCAATTTGTTTTTCAAAAAAACAATAATAAACCAAGGACCAATTACTATTTAATCCATGTACCAAATTTACAAAATTGTCATGCATGTATGTTATCCAAAACAATCATACCAAGATTCATAATCAGACTGATGATCTCAATATGTTTTGGTAGTACATGCCTATTAGGTAGCAAAAAACAATATCCTTTAATGGATCCATCCCATCGCTTCTCATAATCAAAATCCCTAGAAACTCATTTATCAACATAATGAGGACATCAATGAAATATTATGGGTAGCTACTATGTTCATACCATAATATTATCATATTATACTAACATCCCAAAAAACCCTTAAACCATTCTATAATGGTGTTTTAGAAACAACCCTAACACGATAACATGTATCCTAAGTTTGGTACAGTTCCACCACAATGTCTCAAGAACACTGCTAAATTTTTAAATGATCGAAACAGATATTAAGTGTCAAGAATATTTATCATGGAATTATTTTCCCCCCAAAACAAGAATGTTTTTAGGATATAATTCATGATTTGAATTTAAAAATTCACATTCAACTTTTAAATACCATTCAAATTTTATGAACAAACAATTTATAATGGGAAAATGAAACAATTGAAGTCCAAGTTCACAACATGTTATGATGAACAACTAAAAATCACTATACCAAAGGAGTAGTGTAACACATTCCATTCCTGACTTAACACCATCATATCCCCCAAAATTAAAATTCTAAATAACCATCACCATTTAAAATTAGATATTTTATAATACTTGTGTCATGAAAATTAATGTCTAGATGCACCCCAAGGTGTATGAGTATTTGTGTATACAAATACCCAGTGGGATTTACGGAAAACAATCTCATGTAAATGCACACATACCTATTCCCAAACATGTAAACAATTTCCCTGATAATATTTTAATGAATTGAATATCCATGACCATTTTACACGTAACTAATTAAAATAAACAAAATAGAAACAAATAATATAACAAATTAGTTTTCATAAATTGGAAACCCTTCCAAGTTTCACCCCCATATAGATTTAATACATTAAAATTATAATACATGGATAAATGTGTAATATATAGAAATTTAACAAAAATTCAAACATATGATGAAAAGATACACCCACTATAGATTCTCACCCACTCAAGTATTTCCCAATTTTATGACCCACTCTATTCATTTCGACCGAGAGATGACACTATCCATTACTCTCATATACATAGACTTTTAATTCATACTTAACACTTTATATCTGTTTCTCATACGCAACACATTCAATTTCCTCAACCATTTAACTTATAAAAAATAGTATACTATATTAACCCATAATCGAATTCATAAATTATAAAAATTAAATATGTCTAAATCCATGCATTAAGTTCAATTTTAAAATTTATCCAATTTTATATTATTCTAGATAAATATATAAAAATTATAATTGAAAAATCCCAAAAACAAATCACACCATTTTTTCCAAAATATAATTTTTATGATTTTAATTAAAAAATTCCAAAAATAAATGATATAAAAGAACCCTCAATATTGAAATCATGAAAATTATTGATACCATTCCAATTTATCAATGCATTTAAAATAGTTATTTGAAAAATAACCAATTTAGGAATATGACTTAAAACTATATCAATTATACAATAAAAAATAAAAATCCTATAGGGAATGAACATGAGACACCTAACATAGATAATGATAAAGTATCAATTCCCAATAACCATGGAATGATGAAAATGATCATGATCTGATGTTGTGACCCTAAAAAATATGAACAAAAAACCATGATTATTGTATTCATGATGTAGAATTATTACCCAAAAATTCATGATCTAATAAAGGGGTGTAGATCTATCATACTGAGGGGAAATAGACTAGGAGATATGATTTGGATCAATAAAAATATGAAATAATTGAGATGAAACCATAAATCCAATGTCGATCTGATTGATACTCAGAAGAAATAAAATTTTCATTGGTGGAGAATCTTGAAAATTTCCCACAATGTAGAAACTAATTTTTAATATATGTTTTCATCATAATAAGTCATATGTGGGGGATAGCTTTTTCACATGAAACAAAAAACCAAAAAACCATGATATGTTTAGAATAGTAAAAAATTTATGCATAATTTATATTTATATACATGAGTAAAAAAATTACTAGAAATATTAATATATATTTTAATATGAATGTTCTTTTATAGAAAGTTACATTATTTATTATTTTTTATAATAATACATCCTTTAAGAGTTGTAATTATTATTAAAGAAAACTATGTATATTATTATTAATTAATAGTTATGATAAAATATAATATTTATTGATTAATTAAATTATTATTAGTGTTTTATAGAAACTATAAATAATAAAGTCTCTTTATTTTATATTAAATAATAGTTTTTATCCAAAAAAAACTACTTTCACTATAATATATGATTTTAAATAAAAATTGGTTCGATAAATTATATAATTTTAACTTTAATAAATGAACATAATATTATTATTTATAATGAATATATTTATTTAGTACAGTTTTTTGGATATTTTATAAATAATTAAATTTCTATTGAATTTTGATAGTATTTATTTTATTAATAACATCACTTTTGATATATTATATTATTATACAAAAAAAATTAATTTTATTGAAACCATTTTTCCATTAAAAATTACATATTATGAACTAAAATAAATTATTTTTAAGTTATATTTGTAATTTATAGACCCCTGCTTAACATTCTAAAAATTTATGTAGCATTTTAATAAAACAATTTATTCTCTATTTTGTAACATTAATTAAAACATTATGAAATGAAATTTTTGATTTATATTATTGTTAAATATATAATATTTTAATCAAATAGTATTTTTTTTGATTCACTGGAATCAATGGAATTAAAAATTATTTTTAGATTATAAAACAATATTCTAAAATAACACTTAGGTTTGGATGGGTTTTTACATTCTACATTCACTAAAATTATGATTAAATTCCATATAAAAAGAAAATAAATTTGATAAAATTATTCTTATAATTGAGATAAAAATTTTCGTGTGATTGAATATCTACAATTTAATTTTTATGAATAAAAATAATATTATTAGGATCGATGCTGATTACCATGATAATGGAGAAACAATTATTTTAAAATTATTTTTTTATTAATATCATTGAGTTTACATAAAATATATTAAAATAAATTCCATTAAATAATGAATATAAATATAAATATAAACATATTAATAAATATGTTAACACTCATTTAACTTCTAATAAACAATAAATAATATGAATAATACATAATGTTAAAATTTTCATTTCAATTATAAAATAGTTTTCAAACATTATATGTTTCAATATGAATGTTAATTACATAATATTTAGAAATTCAAATAGATTATATAAAAGATTTTTTTTTCAAAACACCTATTGTTTTTAATATTGTTGGGTTTTATTTTTAATATATCATAAAATATATTAGCTAAAACCATATATCTTGTTTACAATAAAAACATATAAATACATTATAGTAAAAATAATTTAAATTGCCTAAAACATATGTGGAAAGACTTGGATGAGTTTTTATCAACTCAAATACACCCTAAAATACATTATTTTGAAATATTGGCTCTATTGACGACAAAATACCATTTGTTTTATAAACATTAATTCATGTACATAATTAAAAACATAATATAGTGTCCAAAGATAAAAACTACTAGTGTAATCAGTATATTATATAAGTAAAACCTTAACATGAAAGAGGGATAAAACAGTATTATTTTAAAATCCATTAACATTACCTTAGATTCTTTTGATCTTATAAATTTTCACATGATAACATGGGGATCTATATAAGAAAAAGTTGAGTTATAAATCCCAGTAAGGGAATAATCAAAGCATAACATTATGAAGGAAATAAAGTTCAATCAAGAGGCATATCAAGGTGGCAGGAAATAGGTGAGAATCATAAACATGAATATTGATGCATGATATAATATAATAATAACAAGGCTTTATAGTAATGTAATGACAAAATAATATGTGACATCATAAGAATAAGTCAATGATAAAAACTATGAAATCTTAAAATAGTGTTCTTATGATAACCTTCCAATGAACCATATATGCTATCTTAGAAGATAAAAATATTACATAATACATTGGATGGATATATATTTACAGTCCCACCTATCACATTCATATCATGCACATGAATTTGTGCCATAAATATCATATAACAAAAGGATGTATTTAAAAAAATTAATCCCATGATTAATGAGTGTGGGAAACATGTATGGTTTTATGAAATCAATGAAGTATATGTTCATCTATGTGACTACCCAATAGTATTAATGGGGATGGGAATTCACTACCAAAATTTTAGTCATGAAAAATTGTAGGATAATTTCAGTAGCATAACAAGTGTACATGAAGATTCATGTATGGTTATCATGATAGTAAAATGAGGCCTCTCATTACCTATAGTTCCTAATAATTTAACATAGGATATTTAAAAAAATATTCTAATATATTAAATTAAAAATCTAGAGGCATAACATAAAGAAATAGGATGAGGCAATCCATATAGATCTATATAGTAACTACATAGGTAAATGTTATAAGGAGAGATGATAGATGAACTATCAATCATATAAAATATATTCTCGGTAAAGGGATATTTATAAATTCATTATTTTATAATTGATTGTGATTCAGAAGGCTTAATACATAGATAGTTCTTGATTAGAATGAGAGCGAGAGAGATACCTTACCTTGAGAGTCATTTCTAATAGATTTGGAGGAAAAATATATGAGATTGGTAAAAACATGTAATGGATTTAGAGAGGGATAATGAGAGGGAATTAGTGAATAGTGGGGTTTTATTGAAGTGTATTTAGAGGTTGGGTGGGTATTCTTAGTAAATGAGAGGGTATTTATTTATTAATTTCTAAATTTATGTTTTTTATCTATATTATAAAGTAATCAAAACAACAAAACATCCCTTATATTTCAAACAATTTCTAAAAAAGATAACTTGGCCCAATATTTTACAAGTTTATGAACACAAAATATTAAAATAATATAATTGCTGATGTTTAAGTGATTCATGTTCATATTAAATTGATTTTGAAAAAAATAAAATATAATATATTTTTAATGAGGATTCATTAATTAACAATATAATTAATTAAATAACATAAAAAACATATTTTTAATGGATAAATATATATTTGGTGATGGATGTGGTATATATAAATTTTCACAACACATTTGAGCTATCATAAAGTCCCCATTTAGATTGTTTATATCTACATTATTTAGTTTTCACCAAAAAATTGAATTTCATGGAAAATTAGAAAATTCACTATTATCTAATTTCAATGTCATGATTTAAATATAATAAATAATTTATAAATAAATTTTTATTTATTGTAAAATTTTAAATTTTAAATAAAAATCCATATTTACTATAAATACTAATTTTTATGGTATAAACAAAATTTTTCCATTAATTTAAATTATAATCTATATATAGATAATTAATATATAAATATTATATTTTATTAAAATATATTTTATTTAAATAAAAATTTGATTTATCAAAAGAGTTTTTAAATATACACTATATATTTCCCAAAATAATTATTTTTATTTCATCCTGTCAATTTTATTATATTAAACACATTATATAATAATCAATAAAGTAATAATAAAAATGTTTAAATATAATAATTATTTCATAAAAACTGAAATATAAAAATTCATAATGCTAGGGTCTAAATATAGAACCCCTTGCTGATTTTGCATGCCATAAGTGTAGGGTGTGGGATGGTGGATCTTTCATTGTGTGGTTTGATAAATATGGTCTTAGATGTGATATAAATAATCATGAACTAATCCCATAAATATTTTCTCTCAGACATCAGTTATTGTATCTCATTTTTGTCTGGTCAAGGGAAAATCCCAGTTATAACATCTTATATGGATGCTCCGATAAATAGGATTTATCAGTTATGATCCTACTGGTTGAGGCCACTTCCTCTTCAATCATTATTAATTTCACTTCATCATAAACCTCATTATATAATAATTTTAATGTTTTCTATACAAAGGCTATGTTATCAATGATTATGATTCTTAATTTCTATTTAAATAAGAAAGGATATATTTTATAAAGGTTCTAAAAAACTAAAGTATTTCAGGTTTTTATATAACTATATTTTTGAAAAAATAATTTATTCATTCAAAACATTATTTTGTTTGGTAAATATTTTTGGTCATTAAATTGAACTTTGAATAGTTTCATAGAATTATTAATAGACAGATGATGTTTCCAAATGTGTCCTTTTCACCATCTGTAAAGGGTTATCACTAACAGTATTTCAAACAAAAACCTATCAAGCCAAATTATCTTTAAAATCATCCAACATTTTACCTACCAAAGGAACCTCAAACTTCATTAATACATTACTCATAATATGGTGTCCTAACCCCTTCAATGTTAATGATTTTACAATTGAAAGATCACGTCTCCAACGTAAGTATTATCAACTTATTATGTTTTTATCCATTATATTTCCCATATAAATACATTAAATTCATTCAAATAAAAGTACTTATGTAACATTATTATATTGAGATGTTATTATATTATTTGAATAACCATTTTTTATTCCTCTCTAGTTGTTATAAAAAAGTATCATTTGTGTGTTTCATAGACTACCGTCTCCACAAAGCGGTGTCTCTGATTTTTCATCACCACAATTTGTGGCTCATAAAAAGGATTAAATTGATTAATAAATATTATATATATAATATTACTATCAATCATAAATTTCAAATTATAATTCACTTTATTTTAAATATTCCTTCAGAAAATGAATACATTAATTATGCATACAAGCAGACTTTCACCTCCATGAGCAATGAGTTTCAATTGTATTTAAAACCCATCATGTTTCAATTATAAAATATATTTATTATATATAAATTTTTTTCATATCATTATTTATATTATAGGAATTATGAAACTATTTTATATTTCATTTGACAATAGTTATCATACCAAAGTAGTTATTTGAATGTTGACTAAATTACAACAATAAAACAATATAAGAAGTAAATCTTTATCATTAAAAATACTATATGATGGATAATGGTTATTGTAATAAAATTTATAGATGAAAAATATTCTTGGGTATATACCTAATGAAAATAATTTTATTATTCCAGAAGTTATGTGGATGTGAATGATGATTTCTATCATTGGTAGGGGTTTCATCTAAAAACTTATTCTTTAGGACCCTTGTTATTTCATTCACATAATTTATTTAAAATGGAGTATATACTATTATTATTATATTTGGAGTCATGTATTATACTTATCAAAATTATTTTATCCTATAACTTTATTTTTTATTTGTGGTCTTCTATGTAATGTTTCTAGAGACATAAGGGGTTTTGTGTAAGTTTTATTTATTGAGAAATGTTTTAATGTCATGATTCAAAATATTATTTTATGGTGTATATAATAAACAATAATGTATCTTGAAAAAATCAATGATTTAATAAATGAGAATTATTAATCTATATGAATATGTATCATTAAATTAATTTTGATTCCAAAAAAAATCTACAAGTTCCTTTGATAACTAAATATGAATTTTTTGAGTTATAATGTATTTCCTTGACTTTTCCACTAGTTTAATAATATATTCCATAGTTTCATCTTGATAGATCAATTTTGTGTTATTTTATTACATACTGGGGAGTTATAATCATTTTTTTAAATTGTTTTGTATGTTATGAATAATTCATATCCATTTCAAAAAATGTTTTACACTCCTTGTCCATAATTTTCCTTCCCACCAATTATCTTCTTTTTAATTAGAAAGATAATTAAGTATTATATTATTTTAAAATAATTTTTACCTTTTACTATTTTAAGAATAATGTTATATTATAATGACAAATTCTTTTCAAACAAGAATATTACATAATTTTATATGAATATTTATTTTATTACAAAAATGCTTGCTGAATGACCATAATATTTTTGTGCATTTTGAATATTTGAACAAATTATTATAATTTTTTGAAAAATATAAAACATATCCCATAAGGATCTTCCCCATTAGTACCCCAACATAAAACCATTATTTATAATATAACGAAAAAATAAATAATTATGAGCTCAAGTGCTCAGTATTGGTAAACATGGACGTTATGTAAGAATAACATAAGAATAATGGTATAGAATCATGATTATGACATTTGATGATCATAATATCCATATCAAAGATAATATACATATTTCATGGAATAAATATTAGCATATATTAAGATAAGAATCATAATAAAATCAAAGAACATGGTCCATGAGAGTATATCAATAGAATAAGATATGTAAATTGTGACATTAAATTATTATTAGAATATATTATATCAATTATTCATACTAATTCATTCATAGTATGTTAAAATTGTGTTAAAAACCCATGTACCTACTTTAGTATTAGGATGGAATCATAAGTACCTTTTTTTCATATATTGGATGACCTCTCATGTACCCTCTTATAGTGGGATTAGTATTATCTAATGTTTTCCCATTTGTTAAGGGATTATGATGACCTCCCTTGTACCCTCTTGTTATAGTATAAGGATGACCACTAGTGGACCATTTTTTAATGATCTTAGGATGAAATCATCTTTATCCTTTTTAAAATAATAGAACATTTATCAATACCCGATAAATTGAATGGAGATATTATTCCCAACTAAAATAAAATTAAAAATCGACATATGTGTTACATAAGAACATAAATCATTCATACTGTTAGAACCCACAGAATGAAATGGTTTGATAAAAATCATTCAATGATAACAAAACCCTTCTAAAATAATTAGGTTTCATAAATATTATTCCATTATAAACAAAACCCATAATTATAATTAATAGGAATGGTAAAGATGAAGAATATATCTAGTAGATTTTATATAACATTACAAAATGGTATCTTATATGGGAAATGATTTTAGGTGATCACATAATTTATTTTGAGGAACGTATCCTTTTTTCTTTGAAAATGATTTGTTATTTTAAAATTCCACACAATTATAAATGAAAGCCACTTATTTTAAAATATATATATAATTGTAAGGGAATATTAATGGAAATAAGGTTTCATGAATGATAATAAATAAATTCATGTTATATAATTTAAAAGAAAACATTTGTCTTCTACTTTTTTCACAAAAAAAATCACAAATACATTGTTTGGAAAATGATAAAAGATTCTCCTCAAATCGAGTAGTAAAAAGTCAAAATGGGTAAAAATTATTTTAAAAATACATTGGATATTAGTAAAACTTTTATTGAAAATGTTTTTAGAAAAAAATTACATGGAAGATAAATATACCTCAATAGAGATGTAAATCAAAACAATCCCAAATATTTACAAGATTGTGAAATAAATAATCATCACATGATAAACAGTAGACTCATATGACTCATGAAACAAATAAAAATATAAAGATATTAAAATATCATAATATTAAAGATAAAACTAGTAAAAAAATATTCATGGTAATTATATAGATCATGTAAAAGAAATGAGTGGTGAATATTGTGTATGTCTCGTAGAAATAAATGTAAGACTATAAATCCCAACACTATGTGAGTAGATTTTGAATCGTGAACCCCAAGAAATAATAAAATAAATTAAATCTTGAATATAATTAAATAATTAATATTAATTACATAACATTTAATATATTATTATGTACACCACAAAAAAGAAGTAAGTGGTGAATATGGAATGTATCTCACATAAATAAAAAGTTAGTTGAAATTCCATTACCTTATGTATTGACTCTCTCCGTACACATAGAAACATAAAATATAATAAATAAAATTATTTATAAATATATTAAATAGCCTTATTATTATATATAATACAACATATTATTTAATTATGACTGTATATTTTAATCATATTAACAATTCCATGTTTAAGTTATGTTTTGTGTAATAACTGCTTTGTTTCATGTACACGTTTTGAATTATTTTTCTTAGTACTCATAATAAAATTATTATTTAATTATATCCATAATGATAACCATGAAACAAGTATCATATATATTAATTATATATTTATTTATGGTTATCTATAAAATATAGATATATAAAATAAAATAATCCATTTATAGAAATAGTTGGCCGTACGTACACATGAAAGATGCTTTCATTTTATTGGCATACAAAAAGAAAGAAAATAATATGATATATTATAATTATAGAATCATTTTTATGTTATATAAAACTTATATATTCATAAAAATCATCGTTATTACCATCCATGTCAAATATAGATGAAAAATTAATCACATCCTCTCATTGAGATGGTAAACCATACTTACTGATGAGCAGGGTTATCATTTCCCATAATATTAGGTGGAAAAAAGGTAGATACGATATTATCATTATATAAGTATAATAATTTAATAAATATCATATAAATACATTTAATTAATAATCATTCCCACTTATAAAATATTTCTATGGAAGATGAATTGTATTGTTATGTTCAGATAGTATGTTGTACGTACTCACGAGTGATACATTAACATGTTATTCGACATGAATGGGTCAGTATAAAAAAATGTTAATATTAGTGATACAATTTATGAATATATAGTATTATAAAGTTCTTATTTTATGATATTAATAAAAAATTTACATATAGTTTATAAGAGTATAAAAATAGAGTGACCAGTTAGAGCAATTACATCTTCTTCAAAATGGATCCCTTAGATCTCCTCTAAAGGACAGTGGAGTTAGTCTTTTCAGATGAAAAAAACCTCTCTAATATGTATAGGGAAGTTTATAAGATAATTGTTTAGATATAGGGAGATATATAGGGCTTAATGTAGTGAAATTGGATAAGGGAGGAAGTTCCCTTTTATAATGAATGTGTGGTGAACTTTTGGAATTTCAAAAAACACTTATTTATAACAAATTAAATCTCATTCCAAATACCACAAAAATTACATGGATCAGAATATAAGATTAGATAATTTTTTAAGATTATCCAAAACATATTTTATATATGTTTTTACATAATTTGAAACATTTTCTTTTTAATTTACCCTTAGTTAACCAATTTAAATTTTAACTATAGTAACACGGTATTTAATAGTAAGAGATATTAATTTTTACATTTATATTTTCAATTAGACCATAAATGGTATATTTATTATATTTTAGACAATATATAGAATCCCCAATTACATATTTATTAATTCTACAATTTTTAAAGAATTTAATAAAAAAATAAGTTTATAAAATATGATTAGTTTTAATTTTGACAATATTCATTTATTTATCCTTTTAAAAATAACATAACAACATTATATCATTAAGATAACTATATTAAATGATCCCAAACATTTCAAATTAATCAATAAAATTTGAAGATAACATTAATTATATAGATGTTTTTTAAAATATTTTTTGTATCTTTTATTTGATATTTCCCTTAATTAAACAATACCATCATCATCATTGTGAATGATTTTAGGGTAATTATTTAGTTCCTAAAAAGTAATTTTTTTTACCACTATAGTGAAAAATATATTATATTTCAAATTAATATTTATAGTTTAATTTATCTTTTGTATCATTGAATATTAAAAATTAAATAGTTATTAAAAATATGAGTATGATATCTTTATATTTTTTAAAAAAAAATATATAATAAATATCCTATTCAAAACCAAGTGGATTAATAAATTTATATTTTTTTAACACATATGATTTTGGTCTAGAAAAACACATTAAATGAAATTGGGACATGTGTTATTGTAATTATATAATATTTATAATATTATTATCTCCCTTAATAACCTGACTTAACATTTATAATGTTAATAACAATTACTAAAGTTACTATACATAATATGCAAAAATAAAACAGAAATACTTTCTAAATTTGGATCCCTCAATTCCAAATCTGGAATCAAATTTTCACAATTATGATCATGTATGTTCTAGTAATTAAATTATAATTAATCCCATTGAAGGAGTGAGAAAACATGTTTCAAAGTGAAATCATCCAAAAGACTAAATGATTTTATATGAAAATTCTATGTAAAATTGGTTCCAATGACATAAATTTGGTTCAATGATAAAAATAGGATCAAATAATACTTTTAAAAAAATGAAATATATAATATAAAAATATAAATAATTTCGATGAAAATGAAATTTTTAATTAAAATGAAATATTTTTCACTATTCATTAAAAATGTAACTTAAGAAAGAAATAAATAAATAAAACAAAGTAAAATTTTATATATCTATTTCAAATAATAATATTATTTTTCACATATAATTTATAAAATCGTCAAAAAGTAGATTCAAAATGGGTTCACTATTTAAAGGCGGTAAAATTTATGATTTAAAAAATACATATTTTTCTTAATAAATTTGGACATATTATTATCTTATTCATGTAAAATATATTGGATGAATATAAATATATATTTTATTGACTATATAACATATAATATTTATTATTATATTTTTCTAATTGTAATTAATTTAATTTATTAAGAAAAATGGCTTTGGGAGCATAAAAATATTATCTTTATATTCTACTGGTATATATTTTCATTTTTAAGTAATAGGTAAACAATAAATTCAGCATAAACCCTATATTTTCATAAGTTAGTTTATACGATTCCAAGAATATATTATAATGGATTGTTTATTATATTAATTAAATAATAAAAAATTATCATTTACTAGAAACTTATTATTGTGTATCATGGAAGATAAGTCGGTGTTCCATATAATTCAACACATAAAAGAAATTAAATTGAATTTTTTTAAAAAATATTTCATAAAAATATTTGTGTCTTACATTTGGTTACCCTTAAAATTGATTTTACCCTCAAAATCCATCTGATTTATCGAAGGATTAATATTTGAATGTTTATTTCATTTAAACCGACTACGTAAAGATGAATAGAAAATATCATTTTAAAATGAAAGTTGAAAACATAATAGTTACCCAAAATAAGTAATTACTATGTGTCCACCTATGATTAAAGATGTGAATATTTGTACATACTAAAAAATAGTAAATAATGACAGGGATTGATAAATATCGCTAACCAAAAAAAAGTTGGTGATCGATAGGAAGTTAAAAATCATAAACTACAGATGTGTGAAATAGTTCATTTATATCATCAATAATTATGATAATGTGATAACATTTTATTTTATGATATTTTTTCTATAGTGAATTAATTTTAACAATTTGATTTACTTACTTGATTCCATCACAATTTCACCCTTGGTAGTGCCTTGAACAATTCCCAATTAATCTCTTATTCTATTAAATGATGGCGAATTTATCATTCTATAAGTACTAACACATCATGAGTTCCATAAATAGAATGATAGGTCATTCCATTTATATTTATAACAAAAATATTAGATCAGTTTATAAAATAAACATAAATCCACATATTGTGGGATAATAAATTAGCCTCTCAAACTTCATCCAATGTTTAACATAATCTTTCCATAAATGGATAATCTTATAATCCTTCCAAAATATAAAAGTACATATGTTCAGAAACTAGTGAACTTAATTATATTAAAATTTATCCCCCATATATCATAAGGTAGATCTTGGTTGTCACATTAGAAACATGGGAATACCTTCATCATGTATTCTCTTGAAACATGGAAATAACATGAATTACTATAAATCAAATTTGAAACCATGAATTCCTCCTTATTCATTAAATTATTGGATATGTTTTATAAATAAAAGGAGTTTTAAATGTCATCTATAATAACATAGACCAAAATTTTAAAAAATCAATACTTTCCATAGTAATCACTACTATCAAATTTACATTATCTATATCAAACATATCATATCAAATAAAAAAACAATTTTATCAACATCTAGAATACATTAAGGGTTAACTAAACTTAATAAAAATACCACCTCACCCTAAAATTGATTTTATATGTCTTCATCACTATTCAAAATATCATTTTCAATACTTAATGAAAAACATACATTGAAAATACATATATATTTCCTGATATTTATTAAATAGTCCTTGAATTCCAAAAATATACACTTTAATAATTTAAATTTAATCCTGAAAAATAACGAGGATTCATAATATTATAGGTTCATAGATTATGAAATATGAATCATGTATTACAGTTCGTCAACCAGAATCTAATCATGATTCTAATTTTTAATGTAAACAATTCGGTTAGACCGTCCCATTCCTTTCATAGGTCATTCAAAAACTCATTATATTCAAAAGTATAACCAATAAATGCACTAGCTTATTGATTCTATTCATAATATCCCCATATGGGACATCAATTTGCATGATTAACATGATTTCCACATCTAAAACATTCAATTTTAACAAAGTTATAACTAGTTCTGACTTCTAACTAAGACAAGAAAGAAATTTCTGAGAAATAGTTATCATTGTTTGGAAAACAAATATTCAAGGGAAACTACATAAAATATTTCAATATATAAAATAATAGGATTTATCCTTGATTATTCATGAACATTATGATAACTATAGGATTGTAATATATAGTTATACTTATACTTGGAGACATCCCTAGACATATCTATAGAAATATCTCCATAAATCTCACCAATGTTTTCTCGTCCTAATTTACAATGGTTCACCAAAATATTTCATTGATACCAAATATAATGACTCATGACATCTTATCATGTATAATACATATTTTTTAGGAATATTAATTACATTACAAAACCACATGATCGAGAACCGTAATATTTTAGATCCATTAAAAAAGTACACATTCTTTTAATTTGGTTAAATATATTCAATATATCTCATAAAGATCAACCCATTTTTTAATGTCCTAGAATATACATATTTTTTTTAATTGTATGGAATTATTTTGAGACCGCAAAAGCTGACGGCGCAAGATTCTAGGGCTCAGAGTTATTAGAATGATCTGTCTATGTTTTGTCAATCTTTAATTAGTGCGCGTAAGAAATTTTTCTAAAAAAGTGGAATAACTCATAAACAGATGCCTGGATCGGAAATATGAGGGCACCATTGTGTTCAGGATGGTGTGTTTACCCTAGGCATGACTTCAGTTTTTTCGGTAAAGTACACTTGTGAGAAAACCATAAAATGGCATAACTGTAAATAAAATGACTATATTATTTTATTTTATTTTTCAAATGCTTATAATTCACTAATGGTAACTCATGTTGAATATAAAAGACAACCACTGAACTATAGGGGGTATGCTTTCTTTAGGTTGATACTAACATTGGCTAGAGCGTTCCACCATTGAATGTTAGTTTTTCACATTAAATAAAATAATTAGGTGACAATTATTTTATTGTAAAATCCATAACATCTAAACAGCAACACGAATTGAAAATCAAAGAGTACCATTGAGTTCATTGGGATATTTTCTCTGGAGGCGGAGTGTAACACTGACTAGAACGGGTCGAGCGTGAAGTTTATTAATATATTGAACTTTTTTAAGGAGCATTTATTAAATGCACGGGCATCATTTTCTAACTTTTGAACCGGTGCGCGAATTAAAAAACTGAGGGCATCGTGGAATCCGCCGCACCGAGATTCAGTAATGGGATTTTTTACCTTGACCGTAGTAGGTCTGGAGAAAAAGTAATTTTTTGTGAATTTTAAATAGAAATGAAATGAAATAATTATTTTATATTATTTTTTTCATATCCTCCAACTGAGAAGCGAAGTGTGGGGGAAGTGATGTGTCAAGCCAATGATTGGATTGACCTGCCAATCCTAAGTAACAACATCGTTTGGGAATTAAGAAGTTTAGTAATTTATGAACCCCCAATAATTCCCCACGTCATTACATACCCTCCTCCTCTCTTATATATATGGATCTTGGGGAGGGGTATCGTCACAACATCGCCAAGAAATAAAGTGTTGTAGAAGTTTCTTGACGCCAAACCCTTAGAGGAAGGAGCCGATCACAGTGGGAGGTGACAAGAGACACTGAACCATGAACTAAAGATTGACGGATGAATGGCATCATTGGAAACCTATTGCAGGAATTAAGGACGCCGACCAATCTTCAACATTGGGAGTTTCTTGAACGATTCGAGGTAGGGAGTTTATTCTTTTACGCATTTTAAATGAATTTCCCTCTTCCCCGTTCTTGAATAATATGGAGAACGCGGACTAACAGACTTTCGGGTTGATCCGCGATTAATTTGTTTTTTGCGGGAGGTTGTTGCGGGGTATATTTGTAGGGTTTTGTTTGTTGTTTAATTAAATTGATTTTTAAACCCTTAATCACCCATCCTTTTTATGAGCTAACATAGAGGGTGAGGGCCTAATGAACCGGGTCAGAACCCTCCGCTATCCATCTATACTTGCGCCTCCCTAGAAGATCTCCAGCATGACGACACTGACCTACTACATTGGGAATAGAGCGTTGAGGCACGCTAAAAGAGGAGGCATCAGTGCAAATTCGTGGTGTTCATCGGAACGGTCAGCACCGGCTGGCTGCAATGGATGTTCAGTGCACCATCACACACCGCCGGTGAGCAAGAGGCAAGGCTCATTAGCTGTGGCGAAGGGAGGAGGAAGTCGGCTCATCGACCGGCTGAAGACGTAGAGGCGGTGCGACCAGCACACCGGCAGAGGACAAGAAGCCATGGCTGAAGCCACGATGGAGGCCAAACCCACGCCTCCAGCAGGTCCTACGACGACCGAGTGATGCCGACTTGGTGCCACCACATCACAAACCAAATGGCCACCGCGTCGTTTGGTAGATCAGATGACCAGGGGGTCACACCCCCCGCACTGGCTATGGTGGACCCCACTGGGGGCCGCGCCCCTGCTCAGACCAGACCACACCCCACCTTGGCCTAGGCCACCGCCCTACCGAGCCATCGCCTGGCTGGGTCGAGCCTCTCCCTTGTGGGTCTCTCCCTTATGGGCCGGGCCACCCTTCTAGGATGCCCTTGCGGGCCACCACTCTTGTGGTTCCAACCAAACCTCGGCTCAGTGGGATGGGTCTGATGAGGCCCGACCTAGACCGGGTCAGTCAGACCGGGTCGGACTTAACGCGGGCCCAACCGGGCCCAAAAGCACATAAAGGGTCATATCTTGAGAATCGAACATCAGTTTGATGAACGGTCTATGGGGTTGTGATCCTTGGATTGGGAAGGTGATTTTGGTATAATCGTCTTGATATTTTATAGAAAATTAGGGTATGGACGGGTTTGATCAAACCAAAATCCATCCAGATCCCTAGAGAAAAAATGCCGATAACTCAATGAATTGGGGTCTGATTGACGCACCGTCTATCGCGTTGGAACCCTTACAACATGGAGGTTCTTTGGGTTACTTTTTTTTGGATCTTAGTTATGGTCTATGTACAACCGATATCTCAAGGGAAGATTCTACGAAACACGAGTGCACCATTTGCGAGGAATCCAGTGGTCGGTAGTGAGGCAGAGGTTGGAGATAGATCATACGGAGTTCAGCGCTCAACGATCCTGTGTGGGTCAGTGCATACTGATCCTATGTGGGTCAGATCCTATGTGGGATAGCACTCATCGATCATGTTTGGGTTAGATCCTGTGTGGGTCAACACTCAGCAATCATGTGTGGGTCAGTGCATACTGGTCTTGTGTGGGTCAGATCCTGTGTGGGTGAGTGGGGGTTAATTACTTATCGACTCTGGGTGGGTCAAGTCCTTTGTGGATTATTTCAGGGGTTAGTACCGATTGATATTATCTGGGTCAAACTCTGTATGGTCAGAAGTAGTGCGTCTTCACAGAACAAGATGATCTAGCATTGCGACTTATCATCTGTACTTCTATACTACATTGAAACCCTGGTTTGAGCCGAGACTCTGTTTTAACTAATTCGTTCATCTTCGTGGTGATACATGTGTGGTACTTTTACCATTGTGGTATTATCTTCATGGTGATACCTATCTGGTACTTGTAACTTTGTGGTACTATCTTCGTGGTGATATATGTGTGGTACTTTCGCCTTCCTGGTATTATCATCTTGGTGATACATGTGTGGTACTATTACCTTTGTGGTACTATCTTCTTGGTGATTCCTATGTGGTAATTTTACCTCCGTGGCATTACCTTTGTGGTATACTACCCTAATGTATGAGATGAGTATATCTTGATAAATTAGGTAAATGTATGGGAATATACCTATGTAGAGTTGATGTCATTCTTTGTGGTTTTTCCTTTGTGAAACTTTAGGAGACCTACAGGGTATGGGGACCCTACTGAGTATCGTTATACTCACCAATACATGGGCTTTTCCCACACCTATTTGTGTCTTGTGCACATGATGTAAATCATTGATCAAGGCTGAGGGAGCTAGAAATAGACGACGCTCGAAGGTGGACTATTTGGCATGACATGATGTAGGGACTAATGATCGTGATCTGTACCTACCCTTCAGGTAGGATTCGTGGTGGAAAATCCAAGAGCTGCTTTTCACCTTTTCAGCTACTTTGGAAATTTTCTATTGTACTTTTACTTTTCTAGTTGGGATTTTATTTCAGCCCCACAACTTTCAGCAAACTTTTACTAAAACATTTTACATTGTGGTTTCATCTTTTTGTATTCTACTCTATGTTTTTTATAGTTTTAAAGGTAATTCCTTCTCGTTTTGGGGATACACCTTTCCGGTGCTAGTCGCCAGCCCCTGGGCTATGGAAGTCGGTCTTGGGGTAGTCACAGCATGGGCCTCGAGGGACGGGTCATGAAAAATTGGTATCATAGGATTCAGTTCTACTGAATAACTTGGACTTTGATCTTTTCTATATGGAAATAGTGTTAAGTGTTATGAGTTTGGTTTTCAGTTTTGTAAATCCACTGTTGGAGCAGTGGCCGATGTATCCATACACTAGGACCCCAAATTCTGATTTCCGAATCAGTACACTATAACACTAATTGTGTGAGTTTTTTATGAGTTATTCTTATGATTTATTTGGAGTCAGCTCACCATGTACAACTTAATGACTGTGGTGCACCAGTTCTTTATTAGGATGATTTCATGAAGATAGCAAGCTAGGATTACCAATAGAGTACATGATGATGGCCCACTGAGCAACAAGACTCCAGTTCATGGACCTCTAACTATTATGGCACCTTTGGGTGGTGTACCAGCATCATCACCACACATTGGGTAGTATTTACCACAAACTGTAATGGCAGATGGTGCACATCAATAGAGCATGTGGCACGAGTTCAAGGGGAATATGCCTCCAACGATTTGAGGTGAGAAAGATTCCTAGGTAGCTGAGGATTGGTTGGAGGTTGTGTCTAGAGTTTCAATCCTAGTTGGGCCACCAGTAGAGAAGATGGTGTTCCAAGATTCAATTCCTTATTAGCGCATGACCACGAGGATGGTCTGCATGGTGACGATGCTTCAGTACATGGATGATTTCTCGAGATGGTACATTTGGGTAGTGTGCCAGCTATATCACTACATGTTGGTCACAAGTTACATCATGCGGTACCGGTAGAGTACACATGTAGGCTTAGTGACTTACACATCTTTTAGTAACAGATACCCCTTAGGTTCCAAGGTGATCCCGACTCACATGTGGCTAAGGAATGGCTTTAGGAGGTGGCCAAGTTTCCATCTAGAAAGGGCACTATTCGATCAGATAGAGGTCCTTGTAGAGATATTTTTATGTGGCTCATTATGATGATGACAGGGTTTTGATTACCCAGATCATGTGATGAGGTGGCTTTTCTATGTACATGCTTGGGAACCTTCCTTGAAGAAGGGGGTATCTTGCAATAAAAATCTATGAGGTGAGTGTTCCCAAGATCTTCTACAACTTCGGCAGGACGACATGTCGGTAGCTGAGAATTCATTGAGGCATACCAACCATCCCAAGTACTCGATGAATACAATATGGTTAGTTCTTTAGGGATCGAAACACCAAGCGAGGTGAGTTTAGGGACATCTGATACAACACTATTCATCTATGCATTATTACTTATGTTAGGGTTCAAGAGAGAACTTTTGTGGTTCAATTTTCTTTGGTTGAGAGGATACAACCTGTTAATGTTAACAGGAGGAATTCATGAAATGGATGCCAATATCAGATACATGGGCATGTAAAATGTTTTGGAAAGAGGATGTGATAGGGGAAGATGAATTGGCAGGGCAGTAGACATGGAAGTGGAGCTAGGAGAGTAGCATGAGGTGGTATAAATTTTTATATGGTACAAACACCACGATAATGTGGTCCCCACCATGCTCATGGAGCTATAGGAAATGTTAAGGGAGTAGCAACATGTAGTAAGGAGTGTGACCCAAGTGCTCCAGGAAGGATTCAAGGTATGGTCTATGTATACCAATAGTTATCATATTAATAGAGATAGGTACCAATCATTCCTTCAAACCATGAATCTTGTTCAAGACCTCTAGTTTCCAGTTAAACTGAATACATGACCCTTACCTACTGAGATAACTTTGGGAGGAGACTCAATAATCACACTTACGCTGACGGTGTGATTTGACCCTTGAGGCGTGAGTTTTGGTTGGAACCACTTGGTGGAAATGTCGGCGTCTTACGACGTTAATTTGGGTATGGACTAGGCATCCACAGTTCATACTCAGAAATAATATATTAGCAAAAAATGTTTTGGATATCTAAAACATTGAAATGGGGTTTTCCATGGTTGGTGAAGATGGAAACCCACGAAGCATAGGATAAACCCATGCATAGGAGGGTGTATCCGATCACTCTTTATTTGACCTTCCTAACCCTCTTGGATAAAGGAGTTTTTGAATTTTTAGTTCCCAATAGGATTGGAAGAGTTTGGGGACATCTTTTCAAAATATGTTTCCATGATTACCTCTCCATGGAAGAGGGACTTCTGCTTTGGCAGGGTACTACCAGAGTTTTGTAATAGACTTCTCTAGGTTAGTGGCACCCTTTAAAACATTTAATAAGAAGTGGGAGCCTTTCCTATGGATGGAGAAATGTCATCAAATATTTTAGGAGCTGAGATAGAGACTGACAAGTGCCCCCATCTTGAGGCTACTTGAAGAGAGAGTTGGGTGTGTAGTCTACTCTGGCACATTAGGGACTAGACTATGTTGTTTTCTGATGCAGGAGTGGGTAGTGATCACCTAAGGCTCACGATAGTTGTGGAAACACGAGTAGAACAACACTACCCATGACCTAGAGTTTGCAGAAATGGTCTTTGAACTGAAGATGTGGCGACACTACTTGATCGGTAAATGGTTAACTATTTACTCTGATCACATGAGTCTCAGGTGTATCTTATCACAGAAATACCTGAACCTGAGACATCGACGATGGAAATATTTCCTCCAGCATTATAACCTCCACATAGTCTATAGTCCTAGGAAGGGGAACATGGTAGTAGATGCACTCATCAGGAGGTTTGGTCTACAACTGCTAAGTGAGGTGTCAGATTAGTTAGTTTCACTATGGATATCCTTCGTGGATAAATATGGAGCATATTACCTCCATTATATGACTGTCACTCCCCCAATTCATCAGCAATTTCTAGAGGCACAACATGAGACATTGACTGCATGGCCATACATGCTCATATATCCTTAGGACAGTCTCTTGAAAGATTTTCTGAAGGTGGGGAGTGCATCATCCTCTTCAGAAGATACACCATGGTTCTAGTGAGGCTTCAGGAGGAGGTGTTTAAAGAGATCCATACATTCTGTTTAACGGTACTTTCTGAATTGGAGAAGATGTACCAGAACTTCTAGCGTCAGTAATACTGTCTAGGGATGAAGGAAGCAGGGGCACAATTTGTATCCTGATGCCTCACTTGTCCGAAAGTGAAGGATGCATAGATCCGGTAGAAGTCTTATGCCGATAGTAGGAGGTATACCACGTCTTCCTACAGGTCTCACCTCTACGGGGTTTTTAGAGATTTGGCCAGGGTGGCATGTTATCTTCGAGGTTCATCCGACCATTCTAGATTCATAGAAAAGTCGGTGAGGTGGTGTACCTTCTATCTATTTCCGCACAGATGCACTGAGTGCATATTGTTTCCCATGTTTCGCAACTGAGGAGATGCGTGCATGATCAATTGCACTTTATCAACTAGGGAGAGTTTAACTTTCATGATGGGGTGACTTTTACGGAGTTCCTGGTGGAGATAGAGGATCAACATGAATGAGTCCTTCAAGGATAGTCGATCCCTCTGGGGTGATTTTGGTGGAAGCACGGAGACCTCCAGGAGAGCACATGGGAGAAATATGCTTAGATTTGTGCTCAGTAAACTCATTCATTTGATTTATCCCTTGTTTTGGATTTTAGGGATGTAAATCCCTAATGTGGGGTAAATTTAATGTCATGTAATTTCCGTATGTTTTTTTAATTATATGGAATTATTTCAAGACCTCTGAATCTACATCGTCTGATTCCAAGTCCCGTAGTACCCAAAATGATTCGTCAAAGTTTTGTTAAGCTTTAATTAGAACTTGTAAGTAGTTTTTTTCTGAAAAAGTTGAATAAGACTTAAACAAATGCACGTATCTAAAATCTAAGGGCACCGTTGTGTTTAGGATGGCTGGTTTACCCTAGGCATGACTTATGTTTAGTCTGTGCGGGCCTCCTGTGAGAAAACCCAAAAATGTCATAAGCATAAATAAAATAATTAAATTAAATTATTATTTATTTCAAATGATTATAACTCATGAACAGTAACTCGAATTTAAAATTGAGACCACCGCTTAACTTGTGAGGGTTTGATTTCCTTAGGCTGATACTAACATTGGCCGGTGCGGGCCACCAATGAATGTTAGTTTTGGGCCGTAAATAAAATAATGAAGTGAAAATTATTTTATTATAAAATCCATAACATCTAAATAGTATAACGGGTTAAAAATTCGAGAGTACCATTGAGTTATTTGGTGTGGTTTCTTCTTATGATATCCTAATCCCAACTGGTGTCGGTTGAGGGTGAACGTTATAAGTTTATTGAACTTTTTTAAGGTATGTTCAGTAAATGCACAGGTGGCATTTTCTAACTTTTGAACCGATACTCAGATTAAAAACATGAGAGAAATGTTGAATCTGCAGTGCTAGGATTCACTTAAGGGAGACTTTACCTTGAATAAAGTCTGTCTGAAAAAAAGATATATTTTGTGACTTTTTAAAATAAATGAAATAAAATAATTTTATTATTTCAGTTTCTTTCATGTCCCCCAGTGGAAAAGTGGAGTGTGGGGCCATCAATGTAAAGACCCGTAAATTTTAAGGACAAATTTTTCTTAATTTATTTGGGATTTTATGAGTACGCAGTTTCTGACGGCACCTAATTCTGAGGCCCAGTGTGCCCAGAATCAATTTCTGAAGTTTAGCTAGGGTACATTTAGTGAATGAATGAGCGGGTTTTCCTATATTTTGAACTGGTGCTCGGAATTGAAATCCAAGGGAACCGATGGAACCGCATCGCCGGTAATTGATTAAGAGGACATTTACCGAAGGTGCGTTTGGTTGGGAGGAGTTGTAAAAAAATGTGGATTAATTAATAAGTAAAATAAAATTGTCAACAATTTTATTTTATCCATTGAAGTTAAACACTCTCATGGGAAGTTGTTGGTGGGGCCCACGACCACCCAACTTCCCATGTGTGGTTATGAGGGAGGTGGGGCCCACACGATCCCCCACCTTTTCACATTCCTTAACTCCATAATTTCCCCTTGTTTTTGTTAACTCCCCTTTAACGTGAGACCACTCACCCCCCCCCATCTCTCCTCTTTAATCACACCAACACACCTAATTAATTAAGTGAGTTATGTGTTTGAATTGTAAAATTGAAATTCTTGGCTTGATGTAATAAAATAAGATAAGTCATATTTTATTTTGGGGGGGTTAGTTGTTGTGTGAGGAGATTGGGGAGATAAAACTCTTGTCTCTTGGGAAGAACTTCATCCTCCCGCGAAGAGCTTCAATCCTTCCGCGAAGAACGTCATCTCTTCAATGAAGAATGACTCAACGACCCCGGTATCTCCATTACCTTTCTCCTCCGTGACGAGGGAAGAGACACCGATGTGGTAGTTCTCCAATGATTCACAATCACATTCTCCTCTCCGTGATAAAGAGAAGACAACGTCTCCTCAGACGCTCTCCGTAGACCTCTACGGAACCACGCCCTACGACACCATATTTTACGGCACTTGAAAACCGTGAATTAAATTCCGAGTTTGGGGTTTGAGTTCAAATATTATGGATTAAATTTGCACTTTCTTGACGAGGATATTTATTCTTTCTTGACCGCCTGTTATCGTTATAACGGGAGGAGGTCAGACCGCACGAACATGGCCGACCCTCCTTTCTCTTTGTTGTTGTTCTTATTGTGGCACGAACAAAGGCAGCGCGATGCAACGACACAACACGAGAATAAGGAGAATCACGGAGAAGAAGCGTGGCACTGTCGCGCCATGACGTTGAGGCTGAACAAACCCGCGGTTGGAGTCGGGCCGCAACGAAGGGGTATGGTGCCATCGGGCCGCGCCGGAGAACCACGAAGACACTACAGCCAGAGCGGGGCCGCGGTGGAGTAGGGAGCGGCGGCCGGAAACCCCGGCCATCGGCGCGTCGGAGGGGTGGGACCACGGGGTCCCGTAGTGGTAGCACGTCCGGCTAGCCAGGCCGGCCGATCGAAGAAGGAAGGCGAGTCGTAACCCTTGGTTGGGCAAAGGAGCGGCCCCCCACGTGGGGTCTCCGTTTCAAAACAGGGGGGCAGTGCCCCCCCCCCTTCCACGACAGCTCGGCCAGCGCCGAGCTGGCCATGCAGGCCGCAGCCACGCCAGGCCATCCGGCCACCCAGGCTGGGCCGGGCCGTGCCCTGTTTGTTCGGACTCGGACCCGAGTCGGATCAACCCGGTTCGGGTCAACCCAGGGGTCTTGGGCCGGGCCCAAAACCCCCTAAAAACGGACATTTAATTTAAATGCCTGTAACATGGGCTACAGACCTCCAATCGACGCACCTTCAATTGTGATGTGATCCTTGGATCGATACGGTCATTTCAATATATTACACTCAAGGTTTCGTTGAACTTTGGGTATGGCCAGGTTGGTTCGAACACGAAACCAACCGGCCCCTCGAAGCGGAAATGCTTATAACATGAGCTTCGGACATCCGATTGACTTGATGTCAACCTCGTTGGATCCCTCTTAGTGAGAAGGACCTTTTGGATTACTCCGCTCGCGGTTTGGATGTATTTCGAGTACGGTCGAGTTGGTTTTGACTTAAAAACCAACCGGGCCCCTAGAACGAAAAAGCCAATAACTCTCAGACCGGGCGTCCGATTGATGCACCGCCTGTCGTGTTGAGTTCCCTATGTCGTGACAGAACATTGGGATACATCAACTCCGGACTATGTCATAGTTGATGCATCGACCCCCTTGAGTCGTGGAGCGGACCCTCCCAGAAACGAGCATTCTATGCGCGGGATCCCTAGAGCTGGCTGCGACTGCGACGATGATGACAATGCACTGAAATCCCTTATGGGTTCGACAGCGATGACGACTGCACTGAAATCTTCCATGGGTTTAGCAATGATGAAGACTGTACTAAAATCCTCCGTGGGTTCGATGGCTATGACTACTATTCTTGTATCCTACGTGGGTCTGGCAGTATTACAGTTCTTGTATCCTACGTGGGTCCGGCAGTATTTGACCTCTATTGTAGTATCCTACGTGGGTCCGACAGAGTAGCTGGACTTGTATCCTACGTGGGTCCGACCGCTTAGCTGGTTTAGTATCCTATGTGGGCCCATCTTAGATGAATCAGTTGCTACATCTGATCATCTCTATCACCTTACAAAGAAGTATACCTATGTGAGATGAGTCTTGACTTTCAATCATTATCTTCAATATGATTGAATTTCTTTCCTATGTGGATTATGTTGTGTTTTCCTATGTGGATTGGGTTGTACTATCCAGTGTGGACGTGATCGAACTTGGGCTCGGATGTTGGAGCCGAACTGGAATTGATGACTTAGGTATGTGTATGGGAATATACCTAAGTAGTGTTGGATGTTACTTCGTGATTGTATCTATCCTTTGTGTATTATCCTTTGTGGATTTTGGGAGACTTTCAAGGGACTCAGGGTCCCTATTGAGTAGCATATACTCACCCCTGCACGGGCTATGCCTGCACTACATTGTGTTGGATGCAGACGACGGACAACGCTGATCGTGGTTGAGGCTTGTGGAGCAGGTCGGTACCTGGAGGTGGACCACTGGGCGGGACGTACACGGAGCAGATGGCTGGACCCAAGGAGCTGAGGATGCTATCTGTACCCTCCCTTCATGTAGGACTTCCAGTGGACGGCTCGACGTTGCTGCTTTACTTTCAGTTGTGGTACTTTCTTTCCAGTTTTAATTTACTTTCAGTTTGGGTTTGTATTCTGTCCCATTTACTTTCCGCACTTACTATTGTTCCGAGTTTTTCTTAGTGTTACTTCTGTTGGCTTACTCTATGGTGTTTTTTACATTATAAGGAAATGCCTTCCCCTTTTTATCTGGATTTACTCATTTGGTTCTAGTCACCAGCCCCTAGCCTGTGGAAGGCGGGCTTGGGGTAGTCACAGCACGGGTCCCGATGACGGGTCGTGACAAATTGGTATCAGAGGAGTTAGGTTCTACCGCAGAACTCACGACTATGATCTTTCTTCTATGAAGAAATACTGTTAAGGGTATTGAGTGTGGTTATCAGTCCAGGGAGTCCAGTGTTGGTGCGGCGGCCGACGTATCCGTACACCCGGACCCTGACTTCTAATTTCTGACTCAATACATGAAAACATTGATTGCATGTGTGTTTCAAAAGTTTTCATTATGATTACATTGTGTCAGCTCACCATGTATATTGTTTGAATGTGGCGCACCTATTTCTTTTCAGGATGGCCCCACTATGGCAGCCAGCTAGGGTTCTAATCAATGTGCAAGACGAAAGCTCACTGAGTGACGAGGCCTCGTTGAAGGGCCCCTTTTCAGCGGAGGCACCGATGGTACCATTAACCGCTGAGCCACCGATGCCACCAACCCCAGCCGCTGAGAGTGCACGTCACCTTAGTGCACTGCACGAGTTCCAACATCATAGACCACCCAGGTTTTGCAGGGAGACTGACCCTCAAGCAGCCGAGGATTGGCTGGAGGCAGTTGTTCAAGTTTTCAGGTTAGTGGGGACACCAACTGACCTCATGATGATCCTTCCAGCGAGCCTCCTGCACGCGGCAAGAGGCAGATGGTGGATCTTGATGCTCCAGGTTCACGATGAGGAATATCTCCTCCAGAAGTAATTTGAGAGCCTCTTCTGCTCGGAGTTCATCCCAACTACCCTCCGTGCAGTGCGCATTCATGAGCTTCTATAGTTGTGGTAGGGCAGCATGACGGTCGCCCAGTACCCGGTGAGATTTACCGATCACTCACGTTATTCGACGGATATGGTATGAGACCCATTCTTCTGGGCCTAGACCTTCAAGAATGGATTGAGGCATGAGATCGGGGAATCAATGATCTCCCTCAGCATTTCGATATAGGCAGGATTATGGGAGCGATCCCTTCTCATAGAGAGATTTGTTCCTGAGCCTACACCAGCAGCGGGACCTACTGCAGGGCGGCATGTTGCAGAGTCGTCTACATCTTACAGTCGACGGACATCACAGGGGTCCAGGCAGACCATACCATCAAGTGGACGACCTCATGACACTAGATCAGAGGTACGGGGCACCCGACGCAGAGCCAGCCTTCCGAGGAGTAGACAGTGCTATGCATGCGGCGGGATGGGCCACATGGCTCCTTACTACCCGACCCGCCATGCAGAGGAGAAACAGATGGTTGAAGGGTCACCCAGGCAGAGGCAGAGGGTCGACCTTGGTGGTCCGTAGGGAGCCGAAAGACAAGGCAGAGGAGCTGGCTGAGCAGCAGGTGGTGGGCGACGCTTTGAGGCTTTACCACCACCACCACCACCACCAGGAGGTGCACCCCGACCATAGGGAGTTGGCGAGCAGAGGCAGGCTTAGCTTCAGGCAGCGGAGGCCTATGACCAAGGCGCACCAGATATGATTTGAGGTACTATCCGTGTCTACTCCACCCTTTCTACAGTTCTTATAGACACATGATTGAGTCATTATTTTATTGTCGCTACCCTTGTTCAGAGCTCGGATATTCCAACGGAGCCGTTGGCTCGATCCATACGGCTAGAGACTCCTACGGGAGCCGACTCAAAAATTACGCACTATTTCCAGCAGTGTGAGATTACTCTAGGAGTTGAGAGCTTTGGCTGGGATCTTCTTGTAGTGGCTTTGAGGCCTTACGATGTCATCTTCGGCATGGATTGGTTTTCTACAGTCCATGCTAAGATCGACTGTATTAGGCGCAAGGTGCGATGTGTTTGCACCGATGGGAGAAGGTTCACCTTCACCGGTGAGAAGGGATCCTTAGCAACACAGGATGGACTCACGCAGAGAATAGGACAGCTGATCACTCATCAGTTGGGTAGCCTCATCCTAGGAGCAGTTGATTTGCGGAGTCCTAGTTTTCCTGCAGTGGTGGATTAATATGCGGATGTTTTCCCTGATGATGTTCCAGGACTACCTCCTCGCATAGAGGTAGTCTTCTATATTGACCTATACCTCGGTACAACCCCAATATCCATTACAGCATATCGGATGGCTCCCTCCGAGCATCGATAGCTATGGGTATAGGTGGAGGACTTGCAGGGCAATGGATTCATCCGACGCAGTGTTTCACCCTGGGCTTTCTCGATATTGTTTGCCATGAAGGTGGATGGGAGCTTGCGACTGTGTGTCCATTTCCGTCGCTTAAACCAGGTGACTATGAAGAACAATTATCCAATACCGAGGATTGACGACCTCTTTGATCAGCTCAAGGGATCATGATGGTTCTCGAAGATAGACCTCAGGTTAGGCTACCATCAGCTCAGATTTCCGGATGAGGACGTGCAGAAGACGGCCTTCAGATGTCGGTATGGACACTATGAGTTCTTAGTTATGCCTTTCAGTGTAACCAACGCTCCAGCAGTGTTCATGGGTCTCATGAACATGATATTTTTGCCATACCTCAATCGATTTGTCGTGGTCTTCATCGATGACATTTTGATATACTCGATCACTGAGGAGGAGCACGCCTACCACTTGCGGGTTGTACTGGACACACTCCGAGATAACCATATTTATGGTGAGCTCTCGAAGTTTCAGTTTTGGTTACATGAGGTCCACTTCTAGATACATGTCATCTCTAAGGCGGGAGTTGCGGTGGATCCTGCGAAGAACGAGGTAGTGCTAGCTTGGGAGCCACCCAGGAGCGTGACGGAGGTGCAGAGTTTCTTGGGACTAGCTGGGTACTACCAGAGAATTGTGCCAGACTTTTCTTGAGTTGCGGCACCACATTCATCTTTGACGAAGAAGGGGAAACCCTTCATGTGGTAAGATAAATATCAGCCGAGCTTCCAGGAGCTGAGACAGAGGTTGACCAGCGCACCTATCTTGAGGCTACCAGAGGACGGAGTAGGGGACGTAGTCTACTATGATGCCTCAGGGACCGGGCTCGGATGTGTCCTAATGTAGGAGCGAGCAGTGATAGCCTATGGATCATGAAATTTGAGGCAGCATGAGCAGAACTACGCTACCCATGACCTGGAGTTAGCAGCACTAGTCTTCGCTCTGAAGATGTGGCGACACTATCTGATGGGTGAATGCTTTACAGTCTATTCTGACCACCAGAGTCTCAGGTACATCTTCTCACAAAAGGACCAGAACCTGAGATAGTGGCAATGGCTCGAGTTCCTCTAGGACTATGACTTTGAGATAGTCTATACTCCTGGAAAAGGGAACATAGTAGCCGATGCTCCCAGTAGGAGGATGAGCATTCAGCTACTTGGAGAGGCAACAGAGTAGATAGCCACTTTGCAGATATCTTTCATGGATAGAGATAGAGCATCCTTTCTTCAGTCACTCACAGTCACTCCTTCACTACTACAGTGGGTCAGAGAGGCACAGCGTGGGGATGTTGACTATGAGACGTGGTGTTCACAGATATCCTCAGAATAGTCACCTGGTGGATTCTCTATAGGAGGAGAGCATGATGTCCTTTTTAGAGGACATACCATGGTACCAGCTGATTTGCAGGAGGATGTTCTGAGAGAGTTTCACACTTCCCCTTTAGCGGTACATCCAGGAGTGGCGAAGATGTACCGGGATCTCAGACGACATCACTGGTGGCTGGGTATGAAGAAGGTTGTAGCAGAGTTCGTTTCTCAATGCCTCACCTGCCAGCAGGTGAAGGCGGAGCACCAGGTACCAGCAGGCTTGGTACAGTCCTTGGAGGTCCCGGAGTGGAAGTGGGAAGGGATATCTATGGATTTCGTGACTGGACTTCCACGAACTTCCACAGGTCATGACACCATTTGGGTGTTTTTCGACCGACTCACCAAGTCAGCTCAGTTCTTACCCATCAGAGAGTAGGGATCAGTAGAGATCTTGGGACGTCTCTACGTTCAGGATATTGTATGGCTTCAGGGTGTGCCATCATATATCGTCTCTAATCAAGATGATCGCTTTACTTTTCGGTTTTGGAAGGGGTCGTAGGAGGCATTCAGGACGCAACAACGTCTGAGCACATCCTTTCACCCACAGACGGATGGTCAGGCAGAGAGGACCATTCAAACTCTCAAGGATATGCTTCGTGCATGTGTCCTTGACTTTGGTCACAACTGGGAGGACCACCTACCCTTGGTGGAGTTCGCGTACAACAACAGCTACCGCTCCACCATCGGGATGGCTCCATACGAGGAATTTTACGGCTGACCATGCAGATCACCTCTATCCTAGACAAACCCTGGGGAGTCAGCACTTGTGGGACCGGAGATGGTCCAGGCCACGACAGAGAAGGTCCAGGTCATCCATGAGCAGATGAGGACAGCTTAGAGCTGGCAGAAGTCTTATGCTGATAGGAGGCAGAGACCACTAGAGTTCGAGGATGGCGACCACGTTTTCTTATGGGTCTCACCTCGACGTGGATTATGGAGATTTTGTCGGGGCGGTAAGTTATCTCCATGTTTCATTGGACCATTTCAGATTCTCAACAGGATAGGAAAGGTGGCTTATCTACTGGCTCAACCACCTCATTTTCACCGGGTGCAAGACATCTTCCACGTATCTCAGCTGAGAAGATACGTGCACGATCCGACACATATCATCGACCATGGGGAGCTGGCCATCGATGTCGGGGAAACTTTTTCGGAGGTCCCGGTGGAGATCTAGGATCGACAGGAGCGGGTCCTATGTGGGCGGTCGATTCCTCTAGTGCGCATCAAGTGGCAGCATGGGAACCTCCAGGAGAGTACTTTGGAGAGGGAGGCTTAGATATGTGCTCAGTACCCTCATTTGTTTCCATAGTTGTGATGTATCTTTATGGGGACGTAAATCCCTAAGGTGGGAGTAATGTAAAGACCCATAAATTTCAGGGGAATTTTTTTCTTAATTTATTTGGGATTTTACGAGTACGCAGTTTCTGAAGGCACTTGATTCTGAGGCCCAGTGTGCCCAGAATCAATTTCCAAATCTTAGCTTGGGTACATTAAGTGAATAAATGAGCGGGTTTTCCTAACTTTTGAACTGGTGCTCGGAATCGAAATCTGAGAGCACCGATGGAACCGTAGTGCCAGTAATTGATTAAGAGGACTTTTACCGAAGGTGTGTTTGCTTGGAAGGAGTTGTAAAAAAATGTGGATTAATTAATAAGTAAAATAAAATTGTGAACAATTTTATTTTATCCATGGAAGTCAAACTCTCTCATGGGAAGTTGTTGGTGGGGCCCACGACTACCCAACTTCCCATGTGTGGTTATGAGGGAGGTGGGGCCCACACGATCCCCCACCTTTTCACATTCCTTAACTGCATAACATCCCCTTGTTTTTGTTAACTCCCCTTTAATGTGAGACCACTCACCTCCCCCTCTCTCCTCTTAAATCATGCCAACACACTTAATTAATTAAGCGAGTTATGTGTTTGAATTTTAAAATTGAAATGCCTAGCTTGATGTAATAAAAAAAGATAAGTATTATTTTATTTTGGGGGGGTTAGTTGTTGTGTGAGGAGATTGGGGAGATAGAACTCTTTTCTCTTGGGAAGAACTTCATCCTCCCGTGAAGAGCTTCAATCCTTCTACGAAGAACGTCATCTCTTCAATGAATAACGACTCAATGACTCCAGTATCTCCATTCCCTTTCTCCTCTGCAACAAGGGATGAGACAATGATGCTGGAGTTCTCCAATGACGGACAATCACCTTCTTCTCTCTGTGATAAAGAGAAGACGACATCTCCTCAGATGATCTCCGTCGATGTCTACGGAACCACGCCCCGCGACGCCATATTTTGCGGCGCTTGACAACCGCAAATTACTTTCCGAGGTAGGGGTTTGAGTTCAAATATTATGGATTAAATTTTCTCTTGCTTGATGTGGATATATATTCTTTTTGGGCTGCCTGTTATCGTTATAATGGGAGGAGGTTGGACCCCATGAACACGGCTGACCCTCCTCCATCTTTGTTGTTGTTCTTGTTACGGCACAAACCAAGGCAGTGCGGTGCGACGACACTGCGCAGGAACATGGAGAATCACGATAAAGAAGCACGACGCCATCACGCCGCGCCGTTGAGGCTGAACGAACCCGCGGCCGGAGTCGGGCCGCAGTGAAAGGGCGCGGCGCCGTCATGTCGTGCCGGCCGGACCAAGGCCTCGACTTTTGGCCGCGGTAGAGCATGGAGCGGCGGCCAAAACCACCGGCTGCCGACGCGTCGGAGGGGCGGGACCGCGGGGTCCCGCTGCGGCAACATGGCTGGCCAGCTGGGCCGGCCGATTGAAGAAGGCTGGGGGTCGTAACCCCCGGCTGGCCAAAGGAGCGACCCCCTATGTGGGGCCACCGTTTCAAAACAGGGGGCAGCATGCCCCCCCTTCCGCGACAGCTCGGCCAGCGCCGAGATGGCCATGCGGCCCGTGCCCGTGCCGGCCAGGCCGGGCCGGCCAGGCCGGGCCGCACCGGCTGGGCAGGGCCGCGCCCACCGGGCCGGGCCGCGCCCTAGTGGGCCGGACCTAGACCCAGGGCAGGTCGACTAAGTTCGGACCGACCCAGGGGGTCTTGGTCTGGGTCGGTCCGGGCCCAAAACCCCATAAAAACCAGACAATTTGTTTAAATGATCGTAAATTGGGCTAAAGAACTCTGATCGATGCACTGTTAGTTGCGATGCGGTCCTTGGATCGAGACGGTCATTTCGGTATATTAAACTCAAGGCTTCAGAGAACTTTGTGTACGGCCGGGTTGGTACGAACACGAAACCAACCGGGCCCTTGGAGCGGAAACGCTTATAACTTGAGCTCTGGACGTCCGATTGACGTGCCGTCAACCTTGTTGGATTACTCTTAGTGAGACAAACCTTTTGGGTTACTCCGATCGAGGTTTGGACGCAGTTATAGTATGGTCGGGTTGGTTTTGACTTAAAAACCAACCGGGCCCCGGGAACGAAAAAGCCAATAACTCTCAGACCGGGCGTCCGATTGACGCGCCGTCTGTCGTGTTGAGTTCCATATGTCAAGACGGAACATTGGGATACATAAACTCCGGACTACGTGTCAGTTGATGTATCGACCCTCATTTACTCATTGAGCGGACCCTACCGGAAACGAGCATGTTGTGTGCGAGAAACTTAGAGCTGGCTGCGACTACGGCGACGATGATGACTGCACTGAAATCCTCCGTGGGTTCGACAACGACAACGACTACACTGAAATCCTCCAGGGGTTCGACAGCGATGAAGGCCATACTGAAATCCTTCGTGGGTTCGATGGCGATGACTACTGTTCTTTCATGCTACGTGGGTCTGGAAGTCTTACTGTTCTTGTATCCTACGTGGGTCCGACAGTATTTGACCTCTGTTGTAGTATCCTATGGGGGTCCGACAAAGTAGCTGGACTTGTATCCTATGTGGGTCCGACAGCTTAGCTGGTTTAGTATCCTACATGAGTCCAAGTTAGATGAATCAGTGGCTACATCTGATCATCTCTATCACCTTACGAAGAAGCATACCTGTGTGAGCTGAGTCTTGACTTTCAATCATTATCTTTGATATGATTGACTTGCTTTCCTATGTGGATTGTGTTGTGATTTCCTGTGTGGATTGGGTTGTACTATCCTGTGTGGACATGATCGAACTTGGGCTTGGATGTTGGAGCCGAACTGGAATTGATGACTTAGGTATATGTATGGGCATATACCTAAGTAGTGTTGGATGTTACTTCGTGATTGTATCTTTCCTTTGTGGATTATCCTTTGTGGATTCTAGGAGACCTTCGGGGGTCTCGAGGTGCCTACTGAGTAGCGTATACCCACCCCTGCACGGGCTATGCCCGCACTACGTTGTGTTGGATACAAATGACGGACAACACTGATTATGGTTGAGGCTTGTGGAGAAGGTCGGTACCTGGAGGTGGACCACTGGGCAGGACGTACACGGAGTGGACGGCTAGACCCGAGGAGCTGAGGAGGCTATCTGTACCCACCCTTTAGGTGGGACTTCCAGTGGACAGCTCGACGTTGTTGCTTTACTTTTAGTTACTTTACTTTCTTTCCAGTTGTACTTTACTTTCAGTTTGGGTTTGTATTCTGGCCCATTTACTTTCCGCACTTACTATTGTACCCAGTTTTACATAGTGTTACTTCTGCTGGCTTACTCTGTGGTGTTTGGTTACTTTATAAGGCAATGTCTTCCCCTTTTTATCGGGATTTACGCCTTTGGTGCTAGTTGCCAGCCCCTGGCCTATGGACAGCGGGCTTGGGGTAGTCATGGCATGGGTCCTGAGGACGGGTCGTGACAATCAATGTGTCAAGCCAATGCATTTCTTGAGCTACCAATCCTAAGGAATGATGTCATTGGGGAATTAATAAGGTTCCTAATTTTTGAACCCCCATTAAATCCCCATGTCTTTACTTACCCTCCCCCTATCCAATATATATATAGCTTGGGGAGGAGTATCAGCACAACTTCACCAAGAAACAATTCTTTTTAAGAGTTTCATGACGTTGAACCCTTATCGGATGGAGCTGATCCCAGTGGGAGGTGATGGGAGTCACCGAACCACATACCGAAGATCGACGTATGAGCAATGTTGTTGGAAAATTGTTGTGATAATGGAGAATACTGACCCTCCTACTAGCGCGGGTGTTTCTCTAATAACATGAGATAGGGGGTTTATTCATTTACGCATTTTAAATTTTTTCTCCTCTTCCACATTCTTGAATAATACGGAGAACGTGGCCCAACCGACTAACGAGTTGATCATCAATTAATTCATTTTTGCGGGAGGTTGTTGCAGGGTATCATTGAAAGGTTAGATTTGTAGTTTAATTCAATTGATTATTAAACCCTTAATCCCCCCACATTTTTATGAGCTAACGTGGAGGGAAATGACCTAATGAACCCATCCCAAACCCTCTGCTATCTTACTATCCTTACATCTCTATGGAAGACCGTGAGCATGGCGACACCGACTGGCTACATTGGGAATATCGTGTCGATGCACGCCACAAGAGGAGGTCATGGAACAAAGCCTCGATGGTCATTGGAATGGACAAAACCGCCTGGCCGTGGAGGAGGTGTGGCGCACCATTTCATGCCGCCGGTGAGAAAGAGGCCACAGATCAACAGCCACGGAAAAGGGAGGAGACGGTCGGCTCGGCGGCTGGCCATGGGCGGGGAGGCGGCATGACCGGCCTCCCACTGACGAACAAGAAGCCGCAGCCGAAGCTATGACAGAGGACGAACCTGTGACTCTGGTGGGTTCCATGGTGATCGAACGACTCCCACGCGACGCCTCCCCATCACAAACCGAACAGCCTATGGTCTGTTCGGTCATTTCGAAGACTAGGGGTTCACACCCCCCGTGCCGGCTAGGGAGGACACCGCAGTGGGCCGCACCCCCACACGGACCGGACCGCACCCCACCTTGGGTCTGGCTACGCTCCCCCTCGGACTGGGTCACCGCCCTACACGGATACCTCTCTTGCAGGTCGGTCCTCTCCCTTATATACTGCCCCCTTTGCAGGCTAGGCCAGACCTCGGCCTAGTGGGTCGAGTCTGCCACAACTTTACCCAGACCTGGTCGGGCCGGGTCAGTCCGACTTGGTCGGACTAGACCCGGGACCCACCGGGCACAGAATCACATAAAGGGACATATCATGAGAACCATATGTCCATTTGAAAAACCATCTATGACATAGGGATCCTTGTATTGAGACGGTCCATTAGGTATAATCCTCTTGATTTTTGGAGATAGTTTTAGTATGGTTGGGATCGATCGAACCCGAATCCAATAGGGCCACCAAAGCTAAAATGCATATAACTCACAGACCAGACGTCCGATTGATGCACCTTCTATCAAATTGGAACACTTATGACATGAAGGTCCTTTGGGTTACTCCATTTTGGAGATTTGTGATAGTCGAGATACGACTGACATCTCAAGGGTAGATTCTACGGAACTCGAGTGCAATAGGTTCGAGGAATCTAGTGGATGTTATTGAGGCATATATTGGAGAAAGATCATACATAGTTATGCACTCAGTGATCCTATTTGGGTCAACACATATCGATCTTGTGTGGGTCAGATCCTATGTGGGTCATCACTCAACGATCTTGTGTGGGTAAGCACTCAGTGATCCTATGTCGGTCAGCGCATACTGATCATGTGTGGGTTAGCGCTCAGCGATCCTGTGTAGGTCAACGCATACTGATCATGTGTCTGTCAGGTCCTATGTAAGGACCCAGAATTTCCATGTATTTAATTTCAATATATATGAATTTAATGAGTACATGAAAATTGACAGCACATGATTTCAGGGCCCGGAGTTCCCTGAATGAATTTCTGAACTTTTTTTTGCGTACGTTCAATAAACGTGCGAGTGGGTTTTTTAACATCTAAACTGGTCCTCAGAATTGAAATCTGAGGGCACTATTGAACTCACATCACTGATATTCACTTAAGGAGACCCTCACCTTGACAGTAGTGGTTCAAGAGTGAAAGATAGAATTTTTGTGCTTTTTTTGAAAGAATTAAATAAAATATAAATGTATAACATTTTTATTTGAGGAACCCCCTCAGCATGGGTTATGGTGGTGGGGACCACCCAATCCTAAACCTCACATATAAATTTTAAGAGGTGGGGACCACCTGAACTAACACCCATTTTGAATTTAGAGGCAGGGACCACCCAAACCCCTTTAATGAGAGAAAACCTATCAACTCTTACAACTTTAATTATGCCACTACAAATCCATTTAATTGGAGAAATTTAATTATCTAATTAATGGTGCTAACACAGTACATTAATTAACCAAGATTTTCTGTGCCAACATAATTTATTTTGATAAAAATTAATTAATAAGTGGGCTATTTCAGATTTTGGGTGGAATTGGGAGGAAAGGGTTGGCAAGTGGAGAGCTTCTAGAAGATTGTTCTCTCCAATGAAGAACACACTCTCCAATGAAAAACAATCCACCCAATGATGAATGCTCTTGCCAATGAGGAACATCTTCAAAAAACGAACTGAAGATCGAGGAAATTCCATCACCAGTGATGTCCATCTAACACTCCTCATCGACGTCAACAAACTGCTAAGGATGGGGTTTAATTATGTGTGATAATCGACTCCCATGATCATCCCTTCTAAATAAAGAACACGGATCAACTCACTAACTAGTTCATCCACAGATTATTTATTTGTACGGGATTTGGAGTGATTATTGAAAGATTTTGAAGGGATTGTTGTTTTAATTTCCTCCTTACCCATTTTAGGAAAATCTTTGTGATTAAAGAAACAATTGTGAACCGCTTTCTACCGCTTTAACACGGAGGGACTGGGCCAAAAAAACATGGAATAATCTCTCTGCAAACCCTTGTGTTTTTGATTAAATCTCTACGACATAAGAAGACAAAAACTGGAGGTTGGCCACATGATGAGGGCGACAGCGGGCGTCCACACCACTCAGTGAAAACAGAGACATAGATTGTGCAGAGGTGACGAATGGAGGACGGATGGATGAGTCGGCCACTAACAAAGACACGACGCGTGACTGTGCCTCATGGATAAGACAACTAGCCATCCGGCCAGCTAAAGTGACACCCCGCTGAATCACGGACCTCATTACAAAAGAGGGACTTAAACAAGGAAAATCTCATTTGGTCTACCAAGAATCCCCTTCTATTTGCCTCCAAAATGAGTTAACGAGCTCCCTCAACCTCTAAAAACTAAAACTCCCGCGTGAGCGATGAGTGGGAGGAACAATGAGGGAAAATGGGAAATCCCAATTGACCAGAGACATAAAAACCCAAACATTATGTGGTGGCAAGGTTACCCCACAAGGTTTGGAAAACTGTGCGCCAACCATACGGTTTCCACTGTCTCAACTAGGGACATCTCATGGCTGGAACACACAGTCTGAAAACCTAAGTGCCGCCCATGTGGAGCCCACTGTCAAGGCTGATGACTTACAGACCGGGCGTCTATTTTACACACCATCTTTTACGTTGAGAAACATTTGATGTGGAATACCATTAGGATACTTCTTTGTGGGACTTCGTGATAGGTGGAGTATCAACTAGTGGCTTGAGGAGCAGACACTCCAGGAAGAAATCAAGCTTAGTGCGGGAACCATGTAGCTAGCTGTGAAAATGTACTAGGATCATGTTTGGGTCTGACGACATACTAACGATGTACTAGGATCTTGTGTGGGTATGATGATGTACTAGAGATATAAGAAGATCATGTGTGGTTTTATAGACGTACTAGATATGTACTAGGATCTTGTGTGGGTCTGACGATGTAGTGGAGATGTACTAGGATCCTGTGTGGGTTTGATGACGTACTGGAGATGTACTAGGATCCTGTGTGGGTATGACGATGTATTGACAATGTACTAGGATCAGGTGTGGGTCTCATGATGTACTGGATATGTACTGGGATATTATGTGGGTCTGAAGATGTACTGACGATGTACTAGGATCTTTTGTGGGTTTGACAACGTACTCGAGATGTACAAGGATCCTATGTGGGTCTGATGACATACTTGAGATGCACTAGGATCCTATCTGGTTCTGATGACATACTGACGATGTTCTAGGATACTGTGTGGGTCTGACAAGGTTCTAAGATCTTTTGTGTGTATAATGATGTACTATGATCCTATGTGGGTCTGATGATGATTTATGATCGTTCGTGGGACATCATCTTAATAGAGTAAGATGAATTAGTAGATACTTCTAACAATCTCAACTACTGTACCTAAATATATACCTTGTGTGGGCTGAGTCTGGACCTTGTGGTACTTACCTTCGTGGTAATACCTTGGTGATATTCTTCTATGTGGTGTACCTGTGTGGTAATTACCTTTGTGGTATTCCTTCCTTTGTGGAACTGTTGAGCTTTGGGATTTTTAGTTGGAATCTGTGTTTCCTCATGATTGAGATGGGTATACTTGATAACTTAGGTATATGTATGGGAATATACTTAAGTAGTGTTTTCACTGGTTTACTTGCTTCATGGTTTATCCTTTGTAGATTTTTTGATACCTGGAGGGTCTCGGGTTCCCTACTGAGTATCTTTATACTCAACCATGCACGGGCTATGCTCGCACCTTGTTGAGTTCAGTGTAGACGACGGACATTGCTGACTGTGGAAGAGAGTACTAGGACTGGAGGTAGCTCAGAGGTGGACCTAGAAGAGGCGTACCACAGAGACGACCATTCAAGAGCTGTACCTACCCTTCAGGTAGGATCCTTGGTGGGTATTCATAGGATATGATCAAGTTTACTTATACCTTTCTGTTTCTTGTTCTTCCCAGTTGGGCTTGAATTCTGGACCCTTTTTCTTACTATATTCACTATATATACTATACAGTTTTCTTGTATTTGATTCTTGTTGTGTGATTGGTTGTGTGAGTTTACAAGCTATAAAGGAAATGCCTTCCCAAATTTAGAGAATACACCTTCGGTGCTAGTCGCCAACCCCTGGCCTATGGATGGCGGGCTTGGGGTAGTCACGACACGAGCCCTGGGGGATGGGTCATGACAAATTGGTATCAGAGGAGTCAGTTCTATCGTAGAACATAGGACTCTAAACTTTCTTTTTAATGGCTATAATGTTATGTCTACTGAGTGTGGTTATCAGTTCATGGAATCTAGTATTGATGCGGTGGCTGACGTATCCATACACCAGGACCCTGACCTCGGATTTCCGACTCCGTGCAGGAAAACACTGATGGCATGGGTGGTTTGAAGAGTTTTCTTTATGATATCTTTGAGTCAGCTCACCAGGTATAACTTATTTATAGTGGTGCACCTATTTATTTTTAGGAGGCTTCCACGTAGACATCTAGATAGGGTTCCAGATATAATACACAGTGATAGCCCACTGAGCGACGAGGACTCGGTGCACGGCCCATTTCCAGCAGAGGCCCTAGCGGTACCATTACCCATTGGGACATCGATTCCACTGGCCCCAGTAGCATACGATGCATGCTTCTTGACTGCGTTGCATGAGTTACAGTGTCAGAGGTCACCCAAGTTAAGGGGAGAGACATATCTACAAGCGGTTGATGATTGGATGGAGGTTGTAGTGAGAGTCTTCCGACTGGTAGGGACACCAACATATCTCATGGTGATCCATTCCACCAGTCTAATCTAGGAAGCAACATGAATATGGTGGATCTTGATGCTCCAAGATCATGATGAGGTGAGGCTTCTTTGGGAAGACTTTGAGAGCCTGTTTCGGGCAGGGTGTGTTCTAGAAATACTTCAGGCAGTGTGCATACATGAGCTTCTTCCTCTACAGCAGGGCATCATGACTGTGGCTCAGTACTAAGTGATGTTCACTGTCCTATCATGCTACTCCACTTATATGGTGCAGGACACATTATTCAGGGCTCGGACCTTCGAGCATGGACTGAGGAAAGAGATTAGGGTTTTGAGGATTCCCCTTAGCATCCTGACACATGCGGGGGTGTTAGAGTGAGCTCTCTTAGTGGAGAGTCCCCTTATTGAGTTGTCACCAGTAGCTAGACCCACCACCAAATGTCACGTAGCAGAGTCTGTTGCAGCTCACAGCAGACAGATGTCATAGAGGACCAAGAGGACCAGACCTACAGGTGGACGACCGCATGATTCGGGGTCAGTTGTGTGGGGTACCCGAGACAGAGATAGTCATGCGAGGAGCAGTCAATGGTACTCATGCGGCGGGCAGGGTCATCTAGCTTGTGACTATCCGACCCGTCGTACAGATGATCAACATACAATCGAATGACCACCCAGGCAGATATAGAGATTTCACCGAGGAGGTTCACAGAGAGAAGGAAAATGTGTCCGTGAAGTTGGCCGTGTAGCTGGTGGTGGGCGACGATTCGAGATGTTACCACCACCACCACCAGGTGGTCCACCCCGACCACATGGATTTGGAGGACAGGGGAGAGCTCAGCTGCAGGCAGCTGAAGCCTATGACCGTGGACCTCCAGAGATGATACAAGGTACAATCTGTGTCTACTCCATCTTAGCTACAATAATTCTAGACATAGGTGCCAGTCATTCTTTTAATTCCACTACCCTCGTTCGGAGCTCGGAGATTCTGATGGAGACTTTGACTCATTCCTTACGGGTAGAGACTCTTATGGGAGAAGATTCGACCAGTACGCACTGGTTCCGACAGTGTGAGATTATTATAGTAGGTAAGAACTTTGTCTTGGATCTAATAGTTTTGGAGCCAAATCCTTACGATGTCATCTTGGATATGGACTAGTAATCTATAGTCCATGATCGGATAGACTATATTAGGCACAATGTGCGGTGTGTCCACATGGATGGGACCAGGTTTACCTTCACCGGTGAGAAGGGTTCCTTTGCAGCATAGGATGGACTTACCCGGAGGTGGGTGGAGTCGGTCACTCATTAGTTGTCTAGCCATACCCTCATAATAGTTGATGTGGGGATTTCGAGTTATCTTGTAGTGGTGGACCAGTATGCTGATGTTTTACCTGATGATTTCATGTGTATAACTCCTCGCAGAGAGGTTGACTTTTACATTGATATGTACCCTGATATGGCACCAATATCTACACCAGCATATCAGATGGCTCCTACGGAGCATCATGAGCTGCGAGTATAGCTAGATGACTTGTAGGGGAAGGTATTCATTGATCCTAGTGTTTCTCCTTGGGCAGCCACATTTTTTTCATCAAGAAGGTGGATGAGAGATTGAGAGTTTGTGTTGACTATCGGCGCCCAAACCATGTGACCATGAAGAACACGTACCCACTCCCGATGATTTAATACCTCTTTGATCAGAATGAGGGAGCATAGTTGTTCTCGAAGATTGACCTCAACTCAGGCTATCACCAGCTTAGAGTACGAGACAAGGATGTGCAGAATACGGCTTTCAAATGTTGGTACGTCCACTATGAATTCTTGGTTATGCATTTCGGCAGGACCAACTCCCCAGTAATGTTAATGGGACTTATGAACAAGATCTTTCAGCCATACCTTGATCTCTTTGTATTGGTCTTCATCGACGACATTCTGATGTACTCGATGACTGAGGAGAAGTATGACTGTCGTTTATAGATAGTTCTGGACACGCTATGAGAGCACCAACTTTATGGTAAGATCTCAAAGTGCCATTTCTGGATTAGAGAGGTTCAATTTCTAGGACATTTCATATCAGAGGCTGGAGTTATAGTGGATCTTTTGAAGATTTAGGTGGTACATGCTTGGGAACCACCATGGAGGGTGACGGAGGTACAAAATTTTCTGTGTTTGGCCGGATATTATTGGAGATTTGTACCAGATTTATCTAGAGTTGTAGCACCATTATCAGCATTGACAAAGAGGGGACAACCCTTAGTGTGGTTAGAGAGATGCCAACAGAGTTTTCAGGAGATGAGGCAGAGGCTAACTAGTGCCCCCGATCTTGAGGATTCTAGAGGAGGGCATAGGGTACATAGTCTACTGTGATGCATCGGGGAATGGACTCGGATGTGTCTTGATGGAGGAGTGAGAAGGTGTCACTTATGGTTCTCAACAGTTGATATAGCACGAGCAGAACTATGCTATCCATGACCTGGAGTTAGCAGTTGTGGTATTCTCCTTGAATATGTGGCGATATTACATGATGGGCGAGCATTTTACAGTGTACTCTGATCAAAAGAGTCTGAGGTATATCTTCTCAGAGAAGGACCTGAACATGAGACATCGACGTTGCCTTGATTTCCTCCAGGACTATGACTTCAAGATTGTCTATAGTCTTGGGAAGGGGAATGTTGTATTAGGTTCACTCAGCAGGAGTTCTAGTATATAGCTGCTAGGCGAGGCGACAAAGCATCTGGTCACTTTATAGATATCCTTTGTGGATCGGGATGGAGCATATTTTCTTCTGTCTCTTATAGTAACTCCCCCACTTCTTTAGTTATTCAGGGTGGTGCAACATGGGGACACTGACTACGAGACACGACGTGATCAGATATCCACAGGACAGGAACCTGATGGATTTTCTGAAGGTAGGGAGCACGTCATCCTCTACTAAGGATGTACCATGGTGCCAGTGTCAATTTAAGAGGAAGTGCTGAGGGATTTTCCCACTTCCCCTCTAGAGGTACATCCAGGAGTGGTGAAGATGTACCAGGATCTCTGACAACATCATTGGTGGACGGGAATGAGGAAAGAAAGAGCAGAGTTTATCTATCGGTGCCTCACTTGTCAGCAAGTGAAGGTGGAGAATCAGGTACCGGAAGGCATAGTTCAGCCTTTATAGGTCCCATAGTGGACGTGGTATAGGATATCCATGGAATTCATGATAGGACATCCACGTACATCTAGAGTTCATGATTCTATTTGGGTGATCGTTGACTGACTCCCCAAGTCGGCCCACTTCATACCGATTAGAGAGCAGGGTTCTACAGAGAGCTTGGGATGCCTCTATGTGAAGGAGATTGTGCGACTACATGGAGTACCCTCTAATATTTCCACTGATCGTGATGCATGATTTACTTCCCAGTTATGGATGGGGTTGCAGGAGGCTTTCGGGACACAAGTTTGTTTGAGCACTGCTTTCCATTCTCAGATGGATGGCCAGACTGAGCAGACCATTCAGACGCTCGAAGACATGATGTGTTCTTGCATTATCGAATTCGGTCGTAGTTGGGAGGGTCACTTTACTTTGGTGGATTTTTCATACAAAAAAAACTATCAATCCACCATTGGGATGGAACCTTTTGAGGCATTGTACGGGTGACCTTACAGATCACCATTGTGTTGGACTAACTAAGGGGAGTCATCACTAGTGGGACCATAGATGGTACCAGCTACCACAGAGAAAGTGCAGATCATCTAGGAGTGGATGAAGACTACACAGAGCAGGCGATAGTATTAAACTGATAAGAGATGAATAGCTCTAGAGTTCATGGATCTTGACCACATATTTGTACAGGTATCACCCTGATGAGGTTTGCAGAGATTTGGCTGAGGCGGCAAGTTATCTCTGAGGTTAATCGGACCCTTTCAGGTCCTCAGTAGAGTAGGAGAGGTGGCTTACCACCTAGCACTTCCCCCTCAGTTAAAAAGGGTTCACGACATCTTCCACGTATCTCAGCTGAGGAGATACGTGCACGACCCTTCTCACATCATCGACTATAGAGATCTGGACATCAACAATGGGGAGATGTTTTTGGAGGTTCTAGTGGAGATTGAGGATCAATAGGAGTGGGTCCTTAGTCGGCGGTAGATACCTCTGGTGCACGTTCATTGGCAACACGGGAACCTCTAGGGGAGCACATGGGAGTGGGAGGCTCAGATGCATGCTTAATACCCATACTTGTTCCATTAGTGTTAGTTGTGGCTTACGGGGATACAAAGACTTGAGGTGGGGAGAATGTAAAGACCCAGAATTTCCATGTAATTTTTTTATATATGAGAATTTTATAATTCATCCAAAATTGAAGGCGTGTGATGCTGGGGCCCGGAGTGCCTAGAATGAATTTATAAGCTTTTTTTTGGGTACGTTCAGTAAACGTGAGAGTAGATTTTTTTAACTTCTAAACCGGTGCTCAGAATAGAAATTTGAGGGCATCGTTGAACTCACAACACAAGTATTCGCTTAAGGAGACCTTCACCTCGACCAAAGTGGGTCGAGAGTGAATGATATTTTTTTCTTATCATTAAATAATTAAATAAAATAAAAATGTCTAACATTTTTATTTTAGAAACCCCCTCAACATGGGTTATGGTGGTGGGGTGTAGAGATCCAATGATTTACATACATAGAAATTACATTACTTTTGCGGAATACTTAATACATGACAAAAAAAGATGCCCAAAGACCGTATTAGTTTAGTGTCTTTGAAACTCAGAACACAATCTTCTAATCATGGTGAAAGATCTTCAACATCTCCCATAAAGATCTTCCCCTTTTTTTACCTAAAATCATTCATTATATCCTAGGGAAAAGAAAGCTCAAATTCTCAGTAAGGGGAAACATGGGTAACTTAGAAACAATCCATAAACATTTGAATGTAAAAACATGAACATAAAACATCAAAATCACGAGCAATGTCATAAAACATGGAATTATGTAAGTTATAGATCATAATTGAACATCAATCATGCTAAAATAGCATGGGGAATTAAACATGTAATTGTGGAAAACCATAAGTACATGATATGATTTCCATAGTAGCCAAGTCATTACTTGTAAGACCATCATAGTGGACAAAGTCCATTACTGAATCGAGTTCACTCCTCGTTCCAGTCTTGTATCACTGAACTAGATTAATTTGTCGTTCCTTCCATGTCTATCTCAAGAGATATAAATCTTTACCCAATGCATTGGAGGTAGATATAGGTCCCACCCATCTCATAATGAAATCATTTTTTCGTGTGCCACAAAATAAACATACATCAATCATAATGACCCAACGAATAAAATTGGGTTCATAAACATCATCCCATAATAAAATAATCCATATATAAAAAAATGGAAATCATTTCATCATAAAAAAAATCAAACCATGTAAATAATAATGACATTATACTTGAAACATGACCACATTATAGAATGTAATATTATATGGAAAATAGTCGTGATAAAAAACTTGAAATGAATTCATGAGGAAAATATCATTGCTTCTTCAAAATCATTTTCTAAAAATGACATGCAATTTAAAAGAAAATAATTTTTTTTGAAAATAATCATGAAATATTGTAGAGTAAGATTTATGTAAATAAAGCATTATGAAATCGTAAAAATCCATTCACTCTATATAAGTTAAAAAAACATTCTCCTTGTACTTTTCAAGGAAAAGTCAAAAAGTACCACATATGGTAAAAAAAAGAAAGATTCCTACCATAACACAAAGTAAAAGTAAAAAAGGGGTAAAATGACTTTAAAAATACATGGAAGAATATTAAACACTTTATGAAAACATTTTATGGACATGGATGAAAAAATATAACCCCATTAAATACTTACGAATAAACAATCTCAGATAAGAACGAGATTGGAATAATTATCCCTTACCTTAGGACGAATTTCTTCCATACGTGTCTGAAACTCCTTTATAGTAGGATTAAAAATATTATTAAATTGTAACAGAACCATAATAATGTTAATGATATCATATATTATTCACTTATGACTTTATATTACCCATTCTTTTGTCAATTCCATGTCAAAGCAGCGTTTGGGTAAAATCGATTCATTTATCGCCCATGTTTTGACTTGTAATTATTAATATGATTACTTAGATCATGATTAATTACTTCCAGAATGTAAAAAATGATTTATATATAATATATATTCAGAATATACATATATATATATAATAGATAGGTAAATGGAAAGAAATGCATTGTTCATGGAGACGGTAGGTCATACGTATGCATGAACACTGTTTTTGTTTCCTTATTAAATTGAATGGAAGTGAGTAAATAAAATATACATAAATCCAATATCATTAATATGTCATATATTTCATGATTATTTAATATATATACTTTATAATCATTCTTAAATGGATAACTTGTAGAATGAATCTCATCGCGTCGTGGAGACGGTAATCCGTACGTACGCACGAGCGATGATATCATTCCCATAATTATTGAATGGAATTAGAGTGGATTATATAATATCTCATAATTTTTATCATGTTATAATAACCATATATAGTTTTTCTTTACACCGTTATACCCATCCATGTAAGGTGGTGGTGAAAAAATAGATTACACCACGGCGTGGAGATGGTATTCCGTACGTACGCACACACAATGATTTCATTTTCTGTAGGATGGATAGAAGGGTAAATAGGGTTGGTTCATATTTATAATAAAATATTAGTATATGAGTGATACTGATGTTATTATTTTATTATTAAACAACATAATAAGATGAAGTAGAAGAAGAAATGAACATGAAATAATCGGTAAAGGATATTACCTCTTCTTCTACGCATTTCTTCTAAACCTCCTCTTAGGGCACTAAAGTTGGCCTTTGAAGAATACCAGGACTTCTAGTATGTTTCTAGGGATGTGGATAAGAGACATTGGAAGGGTTTTTCTGAGCTTGAAGGCTCCAAATGGTGTGAATAATGGAGGGAGGAGGTTCCTTTTTATAAGAGATGAGGGGGGCACTTTTGGAAACCTCTAAAATATTAATATATAATATACTCAAACCCCAATTAAAAGCCTCAAAAAATTACTCAAATCCGAATCTTAGATGATATAGGGGTTTAAATTCATCAACCAGTAAAATTTATATATTTTTGGAATTTATTTTAAACCTTATCAATTTGATTTATTCTTATTTAATCTATTTAAATTTATTTGTGGTAATAAAATTATAATATTTCAATTTTTATCAATATTTACTTATGTGTTGTAAATTTTCCATAATTAGATAAATTATTACATTTTAGACCATATAATTTTCAATTTTTAATTTTTAAATATTTTTGTGATTTTTAAAAAAATTAATAATATGTTATTTTTATAAAATATCTATAGTGTCAATTTTGACACTATTCAATTATTTCAATTTAAATAAAATCCAAAGAGAAGATATATTTGATAAAAAATATTTAATAGATTCCTAACATGTAATATCCATTTATAAAATTGGTGGATCACATTAAATAGTTCATATAAAATTTTGTTTATTATTTTTAAAACCATTTATTAGATATTTCTCTTAATAAAATAATTACTATAACATTTTTTTATAATTTTTTAATATACTCATTTTTTGTATAAAAATTAAAAATAAAATCTTATGATGAATATAAATTTATTACCTTTCTTAATAATACTTTTACTCGAATTTATCATCTTAACATCACATCATTAAAAGTTTTATATTTATTAGGTTATGAATGTCACAACTTTTACATTATTAAAATTAAAATAATATAAATGTCATAATCTCTTTTATACGGCTCCAAATGGTCCCAAAGTCTACCCATGGTATAGATATACTCGACCAATAGGTTTTGGTCAAGTTTTTGGGCCTTTTTATGGGTATTATTACTTTAATAAAAACTATATTATTGATTTTTCACTAAGTAAATAATTTCTACATCATTAACGTATAAGATATTAAGATTATTAAATATAACATAAAAATTACATAAAAATTACCTTAAAAAATAAAAAACATTTTATCTTTCAAATGAGTATTTATTATCAAATTAATATATTTTATAACCTTATATTAAAAATACTTTAATTATTAATGTTTGAGTGAGCCATATTTCACTTTCTTTAAAATAAAATAAATTAAAGGCCTTAATCACATCCAAGTGGGTTAAAATGGATTCCATTTCAACCCAAATATTCTTTATGATGAAATATAATCATCCAATTATATTAATACAAGTTTTAGGGTAATTTTATAATATTATATTTACCCTTAATTACTGGATTTTCCTTTAACTATGGTAAATAAAATTTACCATAGTTACTATTCATAGTGCCCAAAAATAAAAATTAGCCTATTAACAAAACTTGGATATACTGATTCCAAATATTGAATACATTTTTCCAAATTCAAATCACAAAATTTTCAGAAATTAATTTAAAATTAATACTGTTTGTTATTAAAACGAGTTTTAAAAGTGAAAACATTGCAAAAGATTGAAATGGTTTTACCTATGAATTCAATGTAAAATAAATGATAATGACATAAATTATATTAAATGGTGAAAATATATTTTATCTATACATTAAAACCATTCAATATTATAATTTAACCATATAAATTATAACGATGTAAAAAATTGTTTTTAATTACAATATAGCGTGTTTTTAATATTCATTAAAATATGAAAGTTATCAGAATAATATGAAAAATTTATCGAAAGTAAATTTTTATATCCTTATTCCAAAGAAGAATTATATATTTTTTTTAAAAATGAACTTATGAAAATGTCAAAAACTATATTTAAAGTGGGTGCGCCATCAAAAGGCGGCAAACCTTTATTTTTTGAAAAATACTAATTTTACCCAAAAAAATTATTTTGTTCACATACCATGTTCTAGAAAATGTTTATGATGAATAATAATGTTATTAAATTCAAAATGTAGTTAATACTATTCATAACAGCTAGTTCATAAAAAAATTATTACAATATATCGTTGTTTAGTGAAACCCGGTATTGCGTACTACACATGCTATCGAGGAAGGTCACAATTGTGTGTAAAGAAAGCCATGTCAGGGCTGTGTGTAGTGAAATCTCACTTTGGTGTTGCGTATAACATAATCAAAACTTATTTTATTTCTACATTAAACAAAATCTATACTTAATGTTGTGTAGAATAATTTCCACAAAACGAACTTGAAATTGTGTGTAACACGAGACATGAATAGTGTTGCATATACTGAAAGCTAATATGGTATTGAATATAGTACAAGATAATCTTGGTGTATTGTAAAATAGAAGACATCAAAGAAATTAAAAATAATATTTCTCATAAAATCTTGGGGTGTTACATTCTACCCCCACTAATAATAATTTCACCCTCGAAATTCGTCGGGGTTATAAATGGTTTACTACTTGAATGTTTCATTCATAGAAACCCACATCATAAAATGGAATACAAAAACTTAATTTTAAAAAAGAAACGTAATGGTTACCCAAATTAACTCATCCCTGGGTTTCCACAAAGAAGAACAAGGGTGAAAATAAGGATACAGAAGAGAAATCTAACCATCAAGTTCTGATGGAGAGTGGTAGAGAACATGGCTATGAAAAAGCCAACAATCACAAAGCCATAAATTTGTGATGATATAAGGTACCATCTGATTCATCAGATATGAGGGTAATAAGAAATTCTTTTTGGTTTTCAGTATTATTTCCTTAAAGATGATGAATTTTTGCATAAGGATGAATACTTACTTGATTTTAGTGTAATATAATCATTGGTCATTCCATGAACAATTTCCACTTCATCTCTTATTTAAAGAAATTAATTTGAATTCATCCTTCTTAAAATGCTAGCAGATCATGCGATTGAATGATAGGTCTTTCCATCTGTCATTATCACAAAACCGTTAGCACAAATTATTAATTATACATAAGTCCATCTATGGTGAGATTAATCGTATATGATTCAAAAAAATGGACTTATACTTCATCTATCATACCACATAATAAAATAAAAATAATTTCTACTAACTAGGGACTTTCTGTAGGCCAGTGGTAGTAAATAAAGGCTTGTCACACTTCGATTGTTGGTTCAACTCCCGAAACCTTGTTTGACGTGACGGGTTGTCGCCCATCCTATGGGTTGTCCTTTTTCAGAATCCATACTATTATAACATTTCCAAAATAATATCAAAATTTTCTAGCCTTAAACAATACAATTTTATGACCAAATTAATCCATTCCATACTTTAGGCTCATCCAAAATACTTCTGTCCAATATCATAAGGAAAATATTATTAGAGAGGACATCTACCAAGCTTGTAAATACCATCATTTATGCCCCATATATCATAAGATATATCATGTTGGTCACATTCCAAACATTTTAATTCCTTAATCATGTATTCTATTGAAACACGAATTATAATAGAATTTTTTTGAAAACATAAATGCAGTAAAAAGTCAACTCTTTCCACATAACAAATCCCAAAATTTCTATATACTCAAACTATGATATCACTTTGTCCTTATAACAGTCATGAGCTCATTAATACTATAAAAAATATTATTTTCTTTGTATCCATTCATTATGTGCATATCATCTTCTTTCCAAAAATATCTGAAAAAATTTTGTTGGTTACCGGTACTATTAAACATATACATTCAAATTATTTAGAAAATACAATAGTGTAACAATACTTTGATTTTTTTGTAGTGGTTGGGGCCGAAGCCTCATTTATTATTTTTAAAGCAAAGACCTCTTCCAAACTGGGTAGAGGGGGGGCCATTACATGGCCCGAAGGCCCAAGACCATGTGGTGTGAATAGAAGGTCTGAAATCCCATTTTTGGCCTAAAGATACCATCAATGAATAATATTGCTATAGTACCCAGGATGCTATAGTACTTACTACAGTTCCACCGCCACTACAGTTATTGCTATAGTACCTCCACCGCTACAGTCAACCGCTGCTACAGTACCTGCTACAGTACCTGCTATGGTACTTGTTATAGTACCGAAAATTAGTCCCTTCCCGGATTTGATCCTGGGTCTTTTGGATGCCAAGTAGGAGCCTTTACCACTTGGGTACATGCTTGTTGGCTGTGTAACAATACTTAGATGATTCTTTATTCCACATTACTATTAACATAACTCTAGATAAACATACAATCATTCCACTAACTTCATAAACCATTGACCGAGCTTCATTATTTTATTCCCCAACACTTCCTTCATCTCATATATCATTTTTAGTCTTCTCATCATCATCAACATAAATACTACCCATAAGACCATGCTGATTCTCTTCATGATACATTCCCTTAGGGAATTGGTTTTCATAATGCCCATACATTCCACATTTAAAGCATTTAACTGCTGTTGATGTCTTCGAAATACCATTATTCATGTCTATAGTGTTAACTGAACCGTTTCCTTTGCAGTTACTAGATTTGTGTCCTTCTTTTTCACACCCAAATCATTTTCTAGTTCCTTTGAAACATTATCCTGGATGTCTCTTACCAAATGATTTACATGAGAAAAATTGAACTTTCTTTCATCTATGATCATCATGAAACTCCTTCATTCTCTTATTAACTGAGTCAGGAAACTTACCAAAGTTGAGACTACTGATCATATTATGAGATTGATGATTGGTCATAATAACGATGTTTCAACTTCCAAATCCCATTTCATTTTCCTGATCATGAAGGATATCATTACATTGTCCATCATAATCTCCATTAACAAGATTCTTCTGGTTTCCAACAATTTTCTAAAACCCAAAAAGAACACTGTGAGAGGAACAAATCAGGCTATGAAAACAACATAATCAAGGGGAGTACATTCAATCTATAACATCATAGGTTTAATCCTAGGTTATTCATGATAGTTATCATAATTCTAGGACTGTAACCTATACTGATACTTAACCTTAGGGACATCCCTAGACATACCTTAGAAATATCTCTAGATATTTCACTAATGTTTTCGCATACTAGTTTCCAAAGGTTAACTAATCCTTCACTATGATACCAACTGTAGATGCCCAAAGCATGATGTACATAGACATTACATTACTTTTGAAGAATACTTAATACATGAAAAAAACAAACACCCAAATACTGTATTAGTTTACTCACTATGGAAACTCAGAACATAATCTTCTAATCATGGTGAATGATCTTCAACATCTCCCATAAATATTTTTCCATTTTGTTTTCTTACCTAAGACCTTTCTTTATAACATGGGGAAAAGAAAACATAAAATGGGTGAGCTCAAATGCTTAGTAAGGGTAAACATGGAGAACTTAAAAACAATCCATAAATATATGAAGATAAAAACATGAACATAAAACATCAAAATCATGGCCAATGATAGAAAACATGGCTATACATAAGGCATATATCATAATAGAACATATATAATGCTAAAATATCATGGGAATAAAAAATGTAATTGTGGAAAACCATTAATAACATGATATGATTTCCATAGTTGCCAAGGCATTGCCTCCAGGACCATCATAGTGGAAAAAGTCCCTTACTTGATCAAGTTCACTACTCATTCCAGTCCTGTATCACTGAACTGGATTAACTTGCCATTCTAGCCATGTCTATCACATGAGATATAAATCTTTACCCAATAAATTGGAGAGAGATATATGTCATTCCCATTTCATAAGGAAATCATTCTTTCGTGTGCCACAAAATAAACATACATCATTTATAATAACCCAACGAATAAAATGGGTTTCATAAACATCATCCCATCATAACATAATCCATATATAAAAAATGGATATCATTTCATCATAAACAAAATAAAACCATGTAAATAATATGTACATTATACTTGAAACATGACCATATTAATGAATGTAATCATAGATGGGAAATATTCTTGATAAAACACTTTAAATGAATTCATGAAGAAAATATCCTTTCTTCTGCCAAATCATTTTCTCAAAATGACATGAAATTTAAAAGAAAATATTTTTTTTTGAAAATGATCATGAAATATTTTAGAGTACGATTTATGTAAATAAGGAATTATGAAATTGAAAAAATCCGTTCATTCCGTATAAGTTAAAAAAACATTCTCCTCGTACTTTTAACGGAAAAGTCAAAAAGTACCATGTATGGTAAATAAAAGAGAGATTCCTTCCATAACACAAAGTAAAAGTCAAAAAGGGGTGAAAATGACGTTAAACATACATGGAATAATATTAAACACTTTATGAATACAATTTTATGAACATGGATGAAAAATATAACCCCAGGAAATACTTACGAATAAACAATCTCGGATAAGAATGAGATTGTAATAATTATCCCTTACCTTAGGTCCAATTTGTTCCATACATGTCAAAAAACTATTTTATAGTGGGTTTAAACATATTATTAACTTGTAATTGAACCATAATAATATTGGAGATATCATATATGATTCACATATGACTTTATTTTACCCATTCTTTTGTCAATTCCATGTTAAAGTAGCATTTTGGGTAAAATCGTTTCATTTATCGTCCGTGTATTGACTTGTAATTATTCATATGATTACATAGATCATGATTAATTACATCCATAATGTAATAATGATTTATATATAATATATATTCAGAATATACATATATATAAAAGATCTATAAATGGAATGAAATACACCATTAATGGAGATAGTAGGCCGTACATACGCATGGACACTGTTTCCGTTTCCTTATTAAATTGAATGGAAGTAATTAAATAACATATACATAAATCCAATATCATTAATTTTTCAAATATTTCATGATTAATTAATATATATACTTTATAATAATTCTTGAATGGTCAACTTGGAGAATGATTCTCATCGCGTCATGGAGACAGTAATCCGTATGTACGCACGAGCGATGATATCTTTCCCATAATTATTTAATGGAATTAGAGTGGATGATATAATATCTCAGAATTAGTATCATGTTATAATAACCTTCTATAGTTATTCTTTAAACCTTATACTCATCCATGTAAGGTGGTGGTTGAAAAATAGATTACACCACGGCGTGGAGACGGTATTCCGTACGTACGCACAAGCAATGATTTCATTTTCTGTAGGATGGATAGAAGGTGAAATAGGTTTGGTTCATATTTATAATATAATATAATTATATAAGTGATACTAATGTTATTAATTTATTATGAAACATCAAAATAAGAGGAAGTAGAAGAAGAAATGAATTTGATAGAATCAGTAAAGGATATGACCTCTTCTTCGATGCGCCTCTTATAAACCTCCTCTTTGGGCACTAAAGTTTGTCTTTGAAGAATACCATGACCTATAGTATGTTTTCTAGGGAAGTGGAGAAGATAAATTGGTAGGGTCTGGCTGAGCATGAAGGCTCAAAATCGTGTGATGAGGAGAGTGAGGTGGTGCCCTTTTATAAGAGATGAGAGGGGAACTTTTGGAAACCTCTAAAATATTTTCTATAATAAAATAAAACCCCACTTAAAAACCTGCAAAATGACTAAAATCAGAATTTTAGATGATATAGTGTTTTAATCCCATCAACCAATAATATTTAAACATGTTTTGATTTTATTTTAAACCATATCAATTTGATTTATCCTTATTTAATCTATTTAAATTTATTTTCTGTAATAAAATTCTAATTTTTAAATTGTTGAAAATACTTAATTATGTGTTGTGAATTTTCCATAATTAGATAAATTCTTAAATTTTAGACCTTATTATTTTGAATTTTGAATTTCTAAATATATTTGTGATTTTTAAACAATTTAATAATATATTATTTTTATAAAATATCAATATTGTCTATTTGGACACTATTCAATTATTTGAATTTAAATAAAATCCACAGAGATGATATATTCGATCTAAAATATTTAATAAATTCCTAACATGTCATATTATTATAAAAAATTAGTTGAGAACATTAAATAGTTCATATAATATTTATTTTAATATTTTTAATACCTTTTATTTGATATTTCTCTTAATAAAATAATTATTATATTATTTTTGTATAATTATTTAATATACTACTTTTTGCATAGAAATTAAAAATAAAATCCTATGATGAATATAAATCTATTAAAATTCATAATAATACTTTTACAGGAATTTATCATATTAAAATTACAACATTTAAATTGTTATATTTATTATGTTATGAAGGTGAATACTTTGACATTATTAAAAATAAAATAATATAAATGTCATAATATCATTTATACGGATCTACATGGTCCCAAAGTTGTCCCTTGGATGATAATGGTATAGATATACTCGACCAATTGGTTTTAGTCAAGTGTTTGGTCCTTTTTATGTGTATTATTACTTTAACAAAAACTATATTATTGAATTTTCACTAAGTAAATAATTTCTGCACCATTAATGTATAAGCTATTAAGGTAAATAAATATCAATTAAAAATTACAAATAAATTACCATAACACAGAAAAAAAAATTAGAATTTAAATGAGTATATACAATCGAATTTATATTCTGTATATCTTTATATTAAAAATACATTAATTATTAAACTTTGAGTGACACATATTTCACTTTCTTTAAAATAAAATAAATTAAAGGTCTTAATCACATCCAAGTGGGTTCCATTGGATTATATATCGACCCAAATATGACTTAGTAAAAAATATAATCATCCAATTATATTAAGACATGTTTTAGGATAATTTTATAATATTATATTTACCCTTAATTACGAGGTTTACCATTAACTATTGTAAATAAAATTTACTGTTGTTACTATTCATAGTGCCCAAAAATAAAAATTAGCCTATTATCATAATTTTGACCTAATGATTCCCAATATGGAATCCATTTTTACAAAATTAAAATCACAGAAGTTGCAGAAATTAATTTAAAATTAACCTCATTTGTAAAGAAAACGAGTTTTAAAAGATAAAACATTGCAAAAGAATGAAATTATTTTACCTATGAACTCAATGTAAAATCAATGATAATGAAATAAAATATATTAAATGCTAAAAACATATTCTATTTATTTTTTAAAACCATTAAATATTATAATTTAACCATATAAATTATAACGATGAAAATTGTTGTTTTTAATTAAAATATAACGTGTTTTTACTATACAATAAAATATCAAAGTTATCATAATAATATGAAAAATTTATCAAAAGTAAATTTTTATATCCTTATTCAATATAAAAATTTTATTTTGTAAAATTGAACTTATAAACATGTCAAAAACTATATTTAATATGGGTGCACCATCAAAAGGCGGCAAAACAGCATTTTTTGAAAAATACTTATTTTACCCGAAAAAATTATTTAGTTTTCATAACATGTTCTAAAAATGTGTAGGACAAATAATAATTTTATAAAATTAAAAATTTAGTTAATAATATTCCTAACGGCTAGTTCATAATAATATTATAACAATATATCAATGTTTAGTGAAACCCGATATTATGAACTATACACGCTATCGAGGAAGCTCGCAATTGCATGTAATGAAAGCCAAGTCTGGGCTGTGTGTTGTGAAATATCCCTTTGGTGTTGCGTATAACATAATCAAAACTTATTTCATTTATACATTAAACAAAATCTATACTTAATGTTGCATAGAATAATTTCCACAAAACAAACTTGAAATTGTGTGTAACACGAGCCAAGATTAGTATTGCGTATACTGCAAGATAATACGGTGTTGGGTACAGTACAAGAATATCATGGTGTAGTGTACAATAGAAGAAATCAAAGAAATTAAAAATAACATTTTTCATAAAATCTCGGGGTGTTACATGGGGACCACCGGAGCCTAAACCTACCATGTGAATGTTAAGAGGTAGGGACCACCTGAACTAACCCCCATTTTAAATTTAGAGGTGGGGACCACCCAAAACCCCTTTAATGAGAGAAAACCTCTTAACTCCTCCATCTATAATTATGCCAACACAAATCCATTTATTTGGACCAATTAAATGATCTAATTAATGGGTCCAATAAAGTACATATATTAATCCAACATTTTTGTGTCATCTTAATTTATTTTGATAAACATAAATTAATAAGTGGGGTATTTCACATTTTGGGTGGAATTGGGTGGAAAAGGTATGAAAGGGGAGAGCTTCTGGAGGACTATTCTCTTCAACAATGAATGTGTTCTTCAATGAAGAATGTGCTCCCAAACAAAGAATGCTCTCATCAACGAGGAATGTCTTCAACGAATGAATCGACGATCGATGAAACATCATTGCTTCCGACGTCCATCTAGCACTTCTCATCGATGTCAAAAAACCTCCGAGGTTGTGGTTTAATTATGTGTGATCGTTGATTCCCATGATCATCCCTTCTAAACAAATAACATGGATCAACTCACTAACTAGTTGATCTGTTGATGATTTATTTTTTGCAGGATTGGGAATAATTATTGCAGGTGGTTGTAGGGATTGTAGTTTGAATTTCCACCTTACCCATTTTTGAAAATTCTATGTGATTCAAGAAACAATTCTGAACCGCTTGATACCACTCTCACATGGAGGGTGTGGTCCAAACAAACATGGTCTCACCTCTCTTCAAACCCTTGTGTTTTTGATGAAAACTTAATGATGGAGGAAGATGACAACCAGAGGTCGGCCACATGATGAGGGAGGCGGTGTGCATCCACACCGCTCAGGGAACAAGGAGCTGCGGCTTGTGCTGTGGACACGAATGTAGGATGGTTGGAAGAGGCAGCCACCTGTGAAGATGAGGCGCGCGACTACTCCGGGTGTAGAAAATGGCTGTCCATCTGCCCAGCTGTGGTGGCACCCCGCCACACCGCGGCCCTCCCACCAAAAGAGGGACTTACCCGAGGATAACTACCTTCGATCTACAAAGAAACACCTTCAATTTTCTTCCAAAATGAGCTAATTAGATCCCCCAACCTTTGAAAACTGGAACTCCCACATGTTGCATGAGTGGGAGGAAGAATGAGGGGAAAATGGAAAATCCTGAGTGGTCGGGGAGTTAAAAACCCAAAAATTAAGTGGACGAATGGTTACCCCCGCATGATTTGGTAAACCGTGCCCCAACTGTGCGGTTTCCACTGTCTCACCCTGGGACTTCGCACGGCTTTCCCACATGGTCTTACAAACCGTGCACCTCCCGTGCAGAGCCCACTGTCTAGGCTAATCACTTACAGACTAAGTGTCCTTTTGACACACTGTCTGTTACGTTGATACCCCTTTGACGTGGAAGACCATTGGGATACTTTTACATTGGACTTCGTGATAGTTTCAGTATCGACCGGTGGCTGGGGGAACAGACCCTCCTAGAGAAAATAAATCTTAGTGAGGGAACCACGTAGCTGGCTGTGATAATTTACTAGGATCCTATATGGGTATGACGATGTACTGATGATGTACTAGGATCCCGTGTGGGTCTGACGACATATTGGTGATGTACTATGATATTGTGTGGGTATGACAACGTACTGAATATGTACTAGGATCCTTTTTAGGTCTGACGACATACTGACGATGTATTAGGATCATGTGTGGGTCAAACGATGTACTAGAGATGTAATAGGATCCTTTTGGGTATGAAAATGTACTGACGATGTACAAGGATCATGGGTGGGTCAAATGAGTACTGGAGATGTACTAGGATCCTATGTGGGTCTGACGACGTACTGAATATGTACTAGGATATTGTGTGGGTATGACAACGTACTGACGATGTACTAGGATCATGTGTGGGTCTGACAAGTTTCTAGGATCCTTTGTGGGTCTGATGATGTACTACGATCCTATTTGGGACTGATGATGATATATGATCCTTTGTGGGTCTTCCTACTTAAAGAGTAAGATGAATTTGTAGATACATATAATCATCTCTACTACTAAACCTAAAGATATACATGGTGTGAGCTAAGTATGTACCTGTGTGGTACACACCTTCATGGTATTCTTTTGTGTGGCTTAATTTTGTGGTACACACCTTCATGGTATTCCATCCTTTATGGAATAGTTTTTCTTTAGGATTTTGAGTTGGACTCTGTGTTTCCTCAATATTGAGATTGGTATACTTGATTACTTAGGTATATTTATGGGAATATACTTAAGTAGGGTTGACACTAATTTACATGCTTGTGGTTTATAATTGGTGTATTTTGTGAGACCATGAGGGTCTCAAGGTCCCTACTATGTATCGTTATACTCACCCCTGCATGGGATATGCTCGCAACTTGTTGGTTTTATTAGAGATGACAGACATCGCTGACTGAGGATGAGAGTACCTGGAGTGGAGGTAGCTCAGAGGTGGACCTAGTCGAGGTGTACCGCATAGACGACCATACGAGAGCTGTACCTGCCCTTCGGGTAGGATCCTTGGCGGGTTTTCACAGGAGTTGATCCAGTTTACTTGTACCTTTCAATTTCTTGTACTTTACAGTTGGGCTTGTATTCTGGACCCTTTTTCTAAATATACTCAATATATTTACTATACAATTTTCTTGTGTTCATATCTTGTTGTGTGATTGGATGCGTGAGTTTACAGGTTATAAAGGAAATTCATTCCCAGTTTTAGGGAATACACCTTTGGTACTAGTCACCATCCCCTGGCCTATGGAAGGTGAGATTGGTGTTGTCAGGGCACAAGACGTAGGGGACGGGTTGTGACATCCTATGTGTGTTAGCGGGGGTTAGATACCTATCAACTCTGGGTGGGTCAGATCCCGTGTGTATACTTGTGGGGTTTAGTACCTATCGATTATATGTGGGTCAAACTCTGTATAGTCAGAAGAAGTTCCTCTTTATGGAAGAAGATGATCTAGCTTCGCAACTGATCAACTGTACTTTTATACTTCACCGAAAACCTGGTTTGAGCTGAGACTCTGTCTGAAATATGACCTTTATCTTCATGGAGATACATGTGTCATAATTTTACCTTCGTGGTACTATATTCATGGTGATACCTGTGTGGTACTTTTACATTCATGGTACTATCTTCATGGTGATTCTAATGTGGTACTTTTACCTTCGTGGTACAATCTTTGTGGTGATACCTGTGTGGTACTTTTACCTTCATGGTACTATCTTCATGGGTATTCTTTTGTGTCACTTTTACCTTCATTGCGTTACCTTTGTGGTATACTTATCTCATGTATTAGATGAGTATATCATGATAACTTAGGTATATGTATCAACATATACCTAAGTAGAGTTGATGTCTTTCATGGTGGCTTTTCCTTTGTGGAACATTAGGAGACCAATGGGGTCCCGGGGTCCCTACTGTGTATCGTTATACTCACCCATTCAAGGGCTTCTCCCACACCTTGTTTTGTCTACTACAGATGACATACAATGTTGATCAAGGCTGAGGGAGCCATGACATGATGATTCTCATAGGAGGACCATTTGTCATGACGTGATGCAGAGACTACTGATCGTGAGTTTTACCTACCCTTCATGTAGGATCTATGGTGGACGATCCATGATATGATTTTCACCTTTTCAAGTGTTTTTGTACTTTTCTGATGTACTTGTACTTTTCTAGTTCAGCTTGTATTCTTTCCCCTTTACATTCAACACTCTTTTACTACAGATGATTACTTTTGTTTGCATCTTTTTTCGTTCTACTCGGTGTGTTTGTACAGGTTTAAAGGCAATGTATTCTCATTTTAGGGATACAACATTCCTATGCTAGTTGCCAGCCCTTGGCCTATGGAATGCGGGCTTGGGGTGGTCACAGCATATGCTCTGAGGGATGGGTCGGGACACATTTTGTACCCTTAATTAAAACCATTTTATTTACATGAGGAAAGGAAACATAAGAAAGGTTGATCTCATGTTATCATTAAGGTTAAACATAGAAGTTACATAATCATAACATGTTCATAAGGCTATGAAAACATGACAAAAACATTTTATGATCATAATTAGTTTATCAAATATCATATACACGAATCATTGAATAAATATTGGATGATAATAAGACATGAATCAAAAAAATCCATGGACACGAGCCATGAGTCAATAACAATGATATAATACATGTAAAATTTGGTATACCCTTAAGGTTATAATATCATATGTCAATGATTCAAACCAATACATTTATAGTACATTAATCTTGGGTTAATCACCTATGTACGAGCATCAGGATTAAAATGCCCCCCACGCATGTACCCATTACTTATTTGAATCAGATGACCTTAAATGGACCCACTAGTAGTGGTATTAAGATGACCACTTGAGTAGCCTTTGGTTATGGGTCTAGTATGGCCACCCATTTACCCTCTTCCTATGAGCATATGATGACTCTCTCATGTACCATTTTGTTGTGTGATTTGGATTACATCCCATATACCCTTTCAAACTCATAGAACATTTATCATTACCCAATGCATTGGGAGAAGATATAGTCCCCATGTCACATATTGAAAACTGTACATATGTGTGCCACAAGAACATAAATCATTAATCTTATCAGAACCAATATAATGAAATGGGTTTCATAAACATCATTCAATCATTACATAACCCACTTAAAATAAATGGGTTTCATAAATAACATTCACACATAAACATAAACCATTATTATAATGAATAATAATTGTAGCATTAAAAAATATTCCTATAAAAACATAAGTAATATTAAATAATTATATCTTAGATTTAAAATAATTTTTAGAGATCACTTGAAAAAATTATTGATGAAAATATCTTTTCTTCATGGAAAATGTTTTCTTTTCTTAAAATAGAAAAAATTTGAAAATAAATCTTATTATTTGAATATAATAATTTAATAAGGTAAGTAAATATTCAAGGAAGAAAGGCATCATGGAATAGGAAAAAACCATTCATGATGTATAAATTGAAAGAAAACACTCCTCTTTTAATTTTTTTAGAAAATTCCCAATGAATCTTATTTGGAAAACATAAAAATATTACTTTAAAATAGTGTAGTAAAAATTAATAAATGTATAAAAAGTACATTAAACATCCATAAGAGAATATTAAAACTTTTTTTGGAATTTTTTCTTAAAACATGTACAGGGATGATAAGTATTCCCCAATAGATTCTTAAAATGAATCATTACGAAATATTCAAGAGATTGTAAAATAAATACTCATAACTTTATAGTCAACAACATAATATACCTCTTGATAGAATTAAAATAATAAGGATATGAAAATATAGTATCATTCTGTATAATACTCATACAATTCATTCACTTAATGTATAGAAACCATAATGAAGAAATATGTGGCGAAAATGGTGTAAGGCTCAAAAAAATAATGTTAGACTATAAATCCTATTACTAATAGAGAAATATTAGAATCACGAATCCCTTGAAATAATAAAATAAATTATATTTTAATATCATTAAATACATGAAATTAATGATATAAAATTTCATATGTCAGTATATACACCACACAAAAGAATCGAGTGTTGAATATGACATGTATCTCACAGAAATAAAATCGGAGATGAAATTCCCTTACTTTATGTATTGACTCTTGTTGTGCCCGTAACAGATTCATATATAATAAAAATATGTTTATCATAAATATTTTATGGAAACATATTCATATATATAATTCCATATATGTAATATATATGATTTTATATTACCCTCTATTTAATAATTCCAAGATTAAGTTATTTTCTGTTTAATAACTGCTTTTTTTATCATATATGTTTTGAGTTTTTATTAATGGTTCTCATAAATACATCATGATTTTGAAATATTTTTAATGATAATAATATTTCAAATATCATATATGTTTATTATATATGTATGTATATTTATCTATAAAATATATAAATACAAAATAAAAAAACATTGTTCATGGAAACGGTAGACCATACTTATGAATGAACACTACTTTCATTTTCATTTAATATAAAGAGAAACAATGTATATGATATATTATAATTACATAATCATTTTTATGTTATATAAATCATACATATTTATAAAATCTATCCATACAACAACCCATGTTAAATATAGATGAAAACATCATATCGCATCGTGGATATGGTAAGCCACACATATAAACTAGGGATATTATTGTTTCTCAAAAGATTATGTGGTAAAAATTTAGAGATGATACTATAATTCAATAAGTAAAATAATCTTATCAATATCATATGTTTACGTTAAAACTATCAAAAATCCTACTAATAAAATATGGGTTTGTATGATGAATTGTATCGTTATGGGGAGACGGTAAGCCGTACGTACAGACGAGTGATATTTTCACTTCTTATTCGATGGGAAATGGGATGTCTAATGATATTTTAATAGTCATAATGACATCTAATAATATTTATGATTCTTAAGTTATTATATTAGGAAATTAATCATTAATTAAGAGGAGGAATGTAAGAATATAAACATATAGTGATCAGTTAGATAAATTACCTCTTTATTGAAATAGATCATTTAAATCTCCTCGAAAGGAATCTATAGGATATATCATGGGAATAAAAACATGTATAATGTGTATAGGGATGTAGAGAAGATAATGTGATAGATATTGGTTATGATATAAGGGTTAATGTAGTTAAATCGAATTCTGGAGGAATTTTCCTTTTATAATGAATGTGAGGGATCTATTAGAATTTCAAAAGATAAAAATTTATAATAAATTCAATATCATTCTAAATATCACCAAAATTACTTCAATTATGATATGGTGTTATATTATTTTAATATCCTCATCTAATAGACTGATGATAGTTTTTGATGTAATTTTAGACCTAATATGTTTTATTAACCCTTAGTTAACCTATTTAAATTTCAACCATAGTGAAAAAAGATTTAAATGTTGTGAGGATGAAATTATAGCATATAAAGTGTCTATTATACCAATAATTGTCAAATTATTATTTTTAAGACCATATAACACCCCATTTTTGTTATTTAAAATTTACATTAGTTTTAAATAATTTAATAAAGTATGATATTCATAAAATATCATTAGTTTCAGTTTTGACACTATTCATTATTTGTCTTTTAAAAATACTATAACAACGTGATATAATTGAACCAAAAATATTAACTCATCACTATAATATAAAATTAAACCATAAAAAATTGTTACAAAATTATTTATATCAAATTATACTTATTTTAAGATTTTCTATATAATTTATTTTATATTTCAATTAATTATACAATTAATGCAATATCATTGTGTAATCCATTAAGGAAATTATTTATTTCCAAAATATAAAAATATTAATCACCGTGATAGATAAAACCATATTTACTTTCATAATAATATTTACATTCATTTTTATCTTCTGTATAACCAACTTTTAAAAATATTATAGTTATGACTAATATGAGTATGAGATCATTATATTTTCTTTTAATAAAATATAATAAAGGTCATATTCTCACTCAAGTGGCTTCAAAAGGTTATTATTTATTCCCAATGACTATTTTGGTTGAAACCCACTAATCAAATTAAACTGGGAAAAATGTTAGGGTAATTTTATAATATTTATAATATTATTTCCACCTTTAATTACTTGATTTACCCTTAGCCATGTATGAAAAGTTTCTAAAGTTACTATTCATTTTTACCAAAAACAAACGGGAAATATTTACTAAATTTGGAACAGATAATTACAAATATGGAATCTAATTTTATAAATTCAAAATATATAATATGTATTTATTAATTTAAAATTAATCCCATTAACATGGTGTGAAATTGAGTTTTTAAAGCAAAAGTTGTCAAAAGATTAATATGTTTTTATAAGCAAATTAAATGACAAATTTATTATAATGACCTAAATTGGATTAAATGAAAACATTATTATATATTTATACATTAAATAACATATAATATTAAATTTTACTTGATATATAATTTTGAGGAAAAACTTTTTTTCAATTAAAATGCAATATTTTTAACTATTTATCAAACCATAAAACTTAACAAAAAACACCAAAAAATAATCCAAAATAAATTTTTATATCCCAATTCGAAAGAAGAAGTTTTTTTCTCTAATGTAATTTATTAAAATTTTAATAAATATATTTAATATTGGTTCTCTATTAAAATATGGTAAAATTACCATTTTAAAAAATATAAATTTTTATTTAAAACATTGGATTTATTCTTTTCCAATGAATATAAAATATATTAGAAGAGTATAAATTTTTTTTGATTATATAAAATATATATTTCCTTATTATTTTTCAATATTTTAATTAATTTAATTTCTTAACAAAAAACAACTTTGTGAGCATAAAAATATTTCATTTATATTCAATTGGTATATATTTTCATTTCTACCTAATTTGTAAATAAAAAAGTCATCTTATTAAATGTATATTTTCATAAGTTAGTTAATAAATTTCGTAATAAAAAATTTAATTGATATGTTTTTATCATATTTAATTAAGATTAATATTTTGTTTCGTAGAATCACAATGTTTTGTTTAAGACAAGCTAAGTTGGAGTTACATATAACACACAACATAGAAGAAATCAAATGGTTTTAAAATATATATATTTCATAAAAATATTATGGTGTTATAAATATTATCTAATTTTATTATGTGGTATTTCAATGAAGGTGTTTAAAATTATAAAGACGGATAATCTATAGCACATTTGCGAGTTGTATATCACACATTCCCTTTATTTCTCCCTCTTTTTAGGACATCACCATCTCATGAGCTTATTATATTTTAATATATATTTACATTACATATATTCCAAGTTAAATATAATTTTCAAATATATGGAATACATTTTTTAGTTTCCATTGACATCTATTATTTTATTTAAACTTGATTTAATGGAACTTATTATTTTCAATATAAAATAAAAAAATCAACCCTATTAAATGTTATCAAACAATGAATTTATTCTAAACCACGTTAATATTTTATATATATTCATATTTTTTCTGTTTTGGTTTTAATTAAATTTATATAATCATTCATTATTTAAAAATATTCATTATATATTTCGTAATGTTTCAACAAAGTGGTTCACTTTAACACTTTCTTCCATAGTTCAATATAATGAATTTTCTCTATTAAAAAACCATTTTAATGACCTATGTTCATTTTTGAATTAATAATAATCAAAATGAATTAATTACATACTCCCTTGGGAATATATATGAAAAATCCTTTTGTGTTTTGTAAAATATGATTTTGAAGTCCACATTGTTCTCATTGTATTTATCATGATTCTGATTTAGGTATAGTTTCATTTACATTTTGTGGAACACAGATTCTTGTACGTAATATGATGGTGATAATACTTATTTGTGATGTTTGGGAATGTTATATTGATTAAATCATTTATTTAAGGTTACATTGTCAAGATATTATATATTTTGTGGATGAGTGGTTAGAAAAAGGATTCTATTTATGATGCATGGGTGGTAAGCCTAAGGAAACTATGTATAGTTCATAGATGGTTAGCCTAAGGAATCTATGTATAGTGCATGGGTGGTTATCCTAGTAACATTATGTTATCGTGGTAAATAGCTTGAACATAAAATGGCTATGATTGTAGTTACCCTAAATTTTGTTTTCTTCGATGTTATCATTTGAAAATGATTATAATGACCCTCACGATGAAGTATGCACATGTTTATAATTACATGATCATATTTCTTAATCTCTTTATTCCATTTTTCATGTTTATTTCACACTGTTATATAATTTTTTATTATTATTCTTTTGATATTACATTCCCTCCCTTCATGATTTATATATAAAATAATTCTTTTATATTTTATTTTAAGTATAAATTTCTATATGATCATGTGTCCTTAAATTCTTATGATCTATCCCATTATGACATGTCGACAGGTTTTAACTAACTAAGTATTCTATCCCACCAAATTTAAATATTTACCTTACAGAAGTTATACAAAAATTATAACATATGATGAGTCTTGTAGGGGGTACAAAAGAGTTCTATTATGGAGAAATGTTTACATGATTTTTAAAATAAGTTTCATATATAACTGGTGCCGGCAGACTTGAAAAAATGTTTATACAAGCTATGTGAGATGATTTAGGGATGTAATTTTAAAATTTTATAAATGATTTAAAATAATGATATGATTATCTTGGATAATCATATTTTTTATAATTAGAGAAATTTTGAGGATTAATGTAGTTATTTCAATGAATATGATAAGATAACATTACTAAAAACCCGAGGGGTAATTATAAAGGATAATCCTAAGTATATAAGGACATCCTAAAATGTAGTTAAAGTATAAATTATTCTATTTTACAATCAATTACATCCTTATATGGACATTGGAGAGTGGATGCACGATTTTGTATTATTGTACCTATGTATAATAAACTCAAAGAGGGTGTATTGAGTATTACCTGAACCACAAACTGGTGTATGAAAAAGTGACCTAACTAAAAACCAAAACATTAATTATCTATGTATGTTATATTATTAATCTTACACATTTTACATAATTCTATAAAGGATTTATTTTATAGTTACATTGAGGGACTAGGATGATAAGAAAAGAAAATCCAAAAATTATGTAAACTAGGATGAATCAAAAATTAAGTAGGTTTAACCAAGGATGTCATAATTAATTCTAATAATGATATTGGTTAAACTATTAATGATAAAGTTAATAGAAGGAGGCATATAACTCTAACTAAATTAATGACTTTCTAACAAAATGGAGCTTTAAATGAAAATACTTCGGTTAAATTTCATATTGGTTATCAAGGATACTTCTCTTATAATGATAATTTCTCAGAACTCACAAGAAACCATTTCTGATTCAGTGATGTCTAGAACTAGGGGGTATGATTAATCCTTTTATAAAAAATAAAATGTGAATATTAACTGAATTATCATCCAATTATAATTGTAAATAGGCTAAAAATTAGGTGATTATGAAAAACAACCTCTCCCAAAACAAGATTAACAATGTAACTATAGTGGAAATCATGAGTACACAAAATTAGGGAAGGATGAATCCTCATGGAAAATTAGGAAATGAATATTATTGAATGTAATTACTGTTAATGACATATACATCAGAAATGTGGGAAAAATCACTAACAAAATTTCCATAATGGGACTAGAGGATTGTTCACTTGTGATAACCAAGGTCACCAAAATGTAGTTTGTCAAGAAAAAATATTGATAAAATGAAGGAGGTTAATCTTATTCCTATGGATCCACTAGCTATTAAATGTTTTATAAGACACTAAATATATTTTAGACACTTTAATTAATTATTTATTACATAATGATACAATTTATACAACACCGTAAGATCATGGGGCATAGTGTATTTGGAAAACTCAGTACCTAGAATATCAACATGAAATTGAAATATAAATATTTAATCTAATGGTACATAACATGCCATTAAATTTCCTTAATCATATAAAAATTCATGTGATAATCTGGGTATGTACATAAGAATGGTGTCAGGTTAAATATAGTTAAGTGAATAATCAAACAATTACATGAACAAATTAATAAATTTGAGTCAATAGGAATATGAAGTTTAGATAAATGGAGTGAGAATAATAATTTTGAACATATAATCATGTTATATAGTAATAACATAAAGGTCACATGTTAGTGTGGAAATAATATGAAACATGACATGATAAGAATAATTCCATGATAAATGTAGAGGCATAATATCATAATGAGATTATGATAACCTCCCATGATGCATGCATAGAATTACATGAGAAATAAACATTACCCATTTCATTGGAGGGATATATAATTTTAGGAGCAGATATCAAATTCATTTCATGCATATGAATACGTGTACCATAAAGAGCATACAAAATAATAATGACCTTCACCACATTAAACACCACTATTAAGGATCCTGGGTTACATAAATTGATTTTCCAAAGAAATAATGGATTGGTACAACTAGGTGAAAAACCATTGTTTGATATGGCGACATGTATTCACTACACAAATGTTTTTTAAGGAAAAATCAAAGGAAATTTTTGGATTCATAACAGGTGTAAATAAAGATTCCTACAAGAAATTAATGTAAGTTGAAGGGATATCTCATCACATTTAAATAGTAAAAAAATTATAGTGATATTTAAAAACATGTCCCATCTTGAATATTTTTGAATATAAATGAATAATATAAATAAGGTTATTGATTAAAGAAGTGAATTATAGAATCCATTACCGTGAGATAGGGCTTATAAAAGATTCATAGAATCTTATAATGTTCCTATGTATCCTTGGGAGGGATATAGAGAGGTAAGGGAATATTAAATTCATTATATAATGGGTTTTACATATGAGTAATTAGAGTTTATATGGGGTTTTATAGAAAAAGTTAGGATACTTATTTTTATGTTTCAAAAATTTGGGCTTCGTCTCTATATGATAAATTAAGAAAAACCACAAATCAAAACATGGTTATTACCCATAGTTTCGTCCCAATATTATTGTATTTCATTATATTATAATGATAATTCCCAAAATACTTAATATAATACATTTTTGTATTTTGAAGTGTGTCATGTTTTTAAAGATATGAACTTGAATCCTTAAAATATAATATAGGTTCTGGATGGCACATTTTGGTTTTATGAAATTAATTAAAATAACTTAAAAAACACATATTTTTAAAGGGGATACATAATTTGGGTTTTGGATACTACTCATAGTATTTATTTCATTGTTTTCTTGATTTTATGAAGTCATAATACATTTGATAAAATTATACCATATTTATTTTTTACCAAAAAATATGACTCTCACTAAATGTTTTGAAAATTTAACTATTTGGTAATTTATATATGAAGATTTATAATATAGTATTGTTTTATAGAAATAATTATCTAATAGTGAGAATTAGTAATTTTAAATAAAAAATTCACATTTTTCAAAAGTACAAGTTTTTTTAACAGTGACTGTTTTCTAACCCTTATAAATGTATCATTTGAATTCATAAAATTATATAATAATTTATATATAATAAATAATATTTCAATATATTATTCTATTAAAATTTAATTTATTTCAAAATCCACAAATTTATCAAAAATATTTTCTTTATCGAAATTTTATATTTACCTAAAATTATAATTGTTTCCCTCATCGTATAAAAATATATTTTTTTATAAAAAAATATTAGTTAATCATTATAATATAATAATAAATGATAAATATAGTAAACATTTAGAATCAGAATTCATAGTGTAAGGGTCTAGGAACATATCCCTTTATTACACCAGCAAATTACTTTAGGGTATGTTTTTTGATGGTATATTTTTCTTAAGGTTTTTTGGGGAATATATATTGAGCCAGGTCAATGGAAATTCATAATGATGTTATCTTACTCAGAAGTTCAAATAAATGGAATTAATATGGTAAAATACTACTTTTTATGACTATAAATTCTTTTTTACATGTCAATTGGATTAATCATAACCTTGTATATATATAATAATCACATAATCACAATATAAAAATATTACCATAAATAATTAAGATTCTTAAAAATATTTAAAATATGACATTTTATAACATATAATGGTGAAAAATAACAAATGTACAACACATATTTTCAACATTTTCATTTCTTAATAAGGAATATACTCATCTAAAAAGTGAATTTAATTTATAAATTTTTGGGTGATCAATTTAGTTCCTCATTCAGAAATTTCACCATCGAAATGTCATTCATGTAATATAACAGATAGGGTAATTTTGATTCATCACCTCTTCTAGTTCCCATGTAACTTCCTCAAACTTTTGGTTCCATGAAAACACTTTGACCAGGTGACTTCCTAGTTTCATAGAACCTTTATCTATGATGTAAGATATTCCTTGGTTATTCCTCATCAAAAATATCATTATCCAATGATAACAATACTTGAAACAGTACATGTAAAGGGTCTGGTAGGTACATCCTCAAGAGGGATACATTGAAAACATCATGTACTTGAGAAATGTTTGGTGGGAGTTATAGTTTATATGACACTACTTTAATGTAATTAAAAATCTTAATGGGGAAGATGTACCATAGAATCATCATTAATTTTTTTTGAAGAATCATGGATTTCATCCAAAACAATTTGTGAAGTGACACTTTATACAATACATCAAAATATTGGTTTTGTCAATGATTTTCTTCATAAAATTTATATTTAATTTATAAAAATTTTTAATGACCACAAATAGTATGAATATTATCAATTATTTCAAAGATAGGATTAAATCCCATTATATTCTTATCTCTAACATCATCATGTAATGTTAGATTTTGGAAAATCTTCACATACATATCCATATAATGTGAAATTTGAATTTAATAGGGAGAATTATTTTTATATTAGAACTACAACAGGGGAAAGTGATTATACAAAAATACTATGAAATATATTTAATAATATATTAGTATATCCTCCAGAGTTTGAGTAGTTAAATTTGAGTTACTATCCCTTTTAGTGTGGTAAGTTGTATTGAAGATTATTCGATATCCATATCTTGTGGATGATGTCGCTAAAATCTCTAGGTAATACTTATATATTGATCAAATACAAAATAGAGGGGAACTCCATTCCATCACACAAAATCCATTATGTATATCTTGGTGAGTTGGTCAGTAGAGAAATATTCCTTGATATTTAGGAAATAAAATGACTTCGTAAGGTGTTAAACTACCACTGAAATGGAATTATTTTATATCGGGGTCTTGGTGTTATATAATGAAGCCTATTGTTATGTTTTCAAATTTACATACTGATATGGTCAAAAAATTCATCATAACCATATAAATATATCTTTAATCCAAGATTTGTTGGATTAAAAATAATCATGAGAAAAGTTTGACAATCTATCTCTTCATGGATTCCCATGAAAAGTTTGTTGTAAAATCTAAACACATCATAGTTTTTCCAGGATGAAAATAGAAGGATTAGATATGTGCATCATCCAAAAGTTCCCTATTCTATTGAGGTATCTATGGGACATACATATGTGTTTCAAATAAAATAACTCCATCTTTATCAAATTTAACTCTTGAATATTTTCTAAATTTTCTCATCATCCTTCCATGCCACCTTGGTACAATGAAGAATAGATGTTTGAGAATTCATTTATTAATTGTATAATAATGATCATTTTATTAATACCATTTACATATTATTTATATACATGAATATTATATCCCATGAATTTAACACCAAGAATATTATTATAGGATCTTTTCTAATTATTGAATCTAAAGAATTGGGTTCCTTTATAGGATGTTAATTAATTGATAAATCAAAATCATTGATCTTCTCTAACATTCTTAGTTGGAAGATTTTGAGTTCATTTTTTAAATATATACTTTAGAATTTTATGACTCATATATATTGAACACTTCCCTTATTATAGATAATGTCACTATGTCTTTAGTGGAAATATCACTCCATCCAATTATAGGTAATTTGTTTGGTAGTTATAATCATTGATTGTTAATTAGTGTAAGCCATTTACAGGTAGTTTTTCATCTTTTATGAGTACACAAACCATGATGTTTTATGAAAAATCAAAATAGATCAGAAATCCATCCTCATTAAGGGGTAATGCGAGAACATGTGCAATTATTAACATCTTATTAATCAATTAAATGTTATCTTAATATTCGTAATTTTAGAAAAACATCATCCCCATTTGAGTTTTCATGCTTAGTGTGATTTAAAATCATTAAAAGATTATAAGAATTTGACTATAGTTCCTTGAGAATCAAAGGAAACTACATATTTTTTATAACATATTTTCACCTAGGCCATCCTTAAATTGTGTCTATTTATGAAGAATCTACATATATAAATTTTACAATAAAAACATTACCTAGGAATTCAACTTGCTCCATCAAAAAAAATTATTATACTTTTAGTACATCTTTTCATTCAGTAAGGTCTTCAATACAACATCCAAAATGCTCATAATATACCACCATTATTCTTCAATATTAAATAAAAAAATCTATCAATAATTACAATTTTTTAAGGTAATCCGCAAATAATATATTCACTATGTCCATGAATATTGTTATATGTATTAATCCATTAAAAATGGTTTCACTATAAACTCAAAGTTCATATACTTTATAAGAAATTTTTCCTTGGAAATATGCTCCTTCGCCACCATTACATGATAATATCTTGACCAAATATCCAACTTAGAGACATAATATGATTCATTTAGCTAATCTATTATGTCATAAGAATATGGTAGACGATTCTTATTCTTTATAGTGGTTTTTTTTGAGTCCATGACAATCAATCTAGAGGTGGATTGACCCATCAATATTTTTAATGTAGGGGACTGGTGCACCCCACAATAAGTCACGTGGGAACATTATCAATTTATCAAGATTATATGATAGTTTATTCTTAAGCTCCTAAATTTCAATAGTGACCATTATATATAGATTATTTTATATTAGAATATATTCTGCTATAATTTTTACTGAGAACTCAATATCTCTTCTCTATTAAAGGGGAAAAATTATTTAGGAAATTCATCCTAGAATTCATATCCAATGGTAATTTCATCAAGGATGATATTTTCCATAGTCTCAATAATGTTTTCTACATAAACTTTCTAAAATGGTAAAAATATCAATTCTTGGGATGATGATACCAAAGTAGATTCATCATTCATTATATTGTATGACATCTGACAATGATTTTCACTATGGAGGGTGATATCCTTTTCTTTTAAATTTAAATTTTCTCTATATGTGGAAATACAATCCCTTCACAAAATTTAATGAAATTACACTAAATTTAGTTTCATAATTATTTATTTTAAATTAACCTAATAAATTTATATAGGGATGGAGTTATATAATTTGTATGAAATAATTTCCTTATTTGGAAACTTCACTGATAACTCTACTTCAATGTTTTTGTGGTGTTCGGATAGTTCAACAAATAATCCATGGATTAAAGGAATGTGTTGAAAAAAATAATATAGGAGACATAATTTTAATGAATATATAATAATAATACCTTTTACTATTTTATTTGGGATAAAATCGTTTTCTTCAACCAAATTTGTTTTAGGGATGAAAATTTTAAAACCGATGAGCAAATAAAATCGAGACTATGGAAATTGAATGGAAAACTCACAAATGACTAATATTCATTAACCATTGAATTTATTCCTTATAATCTATTTCATCCAAGTTATATTTCTCAATATAAATACTTTTTTGAATTTCTCCCATAATAATGGTTTGTAATGAGATTGGGAAATTTCTAAATCTTATCCCCGAAGAGTTTCAAACAGGTTGTGTAACATGAATTATTTCTCAAGAACTAGGTGATGATCAAGTGAAACTCAATGAACCCTTTTCTGGGGTTGTATAACTACATACAGCAATTCCATACCCACTTCCAATTATTTAATCTGAATAGGGATGAATTTTCTTGAAAACCGCTTACTTTATACTTTAACAAAAGTAACAGATATTTTACAATGTTTATCATTATCCATATTTAGTAAATATAGCTATATCATCCAAATCATACCAAATAACAATAATTTTCTATGTTACCAACCTATACAAAATATATCATTCAAACACTTTATATCATTATTTATTTAATAAATAGATTAATAATAAAAAACAAGAATATTAAGAGGAAAACAATCATGCGTAATTAGGTAAATATAATATCAAAATAAAAAAAATAAAAAAATATGTAATCTAAAACTCTGAAACACTAACATAAATTTAATTTACCTTCTAAAACTATATGGGTTAACCTAGAGATGTACATAACAATGGGTTTTTTATATTGAAATATAATTGAATAATCAAATAATAATAATAATAACAATTTAATACACACGAGTTATTTGGAATATTGAGGTAACATAATAGGGATGAGAATAAAAAAAATGGAACATTAAAACATGACATAAGATAATATCATAAAAGAAACATGGGAATGTGGTATCAACATAAAAAATGAAATCAAAAGAATATGTCAAGGATAACCACCAAGACATCATAACCAAATCTATATAGGATAACCCCCCATGAACCATACATGGAATCTCATGAGATAAAAACATTTCTAAATGAATTAGAGGGCTATATAATTTATGTCTGACCTATCAAGATTATATCATTTTTATGCATAAGTTTTCTACATAGACAATAAAACATAAGAATTTATTTCCTCACATTAAATCCCATGATTTAGATGTGTGTCTTACATACATTGATGTCCCAAATCATTTTAGTATATGTAAACATAAGTGAAAAATCTTGAGTGAAAATTGTTATGGGTATTCACTATACATATGTTTTGAGCAATAAATCAATGGATAATTAAAATAACATAACCAGACTACAGAATGATTCAAGTAAGTGTTTAATGAGAGTTAAATGTGTCTCTAATCACTTGAAAATCATAAGTAAAATAAGAGTTATGTTTAAATAAATATCCAAACATCAAAATATCAGATTCAAATATCATAATACAAATAAGGTTAAAAAATAAATAGGTGGAGGAGGGGTTCTCATACCATGAAAGGGAAAATTGAAATGCAAGACATGAGATTCATAAGAGGTATGGGGTACGTTGGGGAGGTTTAGAGAGTTATCGATATAGAAAAATCAGGCTCCTTGGGTAATTAGTCAATACTAATGGGAGGTCCATTGTTTTATAAATGAATATAGGTTAACTCATTGTTAAATTATAATGATTGGTTTTGGTCTCTTTATGAAAATTTAATTCAAAATCCATACCATTAAATTTTCTTCCCATGGCTTCAACCAAAGGGGGGTTTATTTAATTATTTTACAAGTCCATGAACCTAAATCCTTAATCTAACACCCTTACTAATGTGCAGGTGATTCATGTTTATAATGAATTGATTTTCTTGAAATAAAATATATAATAGGTCTTTGAGGATTCAATAAAGGTTAGTAATATTAGTCAAAATAAGTTTAAAAAGAAATTATTTTAATTTTTAAACATTATTTTTGTCTCTAATACTCATTATAATATGTATTGAATCACTTTTGGCCTCTTGAGATGGCATAATACATACTCTATAATTATGCCATATTAAAACATCACTTAAAAATTGTATTATTGCAGAAAATTTTGAAATATTCACAATTGTATCAATATGAAATGATTATTTGAAAGAAAATATTTTATCAATATATTTCCCTAAACATGAGAATTTACAAAATAAAATAAAAAATACACATGTTCTCTAAATTTTTTTTTTACAATCATAGTTTTCTATTACTTTAAAAAATTGCATTTGACATCATTAAATTACATTATCATTTTTAATTATTAAATAACATTTAATAATAATTTTTTATTGAAAATTTATTTATTTAAAGAATTATTCCATTCATCAAAAAGGTTTTTATGTTTAAAAAAAATATATTTTCCAAAAATTCAATTTTTTTTCATCGTATCAAATTATAATATTTATCAATCATATTATTTAAAAATTTTATTAACATATTTAATGATTAATATAATCATTAGTTTGTAAAAATATTAAAATTTTGTACTATTAGGGTATAAATACATAGACCTTTATTACACCATCGATGTTTCTGATGGTGAGGTGGGTGTTAGTATGATTATCTTAGGGTGGTTTTGTTAACTTGGATTTTGTGATGATCTCAATGAGGTTGAACTTATCATATAATTGGTTTTACTCCTTCATTAATCGGTTAATTTTATCTTAGGATTGGTCAAGGTAAAATTCTAATTATACTATATCCCTTATGAGCTCTAAAAAATGAGACTCATCAAGTACATTCCTACTTGTGGAGGCCATCAATTCCTTTGTTTATGTCCAATGTATAATAAAAAAATCCAAATACATAATAATCATATTATCATTGGATAACACCTATTCTATCAACAAATAAAATTCATTATAAAATTTCACATCTAAAATAATATTAATTATATTGATCCAAAATAACTAATACAACGCATCTGTTTTAAATAATTTAATTTCTTGATAATGAATGAACAAATAAAAAATGGAATTTAATTTATAAATGGTTTGGTAATTGTATTCTATATATGGAGTATTTGGTTAATACGAATCACAAAACACCAATCCAGTGGTTAATATTGATCAATAAATCCAACCACCTCATATGTCATGGGATTATGGAAATGCCTATTTACTAATGTCTATCAATGTAGACTGTGTTTTTTCAAACTATAATTATCGATGTCTTATTTCCTTTTAAGTTTCAAGTATTCATTTTTTATTATATAAATAATAAATAATTTTTTGGTATTAAAATTTTATCTATGTTATATGGAACGACATCCTAGTTTGAGGAATGTAATAACATATAGGTTTCATTCCTCTACACCTTTTAGGATTCTATTATAGATATAAGATTTTTTTTACAAATCACTAATATAAAATTGATTATAGGGAATTATCACTTCATATCACAAACCGAATGGTGATTAACTATTAGAATTTGATCAATTAGGACATCCAAACATAAATTATTCCCATTTTATGAAATTAAAATTTTCAAGGAAATAATTTATTTAACGGGGGAGAATGTAATGGCTCAAGATTTTAATAATTTTTTTATCTAATTAAGTCAAATATGTTCAATATATTTCTACTCCCACAACAAAAAAACATTATATGTTTATAATACTAAAACCTAGGCATCAAATTAATAAGTATGATTAAGAGTATATATTTTTTAAAAATATTAATATTTATATTAATATAATTTTTATTTTATACAGATTAAGTGAATTAATTTCTGTGATTAAGAATCTAAATTTACTTTTTTGGGGTTTTTATTAATGATAAAAAAGTAAATTATTTTAAAATTAATATTTTCCTAATTTAAAATAATGGGTGATTAATGATGAAATTATTATTAATTAATAGAAATTATGACTATGAATAATTTGTAATTTTTATAACTTTTTTTCCTTAAAAAATTAGATTTCAATATAATTTTTTTAATTTAATTTTAAATTTTATAATTTAATTTTCAATAAATTTATAAAAAAAGTAAATTTAAAATGAAAATATTCAATTATGATAAATTATATTAATTTATTTTAAATAATTATTTTTTATTATATTAATACTAATTATTTTAAAGCCATTATAATTAATTATAATTCTAATAATATCATAATCATGAAAATTTATTCATAAAAAAATGATTTTCTTAAAAACTACGTTTTACATGTTACGTGTGTTAATATTAAAATTAATTTCTATACAAATGTGTATATAATTATGAAAAATGATTCATATATCTCATATAATAATTTACATATTATATAATATGGGAGTATTATTTTTATGTATAAATGGATTATTATTATGATCAATGTAAATTCCTCAAAAAACGGTGAATAAATATTTTATTATATTTTTTTATAAATATCATGAAATTTTTATCAAATAATTAAAAATAAAATCCTTTATGGAATTAAAATTCTATAATTTTTAAACATATAAACAAATATTTTAGAACTCTATTAATTGGTAATCAATACTAAATAATAATAATAATCCAGAAATAAAAAAAATGTTGTTTTTTACTAAAATAGTTTTTCTAGACAATTAATATTTTAATATAAAATTTAATTTTATAGTATTAATAAATTTAATTGGATTATATAGAAGAAAATATATTTTTAAACACTAAAATTTTGTAATATTGGTTATTTTATACTTTAAATATAACATATATGTTTTGTTAAAAAATAGTTTCATAGTTTAAAATTAAAAGGGTAAAATTTAAAAGCCTAAATAAAAAACTATAAAACTTATTTAAAAAAAATTTCTAATGAAATATATCTCTATTTATATATGTAAATAAAATATAAAATCCATTATTTTTATTCTTTAAATCCATTTAACTTGTAATAGTTATATGGAGTTGTTAAAATATAATGTGTGTTTCCAAAAGAGCTTGTTTCCTACAATATAAAAGGGGTCACTTAAAAAATTTGAAAAAAAATCATAATAAAAAAATCATTTAAAATATACGAATATATCATCTCCAATTAATCACTCACAAGTTTTATGTTCATAATCGCATGATTTTATATAATGTGCATAAATTCTAAGGAGTTTTCCCTGGAAAAAAATATCTCTAAGATAAGTATCAAATTATTATTATGTTTTTCTCAAAAGTATTCATCTTCATAAAGTTTTATTCCCATAAAAACATTATTAAATCCGTATTATTAATATAATTATATATTTTTGTTTTAAATAAATAACATTTCTATACTCATTTCCATACGCTATGAAAAAATAATCTTTAGTGCGGTGCGTGAACTACCATCTCCACAATAAGACATCTTATCTTTTTCAGATACACTATTCAAGGAAGATTAAAAAATTTGTAATTGATGAATAAATATGATTTATATAGTATTAATATTATTAAAAAAATTCAAATTTTATAATATTTTCTTCCCAATATTTTTTAGAAAACTGGAAACATTATTCATGTCTAAATTCAAACTATCACCTCCACATGAAATGAGTTCTAATTATCATCACTATCTTTAATTTTTGGATAGAAAATATATTTCATAAAAAGATATTCCTTCCATTAAAATATTATGATTTTATATAATATGAAACTATTCTATAATTCTTTTGGTGAAGGCAGTGATACATATTCAATTGCTGAAAAATTGTAATAAAAACCTTAACAAACCGATGTAAATAAGATTAAATATAAAAAATAATTAAAATATTATAATTAAAGGACCATAGAATATGAAATAAATATGAATAATGTTCTTGGGTAAAAATATAATTATCATTATTTATTTAATAATGAATTTTTATTCAATTGTAAGATGCTTTTTTACAGAGGTAAGCATTTTAAAAAAATATCCTTCTTTGAGACTCATGTTATTTTATGAAACTAATTTCATTTAAATGTTGTATATAAGATAAATCTTATATTTAATATAGGTTATTATATATATTAATTATATTTTAACATCATTATTTATTGTCTTTCATGTTATTTTATTAGAATGTTTTTCATGCTGTAAGGGTTTTCATCTAAATATCACTTCATTGAGTCATGTTGTACTGTTAAGGAAATTTTTATTATTTATTAACTGTATATGCAGCAGAAGAATTTATTTTTCTACACTATATTATTTAATTCATGTTTACTATAAATAGATATTATCAATAATTTTCCAAGGAATTTGTTTCAAAATCTATAAAATTCGTAAGTGTATTTCTTATCTAAATCTCATTTTTTTGTTATACTATTTCTCCATGCATTTTTTTCATTTTTTCATATGATATACCATAGCTATATCTTATTAGATATATTATTTTTTAATGTATTCCTTAATGGTGAGTATTAATAATTTTTGAAAAATGATCCTCATTAACAATATTTCCCATGGATTTAAATGATTATATACCCTCCTTGTTCGTAATTTCCCTTCTTCCCCATGGTCCCCTTTATAATTGGAAAAAATGTTAAGTTTTTATCATTTTAAATTCATATTAACATTATACTATTTGAAAATTAAATTTTTATTATATTAATTTAAATTTTGTGACATCATTAATGTTGTTTTTAATCATTAAGATGTATTTTTTGTACCTCTTTAGCAACATTCTGGTTACACATTCAATTTAGTTTTGTCCCTTTTAGAGAATTATGTTCACAAAATCTTCTAATATTTTTTTATAAGTGTCCCTTAAATAAATACATAGTAAATATATATTTCATTTATTGGGATATATATGTTTTTAGTTCCCTTCAAAATCCCCACATTGATGTAGACTGGATTTAAGGTAACATTCCAATTTCTGATCTCATGCTAAACATCCACCCCATAAAATCACTTTAAACCATGAATAAATTATAAAAACACTCAATATTTTATTGATAACCCAGAGGATTTAGTTTTGGTTTTATATAAATTTATATACTCTATCATTCTTCAAAATTACCCTTATCTTATTTTATAATATTGCACCCATGATATTCTATTTCATTCACTATTGACTTCAACTTTTCCAAAGAAAATATACATTAGAAAAATATTTCCGGAATTAGAATTATTTTTCCAATTAATAATGTTAAAAATAATTTAATTAATTAATATTTTTAGTATCTATATAATATACGCTTTGGTTATTATTTAAGGAATTATTACGAAATATACTTTCTTATCACAGTTTTTAACATTCTTATTCTTTATATATGGTTATATTTTAATCCTTTTAAGTAACATAAAAACTTATATATAATATTATAGAAGCCAATCAATATTGAAAAACATTGTTCCATTATTTCCATCCAATGCATTGTGTAATTGTAATGTATCATGATAATAAATTTATGGTGCATTAGTGGTTGGCCTAAGCACACTATATATTATGCATGAGAGGTTAGGCTAAGAAAAGTATGTATGATGAAAGAGATGTTAGAATAATCACATGATGTTATAATAAAAGATTTTTCGGGAATACCATTATTATGATGGAATATATACTATATTTTTCTATATTGTTTGTTATATTTTATATATTCTTATGATGTAATGATTCATAATGCTACCAGATTATTATAATTCCATAATATTATGTATTAATCTTCTTAGGACATGCTTTGGTGCTTATCTCACACTATTATATCTTGGTACATTATTATTTTGGGGAGATTACATAAACTTTATTCTTCATATATTGAAAACACTTATTTTAATAGGTTCATTTAATAATAAATTTCTCTATTATTTTTTCTCATATGTTTATAATATAACCCTTATGGACTTATTGATATGTTTCCACTTTTTTATAATTTTATATTAAAACATTTTTTGATTTCCCTTCACATATTTATGATGATAATTATAAAATATGGTTATTATAAAAGGGTTTTTATAAGAGTTCGATTATGGGGAAATGATCACAAGATTTGTAAAATATGTTTTATATGTTAATGATCGTTAAAGAAAATAAACAATTTTCTCTTAGATATGAGAGAATATTGTGAATGTATTACTTTAACAATTAAAATGATGTCATAAAAGGATATTTTTGTCTTGGATCATCACATCCATGGAGTAGTGGATTCACCCACAGTCGAATTGGGGGTTTTAATGGGATGCATGGGAGTTTACTCTGTTTTTTTGTAATTAAATCATTTAATCCAATCCCATAAGCATGGTTAGCAAAAAAGGATCCCCTGAGGTCCATTAAGGGACTATTAAGATAATGTTTCATAGTTTCCTGGCCAATTATTGTTAAGAAGGACCATTTGTTCTGGTAAATTGACTCCCAATATCTATATATAAATTATATTTATAAAAAAACATATTCCCTTTGATTAAATCCCCATTAGTTATCCAACAATAGAGTAAAAAATTAGTTTTGAGATTATTTATGAATCCACATATCATTATTAGTCAATAAAAATTCTGATAATCACCTAAAGAATCATGACCATATTCCTTACACAAAACAATGAATAATTAAAACTAGGAAATTAAAATGTTATATTTCCTCTACTATATGAAAACATTTTTCCCTATCCTTAGAACATTTTTCAAAGAATAGTTGAAAAATAATCTTTCTAAATTTTATAAAATATTTCAAATATTATATTTTATTCAAAAAATTAATAAAATAATCACGAGGATAATATTTGATTATACTAATTATGGAAATTATCATTCAAATATAACTTCATGATCACTATTTCAAAAATCACAATATTTCAGATCATTAATTCTCATAATTAATTCTCTTCTTGTTTATTCTGAGATAGGGAGAATAATCATTTAGTTTAAATTCACCCTATATTTTTCAAATATTGTATCATTTAATTCATATATGGACATCATATTTTTCTTTCCGTTAATTATCCCCTATACTCAAAAACACGTTTCCAAATATTAAGGATCACATGAAATAATAACATTTTTGTGTAACAATTCATCTCACAACATAAATAAATTATTCTAATCTGAAGATTACTATTAGATTGAATCATAGCTCAATCCATATTAATAATAACAGTTAATCAAGGAAGAAAAGAAAATTATCATCAACTATGGATCTTATGATTCACCAATGGTCATTTTTTAATAATATATTTTACTCAAATGTACATTAGATAGTGTTTTAAAAATAGAGTATACTATTAAAAAACATTACAGAAATTTTTAAATGAGGATTTTTTTACTTTTACATGGCCTCTAAAACCTATGAATTATAATTATGTAAACTCAAATTAATATTCTATTATATTATTTTAATATTAGAAACTGTTTAAAGCTTCTGATTCACACATATGAAATTGTGAAAGCATTATAATTAATATTTCATAGCTCTAACTAACATCAATATAAAACCATTTTACTCTAACATATATTTGAGTTATTTTTATGTATGACTAATGAACTCTTCATAATATCTTAGTAACACTAATAAAACAACATTTTTTTTGTGTTATGATCTTCTAATATAGAACATGATTAATCATATAAAATAAATATAAACTCAGAATTATTATTATATTATAAAATAAAAATTAATAATATTCTTTTGTAGTTCTAGGTTTTTCTTATAAGAGATAAATTAATTCATACATATTAACTACATAGTGAAATATTTTAAATCATTCTAATCGAAACCATAAAACACATATCTAGTCTTCTTAACTCCATACAAAACACCATAAATTATATTTTAAAAATTATCAACCATATAAAATGGAATGAAAACTCATTTACATTAATTTGAAATAAATAAAAAATATTCTAAAAGGGTTTAACAAAAAAATTAATTTATTCTCTTTAAACTTTATGTGTCTAATTTTTTTCATTCCATCATAAATAATTTATGTCACTATATTTAAAACTTACAGAGAAATAGAGGTATCTTCAAATGAAAAATGATATTTCTAAATAATATTATTTATTAAAAAATAAACCACCCACAATATTTCTAGTATTTTTCTCTTCCCCTATTGTTAATGAAAAATATTCCCACGCATGCGTTCTTAGTTATAGAAATTAAAGTCATATAAGTTGACTATAATTATGTAATTTTAGCTTGAAATTTATTTTCATGTATTTATATTTGTATTAATATGATGAATATAAATTATAGAGATTTATGGGTGGTCTCAAATATTTTAAATGATACACTTTTTTAAATTAAATAGGTGGTAATTTTTTCACAATTTTATATACATTAATCATTATTAAGAGAAAGAATAATTTATAGTTTCTCAAGTCATGGTCAATTGGTTATTTCACTCAACAAAAATGGAATGATAATAATATGTCAGATGGTTTAGAATCCTTATATAAATTTGAGTTTGGTGTGGAGTGTATTTATTATCCTAGTTCATCTAAATTTATAGATTTCTCTCAACCATTTAAAAAATATAATATGTATAAGATTTATTATTATTCATCTAAATGTTTATATTCAGAAACAATATGTCTCATATATTTTAATAATTGATGAAATTACATTTTCTAAAAAATAATACATTTCCAAAAATTAGATCAAATATCTCCACATACATTGGTATTACCATTCCCACTCTTAGATCACTGATGATCCATGAGACATTAAACTAATATAATTGGTGGATAGTCATTACATAATTGATGAAATGATAAAACATGATATGGATCACCTATTGTTCATATGATAAAATTTTCCATCTAGTGGATCAATTCATTATTCAGTATCATAATAACAATGTTAAGATTAAAAAATAGTGAATTATCTAGTGAAATACTATATTATGAAATAAAAAGAAAAAGAATGAAACATGAATTAGGTCACAACAAAAAATATCCAACATTAATATCTTTATAAAAAATTTCCTTCAAATTATTCTTGCAAGTTCAATGTTATTGGACTATCTATTTAGTATCGATAATTTTTTTTAATATCAATCCATTGATAATAAATAGAGGTTCTTATGATTATTCAATTAATTTGAATAATGATTTGATAAAAAATCTATATTTACTATATATAAACACATCCAAGATAATATTTTCCATAGAATAACTAAAATTGAAACACCCAGACTCTTGTAAACCAGATCCAGTGTTTATTTCATCAAAATAGAACATAATAAAAAAATAAAAAATAAGAGATCAAATATTAAAATGTTAAATTAGTTTTTTATTAAGTGGTAGTATATGAAGGAATATATCAGGAAATAATTGAATAATATCTAATATAAAATGTATGAGTTTTAAAACAAATGAATATAACTAATTACATGAGAATAATATATCAATGGAGAATATTAAAATGAAAATAAATAATCACAAGTAAATATATAAGTATTCATTTTTCGGTGGAATATATAATTCTAGTCATTATAACCTTACTATCATGTCACCATGATAGTAAATCATTTATAGATTAGAATACATAAAAAAATACCCAATCCTATTCGTATAATGGATATATAGATTTTCAATATATTTCTATTAAATATAATAATAAGGATATTTAGGTGAGTATCTAGAAATTAAATGAGAAACTATTAGATATCTATAATGGACTAGAATGTATCTTCATTAGGGGTTGATAATGGACTAGTAAGTAATTTTAAATTATTTATACAAAGATCTAAATAGAACACAGTATTTTATAAAAATAATTACGATTTTTGGTGGCTAGTTAAATAATTTGTTAACCTCCTTGTTTTAATTATCATGAAATCATTATTATTGTGAAAATTAATGAGTTTAATGTTTTATTATAACATTTTATTTTATGATATTGATGGGAGAAATTTCCTACGTATGAGACACTGTTAATAAATACTCACCATCAAGGAAGTCTCATAGATTCCTTGAGACACCGCAAAAATTGACCCACTATCAGTAATGAGTTACTAAGGAGATAGAATTCTGAAAAAGTATAGAAATTTATTACTTACTAGAATGTCACACCATTAATCATATCCCACCATCAGCAATGTAGCACCCTCACCTTTATACACCATAAAGGATTTCATGCCTCTAGAATGGAATATAGGAAACATGTTAGAAAGTCTCACCACCAAAGTGGAGTAATCGTTGAAGCATCCTGATGTTAGCCTGACATACCACCACACCTAGACACCATGAAAAATCAAGGAACCATCCAAATGTATCATCTTCAAACGTGTAAATTTCAAGAAGTTTCACTGTGCCATGGATTTACTTCCAACCGTGTCACCGTTGAAAAGAAATCCCACCAGTGTTTGTGCTGATTTCGAATTAAATTTGTCTAATATCATGTTTATTGATTTTAATTACATGATTATTCTAATTATTTTTCCTCTATTACTTGATAGATAAGATTTAAAGTCACTTTGAAAATGTGATGTATAAGGATTAGAAGATATGGTGGATTATTTTTTATTTTGTTTTTATTAAAATTTGAAACAAACTCCCTAGTGAAGCAGTGAATTTCCAAACAAAAAGATAGGCCAATACATGGAAATTGAACTAAACCTCATTGAATTAACTATAAGATCATTCATGTTATATTATGTTATCACTAGACAAAGGAATCAGAATAATAACATTATTCTAATGTATTCCCACATTCATGAATAAATAATCCACAAAACTATATTTTTCTACAACTTCTAAAAACTCAACTCATACCTCTGTTAAAATCACTTTTATGGAGTCAAAAGATGGAGATCATATCATTCAGAGCAATATGACCTTTATTCATTCTTACTTGATCAATTTTTAATATTTACATTTACATTATGAAAATTTGGGTTACTTTATTTCCAACACAAAATATCTCCTTATTTATAGTAAAAATACTTATATAACTTACCAATAAATTTTACATCCACTTCCCATGTTTTGTGATAGAGGTATATTTGTGGAATGTTTAGTTGTACTCCCAAAAAAACTGTGGAAGTTGTCTTGTGTGGTGTGAAATGTTGGTATACTATTGTAATATCCTACAGAGGTTGTGTAATAGAATTTTATTTTATATAAACAACTTTGTAGCAGGATATTTCCATGTGGAGATGACAAAGTTTCATCATGAGACTGAACCTCTTGTTTTCAAATTTTGTTATGTTTTTTATTTTTTTTTGTTTTATATTATTTAAAACCAATTTTTTTCACCTATAATAAAAACCACTACATTAAATTTTTATCCTAATTAGAGTTTGTATATGATTTAGATAATTAAATTTATTTCAAATGATACAATAATATTGTAGATTGTTTTACATGGGACCCAATAAATCTTTTGAGAAATATTTTAATATATTTTAACAAATATCAAATTAATATTTTTTTAAATTGTAATATTTCAATTAATTTGGGGGGTTTTCTAAAATCTATTTTTAACAAAAATTTGTATTGGGTAGTCAATTCACCCCTTAAGATACTCTATCTGACCAAATATGGTATTAGAGAGAGGTTTCTATTTTTTCAATGATTTTCAAAAAAATCATATCATTTTAGTTATTCTTTAAATATAAAAAACTTATTTTAGTTCGAAATTTACTTATTTAAATGGATAATAGATAAGAATGTTATGATACCAATAAAAATCCTTTTTTATAATGAAAATAAATTTTACCAATGGAAGATAAATATGTAAATACCAATAAAGAGTATGTTTTTTGAAATATGGACTACTAAAAATGAAAATTTTGAACCGCATACAACTAATAGGGTTAGTTGGGATGAAACTACCAAAATATCATATAACAATCATTATAAAGCTATTAATTCACTTTACAATGATTTAAGAGATTCAAAAGATAATATAATATATTCTTGTAAATATGAATTTGAAATTTGGGACACACTATTTATTTCTCATGAGGGAACATGTACTGTTAAGGAAATCAGATTCAATACATATACTATTATGTATGATAATTATAAGATAAAGGTTAATGAGTTAATTTTAAATATGAATCTAAGGATTAATGAAATTTTGAATACTATGATATCATTGGGAAATACATTATCTGATAGAGACCATATTATGAGATTTATACAAAGCCTTCTTGGAAGTTAGATAGGAAAATCTATTTTAATTAGAGAGTCATGTGACATTAGAAAACTATTAGTCATGGAGATGATTGGGAAAATAATTATTTATGATGATGAATTGAATCTCAACCGAGGGGTATATGGTAAACCAAAAAGAATTATTATAGCTTTCAGTACTACAACATCCAAATATATAGAATAATAAAATTAAAATATTGAAACAAAATGTTCATGTGATAAAGATTCAACTCAGAGCAGTGATGAAAAAATATCCCATCCAACCAGGGGATTTAAGAATTTATATAGGAAGAAGATGTTTCTAGAAATACAAACTATAAAGGAAAGTATGATACTAAATAAAACTGAATAATTTTATGATTATTCATGATATTGAGATTACTTGTTATGAATAAAAAAGAAGAGGATGTGTTATGGAAGATAATAAAAATCTGAAATAAAGTAAGATATGTCATGATAATGGCCAAATGTTTATGAAATATATCAATGAAACCTGGAGTCCTGATGAGGATATCTCTAGTGATTCTGATTGTACTCTTGAATAAAAATCTGGCTGATCTAACATGTGCTTCATGGCTAATCTATATGAGGTACCTGTTGATTCTATGTTCTTTCTTATTTTTAATTTTTATTATTCTGAAAATAATCACCATGATAATGAAATGTATCATGAATATATGAATAAATATAGAAAAAGGATGGAGGATATTTTAAATGAACATGAGGATAAATATAATATTCAAAAAAAGTCAACATGCATTATCATCCAATATTAAATATTACATATATTTTAAAGAAGTGAATAATTCTTAGTTGTTCAAGGATAAGACTTATCATAAAACTCCTAATTAATAAATAATGAAGTACATGGAATCGTTTACCAATTAAAGAAAAATATTTTACTCAGATTCAAATCAATTTTTTATATTCAAAGTATGTTTAAGGTATAGTATACAAACATGGATATTGATGGATGGTAAGGAGAACATTTTTATCTACGTCTAAATTTCATTGTGCTACTAATAGTTATTTTTCTATGGGACCAACCAAATATTCAATTTTAACGATATTGTAATCTATATATGAGAGAACTATTAGATAAATATGGGCTTCTAAAGCCCTCATTACTACCACTTATTGACCCATGAAAATATGTGTACAAAAATCATATCATGTATAATTTTTTTTGTCAGAAAACTATTTGAAGTCGTCAAATAATAATCTATTTTACGTGGATAATGGATGTTATTGTAATATTACATGATAATACACATTTGTAAGATACTAATAAAGGTTGATATCAGTCAAGTCACATTTGGTGACTATGACAAAGGAAAAATTATCGACCATGGAAAAATTGGTAGCATCAATTTTGTTTTCATTTCCAATGTTATTTTTTTGGTTTTTTGAGTTATAACATTCTTAGAACATCAAAATTATTTAATTATGGTTTTAATAAAACATTTTAAAATATTGATTACAATGTTTTTGTTTCTAAATTTTCATTAGTAATTTGATATGATGAACATATATTAACATTATGATGTAATTTCACTAAGTATTATCCTATTTTTACATGATAATGCACTAGGTATGTGTGGATAATTTTAGGAAATATTCTTCCATGGTTTCAATGGAAAATAAGTATAAAATAAAAAAAATGATCATTACATGTCATGAAACTCACATACATGAAGTTTAGTAATAATCCATTTTATATGGCATATCTTGAAAAAAATAAGGAATTAATTACACTCCACGAAGCGAATACATGATGTAATTCACCAATAAACATAGTGCAGTGTTCAAATTTCAATTCCCTCTTTAATAATCATAACCAAAGGAAGAAACTTGAAGTCAAGAGAAGTTACACACTCTGAATGGAGTCAAGAACCAAATCTTGAAGACCTAGGATGATATTCATGTGATATTCGTACCGGACATAAAATTTGTAGAGAAAATCACCGATCATAATTAAATTACATGAGGACCCATTAAAAATCATGTAATATCCCAATTACTTACATCCAGCTAGTGCGCAATAGACAGAATGTTTTGACTCTATCATTTTTCACACAATTTTCACTCCTAATTTCTTATTTCTTCTCTCTCAACTCAACTTGTATCCATTCCTATTTTTTTTCATTCAACTATTAAGGTACCATTTGTTAATTTTTTCAAATAGTTAATTTTTATTTTACATAGGAAATATAAATTATGTGTGTTCTATTTCTTAATCACCAATGGTTTATGAACACTTATTGTGTTGTTCCCTATTCTTATTCCAAGTTAGTGTTTATTTTATGTTGCGATTTATTTGAGTTTTAAATTAATAATACTTGATTTCATTATCTTTAGTTTCATAATATCAATTTTTATTCATAAAATTAACATGATTTCAATTCATTACCTACTGTTGATTAGTTCTACCATGAGTTGATAAAATTCATAGGGTATGGGTTTAGAGTAGGGAAATAAAATTTTAAAGAATATTTAATTCTCAATATGTTAACCTTAATATAGTAATCAAGTTAAAAAAATAGTTTATCTAATTCATTTAAGAAACCCTGCCCATGTAAAGTTTTAATGAATGAACCTCACATTATTTGAGTAGAATATGTTATGACCAATATCTTAAAAAAATTCTACAATAGTAGCTAGGATTAATGAATATAGGTTTTAGCTATCTACATTAAAAGTAATTGTTTCTTATTTGATAGATCTAGTTAGGTTGACCATATTCAACTAGAGACATTTTTTCCTTCATATCCTAAACCTTAGCACCATACTATGTTAGGATTAAGATTATCCTTTTAACTAAACCCCAAAATTGATCCCAATCCCAATGATCTCGTGGATTTTACTCACTAACCCCTTAGAGTTAGGACATTCCCAAATCTAATCATCATGTGAGGGATCCTATATATATGGATTAAAGCATTAGTTACGTCCATCCAATTCAATCCTCATGGTACCAACCTCTTAGTTTCTACATTATATGACCTAGTATAAAGTGTAGTTTGGGAAAAATAAATATATTCGGACCCATTTTGCATGAATTAAACAACATGGCCATGCACATCAAATTTTAGGGACATTAAAAATGAACTGAAAAACTGTAATGCGGCTTGAAAATCTATGGAATGAATATGGGATTACCTCATTATTTCCCCTTTCTCTTTTCTAATATGTGTTTCTTACTTTTTGGATGATTTTGTGTTCTTTTAGTTGCAGTCATGTGCATGAATCTGGGCCCTCAAACTCATTTAAAGAGGCTTGATGTATAAGAATAACTTGAATTCAAAAAAAATCGAATTGTGTATATTTTCACACCGCCATTCAAAGATATATGACTGCTACAGTCCTACTGATCACAACCCACCAAATAAGAAAACAATACAACATACAATACATGGAGAAAAAACCCTGAATCAAGAATGATCCTTTTTGAATTATATATTTTCATCAATCCATGGTTCTACACCTAGAATTGAACTCCCTTATTTTTAGGTGTGCACATTCGAGATCAATTATGGATTCATTCATATTATTATTAATATGATCTATTTTAGTATACTTCAATATAAATTTCTTCATTAACATATATCAGACTTCCTATAAGTTCATGATACCTTTCAAAACTAGGGAGTGTCTTCTGATACTATAATACTAAGATTCCTTCCCTTCTCCCTATTAGACTGAGCCATGTATTTGATGAAATTTGAATCTCTTGAGTCTATCACATTATGGGATGATTTTCTATTAAATTTGGAAAAAAATACATCCCACCTAATTGGACGTGGAAATTACACAATGAAATCCACAATTTATTTTAGAATAATAGAGAGATATCATGGTATGAATGAAATCATTTCATGAAACTCCCTCGTAAGTTACCAAATCTAGGACTTGATATATGGATACAAATCTATTTTTTTCAAGGCCTCCAACCTGCTACTTGAACAATTTGGATGTTTCCACTAATGCTTATATAATGTTTTAAACACCCGATGTGGGCCGATTAGTTTTAGTAGAAGTCTCTCTTAATTATAGTATATTGAAGAGAATTTGTGGACCACATCTGAATAGAATATAACTCCCTAAATTTTTTTTGGTATGATTCTTTTAAATAAGTTCTATTTATAGCCTATATTGCATGATTCACTTTTTCTTTTTCAAATCGAAACATTATAGGAGAAACTTATAATCTATCCATTAAACATGAATTTTCCACTTATATGTTTTGAATTTTGAAAAACGGTCATCTAGAGTTGTGACTAGTAAGTCATTTGGAGTCTGATAGAACCAACTTGATTTTTCGACGAATAGAAACAAACCCTTATGAATAGTTAACTGAATAGTAATATTACCCTTATGAATAGTGAGTACTATTATTATTTTATCTTCTTAAGGAAATAAGATAATGAGATCTTAATTACTTTTTCAATGAGAAATAAAAATAATTGCACCTTTAAGATTGTTATTTTCTGAATTAACAATGACATTATTTAAAAATTAAATTAATAATACAAAGAAAATTATTTTGAAAAAATATAGTTCATTTTTTAATTCTACACAATGGAAAATGCTTACAGTAAATGTTTGGGATTTTTCTAAAATACGTGAATTTTTCATGAATAGTAAACATATAGTTTTGAGTCATCTGTAGTTTAATGACATCATAATGATGTAATTATTAAATATAAAAGTATTTTCGACTTGTGTATAGTATCTTATTACATGATGTGTCCCAAGTGGCTAAAACCATGGGAAAATACCATGGGCAAGCCCATGGTTTGGAAAAAACCACTAATGAGGTGTCCCTTTGAAATTATTAAAAAACTACCTCTACTTTTCTATAAATACCCACTCATCTATTCGTTTTATTTCATTATAAATCACTCATACTCTATTATATGGTAGTTTTATCTCTCCATGAGTCCTCCTAAGGTGTCCCTAAGCCCCCAAGGTCCCATCCTTCATGATCTAGGAGTTATTCTACAAGGTAATGGAATCCTTCATTCTCTTCTTTAAGTCGACAGTTCTTTTATGAAAATTTTTTGAAATTAATTTCTCGTATGTTGGGGTTTGATTTTATTTATTCTATTTACTATCCTTTTTATTTCAATATGATGAGATACCCTTTTGTTCTCATCATTTTATTTTTTGAAATTTTAAGCGGCGCCGTTAGGCTGACGGATTTTCATAAGGAATCTCTAAACTTTTCTTTTATTTTCAAGTTCATATCTTTTATTTTTCTCTCCACACCTCATCTATCCAAATGACCTTGATAAACTCCAGTATCATCTATGTAATGGAATTATATAATATTAATGGAAGAAAAATCATCAATATCCTTTCTCCCTCCCTTTTATTTTTATAAACGAAATCAACGTCCATGAGGTTCCAATTTATAACCATTGTAGACGACAGAGTTTCGTTCTTCACCCTCATCATCATTACTAGTCATGAGACCATTTTAATGGTTGAACAAGATATGAATAGAATTATTTCATCTAATTAATGTTCTGTAATCTTTACAAACTCATAATACAGAATAATAATACAAAACGAGTTCATTGTATACAAAACTACCAAGCTAAATCCAAGCGTTTATCAAAAAAAAAACTAATGATTCATCCTCATGTATATAAACAATTATCATTATAATATAATTTATATATATTTAATGTCACTAATAATTTATATTAACATGTCTAGATATTTTTACACATTTCCAATGAACTTCTATTCATGAGAGCAAGTTAAGAAATCATGAAAACCAAAGAAGAAAATTCTTCCAAAACAATCAAATTGAACCTCTTAAACCCATTTAAAGGGACATGAATGAAACTAATAAGGTTATAATAATTACATTTCATTTATAGGAGTTTCTTTGATTATTAATTAATGAATATAAATTTGATTATTCAGGTAATTAAAACAAATGAAGAACACACTCTAGGAGTGTAAGGGATTTCTCATCGCACTTTCATTTCTGTGAGATTTTCATTGTTTGCCACTTATTTATTCTATGTGGTATATATGTACTTCTATTTGATATATAATAACATGATTATTATTATATTCTTGTTAATCAATTATTCACTTGATGTTCATTATGTTCTGGTCATATGATTCGACTGATTACATTGTGGTAAGGGACTTTGTCTCACCTACATTTTCATTGTGACTAACTTTGTATTGTGCACCTAATAATATTTATGTGGTGACCTATTTCCCATTTGATATCAATTTTAATTTTAAATTATAAATATATTAAATATCCATAATCTCATTTCATGGATATGTTTTTTTCTAAATCGTATACTATCTTATATACGATGTTTATTTGGAAAGTTATTTTAATTATGGAAATCTTGATGAATCTGTATACTCTACTCTATACAGATATTGATAAAGAATATTTATCTTATATTGAATAAATATATAAAGAATTATTTGGACATGAAGTGACATGTGGGGCCCTCTATATCCCCTCGATGCATCGGTAGGTCTCATGAGACAAATCAATTGGTGACAAACCCTTCGAGTTTTTTTTCCAAAAAATCAGACGGGTTTCTACCCATAGAACTTAACCGATTTTACTCTATTATGGTTTCATATTATAGATACATTATTTCTAATTAATAATAATTCTATTTATTTATTATCAGTTATTAATATTATCCATGAGGTTTTCACTATGTCAATATCTATGGATGTGGTTTCACTCTCAGTATATTAATGGCATTAGTTTTTCATTCATTCACTATGCCATATTGATAATGCCAGATTGATTATGATTCACTTATTATTGTACTCATGCTTCTGCTATATGTAACCCATACTGATCACTTGAGCTCCCCCTTTCTTTGTTTACCTTCAACATGTGATGAAGAGATGGTCATTTATTGGGTTTGTGTGGTTTTAGTTTTTCATTTTGTTATGTATTGTATCTTGTAACCATTTTCTATGTAATTTGTGTTACATCTATGTATCTATATTCTTCAATACTACTAAAATATTCGTCCATTTGGGATTTAAATTCCTTCTAACCATGCCAATATCACAAGTAATGCACCGGATCCAGCCTAGAGGGTTCGGGGTGTTAATGTTGTAAATAGAGGAAGTTTAGTAGAAAACATGGAAACTAGAGTAGGAAATTTATAGTAGGGAAAAAATCCCTAACGTATAATTTGAGGATAAATGTACAAGAACATCCTGGTATTTTGGTAATGAATAGATTATTTGAAACCTTCTAGAAAATACATCCATGTCTGGATACAAGGAGGTAGAGGTGGCTCTAGCAGAGAGGTACCTAGGAGTGAAAGATCGGAAAAGGAGTTTCGAGCTTGAACTGGGGTATCCTGGTACACAACAACGGGCCTTGCTACACTCTTGGTTATGAAACTCCCAGGGTAAATGCTTATGATAATTCATATTTTCATTATAAGAAATTATTAAGGAGTTAATGTAAATGTTTCCTCAGAGGAACCATGTTTATAAGATTAGCTATGCATAGAATTTTAATCTATGATGAGGGATTTCCAATTTGAGATTCATAAACTAATATAGTATATCCCATTATTTAGAAATTTCATCTAGAGGAAGAAGGGGAATCAATAATCTTGGGAAAGGTAGGGATACTCCTACTGAGCAAGTCAACACAGTCAACATTGGAGTAGATCAGATCATGACCATATTAGGAAAACTTACTCAAGATGTAACAAAAAAACATTCCACACCTGTGTTGGATTGTTTCATGTGACAGAAGCCCCCATATTTCAGCGGGACTACTAATCCACTGGTTTCAAAGCAATGGAATTTTTCCCTTGAAAAGATATTCATGGAATTAATATGCAATGAAAATGAAAAGGTAGATCTGGCAGAATATTTTCTCAAGGGCGACACTGATCAATGGTGGTCCCTGATTCAAAATAACACAGAGGAAGAAGAGACAGATGATATGGAATGGAGGAAATTTAAGGAAATATTCTTCAAAAAATATTTCCCTCATGAGAAACAAACTGAAATGAAGAGGAAATTCCTTGTCATGAAACAAAGGGAATAAGATAGTGTTGTAGAGTATGAGGCTACCTTTACAAGGCTAGTCAGGTATGACATGGATTATGTACGTGACTCGGTGGACAATATTGATCATTTATTTTAAGGTCTTAATCCAAGTCTTCTAAGTTCACTGGATTCTCAATCATTTTCATCATATGATGAAATTGTGTCAAGTGCCATCAAAACATAGAAGGAATTTTCTAGATCAAATATTTTCTAAGGAAACCAAGATAAGAAGCGGTACTCTGATAAAAAAGGAAAGGGAGAAGCACCAAAGAAGATAAAGTTAATGAATAGTTTCCCATTATAAAGGATCTGTGGAATGAATCATCTCAGAAAATGCTTGAAAGGCATGAGAGTCTGTTATAACTGCGGAGAAAAGGGTCATTGATATGTTGAATGAAAGGGGAAGAAACAATTCAATGATATTCAATGATAAAATTGCAGAGAGATGGGACACTATACAAATGCATGTCCTAATAACCAAGGAGACATGAATCAAAAAAATCCAAGAGATAAAGGGAGAGCCTATGCGATTACAACTGCGGAGGTTTAAGTTCGTAGTGATGTGGTGGTAGGTGCTTTAATTTTTTCCTCAAACTTTTCCAACACTTTATTTGATTCTGGATAATCACAGTCATTTATATTTTCTCAGTTTTCCCAAAAAATTAGACATGTACAATTTGATTTAATAAAGGAGTTTCCAGTCAAAACTCCCTTGCCATTTATCATTACAACAAAGGCATGTCTACTAGCCCCCCTCCAAACAACAAAATGTGATTTAGTTGCTAACCTTATCATCATAACCCTGACTGAATTTGAGGTAATTCTCAGAATAGATTGGCTGTCAAATTATGATGTGAGGATTTATTTCAAGAAAAAGGAAGTTTCAATTTTTTAAAATGGGGTAGAATCTCTTATCTTTAGAGCGGAGACTTCACAATATGATTCTAATCTAGACCCACCCCCAGTAGCTATATTGAATGAAATTCTTGGAGAGGAAAAGAACACAATATGTATGGGTGAGGAATGAAATATTCAAAAAGAATATGTGCATATAGTGAAAGAATACACTGATTTATTTCTAGAGTATTTACCTAGACATGCACCAGAGCAGAAAATTGAGTTTTTCATTGACTTAACTCCTAGGGAAAGACCTAAATAAAAGACCCCATATGGAATGGCCACTGTGGAGTTAGTGGAGCTGCAGAAACAACGAGAAGAGTTGAGTGATAAAGGATTTATTTGACCTAGTGATTCTTCATGGGGAGCCCCTATATTGTTTGTAAATAAGAAAGATGGATCCATGAGGCTATGAATTGATTACAGAGAAATCAATGCTATTACAGTAATGAATAAGTATCCTCTACCCCAGATTGATGCTTTATTTGACCAACATCATGGAGCTCAATACTTTTCAAAAATTGACCTTTGATCCAGATAACATCAACTGAGTGTGAAAAAGGAAGATATTCCAAAGACAACAATTTGATCCAGGTATGGGCATTACGAATTTTAAGTGATGCCTTTTGGACTGATGAATGCACCATCTGTTTTCATAGATTTAATGAATAGAGTTTTCAAGAAAAATCTTGATAACATTTTTCTGGTATTCATTGATGATATCCTTGTATACTCAAAAAGATGTGAAGACCATGCGAATCACTTGAGAGTTATTCTGAGAAATCTTAGAAAAAATGAATTATATGGGAAGTTTAGAAAGTGTGAGTTCTAGCTTCAATCAGTTCCTTTAATGAGACATAATTTCTATATGGATGGAATACTAGTTGATCCTGCGAAGACAAAGGCAATCCAAGATTTTCCCACGCCCATAATCATAACTGAGGTACACAGTTTTATTGGCTTAGCAGGTTATTATCAACATTTCATTCTGAATTTTTCCCAACCAGCTAATCCACTAACCAAGCTCACATGTAAAGGTGTTAAGATTGTGTGGGAAAAAGAATGTGCAGAATGTTTCGATGAATTGAGAAAAAGATTAGTTAATGATCTAATTTTGACTCTTCCATCTGGAAGTGATGGATTTTTAATATACAATGATGAATCAAATAATGTACTGGGTTTCATTCTTATGAAAAACAATAATGTTATTTCTTATGCATCATGACAGTTGAAGACTCATGAGAAAAATTATCCGACTCATGATCTTGAGTTAGCAACAGTATTCTTTACTCTGAAAATATTTAGGAATCAAATCTACAGAGAGATATATGAGATTTATATGGACCATAAGAGTGTTAAATATATTTTCAAACAAAAATAACTCAACATGAGGAAATGAAGATGGCTCGAGTTACTCGAAGATTACGATTGTTCAAAACACTACCACCCATGAAAGGAGAATAAGGTGGAAGATGTATTAATCAAGAAAGATCATGGCCTTCTGCCTCAAATGAGGATTTAAAGAGATAATATGTTCATGGATATACTAAATATGGATATGGGAATTGATAAGGTAGGGGAAACATCACTCCTCTTTCAAATGATTGCAAAACCATCTTTACTAGAGAAAATAAAAAAAAATCAATCTGATGATGATAGTCTGCAGAAGAAAATTAATTCTATTAGGGATGTGAGACTGGCTGACATTGTGTATGAAGAAGGTGTTTTGTAGTTTGGAAGAGGTTATGTGTTCGATCAGTACCTGATCTAAACATGGGACTATTAGATGTTCCTCACAGCTCAAAGTTATCTATACACCCGGGTAGCACCAAGATATATAGAGATCTAAAAGAATATATTTTGTGGGATAATATGAAGTGAGAAATTGTTGACTACATGTCAAGGTGTCTAGTTTTTCAGCAAGTGAAGGAGGAGAGAAAAAATCCCAAAGGAGTGATGCAACCTCTACCTATTCCTATGGGAAAGTGGGATAACATTGCAATTGATTTTTTCACAGGACTAACAAGGACACCTAGAAGTAATGATGAAATAAGGGTAATTGTTGATTGTCTCACAAAAACAACACATTTCCTTCCAATAGGAGAGGATTTACCACTTGAGAGACTAGAAAGACTTTATATTAATGATGTTGTGAGACTTCATGGTGCACCTCTATCACCTCTATCAATTTCTTCTAATTGAGATCCCCAGTTTACATCAAAATTCCAGAATAGTCTCTAGAAGGATATGAATACTGAGCTTCATATGAGTACCACATATCACCCCCAAACCGACGGACAATCTGAAAGGACTATTCAAACTCTAGAAGATATGATGAGGTCATGTTCTCTTGACTTCCAAGGTATGTGGGATCAATACATGCCTTTGGGGGAATTCTCAAACAACAATAGTTTCAATTATAGTATTCAAATGGCTCCATATGAAGCATTATATGGAAAGAGATGTCGAACTCCAACTTGTTGGGTTGATGTTTGTGAGAGGAAACTTATAGGCCATAAAATTATTGAAGATTCCACGACAAAGTTGAAGAAAATAAAATACCATATTAAAGAAGCCCAAATTAGGTAGAAGAGTTGTGCTAACAACTAAAGAAAGGACTTGGAATTTCAAGTGGGAGATCATGTATTTTTCAAATTATCTCCATAGAAGGGCATCTTAAGGTTCCGTAAGAAAGGGAAATTGAGCCCCAGTTATATTGGACCGTTTAAAATTTTGGGAAGAATCGGAGCTGTAGCTTACCATTTAGTGATGCCACCAAATCTCTCCAGATTTCATGATGTGTTCCACGTATCACTATTAAAGATTTATATGCCAGAACTAATGCATGTACTCACATATGAATAAATAGAACTGGAACCAGATTTGTCATACTATGAAAAAGCTGTCAGGATTCTTGACACAGGGGAGCATGTATTGAGAAATTGAACAACATGTCTAGTAAACATTCTTTGGAGAAACCAGAATATGGAGGAAGCAACATTGGAACCAGAGGATTTCCTGAAGAAGAACCACCCACATCTTTTTCATGGGATTTATACATAAAATTTCGAGGACGAAATTTCCAAAGGAGAGAATAATATAACACCCCAAACATTTTATGGTATGATTTTGTAAAATAAATTCTATTCATAGCCTATATTTCATGAATCACTATGTCTTTTGTGAATCAAAACACTATAGGAGAAACTTATAAGCTATCCATTAAACATAAAATTTCCACTTCTATGTTTTGATTTTCAAAGAATGGCCATCTAGAGTTGTGACCAGTAAGTCATTTGGAGTCTGATAGAACCAACTTGATTTTTTAATGAATAGTAAAATACCCTTATGAATAGTAAAATTAATATTAATATGACCCCTATGAATAGTAAATAATAATATTATTTTATTTTCTTAAGGCAATATGATAATGAGATCTTAATTAGTTTTTCAATGAGAAATAAAACTTATTGCACCATTAAGATTGTTATTTTCTGAATAAATAATGAATTTATTTAAAAATTAAATTAATAACACTCAGAAAATTATTTTCAAAAAATGGAGGTCATTTTTGAATTCTACACATCAAAAAATGGTTAGGTTAAAGTTTTAGGACTTTTCTAAAATACATGATTTTTTCATGAATAGTAAAAATATAGTTTTGATTTTTCGGTAGTTTATTGACATCATAATGATGTTATAATAAAATATAAAAGTATGGTAGAATTTTGTACAGTAAAGTATAACATGAGGTATCCCAAGTGTCTAAAACCATGGGAAAATACCATGGAAAAGCCCATAGTTTGGAAAAAACCACTAATGAGGTGTCCCTTTGAAATTATAAAAAAACTACCTCTCTTTTTCTATAAATAACCACTCATCCATTCATTTTCATTCTTAAAAATCCCTCATCCTATAAGAACTGGTTCTTTTATCTCTATAGAAGTCCTCCTCAAGTGTCCCTAAGCCCCCAATGTCCCATTCTTCATGATCTAGGAGTTATTCTACAAGGTAAGGGAATCCTTCATTCTCTTCTTTAAGTCGACACTTCTTTGATGTTAGCTATTTGAAATTAACTTCTCATATGTTGGGTTTTGGTTTTATTTATTCTTATTACTTTAATTTTTATTTCAATATGATGATATTCCATTTTGTTCTCATCATTTTATTTTATTAAATTTTATGCGACGCCGTTAGGCTGCCGAATTTTGATAAGGGATCTCTCAACTTTTCATTTATTTTCAAGTTCATCTCTTTTATTTTTCTCCCCTCACCTCCTCTATCTAAATGACCATGATAAACTCCAATATCATCTATATACTGGATTTATCTCCATTTAATGTAAGAACTATCATCAATATCCTTTCTCCCTCCCTTTTATTTTTATAAACGAAATCAATATCCATGAGGTTCCAATTTATAACCTTTGTGGATGACAGAGTTACATTCTTCACTTTCATCATCTTTACTTGTCATGAGACCATTTTAATTTTTTAACTAGATAAGAATAGAATTATTTAATCTCATTAATGTTCTGGATTATTTACACACTAATAATATGGAATAATAATACAAAACGAGTTTATTGTATACAAAACTGCCAAGCTAAATCCAAGAGTTTATCAAAAACATTAAACTAATGATTCAACCTCATGTTTATGACCTATAATCATTATAAGATCATTTATAGCTCTTTAAATTCAGTAATAATTTATATTAAAAAATATGGATATTTTTTCACATTTCAAATGAACTTCCATTCATGAGAGAAAAGAAACGAATCATGAAAACAATGAAAGAAAATTCTTCCAAAACAATAAAATTGAACCTCTTAAACCCATTAAAAGGGCCAGGAATGAACCTGATAAGGTTATAATAAATCAATTACATGTATATGGGGTTCCAAACTTATTAATTAATGAATCTTAATATGATTATTTAGGTCATTAAAAAAATGAAGAACACACTCGGGCAGTGTAAGGGGTTTGTCATCTCACTTTCATTTCTATGAGATTTTCATTGTTCACTACTTATTTCATGTATGTGGTATATGTGTACTACCATTTTATATATAATAAAATTATTCTATTTATATTCATGTTATAAAATGATTAACTTGATGTTCATTAAGTTCTGGTCATATGATTCATCTGATTACATTGTGGTAAGGGACTTTGTCTCAACTTCATTTTCATTGTGACTAACTTTGTATTGTGTACATAATAATCCTTATGTGGTGTACCTAATTCCCATTTTAGGTCACTTTTCATTTGAAATTATATTTATATTAAATATCTATAATCTCATTTCATGGATGTATTTGTTGTCTAAACTGTATATTAGCATACATATAGTGTTTATATGGAAAGATATTTTCTTTATGGAAATATTGATGAATCCATATACTCTACTCTATGCAGATATTAAAAAGGCATATTTCTCTAGTATTTAATAAATTTATAGTGAATAATTTGGACATGAAGTGGTGGGTGGGGCCCTCTATTGCTCCACGATGCATCGGTAGGTCTCATGAGACAAATCAGTTGGCGACAAACCCTTCAAGTTTGTTTCCAAAAATCATATGGGTTTCTGCCCAAAGAACTAAACCGTTTTTACGGTTTTATGGTTTCAAGTCCCAGATACATGAAGTCCAATTTAAAAGCATTAATTTTATTCATTATATGTTATTATTATTATCCAGGAGGTTTTCACTATGACAAAATTTATAGATTCAGTTTCATTATCAGTTTATTAATGGCATTAGTTTTTCATTCATTCACTATGCGATACTTATTATGTCAGATTGATTATGATTCACTTATTATTGTACTGATGCTTCTGTTATCTATAACCCTCACTATGTATTTGAGCTCACCCCTTTCATTGTTTATCTTCAACAGGTGATGATGAGGAGGTCTTTTATTTAGTTTGTGTGGTTGTAGTTTTTAGTTTTTTATGTATTGTATCGTGTAACCATTTTCAATGTAATTTGTGTTACATCTATGTATCCAGTGTTTCCAATACTATTAAACTGATCGTTCCTTCAGGATTTAAATTCCTTCTAACCATGCCAATATCATAAGTAATTCACTGAATCCATGTAACACCCCAAGATTTTATGAAAAATATTCTTTTTAATTTCATTAATGTCTTGTGTTGTATGCTACACCAAAAGGAGCTTGCACAACACGCATCCCTGACTTGGCTTGCATTACACGCAATCGCGACCTTCCACGATAGCGTGTGTTGTACGCAATACCGAGTTTCGCTAAACAACGATATGTTATATAAACTGGTCATTATGAATAGTAATACCCACTTTTTGAAATTTTATAAATTTTATCTCTCAAAATGGACTTCATTTTTGATTCGTAATATCAAAATTATCTTAGGGTGAAATTTTTGTACTTTTCAGATAACTTTCATAATTTGATGAATAGTGAAAATTACTAAATTTTAATTAAAAACATCTTTTTTAATAGAAATAATTAATAGTGATAAATTATTAATTTGAGTGGTTTTAAAGTATATTTAGAATATATTTTTACAATTTAATACAATATTGGTCATTGTATGTAATTTCACATTTAAACCAGACATAAACAAGTGTCAATCTTTTGATAGTTATTATCTCTTAAAAACACACTATTTGTTTTGACGAAGGGAATTAATTTTTAAATTAATTAATGAAACTGATATTTTTTTAATTTTTTAAAATAGGAATAATTTTTGAATTCATAATATCAAATATAGCTTAGGCCAAATTTTTGGTATTTTTCTGGAATCTTTCATTTTTTGATTAATAGTGAAACCACTAAGTGGTAGTTAAAAAAATGAAATTTTTCATAAAACGTAATTTTACCACTTCTGTAAGTGGAATTTCAAATATCCAAGGGACACGGTTGATGTCAGTAAGTAAAATCTGGTTCAATGAGATGAAAATAATTTTTGGTGCATAGTAACTTTATACTTTTTTTTACCACAGTTAAAAGTAAATAGGGTAATTAAGGGTAATAATGATATTATTATTACCCTAAAACATGTCTTAATACTATTGGATAAGTTTAATTCGACCAAAGAAAACCTTAGGAATAAACTATGACCATTTAGGCCCACTTGGATTAGATTAGGACATTTATTATTAATTTATTTAAAGAAGGGTTAAAATAGTTAAAATCAATGTTTAATAACTAAATCATTTTTAATATAGAGTAATAAATAAGAAAAATTCTACTATAAATATTCATTAGAAAGATAAAACTATTTCCTACATAATGATATTTTATTTGTAATTTTTAGACATTAAATGATTTAATTTATTTATGACACAATGATGGTGCAATAATTATCTTATTAATAAAATATTGACATAATTGATGTTATAAATACTCAAATAAATGTAATTTGAGGATTTTTATGAATTAAAATAATTTTATAGGTTAATATGACATGTTAGTATTGATTTAAGAAACTGTTTTCGAACTAATACTTCTGTTATGATTTTCAAAAAAATAAATTACCAAATAGTGTCAAAATTGAAATAGAATAGTTTTGAAAAAAATATTATATTTTTTATTGTTATTTTATTCCTAAAAATATAAGGTTCAGCTAAATGACTTAGATAAGGTTATATATATTAATAATAAACAACTTGGGGTTCATTTGGATTGTTATGGTAAGTTTATTAACCTTATAGTCTAAGAAAACAAGAAGACATGGTAAAAGTTAAATTATCTAACTTAAAGCTAAATCTAAATTATAAGGTTAAAATAGATACCTAACCTTTTCTAAATTATATTGGATGAGATTATTTCGAACCATACCCTCCTTAGATTCGATATAAATCAATTTGGTGTTATTTATAACCGAATATGACTTTATAATAAAATAATATTTTATGTTTTCCTAAGGTGCACCTCTCCTCCCTTATAAAAGGGCACCTCCTCCCTGTCTTCCTCACACCACTTTGAGACTTCGAGCTCGGAAAACCCCTGAAAAATTCTCTTATCCACTTCCCAAGAAACATCCTAGAGGTCTTGTTATTCTTCAATGACCAATTTTAGTGCCCTAAGAGGAGGTCTCAAAGAGGCGCTTCAAAGAAGAGGTAATGTCCGTTATCGATTCTTTAAACATTATTTCTTCTTCCACTTATTCTTATTTAGTTGTTTAATTATGAATTAATAACATCAGTATCAATCATATACTGATATGTTATTTTATGTATGAAAAAAACCTATTTCACCATCTATCCATCCTACGGAAAAAGAAATCACCGCGCATGCGTACGTACGGAATACCGTCTCCACGCAGTGGTGTAATCTATTTTCCACCACCACCTTACTTGGATGGGTATAATGGTGTAAATAATAACTATATATGATTATTCTAAAGTGATATTTATTCGTAAATATTATACATACACTTCAATATAATTCCACGATAATGGGAATGATATCATCGCTCGTGCGTACGTACGGAATACCGTCTCCACGACGTGATGAGATTCATTCTCCGTGTTAACCTTTCATGAATGATTATAAAGTATATATAGTAAGAAATCATGAAATATATGACATAATAATGATACTGGATTTATGTATATATATATGTATTTCATCTACTTAATTCCATTCAATTCAATAAGGAAACGAAAACAGCATTCATGCGTACGTACGACCTACCGTCTCCATGAACGGTGTATTTCATTCCTTTTATCGATCTATAATATATATGTATATTATGAATATATATTATATATAAATAATGTTTTACATTATTGAATTAGGTAAATAAGGATATAAGTAGTAATATCAAGAACGACAAAGTCGAAACACATACGATAAATGAAACGAATTTACCCAAAATGCTCTTTAACATGGAATTTACAAAAAAACGGGTAATATAAAGTCATAAGTGAACCATATATGATATCATAACAACAAATATGATTCTATAATAAGTCAATTAAATTATTTAAATCATTATATAGGATGTTCGGATACATACAAAGCATATCATACATAAGGTAAAGGATAATTATTCCAATCTCATTCCTATCCGAGATTGTTTATTCATAAGTATTTACTGGGGTTATATTTACCATCCATGTCCCTATTTTCTAAAAATGGTTTCATGTATGTTTAAAGTCCTTTTTACCCATTTTTGACTTTTACTATATGGTATGTAAGGAATCTTTCTTTTGTTTACGTTACGAGGTACTTTTTTGACTTTTCCGACAAAAGTACAAGGAGAATGTTTTTTAACTTATACGGAACAGACGGATTTTTACGGTTTTATAAAGCCTTATTTTCATGAATCTTTCTAAAAAATATTTCATGACTATTTTCAACAAAATATTTTTCATTTAATATTTCATGATGTTTTGTGAAAAGAAATTGATTTTGAAGAAGAAAGGATATTTTCCTCAAGAATTCATTTTAAGTATTTTATCAAAACCATTTTCCATCTAAGATGACATTATTTCATATGTGTATGTTTCAAGTATAAAATCTCTATGATTTAAATGGTTTCTCTTTTCTTATTATGAAATTATATCCATTTCATTTATATGTATTATGTGATGATGGAATGATGTTTATGAAACCCATTTTATTCTTTGGGTTATGATGAATGATTTATGTTTATGTTGTGGAACAAGTAATAATGATTTCATTATGAGATGGGTGGGACCTATATCTCCCTTCAATGCATTGGATAAAGATTTATATCTCATGAGATAGACATGGTTGGAACGGTAAGTTAATCTGGTTCAGTATTACAGGACTGAAATGAGGAGTGAACTCGATTCAGAAAGGGACTTTGTCCACTAATATGGTCTTGGCAGCAATGCCTTGGCTACTATGGAAATCATAACATGTGCTTAATGGTTTCCAAAATTACACGTTTTATTCCAATGCTATTTTATCATGATTCATTTTCCCTTATGATATATGCCTTACGTACTTCCAAGATTCATGTCTTTGCTCATGATTTTGATGTTTAGATTTTATGTTCAAGTGTTTGTAGTCAAATGTTTATGGATTGTTTTATGTTCTCTATTTTTACCCTTACTGGGCATTTAAGCTCACCCCTTTTATGTTTTATTTTCCCCAGGATATAAAGGAATGTTTTAGGTAAGATAAAAAGGGGAAGATATTTATGGGAGATGTTGAAGATCTTTCACCACGATTGGAAGATTATATTCCGAGTTTCCAAAGACACTAAACTATTAAGATCCTTGTGTGTCTGTTTTTGTTATGTACTAAGTATTCTAAAAAAGTAATGTTATGTCTATGTATGTCAAGATTAGGGTCTCTACAGTTGGTATCAAAGGCAAAGGAGGTAGGAATGAATCCGATCCTTGGGAACTCTCACATGTGAGCGTTGGACGAAGCATGGCTCTCCGCCCAAGGGCTTCATGAGGAAATGGCTGCCACTAGGGATGGTGGTGTGTCCCACCCAGGGGGTGTAGCTGCCCATGGAGTGCCCTAATAGGTATCAATTATAGTCCACTTGATGTAATTCCAGACCATTACAGTTGGTATCAGAGGAATGTTTTAGTCAACCTTTGGAAACTAGGATGCGAAAACGTTAGTGAGATCCCTAGATATATTTCTACGGTATGTCTAGGAATGTCCCTAAGGATAAGTATATGTATAGGATATAGTCCTATAACTACAGTAACGATCTTATAATTTAACCTAAGATGTTAGATATTGAGGGTACTCCCCATTTACCATTTTGTTTTCCCTAGCATGATTTTTGCCTCTCACACTATTCTTTTTTGGTTTTAGAAAATGGCTGGAAACAGGAAGATTCATGATAATGGAGGATATGACGGACAATGGAATGATATTCCTTATGAGAAACCAAAGGAAACGGGATTTGGAAGTCCAAACATCATTATTATGCCTAATCAGAAATCTCATAATATGATCAATAATCTCAACTTTGGTAAGTTTAATGACTCAGATAATAAGAGAAAGATGGAGTTTCATGATGATCATAGAGGAAAGAAAGTTCAATTTCCCTCATGTAAATCATGTGGGAAGAGGCATCCGGGAGAATGTTTCAAAGGAACTGGAAGATGCTTTGGGTGTGGAAAAGAAGGACAAAAATCCAGTAAGTGCAAAGGAAAAGATTCAGTTAACACCATGGACAAGGATAATGGTATTGCTATGACATCAACAATGATTAGATGTTTTAAATGTGGAATGTATGGGCATTATGAAAACCAATGCCCTAAGGGAAAATCTCATGAAGAGAATCAGCATGGTCATATGGGTAGTATTTATGTGGATGATGATGAGGAGACTACAAATGATATATGAGATGAAAGAAGTGTTGAAGATCGGTCAATTGTTTAAGAAGGTAGTGGAATGATTGTATGTTTATCAAGAGTTATGTTGTATAGTTAATGGTAGTATGAAATAAATAATCATCTAAGGATTGTTACACTATTGTTTTTCCTAAAGTTTTTGAAATTATATGTTGAATGGTACCGGTAACCATGAAATGTTATTCAGATATTTTGGGAAAGTAGATGATATGCGCATAATGAAGGGATAAGAAGATAATGAGATGTTTGATTGTATTCATGAGTTCATGGTTGATATAAGGACTAAGTGATATCATGGTTTGAGTATATAGAAATTTTGGGATTTTGGTATGTGGAAAGAGTTAACTTTTGACAGCATTAATGTTTTCACTAAGGTTAAATGGGTATTCATTTTTCAAGAGAATACATGATTAAGGTATTCACATGATTGGAATGTGATCAACAATATATATCTGGGATAAATGATGGTATTCACATGTTTGGTAGATGACATTTCAAGTAATTTTTTTCATTATACTATAAACTTGGATAGAAGTATTTTGGATAAGCCTAAAGATTTGAAATGGATTATGTAGAAGATAATATAGTTTAAGGCTAGAAATGTTTTCGATATTATCGATGGAATGTCATAATTTTATAAAAAAGGACAACCAGCAGGACGGGTGACAACCCGTCACGTTGGACAAGGGTGTGGGAATCGAACCCACAACTGAAGTGCGACAGGCCTTTATCGCCTACTACTATCCTACAGGAAGTCCCTAGTTAGTAGAAACTAGTTTTATTTTATTAAGCGGTATGATATATGAAGTATAAGTTCTTTTTTTGGAATCGTATATGATTAACCTCACCATATATGGACTTATGTTTATTTGATAACTTTTGCTAACCTTTTGTTTGAAACAGATGGAATCACCCATCATTCTATCACATGACCTATTAACACGTCACGAATAACAAATTCAACTTCATTTCTTTAAGAGATGAAGTGGAAATTGTTCAAAGCACGAACAATAGTGAGATTGTACCAAAATCAAGCAACTATTTCTTCTAATTCAAAATTTTCAACTTTAGGGAAATGATATTGAAAACCAAAAATGTTGTCCTAGTGCTCTTATATCCGATGAATCAGATGGTACCTTAGATCATCACAAATTTATGGCTTTGTGATTGTTGGATTTTTCATATCCATGTCCTCTACCACTCTCCATCAGAACATGACAGTTATATTTCTCTTCCATATCCATATTTTCACCTATGTTCTCCTATGTGGAAACCCAGTGATTAGTCAATTTGGGTAACCGTTATGTTTTATACATTAGTTTTTAAATCCATGTTTTGGTATTCCTTTTTACGATGTGGGTTTCTATTAATGAAACTTTCGAGTAGTAAACCATTTATAACCCCGACGAATTTCAAGGGTGAACTTATTTTTAAGGGGGGTAGAATGTAACACCCTAAGATTCTATGAAATATATTCTTTATAATTTCATTAATTTCTTGTGTTGTATGCTACACCAAAAGGAGCTTGCACAACACGTATCCCTGACTTGACTTTCTTTACACGCAATCGCGACCTTCCACGATAGCGTGTGTTTTACGCAACACCGAGTTTCGCTAAACAACGATATGTTATATAAACTAACCGTTATGAATAGTAATAACCAATTTTTGAAATTTTAAAAATTTTATCTTTAAAAATGGACTTCATTTTTGGATTTGTAATATCAAAATTAGCTTAGGGTGAAATTTTGGTACTTTTCCGATAACTTTCATATTTTGATGAATAGTGAATATTACTAAATTTTAATTAAAAACAACTTTTTTAATTGAAATAATTAATAGTGATAAATTATTAATTTTAGTGGTTTTAAAGTATATTTAGAATATATTTTTACAATTTAATACAATTTTGGTCATTGGATGTAATTTCACATTTAAACCAGACATAAACAAGTGTCAATCTTTTGATAGTTATTATCTCTTAAAAGCACGCTATTTGTTTTGACGACGAGAATTATTTTTTAAATTAATTAATGCAACTGATATGTTTTGAATTTGGTAAAATATGCATCATTTTATAATTCATAATATCAAATATATCTTAGCCCTATTTTTTGGTATTTTTCTGGAAGCATTCATTTTTTGATGAATAGTGAAACCACTAAGTGGTAGTTAAAAAAACTGAATTTTTCATAAAACTTAATTTTACCGCTTCTCTGAGTGGAATTTCAAAATTCCAAGAGACACGGTTGACGTAAGTAAGTAAAATGTGGTTCAATGAGATTAAAATAATCTTTGGTGAATAGTAACTTTTTACTTTTTTTTACCACGGTTAAAAGTAAATAGGGAAATTTAGGGTAAGAATGATATTATTATTACCATAACACATGTCCTAATTTTATTGGAGAAGTTTAATTAGACCAAATACAACATTAGGAATAAACTATGACCATTTAGTCCCACTTTGATTAGATTAGGACATTTATTATTAATTTATTTAAAGAAGGGTTAAAATAGTTATAATCAATGTTTAATAACTAAATCATTTTTAATATAGATTTATAAATATGATAAATTCGACTATAAATATTCATTAAAAAGATAAAAATATTTCCTACATAATGATATTTTATTTGTAATTTTTAGACATTAAATAATTTTATTTATTTATGACACAATGATGGTGCAATAATTAACTTATTAATAAAATATTGACATAATTGATTTTATAAATACCCAAATAAATGTAATTTGAGACTTTTTATGAATTAAAATAATTTTCTAGGTTAATATGACATGTTAGTGTTGATTTAAGTATCTTTTTTCGAACTAATTATTCTATTATCATTTTCAAAAAATTTAATTACCAAATAGTGTCAAAATTGACATAAAATAGTTTCTAAAACAAATATTATATTATTAATTATTATTTTATTCCTAAAAATCTATGGTTCGGCCAAATGACTTAGATAAGGTTATATATATGAATAATAAACAACTTGTGGTTCGTTTGTATTGTTATGGAAAGTTTATTAACCTTATAGTGTAAGAAAACAAGAAGACACAGTAAATGTTAAATTATCTAACTTAAAGTTAAATCTAAATGATAAGGTTCAAATAGATACCTAAACTTGTCTACATTCTATTGGATGAGAGTATTGCGACCCATACACACCTTAGATTATAAATAAATAACTTTGGAGTTATTTAAAACCGAATATGACTTTATAATAAAATAATATTTTATGTTTTCTTAAGGTTCCCCTCTCCTCCCTTATAAAAGGGAACCTCCTCCCTCTCTTCCTCACACCACTTTGAGATTTCAAGCTCGGCCAAACCTGGACAAATTTTCTTCTCCACTTCCCTAGAAACATACTATAGGTCCTGTTATTCTTCAAAGTCCAATTTTAGTGCCCTAAGAGGAGGTCTCAAAGAGGCGCTTTAAAGAAGTGGTAATGTCCGTTACCGATTCTTTCAACTTTATTTATTCTTCCACTTATTATTATTTAGCTGTTTCATTATGAAGTAATAACATCAGTATAACTCATATAATTATATGTTATTATAAGTATGAAACAACCCTACTTCACAATCTATCCATCCTACGGAAAACGAAATCAACGCGCATGCGTACGTACGGAATACCGTCTCCACGCAGTGGTGTAATCTATTTTCCTCCACCACCTTACTTGGATGGGTATAATGGTGTAAATAATAACTATATATGATTATTGTAAATTGATATTGATTCTGAAATATTTTACATACACTTCAATTCAATTCCCTGATCATGGGAATGATATCATCGCTCGTGCGTACGTACGGAATACCGTCTCCACGACGCGATGAGATTCATTCTCCGTGTTAACCATTCATGAATGATTATAAAGTATATATAGTAAGTAATCATGAAATATATGACATAATAATGATACTGGATTTATGTATATATATATATGTATGTCATCTACTTAATTCCATTCAACTCAATAAGGAAACGAAAACAACGTTCATGCGTATGTAAGGCCTACCGTCTCCATGAACAGTGTATTTCATTCCTTTTATCGATCTATAATATATATGTATATGATGAATATATATTATATATAAATCATGTTTTATATTCTAGAATTATGTAAATCAGGATATAAGTAATAATATCAAGAACGACAAAGTCGAAACACATACGATAAATGAAATGAATTTACCCAAAACGCTCTTTAACATGGAATTTACAAAAGAACGGGTAATATAAAGTTATAAGTGAACCATATATAATATCATAACAATTAATATGATTCTTTAATAAGTCAATGACATTATTTAATTCATTATATAGGAGGTTCGGATACATACGAAGCATATCACACATAAGGTAAGGGATAATTATTCCAATATCATTCCTATCTGAGATTGTTTATTCATAAGTATTTACTGGGGTTATATTTATCATCCATGTCCCTGTTTTCTAAAAATGGTTTCATGTATGTTTAAAGTCCTTTTTACCCATTTTGACTTTTACTATATGGTATGTAAGTAATCATTCTTTTGTGTACGTTATGCGGGACTTTTTTTGACTTTTCTGTCAAAAGTATGAGGATAATGTTTTTTTAACTTATACGACACGAACGGATTTTTACGGTTTTATAAAGCCTTATTTTCATGAAGCTTCCACCAAAATATTTCATGACTATTTTCAAAAAACTATTTTTCTTTTAAAATTGCAAGATATTTTGTGAAAATAAATTGATTTTGAAGAAGAAATAATATTTTCCTCAAGAATTCATTTCAAGAGTTTTATCAGAACCATTTTCCATCTAAGATGAAATTATTTCATATGTGTATGTTTCAAGTATAAAGTCTCTATGATTTACATGGTTTGACTTTTCTTATTATGAAATGATATCCATTTCTTTTATATGGATTATGTGATGATGGAATGATGTTTATGAAACCCATTTTATTCATTTTTTTATGATGAATGATCTATGTTTATGTTGTGGCACAAGTAAGAATGATTTCATTATGAGATGGGTGGGACCTATATATCCCTTTAATTCATTGGGTAAATATTTATATCTCATGAGATAGAGATGGCTGGAATGGTTAGTTAATCCGATTCAGTGTTACAGGACTGAAACGAGGAGTGAACTCGATTCAGAAAGGGACTTTGTCCACTAAGATGGTCTTGGCAGTAATGCCTTGGCTACTATGGAAATCATAACATGTTATTAATAGTTTCTACAATTATCTGTTTTATTCCAATTCTATTTTATCATGATTGATTTTCCCTTATGATATATCCCTTACGGACTTCCAAGATTCATGTCTTTGCTCAAGATTTTGATGTTTAGATTTTATGTTCATGTTTTTGTAGTCAAATGTTTATGGATTGTTTTATGTTATCTATGTTTATCCTTACTGGTCATTTGAGCTCACCCCTTTTATGTTTTCATTTCCCCAGGATATAAAGGAAGGTTTTAGGTAAGACAAAATGGGGAAGATCTTTATGGGAGATGATGAAGATCTTTCACCACGATTAGAAGATTATATTCTGAGTTTCCAAAGACACTAAAATATTACGATCCTTGTGTTTCTATTTTTGTTATGTACTAAGTATTCCAAAAAAGTAGTGGAATGTCCATGTACATCAAGCATAGGGTCCTTACACTCTATCCTAGAAGGGTCTGAGTGTTATATAGAATCCACTAGGATGAAGAAAATACTCGAATAGTCGTAGATGTAGATGTCTTAACAATGAAGATGGAATAATTTTAGTTACATGTTTCACAACCCCCTCATTCTCCTATAATTAAAATTAAACCCTAAAAAATGTGTTGTGAAAAAAACCTATATAAATAATACATAACAGGTGTTGAGGAAAAAAATCCATGATTGTAATTACCTTAATTACGATCATCAAAAGAAAAAATTCCCGAAACCATAGCAGAAATTTCAACAGAGTCCAGCTCAATAGTCATAGAAAAGTAATAAAGGTTATTACCAGTATTAATGAGGTCATAAACCATTCAATAACCATGTAATAATAGGATATATTCTAATAAATCATGAACCTAGACCATCACAATAATTTACAAAGAATCCTTCCCCTCCTTGGGGAAAATAAATTTGAACTAGTTCTACCGAGACCGAAACAACCATACATTCCTCTTGAAAAAATATAAAAAATATACATTCATCCTTTGTTAAAAAGGTAGATTAGAGGATAACCATAGAAGATATAGAAATACCTAATTAATGGGAGGGTCTTTATAAGCTCTAGCCTCAATTGATCCCAATCTCAAAGTCCCTTTCAGAGAGATTTCCAAGTACTCTACCTAGCAATATGTAGACATACCAAAGGTAGGTGGAGAGGTCAGTGGTTTTGAGGGGTGGAAAAGAGATGTAATTTATGAAAACATGAATAAGAGTAGAAAAATAAGATGTGGGAAAAAATCATAAAAAATCCATAGAATACATGAATGATGAAAAAACAAATGAAACTGCTGAATAAATACCTTGAGAAGCACCACCATCTATAAATTTCCATTTAAAGAAAAACCCAAAGAATATGTTTACATTATGTCAACAAATTTTATAATTAATCTATCATTTCTAGAATGAATGATTCAAGAATGTATTAAAGGGAAATAAAAAAATATTTGTAGATATTCAAGAAATTGCACGTCAATATTCCATTTTCTTATTCAATAGATCAAATGGAAGCCTATGAAAAATCTCTTAACAAACTACTTTAGAATAAAAAAAATGGAAAAACTAGGATTCATCTCACTAAAAGAGGAGTTATATGATGTTGGTAAAAAGAAAATTCCAAAAAAATAGATAATAAAAATGGAATGCCTATGATTCAGATCACTAAAAGAGGAGTTCTCTAATGTTGTTGAGAAGGAAATTCCACAAAAATTAGAGACCTTATATGTTTCTCAATCCTACACACAATAAGATAATGTAACATCATTAGATACTTGTGTTATTTAATAAATAGAATTAACCTCATGCCTATGAGTGTATTCCACAAACTCATACTCAAGGAACTGAAACTGAATAGAGTTGATCTTGAATTTCCAACTGATCAATAATGTATCCCTCACGACTTATCAATTCTGTCACAGTAAAAGTCAAAATGAAGACTTTTTCACTAGAATTCCTCACTTTGGATTTGGAATATGATGTAAATGTTCCAATCATCATAGGATTACCATTTTTGGACATTATAAGGAACTAATTGATGAAAATAATAGAAGAATCATATTCTAAGTATGTGATGAGAATGTTGTGCTCGACCTGGTGAAAGAGGAGAAACAAAGATATTATTAATTTGACTGCCAAACTATCTTTCTCACAGGTCGAAGAGATGAACACATAGAAATTGAAGAAGAATGTGATGAAATTCTCCCTATAGAGGAGTTGTGATAAAAATATGTAGAATTAGACTACATAAAACCAGTTCAAAGGTAAAAAATTCCACTATTCGTACCCTCATTCATTTGGTTATCAAAATTGGAACTGAAAACCCTCCCTAGTACAGTCAAAAATTATTTTATAGAAACTTATATAGAATGAAATTTCATCAATAACTTTGAACTGACTCTATCAGTAGTTGAATTATTGATTGAATTCCTACGAATACAAAATCAATTTTCTGTCTTGGTGTTGATGACATCAAAGGCACTAGTCTGACATTATGCACCCAAAATATTATTATAGAGGAAGGTTTAAAATACAAAATCTAACCTAGAGGCGATTCACCCCAAAAATGGGGGAATCATTTAAAAATAAATTCTAAAATATATTGATGCTGGAAGAATTTATTAAATATTTGATACTGAAAAGATGATCCCAATACAAGTCATTCCAACGAACAGTGATCTCACAGTTGAAAAAAATGATGAAGATGAAATGATATCAACCCACACCATCACTGGATGATGAGTATACATGTATTACAGAATCCTAAATTCAGAAAATTGGAAATATAATTTCCCTTTTCCCTTTATGGATAAAATGTCTGAGAGAATAGGAAGAAATGAATTCTATTGTTTTATGGATTGATAGTCAGGATAAAATCAAATTGGAATCAGCCAAATGATTATTTTAAAATAACATTATCAGGTAAATTATTTACCTTCACCTAAAGGTGTATCTATTTAGTTATATTTAATGTAATAACAACCTTTCAATGTTTGATAGCACATATATTCTATAATATAGGGAGGAATTCACAAAAATTTTCATGGATGATTTTTTAGTTTCTGGAAGATATTTTGAGGTATAACTAAGTAAACATGAATTATACATACAATGATGTAATGTAAAATTCATGTTTTAAAATTGGAAATAATTAAAAAAATTATAGGATGTATAGTAATTGTAATAAAATTTATATGGATGAAATGGGTGTGCATCCCATTAAAATAAAATGGTTCAATGATTTACCTGAGCCCACAACAATAATGGCACAAGTAGATTTCTAAAACATCTCTGATTTTTTCAGTGATTCATGAAATATTTTATGAAATTTTAACGTACTCTAAAATGAATTTTATTAACATAAATACATTTGAATTCACTGATTACTTTTTTCAGAAATTCAACACTTAAGAAACACTTAGTAGTCACTCCAATAATTATTCTCTAGATTGGGGAAAAGAGTTTGAACAGATATGCGACTCCAATGATATCATTATTGGAACATACATTGGACAAGGAGTAGGTCACATATTCATCCTCATGTACTATTATAGTAACACACTATGTTACACTCAAGTAAACTATAAAAATATGTTGAAGTAGTTCTTCATAATTTTTCCTTTCTAGAAATTTCTCCCCTCTCTGGTGTTGCCAAATGTAACTGTGTACACTGATCATAAAACCCAATGATAGTTGATTAATAAATATGATTCCAAACCCATATTGATATAATGGATCTTATTTCTCCAAGAGTTTGAAATCATCGTCTAGGATACCAATGAAACATAATTTTGTTTGTTGATCATCTTTCCTGACATCCACTACCACTTATATAGGTTGATCACAACCTAGAAATAAATGTTGACTTCCCCAATGGAACAATATTAAACATGAAATTAAAACCATGGTTTCCATTAATTGAAAACTATTTCTTCATGATTTTTTTAAAACCATCCCTCTCCTACCAATAAATAAAATGATTTTTAGTTGAAGCATCAAAATATTACTATAATGATATAGTCCTTTTTATACGTTATGTTGATGTCTTATTACAAAATTCCATCCTAGTGGATGAAATCCCAAATTTGTTAGAAATTTTTCATTCATCCCCAACTATTGGAAATAATTTACTAGAATAAAAAATATTTTTCTTGTAGAGTTTCATTTTATTTCCCACACTCTACCAAGATGAAAGGGATCATTATCAATGCTATGATAATCGGCCAATGAATTGGAACCATTGGAAAAAAGAAATGAAATGACCCAAAACCCAATACTATAAGTATAAATATTCAATATGTGGTTAATAGATTTCATGGGACCATTTAACAATTCATATGAAACGTATTGTATTGTTGTTTTTGTTTAATACGTTTCAAAATGGGTAGAAACTGAAGGTACAACACATGAAACAAAAAAAGTAGTCATAAAATTCTTTATGAGAAATGTGTTCGCAAGGATAAAATATCCTAGACTACTCATTAGTTACTAGGGAACACATTTTACCAACAAATATATAAAAGGGTACTGGAAAATTATAGAATCATGTGTAACACATGAACTCCCAAACATCCACAAACATACGGGCATGTTGAATTGTCAAATATGAAAATCCAATAAATCCTCAAAAATTCCATGAACACAAGTCGATGGGATTGGTATATAAAGTTAGGTGATCCATTATGGGTATACTGAATTTCATAAAAAACACACATTTATACCACAACATATTTATAGATATATGGGAATCTATGCCATTTTCCATTAAAACTAGAGCATTGCTCATATTGGGTAATTAAGAAGCTCAATATAAACTCTATGAAAACTAAGGAATCTAGGACTATGTAATTGGATGAATTAGAAGAAATAAGAAATGATGGTTATGATAATTCTTGGATCTATAATGAAAAAATAATTAAATGGAATGGAAAACACATTTCGAGACATTTTTTTCCTAGGGAAAAAGGTCTAATTGTTCAAATCAAGAATAAAATTGATCCCTATGAAGCTGAATTTTATATAGTTAGGACCATTTATGATAATAAAAGTATTTAATTAAGGGAAAATAGTTATTTAAAAATAATATAGACCAGCATTAAATGTCAATGTTCAATGTTTGAAAATTTATTATGACCTCTTATGTAAGGGGTGTTTCATTAGCATGAAATTCATATAACCATTTAATAGTCAACATATCAATCTTAAACAAAGAAATTAATGAGAGGAAAACCAAATTAGGTCAGGCTAGATTATGATAGATATATATTTAGGATTTTTAGGGTATTCTTGGGGGAAAATATTAGGGTCTGATCCAATTTTGAAAAAATAGAGAATTATACATTATCCAACAACAATTCACGATGTGTATTTTCTATGAACAAATTTAAAAAAATTAAAAAATTACACATAAAAAATATGATTATGTGTCATGTAATTCTACTATAAATTTAGTTCATGAACCCGGGTTTCATGACTCATTACCTTCACACTCTCCATCTACTCTCTCATCACACCCTTCCTCATTCCCCAACCTCCTTCAACCACACTCTCGAGCCTCCCCCTTCTTCACCATCCTTCATCATCACCTCCCTACAACTGATCCTACGTCCAAAATAGATCAAATTAAGAATGTGATAAATCATATTACTGACCCCATGTCTAGAGAGATGTATCCTCCACTAGAGAAGCATTGATGAGGTTCAGTACCACCAACACCCCATGCATCTTCTTTCTCCACATATGCTACCATCCTTGAAGAGCCAATTGTTCTAGAAGACTCTCTATATAAATATAGTGGTCCATTTTAGGATGATCACCCACACTCATTCCTATAAATTAATGACCCAAAGAACCATGTTTCACTTAATTGGATATAGGTAAAACCAATGGGGGAAATAAAACTCTGAATATGGTCACCCTCAGATGCATCTAAATAAGGATGGAGGTTTATAAACCCTTCAACCACCTACATATGTCCTCCAACATTTATGATCATGAGGGGACATACCAAAAGCTATTTCGAATGTTTTTTTATTGTTTTGAGGTCACAGTTGGAAACATCCACATCAAATTAGGTGGATGACCTTATGATATTTCATTCATGGAGTTCGACATTGGCCTCAAAATTTATACAGATTACCTCTCCCTATATATGGTATACCCCACCTTTCACCTTGATCCATCCATGTACAATTCAAAGTGACTATGTAGGATGATTTCATGGGATTAAAACATTGAGAATGATCATAGGATTATGATGTCTATCCACCATAGAGTTCCAGCACTCCACATCATTCATAGGGCATTGACACTTCCTGGTACGCTCCTACCAAGTCTCATGGAAGTGTTATCCTGATGGGTATCATCATCCTCACTACACATATGGGAGGCCCGACCATCAACATGGACTCTTAGTTTTATTTCTATTATAGATCACATGTAGAGTGGATGCAAGGCATGTTGATGGGTGGAACGTTCATCGCTCATTTAACCCATCATCTCGGCATATTTTATGTTACCCTTCCAGTCACCGACCTCAGTCATATGGAGTCTATTAAATTCCAAATTCTAGAGAAGATAGATCATCTGAACAATGATGGTGAAACATATTAGTGTGATCCAGGATTCATTGAGGATGTTGAATATGCTCAATGTGATCGAGTAACAGACCCTACACCAGCTCCAGCTACCACGTATAGACCATCCCATGAAGCTTCCATTCTCAGCCCTGACCCAACCAAGTTATCTACATCTGTCACCACCAACTACCCTAATAATCATCCCCCATAATATGTAGAATATATATGGGATATGCATCTCTATGACATTGAAAATATGTATTGAATCTCCCAACACATTAATATCTATTTTTTCATAGTATCCTCATGTTACTACACTTACACCACCACCATCCCATGATACTTCTCAAACACCACTATCCCCTACTAGACCTTTATAATCTACCACCCATACTTCAACCAATACCTCGACCAACCTACAATAATAGATGATAGACCCTACTACCAAGCAAAAGTATCTGGAAGAACATGCCCAGATGAGCAAGGGAGTAGTAGTAACCCCGTGTACTGAGGTGCCTTTCATTGATCCAACATCTAGGTCCTAGAACACGCTCCAGATTGGTATATCCTCACCACCCACAACTATAATAGATTTTATAATTGTTGCATCGCCTTCTACAATAGATCAACCATCCCCTTATACCATTATATCCATCAACTAGGCAGGGCTGCTGCATCAATACTCTATTCGAGAGCAGACTATAGATGATCTATTTATGATTTTTATTTCTTATAATCTACCCCACACCCTTCCCCAATTATTTATGCTTCCAGGGTGATAATTTGTGTACTATATATATTCACATTCATTACGAAATCATTTCACTTCATATATATATGGATACTATTTTTTATTTATTTACATTGATTATTTTAAAATTCATTACACTATTATAGTAGCCATGTCAAGCTTCTCTACTACTTCTTTGGTCATTAATAAACCTATACCTCCGTTATCTACCCTTGTTCTATGAGTGACTCAACATTTGGATGATGATGAATTCTAGCTTCTGGAGATATATTTAGAGATATGTGTTCAAAATATGACACCACGATCATGGATACCTTTTTAAACCACACGAGATAGATTAATGGTGGGATCCTAATGTGTCAATCATAAGAAATGACCACAAGAGAAAGAGGATACTGCCCCCAGTAGTGGCATAAGATAGATGAGATCTATGTTGAGGGATGATACTGATTGATAATCTATTCCATCTTCCAGCCTGCTGATTTTAGTCTCAATACATTATTTGAGGCAACCCATATTTCATATGTTTTTCTCATTATTTGTACATATTTTAAGGACCCAATGTTTTATAAATGAAAATTATTTTCTTATAAATATGTCATAAAATCACATCAAAAGGAAAAATAATGAACTACTAATTGATAAGTGCCCTTCAAACATATGTTTTTCACTTATGTATTTGGAATTTCAAAAATCTGACATGCACAGTTGCAATTAGTATGTTATTTGGAGTCTGATAGGGAAAAACATAATTTTTGGTGCATAGTAACCTACCCTTATGAATAGTAACAAACCCTTATGAATAGTGATATACCCTAATGAATAGTAACCTCAACTATAATATTATAAAAATAATATTCATGTTTAATGTATGATATATCTATATTTTAGAATAAGTAAATGAATATTTTAAAACAGGTTTTTGATTATAAATTATAATTTTAATTAAATATTAAAATAATAATATTTATGAAATTATTTTTGAAAAATGGACTACATTTTTTTATTCTACACATCAAAAAATGGTTAGGGAGAATATTTGGGATTTTTATGAAATAATTGAATTTTGGATGAATAGTAAAATATGATAATTTACAATAAATGCTAAATAAGGGATTTATCGAGTCATTGATGATGTTCTGGTGATGTAAGCCCACTTGTTTTGGGATCAGATGATAAAATTACTATTCTTGGTCATGGAATAATTACTATAACTTTTCTTGGGAAGAAATAATAAATTAATGATTGTAATATTTTGAAAACCATCCTCTCCTCCACTATAACCCCCCTTCTCAATACCCCTTATCTTCACTCCTCTCAAGCCTTGTTCCTTGAAAATATTCTAACCAAATCTCTCACCAAGATCCTTCCCCACGTCCAAAAACTTCTATCCTCTTCATAATACCAAAACCTCTCACCTTATGAGGTTCTCAAAGGAGGAAGTCTCAAGAGGTAAATTCCTCTATCCAATTCCTTCATTTCTTTTAAGTTATTTTCTTTTTATTTCATTACTCACCTCCCTTAACCATAATAGTATGATAAATCCAGTATCATACATGTACTATAATGTTTTCATGCTAATGGGATATTTCATTATCTTCTCTCTTTTCCCCACCGTTTTTTAATGAAATGGAAGCACCGTTTGAGATGTGATAGTTTAGCACATTCAAGGACAATAGTTTATCAATTTCTTTTATAATAATTAATTATGATTATGAAACAATTTGAGTTATGGTGGAATAATATTATTATATATTTATTATACCATATTTTTATTTCTATAATCTTTTTTACAAATGCAATAATGTTATAAAAACAAAACATGTTGTTTGTAATCAAACCCACTGATTAACAAAAACGATTTTCAATATGGTTTTAAATAATAATTCAACTTCACTCTAAGTAACCTAATTAAAATTAGAACCATGTATTCTCCTATATGTGTAATAATATAATATACCATCAATTATGGACAAGCAATTTTATCTTTCATGTTTAATTGAACTTGAATATAAGTGAACCAATCCTTCAAAACCATGTAAACAAACTAGCCTGGACAATGAAATTGAACCACATAACTAATAACAAATAATTGAATGAACAGAATATGGTTATAATAAATCAATTTCATATATAATAGGTTCTGGAATTATTAATTAATAATCCTAATTTGTTTAGTCAGGTGTTTAATAACAAGTGTAGAACACCAATAGATTTAAGGTAAGGGATCTTCTCTATTTCACTCTTTATCAAGATTTTCCTCTATGCTATGGCTTTTTATGTGTAATAGAAAATGATGGGGTATGTTTATAAATAACCCCCATACTTATATATTTATTTATAAGGGATTAAAACCCCATTTCTCTCTCATAAATCCATCTTAGTTACACACGACACTATTCCACCGAAATTGTAACGAATTCTACCCGAAGCTTCTTTTTTTCTTTCGGTTTGACTTATCCTTCTTTCAAAATGGTGTTTTATTATATATTTAAGGGAATATTATGATTTATATTTAGTTTTACAAGAATCTTATATCTGGAACCTTTCATCGCTATCTTTTGGGGATATATATGTTTTTTAAATATTCCCTCCTGAGAACATTCCGATATGCAAACCTGTTTTAAGGGGATATCCCGAATTTTTACCCAAATTTCAAGGGAATTATATCCATTATTTTAAGAAACCATTGTATTTATAGAATCAACATTTTATTATTAAAACCTTATTTCTTCAATTCTTGTTTTATATAATATAATTTCATATTTTCTATTTGAAAATCTCTATAGTATTTTCCTTAAAACCACACAAAAATGTTTTAATGCAAATGATTCTAAAATACATTTATTATATGTTGTCACATCTGTTTGACACCACATACCATGTTATTTGGATATTTTACCCTATAAAAGTCCATGAATGTTCTAATCCTTTCCTTTCATGGAAACATTTGTGATATGGCCATTGATTATGATTTATGTCATGATTCTGGTACCCAATTCATTCCATGGGTACCCTTATGTTTATGTATGGTTTATAAAGTATAATTATCTAAGTCGTAAGAATATTTATGTGGAAATAGTATTCATGAAAATGTTGAGATGGGTGCACCCATATAGCACTCTAATGCATTGGTTAAGGTTAAGTCTCATGAGATGCGAAGTGAAATGGGATTTGCGGTTATCCTTGACCTGTACTGAAATGGGAAACGAGATTAGCGGTTAGCCTAGACCCGTAAAAAATAAATGTTTTATGATTCTGTTACATCAATATGATTCCATGTTTATATGAACCCATGCTTATATGATACTATTTCATATTTTCCATGCTTTGGATATCATTATGTCATGCCTCCTAACTCATGTGCTTAAGATGTATTCTTATGTTCATTCCCTTATTGGTATTTTTAGCTCATCCCTTTGTTCATGTGTTCCCCAGGGTACCCTATGAAGATTTAAGGACTCAAATGAAGTTATAAACTCATTATGGAAAATAAATAAATAAGTATTTTTTTAGCCCCATGTTTTATGTTATATGTACATAGTCTTCCAAGACACTAGACTTAACGATCCTTGCCTTTTACTCTGATGATTAGTTATGCTTGAAATCATGAAATGTTATATATAAAAGGCTTGGGTCTCTATAGTTGGTATCAGAGGATGGTTAGGTTCTTTTTGGATATTAAGAATAGAGAACCTTAGTGAGAACGATAGGGATGAGACTAAGTACAAAGAAATCATGAATTTTATTGAGTATTGAGTAAGTGGTTAATCAAGAAAATACATCAATGTATGGATATGAGAAGGTAGAGGAAGCTCTAGCACAGATGTATCTAGGGGTGAAGCCTAAAAACACTGCTTTGAGCTAGACTTGAATGAGAACTTCTGCATGAAAATGGGCCTTACTGCACTCTTGGTTACTATACTCTCGAGAGATATTCTTTGGTAAATTCATGAGCTTAGTAAAACAATTTGTAAGGGAAAAAACAAGACCATAAGAATATAAGTTAAAAAATAGATCGAGGATAACCTGGATATAAACCTAAGGAATAACAAGATATGATTTACTTCTTCTTTATTTGTTTATACATTAATGTTCAATGTTTACTTTTTTATGTTCAATATATAATAATTCAAGACCTCTAATTGTATGTTCATTTTCTTAGATAATTGAAGGAAATAGAAGAACATATTCCAACAACCAATGTGATAAGAAATGTGATAATTTCTCTGATGATATGCCTCATATGACAGAAGTGGGTTCTAAATCATTACGGCAGTACTTGCTCAGTTGGATCGAGTTATGAATAATAACATGAATAAGGTGGAACATCCTCCTCCTCCACGGAAACAATAAGTTGACAAAGAATCCTTCATGCGGCAACAACCTACAATGCTTAGAGGATCTTCTAATCCCCTCCTTGCAGAACAATGGATTAACTCTATTGAATAATTATTCTCCATCCTCTAGTGCTCGAAAGAAGAGAATGTTGTACTGGTGGTCTATCATTTTGATGGGGAATATAATCGGTGGTGGACACTGATTAAGAATACAAAGTACCAATAAAAAATTGATTTCATAGATTTTGAGGAATTCAAGAGGATGTTTTTCAACATATATTTTCCACGAACCCTCCGTCTCTAGATGGAAAGAGAGTTCTTCGAACTCATGCAGAAGGAAGATCAGTCCATTGGGGAATATGAAGCAAACATTAAAAAGCGTGCAAGGTGCACCTCTGGATTTGTCACGAACACTGAAATCAAGGTGGGTCTCTTCTTTAGTAGACTAAAGTAGAGTCTATGAAAATAATTGGCAATTCAGTACTTCAACAGCCTTGAGGAGATTGTCCATTGTGCCCTCAAGGATGAAATGGAGATTAAAGACTCTCAATGGTCTTGTGGGCCCAATAAAAAGAAGGAGAAAATGGAGAACAACATGGGTGGTTCAACAAACAAATACCATGATGGAAGGGAGCCTCACATTCCCATTTAGAGAGATTATGGGAATAATCTTCTTGGTAACTGTCTTAAGGGAAAAAATAATTGATTCGAATGTGGAAAGTCTGGTCATCATTCCAAGAACTACCGAAGGGATATGAAAAATCCATATAATATTGAAGAAGAAAGGAAGATTCAGATAAAAACTCACCCTGAAGTTTAGTGTTACAACTACAAGGAGCATGGGAATTATGCGAACAATTTCCCTAAGATGAGGATTTTCGGAGGAAATCAACAACATCCTCCAAGGAAAGAAGGAAGGTCTTAGGCTATCACTACTGCTGAGGTAGAGCCAAACAATGATGTGGGGATAGGTACAATAGTTATTCATTCAATAATAGTGAATGTACTATTTGATTCTGGTTCTACTCATTCATTCATATCTTTCATGTTTAGTATTACTATTCAAACAACACCTCAAAATTTGGAGGAAAATTTATCTGTGAGAACAGAAAATGGGGAAATTATTGCATTCATGGTTTATAACTCCTCCCTGGTTAACCTTTGTATATTGAACCTCCCAGAAAATCTCATCATACTTCCTTTAGTAGAGTTCGAAATTATCTTGGGCATTGATTGGTTATATTTTGACAAGGGAAAAATCAACTGTCGGGAAAGGGAGATCACTCTTCACATCCGGAAGCATCTTCTGATTCTTTACAAATATAAGGATGAATATGAATCTCCTTTCAAATAATAATCTCATGTTTGGATAATATTTCTTTATGTGCAAGCATATATATCACAAATGATTGAGAAAAGGAGATAATCATGTTTAAAGACATGCCCATCGTGAGGGATTACACAGATGTATTCCCTGAAGAGTTGCATGGTCTTCCTCCTAATAGATATATTGAGTTCTCAATTGAACATGTCCCTGGATCTCTACCAATATCAATGACACCAAACAAAATGGACACCATAGAGCTGGTAGTGATGAAGAAGTAGTTATAGTAGAATATGGAGAAGGGTTTATATGCCTGAGTGTTTCACCGTGGGATGCTCCAGTCCTCTTAGTCAAGAACATGGATGGATCAATGTTCCTATGCATTGATTATTGTGAGCTCTATAAATTCACGATATAGATAAAGTATCCCATTCCATGAATAGATGACATGTTCAATCAGCTTTGTGGGGCCAGTTATTTCTATAAGGTGGATCTTCAGTCGGGATATCACCAACTAAAGGTGAGGAAGGAAGATATTTCCAAGAAAGCCTTTCAAACAATGTATGGACACTATGAGTTCATAGTGAAGCCCTTTAGACTTACTATTTCTCCAGAAATTTTCATGGATTTAATGAATAAAGTCTTTAGAGATTACCTAGACAAATTTTTGGTAGTATTCATTGATGATATTCTGATATATCCCTAGATCAAGGGGGAACATGAAGATAATTTGAATACTATGATAATAAATTTGTGAAGGGAGAAGTTGTATGAAAAGTACAGTAAATGTATGTTTATAATGGAGGAAGTATCATTCATGGGGCATGTTATCACTAAAAAAGGGATAACATTGGACCCTTCAAAGATAATGTAAATTGACATGTTTCATTGTCCAACTTCTGTAATGGAGATCTGTAGCTTTTTAGGTAGAGCTAGGTATTTTCAACGATTCGTGAATAACTTTTCACGATTGTCAAACCTAATGACCAAGATGACATGAAAGGGCGTAATGTTTTTCTGGACATAGAAATGTGAAGATTGTTTCAAGGAGTTGAATAATAGGCTTATCACTTTCCCTGCACTCACACTCCCTTCAAGTGGGAAACTATTTGTGTGGTATAGTGATTCTTCTAAAAAAGGGTTAGACTGTGTGCTAATGAAAAAAATGATAAAGTGATAGCCAATGCCTCAAGGAAACTAAAAATCCACGAGAAAAACTATCCTACGCATGATCTGGAGTTAGCAGTAGTGATCTTTGTGTTGAAAATCTAGCGGCATTATCTCAATTGAGAGAAATGTGAGATATATACTGAACACAAGAGTCTCAAATATATATTCCAACAGAAAGAGATTAATTTGTGCCAGTGAATATGGATTGATCTCATCAAATATTATGACTGCTCAATCCACTACCATCTCGATAAGGCAAACAAGCTGGAAGATGCTCTAAGTAGAAAAGATCATGCATCTTTATCAATGTTGAGAATTGAAAAGGATCTTATCTTTTTAGAGTTGAAACGTATGGACATGTAAATAATTAAGGGTTTAACATCATCAATCCTTTCACAAATTATTTCTCTACCATCCCTCTTGGAGAAAATAAAGGAATCTCATAGAAAATATTTGGAAATTCAAAAAAGTGTGGAAGCTATAAAAAATGGGAAATCCTCCGATTTCAAAATTGACGAGGAAGGAGTTGTAATATTTGGGACATGATTTTGTTTACCATCCGATCATGAGATAAAGAAGGGTCTATTGAATGATGCACATTGCTCGACCATATCTATCCACCTAGGGAGCACAAATATGTATCAAGATCTCCAAGAAAACATTTAGTGGGACAATATGAAAAGGAAGATTACTGAATATACATCAAAGTGCCTCATATGTTAGAAAGTGAAGGCTGAGAGACTAAATACTATGGGGATGATTAAACCCATACCCATACCAGCATGGAAGTTGGAGAACATTACCATGTACTGTTTCACTAGATTTCAAAGACATATAGAGAAAACAATGCTATATGGGTTATTGTGGATCGTCTAATGAAGACAACTCACTTTATCATGATTGAAGATGACTTCTCATTGGATCAACTTTAATAGATTTAAATCAAAGAAGTGGTAAGGCTACATGGAGTACGATTATCTGTTGTAACTAATCATGATCCGAGATTCACATCAATGTTCTTGAAAAGTATCCAAAATGCTCTGAGCATCGAAGAAAACTTCAGTATGACCTATCATCCTCAAACTGATGGTCAATTTGTGTGAACTATTCAGACACTGGAAGACAAGTTGAGAGCGTGCTATATGGAATTAAAAGGTGGATAGGACCAACATCTTCCACTAGTTGAATTTTCGTACACAAATAGTTTCCACTTGATCATCTAAATGGCACAATATAAATCCCTTTATTGGAAAAGGTGTAGAACACCGACATGTTGGGATGAAGTCGGTGAGCGTATGCGGTTTGGAACTGAAATGGTTGAAGAAATGGTTGAGAAGGTGAAATCCATTCAACAACTTTTCAATGAAGCCCTAAGTCGATAGAAGAGTTATGAAGATAACAATCGATGATACCTTGACTTCAAAGTTAGAGACATGGTATTTCAACTCATATCTCTATGGAATAAGGTCTTGAGGATTGGGAAGAAAGGGATGTTATTTCCCAGGTACATCGGCCCCTTCAGGATCCTTAATCGATTTGGAGCTGTGGCCTATCAAATGGAACTTCCACCTACCAAGTCAAAAGTACATGATGTCCTTCATGTATCCTTTTAAAGGAAGTATATTCCAGACCCTTAAAATGTAGTCTTTTTTAAGGTGGTATAGTTGGAGGATGATCTCTCTTACTTACAAGGAGCAATTAGTGAAGATCTTGGATCATATAGACAACATTATACGCAAAATGACAACTCATCTGTTCAAGGTACTATAAAGAAACCATAAGTAAAAAGTGGAAACATTGGAACATGAGGAAGAAATGTGGGAAAAGTTCCCACACCTATTTTTGTCTTAGAATTTAAACCAAATTTTTTACGGTGAAATTTCATAATGGTGGAAGAATGTAACGACACAATGTTTTATAAATGAAAATTCCCTTCTTATAAATATGTCATAAAATCACATTAAAACACAACATAATGAACTACTAAGTAATAAGTGTCTTTAAAACATAATTTTTTGACTTTTGTATTTGGAATTTTGGAAGTCTGACAGACACGGTTGCAATCAGTATGTTATTTGGAGTCCAATAAGGAAAACATTATTTTTGGTGAATAGTAACATACCCTTATGAATAGAAACATACCATTATGAATAGAAACATACCATTATGAATAGTGATATACCCCAATGAATAGTAACTTCACCTATGATAGTATAAAAATAATATTCAATTTGAAATTATGATATACATATATTTTAGAATAAGTAAATAAATGCTTTAAAACATGGTTTTGATAACAAATTTTAATTTTAATTAAATATTAAAATTATAATATTTAGAAAATTATTTTGGAAAAATGGACTTAATTTTTGGTTTCTACACATTGAAAAATGATTAGGGTGAATTTTTGGGATTGTTTTGAAATACGTGAAATTTTTATGAATAGTAGAATAAGCTAATTGATAATAAATGCTAAATAAGGTATTTATTGAGTCATTGATGATGTTATGCTGATGTAAGACCACTTGTCTCAATATCACATGATAAAATTACTATTCTTGTTCATGGAATACGTAATATTCTTTGTTTTGTGGAAAAATAATAAATTAATGATTATAATATTATGAAAACCCTCCTCTCCTCCACTATTACCCCCCTCACTCCCCATTACCTTCACTCCTCTCAAGCCTTGTGCGTTGCCAATATTCTTCCCCAATTACTCCCCAAGATCCTCCCCCACGTCCAAAATCTCATATCCTTATCAAAATACCAAAACCTATCCCCTTAATAGGTTCTTGAATGAGGATGTCACAAGAGATAAATTCCACTGTCCAATTCCTCCATTTCTTGTAAGTTCTTTTCTTTTTATTTTGTTCCTCAACTCCCTCCACCTTAATAGCATGATAAATCCAGTAACATACATGTAGTGGAATGTTTTCATGATAATGTGATATTTTATTATCTTCTCACCTTTCCCCACCCTTTTATTTGAATGTAATTAAAGCACCATTTGAGATGTGCAAATTTATCACATTCAAGGACAACCATTTATCAATTTCTATTATAATAATTAACTTTTGTCTTAAAACCATTTGAGTTATGGTTAATCTAGATTATGATATATTTAATATATCCTATTATTTGTTCTGTAACATTTTTGTACATATTTTATTAATTTATAAAAACAAAACATGTTCTTTGTAATCAAACCCACCGATTAAAAAACGGTTGCCACTATGGTTTTAAATAATAATTCAACTTCACTCTAAGTAACCTAATTAAAATTAAAACCAATTAATCTCTAGTATGTACACTAATATAAAAAAAATTCAATTATGGACAACCAATTTCATCTTTCATGTTTATACGAACATGAATATAAGTGAACGGATCCCTTAAAACCAAGTAAACAAAGGAGCCCAGACAATGAAATTGAATTTTGTAACTAATCCAAAAGGATTTAAATGAACTAAAAAGCGTAATAATAAATCAATTACATATATAATCAGTTCTAGACTTATTAATTAATAATCCGAAATTTTTCATTCAAGTCTTTAATAACAAGTGGAGAACACCAACAGATTTAAGGTAAGAGATCCTTTCTATTTCACTCTTAATCATGATTTTCCTCTATGGTATGCCTTTTTATGTGTAATAGAAAATGATGGGGTTTGTTTATTCACCTCCACCATACATCCCTATTGATTTATATGTCATGAGATACCCCATTTCTATCTCATCGATCCGTCTTAGTTACACACGACACCATGCCTTCAAAATCATAACAAATTCTACCTAAACCTTCTTTGTTCTTTCGGGTTGCCTTATCATTCTTTAAAAACTGTGTTATATTATCTATTTATTTGAGTATTTTTAATTATGTTTAGATTTAAAAGATTCTTATATCATGTCCCTTTTATCACTTTATTTAAGGTAAATAAATGTTTTTAAAAGATTCCCCCCTTAGAACTTTCCGATAAACAAACCTGTTTTAAGGGGAATTCCGAAATTTTTATGAAACATTCAAGTGCACTCTATCCTCTATTTTAAGACACAATTGTCTTCATAAAATCATTATTTCAATATGAAAACCTTATTTCTTAATTTCTGGTTTTATATAAATGAATTTCATCTTTTCTATTTGAAAATGTCTATAGTATTTTCCTTAAAACAGCAAAAAAGTATTAATGCTAATGATTCTAAAATACAATTCTTATATATTGTCACATGTATTTGACACCACTTAACATGTTATATTCAAAATTTACTCTATTAACGTCCATGCATGTTTTAATTATTTCCTTTCATAGAAACTTTATTGATACACCCATTGATTATGATTTATGACATGATTGTGGTACCTAATTCTTTACATGGGTACCCTTATGTTTATGTATGGTTGATTATGTATGATTATATATGTGCTAGGAATATTTATGTGGAAAGAATATTCATGAAAATTTTGAGATTAGTGTGCCCAGATAGCACTCCAATGCATTGGGTATGGTTAAGTCTCATGAGATGCGGTGTGAAATGGGATTGGTGGTTAGCCTTGACCCGTAATGAAATGGGAAGCGGGATTGGTGGTTAGCCTTGACCCATACTAAAGAAATGTTTTATGATTTGTCCACATATTTATGATTCCATGTTTATATGATCCCATGCTTATATGATATTATTACATATTTTCCATTCTTTGAATATCATTACGTCATGCCTCCTAACTCATATTATTAAGATGCATCCTAATGTTCATCCCCTTACTGGGCTTTTTAGTTCATCCCTTTATTCACGTGTTCCCCAGGGCACCCAATGTAGATGTAAGGGCTCAACGAAAGTTATAAGAACTTTATAGAGATTAAATATAGAAGTTTTTTATCCCCATGTTTTATGTTATATGTACCTAGTCTTCCAAGACACTAGACTTAACTATCCTTGGCTTGTAATCTGATGATTAATTATGATTAAAATCATAAAATGTTATATGTAAATGGATCTGGTCGCTATACTTATACTATTATTTTAGTTATAAATTCATATATTTATCATTTTATACATCAATAAATTTGAAATTTATTGTATTCACATAGGGGCATTTATATAAAACATCATTCATATGTTATTCATCTTATACACATTCCTATTTTACTACTTAGAAAATGTATGAACCCAATGGAATAATGTTTTACCTACTACAGGGTTTTTATTTTTAACAAAATATACAGGTATCCTAAATCAAAAATCAAAATTGACCATGTTTCCCCATGGTGTTCCAATCAATACAGGGATATCTCGATTCCTTATTATTAATTATAAGAATTTCCATTTACATAATCTATACATTATCTGTAATAATCCACTTAGCATACATTAATTGAATGTAAGGACACTATATCATTTTAATAGTGGGTGATGTATTATTTAGTCTCAGTATTTATACACTTGAATTATTTATTATTTATATTTACCTTGGATTCATTTTTCAATGAAATATTTCTTTAAACCAGAAACTCATTACAACAATTTTAATAAAAGAAAATGTTATGTTAAAAATTATTGGAAGTCCATATTTTGAAATAATTTATATTTGTAGATTTATTATTGAGTTTATAATTTAATTTATTTCAAAACTTTTGAAGTAGATTTTAATTGACATATTACTTGATTATAAACCCTTAGTGATTTATGGTTTTCTATATTTACTCCTATTACTAAGAGGATTTTCAACCTAGGATTTCATAATCATTTCTGATCATATATCTTGACTGACACTAAGGACATGTAAACCTATCTGAACTATCATTGAGATATTGTTGATTATATGACTAAAAGATATATAATTTTACTATTATTGATGCAATATTTGTTGACAAAATTCTTCTTGATACCCACCATACATTTTTCATTTCATTTATCACTTATTTTACATGAAATACCTTAGTAGAATGATGTTATTCCAAGATGATTATCCTTTTCTACCCTTTTATTTGTATTATTCATGACATCTCATTTAACAAGTGTGGGGTCTATTTTTTAGGGAGCGAATATGGGATTACTTTACTATTTATATGTATTGTAGTGCATACCATACTATTTTATTTCGATCCTTGTGTAATACTTGGTTTTTATGCATATAATATTCCATTAAAATAATAATAATGAAAATGAAAAAATATTATTAGGTTCTATATTAGGAACATCAAAAATCACCATTTCCAGACCGTTAAATCATGTGAAGGTGTATATGTGGTTAGTGAATGGATGTGAGATCTCACATAGAAATGAATTTTAGAAAATAAATAACATAAAATGAACATGAATATAATATGATACCTTCTAAACTCAATTGATATATTCATAGATCTAAATAAGCTATTAGGAACATGGAATTTATTTGATATGGGATGAGTTATTTCATTACAATGTTCATGAAAATCATTTAGTATACTTTAGAGCTTACCCTTGTTTTTTGGGGTTGTTATTTTCACTATCTACCCACCATACCTCAGCCTCAGAGTCATTTTACCATTTTTACTAAAGCCCTCATGATTAATATTGTACATGTATTTACAAAGTGGATATGATGGAACCATTTCAAGCCTATAGTTAGGAACATGTATTCAAAGTATGATCATAAATCTAATTTCATTTTACGTTATGTAAATGGAGAAAATTAATATGAGGTAAGATGAAAATGTGCATACAATTTAAGGACCCGTTAATAAATTGAATGTAAATATTAAGAATCTGTTTAATGAACTTATGTATGGAGCATACCATATTTTATAGGAAGAGATGATTCTAGACACTACCATTTTGAACATACAATAATTTTTATTTCCCATATTATAATTATGTTTTCCTCTTTTATGAATTTATTACTTTTTTATATCTATATAGAGATTCTTTTTTATGAGGATTATTAATTGGTCTAGTGTGGGGAAATATGATAATATGATATTATATTTACATTATAAATTCATTTGAAAATCGATTATGTATGTTTTACATGATAATGTACCATGTATGCGTTAATTAATTTAGGAAATTGGATTTCATGGTTTTAAAGAAAAAAATGGAAAAATGGACCAAAAAAGGTCATTACACATTGTGAAACTCACTTACACAAAGTGTTGTCAAATTTCAATGTATATGAAAAGTTTTTAAGAATTTCATGAAATAATTACAAGCAATTACTTGATTATAAAATTTAATTTATAAATACATTTCATGTAATGTTTGAATTTTAAATCCCACATTAAAGATCTAGATCATAGGAAGGAACATGATGTGAAGGCCAGTTTCACATATTGAAGGGATTCAACAAAAAAATCATGAATATCTAGGATGAGATTCATGTTTGATTCACGTAGGATATAAATTTGTGGAGGAATTCATCGATTAGAATTACATGACATGTATACCCATTATACATCATGTAATATCATGATTATTTAGGTCTAGTAGGCATGCAGTAGGCAAACTGGTCCGAATAACTTGTTTTATCTCATGTCCCCATGTTCATTCTTCTCTATTCTCTCTCAAATCAACTATTATCCTTTAATTTTTTAATCGAACATATATCCAAGAACTATAGATTAAATTTTTCAAAGCATTCATTGTTATTTTACATTTCCTAGCCAAATTGTGTGCATTCTCTTTCTCAATTTCCAATTGATGATGAATCCTTTCTACATTCTTCCCTATTTTTGTTCCAAGTATGTATTTAGTTCAAATTTTGATTTATTCAAGATTTTAATTCTTATTCTTGATTTATATATCAATAATTGCATCATAAAAAAATTTTAATGGTAAAATCATTATGATTTAAATTCATTATTTTATCTTGATTAATTCTACCGTGAGTGTATAAAATGCTTAGTGTACTGGTCAATAGTAGTGTTTTATAGTTTTATTTTATAATTAATTATAAACATGGTTACCCTATGTATAGTAATAAGGTTAAATAAATTTTTTTATATTTTTTTAGGAAACCCTAAACAAATGAAGTTTGAATGAACAACCCTGACCTAATAAGACTAGAATATGTTACAACCAATAGCCTATGACGATTTATTCTTTAGAATATAGGTTTAATGAATCAAATTTATAGGTATCTATAGTGCAAGGAATAGTTACCTCTTATGTATATCTAGTTGGTTTGACCATTTTTTACTAGTGACATTTTGATGCTTCACAACCTAAACCATATGACTATTCCATGTTAGGACTAAAATTATTCTTTTACATGAAACCCAAAATTGATCATCATCCATATTCTATCTCTACTTTTCCTCACAAATCCCCAATCATTAATTCATTCCCAAACCAAATGAAAGTCCGAGGAATCCAACACATAGGGTTCAAAGCCATAATTCATTTCATCAAATTTAATTTTCATGGGACTGACCCAATACTATCACTTTACTACATGTTGGTAGAAAGTGTATGTTTGAAAACAAATTTATTTTTACTGTAGCCAATGAGAATGATTCAACATGTGAGGAAACAAAATCTTTACTACTTTAGGGAATGAAAATGTTTATGCTATTGAACATAATTCTTTATTTTATCAAAATGTTTCCTCATTGACTGCGATTCACAATGAATCATAGCTTTCAAATATAATAATTGGCCACTAAAATATTAATTCACTTAAAATTATTAATAGGAAAGGATTAGTCAAGGATCTACCAAAACTATACTTCAAAAAAGAAAAAGTCAGTAACCCCTATAAAAATGTAGACATAAAAATATTTATTTTAAATTAATGAATTAATTTTCAACTATTCAACCTCTTTTGCAAGATCATATTGTTTTGGGAAATCAAGAGTTTCAAGTGAAAATTTGAATCATTATGTTCATATGAATGAAGAAGAATTTTGTAGGGATACTTGGTTATTTGTTTATCTCACAAAAGTTAATCTTTCACATATTTTACAAAGTATGCTAGATCCATAAAAACATTAAGTGGACATAGAATTAATACCCAAAGAAGTGAACATGTTCGTGAGTTTGAAAATAATAACTTTGAATTTTTTTCTGAAAAAATGGTCATTTTTATAATTTCTCTTATCCTAGGACCCCTCAGTAGAATGATGTTTCATAAAAAAGTAATTTGACACATAAATATATACCTAATACCATGCTTAATGAATATTACTGACCAGTCTATTTTTTGGAAGAAGCTGTGAATATAGCCCAACATATAATCTACAGATTTCTAATTAATAAATATATTGAAAATGAATTCTTATGAGGTTTGGATAAAATAAAGACTAAGGATAATTACATTATATTTTTTTGGTTAAAAATAATTATTCTTAACTGTAAGGATATCCTAGAATTTTTTTATCCAAATGTGATTCTATAATTTACTTGGATTATTAAACATCCTTTAAATATTATATTGTTTTCAATAATAAGACCTTGATTATGGAAGATTTTTTCATATAAAATTTGATGATATAGGTTCCCTTGATCTTAAGACCTATTTATAAACCTTTAGGATAATTTATAAACTCTTAATATAAATTTCAAAACTACTTATTCTACTATAAAATAATAATAAAAGCATCAAATTTTGAGGAATTTCTTGAACTTTTAAAACCCGTACCTATATAAGATCCAGAGGTGAGTAGACCTACTTAATATATATATATCTATGGACCCTTATTTATTATACCTTAGATAATATATTTAGAGGCCGAGATAGGGGTACACATACTTGATGATATCTAAGAAATTAGTTTTAACATCAATCATTACTGTCTCATCATGAACTAAATAACATCAATGAGGTAATTAATGATGATTTTTTTGAAATGGAAATGTAAGAAGAATTAAATCAGTTAGAAAGAAAAAAATAATGGGAACATTTTGGTATACCCAAATGAACCATGACGATATGAACTAAACGGGTGCTTAGAAACAAGGTAGATGAATCATAAAATATAGTAAGAAATAATGTTTGAAAAGTTACACAAGGATATAATCAAGAATAAGGAATATTCTATTAAGATACCTTTTCTATAGTATCAAGACTCAAGTAAATTAGAATAATTAATTCTTATGCAGATCATCTTGATTTTAAACATTATCATATAGATGTCAAGATTCCATTTTTAAATGGGTATATATGTGAGGATTTTTTTTAATAGCCCCCAATTTTTGAAATCACCATTTACCAAATACCATTTTCAAATTAACAAAATCTTTATATGGTTTATAACAAGTTCCTAGAGCTTGGTCTGATATGATCTGATCCTATCTTAATTAGAAAGGTTTTTCAAAAGGTATATTTGATCCTAAAATTTTTATAAAATGAATTTCAAAAGAAATATTACTTTTACAAATCTAAATGGATTTTATTATTTTGGGATCTTAAAAAAATTCCATATGTAATGATTTTTTCAAAATGATAAAAATTGAATTTGAAATGTTTTTAAGGGGTGAAATAAAATTATTTATTTGTTTTCATAATTTTTAATATAATTGAGGAATTATTTTCAATCATTGTAAATATTAAAAGTATGTTTTAAAAATCATTAATAGGGATAACAAAAAGAATAGGGATACTCCCATGAGTAGTACTTGTAAGTTATATCTTTATAAATTTGGGAAGATAATGGATAACAATAGTTGATGTGGTATAATTTGAATACGTCTCTACCATAACTATATATGACCAGATATTATGTTTAGTTTGTGTATGTGTTCTATCTTTCAATAAAATCAATAAGAGATACACTTGGATGCTATAAAAATAATTTTTAAATACCTCATCTATACCAAAAAATTATGATTATTTTACCCAAGACTATAGTAATTGGATTTTGTTAGTTATTTAGATTCCAATTTTGGTGGATGTATGTTAGATAGAAAAATAAGCTCTAGAGCATGCTAATTTTTGAGCAGGCATCAAGTTTTTACATGTAGTATGAAACCAAATTTTCTTGCATTTTATACCACCGAAGATGAATAGAAAGAAGAAGGTTGATAGTGTGTGGATATTTTTTTTGATTGAACACACATTAATAAAAAATGAATATCAATTTTCATATGTCCCTATAAAATATGATAAAGTTAAAAGAATCATATATCAAATTATAGAAAAAAACATATTGATGTATGATATCACTTTTTGAGAGATAATTTCCCAAATGGATATATTACTCTTGAAAACATTGGTATAAACATCAGCTTGATGATATATTCAATGTTACATTAAATTATGATAGATTGAATTATGTAAAACATGAATTATGTATGATAAAATGTGATTATGTTTAATTTTATATTACTTCTCACCATTTTGAATTTTCCACCATTGAAATTATCTCCCACGGTCTTCTCACCATTGGAATTCTCACCATTCAAATTATCACTATTGAACTACTCTCCATCAAAGTTCATGCCATTAAAAAATTAACCATTGAACGTGTTTCTTTTATAAATGTTTCTTGCCTATTTTAATTTTTTCTATTTCATGCTCCATGTTTTAAACCACCAGTTCTTATTTCATTTATAGTTTATTTTACATCCCTATTTTTAATTTACCATAATTACTATTTTTGATTTTATTGGATCCCAAAAAATCCTGAATGATAAATGTGGTACTTTGTTTAATTTCAATGCTCACTCTCTCCTCATGCCAATTTCTCTCGATCCTTGTGAAATAATTTTCTCCCATCCATCAATCATTCCCTTAAACTTTTACCAAGACAAATTATTCAACCTCCATGGATAGAGTGATGTGACCTTCAATGTCTTCACCAGACAAGTCTTGTTTTGTAATGAAACAGAAAAGGGAACCAAGTCATTCTTCACATATCGAAGCAGTTACCCCTGATCATTCAAACATTGTTTTTGTACACAAAATGGTTGTTGAAGTAGAATAAATTATTTAAATAAAATCCTTATTGATGGATTTTATACAAAACCAATGAAATATGTAATAATTATTAACATGTAAGAGTTTATTTTATCGTAATTTTTTTTATTTGTTATATCTGTATGTGATGTTTGGTTTTGAATAAGAAGAAGAATACATTGTAAAAACAAGGATTAATTGTCATAGAATTTTCCTTTCTTCATGTCAATGGGATAGTTTTTCAAAAGTGCCATAGGAAGGTATGTTCACTGACTACCGAAGAACCATTACAGATTATGGTGATTATTTCAGCTATAAATAATCCATTTGTGGGTTGAATGGATATGGGGCAGTTATAAGACTGATTGCTTTAGAGCTAGACAGAGAGTGTAAATTCCGCTTAATGTTTATCTAACACCTATTCTACCCAATAATTAGTTACCTTTATACTCTATAGTATCAATATGTGTAATTTATTTTACTTATTTAAAGAGGACACAAGATAAATACTTGTATTCATCATATTCATCAAATTCAAGAAATGATCAAACCTACTTGTAAATAAAATTCTATAATTTATCCGAAGTTTATTTCTTTCATACATACAGAAAAAGGATTAGTTAAAGAAATCGAATAATATGTAGTATATTATGGTATATTCTGTGTCACCATGATTATTTATAGAAGGAAGTAGATCAACTAGAACCCTTATAAAAAGTAGTGGGTAGCTGATAGAAAAAACTATATGATGTGTTTAATCCTATAGATCATACTTCTAGAAAAAGAGACCTTGTTGACCATAGAATAGAGCCTAATGAAATTGTTGAGTACTCTAATAGTTATAAGGATGAATAAGATTCTACCCCAAGAGAAGTATCAGAAAATTATTATTATATTAACGATGTATGTGACCATAACCAATCTAAAAGATCTCCTAGTATCACTTATGGATATCCTAGTCCACATAGTATTCTCCCCAAAATAGAGAAGTTTGTAAAAGGTGAGGAGGAGGTGACTAATGTCCCTAGAGAAGATATGTTCAATAGTTTCTATAATTATGATGATGACAATGGTAATAGTGATAAATAAGATGAAGAAGTAAGTGAAAATGAAGATGATGACAATGATGAAGGATTATATACTGTTTGTTCTGGAGGGAAAATTAAAATATAGGATTTTGAGATTCATAATGATCTTCTAAATTCACAGGTTTTTTCTATTTATAGATCAGAGGAAATTCTGTGTATTATTGGTTAGATTGATGATTCTGTGAGAAACAGGCTTATGAATATGTTGGGGGAGAGAAATACCCATTCCATTGGAGTCATCGTGTTTTTTATGTTGATGTTGATTAATACCCTATGTCTATTTAAGATGACTAGATAGAGTCTGATCTAGTTTTTGTTGAGGAAATGAAAATTATTTCTATTTTTAGGATCATATTGCGTAATATATAAAAGTAGATAATTTATAGAAGATTGTTGATGATCAATGATCTGTTGAGACACATGTTGGTGTTCAGTTGAGAGATGTGGCATCTTTTGGTAAGCCTTCTCTCGATGATCACTTTGATGATGAAACTTTTGATGAAGAGATAATATTTTATACCTCTATTAGTTTACCTACTATATAAGTATGTATTTATTGATTTATTTAGTGGTTTTGATTTATGTTAAGCCTCCAAAATTTATTATTTACTTAAATTTAGAGGAATGATTCTTGTTTCCAAGTAGTTCACAAAATAATTCCTAAAATAACATTATTAAAAAATGATATCTTAAAGGATCAATGAGAAATCATATTATATTACTGGTTTCATGGAAAAAATTTTATTTGAGAGAGATTATGCATCTTATTATCCATAATTTGTTGTTGATATGGTAACTGAGGGTGACTTGAAGGTTTTAAATGAATTGATATTTTATTAATTTTGTATTCTTTTGAAAATTAAATAACAACTTAATACTATGATAAGTCAACAAGATTCTATATATCTGTTTTATTTGGTGACCCTCCATATTCAAATGAAGATGATTTACCATGTCCAATATGTTTAAATTGAGAATAAATTGTTTGAAAATGAGTTTTATCCATAATATCAACTATGGAAGGAATGAAATATTCATTTTCTTCTTCAATTGATACTCTTCAAGAGAGAGTTGAAAATATTACATTACTATAATTTACTTCTTATACTCCTCCAGCTATTTTTGATGCTGAGTTGATCAAAACAGGTATCAGGGACGTGTATAAAGTTACTTAATCTAGTACTTCAAGTGATGCAGATGTATAACCTATGGATACTTATTGGAAATTTTAGAAAAATAATGATCAGGTGCATTTGATGATAATGGGATTCATGGAGGATATGAAAGTAGATTGAGAGACTATAACAAAAGCTATCGTGTCTTATCTCTGTAGGATTTACTCTAATTATGATGTGAATTCTCACATTATGTATCTAGAATAAAATTTGAGGAATCCTTTTATGAAACAAGACATTATGGATCTTGTTTATCTATTCAAAGTTTTATCTCTTCAATTAAATATTTTTATGAATGAAAAGTAACACATCATTAATGCAATGGAGTGAGGTTAAAATATTATAATAAAATTCATACACCTTATGAATCCATTTCTTCCTGTGGATGGGAATACCATTATATATCGTAAACCCATACAAGTGAGTTTTGACCAAACTAATACCATAACTATACCATAGTATTTTAGTCTGGGATTTTCTAGAGATGTTATTTCTCCTTTTGAAGCTATGTTCCATTAATTTTCTTCCACTCTCAGGCAAGAAGCACATAACATCCGGTAGAACCTTATTTAGGAGATTCATCCTCCACTATCTATTATAGAACTCATTGAGATATCCCTTTAGCACCCTCACCAATTCCCATAGTGTCTTCAGAACTTGATTCTAATTCCTCCACCTCATCCAAGGAAATGAGAAAAGCCCTATTGGATCAATCCGATAAGGATAAAAAGAATCATTGATTAGACCTTTTGTTTTTTATGGGATAAATTTTTGTGTAAGGTTTATGTGGGAATATTTATATTTTACCCTTAATGAATTTTTATTAGAATATACATAATTACTATTATTTAATGTCTTCTTTTATCATTTAATTCCTATTTTATTCATATTATATAGCTTTTCTTATTTTATAATTCATTTTTTATAATAAAATGGGGATAACTTAAATATGTAATTTAATTCTTGAATAAATTTCATTAATTCCATTTATGTTTCTACCTTCCTATGATGCTATGTGATTCAATTATTTCCTTATTTTCCATTACTACCTTATTTCTTTATTTTTACAATTTTTTATTTGATATAATATCTTTGATATCATATTTATAAAATGTGATCATTTACCTTTGATTTCATGAATATAAAATTCATGGATTTTTTATCATCAAAAGGGGAATATTATTGACCTCTCTATTTTATAAAAATAATATCATAATTATTATAATAATTGAGGATTTTAATGTTTTCTGTTAGATTTCTTTATTATGATACATATTGGAGAAAATTTTCAAGTACGAGATACCTAATGAAAAGGCTCACTATTAAGGAAATCCCATAATTTCCTTGAGACACTACCAAGATTGATTCATTATTATTAATGAGTCTCTACTAAGATAGAATTTGTACAACTTATTGGAAATTCACACCGCTAAGAATATCTCACCACCAAGAATATAACAAAACTAATAAATTGTCACCATCTCCTTATGACATAGTCCTAAAATTCATATCGGTAGAATGAAATATTGGCTAAGGGTCTGAAAAAATCACTGATAGAGTGGAGTCACCATTGAAGCAATCTACCAACTGCCTAACATACAGCCAGACCCTAAATCACCACAAGATCAAGAAAACATTCCATTATATCACTACCAGAAATAAAAATTCTTAGAAGTGTCAACATTCCATGGAGTCATATCCATATGTTTAGTCATTCAAATGACATACTACTAGTGATTAAAATTATTTTGAATTAATTTTATCTAATACATAATTTATTTAATTTAATGCCATTGAATATTATAATTATTGTTCCTTAATTACTCAATATAGAGGCATTAAATTTAGTTCTATAACGTGTTGTATGAGGAGAAGAATATCTCATGAAATCTGTTTACTAATGCTACAATTAAATGATGAAATAGACACCCTCATTCCAGACTGAAGTGCTGAATCAAAAAATAGACTACTACATGATAAGTGAGCCAAACATCAATGAAATAAAAAAAATTTATTTTATGCTAAATCATGTTTTAACTCAATTGAATAATCTATAGCACAATATTCATTCAATGTCCTTGTGAATTGAAAAATAATGAGTCCATGAAAAACATTTTTTATGTAACTTCTTAAAACATGACTCAAGATTCAATTTAAATCAATTCCAATTATTCACGAGCTAGAGATCATATAATTCCAGAAAACATGACACTTTTACAATCTTACAAACTCTATTTGTTATATTTATCTTTACATTTTGAGTACTATGTGTGACTCTATTTTCTACGCATATTTTCTCCTACATTAAAATACAATATACTTAGATATCTTCTCAACACCTTTTTTCGTTGATTCCCATGTATTGTGGTATAGGTTTAATTATGGCCTTTTTTATTCTCTCACTATAACATTGGAAGAGGCCTTGTGTGGTATTGACATTCTTTATGCTATTGTAAAATCCCATCAATGATGTGGATCGAAATATTATTTTATACAAAATGAATGGAAGTATGTGATTTCCATATAGGGATGGTTAAGTATCATATTGATACTAAACCTACTATTTTCAAATTCTTCTATCTCATTTTTTGTTTGTTTTTTTACATTAAAACCAAACCCATTTTTACATATAAGAAAAACTACAACTTTTATTGTTTATATTAATTACCGTTTATATAATATTTTGACTATGTAAATTGATTTCAAGTGATATAATAAATTTTTTTATTATTTTGTATGCGGCCAAGTCAATCTTTGGAGAAATATTCTAAATGATTAAAACTTATATCAAACTATTATTTTGGTAAACTGGACTATTTTATTTAAATTTTGGGATTCTGTTTAAATACAATTTCAAAATAATTTGTTATTAAATACTCAATTCACCCCCACCCTTGTTTTTATTCCCACTCTAACAAACATAATGGAAAATTCCTTAAAAAATAATTAGTATGTGACACACATGTTGGATATGTATTAGAGATATACAATTCAGTTAATGAGAAACATCCTAGATAGTATTCTTTCATAAAATTGATATATTATGAAAATAATTGAGTTTAGTACACTAGAGTCATGATGGAGGGTCCATTGGCAAAATCACATTCATAATTCAATACAAAAATCCCCCCACTAATAAATATTACATCCATAGTTTCGTAAATACATTTCATATTTAGTGATATGAATAATGATGCTTTTCATGGAAATAATTTGTTATTATAATGGCATGGAATGTGATATAATGACAGTTTACAGTGATCAATCATTCATAATATTATATGAAATTTATTATAATTAATCATTAGAAGATTTCATATATAAATTAAAAATCACTAGCAAGGATTACATAAAATGTTGAGAATAGATTAGGGAGAATATGACATTAATTATGTAAATATGAATGTTATGGTGTGATAGTATTTATATAATTTTAGGGATAAGTGGCTATTCCGTTTAGAAATTAGGATTTAGATGGCTTGGTTGTAGAAAATAAAAAAACCATTAATTTTTCCATCATTTTATACTAGGTTATTTTTCTTCTATGGAGTGGATATGAAATTTTTATATTAACATAATGAAATAAATTTTTTAATACTACTACCATCCTGAAAACATCATTTCTAATAAAATTAATTTTTTCATCAACTATATCAATTTTATATACTAGAATGTTCAGTATAGATTTTAAAATTCATTTGAATACCAAAAAATAAATTATCTTCATAAATTAAAATATTTTTGGTCATTAATTAATTTATATTAATTATTAAATAATTTTAAAATTATATTTAATTAACAATACATAGTACATATTTATTAAATATTTTACTACTAATTATGAAATGTTTTTTATTTAAAAAATTATATGATATTTTTTAGTATATATTTTTTATTTTATAATTCTAATTTTGGAGTCCTTTATTCAAAAATAAATTTATTTATATAAAAAAATTAATTATTATACATTATTTTTGGTTTATTTAAAAATATTTCATTAGGGACAAAAAAGTTAAAAATATTTCTTCCAATAATTTTTTTATTTTGAATACAATGTATGTATATAATTACAATTTTATGCACATATTTTTATTTTTTTCATAATTATTTAAGATAATATTGAAAACTTATATTATTTATTTGATTACACAGTTATATATAATATATATGGGTCCCATTAATACTACAATAACCATCTTACTATCCCAAATGATTGATTCTCAATGGTGAGATTTCAATTTTCATATTTCTCCTTATATATATTCACATTAGTATTACCTATAAAGTAATTATCCTAATTATATGAGTGCCAAAAATTTCTATTCCAATTAATGTTATTTTCTTTATAATAATGATTTAATTTTTTTCCTAACATTATTTATTGAAATATATCCACCTGAGATCTAAATTATAGCATTTACAAATTTTTTTATAAGTAATATAAAACTTCATGTATTTTTTATTGTGAAAGAAATTTTATAGTTTTTTTTATTATAATGATGGAAGAATTTGATTTTAAATTGTGTAATGATTATTTTCATTAAGTACCTATTTACAATGTCACATTTTCAGCGCTTACATTCTCACCCCTACAAAAACATCATTCTTGAAAATTCAGGGTCTACATCAATCCATGAATATATTTGGCCAACTCATAATTATAGAATCCTTTGAATTCTATGTTTCTTCATCCAACTTGTGGTTCATATGATGTATGTTCACCAGTAATATTGTTAAATTAGAAAACACCTAATCAGTTATTTTCATAATTTGGATGATCCCTTTATCATAATAAATGTTAGCTTCAAAAAAAATTCTTGTTGGCAGATACATGTGTTGGGTATGGAATATAATTACTTAAATTTAGGACATCAAAGGAATAATACAATTTATAATGGTTGGCTGGTGTAACCAAATGATAATACAAAAATCCAGTTATATCTAAAAAATTAAATTCTATAGTGTGAATTGGACACTGGTTCCCCTTCTTAAAAAATAGTATAACACCATTTAATATAAATACCTTAATTAAGACAATATCACCTACAAGAAATTCCATATATTTCATAGGATTATAAAAATATATTTTCTATCATCCTTGAATTAAATTTATTTTATTTTCGATAACTAATACTCTCTCTATTTTCTCCTCAATTAGTTACAAAGCAATGAGATTCCTTTTAAAAGCATTATCCAAAAAGGATTCAGTCCATAATTTTTCCCTATAGAATGATTCATATAGTTCTATTTTTATGCTTGATTGAAAACTATTTTTGTATGAAAATTACACTATATGTTGTTACTATTATCATATTCCTTATAATTTGAGTGAAAATGTACTCATTATGTATTCTAATGTTTTGATTGTACATAAGAAATTAGAGGTATATGTATAAATGGTCTAGGAAAATATAGGTCTTTAACCATTTTTGGGTTCTCTATTTATCTCAAATATCCTTATGGTAAATAGGTTTCAAGCCCTAACCATTTTTATGAGGGGTCTATAAGGGCCATTTATATACCAATATATATAAATGTTTTTGAATTCATGAGAAAATAATTAATTTTAAAAAATTTCTTCATTTACTCCACATTGTGAATCTGATAAACAAATGGAATCTTTTGAAACCTAAAATATATATGTATTTGAGTTAAAAGAAAAGAAGAATTATTTTTTATAAGATCATGTTTATGGTTATGGGATATAGGTAATTATCATTATTTCTCCACCTCAAATGGAATTATATCATATATAGATGATAAGTCAATGGTAGATTCAATTACTAACTATGAAGATGTGGAACTGATTTAGAACATGGATTTCCCTCAAGATATGTTATATTATGGGAGAAACCACTTAATTATAGAGATAAAGTGTTCCACCATGGATTATTTTAGATAAGATGGTAACTTGTGTGGGTTTTTATTAAGGTTTCTTCTTCAGGGAGAGACCAATACTAAGGACATAGAAGGCGATTCATCAGGGTAGAGGTAAAGAGTTCACATAAGGAAGAGTAAGAATTAGGTAACAATTGATATGGATTTATATTCGGGTTTCAAATATTAGGTAAGGGTAAAATTGTGGGAATTGAATGAAATATATTGATATATATGGGTAATGGGGTAAAATAGAAGAGAAATGAATTGATATGTGGTAATGGGATTTGGATGGGATGATAATTATGAATGGATATATGGGGATGATGATAGGATAGTGGTGGGGATAGAGAATTGTAGGGATGTGATGGGATAAAAAATATAGGAAATGGTGTGTGGAATGTAACATGTTGTGAATTAGAATAAATGAGATGTAAGGGTGTATAGGTAGTCCACTAAATAAAATAATAAAATACTATGGACCCATGTTCCAGTCCAAGATCAGATTAGAAATCCTATCGGGATATGTTTTAGCATTATTGATCATTTTTATACCTATTAAGAGAAAGGTAAAAAATCAATAGCTAAATCTAATTTCATCTATGGGTTATTCCACAAATACAATGGGCATAGTATTATTTTTACATTCTATTATTATATTTAACTTTAAAAGCCTCCAAAATTGTTCTCAATATTTTCAATGTAAAACAAGGGAAAATAATTAGATACAGGTACTATAGGTGCACCACTAAAAATAAAAACATTATTACTATTGATATGTGGAAGACACTAAAGGGGTAGATCATGCCTTATTCTTAGAAAAGGTTCTTAACTTCTACAGAGATCAATAATTATCTATATTGTGTCATTACAATTAAATATCTTTGGAATCCCAATAATAAAATAGGTTGTTATAATTTACCATTTTTATATTGGTAACATGTAAAGTTACATTAAATCTATTAGTTGTTGTTTCTCTACTCTTAACATTTGGAACACTAGGCATCATTCCACAAAGTCAATAGATCCAATAAGAAATGTTATCTCAATCCCAAATTATTATTTATTCCATTATGTAACATATATAAATTTCATTAATGAAATTTTTTTACCAAATATTTATTCATATTATATACCATTAGATCACGTACTCACTTCCTAGAAAATTAAACTCTATATTCATAGTCGAAGTATATAACTATACCATTTTTAATGCATCAATATTATTTTTTATATAATTTTTTTACTTTTGAGACATTCTAATCTTGTTTTTTACAGTTGGGGAATAAAATACATAGAAAAGGAGTGTCATTTCCCCTTCTCAAATAACTCTCATAACCAAAATTTCAATATCCATGTGTACTGAATCTTTCTTGATCCACATATTGGTTATAATTGAATGATATTATTACTCAGTTCAGATTCCAACATATTTTCCTTCCTAGGATGGTTTAATTTTTCATTTTAATATTCCATGAGTATGTCTATAATTCTTATCAATATCATATTGTGGTCTTTTTGAGTAAAAATATTCTTTAATATTTTCATAGAAATATATATTTCATATATTTTATTCTGATGATATCAACTCTATATATTCATTAAAAATATTATTGTAGGACCCCAGGATACCCTGAGAGGGGAGGGGTGAGTCAGGGTGTTAAATTTTTCATAAAAAATGGATCTTGTTCCCACGTTTTTAGGAACAAGTTAAACGTATATGATGAATATGATCAGCAATGAAACATTCACATGCAAAGAGATGGCACAACAATTTTTACTTGGTTCACCACTAAGGGCTACGTCTAAGGACAGTACGCTGACAAGTTATCAGTCATACCAAATTCTTCTAATCTTCACTAGTTGCGGATTAAAATGGTTCGGGAATAGTCACTCTATCCTAGGCACACTACCTTTACAAAGGTTAAGGGATAGTTCACTGCTTCCCTCGGGTCACTCCCGTTGACTCCCCCTAGCTCACTGCCCTTGGTGAAGTCACACTCAGTTTGAAGACATGAAGGTCTCTTTATCATTGCAAAAGAATGTATCCTATGTTGAATGTAGATGCTCTGTTGAAGTCTAAATTTCACTTGGATACTAATCTTACTTTTCCCTAAAGGTATCAGGCAATCTTCCAATTTTCGTGCATCTCCAAAAGGACCGGCGTAGAACAACCTCACCTGACACGCTTCTCCATGATAGGTGTCCAAGTTTCAAGAATGGAACGCAAGTCAATTGTTCATTACAAAATCGGCACGCTTGTGACACCAACACACATGCACGACACTGCCTCCTTCAACTCCAAACTTGCGCGACTCTGCACCTTTAGCAACCAAACCACCTTGGTCACACAGTCAACAACTTCCGCGTAGCCTCTACTTGCGCGAACCAACTTCCAATTGCATGACTCAACCACTTGCATGACGAGAGCTCGAAAAATATCTATGTATCGATGTACTTCCCAAATGAGGTGGGGTGGTCCTCTATTTATAGGCAAACTGGACCCCCTGCACGGTGGCATGCAAGTGTCCTCACAGCGTGCAAGTTCCGGCACGCAGATCCAACCGCCCTAGCCTCTGTTGCACAACTCACTTGCGTGACCCACCCAATACTTGAGCGACATAATTTCCTTTTCCATATTCTGAAGTTCTGATCATGGAGAACAATGGGTGCGCAAGTTTCCAAACCTCCTAGGAATCGGCGCATAAGTCCTTTCTCAGCGCACAGGTCACTTGCGTGACCAACCCAAAACATGCGCGACCCTTATCCCTTTTCCATTTTTCCATGTTCTGATCCTGAAAAACATATGGCGCTCAAGTTTACTCTCCTTCAAGTACATAGCACATAATACACTTTTCCAAAAACACTTTTCTCCATTTGCCGATTTTCAGGCCCAAAATGTTGGTAAACACTGGGAAATGGTTCCACCTTCAATACTGTTGTCTGCTTGAACTGTATGATCACATTCCTAGTACACATTCTGAACATACACTGATGATTGACAACAAAAACAAAACATACTCCAATTCATTCATAGAAGACCATGGTTCCAATAATTATAACCACCTTCCCATAATCATGTGTGGGTTAATTATTTACATTGTTATGTAATTTAATTAGTGATTAATAAAAAACTCTTCCATTTATCATAATGATACTTTAAAATCGTTTCATTGATTTATAACAATATAAAATAATTTTTTCTTTCCGGATGTTGATTTTCAGTACTAGTATATGGATTAGTTTATCTATATTTCCTCAAAATATTCATCACATTTCATTGGCTATATAAATTTGACCATTGTGCTTATTAAATTGGATAATAAGTTAGTAAATCTGGAATTTTTTTCAATAAACCTCTAACAATATACATCTAATCCAAAGAAACTTTATATCATAGTGTTATTAATAGGTTTGGTTTGTTTATTTGTATATATTAACCTTTTAGGGGTAAAATAATAGTCAATACTAAGATATAATATTGTTGTGAAAAAAAAATTATTCCTAAATTTTTTTTCTTGTTGAATTTCTCGTATAACATCTTCTTAATGACATTCTAATAAACAATTCATAAAAAGCTCTCAAGGATTTCATAGAATTTTTTATATATTCGGTTTTCATTTAGAAATATGAAAAATAATTTATCAATATTATCTTTTAATAATTAATTCAACATATCCATAATCATAAAGGATATATTTATAAATTCAATAGGAATTATTGTTAACTGATAATGGTAAAAACTGATAAAAAAATTCATATTGTCTATATATACCTTCTTTATTATTAATTTATGATAACTGTAATGATGATAAATCTTTTATATGTATTTAGGCCCTAAAATTTGATCAGATATATTATAAATACATGTAAAATTAATGTTGTACTTAACATTTATGGCATTTATTTCACTATAATCAATGTAAAAACTCAAAAATCAATCCATCTTAATAATAAATTGGATAGGATCTCCACATGATGATAGAAAAGGGTATAGAGATCAATTAACACCCAAATAACAAGGATTCTTATTCATTTACATTAATTCTACATGATCCATTTAATAAATAGTTTTAGATATTAATGTTGGATCAATGATTAATCAATGCATTATTTTTCTTCTTGAACTTATGGATATATTTATAATTTAAAATAAAATACATCAAAATAGTCTTAAAAACATATATATTACATGTTATTATGATATTTATATCCTTCTTCTATTTTATTTGATCTTCTTATTCTCTAACAAAATTCATGAAGATGAGCCATTGGAGGTTGTTCTAGACAAGACGCAGGTAAAAAGTTATCTTTTAAAAAACCATGGGATTTAATTAAAGAATTATAAAATATAATCTTTGTCCCTTTTAATAAATTATTATATCATAGTCTTTATACAATATATTCCAATATACTTTTCAAAGTCAACCACTACTATATTAACCATGTTTTAAATTAAGCAACCTCTATGAATCTTAATAGAGAAATAATGAAATATTTTTTTCCACAAGACATCCACAAAGAGTTTTATTTGAAAAATAATTCCAAAATATTCAAGAGGATTATTTAATTTTCATAAAAAACTATATTAATAAAAAAGAATATATATATATATATAATCAAGAATTTTATTAAATAAAATTTATTTTATGATCATAGTACATATTGCTATATCATTTGGAACATCAACTGATGGTGTAATCATTTAAAAATATTGTTCATTCCCCAATGTAATACTCTTGTGTATATTCCATTATCCCAATGAAATGTTTTGAGATTAGTAACACATATCGTTGAAAATGAATCATTGGATATTTTTCCCTATCACCTTACCTTATTCTCATGATAATGATGGCCATTGTCTTCATACTTAAAATAATCTCCCAATCCCATTATGAAATACCATTAGAGTTTCTTTTTACAATAATTACAATTTGAAAATTATAACCATTCATTCTTATTTTATTCCAATATTATTTATACATTTTCCCCATCAATAATTATCCCCGCATATTTATTTGAAAATATTGGACTTGGAAAAATCATTCTCAATATTGATAACACTGGTAACTATATCCACATAATACGAAAAATGTATTTGAGACCAATTAATTTTGAAGGCTTTGATTTTGACTATTTATGATGGGGTGAATATTGATAAAGTTTGTACAGGTAATCCACAACCTGATATGGTAACCTTATAACAATATTTTTTTACTCAAAAATTATATCTTCTTCCACATTTAATAAATTTTGAAAATTCATTTTAAGGTAACTCTTTGCATGAAAGGAAAATAATTTTCATACAATATTACCTTATATGTTCATTATTAAAATAATTTAATTTTCCACATTTTTAGTTATTTGAATAAATGAACAAAATTGATCAATATCTCCCATTGGATAACAAAAACCATGATAACCTTTTCTCTTCAATGATATCCCATTACAATGAATATATTCACAAGAAAAATTATCTATATCTCGACCACTAATGGTATAATAGTTCTATTAAATGTTTGAGTATTCTCCCTCATGAAATGATATAATATTTTTATAAAATGATGACATGTGTTAGGTTCTTCTCGTTAGAATGTTCTTTGGTTATAACCATTTAAAGATGAAATAATATAGTACATATTTATTCATTTCTAACACCTTTTTATTGATTTGTTCAAGATGTAAATCCCTTCAATGATTATAATATTTGAAATGGTTTTTATTACTTTTAAAAGAATAAAGTATGAAAATGGTATATAGTTAATATGTTAATTAATATAACAATGAATTATATGTTGTAATATATTATTCCAATGCATTTATTACAAATACAAGACAATAATTTTAAATATATTTCTAGAATAGGCTAATGTTTTATCAAAATGATGGAAATCAAAATCCCACCATCATGGAATAATTCAATTCCATAATTCAAAAATTGTAATGAATATATATATTAGGTTTATAGGGGTACAAAAAAATTAAACACACACACAAAACATAAATACAGGAACAAAAGGAAGGCCATTTCCCCCTAAAGGGATACCCTCCCTTCAAGCCTTATTTATTCATTTCATAGTATGAAGGTGTAATGGGAATGAATACCATAACATGACACAATGGACCATTGTAGAACCATTCCTGCATCATACTGCCTACATTATCAAGCCTACATCATGCCTTCATTACCACATGCCTATGTCATTCCAGCATCCCCACCAGCCAGTTTCATGCCTACGTCTCCGCCTACTTGAGATAATTTTCTCCTTCCCTTGTTTTAAACTAGTTATAATGTATGATTATAGCGATCCTTTACCAATAACATGATCCCAAAACTATTTTGAAAGAATATTCCAATTTCAAATTATAGTTTTTCTCATGATACATATTGATGCTTCATGTTTCCCTATAATTTTAGGGCCCATCTGTCACATAATATGTTCAACGTATCCATCATACGAATAATCTAACTAATCAATTAAATATATAAATATATATAATGAATATCATATATAATCATAAGTATATAATCAATATTTATCCATAAATAAATAATAAATATACATATTATCATTATTCCCCCTTTCAATGAAATAATATGGGCATTTAGAAGAACATCAAATAATAAAATTAGAAACTAATCGATATTCACAATAAAATGGAACACATGCTTATCATATTGATGATATTACATTTTTAGTGTTTAAAAGTTTCATAATATAAGTGTATTAATATTTAGTATAAATTAATTTAACATTTCAAATTTTTAGTAGAATAAATAAATTATAATAAAACTCAACAACAAAATAGATGTATGTGACAAAAATATTTGATATAATTTAGATATATAACAATTATTTAAGGTAAAACATCTTGGTCAATATGATTTTATATAAATGTTTAACTTATTCTAAAATAGAGTTTAATCCACTTGGGAAAAGATTTAGGATCGATTAGCAATATCAATTTTATACTTCTATTAATAAATTTCACGTATTAAAAATAATTGATCAATAATAAATCAAACATATCGTACATATAGGGATTTATATAATATATTTGTTTGAAATGGAAGTGAATTGGAATTATAATGACTTTAAATATTGAAATATTTAACAACTTATATTATAATGAGTAAGGAAAATCATAATAAATATTAATTTCTAGCCATAGACATTGGGATATTTCTATAATCAATATTCTATGAATTATAGCTCTATAATGAGATGTTTTGGGACAAGGATAGAGTACTGTAAAGTGTTTCAAGTTCTCAGGTGTGTTTTATAATAGGTCAATATTAACCCTCACTAATTATCCTAATACAGATGCTTATATTAAAATGATAGGGAAACCCTATTCCATGTTACATGATGATTGGGGAGTTATTCCATGGCCAAGGATATGCTAGGGAATGATAATAGTATGTTAAACCATGACCATTGTGTGTCAAAAAGTGGTGGACATACTAGTTGGGATGATAGTTTTGGGATGAGGTGACATGCTGTGATAGGTGAGTGTCACAAAATTGTATATTTTTCAGGTTTTATGTATGGAAAATACATTATATAAGTTCACTATTTTAGTAGTGGGTTTCATGACATAGTGGATTTTGTGTGAGGGTTTTCCACTAATAAAAACAATATACATATAGGAATCACATTTTATAGTTTGTTTCATGACATGTAATGAGGCTATAACAATTATAGGAGGCTAGTCTATGTTGTAAAAAAATAATTCTTATGGCCAAGAATCATATTTTGTTTTACAAAAAAGGGATATGCCACATATTGACAAGAGAGGTCACACTATGAGGGAATAATCCTAATGGTTTGTCATTTTTAAAGATGTATTGGGATGACGAAATTAATTGAGGGGTATAGAGATGATGTGTATCCCTAAGAGGGTGTCACATTAAGACCTTTCTAGATCATGGTATGATATGTTTGTTTCTGTTTTAAAAAAGTGGTACACCCAATAACTCAGGGTCTCCCCACCCCCTCATTTGTAATTTTATTGAACAAACATATTGGGATAGCCATTTTAGCCAGATCATCACATTCAATTTCTAACCTTAATGTGGGGAGATTCTTGGGTGTTTTCCCATAGAGATTCAGGTCACAATATTACTCCTTTGAATCAATTTATGTTTTCCTTAACCACTGTATTATTTTTCACAATTAATATAGGATATTGATATAACTAAAGCATGTGGTAAGCATGGTGACTTATCCTGGACTTTTCATTAATTGGAAATATTAATACCTATGATACTAAATATATAAATTTGGATCCTAATTTTATGAATATATTTCACCGAAATTTTTTCACTTTTGATTTGTAGAAAAATTGGATTTTATTTTCCTTCGGTTCAGGTGAATAAGTTTGACATTTATATAATATAGGACTGAGTGTCTATTGCGAGTGTAAATCACCCCATTCGTAACATTTTACCATTATTAGGTAGGCTTGGTATGTTTAATGTATATTTGAATTATTGAAGTAAATCGAATATTTTTTATAGACTATACTAATAAATTTATTTGGGGTGTGATATCCTATGAATGTGATGAAAATTCATATAATATTAAACATGGATTGAGTGATCATAGATGATGACTAAGCATTATCAAGGGGGATAACTTCATGAATGAGGTAGATGATCCCAAAATATTTTCCAATGGTTTATAAATTTTTTTATGTTAATGGGTTTTATGGTCATTCCACTCATGTGTGATTGAACGTGAATAAAAAATGAAATGATTCATTTTAATTCCACTAAGTATGTTAGAATATTTATAGGTGAAGTTCACTACTATAATACTTTGTTTATCCATTTCTAGGGATTTAATAATACTATATAAAAGAATTGTTATAACCCCCCATTAGAATTTCTAGAAAAATCACACTTAATGGTGGTAATTAATAGTTCTTTAGCACTATTAATGTGGGTCTTTAGCAGTGCTAAAAAGTCAGTGTTAATGGTGGATCATTATCAGTGCTTATTCAAAATCCTTGATAAATCCAAACTTTTCAGTTCTATTAATAAATAACTAAATGGGTGATTTATTAGGGCATGTAATAAAACACTCATAAGTACCCCCTATTTGTCAGTGGTTTTTTATAGCACTGATAAAGGATATATTACAAAAATAAATTATATTACATTAAAAACAAAAAATTAAAAGGCTGATTTGTGTAATAAAATCTTATCAGATAAAATAGTGTCATTATGAAATTATCTTTTCAGAATTTTTTTTATCGATAACACATTTTCAATTGTATAATGTAACTCGAAATTTACTGTCATTAACCTCAAATATTTCATTAATTAAACCATAATATTCCTTTGATAGGGAGATTGGTTTTTGTCTCTTCACTTAAAAATAATAAAAAATTATTTTAGCGAACAAAAATACACTACTAATCTATGGAGCACTCAATTTGTCTTGATATTTCATATGAAATATACAGCCATTACTGTCTTAATCGAACTATGTTATCAAAGTTATACATGGAATTACCACTAACCATGTAAAAATTTCAAATACATATGAAATACCAGGTACCATATCATTAAACAATTGATTGTTTTGTCATGATCACTTAAAATATATATATCATTCTTCTTTGGATAACATTACTTCAATATATTAATATAAATTGTTATATTTAGATGATAATAATATATATTTTAAATATGAATTAATGTACATTATTTTTTTCAAATGTCATCAATTTTAAATTGCATCCACATATCCCATTTCTCCCATAATTAACTAATTTATGGTGAGATGTATGTGAAATGTTGTTCCACACTACTGTAATGTAACATTTACAAAAAATGTCAACCTCCTCCAAAATAAACTTCTCAACTATTGGGGCTTCCTGTATATATGTATTTTGAACATAGCCTATCAATATCATATTGTACCTATCCAAATGATACATCCAAAAAAGATATACACGTTGAAAATAAATATTTATTACACAAAATGAACTAAAAAATTCATCATGATATATAAAATGATAGAGAAATATACATTTTCAATTGAAAATAATAGAACTTGCAACATTAACTATTTTTTTCAAATAATCCAGTTAAATCCACTTTTTACAAATTTAATTGAAAGAATAACACACCTTTATAATAGTCATTCTTACAAAGATGGAAAGTTCTCCATGAAATGAAATATATAGGATCTATTACATCATGATGTTATAATCATTAGATTTTATAATTCTCAATTTCCAATACTTTAATTATGAAAAATTTGTTACATTTGAAGAATAACCCTACAACACATTTATATCATGAAGGAACTGAAAAATCATCATTTTACCCATCATTGATAATTTATGAAAAGTTGGAGGTAGGTATATTTTCATTCCATAAGAATTTGGAGATAAAATTAAACATATTAATATATATAGTATGTCAAATATTGTATTCAACCAATGTTTTTCCTTTACATTAGTATCCAACAATGTTCCAATCAATATATTACATATATTCTTTTCCTTGTATATGAAATAAATGTTATATTTGATATCAAGATATATCTTATATGGTATTTCAAAAAATATGGATTTTTTCTTCCAAATATTTCAATAATTATTATATTTTTGTGTCATTAGAAATTTCATATCAATATATTAACCCTCTCAGATTAATTATGTATGAAAAATGTTTTAGATTAATACAAAACTGTGGTGAACTATTTAATTACTTTTAAAATCTTCGATAAGAGTGACCCATAAAAATACCATTGATGACCCATGTGTAATATTTTTATCTCATGTTGTAGTTTTTGGATCGAATATGTAGATTTATATGTATATTAGATGGAATAATACAAGAGGGGGGTGAATTGTAGGGAAAAACATTGTATTTAAACATACGAAATTAGTTTAAATGAACTTAAACTAATACAATTCACAACAAGAACAAACAACCACAATTGTATTGAATATAAAGGTATGATATGATGTAATACTATAAGAAAAGTAAAGCAATCATATTCAAGATGAATACAATAATCAGAGTAAAACAATAATGAAGGATTTTACCATAAAGCGTATAGAATCAATCGATACAATATGTAATAGTATGAATGTAATTGAAACAATTACAGAAGAACATGGAATGAGGAATGGAAAACAATAAAATTCCCTTTCTTAAAATAAACAACGGAAATGTAAAAGTATTACAATTATTTTGACCTAAAGAGAAGGGTTATCCTTTCACCTAGGATAACAGGTCTATCTTACCAACACCTTGGTAAGCCCTCGATACGCTGATCGGTATGTCTGTCTTGCTATCCCCCACAAGCCCTCAATATGATGATCGGTTCATCTGTCTACCTATCACTGGAAGCCCTCGATACGATGATTGGTCCGTCTGTCTGCCTAACCCCAGCAACCCTCGATACGATGATTGGTCCATCTGTCTGCCTATCCCTGGTAGCCCTCGATATGATGATCGGTCCGTCTATCTTCTTATCCCCGGCATCCACTACTAGAAAAACAGGTATTTGCGAAGGGCCATTTGCGACGGGATCCCGTCGCAAATGGCCCGTTGCTGAAAACGGCGTCGCAACAACACTTATTTGCGACGGGCCCGTCGCTATAGCCTTTTTTGCGACGGTTATTCTCCCCGTCGCAAATAGTACTCCGTATATTTGTAAAAAACTTTTAAAATAGTTTTTGCGACATGTCCCGTCGCAACAACTATTTTTTTTAAAAAAAATAAAAATCTATTAATAAATTATTTTAATGCATATAATAATACTAATATTTGCAATGGGCATAGTATCCCGTCGCAAATACTATAAAAAAATAAAAAAATAAATTTTAAAAAATTATTTTAATTAATATAATAATAGAATTATAATTCACAAATAAAAATAAAAAATTATTTTAATTAATATAATAATAATAGAATTATAATTCAAAAATAAAAAATAATAGAATATTAATAAATGATTTAATTAATATAATAATATTATAATTATAATTCATAAATAAAAAAATATTAATAAGTTATTTTAATTAATATAAAAATAATAGAATTATTTTACATTCAAATATTAAAATAATTCAAGTATTACAAAAAAATATAATTAAATTATAATATTATAATATTTTAATATATATATATATAAAATTTAATATTATAAAACATAAATAATATTATTATTCATATTAATATTGTTATTTAAAAATGTAATATTATTAATATTTTATAATGAGACAGAAACTACGAATAGAAAAAAAATCATATTTTGATTTCACAAATTTTATAACATAAATACAAACTCTAATCTGAAGGAGGGGGGGAGGTGGGGGATCTGCAGATGGTGGTGGAGGAAAATCCATCCCTAAAGCATGAGTGAGTCGGCGCATGTACTCCATCTGCTCCTGATGCTGCTGCTGCCACCGACTCGTCTACTCCTCGTACAGCTGCTGCTGGCGTCGACGCTCCTCCTCATACTGCTGACGCATCTGCTCCTGCTCCTGTCGGAGACTCTCTATCAGTGCAGTCTGAGATCGCAACTGATCCTCATACTGTGTAGTAGAAGAAGATGCACGAGCTCCTCTCGAGCTGGACGCCGACATCGTAGCACTGCCATAATAATCTCCGGGAGTCAGTCGAGAGCCGATACCAACTACCCGACCCTTCTCGAAGGCATACTGGGTGGCCTGCATCCATGCCGCCTCATCAAACTGACGGGCAGTGGTCTGATCTAATGACTCGGCCTGACTCTCAGACCGGGCCTATGACGCTGCGACCTCATATGACTCCTATAGTTGCAATTTAAAATTAAAATTGTGAATATATTATATGCAGTTAATTTTTAAACTTGAAAACAAATAATACTGTCCACGATGTGATGCTGACGATCACCTCTGAGCTCCCCAGTAGCAGGATCACTATACGTCCTCCGATATACGTCTTACTCTGTAATATCAGGGTGCTCGACAGCCTATAAGAATAAAAAATAAACTGTTAATATTTATAGTTATATAAAATATTTATAAATAATGTACGTACCAGATGTTGTCTATGAGTACTGAAAGAACGACTCCCAGCTCGATGAGTCACCTCCTGTCTCCCCCGATTCTGCCTCCCCACCGATGATCTCCTCTGAAAGGCACCACTCAACCAGTGAGCACATAATCCATCCTATACATGGGATGAAATGTACTCTGGTCGGTGTGCTCTACAGGACTCGTCAAAATCTGACACTCATGCTTTCTTCATCACATCTTTTCTTAAATTGTGCAAAAACTAACGAAGGCGATCATGCATGGCCACCTCCCATGCCTCGTGGATAGCGTCACTCATGGTATCCTCGATCGGATACCATAAACCCTACAAATAAATCAAAATATCAAGTTAGAAATGAAATAATTTTCAAAATAAAAATTATTTATTTACGTACGTACCAACCAATGGCCGAACATGGCCTGCTACACATCAATGGGAATCTGCTCCCATGTGGTCCACGGCTGAGAGAAATAGTTGCACAAAATAGCGCTGCCCTGTCCGACTGCTATATGCGGAAAACTGAAAAAATAATAAACATTTATTATGTGAATAGATTAATGAAATCTTAGTCAAATCCACAGGTTATCACATAGGTTATCACACCTCCATGTGCGTGGATCAAACCCAAGATGTGGACGTCGCTCGAGGACGGGGTCAGGAATCATCAATCGTGCAAGACCGCGCCCCCTCCGCGTTCTCCCTAGAGCGCCTGCAGGGTGAGGGTCATCTGTCAGCAACTCATCCGCATCGAAAGTCAGGTCAGCATCCGCCAACTCACGAAATGTGGCGTCGTCCATCTGAAACAGAAAATGTTAATGTTAGCAAATAATTGATAATTACTATTATATAGACATATATACATATTATGATTGTATATAAATACCATGGAATGCTATCAGTGTTCATCTTCATCATCATCTTCATATATGTCAATGTCATCTTCATATTCCTCCTCAACATCATCGATATCCATTCGAGTTACAGTTTCCTCATATCTTACCATTTCAAATTCATATGTGACATCATTATCATCATCGTCATCACCGACTCTTAAATGTGGGGTGTCGTCATCGATACTCATGTCTCTTTGTAAAAAAGATTGATTTTGAGTACTCTCTTGAAAAACATCAATTCTTTGCACATAAGTGAAAGAACATTCACTTTGACTAAACTGATTGTCTCAAATTTTGATTTTTATTACACTCCACCAATCAGTCAAGTCTCCTGATGTTGCATAGTACTTTGCGTAATAAACTTGATATGCCTGTTGAGCCAATAAGAATTGTTCATTTACTGCGAGAACACTTTTACATTTAATATCGATGATTCCATGAGTCGGATGAACACGCACGCCTCTCTCTGTATCCAACCACCGACATTTGAACATGGTTATATAATGTTGTCCAAGATAACAGAGTTCAATGATTTCATCAAGTATTCCATAAAAGTAAACTTCATTTTCTCGATGATGAGATCCTCTCAAGCTAACTTTACTGTTCATTGTTTTTTTCGATTCCCCATATGCATGTGTGTGGAATCGAAATCCATTCACCACATATGCATTATAAGTTTTAACAAGTTTGGAAGGTGGGTTACTCAATACACACAGCCGTTTGTCAATTTTATCAGCATGTCGAGACACTTGAAAATTTGTGAAATAATTATCAACATAGTAAACTATACATTGAATGAGTTGCTAAAAGATAAAAAATTTATGTTACCAGTTTTTGAAACCACTGAGAGAAATTTTTCAGTCAACGTTCTTCGAGAGCAGCTGCTGTAATTTATGGAAGTTGTTTCTTGATATGATTATCATACAACCTATAAAAACAAAAGTTATTTACTATGACATAAATGATATAAACACTTACAGTACAACTGATGTCATCTCTTCACAGTTGAGCAGAACATACGTATGAGCTCTCTGATGTTCATCATCTGAAAGCCAACGTTCATAAACTCCACCAAAACCAAGATCTGACTGGTTGAAAACAGATAATTGATTGTCGATTTCATCAATATTCCTCTCGTTCCGTCCCATTCGGTTGTGTTTTGAAGGATACTCAGATTCAAAATAATGGGAGCAGAAAAAAGATATTTCCTCTTGCAAATAAGCTTCTGCAATAGATCCTTCAACAGATGCTTTGTTACGTACTTTTCTTTTCAATTTTTGCATGCATCTTTCAAATGGGTACATCCATCGAAACTGTATCGGACCTCCACATTTGGCTTCATATGGAAAATGTAATATCAAATGTTCCATTGAGTCGAAGAAAGACGGCGGAAATATTTTTTCCAGTTTACATATAATTATAACAACATCTTTTTCAATTCTTCCTAGAGCATTATAATTTGCCGTAGCCGCACAAATTTCCTGAAAAAAATGAGACATGTCTGTTATGGAATCCCAAATCACAGAATTCAACAGACCTCTTAATCCAATGGGTAGAAGTCTCTCCATTATAACATGACAATCATGACTTTTTAATCCAGTAATATGACCATTCTTTAAACATCTACCCAAATTGGAAGCACAACCATCTGGAAGTCTCAAATCTGCAATCCACTGACAAAATAATAAACGGTTTTCTTTAGACAGTGTATAAGATGATTTTGGTTTCAGTAACCTCTCTGTTCTGACATTCTCAAATAGTTCCAATTCTGGACGCCTGCAAATTTGGGTAAGATCTAAACGTGCATTTACATTGTCTTTGCTCTTTCCTGGCGTATCCAAAACTGTATGAAACAAATTATCAAAACAGTTCTTCTCAATATGCATAACATCTAACATGTGTCGGACCAACAGATCAGACCAATATGGCAAATCCCAAAATATGCTACGTTTAATCCAATTGTGTTCTTTCCCAAAACCAGAAATTTTCTGTTGGTTTATTGTGGGACCAAAAGTGATGGGAGGTAATGAAAATACAACTGATTTTAACTCCGAACCTGATAGCATTTTTGGAGGTCCATCCCTTTCAACTGTTCCTTTTCTGAAATGAGATCTGTTTCTGCGAAAAGGATGATCAGCTGGAATAAATCTGCGATGACAGTCAAAATAACAAGGTTTCTTTCCATGAATGAGCATAAATTCTTTGTTCTCTACCATACAGTAAGGACATGATTTCTGACCATGTGTACTCCATCCAGATAACATCCCATAAGCCGGAAAGTCACTTATTGTCCACATCAATGCTGCTCTCAGTATGAAATTATGTTTGGTTGCAACATCATATGTACTGACACCAGTACTCCACAATAAATTTAATTCATCAATCAATGGCTTCAAATAAACATCAATATTTTTCTTCGGATGTCCTGGAATTAGTAAAGTCAAAAAGATATATGACTCCTTCATCAACATCCATGGAGGTAAATTGTACGGAGTTAAAAAAGCAGGACAACATGAATATTGACTACCATAAGATCCAAATGGACAGAAACCATCAGTGGAAAGGCCCAGTCGAACATTTCTAGCTTCTAAAGCAAAGGATGGATGCACTCTATCAAAATGTTTCCATGAATCACCATCGGCTGGATGATTGAAGCTTTTATCGGTTGAAATATTCTCTTTATGCCATGACATCATTGTCGCTGTATTCTTAGACATGAATAAACGCTGAAGTCTGGATGTAAGCGGAAAATATCTCAACTGTTTTACAGGAATCAAACCAGACTTCCCGTGTTGTCCTTCTTTATATCTCAATTTCCCACATGTGGGACAACTATCCAATGACTCATTTTCCCCAGAATATAAAATGCAGTCATTTGAACATGCATGAATCTTCTGACAAGTAAGTCCCAAATTTCGAACCAGCCTCTTACTCTCATAGTAAGTTGCAGGTAAAACATTTCCTTCGGGTAACAGTGTTTTCAGCAAAGAAAATATCTGGTCAAAACAGGTGTTTGACATTCCGTTATCTGATTTGATAGCCATAAATTTTGCAACTGCTTCTAATTTGCTCATCTTGCAGCCAGGATATAATGCATCCTCAGCAGAATCCAACAACTCATAAAATTCAGACGGTGCCAACTCAGGATTTGAAGCTATATCAGCCGGAGTTTCTGTATGTTGAACAGATGAACCTGCAACATCATGTACTAAATCTTGAAACCAGGATGGATCCGGAATCAAGTTGGTATCACCTGCTCTAGAACTGCGTTCACCATGTTGATACCAAAAAACATAATTTGGTTGAAAACCAAAACGCAAGAGATGTTCTCCCACTTTGTCAAACGTGTCAAACGTTCTCAATGCACATTTTCTGCAAGGGAATTTTATTTTTCCTTCTGAAACAAATTCAGGATTTGATGCCGCAAATGATAAAAAAGTCTCCACACCCTCTACATATACTAGATTTAAACCAGAACCATTTGGATTTCTACGTTGATTTATCCATATGCGGTCACCGAATAATGATTGTTGACGACCTCGTTGTTCCATATTTCTCTATAAAATATAAAATCATTACTGGTTTTGAATAATTTGTTAGAAAAAACACTCAAGCTAGGATAATTATAGAGTTTAGATCATACACGACTGACGCAAACTTTTTATTGAGATAGACCTAAAAATTGACCCTTTAAGAATTAAATATGTTGAGAATAAAGCAAAACATGTTACAAATATTGATAATTTTAATATTATATAAATTTTTTATTATTTTCATTGTACTAATATTATTGGTAATTATTACAAATTATTGGTAATTATTACCAATTATTGGTAATTATTGGTAATTATTGGTAATTATTGGTAATTATTACTAATTATTGGTAAGTATTACTAATTATTAGTAATTATTACTAATTATTGGTAATTATTACTAATTATTGGTAATTATTACTAATTATTGATAATTATTACTAATTATTGGTAATTATTAATAATTATTACTAATTATTACAAATTATTGGTAATTATTGTTAATTAATACTAATTATTAGTAATTAATACTAATTATTGGTAATTAATACTAATTATTGGTAATTAATACTAATTATTACTAATTATTGGTAATTATTGGTAATTATTGTTAATTATTGGTAATTATTGTTAATTATTACTAATTATTACTAATTATTCCTAATTATTGTTAATTATTACTAATTATTGGTAATTAATAATAATTAATAATAATTATTACTAATTATTACTAATTATTGGTAATTATTGTTAATTATTACTAATTATTGGTAATTATTACTAATTATTACTAATTATTGATAATTATTACTAATTATTGGTAATTATTATTAATTATTACTAATTATTGGTAATTATTATTAATTATTACTAATTATTTTTAATTATTACTAATTATTACTAATTATTAGTAATTATTGGTAATTATTACTAATTATTGATAATTATTACTAATGATTGGTAATTATTACTAATCATTGGTAATTAATACTAATTATTACTAATTATTACTAATTATTACTAATTATTGCTAATTATTGTTAATTATTACTAATTATTGGTAATTATTAATAATTATTACTAATTATTACTAATTATTACTAATTATTACTAATTATTGGTAATTAATACTAATTATTGGTAATTAATACTAATTATTGGTAATTAATACTAATTATTGGTAATTAATACTAATTATTGGTAATTATTTCTAAGTATTGTTAATTATTACTAATTATTGTTAATTATTACTAATTATTGGTAATTATTACTAATTATTGGTAATTATTACTAATTATTGGTAATTATTACTAATTATTGGTAATTATTACTAATTATTGGTAATTATTACTAATTATTACTAATTATTACTAATTATTACTAATTATTGGTAATTAATACTAATTATTGGTAATTAATACTAATTATTGGTAATTAATACTAATTATTGGTAATTATTACTAATTATTGGTAATTATTACTAATTATTGGTAATTAATACCAATTATTGGTAATTAATACTAATTATTACTAATTATTACTAATTATTACAAATTATTACTATTTATTACTAATTATTGGTAATTATTCCTAATTTTTACTAATTATTACTAATTATTACTAATTATTACTAATTATTGGTAATTATTACTAATTATTACTAATTATTACTAATTATTGGTAATTATTGGTATTTATTCCTAATTATTACTAATTATTACTAATTATTGGTAATTATTGGTAATTACTACTAATTATTCCTAATTATTCCTAATTATTCCTAATTATTTCTAATTATTTCTAATTATTACTAATTATTCCTAATTATTACTAATTATTACTAATTATTACTAATTATTGGTAATTATTGGTAATTATTGATAATTATTGATAATTATTGGTAATTATTCCTAATTATTACAAATTAGTGGTAATTATAAGTAATTATTACTAATTATTACTAATTATTGATAATTATTGGTAAGTATTACTAATTATTGGTAAGTATTACTAATTATTGGTAATTATTACTAATTATTGGTAATTATTACTAATTATTGGTAATTATTACTAATTATTGGTAATTATTACTAATTATTGGTAATTATTACTAATTATTGGTAATTATTACTAATTATTGGTAATTATTACTAATTATTGGTAATTATTACTAATTATTACTAATTATTACTAATTATTCTTAATTATTGATAATTATTGGTAATTGTTCCTAATTATTAGTAATTAAATGAATAATTACCAATAATTAGGAATAATTACCATTAATTACAAATAATAACATTATTAGTATATTTAATATTAATATTAAAATAATATAATTTTCTAATTTATATACAATTCTCCTTTCATCTGTGCGTTTTCTATCTCAACATACAAATAATACATGTGAAGACAACAAACACACAGATGAAAAGAGAATTGTATATATATATAAAATTATATTATTTTAATATTAATAATAAAATATACTAATAATGTAATAATGTTATTATTCCTAATTATTGGTATTTATTACTAATTATTAATATTTATTCTTAATTATTAAAAATTATTACTAATTATTCCTAATTAACATTAACTATGAACAATACTAATAATTTAAATTTATTAGGTAACAAAACAATGTAAACATAATTAAATTACAACTAATTAAGAATAATTGAAACTAATAAAAAATTAAAAATAAATATTAAATTAAAATGAACATAAATACCTTGAAAATTGATCTGCTCTGATCGTTCTTCAAAACTTTAATATCAACTCCGGAAAAAAAATTAAACTCGAGAAAAACTGAACTTTAGAAATAAAACGTTGAGAGAAGAAGATGATGGAGTTTGAGAATGATTTGAAAAAAATGGATGGGGGTATTTATAGGTTAGATTATTTGCGACGGGTCCATTTGCGACGGGATTCCCGTCGTAAATAGTGTTATTTGCGACGGTACCCGTCGCAAATACCTTAGCCAACATTTATTACGGTCAACGGTTAAATAGTTATTTGCGACGGGTCCCGTCGCAAATAACCACCTGCCGACATACTATTTGCGACGGGGAAATATTCCCGTCGCAAATACCTTTTACCGCCGCCGGTTATTTGCGACGGGAATATTCCCCCTTCGAAAATATTTTTCCCGCGATTTGGCGTGCAACGCGCGGCAGTTCTTTTGCGACGGGGAAAGCAATCCCGTCGCAAAAGCCTACTTATTTGCGACCGGTAAATACCCCCGTCGCAAATAAGTTTTTAACGGGGCTATTTGCGATGGGATTTATTCTCGTCGCAAATAACCCGTTGCAAATACCCATTTTTCCCGTAGTGATCCCACTATACGATGATCCGTCGCACAAAGCACAAAAAAAAGAACTTATTGAAATACAAAAACTATGAACGAGCCGTTCACGTTTTGTAGTTGCAAGGATTTCACACGAAGCAGGAGAGAAGTCATAGTATCTCTCTCTAGAACTTGATAGAACAAAATGATCAGTCTCATACACGCACATTCTTGGATTCAAATGACCTCCTATTTATAGGCCTCAGGTTCCAACAGAAATATTTTCTCCAACGGCCATATTTCTCTGGAAAACTCGGAGGGGCTTGGACACCAGACATTATAACGGTCATATTGAAATAGAAAACACAACATCGTTTTGATTAGCCTGTAAATAACTCCATGACATCGTTTTGGTTAAAACAAAAGATATATGAAGATGATAAACATGAGTACGATTAATATGAAACATGTGTTTTTGAAAAAGGACCAAAACAAGTAATGAAAGTAAAGTATGAGTACTATAAGTGTTACTGTGTAATGTTCTGAAATGATACAATGTGAGTAGACTTATAAGACTTAGTACGATTAACAGATTCAATACAATTTCCAGTCAGTACAAAAATTATAGTCAGTAGGATCAGCATGGTCAGTACGATCAACATGGTCTATATGATCGGCATGGTCATTACGATCAGCATGGTCAGTACGATCAAGATGGTAAAAGACATTTGTGATATCCAAAACCAGATATAAAAGTCAAAAGAGAACTTTTGACTCAACAATCTCCCCATTTTTGGAAAGTAGAAAAAAAACATAAAAAAAACAAATACTTATCTCCCCATGAGTTGTTTGAAACTCTTCGGAATAAGAAAATTGAATACAACTAACTCCCCCTTAGGTATGTACTTTCCAAAGGATTGTATTCATGGATTTTCCTTGATTTAGAAGTGTTCGTTCAAAACATTCTCCCATTGTAAAAAATTCTCCCCCTTTGTAAAACATTCTACCCCTTTGTGATTTACGAAAACAATGGGGTAATCATAAGTTGCCTGAAAGGGTTAGAGAGAAAAGATTTGCAAGGAAAGAAATATCACAAATCTCATTATGATAAGAAATGTTTGGAAAGACAACAAATACAAGTCATTTGTTTTCTCTTTCCTTTTCCTTCATTATCATTTCATGAAGAACAACTTTCATCTATTTGATTTCTTTCTTGTCTTCAGATATAGAATCACCCTGAGTTCTGAGAAGCACTTGTTGGTTAGTAAAAAGATGATCCTGATTCTTGATGGTCTCTTCTTGGACTCTGATTACTTCTTCAAGAGTATAAATTCTGTTTTAAAGATTCTTGTTGTCTTTGGATAATACAAAATTTTGTTTCTTCAACAAAACTATTTCATCTTTGAAAGAAGAAACCTTCCAGAATTCAGACTGAAAAAAATTCTTTCTCTCTTGAAATTATTTTACTAAAGGAATATCGGCTCCCTGAGTTACCTGATTCAGTCTTTCAACAGTTTCATTGTCAATTTTATTGAAATTAATCACAAGATCATTTGATAACCTCCTTATATCTTCAATTAATATCTCATGGCCATTAACTGAGATCTCTGTTTTGTATGACCACTTGGTCATCCTGTTACAATACTTCTTATGAATGGCCGAACTTTCAGATAGAACATTCAAATCGACTTCAACTGACAAAAGTTTCATTCTCAATTGTTGGGTCGAATTTGTAGATGTATATGTATTATAGATGGAACCATACAAGAGGGGTGTGAATTGTAGGAAAAAAACATTGTATTTAAAAACCAGAAAATAGTTTAAATTAACTTAAACTAATACAATTCACAACAAGAACAAACAACCACAATTGCATTGAATAGAAAGGTAGGATATGATGTAATACTATAAGAAAACTAAAGAAATCATATTCAAGATGAATACAATAATTAGAGTAAAACAATAATGAAGGATTATAACATAATGCGTATAGAATCAATCGATACAATATTTAATAGTATGAATGTTATTGAAACAATTTCAAAAGAATATGGAATGAAGAAAGGAAAACAATACAATTCCCTGTCTCAAAACAAACATCGGAAATGTAAAAGTATTACAATTCATTTGACCCAAAGAGAAGGGTTATCCTTTCACCTAGGATAACAGGTCTTTCTAACCAACACCTTGGTAAGCCCTCAATATGATGATCGGTACGACTGTCTTGTTATCCCCACAAGCCCTCGATACGATGATCGGTTCGTCTGTCTGCCTATCCCCGGAAGCCCTCGATATGATGATTGGTCCATTTGTCTTCCTTTCCCCAGCATCCCTCGATACGATGATCAGTCCGTCTGTCTGCCTATACCCAGCAGCCCTCGATACGATGATTGGTCCATCTGTCGGCCTATCCTCGACAGCCCTCGATACGATGATCGGTCGCACAAAGCACAAACAAAGAACTTATAGAAATAAAAAAACTAATAATGATATGTTCACGTTTTTTAGTTGCAAGGCTTTCGCACGAAGTAGGAGAGAAGTCACAGTATCTCTCTCTAGAACATGATAGAACAAAATGATCAGTCTCATACATGCACATTCTTGGCTTCAAATGACCTCCTATTTATAGGTCTTAGGCTCCAATGGTCATATTTTCTCCAACGGTCATATTTCTCTAGAAAACTGAGAGGGGCTTGGACACCTGACATTATAACGGTCATATTGAAATAGAAGACACGACATCATTTTGATTAGTTTGAATCTAACTCCATGACATCGTTTTGGTTAAAGGAAAAGATATATGAAGATGATAAACATGAGTATGATTTATATGAAACATGTGTTTTCGATAAAGGACCAAAACAAGTAAGTAATGAAAGTAATGTATGAGTACTATAATTATTAATATGTAATGTTTTGAAACGATACAAAGTGAGTAGAATTATACGACTTAGTACGATTAACAGATTCAATACAATTTCCATTCAGTACAAAAATTATAGTCAGTATGATCAGTATGGTCAGTAAGATCATCATTTTTAGTACGATCAGCATGGTCAGTACGATCAGCATGGTCAGTACGATAAGCATGGTCAGTATGATTAGCATGGTCAGCATGATCAGCATGGTTAGTACGATCAGCATGGTCAGTACGATCAGCATGGTCAGTATGATCAACATGGTAAAAGACATTTGTGATTTATAAAACAAGATATAAAAGTCCAAAGAGAACTTTTGACTCAACCAGCTCCCCCTTTTTGGAAATCTCAAAACAAAAAATAAAAACAAAAACAAATACTTATCTCCCCCTGAGTTGTTGGAAACCCTTCTGAATAAGAAAATTTAATACAACTAACTCCCCCTTAGGTATGTACTTTCCAAAGGATTGTATTCGTGGATTTTCCTTGATTTAGAAGTGTTAGTTCAAAACATTCTCCCTTTGTAAAACATTCTCCCCCTTTGTAAAAAATTCTACCCCTTTTTGATTTACGAAAAGAATGGGGTAATCATAAGTTTCCTGAAAGGGTTATAGAGAAAAGATTTGCAAGGAAAAAAATATCCCAAATCTTATTATGATAACAAATGTTTGAAAATACAACAAATACAAGTCATTTGTTTTCTCTTTCCTTTTCCTTCTTTATCAGCTCATGAAGAACAACTTTCATCTATTTGATTTCTTCTGGTTTTCAGATATAGAATCACCCTGAGTTCTGAGAAGCTCTTGTTGGTCAGTAAAAAGTTGATCCAGATTCTTGATGGTCTCTTCTTCGACTCTGATTACTTTTTCAAGAGTATAAATTCTGTTTTAAAGATTCTTGTTGTCTTTGGATAACACAGAATTTTGTTTCTTCAAAAAAACTATTTCATCTTTGAAAGAAGAAACCTTAAAGAATTCAGACTGAAAAAAATTCATTCTCTCTTGAAATTATTTTACTAAAGGAATATCGGCTCCATGAGTTACCTGATTCAGTCTTTCAACAGTTTCTTTGTCAAGTTTATTGAAAGTAATCACAAGATAATTTGATAACCTCCTTATATCTTCAATTACTATCTCATGGTCATTCACTGAGCTCTCTGTTTTGTATGACCACTTGGTCATCCTATTACAAGACTTCTTAAGACCGGCCGAACTTTCAGATAGAACATTCAAATCGACTTCAACTGACAAAAGTTTTTTTCGCAATTGTTGGGTCGAATTTGTAGATGTATATGTATTTTAGATGGAACAATACAAGAGGGGTGTGAATTTTTGGAAAAAAACTTTGTATTTAAAAACAAGAAATTAGTTTAAATTAACTTAAACAAATACAATTCACAACAAGAACAAACAACCACAATTTCGTTGAATATAAAGGTATGATATGATGTAATAATATAAGAAAAGTAAAGCAATCATATTCAAGATGAATACAATAATTAGAGTAAAACAATAATGAAGGATTCTAACATAGTGCGTATAGAATCAATCGATACAATATTTAATAGTATGAATGTTATTGAAACAATTACAAAAGAATATAGAATGAAGAAAGGAAAACAATACAATTCCCTTTCATAAAACAAACAGTGGAAATGTAAAAGTATTACAATTCATTTGACCCAAAGAGAAGGGTTATCATTTCACCTAGGATAACATGCCTTTCTAACCAACACCTTGGTAACCCCTCAATATGATGATCGGTACGACTGTCTTGTTATCCCCACAAGCCCTCGATATGATGATCGGTTTGTCTGTCTGCCTATCCCCGGTAGCCCTCAATATGATGATCGGTCCGTCTGTCTGCATTTCCCCAGCAGCCCTCAATACGATGATCGGTCCGTCTGTCTGCCTATCCCTAGCAGCCCTCGATACGATGATTGGTCCATCTGCCTGCTTATCCTCGACAGCCCTCTATAAGATGATCGGTCGCACAAAGCACAAACAAATAACATATAGAAATAAAAAAACTAAGAATGATATGTTCACATTTTATAGTTGCAAGGCTTTCGCACGAAGTAGGAGAGAAGTCACAGTATCTCTCTCTAGAACATGATAGAACAAAATGATCAGTCTCATACACGCACATTCTTGGCTTCAAATGACCTCTTATTTATAGGCCTTAGGCTCCAATGGTCATATTTTCTCCAACGGTCATATTTCTCTAGAAAACTGAGAGGGGCTTGGACACCTGGCATTATAACGGTCATATTGAAATAGAAAACACGACATCATTTTGATTAGTTTGTAACTAACTCCATGACATCGTTTTGGTTAAAACAAAAGATATATGAAGATGATAAACATGAGTATATGAAACATGTGTTTTTGATAAAGGACCAAAACGAGTAAGAAATGAAAGTAATGTATGAGTACTATAAGTATTACTATGTAATGTTTTGAAACTATACAAATTGAGTAGAATTATAGGACTTAGTACGATTAACAGATTCAATAAGATTTCCATTCAGTACAAAAATTATAGTCAGTATGATCAGCATGGTCAGTACGATCATCATTTTTAGTACGATCAGCATGGTCAATACGATAAGCATGGTCAGTACGATCGGAATGGTCAGCATGAGCAGCATGGTTAGTACGATCAGCATGGTCAGTATGATCAGCATGGTCAGTACGATCAACATGGTAAAAGGCATTTGTGATTTATAATAAAAGATATTAAAGTACAAAGAGAACTTTTGATTCAACAATCTCCGCCTTTTTGGAAATCACAAAACAAAACATAAAAACAAAAACAAATACTTATCTCCCCCTGAGTTGTTGGAAACTCTTCTGAATAAGAAAATTGAATACAACTAACTCCCCCTTAGGTATGTACTTTCCAAAGGATTGTATTCATGGATTTTCATTGATTTAGAAGTGTTAGTTCCAAATATTCTCCCATTGTAAAACATTCTCCCCCTTTGTAAAAAATTCTACCCCTTTGTGATTTACGAAAAGAATGGGGTAATCATAAGTTTCCGGAAAGGGTTAGAGGGAAAATATTTACAAGGAAAAAAATATCACAAATCTCATTATGATAACAAATGTTTGAAAAGGAAACAAATACAAGTAATTTGTTTTCTCTTTCCTTTTCCTTCTTTATCAGCTCATGAAGAACAACTTTCATCTATTTGATTTCCTTCTTGTCTTCCGATATAGAATCACCCTGAGTTCTGAGAAGATCTTTTTGGTCAGTAAAAAGATGATCCTGATTCTTGATGGTCTCTTCTTCGACTCTGATTACTTCTTCAAGAGTATAAATTCTGTTTTAAAGATTCTTGTTTTCCTTGGATAACACGAAATTTTGTTTCTTCAACCAAACTATTTCATATTTGAAAGAATAAACCTTCAAGAATTCAGACTGAAAAAAATTCATCCTCTCTTGAAATTATTTTACTAAAGGAATATCGGCTCCATGAGTTACCTGATTCAGTCTTTCAACAGTTTCTTTGTCAAGTTTATTGAAAGTAATCACAAGATCATTTGATAACCTCCTTATAACTTCAATTACTATCTCATGGTCATTCACTGAGCTCTCTATTTTGTATGACCACTTTGTCATCCTGTTACAAGACTTCTTATGACCGGCCGAACTATCAGATAGAACATTCAAATCGACTTCAACTGAAAAAAGTTTCTTTCTCAATTGTTTGGTCGAATTTGTAGATGTATATGTATTTTAGATGGAACAATACAAGAGGGGTGTGAATTATAGGAAAAAAACATTGTATTTAAAAACAAGAAATTAGTTTAAATTAACTTAAACTAATACAATTCACAACAAGAACAAACAACCACAATTTCATTGAATATAAAGATATGATATGATGTAATACTATAAGAAAAGTAAAGCAATCATATTCAAGATGAATACAATAATTAGAGTAAAACAATAATTAAGGATTCTAACATAATGCGTATATAATCAATCGATACAATATTTAATAGTATGAATGTTATTTAAACAATTACAAAAGAATATGGAATGAAGAAAGGAAAACAATACAATTCCCTTTCTTAAAACAAACAACGGAAATGTAAAAGTATTACAATTCATTTTACCCAAAGAGAAGGGTTATCGTTTCACCTAGGATAACAAGTCTTTCTAACCAACACCTTGGTAAGCCCTCAATATGATGATCGATATGACTGTCTTGTTATCCCCACAAGCCCTCGATACGATGATCGGTTCGTCTGTCTGCCTATCCCCGGCAGCCCTCGATATGATGATCGGTCCGTCTGTCTGCCTTTCCCCAGCAGCCCTCGATACGATGATCGGTCCGTCTGTCTGACTATCCCCAGCAGCCCTTGTTACGATGATTGGTCCATCTCTCTGCCTATCCTCGACAGCCCTCGATACGATGATCGTTCGCACAAAGCACAAACGAAGAACTTATAGAAATAAAAAAACTAACAACGATATGTTCACGTTTTATAGTTGCAAGGATTTCACATGAAGTAGGAGAGAAGTCACAGTATCTCTCTCTAGAACATGATAGAACAAAATGATTAGTCTCATACATGCACATTCTTGGCTTCAAATGACCTCCTATTTATAGGCCTTAGGCTCCAATGGTCATATTTTCTCCAACGGTCATATTTCTCTAGAAAACTGAGAAGGGCTTGGACACCTGGAATTATAACGGTCATATTGAAATAGAAAACATGACATCATTTTGATTAGTTTGTAACTAACTCCATGACATCGTTTTGGTTAAAACAAAAGATATATGAAGATAATAAACATGAGTATGATTAATATGAAACATGTGTTGTCGATAAAGGACCAAAACGAGTATGTAATGAAAGTAATGTATGTGTACTATAAGTATTAATATGTAATGTTTTGAAACGATACAAAGTGAGTAGAATTATAGGACTTAGTACGACTAACAGATTCAATACAATTTCCATTCAGTACAAAAATTATAGTCACTATGATCAGCACGGTCAGTACGATCATCATTTTTAGTACGATCCACATGGTTAGTACGATCAGCATGGTCAGTACGATAAGCATGGTCAGTACGATCAGCATGGTCAGCACGATCAGCAAGGTTAGTACGATCAACATGGTCAGTACGATCAGTATGGTCAGTACGATCAACATGGTCAAAGACATTTGTGATTTATAAAACAAGATATAAATGTCCAAAGAGAACTTTTGACTCAACAATCTCCCCCTTTTTGGAAAGAAAAAAACACAACATAAAAACAAAAATAAATACTTATCTCCCCCTGAGTTATTGGAAACTCTTATGAATAAGAAAATTTAATACAACTAACTCCCCCTTAGGTTTGTATTTTCTTAAGGATTGTATTCGTGGATTTTCCTTGATTTAGAATTATTAGTTCTAAACATTCTCCCTTTGTAAAACATTCACCCCCTTTTAAAAATATTCTCCCCCTTTGTGATTTAAAAAAAATGGGGTAATCATAAGTTGCCTGAAAGGGTTAGGGAAAATATTTTCATGAAAAAAATATCACAAATCTCATTACGATAACAAAAGTTTGAAAAGACGACAAATACAAGTCATTTGTTTTCTCTTTCCTTTTCCTTCTTTATCAGATCAAGAATAACGGCTTTCATATTTTTGATTTCCTTCTTGTCTTCAGATATAGAATCACCCTATGTTCTAAGAAGCTCTTGTTGGTCATAAAAATGAAAATCCTGATTCTTGATGGTCTCTTCTTGGACTCTGATTACTTCTTCAAGAGTATCAATTCTATTTTGCATATTCTTGTTGTCTTTGGATAACACAGAATTTTGTTTCTTCAACAAAACTATTTCATCTTTGAAAGAAGAAACCTTTGAGAATTCAGACTGAAAATCATTCATTCTCTCTTGCAATTCTTTTACTGAAGTAATATCGGCTCCATGAGTTACCTGATTTAGTCTTTCAACAGTTTCTATGTCATGTTCATTGAAAGCAATCACAAGATCATTTGATAACCTCCTTATATCTTCAATTTCTATCTCATGGTCATTCACTGACCTATCTGTTTTGTATGAACACTTGGTCATCCTGTTTTAAGCCTTCTTATGAGCGGTCGAACATTCAGATAGAACTTTCAAATCGGCTTCAACTGACAAAAGTTTCTTTCTCAATTCTTTTACAGATCCGAACTTCTTTCTTTGATTGTCAGTAATGAAATCAATTTTTCCTTCAAGCTTGGGAATTTAAGGGATGGTCTTCTCAATTCTACTTAAAACATTAAAAATTTAATCACTTTTCATAAGAGAAATTTTCTGTTCTGAATCTGTATCCTCATCGTATGAAACCAATTCAATTGATCGGCTTGAATCTAAAATTGGATGTTTTCCTTTTTCTTTTTCTTTCTCTTTTATTTATTCTTCTATTTTATCACTGATGACAATTATTTTCTCAGAATATTGAGGACGTTGATTCCTTTGGGAATGAAACCTTTCTATAGATTCAAAATATTCAGCTGGAGCTTGATCGACATTAGGAGCTTGTTGAATCCCTTCACTTTGTCTTTGAACAGATTATTCTCTACTTTTCATTGAGGTTTGAAGGAATTACAAAAGGAAATCTCCTTCCTCTTTTTCAAATTCCTATATTTCTTATAAAATCTGTTTCCATTTTTCTTTCTATAGAAGACTCTGTACGATAGGTTCTTGATTTACTTCTTCAGTTAGTTGAGCACTAGTAACCTCAACCATTTTCAGGACTTTAGAGATATCAAAGTCTTGAGCCTTTATTTTCAATAGAGTCTTCTTTTTCTTTTCATCTTGATGGGTTTCCTCTACCCTTATTCTTTCTACAAAAGCTTCGGCTGGGTCAAGACCAAACTTTGGTTCATCTTATTTTCTCTACTCTCTATCTTTTCTCCACTTAGACATGACCTCCTTACTGTACTTTGGTTTTTTCTTAGGCTCTGAACCGGTTTGCAGATCTGACTTTTGAGGAGAACCAATTGAAGGATTGTCATTGATAGGCATAGGTGCCGATTGATTATGAGCCGAATCATCTTCTTAATCCTTTACAAAAATCTTTGAATTATGATCAAAACAAACATTCAACTTTTTCAAAGTACTCTTACTAATCCGGGATGGCTTCAAATCTACAAAATTTCCTTTCAATGGAATATTACAAAACATCATGCTCTTGAGAATGAACATTGCAGGAATAGATGGATACATAATCAAATGGGATTTTATTGCTCCTGACTTGACATTCTTAATAGTTTCAATGATATATCTATTTAGATTTACTTTTCTCAAGTTGACAAGATAATCCAACATGAAAATATCAGAAACCTTCAAAGTATCTCTATCCCCTTTTATTGGGATAATAAAACCTTGAATCCACAGCGTCACAAATTTTTTATCTAGAGAAAGATGAGCCACTTTCCTCTTTTCTTTATTTATAATAAACAAAGACTTTTCAGAACTTTCTTTGTTAAACATACCAACTTCCTCTGGTAGTTTATGAGATGGACATAAGGAATCACCTTCTATTTGAACATTTAGAAAATGGGCCGCTTGTTTCACAAACATCGATAAGTTTCTATCATACACAGAAAAGTTGGTAGACATGTTCTTATCAAAAGATACGGTTTTGTAGAACTGACTGACTTTATCAATAAGAACCGGATCTTGAGAAACAAGTTTTTCAACACATAAATGCTTCCAACATTGAAAAAAATGATTTTTCTGATTGTAGAATCATATGAATCAAAAAATTCCCGACAAACCAACATTTCTCTAAAAAAGTATATCTCTAAAAAATTCTTTTAAGACATTTTGGCAGGAGTATTAGCAGAGGACTGAGATATATAGGTGAAACTGCTTGAAAGATCATACAAAGCCTTAAATTGATGTGGCAGATCTTCACCACAAACCCTAAAAACAGGTGTGGGTTTGGGGAGGGGGGGTCTATTTATAGGCTGCAAAATAATGATTTTTGGTCTTCTACAGTTGAGATTTAGGAGAAAATAAATCAACGAATAGGATTAAAAATGAGGGAGAAAAAAAAATAATAAAATTGGAAAGTATGTTCCTGCCAAAGATCGTAAGGTAATTGTTGGTTTAGATAGTATTAATAGTGAAAGAAAACACAAGTGTATGAAGTAAAAGAATACCATCAATCGTCATCCGGATGGAAAAAAAGTCGTTACCATAAACTGACAAGTCGATGGAAAACAAACTTATTTCCATGAATGGACGTGCTGATGGAAAAGTAATTCATTACCATAAACGGGCATTCCGATGGAAAATAAATTCATTACCATGAACGAAAATGCCGATGGAAAAAAAATTCATTACCATGAATGGACGCACTGATGGAAAATAAATTCATTACCAAGAACAGATAAGCCTATGGAAAATAAATCATTTATAGTAGTCAGTCAATACAATAAACTGAAAGGTAAATAATATGATAAAACAGTCAATATGATAAACAGAAATGCAAATAAAAAAACTTGGGGAGTAAAAAAATAAATATCATAAGAATATAAGAAACAAAATAAGTAAAAAAAATGTTTTCCACCTTTCTAAGAGGAGTTATTTAAGGTTAGGAGAAATGTAAAACATGAAGTAGATATGAGTGATTATTTTAATCTAATCATTCCTAGATTTTGTTTTATAAACTCAAATCTATCGGAAGGTAATGGTTTTGTAAAAATACCAGCATGTTTTTCTTGCATTCTGATGAATTGTAAAATAATATCTCCTTTTTGTGTGTGATCCCTAAGAAATTGATGCCTAATATCTTTGTGTTTTGCACGAGAGTGATGTGTAGGGTTTTTACTAAGAGCTATGGAATTAGTGTTATCACATAGAATTTGAGTATTGGAAAAACTCAATCCATAGTCAGTGAGTGCGTGTTGCATCCATAACACATGATCACAACAACTTCTAAGTGCTACATATTCAGATTCAGTAGTGGAATGTGCTACTGAGTATTGTTTCTTGCAGGACCAAGAAACTAGAGAATCACTTAAAAAATGACATGTTCTAGAAGTACCTTTTCTATCCATTCTACATCCACCAAAGTCAGCATCTGAAAAACATTTTAAAACAAAATCATTTCCAGAAGAGTAAAAGTGACCTAAATCCATAGTGCCTTTTAAATACCAAAAGATTCTCTTTACATATTTTAAATGAGTCTATTTTGGATTATATTGGTATCCTGCATATAAGCATATAGATAACATTAAATCTGGTCGACAAGCTGTCATGTATTGCAAAATTCCTATCATACCTCTAAAAAATGTGTGATCTTCTAGTTTCCTAGTTTCATCAATATCATGTGTATTTGAGGTGCCAATTGGAGTGCTAATACTTTTAGTATTTTCGTAACCATAATTTTTGAGTAAATATTTTATTTACATAAGTTGAGATATATATGTTCCTTTTTGTTTTTGTAAAATTTGAAAACCTAAAAAGAATGTTAACTCCCCCATCATACTTATTTCAAACTCAGATTTCATTAAATTGGAAAAATAATCAGTTAAAGATTTCTGAGTTGATCCAAATATGATGTCATCAACATAAATTTGAACAATAAAAACATGTTTATTTTCAATTTTTATAAAAAGGGATGTATCTTCTATACCTTTTGTGTAATTTGTTTTGTAAAATAAATCATGTAATTCTATCATACCATGCTCTAGGGGCTTGTTTAAGACCATATAGAGCTTTGGTATGTTTAAAAAAATGATTATGATGTTTTGGGTCTAGAAAACCAGGGGTTGTTCGACAAATAATTCTTCTTGAACAAAACCATTTAGAAAACCACATTTAACAACCATTTGAAATAGTTTGAAATTAAAGTATGCTGCAAAGGCTAATAGAATACGAATAGATTCATGTCAAGCAACCAGAGCATATGTTTCCTCATAGTCTATTCCCTCTTGCAGATTATAGCCCTTATCAACAAGTCTTACTTTATTTCATACAATTATTACATTTTCATCACATTTGTTTCTGAAAACCCATTTCACACAAATTAAAGTTGTTTATTTAGGTCTTTCAACTAATGTCCAGACTTTATTCCTTTAAAATTCATTTAGTTCATCTTGCATTACTTTAATCCAATCTTCATCACCTAAGGCCTCACTTGGACTTTTAGGTTCAAATTAGGAAATAAAGGCAAGATGTTCTGTTTCATTTCTCATGGAATTTCGGGTCCTTACAGGTTGATTTACATCCCCAATGATGTTATCACTGGGATGATTCCTAACAAACAATTGATTTAGGTTTTGTAAAACCTATTCATCAACATATGGTAGAAATTATTCTGGGTTAAAAGTTTCAGGAACTCTTTCTTGAACATTTTCCTTATCATAAAAATCTTCTAACAGAGGTTGATAAACATTTTTAGAAAACACATCTGACGAAGTAGGTTGGGTTTGGTAGAAATTGAAAGGATTAGTTTCATCAAATTTTACATGTACTGTTTATTCAATAGTACAAGTGTTTTTACTGAAAACATTATAATCCATTGTAGTTGTAGAATAGCCTAGAAATATTTATTCATCAGATTTTGGTGGGAATTTGTGAAGATTCTCTTTAGTATTCAAAATAAATTCTTTGCACCCAAAAACTTTGAAGTATGAAACTTTAGGTTTTCAGCCAGTCCACAATTCATAAGGTGTTTTATTAAGAAAAGGTCTGGTTAAAATATGATTTATAGTATAACAAGCAGTACTTATAGCTTCAGCCCAAAAGTGCTTAGCAATTGAGTGTTCACTCAACATGGTTCTTTTCATTTCATAAAGAATACAATTTCTTCTCTCAACAACACCATTTTGCTGAGGAGTTCTTACAGCTGAGAAATTGTGAGTAATACCTTTCTTACTACAAAAAGTTTCAAATTCGGAATTTTGAAATTGACCACCATGATCACTATGAATAGTTATCAATGGTAGGTTTTTCTCATTTTTAACTTGGGCTCTGAAAGTTTTGAAATAGGAAAAGGCTTCATATTTCTTTGTTAGAAAATAGACGCATGTAAATCTAGTAATTTCATCAACTAAAACAAATACATAGTATTTTCCTTCAATGCTTCCAGTTTGTGAAGGACCGAAAATATCCATATGCACTAGCTGTAATGCATTAGAAGTTAAAACTTCACAAATTGATTTAAATCAAGTTTTATGTTGCTTTCCAAATTGAAGAGAATCACAGACTTTTGAAGAATCATATCTATGATCCGGTAGTCCCTTTATAAGTCTTTTCTTTGAGAGTTTACAAAGTTTTCTTAGGTTACAGTGTCCTAGTATTCTATTCCATAGCAATGATTGGTCTTTTATTGCAGTTAAGTAGGGTAAGTTTTGACTCCTAAGGTCTTTTAGGTTAATAGTGTATACATTCTATTGCCTATGGGCAGATAGAACGAACTCATCCTTGGAATTGTGAACTAAACATTTATCATTCCAAAAATTCACAAGGTATCCTTCATCACATAATTGGCTTGTGCTGATGAGATTGTTCGTATGTCCGTTGACAAATACAACATTTGAAATAAGAACTTTTCCAAGAAAAACAATATTACCTATCCCAACAATATTTCCTTGAGCATTATCTCTAATGGTAACTGTTCCACCTTTTTTGATAATATTTTAAAATAAATATTTGTTTCTAGTCATGTATCGAGAACAACCACTATCCATGAACCAAATATTCTTGTTGGTACACTTCTCATTTTCCTGAAAAAGAAACAATTAGTTTTTCGGAATCTAGACTTGTTTGGATCCAGAAGAATTAGATAAAAGAATTTTAGGAATCCACATTTGTTTTGAAAAATGAGCATTATGAAATCCTAAAGACTGAGTTCATTTAATAGAACACTCTCTTTTCCAGTGTCCACCATATTGTCATTTAGAACAAAAAGGGGTATTTTGAGGGACAAAATAGTTCTTACTAAAAACCAGTTTGGAATGAGTATAACAAAGTCCAGAATGATTTTTCAATGGTCGAATTTGAGAATACATTTTTTCAAAGTTCTCCTTTCCATAAGTAAAGTTTGACAAACATTTTTTGAAGGAAAAAATTTCTGACATTAATTTTAAAACTATGTTTTTATCCTCCAAAACATTTTATTTTGAACTAGAGTTAGACTCTAAAATATTTTTCTTAGAAATTACATTTTCAAGATCATTAGAAAGTTTATCCTTATCAGATTTGACTTTCTCAAGGGTTTTTAAAATACTTTCAAAATCAGAAGTTTTTGTATCAAGATCCTTATAATGATCTGATACTTCTTTAGTTAAAATCTAAATTCTAGAATTTTCTTGATCAAGATTTTTCTTGAGTTTAGAATTTTCATTCTCAAGTAATTTAGAAAACCTAGATACTTATTAAAAAGAAGGTAATGTATTATCTTCTGATGACAAAGAATCATCATTTGAAGATTCATAATATTTATTATCAGAATAATTCGCATTCAAGGAAACATTTGTAATAGCTTCATCATTTTGTACCTTTTCCATGAAACAATGATCTTCAATTGGTAGTCTGGCTATAAGTCCAATATTTCTTTATCCTGAGGACTCATATTCTGAAGAATTATCTGATGAATCGCTACCACTTTCACTCCAAGTATCATTTTCCTTCAAGACTTTCTTTGTCTTTGTCTTTTACTACTTTTTATTATTTATTTCAGAATGTTTCTCCTTTCAATATTTTCTCTTCAGTAAAGGACAGTCGGGTCTTATATGACCTACTTTCTTACATTCATAACAATTTATCTCTGAGTCTTTCTTGTCCTTCCTATCTTTCTTTTTGAATCTGTATTGGAAGTCTTTCTTTCCAATAATCTTGTTCATCCTTCGAGTAAGATTTGCTAACTCATTTTCTGAAAGATCACAATCACTTGAATCAGACATAACAACTTTCTTATATTTCGATCTTGTTATCCTTTGAGGTGTTTTAGCTTTAGATGTGGTGGTAAAAGCTACACTTCTATTTCCATTTTTCTTCTTGTTGAAATCCGCATCTCTCTTAATTCTTGTCTCATGCTATTGAAGTGTTCCAAATATTTCATCAAGTGTAATCTGGGAAACTTTTATGTCTTCATCAATATCTGTCATTTTTTACTCCCATTCGTTTGACATTATATCAATAATTTTTTCAAAAAGAGATTCATCATTAAGACCATTTTCTCCCATATATTGTAAACTGTTGAAAATTTTCATAAATCTTTGTTGCACTTTACATACAGGCTCTCTATAAGGAAAAAGAAATCCATGAGACTCTGCTCGAAGCATTGCTCTTCTTGTTTCTATAACCTTGGATGTACCGAAATGCTTGACTTACAAATTATTCCAAATATAGTTATCTAATTCATAAGAAGATATCTGACTGTATATATTTTTGGTCATAAAACATAGCAAAGTATTTCGACCTTGTAATTCAGTTGATATTCTTGCTTCTCTTAATTAGTGAATGTACGGACTTCTTTGTTAGGGATTTAGTAACCTCCAGTAAGAATAATAAAATTTTCTACATCGGTATTGATAAATAATGTCTTCATTCGATCTCTCCAATATTCATAGTCGTTCGCATCAAATATAGGTGGTCTAGAAGTATTTAGATTATCAATTGTCCCGATATTTATTCCTGACATCTAAGAAAATCTTTTCCACTCCACACGTTAGTGTAGAAAATAGTTGAAACATATGCTATGGTAGCAATACTTGAATTTATTTGTATTCTATTAGCCTTTGCAGCATTATTTAATTTTAAACTATTTAAAATGGATGTTAAATGTGCTTTTCTAAATGGTTTTGTTCAAGATGAATTATTTGTTGAACAACCCCATGATTTTCTAGACCCAAAACATCCTAATCATGTTTTTAAACTTACTAAAGCTCTATATGGTCTTAAACAAGCCCCTAGAGCATGGTATGATAGACCTACATGATTTATTTTACAAAACAATTACACTAAAGGTACATCATATCCAACCCTTTTTATAAAAATGGAAATAAAAATGTTTTGATTGTTCAAATTTATGTTGATGACATCATTTTTGGATCAACTCATCAATCTTTAACTAATTCTTTTTCCAATTTAATGAAATCTGAGTTTGAAATGAGTATAATGGGTGAGTTAAAATTCTTTTTAGGTTTTCAAATTTTATAAAAACCAAAAGGAACATATATATCTGAACATAAGTATATAAATTATTTACTCCAAAATTACAGTTACGAAAATACTAAAAGTATTATCACTCCAATTGGTACCTCAAATACACTTGATCTTGATAAAACTGGGAAACAAGTAGATCAAACAATTTTTAGAGGTATGATAGGAAGTTTGTTATACTTGAGTACAAGTCGACCAGACTTAATGTTTTTTGTATGATTATCTGCAAGATACCAATCTAATCCAAAAGAGTCTCATTTAAATGTTGTAAAGAGAATCATTCAGCATTTAAAAGGCACTATAGATTTAGGTCTCTTTTACTCATCTAGAAATGATTTTGTTTTAAAAAGTTTTTCCGATGCTGACTTTGGTGGTTGTAGAATGGATAGAAAAAGTACTTCTGGAACATGTCATTTCTTATGAGATTCTATGGTTTCTTGGTCCTGTAAGAAAAAACACACAGTAGCACATTCCACTGCTGAAACTGAATATGTAGCAGCTGGAAGTTGTTGTGCTCAAGTGTTATGGATGCAACACACACTCACTAACTATGGATTAAGTTTTTCCAAAACTCAAATTCTTTGTGATAACACTAGTGCCACAGCTCTTAGTAAAAACCCAGCACATCACTCTTGTGAAAAACACATAAATATTAGGCATCACTTTCTTAGGGATCACACAAAAAAAGAGATATTATTTTACAATTCATCAGAACACAAGAACAACTTGCTGACATTTTTACAAAACCATTACCTTCCAATAGATTTGAGTTTATAAAAAAAGCTAGGAATGATTAAATTAAAATAATCATTCATATCTACTTCATGTTTTACACATATCCTTATATTAAATAACTCCTCTTATAAAGGGGGAGAACATTTTTTACTTATTGTGTTTCTTATTTTCTTATGATATTTATTTGTTTATCCTCCTGGTTTGTGTATTTTCTTTTCTATTTATCGTATTGACTGTTTTATCATATTTTTTACCTTTCCGTTTATAGTATTGACTTACTACTATAAAGGGTTTATTTTCTATCAGCACGTCTGTTCATGGTAATGAATATCTTTTCCATAAGCACGTCCGTTCATGGTAATGAATTTCTTTTCCATCGGCACATCTGTTCATGATAATGAATTTATTTTCCATTGGAACGTCTCTTCATGGTAATGAATTTCTTTTCCATCGGCACGTCCGATCATGGTAATGAATTTCATTTCCATCAGCACGTCCGTTCATGGTAACAAGTTTGTTTTCCATCAGCTTGTCCGTTCATGGTAACGACTTTGTTTTCCATCGGGATGACGATTGATGGAATTATTTTTCTTCGTACGCTTGTGTTTTTTTCACTATTAATACTATCTAAACCAACAATTACCTTACGATATCGGGAAGGTAAATACTTTCCATTTTTTTTTATTTTTTTCTCTGCCACAGTTTTAATTCTATCCGTCGATTTATTTTCTTCTAAATCTCAACCATAGAAGACCAACAGTCATTATTTTGCCGCCTATAAATAGACCCCCTCCCCAAACCCCCACTAGTTTTTTAGGATTTGGGGTGAAGATCTACCACATCGATTTAAGACTCCATACTATCTTTCAAGCGGTTTCACCTATATGTCTGAGTCCTCTGCTAATACTCTTTCTGATATGTCCTCAATGACTTTTTTAAAGAAAGGATTTTTTGGAGAAAGGTTAGTTTCTCGGGAATTTTTTTATTCATATGATTCTAAAATCAGAAGAATCATTTTTTATCAAGGATGGGGGCATTTATGTGTTGAAAAACCTATTTCTCAAGATCTGGTTCTTATTGATGAAGTCAGTCAGTTCTACAAAACCATATCTTTTGATAAGAACATGTCTATAAACATTTCTGTGTATGATAGAAAGTTATCGATGTTTGTGAAACAAGAGGCCCATTTTCTAAATGTTCAAATAGAAGGTGATTCCTTCTGTCCATCTCATAAACTACCAGAAGAAGTTGGTATGTTTAACAAAGAATGTGATGAAAATTATTTGTTTATTATAAATGATGAAAAGAGGAAAGTGGCTCATCTTTCTCTAGATAATATATTTGTGACACTCTGGATGCAAGGTTTTCTTATCCCAAGGAAAGGGGATAGAGAGATTTTGAAGGTTTCTAATATTTTCCTGTTGAACTATCTTGTCATCATGAGAAAAGTAAATCTCATGGGATATATCTTTGAAACTATTAATAATGTCAAGTAAAGAGAAATCAAATCCCATTTGATTATGTATCCAGCTATTCTTACAAAGTTCATTCTTGAGAGCATGAAGTTTTGTAATATTCCTTTGATAGGAAATTTGGTAGATCTGAATCCATCCTGGATTAATAAGAGTACTTTAAAAAAGTTGAATGTTTGTTTTTATCATAATTCAACGATTTTTGTAAAGGTTTTAGAAGCTGATTCAACTAAGAATCAATCAGAACCTATGCCTGTCAAAGACAATCCTTCTGTTGGTGCTCCTCAAAAGTCAGATCCACAAAATAGTTCAAAGCCTAAGAAGAAACCAAAGTACAGTAAGGAGGTTATGGCCAAGTGGAGAAAATATATAGAAGAGAGAAAAGAAGGTGAACCAAAGTTCGGTCTTGACCCAGCTGAAGCTTTTGCAGAAAGAATAAGGGCAGAGGAAACCCTTCAAGATGAAAAGAAAAATAAGGCTCTTTTGAAAAGAAAGGATCAAGAGTTTGATATCTCTAAATTCCTGAAAATGGTTGAGGTTTCTAGTGCTGAACTAATGGAAGAAGTACATCTAGAACCTATAATACAGAGTCATCTAGAGAAAGAAAAAGGGAAACAGATTTTAGAAGAAATACAAGATGTTTAATAAGAGGAATGATATTTCCTTTTGGAATACCTTCAGAGATCAAAGAAAATGAGAGAAGAATCGGCTCAAAGACAAAGTGAAGGGATTCAATAAGCTCCTAATGTCGATCATGCTCCAGCTAGAACTTTTGAATCTCCCAAAATATTTCTTTCCCAAGTGAATCAACGTCCTCCATATTCTGAGAAAACAATTGTCATCATTGATAAAATAGAAGGAGAAATTGAAGAGAAAGAAAAAGAAAAAGGAAAACATCCAATTATAGATTCAAGATGATCATATGAATTGGTTTCGTACGATGAGGATATTGATTCAGAATAGAAAATTTCTCTTAAGAAAAGTGATTAAATTATTCATGTTTTAAGGAGAATTGAGAAGACCATCCCTTACTTTCCCAGTATTTAAGGAAAAATTGATTTCATTACTGAAAATCAGAGAAAGAAGTTCGGCTCTGTAAAATAATTGAGAAAGAAACTTTTTTCAGTTGAAGCTGATTTGAAAGTTCTATCTGAATGTTCGACCGCTCATAAGAAGGCTTTCAACAAGATGACCAAGTGTTCATACAAAACAGATAGCTCAGTGAATGACCATGAGATAGCAATTGAATATATAAAGAGGTTATCAAATGATCTTGCGATTGCTTTCAATAAACTTGACAAAGAAACTATTGAATGACCGAATCAGGTAACTCATAGAGCTGATATTCCTTCAGTAAAAGAATTGAAAAAGATAATGAATGCTTTTCAATTTGAATTCTTGAAGGTTTCTTCTTTCAAAGATGAAATAGTTTTGTTGAAGAAACAACATTCTGTGTTATCCAAAGACAATAAGAATCTGCAAAACAGAATTGATACTCTTGAAAAAGTAATCAGAGTCCAAGAAGAGACCATCAAGAATCCGAATCAGCTTTTTTCTGACCAACAAGATATTCTCAGAACTTAGGGTGATTCTATATCTAAAGACAATAAAGAAATAAAAAATATGAAATTATTTCTTAATGAGATGATAAATAAGGAAAAAAAAGAGAAAAAATGACTTTTATTTGTTATATTTTTAAACTTTTGTTATCGTAATGAGATTTGTGATATTTTTTTCTTGAAAATCTTTTCTCTAAACCTTTCAGGAAACTTATGATTACCCAATTCTTTTTGTAAATCACAAAGGGGGAGAATGTTTTACAAAGGGGGAGAATGTTGTAAAAAGGGAGAATGTTTTGAACTAACACTTCTAAATCAAGGAAAATCCACGAATACAATCCTTAGGAAAGTACATACCTAAGGGGAGTTAGTTGAATTAAATTTTCTTATTCAGAAAAGTTTCTAATAGCTTAGGGTGAGATAGGTATTTATTTTTGTTTTTTTGTTGTCTTTTGTTCTTTCTAAAAAGGGGGATATTGTTGAGTCAAAAGTTCTCTTTGGACATTTATATCTTGTTTTGGAAATCACAAATGTCTTTTACCATGCTGATCGTACTGACCATGCTAATCGTACTGAACATGCTGATCGTACTGACCATGCTGATCGTACTAACCATGCTGATCATACTGACCATGCTGATCGTACTGACCATGCTGATCGTACTGACCATGCTCATCGTACTGACCATACTGATCGTACTAACTATAATTTTTGTACTGACTATAAATTGTATTGAATCTATTAATCGTACTAATTATTATAAGTCTACTCACTTTATATAATATAAAAACATTACACAGTAATACTTCTAGTACTCATACTTTACTTTCATTACATACTTTTTTTGGTCCTTTATCAAAAACAGATGTTTCATATTAATCGTACTCATGTTTATCATCTTTATATATATATTGTTTTATCCAAAATGATTTCGTCGAGTTAGTTACAAAATAATCCAAATGATGTCGTGTTTTCTATTTTAATATGACAGTTATAATGCCAGGAGTCCAATCCCTTCCGAGCTTTCGGGAGAAATATGACCGTTCTAGAAAATATGACCGTTGAAAACTGAGGCCTATAAATAGGAGGTCATTTGAATCCAATAATGTACGTGTATGAAACTGATCATTTTGTTCTATCATGTTTTAGAGAGAGATAATGTGACTTCTCTCCTGCTTCATGCGAATGCCTTGAAACTACAAAACATGAACGACTCGTTCTTAGTTTTTGTATTTCTATAAGTTCTTTTTTGTGCTTTGTGCGACCGATCATTGTATAGAGGGATGCCAAGGATAGGAAGACAGACAGACCGATCGTCGTATCGAGGGCTTCCTAGGATATACAAACAGATGGACCGATCATCACATCGAGGGCTGCCGGGGATAGGCAGACAGACAGACCGATCATCGTATCAAGGGCTGTCGGGGATAGACAGACAGACGAACCGATCATCGTATCGAGGGCTTGCATGGATAGTAAGACATACGTATCGATCATTGTATTTAGGGATTACCAAGGTTTTGGTAAGATAGACCCGTTATCCTAGGTGTAGGATAACCCTTCTCTTTGGGTCAAAAGAATTGTAATACTATTACATTTCTGCTGTTTGTTTTAAGAAATAGAATTGTATTGTTTTCCTTTCTTCATTCCATATTCTTTTGTAATTGTTTCAAATACATTCATACTATTACATATTGTATCGATTGATTCTATATGCTTTATGGTAGAATCCTTCATTATTGTTTTACTCTGATTATTATATCGATGATCTGTTCGTCTGTCTGGCTATCCCCAGCAGCCCTCGATACGATGATCAATCCGTCAATCTGCCTATCCCCGGCAGCCCTCGATATGATGATCGGTCTATCTATTTTCCTATCCCCAGTAGCCCTCGATATGATGATCGGTCAGTCTGTCTGACTATCCCTGACAGCCCTCGATACGATGACCGGTCACAAAAATCAGAAACAAATCAATTATAGAAATAAAAAAACAAAGAACGAGCCATTCACGTTTTGTAGTTGCAAGGACTTCGCATGAAGTAGGAGAGAAGTCACAGTATCTCTCTCTAGAATATGATATCAAAAAATGATCAGTCTCATACATGCACATTCTTGGCTTCAAATGACCTCCTATTTATAGGCCTTAGGTTCCAATTGTCAAATTTTCTCCAACGGTAATATTTTTCCAAAAAACTCGGAGGGTCTTGGACACCTGGCATTATAACGGTCACATTGAAATAGAAAACACAACAAAGTTTTGATTAGTTTGTAACTAACTCCATGACATTGTTTTGGTTAAAAAAATATATATGAAGATGATAAACCTGAGTATGATTAATATGAAACATGTTTTTTTGATAAAGGACCAAAACAAGTAACTAATGAAAGTAAAGTATGAGTACTATAAGTATTACTGTGTAATATTTTGAAATGATACAAAGTGAGTAGACTTATAAGACATAGTACGATTAACAGATTCAATACAATTTCCAGTCAGTATGAAAATTATAGTCAGTACGATTAGCATGGTCAGTACGATCAGCATGGTCAGTACGATCAGTATGGTCAGTACGATCATCATGGTCAGTACGATCAGCATGGTCAGTACGATCAGCATGGTAAAAGACATTTGTGAATTCCAAAACAAGATATGAAAGTAAAAAATAGAACTTTTGACTCAATAGTAGTTGATGATATAAAGTATTTTTTCTTTGAATTGGACTTGATGTATTCCACTTAATGTTGTATCTAGAGAAATTTCCATATGTTAGGATGTCATATATAGTGATTATAATCAATTGATGTAGTTGAAAATATTTCAATTTATAATATTCAAACCTCGTAATAGATTCCTCTAAAAAATACTTAAACCATCCCATAATTGTGATTAGAAAAAATTAATATTATTTCAAAGTTGTTTTGGTCAAAATATTATTAGACACAACATGATATATTTTCACAGCATACATAATTCATGAGATAAGGTTCAAATTACTAATAAAACATTCCACAAAACTGTGTCTTCTACAATTTATTTGATATGGAAACATTCTATCTATTAAAAGTCCATGCTTGAGATTTATGAATTTATTTCTGAATATAAAACACATTTTATCATTTTTCCACTTTGAAAAATCAGCAAGATGATGCAATTTTCCCTCATATTTAAACTCATCAACATTCCATATTATCCTGTTTGCATCATATGAATTGGAAAATAATGTTTTCAATGAGGAATTATTTGATGATACCAAAATTCATTGGAATGAGTCTACATAAATACTAAATTACTTTTTTATTTTTCTTTCATCGTATACAATGACTGTCACGACCCGTCCTAGTGGGGCCCACACTGTGTCTCCCCACTCCGACCTCCATTAGGCATGTGGCTAGTGACTATCATTGAGTATGCATATCAATAAAATGGGAGGAATTTCCTATGTACTTGTACACACATATACATATCCATGCCCAGAAATGATGAAATATAAAAACCACTAATGAACAAAATGCAAGAATACAACTAATTCCAACCAACAGAGTACAAAATATGTAAAGCGCAGAAAGTAAAAGTTATCCAAATACAAATTCTCCAAAAAAACAAGAGTCTATAAACTATAATTTCCTACATGTATGCACAAGGAGGTACTGGGACTGCTGCTCATAGCCGTAGGAACACCTCGTCCTATTGGGAATTCTGAAATCACGGTCCAGTCCTAGTCCACCCTAGACTCCGTCAAAAGGTTTCTCATCTGTACAAGACCCGACACTTGTGGGTAAAAGCCCATGCAGGGGTGAGTATGACAATACTAAGTATAGTACTTCGAAAAAAACAAAGAAATAGAAAAGGTAATAGAACAATCATATCTACACAATATATGTCTATAGAACATATGATAAGAGAAACACATCCAGATATACTCAAAACCCATACCCATAATCTAGAGACAAGTCAAACAATCGCATTACCCTGCTAGGGATTCACTTAGATGGTTCCACAAAGCACTCGTTTGGGATAACTCAGTCCATGAGTATGATAACACTGATGTCATTCATCCGAGAAGTACTATTCGTTGGGAAATCCATGATATGTAGATACATTCATTCTGGGAGAACACACTCCCAAGTGGGGAAAGATCATGATTCACAGAAGAGAAACACTACCAAGGCCTTGGTAGATACCATGACTTGTCTGGATTCACCTTCTAAGTAAAGGATCAACATCTTATAGGATTAGTCATGTCAATACCTAACTCTACCCAGGGTCAAGAATGGATATAGGATCTTACTCTTGGCATCTCAGAGGGATACCTGACTCTATCTTGGGAAGACCCACTTAAGGGATCATACTCAAGGTAATGGAAACGACACCAGACCATAAGTGGAATGAGTAAAAGGGGAACTGACCCAAACGAAACATGTCCAAGGAATAGTGGAAAAGAGGACCAACACATGCAATGAAAAGTACACAGTGTGTAGAAGGGTCACACACCATGTCTTGTGACCCTGGGTACTCCTCATGTACAACAGCCCATGTTAAAAGTGTTGTCGTGTAGAAGAAGTTATACACATCGTGTAAGAGAGTGTCATTCCATGTTCCTCTATCGGGGAGGACTCTGTGAACGCAGTCCATGTTCCTCTACATAGATTCCACCCCTTCTATGACATCCTCTCTAACCAGTACATGGGGTGATCCACGTAACTGACCTCCTCAAGTTATGTCGTGGAGTACATTGCGTGTACTGCACCCCGAGTCTGTATATTTTTTGAGATACACTACGAGTCCACGTAGGGATCCACAAACCATGTGACGATGGTCACACACCATGTTTTCACTTCCTGATGCCCAAAACTATAGCCACCAATAGGTGGGGCCCACATGCCTTTTCTTCTTGGGGGCACACAATGTTCTTAATTGTGCTGAACACAGAATCTCATGTTGCTGCCAGGCTAACCCTCCACGGCCTATTGTTCGTGATACATGTCGTGTCAATCAGAAATTTCCATAATCTTTATTTCTTCATCACCACACCTTGTGGCTCCTCTAATCCTCAATATGGCTATCTGATCATTATGATAATTAAGATCTGAAGTCACCATACTATACCATCATCATTTTGGAAGGTTTAGGTGGTTCAATCGGCTCCTAATACTCGATTCGATAATCCATGTGAAGAACGTTCGAAGAAATATTTCTTCCAAACTATGTCGATTCGTCTACCACAATAATCTTCGCAAATCTATTGAGTCTTCAATATGTTGGATATCCAATTTTGGATCGTTGCGTTATGAAATGGACATTCAACTATCCGTTGTTCATTACCCTGTGAAGAAGGATATGAATTTGATGTTATAAGGAGGAAGAAAATCAATAATCAAAAGAGGAAAAAACATCTTCCGTCATTCCTCATGGTGTCGATTCTCTCTAGTTAGAAGGATTAAACATAGTGAATCTAAAGATAATCCAAAAAATTTCAGAAATCAATTTCCCGAATCAATCCCCAAATGGAATGGAAAATAACCCCCTCCCGCAAGAATTTATTGTAACAGCCCAAGAATTTATGAAAAATATTCTTTTTAATTTCATTAATGTCTTGTGTTGTACGCAACACAAAAAGGATCTTTCAAAACACGCATCCTTGACTTGCCTTGCATTACACGCAATCACAACCTTCCTCGATAGCGTGTGTAGTACGTAATACTGAGTTTCACGAAACAACGATATGCTATTAAAATATTATTAAAACTAGTCGTTATGAATAGTAATAACCACTTTTTAAATTTTAGAAAATTTAGCTCTCAAAAAGGACTTTATTTTTGGATTAGGTGTATCGAATTTAGCCTAAGGTGAAATTTTGGTACTTTTCGGATAACTTTTATATTCTGATGAATAGTGAAAATTACTAAATTATAATTAAAAACAATTTTTTTTAATCGAAATAATTAAAAGTGATAAATTATTAATTTTAGTGGTTTTAAAGTATATTTAGAATATATTTTTACAATTTAATACGATGTTGGTCATAGCATGTAATTTTACATTTAAACCAGACATAATCAAGTGTCAATCGTTTGGTAGATATTGTTTCCTAAAAACACTCTATTTGTTTTAACAGCGGGATTTAATTATAAAATTAATTAATTCAACTTCTATGTTATGAATTTGGTAAAATTGACTTCATTTTTGAATTCGGAATATGAAATATAGCTTAGGATGAAATTTTTGTATTTTTCTGAAAACTTTCAATTTTTGATGAATAGTGAAACCACTAAGTGGTAGGTTAAAAACTGAATTTTTCATAAAACTTAATTTTACCGCTTCTGTGAATGGAATTTCAGAAATCCGAGAGACACAGTTGATGTCAGTAAGTAAAATGTGGTTCAATGAGATGAAAATAATTTTTGGGGAATAGTAACTTTTTACTTTTATTTACCACGGTTAAAAGTAAATAAGGTAATTAAGGGTAAAAATGATATTAATATTACCCTAACACATGTCCTAATTCTATTGGACAAGTGTATCTCGACCAAAAACAACCTTAGGTGTAAAATATTATCATTTAGGCCCACTTGGATTAGATTATGACATTTAATATTATTTTATTTAATGAATAGTTAAAATGGTTAAAATCAAAGTTTAATAACTTAAACATTTTTAATATGGGGTTATACATAAGATAAATTCGACTATAAATATTCATTAGAAATCTAAAAAGATTTACTACATAATGATATTTTATTTATAGTTTTTAGACCTTAAATAAATTAATTTATTTATGACACAACGATGATGCAGTAATTACCGTTTTAAGGAAATATTAACATAATTGATGTTATAAATGCTCAAATGAATGTAATTTGAGACTTTTTATGAAATCCACTAATTTTCAAGGTTACTATGATATATTAGTGTTGATTTAATCAATTTGGTTCGAACATATAATTCTGTTATGACTTTCACAAAAATCATATATCAAATAGTGTCAAAATTGACACAAAATAGTTTTTAAATCAAATATTATATTATTAATTGTTATTTTATTCCTAAAAATCTAAGGTTCGGCCAAATGACTTAGATAAGGATATATATATTAATAATAAACAATTTGGGGTTCGTTTGTCATGTTATTGTAAGTGTATTAACCATATAGTGAAAGAAAACAAAAAGACATGGTAAAAGTTAAATTATTTAACTTAGAGTTAAATCTAATTGATAAGGTTAAAATAATATCCCAAACTTGTCTAAATCCTATTGGTTGATAGGATTTCGACCCTTCCCCACTTTATCTTCGAAATAAGACCCTTTGGAACCATTATAAACCGATTTTGACTTTAATATAAAATAATATTTTGAGATATTCCTAAGGTGCCCCTCTCCTCCCTTATAAAAGGGCACCTCCTCCCCCTCCTCCTCACACCAATTTGAGCACTCAAGCTCGGCCAACCCCTGACATTTTCCCTTCTCCACTTCCCTAGAATAATCCTAGAGGTCCTGGTCTTCTCCAAAGACCAATCTTAGTTCCTTAAGTGGAGGATTCAAAAAGGCGTTCCAAAGAAGAGGTAATATCCATTACCGATCTTTTCAATTTCTTTCTTCTTCAACTTCTTCTTCTTTAGTTGTTTCATGATAAAGTAATAACATCAGTATTAATTACATACTGATATGTTATTATAAATATGAAACAACCCTAATTCACCTTCTATCCATCCTACGGAAAAATGAAATCACCGCGCGTGCGTACGTACGGAATACCGTCTCCACGCCGTGGTGTAATCTATTTTCCACCATCACCTTACAAGGATGGGTATAATGGTGTAATCAGTAACTATATATGATTATTATTAAGTAATATTGATACTGAAATAATATATATATATACTTCAATACAATTCCACGATCATAGGAACGATATCATCACTCGTGCGTACGTACGGAATACCGTCTCCACGATGTGATGCGACTCGTTCTACATGATATTCATTTCATAATGATTATATAAATGAATTGAATGAATGAATATGGTATATACTACACTAATACCATTCTGGAAATGAATTATCTATAACCTAAAGATAAGAATAAGAATTTATTCGACAAAACACGCATAAGAACAAAAAGTTATAAAGACCCGAGTAACAAGTAACAATGAAATATTACTAACAAGAAGCTAATAATATGACCATATATGATCTCATATCAATATGTATGATTCTGGAATAAGTCAATAACATTATTTAAACCATTATACAGGAGCTTCGGACACGAACAAAGCAAATCCGACCTAATGTAAGGTAAATATCACAATCTCATTTTTATCCGAGATTGTTTATACTTTGGGATTTACTGGGGTGTATTTTATCATCCACATCCATGTTTCATCAATATGTAATATTATTTCCATCCAACTAAAATTGTTTAAATCCATTTTTACCCTTCGGTGAGTTTTTAGTAATATCTATGAAAGGAATCTTTTGTCATACGAGGTACTTTTTGACTTTTCCGACAAAAGTACGAAGAATGTTTTTTTTAACTTATACGGCATGAATGGATTTTTAAAACATTATTTACAAGAATCTTCCTTTACAAGTTTTCAAGTTTATTTTTAATCAACTTCTTTTATTTTAAAGTCGTATTACATGTTATGAAAGGAAAAATGTTTTTGAAGTAGAAAGGATATTTTCCTCAAGAATGGAGTTCAAGTGTTTTATCAAAATTATTTTTCCATCTAAGATAATAAAGGGTTCTGTTTTTATCCCTTTAATTACATTGATTTGATTATGTTGTGAGGGGATTATTTTTATGAAGTCATTTGCCTTATATGATTTTATGATGTCATGATGTTTCAAGAATCCCATTTTTGTTACATGTGTTATGCGATGATGTATGTTTTATGATTATGTGGCACACATAAGAAAGGATTCATTATAAGATGGGTGGGACCTATATCTCCCTCCAATGCATTGGGTAATGATTTTATATCTCATGAGATAGACATGGCTGGAACGGAAGGTTATTTCGGTTCAGTGATACAGGACTGAAACGAGGAGTGAACTCGGTTCAGAAAGGGACTTTGTCCACTAAGATAGTCTTGGCAATGAGTCATGACTAACAAGAAATGATTTTCCATGATTATGTGTGCATGCCACAAAGTTTCAAGTTTTATGTTATGATTATGGGGATCTCATTTTCACTTCTATGATTTATTCCATGTTAAGATATTATGATCTCTTTTGCAGGTTTTGATTTTCAAAAAGATATGATATGATTTTTATTTCCTTTATTTGCCCTTGCTGAGCATTTGAGCTCACCCTTTTATGTTTTCTTTTCCCCAGGTCAGGAAGATGGATATTAAGTAGAATATGCTAAAAGGGACCCTAGATATGATGAAATAAATGGGAGACACTGTAGAAGATTTATGAACCAGTTGTTTATGTTTCCCAGTTTCTAAAGACATTATACCTATACGGTCCTTTGTGGTTTTGTCATATGTTGTAATAAGTGTGCTTCAATTTTGAAGTATTAACAATGTATGTAAAGTATGGGTCGTTATAGTTGGTATCAGAGGAAAGGTTTAGTCAACCTTTGGAAACTAGGATGCGAAAACATTAGTGAGATCCCTAGAGATATTTCGAAGGTATGTCTAGGGATGTCCCTAAGGTTAAGTATACGTATAGGTTATAGTACTAGAATTACGCTAACGATCATAGAATTAAACCTAAGATGTTAGATATTAAAGGTACTCCCCCTTTATTATGTTGTTTTCCCTAGCATGATTTTTGCCTCTCACGCTATTCTTTTTGGGTTTTAGAAAATGGCTAGAAACAAGATGATTCACGATAATGGAGGATATGATGGACAAGGGAGTGATATTCTTCATAATGAAATGGGATTTGGAAGTCCAAAAATAATTATTATGTCCGAATCAGCAATCTCATAATATGATCAATAAAGTAAAATTTGGTAAGTTTCCTGACTCGGCTAATAAGAGAAAGATGGAGTTTCATGATGAGCATAGAGGAAAGAAAGTTCAATTTCCCCTATGTAAATCATGTGGGAAGAGGCATCAAGGAGAATGTTTCAAAGGAACTGGAAGATGCTTTGGGTGTGGAAAAGAAGGACACAAAGCCAGTAAGTGCAAAGGAAAAGGTTCAGTTAACACCAGGGATGAGGATAATGGTATTGCTACGACATCAACAATGGTTAAATGTTTTAAATGTGGAATGTACGGGCATTATGCAGACCAATGCCCTAAGGGAAAGTCTCATGAAGAGAATCAGTATGGTCGTATGGGTAGTATTTATGTTGATGATGATGATGAGACTACAAATGATATGTGAGATGAAAGAATTGTTGAAGCTCGGTCAATGGTTTAAGAATGTAGTGGAATGATTACATGTTTATCATGTGTAATGTTGTATTAGTAATCTCATTGTACTATGGAATAAAGAGACATGTAAGGATTGTTACATTGTTGTCTGATTAATGTTACCAGTATCCATGAAAGGTTATTCAGATATTTTTGGAATATAGATGATATGCGCATAATGAAGGGATAAGGAGAAAATTAAATGTTTGATAGTATTCATGAGCTCATGACTGATATAAGGAGAAGGTTATATCATGGTTTGAGTATATAGAATTTTTGGATTTTGGTATGTGGAAACTGTTAACTTTTGACGGCATTCATGTTTTCACTAAGGTTTAATGGGTATTCCTTTTTTTTTCAAGAGAATACATCATTAAGGTATTCACATGATTGGAATGTGACCAACAAGATATATGGGGGATAAATGATGGTATTCACATGCTTGGTTGACGACATTTCAAGTAATCATTTTCTTTATACTATGAGCTTGGACCGAAGTATTTTAGATAAGACTAAAGATTGTAATGGATTATGTTAACCATAAGTTAGTATTGTTTAAGTATAGATTTTTTTTTGATATGAGATGTTATTGTATTGTAGTTTTAGAAAAAGGACAACCTGCAGGACGGGCGACAGCCCATCGCTTCGGACAAGGCTGTGGGAATCGAACCCACAACCGAAGTGCGACTGGCCTTTATCGCCTACCACTGACCTACCGGAAGTCCCTGTTTAGTAGAAACTAGTTTTATTATATTAAGCAGCATGATATGTGAAGTATAAGTTCATTTTAGGAACCATATATGATTAATCTCACTATAGATGGACTTATGTATTTTTTTTTGATAACTTTTCTAACCTTTTGTTTGAGACAGATGGAATGACCCATCATTCTATCACATGATCTGCTAACACATCATGAATGACAAATTCAACTTCATTTCATTAAGAGATGAAGTGGAAATTGTCCAAAGAACGACAACCGGTGAGACTATACCAAAATCACGAAAGTATTTCTTCTAATTCCAATTTCATCAACTTTAGGGAAATTATCTTGAAAACCAAAAATGTTGTCCTAGTGATCTTATACCTGATGAATCGGATGGTACCTTATATCGTCACAAATTTATTGATTTGTGATTTTTGGCTTTTCCATAGCCATGTTCTCTACCACTCTCCATCAGAACATGATGGTTAGATTTTTCTTCCATATCCATATTTTCACCTATGTGGAAACCCAGTGATTAGTTTATTTGGGTAACCGTTACGTTTCATACTTTCGTTTTTAAAGATTGGTTTTGGAATTTCTTTTTATGATGTGGGTTTCTATTAAAGAAACTTTCGAATAGTAAACCATTTATAACCCCGACGAATTTCGAGGGCGAAATTCATTTTAAGGGGGGTAGAATGTAACAGCCCAAGAATTTATGAAAAATATTCTTTTTAATTTCATTAATGTCTTGTGTTGTACGCAACACAAAAAGGATCTTTCAAAACACGCATCCTTGACTTGCCTTGCATTACACGCAATCACAACCTTCCTCGATAGCGTGTGTAGTACGTAATACTGAGTTTCACGAAACAACGATATGCTATTAAAATATTATTAAAACTAGTCGTTATGAATAGTAATAACCACTTTTTAAATTTTAGAAAATTTAGCTCTCAAAAAGGACTTTATTTTTGGATTCGGTGTATCGAATTTAGCCTAAGGTGAAATTTTGGTACTTTTCGGATAACTTTTATATTCTGATGAATAGTGAAAATTACTAAATTATAATTAAAAACAATTTTTTTTAATCGAAATAATTAATAGTGATAAATTATTAATTTTAGTGGTTTTAAAGTATATTTAGAATATATTTTTACAATTTAATACGATGTTGGTCATAGCATGTAATTTTACATTTAAACCAGACATAATCAAGTGTCAATCGTTTGGTAGATATTGTTTCCTAAAAACAATCTATTTGTTTTAACAGCGGGATTTAATTATAAAATTAATTAATTCAACTTCTATGTTATGAATTTGGTAAAATTGATTCATTTTTGAATTCGGAATATGAAATATAGCTTAGGATGAAATTTTTGTATTTTTCTGAAAACATTCAATTTTTGATGAATAGTGAAACCACTAAGTGGTAGGTTAAAAACTGAATTTTTCATAAAACTTAATTTTACCGCTTCTGTGAATGGAATTTCAAAAATCCGAGAGACACGGTTGATGTCAGTAAGTAAAATGTGGTTCAATGAGATGAAAATAATTTTTGGGGAATAGTAACTTTTTACTTTTATTTACCACGGTTAAAAGTAAATAAGGTAATTAAGGGTAAAAATGATATTAATATTACCCTAACACATGTCCTAATTCTATTGGACAAGTGTATCTCGACCAAAAACAACCTTAGGTGTAAAATATTATCATTTAGGCCCACTTGGATTAGATTATGACATTTAATATTATTTTATTTAATGAATAGTTAAAATGGTTAAAATCAAAGTTTAATAACTTAAACATTTTTAATATGGGGTTATACATAAGATAAATTCGACTATAAATATTCATTAGAAATCTAAAAAGATTTACTACATAATGATATTTTATTTATAATTTTTAGACCTTAAATAAATTAATTTATTTATGACACAACGATGATGCAGTAATTACCGTTTTAAGGAAATATTAACATAATTGATGTTATAAATGCTCAAATGAATGTAATTTGAGACTTTTTATGAAATCCACTAATTTTCAAGGTTACTATGATATATTAGTGTTGATTTAATCAATTTGGTTCGAACATATAATTCTGTTATGACTTTCACAAAAATCATATATCAAATAGTGTCAAAATTGACACAAAATAGTTTTTAAATCAAATATTATATTATTAATTGTTATTTTATTCCTAAAAATCTAAGGTTCGGCCAAATGACTTAGATAAGGATATATATATTAATAATAAACAATTTGGGGTTCGTTTGGCATGTTATTGTAAGTGTATTAACCATATAGTGAAAGAAAACAAAAAGACATGGTAAAAGTTAAATTATTTAACTTAGAGTTAAATCTAATTGATAAGGTTAAAATAATATCCCAAACTTGTCTAAATCCTATTGGTTGATAGGATTTCGACCCTTCCCCACTTTATCTTCGAAATAAGACCCTTTGGAACCATTATAAACCGATTTTGACTTTAATATAAAATAATATTTTGAGATATTCCTAAGGTGCCCCTCTCCTCCCTTATAAAAGGGCACCTCCTCCCCCTCCTCCTCACACCAATTTGAGCACTCAAGCTCGGCCAACCCCAGCCATTTTCCCTTCTCCACTTCCCTAGAATAATCCTAGAGGTCCTGGTCTTCTCCAAAGACCAATCTTAGTTCCTTAAGTGGAGGATTCAAAAAGGCGTTCCAAAGAAGAGGTAATATCCATTACCGATCTTTTCAATTTCTTTCTTCTTCAACTTCTTCTTCTTTAGTTGTTTCATGATAAAGTAATAACATCAGTATTAATTACATACTGATATGTTATTATAAATATGAAACAACCCTAATTCACCTTCTATCCATCCTACGGAAAAATGAAATCACCGCGCGTGCGTACGTACGGAATACCGTCTCCACGCCGTGGTGTAATCTATTTTCCACCATCACCTTACAAGGATGGGTATAATGGTGTAATCAGTAACTATATATGATTATTATTAAGTAATATTGATACTGAAATAATATATATATATATACTTCAATACAATTCCACGATCATAGGAACGATATCATCACTCGTGCGTACGTACGGAATACCGTCTCCACGATGTGATGCGACTCGTTCTACATGATATTCATTTCATAATGATTATATAAATGAATTGAATGAATGAATATGGTATATACTACACTAATACCATTCTGGAAATGAATTATCTATAACCTAAAGATAAGAATAAGAATTTATTCGACAAAACACGCATAAGAACAAAAAGTTATAAAGACCCGAGTAACAAGTAACAATGAAATATTACTAACAAGAAGCTAATAATATGACCATATATGATCTCATATCAATATGTATGATTCTGGAATAAGTCAATAACATTATTTAAACCATTATACAGGAGCTTCGGACACGAACAAAGCAAATCGGACCTAATGTAAGGGAAATATCACAATCTCATTTTTATCCGAGATTGTTTATACTTTGGGATTTACTGGGGTGTATTTTATCATCCACATCCATGTTTCATCAATATGTAATATTATTTCCATCCAACTAAAATTGTTTAAATCCATTTTTACCCTTCGGTGAGTTTTTAGTAATATCTATGAAAGGAATCTTTTGTCATACGAGGTACTTTTTGACTTTTCCGACAAAAGTACGAAGAATGTTTTTTTTAACTTATACAGCATGAATGGATTTTTAAAACATTATTTACAAGAATCTTCCTTTACAAGTTTTCAAGTTTATTTTTAATCAACTTATTTTATTTTAAAGTCATATGACATGTTATGAAAGGAAAAATGTTTTTGAAGTAGAAAGGATATTTTCCTCAAGAATGGAGTTCAAGTGTTTTATCAAAATTATTTTTCCATCTAAGATAATAAAGGGTTCTGTTTTTATCCCTTTAATTACATTGATTTGATTATGTTTTGAGGGAATTATTTTTATGAAGTCATTTGCCTTATATGATTTTATTATGTCATGATGTTTCAAGAATCCCATTTTTGTTACATGTGTTATGCGATGATGTATGTTTTATGATTATGTGGCACACATAAGAAAGGATTCATTATAAGATGGGTGGGACCTATATCTCCCTCCAATGCATTGGGTAATGATTTTATATCTCATGAGATAGACATGGCTGGAACGGAAGGTTATTTCGGTTCAGTGATACAGGACTGAAATGAGGAGTGAACTCGGTTCAGAAAGGGACTTTGTCCACTAAGATAGTCTTGGCAATGAGTCATGACTAACAAGAAATGATTTTCCATGATTATGTGTGCATGCCACAAAGTTTCAAGTTTTATGTTATGATTATGGGGATCTCATTTTCACTTCTATGATTTATTCCATGTTAAGATATTATGATCTCTTTTGCAGGTTTTGATTTTCAAAAAGATATGATATGATTTTTATTTCCTTTATTTGCCCTTACTGAGCATTTGAGCTCACCCTTTTATGTTTTCTTTTCCCCAGGTCAGGAAGATGGATATTAAGTAGAATATGATAAAAGGGACCCTAGATATGATGAAATAAATGGGAGACACTGTAGAAGATTTATGAACCAGTTGTTTATGTTTCCCAGTTTCTAAAGACACTATACCTATACGGTCCTTTGTGGTTTTGTCATATGTTGTAATAAGTGTGCTTCAATTTTGAAGTATTAACAATGTATGTAAAGTATGGGTCGTTATATTTATGATCTGAAGATCAACCTCTTTGTGGGTTGATCTATTTTTGTTGTTTAATCTAAAAATAAGGAAGAACTAAATCAAAATAACAAACCCGTATATCAACTCGGTTTAATAACTATGTTCATCTCACATTCGATGGCGAGGTCCGTCGAATCTGAGATGCATCGATCGATTGTGTTGTTGTCGTCTGCCAATGGGTTCTCCACCAAAGCTCCAATGGAAATCCTCAATTAGTTGGGTTATGAATCTAACCCCGAAAATATTCCATAAGAAGGTATTTAAAAGTGAATAATTAGGTCATTTTTTAGAATGGAATCATTTAAAAATAAAATAAAATATTATTTTATTTTATTTCATTTGAAACATCCAAAAACTAACATCTGTAGCTGACCTACACTAGTAGATGTTAGGCCCCACCTAAGGAAAAGTCGATTCTCTGAACACAACTATGCCCTTGGATTTCATATTTGTCCACTCATTTAAATGTTCTTTCAATTTTTTTTGAAAAATTGCTCGTGTGCACTGTTTAAAAGATTAATTTATTTCAATCATTGATTCTAGGAACTCAGGGACTCAGAATCACATGACTTCAAAAAACCTGGTCTCAAAATAATTATATATTATAATTAAAAAAAATACACAGAAAACCCGAGTCATTTCATTCTCCCCACCATAGGTATTTACGTCCAGGAAATCTAAAAACATGGCTACTCAAAATGATGTGGGTATTGGGCACAGATTTGAACCTTCCACTCCAACATTCTCTCTTAATGGTCGTTGTCCTTCCACTGGATGGACATCAAGGGAATCGATTTCCCATGAAGGATCCTCTCCTACAGATCCCTGATCTCTACTGGGTACTCAGCAAAGGTCTCTCCATCTTCGATGAATAGATCACCCCAGTCGATGACGTGCAATTGGTCTTGCACGTAACTCCTCTGCTATGGAATTTAAAAGACCACATGTACTTGGTGCAACTATGGTGGTAAACCTAGAATTTATGCCACCATACTAACTCTACATTGTATCTGAAAAGGTCTGATGAACCTATGAGACAATTTTCCACCCTAGACAAATATCTACGACCCTCATCAAGGTGAGACTATAAGGGAGACATGGTCCCCTCTACATGAACTCCAAGGGTCTATGTTATCTATCAACATAAGGCTTCTGTTTTCTCTGTGCAGTCTTCATTGCTCTGAGATGATCTGAACCATCTTGACGGTAGTTCATACTAGCTCTGGACCCATAAGTGACGACTCTCTTGGGTCGGTCCAGCATTGCGGCGACTAGGAGGGTCGCTTGTATAAGGCCTTGAATGGTTCCATGCAAATGGTGGAGTGATTAATCTTGTTGTACCCAAACTCAACTAGTGGAATGTGGTGCTACCAACTGTAACCAAAGTCCAATATATAGGCTCACAAAATATCCTCCAGAACCTGAATGGTCCTCTCATTCTAACCATCTGTCTGGAGATGGAACGTTGTGCTGATGTATAGCTGACTCATGAATGCCTCTTGTAATCCATTACACAACAGGGATGTGAAGATGACATCTCGATCTGAGACTATTTCCGAAGGGACACCATGAAGTTGAACTATCTTATACACATATCAGGATCCCAATATCTCTACAAAAATCTATTCCCTTATATCCAAGAAGTGGGATAACATGGGGAGTCTTTAGAAGATCACCTAGATGGAATCATGCCCCTTGGACGTGCATGGTAAGCCTGTCACGAAGTCCGTTAATATTCCATCTGACTTAAACTATGTCACTTCTTGGACTGTAAAAATCATACAAGAATCTGGTTGTAAACATTCACCTGCTGGTATGTAATGTATCATGAAATGAACTCAACTACTTCTTTATTCATGCCTGGCCACTGCAACTATCTTCAAAGAACTCGAAACATCATTTCCACTCCATGATGTACCTACAATGTGGATGTATAAAACTCCCTGAGGACCTCCTCCAACAATGCCACGTGTATAACAACACTTCTTATAGAAAGAACTATGTTCTTCCAACCTTGCAAATATCCATCATGTGAATGTCCCATGGCTAACTGAGCATGAAAAACCTCACAGTCAACATCCCAAATTTGTACCAACATAAAATGTTGTAAGAGTGGAGGGGTGACGACCATCTTCTGAAGGAAAGCAGCATCCTCTCTGACCCCGATGGATAACTCTAATGATTCCAACTGTTTTTTTGCCTCACTCAATAGCTGCAAGCTCGATCTCTTGCTAAGAGCATCTGCATCCTTGGTCCCCTTACAAGGAGTATAGATGATCTTGAAATCATAGTCCTGGAGGAAAATTATCCAACACCTCTATCTCAAATTCCAATCCCTCTAAGCGAACATGTAGTTGAGCCTCTTGTGGTCAGAGTAGTCAATAAACCACTCTCTCATAAGGTAGTGTATCTACCTTTTCAATACCAAGACTACCGCTACCAACTAAAGATCATGGGTCACATAGTTCTGATCATGTGGACTAGGATAGTGTAAACCATAAGCAATCACTTCCTATCTATGCATTAGGACACATCCAAGCCCGGACCCTAATGTATCGAAAAACACTACATACTCGACACCCACCAATGACAATCTCAAAATTAGGGCACTCGTCCAACTCTATCTCAACTTATCGAATGCCTTCTAGAACATCTCCATCCACAAGTCAAGGATTTAATCAGTGCTGATATCCAGGTGAAATCAGTAATGAATCTCTAGTAATATCTGGAAAACCCAAGGAAGCTCCACACCTCCATCACGCTCCAAGGTGACTCCCATGCTAACACTGCCTCCACCTTGGCTGGGTCCATAGCAACTCCATCCACTGATATGACATGTCCGAGAAAGTGGACCTCTTGAGTCCAAAACCGGTACTTCTAGAGCTTCCCATAAATGTATCTCTCTTTGGGTACATCTATAACCTTCTATAGGTGTCTCACATGCTCCTCATCTGACACTGAGTGTAGAAATATGTCTTCGATGAGGCCCACTATGAAATATTCTAAATATGGATGGAAGATCTGATTCATAAGTCCCATGAACACTTCAGGGGCGTTCTTCATGACCAAAGAAATCACCAAGTATTCATAGTTACCTTAGTGGCATTTGAATGATATATTAATTATATTCTCATCCTGTACTCGCAACTGGTGGTAACGTAATCAAAGTTTAACCATCGAGAACAACTGTTCCCCTATTAGCTAATTGAATAGGTCTTTTATTCTCAGTAGTTGATACATGTTCTTCAATATCACATGTTTCATGTGTCATTAATCCATGAAAAACTTCAATCTCTCATCTGGAATCTTGGAAAACAAAAACAGGGCCACCCAGGGTAAAAAAAAGGTATTAAGAAACCCTTTCTATGTAAATCCTCAAATTTCACCCTCATCTCGTGAAGCTCCATTAAAGACATATGAAATGTAGGTGAGTAAATTTGTTTAATCCTGGGGTGTAAGAAGATGCATAAGTTGGACTCCCAGTGGGGCGGTAGTCCTGGACCATCTCCGGGAACGACGTCCTCATACTCCGCCAATACTGCTGGGAACTACAGGCTCACAACATCTGCTGCTCTAAGGGTGAGTCTATCCAAATCATGAGTGATCGGTCAAAACCTCTTACGCCTGAGCCCATTCTGTGCTGCATGGGTCTCCTTTTCACCAACAAATGAAAACCTCATCCCATCACTATGGAAACACCCCACTCTTCACCTCAAGCAGTCAATCTAGGCATGAACTGAAGATAACCAATCCATACCAAGAATGACGTTGTAAGGCCTCGACACTGCCACCAAGAGTCTACTACTGAAAATATCACCTCAATGGGAAAATAACACTATTTTTAATGGTGTTTGATCATTGAGTCTCCTCCCATAGGTGTCATCAACCATAAGGGTCGAGTCAACATCTCTACTAGAATCTCAATGTTTCGCACAAGACATGTGGAGAAGAAGGAATGATTGACACCTATTTCTATAATTATGTCAACTATGGGTTTAAAGACACAAATCATACCTCAGATCATCCTTTTAGTCCTTGAGTCATATTCCTCAACCTCTTATTGTTTCCCTAGACCAATTCCCACAGATCCTCGAGCATCGTGCAGAGCTCCTGTGGGTGGTGTTGGTGGAAATAGATCGAAGCGTCTGCCACCACCTAATGCTCTCCCTACTCTTCTGCTAGATTCTCTGTATAGAACATCTATCTTTTGTACTGTCTTCCTCTACCTAAATGGTCCATCCACTACTTCCCTGCCAGTAGATATATGGGTTGGACTATCTCTAGATAGATGTCTCCTACCGTCGCACGAGTAACGTCACCTCTCCCTAGGCTAAATGGATCAAGCCTGAGAGCCATGGATTGTACAACCCATGTCTTGGGTCCTCCTATCACATCTCCCACATCCTAATCCCTATACCTAACATCATCTCCCTACTGCTGAGGTCTTCTCACTTGTCTTTATGTTTTTGATTGATGTTGGTGATCTTTGATCCTGCATGATGCTCCTGATCACCAAGGCTCACTCAAGCACTCCAGCATAAGTGGAAATTCATAGAGAGATGAAAGTATCCTAGATGTCCCATCGTAGAACTTTCTCAAAGATTAGAATACTAAATTATTGATCCCTGACCATTTTCATCGTGTACATGACGAGGTTGGTGAACCTCAATGAATAGACAACCAATGTCAAACTGACCTTCAAGAGCTGAAGAAGCTCATGGATACATTCTACTCTCAACGTAACCAAAGAGAACTTCTAACTAAAGAGTCACTCAGATTCCATCCATGAAAGAGTCTCCTCATCGTGAGTCATTGTGGTCCAACTAAACCATTGTACCGCCGAACCCTGCAGAAGGCTCTCTCTTAGGATCCCCATCTGGTCTGTTGGTGTCTTCACTAGACAAAAAACTCTGGGCACCACCTCAAGATAGCCCTCAGCTATTTGAGGGTCAAGATCACCTCATAACCTATGGGTTCTCTATCTCTATAACTCATGTAGTGCACTCAGCCTGTGCCCCTCGTCTGATGATACTATAGGTACCACAGGCTGCTCCACTAGTGGTGTTATAGCAGGTTCACCACCTAGAGGTTACTCTTGGGGAATTGGTCCATGTATCAAAGCCTCGTCCCTGAGGGGCTCATCCTGATGATCAAGCTAATAAATTCTAGAGGTTATGCATCATGGAGGCATCCTGTAATGAAACAACATATACCAGGATTAACGAGTATATCTGGATATCTGACAGAAAGGACATGAAAAAACCCATTTCTATATGATGTATGTACCATTTTCCTTTTTCCCTGAAACTAGTATTTTCTTTTACTAAGTAGAAAAGAAGGTTATCGGAGTCCTGGTGTATAGATATGTCAGTCGGAAAACACTGGAGTCTCTATCTTGAAATCCAATCTTGAAACACATAACACTGTTTCCCACAAACCAATCTCATGGGCTCTTGGTCCTAAGGTAGAACCTACTCTGATAGCACTGTATTACGACCCATCCTAATGGAGCCTGCACTACAACTCCCCATGCTCACCTTGAATAGGATAGGGGATAGTGACTAGCACTGAGTAGGCATATCACTATCATGGGAGGCATTTCCCATGTACCTATACACATGCACACATCTCGAAGCCAACAAATGTTGAAATGTAAAAAACCACTAAAGAAAAAAATCCATGAATAAAACTAAACCCAACCAACATAGTATAATAGATGCAAAGTGCGGAAAGTACAATTGTGTCAGAATACAAGCCCACAAAAAAAGAACATGCAAACAACACAGTCCAACATGTAAGAACAGGTATGTATTGGGACTACTGATCATAGACATAGGAACACATCGACCTGTAGGGAACTGCTAAAGCTCGGTCCGGTCCTATTCCTCCCTGACCCCCATAAAATGGTCGTTAATCTTCACAAGATATGACACGTGTAGGCAAAGCCCGTGCAGGGGTCAGTAAAACAATACTCAGTAGATGGCTCCGAAAACCAGAAAGAAATACCAAATGTAGAGGTACAATCATCTATACACAGTATATGTCTGCCGAACATATGATAAGAGAAAGACATAAAGATATCATCAAAACCCACACACACAGTCTAGAGACAAGTCACACTACCACATAGCCCCACTAGGGATTTAGTTCAAAGGTTCCATGAATCACTCATCCGGGAGAGATCCCTCCATGTGTCTGATAGCTCAAATGTAATCCATATAAGATGTAATGTTCATCGGGAAAACACATGAGAATTATATAGACTCATTATAGGATAACAAACTCCTGAGTGGGGAAAGACCACGATAAACAGAGGTGGATCACTTCCAGGGCATTGGCAGATACCACAACTCATCTGGATTCACCAGCTAAGTATAAGATCAATGTCTTATATGATTAGTCATATCGATACATGACTCTACCTAGGGTCAAAAATAGATAGAGGATCTCACTTTGGGCCTCTCATAGGGATACCCGAATCTATCTCGAGAATACCAATTGAAGGGATCATACTCTTATGAATAGAAACGATACCTAACCTTTAGGGGAATTGGAAAAATGGGAACTAAACCAAACTAAACTTGTCCATGGAATTGTGGACAAGATAATCAAGCCATCTACTAAAAAGTACATGGCATTCAGAAGGGTCACACTTTGTGTCCTCTGACCCTGGGTACTTCCCTTGTACAATGGCCCATGTCGCAAGGATTTTCATGAAGAAGAAGGTATATATTTCTTTTAAGAGAGTGACATGTCGTGTTCCTCTATCCAGGGAGGAATCCATGTACACTAGACATGTTCCCCTACATGGCTTCCACTAGTGTGTGACAACCTGTGTAACCTGTACATGAGGTGACCCATGTAACAGACATCGTCTGGCTGTGTGGTGGTGTACACGGAGTGTACCCCACCCATGTCTATGTATCTTCCATGATACACACCAAGTATGGGTAGGGACCCACATGTCATGTGACGATGGTCAAATGACAAGTTTGTGATTACTGTAACCCGAAACTCCAAATACCACTAGGTGGGGCCCACACGATGTGTCATCATGGGGGCATGTCCTGTTCTTCGCCGTGTGCTGCAGAGAATCCCTAGCCGCTAATAAGACAACCCTGAATGGTGTGTTCTTTAGGATATATACTATGTTGATCAGAAATTTTTAAAATCTGTCTTTCTTCATCACTGTGCCTCGGGGCTCCTTTGATCCTCAATCTAGCCATCTGATTGTCAATATACTCAAGATCTGAGGTCTCCCTACTATACCATCAATATTTGAAAGGTTTTGTGGGTTCAATAGGCCCCAAAAACTCTATTCTATCATCAATGAAAAGAATGGTCGATGAACTACTTCTTCTGAACCGTGTCGATTCGTCTCCCACTATCACCGTCATACATTCGTTGAGTCTTCTCGATGTCGGATCTCAATTTTGGGATCATTGCGTTGTGAAATGGATGTAAAAAATATTTATTGTTCATAACCCCATGAAGAATGTAAATAATGTAGGATTAAAAGGAGGAAGAAAATCAATAAAAAAATTAGAACAAACCTCCGATGTTATTCTGTAGAGAGTCGATTAGCTCCCATTGAAGGATTAAACATAGTGAATCAAATGATAATCCAACAATTATAAAAAATAAATTTCTCAAGGAAAACCCCAAATGAAACGAAAAATAACTCCCTCCCACAAGAACACACGATCCACAGATCAACCTATTCATGGGTTTATCCGCGTTCATCGTTTAATCAAAGAACAAGGAAGAACTAAATCAATAAAGCAATCCCCTACCTCGATTAGGTGGAAGAACGATCTCCACGTCGCATTCGTTGGCGAGGTTCATCGAATGCGAGGTGTGTCAATCGATTGCGTCGTCATCACCCGCCAATAGTTTCTCCTCCAAAGCTCTAATGGCAATACTCAATTCACAGGGTTGTGAATCTAACCATGCGATCCTTCCATAATCATGTATTTAAAATGTAGGAAGTAGTCATTGCGTAAAATAGAAACATTTAAAAATAAAATAAATTATTAATTTATTTTATTTCCATTGAAACGTCCAAAATATAACTTTTTCATATCACCTGCACTAGCTGATGTTAGGCCCCGCCTAAGGTGAAGCCATTGCTCTAAAGACAGTGGTTCCATCAGATTTTTGATACGAGCACTCATTTAAATGTTATTCTAATTTTTTCTAGAAAGCCGCTCATGCTTGCTGTTTAAAAGATAAATTTATTTCAATCATTTATTTCAAGCACTCCGAGCCTCAAAATCATACACCTTTGAAAATACAGTTCTTGAAATAATTCTATATAATTTTGAAAAATAATTCACAGAAAACCCAAGAAATTACAATGATATCTTAAATTTAGGAATGTAAAATAGATAATGACATTATTTCTTTGATTTTACCTAGACATTTGGGTATTCATGTATTTTCTTATACCCCATTCCTTTTGGGAATAATATTTTCTTCACTTTATAATTTGAATCTAGAATATTGTTGTCTTTAGGCTATAGTCCTTTGAATAATTTTATAACTCTATAAAACTCATATCACTATGTCCATTTTCCAACATCAATATAACAAATCATAATGTCACTGATAAAATTTTAAATTCTAAACATCTTGGATACAATGGTTTTTCAGAATCACCATATAGATGATAAATTATTCATTACTTAAAAATTTCCCCAACTTCAACATCACACATTATTTCTTCAATTTGATCTGACTTATCATCTTGGAAATCATCATCATCAATAGATGAAACATTTTTCTAAGGTTAACAATGCCAAATCCAAGGTCTATAACTCATTTTAAAACCATGTAAAGTTAAATGGGTTTTTAACTCTCTACTTTTCAACATCAATATATGTAATCATTTCAACTATAGAAAGAAAACCATTTCAAGGTTTAGAACATTAAGATCAGAAATTTACAAATATGGATAAATGGCTTACCCATATTCATCAATTATTCATAATTTAGTAGTATATCTTAAAATCATTATTATCTATAACAAATACAAAAAATTGGAAACAATATATAAAAATATAAAATTTATTTAACAATTTAATTTTATAAATAATAATAATAAATACCATATCATATTTCACAGGAGAAAAATAAATTAATCAAAAATGATAAAAAAAAATTAACTTTGAAAAAAATTAATTTATCATTCCTTAATAAAAACCACAATCAAGAATCTAAAAACAATCGTTGATAAATTGGAAAATATATATGATGAGTGAATAATAGAAACATCCAATGTAAATAGTGATGATAAAGAGATGTAAATAAAATATTTTAATCACTAGTACACTATAAAATACCATGGATTAGTTGAAATTGAAAATATTAAACATAAAAATTAAAATGATATCTAAACCTCGATTGTTGATAATGAGGAACCAATGACAAGGAGGCATAATTGGAATTAGAAGATGGGAAACAATGGATGGTGGTATCTAAAGAAAAATTATAAATAATGAGACATAAATAGTAAATTTTGATCAAAAGTATTAATTAAAATAGAATAGATACATGAAAAAACAATAAAAACATAAACCTAAAATAGATATTGGCTTTGGGAGGACTGAGAAGTCAACACCAACAAAAATAAGTCACATGAATTTGAGGATAGATGATGAGGGTAGATTCCAACTCAATGATGAAGACAAATCAAATAAAAATTCAAATTAGAATTGAGAATACCATGAATTAATATAAAATATAAATAAGAAACATTAATTTCATATTGAAATCTGAATGGGAATGAGCGACACTAATGAGAATAAGTACGATAAGTGGATGACAATGGGTAAAAATTGATAGTGGTGGTAGATTTTAACTCAATGATAATGAAACATAAAATAAAAATTTAAACCAAAATTAAAAATTTCAATAATTAACATAAAATAAAAATAATAAATTAAAACCATGGATTAAAATCCAAACCGAGATGAGCAGTACAAACAAGAATATGTTCGATAAACGATTGAATATGGGTAACCATGGGAGAAAATAGTGGATACTCAATGAGTGATATTCAATGAAAATGTTCAATGAATGATTATATATGATTCCATGGATGAAAAAATTAATTGACATGAGGCCACGAGTCAATTTTTTTACCATTAGGGTACACCGTGTGAAACAAATAAGGGTTGTCAAGTGAAATAAAGAAAAAAATAAATCATAATGGTAATAATTAAATAAATAAATATTTCATACTGGTTATTTAAAATACAATTGGGGAAGTAGATTTTTCTTATCCGTTATCAAATAACTGAAGTGAAAATATTTTTTCTATTTTACGTTTCAGGTCATTTATTTTAATATCTATGTGAAACATATTATTTTCCACATCAGTTATTGGATGAACAATGTGAAAATTAAAATATAAAAAATAATTCAAATCATTTATTAAATATATGACATGAAAGAATATTTTATCATTAATTTTATTGAATAAATGTTGTGAAATATTTCTCTCTATTATTATTTAGGTCTATTATAGAAAAATTGTTTGAAAAATATTTCAAGAAAAATTAATTCTATACTAATAAATATTTTATTCCATCCTAATTATATTTTTCTATTTTTATTTATGATCAATTATTATAATAGAATATAATGTAATATAGAGGAAAATTAATAAAAATGTATTTTGGGATGTTATAGACAGTTCATTCCACGACCATGGGAGTCACACTATGAGGAGACATTAAGTAGTGGAGCATGTAGGAGTTGGATCTGATTTACACCTAAGACAAAGTGTAATTTTGTAACAACATATAAGTTAATTTATAAATCTTTATATATTCTATATGTATTTGAGAGGATGATTTTTATGAGTCATCTCAAAACCAAAAAAACTTGGTTAAAAATGGTAAAAAAAATTATACTGCAAATGAAGTTATGAAAAATACTCACGGGAACCTTTGAGGTGTCTCAACCAACAATGTTTGTTTCTTTATGATGTGAAGAGGAAGATAATGGATGTGTAGTTTTAATGAATCATTTTCATGAGATATCAAATTCATTTACACTCCACCAAATTATGGACTTCTAGGGATTTAGCCATGAATAATTATTCTGACTAGGTGTTTTATTATCAATATAAACAAAAAACTATGATAATCCATATATATATTGTGGAATTTAGGTTATTTGAAAAACAATGTATTATCTATATCATTATATTATTTAAAATAAGTATATAAACTTTTTATAGGCATCTCATTTCCATGGAAGGAGAAATAAATATGGTTTTATCCCATGGATTGTGTGGTAGAAGGGGTTATATTTCAATATTTTTTTCAATATTTTTTCTTATTTATTAAATTATTTATAGTTTTATGATTTTAATTAAAAATTATTTTCCTAATATATAGAACATTCACCCTAATATAATGAAATTAATATATATTTTAGAAAACTACTCAATTATGATTAGATAAGCATTTATTTGAGAGTGAAAGTAGTTAAAAATGGTGTATACTAGCAAGTTTCAATCCTTTCTTCACATGTAATGTTATTTTATTCATGTATCCTAATGTTTCAACTCACAATTATATTTTTTTCAAATCACTATCCTAGTTTCTTTGGCATTGAATAAAATCAATCTTGATAATTGAAATTAATTCATTATCATTGAGTTTCATTATTCATAAATATTTGTTATGAACATAATGAATTCTATTTTTATTGAATTTTCAAATCAAGAGTGTCAGGATCCTAAAGTTGTTTCAATATTGACAGGAAAAATTTATATTGGGTACAACTATTATAGTTTTACTATTCAGTTTGATTATTATTTAAATTAGTTAGCGATATTTTTTCTTAGAAAAAAATACCCTTCTAAATTTGATCCCCACCATTCATCCTTGAAGATATTTGGACATTCAGTTATAGGTAGTCATTGTGAATCTATATTCATCATGGGATAAATATCATACATCCAATATTATTTATTTTATAGATCAATAAATTTTTCAAATATGGTATCCTGTTGGAGTTAATTAGGCTAATAGGGAATATTATGTTATTTGAACCATTTCCAATGAGTAATAGAACCCATTGAGATAATTGGGATATAATTATTAAAAAAGGTAATTTCTTTTTTAAATTTCTATTTATTGATTTTAGTTTTTATTTTTCTAGTTTTTTTTTCATTTTATTTTCATTCATATTTATGGTACTAATTTTGTCTGGTGGTGTATAAGATCAAGTGAAATATAAAGGGTATTAATTTTCATCACTATTGGAATTCTTAAGGTACCAATAGGATTACTTTAGGTGGGAAATGTATAATTATAACTAATGGTTACATAAAAGAGAAGAAAGTGAAACATTATCCTTACATGGATATAATTGAGCCAAAAATAATAATAGAACGTGACCGGTTACTACCTCTACGAATGATCTCTCATCTTTCAATATGACCAATGATGATCCCAACAATAATTGTACTATAACGTAGAAATTGAAATTCAATTACATTTTGTGTTGTATTTGAAATAAATATTCATTGATTTTATCATGTTGTGAATTAAAATTTTAGATAAGAGGATATATGACAAAGGGGAAACAAAGATAAAAAAGAGGGGATGATAAAGTTGATATAATAGGGGATTTTGAAGATGCGAAGGATATGGGTTTTAAAAATGATGAATACGATGATAATTGTGGTTACATAAAATATATGTTCTATATAATAGATCCTACAAATCCTGAATATGAAAAATAGTTTCCCCTCATCTACAAAAAACTATATAAAGAATATTTGAACATGTTTGAATAACTTTAAGAAATAGTGGAATTAAAACAAGAGAATTAAAGTGTTTAACATGGTACCAGAAGTGAGAAAATGAAAAATGGGGAAGCAGTGAAAGAGGAGGCTTTCTACCTTGACAAATTTATTCATGGGGTGAGAACCTTTAAACATGATATGAAGTAGATCGATACTAAATTACCATATTACATTAGTGATTTCTTGTGATAAATGGTTATTGAAATTCATACTTTTATTGTATCATTTAATGAAGTAAAAAATAGTTTATCTGTAGAAGGGGATGACATATGGATTGCATGATGTTTTTATATAAAAATATTTATAGTTTATTAAGTTGAATCTATGGGTACTAATATAGTTAAAATATATATCATAACAAAATATAAAAAATAGAATTAAATTTGAAATTTTATCATATTGGACCCATTGAATTTATAGAAAAATATATTCCTCCAAAACAATAAGAACTGAAAAGGTTTATCCTATTTTTAGGATTCATTTAAGTATTTAATCATAATTAAAACAAATAAATGGTAATATATTACACCTGTGACGATATTACATTATTTTTGGAGTAAATAAAACCAGAAAATATCCATGGAAGAAACTGAAGTCCATGGAGTTTTTCTAGAATTTATACAAGGAAAAAATGATTGCTATAATGGGGAATAGGTTTTGTAAAATCATTATAGGGTTGGTGTGTTTTTTAACTAAGAAATTTTGTTTACCAACTGTATTACATGATAACACATTGTAATGTTGTTCTAATAGAAGAGGAAGAGATCATTTATAATAGATTATAATATTTTATAAACATTTGAAACACCATACTTGGTAACCATGTTTCATTTTATCATTGCATGAATCTATGTTAATGATCATAAAAAATGACGTACTTAAATTTATTTTGGATGTCATTATAAGACATTATTTATTTACAGGAATTATCTTTGGAAAACAATTTATTATTGGAACTATACTCTGGGTTGATTATTTATCCTTTTTGAATATATAATTGGATTACACATTGTTCTCTTACATGAATGTTTTTAATTTTTATGGTTTAAAGGAATAGGTTGAATATAATTGAATAATGAGAACAAATGATGGATTTTTATTGGGACTGTAGTATTATTCATTCTTTTTAATGTTTTCTTTGAATTCCATTTACTATGTTTTTTATAGAAGAAATATCTTGATTGATGGATTAATTGGACTAGATTAGATTCACCATAGTTAATTTAATTATTTGTATTGTTATCACTAATAAAAGAAAAAATAACGCTGAAGGGATGTATTTTTATTTTATATAATGTCTAATATATCGTTCTAATTATTTTATAGATATATCGGTGCATTTATAAGTAACAATATTATATCAATTTTTTAAAAATAGAATATCTCTTTGTTTTCTGATTCTTAATACTAATTATTAGATTATTTCAATGTGTTTATTTAATTTTTTTTATTTTGTTTCATGATTGATCCATTTCATTTATTCAATTCATAATAGGGATCTTCTTCATTTTTAACCTTTTTATACGCGTTTTATTGAGATGAATTAGGGTATATATGACTACTGGATCAAATTTTTTAGGATTTTTAAATAAAAATGATTTTAAACCACATTAAAATTATAGAGGTAATCAAATGAGTAATATTGATTCCATTTTGAAGTGTGAAATACCAAATACATGATCTTTTCATACACATATATATACCATAGAATACCATAATAGGAACCCACAATAAAAACCAATATTTACATTCTAAACATATTCATAGAGTTTAATTTCATGACTATAATTATAAATGTAACGTGGGAATATGGTATTTCATTGTACAATTGGTAGAAGGTTCTCTGAATGAGTGTAGAGGAGTATACGGGTTATTAGGACAAAGTTGTCACAAGGGTTAATAATTTTATTTATAGGGTATCATTTACATTTTCATAAAAATAAAAAACAAATGAATAAAATAATGATGAAAAAGTGAACATGTGGAATACAATAGATTTACATTTCAAAAGATACAATTTTTCCATTATTGTTATAACAATAAAAATTAATTTTGATAAGATATGGATACGAATTTTATGTGATTTTTGGTTTTATAGCCATGGTTGTGGGTCCATATATCTCAAAAGTTCCACAAAAAATATGGTTGAAGAAAATCTGAATGAAAAAATAATTTCATCACAATTTTTATCTTTTATTTTAAATCTCATTTATAGAGGGAAAAGGGAAGCAGGGGTACATCCATGTGAAGGGAATTTAGAGGAATCTAGTAAATTATTCATTAAATAAATATCAAGAAAAGTGATTTCGGAATTTAGAAATAATTTTTGAGCCTCATATTTTAACATTAACATCACTTCCCACATTCCTTTTTTTCCATAGATGATTTGAAAAATTAATTGTGAAGTAAAAATTATTATTTTTGGTTTGAATTCAATGTGTAGAAGCATAAACTTGCAATCCCAAGGATAAAAAACCTATTACTTGAGAAAAAGAACAAATTCTTATTATATGTTCACGAGAGACAATTGAAAGGAAATTTTAGGGAGGTAAATCATAAATTGAATTAATGATATCTTAATATTTTAAATATTTGAGTAAAAATTGAAAATTCATGGAGTTGTGAATTATTGATGAATCATAATTAATAAATTCATTATTGAGTACATTTTTTAATTTAGAATCATGATTTGTTACATATTACACCCGAGGATCATAAATTGAACGTCTTTATTGTAGAGTTGGATGTTCCAAGATAATTTTAGGGACTTTTTGGAAGATCTATAACTGTAATGAAATATAGAGTAGTTGTTATGAAAATGAATAAATTTTTTATTTTAATATTTTATAAAAAATTGACACCGCAACAATTAAAGTCATTCTATAGAGGGTATTCAAGAAGTAGAAATTGTATAAGATTGAGATTTTCTCACCACAATAATTGATTATGGGGTGTGAAACTAGAATTGAAACAAATTATGTGTTGGAAAATTTCCGATTAATTTATGGGTAAACATAATGTGAGTTATTTTAAAAACCACATTGAGTCAGTTCACAGCTATGAGAACCAATGCATATCATTGTTGGATTCAGGTAGAATTTATAAAAGAAAAAAAAAATATTCTCCCATAATATTATGATATTCAGTGTACTACGATGTAAAAGATATTGGAGATTTAATTTTTATAAATAATGTTAGTAGTTCATCAAATTCATTCACACCACACCCCTGTAAGGAGTTCAACATGTCACACTCTAGTTAGTTTTGTTCAATATTATAGTTACCGACATGGAATATTTAAAATATTTTATTCGAATTCCTATTAGGGAATTTTAGTGAATTTACAATTGAAATTTCATATATTTCATAAATGGTTTGAAAATGAGGATTCAACTAAGATACATTGCAATATATTAGGTTCGATTTTATTCTTTGTTATTCCATAGTTTCCTAATTTATAAAATTTTGAATAGTTTTATGATTTTAATCCAATTACCTTTATTTATGTCTTCTATATTATATTTCATATGGTGTATATAATATTAATTTTTGATAAGAATTAAATGATAATTTAATAATACTATAAATGGCAGTGGAATCTATCAAAAAGTGTGCGTAAAATAGAGACTGAATTATTTCATTACATGCATAATGATTTTATTGAAATGGTAATATGTTTTAACTAAATTTTATCATATATTGTGTTTTATCAAATCCATAACCTAGTGTGTTAGATAAATAATGAATCACATCACGATAAATTCAATTAATTCATGATAACTAAATTATATTATTCACAAAAATAAACATAATATGTTTTAGTAATTTTTTATTTTCATAAAAAGGGTTCTATGATTCTAAAGTAGTACAAATACCATCTAATTATTCTATTATTTAATGTAATTTTGATCATGAAAATATTTCATTTGATAATTTGTAGTTTCAGGCTTAGTTATTAGTTATTAGAAAAACTATAGTTGTAATCACTATCCCTTATCTTTTTTCCTTTCTATATTATTTTCATTTTCTTTTAAATTGTATATTTTTTTAAAAAATTAATTGTGTTAAATTTTCTTTATTAATTTGAAATGTTTATGAAAACCTATCATTTAATCTAGGATCATCATTGGGATTCTTTGTTCCTTGAAGGGATTACACGTGTACATATACTATATGATTTATTGGAAGTTAATTTTAGTTTAGGAAGGATAAATTTGTATAATCTTGTATTTTATATGATTTATTGAGTTCGTTGGGGATTATCATCCTTCATGGTGAAATAATGGTATAATTAAAATATTTATTCAATATAAATATTTTTTAATTCTTGTGGGTGGATAACAAGAATGGATTTGGTTGTTCTGGGATCGAAAGAAGGCATTACACCATGTTTCGAGTTTAAATTTTTTTTCAAGTGGATGGATGGTCACATCTTGCCTATGGTAATTATGGTATCATGATCAAGTGATGTGATGAAGGGGTTTTGGATGAGTTTGATCATATTTGGGATGGTCAACCAGAGGAGTAAAAACAAGTGTTTTTTGTTATATTTGGTATAATGATGTAGAAGAAAAAAATGCTTATCAATGGAGAACTAGAACTGTGTCTTTTTGTTAGGTGATTCCTATGGTGGGTACACCATTACCAGGAATTGAAATTTATATTTGAATTCTTATTGTGGGGAGAATCATATGATTTTGGATGATTTAGTTGATGAAAAATTTTTATCATAAAATTCATCGTTGTGGTTGAGAACTATATCAGTATTTGTTTTAGTGAATATTTGGTGACATGAATATTAGTGAATAGTTTACCACGGTGTTTGAAGTTTAATAATTGATTTTTTTTCTAGGATACTATTAACTATGTTTTTGGTGAGTTGATGAATGAGGTGGATTTGGATTAACAATCATGGATTCTCAGGGATGTGAATTTTTATAGTGGGATGCTCGTAACAACAAATATCATTATTGGTTGTGAAATTTAGGTGAATATAAATTTCTGGTCAGGTATTAGGAAACACATCTAGAATATGGATACTATTCATGATTTTGAATGTTTTCAAATCTCAAATAGATGTTTGTAGATAAGGACGGAGGATGTATAAGTGGTTCAGGTTCTTGTTTATATATTGTATTGTGTTTTAAGTTATCCTTTAATTATTTGTCTATTATACATGTCTCATCACACTATGATAGCGTAAGCTAAAACCATAAATAGTGATGGTTGAGGAGTCACACTATGGACATTGAAGTTTGAAAAAATACTTATAGTAGGTCACACCTTGAAAAGTCAGTGTCATAGTGTGGTGGAGGTTCTGAGATAGAATTACATATTTTGGAAGAGGGGACTCATTGTGGCTAGAATATACCATGATAAATTAAAATTTGGGGTTTTATCTATGGGAATGATTTTATTTAGGGTCATACTACGACTAGTGTGATTCAGGATAACATTGCTAGTGTGTAAGGAGAAATATCACCTCTCTAAGTGAGGTGATTCGTTTTTTCAGAAATACGTTTAATTGAAGGTAATAATGTTAAATTAAAATATTATATGGGATATATATGATTTCATAATGGGTTTTTAAAGGAAATATATTATTTAACATTATTTCATTTCATTCATTGAGAAATTAGAAATAGTGTTGTTATGTATGTACAACCTATGATATCCATGAATGATGTAATTCATTTTCTATATTGAAATTTAATGGATTAATGTAATTAATTTTTAAATGAATATATATGTTATTTAAATCATGTTTACCATTCATGAAATAATTAAACCATAATCCAAATGAAATAATTGATGATACCAAATGAAAACATTCATTAAAAATGATGTAGTTATTACCCTAAATGTGTTTTTAACAAGAAATTGTTAATAAAATGGTCATAAAAGGATATATATAAATTGAATATGGTATGATACAAATTATTATTGTTTTCTAATATATTCATAATGTTCCTAAAATTTTTCTAAAATTATTTTGATTGTGTGTGGAGGATATGAATACTTAAGGTAAGGGATATTGGTATCAAATCGACTTCGTTGAGGCATATGTTAGGTTATAATGTTTTATTCTTATTTGAGGGGTATATGATGATCATATAATAATTTCTATCATGATTCTAATTATTTTAATTATTCATATAGTTTTGTATGATTTTATTCTTTCATGGGTCTTACAATTAAAAAGTTAACAAAGTTTTAATGTTTTGATGTTTCAATCATAATGTTTATTAGCACTTTTTATGATTACAATTTTGTTTATTATATATCAGGAAAAAAGAAACATGAGTTTTCTTATACATTGGTTATTTATTGAGAATAATTTTTTCCATTAATTTTTCCATCTTTAGGTACAAAATATTCCAATGTAATTATTCCAAATAAAACAAATTTATTTCTCTCTTCAATCAAAAACAGTTTTTCTTACCTATCTGTGTTTTATAAAAATGTTTCCAAAAATTGGTTTAATATTACTCTATAGTGTTTTAAATTAATTTTAATACATGTTTCACATTTATAAAAATATTTTTTAATATTAATCTTGATTTTATTTTATTAATAATTACCATTTGTGTCTTATCAAAAATTTTAGAGGAATATTAGTTTTACGTGTACTATATGAAAGGAATTTCCAACTGTTATGACCACTCTAAATTTTATTTATTATATTATATGTTATCATATGAATTTTCAATGAAAATGATTTATATCATTTTTAACAAATTTCTTGTTTTAAAAATATCATTTTTAATAAATGTTTATTTTCCAAAAGAAACATTACATGTGACCTTTCAAAGGCACATTCTATCAAAGATAAAATTTTCTCATTTTTACAAAAACGTTATGGGGATATGATCAAATTATTCCATCCTTATTCTTATTATAAATTATTTAGGATTATTATTTAGATATTTTTTTAAGCATGTTAATTTTTTCATGGGTTGTACTCTGATGAATAGATTAATTGATTGTGGAACGCATCTCATTTATATGGGTTATTTCATTATTAAATTTTTATGAAAACTATTTTTTTCTATGTGTTTTTATATAATGAAATATCTATGAAACCCATTTTTTTATATTGTTTATGATATGATAAATATTCTATAGTCTTGTGGAACAAAAATTTATTCATTATGGGATGAGTGGGAACTACATATCCCTCCAATTAATTGTTTAATGATTAATGTTATATATACTAAAATAGAAAATGGGATGATTTTATAATACCAAAGGATGGTACAAAATCGTTTATCCAAAATTCATGATAATGGTATTATTGTTTTACATTTACCTCAATGTAGGTAAACAGGTGGTTAGCCAACACTTAACATGTAATGAATGTCTTGTTGGACATTAATGACATAATATTTTCTATTATTATATGCGTGTGAAAAATCCATATACTATTCCAATGTTATGATATACTAAATCATTTCATTTAATTCCTTTGTCATTTATGACCTATGAACTGAAATTATTTATTCCATGCCTCGTATTTATGATATATGATATCCAATATTCAATTACCTGAATGTTATTCTCAGGCTATGATACCTTTATGCTCATGTTATGATGAAATTTATATTCTTTTACGCTTAATGAGCATCTAAGATCACTTTTTCTTATGGTTATGTTCGCTATGATATAAAGAAATTTATAATATATGAGATTTCTAAAAGTGGTTATAGTTATTAAGATATTAGTGTGAGATGATGTAGCTCACATATGGACTAGTTGTTTATGTTTAAAAATTTCAAAATGAAATAGAAAAAATTGTTATAGATTGTATTGTTATGATTTGTAATGAATATTTAAGAATTGAAATATAATTATATAAATTATAATTTTTGGAGCAGGGTTTAGTTATCCATTAAGAATTTTGATGAGAAAATATTAGTGAGTTCTCAATGAATATATATAATTATAAGTCTAAATATAACTCTTCATATAGGAAAATATAATAGAATATTTGTGAAGGATAGAGTGAGTTGATTCCATGAAATTACATCCCTATCTAGATACTAGAATTGGAATTGGTTCTAGCTCAAATTTACCAATGGTTAATAACTCCAAAAAAGGAACATCATGATTAAGTAAAGGTTTAGTAGTACATCACAATGTGATTTACTATTCACATAGTTCGATACTCTGATGGGATATTATTTCAAAAATCATAAACTATTTATACAACATAAAGATGAAATTGAATCTATGATGATAATGGGTGACCTAGGTTAAACCAAAGGAGTCATAGATTGAAAATAATTCATCATGATTTCTACAACATAAATTATTTTTAATGACTATGAATTTTCAACTATGATAAATATTTACCATAATATGTTATTATGATTTTAATAAATGTATAGAACCATAAATAACTAGGTTAAACTTAAATGTGAAGGAATATTTGTTGTGTAATTTCCTAATTAAATGATAACTATAGAGAAAGTCATTTGGATTGTGTATATTTAGTTTTCGTGACGTACAATTAACAATATAATCTTTGGTGAGATTAATAACATTTAATATAAGTGGAATATATTATTTTTTTAATGCTCTCAAGTGTCATAAACCTTACCAGATACCCTGGTGCCTGGAAAATTGATTCGATTCTAACATGGCCCAAAGGGAATTCCCTGATCCCCACAGGTTGGTGACTAGAACCTAGCATCATACACGATAAATTTGGGAACATTGTTTCCACATAAACAGTTGAATAAATTGTTACAAGTCATCATTTTTATTAAAAAAATACACAAGTTTAACTATACCATAATTCAGATAACTACAAACAACCCAATGTATATAATCCATGTACTAGAAAACAAGAGTAACAATGAAAGTCCCAACAAATATCATAACTCAAATACAAAATATCGCAAGAATGTACTACCTCTGAGTGGTTCTTTTCCATTACCCAAACATGGAAGGAGGAAAACTCAAAAAATACCAATGGAACATGTAATGTGTGAGCTAAATACCACTAGGCTCTCACTAACGACTCCACAATAAAGTTCCATCTTAATTTAAAAAATAAATAATTCATTTTTAAATAAACATGCATATAAGAATAAAATAATTTTAAAATAAACCAGGATTTACAGTTCAATTGATGATAACATTTCTAAACAATGACATAATAAATATTTTCTATATATATAAATATATATAATCATAATGCACTTGTAAAATATTTTATAAACAATGTAATATATATAAAAGAATTATCCATGAGCAATATAATTATCATCCAAGAGGTATGATAGCTCTTGGTTAAGGTATCCTCACACAATATAATAGGTGATCATGGTAATATGTGTACACACAACCCTCAGACACTGTTCAAAGATGACTCATCACCATCCCCTCACGGATGTGACCAGAGACACTATGTTTTCTTAGAGTTGTAAAGCGTAAATAGAGTGTTGTCTCAAATACCTCACTAACTACATAGGAATATATGTTCAAAATAAACCATCAATAACTAGAAATTTATTTCAAAACAGTTCAAAATAAAATTAACCCATTTTACATTTTAATATAACAATTTCTTATTTAAAAACCTGAATTGGTTTTTAACCAAATCATGTTTTTCCATGATAAAAACAATGTGATTCAATCAAAACAATTTATGCAATTTTTATAAAATGAAAATTTGAAATTAATTTTAAAAATAAATTTTTCAATTAAATTTCCAATTTAAAATTCCACAATTTAATTTCTTAATTTTCTATCAATTCCACAAACACACCACTATTCACTAGAATTGGTGATTTTACTAATTTTTTCTAAAGTAAATTCAAGTCAACAATTCACTTGAATTGGGTTGATAAAAAATATTTTGTTTAAAAAAATTAATTTTAATAAATCAATTTAGGGCTATATAAATCGTAAAATCTAAAACAGTTATACCTACCGAAGATCATGGAATCATGAAACGTATCATCTAGAACTTGATTCATCTATAATGAACATTGAAAACATATATCTAAGCATAAAACCTATATAAAATATCTAAAAAAATATGAATTAGGACCTCCAAAAATACTGAGATCTAAAAAACTATGGTGGAATGAAGGAGAGAATAGGAGAGTCCAAGAATAGAAGATTGGAATACATGGAGAAGATCAAACATGATTCACCGCTATTCAATCTTCCTTGAAGGGTTTTTAGATTATTCAATATGGGTCCTTCATAATTTCTATTCCCTATAAATTCATCCTAGGTCATGTTAGGTTTGAGAGGGGGTCATGAAATTTTAATGAACATTCCAAAAAAATTAGACCATGTATGCACTATTAGCCTAGAAGGGCGTCATGGTTTATCAAACCTTGCATACTAACCCTATGACCCATCTAGTGGGGTTGAAAAATTTATCTATAGTAGGAAAATTTTGTGTCAATAGTTGAACAAAATGTGGAAACCCTCAACGGTTGGGTTTTTATGGTTTTCATTACTAGGGAACATAGTTTGGGAAAACCATTTGTCGTCCATGCATAGGCCTAAAAACGTTCAAAATCTCCAAAATTTGACCCTGAAAAACCTTTAACAAGACCCAAATAGAGAATTTAAAAAAAAATGGGTTGAGGAGTACCTAAAAATAGTAATAGGATGTTACACAATCCCCACTGTATATTCTTTTTGTCCCCTAAAATTCTATTAGGATATTTCCATGTCAAAAAGATGAGACCGCTACTCTATCATCAATGCATATCTATGACAAGTCTCATGATTATCACATCTGTTCACCTATATCACTCAAACCAACAGAATCATCCTCCCACGACACACTATAGTTTTAGAATCAACTATCCTAATTGGATTTTTAGTCACATATAAAAGAGGTTCAACATCATGATCACTCCATATCAGAACATGAGATAGATTTGAAAGATATTTTCTAATCTATGATAGATGTAAAACATTGTTTATCGATTTCACCTACAACATAAGTTCTAAATTGAATGAAGCTTTTTCCTAATTTTAAAAAATGTAAAAAGGTCCTACAGAATGAGGAGAATGTTTTCATTTCCTCTCAATCTATAATTGACCCAAACAATGTGAAATTTTAATGAATACCTAATAAAAAACTAGAAATTCCAAAGGTATATGATGATTATTATCATAATATTAACATGGTATATGTTTCATAAAAATTCTATAAAAAATCAACTAAGTAATATTTATTGTTTATTGAACTGATCTTGTTCCTACTATGAAAAATTCAACGATCATTTACCAATACAAAAGATATTTGTGTGGACAGCCATACAAGCCCTCAAAAGGATCCATTATGATAACAGACTGGTAACTATTGTTATAATAAAACTAAATCAGTCATAATTGATCATCCCATACTCCTCTGAAGTCAAGAATTCAGATGTTAATCATGTCCTCAAGAATCTATATATCTCTTTATCTATGGCTATTTTACTGTGGGTGGTATTTCATACTCAAATGGACATGAGATCAAAGTGCCTCATAAAGGATATTCCAAAAGTGAGATGTTAACCGATGATCTCTATCAACAACTATAGGAGATATAACACCATGAAAATGAACAGTCTCATTTATATTGATATTTCCAAACTCTTCAACATTTATTATATCATGAATGGGTATAACGTGATCTGACATGGTTAGTCTATATATGACAAACAATATCACATTCTTCATTTTCAGGGAATATGTTAACTACACCAAAATGTATAAAGAGATATTATCTCACTTACATGTGGGTATTGGATGTGGATGTAGAAAAATTAAAGGTTTCTGGTGCTTGTCCTTGACCTGTACGAATTTATAATAATGAGATAAAAAATTAGTAATGCCTCATCTCATACTTGGCCTCCTGAATGTGCATTGTATGCAATAGAATATTTTCATGGATCCTAGGAGCAATTCACATTAGTATTTTAGAAATCCCCCATTATATCTATGATGACCATAAATGGTACCACTAAATGATTATGATAACCCAAAATTATCTCTATGGAGAATTACCACTCAACAATAGTTCCCCGTCATAAAGAGATCCTATAACGCTGGATAATTCATCATCATGCTACAATTCATGAAGAGTAAACTATACAAGGGAATAGGAAAACTAAATACTAGACAAGGAAATCATGAACCCTGATTCTTGGATTAAAATATAAAACTATGAAAAAAGATACATTATGGTCTACTCTGCATAGGATTCTTTAACGATCGGGGTCAAAATATTTTTGGTAAAAGAATCAATGACTATATTCCTTTTACCCAAGTATAGGCTCTATTAAAGTCAAAATATTATAGGTATTCCAAATAACACCTCTTTTGAAGATTCAAATATTTTTAATAATATACATAAATCATGTTCATTTAGGTTGGTATACATAGTAAACATTTATCTAAAAAGGTAATTCTTCCAACTCTTACATGCATAGATCATATATCTAAGTTCAACCTGACTGGTTAGGTAATTTTCTCATGTTTCCTAAGATAATTAGTTCAATAAGAAATGAAATGGTCACCATGAATAAGAAAAAACTTGAATCATTAGCATAATGCAACACAGAAGACCTCATTTCCATTCCTGGAATCATGATGAGTCAACATTGGTGTAGTCAACAAATGAAAGTTTTTCTCAATAAAGTAACTCTGAAATATCTAATCCCAAGAAATAATTTGTTCCATATGTGGTGGAGAATTTGTTAGATAATGAATCATTGAAAACCCCTTACAAAATAATCATAATATTTTGAGATAACTAGGAAACTACAAATATAGAAAACATTTTATGGTTTCCCCCAGGTCATAACAGTTTTTACCTTATCAGGATCAATCTATATGACATTCTGACAACACATGACCCATGAACATCACTTCCTAAAGCCATCTATCATATTTCAATAGTTGTACATATATAAGTTTAATTATAAAAAATTCAAGAACCTCTATCAGATGATGCAAGTGATCCTCCCCATATATATAGTAAACATGGATTCCAATGAAAAATACCACCACAAAATAATCAATGTACTCATGGATGAAAATATTCATTATGTACATAAAGACTAAAAGAGAATTGTTTAAAACAAATGGAAGGAACACATAATGGTTGTACCTACCATAAATAGTATTTTTTTTAAATGATAGATTTTTTTGTTCTTATCTTATGATAACTATATAGAAGACTAATATTTGAAAACTGGTTTTCCCCATGAAAATTGTCAAAAAAAGTTATCCAAATTACAGAACTGATTCTTTTTATTTAAAATTGCTAAATTGAGTTTACAATAATAAATATAAATGCTATGTGACCTATCATCATTTATGGCAATGATATTCAACACTCACCAAAGTGGTACCCTGGGCATATAATGACTTTCTCTAACTGATCATCCAACTGTGGCTTAAACTTATTAATTTTTGTTGGTTCCATATTGAAATAAGTAACTGATAATGATTGATATCAAGATAATAAATTAATATATAACTCCAACTCCCTTACTGATTGCATACTAGAGAATGAAAAAAGGATAAACATCAGTAAAATCAATAACAACTAGAGGGAGATCACCAACAAATGATTCTCCCTCCAAATCAAGAGTAAATAGAAATATTACATTCTCCAACTAAAGATATATTGAAATGGATATACACGAACATGGGTCCAATTCTCTGAGAATTACATGACATAACCCATTGGGTGTAGTAATGGAGACCTATCAAAGATGATAAAAAATTCAGGCTTTATTGGATATAAATAAATACATCCTGAAAATGACATCAAATAGTTATATATCATGAACAATGAAATCAAATGCAATATCGATATATAATAAAAAGAAATAACAAGAAGGAATTCAGAGACCCTTACCTCTATTTTTTCATTGGGTTATTGTAATATCCATCACATAAGATAAAATCACTATATAAATATTTAGAAAATTTAAAAAAAGGTTGAAATGAACAAATTAGATCCCCCAGTATCAAATAATATAGCGACTAATGGAAAACATATTGTGATTGTACCACTCATAGTCACTAGACCCATATCGCCTTCCTCTAGAGACTACTCTACTCAATGAAGAAGCTTTATTCATAATGCATGTGGGTGGAACTCCTTTTTGGTGAGGCATCTTGTTTCAACACATTTTTAGTAGGTGATACTGATCCTTTTCCACTATGTAGAGTATAATATTTATTAAATTACATCTTTATGCGACCTAATAATCCATTGGAACCATATATCTTTGGTACCTTTGTGAAAACTTAATTGTGTGCCAAGGTTTTCCACAATGGTGACAATTCCAAGTGCCTTTGTCAGGCACAATAGGTGGAAAAGAAAAACCTAGGTACCAAGAAACACCATGAGAGTCATCCCAATTCCTATTCAATTTGTGTGATCTCCATGATCTTCCACTAGGATGGAAAGGAACTCCCCTTAACACTGACATAACAACTAGGTCCATTTTAACCACCAAATAACTATTTATCCTATCAGCATAAGGAAGAACATTCACTAAGAAAACTTGATAATGAATATCAAATCGAATTCCCTAATCAAACCACAGAGTCTTTAAATTCTCATTATATAAATTCTTCGGTGAAAAATACATAATCCATCAACGAAAGTTTTGGATTCTGTCATGGTTGTATCAGCCATCTCAAACATGAAAAAATCTAAAGCCTTAACAAACACCATAAAATATGGATATAACTAGGTGGTGAAAATATATTTAATGTTTTTATACAAAAAAAACTCATAATTCTTCATCATCATAATCATTTACCACCATCACCTTCTTGGTCCCTCTATCTTGAAGGTGGAACATTTCACCATGATTTCATATAGAATAGCAAATAAATCAAATATAATATAAATATTCACTAACCAACCATTAACAGTTTAGGATAATTTGTTGCATACAACATTGTTGTATTTTGGTGAAGTAACTTCTAAGAATGAATCCTAAAGTAATACCTCTATGGTTATAGAGGTGTATCATAATTGAGAATGAGTATAGGCTCTCATCCTAGAGCATGAATATCACACACAATAACATCAACCATATTTTGGTACATCAGAGTATTTTTTCACTAATATTAAATAATAACATCCTCCTAGATCTGAATCTCATGTCTTCTCAGAGGCATGGTGCTACAAAACAACAATAGTGAACATTTAAGACACAAAAATGGTTACACAAAACAATACTCAAACAAGAGAAATTGGGAAAATTAATCCCAATTGATTGATAAAAATGATTTTAATTTCAATCCATGCAAATAAAATGTAGTTAAAAGGCTATAACTAATCCACAAGATGTATTTCCCAAACCAGAAATGGTTACTTAAGGCTCATTGTAGTGATAAATTTCTAGGCACTCAATCATAACAACATCTTATGTCCCAAAATGATTACATAACCTCATATTAACATCATTTCAAGATTCTTAACCTGAAACTTTGATACCAAATTGTCATAATCCAAACCCGATACCATATTTCCATGAAATAAAAGGGAATTTTGACATGGCTGTGAGGGAGTAACTAATTTTCAGGGATTGGAGACTAGTACATGGAATCATACAATATCAAATTTGGAAAGTTTTTTCAACATAAATAATAGAGGAAACAATCACATGTTAGTATGATTAAAATTAAAGTCCATGGGTATAACATTACATGAAGAAAAAAATATATCAACAACACAAATTATATCTCACATGTACTAGAAAACATGAGATACAACCCATATCCCAGTGGACACCACAATAACAAGATCAAAGATCAATATCAACTAACATAAAAAATGGTTATTTCTATATGTCCAAAGGCATAGGTAGGGTTTGAGATGAAATTAAATTAGGTTATCACTATGTATTTCATAATAATATGCAATATTAATTAACCAAATAAATAGTTATATTTTAAATAAATAATCATGGTAGTGGAAAATCATATTTAAAAAAAATCATTATATTTAAATTAAAGAAAAACATTTCAAAACAATATAAAAATAATCATGTAATATAATAATTTTTTTTCAAATTCATAAGGAATTTTTAATATAGTTTACAAACAAAGGAATTTTTAGAAATGCATTAAAAAAGATAAACATGGTCATTTTACCAAGAAGTGATATAGTCTGAGGTTATGTGTTCCTCACACACTCAAATATGTGATCTTGATAATATGTGTACATGTGTCCCTTAGAAATTGGTCATATAGGGCTCATCCATATCCCATCAGGTATCTGAACAAAAGAACAATATTTCTTTAGAGTTGTATACTGTCAAAAGAGTGTTTCACAAAAAAAATCACTAAACACATAGAATTTTATGTTCTAAAAGAACTGCCAATGATGAATATTTTATTTAATAAATATTTCAACTACCGTTAAACCATTTCCTATTTCAATAATACAATTTCCATTTAAAACACAAAATGGAGATTTAATCATATAATTACTTTTACCTGATAAAACAGACAGGTTTTCATCAAGACAAGTTATTCGAAAATAAATATTTGATATCAATTACTAAAATAAATTACCAAATTTAAATTCAAAAAATTAAATTACTAAATTTAATTTCAAATGTTTCCCTCAATTACACACACTCAAATTCACTATAATCGGTTGGTTTTTCCAATTTTAATGCCAATGAAAAATAAAATACCAAATTCAATGGAATTGATTTTTTTACAATCCAATGTAAGGAAATGTTAATTAAATCATTAATTTTTATGTTAAATCAAATATTAAATATTAAACAAAACCACGTACCTTTGATCACATCCACACACAATAGAACCTCCTCAATAGGATTCATAAATGATTAATATCAATCATGAAGATCTGAGAATCAAACCTAGATTAAAGATCTAAAGAAACATATATTATATCCTCCAACAACATGGAGATCTAGAAAACCCTTTGGAGGAAACAATGAGAGACCGATAGAGAATAATAAGAGATGATTCATTTACCAAATGGTGAACAAACGTGATTCTCCACGCATCAATAACCCATGAAAGGGGGGGGGGGGATTAAGAGACAAAATGGGTCCTTGAGACCTTCCATGTTTTAAGAAATAATTTTATGTTGTGTCGGGGTTTATCATGTGTTAATGGGGGGGGGGTGATCTAGAATTTGAAATTATTTTTTCCAATAATTATATCATGCATGCATGGTTAGTCAGTTCGGGCATCATATTCTATCAAACAATGCACCCTAACTATTAACCCCTTCTGGTGGGGTCTCATGGATTCTAATTGGTGGGTACACCATTTTTCAAACCATTCACCAACCATAAAAACACTATAATTTTTTGTTCTTATGGTTTCACTATTTGTGCACACAGTTTGGAAAAAACTATTCACCAACAATCCTCTACCCATGATCCCTTATAAATTTCCAAACTTATAACTGTTATCCCCTAAACAAAAACGAACCAATTCATAATCAAAAAAGGGGGTGATTAGTACCAAAATATAGAAATAAGATTATAAAATATGTTATTGAACATAAAATAAATATTATTTAGCTTCTAACATGTCATGAAGCTGGGAATATGCACCTAAAAGAATATCACAAAATAAGGGGAAAATGATCTCATTGTGTAAACTTGGTCACATAGTAATGAGATATTGGGGAGTTAAATGTATTATATATGGGTAAAAAGGATATTTTATAATTCAATTACCTAAAAAATAGTTAACTTCTATAAAAAGGAATTTCATATTTTATTTTAGTCATTTATGTGGATGGATTAATTTATTTATGTATTAATAATCAAGGATTATATTGTAGAATTATTAATTCCAATGGTATTTTGGTTGTAATATAACTAGGTACTGTGAAATGTTTATAACTATATACTTCTCTATTTAATATTTATATAATAGGTGTGTATACCATTATATGTATATTGATTTATGTTTTATAAAAATTTAAAATACCAAAACACACCTTTTTGGGTTATGTCATGATATTTTATTATGATTAATGATATTTTGGGATAAATTTTTTGAAATAACATGCATTATTTTTTGTATACGTTTTACTAAAATATTATTTAGGGAGGATATACCCATGAAAATGTTTCAAACAAGGTATATACAATATGATAAAATAGTGAATCAATTCATTCTTACTAATTCAACCACCATGTTCACAGATTTATTTAAAAAAGTCATTATATAATACCATGGACCACATATGGTAGTATTTAAAGATGATATGATTATATATTCATAGAAAACATAATATCAAGAAGATAACATGTGAATTTTACGAAATAAACTATTTATGAAGAATTTTTATTGAAAATTTATCATGTGTGAATTTCGATTTTAAAGATGAATTTTTTGGTTATATAATTTCAATAGAGGTTATTTGGTGGGTACATCAACGAAGGTGGATAATGAACATTGGTCTAGACCAACCACTTTGATTGAGATATAAGGTTTTCTTTTTTTGGATCTATAATAATGATATAATTTTTATAATTTCTCATGGATGTCTAATCCACTCTACATTTTTACATAAAATGAAGGTATTTTCATTTTAATATATGATTGTGGAGAAAATATTATAGAATTAGAGGTATGGATAGTCAGTGAACCTAGGGTTACATCACTCTCTCAAGTAGAATGGTTTTTAATTTGTAGTGACATATCCTAGATTGGATATAGATATATTATCCTGAAGAATCACATAAAATATCTTATGCCTCATGAAAATTGATGGATCAAAAGTAAAATCACCTAAATCATGACTTTGAGTTATCTATGGAAATTTAATCCTTAAATATATGTGGGAATTACCAATATCGAGAAAAGTGTGATGTATATATTTATATGAAAAGTTTACATTATATATTGACATTGAGAGATTTTAAAATGTTCCAGAGAATATTGTTAGATATTTATAATGTTTATGACAACTGGATAAATTATCACCCTATAAAAGTGAAAAATGTGTTTGATGCTTTGAGTCAGAAGAATCATGCTAGCTAATCAATGATGTTGATAATAAACGATCCATTATTTTGTTATTTTCAAAAGATTTATCTTGAAATCTTCAATAAAGGGGATAAATAATATTTTTTTCAAATAAGTATTCAACTATCTATCCATTTGATGATTAATGTTCAAAATAGTGTAGACCTAGTGATGTAGAAGAAGGTGAGAAATCAAAATTAGTTTAACCTTGGTTATGACTTAGTTACACGAATTCAGAACCATGTATGAGTTCTATCCACATTGAATTTGAATAATGAGTAGTTATAATAGTTTCATAGTTCTCAATTCTTTATTCATCGTAGAAGTACAAGGATTTATACATATTTAAAATAGTATTTATAATGGGATGTATTGAAGAGAGATATCATAGTGGTTGTATCTTTCATCATGATATGTATGTGGGATAATTATAATAGAAAACATTCAAATGGTGCGTTACAACCATTATCCACAAAAGAATGGAAATGGGAATTCATCACTATTGATTTTGTCTACCGAATCCCCAAAACATATAAAAAAAATTATTAAAAAATGTGTTCTTATAAGAATCATTAAGAATTAAGAACATATCATATATATATGTGAAATTTTTTATTTTTATAATAATTTATGGATGTATATTATGTATAGGTTAATATAGCATTGAGTAAATTATTTAATTATATCTAATCACCATCCACCACTTTCCTAGAAGTTCATCCAACGTCTTTAGTAAGACTATTATAGGAAGCTATGTATAAGCATTGTTTATCTTTCTCAAATATATTTTCAGTCTAAGGAAAAAATACAAACCTTATAAGTTATTATATTATATTATTTTATGGATTCAAAAGGTTATTACGATAAAGACCTTCCACTAGTTATGTTTTCATAGAACAATTACTTTCACTCATGTATTCGGATTGATCCTTTTGAGAAATTATATGGAATGATGTTTAAAACACAAATTTAATGGATCAATGTTATATAATGAAATATATTGGGACCTAAGATACCTAATGAGATATAAAATAAGGGTATATTATTTCAACAACACATAAGTGAATCACAATGTCGGTAGAAATGTAATGTTGAAAATTTCCAATATGATCTAGAATTTTAATTTGTTGATAATGAGTTTCTAAAAACTTATCCATGAATTAAGATAATGATATTTCAATATATGTTCAAACTAATACATATGTATATCAAACCCCTCAAACCACTTTACTGTGTCAGGACTGTCTCTTATCAGCTTTCACTTCTACAAAAACTCTCCCAAGTTCACGATGTCTTCCATGTATCTCAACTAATAAAGTACATAACATATCCATAACAAGTATTGATCTTAGAGGTTATACTACTATAGCACGATCCTTACGATGAAGAAGAAACAGTGGAGATTATGGATCAAACAAATAAATTTCTACAAAACTACACCACCCACCTCATCAAATTATTTCTTGAAACCACCATCATTAAAAATGTACATGGGATCCTAAGGATTTAATATGGAAGATTTATCCTTAGTTGTTTGTAAAAAAAAATTGTAGAATTTATATGATGAAATTCATTTAAAAGAGTTTATAATGAAACTCTCCAAGATTTAATGAAATATTCTTCTCAAATAATATTTTTGATAGATTAAATTAAATGAAACACTGAGTTTTATGGGGAAAAAAACAATTAATATTGTTTTATAAACATAACCATTATTTTATAAATTTTAAACACGGTGTAGTAAATTGGAATAAAAACAACATAAAAATTATGAATAATTATTTTATATAATGAAATAATATTAATAAAAAGTAATTTATATTTATTAAAGTCATATATTCTTTGAAAAATAATTTTCAGTAAAAAATGATTTGTATTTATTTCTCAGAATAAAAAATAGAATTAATTTCTAAAAATTATGAAATATAAATTTTAAAAAATTTACTTTATTTTGAGAATCGACAATTCAAAATCATTCTAGGTTGTGTTTTTTTATTCTCTAAAAAGAATAATTTTTTATGAATGGTGAATATAATGGGTTTTATTGAAAATGGGTTTTTAGTTTAATGAATTAAAAAGTTTTAAATTTTTATAAAATGTTTTCAAAACCTCACATCGATCAATTATATTATAATTCATTTGATTAATAGATAAATTAAAATTTAATATAATATTTTTTAAACATTGGAAAAATTTCTCTTTATAAGAATTCTTTTTTCGTTGCATATTGTGGTTTAATTTTAAACAATATTTTCAACATCATTAATGGAGTTTGAAAAAAAAAATGATTATATATTTTTAAAGTTTTTATTATTAATATTATATAAGAAGGTCAATATAATTTTTAGTGAAAAGGAATAGTGAATTTGTTTGAAATTAATTACATTATTGTGGTTAAAACAGGTTTACTTTGTGTCAAAATAAAAATATAATGGTTAAATGAATTTAAACATTTAAGAAAATATTTGAGCTATATATAAACCTTATATATTATATTTGGTTTTAAAATTACCCATTATATTTCCTTGTGGAATCAGAAAAATAGGTGTACATGTTATTGTTTCAAAACATTCCATGTATGTCCTCTACCACACTTATAAAAGGACACCAGTTTCCTTTCCTCTTCACACTTCTAAAACCATTTGAATACACCCATCTAGAACCAAATATCACCACTAATTTATTATACACATTATATAATCCTTTTTCAGATTATGAAACCCTCATAAAAAGTCTTTAATTAATGTCTTAAATAGGTTCTCTAAAGAAGAGTAAAATTTTAGAACCTTGTGTTTTGTTCAATTTCATCACCCACATCATTGGAATAATCATAAAATATTTTTAATAAAATAAAACTAAAAAATAGATTATATTTATATGTTTTTTTAATTTTATTATATATATTTATATTCCCTTCTATCATATGAGAAACAAAACCACCGCTCATGTCTACGACAGAATACCATCTCAAAAACTCTTGTTATTTATTTTCCATGACCACGTTTCATGATAGGATATAATGATGGTTTTAATATTTATATATGATATTTATTATATCCTTATTCTTTTTTAATTATATTATCATATATTATGTTCCACTTAAAATTATGAGGGAATACAATAACATCATTTATTTGTACGGAAGACTGTTTCCTCACAAAACAATGTTATTCGTATTTCAATATGTCTCTACACGGAATTACATATGGGTATATCTAATGAACATATGTGATATATGTCAAATAAAAATGAATATATATTTTTAATATAGTAAATATCTCTCTTCTATTTTATCTGTCGAGAAAATGGAAACCACATTCATGCATATGTATGACTGATCATAATCATGAATAGTATAATTAATTTTCTATCTATAAAATTAATGAAATAGAATAAATAATTTCATAATAATTTTATATTATATTTATATAATTTTAACAATTGTTAATATTGTTTAACCTTGATCAACATTAATGGGAAAAAATATACCAAACCTGAATATACATGATAAACAAAGCAGTTATGACCTAAAACATGATTTTGAATAAGAATTGTTAATTAGTGAAAAATAGATATTATAAAATCCTATATGGTATGATAAACACATGTATTGTTATTTATATAATTTATAATAAATCTAAATTTATTATAAATGAGTTCATAATGTGTATAATATAATCTAATACATATAGTAAAGGATTCGTTTCTCATATTTCCTTTTTTAAGACATGTTATGTTATGAACCTATATTATTTTATGAGGTGTATATATAACCTGTTTGATATGTTATATCATAAATATCAATATTTTCAAGATACATTATATTTATATTGATATTATTATTTTACGGGGCTTATGATTCAAATGTTACCAATATGATGAGGGTTTAAAGTTACAATCTCAATATTTATCATGAATTTTATGATTTTTGTTTGGATGATGAAATATTATAAACTATTTATCAATAAAAGACTTTATATCTTTATCATATTTTTATTTCATGGGAATATAATTTTACATTAATTTTCCTCTCATGATATGCCCATACTTAAAAAAAGTATATTTTAAGTAAAATAGACTTTATTTCTCTCTTTCATCAAAAACCCTTTTTCATCAATATTGATATTTTCTAAAAATATTACGATGAATTTCTTAATGTCCCTATATGATTTTTAAGGTAATTCTTTATACATGTTTCAAATTTTTACAATTTTTTCCCTAATGAATCATAGTGAAATTTCCTAAACATGTCTATTTTGTCTTTTACTAAAAATGTGAAATGAATATTTGTATTTATCTATATAACATGAAACAAATTTCTCCTAATCATGAAACCTCAATGTTTTAAATATCCCTTAATAAAATTTCATGATTAATTTAAATTAATATTTTATATAAGATATTTTATGAATTTTTAAATAGCAAAATTTTATTTTCAAGGAATGGTTATTTTTCTCAAGATATGTTTCAAGTGATCTTTTAAAACCATTTTCCATATAAGATGAAATATTTTGATGTTACCTAAGAATTACTAGGGATATGATCCCATTTAACAATTCATAATAAATCTCTTGATGGTTTATTATTATGATCAGTATATATTTATGAAATTCATTTATTTTTTACAGGTTGTGCTATGATGAATTGTTGTGATGGTTATGAAACACATTTACATTTATGGGTTATCTGATGATGCAATGTATATGAAATCCATTTACTTTATATTAGTTATTCATTGATAAAATGTTTATAAGACCCATCTGCATTCAATGTGTTATGAAATTATAAATATTTTATTATCATGTGCCGAATAAATGTATGGTTTATGTGATAGGTGGGACATATATGTCCCTCTATTGCATTGGGTAGTGATCAATGTTATATAATATCAAATATTACATGATAGGTTATCCGAAGAATAAAAATGGTTAAGTGAAAGGTTATCCAAATCAAGAAATATATACAAGGTTACATATCCCATGTTTAATGTATGTACATGGGTGATTATCCTAAGAAAAACATGTTATTAATGTCTTGCGGGAAGGCCATGAAATCATAATAACAATGTGTCTTTCTATAAAAAGATCTATATCTTGTTGAAAAGATATGATCTCCTAGATCATATTAATTAATTATTTTTCAATATTTTCTTATGAACTGAAATGATTTATTCCATTAATCTTGTTTATAATCTATGATATCAAATTTATGTTTTTTAAAATTTTACTCTCATGCTCTCATACCATTATACTCATGTTCTATTGATATATACCATATTTACACTTTTCAATGATTACTTCTAAAACATTTTTATGTTTACTTTATTCATGATATAAAGAATGGATTTATGTAATATATTAATTATAAAGAAGATTTTTTTTAAAGATATTTATGGGACATTAAGTAGATCAATTTTAGGCCAATTCTATGTGTTTTCACGTTTACAAATGAACTGGACCTAATGATTCTATCATGCATCATTATGTAAAATTATGAATATTAATACATGGATATGTAATATTTATATATGAGTTGTTTGGGACTTAACTTCTTTTCATTCCATAACCCAAAGGGTCATAACAAGGTGGAATCCATGAATATATCCAGGTTCGGAGGAACAAAGGCCATGATCATGGTGTGAGGTGGTCACAACTATTTTGTGAGTCTATATAATGGGGGAAGGATATGATATACTTGAAATAAACACAACATAATTACTTTACATAGAGAAAGTGTATCACTAAAATACATACAATAATATTTTAGTTTTTCAGTTTTAGAGAATCAGGGATAAAATTTTAAAAACAACTCATATATTTTTAAAATAATTGACATTTTTGCCATCATATATTAAATTATTTCATCATTTAAAATCAGTTCACGTCTCATAAGAATATTTCACATAATAAAATCTTATAGACACACCATATATATTAATTTTATTGATAAATGGGGAAAATAAAAACAAATTAATGGAATGAGTTCAAATGCTCAATAAGGGTAATCATAAGTGATAAAAATCTAAGATAATATGTGAGAATAAGACGAACATATAATTAGGACATATTAATCAAGGTAAAAAACACATAAAAGTCAAATAAAACCCTGTATAAAATGGATTATAATCCATGAATCATCAAATGAAGCTTTTAGAATAATTAAATAGTTATCATAGGGTCTGAGAATCAAAATATTATGACCACAATATAAGACATGATGTCTTAATAATTTCACTAAATCTAATCACTAATGTATATCAAAAAAATATTTCCAAGGTTTCTCACTATGGTATCATAAATAATTATGGATTCATTCTTCTAAAATGTCATATATATATCATTTATCGATATTAATTATTTACCCAATTCATTTTATCTCGTTTAGAGTAAACTCTTTAATATCGTACATGTATATTGTATATGTGTGTAACATAATGAAAATGTTCTTGATTCCATAAATAAGCATGTCATTATAAAACCATGGATATCAAATTAGTGTAACATTATATTATCTAACATTCTAGTGAAATAATATTTATTGAAGAAGGTGGTATTTAAACTGTATAGTTAGAGGCTATACGGTTATGTCATGGATTTCCCTAATCAATTAACTAATCACATTTATATTAACTCCCTTTGTTCAAAATAATAAAATATATTTTTTTTCAAAAAAGAATGGTCATTAGAATAAAAATTCATTTTATTAGTATCCAATTGATAGGAAAGAGAAAGGTATTTATGGGTCAAATATATGATAGAATATAATATTTATTAATAATTTTATAAGAATAACTAGGATGGTTCTATTTTTAGAATACAATTGAACAAGAATAAAATATTTCAAAATATGTTAACACTGATAAGAATAACTTTTTAGGATTATTGTGAAAATTTACAAGGAAATAAAAAATAATATTCTGCATTTGGAAGTATTAATTAAAATATTTTACAAAACTAGAATAATTATAATTCCATTTTAAAAATATGAATTCCTAGAGAGAATATTTTATAGAAAAAGAAAGTTATGATAGAAAATATGTTCACATGGAAAATAGAAATAAAAAATATTTTCATACATTAATAAAACAGAAAAATATTGATAACGATAAAAATTTACAAAATGTTTTTAATTGAATTAAAATTTTATGAAAATAGTCTTAATCAATGATTTATTCTTAAATAGGGACATTCAAAATTGAATAGAATGAATACATAAATTTGAAACAGTGGTTCTGAATGAAAAGATGTGACAAGGCTGATTTCATATAAAACAATCATATTAGGTAAAATAGGAGTCAATGTGATATGAAATTTTTAGGTTAAATGTAAAACCACAAGAATAAAAAAATTAATTGAGGATGGTTTTGATATAATATAAATTCCACAAATGGATGATCTCTCATTGAAATTTACTCTTTGATAAATTATTTATATGAAGAACATTTATATATTTTGTATTCTTTATGTCAAAATATATTGGAGGGTAGATTCTTGATTTTGATATTTAATCCCTATGAATATTATCATAACATTGATAATTATAAATCAATGAAATCATATACGAAACATAATAGAAATGATTTTGTAGATATGGAGTAAATATCAATGTATGAAAATTGGGAAAAGAACTACCTTTATAAATTTGGTACTCGCACTAATGAACATGAATATATTTTATAAATAAATAAATATCCAAAATAAATATTTCAAAACCTAGTCCAAATCTATATATTTTTATAAACATTATTTTTAATCACTTTTTATGAATATATCATTTAATTATATTTTATTTTCATCATTAGAAGTTATTTTTTTCTTTAATTTTTTTTACTACTAGTTTAGTAATGGTGTTGTCAAATAATGATTATAAATTCAATGGTCATAATTTTAATGTCATTTTAGGAAGTAAAATAAATTTATTAAAATTATTTAGACATAATTAATTTTAATTCTTATATTTTTGCTATAATTTATGATGATGAAATAATTGAAAAGCTTTACAGAGTAATATTTATTAGAGGAGGGGTGGATTATTAATAATGATTAGATATTTAATTTTACCACTCTAAAACAGAAATAAATTCATTATTTATTTATAATTTTTTAATATAACCATTAATGTTTCCCCATTAGTTATCAATTATATAAATTTATAGCTTTGTTCATGTAAATGATTAAACCAATCTAAAAAACAAGATATAATCTTAGGGTGATTATGGTAATGAATGTGAGTATTTTGGAATGATATCATTATTAATAAACTATAATGATTTAATTAAATTTTGTTAATATGCTGAATCATATCATAAAATACCTGGATAAATAAGAAAATATTAGAGTTAAAAAACAGAATATGCCACTTTCGTTGATGTGGTAGTCTATGGTCACATTATTATCATTATTTTATTTTTATATAATTGACAATAGGTTAAAAAAAATAATTTTTCATTTTTTAATATTATATAGGTTATAAATATCATTATAGTTTATAAAATAAAATTATATAACCATCAATATATGTCAGTGATAAAAAAAGAATACAACTTTTATAGAGGTTGTTGTCTACCTGCATACATGATAACATTTACATTTTTTTGTTTTATTTATTGGAATGTAAATAATGGATATTTAATTATTCAGATAAAATTACTGAAATTCAAATATTACAGTTTTACCTCACATTTTTTTATTGAAGTTTATTGAGTGTGTATAATTTGAAAAAAATAATTGGGCTTGGATGAGAATATTAAACCTCTCTTTGGATGTTCTACCTTGTGTGACACATTAAGGCTTCATAGTATGGACTTATGAATATAAAAAATAATTCAGTAAATTTGGAGATATTTTATAAAATAATAAAGTATATTAATGTCAAATATAAGGATTTATAATGATTTTGTTAATGTAGTGAAGGTGAGCTCCTTTTATAAGTGATGAGAATTGACTTTATGTACATATAATTTCATACTATAAAATACCACACGTATCCCATGGAATGTAAATAAAATTGGATTTTAATGGTGTGGAGATAATTGTTGGTTGATCTATACCTCATCCAATAAATTTTTTACATATATTTATCATGTTATGCATTTTACCCATGAGTTTATCACTTTTTCACATTTTGACTTTTATCATGATAACTAGTTTTTACCTAAGTAGCTATTTTTTCTATGTATAAAAATAAACAATCCTTAATAAACAATATATAAAATATAATTAAAATTTATTAAATAATTTTACTATTTTTTTCTTATTAATTCGATAAAAATTAATTTTAAACCAATACATATACACTATATTAAAAGAAGTTTTAGATAAATTGTTAGTTGATGTTCTAAAATAACAATAATATGCTTGAAAATATATATTTTAAAACTACTAATTAATATTATAAAATATTTTATTTTTATATAAATTATTTATAAAAATATCCATGATATACTTATATACTATCAATGTCATAAATATCACGATATTTAAAAAAAGTTATTTTTAACTATTGACCTATAAATAAATCATTTCATAAAAATCCAAAAAAACTTCCTAATTTAATATTTAAATAATGTATCCAAAATTATATTTTAATTTATCAAATTCATATTCTCTATTTTAAGAATTCATATTTAAAATAGAAACATAAAATATATTTACAATTATGTAAGAAGTATCAAAAAATACACATAAAAATAAATTTTTCTAAAAATTTACATTTTAATGGATAAATCAACCGGATTAATTATCTAGAAACATTAATTAAATATTTTCTCAATAAATATGTAAAAATAATTACCTTTTTAATTATTTCAACAGATTCAAAATTTTTGTTACCTAAAATTTTACCCACAAATTATATTGATTTTTTTAATGGTAATATAATATTCTTTAATTTATTTTAGTTTTTTTTCATAGTGAAGAAATCTCATTAAGAAAATAGTTTTTCAATGAAACTTTATAAATTAAAATCTCATGATTTTACATTCCCCTCCCATAAATAAATTAATTCCATTAAAGTTTTGTTATAACTCATTAATAAACTTATTAAGGGATTATAATATATATTCTTAAATATGTATATATATTCAAAATAGGTGTCTACCATAATATCTTAGGCATGAATGTGTAACTCATCATTTTTATTCATCACGTTAACCAATTTATTTGCATTTTCTATGAAAATTTTTTCCATATACAATAATATTCCACAAATAAACCATATTTTAGAATCTTAGAGACATTCCCATGAATATTCCCTCCATCATTTTTGAGATATATAAAATTTAATATAATTTATTTCATTATCATAAAAACCGGAATTTATACAAGACTCCACCATTGTATTCTTCCCTAAGATATGAGTGTCAAATTAATTATTTTTTTTGTTCATAATTCTTAAAAACTAATTAGGTATAACATCATGATTTCTCACACTGTCTCATATCCTATTAGGTATCTCATTGCGTCAGGATTTTCATTTCTAATAACATAAATTATAAAATTGGTTTTTTAAGGTTTAACTATTACCTACATAAGAAGTATTTAATCATGAGTGATAAAAAATCAACACCATTATTATATTTTAATTACATGGACAATCCTGAAATTGTTTTATTCACCAAAATTATTACATTAGCTTTATGTTAAATCTAAAACACTATTGTTTTATTTATGTTCTTTTTTCTTATATTTCAATACATTAGTATTTAACATAACAAACCTTTTATAATGTAATTGATAGTGAATTTCATTTACCAAGGAATATCAATGTGGGTGTCTAGCTAGGTTTTATATCATATACCCATTTAACATAAACCATATGGAAGATTAATTTGACACCAAACCATCCTTTTTCCTTGTGAATACCCTTGGAATATCCATATCATAACCAAATCAAATTGATCTTATCCAGATAAAGATGTAACGCATATAAGAACCACTCAATAGCTATTTTACTATAATATTAGGTTGTTATACTACACATAGATGTATTCTTAAGTATTATTCATAGGGTTATAAATAAATTTCCCTTATCATAATTCATAAAATATTAAATATTATATCACCTATACAAACAGTTATCTATAACTTTTAAATTATGAAAAAACATCTTTTATCACCCATTGATGTCATTTAAATCACCAACCTATTAGATCATAATCTCAAAAGATATATAAAAAATTCCCTAATATAAACTAAATCAATCTAGAAATTTCCTTCCCATAATTAGTTGAAATAATGGGAATATTTCAATATATTAAATCACCATGATATTTTATGTATATTTTTTAGTGAATTGGGAGAAAATTAAAAAATAATATACGTCTTTTTAAACTAATGAAATATTTTATTCTATTTAAAAAATTATGTAATCCATAATAGACCTTTAACATATCCCAGAAATCCCCAACACATATAAACATCCAGAAACACATTACATATTAGTTTTATTTACAACCTTATAAAATTAAGACATAAGGGTGATTATAAATGATCAGTAAGGATAAACATAATAGATAATAACCAATGATCATAAACAACCATAAAACGATCATATGAGTATGGTAATATAATCAAGGTACAATAAAAAAATAAGGAAATAATACACAATAATACATGGATCATAATCCTTGAGTCACTAAATTAATATTTTTTTCGTAAGGGAATAATTATCACATAATTTGAAAATCAATTGATTATGGCCAAAATATAACACATGAAGTCAGAAGAATATAAATTTTTTTATTAATAAGGTGACAAAAAATAATATTTACAAGGTATCATAAAACGTTTCTATGGAAATCCATCATGGTAATATATACATTTAATTTTTTAGAGATTTCATCATTACACAATGATTTGGAGTGAAATTAAGGTGCACAATTTGAAAAATTACATGTATATTGAATATGTGTGTCACAGAAGAAGATCATTTTTTGTTCCATAAATATTCATAACATAATAAAACAATGTAAAATAAATTTTTATCCCTTGATATTAATTTACATTATATTTGAATACACTTTATTAAAGCATATGGAATTTACATTGTAAATATATAGGATATATTATTAGGAAAATAATTCCATCAATCAATATATGAATAAAATATTAGCGCAACTATACAACCAAATAAAGAAAATATTGACTATTAATTGAAGAAATTAATTGTTTAAAAATATTACAATCATAGAATTAGTTGAAATGACAAGGTTAATATTTGATAACTTGTTTGATTAAAAAAAATATTTCCTAATTCAGCCATAACAATAAGTTATTTGGTATCATTTGAATAATATACATAATAAAGAATAAAAATATTTTAGTAGATGTGAAAATAGATAAAAATCACTTTTGTGGAATTATGATAATATATTTGGTAAATAAATTCAATGATATTTTAAAAATATTTCTAGATTTATTTTATGAAATATATTGCGTAATACCCCAAAAAATATAAAATAATAATATTTTATTTGATAGCATATATGACACAAAACAACAATCATATAATGTAATATAACATCCTGATAACTTATTATAAAGGTACTATTTTAAATAAATTACATCTCTTCAATATCTTGTAACCAAATCAATACTATGTCAACTTGTGTTACACACAACAATGACTTTCATTGATAGCATGTGTTACACGCGGGACCATATTTTAGAGAACACTCAAAATATTATTATATAAAAGTAAAATAATATAATATATGAAAGAATTATAGTTATAAATAGGACTAAATAAATTATTAAAATTTATGGTTGAATTAATTTGTGAGAAAATAAATATAAATGAATATAAAAACCAATTGAATATAAAGGAAATGTATTTTTAAAAACCATTTGTATGTGAATTTATTTTCATAATAAATTAAATAAATTATAATTGTTTTATTATATTATCTAAATTTATATATTATTTTTTAAATCAAATTATTTTTTCATTTATCCAAAAAATTTTATAGGCATAGTATATGAACATATCTAACTTTACTCTTAAACATATTTATTTTTCTAAAAAGAGGTTTTATGCCTTTTCATGTTGCACAGGTTTTAAAACTAAATTTGGATATTTTATAAATTTTATTTGAAAAATTAAACTTAATATTTTTAATTAACAATGAAAAAAATAGTATAGGGTGATTTGTTGGTATTTTAATGAGAAGTTTCATTTTTAAATGAATTGTGAAAATATTAAATTTTAATTGAACACTTGTTTTTCATCTAAATAATTTATAATGGTAAATTATATTCTAAATTTTTCTTAAATTAATAATAGTTCAATTATAAATTAATTTTTAAAATTTAGGACATTAGAATCAATTTCATATTGATTGTGGATATAAAAACAGTGTAATCTTTTGAACATCTTCACATTAAAATCCTTCTTTCTATCGATTAATTTTAAATTAATTTCATCCAATTATTTGGTTCAGATTTAGAAAAATATATTCCATATTTGGAATAAGAATAATGTTTAACATATAATAAGTCAGAATTTATTTTTTACTAATGTTATTAGTGAAAGCAGTTTATATTAATAAGAGCGACTAAGAGAAAAATGTGTTTACAAAGGTAATAATAATTAAACATAAGAGGGAAAATAATATTTAAAATTTTAAAACACCCATTATTGGTAAATATTTAGAATTTATACCATCGTATTTTTATTTTTTTGAATTATTCAATCCATTTGACATTTAAACAACTTTGGTGGAATTCACTCATACAAAAATTTACATGTTTTCCTCTCACATAGTTATAAAAGGACCCCCTCCTCCACTCATCACACATATCATTCCATTTGGATATTCCAATACAGGCATGAATATCTTCTAAAATTTCCTACCCTCATCCTAGAATACTTATCGTGGCCACAAATCAAACATAGAAAGTTATTAGTGAAAAACAAATGGGGATACACGAGGAAGAGTTAATGTTTTTTTAAAATAATTTTTATTTATTTTCTTCCACATATACATAAATTGTTATTATGTAATTATTAAATAATATACTATGTATCTTCAATATAGTGATATTTTTATGTTAAATATATGATTTACAAACACACACACTTCTATAAAATGGGTTACAGAATCAATGTTCTTGTGTTTGATGGACAACCACCTCATGAACCTATGTCTTTTTTTCCCATTGTAACCTTTCAAGGTTGGGAATAATGACACATGTACTATTTATATATAATATTTTTTATTTTTTTTATTTCATTATGATTTTCAGTTATTATATAACACATATTTTAAATTTTTTCCAATTTTAGGGAATATTAGAAGTTCACTCGCGTGTATGATTGAATAACACCCCGTGAAGTGATGAAATTAAATCCCATATTACATGGAATTTATTAAGAATGTATTTAATATAAATAAGTTATATATATTACATAGAAATTATATCATAATGATAATATATATATATATGGAATTTATCTTTATTTCTTTCAATATGATTAGAAAATAGAAGCAACGTTAATCCCCAAATATGACATATAGTCTACATGAACAGTGTATTTAATATCCTTTCACTAAAATTGATAGATTAATCTAAAAACATATTTACCAAATATATATTATATTTATATCATTTTTTAGATTTTTGAGACAATAAAATCCTTATCGAAGTAGTTGTAACAAAATATAACATGTCAAAACCTACCCGAAAAACAAAAAGCATGTCAGTACTTGAAAAAATTAAAACAATTCATGATTACTAACGAACATATGAAAATATGTTATAATAGGATAATATATGAAATATTATATATTAATATGGTTCTATAATAATGCAATTAAAATTTTAAAACCTCTATAAATGTGTTAATTATATTATTACTAAAAAGAATGTGTGGAGTAAGGGTTTTAATCTGAATTTCATTTCATTAAGGATTTTTGTATTACTATGAACCGAGTTTCCTATATATAGTTTATATAATTCCCTTTTGAAATTTTATATCATGAATATTTCATTATATAGATAATTTTATTTTTCATTTTGAATTATTTAACTAAGGAGTTTTGAATTAAATGTTACCCTGTGGTAAATGTTTCTTAAATCAATTTTCATTAATTAAGATAAAATTTATCTTCATTGTTTATGATATTCAATGATTATTTGAATAATGACTTTTGAAAATCTATTTTTTTCAATTTAACATTTTTTTGTCTAATTATAATTTATAAACATAATCAATTCATTGTTTAATTCCCACTTCATCATTATGACCATTTTAAGGAATTATTTAAAAATATTATTCTAATAATTAAACATATTTATTTATTTATTTATTCAAATACAAGATTCAAGAGTCATGTGGAATTAATGATATTTTTACTGATGATGTAATAGATTACCTATATTGTAAATGATATTGAAATCTTTGTGGATGGATTCTAGGTTGTAGTGGAGTACTAGACTATCACTAAGGCCTCCTTTGTTTGAAAGGTTTTTTGTATAGAATTTCCCCACTCATAAAGTATGATTCACCTATATTCCACAAAAAAATAAGAGAAATCCATTTACTGATGAGTTAAATAAGGTCCCATAGAGGATTAATGTTATTCTAAATGAATCAGAAAATAACATGAAGTCAGATTACGTCACCTAATTGTTTATATTATACATCTTTCACAAATAAAAGTCACTAAAAGGAGCTCTAGTTTCCTACATGATTAAGTTACCTAGGCCTTTAAAAGAACTGAAATTGATAATAACAGAACCTCTTCCATATAAAATGGGGTAACCTCCTCACATGATTCATTTCATACTTGACCCATCCATGTTGAGTTTGTATCCATCCATGGGAGGGTTCCACTTGATCAATTTAATATGAGGAGTCATTCACAAGAGTTTGGACCCTGTTGAGTTTTTAATCAATATTGTTAATTATGGTATTTAAATTAAAGGAATTCTTATGACCATTATTTAATAATCCCAACATATTTAATCTCATATAGTAATTCATGATATTTTTTTCACGTAATAGTAACATTTTTCCCTCATTAGTTCTTAAACTCTTATAAGGAAAATATGATATCATTTCTCTCTATAGATGGAAATATGTTTTCTTCTAGAACCATGTATTATAAAAAAATAATTTTTTTAATATTTTAAAAGTAAAATATAAAAGGATTTTTCACCAATTTGAACTCTTTTAAAAAAAATATATTGAAATAATATGATTATTAATATTTTATTCAAAATGTAAAGGTTATTTTCCTCAAGAATGTGTTTAAATATTTTTTTAATTCCATGTTAGACAACAGACCCACTTATTACTCTAAAAGTTATACATAATATTTTTACCATCATTATTATTACTATGAATGTGTTATGATTATTTTAACCGATTATGGTATCGACATTCACCTTCTCGAATCAATTTTGAAGCAATTAACTTCTCATTGAGTTTTTCACATTACAGTGATCATTGGACATTAAATTTCCCATAAATATCAACATTCCTTATCATGGATATGATTATATCATAAACCAAACACCATATTTACATATGATGTATACATTTATAGTTACATGACTATCTGGGGAAATATTAATAAATCATTATTAATTAATCAGTATAGTTATTTGATATGACACATTGATTATGAATTAAATCAATTATTTGATATACGAGTAATGTTTTAAACTGGTATGAAATGGTTAATGGAATATTTAAGTCAATCATCTTAGAGTATTGATCGTATCATTGGATAAAACCATTGTATATCCTTATCTAAATGGGTTTCAACCGATTATTATTAAACCACATTAAGAATGTTCTTAGCGGTAATGGTTCTGTGTAAATGGGAATCTAGACATAGAATAATTAATCATTTATTCATTTTGATTTAGATATATTTATGCACAATATTTTCATTATGAAAATAATATATGGATGCATTTAATTATTAATGTATTAATTAAATAGGATTTTTTTTCATTTATTTACCTTTTTATATTTATTATGTGTTATCCAGTTATTTAAATGGCATCTTTTTTCAGTTATTTACCATGACACATTGATTATTCATTATTTATTCATGAAATATTTTTCTCTACATAAACCTTACTGATAATTTTATACCACCCTAATTTTCTTCCCTTCCTCAAGAATTCAATATTTCAAAAATGACTGATAAATAGGGATTCTATAGATAGAATAATGTTATTTTAATGAAAAAAATTGGGTTGTAAATTTTGTATTAAAATGTATTTTATGATTCATGTTTATATATAGTTTACCATGGATACTAAATTCATTAGTCCTTTGGGATGTGATTCCTTATATCTTATGTCGATGTCTTTGTAGCAGGCACTCGATCCAGCTTATGGGGTTGAGGTCACCACAGTTGGAACCAGAGGAAGTATAGTATAAACTATGAGAACTAAATTTAGGAAAACATAGATCAGGGTAAAAAACAATAATATTGACATTGAGGATTATTTTATAATAATTCACTAATGTTTTGTTAATATAGAGATTACGTTGGATTTCACACCAATATATTCCTTTTTAAGTACTTTAAGTGAATGTTGGTTTGGAAAAAATGTATATAGGGGTAATTACACAAAAAAGGGCACATTTGACTTCACCCGATAATCACATGGTGCATGAAATCTAGCCCGAATTCACACCTGGTTTGACATTATTGAGTTATATTATTTTTTTAATTAAAATTTTCATTAAAAACAATTATAACATATTTTAATAGATATTTAAAATGAATGAAATAGATTAAAACTAAACTTTTTTAGACTAATAATAATGTGTCATGATTTACATATGATATAAATGATTATATATACTTCACACTCTGATAATTATTTCCCACATTATGAATTTTGGTTGTAGTCAATGGTAGGATCCTGAAGTAATAATGATAACATTGAACACGATGGACAATGTGGTGGCAATGAGTTGCATTATATGATGTTGATAAGAGTGAAATATATCACACATATGAGAAATCATGTTTTTCAAAATATGATTAACCTTGTATAGCATAACAAACTATATAACCCCCCAAATAATATAAGTACATAGTTTTCTAAGAACTCAAGTGGTGGAGACTATGTAGAAAAGAATCATATATATTTATAATGTCATTAATGTGAAAGGAAACACCTATGAAATTTCTCAATGGAATATGTAATTTTTTTATATGTATAAAAAATTGTATAATGAAAATTATTGTGGAGGGAAATATACGAGTATGAAGGAATGAAATAAATTTCATCTCGGGGGGTCTATTTATAGTTTTTTCCCTTAAATATTTTACCCTTGTTACTAGCCATGTCAATTCCTTGTTCTAATGGATTATAACTAGACCACGGAAGGACCTAATTGGAATCTAAATGAATGAAGTACTTATGTACTCAGATTCAATAAATAATTTGATGAATCATTTTGCAAATTATATTTTCATTATAAGAATCATGAAAATTCTATGGATTTTGAAAATTTTAAAAATAAATTGTGTATTAAATAACATAATATTTTTGGATCCCATCTGATTTAATGAGTGTAAAATTGATCATATGTTAAAATTCATCAAACAAATTCATACATATCTACAAAGAATAAGGATAGTTTAGAGAGATTTAATTTTAATAATATGTTTTAGTGGAAATTTTATTTGAGGAATAAAGAAATCACATTTTATATAAATAAGTATAATTGTATTTATATTATTTAGGGTTAATATTACAATTAATTACATTATAATAATATTGAACAAATATTATGAGACTTTGAAAAAAAAAATTAAAAATTTAACAAAACAACTATTTAATGATTACTCTTATTTCACGGATGTAAATATTATTTATTTTGGGAACATTATAAGAATAAATTTTACATAATTTTAAATAGGGTACAACCTAATTTTTAGTTAATAACCCATATTTTCTGGAAGTGTAGTGGTTCTTGGACTAATAACCATAGGATGATAAGGTTTTCATTCCTACCACTGGCCTACGAGATGTCTTGTTTAATGTTTCATTGTTTTTAGTCCCAAAATTTTGACAATAAGACTTAATGATGAACTACTAGGTATAATTTTTTGTTTTTTAGATTATTGATTTAACCATAATAGTTTTGGAAATTATATAATGAATGATAAAAAAAATTATCACCCTTTTATGGATTATTTAAAACATAAATTTAGTGCATTGAGAGAGAAATTGAATTTTTGTATTCTTATTTCATGAAATATTAAATGAATTGAAAAATTACTGAAGCACAAAAGAGATGAAATATTACTTTTGAAAAAAAAATATATTAGTTAAGAATTTGTTTTTCTATATTTTCATATAGTAAAATTAATCATAAAAATTAAAGGAAAGGCTAAAAAATAAAGTGTTATCTTATTAAAATATTTTATGATGATATAATTTCCCTTTTAACAACAAGTAGATTTAATTTTCTAATCCCCTAATATTTACATTTATCCTTAACTTGTTCATTACTGATGACCTCAATCAGTTTCTATAAGTATTAATTCATTCCTCCATTGTCATGTCTTCAGTTTCAATAGAAGTTCTCCTACTTGGAAACCCATTTATGTGTTATTTAATGTTACCTATGTAATTCCAATTATATATTATTTAGAGGATATATTATCAACAATTTTATTATATGGTATTTTAGAAAATTAATTCTAAAATTTTATACCATTGGATTCCATGATCATGTTTAAATTTTGAAGAAATTTTTTTTATGGAGGGGAGAATGTAACAACCTGAAAATTCCAAAAGAATAAAATTTTATTCCATAGAGTGTATGAAACAAAAAAACATGTTTATAAAGGAATATAAACTCTTGAGAAATTATTATATATTTAATATTTTATATAAATTCAATAGATTTGAATGCACACAATATTGGGTTCGCTTTTGTTACATGTAATAATGAATTTCATTGATAGATTCTGTTATATATTTTCCTGGGTTTTATAGAATATGATTAAAATAATAACTAAATAGAAAATTATCTCCTAAAAATTAAATTCATGGTTATAATTATAATTAAATAAATTATAAAATAATTCAGTAATATTTATTGGTTATCAAATAATTATAAATGAATATAAATCCCCATTGAATATGAAGGTAATGATTTCATAAAAACTATTTTCTTGCAACCAAAGGTGTTTTACAATAATAAATTAAATTAATAATTATTACTGTAAGATATAAATTAAATATATATATATAATATTAAATTAAATTATTTTAGATTAATAAAATAGATTTTATAGGCATATGATTAGTAAAAAATCCAATTTTATGCATAAAAAGATGTATTTTTCTAAATATTGTTTTCCACAATTTAAGGAATAAATTTATTAAAAACAAAATTTAATGTTTTATAATGTTCATTTGACAAAATATAATTCGTTTTTGAGTTATTAATTCCAAAATTATGAGAGGGTGAGTTTTTCTTATTTTTTCCTGAAGTTTCTTTTTTTAATGAATAATGAAAAATATTATATTTTTTTGAAAATTATTTTTAATCTTAAAAAGTTATAATGATAAATTATATTTTTAGTTGGTTTAAACTTATTAATTAATCAATTATAAAAATATTAATGAAATATATTTAATTTTAATCAACTTCTTATTGCAATTGGGTACATAAACATTGTAATCGTTTGACAATTGTTAGAGTCACTTTCTTTGACATAATTTTCTTTTAATTTATTCCACATCTGTTGTTTGAATTTTGATAATAGGATTAAATATTTTTTATCAGATTTATTTATAATTTTTAATATTCCCAACATATTTTTTGACCAAATTTTCTCATGAAATCAATAAAAATTAATAAATACAATTATGAGAAAAACAAGTTTACTATGGGACTAAACATTGATATTAAGTGAAAAATGACATAGAAATGTCAATAATATCCCTGGTATAGAATAATATTAACCTTATAAATTCATGAATAATGGTTGGAGAATAATTATATCCCCTTTACATGTAATTAATGTTGATGGAATTCAGTCTTTGAAAATTTTACAACTTTCCCAATCAACCAACCTATAAAAGGCTTCCCTCTATCCTCATCTCTCCACACCAATAATTCTAATTATCCCAACCAATACCTGAAACAAATAACATATAAAAATTACTCCTCTCATTATATGGGTCCAATATTGGGATTAAAGCCGAATGTAGAATTAATTAGTTAAAATATAAGGAGGATACTCGATGAAGAAATCTTGTTTTTCTAAAATCATTTCAGTTTTTTATCCTTCTACCCATCCTTAAATTCTCCATATATATTGATTATATAATAACCAATATATATTTGACATAATATGATTTTGTAATGTTAATTTTATGAACTAAAATAAAAAACACTTACATTAAATGGATTACAAACTCATCGTTATTGTATACGGCCGACTACCGCCTCACGAACCGATGACATTCATTTTTCTATTACCACTTTTCAATGTAGAGAATAATTATACATATAATAATTATATACATATATATGTAAGATATTTATGATAATATTTATGTGTATAGGACTTTTTAATTATTATATAACACATTCTTTCATTCTTTCCATATTATTGGAATATGATAGTCACTCATGTGTATAACTGACTATCGTCTCATAAAGTGATGTGGTTCTTTCACGCATTACAAGGAATGTTTTAATGATGAGTTTCATAAAAATATTTGATATATATGACATAAAAATTACACTTTAATGTTATATATATATATATATATTCATATCATTTAATATTCTTACTTTAAATACGATAAGAAAATGGAAACAAAATTCATGCATACATATGACCTATAATCTATATAAATGATGTATTCCATTTCCAATATCTAAATTTCAAGGATTAAAATAAAAACATATATTCATAATATATTTGATATTAAAATCATGTTTTCAATTTTAGTGTTGATTAAATGACGATATATATAATAAGAAAAAATTAAAAAGTCAAAATATACTCTAAAAACAAAGAATAATATTACCGGAAAAGATGAATGTAATTAATGATAATTAAGAAATAGGTAAAAATTGTTTTAAAACATTCATTTATGATATAATTTATATTTATATTTTTTCTCGAATAAGTTAATTACTTGTTTAAAAATAATATACTAGAGGTTAAATCAAATGTTTCCAATAAGAATTTTTGGGTTAAGGGGTTTCATCTAAATTTCATTTCATTGAGGCATATTGTATCATTATTTAAAAAAATAATTTATATGGTGTATATAATACCGCATAGAAATGTAATATAATGAATAAATAATTCTTCACATTATTTTAAACTTGATTTGGAATTATTTCATCAATATTAATTTTAATTAAAAGCTACTATGTTTTAAAGATTTACTTGACATAATTTTCATTTATTGGGTTAGACATACACATCATTAATTATAATATTATATGATTTTTGGTATAATGAATTTTGAATATATTATTATTTATTCCCTTTGTTTTATGTGTATTTACAGTTGATTGAAAAAATCTATTCATTTATCACTTCAAAGTTATGATCATTTTAAGGGTTTATTTCCCAATCACATTCTCATCAAGATGATTTTCTTAAATATAAATGAAAGGAAATTTTATTATCATTTTTAAATAAAAAAATAATTTTATTATCCACTGGTTATTCATGATATTCTTCATATAATAGAATCTTCTCCCACACTTTTTTCCTTAAATTATTTTAGAAAATGTTTTCTAGAAAATTTTACTACATTAATATCTTCAATAGTAAATTTATTTTCATCCAAAATCAAGATTTCTAATTTTTTTCAATAACATTTTAACCATTATAAATATTATATTAAATTAGTTTTCACCATTTTTAACTCTTTACAAAAAAATTTAAAATTTATTTTCATATTTTTTCTCAAAACGAAATGGATATTTTCCTAAAAAGACATTTTAAATATATTTTTTGTTTTATTAATGAAAATAACACTCCCTATTACTCTTATCGGTTTTAATCATATTGATACCATCTTTATTCTTCCTTTAGATGGGTTGTTACTATTTTGACCAAGGATATTATTGACTTTCACATCCTTAAATCATTTTTGTAGTCATTAACTAACCCTTGAGTTATTTACGTCCCAATAACCATTGCACATTAAACTTCCTCTAAATATTTATATAACAATTTTACATAAGATATTTCTATTGATATTTTTTTATTATGTGGGAAAATATTGATAATTATTTATTCTTTATTCAATATATATTTTTGACAAGGAAAATTGTTTATGAATTAAATTAATTATTCGATGTATGAAGAATTATTTGGACTAGTTTGACATGGGTTGGGAACCATTTAAAGTAATCCCATGGATGCATCTATAGTCTCATAAGACACATAAGTTGGATAAACAGTGCTTAATGGGTTTCTACCCATCAATTTTAAACTGCCGTGTGAAAGTTTATAATTGTAAAGGTTCCATATACCTGGGACGTATAGAGTCAAATAATTAAGAATTTCTTCATTCAAATTAAATTATTTTACCCATGAAATTTTGAATATGAAAAAATATAATGATGAAGTTTATTATCATCACATTGATTAAATAGTATGTGTTTTCATTTATTTACATTTCCATATTTATTATGACTTATCTAATCAGTTAAATGTAATGTTTGTTTCCATTATTTGTCTTTATATATTGATTATTCATTACTCATTCATGTTACCATCCATCATACCTAACGTTTACTGAGTATTTTATCACAACCTTATATTGAAATATTTTCCTTATGAATCTATAATGATTACTATAACTAATATGTAGGGATTAAAAAGAATAAATAATGTTACTTTTATTATAAAATATGTTACAATTAGTTTATTCAAATATATTTTAACACTTTTGTAACTATTAATTTTACCAATACTACTAAACAGATGGATCTATTGGGATGTTATTCTTTATATCTTATACCAATTTAATGGTATAACACACCATCTATTGGATTATGGGGTTGGGTTCACAATAATTAGTATAATAATTTCGTATAGAAACCATAAATACATAGGGAGTGTGTTTTATATAAAATTAAAATATGGTTAAATGAAGTACTCAAATGGAAAATTATATAATGACATTATTTTCACTTATTGATAAAAATGTATGATATAGAATATTTTTTTTATTTTATTTAAAAATAATTAATGAAACTAAAATTTATTGAATATGAGATTAATTAATTTTTTAGGTATTGATAAGGACATTATCAAATACAGTAAATGAATATATACATTGAAAATTGATGTTTTAGATGAAAAATAAGGGATATCGTCGGTTTCATGAATGTGACACACTTTGGATAAAATATGTGTGAAGGGTAGATAAATATTGAAAGATACATAAAAAACCATAATAATTAACAAAGTAAAATTATCGGGGGGTTTAGAAAAAATAAAATTTCCTCAAATTGATTTTATCTCAAGGAAATATTCGGGTTTGGAAATTACTTTAGAGGATAATGTTTTATAGATTTGGACACTATTACAAAAAAATACATGAAAACATATATACCTAAAGAAATCTATAATCCATTTAATTAACCTTATAAAAATGGTAAAAATACATCCATGGGATTAAATAAAAAAATCATAAGTAGAAAAATGGTGGAAATTACATATGTCTAGATGTATGAAAATTGAGATTAGAAACCCATTACCTTAATTGTCATTTTCCTAAAAATAACATTAATATCCTATATATATAAATTAAAAATATAAATAAACTATTTTGGAACATTATTAATATTTATAACCTATAATATATTTCATTTACAATTATTTTTTAAGAATATAGTAGAAATATATATATATATTTAATCATAATATGTTTTTATTTATATATAATTTTACAACTAGTTTCATAATTCTAGGGTTGATTCTTTTTTATAGATTGACTTTTCATCAATATGAGGTATAATTTGGTTCCTGAAAATATATTTTAGAACTATTTATATATTTATAATTTCATTTCATAAGTATATATTTCTGATTAATTACAAAATAATCAACGAGGAGCCTGTTTTGGTCATTATAATCGAATAAAGGATGATTTCTTTATAAAAGGTAAAAAAACATTGTAATCTCCTAGAACTCCCTGGTCCATTATAATGTGAAAATATAGAGTTTGAGGTGTTCTGGGAGGTCCTGGTGACTTATTCCAACACTTTGCAAGATTTCCAGTTTTTCAGTATAACAACCATGTTTTCTTACATTACTTTTATATCATTTGAATTATATACACCATAAAACATTACAACCTGAGGATCCAATATTTTAGTTACGTGGGAAAACATGGACCATATATAACTTTTCAAACATAAAACACTATCATTTATTTAATTCCTTCTTATCGAGCTTCTTATTGGCCCTTGACATCTACTTAGTAAAAGTAATCACTTGCGGATATACATACAAAAGTGGTGAGATAAAAGACTTGTTAATGTAGAGATATGAACACAAAACAATGTAACATGGGGTGAGGATTAGATCATTTATATAAAATCACGGAATGTGGTAATCCATAAATATGAAACAACATGTCTTACTGGTTAAGTACCACACATAGTTGTGAACAGAGATAACATCTTTTTTACGTATCATTTATCTTTAACTCATGAGATTCATAACATTACCCAATTAATTGGAGTGATTTATAATTATAGCCACTCCCATCACATTTATACATTAATATTGTGCTATATAATTCTAGGTGCACTTTTCACATCATAACATTTACATTAGCATGCATGCCACATGAGAAATTGTCTCAAACCTGAACATAAAAGAACACCTAGAAGAAATGGGTTAGAAATCATTAATAATACATTAATAAACAATTGGTTCCCAAAATAAAGATGAAATATCATTTTTGACATAGAACCATTAACCTTCAGTGAAGAGTTAAATAGTCACCGAGAAGCAAAAAAAGGTGTGTTTATTTGAAAGAAGTGTTCTTCGGGAAAACATTGGATTTTTAATTAAATAAATTAAAGAAAATTTTTATCATAGAAAGTTAATATAATGATTAATAAACTCATTTAAGGCATATATATACTGAAAATGGGTTGGAGAGGGAAACCTTAACGAAAGAGAGCTCAGATCGAGAATTTCCTCTAATATTATGTCTGGATGCTTTCTTCACATTAATGTGTTGTATAATGATACTAGATTAATTAATTAACTATTAATAAACATTTTTATAAATAATTATGCTTCATTATTTTTCATTAATTTCTATTATAATCCTTTGGATGAGTTATAATGTTCAAATTCAGTGTTCTGGAGTGTTTCTTTTCTTATTTTTCATGAACGGTTCACTTGTTTACATGAATGGATGTTAATGTAGAACATGTATAAACATAAAAAATTTCTATTACATGTTATTAATGATATTAACTTATTTTAATTTAACTTATAATAAATTTTTTTATATAAATTGAGGATAAATCACTAGTTAAAATTTAATGATGATCATTAGGGGTAATTTGCGAACTTTTTGGATTAAAATGAACATTTCTTGTCTTATAATTTAGTATTTTTATAAAAAAATTCCCAGAACATAAAAGGGGTTAAAAAATATTATAATTATTTTAAAACATCAAATAGTTTTATTGACAACATTTGAGGAGTTGATGGATAATTGTACTGCATTTCCCATGATGTAGGTAAATTAACACATCTCGGGAAACAATCTCATTTTTATAAAAAGAGAGGGAGAGGGAGGATTATAATGAATAATTCACCATTAACATTGTATAATACAATTATATCAATAATAATGGAGTTATAATGACATTTGTATAATATAAGAGGATGATAATAGGAGAAAAGAAATTAAATTTGAAAGGAATTTGAATGAAAAGTAAGAGACAAATTACCTCTTGAATATATCTTCTTTGAGAGCCTCTTTAAGGGAGAGTTTTTGATCTTTTTATAAGACGAGGAGATTATTTATTTGGGGGAGGATCTCGAGAAGATTTTTTATTACAATTTTTGGAAGGCATAAGAATTGAGAGGTGTGAGGAAATGAGGTTGTGAGAGGTGGTATTTATAGTAGAGGGGAGAGGAGTTTTCCAAATATTATATTCCATAATTTATTAATTATCTAAAAGTAAAGAAATAATGAGGATTATTATGGATAAAAATTGTAATATATACATGTGACTTCAAAAAAATTTCCATGTACATCATCCATAACTCAAGCATGATGTAGAAATTAATTTATTTATCATATTTGTAAATTTTAAAATTTCACTATTCAACAAAAATTCAAGTATTTTCGAAAAATCCAAATATATACACCGTAACCATTTTTTAATGTGTAAAATTCAAAAATGAAATCCATTTTTAAAAAATAATTTTCTAAATATTATTAAATTAATTTTTAAATAAAGTCATTCTTTACATGAAAAATAAAATTTTAAAATTAAAACTGATTTTATAGTGCATTCAAAAATTACCTAGGGCCTTATAAAATTATCTTAAACCCATAAGAAAGAAAAATTTTAATTTATGAACATGTTTTAGGAAAATAATTTTTCTTTTTAAATTAATTAATTAATTATAATTATTTATTTATGAATTATAGAAATACCAATACATTTACTATTGTCATATAATCACTTATAAGATGCCTATATTTTATTCGTGGGTGAGGTTATTATTCTATGGGATGATTTTATAGTCATAAGGGTAATAATACTATTCATAAGGGTAGGTTAATATTCATAAGGGTATTATAATATTCACTAAATATTTTTTTGTCCTATAGGACTCCAAACATCATATTGATTGCAACCATGTATGTCAGATTTTCGAAATTCAAGACATAGAAGTGAAAAATTAATGTTGAAAGGTTGCATAGTAGTATATTTAAGAATGATGTTTCTTTTTTTTCAAATGTGATTTTATATGATTATGGAATAACTACAAGAAGGGAGAAATTACATTGATAAATGTTTGGGTCATTACATTCTTCCCCCCTTTTGAGTGATTTCCCTCAAGATTTCATTTTACATAAACCGGTGAGGGTAATTCAACTTCTCAACATCTTATGGTACCCATGATTCCTATTCATACTTATAGTTACTCCACAAAGAAATTTACATGGTGGGTTGTGTTGTTGCATTGAACCATTTCTCTTCGATCCAGAATCTTTTTTGGATGATCCTTATAGAAGATATCATCTTTCAATGGTACCATCTCTGAGTTCAGTATAAGTAAGGGATATAGTATGTACGTCCTCATGAGTGACATGTGAAACACATCATTAATATGATCCATATTCGGTGGATGTGAATAAATATAAGCCATAAGTACTATATGGTCATGGATCTCAAAGGGGATAATGTACATTAGGCGCAGCATTCCTCTCTTTCCAAACTACATCACTATATTCCATGGTGATATTCGAAGGAAGACATTATATCTAATGTAGAACTCCAAGACCCTTCAATAGTTGTTAACATAGCTCTTTTGTTGTCTCTTAGTAGCATTGATATGTTTCTAGATTACTTGAACCTTTTTGTTATCTCTTGCACAAGATAAGGTTTAAGTAGCTTTCTTTGTCCAACTTCATCCCAACATGATGGAATTCTACATCGCTTTACATATAGAGATTCATATAGAGGAATTAGAATACTCGATTAGAAGTTATTGTTGAATGAGAACTCAACCAAGATGAGATGTTGATCACATTGACCTTTTAATTCTAATGTGTATGCTCTTATAATCTCTTTGAGCATCTGAATAGTCCATTCATATTTTCCATTAGTTTGGGGGTGATAGTCTATGAAGAAATTCAATTTAGTACTCAAGGAATATTGGTGACTCCTCTAGAATCTCGATGTGAACCATGAATCATTTTTAGAGAATATTGGGAGTGGGACCCCATGCAGTCTCACCACATCCATCACATATATCTTTTGAAGTTATTTATGAGATAGATATTCTCGAATAGATATAATGTGTGAAGTCTTATTGAGTTGGTCAACCACAACCCAAATCGCATTTTTTCCTTGGACATCTTTGGGAGACCCATGAAAAAGTCTATAATGAAATTATCCCATTTCCACATGGGTATAGGCTATGGTTGCATCATCCCATTGTACATTTTTCTCTCTAATTTATCTTGGTGAAATATCACGCACCTTGATATATATATAGAAATCTATTTTTCCATTTAGTCCCACTATATTTATTCTCAAAGATCACAATAAATCTTGGTGATACCATGATGGATAAAGAAAGGTGATCTATGTTCATTATCGAATAATCCTTAATTATCCAATGTGATGAATGCACACAAAGGTACATTTCAAACCGAATCACAAAAACATCATCGATATTGAACTATGACAACTTCACTTCATTTACTGCATTCAACCACTTTTTTAACTCTAGAGAATCCCATTGTAATTATTTAATATTCTATTGGATAGACATGTAATGTATGAAAAATTATGTGTAATGTTTATTTAATTATATTGAATTATTTTGAGACCAAAGGCTTTGACAGAACATGATTTCGAAGGCCGGTGAGCCTAGAACAGAATTTTGAACTTTTTTAAGGTACGTTTAGTAAACGTGCTGGCATGTTTTCTAACAGCTGAACTAGATCTCAAATCCAAAATACGAGGGAACTTTTGAACTCAGAACACTAGGATTATTCTAGGAATGACCTAAATTTGGCCAACAAGGGCTATGAAGATAACCTATTTTTCAGAAACTCCGAGAAAAATAATAAAATAAGATAAAAGAATAATTTTATTTCTTTTCTCATATATGAGTGGTATATGATGACGTTGCGGTGTAGTGACGAGGGAGAAACGAGGCCAATTAATGGATATTCAATAAAGTATCATTTGAAACCATGACATTTTTATCTTAATGTCTCATTTAATATGGATCATTTAATGAGAATCATTAATTGGCGCAACATCACTATGATTTTCATTTATTTTAATAATATAATGTGTTAGAGTTTTGGAATTAAAAAACGTGGAGAAATCACTAATTTAACGGTACTCGAATCCCTCCCCAAAGAAGAATGATGAATTTTGGCGACACTTCATCATCTACGATGTGCCTCAAAGAATATATTTGGAAGTGATGTCAACTTATTGTAACCTCAAAGAAGTACACTTCGGCATCGAACACTAACAAGTTAGGGGTTTATGTGTTCTAATTATTTGATTATTTCATTCTCATTCATGAAAATTTATGATTAATTAAGATCAACTGATTAATGGATTCATTCGTGGATCGCTCGATATTGAGAGTGGATATTGTGTAGTGTTTTGATTTGGGGTTTTCAAGTAGCGTGGTTATCATAATGTTTATCACCATGATTAATATCTAACACGGATGGTGCAGGCTTACCCGAACAAGGAACAGTCTCTCTGCCATTGTTGTTATTGGGGATTTATTTGAAGTCAACCAGTAATAATTTTAGTAAAGATAAATTGAAGGCTTCGTGGCAATCGTGTATCCCTATGGAGACCGTAAGTGCAGAAGACTCCACAAATGGACCACCGGAGTGACTCTAGTGGCCCTTCAAAGGCAGCCGCGAGTGGGGGGTAGTTGTGTGCCTGTCGGAAAGGAGACGCAGCGCCGAACACCGCTTGGCGGGACAACCCATTTCCGAGCCATCCAGTGGGTAGTGAGCCATTGTCTGTCAATTTCAGAAAAAGGAGGCCCCAAGTCCGTGGGGCCAATGGGGGTCAGATGCGGCCCGGAAACCACATCATATTTGGACAATAAACCACTGGCCATTCTTCCCGTCAGGCATAGGGCTGGTAGGCCGGTCCCACACCGGTGGGCCGGTTCCACACCGATGGGCAAAAACATGGACCAAGGGGGGATGGAACCATACTAGTAGTCTGGACCCACATAGGCTGGCAAACCCATGCCCTTTGTGTTGGGCCTGACGAGATGTGGTCGTCGAACGACCAATCGGGCTGGACCCTTGGCCAAATCAGGTCGGTTGTAATGATGCCCATTGGGCCTGGCCCACAGGCCAGGCCAAACCAGACAGACCGCGAACCAAATTGTGTCATGTCAAATCTTTCTAATTGAACCATGGTTTGAGGGACCCCCAGTCCGAGTTGGTAGGGTCGATTCGACTAGGTCAGACCTGGCCCATACACAACCTGTCCCGTTTCACTAAGACACACATATCTCTCAAACCAGAGGTCCTATTGACGCACCGCCAGTGGTGTTGGGACCCTAGAGACGAGGTGGTAATTTGAAGATAATCTACCTGAGATTTTTAGGATGTTTTCATATGGCTGGGTTGGATCAGACTCGAATCCAAATAGGTCATTTTTACAAAAATGCCAATAACATACAGACCATGTGTCCAAATGACATACAGTATATTGCATTGGGACTATTACAATGAGATAGTCCTTCAAGGTTAATCTATTTGTGGCTTCGTGTTAGTTTAGATACAACTAATGGATCGAGTAGAAGAACCTTATGAACTAAAGCATGCTAAGTGTGGGAAATCTAGTTGATGGCTATGATGTGAAGAATGAATAAAAATCATGTGTGGTCCAACACCTAGAGATCATGTGCGAGTCATAACTAAGCGATATTGTGTGGTTCAGCCCCTAGAGATCCTATGTGGGTCAGCACATAGTGACCCTTTGTGGTGTATTTTCAATGCCTCTTAACAGAATAAGATGATCTTGATTTACAACTAATCATCCGTACATCATTACTGATGTTAAACCAGGTGTGAGATGCGTCTTTTACATTGAGATACCTATAAGAGATCTTGATTTGTGGTATTACCTCTATGGTATTTCCTTTGTGTTGTTTTCCTTCATGGATTAATGAGAGACCATCAAGGGTTTTGGGGTTCCTATACTGTATTGTTATACTCACCCATGCACGGGCTTCGCCCGTAGCCATTGTGTCTTGTACAGATGATGAAAATCATTGATCAGGAAATTGGTGATCCAGAACTAGAAGGTGCTTGGAGATGGATCTATAGACGTGGTGTGATACAATGAAATCTAATAGAATGTTGTACCTACCCATCAGGTAAGATCCTAGGAGGAAGACATACCAGGATTATACTTTATTTTTTGTACTTTCCTATCAGTTGGTCTTGTATTATGAACCCTTTACATTCAGATTACACACATTAGTTTCAGTGGTGGTACATTGTGGTGGTTGTATTACATTTCATTCCTTCAAGGATAACATTCTGAATTTTTTCATGTCTGTGTGTATAGATTTAGAGGAAATGCCTCCCTTTTTTGGGATATTCTTTTTTGGTGCTTGACACTAACCCCTAGCCTAAGGAAGGTGGGTTCGGGGTAGTCACGGCACAGGCCCCAGGGGATGAGTTGTGACACGACGATTGGGAAATCATTTAGGAAATGTAGGATGCATTCCATACCATTATGATTCCAAAATACATCCTTTTCATATACATGAAGATAAGGGCTTTCTAAATCTGTAACATAGAAAGGGTAGTAGGTTCTGTTCTACTTAGATCGTCAGCTACCTTGTTCTCCTTTCTACGATGATAGTGAATAAAGGAATCATATTCTTTTCTTAGCTCTAGCCATCTCCATTGATGCATGTTGCGCTCCATTTGTGTGAATATATAATTTAGATTCTTGTAATTGGTATATATGTCACACTTCATACTATATAGATAGTGCCACCATATTTTAATGTCAAAAAATCACAGATTCTTGATCCATATCATGCGTTTGGTTGTTCTTCTCATGTATTTTGAACTTCCATAAGGCGTAGGCTATAACCTTACAATATTGCATGAGAACATAGCACAATCCATTCTTTGAAACATCATTGTATATCACAAAACCTTCTCCACTATTTGGTAATGTGAGTACAAGTTCATTGACCACCCTTCACATTAGATCCTTGATGCATCCCTCACATTCTTCCATCGATAAATACATTACCCCTTTTCTTGTTAACATAGTTTGTATGATTGAAAATCGTGGGAAATAATTCAAAAAATGTCGGTAGTAACCTGCTAATATAAGAAAACTAAGAATTTAGGTGACACTAGAGGATCTGGGTCATTCTTTAGTTTCATTTGTTTTTGTAGGGTCTACACAAATTCCCTCACTTGTGATCACATATCCCAAGAACGTGAAATTCTTCATCCAAGAGTCACACTTGATGAACATGTTTTAAACTCTCCTTTCCCAATTTTTCCAAAAAATATTATCTGTTATTCATTTTCTTCCTTACTTTTGTAGTAAATGAGAATATCATCGATAAACACTACCACAAAATTTTTAGGTAACGTATAAAGACTATATTCATCAAATCCATGATGATTTTAGGGGAATTATTAATTCTGAAGGGCATCGGCAAAAACTCATATTTTAATACCTTGTACATAAGGTTGTCTTCTGAATATATTTCTTCTTCACCTTTAGCTAATTATATCCATAATAAAGATTCACCTTTGAGAATAAATAAGTTCCTCAAAGATGATCAGACAATTCATCAATACTTGAGAGATGATACTTTTTCATTACGGTTATCTTATTGAGTTCTATAAAATCAACACACAACCACATTGATCCATCCTTTTTCTTCATAAAGAACTCTGGAACACCCCAAGATGATGAATTAGGGATTATTTACCCTTTTTACAAATGCTCTTGTCGATGCTTCTTTAACACCTCTAGTTTGATAAGAGAAATCCTACAGAGAAGCATGAGTTAGGAGTATCTCTGGGTATGAGTTCTATGGAGAACTTTGCCTCATGATCCGAGGGAAGTCTAGGTAACTCTTTATGAAATATATCACCATATTTCCTCATGATTGTAATTTTAGCTAGGATGGCACTTTCCTTGGAGTCAACCATTTGATTTAGTTATGTCTCATCACATGGAATCAACATCCACACCATTGAGTGATTTTTCATAGGATATTCATGAACGTTATGGAATTTGCATATGTGAATGGGATGGTTCATAATATGAAAATAAATTTCATTTTCTCGATTGTTGATATGTTCTATATATTACTAGAGCCAATCCATTCTTATTATAATGTTGAATTCCCCCAAGGGATATAGAACGAGATTCGTTGGAAGAATCTTCCCACATATTCCAATGAAAGAATATTCCAACACATGGGTTGGAATGATTGCACCACTATGTTTTTCATAGATGTCTCTACATCAAGGTTTCAAGACACTGATTATATATTTATAGCAATCATCCTAGATATAAAAGAATGGAAAGACCCAGAATCAAATAAAGATTTTTCCATTCATGAGTGAATTGGAAGTGTACCTTGGATGACTTCATTTTCATTCACAAATTCCACATTAGTGATGGAATAATCTTTCGCTTTCTCATTTCACTTTGGTGGATGATGATGCTGATTGCCTTCAAGGGGTCAAGGTTTAGTGCACTAGCTTGCATAGGGCCATTTCTCCCTACAGTTGTAGCATTGGACCATGGGTGGCACTCTCCTTTCCCCAACCACATTATCATGACATATCACTTCTTTTCAACACTCTTTAGCTTGGTGGAATTATCTCCCACACTTTAAACATTTACCTATCCCTTTCAGACATTTCCCATGATGCTTCTTCCCATATTTTTAACATATGGGTGATTGAGTTTTCTTTCAACCTTTCACATTAGATCTTCCAGCATGAAACTATATCATTAATTGGTTATCACCATTTCTTGGGGACCGTTATCCAAACTCCATCTCCAGTTTGAGTGAACATCGAACAACATCTTCATAACTTCCAATGTCTTGAATTTTAAGATCATTCTGAAGGTGTGGTTTTAATCCACTATAGAATCTATGAATTTTTCTATCATTGTTGATAAAAAATATCAAATCTTACCTCTAATGACTTTTGGAATTATATTCATAGACCATGACATATTATTCATTCTTTTACTTTATCTCTATTAATTATCTCTCCATATTTTTTTGAAGATTTCATGGGAAATACTTTTTTAGAAGCATTGTCTTAAAGTATTCCCACTCCATAGCTTCAATTTTATCTCATTCTTTGGTGTTCTTAATAAAATCCCCCCATTTAATGTCCTCTCCATATTGTTGATAAACAACTAGAATCAAATTCTCCATCTTAGATCCTTGACACATAGAAATGATATTCACTATGGAGTTGACCCACTCTTCCAAAACTAGTTGATCATAAGATCCACTAAACATCAGTGGTTATTGCAGCATAAAACACTCACTATCTAGTTGCTCCCTCATAGCTTAAGAAGTACATTTCACATTATTCAGGTTATTATTCAAAACTGACAATAGCTAGGTAAGAATCACCGTGAATTTTTTACCTCAACCTAAAAATGAATTGGGGATATTGTTCGGGAAATCATTGCATTATCCCTCACATGGGTTGTAGGCATAGTTTCTCCTGGTTCCAACAATTTTCAAAATTAGAAACAGTTAAGAAAAAACATAAATCAACGAGTCGGGAATAAATAACTTATTCATTTGTAAAATTTACACTAAAATTTTACCTTTTGGGATCCATATGATTATTAAATATTCTTCTATGGATAATTATACTTAGTATCAAACTATAGGTTTTCTCTAGGGTTCACTAATCCCAATTTCAAAATTAACTACACATTTACTCTAATACACACTACAGAGAACCTATTTTTCTTACATTAATTTTACATCATTTTAATGATAAAAACATAAAATCAATACACAATGAAGATCAAAGGGTTTAGTGTCTTTGGAAAACTAGGACCATACATAACTCTTACAAAATAAAACATAATCATTTATTTATATCATTCTTCTCTAGCTTCTTATTGGTTGTTTACTTCTCTTTTGTACAAGTAGTCACATGTAGATATACAAGAAAATAGGGTGAGCTAAAATCCCAATAATAGGATAGAGAATAACATGAAACAATGCAACATAGGGTGATTATAACATCATTTATAAAATAGAATGTAATGTGGCAATGCATAAAAATGAATCATCATGTCTTAGTGGTTAACTACCACACATAGTTATGAACAATGAAAGAATCATGTTCGCGCAGAATTACACTTTAGCTCATGAGATTCATCACTTTACCCAATTCATTAGAGAGATATATAATTACAGTCTCACCCATCACATTCAAACATTTATTTTACTATATATAATTCTGGGCGCACCAAGGACATCATAACATTTTCAATATCATGCATGGAACATAGAAAACATGTAAAACATGATCATAAAATAAACCTTCAAATGAAATGGGTTTCGAAAAAATAAATCATACATTCATATACATTTTATTCCAAAAACAAATAGGAAATATCATTCTAGACATAGAACCACTAACCTGGAGTTATGAGTGAGACAATCTTCGAGAAAAAAGAAAGGGTGTTCTTATTTTAAAGAAGGGATCTTTTATAAAACATTGTATTTTTCAAAAAATAAATTAGAGAACATTTATATCCTAGAAATGATAATTTAATGATGATTAAATTATTTTTTATGCATATCTATACTAAAAATGGGTTGAAGAGGGAAAAACCAATGAAAGGGAGTTTGGTTATTGAATTTTACCTTACCTTCTGTCAGAATGCTTCATTCAATTTAAAGTCTCGAATAATGAAATTAGATTCATTAGTTATTAATTAAAGAAGCTATTATACATGAATATGGTTTATTATGGTTTCATTATGTTCTTTTAGGGTCCTTTGGATGATTTATAGAGTTTAAATTCATTGTTCAGGATTGTTCATTTTCTTTGTTTTCATGAAAAGTTCACTTGATTGAATTAATGAAATTACTTGTAGAATATAGATATACATAAATAATTTATATTAAATGGTATTCATGATCATACAGTATTTTAAATGGCCTTATAATAAATTTTTTTATAAATCATGTGGAGAAACCATTAGTTAAAATTTAATGATGATTGTTAGGGGTTAATTTGTGTGGTTCTAGGATTATGGCGAATATGTTTAGTTTTATAATTTAAGATCATGTATAAAAAGTTTTTAAAAAATATTAAAGGGGTTAAAAAATAAATATTAAAATAGTTTTTTCAACAATTTCACATTTTTATTGATATCCTTAGAATATTATATTGAAAATGGGAGTGCATCTCCAATGATATAGGTAAATTAACACTACTTAGGAAACTATTTCATTTTTATAAAAAAAGATGGAGAGGGAGGATTATAAAGAATAATAATCCATAAACATGATATAATACTATTATATAAATAATACATGATTTATCCTAACGTTTGGATAAGGTAAGTTGAGGATAAGATAATGAATGAAATGAAATTTGGAAGGAATTTGAATGAAAATTAAGAGAGAAATTACCTTTTCAATGTATATTCATTGAGATCCTCTTTAAGGGAGAGGTTTTGGTCTTTAATGAGACCAATGGATGGTGGATGTGGGGGAGGACATTGGTATAGGATTTGAGTAGAATTTGGAGTGGCCACATGGCTCGAAAGGTATGATGAAATGAGATAGTGTTGGGGTGATATTTATAGTGGAGGGGATACGGGTTTTCCAAATATTATATTCATTAATTTATTATTTCTCCACAAGATAAGAAATAAAAAGGATTATTGTTACTAAAAATAGTAATAAGTGCATGTGAGTTAGAACCAATTTCTATTTACATCATCCATGACTCCAACATGATCCAAAATTACATTTATTTAGCATATTTGTAAATTATCGAATTTCATTATTCACCAAAAATTCATCTATTTTAAACCCCCCCCCCCAAAGATTCACCCTCACAATTCTCATATGATTATAATTTAAAAATATTCTAAATTTTATGAAATAAATTAATATAAGTATGATTAATTTCTTTTTTAATTTATGTTATAATTTAGTTGAAAAATACAAATTTTATAATTAAAACCAATTTTAAAATGCTTTAAAAAATTACATAATGTCCCATAAATGAATCATAAAACCTGAAGACATAAAATTTTTAATTTATGAACAAATTTTAGGAAAATAATTATTATTTTAAATTATTTAATTAATATTAATTAATTATTTATGACTTGTAAAAATATATATACTTTTACTATGGTCATATTTTCACGTATATGATTCCTAAATTTTATTCATGGGTGAGGTTACTATTATTTTAGACAATTTAATATTCATAAGGTTCATATTAAAATTCATAAAGGTAGGTTACTATTCATAAGGGTAGGCTACTATTCACCATAAACTATGTTTGGCCTATCGGACTCCAAATATCTTACTAATCGGAACTGTGTATGTCAGATTTTAGAAATTCAAAAAATATAAGTGGAAAATTTATGTACAAAGGCCACATATTTATCATTTTATAATGATGTGGAGTTGTGTTTCCTAATGTGATTTTATATGATTATGACATTACGATAAGAAGGTAGAAATGTTATTGATAATAGTTTGGGTTGTTACATTCAAGTTCTCCAGTGGTAGGTCTCAAACGGTAGGTCGCGATGGTGAGTCACAATGGTGAGTTGAGTTGGTGAGTTGTAGTGGTGAGCTGCAAAGATGAGTCACAATTGTATCTAATAAGGGTGAGTCACAGTTATAGTTCGTAATGGTGAGTCGAAATAGTGTGTTTCGATGGGGAGTCTCAGTGGTGACTCATAATAGTGATTCATAATGGTAGATCATAACAGTAAGTCATAGCAGTAGCTCGTAACGGAGAGTTACAATAGTAACTTGTAATGGTGGGTTGCATCGATGAGTCATAATGGTGACTCATGATGGGGAATCACATGGGTAGATTGCACCTATAGGTTACCAAAGGTTGAATCACAATGATGACTCAGACTGGTGACCCACACTCTTGACTCACCTAACGATGAGTGATTTCCATCAATTTTCTATTTTTCTAGCTCTCTCTAGTTTTCCAGTTTCTCCATTTTAACGTTTTCTATGCTGTTAAATGAGCTTAATAACATATGTATTTGTTTTTGGAGCTTTTTCAATTCACATCTATCTTCTAAAAATCTAAATATTCCATGGATATCAAAACCTTGTGGTCTTGGTCAATTTCCACCTTTAATGACTTTTAAAAACCATTTTTCCTATTGATCATGGATCTATCCTTTCTAAAGCTATGTTCTTATCTTCCTTTTTCATTTCTCATTGACATGGTGTGATACTCCACAAACCATTCTTCCTTGTGGAGTCGTGATACTGTGTTGTATCCTTGAGAATGTGTTTTCCTGGAAGGCTCTTTATGCTGCATTCGCACCCTTACTTTGGTGCAATAATAAAGAACTGATCATTTCTTCTTCTAAGTAATTTTTCTTCCATCTCTATCTTTTGTGTATTATTTGGGGTGGGGATACGAATTTATCCCTTATGAATATTGTAGAATACCAAATTAATGAAGATAATTTTACTAGTTTGAGATCAATATGAAGGGCTGGGGAATAATGATGTATGATCTTCTTCTTATTTATTTTTTGTTGTTGTTGTGAAATATACGTGGTAAAAACCCATATGAAAATGATTGTAATTGGTGTAATTTTTTTGGGCATCAAGTAATGATTATGGAATGCATGATGTTTGGTTTTCTATTGAACTATTTTTATGAAATTTTTTAACCACATATACTCATCTAATAAATGGATTTCCTAGGATCAATGTGTTTCTATGATAACCTCTGAAATCAAAAAGTATAAATAAATTATATATGACTTGTTATATATGAATATGTTTTTTTGGTTTGTGTAGTGGTACATTTTTGAACACTGCCATGTGTTGTGGGATAGTTTAGAAGGTGAAATATAATCTCAAGTTAAGAGACTTATTGATTATGGAATGGAAGGATAATGTAATATATTTGGGATTTTGAGAATGGTTGCAATGGGGTTATGCAACAGGGATGCTAAGAATGGTTATGAGGGGTGTGTTGTAGCTGTGAAGAGATGTGTTGTTGGGTATGGCTATGAGTTGGGGTTTTTCTCTATTTAGAGGATGGATTTGGTGAAATAACATTGAATAATGATTATGCAAGGTTAGTGTGGGTTTTTTCTCAACCAATAGCATTCCAAAGGCTTCACCTTGTTTCTTGATTCCATTTTATGTTTTATCATGAAATAGTGTTAAACTGATAGAAACGTGATTTTGGATAATTTACTACAGTTATTATTCCTCTGTGAAACCTTTTTTGTGTGGCTTATAGTTTATTGGGCATATTAGTTTCCTAGGTATATGTTTAATGAATAAAATAATAGGTTAATAAATAATAGGAATTTCTTAAATGAATTGGTCGGGGGTATGATTTGAGCTTGTGGATGGTTGTGTGGTTGTTTATTTATAGGTAGTAAGATATAAAGTATTTGTGGGTTGGTAATTGGTTGAAAAAATAGGTTGGTCTGGAGTATTTTGTATCATATATATATACATTTATTTGCCTTGTGATTTCAATATACACCCACACTAGTTGAGAAATATGTGTCAAACACCCCATCTTCACGGGGGAGGGTGTGTTTCCCAAACATCTCATTAGGAGGATGGATGGTTGGCCAGCCGTTCATCCTTGCTCCCTCTTCCTAGAAGTGGTAGCCAAATATGATTCGAGAGTGTTGTGGTTTGTGAGGCCTAGCTGTGTTTGGGAGAGTTATGTTTTCCCAGATGTCTTTGAGATGATATGAGTTTTTTTCCCATTCGTATTCAGGATGAGTTGTGTTGTGCTTTGCCATCTGTTTTCAGGATGTGACGTGATGTGTGGTTGAGGTTTCTTCATCACGGACTAGATGTGGTTGTGAGTCCTAGGTTTTTACTGGTGGGATGTGATGAGTTTAAGCTTCCTATGTGAAATTACTATCATTGAGGACCATGTGTGTGTGGATGGGTTGTATCGTGGTACTTTAGGAAGATGTGGGAGCATTATGAAATTTTTCATTAGGATATGAGAGTGGATAGTCAGTGGGAAAGTGATGTGGGTACTCTATTATAAATTTGATTACTATATTACATTAGTTGACTTGAATTACATGGGGAGTGTGACTTAGTGATGTTGGGATGGCTATTATACCTTATTATGTGCTATTGGCTTCTACTATTTTCTGACGGGAGCATTAGTGTTCCTATATCACATGAGGGACTTCTGTTTTCCTACTGAGTATACTTGTAACCTCACCCTATATTTATGAAATTGTTTTTAGGTTTCAAGGAGGATTACATGGATGATTATGGACATTACTAGCTCATACTTTGGGATAGTTACTGTGTCACTGCTTAGCCATTTATTGGTACTTAATTAATTATTTCATTCTATTTGTTACTGTTTTTGTTTTGAAAATTCATGTGAGAAGGTTTTTGTTTTCTTTAATATTATATCATGGATTTAATTTGAGATGAACCATATTATCTCTTGATCTTAATTTATTATAATGGTTAATGCCACAAATAATGTGAGATCTTTTTACACTCTGTGTTAGTTTCCTCCCGAGTCCTACTAGAGGTGGGACTCATGTGGGTATTATCTCTCTTCATTCTTTTCCAGCTAAAAAGGAACATATTTAGTGGGAGGCGGTCATGAAAAAATCATATCAAAGGTAATGGTTGAGAGATTGGTTAGAGTTTCGAGTTAGGAAGAATGAGGATTACATGGGTTGGTAGGGAAACTGTGTCATGAAATCGTGGTGCGTGACATAGGCCAGGGAAGACCAGCTAGGACACAAGATTTTTGGGCCTCTCATGATTTGATGTAGTGTCTGTAAGCCTTATAAATAACCAAGTGAGGATGTTTATAAGGTAGAGACCCATTGGAAAGGTACTATCTTCATAATGGATTCTTTTCTTATTTTAAAGGGGTTTATGAAATTTAAAATTAATAATGAGTTAAACTAATTAAAACTAAATTTAATAAAATTTTATACTATTTGGAAATATGAATTTTTTATTGACCTTTTTCATCTATGGAACCATGTCATCATCCACATATAGCTTAAGAAGTTGAGGCTCATCAGGTTTATCTATTTGATTGGTAGAGGGTTGATCCAGATGAGGATGATGACCAGTGACAGAAAATGTTATGTCGTTTATAGTGGCATACCTTGGGAAAAGTACAAATGTAGTGTTTCTATCATAAAGAAGGAGAGTATGATTGATGATATTAATATCAAAAAGAGTTTGATCCTGGATTTGGCTGAGTACTGGGTTCCTTTGGTAGTGATCCAGATTTAGGGAATGGTGCCTCAGTTGTGCATATTGTACATGGGGGTGAGGAAGGAGCATGATGTTCTATGGGTCGATTTTGAGAAGGTGTTATGAGTAGAATTATTTTCATCAACCATGAAGTGTGATAATAGGAATGTGTTACTCTCCCTATAGTTGGGGACTATGTTAGTATGAGATATGGGTATAATGTTTATGTCACTTCTTCATTTTGTCGTAGATCTATTTACAGACGAGGAGTTGCATGGGAGACCCGTGTAGGAGGAACATCATCCCTCTATCTAGTACACAGTTACTCCCTTAACGTTCCTAGTATACATAGGGGTCTAGAATAAAGATGAGGTGATTGAGAGGATTAACATTAGAGGAGGTACACTATGATAGTATAATCAATAGAGTTCTTCAAAGGGAAAAGTTACCGGTAGTAGGTATTAAGTTATAGGGCTTTCGAGGTTTTGACTAGTGGGGAATCAACCTCATTAGTTTCTCTTTCAAACAGTTGGTGATTGTGAATTTTCCATAGGTTTGGGGATGATGTGTTTGTTTTCATGGGTTGAAATCCATCTTCATAACAAGTTCCATGTCTCCATTGAAGCTATGTATGGTTGAGGTGGACATGTTTAGTGCCATCATAAATAATAATTTTGAGATAGTACATTTCCTCAATACAGACAATAGGCTCATGCTCCACGGAGGGGATATGGTGCATGTAGAGTTCAACCTCATGGTGCTTATCATAGACCTCAACCTATGAATGGGCAGGGAGGAGTTCATCGGTAGTCGGTTAGAGGATCTTGGTGTGGTCAATTGGACACCACAGAGGTAGAAGTTTTAGTAAGTCCAAATATCAGTAGAGGTACGATCAGCTTGTTTAGCACCCACACTTGTTTGTTTTTGATTTTGAAGATTCGCAATACTTTGATTAACCCTATCTATCCAAGTATTAATGACTAGATGTTGAGAGGCTTCACATGCCCCTAATATTGAGTAATCTAGTCAGAATCCAGACCAACTTGTTTGGTGTGTGTTAGGGATGAATATTGATGATGGGTCACATCAGTCCTTTAGGGATATCATTTTACTATAGATGAAACCATGAGATGTCATTATAGTAATTGAATTTTTTTAATTTTTGAATTCTATTATCGACTACTTCTATATAAGAGTCGTGTTTTCCGATGTGGATGGCCAACACATGGATTTTTTTTGTTGAGTAGAGTTGTTTAGTGGGAAATCATCATGTATAGCCTATTCATTATTTCTTGTAGGGGATTTTAGTGGAATTAGTTGATACTTAATGTCCCTAGGTTTTTTGGGGAGTTTTTGAATGTTTTTACTGAGGAGGTTGTTACTCTACTTCCTTGACGTGATGTTGAGTTCAGGATTGACCTAAAGATCAGTGCTTCTTTGATTTCGATAGAACCTTATCTGATGGCAGTTTATCAGTTACAAGATTTGAGGATCCTGATAGATGATATATTGAAAAAGGGATTTATCTGACCCAATGTGTCATCATGTGGTGCTCTGGTGTTGTTTGAAAAGAAGAAAGATTGTGGTATAAGTTTTTTCATAGACTACCTGTGGTTGAATCATGTTACATTCATGAACCATTACCATATTCCAAGGATAGATGATATTTTTGACCTGTAGAGTGGGGTGGTTTTGTTTTCTACATAGATCTGTGGTCAGGATATCACCAGTTTAGTGTGATTTAAACCAATATCATATAGACTACATTCAAATGTAGGATTGGGTAATTTGAGTTTGTAATCATTCTATTTGGTGTTACGAACACCCTGGTTGTGTTCAAGGGGATTATAAACTCTGTATTTCATGAGTTCCTGGACCATTTTTTCCTCATATTAATCGATGAAAACATGATCTAATCAATGTCAAAGGAGTAGCATACCAAGAATTTCAGGACAATATTGCAAGTTCTTTGATGCCACCGGCTCTACAAAAAGCTGTCCAGGTGAATGTTTTATACACGAGAGGTTCATTTCCTTAAGAATGTGATGTCTCAGTAGGGTTTAGTAGTATAACCTTCAATGTTTTAAGTAGTTGTTTCTTGGTAAGCACCCAAGAATATGATAGTGGATTTTAGATTCCTCGGTCTGTTAGGCTGTTACAATAGGTTTTTACACAATTAATCTTGAGTTGCAGTTACATTGATATAATTTACTTGAAAAAAAATATTTTTTTTATCGAAAGAAGTTCCATGTAGGCTTTGGATATCTATTGGTGAATTTTGTTAGTTCTATAGTGCTCTGATTTATAGATGAAGGGGTGATTTTAAAGGTTATTTGTGATGATTCACATATGGGATTGGTATGTCTACTGATGTAATAGCAGGGAGTGATATCATATGGGCCTAGGAAGTTACGTCCCCATGAGTGTAAATATTCCACCCATGATCTAGAGCTAATAGGGTTCATGTTTCCACTGAAGTTTTAGTGACATTACCTCATTGGGGTGTGCTTTGTGGTCTTCATTTATAACAACAGTTTGAGATCTATCTTTTCCCAGTGAGACTTGAACATGAGAAAGAAAAGGAGGATTGATTGTTTTCAAGTCTACGAATTTGAGATCTCTTAAACCTCAGGTAATGGGAATTTCATGGATGATTCCTTGAGCATAAATTCAAAAAAAGATTTCCCATCAGTTTGTAGATGATATGTAGTCGATGGACGAGTTGAAATACATTCACTTATACGTAAGAGTGAAATGTGTTAGAGGCTATTGGTTTCATATGATATCCAAGTATTATTTGATGTAGCTAGTGGAGAAGTCTCTATGGGGAGACTCAGACATAGAGTCGATGTGTGATTGCGTTGATCATGGTGATTCTCTAGGTGGGTGGTCATTGGATAGTCAGAATTAGATGTTGTTTCATTGAAGACTATTTTTTCTAGTGATTATGCATGAGGGTGTCCTCCATGAGTTTCATAACTGGCCTTTAGTGGTACACCCAGGAATCACTAATATGTACCTTGGATAGAGGATGTAGTTTTAGTGTCCCGAGATAGAGTGGGATGTGGTGGAGTGTATGGTAAAATGTATAGTGTGCTAATAGGTGAAGGGAGAGGACCACGTTATTGGTGGGTTATTACACACTTATAGGTCCCCGAGTGGAAATGGGATGACATATAAATGTATTTTGTCATGTGGTTACCCATGACTTAGGGAGGCTATGATTTTATCTGGGCTGGAGTAGACTGGATGATGAAATCGACTCACTTCTTAGCCATCAAGGAGTCAAGCGTAGTGGATTATTTAGCCAAGAGGTATGTGAATGAGGTGGTGCACCTGTATAATGATATAATATCTTTTATCTCAGATCAAGACAAACTTTTGATAAGGCTAATTTTTATATATATTTTTCCATCATTTCCACTTTGTTTCATGTAAATATTCTATAATTCATGTGGTATGTGTCTAGTTTTGATAGAATAAGAGCATCACCATATTATAATGAAGAAGGGATGAAAACATGAAAAAATGACCAAGTACACGTTGTGATGCCTCAGTTCACATTGTGTACCTGAGCATCAAACCCTAACCCAAGTCATGAAGCCATGTTATGACCATCACATGAAGCCATAAGGAGAAAAATCCTCTTCACATCATGTACAAACCAGCGACATCGTGATTCCAGTCAAAACCATTAGCAAAAAAATCTGTGAGGATCCCATGAAAAATCAACATAGATGTGGAGTACACGTCATGAAAAACCGGTACACATAATATACCTTGTCAACCATCTTAAATTCACAAGAGACCCATGTTCCATGCTAGAGATCCAATATCTATGGAGAATGACGTGGATCAGGGATACACATCATGTACCAATAGTACATGTTGTAATGAAAAATGGATATATAATTAGTGGAGCAGTAGAGTAGTTGAAAAAAATCTGTATGATAACTTCCTCCACCTCTCGATTCCCTGCACATTCATTCAGCCTTTCCATTTCCATACTCTATATTTCCTTGTGTTTTCACATTTGTATTAATTCAATAGCTATGTAATTTGTTTTCTTCAATGCTTTCCAATGCCATTCTACATTACGATTTAATTCCTCTTCTCCTCTTTCCAGTAAGAATTTTTTTTAATTACGTTTTAAATTCTGTATGTATCATTCCCTTTTTCATCCCTCAACCCTTACATGATTTCATAGCAAGTAATTAGTATGTCACGAATATTCTTTTTTGATTATTTTTATCCTTCCCTAATGAGTAGCTAAATTCCTTAGGGGTAGTGATCAAGCCTGATGTATCTATATTTTTAAATACACCTTTAATACTAAACATGGAATGTCTACATGAATTATTAATTCTGATATAAACTAAAGGTCCATCCCATTTGTCCAAAAAAACCTAACCACGAGATATTCAAACAAATTTCCCTATCCTAATTGGAGTAGTCTAAGCTACGACCACTAGCTTAGGAAACTTTCAGCACTAAAGAAGCCAAACCTAATGCACCCAGGCTATCACTATAACCTAATCATGGAATAGTTACTTCCTAGGTATAACTAGGAGTCAAAGACCAAAGTCAAATTTTGAACACATTTTTCATCATAGAAAATGACATAAGACCTTTATAATGATATAATTAAGGTCCATACTTCACCCATATACATGACATGATCCCAACAATTCCTTTCACATTTAAAGTCACCCTAGTAATAGAAAATAGATCAAAACTCCCAATAAAAGTCCTCTTGAATGGAACACTTTATGGGATTAGAAACCAGAATTCCCTAAATCAAATGGCAGTCTCCCTATAGATTTGACCCCTCACTCTCACTGTATTATACCTTTGTAGATGGTGGAAGTCTGGGAAAAAGTGTAAATTTGAAATTTTACCCCACACCAAGAGGGATGTAACGATGTCATATCCGAGGGGAGTGGTTCCAAATTCTGCAGTTGTTGCTGGGTTGGAAATTAACTTTTAAAAAGAAGAAATATGGTGTTAACCCTAAATTATCATTCCCTTATCCACTTTATTCTCTTACACACACCCTTGAATCCTCTTATTTTCTTTTCAATTCATGTTACATGATCCCTTGACACGATCAGGGAACCTTAAAGAACACTATCCCTTGGACTTCAATCCTACAATCGAATGGCATTTACCATTACTTCACCGGTTAGTAATTTACGAGAAACACTACCTTGAAGGACCAGACCTGAAAAACCATCAATTCATACTTGGGGAACCTCATATGTACCTATAAAAGAGTATCATGGACTATGGTTTACCATGGATACATGGTGTGACACCCAATATATTTTTCCCACCTATTCAAGCTCATAAGTTGAAATCACACCTAGAATCAATCATATGATCCAGAAGATAGGGAAATTTATTGGTATTCAGAGTGAAGACCGGTTTGAAAATATCTCTATCTTCTAAGAGATCTGTGATACCTTTCAGAGAAAAAAGGGTATTTCAACTGATTAAATAATACATTTTTCTTCCCCTTTTTGTAAAACCTAGAGCAAGAGACTAGCTCAAAAGCCAAGATTCTATGTCAATCACAACATGGGATGAGCTTGTGAAAACATTTCTCAATAAATTATTCCTACCCCTGCACACAAATTAAATCCACAATGACATTCAAAAAATATACCAAGAATATATAGAATCCATATGGGAAGCATGGGATCATTTCAGAGAACTCATGTAGAAGTGTCTGCATCACGAACTCGACACATGGATTCAATTGATGGATTTCTTTCAAGGAATCCATCCACCATCATGAATAACATTTGATGCTATCACTAATAGATGTTTGAGGTGTTAAACCCCTAAAATAGGAAGAGCTATTTTGGATGAAGTGTCCAACAAGGCCAATTTGTGGAAATTTGATCTTGGACATCCGTGATGTGGAGTCAACCAAGTTGATGAGACAACCTAGATAACAGCTCCGGACTATGTGCTAGCCATGAATATTTCATCATTTTAGATTCAAACCACACAAATGCACTTCCCTAATTATGGAAATCAAATCGTGTGAAATGTGTGGTGTTCCACACAAGTATCAAGATTGGAAAGTAGAATATGATGGACCTCAAGATTGTAATTATGTTTATTACAATAAAAAAATCATCCATTTCAGTAGCAACAACAACATCCATTTTATCAATAGAGGCCTTGTCAGCACTAGACTCAAAAAAATCAATGGTATTTCCCGCTTCATAGTGGTCAAGATCTGTTCTACAACCCAAGAATACTAGTTTATCCACCAATGAACCATGTCATGAGACCAAAACAATAGACATATCATTAAAAACCCTTTCTGAGGCCCAAAAAAACAACAACAATTTCAACCCACCCACCCAAGACCACAATAACCACCTACCTAACAGAAAAGTAACATAGGGAACCTCCGAGTATAATTTGTTCAGATGTCCGATCAATGGATGACCATAAAGGAGAAAAAAATATAGAAACATTGAGAATGATTGAGAAACATGGTTTTTCAAATGGGTCAAATCTCGAAGACCTTATTTGAAATAATAAAAGGTACTCTACCTGGTAATACTGATACATACCCATGAGAGGAGGCTAAGAATATAGTGTGGAGGAGTGGAAAAGATACAGTTCTTTCAACTATCGAAATAAATAAATTCGCAAAATGAAACAAATAATAAATATCAATAAGAAGTAGAAGAATTCATTCCAATGTCATCTATAGAAGTAGTTTCAAGTGAGAAGAAGAAAGCCCTAGAAAAATAGAAAGAACAAATTTATGTATCCCCACCTCCATAAATTCCACCTCCTCCCTTTCCAGAAAGAGTGAGGCAAGTTAGTTATGAGGATAACTACAAAAATATCCTCAAAATGTTCATAGAGGTGCATATCAATATTTCTTTTTCTCATGCAATCACCCAAATGACCATTTATGAAAAATTCCTCAAAGAAATTCTATCAAACAAGTGAAAGATATAATATCTAGGAGTCATCTCATTAAATAAAGAATTATTTTCTTGTTGTAATATAGAAAATCCCACAAAATATGATAGATCTTGGAAGAATTTCAATTCCTCATGTGATAAGAGGGTTAAAATTTGGAAGGGCACTATGTGATCTTGGAGATATCATTAACCTAATGCCAATGAGTGTTTTCCACAATATTGAACTCCAATATCTCAAGGATACAAGGATAACATTGATGTTTTTTGATGGTTTAGTTATGTACCCATGAGGTATTCTTGATGATGTTCTGGTTATGGTTGGAAAATTCACTTTCCCAGTAGACATTCTCTTGTTAGACATGGAAGATGAAGTAGATGTACCGATCATTCTATGAAATCCATTACTAGCTAAAGTAAAATACCTGATTGATTTCAATCAAGGATGTATAATCTTTATAAATAAAGAATATCTGGTAGATTTCAACTTGAAAATGGCTGCACAACACTCGGATGACACTATGGACTACACCGCCATATCTCTCACTAAAAAAGAGGAGTACAGGGCTATTGAGGAAGATACTAATGAATCATATTTAGAGAAAGACAATGAAATTGAAGAAGTCATCATTATTGAGACATGATCTAGAGATTTAGTTCCATAATTTATTCCATTAATCATTCAACCACCCAAATTGGCCTTGAAGCTTCTACCCACCACATTAAAGTACTCATACACAAGAGAGTCATTCTCATTTTCCATCATCTATAACTCTTAACTATCCTGGGATCAAGAGTAAAAATTGGATGATGTTCTAAAAAGTCTTTAAAAATCAATTTCATGGGTGGTGGCATACATCAAAGGGATCAATCCTACCAGGTGCACTCACCATATTTTACTTGAAGAGGATGTAAAACCAAATAAACATCATTAGAGGTAGTTCATGACAAAAATATAAGAAGTTTTTAACGAAGAAGTGATAAAGATCATGGATGTTGGAATAATCTATCCTATATGAATTAGTGAAAAGGTTAGTCTCCTCTAAGTCACTTCTAAGAATGGAGGACTCACAGTTGGAAGGAAATATGATAATGAACTCCTTCAAACATGAACCATCAATGGATGGAGAGTGTATGCTCTACAGATGTCTAAACGCTGAAACCTGAAAATACCATTTTCCATTACACATTAGGGATCAAATTCTAGAAGGGATAGAAAGGAATGATTTATATTGTTTCCTAGATGGATTTTCATTATATAATCAAACTGTAGTTGACTCCAATGACTGGACAAAAACCACCTTCACCTACCCATTTGGAACTTTTTCATACATTCATATATCATTAGGTATGTGCAGTGAAACAACAACATTTCAAATATTTAGCAAACACATATTTCATGATATGGATGGGGAATTTCCCAAAACATTATTAGATGATTACTCAATTTAAGGGAGAGCATTCGATGTCTCTCTAAGAAATCTAGAAATTATTCTCTAATGATGTGAGGAGAAAATATTAGTACATAACTAGGAAAAATGTCACTTCCTATTTCAGGGAGGAATCATACTGAGACAAAAGATTTCCAAAGAAAAAATTGTGGTTGATTCTGAGAAGATCAAATTTAACAAAGATATACATAACCCTCATTTGTAAAAGAAATTAGAAGATTCTTGAAGGAATGATTAATTATACATATTCTTCATGAAATATTTTGATAATGTTTCGTGTCCATTGACACGATTTTTTTCAAAATTTATTCCTTTTGAATTCAATAAGGAATGACAAAAAGATTTTTAATCACTGAAAACATTCTTATTGGCTCTCCAGTTATCATTGCAGTAAAATGGGAAAAAGAGTCTGAGATTATATGTGAAGCCAGTGACCTTGCTGTTAGAGCTGTGCTTAGAAAAATCATTGACAACATCTTTGGCACCTTATATTATGACATCCACACATTGAATGAAGCCTATATAAATTAAATTACTATAGAGATGGAGCTCCTAGTCATCATTTATGCCTTTGAATTTTTTTGTTCATAACTGGTTTGGTCAAAAGTCATTGTCCATACAGAACATGCTTCCCTTCGACACCTGATGAACAAGAAAGATGAAAACCAAAGGTTGATATGTTGGATTCATTTTTTAGGAAGAATCCAGCATCATAATTAATAACACCCAAGGAACATCATATTTCATGGCAGACCACATCTCTTGATTACCTCCTTCCATCATTAAAGAAGTTGATGACACTTATACTGAAGTAGATTAACCTGATGAGACATTATTTAGTGTGAAGAGCAAGCCCAAGTTCATAGACATGGATAATTATCTTGCCATAGGATTTTCCCATCACGACCTCTCATATTAGTAGTGGAAGATGTTTTTATCAAATCCCAAGAACTACTTCTAGTTCAAACCTAATATATTAATTCATTGTATTGATGACCTTTCAATACATTACATTCCATAAGAAGAGACATAGAATATGATCAAAATGTGCCACACATTGCCAAATGACTGTCATCATAGACCTGATTGCACGTTGGATTAGATAATACAATGTAGATTTTTCTTGCCCTCATTGAATCACGATGCCAAGGGATTCTTCCTTCAATGAGATAGATATCAATGAATGGTTAACATCAGCAGAAAATATTGGATGTCATAGAACCCCATTCACTATTTTAATGTTTTTGACATTTGGGGAATCAATTCTATAAGGCTATTCCCCACATCACATAGTAGGAATTACATTTTGGTTATAGTATATTATGTCTCCAAGTGGGTTAAAGTCAAAGCCACAGCTCAAGACATAGATAAGGTAGTTACAAAATTTCTTATGAAAAATGTTTTTGCACATATTGGATTTCCACAAAAATTCGTCTGTGATTGTGGAATTTACTTCTGAAATCAATGGATGAATACGATGCTCGAAAGATATGGAATTAGCTGCAACACCAGAACTCCCTATCACCTACAAACAAGTGGGAAGTCAAATTTTTAATTAGGGAGGTGATGAAAATCATATAAGAGACTGTGAACAAAAGTAGATGTGATAGGAGCCCAAATTTGGAAGCAACATTATGGTAATAAATAAAAACAAACAGAATTCCCATTGGCACCACCTCATTTAGACTGGTTTATGACAAATTTTTTCATCTTCTGATGGAGCTGGAACATCATTATTACTAGGAAATTAAAATGATTAATCTAGGTATAGAAAAGGAAGAAGCGGAATAGTTATTTTAATTAACCATTTATGGATTAAATACAAAAATATTCATATGAGAATGTGAGGATTTATGAAGAATAAATGAAAAAAATGAATAACCAAATAATTACAAGACATAACTTTATCCTAGGTAATATGGTTATATTGTTTATTTTATGATTAAAACTATTCCCATGAATGATGTTTTCAAGATGGTATAGACCCTTTGAGGTTACCCATGTTTTTTATTATAGTATGATTGAAATTAAACAATAAGAAGGACCACCATTGAAGGTGAATGATTGAATGTTTATGATATTTTAGGAACTATTCCATGAAGGCTATGTTGGCAGACTCATTTTTTACTAATAATCGAAGGATTCTTGCCCTTGAAATTAAATGAAGAGCTGACTGAGAGGAAAACCATGTTAGTAAATCATTAGATAAGTTAGTCTATGATAATGAACATGATGCATGAAAGGAAGAGAAAAAAGGTACAAAGAAACAGCTTAGTACACATCATGTGAACTAGTTACATGATGTTTCCCCTTTTACCCAAAAAAATTATTTTATTTCACCATAAATGACATGAAAAACATGTATACATCATGTAAATGTTATTTAGTATTTTTAAAATCGCAGGCCATGACCCGTAAGTCATGAAATGACCTTTATTTTTCCCCAAAAACTCATCTCCCTCGTCTTCCCATCTCCCTCTCAACCGAAGCAGTGCACCCTTCCCTCCTTCCCTCCTACAAATGCACCCTCGTCATCCCACTTCCCTTACGGAGCCCTCCAATATAACTTTAACTATTATCAAAACTTCCCTCCTATCGTCATGAGTGTGCTACAATACCCTTGCACACCACCCTCCTGCATGCATGGCACACATGAAGCAACCCCAGCATGAACTCTCTACCTCCTATTCTACCTTCTCAGACTCTAAGATCTAGAAGAATCCATCTGCAAAGTGACCACCCACTACATACGATTATTAGGATGAATCCTACACCCCATCCACCAACCAAAACCTTCCCTTGCACCCGATGTTATGCTTCAACAACCCACAACATCAGGTTAACCTTATCCACCTACAGGGCAAGAAAATGTTCACCAACAAAATAGAGGATATGAATGTGATTGTCATGATGAATGTTTTAGTGATGTCTTGAGCCTCCTTGAGACCTTACACATCGATAGTATTATATAAGTGTGGATAGTGACATACTGGGATTTATTCCAAGAATTCAGGGATACATTCTAAATCACTATAGACTACCTGCATTTTCTTCTTGGTGGAATACCTCCAAAACTTGGTTTTTCTGAATTCGGAGTCGGACTCGGTATCTATATCGAGGAGTTCATCATTTGTGATATTTATCCCTTGATATAGACATGTCCAGCCTGTAAGAATGCACTAGACTTATGGAAAATCATTTCCTATGACACCCAGTCATATCACAAACCTTGAATCATGAAGTCGACTCGGTTTTGGCACCTGAATATACATATCATGCATAGACCAATGGTGCATGGCTTGTTTGCGCATAGATGCACCCATGGAAGAATCATCCAAATTGATGTTTTGATACTTGGAGATACCATGGTTGGGCCCCCCATCAATATTGCTACCTATTTTTCTTAATAATTCAACGTCCTTGTACAAAGGCTGTGTGACACACTCATGGGTGTATATTTAATCACAAATCTAGAAATGATCTTTGGCATTTTAGATGCCTCACATCACCTCACCTCCATTGGACTACTAAATATGAGAGATAATATTATACTCTACAATATTAAAATGATGTTGAAAGTGTATGACTAATATTTCTATGAACCAAGAATCTTGGAGGTCGCACCTTAGGACCATCAAGCTGGAGTAGAAACAAAAAACCCACCCCAGCCTCCTCATACAAACACACCTACTCTATCCATACCAACCACCACCTCAGCTACCACCCCATCGACCATACCACCACCGGCCTTTCACACCCTCACCGAGCTCTAGGCTAATATCTAGTGCATTTTGGAGAATCTATGCCAAATATCGACCACCTCCATCTACCATTCGTTGAGATAACTACATTTACCCCTTCACCATCTCTCACTCTAGTTGGTCCTTCATCCTCTACCATTCCCCCACCCCTTTCTGACCAATTGGAACTCTCTCGTGATCTCACCAACCTAGACACCCAGTAGAAGTTTATGGCATAGAAGTCGTATAGGGGCAAGGGAGTTTCCATTGAGCCCACCCCCGAGGTGCCATTCATAGATCCAACTGTTATACCCACAACCCCAGTATGGATCAATAGATCCTCACCAGATATCCCATCCCATCTCCCTACCTCCACTTCCACACCATCCAACATAGCCACCCATCCATCCTCTACTACTATTGCTACTAACCATGGTGTGGCAGGCCAGTTGGTCATGATACCAGGTAGTGGGATGAAGCTCGAGGAGATTTCTGGAGTGGATCCCTAATATGAATTTGATCTATCTTTTAGGATTTTGGGGCTTTTTCATGTTCATGTGTTGGTTTTTCTTTCATCAATTTTCCCACCTTTATACAGACTTTGGGTATTTATATATATGGGATATCATTTTCTATGTTCTATTGTGTTTTGATTTTCACTTATTCTATTTGTATCTTTATCATGTAATGATCTATAGAATCATCTTCCTTCCTCGATTGTACAGTCCTCCTAGGGATCTTAGAATAAAGGGAACTCGAACAAGTCATATACATTTCCCAATAGAATGAACAGCTTTCACTCAAAATTCACTAGAAATAGTGTCAATCATGACTAATGATTCCATTGTTTCTACACCTCATCAATTCTCAAGTGGCTGCTCTATAAGTGATTTAACCCCCAAAAAGAGAAAACAAACATGAGGACATAGTCTCTAGATGTTTTATGTGGAAAATGACCAACTAAGACGATAGAACTTTTGATAACACTCTCAATCCACCTATCTAGTTGATGATGTTTAGTTTTCTATTCTTGGGAAGAAACATATAGTTCATCTCTTGTGTATTTGTGTCATAGTTTCTATATCTGTTTCATTATCTTTTCATTTTTCATTTTGCATCATTCATTATACTCTATTGAAAAATTGTCACAATTTGAATTAAATGACTATCATTATTTCTCAGAGTGTTCCCTTATCTTTTTTATCTCCTATTTATACATTCATATCCATGTGGCCTAATGTTTGTACATAGGGATGAATTTATTTTCTAACCACATTGCAGGTTCATTGGAATGAGTACAATGACTACTTCAAACAACCCCATGGAATACTACTTTTTACTAGGGTCCTATCGATTCCATCTAATTTAAATTCGATCAAAAATTCCATTTCAATTAATTTTAAAAAAAATTCATAGCCAACACCATTAATTTTTCATTATTAATGGGGAACCTATCTAATTTTAGGTGTTGGGGGGGGGCTCTCAATGTTTCACTACTGATAAACATGAATTTTTTATTCTACCCAATTGTCTTGGAGATATTTTTCAAAATAATAAGCATGCATTAAACCGAAAAATCACCATTCCCTTGTAATTAAATATAATGTTAACTGGAAAAGTGATAAAAACCATGTTTCACTCCATCATAGACTTCTTTATAATGATTTATGTGTTTAGAAATTTAATTCAAATTAAAAATCTGTGAAATTTTGATTTATTGACCAACTACTTAAGACTTATGTCCTCTGTTGTTTCCAGTTTTTTTGATTCTCACCACCCGAGAGGAATCTAAGCCTTTCATTTCATATGCTAATCTGAATATATTTCCTACGAGATACTTGGGTCATGTAAATCGACAATAAATTTCACTGTGATCTTATCAAAATGATGAATGAACTAGTATAAATTTAAAATGATTGAGGAAATATTGGATATCCATTTTCCATTAGACCTAGATGTCATATATCCTTCATTTATCCCAAATTTTACATGAATGAATTATTAGAATGAATGTATTTAAAGCTTATTTATTTTCCTACACAACTCTTTGTACAATTTGTAGGGTTACTTTCGAACAAGTGGGGGTGGGGCATTCTGGAAACATGAGATGCCACCAATTTTGGAGATGTATGGTGCACTCACCTAACTACAAGGTTGTGATCCATATATAATTTAGTGTACTCCATTTATATTTTATTCCTTTGAAAAATACAGAATGAAGAGAACGAAAAATTGAAATGGGTAATGTACTAGGAAGTTTAAAAATCACCATTTTCCATACTAATGAATCCCTCAAAGAATCATATGTGGGTAGGTGATGGGTGTGAAATATATCCTTGGAACAAATTTTAAAAAATGAAATTAAAAAGCTAAAAAAGAAAGAAAAAGGAAAGGAACAAAATCATTTCTTCTTCCACATACTGGCTATAAATTTAGATCCAACCTGAGCTGATAGAATATAGATTTGACTAGCCTGAAGGAGGAACATCATCAAAAATGTCCTTTCACTATTTTTTCATTATACTGCAGAGCTTAACATTCTTTTTGATCCAGATTATTCACATTTTACCTACCTACCAACATCTTCATAGTCATCATAAACTGACTTCTTAATCACTCGATATTAATCTTATTCTTGTCTTTTTATAGTGGAGATGATATAATAAGGGAAATACTATGGATAGGAACAAGTAATCAGGGTACAAGCACATCTCAAATTATATTTTTACCCCAAGTGATGGGAGAACAAAATAGTGAGGTAGATTAAAGTAAGGAATATAACATAAGTAATAGGTAAGGGTTTGTAATTAATTGAATAAAATCTGTTTTGAAAAGATAAATTATAGGGCATGACTAATATTCTATGCATGTATAATTATATAAATTTACACCTTTTCTTCTTGAACCTAAATTTATTGGCATGGAAATAATGAATATTCCATGCTTTAAAAAATGATTATCCTTTAATAAATCCTTATTGAGGTGTATTGCTGGAGGGAAAGAAACTGTTCAAGTGTGGTGGGATTTGATAATACTACTTTATATATAATTTTTTCTATCATTTATCCATTGTTTTTCAATAAAATATATGATAATTCACGTGGTAGGTGTCTAATTTTGTAAGAATAATAGATTCATAGAATTCCAAGGTAGAATGGTAAAGAATGTGTAAAAACGACTAAGTACACGTCTTGATGCCTCAGTTAAAATCATGTACCTGAGGATCACAACCTATCACAAGTCATGAATCCAAGCCGTGAACAACCCATTAAGATATAAGGGAAAACCAGCTATATGTCTTGAACTAACTAGACACATTGTGATGCAATCCACGCTTGTAAGCGAGAAATCTGTGAGGATCCCACAGAAAATACAACTATATGTGGAGTACACATTATGAACAATTGTTACACGTCTTGTACCTGGTAAAACGTCTTAAATTCACAATAGACATGCATGCCATACTAGAGATACAAAATTTTGGGAGAATGAAATGTATCAAGGCTACATGTTGTATAACAATGGTAAACATCATGATGAAAAATGATTATATAAGAAGTGCAGTGGCATAGAATTTGACACACTTTGGGAAGAGCTCTTCTTTCCCCTCTCAATTCCCTACTTATTATTTTTCCCATTCCCTTTCCAATCTCTAAATTTCATTGTGTTATCACATTTGTATTAATTCAAGAGCCATGTAATATCCATTATTCTGTGCTTTCTGACCCCATTATGCATTCCGATTCAATATCTATTATCCACTTTCATGTAAGTAATTTGTTTTTATTTACTTATTATATTATGTATGATTCATCCTATTTTTCATCACCAATCCATTACATGATATTAGTTCATGTATTTAGTGTGTCAATCATATTTTGTTTTGTTTCTTTTTATCCTTCCCTAATAAGTATCTAATTTCTCTTAGGATAGGGATCAATCCTTATGTATTTGAATATTTAAATAAACCATTAATTCTAAACATTGATAGTCTAATTGAATAAGTAATTAGGATATAAACCAATGGTCCAACACATTTTTATGAACATCCCTAACCACATAACATTAAAAAAATGACCTAATCCTAATTGAAGTAGACTATGATATGACCACAATATTGGGAATCTTCCTTCCCTAAATAATCCAAACCTAATGCACATAGGATGTCACTATCTCCCAATCATGGAATAGTTACTTCATAGGTAGAACTATAATCCTAAGACCAAATTCAACTAGTGAACCTAGTTTACTTTGTAGACTAAGATATAAGTCCTTTAAAAGATATCATGAAGGGTAATCCTTCACCCAGATACTCAACATGATCATGAACCTTCCTTTATCATTTAAATCCACACTTAAAATAGAAAATATATCAAAACTCCCAAATAAAAAAATCTTGAAAGGAATCCTTTACAAGATTAGAAACCATAATTCCCCAAATCAAATGGTAATATCCCTATGGATTCAACCCCACACACCCACTGTACTACACCTTTGATGTTAGTGAATGTTTTAGGCGTAGTATAAATTATAAATTTGACCTGAAACCAAGAAGGAAGTAATGGTGCCCTTTCAGCGGGAGTCAATTTTTACATAGTGAGTGTAGAGGGTATTGAGTCATCCTTTTAGCACTCAGTTACTCCTCAGCACTGCCTTCCACCATTATATCGATAGACAATTAGAACAGATTATCTAGACGTTGGACGATATGTTACGAGCATGCATCTTGGAATTTTCAGAATCTTGGGTGAGACAATTTCCCTTGTAAGAGTTTGATTAAAATAATATATATCACTCTTACATTGCAATGACTTAGTTTGAAGGATTCCATGGGAGACTGTGTCATTTTATGTTGTGCTAGATGGAGGTTGGGGAGACAGCTATTCTTAGTCTCATGGTAGTATATAACAAATATAGAAGGTTTATCTTTTTCGTTAGATGTTTAATGCATCATATGACAAGGAAAAGTCATATACTGATCACAGGATAAATCCCATTGGATTTAAAGGTTGGAGACCATGTGTTCATGATGGTTTTCCATAGACATGCAGGGTGAATGTTTGTTGGAGGCACTATGATTTCTTGTGGGTTCATCAGACCCTTGATGGTGTTGGGGTTAGTTGGAAATCTTTCATACCAATTGGAACATACGCTATAGTTATAGTGGATCCACAACATCATAAATTTCTCCCAACTCAACCGGTATCTTCACGATGACAGCCATGTCATTGAATGTGGAGGGTTGGAAATTAAATATGACATGACATATGTGGAGTGGCTATTAGATATCTTGTATGATCGGTAGAAGGTGCTACGTGGATGGAACATTCCATTGTTTTGCTTGTTGTGGATGTATAGTGGCCAAGAGGAGAGCACTAAGGAATATGAAACGTAGAAGTGTGCCTAGTATCTAGAGTTGTTTTCAGTTATACGTTGTTATGTTGTTTATTGTAAATTATTATTTGAACCTTGTTTGTTATGAAATGAGTTGTTTTCTTGTCCTATAATGTGTGATAATGTCCTAACGTGTGAAAATGTAGTACTAGAATTCTAGTCAAGATGCATTAATTTTGATGCCATTAAGCCTGTGTGAGTGAGTCAATTCCACCTAGAGAATATCCTTTCTTGACATGGATAATGGAATTCTGTGGTTTCCTTGATCGAAAGGTGTGGTTGTTGTGATTATGTGGAGTGGCTTGTGGTTGATTGGATTAGTTTATGTTAGAGTAGTTTTTCTTGGATGATTAGTTTTCAACTCCAACTTTCAAACAACATAGGGTGGTTTATTATTTAATGATGATCTGTTTTGTTTTTATAAGTATTTCAAGTGAAACAAGATCCTTTTGAGGTATCTAGAGAGAAGTATTTGATCATAAAATTAATTTCCTTTTATGTTTTGTTTTGGATTCCCAGGTATGAGAATAGTTTTAGAGGTATCTGATGTAATTTCAAGAACCTCCTCGATCCATTACTTTTTAAAAAATATGGTATTTGATGAGTTATGATAGGTCAAGGTGACTTATGCCAACACATTTCAAAATTTATATTTTTTCAATTTCTCTGATGGTAGATCATTGATGTTATGTCACCACCCATAGTCACAATTAGGAGTCTCGATAGTGATTCGACGTGGTGAGTCACAACATTCAGTCGTAGTGGAAGCTCAAAATGTTGAGTCATTATGGTAGGTCGTAATGGTGAGTCAAAATGGTGAGTCGCTATGGTGAGTTGCAGTAGTACTTCATAACATTGGGTAACATCTGTACCTTGTAATGGTGAGTCTATATGGTAGCTCATAATAGTGGGTCACACCGGTGAGTCAGAATGGTGAATCAGAATAGTAAATAGCACTGGTTTCTTGCACAGGTAGATCATTGAATGGTGACTCACACTGGTGACACATGCCAGTGACTAACATTGGGGGATCACCTAATGGTGAGTCATTTATAATAGTTTTCTATTTTTCTATATTTCTTTAGTTTTTCCCCATTAATGTTTTCTTTGATGTAAAATGAGTTTAATTCTATATCTAATGGTTTTTTCAGGTGCTTTAAATTGGATTTATCATCTAAAAACCTGAAGCCTTATTTAACATCTAACCCATGTGGTATTGGTGAAGATCCAACATTAGTGGCTTTTAAAAACCAATTCTCCCGTTGATTTTGAATTAGTCCTATATAAATGCAAGATCTTATCTTCCTTGTGTTCTTTTCTTTCTCTTGGTGAGATACACCCTGAACCTTTCTTCCCCATGGAGTTGTTTGACTATGTTCTAGCCATTAGACTGTGTCTTCCCTAAAGGCTCTTCATGCTACTTTTGAACCCCCCCTACTTTGGCACAATAAGTAAGTGCTGTTAGTTTCTTCTTCCAAGTAGGTTTTCTTTTGTCTCTCTCTTTTTTGTATCATGTGAGTTGGTTGCATGAATGCCTCCCTAATGAATATAGTAGAATACTAAATTAATAAAAAAAATTAATTGATTCGAGAAAAATATGTGGGGCATAGGAAAATTGATTCATGATATTATTATAAATTTTATGGTTGTTGTTGTTATTTATACAAGCTAAAATCCCAATGAAAAATCATGTCCACTAGGGGTATTTTTTCACACTATGTAGTGATTTTGGAAAGCATGATGTTTTTTTCTATTGGAAAAATTTTATGAAATTAGTTAACCTCATACATTCGGATAATAAATAGATTCCCTAGGGTAAAACTATTACTATGCTAACCCCAAAAGATAACAAGGAGAATTATAAAATAGATGACAATCTAATTTTGAATATGTTTCGCTGTGTTTTTGTTGTAGTACAATTATGAAAACTGTTATGTGTTGTGGGGTGGTTTACAAGGTGAAATGGAATCTCATTTTGAGATGTTGGTTAGGAATGGATGGGAACAATTATGTACCAGGATTACCTAGAATGGATGTAATGGTTTTTGCTTGGTTATGTATCATGTCTAATGAGAATGGTGTGATGGGTGTGTTGTAGTTATGATGCGATGTGTTGCTGGGTATGGCTGTGAGTTGGGGGTTTTCTTTATCTAGTGAATGTATTGGTCAAAATGACATTGAATTATGGTTATGGAATGGTGTTTATGATTTAATTTCCATTTTTTACATTCCAAGGTCTTCTACCCATGTCTAAGGGATATTTAATGTTTTATCATGAATGAGTGTTAAACTGAGTGTAACATGATTTTGGTTAATTTACCATGTTTCTTTTTATATGTGTGATTTTTTCTATTTGTATTATAGTGAAATGTACCTTGTAGTTTCCCATGTATAATTTAAATGAATAAACGAATATTTTAATTAAAAATGATGATTGGTTAAATGAATTGGTTGGGGGTATGATTTGTGTGTGTGTCTGGTTGTGTGGTTTTAAATTTAGAGGTTGCTACAAAGGAAGTATTTATGAGTTGTTCATTGGTTGAAAACCCATTATTTAGGATTGAGTGTTTCATAAAAAATATATATACATGTATTTTTCTTTTGATTTCTATATGTATGCACCCTAGTTGAGCATTATGTTCCAAACACCCCCATCGTTATGGGGGAGGGTGTCATTCCTAAACATCCCGGTTTGAGGATTGCTAGATGGACACCCGTTCTTCCATGATCCCACTTCTAGATGGTGGTACCCGAATATTATTTGAGCAGGTAGTGGTTTGTGAGGACCAAGTGTGTGCGGGAGAGTAGTGTTTTCCTAGTTTCCTTAACGATGAGATGAATTCTGTTTTCCTAGGTGTCTTCGGGATGAGTTGTGTTTTGATTCCCTAGGTGTTTTTTAGGATGTGATGTGGTTTGTGGAACATGTTTCTATGGGTGGTATGAGATGTGGTTGTGAGAATTAGGTATGTGCAGAATGAATGTGATGATCATCATTTTCCTAGGTGACAAGACTATCTGTGAGGCCCACGTGTGTGTGTGTGTAGGCTGTGACATGGTACTTTCAGAAGTGTTTGGAGGGTTAGGACATTTTCCCTTATGGTGTGAGATCATCTATTCTATGGGAAACAAGTGTAGGGTACCCTATTATCGATGTGATTACTATATTACTTTACTTTAATTGTGTTACTTGGTGAGAGTGCCTTGGTATGGTTGGGATGTCTAGTATATCTTTTTAGGTGCTATTGGGATCTTCTATTTTCTCACGGGAGGATTATTATGATTCTATCCCATGTGCATGGGATAATTTGGGTTTTCAACTGTGTATACATGTATGATCACCCTACGCATATGAAATTGTTTTTAGGTTTTCAGAAGGATTATGTGGATTGTGCAGGACTTTTCCACCTCCGGCTTTGGGACAATTGGCGTATCGCTGCATTGCCTTGTTTTAAGTACTTTCTTTAGAGTTTTATTGTATTTCTAATGGTTCTTGTTTTGAACATGCATGTGGTATTGTTTTTGATTTTTTTATATTATGCCTTTGAGTTTTTTGGATGAACCATATTATCTTCTGATCATGCATTTTTATAAAGGTTATTGCCTCCCATGTTGTGAGGACATTGTACCCTTATTGCTAGTCACCTCCCCATGGCCAACTGGAGGTATGAATCAGGGTTCATTTTCTATCTTCCTTCATTTAGAGATCAAAAGGGGAATATTTGGAGAGCGGGGGTTGTGACATATTTGTTACATACTTATGAATGGAAAATATAACCATTAACTAAATATCCTATATTATCCATTATATAAATTTATATAAATATGAATCTTGGTGGTTAAACTGACATCAACAATAAAATCATGTAATATTATGGTGGGTATGGTTAAAAAGTGAATATTATGGAATAATATAACTATTATATAATTGTAATGATCTTATTTATATTTTATTTAGGTGGTAAATTTTATAAAAACATATATGGTAAAAAAATGAATGATTATGGTGGAAATATAATTAATCTCATTCATATAAGAAGTTTTCCTCACAAAAACATGGGTGACATGATCGTATTTACATAAAACTGATGGACGAAAAAAATATAAAATAATTTATCATTTATGAATAATAATTATGATATAAATATATTTAATTTTCATAACATTCCATTCCTAAACCAAACATTTATGTCAGTGATGATGAATTGGACATGTCATTTATGGAGATTATAATCCAAATGTATGCCTATAGATCTATTCACTTTTTGAATAGTTTTCAATGAATTTAGATTTTCAATTTTATATTATTAATATAAAATTTTTCCATAATAAGAATTATAATTTAATAAAACAAAATATTGATTAATGATTTATTAGGGTTTTAATACTAAAAGAAAAAATATTGATTGGTTGTGAATATTACCTTTCTCTTTGGATGTTCTCCCTTGTTAACACTTTAAGATTCAATAGATTTATATTTTGGTAATAAAAAGTATTTCAATACATGAGGAGAGATTTGATAGTATTATTGAGAAATTTTTTAATTATTATATTTATTTTTAATTAGAGGAGAAATGGGATGGAGATGAACTACTTTTATAGGTGACGAGAATAAGATTTTTTAAAATAAAACTTCTTCATGTAAAAAGAGAACACGTTTTACATGGAATGAGAAGAAATATTGTAAAATAGTGGAATTGAGATATTTTTTGACCAAAAAATCACAATCAATGAATTTGAAAAATAGTTTTAACATGATAGGCTATTTACCCTATAGGTTAACAATCTTAATCCATTAGGATTTTACAACGATAATTAGTTTTTTCTAAGTAATTATTTTTTAAAACTAAAAATGAAATGGTATTTATTTCATATATTGAAACAACTAAATAAAAATTTAGAATCACTTTTATTATATTCCCTTTAAAATTTTTAGATATATTTATTTTAATAAATTTATTTTATAATTTGTAAAAATAAATTTCAAGGAACAAAATAACATATGTTCTAAAATATCATTCATGGAAATGTAATTAAAAAAAGATTAATTTATATTGTCTCTTATAAAATAAATATTTTATTTTTTAATTGGTTTTATAAATTTCCAAGTCATAGTAATATATTATCAATGACATAAGTTTAACTCTAATTTTAATAATGATATTTTTAACTATTCATATAAAAATAATTTTTTCAGAAAAAACCTTAAAATGAAACATAATATAATATTTATATAGTAAATAAAGAAATGAATTATATTTTAAAAAAATTACAATTCAATAAAATAATAAATTATATTTTATATAAAGTCATAAAAATATAATACAAACTTTTCTATTGTAAATTTACATTTTCTAAATATTAACTTATATTATACTTATATCATATAAACTAACAATCTTATTGGTGTTAATATATTATGAAAATGAAAAATATATTGTATTCATAAAGTTTTTATTTTTTTTTAAAATATATATCAAATGATTTTTTGAATGGTTTCATTTTAAATCATAAATCAATATTATTATATATTTAGAAATGCTAAATTGATTTTTACCAATTTATTAATATTAATAAATATATTTATTTAAAATTATACATTTATTTAATAATTTGGTCCTAACTTATTTAGATTTCAAATTTAAAAACTATATTTTAATTGTTATGTAACCTAATGTGGTTTTTTTGTTTGGTGTTCCATTTGAAGGGACCTGCTGGAAATACAAGGTTTTAAAGGGAGGAATCTAATTGAAAATAATGGGGTGTTAAAAGTGATCTGACCAATTGAATCTTGGGGCCTCTGCTAAAAATTTTCCTTGGTGGTAGGGACATTCCATTTATTGAACAGAAGGGTCATTCCAAGAGGGCTAATTCCATGAATTTTCACGTTTATGGTTGAAGGAGGAGCATCACAATGTGAACAAAGGGTACAATCCATAATGGGAATATTTGGAAGGGATATAATCTAGGGTACATATTTGTATCATTTTTATAAGGTCATTCACTATTATTTAAAATAAGTTGAAATGCATCATTATGTGTCCCCCATTTGTTATAGGTTGATAAAGCATTCATGGATATATTCATTGGATGATTCTTCCCCCAATAATTACTCCCTTCAATCAACCATGATAAGTGGTTATTAATAGTAATTTCCCATGATGGTTGAAGGTTAAATAATCCATATTTTCCTTCATTTTCTATATTTATCACCATTTTATTTGGGATGATTTGGGCCTTGTTTTTTTACACAGATTCCATTAGAACATTGAATAATCAAGAAAATATGATGGGTCATTTTAATTCCATATCTAGATAATTCCCCTACATGATTATTTAATTTCTTATCTCACTTTTTAAATGAAGATATATAATATACCATTTTGATATAGGGTTTTTATGAAATTATATTTAATTAGATATTGGTTTGCATTAATAAATTCTGTTTTTTATATAGATTAGTTATATGTTCCTATTGGGAGTATACTTCACCATGTTACCTAAAGTATCATCACCATTATTATTATCTATTATTTTTAGGTGATTATTCTTTATTTAATTTGATTATATAATATTTTATTTGTTTTTTGAATAATTATTTTACACCTTGTTGCTTAATATAGTAGATCGATATTGATACATTATTAGGTGTTTGTTGAGCATTCATAATGGTACTACCACCTAAAAATAAGTTAATGTTCTGTGAACATCATCATATGGATCTTGATTTAATTATGTTCATTTGAGATATGGTCCCTCCATGTGTTTGTAAATGAAATTTATTTCAAAATGAATTTCATCTTTTCAACTCCATTAAGAAAGTTATATTTTTCTTCATCCATAATGGACTCTTGGACACAAGTTAGATTCTATATCTACCAAATGATGATGACTAAATTATATATATGTGTGTGTGTGTGTGCGTATTATGGAGTAAAAAGGTATAAGAGTGGTGTGTGTGGGATGAATTTAATTTAGTGGACATTAGGGTAGGTTCCCCTTCATCATCATGTAATAGATATTAATATATTTGAAAGATTGGACTAGGAATAAGACAATATGAACCTTGATATTGAATATTTCTTCTAATATAGATGACTAGAGAGTAGGGGTGAGATTTCCTCCACCATTGGTATGTGATTACCTAATTAGGTATACTATATGTTTGATTTTTAAAATGTTGGGTGCATGTAACTGATATAGCATTATTGTATACAAGATAAGAATTATTCCATCAACCTATTATTTTATCTTATATTATATTTACTATAAATCCAATGAGAATAATTAGTTTTTGGTTGAGAAGTGACTTCAGTGTCTATTTTGGGTTCCCGAGTCTTAGGTTAACCAAATTCAGTGTTGGTGTATGGAGTCTAGTAATAACAACCCAAACTGTTATGAATAAAATTCCATTTCTTGATTTAATTATATATCATATAATAATTGAAAACAAATTAACTCATTTTATTTTATTAAAATGGATTTAGGTAACCATTATGTATCATTACTATTTACAATATTGATAATGAATAGTGATCCCATGACAAGTATAACTATATGGGGTTTTAACAAATCAATCAGATACCAAAAAATGGATCTGATGACCTCAAATAGTAGAATCTTAACATATGAATCCCATTTATTAGAGCTTCCAAGAGGGGTATAAGTTTTTGGATTATCCCTTGACCAATCCTAAGCTGATATCCAATATCTTAAGCATGATCAAAACCATTTACTAGAGAATTTTGAGCTCAATTAAGATCATGGACCAAACCATGTTCACTAAATGGACCCATGAAACCACCACTATATCACACCATACACATAGGGTGTATCCAGTTGTATAAAAGGGATATTTATCAGTACCATAGTAATAGGAAAATGTAGACTACTTTTTACAAAATAATGAATATATTGTCATCCTATAATTGTTAATTTAGAATGTTTTTTATTTTAATTCAGTAAAACAGAAAGATTATTTTTTTTAATATTATAATTCAATTATGATATCGATGAATTATTTTATTTTTTAAATAAACTATATTTTAATTAAATTTCATTATCAAATAATTTTTATTCAATGTATATTATCATAAAAGTTTTATGAAGTTATTTATTTAATAATGGTTCAAAAAAAATGTTATTATAAACTAACCCTCATTTTTAATAAGTGTCAGTTTTTATTTTAGAAGGTCAAATTAAAATATTTATTAATGTATTTATATAAAATGAATAATATCTTTGGATTCATGATGTTTATGTTATCCAATGGTGAATTTTTTATAATTTTATAAGATTGTCGAATTCTCGGGTAAAACTTAAGAACTGTATAATTATACATTGTGTTTTATGACATCAAAATGACCTAAAAGAGAAGTAATATATAATATAAATGGCATTGAAGACCAAATATATGTTTTATCATTAAAATAAGGCTATTTTATGTTTATGTTATTTATTTTTTAAATACATTATGAATCCTCCAAGACATAAAATATATTTTTGGATTATAAAGTCATTTGGTAAGAGCGTGAATCTCCTCCACATATTTAATGGTAATATTTTAATATTTTTGTCTCATTATATCATAAAATAATTTATGCCACTCCATATTTTAAGTAACCATTGAAAAAAACCATGGATTATTTTGTGATTTTGAAAATTTCATTATGTAGAGTCCAAAACAACAATAATAAATAAATACCCCTATTTTATTATATAAATTGCAACAATTTATTATTTAGTTTCACTCAAAATACATGGAGGACGTCCATAAAATTCCATAGACTCCATATATTCCTCTGAATATACACTGAATAAATCAATAATCCCCTCTCAATCCTTTATGGTCACACATTAAAAAACGAGACTTTCATATCCTCCTTTCAGATTCAAGGAACTTATTTGAAATTAGTTCATATAATTTCAAATGATTATATTTTACATAATTTCTAATAATTACATTTATATCCATTTTATGTTATTTTAATGACTAATTTTTAATCCTTCCCCATTTTCACCCTTAAATAAATCGTTACTATGTCAAAATTCATTGAGGGGTCCTCACCTTCACTTATTTGTTCAAATCCCTTTATGAAATTATGCATTCTATTTCCATTTCATAATGATGGGAAATTTATTTCCATTTCACTACTACTACACCTTTTATTTTCATATTATTATAGTCCCATTTCTCTCTCATCAACCATTTTTATTAATTTGTATATAATTCCGTTATGCTGCTAAAATTCTCTCTCGATTTTCAATGCCAAAAAATTTGTGTAGTGAATACGATACCCATTTATATAAAAATGATATTCACCTTTATTCCCATATAATTAATTATTTTGGGCTTACATATATTTACTCTATACTTATAAATCATTTTATGAACTATAATGATGAATGAATCTAGTTTGTATAAACTATGTGGCTCAAATAATCAAGAGATTGAAATTATTATGATGGGAGCACCTAGATAATGCTCCCATGCATTGGGTAATGTTGAGTATCATGTCCTGTCATGTTGGGATAGTGGTGTACTAGATTCAATTATAATAATTTTCCACTATAAATTCTTGGAATATTTGTCCTTGATTTGTGTTTATGATTCAATGTTTTAAGTTGTTTCTGCATTTTCCATGTTATGATTATCATGCCATAACATGCCTTATTATTCATGTTCCTTTTTCCCTAAAGGATATTACTATTTTATAATATGTATTATATTCTTCATTCTATTCCTTGACTATTCCTTTACTAGGACATATATCTCCCCCCCTTTTATGTGAATGTCCTTAGGTTATCCCATGCAGTGTTAAGTACAAAGAAACATTTTGGTCATTAAAAAAATTCCAGTAAAGTTATTTTTTCTATTTTTATGTTGTTATGTAATTTAAATAATTAAATAAATACAATTGAACTATAAATACTCTAGTCTATATTAATTGTAATTTTTTGTAATAAATAATGTTTCAATGTAAAATAATGAACAGGGTTGTTATAGTTGTTATCAGTAGGAAAATTTAGTTATTTTGGGATTAAGATTATAAAAATTTAGAAAAATCCATAAGGATAAGAATAAAAATAAGAAGAAAACCCTAAATTTGTTTGGTGTAGACTAATTGTTTTATTAAGAAAATAAATCCCTGTCTAGATACGACATATATATTTTTTCTAGCATATATGTACCTAGGGGTAACAACTCTGAAAAGATGCTATGGGCCCAAATATGCGTTATATCGTCAAAAAACATGTCTTACTATACACCTAGTTTGACACTCTTATAGGATATTCAATGTTAGATTCATAATCTCATTAAGGAACATAATTATGGTAACATAAAAATGACTATATGAATATATGTTTGGAAATGGATAATGGATCACATAGATTTAAGCTTAAAAATCATAACTTAAGTAAATAAATGTAATTTATAAGTTCTACCTTTATTATACTTGTATTCCCCTTTATGAGTTGAATTTATTAAAATAATCTTCTTTAATTTTCATTTATATCTACTAAATGGACATAATTATGATAAATTTGGAAAATAATCAATACGATGGGAAATGTGATGACTTCCTTCACAAGATTCCAAATCTGATGGTAGAAGCAATTATAAACATTGGCAAGTTACTCTATCAGATAACTCATGATCTGAGTAGAAACCTAGATAAAGAGGATATCCCAAACACCCCTAAGAGGGGAACCCCCTCAGAGATGAAAATACTCAATCTAGGGCTTTATGTAACAAATGACTCCTAAATTCAATGGATCATCTGATCCCTTAATCACGGAAAAATGGATCAACCATTGAGAAGATCTTCTCCATCCTCAAATTTTCTGAACCAGTGATTTTTCTTCTTACTATTTACCATATGGTTGGTGAAACTGATTGATGGTGGACATTGATTAAGAATAAAAATATTGATAAAGAGATCTAAATAATGGAGTCGAATGAATTATAAAAAATGTATTTTGATTAATATTTTCTTCACTCTCTGTCTTAAAATCGAATAGTATTTACATGTACTTAATAAAAAGGATGATAAATATATCATTGTGTACAATGAAAACTTCATAATAATTTCATGATATGCCTCTGATTTTTTCATTACCCTAAAATGTATGGTTGACCACTACATTGGTTGGCTAAATCCTCATCTATGAAAAGATATGGAAATTTGAGACTTTGATATCTTTGATGAAATTGTCCAATGTTGAATAAAATTTTAAATGGAGCTCATAGAATCAAAAGGTCACTTTTGGGATAAAATTCAGAAGGTTTAATTTATGTCTAGAATTCTGTTGGGAAATCTAATAATTTTGATAAATTTCAGCATCCCACTTGTCATAGGTGCAGAAACAAGCACCACATAAATTATCTAATGGGAACAAGGAAATGATTCACATGTGGAAGAGAAGGGAACCTAGCCAATAATTTATTATAGAAAAAACACACAAATGAAATGAAGGAACTGAATTATTTGGTTAACCCTTAACATGTTGTTCACGACTCCAACTAAAAGGAACCATTTCTCTTTGTGAACTACTACACTAAGATACGGGTTTTCAGAGGCAACAAAAAACCTCTATGAAAAAAAGGAAATATTTTTTTTATCACAACTGGTAAGGAGGATCTTGACAATGAAGTGGTGAAAATTATTCTATTTATTTATTCAATAATAGAGAATAATCTTTTTTATTCTGGATATACACATTCCTTTATAACAGAAATGTTTAGTTGAACTATTCAAACACCACCACAAAGCATGGATGATTTGATGTTGGTTAAAATAAAAAATTATAATATTATTGAATACAATGTATATATGTCATCCCCAATCATAATTTGTGGGAATGAATTCCCATTAAACCTTTTCATACATCCTTTGGTAGAATTTGATGAAATTCTGGGCATGGGTTGGATTTCATTAAATAGTGCCAACATAAATTTATATGATTTGGAAATGAGTCTTCGTATTATGAATCTTCCCCATATTTTTTACAAGTGATATGTTGAGGATAAATCTTCATTAAAACTATGATTTCATGAATGGATATGATTCCCATATGATCAAGCGTTTCTAGATCAAATGATTGAGTTATGGAAAGAACCATCATTGACGACATGACCATTGTGAGGGAATACACTGATGAGTTTCCCACGGAATTGTCTAGTATTCATCGTAGCCGAGATGATGAATTTTCCATCTAGATTATACCTGTGGTGTTTCCAATATCTATCACTCCTTATAGAATGTCCATTGTGGGTCATGGGGGTGATAAAGAAACAACTATAGGATAATCTAGATAAATGGTTCATACGCCCAAGTGCTTCACCATGGGGTGCACCAGTCCTCTTTATTTAGAAGAAGGATGGTCAATTTACCCTTTAATTTACTATCATCCAACAAAAAAAATCATGATAAAGAAAAGGTATCCTCTTCCTCAAATTGATGACTTGTTTGATCAGCTATGTGTATAATAATAGCACTCTAAGGAGGATCTTTGGTCTAGATATTATCAAGAAAGGGTGAATAAGGAATATATCCCTACGAACGCCTTCTATACAATGTATAACCATTGTGAGTTCCTAGTGATTCCCATTTGGAGTCACTAATGCTCTAAAAATCATTATGGTATTGATGAAATGAGTAAATATATATTACCTCAAGAAATTTATGGTAGTCTTTATAGATTATATTTTAATATACTTTAAAACCACAAAGGATCATGGGAAGCATTTTACCATTTTCCTAAAGACCATATTAAAGGAGAAGATTTATGAAAAGTACATCAAGTGTCAATTCTGTAGAAAAGAAGACTCATTCTTGTGGAATATCATCACAAGCAATGGAATATTTGTGTATCTTTGAAATAAAATAGTCATTGAAGGATAGATGAGGCCAACATCAACGATATATGTCCATTTAATCATTTGGATAGATGTGAATGTTAACCAATTTGTGAGAAATTTATCATGATTGTAAAACTCTCTTTAAATGCTAAATTGGAATGGAGTCAAGTATTCCTAGAATGATTAATGTGACTAAAGCTTCATGGAGCTGAAAATGGGGTTTTTCACTACCCCTATGATCACACTACTTACATGTGGGGAAGTGTTTGTAATTTTTAGCCTTACTTAGAAGAATGTATTGGTATGTGGGAGGATGTAAAATGAGAAATTCACTTCCTAGACATCAAGGAAGTTGAAAATTCATGTGAAAAACTATTCCAACATGATATGGTGTTGGATTTAGGGATCTTCAATTTGAAATTTTTTCTTCATTATCATGTTGGTGATATGTTTGAAATATTTACATATAAAAAAAATTTCAAATATATATTCACACATAAATAGGTTAATATGTACCAATGAAGATCATTCGAGATTATCAAGAACCAGACTACTCAAGTTACTACCATCATAGTAATGTGAATAATGAGTAAGATGATCTATGTAGAATGTATCATGAAATTTTATCATTGATGAGAGTAGAAAAAGATCTGATCTTCTTAGATTTGAAAAGGATGGTAATGGGAATCATAAATGAAGGAAAATAATCAAATCTTTATCAAATTATTTCTCAACCAACTATACTTAAATGGTTAAATTATGATCAAAATGATAATTTTGGGATATAAAAGTGGGTGGAAACTATATGGAAAGGGAAACCCTCAGAGTTCAATGTTAATGAAGATGGAATTATGAGATTTGGGAAAGTATAATGTTTTCTATCAATTCATGAGTAAAAGAAGGATCTATTAGATTATGTACATAGTTAAAATTTCTTCATAGACCTAGGAAACACCAATATGTATTGTGATATTGGAGAACACTATTGATGGGACACCATGAAGAATGAGATCCTTGAATACACATTAATGTGCCTAGCATGTCAGAAAGTGAAGGATAAATGGTACAAGACAAAGGGTATGATGACCCCATTACCCATACCTACGTTGAAATGGGATGAAATATCCCTAGACATTGTCACTGGACTTTTGAAAACATCCAAACGAAACAATTTTATCTGTTTGTTTGGATCGTCTTACAAAGACTGAAGAGTTCATTGAGATATTAAAGGATTTCACATTGGATCAACTATCATATATATACATCAAATAAGTTGTAAGACCACATGGAGTACCACTATTTATTGTATTTGGATGTGATTTAAGATTCACCTACATTTTTTACATATGTCTCCAGGATTCTCTGAACATTGAAGAGAACATCAGTAAAACTCATCACACACAAATTGATGGCCAATATAATCTGACTATCTAAACACATAGGGATGTGTAGATATAATGATATACTAACTTCATTGAATTATGGGACCAACATCTTCCTCTAGTCAAGTTCTCATACAACAAAAGTTCCCACTCGAGCATCCAAATGGCCCTCTATTAAGCCCTTTATGGGAAAAAGTGAATAATACCAACATATTGAGATGAAGATAGAGAATGAAAACATCTAGGTCTTGAAATGGTTGAAGAAATGGTGGAGAATGATAAAACCATTGTGCAGCACATTTAGTTTTCTTAGTGTAGAAAGATGATCTATGATGATAATCATCAATGAGACCAATATTTTTTTGTTGGATAAATTGTATTCCTATATATATTTTCATGATATTATGTAATGTGATTTTGGAATAATGGGAAGATTAGTACAAGGTACATTGGACCTTTTTAGATACTTGATCACATCAAAAATGTATCCTATAAACTATAACTCCCACTAAACCTATCATAAGTACATGATGTATTCCATGTATCCCTGTTGATAAATTACATACTAAACCCCTCACGTGTACTCAATCTAGAGGTGGTACCACTGTAGAATTTTCTTTCTTATGAAGATCAACCTGTGAGGATCTTAGATCATTGAAAAAGAATTCTAAGAAATAAGACAATTCCCATCGTCAAAGAGTTGTAATGAAACAAAATATTTAAAGAAGTAATGTGGGAACTAGAGGAGGTTACGATGTAGAGTCACCCTCGTATGTTTTAGTGTTTGAAATGGAAATTTTGATGGAAGGATTTCTAATGAGGGAATATTTTAACAACATGAATTGTTATGAATAGGACTATCCTTTTTGATATAATTAAATTTAATATGGTTATAAAAAACACACACACATTAATTTTGTGTTATATAATTATATTTAGATGATATTTAAGTTTAATTATCGTTGATAGTATATCTGTTGAATAATGATCACTTGACTATTATAAATATAGAGTTCTCAAAAAATTATTTTGACTTAGAAAAAGGAAGTGATGGTCTCAAACAATATGATCAAAGCCTATGATGCCAATTTATTAGATATTATTAAGGAGATATAATTTATATGATTTTAACAAGACCAATACCAAGATTATTTCCAACAACTTAATCATGATTGGAACCATTTTTTGGTGTAGTTCAAGCTCATTAAGATCACGACCCAAACTATGTTCTCCGAACAACCCAGTGAAAGGTCAACCGTCACTAACCTTACTATTAGGGTGTATTCTACTTTATTAAAGGGACATGTGTCAACACTATAGTAACACATTTATGTAACATATTTTTGATATAGAATAAGGTATATATTTTCATCATATTGTTGTTAGTTTATAAATAATTTTCATTTTGATTCAATAAAACATAATTATTATTTTTGGTTAACACTAAAACTCAATTAGGATATATATGAATTATTGTATGTACTAAATAAATAATGTTTTAATAAAAAATCTATTATATAATATTTGTTAAATGTAAATCATTATATAATTTTTATGAATTATAATGTTATTTTTATAAGGGTTCAATGAAATATTTTTTAAAAAACCCATCATTTTCAATAAATGTCTTGTTTTATTTAAAAAGTAAAAATTAACATATTTAGATATTTTTTTAGATAAAATGAATATTATTTTTGGAATTAGGAGGTTGATATTATCCAATAGTGATTTTTTCATAATATTTTGAGCCAGTAGAATTTTCGGTTCAAAATTAAATACGGTATAACTATAAATTGTGTATTAGGACATCATAATGACCCAAAAGTGAATTAATAAGTAATATATGTTTTATAAATAAAAAATATATGTTTTATTTATAAAATATTCTGATTATTTTATTTTATTTGTTTTTTAAATTCATTATGAATCCTCCAAGTCTTGTAACATATATTAAGATTTTAAACTCATTTTTTTACAGTATGACTTGCCTCCACATAACCAATAGAAATATATTAATTATTGCATCCCATTAGATCATAAAATAATGTATACATCTACCTTTTTTTCCAAAACCATTGTCAATAACCATAGGATAGTTTTTGGATTTGAATATTTTATTATGTAGAGTCCAAAACCAATATAATAACAAAATCCCCATATTTCCATATATAAACCCTTCTAGGAACCCATTTCTATCAACTAAAAATCCATAGATCATTTTCATAATATACCATTTACTCCCTATAGTCCTCCCAAGTAACTCCCAAGATCTTATTAATTCTATCCCAATCCTTTGGATTCACACAATCAAGTAAGGAACTTTCTTATCGTCATTTCAAATTCAATAAACTTATTTGAAATTAGTTCTTGTAATTTCAAATCAATATATTTTAATCCATTTGTCATCATTTATTTTATATAAATTACATCTTATTTAAATGAGGAATCATGTATCATTTCCCATTTAGACACTTAACTAAGTTGTTACTATGCCAAAATTCTCCGAGGCATGCTCACCTTCTATTCTTTGATCAAATTTTTTTATGAACTTATGAATTATATTTCCATTTCATAAGGTTTGGAAATGTCGTTGCATGTTCCCATTAATTATGATTTTATGTTTAAATCATATTATACCCATTTCCCTCTCATAATACATATTTGTAAATTTTTATATAAAGCCGTTATTAAGCCAAAATTTCACCGTGTTTTTCCAAGACAAACCAACCTTGTAGTTAATACCAAAACCATTTCTCTATCACTAGTTTTCAGCATTATGCACATTTAAAAATTTATTGGGGACTTAAATATATATATTAAACACTCATTGATCATTTGATACATTATTACAATGAATGTATCCATGTTTTATGATATATGTGGTAAAATTAAGAATGACAATTAAATGATTATAATTGGTGCACTCATATATCGCTCCATTGCATTAGGTAATGATGAGTATCATGACAAAACATTTTGAGACATGGGTGTACCTGATTGAATTATGTTACTTTTTCCACCATGAAGTCTTAGTGGAAATATCCTTGAATTGTGTTTATGATTTAGTGTTTTAAGTTGTTGTTGCACTTCCCATGTTATAATTATCATGCAATATCATGCCTTATTACTCATGTTATTTTTATTCCTCATTGAAATACGAATTGTCTAAAATGTATTATATTATTAATTTTTTTCCTTGTTGATTCCATTAATAGGATTTATAGGTCACCCCTTTCTTATGTGTGTCCTCAGGTTATCCCATGAATGGTTAAGTACGAAGGAACATTTTGATCAGGTAAAAATAAGTTTTTAATAAAGATGTTGTTTTTTATTCCTTAAGTTGTTATGTAATGTAAATAATTTCCTATGTAATGTATACCTATCAATAATCTATTTTTATGAAGTTTAATTTTATGAAATAAATCATTTTTAAATGTGAAATAAAGAGAATTATTGTTATACTAGTATAGTGATAGATCATTATGATTGAGGCATTGAGAATATGTAATTCAAAAAAGAGTAAACGTTGATATTTTATATGGTTTATATTTTGTGTACAAATTTTGTGAGGTAGATGTATGATATATGTGCTTCAACGTTGTGGAATCATCCAACCCTGATGATAAATATGATTCTAGGTGGGGTCATATTCACCATGACTATTTGTTAAGGTGATTCTTTGGTGGGGTTCCAATTTCCATAAGAATGAAATAGTGAGAAATAGCATGGTGGGGGTACATTCCCCCTGATAATTATTGACGAGAAATATTATAATTGGGTTATATTCAACCTAATATTATTTATTAGGGATTTGGATTAGTGTGGTGTACCATTTTCATGGGGCACGCACCATGCCTCTATTGATATTATTGACTGGTGATTTGGATCAGGATTATGCACTATCATCCATAATATTAATGATCAAAGAACAAATTTATGGTGTTTTCTACTCCACATTTATTTATTTAATGGATAACTTGTGTAGGGCGGGGTTTCATTAAAAAAATATTATTATTGATTGGTGAGGTGGAGCACGGTTCCCCATGATTTAATTATTGAGGCGGAGAAAGGTGGATAATTATAACCCTAGATGATGATGTAGTGAGTTTGAGGATGGTAGGATGCTATAACCCTAGATGATGAATTGATTCCAATGTGTGGATTAATTCCCCAATATAGTGTTAGTAGTGGGTAACTATTCCAACTTATATTTTATATGATTCACTACTCCCCTAATATATTATGTAGAAGTTTTAGTTATTGGTTTAATTCCCTATATTTATTGAAAATGGTGATGTTATTATGGTATTGTGTCTCTTAAACCCTTTATATTGAATATGAAACATTCTTAAAGCATATGACCCTTTCTCAAGAAGATTTGTTCATCCTCGGGTCTCACCATAGATACTCATTTTCAGAAAAAGATTATTTTAATTCATATCAATTATTTATTTATCCTTATAATAACATCATATTGTTTATACACTATGTTTACTTGTTACCCTGTTATTTTTTTAATTACCAACTGAGTTTTAATCAAAACCTTATCATGTGGTTGTCACACATTTTTACCCACCAATATCTCATAAGCAGAAGTACATGTATGACAAGGGTGCAATATTACATAAGTAAGGCAGATATCACTGAATGAGACTAAATAAGATGCTTTTTGATGGTAGTAGATCCAACATAATGTTAATTTTATTGGTTTATTTGGTATATCTAATAATTTTTATCGATTTTAGTTGGGTTTATTTCATATTAATTTACCATATGATAGATATGTTTATTTTTTAAAAAAATTGTTTTTTTGTTATGGGTTTTCAATAATTTTATTGTTTTTTTTTAACTATGATATGATGATATATTCTATCTGTCAAATCCCTTTATTTATTACGATATATTATCCTTTATATTGGTTTAATAGATTAATTAGATAAAATTTTATCAATTAATCAAATTCATATCTTTGAATCCAATTTCACTATTAAATTGACTGTAAATCCAAGGCAATATTTCAAATTCCTTTTCCTTAAAAACACGCATTTTTGTCTCGTATAAGAGATTACATTTAAAGTAATTTCTTCGAAATAAGTGTTTTTTATTTGGAAAAATAGATTATGAATTTTGAATAAGAATAATTTATAACTTTTAATATGTTCAACTTAGTTTTTTACAAAAAATAATTATTGAATGTAATTGAAATTAATTACAATGATTAAGGTACAATTAAGCTTAATTTGGGAACAATATTTAATATTAATGGTCCAAATGACATAGAAACATGGAAAAAATCCATTTTATAGTCATATTTCTACCCTATAAAAACATTTATTGAAATGGGTTTATTATTATGTCCACATTCAATGATAAAAACAAGTATGGAATTCCTTTTCAAAAATAATACAGAAGTACCAATCCACTTCTACTATAGAAAAGAAATCATATCCTCCAACATCCTCACAACTCTGGAGACATTTTTTCTAGAACACTAACTACCCAATATATATCCTCAAAATCAAAACCCTTAAATATGAATCCTCACATAGGGATGTATAAAATCAAAGGAAGCCCATTGGTGCAAACCAAAAGGAGTTACCTGATGAAGAGGTAACATCTTTCCTTAAGCACTCTAGTGCTATTTACTTTCTACTCTTCCAATTGTCCTTATTACATGTTAATATATCACAAAAGGTGTCATAAATATACTAGGATGTTGTTATGATAATATTTCAACATAAACTTATACACTCTTCCATGTAATGGGTAACAAACATATTGTTTCTATGTACTACTAACTATCACCTCACAAAATGATAATGGTTGATCTTTTCATTTCAAAATTTAATGGTTGGACATTATGATGGATATTTTATTTATATATCATATATATGATTATTATTTAGATAGTTAATAATTTTGTTTCCATTTTTCCTATTTCTCTTCATGTAAGTATACTTTATTCATATCATTACGTGAATATTATTCACATAGTTAACGAACTTTTTTATTCAAATTAGTATTACATTATTCATAATAATAATTTATTTTTCATTATTAATATCATTTTAAAAACATGGTTCTCTACTATTTAATATTATAGTGCATCCCTATTTTCTGTGGCTTTTAGAACTAGATAAATCTATTATAACGAAATAAATCATCTAGTTTTATGTTTTATTTTTACTAGGAAATAATAAATATACATTATGTAATGTTTTTTTCTAATAAAGGGTTAATTTAATGTAATAGATTATTTTTCAGATATTATCACAAGCTTATAAAATTTTATCCTCATATTTGGGGCATACATCAATCAATGAACAAATGTGGGTAATTCTTTATCACAACTTATATAATATCCCATTTTTCTACCATTAATATTGGATTCCATAAAATTTCCTTCAACGTCTATGTTTTTCTAATTCCACCACATGATCTATATAGTATAACGAAAACATAAATTATCATCATTATAGGCTAAGTTATGGTATAGATCAATTTCATCGGTTATGAGTATGTGAAATGGGTCTGGGAGGTAGTAACATTAATAGTATTAAAGAAACATTTCAATAATTTATAGGGGTTTTATAGTATAACCAGGATATAATATACAATATAAACTATATAGAAAATGTAAAAAGGTCTAATGTTGCATTGAAATTTCTTCACATTATTAGTAAATCACATAAATTTCATATATACAGACACATTTATGAAGACATTTCCCCATACATGAAATATTCGACCTCTCAATCATTTATCTATATATATTTTCTATTAGGTTTCATCTCTATTTAAATGATTTTGGGTAGTTAATACTTTCTTAGTTTCATCATTATTGAGTTATGGACTAATTAACCACTTTTCCCCAACTATATCTCAAGAGTTTTGACTATAACCTCACTACCTATTAAACACTTCATATGATGAAAATTTAATTCTTGAAGGAATGTTATTGTTTTAATCAAAGACATTAAAGGTATGTTCTAGTACTATTTTCATTATATATTTAGTGATCATGAAATTAATGTTTCCTCTAATGGTTTAATAGTTCTATCAGAATTGTCATTATATTGAAGGTTATTGGTTTTGTTTAAGGGATTCATATTTCTTAATGCTTTTTTTGAAGTGTCATCTTGAACATCGATGTGAATTGAGGCTCTTGATCAGTTAAAATAGATATAGGTTCACCATGAAGCATTAAAAATTCTTTAATGTAGATTCTAGTAAGATTATTATTGTACGTAAACTCTATAATAGTGTGGAAATTTATATACCATATAAATTGGTACAAGATTAAGTTTCATGTCACCATTTGGATGTTTTTCCATAAACTTTACTTATTATAAAACAATATTTTATGAATAATAGTAAGAAATTTCTCATATCATGTTATCCCACTCGAAATTTTCTCTTGAATCCCTATATGTATTTGTGACACCTATTTATATAGTTAAATTCCACATGTGACCTTCATATATAAATTCCCTTATTATCTCGAGTATCGATGGTGGAACACCATCCATTTAAACATTTAAAAAGAATTGTTATAGTTTAGTTCCATCATTTTTACATATTATATATATTCAATCTTCTTTTATAGACTCTTATTATCTCATTGAGAATTTTTTCCACCTTATATTTGATTAGAAAATTACCTGGAAAAAGTATGTTATTTTCAATTTCTTGATATCCTTCATGAAGAGAGTTACTAAATTCATGACTATTAGATATTTTTCCATCATAATAATTGATATATTTCTTTCATCATTCTAACTCAATTATCCATTTTTGAATTCTAATAGTAGTAGTGTATTTTTTATTCATAGTCCTTGAGTAGTTACAATAAAAAATATGTTCTCATTGAAATATACTTCTTATTTAATATGTAATTCGAAATAAAATGTTCAATATGTATGTAAAATCTATCAAAATAGATATTATATATAAATTTCTTCACAAAAGATATTATAGATTCTAGTTCAGTATAATGAAGTGGATAAAAATTTTCATAGAACATTAATTTAATTGGTTCACAAGATATAAAATTATTATTTTATATTTGGATCCACCGTAGTTCTTTATTTGATGTATCACTATTTATAAAAAATACTTCATTTCTTGATGGTCCGGTCAATACTAGTGTACTTATCAAAATATTGTTTAGTTCCTCAAAAAAAAATTTATAGTTCATTGAACTTGTAAATTTTACCCATTTGTCTATTTAAATTGTTAGAATCTCTTATAGTAACCTATTATTTGATGGAAAACTACATATCTTAGTTATATTCATAAACATGAGACTTGATTTAGCTGCATTATTATTAAAGGGTAAAAATTCAATCAGTAGAGATAATATAACTATGAATAAACATGTTCAATGAAAAATTAAACCATAATTTATTTCTAATATTACTATTTATCCATGTGAGTGTTCAAAGAAAACCATTTAATGGATCTTATCCTCATTATATATTTTTAATTATACAAACAAATCATCAATACATACAATTTTTTATCAAAGTAATAATTCAATACAATATTCCATAGATATATTCACACATAACATTCATTTTTTTCTATAATTAATTAATTTTTACTAATAATTATAATAAATCATATTAAAAGTAATCATTGGTATATCATTCTTATTATATTGAAATTTATTATAAAAAAAATCAATATCAATCTTTGTCATGATGTGATACCTTTTATTAACCAAATATATATTCAATATATGGTAATGTGTATATTTTATGAATAATACTCAGATATATTTTTATTATAATAGATGAGAAACCTTATAGACCCAACCTTCTTCTTAACAAATTAGATAGTTTCCCACTAGTGTGTTATAGTTTGTTATATGAATCCCATACTAAAAAGCTATTGATGTTGTTTCATTAATTATACTAATTACACATAATCTAATATATTGGGATGCTTCGATACTTATTTCTCATCATGGATAAGATAAATGAATAATTACACTTCATAATCAGGTTGATATCAAGGAAGAAAAAAAGGAAATAAAAATATATACTCAAACATAAGATATACATCTTATATTATACATGTTTGTTTTCATTATTTGATTGTATTTAATCATCTTCTTCATTTACATTATATTAAATATGATTTTTCAATAGATAGTTTTATAGGAAAGTATCTATAAATAATTCCATTTCCCAAAATATAATCAACTCTATACCAAAATCATAAATGTTAATATATTTCTCACTAATTATTTTTAACATTATACATTGATATCTAATATAACACAAAAAATATTATAAATTATCCCTTTTATAATAAATTGTTTTAAAACTAGATCACTTATATATATATATTAATACATATAACAAAATATGTTTTTCTGAAATATTTTTTACACTATGAGTTTTAACTGAAAACTAATTTTTTATTTCATTTTTGGATGATTCATTGTTTTTATAGAAAATAGAATATATAAATGAGTGTGCGCAAGCCAAATCCAATAATGTGTTTGATAATTTTATGTTTCTGATCAAATTATCTTCCATGACAACATTTTGGACTACCCCATCAACTATAGTAATTTTGTAATCTTATCCTTGAACACTTATCATCATTAGAGGTAGTTTATTTAATACTTGTGGTATCAAAAAGAATAGTGTCTGATCTTCTTGAAGTAGAGAAATTATATATTGGTAGGCTCCCACATTCTCTATACTCAGGTGCATAATGAAATTTTCTATAAACATGAATAAAAAACCCAAGTCCTTCAAGAATAACCCATAGTGTTTCTTTATATAAGTATTTATCCATAATAATTATACCCTTGACTGCTTCTCATTTTCCAAATATGCTTCTACATAATTATCATCCATCCTTTACATAACCATGTTTCTACTAAAAATATAAGAAATAGAAAACAACTTATCTATATTGATAGCACCTTTCAATATCTCCTCATAATGTGAAAATAGTATACAACCCAATTACCATCAAAATCATGCACTAAGGCCAAAAAATTAGCGATAAATGTTTCCTTCAGTATTTCATATATAATCTGTTTCATGAATCAATAACATTGTAATTGTTTCCTCATAATCAATAGTAAATTATTCATCATATGATGTAAAATTTATAAATTTCTATTCCATTTCACATCTTTTCATTAGAGAAATATGTCATTGATATAATATCACTTTAAATTTACTCAATTATATGATTTCCATTTATTCCTCCTTACTAGGTTTATAATTCAATGACCATAATTGATCAAAATCATACTTTATATGATAAATAACAATGTCTACCTTATCTCTTTTACACATTATAAGGAAAATAATAACTTCTCAAGAGCCATTAGGTAATTATATTCCACAAATGGAATATAGGTTCAATTGATAAAATAATTTATTTCATTATTTAGAGAAGCAATGTAACATCCCAACTAAATTACCCCAATTTTATTTTCTATTTTATTATAATTCCAATTAATAAAAGAGTTAGTTTTTGGATTGATTAAATAGTTTAGTAGTATTGTGAGTCTACATACTTACTTAATCCTAAAATTACATTTCAAAACAAAAAATATGACACAACATTCTACTGATAAAACTATTATTTCTACAAGAGTACCCCTAGAATCATTAATAGTTCACTTTTTGTTATCATTTGGAGTGGAAAACATAATAAAGTTTGAGATAAAATTATTAGTAAGGAAAATCATTCGATGGAAGCTATCACATAAAAAATAAATCATGAATAATATTATAGAGAGAAATAAAAATCAAATATTTCATATAACTAATATCATAATAGGATTGAAATTCATAGATGTCATAACAATATAAATAATAACATGGATAAAAAAACTAGTTTAATATTGATAGAATAAATTATTCTAAACATCATATTCATATCATCCATGATTTATGAAAAGACATCACACATAATTTCGTATGGAATATGCCAAATACCAAAGAATGTTTCACTAATGAGACTTAATAATGCATTGGTAGTATCTAACAGGCCCTACCTATCTCTTAACTAGTTGAATGTCCCAAAGGCCTTTTTTTATTTTTTATAATCCAGTTTTCAAGGGGTGAGGTGGAACCCTTACAAGTACTGAAGTCTTAGGGACAAGTACATGACCCGTATGTCTTAGAGGAAATCACCCAGATAAAAAAACAAGGAATTGATCCTTCCCATCACGTTTCATGATATAAACACTCCCCATTTGCATGGTTGGTCAGCTAGTAATACTGTTTTGAGCTGAAAAGGCCCATTATTGATGGAAATTCTATACCCTCTTGTTCTTCCAATTTCAGTTAGATCTAATCTGGTCAATGTTCCTGATTTTATCTTCATCAAGAGCCTTATCTCGTGTAGTCTGACTAGTATATTTTCATAGTCATGTTTCTTGAAGGCCTTGAGGTCTCCCGAAGGCGTTGAGAAACAACTCGTCCAATGGACTTTTGTGGACTGAAAGCCTTACAGAACCCAAGGAACAAACCATTAGCCCAATGGCCGAGATGGATAAATAGTTCTGCATGCCAGAGTACCTAATAGTTCCTACTATAGTTCCAGCTACATTACTGATATAGTTCCCACTACATTACTGCTACAGTAACCCAAAAATATGTCTCCATCTATATTTGATACCGGGTCTTATAACTAGTATAATGCATACATCATATGAATTGGGTCAATAAAAATTCAATACATAATAAATATGAATATTTGTATTAAAAACAAAATAGGGAATATAATAATATTTTCTCCAATTAATAAATATAAAATGATAATAATCTATCCAAATTAATATTATTGATTGTATAAATTGATAATATATTATGTAAATCATATGAATCACTAAATCATGTTGGGATGATGAAAATACATTAAGATTATCACTAGGAAACTTCATGAGGAGAGTAACCTATTCATTTTTGAAATTCATGATATTAAATTATAAAAAATTTCAAAATATTAGAAAAATAATATATATTTAGAAGAATAATGGAAATACGTAAACGAATATTCAATGTAAATAATATTCATGATGATGGGAAAATATGTTATTGTGGTAAAAATTAAAATATTGATTCCATTCACACAGTTGAAAAAAAGTACCTCATTTAGAAAATAAAGGAAAATTATTTTTAATCCTTTTTAATTATTATCAAGAAATGGTAAAAATATATTTAATCAGTCAATATTGGATATTAAAAACATTAATTAAAATATTTTAAAGAAAATATTGGCATAGATAAAAAAATTTATCAATTGTAATTAAAAACAAATTTGGTTTCCCTTAAAAACATTGTTTTTGTTTATATCAATACTAATGTAAGAAAAAATGGACCAAAAACATGAAACCATAAGTAATAAATATATTATGAAAAAAAATAATTTTATATTGATATAAATATCATACAAATAATATAATTTCAACTTTAAAAATCTTGAATAAATATGAGATTTTTAATTAAATTGTTACAACATTGGTAACATTATAATCCAAAATCCATCGATGCAATAATTTTAATTCTACCATTAAATAACATTAATTGAAAAGGATTCATGATATAACATGTCAATGGGGGTAGTATACAATCATCCAAAACATAAATAGGTACATAAAATTTAACATGTCTCACAAAAAAATATCGACACGAAGAATCCTTAAAATGATCAAAACAACGAATTTAGAATTAATCAATGTAGTGATTAAAAGCAACACATTGTAACATCCTAGGTAAATAAATAATAATACATTGTTCATATTTGTTAATATTTTTGAGTTGAATATTAATTTTAATTTGAAGTGGTATCTATGTTTGATAGCATACCTGATACACTGCAACGAGTTTCATTGAAATCTTACGTTGCACACTAACAATATAATATTATTTTTTATATAGTAGTTAAATCCTAACCATTGTACTGGTGGGAATAAACATAACTAACTAAAATATGATTTTACATGTTTTTGAAATGTTTTTACATTTTTTCAGTTAAAGTTAGATGCTTAAAAAAAGAAAAGAATTCGATTTTAAGCATAAATACTCTAATATTCATTTAAAGTTCGATTTACCACCTTTTAATGGAGAACCATCATTAAATATATTTTTGGTAACTTGTTTAAGTTATATTTGGAAAAATAAAATTCTTTTTTAGAATTGAGACACCAAAATTTATTTTGGGTAATTTTTTGGTATTTTTCTAATAAAATTCATTTTTTAATGAATAGAGAAAAATAATATATTTTAATTCAAAACATCCATTTCATATAATTTATTTATATGTTTATATTATCTTTTTAATTGGTTTTAAATTGTAATTATAATATATTTTTACCATTTAATCCAATTTTTGTCATTGGAATTAATTTCACTATTAAAATATGACATAAACATGTGTCAATATTTTGATTGTTGTTGTTTCTTAAAAACACGCTATCTATTTTAACAACAAGAATTAATTTGAAATTAATTAATGAATCTTTTATATTTATAATTTGTTAAAATAGAAAAAAAATTTAAATTCGGTATATCAAATATATCTTAGGCTGATTTTTTGGAAGATTTTTAAAAAACATCTCTTTTTGATGAATAGTGAAACCACTTAGTAGAAGTTAAAAAACTACCTTTCCCATTTAAATGTAATTTTACCACTTCTGTGAATTAAATTTTGAAACTCCAACATACATGGTTGTTATTAGTAAGAAAAAGTTTCTTCAATAATATGAAAATAATTTTTGGTGAATGATAACTTTTGACTTTTATTTACCACGGTTAAAGGTAAATATAGTAATTATGGGGAAAAGGATATTATAATAATTTAAAATTACCATAACACTAGTTATAAGAATATTTTATCAGTAATGGCTGACCATAGGCATCCTTGGGTCGATTTTGGTACCCCATGGAGCCACATATGAATGATAATGACACTTTATTTTAATTTACATAAAGTAAAGGCAAAAATGACATAAACAAATATATCTTTCTAAATTAATTTTTACATGATATTATATAAGTTATAATTTATACTATAAATATTCATTATAAAGATAAAATGTTTTCCTACATAATGGTATTTTTTTATAATTTTCAGACATCAAGTAAATTAAATTATGTATGCCACAATAATGAGGCAGTGTTTACCTCACTACTAAATGATTTAAATAAATAATATTATAAATATTAAAATATCATAAAAAAATCTATTAAATTATTATTGGATGAATTTATTTAGACCATGAGTCATGTTATATTGTAACATAATGATTTTTGGATCTCTACAAACCAATTATCATTATATAATAAAATAATATTAGCACACTTTCCTAAAGAGCCCCTCCTCCCCCTTATAAAAATCCCTCAATTCTAGCCCATTCCTCACACCTCTCAAGAATTTTTCTTCATCAAAACTCTACCCAAATAATCTCTCAAGATCCTTCTCCTATTCCTAGAATCCTTACACTAGGCATAAGGCACTTCAAGAAGTCATTTTGGTTCACACCAAAGGGAGTTACCCCAATTAAAGATAACGATTTCTCTTAACTTTATTTATTTTATTTTACTTCTTCAAACCCGAAACACTTTTTTCCCTTATTTTATAACAAAAAAAGTATCCTCAATATAATAATATGTTATTATGAGAAGGAATCTAAATATACTTACACACACCTCCATATAATGGGTGAAGAACATATAGTTTCCGTGGATGACAAACTAACACCCTGTGAAACAATGATTTTTCAATTATGTCCCACAACCTATCATGGTGTCCATTAAGAAGACACTATATTTATATATGATATTTATTATGTTTATGTTTTATTTATTCTTCTGTATTTCTTTTATATCATTCCTTTATGATTTCAATTATGGGTAAACGTGATAATTTCATTTGAGGAAGTGCGGACTGCCGCTCCCTCAAAGTGATATGATTCGTTAATTCAATATGTTGGATGTATAAAATATGGAGTTAATGATATTATATATGATATTATAATGTAATTAAAATATACCTATGTATAATTATGTTTTAATTCCCTTAAAATAAGAAATTGAAATTAAAGTTGTGTTCATGCGTACGTACAACTTACCGTCTACATGAACGGTGCATTTCATTTCTTACCTCCAAATGATATTTAATGTTATATATATATATATATATAATTATTGGATATATATGATATTTTTTATAGCTTAATAATTATTATCATTCTGGATATAATGGACTATTGACCACATGGACAAGTTGTAAATATAAGGTGTTCATTTTTTACTCAAGTACCAAATATCGACAAAACAAATGTTATTAGATTAAATTATTACATAATGTTTATAACATGGTAATAAATGACATAAAAGGAATAATAAACACAAAAAAGGTTCTTAATCATGTATAAATTCACATTATTTTATTATTTCGGAGATTAAAGTACGACTGAGTCATGTCGGACACGAGGTAAGGGACTTCTTATAAATATCTTTTCATTGAGGCGTATTTTAATACACGACTTTCTTTTATATGATGTATAAACACCTTTGGCATTCATTTAATTCAAAGGGAATCTTTTTCAATGAAGCGTTTTACTAAATGACAAAAAAAATTCTTTTTAATGTAAGTGGTGACAACGAACTTTCCACCGCTATGAGTATTATTTGATCTTTGGCTTCCATAACAAGCTGTAATGTCTTTAAAAGGAAACATAAATACCATATACTCTTTTTTCGTATTTTGGTATTGAAAATTATTTTGAGAATGGATTTATTATTTCAATATCTTGAAATGATATATTGTTATTACAATGGGAGAATTGTTTCTTTCCTTTATATTTATGCTATATGTTATGATTATGTTATTGTTCTTGGGAATTTTTTATGTATATAGGTTGTTCCATAATAAAACAAAGGTGGGTGAGCCTGAGATAGCAATCTAATGCATTGGGTAACGTGATGGAGGAAACCGTGAATGTTTCACCTAAGAAAGTTATGGAATATAATGTGATGGGTATTCCAAAGTAACTCCCTATATAGCTATGATAGATACAATGTATGTATTTTATAGATGCCATAAGTTACCTTTATGATTTATGATTTCTATGTGTTATTTATAATTCTTATTATTTCATGAGTTAAGTAAAAGAGTTTATGTTTTGTAGTTATTTATGAACTAATGTTTTATTTCATTGTTTTATAACCCTTAATGAGATTTTTAATGCTCATACCATCTTTTGAAATGTTTTTCACAGGACTTAAAGTTGAATAGGGTCAAGGATTGGATCAAAGAAAATTCATGCTGTCTAAAACATTAAACTATGCATGACTCTTTTTTTCATGAGTTTTTCATTTATGAAAAAATGGAAACTGATTAGAAGTGTATACTATGTAATCTTTTGAGATGTAATAGTTATGTCCTAATTCTCTAAAACACTAAACCTGAAAATATCCTCAATGTGAATTTTTCATTTTATTCAATATTATGAAAATGTTTATGGTCGGGTCCTTTTATTTGGTATCAGAGAACAGTTTAGATAACATTAGAAGTTATCTATTTTTTAAATTGATATCCATAAATTAATTTAAAGATATGGAATTTATAGATTACCTTGTTGCTTTGTATAAGATATTTATGTGTTCTGGGTAGCTATATTGGGATGACATCAGGAGGAATACAAATTTCCAAATCAGTGACCTGAGATGGTTGGAATCGGAACTGAATAGTTTGTTGTAGTTATGGAACAGTTGAATCAGGATATAAATGGTTGTGGTATCCATGCACAAGATCATCATGATCAACCGTAGAGGAACATTTCAGAATTAGAGAATTTTAATAGGCAACATCTCCCATCATTCCGAGGATAATCTAACCATGTCCTAGAAGAATGGTGGATTAATGAACTGGAGAAAATTTATGATGTCATGGGGTGTTCATAACAACAAAAGGTTAGCCTTATTGTTTACTTTTTTGGAGGTGAAGCTGATTCGTGGTGGCCATAGGTGAAAAATTTCAGGGATAATGAGGAGATTTATGATCTTTATTGAGATGAACTCAAAGGTACTATTCCTGAGGAATATTTTCCTAAGGTTGTTCATCTTTGAATGGAAAAACAATTCCCAGAATTGAGGTGGGAGGATGACTCAATGGCTGCTTATGAATAAAAATTCACTCGACTAGAATGTTATGCTCCAAATTAAATATGATATATTGATAGTAAAATAAACCATTTTTACTCAATATTAAATCCAAAGTATCAAAGTGATTTAGCTTATCCAGAGTTAAAAGGTTATATAAAACTTGTTTGTTTTGCGGAGAAGGTGGAAATGGTGTTTGCTGATGATTAGGTGTTCTTTCAGAAACCACAGAATAAGAGGTCGAGGTGGAAAGAAAAATGGAAGAACTCTTCAAAGAAGTTTGATGGTAAGATTCTCAAGTTGTCAGTTTGTCAAAAATTTTGTAGAAATCATGTTGGGGAATGTATTTTGAATTATAGTAAGTGCTACTGATGTGGTAAAATGTGACATAAGGCTCATAATTGCACTAAAAAAGATCAGGGTAATCTTAAGACAAAATTTGATTTAGAATCAATAATATGTTTTATATGAAATGAAATGGGTCATTATGGAAATGTGTTTCCAGTGAAGAACGCAACTGAGGGAAATCGTCTATACTACAAGCTGAATGTTTTGGTGAAATCCTTTACAACTAATTCAGAAGATGTTGGGCCATAAAATGAATTAGTATCAGGTACACTATTTATTTATTCAGATTTTTTCAATGTGTTGTTTGATTCAGGGTCTACACCCTCTTTCCTTTCTGAGAAGTTTTTTTTAGTATATTGGTAATTCCATCTCATGATATGAATAAAAAAGTTATGGTAAAAACACCTAGAGTAAATTTTCAGACAAAAATAAAACATGAGAACCTTCTTGTCCTTTGGTTCAGAAAGAATCTACCTGGAAACCTATTGTTTTGCCTCTAGTAGAGTTTGATGTTATTTTGGGAATGGATTTGATTTTTGTTTATCATGCTAAGATTGACAGCAGATCTAATGCAGTTTCTTTTCATAATGATTTTCATTTTGTATACAAGAATGAATCATTACTTTTGATAACATATCAGGAAGCTAAAAAATAGTAAAATATGGAAATGAATGTTACCTTGCACAAATTTTTTAAAACAAATGAACTGTTCAGATTAATGATGTGCTAGTGGTAAATGAGTATCTTGATGTTTTTTCTAATGAGTTGCCTGGTATTATACCTGATCAAGAAATTGAATTTACTTTTGACTTAGTTCCTGATGCTAAGAAAAATTCAAATCCCCCTTTTTCTAATGTCTCAAATTGAACATTTAGAGTTAAAGAAGCAATTACAGGAGTTATTAGATAAAGGTTTCATTGGACCTAGAAAATCACCATGGGGTACTCTTGTCTTTTTTGTTAAAAATAATGATGGTTCAATGATACTTTGAATTGATTATAGAGCATTTAATAACATCACTATAAAAAAAGTATCCTTAGCCTCATATTGATGATTTGTTTGATCAACTCAAGGGAGATAAGTATTTTTCGAAGATTGACTTGAGTTCGGGGCACCATCAGTTAAAAGTGAAATATGTAGACATTCTGAAGACCACGTTTCATACTAGATATGGACATTATGAATTTATAGTTATGCCTTTTGGTTTTACCAATACACCTACTGTATTCATGGAACTTATGAATAGAATTTTCGGTGAGTTCTTCGATAAGTTTTTGGTTGTGTTCATTGATGATATTTTGGTTTGTTATAAAACTAAAGAGATGCATGAAAATAATTTAAGGGTTTTATTTCAAAACTTTAATGAAAAATACTATTTGGGAAATTCAGCATGTGTGGGTTTTGGTTCCAAAAAAATTCTTTCCTAGGTCACATTGTTTCAAAAAATGTCATAACAGTTGATCCTTCTAAAACCACTGTTATTGAAGAATGGCCAAGACCCATAGATATAAATGAGGACTTTAGTTTCCTTTTTTTTGATATTTATTACCAATGTTTTGTAGAATATTTTTCACCGTTATCTAGTCCAATGACTATGTTAACTCAAAAAGGTTTTAAGTTCATTTGGAAAAAATAATGTGATGATTGGTTTCAGAAATTGAAAAGATCGGTGAGCGCTCTAGTTTTAGCACTACCTTCCAGAAATGGTTTGTTTGTTATTTATAGCGATGCTTCATTGAAGTGACTTGGTTGTGTCCAAATGCATAATGATTTGGTAATTTCTTATGCTTCACGTCAGTGAAGCCATGTGATTTAAATTACTCTACACATGATTTGGGATTATATGATGTTGTTTTTTCTTTAAAAAATTGAAGACATCATTTTATAGAGTAAAATGTGAAATATATACTAACCATACATGTTTAAATTATATATCCAATTAGAATGAATTGAACATGAGACAGAGGAGATATCTAGAATTAATCAAGGATTATGATTACATGACCCTTTACTATCCATGAAAAGAAAATTAAGTTTTTGATGCTTTGATTCAGAAATGTAATGATACATTAACAATGATATGTTTAGAACAAGATCCTTGGTTTTTTGATTTGATAAACTTTTTAATATATGTTTTTATTGCAGAAAATTCACCGGTTTTGTTTCAAGTATTATTGAAATCATCTCTTTTAGATATTATTAATCAAGCGCAGAAGGAAGACAGTGAGTTATAGAAAAATATAGAGTTGGTTCAAAATGGTATGTTGCCTAATTTTAATGTTGATAATGATTCTGTTTTGAGGTTTGTGAAAATATTATGTGTGATTTCTGATTCACAGATGAATAATGAGTTTTTATGTGAAGCTCATAGTTCCCCGTTTTCAGTTCATCATTGCAGTACTATGATGTACAGAGATCATCCGGAGTATTAATGGTGGGATGGAATGAAAAAAGTTATTGTTGATTTTAGTGTGAATTTCTTGACTTGTCAGTAGGTTAAAACAGAGGGGCAGTTACCAAAAGGGATGTTTTAGACATTACTGGTGCCAGAGTGGAAAAGGGAAAATATATCGATGGACTTCATTGTGGGATTACTGAAGACATCTCCAAATAACAATGCAATATGGGTTATTTTTGATGAATTGACTAAATCTAAAAATTTACATTCAATTAGAGATACATTGTCTCTAGATCAACTTTCTTGGTTGTATGTTAAAGAGATAGTCAGGTTACATATATTTCTCCTTATTACTGTATCTGATCATGATCTCATGTTTACTTCTAACTTTTGGAAAGGCCTTTAGTAGTTGTTGGGTACTAGATTAAATTTTAGTACAGTTTTTCATCCTCAATAAGATGGGAAGTCCGAACAAACAATTCAGACCTTGGAGGATACGCTATGTGGTTGTTCACTGGATTACCATGGATGTTGGGACTAACATATTTATTTAGTTTAATTTTCATATAGTAAAAGTTTTCATTCCTGTATACAGATGGATCCATTTGAGCCATTATATGGAAATCATTGTCGAACTCTAGCTTTTTTGGATGAAGTAGGTGGATGGAAGCTGATTGGACCAGAATTGGTAGAAGATATGGCAGAAATGGTTCAGTTGATTTAGAAGAAGATGAGAATAGCTCAGTGTAGGACGAAAATTTATGTGGATAACCGGAGGAAGGATATCTCTTTTGAGGTAGGTGATCATGTCTTTCTCAAAGATTCTCCATGTAAATGTGTGATGCGTTTTGGTAAGAAGGGAAAGTTGAGTCCGAGGTTCATTAGACCATATGAAATCCTTGAGAAAATTGGATCAGTTGCGTACAAAGTGTCTTTACCTCCATGTGTATCCCAGGTACAGAAAGTTTATCGTGTTTCAATGTTGAGAAAGTATATACTAGTTCCATCCCATATTTTGATCTTAGAGGTAGTTCAGTTGGAAGATAATATCTCTTATGAGGAACAACCTGTCCAGATTCTTAATCGAAGAGAGAAATTGTTGTGGAATAACGTAATTCACCCGGTAAAGATTTTTTTTGGAAAACCGATGTGGTTGAAGGGGTAACGTGGGAATATGAAAATTCTTTGAGGGATAATACCCCCACTTATTTTGATAAGTAAAATTGTGAGGACACAATTTCCAAAAGGGGGGAAGGATGTAACATTCCAGGTAAATAAATAATAATACATTGTTCATATTTATTAATAGTTGTGAATTAAATATTAATTTTACTTTAAAAGGGTTTATATTTTCAATAGCGTACCTGATATGCAACCACGAGTTTCTTTGAAATCTTACATTGCACACTAACAATATAATAATATTTTTTAAATGGTAGTTAACACCTAGCTGTTTTAATGGCAGGAATAAACAGATCTGACTACAATATTATTATACATGTGTTTGAAATGTTTTTACATTTATCCAATAAAATTTAGAATCTTAAAATAAGAAAAGAATTCCATTTTAAGCTTAAATACTCTAAAATTCCCTAAAAGGTGGATTTACTGCCTTTTAATGAAGAACCCCATTTAAATCTAGATTTGTAAACTTTTATATATTCTATTTGACCAAATAAAATTCTTCAATATAATCAGGACACAAAAAATATACTTTGGGTAATGTTTTGGTATTTTTATGATAAAATTCATTTTTTATTTAATAGTGAAAAATAATGTATTTTAATTCAAAACATAATTTTAATGTTATTTATTTATATGGTTATATTATCTTTTTAATTTTTTTTAAAGTGTAATTAGAATATATTCTTATCATTTAATCAATTTTTGTTCATTTTAATTAATTTCACTTTGAATCTGGTCATAAACAAGTGTCAATCTTTTGATAGTTATTGTTTCTCAAAAACACGTTATTTGTTTTAACAACAAGAATTAATTTTACATTAATTAATGAAACATATAAGTTAATAATTTGATCAAATAGACATAATTTTAGAATTTTGAATATCAAAAATATCTTAGGCTGAATTTTTTATAGTTTTCTAAAAAACATCAATTTTTGATGAATAGTTAAACCACTTAGTATTCGTTAAAAACCCGATTTTTTATTTTAAATGAAACTGTTCCACATCTGTGAATTGAATTTTGAAAATATGACCTACATGGTAGTTATTAGTATGTAAAATATGGTTCAATAAGATGAAAATAATATTTTGTGAATAGTAACTTTTAACTTTTATTTTCCGTGGTTAAAGGTAAATAGAGTAATTCAAGTTAAAAAGAATATTATAATACTTTAAAATTAACACCTGTCCTAACCTTATTTAATGAGTAATTTCTGACCATGGGAATCATTGGGGTGATTTTGGGACCCCATGTAGCCACTTATGAATGATAATGACACTTTATTTTAATTAACTTAATGTAAAGGAAAAAATGACAATAAAATATCTCTTTTTAATTTAATTTTTTACATGGTGTTATATAAGTTATATTTTCGACCATAAATATTAATTGGAAATATAAATAGATTTCCTACATCATGGTAGTTTTTTTATAATTTTCAAACATCAAATAAAATAAATTATTTATCACACAATAATGATGCTGTGTTTACCTCATTAATAAATGATTTAAATAAATAAGATTATAAATATTAAAAAAACATCCAAAACCTATCCAATTATTATTGGATGAATTTATTTCCCTCATGAGTCATATTATATTCTATATTAATGTGTTTTGGACTTTTACAAACCGAATATCATTATATAATTAAATAATAATATCACACATTCCTAAATAGCCCCTCCCCCCTTATAAAAATCCCTCACTTATAACCCATTCCTCACACCTCTAAAGCCTTTTGAATCATCGAAACTCTGCCCTAATAATCTCTCAGTATCCCTATCCTCCTTCTAGAAGCCTTACCTTATGCATAAGGCACATCAAGAAGTCATTTTGCTTCCTACCAAAGGGTGTTACCCAAATTAAATGTAACAGTTTCTCTTAACTTCTTTTCTTTTATTTTACTTCTTGAACCCCTGAAATATTTTTTCCAATATTTTATAACAAGATCAGTATCCTCAATATACTAGTATGTTTTTATTAGAATTATTTTAACTACACTTACACACACCTCCATCTAATGCGTGAACAACATACTGTTTCGGTTGATGTAAAACTAACGCATTGTGAAACGATGATTGTTCGATTATCACCTACTGCCTATCATGGTGTCCATTAAGATGAAACTATATTTATATATGATATATATTATTTTTATGTTTTATTTATGCTTTGGTATTTTTCTTTTATATCATAATTTATGGTTTTCATTATGGGTTAACGCGATAATTTCATTTGAGGAAGTGCGGACTACCGCCCCCCAAAGTGATATGAATCGTTAATGCCACATGTGGGATGTATAAATGACGGAGTTAATGATATTATATATGATAATATATTTTAATTATAATATACCTATTTTTAATTCTGTTTTAATTATATTAAAATAAGAAATCGAAATTAAAGTAGCGTTCATGCGTACGTATGACTTACCATCTCCATGAACGGTGCATTTCATTTCTTACGTCAAAATGATATGTACTGTTATAAATAAATAAATATATTATATATATATATATATATTATATATATGATATCTAAATAATAAATATCATTCTAGATATAATAGACTATTGACAATATGGAAAACTTGTAAATATAAGGTGTTCATTTTTTACTGAAGTACCAAATATTGAAAAAATAAATGTTATTAACATAAATGATTTCATAATTTCAATGACATGGTAATAAGTGATATAAAAGAAATAATAAACTTGAAAGAGGTTCTTAAGAAAGTATAAATTATCTTTAGATTATTATAAAGATATTAAAGAACAATCGAGTCCAGTCTCACACGAGGTAAGGGACTTCATCTCAATCTCATTTAAGTGAGGAATATTTTAATACATGACATTCTTTTATATGTTGTATAAACACCGTTGAATTTTCATTTTATTCAAAGGGAATCTTTTTCTATGAATCATTTTACTAAACGTCAAAAAAAAATTTCTTTTTAATGCAAGTGGTGACAACGACCTTTCCACCACCACGTGTATTATTTGGTCTTTGTATTCCTTAACAAGCCATAATGTTTTTAAAAGGAAAAATAAATACCATATACACTTTTTACGTATTTTGTTATTGAAAATGATTTTGATAATGGATTTATTATTTCAATATCTTGAAATTATATATTGTTATTACAATGTGGTAATTTTATCTTTCCTTTATACTTATGTTATGTGTCATGATGATGTTCTGGTTCTTGGGCATTGTTTACGTATGTGGGTAGTTTCGTGATAAACCTAGGGCGGTTTAGCCCGAGATAGCTCTCCAATGAATTGGTTAACGTGACAGAGGTAACTGTGAATGTTTCTACTAAGATATTTAGGGAATATACTATGATGGTTATTCCAAAGTAATACCCTATGTAGTTGTGATAGCTACAATTTAAGAATGTTATGGATGACATAAGATACCTTTATGATTTATGATTTCTATTAGTTATTCATAAATATTATAATTTCAAGAGGTAATTAAAAGATTTCAAGTTTTTTATGTATTTATGAAGTTATTTTTCTTTCTTTGTTTTATAACCCTTACTGAGCTTTTTAATGCTCATACAAAGTTTTGAAATGTTTTTCACAGGACATAAAGTTAAATTGGGTTAAAGATGGGATCAATGAATAGTCATGTTGTCTAAAACATAGAACTAGACATGGATCATTTTTTTTTTCAAAAGTGTTTATTTTATGAAAAAATGGAAACTGAGTTGAAGTGTTTATTTGTAATCTTTTGAGATGTAATAGTTATGTCCTAATTATCTAAAACACTAAACCTTAAAAGGTCCTCAATGTGAATTATTGATTTAATTCAATATTATGAAATGTTTAAAGCTATGTCCATATACATATGATGACCCCCTCCATCCTAATATACCTCTCCCTGGATGTAATTAAATGAAGATAGATAATGACCCCCGAGTCTCTCCTCCAGTAGGCCCTAGGTTGATGATAATAACTATGGGTAATGAAATCTATCCAATAGGAGGAATCACCCTTCGTAAAAATAGGATCAAGAGATATGATAAAAAACATGAAATTAAATCATATAAATTAATAGAAAACACAAAACCATACAAAAATTAATGAAAAAAATCAATAGATACAAATAAAAGACTCCATGTAAAAAAAGAATTTCCTATAATAACAACTCAACTTAAGCTCCATCGAAAAATATCAATGTCCAGCAAGGTACACAAAGACATGACCGAAACAATTAAAATAGTTTTTATATATAGGGTGAGCATAAAAGTATAAAAATTAGGATCATACCCATTTCCCAAGTGTACATGTGATAGAAACATACTCATGCACTAGTAAACAAACAATAGAACCAACAAACGCCTAATATGGCCAACTAACCAATCCCTCCATCACTATAGACCGGTCACCCTATCATCCATCCAATATAATAACATAGTATCAAGAATATAAATTAAATGATATATTGATATGATACAATACCCCAAAAATGGGTTTAAGAAAATTATACTATCTCACACCATCACACCGCTAACTCACCACACTCCAATTATCACTACCACTGATTCTAGAAAATGAAATACCCCACAAAACCACCACACATTCAACATAAACCCACTATCAACTACTAGTTTCACCATTTAAAAAAATAATAGTTACTAATTAATATCATTTACTAAGTCATTATATTCCAAATTTTTACATCTGATCCATTTATCATACAATCCATTTAATCGAATTTCCACATATCAATTTTCAACCCTTTTATTATTCATTTTCAACACATAATATTTCATTTCTGTATTAAATTTTTTTCCAAGGATAACTAGGAAACTAACATAGTTGAACCACAAAACATCTCACCCATTACACATAGAACATTATCATAAATCCATATTAGAAAAGATAATTAATTTCAAAAATAAACCATCTCTCTCACAGAACATCACAGCCCCCAGACACTATCGTACACATCAAAACACCCAAACATCAAAATTTCCCACCATAACCTCCAGCCACATTACAACACAAAAATAACCACAATACCTTCCACACCATACTTCATGAAAAAACTATTCTATTACTACCCCCACAAATCTTATAATCCATCTAGCCACCATTATAAATACACAATATCCCCCAACACACAAGGAACACCAATAAGCACAACACACAATGCATATCATCCTAACGTTCACAAATTATTCAATTGAATTCTGTATTTATCATCATTATTATAAAGGTTTATTATCCTAAAAACATTATTTCCATGGGAAAACATTTATTATCCATATGTGTGTTATTTTTCCATTTATATAGTCCTTATGAAAATAATAAATCAATGTTTTTAAACATACTCATGAACTAAAACAAACTAATGGCTCCCAATAAAAACTATTTTCATTATTGAAATAAGTACGCATAATATCATAAATAATATCATCAAATTAGTTGAAAAAAGAGATTACTCCCAATCCCCAATAATTTAAAATTTTCCTATTAATTATATTTATTTATCCAACCCTTTCTATCTATGCAATGGAATGAAAAAGAAAGGAATCGCCACACATGGGAATAAAATTTGTGAAGAATTTGGATCACATAACACAAGGAATATTTTATATTTCATTGTATCTAATTGGTTAAAAAATTCCTAAAAACACACAATTGGAAACCATAGATCAACTAGAACATTAGAAATGGGGTTATAAAAAAATCCAAACACTCCCCAAAATAACATATGATCATCATAGAAAATTCAAGAAAGGAGAATATAATGCAACAAGGTAAAAGAGGGAATAACTCACCATTGAGCAATTAGAAGAAACAATTAAAACCTATTGATCAATGTAAATGGATATGGGATAGACGTTCCTCCTAATGTATTAAGGGTTATCCCAAAAACCAAGAGTATAATATTAATGAATAAAATGGTTAGACCTAATGAAGAATCTATAAATAGGATATAAGTTGCGTTATGTGAATTCAATATTCAAATCAAGAATTCAACATGGTCTATGAAATAAAGTATGTGAGTAATATTCATGGTCTGTATTCAATATATATTTTTCTTCTTCTAGAAATTAAGGGACCCAAAATGAATTAAAAAATTATGGGAATTCACCTTTAACATCATTAGCTTAGTTAATGCACTAATCTTCAATCATGTACAAATAGTGAATCAACAGCCACACAAGTCCACAACCCAAACACATGTCACGAAACCCCCTTTCAGGACATAAATTCTATGTTACGGTTTAGTAATAGTTCGTTCCTCCAAAAAACTACCTCAGTTATCCCCTAAAGCACTAATACAATCCAAAATTTTAGGTAAATGGGTTAGGAAGGAATAAATAATTACATTAGCAACCCCAAAAATGAATATAATCCTTGGTAATCAAAGTAAATAATATAAATAATGTAAAGGGTCTAAACAACCACCCTATAAGATAACACTCTATGTTCATATTGTGACTAAAATTTTAGTACCACCAAAACACACGAAACAAGAAAACCTAGATAATACATAACCAAACCACATCACGGTCACCATCTAGAGACAACACTACACCATCTAACACAATCTATAATCCATATTTTTTAAATATAACCATGCTATAAACCTTTCATCCCTCATATATCCTAATCTTGAATCTTCCAAAATCAACACACATCAATTAACAAAGAAAAAATAAATTAATTATATCACCCATATCAAGATATCATATTATATGGGTTGTACATACTCACATGCATGGTTATAAATGTTTCATATCATAATGTGTTTTGGTATTTAATATCTTTCTCCCATTCACATATTATAGATTTGTTACCACACATCACTTTATAAGGTAAATGACACATAATAAAACTGGTAGATCCAAACATCACACCAACAAGCATAAAAGAAAAAATAAGAGCTCAAAAAATATTCCTACTGGGAACTCAACCGGGTCTCTCACTACCATGTACTCTCCTATTGGTCACTATACATCAACAAACCATGAACTATGGGGGTGTTTCATCTAAAAAAAACTTTATGTAGATGATCCTTTAATTCATTTTCCCTCTCCAGAAATGTTGTGTCATCCTCGATATTTAACTCACCCAAGACAATGATGTGAGAGTCATCTTGAAGATTCCAATGAATCTAGGCCATGTGGATGACATATTTGTTCTGGTTTAGTCATATTGAAAGATCCAACACAAATTCAACGGTACCAACATGATAGAACACCTTAAAAGGCCCATCTAACCTATGATAAGGCTTTGTAACCTTTCATATTTACTTTTACCATGAAATGGGGTAACCCAAAAAAAATTTATTCTAAAACCTAAAAATATAAGGGGATTAAATAATAATCAACATAGGCCCTCTGATGGTTATGACCTATCCTATATAGGTTCTAGTTGTAGTGGAAGTGTAGTTGAGTCGTCAACCAAAACTCAAATTTATAGTGATCAATGATTCTTCTGGAATCAATAATATGATGAATCCCAGTATCCACAGAATAAAATAAATTATTTATATAAATAAGAAACAAGATCATAACCTTGAGAGAGGATTAAAAAAATTATTTATAATTAATTTATATAGATTAACAAAATACCTCTAAGGGTTTAATTCTTTATTGATGTATCTGGCCATAGATCAATGGTGGGCCTTTTGTTTCTTTGTAAGGATCAATAGTCGATATCCTTAGGAGGTAATCCAAAAGTTCTCCACAAATCTTTGGATTTGATAAAGTTGCCTTTGAGTTATGTCATGGAAGGTCCTTGTGCTTGTGTCACCCACTACTGATCGCCTTGAGAGCCTCTTATAAAGAGTACTATGATCTAGTGGAGGATGGCTGCTCTCCTTCTTGATATCATTCTTGTAGAAAAATGAATCTCTCTAGGTTTGAGAGACTTTTCTACAAAATTTTGTGCACAAAAAACATTAGATCTATAGCCTATTTCATTCCCCCTTGGATAATAAAATAAAATTATGTAAGTAAAAATTTATTTCACTAGGTAATACTAAATGATTAGCATAAGTTTTGATACGTATTTTTATTATTCCACATCAAACCGCATATCAAATAATAACATAAATACAATTATTTCCATGACATGTTCTTATATTTAAGGTTACAATAAAATATTATTTTAATAAAATAATATTTAATATTATTTTCTCACTAGACCCTTTTACTCGATCTTCCTATCCTTCAAAATATTCATTAGACCTTGAAAAATGACAATTTATTCATTAAATAAATAATTAAATATCACCATATTATTCTATGATAAATAAATAAAATGTGATAAGGCTTACATGAATAATTATTAAAAAATAACTAGGAGTAATATTTATTTAAAAGGATAAATAATAAATTACTTATCTCAGATTCTAGACACACTTAGTGTGTGACACTCTAGACCTCGTTCTCTGTGGCATTAGTCAAGCTGGCCTAAAGTACATGGTTAGCATCTAGGGACATGCAAAGGAACCCAAAGAAAAAGAATTTGTAACACCCCATCCCATGTTACCTAGATTTTGTGCATTATTACATTACATTGGCATGACTACAACAGATCATGTCCTGAAAGACTAATCGGATTTGTAGCCTTGGAATTAATAGATACATACATAAATTTTTCATTCCATTATGAAATAAAACAACAATATAATTGTGTCTCCTTTGCACATACTCAAATTCCATAGCCTATTCCTGTAGGTCAATAATAATGTACTTCTTCATATCCTAGGAAAAATAAAATATAAGAAAGGGGTGACCTCAGATGCTCAGTAAAGATAATAATATAATTGAATCTTTCAAAAATAATCATAAACATTGAAGGAAATGTATAAGACAAAAACACAATTCTATAAAACATAAACTTGAGTATATTATGGAAAATATTAAAAAATAATTCCATTTAATTAATCACATGGATATTATACTAGTAGAATGATCACATGTAATATCAATAGCTAATTCTATAATGATTAAATGCATAATGAAAGACATCATAACCACAAAGTCATGAACACTTTCCAAGACCCTAAATAATTTTTTTTTCAAGGACTTGTTCCAAGACACTAGTTGGTCTCATAAGACCTAATGATGAATTGCGTTAATATATAGGGCCACGCCCGTCAGTTACTAAGTCCAATGCATTCCTCATATGAAAAGAGTGAAACATAATCTAAACATTTGTATTAAAACTAGTATACAAAATGTCAATACCTTAACCACATACCATGAATGGTATAAAAATACCACATCCACAGTCAAACATAACTCAATCAATAAAATATGGAAGATTGTATAAATCAACCACAATAAATAAAAAAATTCAATGAAGGATATTGACAACGTTGAAAATGACTAGTAAAACTCTTTAAGAGAAAGATCCATTTTTATAAAATCATTTAAAAGTCTCAAAATTTATAAAGTAAGTAATTAAAAAACATATTTTATAATCAATGTTTCCCATAATATATTGATAATTTTGAAAGGAATTTTAATTTCAAATCGTTCATGTCCACATAAATAAATACTGAAAACAATTTTTAAAACATGGACATTAATGAGAAAGATTTAGAAGAATAAATATTTACAACGATATTTTATTTAAAGGGGTCACAATAAAATGAGAGACACTTGAATACAAATAATTGAGAAATGGAATTAATTAAAACATTATAATATCATGATAATAAAGGGATTTGTGTTATAATTTTTCAATGGAAATTATATACACCATATAAAGGTTAATTGGTTCATAACAATAAAGAAGTTTCAATGGAATGTAAATTGAGAAAAAATAAATTATAGAGATTGTATACTTATATTATAGAAAAAATAAATGAAATAATTATGTTTGAAAAATATAAATACACTAGATATGATATTATATTCAGTAAAAATCAATTAGAGGACATTCACAAATATTATACTAAAAACAAAACCATTGACTTGGATGTTTAACTCAATGAATGGAAATGTAGTTATGACTACCCATAATAAGTTCATATCAATGACATGAGAATTTATCAATGGGGTGATTATGTGTATCAACATTATTTCTACAAAAATGGGAGTGTAATTTACTACATAAATAAATAAATAGTGATTCCATGCAAAATCATGGTGTAAAATAATCAATGAATTATGCATAAAACCTAATAAGTGGAAATTGATATTTGATATTCCCTTATCGATTTGGTAACATATGAAATATACACCCCATTATGGAAGGATCATAATACTAATATCTAAATACCCATAAATTAAATTATATTACACAAACAATTCAATCATGGAAATTACATAAACCACAGAAAAAGAAATAGTGGAAAATATAGGATGAATCTCATGGGAATAAAAAGTGAGATGAAAACCCCTTACTGATTTGGTAACATACGAAATATACACCCCATGAAACAAGGATAACAAAATGAAGATGTAAATAACCATAAATTTAAGTATATTATACAAATAATACAAGCATGTGTAGTATGTACACCACATAAAAGGAAAGAGTGGAAAATATAACATGAATCTCACAGTAAGAAAAAATTAGGTGAAAACCCCTTACCGATTTGGAAACATACAAAAAAATACGCCACATGAAATATGGATAATAAAATAAAGATGTAAATACCCATAAATAAAATTATATTACACAATGAATACAATCAAGCATAGTACATACACAATATAAAAGTAAATTTTGGAGAATATAACATGAATCTCATGGGAATAAAAAGTGAGACGAAAACCACTTACCTTGTAATTTTCCTTAGTCGAGGGTACGTTAGCCTCATGTATAATTGATAATGTTTTTTTAATTATAAAATAACCACATTAATAAATATTATATCATATATGATCCTCTACTATTTTTTTATTAATAATATTATAGTAGTATCATTATTTTGGGTGTTAAGCGATTCATTTTCCTTTATATGTTTTGTTACATAAGTCATGTTTTATATGGATAAGATGTATTTTATTCATATCCCTAATGAAATTATATTCTTTAAAATTATTTGTAAACATCAAATGAAAACTATTTTTTAAATGTTATTATGGGGAACGAAATCTCATCGCGTTGTGGAGACGGTAAGTTGTACGTACGCACGAGCAACAATATCATTCAATTGATGGGGAAATAATATGTAATTGGATGGTATATTATATATAAATATTAATTAACATATTATATTTATTATTTACATAAATTATACACATTATTATACCCATTTCAATAATTAAGTGTTGAATAACAAACTACACCCTGACGTGGAGATGGTAAGTCGTACATACATATGTATGGTGACTTTGTCATTCATTGGATGGATAAGATAATGAATATAGTTGTACCATATGTATAATAAAATAACAGTATTTATAAGGTACTATAGGTATTATTTTGTTACGGAAACAACAAATAAAGGGTAAGTTGAAGAAGAAAAGAACATTGAAAGAGGTGATGAATAATTACCTCTTATTAGGGTTCTTCCATTTGATTTGATCAAAAGGGATACTTAGGATGGATTTTTGATCAATGAGTGTACTCTATGATTAAGTGAGATTAGTTGGGAGGTGATTTTATGTGGATATCTATCAGCCAAATGGATTTGGAGGTGTGTATTTTAAATAAGGGGAAGTACCAATTTATAAGATATGTGATGGTCACTTTAGGAAAAGATTGAAATATTAATTTATTATAAAATCATTTTCTATTTGTAATAGCTCTAAAGAGATTTATTTTGAGCCTAATATGGTTTTGGGTTGAAATCGTCCCAACCAATAAGTTTGGTACATGTTTTGGCCACCATATTAACATTATCTTTTAGAATTAACTATTAATTAACGAATTTATCTTTTACCGCATCTTATTGTATTTTTATATTACATTGTTAATAAACATACTACAAATTCCATGAAAACCTAATGTGGTTAATTAATGAAATATCTCACCTTATCTAATCCATTTGTCTAAATCTTATATTTTCTGGAATATTATATCATTTAATAAAATAGTAATTCTTTTAAAAACACATTTATGCCAATTTAAAAAGTGTTTAATATATATTTTTTGTGAAAGTCCTAACAACTTGATTAATTTGATTTTTTTAAATAAACCCAGTCATGTCATATTCAATTCGAAAATTGGTGTATGAAATAAAAACATTCAAATTTTATTTAATTAAATATTTATAATACAATTTATTTTATTTCTTTCATTAATAAGATAATTAATGAATCATCATTGATTCATAAAAAAGTTTAATTATTTAATGTATAGAAATTATAAATAAAATATCATTATATAGGAAACCTTTTTGTCTTTGTAATGAATATTTATAATTGAATTGGACTTATATATAACCATATATTAAAAAAAACTTGTTATTAAAATTTGAATTTTACACTTTTAACTCTTCTTTAAATAAAATATAATAAATTTCATAATCTAATATAGGTGGATCATATAGGATTGTATTTTTTTCCTATATTGATTCTGGTCGATATAAACTTATCCAATACAATAAGGACATGAGTTGGGGTAATTATAATATCATTTTTACCTTTAATTACCGTATTTATTTTTAACATTAGTAAATAAAATTAAAAAGTTACTATTCACCAAAAATTATTTTCATCTTATTGAACCACATTTCTCTTACTGCTATCAACCATGTCTCTCAAATTTTTAAAATTAAATTCACAAAATATGTAAGATTATGTTTTATGAAATTTTTCTAATTGCCTAGAAGGTGGCTAAAAGGCGTTCAAATTTTACATATCTAATCTTATTATAAAATGACTCGAATGAATTACATTGGATTAATATAGGTATTTTGTATCTATTTTTATGTTAAAATAAATTTAAATTAAAAAATAATTATTTAAATTAAATGTCATTTTTAAACATTACCACAAAGTTTTTTCACTATTCATAAAAAGTTGATAGTTTTTTGAAAAATACTAAAAATTCACCCTGTGATAATTTTGATATTCTGAATACAAAAATGTTGTTCATTTTGAAATGTAAAATTTATAAAATTTCAATGATTTGGTATTACTATTCATAACTGCTTTTTAAACGGCTAGTTTGATTGGGCGTGGTGTGCTAGAACTCATAGATGCATACATCGCAAGATATTGAATTTTTGAAAGAGAAGTGTATCGTGGAATCATGGAGTGTTATAGTCTCCCCTCCTTTAATTAAGTTTTTCCTCTCAACATAAACTTGAGATAAAAAATTAGGAGTTTCGTATTTCAAAATATCTTAGTTGAAATGCCACATCAAAAAATGGATTAATGGGGAATCTATTTTAAAATAAAGAAACGTAATTATGAGGGTTACCTTAAATAATACATAATAGGGTTCCATGTAGGAAAACATGGATATGGAAGAGAAAACTAACCATGAAGTTCTAATTAAGAGTGATAAAGAATATTATTAAGTGAAAATTAACAATCTGAAAGCCATAAGATTCGGATGGGTTAAACGGCCTTTGAATATTTAGTTTGAAGAGTAAATGGCCATCATTAATTTAAGTTTCTTTTCATAATGTTGAGTAATTTATTTATGATATTGACTATGAACATAAAGAGATATACATACTTAAGAAGTAGAGTTTCATCCGTTAATAAATTTCTTCTGCAAAATCCTCTTTTATCAAAACAATGAGTATTCAAGATGACATGGTCACAACTAAAGTGCTTGAATCAACTTATAGAGAATCAAATAATCCAACAAATGAACTATATATTTCTCTTTTCTTTAAACATTAACCAAAACCAAAATAGTTAGTACAAGATCAGATGATCCCCCAAAAGGATAATCCTTTAGAGAAAGAAAAACTACTCTTAATCTATAAAATTAAACAAACTATACCCAATGTTCAATAAAGACCATTCAACAAATAATAGTCCTTTAAATTGTTCAATATAATCCAAACATTGTTTGAAAACCAAAAATTCAGAAGTATTTGATCACATAGTCATCCCTGATAAATCATAACATATATCTCCAAATAACATTAAATATTCTTAATGTCACTTACTTAAAAGTAATTAACCTAATAAAATATTCCCTATAGTGAATTAATCATTTCCATAAATAACCCAAATCGCTATAAGTCCACAATAAAAACATAGATTATTCAAAAATAAAAATCCACCATTACTCCTAAAATGAAATCCCATATTTTTCTATTTTCCTTAGACAATATAGTGTTTCCAAAAGATCTAATGTCTTCCAAAATAACATTTATCACTTAATCACCAAATAATTTTCCTATTCTAAGGATATCTATTAGATAAATCATAAGTTTCCAAAATCAACATATTCTTGATATATATATTCATTTAACTACCAATAATTAGACATACTAACCAGGGACATCACGCAGTCCAGTGGTAGGTGATAAATGTATGGCGCACATAGGTTGTAGGTTCGATTCCCATAGTTTCTTCCAACACAACTTCTTTTCACATGGTCTGCGTGTTGTGCTTATTTCAAAAACTATATAATTTTAAAACATTCCCAAAAAAGAGATAAATTTCTCAAAAATAATAATAACATGTTATATGAATAAATATTATCTAATACCTCACATTTTTATCCCAAAAAGTAATAACCTATAATTGTCTCAAATTCAAGGATCATATAGACCATAATTGTTTTTTATAATTATATCCACAAAAGAAAAGATAATTATTCCTCAAATATCATTTTCAGATAACAAAATCCCGGATAACACATATAAGACAAATGTATTCCAAATTAATCCCATCACCGAAGAGCAGTAATACTTTTAAACATTTCACCATCAATTTATTTTTACATAGGTTCTTCCATAACCTAGAGGTTATCCTATATAATAGGTAATTTACTCAGGTAATTCATTGGTCCACTACATATATGAAAAATGACTATAAATGGATTCATAGGATCATTTTTATTTTCATCCAATGTACTATTCATTTTTCCACATCAATTATTTACATTATTTCTTTCTTTCCCAAACATAATTCATTTCTTTGATCCTTTGAGATACTTTCCTCTGTATCTCCATCCACATTTCCAACATGATGGAAATTGAGCTTTATTTTCTCCATGTTTTTCACTACTGGATATCTTATCATTATCCTTCTTTCTATTCATTTTTGAGTTTTGGAGTTGGTTAATGTATATGTTGTTGATCATATTTTTGGAAAACTGATTAGGCATGAATAGGATATCTTTAACTCCCAGAAACATTCAATTTTGTTCCACATTTCCACCATTGTTCCCACCTTGTACATCATGTTCAATGTTACAATGACTTCCATAGAATCTAGCCATTGACTAAAACTAGAAATAATAGTGTGAGTAACAATAGTCTGAAAATAATTTTGAGAATATCGTGTCACCTAATTTTCAATATAAAACACCATAGGATTTAACCAGGGTTATTTATTCTCATCATATATTAAAATACTTAAAATTGGTTTGTAAATAAAATTTTGATTATTCGAAGAATTTCTCCCAGGAGTTTCAAACAAGGTGAGTAGTAAGGAACGTTGTCGTGTACAAGGATGCCCCGGGACAAGCCCAAAACCCCTTGTCAGAGCTTTCACTCCTTGGTGAATCTTTTCCAGAACCAAGTCCACTTGTAGTATCCAGACAGGGATTTATTACATGGAAAACTCACCAAATATCTACATTACATAAATTCTATGATGTTCTTCTATACTAATCCTCAATGTTTATCTTATGGTAATTTTCTCTAATGAGAGTTTTTATAAATCTATTTTCTAAGGTTGGTACTAATATTCCTCTGATACCAACTGTAACACCCCGACCATAGTTACCTAGAGTCGATTCATTATTACATAACATTTTCATGATCACAATAGATCATGTCCCAAAAGATATATAATTTTGGTAGCATTGTAGGTACTAGATACATACATACATTTTACATTACATTATGAAATAAAAAACAACAACATTGTGTCTCCATTGAACACACTCAAATCCATTAGCCTATTCCTAAAGGTCAATCATAGTACATTTATTCATATTCTAGGAAAAATAAAACATAATAAATGGGTAAGCTAAGATGCCCAGAAAGAATGAAAATAAAACAAAATCTTTCATTAATAACCATAGACATTGAAGGAAATTTATAAGACTAAAACGCAAGCCTTTTAATCTTAAACATCAGTATAATATAGAAAAGTTGAATAATTCCATTTACTTATTCAAATGGGTATTCTACTAGTCTAATGATCACATTTAATATCAATAGCTAATTTCATAATGATGGAATGCATAATGACGGACATCATAACCACAAATTCAAGGCCTCATGCCAAGACCCTTAATAAAAATGTTGTCAAGGCCTTGTCCCCAGACACTAGTTTTTCTCATGAAACCCACTGATTCATTGATGAGAAATAGTGGGTCATGCTCGTCGCTTACTAAGTCTAATTCATTTATCATATGAAAAGGGTAAAACATAATCAAAAAATTCGTATTAAATCAAGCATAGGAAATACCAATAAATTAACCTCAAACCATGAATGGTATAAAAATTTCAAATCCATAGTCAACCATAACTCATTAAATACAATACAGAAGATTGTATGAGACAACTTCAAACATGAATAATATTCAATGAAGGATATTGACATAGTTTAAAATGATTAGTAATACTCTTTGAGAGAAATATTCATTTTTATGAAATAATTTAAAAGTCTCAGAATTTATAAAGGATATCATTTAAAAAAATATTTTTGAATCAAGTGTCCCAGAACACTTTGAATCATTTGAATGGAATTTTAATTTCAAAACATTCATTTCCATATAAATGAATCCTTAAAACTATTTTTAAAACACGGACATTAATGAGAATGATTTAGAAGAATAAATCCTTAAAACAATATTTTAGTTAATGTGTTCATAACCAAATTAAAGACCCTTGAATACAAATAATTGAGGAATGGATTTAATAAAACATTATAATATCATGTGAATAAATGGATTCATGATATAATATGTCAAAGGAATGTATATACACAATATAAATGTGAATTGGTTTATAACCAAAAATAAGTCTCAATGGATTGTAAATTGAGACAAAATCAATTATAAATATTGTATCCCTATAATAAGAATAAATAATTGACATTATTATGTGCGACAAATATAAATACTTTCAATATTACTGGATATTATGTTTAAATCAATCAGAGGTCATTAACACATATTCTTGTAAAAAAAATTATTGACTTGGATGCTTAACTAAATGAATGGAAATTGAGATAAGATTACCCTTATAAGTTTCATATCAATTACTTGAGAATTTATCAATTGGGTGATTACGTGTATTAAAATTATATCCATACAAAGGGGAGTGATCATTATTACATAAATAAAGAAATAGTGACTCCACACATAATCTTGGAATAAAATAATCAACGAAGTGTAACAACCTGATATTTTATGAGAATTATTCTTTTTAATTTATGTCTTGTGTTATATGCTACACCAATAGAAGCTTGCACTACCCACATCCCTGACTTGGCTTGCATTACACGCAATCACGACCTTCCTCGATAGCGTGTGTAGTACGCAATACGAGGTTTCACTAAACAATGATATATTATTATAATATTATTATGGACTAGCCGTTATGAATAGTATTAACAAGATTTTAAATTTTATAATATCATTATTCATCTTACACATTTTCTAAAACATGGTATGTGATCAAAATAATTTTTTTGGGAAAAATAAATATTTTTCAAAAAATGTAGTTTTGTCGCCTTTTGATGGAGTACCAACTTTAAATATAGTTTTTAATAAGTTTATAAGTTCAATTTGGAAAAATAAAATTCTTATTTTGAATTATCATATAAAAATTTAATTTCGATAAATTTTTCATATTTTTCTGATAACTTTCATATTTTAATGAATGGTAAAAACACGCTATATTTTAATTATAAACAACTTTTTTAATTACAGTACGTTATATGGTTAAATTATAATATTGAATGGTTTTAAAGTATAAATATAATATATTTTTATATTTTAATATAATTTATGTCATTACAATTAATTTTACACTTAATTCATAGGTAAAAACATTTCAATCTTTGGCAATGTTTTATCTTTTAAAACTCATTTTCTTAACAACAAGATTAATTTTAAATTACTTACTGCAACTTCTGTGTTTTGAATTTTGAAAAATGGATTCCATATTTAAATTAATTGGGTCTAAATTATGTTAATAGTTTACTTTTATTTTTTTTGATATTATGAATAGTAACTATGGTAATTTTAATTTACTATAGTTAAATGTAAATCGGGTAATTATGGTTAAAAATAAGATTGTAAAATTACCCTAAGACCTACGAAAATTCTATTGGATGACTAAAAGTCAACCCATATCACCTAAGGGTCAGAATATATTAATTTAATGGACATTGGATCATGAAAATAATTTAATTATTATTAAAACCAAATAGAGTGACAACATGTCACTCTCTTAAATATTATATGAATAATAATTTTAATTTAGTGATAAAATTCAAGAAACATAGAACATGAACAGTCTACAGAAATATAATATAATTATCTACATCATGAAAATTTATTTATAGTTTTTATAGATTAAATAATTATCATTAAAGGTGACACAATAGTGATGTTGAAATTATTTTATTGATTGAAATATCAAATAAATGGTTTTAAAAATATTAAAATAAATATTAAATGAACTATTTAATGTGATCCACTAATTTTATAGAAAAATACTACATTTTATGAATCTATTAAAGATTTTAGTTTGAATATATATTCTTTGATGATTTTATTTAAATTCAAATAAATGAATAGTGTCAAAATTGGCCCTTTTGTTATTTTATAAAAATAACATAATATAAATTTTTTTTAAAATCACAAAAATATATAACAACTATAAATAAAAATTTATATGGTCTAAAATGTCATAAATTATCAAATTATGGACAATTCACAACACATAAGTAATTATTTATAACAATTTAAAATTTAGAATCTTGTTACCACAAATAAAATTAAATATATTAAATAAGGATAAACAAAGTTGATAATGTTTAAAATATATTCCCAATATTTATAAATTTTATTGGTTTATGAGATTACAACCCTATCTCATCCAATATACTTATTTGACTCATTTCGTAAGTTTTTATGTGGGGTTTGAGTTTATTATAAATTAATATTTTTGAGGTTTCTAAAGGTGCCCCTATCCTCCCCTATAAAAGTGAACCTCCTCCCTCTCATATTCACAACACTTTGAGCCTTTAATCTCAGAAAAACCCATCCCATTTCTCTTCTACACTTCCCTAGAAACATTCTGGAGGTTCTGGACTTCTCGATATACCAACTCTAGTCTCTTAAGAGGAAGCTTAAAAGAGGTGCATCGAAGACGAGGTAATCTCTTCTACCGATTCTTTCATGTTTCATTCTTCTTCAATTTCTTATTCATTAGTTGTTTAATTATAAAGAAATAACATAAGTATCTCTAATATACTGATATGTTATTATAAATATGAAAAAACCCAATTTCACCTTCTATCCATCCTATGGAAAACAAAATCACCCCGCGTTCGTACGTATGGAATACAGTCTCTACACCGTCGTGTAATATTTTTTTCCACCACCACCTTACATGGATAGGTATAATGGTGTAAAGAATAAATATATATAGATATTATAACATCATACATATTATTATATATTATATCATCCACTCCAATTCCATTCAATAATTATGGTAACGATATCATCGCTCGTGCGTACGTACAGATTACCATCTCCATGACGCGATGAGATTCAATCTCTATGTTAACCATTAAAGAATGATTATAAAGTATATATAATGAATAATTATGGTATATATGACATAATAATGATACTTTATTTATGTTTATGTTGTTTACTTACTTCCATTCAAGTCAATAAGGAAAGGAAAACAACGTTCATGCGTACGTACGGCCTACCGTCTCCATGAATGGTGTGTTTCATTTCATTTATCTATATATTATATATATATATATATACTGAATATATATGATATATAATTCATGTTTCAAATTCTGGAAGTTTTTAAAAAATGATATGAGTAATAATAATATCAAGAACAACAAGTCCAAATACGTACGATAAATGAAACGATTTTACCGAAAACGCTGCTTTAACATGGAATTTACAAAACAATAGGTAATATAAATGATAAGTGAACAATATATGATATCATAATTATTAATATGATTCTTTAATAACTCAATGTAATTATTTAAATCATTATACAGGAGGTTAGGATACGTACGAAGCATATCAGACCAAAGGTAAGGGATAAGTTTTCAATCTCATTTTTATCCGAGATTTCTTATACGTAAGTATTTACTGGGGTTATATTTTTCATCCATGTCCATAAAAATGTTTTTCATAAAGTGCATAATATTTTTCAATGTATTTTTAATGTCAATTTACCCCTATTTTACTTTTACTTTGTATTATGGAAGTAATCTTTCTTTTGTTTACCATACGTGGTATATTTTGACTTTTCTAACAAAAGTACGAGGAGAATGTTTTTTTAACTTATACGGCATGAATGGATTTTTACGGTTTCATAAAGCCTTATTTTCATGATGTCTACTCTACAATATTTCATAGTTATTTTCAATAAAAAAATTACTTTTAATATTGTGTGGAATTTTGTCAAAATAAAATGATTTTTAAGAAGAAAGTATATTTTCCTCATAAATTATTTTCAAGTATTTTATCAAATCCATTTTCCATCAAAGATTACATTATTTCATATGTGTATGTTTCAAGTATAATGTCACTATTATTTATATGGTTTTATTTTTATTACGATGAAATGGTATCCATTTGTTTTATATGGATTATGTCATGATGGGATGATGATTATGAAACCCATTTTATTCTTTGGGTTATGATGAATGATTTATGTTTATTTTCTATCACAAGTAAGAATGATTTCAATATGAGATGGGTGGGACCTATATCACCCTCGAATGCATTGGGTAAAGATTTATATCTCATGATATAGACATGGATGGAATGGTATGTTTATCTGGTTCAGTGATACAGGACTGGAACGAGGGGAGAACTCGATTCAGAAAGGGACTGTGCCACTAAGATGGTCTTTATGGTAATGCCTTGGCTACTATGGAAATAATATCCTGTTCTTAATGGTTTTCCAAAATTAAATGTTTTATTCCCATGCTATTTTATCATTATTGATGTTCCTTTATGACTTATTCCTTGCATAATGTAATGATTTATTTCACAACTCATGATTTTGATGTGTAAACTTTATGTTCATGTTTTGAAGTTCAAATGTATATGGTTTGTTTTATTTTCTCCATGCTTAACGATACTGAGAATTTAAGCTCACCCTTTATATGTTTTCATTTAACCATGATATAAAGAAAGGCTTTAGGAAAGAAAAAAATGGAATATCATTATGGGAGATGATGAAGATATTTCACCACGATTAAAAGATTATATTCTGAGTTTTCAAAGACACTAAACTATTACGGTCCTTTTGTGTCTATTTTTGATATGTATTAATTATTCCGAAAAAGTAATGTAATTTCTATGTACGTCCTGATATGGGTCTCTACAGTTGGTATCGTATGAAAGGTTCAGTCATCCTTTGGAAACTATGATGCGAAAACTTTAGTGAGATCTCTAGAGATATTTCTAAGCTATGTCTATGGATGTCCCTAAGTTTATGTATAAGTATAGGTTATAGTCCTAGAATTACGTTAATAATTTTAGAATTAATACTAAGATGTTATATATTGAAGGTACTTACCCTTTATTATGTTGTTTTGATAGCTTTATTTTTTTCCTCTCACACTATTCTTTTTGGATTTTAGACGATGGCTGGAACCCGAAGGAACCATGTTGAGAAATGTAATGGACAAAGAAATTATTGTCCACCTGAACAAACCAATGTTATGGGTGATGGAGTGACAAATATAATTTCTATACTTATATAAGCTATGAATCATTTTGGACTTCCAAATGTGCAGAGAAGGGAACAATATTCTATTGAGTCCTTCATGAGGCAACGTCCACCTCCTTTTAGTGGGACTTCTAATCTACTTGTTTCTGAACAATGGATCAGTACCATTGAAAAGATGTTTTCCATAATTCTCTGTTCAGAACATGAAAAAGTTATTCTGTATGTTTACCATTTAAAAGGTGAAGCAGACTAATGGGGGACTCTAATTAAGAATACAAGGCCCCAAGATGAAATTTAATGAATGGGATGGGATGAGCTCAAGAACTTATTTTTCAATAAGTACTTCCCTCTTATTCCTCAAACAAAGATGGAAAAAGGAGTTCCTTGAGCTTAATCAAAAGGATGATGAATCTATTGGTATATACGAAGTGAATTTTACAAGGCTTACAAGGTATGCATCTGGCTTTATCATCCAACCTGAATGTAAAGTTGATCAATTCATCAGTGGATTAAAACAAAGTCTTCGAAGGGAATTAGCTATTACAGACTTCAGTAGCTATGAAGAAATTGTGCGTTGTGCTATCAATGTAAAACTGGATGTTGGGGTTACATAACTATCTCATGGTTTTGACAAAAAACAAAATATGGAGTTCAAGGAGAAATCTCAGAACAATGGTGAAAAGATGATGAATGTTTCTTTATGCTCAATGTGTGGAAATAATAATGTTGCAGATTTCTTAAATGGTACTAGAAAATGTTTTAAGTGTGGAAAAGAAGGTCATCGAGTAGTTGAGTGTCAAAGTAATGGGAAAAAGGTAGATAATGGTGTGAATAGAAAAAAAACTACAGAGAATGCTCCACCAACACTTCAATGCTTCAAGTGCAAGGAAATGGGGAATTATAATAATAAATTCCATAATCCATAGGTTAATGATGATCAACACGAGAAACCTCTTAAGGAAAAGGATAAAGGGAATTACCATGAAATCACTATTTGTGATGTCGAGTATGAAAATGATGTTGTGGAATGATTAAGTGTTTATGTAATGGGATTTCAAAATAGAATCATGGAATCTCATTTATGGTATAGTGGAATTTTGGAATATCTTTGTATTGGTTTTCAATAATTATATGGTACTGTTAACGATGAAAAGTGAATGAAATATTTTTTGAAAGAAGATTATATGCACATAATGAAGGGATAAGGATAAAATGAAATGTTTGATAGTATTCATGAGCTCATGACTGATATAAGTACAAAGTGATATCATGGTTTTAGTATATAGAAATTTTGTGATTTTGGTATGTGGAAAGAGATCACTTTTGAAAGAAATCATGTTTTCACTAAGTTTCAATGGTTATTCAGTTTTTTCAAGAGAATACATGATTAAGGTATTCACATATTTGGAATGTGACCAACAAGATATATCTTATGATATATAGGGTATAAATGATGGTATTCACATGCTCGGTAGAAGACATTTTGAAAAATTGTTTTCTTTATACTATGAGATTGTACAAAATTATTTTAGATAAGCCTAAAGATTGGAATGGATTATGTTGGACATAAGTTAGTCTTTTTTAAGGATATAAATTTTTTTGATATTATTTATGGGATGTTATAATATTGTAGTTTTAGTAAAAAGACAACCTGCTGGATGAGAAACATCTCGTCGCGTCAGACAAGGCTGTTGGAATCGAACCCACAACTGAAGTATGGCAGACCTTTATCACCTACCACTAGCCTATAAGAAGTCCCTCATTAGTAGAAACGTGTTTTATTTTATTAAGCGGTATGATAGATGAAGCATAAGTCCATTTTTGGAATCATATACGATTAACCTCACCATAGATGGACTTATGTATATTTGATAACTTTTTCTAACCATTTGTTTGAGATAGATAGAATGACCCATAATTCTATTACATGATCTTCTAACACTTCATGAATGAAAAATTCAACTTAATTTCTTTAAGAGATTAAGTGTAAATTGTTCAAGGCATGAACAACGGTGAGATTGTACCGAAATAAAGATACTATTTCTTCTAATTCAAATTCTTCGACTTTAGAGAAATGATCTGGAAAACCCAAAATATTATCCTAGTGCCCTTATATCTGATGAATTAGATAGTAACTTAGATCATCACAAATTTATGGCTTTTTGATTATTGGATTTTTCATATCCATGTCCTCTACCACTCTTCATCAGAAGTTGATGGTTATATTTCACTTCCATATCCATATTTTCACCTATGTACTCCTCTATGGAAACCGAGTGTTGACTTAATTTGGGTAAATGTTATGTTTTATACTTCACTTTTTAAAATTATGTTTTAGTGTTCCTTTTTACGATGTGGGTTTCTATGAAAGTAAATTTCAAGTAGTAAACCATTTATAACCCCGAAAAATTTTGAGAGTGAAATTCATTTTAAGGGGGTAGAATGTAAAAAACTGAGATTTTATGAGAATTATTCTTTTTAATTGATTTCTTGTGTTTTATGAAACACCTAAGTTATCTAGCACTACAAACATCTCTGACTTGGCTAGCATTACACGCAGTCGCGAACTTCCTCGATAGCGTGTGTAGTACGCAATACAGCGTTTCACTAAACAATGATATATTATTATAATATTATTATGGACTAGCTGTTTTGAAGAGTATTAACTAAATTTTGAATTTTATAACATTATTATTCATCTTACACATTTTCTAAAACATGGTATGTGAGCAAAATAGTTTTTTCGTGTAAAATATGTATTTTTAAAAAAATGCAGTTTTTCCACCTTTTCATGGAGCACCCACATTAAATCTAGTTTTTGACAGGTCTGTAAGTTCAATTTGACAAAATAAAAATCTTCTTTGGAATCAATATATAAAAATTATCATTGGATACATTTTTCATATTATTAATAGATAACTTTCATATTTTAATAAATAGTAAAAACACGCTATATTTTAATTAAAAACAACTTTTTTCATCGCAATAATTTATATAGTTAAATTATAATATTGAATAGTTTTAAAGTATAAATAGAATATATTTTTAAAATTTAATATAATTTATTTCATTACCATTAATTTTACATCAAATTAATAGGTAAAAACATTTCAATCTTTGGTAATGTTTTAACATTTAAAACTCATCTTCTTAACAACGAGAATAATTTTAAATTTGTTACTGCAACTTTTATGTTTTGAATTTTGAAAAATGGATTCTATATTTGAATTAATTGGGTCCAAATTATGTTATATGTTAACTTTATTTTTTTGATATTATGAATAGTAACTATGGTAATATTTATTTACTGCAATTAAAGGGAAATTGGGTAATTAAGGGTAAAAATAAGACTATAAAATTATCCTAACACCTACCAAAATTATATTGGATGAATAAAAGTCGACTCATATCACCGAAGGTTAGGAATAGATTAATTTAATGGACTTTTTACCATGAAAATAATTTAATTATTATTAAAACCAAAGAAAGTGACAACATGTCACTCTCTTAAATCATACAAGTATAATAATTTTAATTTAGTGATAAACTTCATTAAATTTTGAACATGAATAATCTCCATAAATCTAATAAAATTATCTATATCATGTGAATTTATATATTATTTTTAGGGAATAAATAATTATCATTAAAGGTGACAGAATAGTGATGTTGAAACGATTTTATTGATTGAAATAAAAAATATATCGTATTAAAAATATTAAAATAAATATTATATGAACTATTTAATGTGATATACTATTTTTCTAGATAAATATGACATGTTATGAATATATTAAAGCTTTTAGTTAGGACATATATTCTGTGAGGATTTTATTTAAATTCAAATAAATGAATAGTGTCAATACTGACACTATTTTTATTTTATAAAAATAATATAATATAAAATTGTTTAAAAATCACAAATTTTTTTAAAAAATTAAAATTAAAAAATATAAGGTCTAAAATGTAATACATTATACAATTATGGAAAATTAACAACACATAAGAAATTATTTATAACAATTCAAAATTGAGAATCTTATTAGCACAAATAAAATTAAATAGATTAGATAAGGATAAACCAAGTTGATAATGTTTAAAATAAATTACCAACATGTCTAAATTTTAATTATTGATGATATTACAACCCTATATCATCTAATATTCAGATTTTAGTCATTTGCGATGTTTATATGTGAGGATTGAATTTATTATAAATTAATATTTTTGAGGTTTCCAAAGGTGCCCCTCTCCTCCCTTATAAAAGGGAACCTCCTTCCTCTCCTCTTAATAACACTTTGTGCCTTAAATCTCGGATAAAACCTGACCATTTCTCTTATCCACTTTCCTAGAAACATTCTTGTGGTTCTGGTCATCTCAATAAACCAACTCTAGTCCCTTAAGAGGAAGCTTAAAAGAGGTGCGTCGAATAAGAGGTAATCTCTTCTACAGATCTTTCAAGTTTCATTATTCTTCAACATATTCTTATTTATTTTTTTAGTTATAATGTAATAACATAATTATCTTGAATATACTAATATGTTATTATAAATATGAAACAACCCCATTTAACCTTCTATCCGTCCTATGGAAAACAAAATCATCGCGCATGCGTGCGTACGGAATACCGTCTCAACGTCGTGGTGTAATCTGTTTTTCCACCACCACCATACATGGATGGGTATAATGGTGTAAAGAATAACTATATATGGATATTATAACATCATAAAAATTATAACATATTATATCATCCACTCCAATTCCATTCAATAATTATGGGAATGATATCATCGCTCGTGCGTACGTACGGATTACTGTCTCCATGACGTGATGAGATTCAATCTCAATGTTAACAATTAAAGAATGATTATATAGTATAAATAATGAATAATAATGGTATATATGACATTATAATGCTACTTGATTTATCTATATGTTATTTACTTACTTCCATTCTAGTCAATAAGGAAAGGAAAACATTGTTCATGCGTACGTACGATCTACCGTCTCCATGAACAGTGTGTTTCATTTCATTTATATATCTATTATATATATATATACCAAATATATATGATATATAAGTCATGTTTTAAATTCTGGAAGTTATTAAATCATGATATAAGTAATAAAAATATCAAGAACAACAAGTCCAAACACGTACGATAAATGAAACGATTTTACCGAAAACGCTGCTTTAACATGGAATTTACTAATGAACGGGTAATATAATGTCATAAGTGAACCATAAATGATATAATAACAATTAATATGATTCTATAATAAGTCAATTACATTATTTAAATCAATATTCTGGAGGTTCGGATATGTAAAAATCATATCGGACCTAACGTAAGGGATAAATTTTCAATCTCATTTTTATGTGAGATTGCTTATACCTAAGTATATACTGGGGTTATATTTTTCATCCATGTCCATAAAAATGCTTTTCATAAAGTGATTAATATTCTTCAATGTATGTTTAGAGTATTTTTTACCCATCTTTGACTTTTACTTTGTATTATGGAAGTAATCTTTCTTTTGTTTACCATACGTGGTACATTTTGACATTTCCGACAAAAGTACGAGGAGAATGTTTTTTTAACTTATACAGCATGAACGTATTTTTACGGTTTAATAATGCCTTATTTTCATGAAGTTTACTCTACAAGATTTCATGTTTATTTTCAATAAAATCATTTTATTTTAAAATTGTGTGGCATTTTTGTCGAAAGGAAATGATTTTTAAGAAGAAAGTATATTTTCTTCAATAATTATTTTCAAGTGTTTTATCAAAACCATTTTCCATAAAAGATGACATTATTTCATATGTTTATGTTTCATGTATAATGTCTCTATTATTTAAATGGTTTTATTTTTATTATAATGAAATGATATAAATTTGTTTTTTATGGATTATGTCATGATGGGATGATGTTTATGAAACCCATTTTATTCTTTGGGTTATCATGAATGATTTATGTTTATTTTGTGGCACAAGTAAGAATGATTTAAATATGAGATAAGTGGGACCTATTAATACCTCCAATGCATTGGTTAAAGATTTATATCTCTTGAGATAGACTTGGATGGAATGGTATGTTAATCTGGTTTAGTGATATAGGACTGGAATGAGGAGTGAACTCGATTCAGAAAGGGACTTTGTCCACTAAAATGGTCTTGGAAGCAATGGCTTGGATACTATAGAAATAATATCATGTTCATAATGGTTTTCCACAATTAAATGTTTTATTCCCATGCTATATTATTATGCTTGATGTTCCTTTATGACCTATTCCTTATGTAGTTCCATGATTTATTTCACAACTCATGATTTTGATGTGTTAACTTTATGTTCATGTTTTGAAGTTCAAATGTATATGGTTTGTTTTATTTTATCTATGAATACCCTTACTAAGCTTTTGATCTCACCCTATATATGTTTTCTTTTCCCTAGGATATAAATAAAGGTTTTAGGCAAGAAAAAAAGGGAAAATCATTATGAGAGATGTTGAAGATCTTTCACCACGATTTGAAGATTATATTCTGAGTTTCCAAAGACACTAAAATATTATAGTCCTTGTGTGTATGTTTTTTATATGTATTAATTATTCCGCAAAGTAATTTAATTTCCATCTACATCAGGCTTTGGGTCTCTATATGAAGTATGCATAAAACCAAATGAGTGGAAGTTAAAATTTTAAATTCCATTAGCAATTTGGTAACTTTTGAGACATACACCCCATGAAAGAAGTATCATACAATGAAGATGTAAATACACATAAATTAAATCATATTACACAAATAATACAACCATGGGTATTACAAACACTACACAAAAATAAATAGTGGCAAATATAGCATGAATATCACGAGAATAATACATGAGAAAAAAACCCCTTACCGATTTGGAAACTTACGAAACATACTTCCCATGAACGAAGGATCATAAAATAAAGATGTAAATACCCATAAATTAATGTATATTACAAAATAATACATTCTTGGGGAGTATATACACCACAAAAAAGGAAATAGTTAAAAAATATAGCATGAATCTAATGAGAATAAAAAGTGACATGAAAACCCCTTACCGATTTGGTAACTTAGGAAACATACACCCCATGAAAGAAGTATCATAAAATGAAGATCTAAGTAAAAATAAATTAATGTATGTTACAAAAACAATAAAATCATGGGCATTACATACAACATAGAAAAATAAATAGTGGAAAATATAGCATGAATCTCACGGGAATAAAAAGTGAGATGAAAACCCCATACCGTGTACTTTTCCTTAGTCGAGGGTAATTTAAACTAATGTGTAATGGATAAATAATTTTTATTAAGTTATAAAATAACAACATACATAAATCTGATATCATATATGATCCCCTATTATTGATTTGTTAATAATATTATAGTAGTGTCATTATTTTGGGTGTTAGCTGATTCACTTTCCTTTAAATGTTCTGTAATCTAAGTCTTGTTTATATGGATATGATGTATTTGATTCATATACATAATGATATGAAATTATTAAACATTAATTTTAATCATCAAATGAATATTATTCTTGAATGGTTACGATGTGGAACAAAACGTCACCGTGTCGTGGTGATGATAAGCCATACGTACGCACGTGCAACAATATCATTCTATTGATGGAGAAACCATATTTAATTGGATGTTATATTATATATACATATTAATTAACATGTTATATTTATTATTTTCATCAATTAAACTCATTATTATTCCCATAAAAATAATGATGTGTTGAATAACAAACAACACCATGGAGTGGAGATGGTAACCCGTACGTACAAATGGATGTTGACGTTGTCTTTCATTGGAAGGATAAGATAATGAATATGGTTGTACAATATTTATAATAAAATAACATTATGTATATGGTACTGGAGTTATTATTTTGATATGGAAACAAAAAATAAATAAGATGTGGATAAAGAAAAAGAATTTGAAAGAGGTGATGAAATAATTACCTCTTCTCCGGGTTCTTCCATTTGATTTGATGATAAGGGATCCTTATGTTGGATTTATGATCAAACAATAGACTATACTTTTAATTTATGGTATTTTTTAAGATATTTGATCAGACGTTGAATAATTCAAATGGATTTGGAGGTGTGAATTTAATAGAAGGGGAAGTAACCTTTTATAAAAGAGGTTGGGGGAACTTTCGGGAATGCGTGAAATATTAACTTATCATAAAATCATTTTCGGTTTCTATTAACTCAAAATAGTTTTATTTAGAGACTATGGTGGGTATGTGTCTAAATATTCCCAACCAATATGTTTTATACAAGTTATGGTTTCTAAATTAACATTATATATTAGATTTAACTCGTAGTTAAACTGTTTAACTTTTAACACGTCTTCTTGTATTTTTATATTACATGGTTAATAAAAATACAACAAAATTCCAAGAGAACCTAAAGTGGTTCATTAATGAAAAATCTAACCTTATCTAATTCTTTGGGACTAATATTCGATTTTTGGGAAAATTATATCATTTAATAAAATAGTATTTGTTTTAAAAAACTCATTTATGTCATTTTTAAAAATATTTAGTATATGGTGTTGTGAAAGTCATCAAAACATGATAACATAGAAAAACTAAATTGAATCAACTATAACATGTAATATTCATATTTGAAATTAGTGGATAGAATTAAAACATTCAAATTATATTTTTTTAGATATTTATAATACCATTTATTTGATTTTTTCTTCAATAAGATAATTACTACACCATCACTATGTCATAAATAAATTTAATTATTTAATATCTAAAATTTATAAATAAATTAAAATGATGTAGGAAATATTTTTATATTTCTAATGAGTATTTATGGTATAATTTATATTATGTATAACCCTGTATTAAAAAAAATTTAGTTATTAAAAGTTGAGTTTAGCACTTTTAACTCTTCTTTAAATAAAATATAATAAATTTCATAATATAATCCCAGTGGATCAACGAGGATCATATTTTTTTTCATATGGTTGATTTTGGACTAAATACACATATCCAATAGAATTATGACATGTGTTGGGGTAATTATAATATCATGTATACCTTTAATTACCCAATTTACCTTTAACTGTGGGGTATAAAATTCCAATGTTACTATTCACCAAAAAAAATTCATCCCATTGAACCATATTTTACATACTGATGTAAAAAATGTCTCTCATATTTTTGAAATTCAATTCACAGAAGTGGTAAAATTATCTTTTATGCAAATTTTCTATTGTTCCTAGAAGGTGGGTAAAAGACGTTAAAAAGTTCAATCAAATTTTATATATCTATTCTTATTATAAATGACCTCAATGAATAAAATCGGATTAGTATCTAAATTATATATATATATTGAATCTAAAATAAATATAAATATAATAATAATTTTTTAAATAAAATGATGGTTTATACGTTAATGTAGTGTTTTTTCACTATTCATCATAAATTGAAAGTTTTCAGAAAAATATAAAAAAATTTAACCGAAGCTAATTTTGGTATTATGAATCCAAAAATGAAGTCCATTTTGAAAAATAAAATTTATAAATTTTAAAAAAGTGGGTATTACTATTCAAAACTTCATTTTAAATGCCTAGTTTGATTTGTTTTGGTGTGCTAGAACATAGAGATGCATATATAGATAGCTATTTCATTATTCAAAGAGAAGAATATCGTGGATGCATTGGGTGTTATAGAAGATAATTCCAAAATGACATGCCACATCATATGAATGCTTACCATGTAATATAATCCATTTATCACAATATCTCCAATCGAGCAGGTTGCAAGCCAGTGTCATCAACTTATATTCTTGATAACTTATTTTTTTAATTTCTGTAAATAGACCATGATTATCATACACCATGACCATGGATTTATTTAGGCTATGTAATTTTCAGGAAAGGGCCTGAGATATTTTATTTTATTAAGGAACATAAGGGATACATCATTTCTCATAATATTCATTAATGCAATATTACTCACGATGCACCCAACGTCTCCTACTTTGACGCCATCATATGTCATCACAGTTTTTTCTAATAGATCAAAGTGTGTGACTCATAATATCCCTTAATAATTTTAATAAATTCGAAAGACCATTACACACATCCATAGATTAGAACGTCCAATGGAACTTATAATATCAATTTCCTACCATCATGTCTTGTTCTCATAATATCATATTTGATATTACGAGGGGCATACACTATGAGAAGGTGCCACAATGTCCTATGAGTCTGTACACTTGATAACCTATTTAATTTAGGTCCCTTAAAATTATATTATCTTCATATAGATCAATTATTCAAGAATAGTTTCATGATACTTCTAGGTTCTCATCAATGCGGAGAATTGATATGACCTTTTAGTGAGACAACTACTGTTGGGACATTATCACATGATATGTTACACAGAAGAACAATCATAATGTGATAATCAATTTATTAATATTCAAAACCAGGAACTTAATTTTTTCACAATGAATAATGACATTGGGTCTAGGTAAACAACTCTAATAGAATACCACATTAACTATAACCAACTGCTAATAACCGTTAGTTTGTTAGGTCTCGCATGATATTCATGATTCTACAAATATAGGCCTTTAGTCAGAGGGTCCACCACGTTCTCCTGAATAGACTCTGTACTCACAATTACCTCACCCCTATGTTGAAAATCCATTATGAGTTGATACTTAATGATTATTTTATTTTTACATTTATGTGAAATTAGATCCATTCCAAGAGTCACCATTTTAGTATTATCACAATATAATGTTATACAGTCTCTACTTCTAGGCACTACATCACGATCCAGGAAAAATTTAAGAATCTATATAGATTCCATGGATGAATCAGAACATTCTATATATTTGGACTCTACTATAGAATGAGTGATGCCTATTTGGTTTGAAGTCTTCTAGAACACATCTCCTCCGTTGAGATGGAAAACATATCCTGATTGTGACTTTAGATCATTCTGGTCGGTCTGAAAAATCATATTATCATACCCTATGATTGAAAATCACCTTTTCTCATCAATACACCATGAACATATCCTCGGTTTTTCATAGATACTTAAGTGTATCCTTAACAACAGTCCAATGTTGTTCTCTTGGATGTGGCTAATATCTACCCACCATACTGGGCCCATAAGAAACATGAATTTTAGTATATATCATTGCAAACATGATTGATCCTATTGCTAAAGCATGCCCGATATTACTCATTCCAGGATTCTAATATTGTGTCGGGGGACACATTTTTTTAGAAATATGTTTTCCACGTGACATTGGAACCAATCCATTCTTTGATTGATCCATACTAAATCTCTTTTGTATTTTTTCATTGTATGAACTCTGACATAGCCCAAGAAGCTTATTGGATCTGTCACAAAACATTTTTATCACTATAATGTTGGGTAAAGTCTTTCATGGAGAATCACATTTTTTACTAGTCTTTAAGAGACTGTAAGATTGGTATGTCATTTCGAATAAGTAATATATCGTCAAGGTATAATACATAGATAACAACCGCATTCACATCGAACATTTTGAAAAAACACGGCTCACATTAATTCCTAATGAAACTAAATTCCCTTATGGATTCATTGAGTCTATTATTCCATTACATTTATGCTTGAATCAATCCATAAATGGATCTATGCAACTTGAAAACCCTTTTGGAATCACCTGGTGTAACAAACTGTTATATTTCATTCACATAGACATCTTCCATAAGGTTTTCATTTAAGATATATGTTTTTACATCCATCTTCCAAATCGCATTGTTATGGTATGTTTCTATGTAAAGTATGATTATGTTGGATTTAAACATCTAAAATGGTAAAAATATTTCATCATAGTCAATTCCTTGGAGTTGTTTAAAACCTTTACCCACTATCCTTGTATTATAGATAATTACTTTACCTCCTATGTACAATTTCCTCTTGAAAACTCATTTACATCCAACAAGATTTAAATTCACAGGTTCATCGACCATAACCTAAACATTTTTCTTGTACATTGAATCCACTTCAGAGTTAATAGATTCAATCTATCTTTTAGCATCTAAGATCTCCAGTCCCTCATTATAGGAGGGAGTTTTATGATTTTCCAATAATAATGAGTCACCATCCTCAGGGATAAGAAAACCATATATTTCTGGTTCCCATACCACTCTTACACTCTTTTGCAGTAATTTTGTTTTAGGAGCTACTTCTTCCAAGAGTCCTTGTAGACCATGTTCATGTATAAACTACTATGTATCTTGAGCATCAACTTTATCAAAGTCAATCTTTCTCCCACTAACCTTTCGAAGGATGTGCCCCTTCTTAATAAATTCTTCCTTTCAAGTAATATTCACGTTCTTTTTGAGGTGTTTTATAGGTAGTATCTCTTTTTTTTACTTGGGATACCCTATAATGATATACCTCATGCCCCGGGGTGCTTGTTTTTTTCTTGATAAGGTCGTAAAAAACACCTCGCATCCCCATATATAGGTATGGAAAATGGGTTTCGTTCTATTCCATAACCCGAAAGGGAGTCCATTTTCTTCCAGAGTTGGTACTCGGTTTAATCTATATTCAAAAGTTTGTAATTTATATCCCTTAAAAGGATAACAAATGATTTTCCTGACCCGTCATCTACCATAAAATTTCCATCATGGTAGGGTTACTCCATTCCCAAAAAACCATTCTAGTGTGGTGTATAAGGAAGATTTAGTTGAGATAGAATCCCAAACTCTTGTAAAAGGTTGATGAACACCGGGTTAATATATTCTTCCCCTCGATCTGATCAAATATTCTCAATCTTCATACAAATATGATTCTATAAATCATTCTTTAATTCCATGAATTTCATAAAGGACTTGAACTTATAACTCATCATGTAAATATATCCATACCTACTGAAGTAATCATTAAAAGGTATGAAGTAAGAATATCTACCTCAAGCTTCTTCTAGAAATGGTCTACACACATCAATGTGTTCCAATCCTAGAAGCTTTATTTCCCTTTCACCCTATCCACCAAATGGTGCTTTGTTTATTTGTCATTGTAAACATGTGTGACATTGATCAAGTGGTTTTAGCTATTAAGAGTCTAAATAACCATCTTGATAGATAATTGGCTGCCACTTCTTTTTTACAAGAAAAAGGCGGTGATTCCATAATTAGGAGTTTTATGAGTTATGTGAACTTGATTTGTTATCGATTACCAACAATTTTTTTTTATAATTTATTACATACAAACCGTAATCTAAATCTTCCATAACATAACATGTGTTTTCCTTATAAAAGGAAAAAAATTTAATTCCAAAAATGAATGTAAATCCATCTGTATCTAAACATGATATTGAAATTATGTTCTTGGTAACACATGGTACATAAAAATAGTCTCATTAAACTAAAATCTTCTATATCTGTAATGAAAGGTGTTAGTCATCAATGGGAATAAAAACCACCCACAAACCATTGGAAACTCATAGATCCACCTCTCATATGGAAATTTTCTGAAATCTACTTTTTCATGCATTTGAATATAGATATGATCAGCACTAGTTGCTTCTATTACAAAATGTGTAGAAATGGAATGATTACACTTGATAACGAAAACACCTTTCACTACCCCATCCCTATGGGTGCATTTCCTCTTCTAGTGTCTTAACATTCCACATGAAAAGAATACTATATACTTTTCATTTCCCTACCTATGGATCTTGTTCTTCTTGGTTGGACAGTGCTTAGAAGCTTTAGACTGTTTATAAATCATAGGCCCCATTTTATTTTCCTTTATATTCTTATTCACTATAAGTAATGCTATTTTTTCACGTCACATGTCCTTATCCACTTGGCTAATCCAGGTCAGATGTTCTAGTATGCTCTTATCATTATTTCACATATTGTAATTTAAAATAAAACTATAGTAGGACATGAGAAATTATAACAATTTTTGATTTGTATAAAACTCATTAGGGAATCTATTCCTTAAGATGTCTAGATTCTCAATGAATCCAATAAGATTCACTACATGTGGTCCAGTAGGTGTATACTCTCCATGCTTAGTAGTTAATAAAGAATTGGATATATCACACCTCTCTTGTCTCTTGTTCACTTGTAATGATCCCGAAGGTGATACATCATTCTATATGCATCAGTTTCCTCAGGTTTCTTCAAGAGTACATTGGTCATTGATGATAGCATGAGGCGCTAAATATTTGTAACATCATTCATATGTTTCTCGTCCAGAGAGATCTCCTCATCACTCTCCTTTTTCCCAACTATAACTTGAAAAGGTTATTCCATCACATATATTTTCCTTTCATGGAAAAGGATGACCTAAAGGCACTATTTCCATTCCTGGAAATTAGTTGCAGTGAGAATATTTTCCTTCACGAGTATGGATTACAATGATATTTTCAAATCATTTTTAATATTGTTTCTATATATAAGTTGAACAGAGATTTAGTACTCTATCTAATAAAATTTAGACAAATAAATAAATAAATATTCATTGGTCTCCCACTATTTTATCAATAATCAATATCCCTCACCATTGGTTTCTGAATATCCTTTTTCTTGGATATTCAAGTGGAAAGGATCCATATTCCATTCTAATCACCCCAACTTTTACTGGTTAAGAAACCTGAATGGTGTTGGTAGGCATTCCAAATTTCAACTACGTTAACTCGTAGATCCTTGATCTATTGAGTGGAATCCCCAATCCTGAATTCATTATTTTAGATTTCATTAACCCCCACCTCTATGTTACATTATGTCCTTCTTTGGTAGTCAACCCTTGATGTAAAACCAAGTTAACTAAACACAAAACCTCAAATTAATATTACTCGATAATTGAAGGCACTTCCACATTAGATGGTAAAGCACTTTGAACTATTAGTTTAATTCAGACAGATGTAATTGAGGCTATACTGACATATTATTTTATTGTGGGATTTTATCCTTTATGTGTAAATTGACTCCTTTTTCTTTTCACATTCTTGTTAATATAAATTGGGATATACATAAGTGATTAACCATGTATTGATAATATATACACAAAAGCTATTTTATTTTACTTCCATATCACATGTTTGTTAAATAATTTAATTATTTGATTGTGATAATACATCCACAATGAATAACTATGAAATTAATTGAAATACAATAAATTTTATGATCATGAGATTTTATAATGGTTATTTTATCTAGCAGTTGATAAACTAACCCGAACCTAGGGGATAGAAACCTTTAACCTTTTAAGGTTAATGCTTACACCTTTCCACTATTCCACCTTTGTATATCCCATGATTGGTTTCACCTCAGCTCCTTACATCAACCACCTACACTATCTTGGGAGATCCATATATTATTTAAGTTTTTAAATCACACAGAGGTGTGGGGTAAAAATTGTTTTACATAAAAGATACAATTGGAATGTAGGACCTACATATTAATGATTCGAAGGCACACAAGATAACCATTTTAATTTAACAAATTCATTAAAAGGAACCCAGTCATATAAAATAGACTAGTCTATCTCATTATCATCCAAAAAAATGAAATGAATTATGCATTTAAATAAAATATCATTCAATTCATTATTTATTATTATTAAGATAGATTATGCCTGAATAAATTAATTATAATCATTAATAAATCAATCAGTTTATCTTAATACTTATTCTGAATTTTCATGAAATTATTGTCCATTATAATTTTAATGAAATTAATAAATTAATTTTAAATTAACTGGAAGCATAACTTGTACCTTGGAGGAAATATAGTGATTACCCATCCAAAACAACCCATAACCTATTATACATGTATACAATTTATTCATTGTGGAATTTAGCATGCACATAGAATTAAAATTTTAAAAAAACTCAAACATATTGTGCAGATATTTAAACATTACACAAATTTTAATTAAACAGTTATATTTATATATATATATATATATCAATCACTTATCACATGTTCTATCCCAACTCTACACCCACATTATGGTACATGTATTAAGTGTTACATAATATAAAGTTAATATTTTTAAATCTATGTAATCTGGAAAACATTCATGAAGTGTATATCAGACTACAAGACGTGTACCCTCCTCACAATCCATCTGATGTTGCCTACATGGGAAATAGAGTATGATGTGTACTTTGGAAATCTTCAGAGTAAACAGTGTGTCTAGTTGGCCACACATCATGTAGACTCTGCATTACACAGCCACCAGTCAGGCAAGTCGTGTATGGGAGACCTGACTTGACCCTAACCTGAAGGGACTTCACAATGTGTCGAGTGGGTCTAGACAGTGTGTAGTCTGGCTAACAATGCACCGGTCTGTCTAAGTCAAAATGTGTTTTAATAATTAACTACAATGTGTGTCATTATTGCACAAAACTTGAGTTATTTATGAATTACTCTTGATATACATAACACCACTACACAATGTGTGATCTATATTACACATCGTGTACGGCATATTATATGACATGTAACTCTGAATACATGGGATGTAATGTTTTGATACCTGGACAGAATAATCGTCACCTCTTGATGAGATCCTTGATGTAATTTTAATCAAAAAATTATTCGTTTTCGTTAGATCTGTGATAAATGGAATAGGAGGAATAGATCTCAATAATCACATTACATGAATGATTAAACATTAATTAAAAACCAACATTATTGAAATGTATATCATAAACAAGTTATTTAAATTAAAACAAAATAAAACCTCTCTCTTATACCATTTGTATTTTTCGAGAACAATAGATGCATGGTTGGGCCGGTGAATAAATTTGAATTTTTCCGTGGTAATTGATTATTCCAGGATCAATATGAAAATGAACACCAGTATTAATGGAATAAAATCAGTGATTTATAAAAATAATAAAGTTGATTGGAACATTGAGAGATTATATATATTTTTTTGTTAATAATTAATTAAATTTAATTAAATAAATACCTCCATGGAGTTATTTTTTCATTGATGTATCTTACCATGAATTTGTGGTGATCCTTTTGTTTCACTATATAGATGATGTGTAAATCTCCTCTAGCAGTAATTCACCTGGGCTCTATGAATCTCAGGATGTCGTGGAATGAGTCTCCAATTACTAGCATGGAAGGTCCTCACACTTGCGTCATCCACCCTCGATCACCTTGAGAGCCACTACCAATTCGTTCTATTATCCAGTTGATGATAGCCGCTATCTAGTAGAGGATGGCCACTCTCATTCTTGAGATCATTTCTGGATGAAAATGAAGCTCTCAAGGCTTGATTTATTTTCTCTAAAATCTTATACACAAACTAATTTAGATCTTTAACATGTGCTTTTCCCCCTTGGGTAATAAGAGAATAATAAGTAACTGAGAATTTATTTCACTAGGTAATAACAAATAATTATCACAAGTGATGTTACTTAATTTTTTTATTCCATGTGAAACCCCCATTAAAAAATAATAAGAGCAATACCATTATTTCCATGACATGTGGTCAGTTTACAAGTTATAATTAAATATTTTTTTAACAAAATAATATTTAATATTATTATTACACTTGTCCCTTTAACTCTGTCTTCCAATTATCTGAAATATTCATCGGACCTTGAATAATGACTGTTTATTTATTAATTAAATAAAAACATCTAAATGGATTATTCTTTGATAAATGAATAATGTGTGACTAGGAATATCTAAAAAATTATTAAACTAAAAAATGGAATAATTTTTACTTGTCTTGTTTAATAATAATTTAATTAACTAAATTTCTGAAAACACAGAGTGTGTAACCCTCTAGGCCTCTTTGTCAGTGGAATTAGTTGAGCCTGTCTAAAGTCCAAGGTTAGCATCTAGAAATATTCCAAGACATACATAGAGAAATAAGTTGATTCCGCATAGACATGTCCCCTCATATGAATTCTCACCATGTAATATAATCCCTTTATCATAATATCACTAGTAGAGCATGTGGAATGATGCTATAATCAAACTATATGCTCAAATTTTAATTCTTTGAATTTCTAAAAATAGAACATGCCTAGAGTACACCATATCCATGGATTTATTTATTCTATATCATTTCAATCAATGGGACTGAGATATTTACTTCTATTAATGACAAGAAGTGATAAATCCTTACTCGTATTATTCATTACTGCAATATTACTCATGACATACCCAACACATCTTAATTATCTGTTATCATATGTCATCATAGTTTTTTTCCAATAAATCAAAGTGTGAGACAAATACTATCCATTAATAATAATATTAAAGTCTATGGAACATTACAGATATCCATATATAGGAACATCCAATTACACTTATAATTAGGATTTCCTACCATAGGGTCTCATTCTCAAAATATCCTTATGGATATTACCAAGGGCGTACCCCATGAGAAGGTAGTTAAAAGTCCTATGTGTCTCCAACCTTGATAGACAGTATCATTTATGTCCCTTAAAATGATATCATTTGGCCATAGAAAATTTATTCCATAATAGTGTCATGGAACATCTGATTTCCCATCATAATGGGGAACTACGATGATCATTTAGTGGGACAACTACTCTTGAAACGTTATCACATGCTTTATTACACAGAAGAACAATCATGATGTGATAAAAAATTATTAATATTCAAAACCATGAATATAAATATATCATAATGTTAAAAATAAGTTGGATCTAGGGAACCAACAGCAACATCATCATCCTCTCTCAGACCAACAAGAGCTTCTCAAAAAGGGTCTATATTACATTAGGACCTAAAATAAACGAATCACCAATCAATGACTAGCACAATCGAAATTGACATGAACACCTATAAAATGAATCAAATGTGGAGATTATAATGGATGAGTGATAGGTATTGTTGTTTTAATACCCAAATAGAGTAACGTTTGTTACCCATTACTCTCCGAAGACAATGATATAGGATCCTAGCATATCCTCAAATGTCAAGATGGTCTATTATTTCTTACTATCTGTATTCAGTGTGGAAAGAAGTCTTAAGATGATGTTTGGAGTCAAAATGTTTCTACAGTACACTCTAAACCTTCATGGTATGACATGGATCTAGATTAGAGAATATTTTATGAGGTAACCCATAATTCCTAACCAAAACATTAAAAAAACTCTTCACTAAGACATCCTAAAAAATCTACTCATGAATGACAATAAAATGTTCCGAATTCTTCATCATCTCCACCATCGCCCAAATTATACCTCAACCTCTGTGATCTTAGGGTGACCTAGTGAACAAGTCTAATGATATTTCATCTCATTTACACATAGGATTATCTATGAACTACAAAAAAACACAGGAAAAGAGTTATATGATTTCACTTTCTGACAAACAAGACATTTTTTCATAGACTCTCCCAATGTATGTTTCATTGAAAACACCTAAATCTTTATCCTCAAACCATGATCTATCTTGGTCATATCGTTATGAATTTTTAAATGATATTTTGTAAGATAATTTAGAAATACCTTAAAATCCACTAATAGAAAAAATAGAATTTCTTAAAATAATACTCGTTTTGAACAATCCATTGACCATCCCTCTATAGAATCAACATGGAAACCTCATTCACACAATGCCTATGTCTCTTAATTTTCCCACTAAGATTTTTTCACAAGACATATGAAGTATGAATCCATAATCATATAAGGAATAAAAGCAAGACCATATATCTCACCTACATCTGGATTCATCACATCAAGCTCCGCCATCCCATTCATAACAATTAATGACTCTTAAACTACATTTACCCAAAACATCCAACTTAATGCATCGAAAAAAAATTCCATTTCTCTAGGTCTAAGAGATTTTAAAATAATAATTTTTAATAAAATATATCCACATCACCTTTAATATGTCTCTTATGAGGTAATTACTCTACAAATTCATCACAAAACACAACTGCCTCTAGATCTTGAGAATTGGTGTAATAGTTAATCTCATTAGATTACCTTTTAAAGCATTAAAACCCTATTATTTGACCAAAAGCATTACATGAAGACCCCAAAAAAACACACACTTCTTAGGCGACTGAATCAATAGAGCACTAATGAACTACTTATTTTGATAATATATAGCTTCCAGAAAACATCTAGTCCAATATAAGGATTGATCCTTATCAGAAATATATATCAAAATGGTTGAAAACTAAGATAAATCGAACAAAGAACGCTAATAATAGACTTCATGAATATGAAAATTGAGAACCTCTACCATGTTTTTGGGTTCCTCCCTATAAATAACTTATTCGATCATCAACAAGTATATGAACACACACTGATGACACAAAACATGTCCAACAAAATGGACCATTCATGTCCAAAACATGCAGTTAGAGAGATTTCTATAGGTCTAGAAATTTTGAATGGCATGTAAGAAAACTATAAGATAATAAGAAGGATCTTCCACTGTTGTCATGTTGATCATGATCTATTCAATGAATACTATAATCTAATGGTCCTGGAACACGTGGAAGATGTGGTTCTTGAGATCCCTGAACAGAAATTGTTCATTCATGACACCAAGCGATATTACTAGAAACAAAGTGTTCATATTCAATAATATGATGTTGGCATTTTGGGAATATGCATCTTACACTCCCATTTAATGATATATTATCCAAAAAACATCCTTTCAAAATCATCTGAATCCCTTAAGCTGGCTTAACCGATTATTAATCCTTGCAATATGGTAATGGTTTTTACCATTACTCAATTCAACATTTGGTATTATGGACATAACCAGATATAAAACTCATCCTTATTTGTGAACAATGATGTACCACCCCAAGGATACAAACATGGTTATATGAATCTCTTCTATATCATATCACCCACAAGAAACCTCAACTCTCATTTCTTCAAATGCACCATTTGAATGTGATCCATCAAAATTTGGGATACGTGACAACATATCAATCCCAAAATCAACATCACATAGAGGGGTAGTGACATTAATTCATCCAATATAACATATAGAATACATCCCAAAGGCCTATAAAAATACACTTCTTATTATTAAATTGATATCCCCTCTAACGAACAAAAAATAGGCTCAACATTTTAGCAACTTTCCTAATATAAAATATAGACAAATAATGCCACTTGTTGGACTTACAAATCAAAGAATAAATTATCTACTTGAATCATCCAATGAAATCACACACAAAATATAGAAAATTCATAAAAATGATTACATTATACGGTTATATTTATGGAAATAGTATGTCTACCTCATTGTATTATTTCTAGATAACAAGTCTACACCTACTACACACAATAATGAAAATTGTTTGACAGCCAACTGGTGTAGATAAAACTACAAGAATGTTACGTTTCTCAACATATAATCCCATGATATGGTCTAAACGAAGAATAATAAATGAGTGTGAGGTTACTAAATCAAACAACACAAAACAAAGGGTATATCGTAATCTAACCATACCATTAATAACCTTCAGTCCTTCAAAGACCATTATCTACAACATGCTTATCTAACCATCAATATATTATAATGTTATAATTCAATGGAATACATAAAAACACTATATCCAAGGACCTTCTAGAATGGGACAATTATGAGCATTACCTATAAAAAATCTTCTTATCTCAGCTATTTAACAATAATCATTGATCCCAATTGTCAAAATTACCTAAGAGGAAACGATTAATGCAACTAAAAAGGTCTATAAACCGACATGCCAAAGTACCCTCCCTGAGATGTCTAAAAATCATATTGATAATGACTATTTTAGGTGAAAAAATAAAATTAAATTAATTCCCTTCATTGGTTCTTATAATCCTCTTTCCCAAAAATGAAATGAAAAATTATGTCATGGACGACAAACCACTCCAAAAAAATTGTCTCCCTGAATTCCCATGACCTTCTACTGAAAGATCTTCTCCATGTGATTTCATGGTGGCCACTCTCTTAAGGGTAAACACCTAGAGAATGAATCCACATAATATATTTTACTAACATAAAGAAATAATGGTATGTATGAACCCTGTACACAGTTACATCATACCTGATTCATAACAAAAAATACTATTATATATATTTCTCTCTAAACATCTCGTATGGAAAACAATATTATTCAAAGAGTAATAGGATGTTATAATTGATCCAAATATCCCACACAATTATCCTCCTCTACTGAAAATCGAGTAACTCTTATCACTTGTCTACCTCTTTTTATCAAATATAGGAACACCAAATCAAACACCATCTAAAATTCTACGCACAACACATCAAAATACCTTTTTCACAAAGATAAAATTTGCACCACTTAAAAACATCTACATACAAAAAATTAACTCGCATCAACACCCAAAAAACAACATATGCTCGAATCATACCAAACTAAATCATGATATCCTCCAACCTTCACTCCATTTCCAAACATGAGATAATCCCCTCATAGATTTCAAATGTCTTAAATTTAATGGAATGATAATCGATATTCCAAACCACATATTCCACTGTTTCAATTATATGATGATCATTAAATATTATATATAAAAAGCATCCCTAGACACAAATAAATATTGACCATAATCAAGTTAATAAAATCAAGGGGGAATACTAGGTTTAATAGTATGGAATTTCATCACATGATTAATTAATTAATTCATTTCAATTTATGAAAATCACTTAACTATGATATGAATACAATTAATCATTATTCATGTACCTCTCATAGGTTTATACCCTATAAATAGGTCCACCTCACATTTCCTAGTTGGTCTCCCTATCCTATTCCATGCACTATGGATGACTGGAACCATTTCTATTCCAACTAATGATATCCATATAGTACCTAACTCCATTATCCACCACTTCTATGAAAAAACATCTAATAAAAATATTTCATGAAACCCTTCTCCAAAGATTCCATTCTTAGACTCTAAAAGAAGGAATGAAGATGATGAACCCTACGTCCCACCTACCATAGTCCCCATGTTGGAAATAATCATCAAGGGGATAAAAATCCCATAAATGGGAGGAATTTACCTCTAAATAAAATAGTATCAGATGATTGGATAAACAATCCCCATGAAAACACAAAATATACTATAATGGAAAAGCCTAAATCTTCCCACAACTCATAAACAATTTTCCTAGATACAAATAAATGTATATATGTAAAAACCAATAATAAAATTCCAACAACAAAAACAACTCAACTATAGCTTTATCCCATATATAAATGTTCATATTATTCCCTAACTTCCTCCTTGGAAATTAAAAAAAATCTATAAATATTTGGTGGGCATATAAGTATACCCAATAGGGTAATTCAAATAGAATCATGTACACATGTGAAAGTAGTATACTAATTTTCTAGTGAATAATTAGATGAACCAAAGGAAATATAAAAAGTAAACTAACCAATCCCAAACTCACCATGGCCCACTCAAAAAATCAACCATACAGTATAACAAGGTATCTAGAATATAACAGACATGTCCAACAACCAAATCACATCCCATTTTTAGATCTGATACCCCAATGTTGAACATCATGTTCTCCTATAGAGTTTATATATATTAGATAAAACTATCACTGATGACACTTAGGCCATGTCTAATGTGGGATAGGATACCCCCCAAACAATTTCACCCATGAAAGTTCTAGCATTCGGTGGCATCATCAGGAATATTCACATCAAATCTCATCTCTCTTGAAAATGCATGGTCCATCACATCATATCTCATGACATAACAATAGACATACGACATCGTGATCATGAAGGCCCTCAACCTCATTCCCTCGTCATACCATTCATTACCGCACCACATATCACACCACATCACTGACTCATCATATCATGTCATTAATAAATGAACTTTCTCAAACACTTACATATAAGGAAGAGAGGGGAAGAGGTGTATTCCACCACTTATGTTGACATTATCTTGAATATTAGATAAAATAAAAAAAATCCCAATATATTTTCGTATTGTTTAGTTTATCCAACTATGGTTGGGAAAATATTTAAATAAACTAAAATAAAAGATATATATATATATATATATAACAGAATACAAACATTAAGTGTGAAAAACAACAAGCCTATCACAAACAGTAATTCCACCAATATATCGGACACCAACCAACATAACCACTATCTCTAGTAAATGTAGAACCCCAATGAACCACCACACATGTGACACAAACCTAATTTTAATTACTAGTATCGCCATTTTCGAGATTAAATGATTTCTCGTTAACTCCCATTAAATAATTCATTACAATTAACATATTTCACATCTCATTCATTTATTATAAAATTCTTTTAATTCGTTTTAAACAAATAAATTTCTTATATACTAATTTTCCACACAATTATATTTCATATAAATATTCCAATTTATTCCATGTATAATAGGGAAACTACAAAAATCATAGTTGATAATAGCTAAACCATAAAACATCAACCATTTCTACAACACCACATACACCAATACAAATCATTGAAAAAACACTTATCTTAAAAATTTCACCACACAACCACCTCACATCACCACAAACATCACTATTTCAATATGTCACCATTTCACACCACAACCACCTAACCACATCACAACAAAACAATATTTGGATATGATTCTACATCATACCCAATAGAACTATGATTACATAACTGTACCACACATATCAAAACCTAGTTTATAACTAATATTACCACACATCATCCCCCATAACACAAGTAAACACATCAAACAAAACCAAAAAAAACATATTCACATCTTTTACAAATTTATAATGGATTTTATTATTTTGATTATTTATATGATAGCTGTATTATAATAAAACAAGATTAACATATGAAAAATTTATTAATAATATATAAATTAATTATCCTTTCATTCAAGGTGCCATCCAACAAACAGAATAAAATATCCACATGTACACATAAAATACGACACATGTACGGCTCCCAACAGGCTAAAAAATTAGTATTGGAAATAGACACACATAATACCATCATCAATAGCATAAAAAATATGTGATTACTCCCCTTTGACAATATTTTATGATTTTATAATTTATTATATTCATTAAAATTAAAACTTTATATCCACCAAATTTGTGGAAAATAATTAAATTCCCATAACTTTACTATAAATGTTGATAATGATTATCCCCTACCTCAAGGAAGCCTTCCTGTTTCATTGTCCAAAGTATAGTGATGAAAGAACCAAATGAAAACCATAACCACATTAGGAAACCACATAACAACATGAACCACACAGAGTTGTTATAAAATAGTTATTCTAAACCACATTAAAACCTTAAAAACATCACCATAATGAATCCTTGGAAGAATAATGGAAGGGAAAAGGGGTAAAGAAGGCAGAAATCACTATTTATTATTGATATACAAGAGAATCAACCCAAAGATAAATTTAAAAGGATATGAGCTATAAGATCCTTTGAAAACATAAAGGTTATTCCCTTAAATAGGAGGTGACAAGTGAAAAATGATTTAGATTATCCAAATACAATATTTATAAACATGTTTAAGGTGTTAGATTACTATATTCAATTCTATATTTACACCTTGATTTCCTTTGGGTATGTGAAATACAATATGTGATTCACATATGAGGAATGAGTTTGTTTTAAATAGAATATTAAATTACACTCATAGTTCCCCATACATAATTAATAAATATTGTTAATTCCCTGTTCACGTCATTCATTTATTCATTCACCCCTCCACCACCACATAATGGACATTAATTATCATTCACAAAATACACGAAACCCAAAATCGTGGTGTGAATAAAAATTTCATGATGAAAATTTCTTAGTATAGTTATCTCATAACTCTAACTTCCACATAACCTCCACAAGAGTCCCCTAAAGAACCCTTTATACTTAAATAGACAATATAACATACTGGGAAGGCACAACTGTTACATAATAATTGAAAATACACATAAAAAATTGTAAATAGAACATAAAAAAAATTCAAGGTAACTACACAAAAAACATTATAATAAAATTGAAATAGAAGAGGTAATATGACACAATTAAAAGATATAAAGTTATGAAACTCCTTACCTCATGTATGAATTTACATGTAATATATCAGTTACATAATAAAATATTATTGATTTTATATATTCATAAGAAAATATTTTTTTTTATTTTATTATTATAATTTTTATTTAATTCATTACCATTCCTTATATATTTATTAAATTAGTTAAGTTCAGGTTGTATGTGATGAGGATATCTAATTCATAATCATAAAATAACATTGGTAGTGTGACCCTGATAAAGGGTAAATGGTTCCATCTACTCTAGAAAACAAAAAATGGAAAAAATTTATTGTTTTCATTAAATTATATTATATAATCATCTAAGAATTATAGACATTGAAAATGAATCACATCACTTCATTTTTTTTGTAGTCAACACATACACATGAATGACGTTAGAAATTATTTAACTGGTTGAAGTGTAAGATGATAAGTAATATATTATCATTCCATAATTTTATTATGTCATGAATATTATATATATTCGTTAAATAAATCAAAATAACCTACCATATTTTGTGGTGATAAATGATGAAATAAATTTCATTATGGAGGTGGTAGTCTACACCTATGTGTGAATTTTGTTTTCATTTATTATCAGATAGAAAAATAGATGAAAACGATTTACACAATAAAATAAATTACAATTAATTTTATTAGAGAAGGTTATGTGATATTATAATATTTATTTAAGAAGATATGAAGGTGATTGATGAAAAAATATAATGAAAATTCCCATCTAATGGTTATATATCTCCCTCATAAAATCAATGAATTCTTATAAATTATGTATTCATGTATGGTATTATGATGTAAATAGAGCCTCCATGTATCCGGGGGGTGATGAGAAGGTTGTTTTGTAGTTTTTGGCCAATACTGAGTTAACACATGTCGTGGATAGGAGAAGAGAGGATGTTTCCTTTTATCAATGAAGAAATGAATCACATGGTATTACATAAACGATATAAATATAATTAATTTCATCCACAAGTAACCTTATTAAAAATGGGAATTTATTCAAATAAAAATACTATATAGTCTAAATATAATTTGAAAATATTACATATATATGGGTTTGTGTCTATTGAAACCTTATCATTTCATTTAATTCATTCATCAAGCCTTTTTCCCTTTATTGGTGGTGACACATGTTTTATCCTTTAATGGTTAACAACTTACTTATATGATGAAAACTACCTCAAAATGATCAATGTATAAAATTTTAGACCATTTACCAATCCACATGTCCAAATAATTTTTTTATATTTTTATACCATTAAATGAAATATTATTTTACATAAAATATAATTGATGTCATTTGAGAAAAATTCATCTAATTTGACTTTACAGTCATCATGATTACAATCAATTAAGAATATTAACTCATTTACCATCTTTTATAAAATAGTAGTAACCATAAATTTTTATAGACTCTTTAATTTAAATTAAATATATTTCATTTAATGTTTTGAAAAAAATTTACTAGAGTTTTTCTACTATCCATATAAGAACTGATTCGGCATGCATATAAATTTAATTTAATTATACCATTAGAAATGTACATTACCATAATAATATATACTTATTTATATGCAATATAAATCATATTATTCATTTAAAACATCATTTCATTTTTCTAATAACATGTAAGATAAAATTAAATTTGGATTGGGACATTTTATATTAATTATAAATTTAAAGTAATATAAGTGTCATTATCAAGGTGAAATGGCACAAATATTCATATATTTGAATATATGATCTATATGGTGTAATAACCCTCTTTGAATTAAATAATTTCGAGTTATTGATTAATTAAGAGATCTTATCATTATATTTAAATACTATTTTACTTAGATTACATTTACCATGATGCCACAATTTTTTCGTAGTTACTATTCATAATAATGAGACATAAATGGGAAAGATTTAAATAATTTTAACATCATTATTAAAATTATGAAATCCAGTTTTGATGTATAGTTTCTATAATTGAATGAAATTAATTTTAAAATAAAATCATAAAACACATTGAGAATAGTTTTTAGAAGAATGTGTTTTTAGGAAAAAAAATGAACATATACAAGAAATTAAATAAGTTGATAGTTGTTATATAAATAATTATATTATTTTTTATTAATGGACACATATTTGTAAATAAATCCCAATCCAAAAAATAATTTTAAATTTAAATTATTTTTCTTTAAATAAAAAAATCACTTTTACAAATATATGTATTTTCATTATTTTTTAATAATATATCTGTATAAAAAAAATTCTAATAATTAATCTGAATCAAATTATTTCTTGGTTATTCTTATAATGACATACTATTTTTTTAATAAAATTTTTAAATATTCATAAATTAATTATAATACCAACAATCAAACTAAAAAAATGATTTTAATTAGAATAAAATTTTGATGTTTAAAATGAATTTATTGACAATTGAATATTTATTTTTTATGAAATAATAAATAAATTTTATTTTATTAAAAGAATTATACAATTTTTTTTATAATGATGTCACCCTAAATTATATCACTATTTTAACAGCCATGTTTCAGTTTTCACAAAAAATTATATTATATCACTATTTACCTAAATTATAGTGTTACTTGTTAATAAATATATCTATAATAAAATTATTCTAAACTAAATTTCAGTGTTTCAACATTCCCACCAAAAATACATTTTATCTTCACATTTTTTTACCTTTGTAATAAATGGTTCAATATTTTCAAATAATTTTTTGAAAAAACACATCATAAATAGTGTTAATAAAAATTCCTTTAAAAATAGGATGTGATAAACATATAGCTTTTCCAAAATAATAGATACATGAGTTTCAAGATAAGGATAAAATTTGTGAGAAGTTAAAATAAGGATATGGAGGATAAAAATAACATTCCTAGAATAATAGTTATTGACATATAACATGATCATAATAATTTTAATGACCAAACAATAACAACCCAATCTTGTCATACATTAATATTAAATCACTTTTGTGGAATACTTAAAGTAGAATACAAACAGACACCCAATGATTGTACTAGTCTAGTTCGTTTGAATACAATGAAACATAAACATTGGAAAATAAGTGAGATACATTATATCCTAAAAGGTTCTTCATGATCAGAACCCTTATTTGACATATCAATAATAATACTTATCTTCATAACCTGGGGTAGGAAATATAAAAAAAGGTGAGATCAGATGCTCAATAAGGGAAAATAATGAAAACATGTAAGCATAAACCTGATCATAGGGTTATGATAACACGAAAAAACATTTGAATACCATACATCCATATCAAAGATCATTGAAATGTATACTGGAATAAATCAAAATAGTTAATAAGTATTGAATCATAAGGAAATAAAAATGAAATCCATGAAATCATTACATTACAATAAATCATGGAATTTTGGAAAACACATAAGCATATAATATGATTTCCATAGTATCTTAGGAATCTCTTCCAAGACTATCTTAGTGGTACGAGTTCACTCCGCATACCTTATTAGTATTCATGGTTCACTCTAATGCCTATCTTAGTATAATGATTTCACTCCTCATATCATCTGGCTTTCATGGTTCACTCTAAATGCCATCTAAAAAGTCAAGGTTCACTCACATAACTATCTTAGTCTATCTCATGAAATATAAATATGAACAAAACGTATTGGAGGGAGATATTGGTCCCACCCATCTAATATATAAATCTTACATACAATTTTTACAAAATCATAAACAACCAAATCATAATTGGTGAAATTAAATGGGTTTCATAAATTTGTAATCATATCATAACCTATGATAAATGATACAAGTTTCATAATCATTTCATAAAAAGAAAAACACCCATGAAAGAAAAATAGATTACATAATAATATAACCCATGAATGAAAAATAGGTTTCATTAATACTAGGAAATCATGAATAAACTACTTAGAGAAATAATATTACTGGAACTTTTAAATCATTTCAATTAATGGCACGAGTGACATCAATAGATGTTATATTATATGGGAAATAATTTTGAAAGATATTTTAAAAACATTTCTTGATGAGAATATCATTATTCTTTGAAAATTCATTTTTAAAACATAATACCTTTTGAAAAAAGAATTCATTGAATACAATATTTAAAAATTATAATCGAATAAAAAAAATTTAAAATCATTGTACTCGAAACTTATAAATACACATGAAAACCATTTCAAAATTGTATTCCATAAAAAAATTATAGAAGACTCATAAAAAATTGAACAAAAAACCTATTAATGAAATTTCATTGAATGAATATGTAAATTAGAATATATTTATGTTTATGGGACAAATAATACATTCATTGTAAGTCTATACACCACACAAAAGAAGTGATAGATGATTAAGGCGTGTATCTCGTGAAAAAAATGTGAGATGAAATTACCTTACCTTATATCTTGGATCTCATCGTACTAGTTAAAAACTGTTGTATAATAAATATAAATTTACTATAAATCTATCAAAGAACCATATTCTTACTTATAATACCATAAATGGGTTGATTGTGGCTGCATATTACCGACTTATTGACAATTCAATGTTAAGGTTTCACTTTGGTTAATATCCTCTTTGTTTTTCATATGTTTCTTCATTTTCATGATCATTGGTCCTTACATTTATATCATGACTTATAGAATGAAAATAATGATTGACATATAATATCTATTTAGTACAAGTTTATTATAATAATCTTTATAATATAGAATTATTAAATAGAATACACTATTCATGGAGATAATAAGTCGTACGTATGCATGAACACTATTTTGGTTTTATTATTGTGGTGAAATAAAGTAAAAGATATATATATATATATCATTATTATAGTAGATTTATTATATCATATATATTCACTAAAAATTTCCAGAATACATTACTATCAGTGTATGAATGAATGATGTCACATTGAGGAGGCGGAAGTCCACAAATCCTCAAACAAAATTATCATATTAACTAAAAATAGAAAGTATAAAGATATGTCTTGTAAAATAATTAATGAAGCATAAATATATAATAAATGAAATATATAACATATATAAAAAGTTTATTCATCATAATATCCAACATGATATGTGGTAATGGAAAATTTATCAATTAATCATTTAGTGAGGTGGTAGTTCAATGTACATGTAATACTATGTTCATTTCATATTAGATGGACGTGTGTGTAAGAATATGTTGAAAATTAGAATAACATAATCCTAGTATATTTTTTAAACTTTTTTTTCTTGTAAAACAATTGAATAAAAATATATAAGGTGTAGTACCCCCGGTTTCTGCTATGTAAACCTTTCTTGATTCTTTTCATGGTTTTAAAGCTAAGGGTATTGAATGGGAGAGTTGGGAGAACATGGAATGATATTTTGAAGCAAAGGGGAAGGCGCACGGGCGGCGCACGATTTGTCAAACCGTGCGGCCAAACCATGCTTGTCTGACTGAGGAGGTAGTGGCTTTCGCATGGTTAGCACATGGTTAAGGGAAACCGTGTGATGAGGCTGTGCATGAAGGATGGACAAGGTAGAATCTAACGCATGGTTAGCACATGGTTTTTCAAACCGTGTAGACAAACCATGCTGTCACTTAAAGTTAGATCCTAAAAATTCGGATCTAAGTCATTTTGCCTTTAATTGCCTTGTTTAAACCTCCTAAGCAGCCCTAACTTGGTATTACACTCCCTTGAAGGTTGGAAGACTTCTCCCAAGAATTCCAGAGGCAATCTGAAGACTTCTCTTGGTGAATCGAAGTCGGATTCTTAAGGTATGTGATCGTTCTTGATCGGTTTCATAGATTTACTTAGATCTACTTCTCCTCTTCACTCGTTATCTTATATCTATGCCCCTTATGGGTAGATATAAGGGTTTGGATGAAAAATATGACAATATTTGGTCTTGTTTATGTTGGGAGAAGAGATCTATGGAGGGTTTTTGAAAATTTGACCTGGTATTCTTGAGTGTTCTTTGTATGTGGCTTGGTTTCACCCAATTTGTTGAGGTAGGTGGCTTCACTCTCGATTCCTCTTTCATGGAACTTGAAGGCTTAGTTCAAATTGATTTAATCTCGTAGTTTTGATTGTGAAATTGTGGTGCAAAGCATGTTATAAATATTAAATAGTGATTATTTATGGGTTTTGATGAAATTGTGGAAATTGAAAGAATGGTTTGTGAAAAGTGTTTTGGTCTCATGATTTTAAAATAGCGATTTTAAAATATGGATTTTGGGATTTGGAAAATGGTTTGTGGTAAATAGGTTTTCAATTAAAGGGTGTTTTATTGAAATTGTTTTGGCATGGTTGAAATGGTGTGGTTTTTGGGCATACTTGGTGTGTGTGTTCATATTGCATTTATGAGGCTTGGTTGAAATATGACCTTGTGCTCAGTGCCAAAAGTGTAATGGAACATGGGGAATAATTACCTTGTGACGACTTGGTAGATCGACGAGAGACCTATCATGAGTATGGAACTGTCATAACGATGTGTGCATAGTGGCTTTCCCAGGTTGTGAACTGGTTGGTTGTGTGGATTTGTGAAAAGGAATGAAAGTGCCAAAATGAAAATGTGAATTTCATTGGGAAACTTTGCTTGGATTCTTTGTTGGAAAATGGTTTTTGTTAGAAAAATATCTTTGACATGGAATTTGCTATATTATGAACTATTTTGTAATTTTTTTATATAAATTGTTTTATATAAATGTGCTACCATGTTTTATCCTAGAGGCATAGGTCGGAATGTCATTGGGGAAAACCTACTGATTTTCATTACTACTTCCCTGCTATGGCACGTTGGTGCTTTTGTAGATGTCATATACCTGGATGTAGGCAAAGGTAAAGTGTCACACGTTTATAGCACTACTTCGTGACTCTTGGGATGGTTCGTGATGTTGGAACTTGGAACTTGGGGAGCATAGAGTTTGGTTGTCTTCTTGAAGTCTCGTAGTTGGATTTCCATTGTTTACACGGATTTGGTTTTTTACTCCATTGTTTCACTTAGTTGGGTTTTTATGAAAATGGTGGTTGAGTTGTTTTGGTGTTAAATCATGCATCATATAGTGGTTTCTTGGATATGTTTATCTAGTTTTCTCTATTTGTTGGTTGTTTTCAGTTAATAGGTATATCATCCCACATGTATTTTGAAACCCTTCGGCTTTTATTTCCAGCCTTGGGTGCCTTGGGGATGTCTCTTAAGGCATAGTAATGACTCGTTGAGTTCTAAAGCCAATGAGAATTGGTGGGTCATTACAAATGGTATCAGCTTGTTCGGTCTTTGCTTAACAAGTAGTAATCGATGTTCTTGGTCTTGGAGTTGAAATTACTTGTTTTCTATTCTGTGGGTGGTCATCATAGACAGGAGTAGGATTGTAAAAACATGAAATGTATAGTATTAAAGGATGTAGCTAACCCGTTTATGTTAAACTTCAAGTTACCAGGGTGTTGGGTACATAAGTATTTTGGATACACTTGTATAATGTTTGAAATCTCATTGTCATGGGTTTAACCAACGAGATGATCATGACATGCATTATAGAGGAATTACTTCCCACTAGGATTGCATAAACCATTTTTAAAAATGGATTATGGTTTGATGAAAAAGCTTGATTTCTGACAATTTTAAGCACGTTTTCAAATGAATGATTTTGAAAAGATAATGGTTGATGTATTTTGAAAATAGATTGATTCTCAAATGAAAGAATATAACTGTTTTAAAAATGGTTAGAAATCAATTTTGTGATAGTGGTGTAATAGAGATTGAAATTCTAAGCCTTCAGTTACTAGGAAGTGAGACTAATGGCGTGCGTTGTTTGTATAAAAAATGGCACTCGTTAGACGTCGTAGAAACCAAACAGAAGAAGCTGTAGAGATTGTGGTTGCACCTGAACCACGTGTGAACCAAGAGATGGTTCAGAGTATCGTTCATGCGTTTCAGGCGGTGGACAAGAGGAATCAGAGGGATGAGTCAAGGCATTTAGACCATTGAATCCAGTTCCAGAAGCAGAATCCACCCATTTTTCAGGGTGATTCTGAACCAGAAAGGGTGGAGGTGTGGCTGAGTAGGATGAATCGTACCTTCATTTCATTAGAACACCAGCATAACTGAAAGTATATTTGGCGCGTACATGTTGGAGGATCTTGCACGACAGTGGTGGGAGATAGTGGTGCAGGCTAAGGTGGATCAAGGCCTAGGCTAGGAGTAATTTGATGATTTATTCAATAAACAATTCTATCCTCACACGTTCAAGATCTAGAGGACGACGAACTTTTTCATTCTGAAGCAGGAGAATCTCTCTTCCACGGAATATGCAGCTAAATTCATGTATTTAGTGCGCTTTGCACTGGAAGTTACTACAAGTGCATCGCTGAAGGCACGCATCTTTGAATCAGGGTTGCAATAGGAGATTCATTCAAAGATAGTTTTGATATGTATTATGGAATATACGGAGATGGTAAATAGAGCAACAGTAGCAGAAAAAGACATCTTAGGAGTTATGGGAGGAGGAAGTATGATGATCCCCATGGGAACGGGTGGGAACCTTAATGCCAGGAATAATCAGGAGAGGGACACCTACTTCCAAGGTGGCAGTGAAAATCAGAATCAGACAGCTAGATCAGTGAATCTTCCTCCACGACCCATGATAAATGCTGGGTGTTTTCAATGTGGAATGATTGACCACATAAAACGAGAATGTACAACACCCCAAGAGTATGCCACAATTTCAAAAACATGGGGAATCTTCAGTAATATTGTCACAGTGCTATGAGGTCGAGTGTGCGTGACACCTCCCAAGCGTCACAAGCATCTTATGCTTCGACAGGGTGAGGATAGAAAAATCATCTTTGCCAGCAGAATAGAGCTAGTTATGGTGATTCTAGGAATACCAGGACACCTCAGGCATGGAAATCACAACAAGGAAATAAGTAGCAAAGTGCAGTAACAAAGCAATTGTATGGAGTAGAACAGGTGATTGTGGATGACCAGTCTGGACCGTATATGGTGAGAGGTATGATTCTTTTGAATTATAGCATCGTACAAGTGTTTTTCAATACTGGCGCATCCCATTCTTTTCTTGATTCTCGGATTTCTAATTTGCTGATCTTAAAACCTGAAATGATTCCTTCTATGTTAAAACTGAAAAGTCCTCTAGGTGAAAGAGAATTTCATGCCTTTCTTTCTAGAGAATGTGTTATAACGGTTGATGGAGCAGAGATGAAATGGGACTTATCCATGTTGGATATGGATTTCTATGATATAATCTATGGTATGGATTGGTTGACAACATTTAAGTCTCACATAGACTGTTATGTGAGAATGGTTAGTTTGATGATGGAGGATGGAATCAACCATCTCTTTAGAGGAGAGAGGATGGTAAAGAAAGGTGAAAAGAGCTTGTTGGCACTAATGGTGGGAACGATATCCGACCAATTGTAAGCGTTGACTTTGGAATCATTGGAAGAGGTTGCATAAAATAGTTTTCCAGCTGTGGTGGATCAATTTCATGATATTTTTCCTAAAAACATCTCAGGTTTACCACCTGTAAGAGAAGTGGAGTTTACAATTGATCTCCTTCCGGGGACCAGTCTTATCTCACTTACATCTTATAGGATGGCCCCAACATAGTTAAAGGAATTTAAATGGAAGTTAGAGGAGCTAGAAAGAAAAGGTTTTATTCATCCAAGCATGTCTCTATGGGTAGCACCAGTTTTGTTTGTAAAGAATGCAGATGGAACTTTGAGGCTGTATGTGGATTATCGTAAACTTAACCAAGCTACGATAAATAATAGATATACACTTCCAAGAATTGATGACATGTTCGATCAATTGAGGGGAGATCAGTGGTTCTCCAAAATTGACATACGGTTAGGATATCACCAGTTGCGAGTTCGAAAGGAGGATATTCCAAAGACAGCCTTCAGAAGCAGATATGGTGACTATGAATATGTAGTCATGCCTTTTGGTCTTAAGAATGCACCAGCGGTCTTCATGGATTTGATGAATCAGATATTTCAGCCATATCTAGATTCTTTTTTGTGGTGTTTGAATGTTACATATTGGTGTATTCAAGAACAAAGGCTGAGCTTGAGCAACACTTGGCGATAGTGTTGTAAATCTTGAGGGACCATCAGTTGTATGAGAAATTGTCAAAGTGTTATTTATGGATACAAGAAGTACATTTTCAGGGCCATGTTGTTTTTGAGAAAGGTGTATCAGTGGATCTAGAAAATATAGAAGTTGTTCTTTCTTGGAAACCACCAAAGAATGTCTTTGAAATACGAATTTTTCTTGGTCTAGCTGGTTATTACCAATGCTTTGTGCGTGACTTCTCATGACTAGCTTCGCCCATGACAGCTTTGAAAAAAATAGTGCATTTCAATAGACTGAGGAATGTAAGATATCTTTTCAAGAGTGGAAATTTTTCCTTACATCAAAACCCATCTTGATTTTGTCGGAATCAGGACAGGGGTATGTGGTGTATTGTGACGCTTCAGGAACACGGGTGGGTTTTTTTCTCATGCAAGGAGACCATGTTGCTTCTTATGGTTCAAGGAAGTTGAGGTTGCATGAGAAGAATTACCCAACACACGATTTGGAGTTAGCTGCAGTTGTCCATGCCTTGAAGGCTTGGTGTCATTATCTCCATAGTGAGAAATTCACTGTGTTTACAGATCAAAAAAGCCTGAAACACATTTTCTCACAATGACATTTAAATCTGAGGTATAGAAGATGGATGGAGTACCATCAAATGTTCAACTTTGACTTTATGTATACAACAGGTAAGGGAAATTCGGTGGTCGATGCATTAAGCATAAATTCGTATGCTCAGTTGGCGAAAGAAGATTCAGATGAATGGCAATTGATGTCGGTATTAGACTACATGCATGTTTAATGTTACAACCAAGTTGATGTTGTCGTTTTCTTTTTAGCTACAATTGTTCCTGATTTGGCGGAGATAGTAATAGAGGAACATGCATCTGATGTAGACTGTGTTGCAATGAGTTCAAAACTCAACGGTGGGGAGACCATTGAGGGATGGAAGCTAGATGGGAGTTCAGTTTTGTGTTTCAAAGATCAGATGGTTGTACCTATATTTTTTTTAGGAAAAACTCCTTAATGCTTACCACCATTCAATATGGGTTGTACATCCGGGTACACAGAAGATGTATAAGGTGCTAAAGACCCAGTTTTGTTGGAGCTGTATGAAAAGAAAAGTGGCTGAATTCATCACGCGATGCTTAACTTGTCAGTAGGTTAAAGTAGAGCATCAGATACTAGCTGTTATGTTACAGTCTTTACTTATCCCAGTATGTAAATGGGAGCAGATAGCAATGGATTTTGTTACAGGTCTTCCAAGAATGGTCTGGAAAAACGATGCCATTTGGGTGATAGTGGATCGTCTAAACAAGTCATCCCATTTAATCCCAATTCGTGAAACCTATATGGTGGAAGATCTTTAAAAAATCTATATCAGGAAGTGGTAAAGATACATGGTGTACCAATTTCTATCATCTCAGATAGAGATCTTAGGTTCACATCTCATTTCTGTAAATCCTTACAACAAGCCCTTGGGAATCAGTTGACTATGAGTTTGGTGTATCATCCTCAGAAGGATGGGCAATCCGAGCGGACGATACAGACGTTGGAAGACATGTTTAGGGATTTTTTAATAGATTTTTGTGGCACATGGGAGGAGCACATACCCTTAGTGGAGTTCTTATACAGTAATAGCTATCAAGCCTCGATACGCATGGCTCCGTTCGATGCATTGTATGGGCGTCCTCATCGTTCTCCACTATGTTGGGTGGAAATAGGTGAAACTTTACTAGTCGGTCCGAGCCTCATCCAAGAAACAACGGATAAGATTTAGTTGATTATAAAGATGATGGATACAACTTAGAGTCGTCAAAAATCTTATGTGGATCATCGTTGAAGACCGTTGTTGTTTTCAGTGAGTGATCGCGTCTTTTTGAGAATCTCTCCAAGACTTGGACAACGTCATTTTGGGAAGCAAGGAAAATTATCTCCTCGATATATAGGCCCTTTTGAGATACTGGAACGCGTTGGAGGGGTGGCGTATCGGTTGGCGTTACCACCACGGTTCAGTGCAGTGCATAATGTGCTCCATGTATCTCAGTTGAAGAAGTATCAGCCTGATCCTGACCATGTGATCAGATGGGATCACATTGACCAAGAGCCGTATGCTTCATTGGTACATATTTTGGTGTGGATTGTGGATAGGCAGGATAAAGTCTTTCATGGTAAAAACATCGTTCTAGTGTGCATTTTGTGGAAACATGGTCATATTCAGGAAGACACTTGGGAATGCGAGAAAGAAATGAAAAAGAAGTGGCGAGAACTCTTTAAATCAAGCAATGGTTTTCTACTTTGGGAGGACGGAAAGGACAATGGTGGTGAGAATGTAGTACCCCCGGTTTCTGGTATGTAACCATTTCTTGATGATTTTTATTTTTTAAAAGTTAAGGGTGTTGAATGGGAAAGTCGGAAGAACTTGGAATGATGTTTTGAAGCAATGGGGAAGGCGCACGGGCGGTGCACTGTTTGTCAAATCATGTTGCCAAACTGTGCATGTCTGACTGAGGAGGAAGTGACTTCCACATGGTCAGCACATGGTTAAGGGAAATCGTGTGATGAGTTCGTGTGTGAAGGATGGCCAAGGCAGAAGCTAATGCACGGTAAGCGCACAGTTTGTCAAACCGTGCGGACTAACCATGCGGTCACATAAAGATAGATCCTAAAATTGTGGATCTAACTCATTTTTCCTTTAATTTCCTTTTTTAAACCTCCTAAGAAACCTATCTCGGGATTAATATCCATAAAAGTTGGAATACTTCTCCCAAGCATTCGGGAGGTGATCTGAATTCTTCTCTTGGAAAATCGAAGCCTGATTCTTAAGGTATGTGATCGTTCTTGATCGGTTTCATAGATCTACATAGATATACTTCTCCTCTTCTACCGTTTTCTTAGATCTATGCCTGTTATGGGTAGATATAATGGTGTGGATGCCAAATGTGACAATATTTTGTCTTGGATGTGTTAGGAGAAGAGATCTATGGAGGGTTTTTGATGTTTTGACTCGGTGTTCTCTTGCGTTCTTCGTCTGTGGCTTGGTTTTGATCAATTTGTTGAGGTAGGTGGCTTCACTCTTGATTCCTATTTCTTAGAACTTGAAGACTTAGTTCAAATTGATTTAATCTCTTTGTTTGGATTGTGAAATTGTGGTGCAAATCATGTTATAAATCTTCTTTAGTGATGATTTATGGGTTTTGATGAAATTGTGGAAATTTAAAGAATGGTTTGTGAAGAGTGTTTTGGTTTCATGATTTTAAAATAGTTATTTTAAAATATGGATTTGCAGGATTTGTAAAATGGTTTGTGGGAAAAGGTTTTCAATAAAAGGGTGTATTATTGAAATGGTTTGGCATGGTTGAAATGGTGTGGTTTTTGGGAATACATGGTGTGTTTATTCATATTTCGTTTACAAGGATTGGTTGAAATATGAACTTGTGTTCGGTGCCAAAAGTTTAATGACTCATGGGGAATAATTACCTTGTGACGACTTAGTAGATCGACAAGAGACCGCTCATGCATATGGAACTTTCATAACGATGCATGCATAGTGTATTTCATGAGTTGTGAAATGGTTGGTTCTGTGGATTTGTGAAATGTAATGAAAGTTCCAAAATGAAAATGTGACTATGATTGAAAAACTTTGCATGGTTTCTTTGTTGGAAAATTATTTTCATCAAAAAAATGGCTTTGACATGGAATTTTCTATATTTTCTACTATTTTGGAATTTTTTTATATAAATTGTTTTATATAAATGTGCTAACATGTTTTATCAAAGAGGCATGGGTTGGGAAGCCATCAGGGAAAACCTACTGAGTTTCATTACTCACCCCCTGCTTTGGCACGTTATTGATTTTGGAGATGTCATATACCAGGATGTTGGAAAAGGTAAAATGTCACACGTTTATAGCACTACTTCGTGACTCTTGGGCTGGTTCGTGATGTTGGAGCTTGGAACATGTGGAGCATGGAGTTGGGTTGTCGTCTTGAAGGCTTGTAGTTGTCTTTCTGTTGTTTACTCTGATTTTGTTTTATACTCTGTTGTTTCACCTAGTAATGACTCATTGAGCTCTCAAGATAATGATAATTAGTGGGTCATTACATAAGTGATTGTGGAATTTAAATAAAATAAATGTGTTTGAGGGTAGAGTATTACCTCGTAATTTGGAAAATCCATTTGGTTTGCATGAAATGGATTCCTTTGAGGGGTTTATAACCATGGAAGGATTAATGATGCAATTTAGGGATGTTGGGGATATATTTTGGATGATTTTTTTGTAATATTTTTTCTTGATATGTGTGAGGTAGTGGGAGGAGAGGATGCCTTTTATTATTGAGGATGAGTGGCACTCTTGATATATTTTTGAAAAGGGAGACCCCACCCATGAATTTTTTATTGATAATGTATATAATAATCATCCAATGATTATCCAAGGGGGTATATAATATAAATATGGAAATAAAATGGATTTTTTAAAAGTGTATTGGTCATTCTGGGCCTTAATGCTACATTTTAGTCCTATATTAAGCTTAATTTAATATTAATCATTGTAATTAATTTTAATTACATCACTAATATTTTTTCCAAAAAACAATGTTTAAATTAATTGAAATTATAGATAATACTAATTTATAAAATTAAATCCATTATTCTAAATTCAATACATATAAGTGGTAGAATTAATTTAAACTTAATCCTATAATCAGGTCGACAATTCAGGTTGTTGAAGTAAAATGTTCAATTGTTTTCTCTGTTTTTGTATTCAATTTCAAATTGAAATTGACCATAATGACATAAATTTAATTAATTGGTAAAAATATTATCAAATATTTCATTAAAACCAATCAGAAATATAATTTATCCTTAAAAATAATTGGGGTGAAAACTAAGTTTTTAATTAAAATCATGTATTTTTAACTATTCATTAAAAAATGAAACCTTAGAGAATAACACCAAATTTTTTCCTAAAATATATTTTATGTTTATATTTAAAATATTAAGATTATTTTTACATATTAAATCTGTAAACATCGAAAAATTTATTTTAAAATTGGATTTCCATCAAATGGTGGTAAAACTGCATTTATTAAAATATTGGTTTTTTGAGCATAAAATTTTTATTGTTCTTATCTTATGCCTATAAAATCTATTGGATGAATATGAAAAATATTTTATTGAATATTTTTTATATATATTATATTAATATCACTTACTAATTTTAAATAATTTAATTTATTATGATAAAACATATTTTTGAGCATTCAAATATTTTTCTACTAAAATACTCCCTTTATATACAATAGGTTCATTATAACCAATTAATTCATTTTATTTTTTAAACCATTTGTTTTAATAATTTATTTGATAATCTTCATAACCACTAACTTAAAGACTAGGTTAATTCTTAATATAATATTTTAATAATATATTTTTGTTTGAAACTAATCGGTGTTGCATGTAATGTTTGTCATGTTAATGTCATGTGAAAGGAATTATTGACTTAATACATTGAAAAAATAGAAATGAAAATTAATTCAATCAAAACAATTCCTTAAAAACATCGTTTTTCAGTTTATAAACACCTCAAATTTAATTTATCACTCATAGTTCATTATTTCTGATAAAAAATGGGGATACATATGCTTCGTCATATCTGCATGTTCCCACATAGATTCCTCAAACTAGTGATTTCTCCCCAAAACATTGACCATGTGAGTGGTCTTGTTTCGTATAACATTCTCTTTATGATAAATAACTTTAACTAGTTACTTATCATAAGAAAGATCATTCTCTAGTGGTATGACCTTTGAGTAATATACATGTGAAGGGTCTAATATGTACTTCCTCGGGAGAGATACATGTAACACATCATGGAATTAAGAGATATTTGGATGGAGTTTAAAGAGATAAACTACCATCCCAATACAATCAATAATATCTATGGGACTGATATTCCTAGGGATTATTTTACCTTTCTTCATAAATCTCATAACCTTCTTATAGGGAGGGATTCGTAGAAAGACCTTTTCACCAACATCAAATACGATATCACGCCTATGGTTATCAGCACAAATTGTCTTCCAAATTTGAGCAGCCTTGATAAGCTATTGAATGTATCTCACTTTATCAGCCATTTATTTAGTTATCTTTGGTTCCATTAACTTCCATTATCTATCTTTACCCCTTCATTTTGGAACTATACATTTCTTCCCATAGTGTGCTTCATATAGTTCCTTATGAATGTTTGAGTGAAGGATATTTTTTGTAAGAAAACTCAACTAGAGGAAAGTGTTGATCCCAAACACCATTAAAATGTGAAGAAAAAGTTATAAACTAATCTTATAGGGTTTGAATATTTTTCATAGATTGGTTATCCATATGAGGATGATAAGAAGTGTTGAAACTCAATTCTATATCATGTTTTCATTCGAAACATCACCAGAGCTTTGAGGTAAACCTTAGATCCTGATCCGATATAATAGAATGTGGTAATTCATGTAGCCTTACCCATTTCTTAATTTATATTCTTGAAATGTGATCTAGGTAGAAATATTCATTGATGTAAAGGATGTGTACTAACTATGTAAGGTGATTGACTACCACCCATATAACATTAAATCCATTAGAGGTTTTGGGTAGTCTAATGAAAAAATATATATTGATGTTATCCTATTTCCATTCCATCATGGGTAATCGATGCAACATCCCTTTGCATATTTGTCTTTCTGACATAACCTGATGGTGTACTAATCACTAAGATAAAAACACTATGATATCTCTCTTCATACCGTCCCATGAGAAATATTCTTTCCAATACCTATACATCTTTGTATATCATGGATGAATAGAGAATAAAAGACTATGAGAATCCTCTAGTATCTCATTCTTCAAATATATCAGGGATAAAACATATACACAACTCTTGAATGTTTTCATTCCATCATGATCAAGGTTAAACTCAAGAACATTCATAAATTTCTTTTGCAGATTTTGATCTTTCTTTTTTTCTCCTTAATCTTCACTTGTATAGATGGTTGAACACTCATTTGAGAAAGATACTATTTTTCACTTCCTTTAGAATATATATGTTCTTCCTTTGTAAATCCAAAAATATTGGATCTTCTATGATTTTCATTATGGATAAGCTACCATGATCATTCCAAACTAAACATTGGCCACATTGTTTGCATTCTTAGGGTGGTTAGGTAATGAACAATCATAATACTTTATCAACACCACCGATCTTATCTAATAAATTTCAAATAATTCTATGTGAATGTATATTTCATACTATTATGATCAGTAAATATATCACACCTTTCACCATAATGGTATTTCCTCCATATATTTAATGAAAAACTTGTCGATGTTAACTCTAAATCCTGAGTTAGGTAAATTTTCTCATGAATTATCAACTGTCGTGGTGAAGAGGATATAACCATGGTATTTAGTATAAGAAGACATCTCATTCCATTCATGTATTCATCATCATTGATTAAAACCCCTTATCCACTATAAGGTAATGCATGAAAAGGAGAACTTACCAACAACTTCTTCAACTGCATGAAATTTTCTTCACATTCATTTTTCCAGAGGAACCTGAAACCTTTCTAAGTTAACTTGGTCAACGGAATTGATACTGGTCACAAATTATCCACAAACCATGGATAATATCCTAATAAACCAAGAAATATATGGATCTTTATCACCATGGTTGGTCTATGATATCATTCAATAGCCTCATTCTTTTATGGTTATACTATTATACCAACTCATGAGATCATATGACCCAAAAATTAAACCGTTGGCAGAAAAAATAAGGACTTTGAAAGATTTTCATATTGTTTATACATATATAGGATCTTTTGTTCATATAGAAAGTGGTATTAATGTTATTACGTGCTCTTTTAATAGATAAGAATATCATCTAAAAGTACTACCACAAACTAATTGAGGTAATATTTTAAGACCTTGTTAATGAAATTCATGATGATAATAGGGGAATTAGTAAGACCAGAATCCATTAATATATATTTATAGTGTCCATAACTTGAATGGAATTCCATATAGGGTATAGCCACCTTCATTACCCTTAATTTATGATATCCATAATGGTGGTCAATCTTGAAAAATATTTACCTTCACGCAGCTGATCAAATGATTTATTAATATAGGGAAGGTGATACTTGTTCTTGATTGTGGTCATGTTCAACTCCCAATAATCATTGCAGTGTTGTACTGATTATTTTTTATTGTTCAAAAAACAATAGTTTCACCCTAAGGTGAAACACTTGAATGAATGATTCCCTTTTCAAGGATTTATTTGAGTTTCTTCTTCAATTATTACAACTCAACTGGGTGACTCTATTTTGAGTCATTTAAGTTGTTGAGGAATAATGTATTAGTTCTATTGAGATATCAACTTCACATTTTTGTTAAATTATAGTAAAATCATCTAGAAAGACATCCAAAAATTATCTTACAATGGGACATCATTGATGTTGATTTTATCCCCAACCATTTTTGATAAACAACCCTTCTCAATGGAAATTAAGACCCATACATTGGATGTAATATCTAAAGGATGTGCATAACTATTATCACATTGATGGAAAATCATAAGAGTGACCCAAATATCAAATATAACTTCCGTTCATCGACAATTGATGTATGATTTATATATATAATGAAAATCCATGCCTAAGGTGACATAAAATTCATCCAATGCAATAATGAAAGGATTTTCCAGAAGCACATTCCCACAATCATCAATTAGAGTAGAATCATAGAAATGGGATAAATTTATCATTCCATTAGGTGTTTTCACTTCTAATTTAGTGTCTAATAGTTTTAGAGGAATCTCAACTCCATACAAAACTTATTTATATATGAAGGAGTGGGTATATCCATAATCAAATAAGATGATAGAAGTTCTAGAGTGGATGGTAGGTGTACCTTTCACTGCGACATCAACACACCCCTCGATAGAAATAGAGATTTCATTAGATTTCCACTTGTCCCACGGCTTAATATGTATCTTTTGTTGATTTTAATCACCATCCCTTGGGTTTGGTAAATGGTTATTATAATTACCATTTTTCTTACACTTGTATAATTAAAGCACGAGAGGTTCATTATGTGACTCTTTTTCTTAGTTAAAAAGGTTTTCTAGATTCTTCCCATCACTTTGGAAATTAAAATCCCAATGGCCTTCGCTTACAAACATAAAAATAATTTATTAGACCTCGTTATGAAATTTCCATCATTTTTCTTCCCACACTTAGAGCATAAATTAAATCTCATCTTTAACTCTTCATGGTTATTGGATTTTCCATTAAACTCCATCTTACTTTTCATTTCAAAACCATAAGATTGATATATGTCTCCATCCTCCATTTAAAACGTTATTTTACAATCAAAAATCTCTTCATAGCTGTTAAAGATTCATATAGAAACAAACTTATGAGACTTGTCTTTAATCCATTTCTAAACCAATCAATATTACATTCAGGTTGGATGATAATTCTTGAAGCACACCTCAAAGGCCATGTGAAATTATCCTCATAGGTACCGATAGATTCATCATAACTATTTTCAACTCAATGAACTCTTTCTCCCTCTTGGTATGAATAATCCGGGGAAATTACAGTTGAAAATTAAGTTCTTGAACTCATCCCATTCCATTGATTCAATTTCATCTTTATTCCTTGTATAATTGAGTAAAGTCCACCACTAGTCTGATTCACCTTTTAAACGATAAATATATAGAATTGAATTCTCATGGTATGAACACTAGGGAATGGATAATATATTTTCATTATTACATAACCATTATTCAGTAACAAGTGGATTAGAAGTCATGCTAAAAGAAGGATGATGTTGACTCATGAAAGTCTCAAAATAATGTTGTTCCCTACATTGATCATATGGTATTCCACCATGATTCATACCTTGATAATGTTATGTGAGCATAAAAAATGATTTTCCATTCCACCTCCCATAAGATTTAAATTATTTTGAGAAAAATCAATGAATTTTCATTCTAAATCACCATTGACATGTTTCTTGTGAGTTCCAACCATTGACCAAAACCAAAATCAGAAAGTAAGAAACAATTATCACAATGAAGAACCACATAATAATGAAAAATCAATAATATGATTTCTAAGTTATGGATCCTTACATAATCTACAACACTGTAGGTTTATACAATGTTATATATAGTTATCCTCAATTGAAATTCATCCTACTAGTTCATGATTAGTTTGTGAATTCCCAAAGCATATCACCTGGTAGTATCAAACAATTTGTGCAGAAAGGCCTATTTTTGTGTACCAGATTACCCCATGTATGGTCTGAAACATCTTCTCATAGTTATTAATCATTGGTAAATTTATTATTGATCCAAATCCACCTATAATATCTATACAAAGATGAATTTCTTTGAAACCAATCCCTATATCCTTTACCAATATTCAGGTACATTTTCATATGCTTTTCCTTATCCTTAGACTTATCCTTTGACATGTCTATAGGATTCTCACTCAGGGTTTTTCATCAATTTTTTCAATGGTAAACTAAAACATAGATCTGATACAAACTATAATGACTCAATATTTAAATACATTAACATGAAATCAAATTTTTAGTATACTTAAAAAAATACAATCAAACTCCCAAATATTGTACTAGTCTATGACCTTTGTAAACATTAAAACATAAACACTGGTACAAAAGTGAGATACATTATCTCCCACAAGGTTCTTCATGAGTAGAACCCCTTATAGAAACATCATACACAAGATGTACCTTGATAACCAAGAAAAGGAAGCATAAAAGGGGCGAGATTAGATGCTTAGTAAGGGAAAATAATAGAGACGTCTATGAATAATAATGATATAGTGGTGTTGAAACGTGATAAAAACATTTTAAGATCATAACCTACAACCAAATATCATGAAAATGTATCATGGAATAATTATAAATATGTCATAAGTCATGAACTAAAATGAAATAATGAAAATAAGACATGCAATCATAACATTGGAATAAAAGATAGAATTGTGGTGAACAAATAATCATATGATATGATTTCCATAGTATCAAAGGCATCACTACAAATAAAATCTTAGTAGTATGGGTGGAATCCACATATAATCCTGGTGATCATGGGTTACTAACATTGCAATCCTAGTACTCCTCATTCCATCATGGTAGTCTTGGTTCACTCCAATGGAAATCTATATAGTCAAGGATTACTCCCAAGATCATCATAGTCTATCTCATGGGATATAAAACATTACACAATATATTGTAGGGAGATATAGGACCCACCCATATCATAATGAAATCATACATACATATGAAATAAAATAATAAATAATCATATCTAAACCCATGAAATGAATTAGGTGTCATGAACATGAAATCTTACCATAAAGTGTGAAAACATATACAAGTTTCATAATCATTTCATTATAAAATTAATTGTAAAAGAAAAAAAAATTCAAAAAAATAAATCATCTGAAAGAAAAATGTGTTTCATAAAGACCATGAAATTGAGACTAATCTAATCAGAGAAAGAATATGAATGTTAAATTTATATCATTCCCAAGAAATTCATGGGTAACATCAACGGATGTTATCTTGGATGAGAAATAATATTGAATGTTCTTTTAAAAACAATTCTTAAAGAAAATATTCCTCTTCATTGTAGAATAATTTTTAAAAAATAGAACCATATAAAAATTCTTTTTATTTGAAAATTATCAAGAAAAATTAGAATGGAATATTGAATAAAAATTTGAAACAATTTTACATGAAAATTGTAAATATTCTCGAAAACAATTTCAAAATTCTATTCCATGAAATCATACATAGCACTATTTAAAATAAATTTAGAAAATTAAAAAAATTAAATAAAAAACATTGAAATAATATGTAATGACCAATATATTTAATTATAAGAGGAATATAATGCATTAAAGGACAGTATATACACCACAAAAAAAGAATTTAGTGATGATTAAGGCATGTATCTCACAGAAATAAAGGTTAGATGAAATTCTCCTACGTTGTTTCCTGATTCTCTTCATTTTTGTTCAAACCTCACATATAATAAATATTAATTCATAATAACTCCTTCACAGAGTAAAATTATTACTGTAAACACCATAAATACTTGGATTGTGGCTTCATATTACCCTATCTTTAATAATTCCATGATAGAGCATCACTTTGGGTAATATGCGTTTTATTTTTTGGATGTGTCTTAATTTGTTATATCTTTGGTCCTTATATTTATATAATTGTTTCTGTAATTTAAAAAATTAATCAAAAATTATTTTTATTAAATATATTTGTAATATAATAATTCCTATAATATATAATCATGAAACAAAATACATCGTTTATAGAGACGGTAATTCGTGCGTATGCATGAACGCTATTTCTGTATAATTTTCATGATGAATGAAAGTAAAATAAATAGATATATATCATTGTTAATATAGATTTATTATATAATATATATCATATATAGTCAGTAATACCATCTTTAATTCATTTCAGGTAGTATATGAATGAATCACATCAATATCTGGGGGCGGTAGACCACACTTCCTCAAACGCAATTATCGTATTAAAAAAAGTAATATATAATGGTATGTGTTGTAAAATAATTAAATTATAATAAAGGCATAAGAAATAAAATATATAGCATATATAAAAATTGTTTCCATCATAATTTCAACCAGGAGATGAGAAAATTGAAAATTGAACTATCATCCTTTAATAAGGTGGTAGTTCGACGTACATGGAAACATTATGTTCGTTATCTATTTGATCGAGGTGAGTGTAAGCATATGTTTAAACCTTAGAATAAAAATATAATAGTATATTTTGGATAATTTTTATGTTAAAAAATTATGGAATACGAATACTTAAGGTAGTTTGGAAAGAAAATAAATTAAAGGATTTTGAGGGAGGGCCATACCTTTTAATCAGGTAACTCCTTTTATTTTATCAAAGTGCATCCTTGTAATACTTTTTTACCAAGAAAGGAATCAAAGAGTAATTGAAGAATTTTGGGGAGATATTTTGGATGATTTTCTAGGTTCCAATGTGTCTTGAACTGTTTGAGGTAGTGGGAGGATATTGGGACTTTTATATTGACGGATGAGTTGCACTCTTGTAATATTTTCAAAAAAGAATCCCAGCCACATTTTTTTATTGTAAGTGGATCAAATAGTGTTATAAAATATATAAAAAGGAATATATGGTCTAAATACAGTCATATAATGTATTATGGAAAATATTCTAGGTATTTTTGGACCATAAGGTTATGGTTTATTACCTTATTTGTTTTAATTTATCCTCAATTATGGTAATTGAATTTAATTACTTCACTAATATTTTTGGCCAAAAACTAAGTTGAAGTTATTATAAAATTTAATTTATCATGATTCAAAATATGGAATCAAATTTTCTAAATTCCAATCTAATAAGGTTTAGAAATTAATTTATTTTTAATTATATAGTCAGGTAGATAATGTAGGTTTTTAATGTAGAAACGATCAAAAGTTTAATATTTTTTTATATTAAAATTCAATGTGACGTTGTTTCTAATGAACTAAATTTAATTAATTTTTAAAAATATAATATAATTATATGATGAGAAAAATTTAAAATATAATTTAACCTTGTAAATTAATTATATAGTAAAATAGTTTTTAATTATAATCCAGTATTTTTAAATATTCATAAAAAATGGAACCTTACTGAAAAATAAAAAAAATTTATCATAACGTAATTTTTATGTTTTAATTCCAAATATGAATAATATTTTAAAATATTAAATCTTTGATAGATCCATAAATTTAATTTAAAATGGTTTCTTCATTACAAGGCGGTAAAACAACCTTTATAATAATATAGGGGTTTTAAGCATTAAATTGGGGATTTTATTATATTATTAAGATCAAATATATTAGAGGAATATCAAAAAAATTATTCAATATATATTATACATATTATATTAATATCACTGAATAGTTATAATTAATTTAATTTATTAGGATAAAAAAACATTTCATGCATAAAAATAGTTTTCTATAAGAATGATCCCTTACTATTCAATTAGTTCATTGTAACTAATGAATTAATTTTATATTCGTGTAAACTATAGTTTTTCATAATATAGTTAGTAATATTCATAACCACTAACTTAGTTTTTAGGTTACATCTTAATATAATATTTTGATAATATATTTTTTTGGTAAAACTCGATGTTGTGTGTAGTGTAAGCAAAGTTGGTGCTTTAGGAAATTTATGTTTCACATATTAAATTAAAAAAATCAATGAAAATTAATTCATACTTAAAAAGGAACATAAATACTCTAGGTGTAATGACAAAATCATAAATATAAAATGTATAATAAAGAGAATCAATTAATAAAAAATGATTGAAACATATTTACATTTTTATTTAAATATAATTTTCAAATAGTTGAGGGACTATTTTACTATTATTAAAGAGTCATTGAGAAAATAATATTACTTGATTTATTTTTATTTCATAAGTACAATTTTAACATTTGTTTTTGATTTAATTGATTTTCACTTCTCTCTCATCTCTTACTCCCTCAAATGAATATTTGATATGAACTATTCATTCTTGAAGCCTTGAATTAAATTTTAAGAAGCATAATATCAATACAATGATTGTAAATTATTCCTATTATTTCACTACATCAAAAAATCCCATATTTTTCAACTCAAAATTACATAATATCACATATGAATAAACATTCATATAGAGAGATACTATATTAATCTCTAAATACTGAGATGTAACACACATTTTTCTACTTTATTCATTCCATTATTAAATAAATTTTTTATATTTGAATAATATTTTAGAACATTTGGAAAAACAAAAAATCATAAATATTTTACCTTGTATTCATCCATGGTCAATTCAGAATTTATGTCCAAAAAAAATTAATCACTTAGAAATTATCCTACAAAAATGTTTTATTCCCTAATAATGTAATATTCATAATATTATAATATTTCCCATAATTATAATTCATCCCTATAATGCCTCAAAAATCATATATTCTTCTATAAATCAACACAATAATTAGTCTACAAAATAGAAATCCTTCTTAACCAACATTATTATATTTACCTTTATTATATAAAATTCCCAATATATTAAACTTCATTAGAAATTACATTTAAAACATATTAAGAAAATTATTTTCCATTCCCATGGTTATATATATAATAAAACATATGTTAAAAAAATGTAATATCCCATGTCCCAAATTATCCATAATTTCATCTCCACAGAATATCAAAACAACCCTAATGTTAAGAAAATATATTTCGTCATATTTCTATAAAATATAATATAATTATTCCAAAAATAAAATTTTCATTAAAAACAAACTAATATAAAGGGTTTTACTATAATAAATCTCTCCCAATATATCCCTAATCATCTTAAACTCCTATCATTGAAAACCTTAAAATGGGTATCTTTTCAATTACACTAATTATCAATAATAGACTTATCAACCCCAAACACTTTTTTTTATAATTGTGTAATATCATAATTTGGGATAGGTTCTATCCACTTATTCATTGTAATTGTTTATAATGAAAAATTGAATTAACCCAAGCGTATCCCCCAAGAGTGTCTAGCCAGGTGTATATTCTTTGTCCCACTCATCATACACTAGTGATGATTGAGTTAATACCCAATATAATACCTTCATATTAAGTACCCCTAACATTATATATTACACAACCACATCCACATTCATATATCTAAATAGTGATGAATTTTATAGGGATACAATACAATATTAACCATACCAAAGCTTCCTGATATTACACTATATGTATAATTACCCCTAGATTCTATTATAAGGTCATGTTCTATAATATATTTCCCCCTAAATATAGTTCACAAGGTTCTTACTAAACATAAATTGATACCAACTATAACATCATGAAACTATTAACCCCAATCCAATGGTTATTTAATAATAATGGCATAAGATAATAGTGATAGTTTCTTGAAGGATCAAATTGATTAGCAGTTTTGGGAGACTAGTTACAAAAATTATTATAACGTCACATTTGAAATCATAAATTGATGTAATAAAATACATTCTGAAATTATATATAGATATTTATTATTTTTTCTAGTGTATACCTAAAATTATTCATATATCCCTTCTTGGTATCCTATAGAATGGATAACATAAGTAAGAGTGACATCCATCGCTCTGTATGAGGAAGCTTATATTAGATGTTTTAAAATAATAAAAAATCACCAATCATATAGGAGATATAAACAATAATAAAATATTACACATATATAATTTCAAAAAATTGTTAAAATACATGGATGGAATAACGGAAAAAACAATCATGTGGATAATAAACAGTAGTTACAAAATGATATAATTCATAAATACAAACATAAAAATTTTTCCATCAAGGAAATGTGCTAAGATATTTTATTTAAATAGTTGTGGAATACAATAAATACCAAAAATATTTTGTCTCATGTGATAAAACAATTTCTAAATTTGCTATAATAATCCCCACATGTAACTTACTAAGTCCATGGAATTCACCAGATGAAAAGAGAGAATACCAATTATTTACATTATAAAAATAAAAAAAATTATTTTTGAAAAACTAGAATATATAATTTTAATATTTTACACAATAAATAAATATTACAATATCATAATCTTGAAATTGTAATATGGTGGATTGTACCAATATATAATTACTCAGTAAGTGAAAAGAATAATTAATGGATATTGATGAAAACATATTTGTTTGAAAAAACATTAGAATAAAAAATTTAGAAGTTTTTTTAGAATGTTAAAAATAAATAAAAGTGATAACAATAAATCATTATAATATATTAATAATTTTCATGAAAACATTTTAATGAAAATTTTGAGAATGAATAAAAATATTCGGGACATTATTGAAAAATTAAGTAGATTTCAATTTAAAACATTATTTTAGTCATGAGCACTAATTAATGTAAAAATAAAAATAAAAATTTAAAACAATATAAATAACTATAGGATAATAAAATATTCTTGATTTAATATATAAATAACATATAATTCTTCAAATGTAATATTAAACACAAACAACCCAAAAGAAGGATGATATTGTGAAATAAACCATCACCACATAACATTAAAATCATAACCCATTGGATGAAATAATAATAAATGAATCCTTAAATAACAATAATTAATATGTATCTATGATATTGACTATCAATAGGGATCTATATAAGCCATATAAACATAAATAGGTTTAAAATATCAAACATGTCTCAATGAAAAATATTGATATGGGAAACACTAACAAATATCATAACATTGATTTGAGAATCAGTCAACGATGTGGTTAGGTGGAAAAAAATATAAAACCACTAATAAAAAGTGTTTATAAAAAATAAAATAATATATGTTAAATACATATAAAATCCTATAATATCATAGATAATAAATTACTATCATAACTGAATGAAAAGAAATTGGATTATGAAAACCCTTATGTTGTGTCAGACTCGGAAGACACATACTTTATCAACAGTATAATAATTTTTTGTAAATTTATACTTTATTAATTATCTATAATAGTTTTATTATATATTATTATCACTTTAATTTCTGTTTATATTGTTTATTATAGATTTTTAAATCATTAAATTTCACATTTTACATTTTTAGGATCTAATATCCATAATCGAAAAACAACTTTGGTAGGAATACAATGGTCAATGTGGCTAAGATTTAATCATATCCAAAATAGTAATAATAAAATATTTGTTAATTTTATTCATTAAATAGTATTTTCATATGAATCCATAAATTTCATACATGAAAAATGAATCAAATCTCTTTATAGAGGAGGTAGTCCTCATATACACACTAGAAGTATTTCAATTTTTTAATAGGTGGGAGGGAAAGAAGGTATTTACATATAATTATTAAATGATAAGAATTATTTCATGAATATCATATATATTCAATAAATTAATCATAATAAATAGAATTGTGAAGTGGTGATGTAAAATAAAACACAACGTTTTATAGAGAAGGCCATCCAAGTGCACACATGAATGATGTTTTCGCTTCCTGTACAATGGAAATGAAAATGAAAAAGAATTTTACCATAATCCTAATAAAATTTCATAATATTTTAAATATTGATGTCATTATATCTCCAATGTTTAATTATATTTTATTTAAGTGGAATAGAAAATGAAATAATAATTCCAATTCATGATTTTTACATATTCTTTAAAAACATATCCTTTGGATTACAAATTTTGTCTTATAGGTTCATATTTTGATATTAACAGAGCCTCTAGGTCATGAGGGAAAGTTTGTAAGGTATTTTTTCTACTATGGGACATCATAGAGTGCTAAATATCTGTGAATAAGAGAGGATATGAGGTTCCCATTTATGAATGAGTAATGGAAAAAGTTGAAAATACTTAAAATATTTAAATATTGTTCATGTATTTATCATGATAAATGCTTAAAAGTGGACATGTATTCAAATAAAAATGCACTAAAGTCAAAATAACACCATATAATAAAATATATAATGGTTTATTTCTCATTATAAACAATATATTATTCACTAACCCCCTTCATTAACCATTTTCAACACCAAATTTTGAAACACATTTTTTAGCATTTTTGTTTCATAAAGTTTCGTCTATATTAAAATTTATACCAAAAATGGTATATGATTATATTTATTTAAAATTTAAAATTAAACCTATAATAATTAATTTTTTTATATTTAAATAATTAAATAAAAACTATTTAATAGAATGTATCAGTGATTCAATATTGAGACTTACAATTTTACTTGAATTTGAAGTTATAAATACTTAAACATATTTTGATTATAAATTGTTTTCCATAAATAATATATTATTATTAACCAAAAAATTATTTGAATTCCATAATTAATCTAAAATATAATTTTCTAATGTCTTTAACATCATTTACATGATTCTTCCTACTGTATGAACAATCATTGAGTGAGTATTATGTTAGCATTTAATGTAATTTTGGAATCACTAATATTTTTTAAAAAATTAACATCATAATATTAATTATAATATTTTAAAAATAAAATTTTATATTTATTCCTCACTTCAATTTATCTCTATAAAAAATTATAAGTAAGAATAAAATTACGATGGTGACGTTTTGTATTTTTTTCTTTACCAAAAGTAATGTACATGTCATAATCAATGAAAAATCGAACAACATGTAATATATTCGATGTCGTGAATAAAATGGTAGAAAAATATCATAAAACCAAATAAATAATTATTTTTTATAGATCTTGAGACCTTATCCCATATTTTAAATCTTTTTTTACTCATTTTACCCATATTGTGGTGGCAATTTGTTTTGAGGGTTACTATTTATACTGTCTAAAAATAAAAGGTGCATATTGATAAAATTTATCCCACTGATTCAAAATATTGAATTAATAATTATGTTTTTTATTTATAATATTTTAATAAATCAATTTTAAAATAAAATCTAAAAACATGATGAATTTTTTTTTAAGAAAATTGTATTTATTAGCCTAAAAATGAGCTTATATCAAAAGGAAATATGAAGTTAATTTTTTTTGAATAAAATATGTATTTTATAATTATATAATTGTTATTTTAATTTATGAATTAATCCAAAGAATAATGGTAATTTAAAACTAGAATATATAACTAATAAATAGATATTTTAAAAAAATAATTATTTTTTATTATTTACTAAAAAAGCGTCATTTTCCAAAAAAAAACATGAAAACATCATTCTAATATAGTTTTAAAATGATGACATCAATAGGAACATAAATTTTTTAAAGTAATATTTATATTTATATGATAGTACGTATTACATCGATAAAAAATTTCAATAAAATTCATATTTGATTAAAACATATTTTTGAAGAAAAAAATGACATATCAATAAATTATGTTCAGAATTATTATGAATTTATAAACTAATTTTTATTATATAATAAATTTATAGATATTTTTTTTAATTTTAGGTACTCTTATTCACTCATCTAATTTAATTGTTAGGTTATAATGGTCAGATTTAAATAAAAAAACCTTATTAGTATGTTGTAGTTTTTTTAAAGCTATATTTTTGTGTTAAAAATGAAATTCTGTTTAGTATTATTTTAAAATAAATCTCATAGGTTAAAAATATAATTTTATTAATTAATATAGACATGAGATATTTTTTCCATATTACAATGTTATTATTAATTGAATTAGTAAACTTCCATAATGTTATGAAAATCTAATCAAATCTAAAAAAAGATTCAGTAGTTTTCTTAGGAGAGAAATTCCCATATTGATTATAGGTGTTTACATGGTTTCAATTTTTTCATTAGGTGAAATATATATAAATATGGAATTTAAATAATTATTTCTATAAGAAAACTAAAAATTGTGTGTTTTGATGTATAATTATGATGCATTTATTATAAATTAATATAAATATGTCAAGAAAAATTTAATTAATATCTTATGGGCTTTTAAAAATTTTATATTGTCTGTTTGTATATTTTTAATATGTTTACTCATGTGTATTCTAAACATTCTCTAATTCCATTTATAACATCCCAAATCTACTCACCTATAATTTATGGTTTTTTTATTTCAATTCTATAGAATAGATAATTCATAAAGAAATAATTTATTAATGTTATAATTTTGGCTTGGGAAATATAAATTATGGAGAAAAAAATCTATTAAGTTACCCAAGGTTTTAAAATATGGTATTATACATTTAATTAATATATTAAATTTATTTAAAATTTCAATAATATAAATCAATTTTTATTGTTATTTAGTTTATTTTAATATAAATTTTCAACTCAGTATTATTTTAAAAAAGATAAAATCCATTAATAACTTTGGAAGGAAAATTAGTTGTTTTGAAATTTATTTTAATTCAAAAAATAATATATTTTAATAAAATAATATATTTATTTTCAAATATTTAATTATATTAATTATTACCTAATTTTTAAATAATAATGATGTAATAACACATAATGCTTATTCATACTCTATTTTGTTTACATGGGAGGAATTAATTATTTTATTAATCTATAAAAAATTTATCATATGTTAATTATGATTGGATAATTGGAAATTTTATATACTTTTTCTAAAAACAATTTAATACATTGATTGGAAATTTTTTTATTAATTTTAACTCTATATTTATTTTAAAATAATATTTTTTTTCCTGAAAATTTTTAAAGGGTTTAAATAAAATTTAGTTATCATTCAAAAATATTTTAACATAATTACATTCTGATTATTATCAATGTATATGAAAAATATTTATTTATTTATTATAATATTAATAAATTACTTTATGTCTTTTCTTATTAATTTTTCTATTACACATAATGGAATCATTAATATTACTATAATTAAATATTTATTTGAATGGTTTGATCCCCAATGTCTATATCCTAATGGTCATATTTGGATTCATATATATTCTCTTCATTAATACATCTCATCCTATTCAATTTGTTTACAAAATTTAGACTCTATTTGTTGGGGGAATTCTTCATATATTAATGTATCATGTGTTATTACTCATTTTTTAGAATAAAATCCTCCAAAATTTCTGATTACAGTGATTCCATATATTATAACATTTTTTCTATAACTAGTTGTATCAGTTTTAGTGAATATAATTTTCTTTTTGTTTTCTAAATATTATTATGAAATAATATAACAGTTTATGAAGTTTTTATAATAATGAAATATTTTATTTGAAAAATAACGTCTCGACTATTAAAAAAGTATTCATCTATCATTGGTGGATAAAATATATACTATGGATAATTTAAAAATTCACCCATTCTTTATTTTTAATATAACCATAAATAATCACGTGTTTCAAGAAAATATGGGCATACAACTGAGAATTATAAATGTCAAATAAGTTAGCATCATCATAGAAAATTCATTTTTAGGTATCACCAAATGTAGTAATTATGTAAATAAACTATCTTAGTTCATTCTAGAATAATGATAAATTTCTTAATCCAAATATCCTTGGGAACCCCTCTAATAACAAGATTCGATGTCTTCAAATTTCCTGAAAAAAATTATGAAATGGTTTAAATATCAATAATTTACCATAAATTGAATATAAATTCAAATAGAAAAATTAATAAAAATTGGGAAAAATAAATATCCATTTATTCTTCTAATGTAATATAAAATCAATACCACTATAGATGTGAATAATGTTACCATGAATCCTAATAGTGAGTTGGATAATGATTAGTTCCGTGAAAATTTAAATGAGGTAATGTGTGATAATGATGATATGTAAGATTAGATTTATTTTTTTCTTAAAGACTTAAAGAGGGTATAATGTTTTACAATATTAGAGTTTTTGTTCGATGACAATATCTATATATATGTATTAAGAAAAGTACATTAATTATAGGAAACTAAATCTCCACTAAACTTTTTTACAGAAGAAATAATTTAAATATAATGATGAAATATGTTACAAATAAACAAAAATATAAAGGAATCATTATAATATCCTATCATGTTTGGTCTGATAAAATTAAAAATTCATTGTTTAATTTATATTACATTAGACATATAATGTGTGGCCAAATTATTTATAAAATTACTAATGAGGTAACTGAAAAATAATCAAATCAAATCAAAAATGTAAAAAATCAAATATAAATGCTTTTAGAAATTTAAAAAATTAATCCTTCAGGTGGGGGGTTATTGAATTTTCCACCAATGTTATAATAATTGATATTGTAATATCATGATATTTCTATAATGATAATAAAAACTCTATTGTTATAAAATATTAATATCTTAAGTGGGAAAACTGATTTATCAGTGAAATAACATAATAATGTGTAAAAAGGTAGTGCATGAGAGGAAAATCCCAGTAAACTCTATGTAATATTTAATGAAATAATTTTGGAGTCAAATACCATGTTTTAAATTCAAATTCCCTTAAATACTAATATAAAGAATAGAAACAATATTAAATATATTATATTATGTGTGGAATGTTCTTTCAAAATAATTTAATAAATCCAAAGTTGTGTGCCATATAAGAAATGTGAGGCTAACATTAGGTTCAGAACATGTTTCTTACCAAAGATGAGGTATAACATTTTTGGGCATCAGAAATTTGGATGGATCTCTTATGATGAAAGATTTTTTATATTTATTTAATTATTAAATCATTTTTCAATAATAAACAGATAGTATCTCGAAAATGGTGAATGAAAAGATAAATAAGTTACCACAGTTGGGTCTGAAATAGATGGTTTACCTTAGGAAGGGTATAACTTTTATTCTAACTGATTGATTGTTTTGGTCTATATTATTTTATATTTATTTAATTTTAATATTAAAAAAATATTATTCAATTATTTTAGTTAACTAATTATGATTATTGTACATCTTATCCAAAGAAAAATGTTCAACCCACCATTATTAAACCCAAATGAAACTAAAATCCTGGAAATCTTCCATTTTTTTGAATTAAAATCTACAACACCTTAATATGATGAATTAAAAAAAATTCATCAATTTTAAGATGAAATATATAACCAAATGGGATATCAATGTTTCCATTTTTGATTTTTGGTAAGGATTTCTTATTATTCGATTGGATTATAATTTTTGTGGAGATTATGTAAAGATTGGACTACCCTGAAAATCCATTTCCCACGTCTTTTGAGCTCTATTGATCCATTATGCATCTCTTTTCTAGGTTCAAGCACCGCAAAATCCCATATATTTTTTTCTTCCTCCTTTGTGCAACACCCCTATACAATGGTTTTTTCTTTATTTTTTTTATTTTTTATTTATTATTAATTATTTTCCAATCATCGAAAATTATGAAATAAATGTTTTTTAATTTAAATTAAAATGATAAATTTAGATTAATTAAAGATGATATTCAATTAAATTATCAATGGTTAAATACAAAAAATTATCAAAGATAATTATACTCAAAAATTTTATATTTAAATAATCACAGTACAATTAAACGGACTAATAAGTGAACATTATTTATATTATCCAAAGACAATTTTTAGAAGTTATCAAAGGTTTTGTATTAAAGAATTTATCACTTGATAAATTCAATGTTTTATTGAACAATAGATTCATTTAAAAAGGTTATTCTGATATATATATATATATATAAATATATTTAAAAAGGAATTATTTTTCACAATACCACCAATTTTTAAAAATTAATATAGGGATATAAGTTATCTAATGTTTTTTATAATTATTTGTGGGGATAATTATTATTATTTCATTCATTGAAAAAAATCATTAGATCAACCAAGAGAGATAAAATTTAATCGAATGGGATATTTTTTTCCATTTCAAATAAAATAGATGTTATGGTTCATGGAACCCATTGAAATATCTCGATGATTGACGTTTTGGAAACTTGAGACATTGATGTGTCACCTTTTTTTAAAATCATGCCTCAAAGAGGTCTTGCTAAATTTTAGGTTAGGATGTTTTATACCATAATGGGATTGCATTTACACTTTTTTCCTTGATGATTATATTTCTTGGCTTTTTGATTGACCATGCTTAATTATGAAATCATGTTAGTGAGTGTTTGTGTATCCTATAAAACATGTTGTGATTCCATGTTTAATATTAGTGTATCTTCTATCTAGGTTTTATTGTGATCACATATTTTTGTGTATTATTATACGTACTCATGTTAATATACAATGACATCTTGTGTGTTGGAATTTTATATGTATTATCATTCCCTATAAGATGTAAATTTAATTTTAGATAGGTGGAAAATCACGACATGTTTATTCCCTAGTGGGGGGAGTTCATGATAGTAATGATACTGATGTGGGACCTGAGAATATGGTGGAGGTATGAGGACACCAAGTAGTCATATTAAGGGTGAACATGAGGATTCATGGATTTCTAGTATTATTCACCATGTGATATCATGGTTGATGTGAGTGCTACAGATTCTCAACTAGTGGATCCAGGTGTCATGGTTCACTTGATGGATAGATGACACATGGTATCACCACCAAAAAAACCATGAGGACGATGTTCAATGGATGGTTTCTTTCTTTCGACTCATTTGAATATATTTTGGCATGGACATGATGCAGATACGTTCAGAGGTTTTGAGAGTTTGGTTAGTGTACTACCATTCATTTTTTTATTATATGTTTATGTCTTCCTATATTTATTATTTTCATGGTACTCACTTGTATACTTGTGGACATCAGGTAAAGGATGCATTTGTGGAGTCTTAATGAGTCGTGTAATCACACACTACTCATGCATTTCATTGTGCTTATATATTTTATGAAAGAACTGGTGAGTGGAAAGGGCCATATGATGAATGGATGAGAATGTGAAGCATGGAATTGAGGAGGGACAATAATGAAATAAGAGTACCCAACATTTTTTTTAATTATCAATTTTTTATTAAATCTATATAGTCTTGCCACACTGGGAGCTTCTTATATTTTCATGACTTGTATGTCAATTAAAATCCCCATAATTACTCTAGATATTTATTATATTGTGTTTATTTATTATTGATCAATTTACATAGTAATGAGGGTATAGTGTCCCCAATGACATACATAGACCATTTCTACTAGTCAGTAGGCTCTTTGGTATAGGGAGGGGTTCAAGAGCTCAAGGGGCATTCTAGATTAGACCTAGAGGTTCATTACAAGATTTTATAAAATGGTATCAAAGGGTCATGGATAACTAACATTTTCTTATATTATCTTATTTTGGGATAATATAGAACAATGTTAGGATGGATGGGACTCTGGAAGGGGAACTATGACATTTCATGACTAACACTTTACAGCGGACCTCCGAGTTTCCATAAAATGGGAAATTATGTTTTGTTGTTTCTACTGCTTAATGTCACCTCGGGTAATGCACAAGAAGTTAAGTGTGATTTAAAAGATTTCATTTATATCCTTGTATCATGAATAGAAACATAGGTTCAGATTCAATTTATATACTTGTTTTTGTGCTGCACAATAGTTTGTTAATAAAATTCCTTAAATTGTGATATCTATTAGGGATAGTTTCATATGAGTGACATATTTGTGTTTCAATGTTCTGTGATAAAACTATATTGTAATTAAATATTTGAATTGATCATGCTATTTTGTGAGTATGTATATATATGATGAGTGTCACTAACATGATGGTATAGAAATAACGACTAGTGCTAGGAGGGTTCTAAATTGGGTTAAGACTTGAATTCTAGGAATAACGTTTATGATCCCATAGTTTTATTAGGACCTTATGTGTTCCTAGTAAACTTTTTTTTGCATAATATTATTCCAAGAAGACATTTGTTGGGACTGCTAATTGAGGAGGCTTCTCATGAGAATGTTCATGCCCAATCTTTTATGGTCCAAGAAATAGTTCCTTATCAACCACCAATAAGATCCATGGTTATCTATTTAAGATATTTCCAGCTCTATCATTCACCAGCCTTCTAATGAACCATTGGACTATGGGATATTGATGATTGGGTGTATATCATAGCGTTAATCTTTGAACTCTTGGAGATTACATTAGATAGTAAGGTTAATCTTAAAGACTTCATGCTATATAGACCTACTAGGAATTGTTGGGGAGTTATGGGAAAAGCTAGATAATGTGAGGGTATCACATGGGAGGATATAGGGGACCAATTTTTCCATGTACTGTTCCCTAACACACTAATGATCTATCGAGAAAAGGCATTAATGAAGATCCATCAGGGTTACATTATAGTATCAACATAGTCTGCATGATTTTCTATGTTCTTCTATTTCACACCACATCTGGTCGGCTCTGAGGATTATAAAGCTACGAAGTCTGAAATTTGTCTTAGACCTGACCTTAGACACCGGGATAGGAGCTCCAACCTAGATTCATACCTAGAGGAAGGCACTGTCCATCGAGAGGATTCTATAAGATTGATGAAGGATGGAATTTTCCTTCCATTCACTAATCATACCAATGGATCTACCACTTATTTGTTAAAACCTCTTCTAATAGATGGAAGAGGAAGGCTATGAACATAAATCATATCAATGTAATGATAGTAATGTATTTATAAATCTATTAAGTCTAATCTAGAGATAAATCAATGTGTTTGACTGTGGGAACATTAGACAGTACAATCGACATTTTATGGTTCCCCAAATATAGTGGATACAATATAGAGGGACCCGACACATCCAATAGTATTGAGAAATAATTTCATCTAGGAGAGGGAGACCATCATGGACTGGGGACAGAGATCTGGGTATGGATATCATCATAAGTTGTATACTTTTCATATGATAGCATTTCCAGGATATGGTCGTAGAGATGATGTAGGAAGAGTTAATGTGTTAGATCAAAATCAAATTAACGGTGCGGAGGGACCTTACATTGCTCGATGTATAGTTTTGATCACTTCAACTATATATACTTCTTTGTTCAATACAAGTTCATCCCATTCATTCATATCTTCCCAAGTAGTTGATGGGATTGAATTATAATTAAATTTTTCATCTAATTATGTCTCCCTTGATACAATATTGGACAAATGAGTGGACCATCTTTACCGATGCCTAGAGTTCCCATTAGTTTTTTAAAACTATGTAAATCTATTAGAATCCATCATTATGGAGATGAAATCATTTGATGTGATTCTAAGAATGAACTGCTTGACAGGATTCCTCTCTCACATTGATTTTTATCACAGATCAGAATATTTTACCTCACTGAAGAGAAGTTATTGATGACTAGAAAATGGGAAATTGGAGTAGGAAGAGTGGGTCTGGTGATAAGTCATCTTATGATGATTATAAAAATGATGGAAGGTTTTCCTATTTCTAAGGGTTTAGTGGAATCCCCGTTATCTTTTCCATTAATCATGGATCTCTATCAAAATATTTTCCATATGAAATCACAAGACTTCCTCCTAAAATATGAATTCAATTGGAGATACATCTCATATCTGGTTTCCAAAAAAATATTTATACCTCTATATCATATGACTCTAACTGAGTTAAAGGAGATCAGGGTATAGTTATATGACTTTGAGAGTTAGTGTTTTATCAGACAAAGTACTTCACCATGGGGTGGACCTGTTTTATTCTCTACAAAGGTGGACAATAGTCTAGAACTATCTGTCGACTACCAATACCTAAACCACATCCCATTTAGGAACCAATAACTATTACCCAGGATATATGATCTCTTTGATCATCTATGGGGAGCCCAATGTTCTCCAAGATTGATATTTGATCAGGATATCCCCAGTTGGTATTTAAATAGGAGAACATTCCGAAGATGACATTTTAGAAACAATATTTACTATAAGAGTACTTTCTAATGTTGTTTAGGATAATGACTGCATTGATAGTGTTCATATATACCATGAAAAATATGTTCCATCCATACATGGTATCATTTTTCGTTGTATTCATTGATGATATAATTATCTACTTATAGATACGAGAATAACATGCTAGGCACATAGATATATTTCTAGGCACCCTTTCAGCATACATGATTTATGAAAAGATGTCTAAGTCTGTCCTTTGGATTTGAGAGGTGAACATTCTAGGAAATGTGTTTTCTGAGACATGAATACTTTTAGTCCCAAAATAGATGAAGTATTCATGTCATATACATGTCCCAGATTTTTTTTTAGAATAATAGATTTCTAGGTTTATCATGATATTACTAATGGATTATGCAGGAATTATCTTGACTTTCAGCACCCATTACAGCACTAACTAAGATGGAAGTGATGTAAAAGTGGTCAAAATAGTGTGATTAGGATTTCATATAGCAATAGAAAATATTGATATTGGGTATAGTATTGATACTCCCTGATCCTGGGATCAGTTATTCATTGTAGTGTGATAGATATTGCATTGGTTGGGGGTAGTGTTGATGTAAAGAGATATGGTAGTAACCTAAGGTTCTAGTTAGCTACGTCCCTTTGATAATAACTACCCTACACATAAATTGGATATGGAAGCAGTAGTTTATGCACTAATGTGTTGGAGACACTATCTCTTCGATGAGATATTTATTTTTTACACGGACCACTAGAGTCTTCAATATATCTTCACATAGAAGTAAATTAACCTGAGACAAAGGAGTTGTGTTGAGTTTCTGAAAGAAAAAATTAATTTTAGAAGTATTTTGCATCTAGGAATGGTGATTCCATTGCAGACGGTCTTAGCCATAAAGAAATTTCATAACAAGACATTGGTGACATGCCTTAATGGGAGAAATGGAGTCTGATAAGCATATTCACCGAATGGAGCGTCAATGCTTTAGATGATTATATATTTATGAATTTTTTCACTATTTTTTATTATGTCTTATCTTGAGGATCAGGTGATGTCTAGTTCAGAGTTAGACACTGATTGTGTTTTCATGAGGGAGAATCTAGTTGGGGGTGACCCAAAACCTAAATGGACATTGGGTGATAATGATTTGATCATGGTATATGGGAGGGTGGTAGTCAAAACATCCATCAGATAAGAGATGATGAGGGATTACCATACCTCTAGATATGTAGTGAATTCTGCTGAGACCAAGATGTACCATTAATTCATGAAGTATTTTTTGTAGCTCGGATCTTCTCAATGGACATCCAGATCTTTATATTTCAAACACAGAGTTCAATGAGGCTTCAGGTATTTAGAATCTATCCTAGAATTATCGATTCAAGCAGAGGAGTCCTTCAATGGATTTTTTCTATATATACATATTTATGTTATGGGAATTACAAGATAGAGAAATGTTGGATTTTCATGATTCGGGAAACATTTTGATTTGGTTCGTATTAGAGAATGATCTCATCAAGGATTGCTATAGTATACTGTGAAGCTGCAACAATATCCAGGTCTAACTCCTCTGATGGACATACGATGTACACATGAAACACGACTCCCCTATATGGGATATTTGGATTAGATTCTCGAATCATCCTCTACTTTTTTAGTATCCTTTTGATTTTTGAGAATATTAGGTAACCTCGTTGAAAGATTTGTGAGTTAGGACTCTAGAACAAGTGCTCTCTACCACCTAGTTTACCCTTGAATCATTGTGGACATCAGTGTATCCATAATACCTTCCATGTTTGTGTGGATTATATTAGTGGAATAGTTCCACAAGAAACAACCAATAGTTAATGAGTCATGGTTCTATATTATTTAAACATTAAAATTTGGTCCATCTAGTTGAATCCTGTAAAAGTGGGAAGAAAGAAATCACTCATAAGAAGGCTGCAGACTTAGGAGGAATCATCAAGGGGTTGGATGATAATGAATGATTTTATGTTCATAGCCAATTAGTTGATTAAAATTGTATTAAGGTGGAGAAATGTGGGTTTCCAGGGGAATCCCATTATTGTTCTATGTTTTCAACCACTAGTGAGTGGACACGGGTGATCCTAAGACTTATGTGTATCATACTTCAAAGCATGGGTGTTATGCTACAATGATGGATGATGGATTTGTTTCCTATTTATCTGGTAAAATATTGAAAAGTCCACTTGGATGAGTTGTGCAATGTGACAGTCTAACCTAACATACTGGAAGTGAAGCCAGTTAAGGAATTTGATGTAGGCACTAGTCATTATGTGGATTTTTCTTATCGAGAGGCGGTTCACACAAAGAGAGGCTCTAGTGGAAGAGGTGGATCACATAAGATTGGATTGATGGAGATATATTCGGTTTAAAAGAATAAGAGAAGGAAAAATGGTTTGGGATCACTACTGGAAAAATACCCTATACCAACAGTTTGGAACCCTTGGTATAGGCCCTCAAACCATTGGTATAGGCTATACCAACGGTTTGGAGGACCGTTGGCAAGTAAGCTGTGACAATAGGTCTATACCAACGGTTTTGAAAACCGTTGGTATAAGTAATATGAAAACCTATACCAACGGTTCTCAAAACCGTTGGTATATGTATTTCAAAAAAAACATTCGGTGGGATTTGATCCCATGACCTCTAGTTTATAATTGAATGACTTAACCACTAACCTAACATGACTTTTGTGAACATAATTTCATAAATATATATATGTATTGTCATAATAATTTTAAATTTTGATTTATATAATGTTCTCGGTAAGAATAATCGATTAAAAATCGAAGGACCTATACCAACGGTTCTCAAAACCATTGGTATAGACCTATACCAACAGTTTTGAGAACCGTTGGTATAAGTCCTTTGATTTTAGGACCTATACCAACGGTTTTGGACAAACCGTTGGTATAGGGTCTCTATAATGGACCTATACCAATAGTTTGGCCAAAACCGTTGGTATAGGTCCTATAGGTCCCCCCTATACCAATGGTTTGTCCAAAACTGTTGGTATAGGTCCATATAAGTGACCTGTACCAACGGTTTTGGCCAAACCATTGGTATAGGTCCAAATTAATGAACTATACCAACGATTTGGCAAAAACCGTTGGTAAAAGTCATATTTACAGTAATGGATTCTGTTCCGATCCAGTATAAGGAGAGAGTTTCCATCTATTAAGCTGCGAAACCAATATGAAGGGTTGGTGAATGAAGATCTGGTTCAAGAACTTGTTGCATCTTGGACTGAGGAGAAGGGGGTGTCCAAGGATGATTATGCTAATTCTTCGTATATAGAAACAATTAGTTATTTATAATATAGAGTGGAACCCTTCCCAAGGATGAGGAAAAGTTATAATGGTAGTAGGAAATGGTTAAAAGACTATTTATATTTACCAAATCAAATTGAAACATGATTTTCCAAAAGGTTGATGAACTGGATTATTAAAGGTGATCCAAAGGACACTTTTTCCCAGGTTGATCATGGTGACAATGGGGATTCATTCCATCAGTATAATCTATACAATAGGCACGAGTCAAGTGCAGCCTATGAAAAATACTTAGAACTTATTTAACATTATAATGAAGAGATGGTGGAGAAGGATTCAATGATTAATTCCACTGGTGAGGACACTAAAAGGATGGTGATATGGTCATTATATGTTGTTACTAATAAATAGATAACTACATTGATTGATATAAAAGAACCTATACAGATAAAGTGGTTTCAATGAATGGAAGATCAATCAAGATGAGTACATGTAGACGTGGGAGAAAATAAAATTTCATTTTCAAGACATCTTAAAGGATGTTCCAAACAATCATGTATACTCTGTCTCTAGGAAATTGTTTAGGGATAATAAAACTAGTAGGATAAATTTCATTTTCAAAGGACATAAAAATTCTCTTTCTGTTTAAACTGTTGGGTTGCTCACATTTCCCTTAAAATCAAATTTAAAATAGAAAATTTACTTTTCTGTCAGAGAGACACACTCAGTTGATGAGACAGGAAAGCACTATGTTCAAGAGATTGTCTGCCATTAAGGAGTCCCTTTGATTATTGTTTCAAATAGAGATGCATGATTTATGAGATGATTTTGTAAAGTATTGTAGAAATACCTAGGGACAAAGATAATATTGAGTATGGATAAAATCCATAGACCGAAGGATATAATGAGCAGACTATATGCATATTAGAGGATATGCTTTGAGCTGGCATGCTTGATTTTTCATAGCATGGGATGACCACATATCCTTGGATGAGTTTACATGTAATAACAATTATCAAGCTTCAATTCAGATGGAACCTTATGATGCTATTTATAAGAGGTCATGTCACTCACCACTTTGTTGGAATGAGGTAGGTAGGGTAGTAGTTTTTGTCCCAATACGGTTAAAGATATCAACTATAGAGTGTAGTGAATATGAAAGATATTGATCACTGGTCAAAGGAGACTGATATCATATTTCAATCGTATGAGGAGAACCTTGGAGTTTGTAGTGGGAGATAAATTTTTCATGAGAGTGACTCCTCTGTTATAGCCTATACATTTGGGAAATCATAGAAATTTATAACTATGTTTTCTATAACCATAGTCATCCCTGAGCAGATAAGGGTAGGGATATGTTTTCTGGACCTCCCTTATAACTATTAAGGTATGCATGACATGTTCTATGTGTCATAACAATAGAGGTACATACCCGACCCTACATTTGATATTTATTGAGAGTAACTTGATATGGAGAAAAATAAATCCTTTTTGGAGTAACCAGTTCGAATCATAGATAGAAGAAAGATGGTTTTGTGAAGAAAGATAGTAACACTAGTTTGGATTCAGTGGAAACATGGACAGATTCATGAATAGATGTGGGAACACGAGTATGATGTTTGAGCTCAGTGGCTCAAGATGCTTGAGCTAGACATCAAGAGATACTTCTGAAGGATGTGAATTTAATGGAAGAGGGTAATTATAATATCATTATATTTTTTAAAATGATAAGAAAAAACAAATTTTGATAAATTTTTAATATATTATTTGCGATATTATGATTTATAAACAGAATAAATTAATATAGTGTTAAAATAACGTACATGAGATAAAAAGTCCATTCAATACTTTTTTATATTCAATTAAATATTTTCAGAGTCAGACACTGAGGTAGTGAAAGATTTTGAGGCCCATAAATCCTTGATGAAGGCAGACTAAAAATATTAAATATCTTATATTATGTTAATGAAATTTATTAAAAATAATTGAAATAATGCAAAAAGGTGTCTGATATGAGAAATTTAAGAGACGACCTTTAGTTCTAAACCACATTGTTTACCATATATGGGGTTTAACATTTTTAAGCGTTAGATATTTAGACGTATAGCTTAGGATTAGAATAGTTTTTATATTTAATTAATTATTTAATAAAATTTTTAAATTATAAATAATTAATATCATTCAAATGGGGCATTTTCTGACAAATCATAGAAAATCATTCGGTCCAAAATAGGGGGTTTACATGAGGAATTGTATAAATTTTATTCGTAGTGAGTGTTTGGTCTGGTAACTATTATTATAAAGTAATTTAATTTTCTTATAAAACAATGTTTATTTTTTTATTTTGTAAATTACGAAATAATGAGTTGTGTTCATCTTCGCCACCCAAAAAAATGACGCAACCATTCGTAATTCCATAATAAACTAAAATCTTAGAAATCATCCATTTTTTTATGATTTAAATTCTATAACACATTAAGTAGATGAATTAAAACCTTTAGTAATAAATTTTAAGTTGAATTAGATCATTAAATGGGGTATTGAAGTTTCCATTTTGATATGTAGAAAGGGTTTCATATGATCTAATTGGAATCAGATATTTTGGGAACTCTATCGAGACCAGACTATCCAGAAACACCATTTCCCACATCTCGTGAACTCCATTGATCGAATACAGGTCTCTTTTCTAATTTCACGAACCAAAGAAACCCATTTTTTATCTTCCTCCATCTCACATAACTCGTATACCTAGGTTTGTTCCTATTCATTTATTTTCTTCATTTTTAATTCATTTACTATATTTTTAGATCATGAAAAGTAAGTGCTTAAATATAAATTAAAAATATTAACTTATATTTATCAAAGATAATCTTGAAGTAAATTTTCATGGGTTAAACAGAAAACAATATATAAGATAATTAGACTAGAAAATATTTTATCAAAATCATCATATTATAATTACATGTATTAATAAATAATAATTATTAATATTATCCAATGAAAATTTATTGAAATTATCCAAGGATAGTTATTGTTGAATTTATCACTAGATAAATTATTTTTTTTAATAAACAATAAAATAATTAACATTGAATATTTTGATAAATATATATATATAAATATTAAAAAATAAAATTATATAGAATAACAAATCTTTTACCAAATTAATTTAGGGACCTTAATTATAGAATGTCGTTTAAAAATAATCTTGTGGATAATTCTTAGCATTGCATGAGTTGACATAAAATGATTATTCAAATATTATCTTGGAGAGATAAAATATCATCGCATGGGATATTTTATTTCCCTATAAAATAAAATATATGTTTTTTCTAGAAAACCCTGGATATATCTCGATCATTGATGTACCAGAAACTATAGAATTTGATTTGTTGCCTTTGCTGATATTAATATAATTAGGATGTATTCTCTAATTTTGCGGTAGGAAGTTCATTACCTTTCGGGGATCAAAATTAAATTAGTTATCTTGTTATTTGAAAGAATATTTATTGACTATGAATTATTGTGATCTCATGCGAGTATTTATGTTTATATCCTATAAATAATTTTGGGATTCCATGAGTAATATTAGTGTAGATTTCATATATGTTTTATTTTGATCACATGATCTTGTGTATACTGCTATATACCAATACTGATATATTATGCCTAGATTCATGCTCACCCATTATATGTAATACCATCACTTCATGGTTTTTAGTGGAATTTCAGAAAAGTGGACCATCATGGCATATTTATTCCCTATTGGGGGAGAATTCTTGATTGTAAACATAGAAATGAGGGACCTAACCATTATGTGGAGGTAACATGATGCCATGGCATCGTATTTTGGGTGTTCTTGTGGACTCCTGGATTTCATGTACTATAGACTATGAGATGGAATTGTTGATATGAGTATTAGAAATTCATTTCTAGAGGATCTGAGTGATATGGTTCACTTGAGGGATAAAAGATGTCAGGTATTAGCTCCACACACCATGAGGATGCCATACAATAGACGGTTTGATTCTTCTAAGTCATTCAAATATATTTAATTATAGATCTGAAGTATGCATGAATAGGGGTTGTGTTATCATGGTTAGTGAACTACCACTTGATTTTAAAATGTATGTTTAGCGCTTCGTCTATTTATTATTATCATGGTACACTCTTGAATTATAAAATCATCTAGTTAAGGATTCATTAGAGGTCTCCTACTGAGTCTTATAATAATAACCTACTCGTGAATTTCTATGAACTTTTAGATCTCATGAATGACTTGGTGAAGGGAAAGGGCCCTATAGTGAATGGATAAGAAGGTGGATCTTGTAGCGAGGGTTGACCCGAATAGAAACTAGAGGAACCGATAGTTTTTTTATTACCATCTTTTTTATTTACTCTGGAATGGTTTTCCACGATCAGAGAATATTTTATTTTCATAAAGTGTATGTCAATTAAATTCTTCTCAACTAATATTTTTTTATATTTTGTTTACTTATTATTGATCATATGATGTGATAATTAGGGTTTAGCCTCACATATGACAGACATAGAACACTATTCTAGTTTTCATCCTCTTTCTTGTGGTGAGGCGCACGTGAGGTTATGTGGGATTTCGGCTCAAACATAGAGGTTCATATCAGGATGTTACAAATATAAGAGAAGTATAATAAAATATTTTTGTTTTCAGAAGACCATTTTTAGTGAGAAGTTTGAAAAATCAGAAATATAGATAAACAGACAATTATTGTTAGGGATTATAAACAAATGAATATAATTTTAATGAAAACCCTAACATAATAAAATCAAACTATGATCAAATAATAATAACGACATAAATAAATAATTATGAAGAAGATTTAGTTTTTTGAAACAAAAATATGAAATTTATATGGTAAATTATTTTCTCACATGGGTTTTATGCATGAATCAATTCAATAAAGAGATAATAAGATAATGAAATTAATTCTCTTTGGGGGAGAGATATCAATGAGGTGCTAAATATACTAGTTGGAGAAAATAGTAGATGAGTAGATCCTAAGGGATATAATCCATCAACAATAATAATACACACTATTTTTGAAGAATGTAGGTTTCTAAAATCATTTATATAAGTGGAAACCATAACATCAATGTCACATTAATGGCATGAAATATGTTCTTATGAGTATGAAAATGATTTTATAGATTAAATTAATAAATTTATATGTACATACATACATACCTATATACATATATAAATATATATACACATATGAAAAATATATATTTATATATACACACATGCATGAATATATTTTTTAAAATAACAATAAAATTAAATAAAAAAGAAATATATATATATATATATATATATAAACATGATTATTTGACCATAAAAAATAACTTTTATTTATATACATAATATATATACACACACAAAAAAAATCATATTTTTATTTATGTGAATATAAATATGTTTATTTATATATATTAAACTACTAATAATTTACGATATTTCCCCATTATGGCATGATGATTTCAATATATAGGACATTTATTTTATTTTGAAATCTATTTAATTCAAATAATATTAAGTTAGGTTCATATGAAATCTAATAAAAAAATACAATAATTATTAAAATGAAGGACTCATGTATAGATTTTTTTATCAAAATAATGAAAATATACATGGAATGTATTGAGTATTGACTTTTTATTGGAATTGTAAATAAATTTGGAAAATATAAAGAAACAAAATGATATAAAATTGTATTTTCACCAAACCACAAGAATTATAATATGAATATATTAAGACAGGCTGTACATGTTCTATGAATAACTAGGGATAATCTACTGTAAGGGTAAACTAAATGGAAAAATAACTTATTTATGAAATTATGTTAGACTTAATATGAACCCTTACAAGCCATTTATGGTGATCATATTCAAAATGTTTTCAATGACAATGTAGCACTATATTGATCTAGTTAGTGATATTTGATCCCTATAACTATATAAATTTAATTGGTATTAGGGATTTTATTCATGAATAGTATGTCAAATATTACACAAGATTCAAGTAGAAATATATTTTACACACCACATGTATGATTGAATATTAAATTTGAGTTTGGTTCACATATTTATTTTATTTTCATTATTTTTATTGATAAATATCATTTGGTTTACAATTTTTGGGGATGAGGACAACCCAACCACACTGTATTGTGAGGAACCTGCACCATTATGTATTGGAGATATAATTATGGAACTGGTCCTATTGAATGTAAATGTATGATTACATCAACCCATGCCAATATGTGTGGGTGTAGTTATACAAATTCCATAACTCAATGGTGGTGGATGAAACACCATTTAAATTTTTACAATTTCAATTGAGAGTTGGACCTTTTTATGTGATTTAAATAATTTTAATTTTTTTATAAGTTATATGTTTTGGAGTATATGAATAAAAAAATTGAGGTGTATTAGGATTTTAATGGTGAATGGATGATGCAGAAGTATGCCACTAGTTACCCAATCTAATGACATCATGTACCCGGTGATTTTGTAGAGGGGGATGTTGCACTAGTTGGACCAACTGATGGATGGCACCCTTATATTCGGAACCCAATAATCTATTGGGGTAAAAAAGATAGAATATTGGATGATTATTCTATTTAATATAATATAATGGTATGAAATCTCAAAATTTTGAAGGTTATTTTTAAAAATCTGTTTGTTGTTTCTTTAATATTCATCATTCATATGAGTAAGATACATAATACCTTTCCTTATCCATGTATCCACATTTACCCCATAATTTCTTTCTATCATAGTATTCTTCATTCAATTATAGATGATTTTAATTTATTTTATTCCATTCTTCTTATTCATCTCATTATACGTTGATTTTAGTTGATTAAAATTTGGTTCTTGGTAGGTATTTGGAAAAATATGCTTAAAACATTCCAAAATGATTTGAAATTTTGGGGTTTTATGAATAGAAGTAATAGAATAGTAGATTGAATAAGATTCCATTTTATTTCATAATAATTAAAAAATTTCTATGATTTCTTGTTGGAGTTATATGAAATTAGATAAAAAATTATTTGTAAATGGACATCAGAAGTTAAGAATTTTATCAGTCAGAAACTCATGGGAGCTTTGGTAGTGGGCCACACCCCATTTTATGAGATTTAAAAAAGACGAAGTTACCTGGTTATTGTTTTAGGTTAAATCTATTTGGGATACATATGGAATTAATTTTAATAATTTATTGTAATATATATTTAATTAATTATTGTGAAAATTTGATGATATAACATATCTTTGTCATTAGATGTGGTTGATGCATGCTTTCAAGAATAATTAAACATTGAAAATTTTATTATCATAATAGTTAGAAAATATATAAATTTGTTTTTTTTTGTAGTTAGTACATTTTATTACCTCCCATATATACAGATTAAAATATTCAATTCATTTTAAGATGGTTAAAATGGTTATTTTTGGATCAAACATTAGCCAAGTGTAAATTTATTTAAAAGGATTACATTTGAACCTAGTAAGATCATGGAATGATCTTACCTATGTTATGTGAGACCATTATATTTCGGGATGATATTTTACATGATTTACATGGAGAATGGGATCCTAAGGTATTCTTGACTATGGGATGTAGATAGAAAGGCCCAAAGATGTTTCATATGAAGTAATGGGATAAATATTTGATGATATTGGCCTTTGGGCAATACGTACTGATTTATTTATTAAAGAAATCATGGTAACTAAGTTAAATAAGTGGTATAAAAATTGGGATGAGCTTTAGTGAGTAATTCTTCTAGTCCATCCAATGTAATTAACCTTTCATATAAGGTTTGGTTAAATGGTAAGGAATAACAGTTGTTTTTTCTGGATTGGGTTGTGTTTACCTGCCCATTTGGTAGTTCCCTAGGTAAGAGGTGTGGATGGACCTATAATATTTATATAGAAATTGTTTTTTAAGAACTAAACTAAGGAAACAATTATCAAAAATCATAGGTGTGTGGAACCTAATATATAATGGATTTTAGACAAGGTCTAAGAAATGAATAAAGAGATTCTCTTAGAATGATATGACCAGTACGTATGAAATTTTTTGGGGATGAACCTGATAGTAGAATGTGATTTTGTGTTTAATTTTATGAGTTTGACTATAAAATAGAGATATTTTCCCATTGAGAATCGAACCCAATGGATCCTTAAACTAGAATTTCTATCTATAATTGATTTAATCATGTGAATATGAGAGGGAGTGATGATATTCCTACCTTATTTAATATATTTTAATTGGGTATGGGTCATAGGTTATTCGAACAATTTTGGTTTAATGTTATGAGTAGGGTATAATTCCAAACATATTTTACCGTGTTAGAAGGACTGTTACATATACCTATCTATAGGCAATTCCCAATGACTAGTTGGATACTATGACCATCTATTCCATGTATTAGTATTGTAATTGGATGTTGTTCTAATTTATTCTTGGATTTGATAAGGGAGGTAGAAATTATTATTTTCTACCATGGACATGGGAGAAGTGTGATATTTAATTATAATTCATTAATATTTTGGGAAATGTGATTATATCCAATATCAATCCACCATGGAAATGAAAATACAATGGGATCAAATAACCACTACTTTTATTTTGTTTTTTTGGTATGTGATTTAATTCCCATCAACTATTGATATTGGTGATGGTGGGGATATTTTGACAATCAGGTGTTGTAACCCTTTATTTCTATGATGTTGGACATAATAAAAAGTAAAATATTTACTGGATATATAGTATTGATTAATTTTTACAATGAAATGATCTTATGATGTTTTAATTGTTGGTATTATGAAAAAATGGTATACTAATCAACTATAATAAAGGCGATATGTTTATACTTGATACCAACATTGTAGATAATAGGTATTAGTCAAATGACTGAGTAGATTATCGAGTAATCAATGGTCTGACTCATTCTTATATATACTTTTTATGAGATTTATGTCATTCAAAACCAAAATTCACATATATAATTACTTTGTTAATAGAACTTTTGGTGGTATATTACTTAGTTTTATAATGAAACTCGTTGGATTCACCTTGGTTTTTTTTTCAGATTAAAGGATTTCATAAAATCCATTTAAATAATCTTTGTGTAGGTGAGTGAGTTAGAGGAGCTATGAGTGGGTGAAGAAAAATTTCCAAGGTGAGGTTATGGAAAGTGGAAGTAGTACTTCAATATTATTTTAGATTTTAATATTTTTTATTTTCAGCCATTATCTTTTGGTTTATTATTCTATAGAAATATTACTACTTGATCTAAATGGACATTATTTTATAGAGAAAGTTAGATCTATATTTTTTGTGGTATGTTTTACACCCTAATTTTATACATGTTGACTTATTTCTACAGATTTCTCAGTAATTTAATTGATATTTTATGTGAATATTATATTGGACCAGAATACCCAATTTGTTTTATCATACCCTCCTTAAAATATGAAAATTTCTATAATATGTGATGGCCCATTTGCAATTATGTTTTCATTAGGAACAAAGCATAAAAAAATTATACTATAGAGTTTTAAAATAGGAATTGACAATCATTAATTTTGATGATTATTTTTGTTTTTAGTTTTAGATAATTAGGTCATACTAGTAAATAATAAACTAATAATTTACAAATTAGACACATCCAATAAGTATCAACATTTTTCCACTATATTAAGATTTTATGATGAATCATATTTTCTTTCCATGAATAATATTTTTGTATTTCAGCATGAAATTTTCATTTTTCATACTCAAACATAATATTTTGAAATTCATTTAAAAATGTGGTATGTGAACAAAAAATTAATAAGGGAAATAAAAGAGAAATTTCTTTATTCTAATGAAATTCTTGAATACCCAAAAAAATGTTTATCTTTTACATATTATTTTTTGAGGATATCAAATAAATCATATCCACATGAACAACCTAATTTTTTTTTCATGAAACAATAATTTAAAACCTATTGATATCAAACATAAGACCTTGTAGTAATAATAGATCATCAAATTCAAAATATTTTTCACTCATGTTAGAATTAATTAGATCCTAGTTAAATTAATTTTAATAAAAAAAACCCACATAAATAACTCCTCCTTTTAATTAATTTCAAGGAACATTAACCTTGGTATTATAGAGATACATCAAGCTCACAAATTATATAATTTGTATCAAGGTATGAAATATTTTATTATATATCATGATCAATCGTGGTTATCTATATGCTAAAGTACTATTTCATGAACATACATTTTACACCATAATGCCTCTAATAATGGTTTTATAAAAAACTAATACCTTTGGGACATTGGGAGGGATTCTATAAAGGTATCTTTAAAGAAATTTGATGAAAAAAATATCTCTTAATGAGTATAGAGGAGTGTCTATAGGGTGTCCTTTTATTGTTGAGGGGGAGAACACAATTGTTGTTTTTGAGAAGTTTTAAATATTATAAAGTAATTTTCTCGAAAAATTATACCAAAAAATTATATTTCAAGAATAATGTTATAATTTTTTATATAAATCTATATAATTTAATATAAGATGAAATATGGTGGCCTTATCACTTAGTTTTATCCAAGGTTACCCTAATTTACCTTTTTAGCAAGAAGATATATTTTTTTACAAATGTTACTAATTACAATGACAAAAATTGGAATTTAAATATTTAATTAATTTTAGATTAATTATTTCAAATATATAATTCATTTTTATTATTCAATATCCAGAAATACATTAAAATAATAAATTATAAAAATATGATGTTCCATAAATATGTTTGTTTAAATATTCCTTTGTAAGCATAATAGCGATTTTACGTTTATTACTTTCCTAGTAAAAACCATGAAATTAAAGTTAATTTTTTTAAAATAAATTATATATATTTCATTAACAAAATTAATAAATATATAATAATATAAGTTAATTTGATATAAACACATTATATGTATAAAAATAGTTTGTTGAAAATTTTATTTTGAAAAAATATATCGATATTAAAATCAATTATAATATCGGAATCTATTTTATAAAAAAGATATATTCAAAGTAAATTAATCATGTGTTAATTTATTATTATATTAAAAAACAATTATTAAATTACAATTAATTTTTTTAATAAAAAAACTATATCTTTAAAAAATTCAGTATTATTTTCTTTTCATTAAAAAATCAATATTTTCAAAAAACAAATCCCAAAATTTAAAAAAAAATATTGAAATATATTTTTAAAAAATTATTTTAATTTACTTAAATTGAAATTCTTATGAATTATTAAATTAATTATAATGTTACTGCAAGAAATAAATCACACAACATTTTTGAGGATTTTTTTGTATCCTAAAATGACATTTGTCTCATTCTTTTCCTAATATCCATACTAAAATTATATTAATCTCTTTAATTATATATATTTATTCAAATTTCATAATAGTAAAAATTTATCTATATGGAAAAATATAAACTATTTTGAAAAAAATAAAATTCACACATGAAAACGTTTTTATGAATAAATGTGAAATTTGCATTCAAAATTTTTTTTCTTCAGTTACAACCAATAGAATTAAATTATATCTAATGGAAATATACCTAATGGATATTAATATACATAATGTATATGTTTCAAATGAATATATATACAAAATTAATATAACTTCATATATATAACCTTACATGCCTCCCTGTTCTTTTTTCATTTACGTCACTCTCATTCGGTCCATTGTAATCCTAAATCTTGGCCATGTTTCCTTAGTTGCATTTGGGTCACTATATTTATAGTGGGAAATGAGGATAATTAATTTAGGTTTGTGGTTTTTTTATATGTGTTCATTAACTCCACTTAAAAATTTATTCACATTGTTTTATATTTAAACCTCATAATTTATTTGGGTTTGTCTTTTAATGTATTAATTTATACCTATAAAGGTATCACAGTTCAATTTAGATTAATGTTTTTGGATTAAAATTAGAGAAAAAAAATATATTCATTTGAAGGATAAATTGATATAATAAAATAAGGATGTTATATTATATACCCTTAATTAAATTGGGTTCTCACATTTTTTTATCATGATCAATTAAAAGGGTTTAATTTTTTTTAATTGAATCCAATGAGTGGAAGATAAAACTAATGAAAATATATGGATTTTTTTAGATATTTTTAAAATAATATTTTTGAAAAAAAAAATTCTAAAGAGGTATAATAAATAAAACTTTTCAGTCAAGGAAAATGGAAATATTAATGTAAACAATAACAACGCATAAATTGATTCCCAAATATGTTGTCCATTGGTGTGAAGTAAAAATATTGACATGGAGGAAACCAATAACGTATAAGTAATAGTAGAGTGTGATAAATAACATGGACATGAAAAAGTAAATGAGATTGAAACAAGAAATTATTAATTTATAATGATCGCATTAAATTCATTTTAAATTAAGTTGAAAAGATAATATTGTTTACATAAAGATACTTTTTTGAGGTGAGGAATTATTTTACCACCTTTATAGAGAATAGTAGAAATTATTTTTACATAATCTCACTCCATTTCAAATGATGTATTTAATATTCTAGGTATTTTCAGTAAATTCTCATTTCATTCACATCTATTAATTGAAGAAAAGATTGTTATAGATGAATTATTAAGACTGAAGTAATAAAACCAACTTCCAACGGATTATATGATCTGTAAAAGGATGAAAATTTATTCCATTCATCTATAAATATTAACCAAAATAAAAATAATGAGAACAAGATAAGATAATATTCAATATCAATATACCTTCATATATAATTATTCAAAATATGAAAAATTACACCAGCTATCCAACATAAATAATTCAAAATAGATAACCTTAAAGCTCTTAAAAATATTCTTGACTAAGTTAAATACCCAAAAATTAGTTTTATAATGTCATATATTATTTTAATATAAACATGACTTTAATATGAAAATAACAGTAGTCACCCACAATGTAATATACCCAAAAATATGAATATATCTTTCAGAGTCATATTATCTATCAAGTATTCTAATCATTTTCTTAAATATGATTAATCACCATAATGTCAAAATAAAATCATATATACTTTGAAAATATTATTCAAAATTTATTCATAAAATATAAAATCATCTTATACAAAATTATTTATTTTGAACATATTTATATAATGTTCCCAATATAGTGAAATTAATTAAAAATAACATTAATCTCAAAGTCACAAAATAAAATTTATGTCCCATGATTATGTATTTAATAAATAAAATATTCCCAAAATGCGATTTAACTTTCATGCCAAAAAAATATAATTACCTCAAGATAAATTATCTTCTTAACACTTAATTTTTTCAATACCTTTAAAATTATTTAAAAAAAAGGTCAAATATAAGGGTTATATATACCTCAATAATTTTTGAAAACATAATAATTTTGTACCAAATTATTCTCATCAAAAAAATCCTCAAATTGGATGTCTATGACATTGATATTACGATCAACTTTATATTTATCATCCCATGGATGTTTAGTTTTATCATTTCTATCAATAGATTATAATAGGTTTACATAGTTTTAGATGTCTAATTTTTCTAAATGTTTAATAAATATCATGTGAATTATCCAAATAAATATCCTCCATGTGTGTCTAGCTAGGTGTGCAGTCCCAGTCCCGGACATCATGAACCAATTATGATCAACTCAACACCTAATATTCCCATTTTGGATTTGTATCCCCTATGTGAATCTATGACATAGACCCAACCACTTTGTAGTATATAGAGGGGAATTTCATTAATAATAAATAAAAAATCAATAATTTACGAATCATATGGATGTTACCAATATTAAATACATATCCATAATATTATTACCAATTTTATATAATATTAAACTATAGATTTATCTAATCCATTTATTTGATAAAAATTGGAAGGACCATGTCTTAAAACATTACATAATCATGAGTTTTTAAATAAGAATTAAATTTTTCACATTTCAAAGCTCTTTTAAATATATAGTCAATTAGAATTAGTTAATAACCATTATATAAAAAACAAATATTTTACAAAGTGGACACTTCCACTTATTTTACATTTATTCAATATTATAATACCATTAAAATGAATTAAATATTCTTTTCATGAAATAAAATTCATATATTTGAAAAAGACATATTAATTTTTCATTCTCACTATTAAACCATATAAAATAATTTAAAAATATGGTAATATCACATAAATCAAATTATGAGAAATAAAAGAATGAAAATGTTTAGTCAATTTAAAAAAATAATAAAACCCATAAAACATATACATTTTCTTTATTATTATCTAAGTGTATAAAATAAATAATATCCAAAAGGAAAATATAGTTTTTTCTCAAAAAAAAAATTTAATACACTTTATAGGAAAATAAAAAACATTATCGGAATCTAAGAGTATCATATTCATTTTACATTATCACTAATGTTCGAAATAACTAGATCTTAGTTAGATTAATACTATAAAACACCACATTAACTCCCTCAATCATAGCATTAATAATTAATAACATTAACTAATTCATTAGATATCTATATTGGGATAACCTATCTTATAAGTTTTATAATGTAAAGTAATCATATAAGATATACCGGCATAAACCATCACAATATATAATGATCATGTTCCCCAAAATGAACAAAAAAATTTATTCTTTCACTTTTTCAAGTTAAATCCATTATAAAAATATTTTCAAACCATAAAACAAAACAAAATTTTCAATGAAATATCATTTATATTTAAAAACCCTTTCATAAAATATAATCTAAAAATTAATAATATTATGGTAAATGGATTTTTTTTGGAAAATAAACCTGACAAATAATAAACGAATATGAAAATAAAATAATATTTATGACATCGGTCGAAGGCAGCCAATCTGTATAAATTAAATATAATATACTTTTTTCTATTTTAATAGTGCCAACACTTTGTATATAAAATATCTAAATTGGTTACTAATAAAACATTTTGGGTGAAAGTAAAAAAAGAAATAAATTTTCCTTGATAATTCATTTACTTCATTACAAATACATCCATAAAAAATTAGAATATGGACAAGGAGGTAAAATATATACAAAGAAATCATTAAATAATTTAAAATTTTGTCTCAACAAAAAGTTACTTTTATGAATTTATATATTTTTAATGAACATGAGGTTGAACAAGATAGAATTCAATTAAGTATTAATTTTTTTTGTATATTAATGATAAATCATTTATTGTAGCTGGTTCATATACAACAAAAAATGAAACATGTGGTGAAACTGGGATATGTCTAAATAAAGTGAAAATGAGATAGCATATCAACTTACCTCATGTCTAACATGTTATGTATTATATTTTCCTTCATGAATTATAAAATTATGAAAATTAATTACTTAATTAAGAAGTTTTTTTATTTTTCATAATATTTGTTTTATTTATTACTAGTATTTAATCAATTATTAAATCAATTATTTTGACATTGATTATTCTGATGATATTTAACTCATATGTATAAAATTAATGTGGTAGTTTTACTATGTTAAACTAGATATTTATTACACCATTTGAAAAATATTAACAACTATTTAATAATTATTATTATAAATTAATTATTCTTTTTGATGAAACTATGTGTGAATTTAATAATAAAAATAATTATGATACAGTCATATAGATGATAAGACGTACATATACATAAGTAATGTTTAAATATTCTAAAAACATGAGGTAAAGAAGGTATGTATCATTTCATACTCATATTATTATTATTTTAATAAAAATAAAATATTATTTATTTAAATCAACTTATAAATATAATCTATGTGGGGTGATGATTAAAAAAATACATCAACTCGTGAGGAATAACACACACGTACACACATGCATTGCTTTTATTTTTATTTCTATGTTATATATATATATCATTTATTTTTAAATTTTAAAATTAAATAAATATCATAAATATCCTAGTATTTAATTTTTATCAATAATTATTACTATCCATTTTAATCAGTGATAAAAAATGAAATACATTGCCTCACGATCTGGTTGTCTGTACATACATAGGAGTGATATTTTTATTTAATATTTGATGGTAATGTAAATGAAAATTTCTCATACCATTACACAAAATAATTCAACTAAAAAATTGATAATTTTTTTATTATTTAAAAATTTCTAAAAAATATTTTAGGGAGTTTGAAGATGAAATAAAATGAAAATGATTGGCTAATATCTATACACAATCTTAAGAAAACCTCTTACTCATTACAGTTAAAACCTTTTAATAATAGTAATATATAGAAAATACTAACTCCAATTCCTAGGGGGGATGTTATGATGGGATTAATTAAAGTATTCTAAAAAATAATTTTCTCTTGAAGTATGGTAAGGAAAGGAGATGGGGTCTCTTTTTTTGTGAGGGATATGGAAAAATAGATATTTTTGAAAGGATTAAAATATTATTAAGTATATATCTTGGAAGAAATCCCCATAACGAGTTAAATATATAGAAATAATTATAAGGATCTAAATAAATTTAAACTGTATTAATTAATATGAATATTGGTGGACTATAAATTGTGTTTAAGCGATGTAAACCTTATATAGCATTTTACCATAGTGAGATTTTATTAGTAAAGTTTATTTTCATAATGAGGAAAAATTAAATTGTAATAATTAATAAATTCTTAAATTTTGAAAAATAACATGGAACAGATTCTTAATGTTTTAATTTCAATATAATGATGTAAATTAAAATAAAATAAAATTTAAACCATAAGAGAAAAAAATTCTTTGAACAATTCCTTCATAACAATAAAACTAAATATACCTTTATTCCCTACCTTGTAAAAACCATGAAATAAAGAATTAAATATTATTTTTGGAATATATTTTATAAAAATTTATTATAGAAAATTAATAAATATAAATTAATATAATTTATTAAGTTAAATAAAAATTACATGTATAAGAACAATGTTTATAAAAAAATTGTTTTTAAAGACAAAAATAGATTTATTCCAAAAATAAAGTATAATGTTTTTTTCATTATATATAATTATACTAGTAATAGTTAAATGAGACTTATTTTAAACTATTATCTAAATCAATATAATATTATTCTTTATAATTACATTATTTAATGAAGGAAAATAGTGGTTTTAAAAAAATAATTATTGTTTGTTATTTAATGAAAAATAAATATTTTTAGAAATATATTTAACATTTATGATGTAATAATATTTAAAATTTTATCTGAAAAAGAATTCCAATTTTTTTTCAATTTTTCTTTTGAAATTAATAATAATTTTGACACATACATAATATTAAATACACTTTTGAAAAAATGTTATTATTGAAGAATAAAAATGATTTTTTCCCATTAAAATCATAATAAAAAAATTATATTAATATTTATGTATTTAGTTGTATATATTTTATTTTTATTTATCATTTTAACCTTTTATAAATTGGGTTATATTTAATCCATTAATTTAAATGTACTTTTCACACATAAAACAATTTTATGAATAATATCAATTTTACCATAAATAGATTTTATCATTATTTCTAATCGATTAAATTCAAATATAAATAATTTATTTATATCTAATGAATACATACATATATATATCATATATATTTCCGTAATTAATATTTATATATAATAGTCATATCAAATTCTAATATAAATACTTACAAGATTCCCTAAAAGTTATTTGTAGACTTATTTTTCATCATTTCTATTTTTTTCATAATTCTTTTTCTTTTTTACATTGTTTTAGTTGTGGTAAAAGTATTCATGGAGAACAAAGAGGCAAAATTTTATGATTTAGTTATATATGTGTGTGTAAATCTTACCACTTTTAGTATTCACCTTGTCATTTCATATTTCATCCTCATAGTGTATTAGTGTATATATTTCAATGTAATAATCTGTTTCCATTTAATTAATATGGTTTATTTTATTTTATTTCCACAGAATAAAAATATTTCTTAAATGATTTTAATTTTAATTAGAAATACATATCGATATATCAGGGTTTCAGAGTGGTGGTCTTAGTCAATTAATATTCAGGTTAACTAGGCTAAGGAAATAAAAAGTTGTATCGTGGATTTATTTTTTTTTTACCATATTTTGATATATAATATATGGAGTTAGTACTATTAATTAATTAGGAAATATTCTTTTTGGATGTATGGAAAACAAGTAAATCATTTTAAGTCTATGTTATTATGTGATTGAGATTGTATTTTTTAATTTTTTCTATTTCAAGGGAGATATTTTCGATAAATATGTTGTTTATTGTAATTGATTATTGTTTTACTACTATAAAAAGTTTGAAAATGAATATGTTCATGAAATATATTTTCAATTTATGATTTATATAACCCTTTTTATCTTTAATGTGAGAAATAACCTATTATAAATTCAAGTTCAGTTATTTCAAGTATGCATAAAAAATTATATTATATTTTTTATAAAATTTATTGGTTCCATTCTGCTCAAATAAACCTTTGGTTAATTATTTATTTTGATATGTTATCTATTGATTAATACTATGTATCTTATATTTTTCCCTTAACTCAAGATTTTGTTTGATGATATGCTTAGGATGATTTTTTCTGTACAACAAATGTAGGATATGAAAATTGGAATTTGATAGATTATGTTATATTGGATTTAAATATGAGAATCTACATAATTAGTTGTTACAAACATATTTCATTGGGCATTATACTATGTGAAAGGACTTTTTGTTTGTGAGATATAACTCTCAATATTGGTTAGTTGAATATGTTAGTAGAGTAGTAAGGTACATATCCTGTTACTATAAGTGATTAATATTATTTAATTTGGGTATCCTAAGAGTCATGGGATATCATATGTATGATGATGAATTAGGAAATAAAATCATTGATATATTAATTTTATAAGATGTTTATAACCTAGATTATTGGTAATTTCGAGATGATTCAAAATTGTGTGTTTTCTGTGGGTGCATATATATTTCATAACATTAATTGATCATTCATGATAAAATACAGTTGAAATGATTATGGAAATGATCAATTAATTAATTAGTTGTAATCCATATATCTATTCTATAATATCCATATTGATTTCACTCAAGTGATATGGAAGGTTACAATTTTCATTACACTTTTTAGGTATGATATATTATATGTAAAATTGATAGGTTTGTACCATTGCGATCATGTTTATGAATTCATCATTACATTGGTAAAAAAAGATTTTGTATAAACGAATTACCTAAGGATTGTGGGATGTTATAATTTAGTTTTATCTGCTTTGGGTTAGATTATTGATTAGGTAAGCATAACAATCCATTGATAGAATATGTGGCAAACTAAAAGGATTATTTAGAAAAACACAAAGTAGCCGAGATTGGGTATGATGGTTTTACAAATTAAAGGACTAGGTCACAATGTTCATTATTAATTAATTTTGGTTATATGTGATATATCCATGTGAATAGTATTAGATAAACAAGGACATGTGTTTTTGTTAATTTAGAAATGTATGGGGTGTTGGAAATTAATAGGTGATTTTATTTCATTATAGTGTCAAGTAAATATTAAATACAAGATTGGTAGAGATATACTATGGGTATTTGCTATGGATTAGTGGTTGATAATTATTATAATATAACCCAAATATATTAATATATTTTTTTTCAAATAAATTTATTTCTTTAATATCATGCATTACATGCATCGACTACTTTAGAAGAACCTTAATATACTATAAAGATATTGTTATAATCTAGTATTTAAGTTAGTAGGTATAAATAGGAGTAAGTAAATTTTGAAAACATATTATTAAAACATGTATAAAATGAAATTATTATTATTAATTAATTTAAAATGAACCAATAATTATTTTACAACAAAGGATATCCTCCTATGAGAAAATTATTTTATGTACCCAATAAGTTTTTATCCAAAAAATTTAATGGATTGGTATTGGGGAATTATTTTAATTAAATTTTTATAATATATTTTCAATTAATTTTTTAACATTAATATAATAATTCATACTAATCATCAGATAAGAATAAATCCAGTTATGAGGATAATTCTTTTCTTCTAAAAATTTGTTTTTATTACATTGTATAGATATAAGTAAAAATTATTGTGATAAATTTATTAGTATTTAATTATAAAAAATTAATTTAATATTTTTAATTTATAGGATTAAATTTTGTAAATAGGACATTTTTAGTAAATATTTATCGCAAATGTGGGTAACGGGTAAATCAGAAAAACCTTTTTTAAAAATAAGTGATTATTCAATATTATTGAATTATAAATCACTTTGGATGAAGGTAATTCAACCTGTATTATTTTATTATCCAATTATAATTTTTTAATGGATATTTTTAAATGAAAATTAATTATAAAATATTGATATCAATGAATATACCAAAATTTCACTGAATTAGTTTTAAATATATTTTTTGACTTCACACAGGGACAAAAAGTAGATATGAATTAGTATTAAATGTTATTTTATGAATATTTAAATTTAATTAATTATTGTAAATTTTTTGTAGTTTTTATGTGTAATATAATCACCTTAACTACGTACACATCAAAAGCACTATATTTAATCAGTTAATGTATAATAAAATAAATGATTTTAAAAATATAAAAATTGAAATTGTTTGAATTAATTTTATTGTTATAAATTTTTTGGTTAAATTCACATATTAGAGTTATGCTAAAATATTACATTCAAATTAATATATTTTCATTATGACTCTCATGTCAGATTTAATGAATAGTGTTAGAATTGATAATAATGGTATTTTATCAAAATAATATGTTATGAAATTATTCCAAAATAATAATAAAAAAATTAAATAAGACAAGATGAATATAGTGTTCTATTAAACATAATAAATTGTAAATTAATAGTCCTATTGTAAACATATAATTAAAAATTGCATTTCTTTAATATTGAATATGTTGGTTCTGTAGTTAATATTTTACTAAGTTAAGTATGATTTAATAAAAGTGGCAAGTTTTAAAATTACACAATTAAATTTCTAAAAAATTTCTGGTTTGTGGGATTAAAACCATATACTTCCTTATATTGGAATACTTTGTCATTTGGTGGTATCTTTCATGAGATTGAATCTATTATAATTTATTTTTTAGTGAAATTCCAAAAGTGTACCTCATATCAATTACAGAATGGAACTTCATCTCTCAATTTTTTTTAACAACATTGATACTACTATATTAACCCAAATACTCCAATTTATCTTAAAAAATAACCATCTGAATTCAATAGTTTTTGTAATTCCTAAAATTCCAATCCTAGATCCATTTATAGGATATCAAAAAGATATATTTCAAATTTGAAGTAATCATCTAAACCAATAAATTTCATTTTCTACTACTTGTGACCTCAAATAAATCTATGTTGTTTATCATAATTTTTTTAGTATCCTCAACATTTATAGATATCTTAATGAGTATGAAAACACCACTATTCACCCTCTTTCCTATCAAATTATAAGTGATTTTTTTACTCGTGTTTATATCAAGATTAATATCTTTATGTAATGATACAATTCAATTTTCATCATCAAATTTTATGTTTGGGTGAAACTATGGGTTAAATATTTATTACTAATATTTATGATGTGGTTATACTTATGGAATGATAATTTCATGTCTACCTTCTTACCATCCAATACATGAGAAAGAGACTGTGTTGCTCGTGTGTATTTGTGGACTACCACATCTTGAAAGCGATGTGGGTATTTTTCTATTTTAATTGGTTGGAAATTCTGATGAATTTTATGAATATATATGATATATATATACATATTATAGTAATGATCTGTGAAATTTCAATTATCATTTACCATTATATGTTTATATCTGTTTAAAAATTAAATCAACATTCATGAAAACGTACAACATACAGTCTTCATAAACGGTGTAATTCAAATTTCTATTTATAACATTAATGGATGAATCTAAATATTTATATGATGAATATTTTTGGTACTATAAGTTTTTGAAATGATAATATAAATATATGATTGCTTTTGAAAAGTCATAAATTTTAATAGAAATATAATTTATGTAGTTTTAAACCAATAATGTAACCAAGTACCCCAAAGAACCACATTCCACCTACATAATGAATACACTATGTGGGATAAAATCTTATAATGGTGCACCTAAAAATGAAAAGAAATAATTTTTTGGGTATAGGTTGTGACTTATCCCCCCCCCCCACCAACAAATTTCAAATTTTTAGTAGATGGTAATGAATTAACACCCATATAAATGGCTACTTCATTTTCATTGCGAGTCATCCCTTTACCATATGATAAACCAGAAAATGTTATAAGGGAAATGGTTTTATCACTTAACTATATGTAACCTGTTATGCTATAAAGCTAAACATCTATACCAAGAAAAGGATCATTTACCATACCTATAATTACATATACTTGGGAAACATAGGGATATATATAGATAGAAAATAAGACTCCAAAAGCATCCTATTTGTAATTTACCTTCTACATACATGGAATAATACTCAAAAAGGTATCCTTTGTGAGGGGACTTACCTAGAACCCACAAAGGATTTCCTTTTTCCCCAAAAATCACACCAAAAACTAGACCACTTTGTGGGACCCTTCACTACTTTTGTTTCACATGTAAAATCCACTTTCTTTCATTTATGTGAATCCTTCACCCAAAATGAATAAGTCACCCATATTTTAGGAACCTTTTAGGTTATCTCTGAATGATTGCTTTCCAATAATTGATTTGAAACAATACATTATTAATTTGTTTATTTATTAATACATTAATTTGATGATGTTTTTATTATTTTTTTGGTCATAAATACAACATAAAAGCCAACAAGAGACCTCATAAATCTAGTGGAATCTTTATAGATGATAAAAACGTTTGCATCATTTTTAGCACAATTTGTGTCCATATCTAACATGATAAAACCATCACCCACCTATAATCTTCAATTCCATGCTTCTATCTCACTGATTCAAGAGTACCGCGTCAATGGTATTTTACCAAATCTAGAGGTAGCTTGATTGACCCTCCATCACTTGAATCTTAACATATCATCCACTCATTGATTACTGGGAGCCAAGAAGTAGAAAACACTAGTTTACATTTCAAACTATTTTGAGAGAATTTCCCTATAACATAGAATCATATTCCTCCCTTATCATATAGATGTTGATCAAAATTTCATTAACAGCCGCATCGTAACCATAAAATTTCCCCAGAAAATGGCTCCTACTTACAACCACCGCCATTAATGCCACATAGCACAAAGTCCTCAACATTATGATGAAACCACTACATGATCTCCTGCTGAGGTAACTTATAGTAAGGTACACTAGAATTAATTTCAAGTGTAGAAATAATAAAACCATAGATAACACCTAGCCCATGTTCCCATAGAATAATCCAACTAACAAAACATGTAAGAATATTTTAACACGTCACAAATTCCTTCTTGTGACACTCAATCCTTCCAATATAATTTGGTAAAAACTACAGAATCCATCACACAAAACCAAGTGGTAACCTATAATATGATAAAGATTCATGATTGTAACTCTAATGAAATCTATCATGGAGAGAGAGAAACCAATGGAACCCATTAAAAACCTATAATGGAAAAAAATGTATATGAAAATCCATTCTCTTGTTTTTGAAGCCTTGTTTCAGGATCTTGAAGCACTAAGGGATTCCAGTTGGAAAATCAGGTCAGAAATGGAGGGAAGATGAAAATATCCACCCCCATATGTATACACTCTAGGTATATACTAATAGGAAAATAAGTAAAATAGAAATCCTCCACCCCATTTGAAAGCATGAAATGTGAATATATACCTATTAAAATGGCTTATGCCACTCAACATATCTCTAGAATTATGGAAGGGAAAATGAAAATTCCTACCCATATCCTATTAAACATGATAAGATATAATGATGATAGTGGAATTTGATGAAGGGTAGACACACAACTCCATTCCATAAATTGGGGCGACTTATCAATGTTATTAGAGGTTCACTCCAATGTATACAAATTTCTCTACTCCTATCTAGGATATTCTTTGAAAAAATCTAATTATAAACATAAAAAAGGATAAGGCCCATATCCTTTTCTAATAGGAGGTCATTGGTCTATACTAGTGGCCACTCCATGGTAGGCATATATCCCTATAAAAGTTAAGAATGTTTCTGGAAAATATTATCAACAACTTGGAAGATACACAACTAGGTCACCATATATGAATGTAATTATCCACGACAAGCATCCTTAGTTTCCCACAAGAGAGAATCCAAATTGTATCCACACCAAATATGACTCGAAAATGAAGACTCATTTTATGAACCCACTCTCTGCCAGGATGATTTTTTTAAACCTTCATATGCTTATCTTTGTTTGATTGGGTTCCTACTCATGCATTACCAAATTATAGAGATGGTGGTTGAATTTACTAATGTCCTGTTTGAAACGTTGTTGTTAATGGTTCTTCAGGTCCTCCCAGAAAATATTACCATGAAAAATTACTTAATGTCCAAAATCTAATCGATAATGAGAACCTATATTCTAATAAGAACATCTATGAAACTCCTCATTGCTTGGATATCAAATAGAATGTTTTTCCTCCATTAGTTTTCATCTACCTTGATGGTTATCCATAGAGTATATGCTATTGAGATAAACCTTGAAATCTGACATCTATCAGCGACCATATTCATTTATATGATTCCATTAACTATAAAGGTCCTCCCAAAAGTGAAAATTCATTTCATTAATGTATTCCACTTTAATATAAACCAAGGGAAACAACACATATCATGAGACACTTGGGAAACTGAGTCCAGTTATGCATGATACCTCTTTATTGACAAGTGAAATCCTTTGTCGTCTAGAAGAAGCCCCAAGGAAACAATAATTTTCTAATCCAGTCCTAGATCCATTTCCTTCCAAAACAACTTATAGTATCCCTACTAGCCTAACTATATATAACAAAAAATGAGGAACTCCCAATTTGGTTAGATCATATAGTGGAATCTATAGTACAGTAAGAGGAGAATATATTACTTATGAGAAGAAAAAAAATATAAGGTTAAAATACCAATAATGTTTTATCCCCTTCACACTTATAAATATTTCACTCCATAGGTACTGTTAGAATAATTCAGGAACATCATCTATGTAATCTTTTGAATAACTATTCTCGACATGAATGTGATGTTCTTTCACTATGAAAGGTATATATATCCTGTTAATGTAATTTATGAAATTTGTTTCCAAATGGAATTGTTGGAACTTCTAGATTCATGTGCCCAAAATCATGAAAATGGTGCAAGGGTATTAAACTATAATTCCTCAATGAATTCAAAAAGTTATGTCTACTAACCATCAATTCCTCTCCTAGTGTCCATAGTTAGAGATGTAGAGAACATATATCTTCACATTTCACCCTGATCTATATTAGGAAAAATAAATCATATTGTACATCGTCTATTGTTATTTATATAGGTCAGTTACAAGATATGAGGTCCCCTACAATATGATAGTGCACTCAGTAATAATCATCCCTGATCAATTCTCATAGGTATCATTTCTGATGAGAATGTGTTATCAAAAAAACCTTCACAATGAATCTAAGAACAATGAGATTGTTTCTCTATTATGGAAGAAAATCTTGAAATACTACTAAATCCATTAGAATAAAGTCTCCCCTTTATAGAACATATATTTCACCTAACTCAAAATGGAATGTGGATTCATAAAATAAAAAATGCACCATGGATGCAGCAACTGTCATGATACTTGAACAACCCAAACTAAAGTGATAAGAAATTTTAAACACAACCTACCCCTTCAGTTATAACATCTTTTTCTTAAGTAATGACAATAGTGTAATGGGAGAAACGTTATACCACATGGTTGGGGTTATTTATAACAAACCAAAATCTATAATAGAAGTCATCTTTTTCCCATTTTGGATGAACACAACATAATGATTCCTCCTAGTTAATATCATTCCGTGACCTAGTTCCCTTATCAGTATCACATTGGATGAAGTTGTGTGGTGGTTCCGTTTATGATACCCTTTTTTTGTTAGATTATAGAGAATTATATAATTTATTTAATAGAAATGATAATTATCCCAAAAAAGTGATTTATGTGGGTAAAACTACTCTTGATGATCTTAATCCCTTCAAAAAATATCCAAGGGCCAATATTCCCTCATATAATTTTATTAACTATACGAAACCAATAATGAATTATGTATTGATGAATATAATTAAACCCACTACTTTGGGAACCTATGAATATGAATTATACACATTACAGTAGGAAAATGTGGTTTCCATTCACAATAGTTCACATAAAAAAATAATCAAAGAAGGTGTTCTTACCATGAATCAAAGGATCACCCAAAACATGGGGGTTCCTATAAATTTTTTAATACCGCCCCTCAACCAGATTCCACCAAGAGAAGGGCATTGGATCATTTGTAATCCATCATCATCCTACAAGAGTTTAATCATGCATTATAGAAGAGAGTTTCTCAAAATATTAGATGTAAATATAGGATATGAGGAAGTTAAATCTAGAACTACTCAGAGGTAATGTACTAGTTGGGAATGTCCATCAAGAATTTAAGCATATCAATATACATATTAATACCCCTCAATAAGAAGGGGTCAACATCTCAATAAGATTTGAACTAGAGAACTCACTCAACCTTGGGACCAGAAAACCTCCATATTTATTCCCAAATGCAACTGGTTATCAGTAAATCCCTCCAATCAGGAAAACCTAGAACTCAGCCAATAAAACCACCAATAGTTAACCCATTCATGTTTTTAAATATAGGTATTGGGGAATCTATCACATTATCAATACCATTTTCTTCACCAATTTACTATCATTTGCATTCAAAAATCCCCTAGGAGATTATCAATAATATTGAGTTATTGAAAGCCTAATTGAAATCTGCAAAGGAATAACACGAACTACAGGATTCATAAAAGAAACCTTACATTGAATGGGTTGGTGAAACCCTTCCCACTCCAAACAATGGGATCCCTATTTTTCAATATTTAATAGTTCAGGGGACTTGAAGCAGCATCTAATGAATTTCATAGCCCATTGTGATATCTTAATGGGAACCACTATACAAAAAGAAGTGGTAAATCCAATGTTCTTCAATAAAAAAATTCATGGGCTATCCTTCATATGTTATGTAAATTTTCAATCTTGATGAATGATGGGATATTAAGTTCTACAAAAATTGTTTATTTTTCATTTAATCTCAATTTTATATTCCAATAATCTATGACCTCCCAAAATGAAAATATTGAGAAAATTATGTCTTATCAAATTTAATTATTTGGGGGGAGAGGTTGACTCTCACCCGAATCCTAAAGCTCCCCATAAACATTTGTTATCACTCATTTTAGAAAATCATCTCAATAAGAGGAGAACAATACTCATCCACGTGAAATATAAAGTTGGGATTTTAGTTTTTTTACCTAGTTTCTCAAATATTTGAAGATTCCATCAACATAGCTATGGAAAATATAGAATTTATTCCATTGGTTCAACTTAACATATCATGTAAGTCAGAGGCCTCCACTATCACACTTAAGCTTGACCATATATTATCTCCAACTCTAAATCATCCACTATATTGTTTAAACCCCCTCTAGATCATCAAAAAATTCCCTCATAATCACGTTGAGTGAAAGGGATATAGGAGAATCCAGTTCAATGAATAAAGGAATAATTGTTTTGGTATCAATATGAGAAATTATCTAGCTACTTAATAGAATATTTGGAAAATAATTTAATCAAAATTAAAAAACACTAGAGGCATGATGAAGGCATTCCTGATGATATCTTTAACATTTTTACCATTCAATAACCCATGATGCGCACATTCTAGGATCTATTTTTTTTACAAATACATCCTGTAAAAAATGGTGCACTCAAGGAATGTGATTCTCAAAAAACCACAAACCCAAGCGTCATGTGTTTCCCCTGCCACCATAGATAACAAAGGTGGATGAAAAGAAGTATAAAAAATATGAACATAATTTAAATGATTGGATCTCCTTGAAATCAATCTATTAAATTCAGGTTATCCTCATGATTCAGTTGAATAAACCATCTATTAATCCACTACCTCCTTTCATGGAATGATGATCCTTAGTGGGACAACATTCCACCATGAACAACTCCTCAAATAAGTGTAAGAATTAGGGAATCAATAGCCACGTACTTCACGATTAGGCTATAATCATATCAAAATGATCTATGACTATCTCAGATGTTATGCATCTAGACAATAGGTCATTGGAACTGTCCCTTCAATAGATAGCCTAAGAGTTAACCAATGAGCTGAGATCCCCATTAGATTAAGAATTAGTATTTTATACCATTATATTCATTAATTCAATAGATCCCTTTCTAAATGACAAATATGACCATGAATAGAAGATCCCTACACTCAATTGGGGAACCAAAGGAAGAGGATTTAGGGGCTAATGATAAAATGGGATACATAATAATAACAAAACATAAGATTCTAGACACATCCTGTGATGGATGGTGTATGCTACTTAATGTCATTGGAGATCCCACTATTGAGCTTATTAAAAGTCAGAATGATACACCACAAATGTCTAGGGTTTCCCTAATGAATTCATTTTTGAGATATATTATAGGGTATTCACTTATTTGATTGACCTCTGTAAGAAGGCATACCTATTTGGACTTCCCACCAAGGACATGATAACCATTATCTTTAGATCCAACAGATGATCATCCTGAAACCAAATATATTAGATCTTAATTAGCAGGTGGTAGATAATCATTATGATGGTAATAATAGAACATTTTCCTATAATGATTACATTTTAACGAAATTAGTGATGGTTACTAACAACATGTCAATTATATAGGCTTCTATTTTTATAGAAAGACCATTGTGAGGCACTCATCGAGTCTTGACAGCTCTATATATTGTATGAATATATGGAAAATGCTTCTGAATTATATCATATAGAGATATATCCTATGTAATTAAACATGAATACCCCTTTTATGAAGGAATAAAACAATACATTGCACAGGGACACATCATACCACTGTAATTGTTTTGAAGATAAATGACATTTATATCCAAAAGAAATTGATTGATAATAGAATAAGAGTCATCCTCATTCTCGTAAAACACTTCATTGACAAGGTTACCATAATACCAATTGTTCCCCTTCATCTCTAACACTACATGTTTCTGGAAATTGTGTGCAGAATCCAATTTTCAGAATGATGCTCAGAGCACTATTTGGGGACCTCATATAAAAATCATAATATAAAGTTGTTTTGAAAGTTAATACATTCACAATTATTTTCGGAAGGCCTTGGTTGCGTCAACATGTTTAAGTTCAATCATCATATCAAAAATTCCTCAAATACAACATTAATGGGAAAATTGGTAAGTATAATGGTGATAAATATCCATTTGAATCCTAAAAGTAACAATGCATTGATGTGGGATTATACCAGAGGGGAGGAAAACAACCCATTAATAATGGTTTCATTTGGGACACTACCTATAATGCTATATAAATAACCCCAACCAATGCCTTCAAATTACTCATAATTATATACATTCTTTCCCTAAATAAGATTGAATATTTGATTCCTAAATCTATTATATAATCAACAAACAACACGATATCATTCATTAAAAATGAACCTAATAGAAGCAAAAAATATATTATTCTTCAAAAAATATGTGAATTATTTGATGAAAATGAATTCACCACATCCCTTGAGCTTCAATAAAACCCCACATAATCAATATGGTCATGGGAAGATATTTTATCTTTTGGATTTCAAAATTTTTACTCATCTTCTATCATTTAAAATATTAATTAATCACCTGCTTCCCATAATAGTGAGATAGAAGAGGAAGTGGAATAAGAAGGGGATGATGAATATTAAGTGGAAAAAGAATACGAGGTGGACCTTAGATATTGCAATATAGAATTTATGGAAAATATGTCTACCGATATTTAAAATATTAGACTAATAAACTAGGGTTGAATGAATTTTAAAAACCCCACATTGATTAGCATGATCGTGTATCCCAATGAAAAAGAGGAATATAACTTCTTTATAAAATAACATCAGGATGTATTTTCCAAGAATTACATAGAAATTCCTTACCCAGATCATGAGTTTCTACTGACCACTTGGGGTTTCTAGAAAACCATTAGGTGTACATGTAGTCATCCATAAGTATGCACCTTACTCACACTAGAAAAATGGTTGTTAAAGATAAGAAGCTTGTAAAAAAATTATTTTAAATGTTATACATCCAAAATGGATAGTAGATATAGTCTCTTAAATAATAATAATAGGAATATAAGAGTCTTTATCAACTTCAAATATCTCTAATTGAATGTTTCTGAAATATTATTTCATTATTCTGATAATAGAACCACTAATTTATTCTACAGAATGATATTAGGGGCATTAATTATTAGAAAGATATTTGGGATACAACCAAGTTCATACAGATACTGAGGATGATGAATATACTTCATTAAGATCTCCCCAAGGGTGTATTACTATTGGTCAATTCAATTTGGGTTGATTAATTCCACCAAAATATACCATTTTTCCATGAATTGTATCATAAAACCCTTTTTGGTAAGGTGTGTCAAGTTCTAAGTTAATGACTAGGTGGTTAAATATAAAAAATGTTCAATCCACATTATTAATATGGAAACTATCTTTAATAAACAATTCCATCATAGCCTGAAAATGAATCCCTTGATATTCAATTATAATATTACCTCAGGAATATTTGTCATCATTTCTGTAATACATCATTTCATATAATATGATATTTATAAGAAAAAGTAAACACTTGATATGAAACCACCTTGAATCCTCAATGAGTCCAGGGGATTTTTGCGACACGAAATTCATATTTGGTTATTTATAGAAATCATCCCACTGATGTGTTTTCCCTTTACCTGGTTAATGAAAAATAGGGTCACATATCAATGGAATAGTAACTTTTAATAATAATTTGATAATATAATGAAATATATTATCTGTCCACTAGTGCTAATACCGTTATTTGTGGTAAATCTATTCTATATTATTTAATGAACTTAGAAAATCACTAGATTTTTCCTTCAAAAAAATAATCACATCAGGAATGAGAACAACCTCCATTATCTCATTCAAACCATCTCAGATATCGATAATTGTTATTCTGATATCATGAATAACTATCTAGCTTTCAAATTTTGGGTTCAAAATTTGAGGCACTGCATGCATCACTATGAATTACACGTGATGTAGAACAATTGCTCACTCAAATAAATCCTCAACCATCCTATGTGGACTTAACTTATGTCATGATGAGTAGTTATCATGTAATACCTTTAAATTTAGTTTATGAATTAATATGTTTTAAAATTATAAGATTTAATTGAATTTCGTATAGAACTCTCATCATTAGAACCAATAGTATTAAATAATGTATTTCGTGAAGACTAAACCATCAAAATTAGTGAGGGACTCTTGACATGGGAGATGTACCTTAATAATGAATCTCAAGCCTCAATAGGTATGTGTTTGGAGGACCCCAAGCTCAATAAATTTGTGTTGGAAGTTGTTTTTATATCACTATAAAAGGAAATATAACCCAACTCTTTCATGTTCTGAAAAGGTTGTACAAACAATGGGTAAGAATATCAATTCATCATTGCTGGTCTATAACTATAACATCAAATCCCATTAGACCTCATGAGGGAAGGAGTAAATTCATTATTGGTAATCTAGAAGATCAATAGTGATTATTCCATCATAAAGGAAAAGATAATCCCTCTTCTGGAATATGTCTAAGTACTAATGAAATAATTCTCCATATATCCAAAATTTACTCACATAATAAGTTCAAATAATTCCCAGGTAGATGATTTAGAAAATTTAACTATGGATACAGTGGATCTAGGCCTATATGAATAAATCATTATAATTTATAACCACCAACCCCACTCCCAAATTTTATGTAGACATTGAATAAATAATTGAGGTTGATTATATCCCAGAACCAGATAGTACTATAATCAGTTGGATGATGTTTATTGTAGACTACCTATATAAGAGAGTATTCCTATTAGAAATTTTTCTAGAATAGAACATCTGATGATGATAGACCGACATTACTCTTTATGATATCCTAAATCACTAAAATGTCCAATATAAATGGGTATTCGATAGAGTCATTCTCTAGTGAATTGATTGAGATGAGACTATTTCATTAATTAAATAAGTACACATAGAGTTTTTTGGTTCCCACTTGTAAGGGCTCATTATTTTCCATAATATCTATAGTTTGGAGTACTTATGGCCTTTAATAATGTAAAATTATAAAAAAAATTGGGCAAAATGTTTCAATCCTTCTTAGTGAACACTAACTTCATCCATAAACCCTATAATTTCAAAACATTTCTAAATACTCAACGCTATTATCTTTATTAGAGATGAATATTTTTGGGAAATATCATCTAGATACGTCTATGAAATTAATGTAAATCCTCACTACTACAGATGTATTTTCTTAATTTGTTAATGAAATTCCACTAAAGGAATTTGGGACATAAGAAATGTTAGATTCATAAAATACAATATCATTATGATATTTGGTGTGCATCATATGATGCTAATGAAATATGGTACAAATTATGTTTCGATGAGTTTTAAAGGATACAACAGGAGTATATTATCCATTATAACTATTCATATTGATATTAAGCAATCAATAATAGAAATTTAGAGGCCTTAAACAAGACCTTATAAAATATAATCAAATGATTTTGGATTATGATATTTGTTCTTGTCCTAAAATGACAGTTCTTGCAATTTGGTATTATAAAACAACAACCCATACCACCACACACGTGAAACCATATTCACTGGTATGTGAGAAAGAAGTAGTACTACCCACGGAGATCAAAATATCTAAATTTCTCATTCCCATATATGATCAACTATCCTAATATGAGGATTAAAAAACTGGATGAATTGGAGGGACTAAATGAGAAAATAATTCATGCAATTAATTACATGGATATACATCATAATTTTATACCATGGTATTTTGACATGAAAGTTCACATCCAGTCATTCCTTCTATGAGAAATGGTCTTATATTATTGTCCCCAATGTTACTAGGGAGAAACCTCCAATTATTGATATGATGTTATAGGGGACTTATTACATACACAATATCCACTAGGACAGATCTTATTCATTGATCACAATGGATATAGATCTTTTTATATACCCCACTAGTGTAAAGTTTCTCAAGAATCACCTTCTATAATCATACAATGGTATTTATCTCATGACTTTAAGAGTCATGAAATATGGTTATATATATTTAAAACCTAAAAGTATAAGACACTGTTTTCTGTGATTTAAGACTCTACATTGGAGATCCTGACATCATAGTTAGAGGAGATTAAACTATATCACAAGGTCCAATCTATATAATGTAAAACTACATAGATCGCATCGATGGTGCACAACGTAAAACATTAAAACATTTTAGTCTATGTGTATCTTTATTCTTATCATAATGGTATATGTAGTGATTCCAAAACCTTATATCATAAGTACATCCACAACTTATAGGTAATAATCCCTATCTTGAATTTAAAAAAAAATATGTATTTTATTTCACACACCATGGAAAATTCTAGTCCACATTCATCCTTTGTGAGAAGACACATTCCTTCCACACATCATAATCTTTGTCTTGTAAAAAATTAATATCTCCCAAGTCTATATTGGTCTATAAAAAATTAATGTATCGTACTATAGGTCACTTATTTTGACTATATAGTGATATTCCACATTCATTCATTGCATAAATCACCCCTAAAACCCTAGTAATAAGAGGCACCTTCTTCCTCAAGAGAGACCTCTTATATCTCCAAATTCCTTAAAAAACATGTTAGAAACCAATTTTGAAAATGTAATCCTTGTGGATTTCCAACATAGTTTTCCCATATCATGTAACCTGATATAGACATCCCTACGATCATGGTTTTCAATTTATTTCTTCCCACCTGAACTATATTGAAACATCTATGGCCCATGAATCCCTACGTCACAGATCATTCAAATTTTTTAGGTCCAATTATTATGCCCTAAAAATAACAGACACCATTCATCCTTATTACACAATGGAAAAATGAATGTTTAATATCCCTCTTATTCGCTGTTGATAAGATCCTATAACCACATAAGCATTGATTCTCACCCTTGTGAAATATGTAGAAACATCGTAATCATATATCCTTTTCCATGCACCAAATTATAATAATTCTGATTTACATTATTTTTAATACACATGTGTGGAGAAAGAATGCTTTTAATATCCTTATTTATTACACCGAGCTTACCCCATCTAGACGTAAGATATTTTATAAAGGATTTATAACATGATCATGATGTCTTAGTTGATGTTAGTGATAAGATGATCTTTGATGAAATACCTTAAAAGAAACACCAGGTATCTTAATTTATTGATGTTGGACTATATGGATTAAATAACTTTGATGACATAAAACTGAACATTTTCATGTCCTTCAACTAAAAGGTCTTCAATCTTAGGTGTTATTATCCCACAAGACCTCAATCAATTGAACTACATGTGTCTTGATTTTCATTCCAATGAGAATAATTATGAATTGTGTATCCAATATACTATCTAGATAAAATATAATCATGTACCTATTATCCAATGTATGATCTAGATCAGCATGGGAGAGTTAAAAATGGGTTCTCACCCTTTTTGTGAATAGTTATTCGAAACAAAATCCACATATCAATAGGTGGTTAAAACTTGGTAATGTAATTCTCATTATAATAATATTTCATCCATGATTTTAATCCAATTAGTAAATATACTATTTCTCTAAGTCTACATCATGGACCACACACAATATGATTAAATGTTTCCTCCCCACACCAGATTGAACAATGTATGGAATCTATCCTAGAAATATTTGTGGAATTATTATAGAATTAATGAGATATGTAGAAATTATCAGATACATATCCCTATCCTAGGTATTTTTTAAAATTAAAAGATGTGTTCCCTCTCACTACATGTGGTTCTGACAAACACATGGAACATTCTTCTCACTCTGGGTTGATTTTAGTATAAAATGATCATAGCATACTAAGAAACCTTCGTTATGAATATCAAACAGTATGTATTGGAAAATTTATATCTCCATTAACATTCCCCAAAAATTGATAATAGAATTTATCATACCAATGGAATCCATTTTTCTGACTTTGTATTGATACTGTAACACCATGATATTTTTCGAAATATCTTAATCAAATTAATTTCATCTTTTGATATTTTCTATTTCACACAACACTGAAAATCGTTTTTTATATTAAATAACTAAGTAAAAATTACATTCCCATGCAATGAAATTTAAATATTTTACACATGACATCAACTTGTTATATATTTCATGCAACACTGACATGGAATATGTTTCACCAAACACCGACATGGTGTATGTTACACGCAATAATGAGTTTTTACGAAACATAATATTGGAATTTTAATTATTTAAATAACATAATTATATCATATAAATTAAACATAGTAATATGATTATTAATTACTACTGGTCGAATATTTTTAATGGTTTTACTGATAATGAATGATATTTTTTTGGTAAAGTCCTTATATGTTTTAAAATATTATTTTCTAAAATTAGCTCATTTTGAAGTCATTTTTTGTAAAATAATATAATTAATTTTCAAATAATTTTAATATATGATTTGGGAAAATAAAATTACCCTTTGAATTTATAATTTTTTAGTAAATGTAGAGAGATTTTTTGATATTTTGATGAGAAACATCATTTTTGGATGAATAGTGAAAATATACCAGATTTAAATTCAAAACAGAATTTTCATCTAACTTATTTAAATAAAAAAATTATACTATATTTTTTCCAAAGTATAATTATACCATATTTATATCAAATATTCTAATTTATTTCCTTGAAATCAATTCCATTTTGAAATTTGGAATAAAAACATTGCAAAGTTTTGGACACGTTTACAATAAAAACTCACAATGTCGTCTCATCATCAGAATTATTTTTAAATTAATTTATTCAAATAATATGACTAAAATGTGGAGAAGAGGATTTCATATTTTTATTCATTGTAACTAATAATTTCTAATATCTTCAGAATAGTTATTTACATAAATTATTAGTGATTGTGATTAAAATTAATTATAAATGTTAAGAGAAAAAATGAGTTATAAAACACTAAACCTTAATTTTAAGACCCAAAATGACCACTAAAATTGTACAAAAACACTTTTATGTTCATTAATCATTAGTTGAACTTCCATTGTTGAATTTATTTTATGGTATGACTTTTTTTATGTAAAAACATGGGTACACCTAACTTGTTTTCAGAAATTCCAAGTGTATCATTTCCCTTCCCTATAAAAGGACATAGACTCTCCATATTCTTTACACCTCCCAAAAAACTTATGTCCCTACAATATATATCCAATAAACTTAAAAACATACCTCCCTTCCTTTTAGAATCCTCTTTTTTGGAAGAAGGAAATCCATGGATGCCTTTTGGGACAATCTAAAAGGAGTTACCCAATTAAGAGGTATCACATTCTCTGATGCTCATTTCATTTATTTCCTTCCTCCACCGCTACACTCTATTTATTCAATTAAAATATAAAAAACCAATATAATAAATATAATATTTTGATTTTATTACAAGGGCTCAACTGAAACTGACACACACATCCATATAATGGGTAATAAATATACTGTTTATGTGTACGGTGAACAACTTCCTCACTAAAGGATGATTGCTCATTTTTAATTTAATTCCTATAATGGTGGAAGTTATAATGGAAAATAAATTTATATATGGAATATATTATATTTATTATTTCATTAGTCTTCTTTATTCTGTTTAAAACACATACCTCTTTTACATTCAATTTGGAGTAAATATGATAATTTCTTTTGATGAAGTGTATACAACCTCGCCCACAATGAGATGTGATTCAATATAGATGGAATGGAGGAGGGGTTTAGGGAACATATATGTTAAATATGATATAATAATTCTACATTAATAATGATATATATATAGATATGAATACTTATATATCATTTTCCTCCTTTCATTCAATACGACAATAAAAACAGATTCAACATTCATGCATATGTATGAATAACCATCTCAATGAATTGTATACTCCATTTCATACATATATATTATATAAATTATAATAACACACATATAATTTATATTAGTGATATTTATATCATGGCTTAAATTTTGGAAAACATGTTATATATATATATGGTCAAACTATATGACAAATTAAGATACAATCAAAGAACCAAGCGAATATTACCCGTAGTGAAACCTTGACATTGGATTGTTAACAAGTGGGTAATATATGGTATTAATAAAACCATATATAGTATTATATTTAATAATATTATTTTTAAAAATATTATAAGAAACTTTCATTTTATAATTAAGGAATATTTTATAAGTATGAATATATTGAAGACATAAAGTTAAGAGATTATATCTTACTTTTTATTCTTATGAGATAAATACTTTATTCACCACAAATTCAATTTGTGTTTTGTCTATAATAAAAAATTATGTATTATATGAATATTATAATTGAATTATGGTTATTAACGTATCCAATATATTATATTTATTTTAGTGGGTTATCATTTCAAAAGTAACCAAATTGGAAAAATAGTTTTCTCTCAATTTTCCTTTGTTGAGACTCTTGTTTGGTTATGCACCTATTTTATTTTTAATGTGTATATAGATAAATTTTACATTGTATATCATGAATATAAATATTTTAAATATATTTTAAGCTTAATTTAATTTCATTTTATTACAAGGAGAGTATTATCCAATGCTACCATGTTGTACGACTATATTGAAACAATTTCATCGTTTTCTGAGATTGATAATGATTATGCTTCTTTGATGAAATCATACGATCCATCTCTCAAGAACAATCATTAGATTCTTCATACTATATTTATTAAAAATATATCCATGTTTTTGTACAATTTAATACTCTTTAGGACTTAAGATAATTTATAAAATGATTTTAAGAAAATTTGACAGTATTTATCTCTTTGTTTGGAAAATTATTTTATTTCCAAAACCATGTTTCAAAATATGTTTTCAAACATGTTTGAAAATGATATTTGATTAACATTTTCCTGGAAAATGTATTGTAATTTTTTTATTGTTTTATATGATTCCATTAAAAATTTTCAAATATACTTTCAAGAAAAATGGTTTTGGAGACTATTTTATGTTTATGAAATTTTTTAAAAATTTTCTAGAATTATTTATACTTTTTCAAATAATTATTCTTCCAAAAAGATCTCAATGATTTATATTAATTTTTTCAAGTTTATTTTCAAGGAAATGGTTTTTAAAAGGTTTTATCATATAAAAGAAATTTTTTCAATGAATAAATGATATTTTCCTCAAGAAATATTTTGAATATATATTTCTATGTTATTCTCCATATGAGATGACTTCCGTTGATTTTACCCAGGATCATCTAGGAAATGATCCAAAGTTTCCATTCATCTTCTTTATTGAATGGTTTATGTTTTGAAGGAATAATTATTATGAATAATGTTTCATTTCCATGGGTTATATTCTTTTGAAACCCACATCTTTTCATTGGTTACGCTGCGATGTAATGGTTTTGAAAGTTATATCTTTTCCAAATGTTATGATATGATGAGATGTTAATAAATCTTGTCTCATTTCATGTGTTATGATTTGATTTATATAAAAACTATTTATTTTAATGGTTCATTATATGAAAAATGTTTTATTTTATGGAGATGTATAAATAATGTTATAATGGGATAGGTGGGACCTGTATATCCTTCCAATTCATTATGTGATGATGGATGACTCATTATGTAAAGGACAAGATATTAGACTCCCTCATCAAGTTATGGACATGAACCCATGTACATGCATAACATTGTTAATGTGTAATTATGTTTCATGAATAAACATATTGAAATGAAACTAGGTCCACGCATAACATTTTTAAGATGTGGCAAGGTTCACATATATCATTGTGAACATGTAATATGTTTCATGTATAAACTTATAGACATGAAACACATTCCATGAAAAACATTGTGAAATTGTAATATTGTTCACTCATAACATTGTGAACATGTAATCAGGTTCACACACAAACATATGGTCAAGAAAAAAGGTCAATGCATGACATTGTAATCATGTAATCTGGTTCATGCATAAAATTGTGAACATGAAGTCAGGTTCATGGATAAAATATATAATCATGAGTCCTCTATCATTACATAATGAATTGGAGGTTGATAATGGTCCCACCCATCACATAATAATAACATTTATAAATCTTATACAAAATAAAACATTCCTTATATCTTGAAACATAAAAAAAACATTTGTATTATAGAAATATAATCATGACCCATCGAATTAAATTGGTATCATTACAAATTAAAAACATTATAAATTATAAAAAACATATTGGTTTTATAACCATTTCATCGAATCATAGCCAATGAAAAGAAGCTAGTTTCAAAATCATATGACACATGGAAGAGAAAGAGGTGTCATAAGAATTAGTCCATAAAAACATAAACCATTCAAGAATGAATATGAATGGATTAATTGTATCATTTCCTAGAAGTTATTTAATAACAACAAAAAATATCATTTTATATGGAGAATATAACAAATCATCTTTTCAAACATTACTTTTAAATCATTTTAAAGCTAAAAACATAAAAACACTACACAACAAGGATCCAATGGTTTAGTGTTGTAAGAAAAATAGGACCATACATAAAATTTACAACATAAAACATAATAATTTATTTAATTATTTCTTCTTTATCTTCTTGTTGGCCCTTGTATTCTCTTTAGTACAAGCAGTCACCTTAGGATATATATTAAAAAGGGTGCGCTAAAATCACAGTAAGACGGTAGGGAAGAAACTAAAAAAATATAACATCGGATGGTATTAATAATTATCATAATAATATAATAATAACAGTATAATCACTAGAGGAAACAATATCAAAAATCTTGAAATGTTTAAATTCATAAAGATGAAGCATCTTATCTTAGTAGTAAGCTAACACATGTAGTTGTAAAAAAACTAGAATCATGTTCATAAATCATTTCACATTAGCTCATGAAATTCATAACTTTACCCAATCCATTGTAGGGATATGTAATTCTACGGGCACCCATCATATCAAAACATTCATATTGTGCTATATAATTTCAGGTCCACCCATCACATCATAACAATTACATTATCATGCATGCCACATAGAACATATACAAGTCATGATAATAAATAACCCATGGAAAGTAATGGGTTTCATATCATAATAATACATTCATAATATATGGTTTCCCAAAAGAAATAGGAAATAACTTAATTGATACAAGAAAAATCAACCTTGGGTGAGGAGTAAAAGGTGTGTTTTTGAAATAAGAGTTCTTTTGGAAAACATTTTGTTTTTCAAAAACTCTGGTGGAAAATATTTATATCCCAGAAAAGGTAATATACTAATGAAAAAAAAATTATGAAGAAAAAATTCTTAAAATGGAGTTAAAAAGGGAGAACCCGAAAAAAAAAGTTGGGTTCAAGAATTCCCCTTACCTTCTATCTAAACGCATTATTCAATTTAATGTCCTGTATAATGACAATATATTCATTAATTAGAAATTACCAAACTATTTATAAAATAATTTGTTTCATTATGATATCAATATTTTTTTATATGGGTATTTGGATGATTTATAGAGTTTAAATCCATATTTCAGGAGTGTTGTTGTTCTTAGGTTTCATGAATGGTAACTTGAACACATGAATTGAAGGTCGTGTAGAACCTGGATAAACATCTAGAACATATACTACCAGATATTTATTATCTTAGAGCATTTTAAATTATATTAAAATGAATTATTTAATATAACATGTGGATGAATAAATATTTAAAATTTAATAATGACCGTTTAAGTTACTTTGGGTGGTTTTTGGATCACAATGCACATGTTTGGCTCTATCATTTAGCATTATGATCCAGGGTTATTTATAGAACATAAAAGGGGTTAAAACCTAAATATTATATTATTTATTCATCCATTTAATGGTTTCATTTACAACCATTAATAATTTTAATAAAAATTTATGTGCATCTCCAATTATGTAGTAAAATTAACGCATCACAAAAAATAGTTTCTTTTTTACAAAACAAAGAGTGGGAGGGAGGTGTATAAAGAATAATATTTAATTAACATGATGTAAAACCATTATATAAATCATACTAGTGTTTTTATTTCATTTTTATAAGTTAAGTTTAGGATAGGAGAATAAATGATATGAAATTTGAAAGGAAATTGAAAGAAAAGAGAGATATATCACCCATTAAATAAATCTAATTTGACAGCCTCTTTAGGGAAGAGTTTTTTGTCTTTTGTTATACTAAGGGATGATGGAAATGGAAGAGGGGATAGGTATCCAATTTTTGGGGAATTTGGATAAGGATTTAATCATGAGAGATGTGAGGAAATGAAGGTGTGAGGGGCTGTATTTATAGTGGAGGGGGAGTTTTTCTTAATATTTTAATCATTATATAATTATTTTTCTAGAAGACATGTAATTGTGATCATTACATGACCAAAAATATGAATAACTACTTATGAGTTTGATATTTGGGTTCTTACATCACTCATTATGTTAGGAATAGTGGACTTAAATTATAATGTATTTATATGGTAAATTATTTTATTTTACTATTCCACAAATATTCTAGTATTTTAGGAAAATTTCAAAAACATAATCTAACAATTTATCGACGTGTTATATCCAAAAAAGATCTCAAATTGATAAAAATAATTCTATGAAAATGATTAATTTCATTTTTAATTAAAATCACAATTTATATGAAAAATATAGATTTTATAAGGAAAAATGTTTTTCTATCACTTTGAGAAATTTATTAGGGCCTCAAAAATCATCATATAATCATAAGACATCAAAATAATTTTTTACGAATAAAATTTATGAAAACAAATTTTATTTTAAATCATTAAATCAATCATTAAGCATTCATGGGATACAAAAATACCAACACTATAATATAGTCTTACTATATTTCCCATTACATGACGGATAAATTTTATTCATACTCATTGTTGTAGGGTTCCAATTCACATTTCTAATTTACTATTATTAATGGTCATATTACTATTCATAGTGGTAACATTACTATTGATAAGGGCATTTTACTATTCACCAAAATTTTGTTTTTCTTTTCAGACTCCAAACATCTTACTGATCATAACTATGTATGTCATATTGTCGAAATTGAAAACCCAGAAGTGGAAATTTTAGATAGTAAGGTCACATTGTAGTTCATTTAAGCATGATGTGGCATTGTGTTTCCTAATGTGATTTTATCAGATTAATACATTACTACATTAATGGATAAATTTTGTTGTTAAATATTTGCGTCTTTACATTCTTCCCCCTTTTGAAATTTCTACCTCAAATATCAGTTTAAAAAAAATTGGTGATGGTACTTGTCTATCATCACATCCTCTGGTTCCCTAGTTTCTTTTTCACACTTAGGGATCCTCCATAACACATTACAAAGGTGTGTTGTCTTGCTGTGTAGAACACTATCTCTTTAGTTCAGAATATTTACTGGATGCTCCTAATAAGAGAGAACATCTTCCATCTATACTACCTCTGAGTTCAGTACATGTAAGGGATCTGGGTTGTACTTTCTCAGGAGTGATATGTGAAACACTTCATGATCATGAGCGATATTTTGTGGAAGTGAAAAATGTTTGGCCACAACATCTAATTTTTCACAGATCTCAAAGGGGCCATTATAACATGGGATTAGCTTCCTTTTCTTTCCAATCTGCATAACTCTCTTCCATGGTGATATTCAATGGAAGACTTTATCTCTAATTCCAAACTCTAATTACCATAGACGATTGTTGTCAATCTCTTTTGTTGACTTTGAGTAGTTTTGATATGTTTTTGGATGACATGAACCTTCTATGTCACCTCTTACACAAGATCATCTCCATTTAGCTTCTTTCTCTTATATCATCATAACAAGTTGGAGTTCTACATCGCTTTCTATATAGATATTGATATGGATCCATTTGAATACTCGAGTGGAAGCTATTGTTGTATGAGAACTCAACCAATCGGATATACTAATCCCATCAACCATTGAATTCTAATGAGCATCATCATAGCATATCTTCAAGCATCTGAATATTGTTTTTAGATTTACCATCAGTTTTGGGGTGATAGGAAATGCTAAAATTCAATGCAGTACTCAATTCACATGGAAGACTCAACTAGAATTCAGATGTGAACATGAGATCACGATAAAAGACAATTTATAGTGGAACCAAATGAAGCCTCACAACTTACATCACATACATATTTGACAGTTTTTCAAGTGATAGATCATCCCAAATAGAGATAAAGTTAGATGTCTTGGTGAGTCGGTCAACAATAACCCATATAGAATTATTTCCCTTAGGCATCTTCAAGATACTGGTAACAATATCCATAGTGACATTCTATCATTTCCAATTGGGTATAAAGAATTGATACATCTTCCCTTTGGATTTTTTTTCTCTAATTTAACATTCAGACATATCATGCACCTTGAGATGTGTTTCTCAATCTCCTTGTTCATGTTATCCCATCAGAAGTGTTCTTGATGATATCTCTACATCTTGATGCTACTAGGATGGATAGAGAATGTTGAGTTATGTGCATTATCAGATAGCCCCTTATTGATATCAGGTTATGAAGAAAAACAAATACTTGTTCCAAACAGAATCACGACATCATCATCAATATGGAACTCTTGAATATCCTGTCCATTACTGAATTCACCTTCTATTGTAGCTCGAGATCATCTCTTTGTGACTCTTTAATATTCCTTTAAATAGATGGTTGGGAAATCATTTGGGCATGGTATGATGTATTACCACAACGGAAAAATTGACCTTTTGCGAGTGGTTATTTTCAACAGGAATAAATCATGTCACAAATAGTCTATTGAAAACCTTATTTGTGATGGGGACATCAACTTGTCGAAATTAATTAGTTATTTGTGACTGGAAAAGTTGTCTCATCGCAAAAGTATTGTGTGGTCTGTGCGCCAATCCACGAGAAGGGTATTTACGACTGGGGGTGACTCCCCATTGTAAATATCTGGTGGCAGTAAATACAATTTATAATGGGATATGCCCCCATCCCATATAGCATGTCGGTAGGTCAATATTTACAATGGGTCCTGTCGCAAATACCATTTTAACTACAGACAGTAATTAATGCAGCAGAAAGTATTTGCGACGAGACCTGTCACAAATACTACTATTTGTGACAAGATTCTCATCACAAATAGTCTAACCAATATATACCTCCATTTGTTTTTTTTTCTTTCCTTCTCTATATTACTACTTTCTCTTACTATAAACTGTAATTTTAGAGTTAAAATTTCTCTAAGTTATATTTTTTAATGAATAGATTTTGAGGTCGTCTACAACTATAAGAGATCATGTTTCAGGGTATTTATGTTTTATTTAATTTAATATTTATTACATTTTTTAAATTAATTTTATTTAATGATAATTAGTTGTAATTAAATTAGATTTAGATTGGTTTGTTATCGATCATTATTTGTAGTAATAAATTGAAATTATTAGTGATAATTATTAATAATTAGTGGTAATTAGGAATTTTTTATGATAATTATTAATGAATATAAATAATTAGCGGTAATTAGTAATTAGTAGTGGTAATTACCAGTAATCAATAGTAATTAACAATAATTAGTAATAATCAGCAGTAATTAGTAAAAATTATGAATAAATAGTAATTATTAGTAAAAAAATATTAATAAATACAAATAATAATTTATAATCAGTAATAATTACAAATAATTAGAAATAATTACTAATTAAAAGTAATAATAACTAATAAATACAATTGATTACTAATAAATAGTAACAGAATAGTAAAAAATATTAAAAAATAGTAACAAATACTAAGAATTTCTAACAAATACTAATAATTAGTAACAAAAACTAATAATTAGTAACAAATACTAATAATTAGTCACAATTACTAATAATTAGTGATAAATACTGAAAATTAATAACCAATACTAATAATCAGTATAAAATACTAATAATTAGTAACAAATACTAATAATTAGTATGAAATAGTAATAACTAATATCAAATATTAATACAAAGAAACAAATAGTAATTATTAGTAACAAATACTAGTAATCAGTAATAAATACTAATAAATTGTAATAATTAGAAATAATTAGTAATAATTACAAATAATTTGTAATAATTACTAATAATTAATATTAATTTGTAATAATTCATAACAATTAGGAATAACTAGTAATAAATAGTGGTAATTATTACTAATTAGCACTAATTAGTAATAATTAGCAACAATTATTAATAATTACATATAAATAGTAATATTTAGCAGTAAATAGTAATAATTAGCAATAAATAATAAAAATTGGAAGTAATTTTTAATAATTAATATAAATTAGATATAATTAAAAATAATTAGGATATAATTAGTAATAATTAGGACTAATTAGTAATAATTATGATTAATTAGTAATAATTTGGATTAATTAGTAATAATTAGTAATAAATGGTAATATTTATTACTAATAATTAATAAAAATTAGTATCAGTGAGTAATAATTACTAATAATTAGTATTATTGATTAATAGTTACTAATAGTTACTAATAATTAATAATAGATAGCAGTAATTAGTAATAGTTAGTAATAATTAGTAATAATTAGAAATTATTAGTAATAATTGGTAATAGTTGTTAATATTTAGGATTAATTAGTAATAATTAGGATTAATTGGGATTAACTAGTAATAATTATCATTAATTAATAATAATTTGGATTAATTGGATATAATTAGTATTTAGTTTGTAATACTTAGGAATAATTATAGATAACTTGTAATAATTAATAATAATTTTGAGAAATTAGTAATAATTTGGATTAATTACTAATAATTACTGACAATCAGTAATAATTTGGATTAATTAGTAATAAGTTGTATTAATTAGTAATAATTTATAATAATTATAATTAATTTGATATAATTAAAAATAATTAGTATATAATTATGAATAATTAGGATTAATTATTAATAATTAGGATTATTTAGTAAGAATTAGGAATAATTAGTATGCATAGAGAACATCTGGTAAGTTATTTTTAAAATATTTTATATAATATTAAATATAAACAATTTATTTTATATTCATATAGGCATTCGAGGAGCCTGATACTACAGAGTCCGATGTTTATCAGAGGATGTACACTGATACATCCACTTGAGAGATTAGAGGTGATGGCCAACGTCGTATTGTGGTCGATATTATTTCTTTTTCAGTTTGAAAATTAACATCATATAATATTTTCACTATTTTAAATTCAATTTGGAACTGAAGGAGTCATATGGGGTCGCGAACTCTGATACACAGGCTGATAGTCAGGCTGAGATGGGAGATCAGACTAGTGCCCACCATTTGGATGAGGTGGCATGGATACATGCGACCTAATATAGATTCTAGAAGGGATGAGTAATTAGTATCGACTCACAATTGACACCCGGGACTTATTATAGTACTACTGCGATGTCGGTGTCCAGCTCGAGTGAATCTCATAGAGAGGCATCATCTTCTGTCTCACATTATCATGAGCAACTATGATCTAAGAGTGATCTTAAAGATACTTTTCAGGAGGAGTAGGAGGATATGTATTAGTAGTATCAGCCACATGAGGACGATCATCGATGAAAGTCGGAGAAGTGCGAGGAGAAGACAAGTCAATGGCAGTTGCAGCATCACGAGCAGATGGAGTGCATGTGCCTTCTGACTCGCAGTTTAGGGATCAAGTTTTCACTACAATCTACTTTAGCTCCTCTACAACCTCTAGAAGACCACCCTAGTGATTTTGTTTCATGTTAAAAACATTTTCATTCAATGATTTTTGTAATATTAATTACTTATAGTTCTTATATTTTATATTGGTGAGAATATTGCATAATTTATTTTATTTATTTATTTATTTATTGTTAATATTTTTTATTTATTAGTAGTCTTATTTTTTAAATGTTTTATAATTTACAATTATTATAATAATATTTTTTTTATATATTTTTTTGTGAATATTGAGAATTTTAATATTTTATAATTTTTTATAAATTTAATTGTATTACTATTATTTTTTCCTAAATAATAATAATAATAATAAAATTATTATATTATTTGTATTATTTTATTATTAAAATTATAATAACATAAATTTTATATATTATTAATATTAGTGTTATAGGTATATAATATAATATTTTTTATATTAATAGTATTAATATTATTATTATTTTAAAATTTTATTTTATCATAACTTTATTGAATTTATATTTCTTAATTTTATTAAGTATTTTCTACAGGACCATTTATGATGGGTTCTCGTCAAAAATAGTTTATATATTTTTAAAATGCTTATTTGCGATGGGAAAATGGGATTGTCGCACATACTTTTTTTGTGATTTACCCATCACAAAAAAGGGTTTTTAAATATAAATGGATAACTATTTGCTATGTCAAATTGTCCCATCACAAATAGTATTTTTTTCAATGGGCCCATTGCAAAAACTACTATTTGCGACACTGTTTTCTGCAAAAGGTTGTTTGTGATGGGACCCTGTTGCAAAAGTACATTTGTGACAGGATCCCACCACAATTACCTCAAATACCAATAGTTTCCCTACCATTATTATTTATTAATCCATAAATTCCATATCCATGAAGATATGTTCATTCTTAATCTATAACATGGATAGAGTAGAAGGTTTTTTTCTGCATAGAGCATTAGCTACATTGTTTGCCTTGTCAGGATAATAGTGGATAGAGAAATAATAGTCCATGATTACCTCTAACCATCTCCTTTGATTCATGTTGAGATCCTTTTGTGTGGATATATATTTCATTGTCTTTAGATCGGTATATATGTTACAATTCTCACCATAGAGGTAGTGCCACCATCTTTTCAAGGCAAATTCACAACTGCCATCTTCAGATCATGCTTCCAGTATTTCTAATAATGGATCATCAAATTTTATGAGGTGTATGAAATCACATCACCATTTTTCATGAGTGCACAACCCAATAAATTAATTTAAGAACCACTTTACATCACCAAACTTTCTCCACTATTAGGTACTGTGAGTACTTGTGATGTGATTGGCCTTCTCTTTTGGTAGTTAATGATTTCCTCACATTCATTCATCCACACATATATCACCACTTTCTTTATTAACTTATTTAGTGGGACAAAAAATCATGTGAAATATTTCACAAAACGTTGATACTACCTATCTAATCCAAGAAAACTACCATTTTTTGTGACACTAGAGGGTCTGGGCCATTCATCAATCACCATTGTTTTTAAGGGGTCCACAGAAATTCCATAAATTTTTATCACATGTCCCAAGAATATGAAATTATTCATTCGAAAGACACAATTGCTAAACTTGGTGTATAACTTCTACTTCCATAATGCTGATAACTTTTCCCTTAGATATTCTTCATGTTCTTTATTTCTTTTGGAGTAGACGAAAATATCATTGATAAACACGACCAAATATTTATTGAGGTTATGTATAAGGAACCTATTCATGAAATACACGAATATTATAGGGGAATAAGTATATCCAAATGCAATAACTAGAAACACATAGTACACATACCTTGTATGGATGGTATTATTTTTAATTTCTTACTTAATCGCCTTTTACTAATGATATCCATAATGAAAATCCACCATTGAGAAGTATTGGGCTCCTCAAAACTGATCAAACAATTAATTTATCCTTGTAAGAGGATACTTGTTCATTATGATTATATTGTTGAGTTCTTTTTAGTCTATACATAGCTTTATTGTTCCATCATTCTTATTCACAATGATTACTATCACACCCCAACGTGAAGAAATATGGGAAAATTAACCCTTTTTCCAAATTCTATTGCAGTTACTTCTTTAACACTCTCAGTTCGATAGGATACATCCTATAGGGAAACATTGAGATATGAGTATATATAAGTATGAGTTATATTCATAAATCTTCCTCATGATCTAGGGGTGTCTTGGTAACTCTTAAAGAAATACATCGCTATATTCCCTCAAGATTTGAAATTTCTCTTGGTTGACACTATCCTTTAACTAAAACATTTGAGAGAGGTATGCCTCTTCCAAGGGATTCAACAACCAAACTATTGAATGATTTTTTAAAGGATACTCATGATCATCCTTGAATTTTTATAGGATCATGGGATGGTTTGAAATATGAAAATATTTTTTCCTTTCCCGATAATTTATATGTGCTCTATATAATGAGAGCCAATTCCTTCCCATTATAGTATCAAATTTTACCAAGGCAAGTAGCACTAAATTCATTGGAAGAATATTCCCACATATTCTAATAGGATAAGATTACAACACATGGGTTTCAATTATTTAACAACTGTATGTTTTTTAAGATATCTCTACATCATGTTTCAGGGATTTTATTCTATAGTTCTAGAAAACATGGGAGATATAATAGAATGCGTATAACTAGAATCAAATATGAATTTTTTCCATTATTGAGTGAATAATTAGTTTTCATTGTATGACTCCATTTTCTTGTTCATATTTCTTAGTAGTGATGGAATAAGACATCCCTTACTTCATTATAATAGGAGGATGATGATGATAATTATCCTTGGTAACTCAAGGTTTAGTGCACTCGATTACAAAGATCCCTTCTTCCTACAGTTGTAGAATTTGACCATATGTCATTCATTCCTTTATTCCACCACATTCTCATCTATTCACATGTATTTTCAACATTCAAGAGTTTGGTGCCCTTATCTACCCCAGTTTAATCATTTACCCGTCCCTTTGAGGCAATTATGATGATGCTTCTTCCCACAATTTTGTTATGTGGGCAGTCCAGTTTGCTTCCCTCCTTTATCATTACATCCTCCGGCTTGAAACTACACCTTTCATTTATTATCATAGTATCCATTGAAAAATTCTCTAAACTCCATATCTACTTTGATATCACATCAAACAACATATTATTAACACTATATGTATTTAATTTCATGATCCTTTTGAAGGTGTGGTTTTAACACATTATTGGATATGTCAATTATTCTATCGTTTTTTATAAAAAATCCAGAAGCGTACCATGAAAACCTTGTGAAATTAATTTCAGATGCCATGACAGATTCTCCATCCTATTTCTACAGATCTATGAATTATATCTCTATATTTATACGAAGATTTAATGGGAAATACTTGTTAAGATACATTATCTTAATGTCTTCCCACTCCATCTCTTCAATTTCTTCTCTTATATTGGTATTCTTAATCAAAGTCCTCAGTTGGTTGAACTCTACATTAAGAAGATAAAGGAACAAAATCTCCTTCTCCATCTCAGAACATTGTAGAACAAAAATTATCTTATCCTTCAAGCTGAGTCATTATTCGGTAACTAGTAGATCATAAGATCTAGTAAGCGTCAGTGGTTTTTTCCACATAAGAAACAAGATAGATAGTTACAGTCACTTAGTTAAAGAATTATGCTTGAATTTACTCAGGAAATTATTCATTACCTAATACAACTGGGTAAGAATCACCATTAAATTTTGAACTCTACCTCCCAAATCCTTGGGGATGTAATTCAAGAAATCACTATATTTTCCCTCACACGTGTTTTTGGCTTATTTTTTCCTAGTTCCCACCATTTATTAAAATAAAAAAGGTTAGAACAAAACATAAGTCAAGGAGTAATGAATAAATAATATATTAATTTTTTCAATTTAAACAAAAAATCATAACTGATGGGATCCATGTGTTTAACTAGGATTCTTGTGAGGATATTTCTACTCAGACTCATAATAGTGGTTTTCTCTGGGGTTCAGTAATCCAAATTCCCAAATTAACTAAACCATGCCTATGATACCAACTATAGAGGACCCATTTTTATTACACTACTTTTACCTCATTTTACCGATAAAAAAATAAGAAAATTACAAAATGAGGATAAAATTTTTTAGTCTCTTGGGAAAACAAGTAACAAACATAAAATTTAAAATATAAATCATAAACATTTATTTAATTACTTCATATATAAATTCTTATGGGACCATGAATTCTCCATATTACAATTATTCTCCTGAGGATAAACAACAAAAAGTGGTGTGCTATAATCCCAGTAAGATGATAGATATTTACATTAAACAATATAACATGGGATTACCATAATCATTATCATCATAACACATTCATAGGATAATAATCATTAGAGGAAAAATTAACAAAAGACATGTAATATAGAAATGCATAAAATTGAAACATCATGTCTTAGTGGTCAACTACCGCACATAGTTGAGAAAAAATATTGCATCATGTTCATGTATTATTTCACATTAACTCATTAGATTAATCACATTATTAAATAATTTGTAGTGATGTATAATTACGGTCGCACCCATAACATCAAAATATTCACATTGAGCTATATAATTCTATGTTCACCCATTACATCATAAAATTTAAATTATAATGCACACCACATTGAAAATATATAAATAATTATCATAAAAACGCAATATAAATAAATGTTTTTCATCTTATAAGGATACATTCATAAACATTGGTTTCCCGAAAGGATGAGGGAATAACATACTTGATAGTAGAATCATCAACCTTGAGTGACAAGTAAAAGGTATGTTTTTTAAATAATTGTTCTTTTCGGAAAACATTGTGTTTGACATAAAACCTTTTGAAGAACAATTATATCCAATAAAAGGTAAAATAATGATGACAAAATTATTTTTATGGAGTAACTATACTTAAAATGGAGTGAATGAGGGAGAACGTACAGAAAGGAATTTGTGTTTGAGAATTCCCCTTACCTTGTATCTGAATGCTTTCTTCACTATAATGTCCTATATAATGAGATTATATTCATTAATTAGAAATTAAAGAAACTTTTATATGTGAATGTGGGTCATTATGGTTTAATTATGTTTCTTTATGGTCCTTTGGATGAGTTATAGAGTGGAAATGCATTGTTCACGAGTGTTCCTTTTATTAGTTTTTATGTATAGTTTACTTATACACATGAATTCAAGATCGTGCAGAACATGAATAAATATCCAAAACAGATATTAAATTTTATTAATTATCATAATATAGTTCAAATAATATCATAATAAGTTAGGTTATATACCGTGTGGATGAATCATTAGTTTAAATTCAATGATGATCGTTTTAGGTTAATTTGGGAGGTTTTGGAATCACAACAAACATGTTTTTTTTATCAATTAGTATTATGAATAAAAGTTGTTTCCAGAACATTAAAAGGGTTATAAAATACATATTAAAATATTTATTCAAAAATTCAATGGTTTAACTGATATCCTTGAAGGATTTTAATTGAAATGGAAGTGCATCGCCCATGATGTATGTAAATTAACATATCACAGGAAACCATTTTATTTTTATAAATAAAGAGGGAGAGGGGAGTATAATGAATAACGTTCCCTAACCATGATATAATACCAGTATATCAATCATACTAGTGTTATCATGACATATTTTTAAGAGATGTTGAGTATAAGAGAATAAATGAAATGAAATTTAAAAGGGAATTGAATAAAAATAGGGAAAATTACCTCTTGAATATGTCTTCATTGAGAGCCTCTTTAGGGAAGAGTTCTTTGTCTTTTTACTAGAAAAATGGTTGTTGGATGTGGGGAAAGGGCTAGGCATGAGATTTAGTCAGAATCTGGATAAGGCCAGAATCTTGAGAGTTGTGAAGAAATTATTCTTTGAGGGAGGTATTTATAGTTTAGGGGAGGAGGGTTTTCTTAATATTTTAACCATTAGATTATAATTTTTCCACATGAAAATCGATAGTGATTATTACATGACCAAAAATAGTAATAATTTCTTGATAGTTCAATATTTAGGTGCTTACATAACTTATGATGTAAGTAATAGTGGATTTAAATTATAATGTATTTATACAGTAAATTCATGTATTTTACTATTCACCAAAAATTCATGTATTTAAGAAAAATCTCAAAAATTCACCTTAATAATTTTTCGATGTGTAGTATCAAAAAATGAACTACAATTATGAATATATTACTCAAAATATTATTAATTTAATTATTAATTAAAATAAAAATTTACTTGAAAATACAAATTTTAAAATTAATACTACTTTTTGAACACTATCAAAAATAAATTAAGGTCTTATAAAATTATTATATAATAAAAAGTCATCAAAATTATATATTATTGAAAAAATTTAGGAAAATAAATTTTATTTTAAATTAATATCTTAATAAAAAACAGTTGTGACCTACACACATACCAACACTATAATATAATTGTACCATTTTCCACGTATATAATGGTTAAATTTTATTTATACTATCCTTGGTAAGTTTCCTCTCCAGATATATGATTTAGTATTAATAAGGGTCATATTACTATTATTAAGGGTAACATTACTATTCATAAGGATATTTTACTATTCAAAAAAATTATGTTTTTTTATTCAGACTCCAAAAAACAAACTAATATAAACCATGTATGTCAAATTTTAGGAATTCAAAACACAGATCTGGAAAATTTATCTTTAAAAGTAACATACTAGTTAATTTTAGCATGATGATGCCTTGTGTTTCTTAATGTTTTTTATGTGATTAAAAAGTTACTACATTAAGGGATAAATTTAAATAATAAATTATTGGGTTGTTATAAATAATAGCTAGGAAATATATTTTAAAATCATTTCATGAAAAAAATATCTATTATTATTTGAAAAAAAATACTTTTTAAAACATAAAACCTTTTGGAAATCATTTCCTTAAAAATTAAAATAGAATCCTAAAAGTAAATATTTTAAATCATTTTGGAAACCTTTTTATTTTAAGATCTATAAATAATTCTTGAAAACATTTAAAAAATTTCATAAACATCAAACAGTCCTAAAAATATTTTTCAATGAAATTAGATTTGAAATATTTTAATGGACTATATGAAAATAAATTTTTGAAAATAAATTTTCCTTGAAAACAGTCCTCAAGGATTATTTGAAAACATTTCTAAATTTTTTTAAATCAATGATTCTGAAACAAAATATATTTCTAACTGAAGAGAGAAATATAATAAAATTTTCTTAAAACATATTATTAATTTTTATAAGTAGCAACGTGTTGAGAAAGTGTAATAATACATGGATATATCTTGAATAAAAATTGGGTAAAAAACTAATGATTATTCTTTAGATACAGATCATAAGATTTCATCCAGGAAGAAAAATCTTTAACAGTATAGAAAAGCGATGAGATTATTTCAATAAAATCCTATCACATGGAAACATGGAATAATAACCTCTATGTTACAAAATAAAATTATATTAATTTATTTTAGCAGTGTAAGATATTTCATTCTATGTTTCCTGAGACACTATAATATTATAATCCTCAAACATGTATTTTTGAAATATATTGAATATTCATCAAAATGATGAAATATTCATGTATGATAAGCATGGGTCACTACAGTTCATATCAATATGATGTTTTAGTAATCCATTGGAAGTTAGGATGAGAAAACATGACTGAGACCCAATGTATATTTATAAGGATATGTAAGGACGTATCTATGGATTATTATAAGGATGAGTTGACGTTTTGGAAACTTTTCTTGGAATTTTTGTAAAGGTTAATGTTAGTGGTTTCCTATAAATACATCCATGTATGGATACAATAAGTGGATGTGGATCTGGAATAGATGTATCATAAATTAGAAAATCTGACAAGATTATCTGATTCAGACTCAGGGTTATCCAGTATAAACTAGTATTACGCTCCTAGTGGATATGCTTTATAAATTCACGAACTTTTCACAAAAAAATCATGAATGATTTAAATAAAATATTTCTGTGAATAACATAGGATAAACCCAAGATGCCATTTATTAAGTAAAGTGTCATAATTTGGACACCCTATAAGTGACTTTTCATGATTATGTTGTTTTTTAATTATGATAAATGCATCTTACTCTATGGTTTTAGTCAATTGATATAACATGACTGTAACGACCCGAGTCCGAAGCCCCTCTACTGGTGCCCCGTACCCGGTTCACCACATGACCTCAAGCGTGTTTCCCCGGACGCCAGAGGCTGTCGACTAGTAGTTATGTCCTTGGTGAGTCGGTGGGGGAAACTATGCCCTCATTCGGTAAGGTATACAAGGTAAGAAAAACACAATAAACAACAGATGCAGTAAACGACATGCATAACAACAGAAACCAAACAGCTGAAGAAATGTAAATATATAACTATGATGACAAAGATGCAGCAGGTATATGTATCTAAGGAAAACAACAAACACAACAACGTGCTGAAATACAACTGAAACCAAGAGAAAAATAAAAACACAGTAATCTCCTCAGCATCGCGAGCCACGGCTCGGTCCCATGCTCCCCAGCTCCTGATGCAGTCAAGATCCTGAAGTAGAAGGGTGATTTCCCTTATCTATATCTGCAGAAACATAGTCTGCTTAGTCCCAAAAGCATGGACCAAATAGGGTGTGAGACACAATCCCAGTAGGCAATCACCCAATTATCTATGCCTAATAGTCAATGAATACATTCCAGTAATAAAACAGGAATCAGTCAATAGAAAAGCACAAGCAGCTGCCATCCACAATTCTAACAAGTAAGTCACACAAGTAAGAAACCAGCAACAAGAAGAAAATAGGTAACCCTCTGGGTAGCTCTCACAGCCTAACCCCTATGGTTCAACCCCTGGTACTAGCAACCCTGTGGGAGGCACACACAGTCTCATCCCTCTGGTTCAGCTACATAATTAAGCAGACTCTCTGGGGAAGCACTCACCGTCAATTCCCCATGTAGTCTCATATTGTGCTAAAGGCTCTCTAGGGAAGCACTCAACGTCAATTCCCCTTGTGGCCTGCGTCGTAATTAAAAGAGACTCTGGAGAATCCCTTCCATCAATTCTCCCTTTGGTCTCACATCGTGATTAAAAGAGACTCTGGAGAATCCCTTCCATCAATTCTCCCTTTGGACTGCTACTCTAGGTTCTCATAGTCTTGAGTATAACTAAACATGCTCAGTGCACGTACATCGTCCGATTAAACCTCAATAACTACTTGGCTAACAACTAAGGCTCAACAGCATATCAAAAGAGATAGTTCCACTATCTTACAACAAGTTATGGAAACTGACAACATGCCCAATAGGCAAAAAACCCATGGAAAAACAACTTGAGTAAAAAATAAATTACACTACTCACAAGGAATAACCTTTACTAAAGCAATCAAACAAGCATGCAAACAACAAGGGAAAAACAGGAAACACGCAATACCCCGATCAAGGGTATTGGTGGAAGTTTCACAAAATATTCATCACCTTTCTATGTAAAGGCACAAACCACCTACCTAGATCCTAGGAGATCGATATATGTGAACCTTGACGATAGATTCCCCTTAGAACGACGTAGATCTGAGAAAACTCCTCAAACGTTCATCCCACAACAACATGGAAACGAGGGAGAATCAAGAAACAAGCCTAAGCAGAAGGAAAAACTCCCCGCTGCAATTCCAATGCAATCGACCGTGCTCGAATCGGAGAACAGACATCAAGGCGGGAGTTCATCGAAGATCCGGCCGTACGGTCGCCCTTAGATGGTCCAAAACTGAAGAAGAAGATGAATATGGGGGTTAGATGCGACCCCGGTCCATTTAATGAAAAAAAATTACACAGCTTGTACTTATAGAGTACACGGCGTGTACTTCAATTTTCCGTACTCTGAAATAACAGGCCTCCACCTCAGCCTTACACACCGTGTGTGTGGCCCAGACATGGCCAGCACACGGCTTCGAGCCGGGGAAGAGTACATGGCGTGTACTCAAAAAATACAAGGCGTGTACTTCTGAAATTTCCAGAAAATTAATTTTTCTCAAAAACTCCAGAAAAGGGAAAAACATACCTGAAGAAAGATCTGGGTTCTTACAAACTTCCCCCCTTAAAGAAATTCGTCCCCGAATTTACCTAACAAGGTGAAGAAGGAGAACCATCGAACAGCTCCAGCCATTGAGATCGTACATCGGTCTCCCTCTCTCGGGTCTCGTCTTGTACTCGTCCGTTCTACCATAACACTCGTACCATAGGAACAGACCGCCCGTGGAGAACCTTCGTTCTACGATTGACAATCCAGATAGGATGCTCCTCGAATGACACATCTACTTAAAGCTCGACTTACTCTGGCTGAAAGACTTGAGATGGGTCTGGAAAGTAACGTCGGAGCTGAGATACATGGAAGACGTCGTGCATGGCCTGATACCTCTGAGTTAGCTGCAACTGATAGGCTATTGGCCCCACTCTCTCCAAGACCTCAAACTGCCCAACGTACCGCGGTGAAATCTTACCCTATCTCTAAATCCTCTTGTGTCCCAACCTCGGTGTGACACGTAGGAAAACCTAATCACCGACCTCAAACTCCAGAGGTCATCTCCGAAGATCTGCATAAGACTTCTGTCGAGACTACTTTGTAGCCATCCTCTTCCGAATCAGCTCTATCCTCTCTGAAGTCTCCTGAACAAGACAAGGTCCCAGCAATGCTGCCCCTCTTGCTTCCAGCCAGCATAAGGGTGATTGGCATGGCCTACCGTACAAACTCTCATATGGCGCCATTTGAATGGTCGCCTGGAAACTGTTGTTGTAGGCGAACTCTACCAGAGGAATATGCTTCTCTCAAGAGCCGCAAAAATCAAGGATGCAAGCTCGGAGCATATCCTCAAGAACCTGGATCGTACGCTCAGATTGGCCATCAGTCTGGGGATGATATGTTGTACTCAAAAGTAAATACATACCCAAGGCCTTCTGAAGTCCTTGCCAGAACTGAGAGGTAAAGTGCGCATCTCTGTATGAAATAATAGAGTGTGAAACTCCATGCAGACGAACAATCTCTCTGATGTAATGTCATCCCAGATCATCGACACTGAAGGTCTCCTTGATCAGCAAGAAGTGAGAGACCTTCGTAAGTCTGTCGATGAAAACCCAAACAACATCGTTCCCCCGAGGTGATCTCGGTAACCCGGTCACGAAGTCCATCGCAACATCATTCCACTTCCTCTCTGGAATGGGTAAATGTTGTAAAAGCCCCGCTGGTCGCTGATGCTCTGCTTTCACCTGCTGACAAGTACAAAATCTCATGACAAAACCAGCAACATCCTTCTTCATACCTGGCCACCAGTATTGGTGATGAAGGTCCCGATACATCTTCGTGACGCCAGGATGAACTGCCCAAACGGAGGAACGGAAAACTCGCATCAACTCCTCGCGTATGTCTGCTGGCACCCATACGCATCATTGGAAACGAAATATCTCATCCTCTCCCACTGTCCATCTAGGAAGAGGGTCCCCTCTTGACACACTCTCCTGCATGACTAAGCATTCTGAGTCTGATAGCTTCCTCATCCATACCCGATCAAGTAGCGTGGAGGTAACAACTACAGAAGATAGAAAATTATATCCCCGTCTGTCGAGCACCTCCAGATGCATCTCAGAGAACAGAACCATCAGCTTCCACTCACTACTGGACTCCTGAACTGTCTAAATCTGACTTCTCATGCTCAATGTGTCTGCCACGGCGTTGCCCTTTCCCGACGTATAGGTAAGATCAAAGTCAAAATACTGAAGATACTCGACCAACCTACGCTGAATTAGATTCAGATCACGCTGAGTGAAGATATACTTGAGACTCTTGTGGTTAGTGAAGACCACAAAGTTCTCTCCAAGAAGATAGTGTCTCCAGCAGCGAATGGCATGAACAACAGCAGCTAACTCCAAATTGTGCGTAGGCTAGTTCCTCTCATGTGGCCTCAACTGCCGAGACCCATACGCAACGACTCCATCTCCCAGCATAAGCACATCTCCCAACCCGATACCCGAAGCATCACAGTAAACAGTGTAGCTCTTGCCTGGCTCTAGAAAGACTAGTATCGGTGCTGACGTCAACCTCCCTTTCAGCTCCTGAAAGGCTGACTCACAAGAATCTGACCATTAGAACTTCGCCCCCTTCTTGGTCAGACCTGTCAATGGTGCTTCTAGGCAAGAAAAGTCCCAAATGAAATTTTTGTAGTATCCATCCAGCCCTAGGAAGCTATGTACCTCGAAAACATTCTTTGTCTGCTCCCAGGAAACTACAGCTCTCACATTCTCTGGGTCCACAGATACTCCTGCCTCTAAAATGTCGTGACCCAAGAAGTGAATCTGATCCATCTAGAAGTGGCCCTTCGAGAGTTTAGCATAAAGCCGATGCTCTCTCAGTGTACTCAGAATGATATCAAGATGTGTGGCATGGTCGTGTCGAGTGTGAGAGTACACCAAGATATTGTCCACGAAGACCACGACAAAGGAATCCAAGTAAGGATGGAACACTCGGTTCATCAGGGCCATGAAACCTGTAGGTGTGTTCATGAGACCGAACGACATGATTGTATACTCGTATAGACCATACCTAATCTTGAAGGCTGTCAGAGGTATATCTGATGGTCTAACGCACAACTTATGATAACCGGACCTCAAGTTGATCTTCAAGAACACTCGGGCTCCACGAAGCTGATCGAAAAGGTCATCAATCCGCGGCAAGGGATATCGGTTCTTGACCATCAACTGGTTTAGCTTCCGATAATCCACACAAAGCTGAAGGGTATCGTCTTCCTTCTTCGCAAACAGAGCAGGCGAACCCCAAGGAGAAGTACTGGGTCGAATGAAACCCTTAGCCTATAGCTCCTCCAACTACTTCTTGAGCTCCTGCAACTCAGGTGTGGCCATCCTATAGGGAGGAATGGACACTGGTGCTGCTCCTGGAACAAGATCAATAGAGAAGTCTACCTCACGCTCCGGAGGCAACCCGTAAAGTCCTCTAGAAAGACATCCCTAAAGTGATTCACCACTGGAGGGAAGTACAAATGTGGAGTCCCCTGATCATCCATGTAAAGGCTAGAAATCTGGGTTGTCACCCCTCTTAGACCAAGATGCTCGAGTCCCACCCGACTCACCCGAATGTCCCATTCACCTCTATGAAAGAAAGATTCACCTCCTGGTGAAATGAAACTGACTCTGCAGCGATAACAGTCAACGATTTCCTAGAAGGGAATCAACCAGTCCATGCCGAGGATGACATCATAGCTAGTCATCTCTCGGACATAGAGATCCCATAAGAAGTGATACCCTGCAACCTCGAGAGGTCACTCTCTACACTGGCGTACACTAGATGTCCTCGTTCCCAAGGGTGTGTCTAGTGTCAAAAAGTCGGTATAAGAAAAGATGAAGAGTCCAAGGCTCTCCACAATGGCAACATATATAAAGCTATGCGTAGAACCAGTATCGAAAAGGTCTGAAGATAAAACTGAGGCTACTAAAATCATACCTCGAACAATAGAAGGGTCGGGATTCTGGTCCTGGTAAGTCTGCTCCACGGAAAAAGAATGGCCCGTGTCGCGGCCCTGCACCCCTGGCCGACCACTCTGAGCTGAACCACCTTGCTGGTGCTGAGGAACTAGTGGGTGACCGCCACGGCCTCGACCTCCACCTCGGCCCGAATGTCCGAAAGAACTCCAGTTCCCCGACAGGTGAGAAAATGGTGGGGCTGCTCCTGAACGAGGAGTCATGGAAGAACCCCAGTCACCAGCTGCTGGTGAGAAAACCTGGCAGAACCGTTGAAGGTGACCCATCTTGCCACAAGATCGGCACTCCACGGGGTCCCTCTAGCACTGCGGCCTCGTGTGCCCTGTCCGGCCACAATGGTAGCATTTCACATGGCCTCCTGATGACGCATCTCGTTTCCTCAAATCACCCCGCGTAGGCTCCCTATAGCGCTTCTTGCTGTCATCTAGAGGATGGATAACTCTGGAAGCAGAACCGCCCTGGCTCGCAGCTCCAGAGTCTCTCAGATTGTGCTCTGCAATCAATTCCTGGTTGACGATGGAAGTAATGGAAGTCAGTTGGAAGATGTTCACCTGTGAGCGGATCTCCCTCCTGAGTCCATCCTCAAACTTCCTTGCCAAGAACACCACACTCCCTTCCCGAAGGGGTGTAAAACGCAGAAGCTCAGTGAAACGAGAGGAATAATCCATGACGGATACAGTACCATGCTCTAAGCTCATGAACTCCCGGGCTCGATCAGCCCTCAGGGTCTCCGGGTAGAAGTAGTCGTAGAACACGCGCTAGAACTCCTCCCAAGTCATAGACTGCTGCTGACCCGCCTATGAGATCCGGTCCCACCACCTCTTAGAGGAGCCTCGGATCATGTAGGTGGCGAGCTTAACCTGCCTCTCTGGAGGCATCTCCAGATGATCGAAGATAGTCATCATGGCTTCCAGCCATGACTCTGCAGCCTGAGGACCTCCTTCCCTCGAGAAAGTAGGAGGATGCTCCTGCTGGAAAACCCGCGTCAAGTCTTCCATAGACGTGGCAGGAGGAGGTGCTCCCTCGAAGGCATGTATCATCCTCATTAAACCTTACCTGAACTGCACATCAGCACCCGCGACTGGTACAACAACTGGTGCCAAGGATGGCTTGCCTGGGGGATCAGTAGGAAGTCCCTGATCAGCCCTGTCTGGCGTCTGATCACTGCCTGACGACAGACGTACAACCGGAGGACATCTCAGAGGCATAGACCTGAAAGATCAAAAGCACACCTTAAATCAAGAAACAAGGACAAGGAACACAAGAGCACAAAATGGGAACAGGGGAAGAAAAACACAAAAGTTTTCAAAACAAGACTACACGGCGTGTATAAAACTACACGGTGGGTCTTCTTAAACCACTGACATGGGCATGTACTCCTACCCTACAAGTCGTGTACACTTCAAATACACAGCGTGTTAACAACCACACATGGCGTGTAAATGAAAACTATTCCCCTGCCAGAGTCTCCTTACACGGCTAACCCACACGTTCCGACTCAACCCAAGACTAAACTGTGTGTTCTAACAAACATGGTGTGTACTATACAAGGCTTCAGCGTCCCGTGTTGTGAAACACACGGCTGCCTACATGGCTGAAACGTACACAGAATGCTCCGAATAAACACGGCGTGCATAGGCAAGGTGACCCCATCCCAGGTTGTTCGTGACATGACCGGGTACCTGGACAAGACTACACGGCGTGTTCCGAACAAACACGGCGTGTGGAAAAGAACGTAACGTCGGCCCGTGTTGTTCGTGACACATCTGGGTACCTGGACAGGACTACACGGCATGTTTCCTAAGGACACAGTGTGTTATACCCTATCTTCCCCGACCCATGTTGTTAGTGACACGGTCGGGTACACGGCTCAGAACTCACATGACGTGTACCTATGGTATACGGAGTGTTCCCGAAGTCACTCCCACGACACCGTGTTCTGCTCACACGGTCAGTGACACGGCCTGAAAACTACACGACGTGTATCTAAAAATTACACGTCATGTATTCTGGGTTTTTCTGGGTAGTACCTCAAAAACTGTGCAGAATTCTAGAAACATTAAAAACAAGGAAAAAAGTGCCAAATTCTGATCCGTGAGGGCCCACAACACCTCAAGAACCAAAATTTGGCGTTTAAATTAAACATAGAACAAATCAAAAATTTTCTAACATAACAGAAAGGAATCTATCATGAAACTATCACAACAGCAAGCATAGTCTACACAAGATCTATCACAACATCATGCATAGTCTACACAAGGTCTATCACAACATCATGCAATCGCTAATACACCCTAAATGTCATGGCAAGAATGCATGTATTGTGATTCCTACAAGTGCCTATATGATGTACGAGATGTCATACCCTCATCGCATCAAGTTGCGACAGAAATAGAACCGAAATATCAAAACAATAACCGCACAAGTCATGTGAATCACTATCGGTGAAAACATACCGACCATAAAATCTCAAAACCATAAAACTAAAATTAACGAGGTAGTATGGCTTTTCCCAGTACATGGGTTAGCTACTCCCAAGCACAGCTTAATACCAAGTACCGAATCCATTCTATCCCTGGCTGAAGTCTCCAAACAGTAAGGCAAGAGAAAAGAAATCCTCTGATACCACTTTGTAACGACCCATGTCCGGAGCCCCTCCACTGGTGCCCCATACCCGGTTCACCACATGACCTCAAGCACATTTCCCCAAATGCCAGAGGCTGCTGACTAGCAGCGAGGGCCTTGGTGAGTCAGTGAAGAAACTATGCCCTCATTAGGTAAGGTATACAAGGTAAGAAAACAATAATAAACAACTGAAGCAGTAAACGACATGCATAACAATAGAAACCAAATAGCTGAAGCAATGTAAATATATAACTACGATGAAAAATATGTAGTGGGTACAAGTATCTAAGGAAAACAGAAAACACAAGAACGTGTTGAAATACAACTGAAACCATGTGTAAAAGAAAAACACAATAATCTCATCAGCATCATGATCCACGGCTCGGTCCCATGCTCCCCAACTCCAGATGCAGTCAAGATCTTAAGTAGAAGGGTGTTTGCCCTTATCTATACCTGTAGTAACATAGTCTTATTAGGCCCAAAAGCATGGCCCAAACAGGGTATGAGATACAATCCCAGTAGGCAATCAGCCAAAGATCTGTGCCTAAAAGTCAATGAATACATGGAAGTAATAAAACAAGAAGCAGTAAACAGAAAAGCACAAGCAGCTACAATCCTCAATTCTAACAAGTAAGGTACACAAGTAAGAAACCAGAAACATGAAGAAAACAGGTAACCCTATGGGTAGCTCTCACATCCTAACCCCTATGGTTCAACCCCTGGTACTAGCAACCCTGTGGGAGGCACACACAGTCTCATCCCTCTGGTTCGGCTACGTAATTAAGCAGACTCTATGGGGAATCACTCACCATCAATTCCCCATGTTGTCTCGTATTGTGCTAAAGGCTCTCTAGGGAAGCACTCAATGTCAATTCCCCATGTGGCCCGCGTCATAATTAAAAGACACTCTGGAGAAGCCCTTCCGTCAATTCTCCCTTTGGTCTCGCATCATGATTAAAAGACGCTCTGGAGAAGCCCTTCCGTCAATTCTCCCTTTGGTCTGCTACTCTAGGTTCTCAAAGTCCTGAGTATAACTAAACATGCTCAGAGTGCGTGCATCGTCTGAGTAAAACTCAAGAACTACTTGGCTAACAACTAAGTCTCAACAGCATATCAAAAGAGACCATTCCACTATCCTAAAACAAGGTATGACAACTGGAAACACGCCCAACAGGCAAAACAAGCATGGAAAAACAACCTGAGTACAAAATAAATTACACTACTCACAAGCAATAACCTCTACTAAAACAATCAAGAAAGCAGGAAAACAACAAGGGAAAAACAAGAAACACGCAATACCCCGATCAAGGGTATTGGTGGAATTTGCAAAAAAAATATTCATCAACTTTCTACGGAAAGGCACAAACCACCTACATCGATCCTAGGAGATCGATATATGTGAATCTCGATGACAGATTCATCTTAGAACAACGTAGATCTGAGAAAATTCACCAAAAGTTCATCCTACAACAACATGGAAATGAGGAGGAATCAAGAAACAAGGCCAAATCAGAAGGAAGAACTATCCGCTGTGATTCCAACACAATCGACCATGCTCGAATCGGAGAACGGACAGCGAGGTGAGATTTCATCGAAGATTTTGTCGTACAGTTTCCCTCGGACGGTCAAAAACTGATGAAGAAGATGAATATGGGGGTTATATGCGACCCTGGTCTGTTTAATGAAAAAAAAAAGTACACGGTGTGTACTTCAATTTTCCATACTTCGAAATAACCAGCCTCCACCTCAGCCTTACACACCATGTGTGTGGCTCGGACACGGCCAGCACACGGCTTCAAGCCGGGGAAGAGTAAACTGCGTGTACTCAGAAAGTACACAGCGTGTACTTCTGAAATTTCCAGAAAATTCATTTTTCTCAAAAACTTCAGAAAAAGGAAAAACATACCTGAAGAAAGATCTAGGTTCTTACAATGATAGAACCACGTTAATGGTGATTGTGATGGAAAATAAAATGAGATTTCTCCTGATGACCTAAATTCTATGGGGGATGTAATACAAAACCAAATTTCTATACTCTTATAAATTTTTCAAGCAATGAATCAATGCAGAGCATCTTAATAAGAAAAGGAAGGAATAAAATTCCTTTGGGTCCTTCATGAGTAAATTTAAACCTTTTTTCAATAGGTTTCCTTATCCACTCATTGTTGTACACTGGATCAGTACCACTGAAAACATATTCTATATTATCCAGTGTTTGAATAATGAGAAATTCATTTTGGATAGTTATCAATTTAAAGTCTATATAGACCAGTGGTGGTCTCTATTCAAAAATATTATTAAGAAATGTGAAATTGAATCCATGGGATGGGATGAGTTCAAGAACATATTCATCAATATTTTATTTCATCATTTTATTCAGACAAATATAGAAAAGGAGTTCCTTGAGTTGAATGAAAATGGGTGATGAATCTGTCGATACATAAAAGGCTAATTTCACAAGAGATGTGAGGTACACTCTGGGAGTTATCATCATCTTGAATTTAATGTTTATATGATCTCCTGTTTCTTAAAGCCAAGTATAATAAGGGATTTGGCCAAAAGAGACAATATTATCTATTTTGGGATTGTGCATTGTTCAATCAAATTTAAAAGGGATGTTCTATTTTTTGTATCAATATCATGGTTTTAGGAAGAAAAGGAATATGGAGTTTAATGTGGAATCTAATTACCTTTGACAAAATAAAAATATTCAAACTTATATTTTCCAAAACTATGGGAAATATCAATTATCAGTGTTCATAAAAGGATCAATAAATTCATTAATGTGTGGGAATCCTATACACTATGAAAAATAATGTTTAAATGAAGAGAAGAGAAAATTCAATGAAATTATTAGAGATAAATATCAAAAAAATGAACCACGCACACTTCAATAATTCTAGTGAATGGGTTGTGGTCATTATGTGAACTAGTTCCACAATCCAAGGGCTAATTTGGATGACAGGACACAACCACCTATAAGGAAAAAGACATCGGGAAATCTTATGTAATAAAAAAAGTTGAAGCAAATAATAAAAAATAGGGGAAAACATATTGTTCCCCTTAGTTGGGATGTTCAAATATGATATTTTAAGAATAATACCATTGATAATATTTTTTTTAGCCTATAGTAAGGATTAATTTGATTGTATCCTTATACATAGATTTTATAATAATAAAATCACATTTAATGTCATGTCGATTCAATGATGAACACAAGTATCCCATTAAAATATTTTCCTTATAAGATATGATACTACTTAAGGAAGAAAGGGTGAATTTTATTTTGGAAGGGTAATGTGGTTAACCATTTTTTGAAACATTAAGACAAGAGTTAAATAATTTTTTGAGATTCATGTATTATCTTACCATATGAGGACTCATGATTATTTGAAAATATTTTTTTATGGTAATTGAAGAGAGATAGGATGACTTATCATGGATCTCATGGTCTGTTAGTTGTTCAAGAATTGGAAACAAATTCTCACGTATTTCTTAGGGTAAGATATGAATCCAAAATCTATCAAGGAACAAACGATGGGTGCGATTGTTCATATAAAAGTGAATAAAATATTTTATTTTTAACGTCCTATGAAAATTAATCAACTCTATGGAATGAATCATGAAACTGATATGGTTATCCTAGTACCTTCATTTCTAATGAATCAAATACCCACTTAGATGATCCCATATTTATGGATTTTTTATTACTAAAATTCTCCTAACCATGTTATATAGCACTCTCCATCAGAACAAGATGTATAGATTTCCCTTCCATGTCCATGTTTAAACTCTCCACCAATTTTATCATATGTAGAAACCTAATGGTATATTACTTTGGGTAATAGTTATATTTCCAACATTCGATTTATAAATGATGTTTTAGAATTCATTTTTACAATGAGGTTTTCTATGAATAAAACATTTATATATTAATCCATCGATAACATAGATGTTAATTTGTGGTGATATTAATTTTAAGGGGTGTAGAATGTAACACCCCGAGATTTTTTGAAATATCAATTTTGATGTAATTTAATATTATTATATTTTTTATTTCACACAATATAGAATTTTTTTCCCTATATTAAATCACTAATTAAAAAAATCCTCACACATATATGTAACATTGAATATGTTACATGTAACATTGAATTGGCATCAATTACATGCAATACCGACACGGCATACCTTACACCGAACATCAACTTGTCGGACGTTTTACGCAACATGAATTTCTAAGAAATATAATTTTTCTATTATAATTCTTTAAATGAGATAATTATAACCTATCTAGTTAACATAGTAATATGAATAGTAATAACTTATTTTTAATGATTTTTTATAATGGGTTTATTGATATTAAAGGATATAATTATTTGGAAATGGTTTAATATGTTTTAAAATATTAATTTCCCAAATAAAGTTATTTTTATGTCATTATATGAAAAATAATAAAATTAATTTTGAACACATTCATAAATATAATTTTATAAAATAATATTCACTTTTGAAATTTTAATGTCAAAAATATCTTATGGAGAATTTTTCATTTTTTCTGAGAGACTACATTTTTGGATGAATAGAGAAAAATACTAGATATTAATTCACAACTAAATTTTCATCTAATTTATTTTTAAACTTAAATTATATTTTAATTTTGTTTCAATATTTAATTACATTCTATTCTTATATGTTAATTAAATTTAGTTCATTGGAATCAATTTAACTTTTAAATTTTGTTTAAAAATTTAAAAAATATTTGGATGTTTTTACCTTCCAAATCTGCAGTGTCATCCCATCAGCAAGACTAATTTTAAATTAATTTATTCCAATTATATGATTATAATTTATAAAAATGGTTACCGTATTTCTAATCATAATTATTCATAATTTCAAATAATTTCACCATATTTTTTGATCAAAATGAGTAGTGAAAGGTATTATAATTAATTATAATGGTTACTAGAAAAATTAGGATAATAAAGTTCTAAAACTCAAATTTAATAACCAAAACGACCAAGAAAATTTTGTATGGAACACCATTATGGGAATTATTATAATATTATATTTCCATTAATTAATAATTTCGGTTTGGTGTTCTTTTGTTCGGTAAAAATGTGGGTACACATAACTTGTTTTCAAAATTTTAATTGTGTCATTTACCTTCCCTATAAAAGGCCCCAACCTCTCACTCTTCATTAAATCTATAAAACCCATCAGGATCATCCTATATCTACCTGATATTATAAATTAATGCAAATAAATACATTTTGGAATCATCCCTTATGTAATTAATAAATTCATGTGAGCCTTTTGGCACAAACCAAAAGAAGTTACCCGATTAAGAGGTGACACCTTCTTTCAAGCTCCACTATTTTATATCCTTTATCCACCCCTCCAATATATTTATTAAATGATTGAATAAAAAACCAATATATTAAATATAATAATATTATTTTCTATTTTAATGGTTTTACCAATACTTACAAACACATCCATTTAATGGGTAGCAAGCATACTATTTATGTGTATAGTGAACTATAACCTCACTAATTGATGATTATTTATTTTTTTCTTTTCCACATCTCATGGTGGAAATTATAATGGAAAATATGTTTCTATATTTCATATATTATATTTATTATGTATTTAATATTCTTTAATCCTTTTAAATCACATAATTGTTTCTTTCATTTGGTGTATATGTGATAATTTTGTTTGAGGAAGTCTTTGCTACAAACCCCATACAATAATGTGATTCATTCACACAAAACATAGAATGTATTACAGATGGATTTCATGAAATTATATAATATATATATGATATAATAATTATAATTTAATAATCATTAATATAAATATATGGATACTTGTTTTTTTTCTTTGTTTCGTTGAATACGACAATGAAAACAGAAACAATGTTTATGCGTACACACATCTTACTATCTCCATGAATAGTGCATTAAATTTCATAGATATATATTATATAATTTATTATAATACAATCATACTATATATACATGATGTATATATCAAATATTAAATTCTATAAATAAATATATAATTAAAATGACCAATTATATAAAAAATTAAGACACATGCGAAAAACAAAGCGCATATTCCCCGTAGTGAAACCATAACATAGGATTGTTAAAAAGAGGATAATAACAGGTCTTAATAAAAAAATATTGTATTAGATATAATATTATGCTTCAATAAAATATTTATAATAAATAGATACAAATTATATATTCATTTTGTGTGAGTACGAAGAGATTTAAGACACAAGGAAAGGGGATTTCACCTCACTTTTTATTTCAATGTGATATATTCTTTATTCACCACCCATTATTTAGTGTGGTTTGTATAATTCCCATGGATGTATTGTATGATAAATATAATTAAATTTATGGGTATTTATATATACATTACAAGCACTTTATTTCCTAGGGTTTATGTTTAAAAAGTTACGAAATCTGTAAAATAATTTTGTCTCGTTTTTCCTTATTTCAGAATCATTTTTTGTTATACACATAAATTCTCGTTTGAGTTGTATATACATTCATTTTAAATGTTATATCATTTATATATTTATTTTAATTTCATTTTAATCTTCAAATAGTTTTCTTTTCTTACATGGAATTTATGATACCATGTTTTCCTGTGATAATATTTTATTGAAACATTCTCATCGTTTTTTTGAGACTATTAATGATTATAAATATTTGATGAAATATAATGATACATCCCTCAGGAAAACTCATGAGTTTCATTATTATAATTTTATTCAATTTATATCAATTTATTACAACCATTTTACACTCATTGGTACTTACTATAATTAAGAAAATGTTTTTATGGAAATTTGACCATATTTATCTCTTCAGTCGGATATCCATGTTATTTCAAAAAAAAATATTTGAAATGACCCTTAATGACTATTTTGAAGGAAAATTATTTTAAAAAATGTTTTTTTGTTTTCAAATATTCCATTTAAATATTTAGAATCTATTTTCAAATAAAAAAAATATCAATAATTTTTTATGTTTAAGAGATTTTTTAAATGGTTTCAAGAATTATATATAATTTTTCAAATAAAAAGGTATCCAGAATGATTTTAAAGAATTATTTAAATTCTTTCTTGTTTATTTAAAATGAATCATTTTTAAATAGGTTTTACCTTTTAATGGGTATTTTTTTCAAACAAGAAAGGATAATTTCCTCACAAAATGATTTTGAAATAACGTTCCAGATTTTTCTCCATTTAAGATGACGTCTGTTTAAATTGATCAATCCATTGTAGAAAATTATACAAAGGTTCCATTCATTATATTTTATGAATGGTTTATTTTTTGAACGAATAATTCTTGCAAGACATTTTCTCTTCCATAAGATATACACTTTTGAAAACCTCTTCTTTTCACCAGTTATGCTTTAATGAAATGGTTATGAAACCTATCTATTTTCCATAGGTTATGCTACGGTTAAATGTTCATGACATCCATTTCATTTTATGGGTTATGATTTATTGTTTATAAAACCATTTTCTTTTATAGGTTAGGATATGATTAATTTTTTATTTTTTTGGAACAAGTATTACTGATGTTATTATGAGATGGGTGGGACCTCTATCTCTCTCTAATGCACTGGGTAACCGTGGGGGACTCATGAATATATACGTTATGTATGAAAATAATTTCATTTTCATAATTTTATAAGTGATCCTGATTACATGTTCACAATGTTATGCGTGGACCTGGTTGTATGACTGTAAGATTATGTGTGTACCTAGTACATGTTCACAATGTTATGATTGAAATTTTTTACATATTCACAATTTTAGGCATGGAATATTTTTCATGTCCATAAGTTTATGTGTGAACCTGTTTACATGTTCACATTTTTTTGTGTAAACCTGATCACTTTTCACAGTGTTATGAATAGACCTGATTTCATGTCCATAAGGTTATTCATTAACTTGATTACAAGTTTACAATGTTATGCATGGACATATTTTCAGGTCAATAAGTTAATGTGAGTTTCTGATATCATGTTCATAACTTAATGAGACAACCAATTTCTACTTATACACATTCGCAACACTATTAACAAATGTGAAAGCCAAAAATTCCATGTATTATTCCTATGTTATTATTTTGGAAAAAATGATCTTAATTATATTATGATCCATTTATTAAGAACTATAAATATTTTTTATGATCTCTAATATTCACGGTATGATCTTCAAATGTTATTATTAAGCTCCATAGCCTTTTATTCATGTTATTATTTTTCATTTCCATTATTTACATTTAATGAGGATCTGAGATGACCCATTTTTCTTGTTTTATTTCCCTAGGTTATGATGAAGGGTTTTAGGTATACATACTATAGGTGGAGATATATATGAGAGTTGTTGAAGATATTTTACTAAGTTAGAATATTTTGTTTCCAATTTTCCAAAGACACTAAACAATTACAGTCCTTGGGTGTGTATTTTTGTAATAAACTAAATATTCATCTAAAATGATTTAATATCCATTTATGATAAGCCTGGTTCACTATAGATACACCCTAGTATTTATTTGTATTAGTCTCACCCGAAATTCCTTTCAAAGAGATACTCATTTATCCTTAGAAGAACCCTCTTCTATCATTGTAATCCATTAAATTTTTTTATGGAAATCACTTCTCAAAACATGCTTCACATTTATTCGATGCATACCATCCTACTATCAAATTCTATATTTGGAAGCCCTGAGATTGTGGTATATAACTCCCACACATTATACCTAACTAAAAATTAATTTTTTTATTTAAAAATAAATTATAAGGAAAAAGTGGGAAACCTCAATGGTTTATGGTAAAAACATTATAAACCAATAACGATCATGAAAATAATTTAAATACTATTTGGGATTATAAGAAACATTATCCCTCTTTAATTTCTAGTGATTCACTTATATTTTTATCTCTAGGTCATCCACGAGGAGGTCTTCAAGATGACAATCCATCTAGTCCCAGGACATAAAGTACCCCACGATTTTGATATTTCTTTCCATGAATCCTTTTATCAATATAAGATCTTGCTTATTAATCCAAGAACACATCCCATTATTGGTATACACAAGAATCATTCTATTAGATTTCTTATCAGCCTCTTCTTGAGAACACTTATTCTATATAACCTCCTCCATAGTTTCCTTATAGAAATTTAAAATAAGCACTAAAGAGTTTTCTTTTTTACCATTATCCATAACTGACACCAACTGAATGAAATCCAACACCCACTTTGTGGGTTAGACCATATAAGTGTTATAATCACATATAATTTCATATACAACCAAACTATATTCTATAAGATGACACATAACATCATCAATGCCACCAGTTTGGTAAATATCCTTTGAATAATTTCATTTAATCATATGTATTTTACTATGATGAATGAAAATCTTCCCCTATTCCTAGACATTATCAAACTGGTTAACAATCCATCACCTTGGACGTAAAATATTTTCATACCTTGTCTCCCTTGGTTTAGGTAGGTGAGTGTATTACATAACCCTTTTGGGTTTACCCTTGCATATAACAATAATGACCACATCCATATATCCCTTCTTCCCTTTATTTCTCATTGGACTATGAAGTATTCTACCATGCATTTCATCTGAAATCATAACAAAAAAAATTCTAGAGGTCTCATCTTCTAGATCTACCCCATATAAGACTTTAGAATTAGTGGAGGAACACTACCAATTTAAATTATATTTGATCCTGATCTGAATCATCAATTTCTAGACCATCAATGTAGTTTCCAAGATTAATAGATGGTATTTTCATTCATGGAAATGACCTTCTACTTTCATTCACCAACCACCATGTATATCTAGAGTGATACACATATAATTCACATGGAATCCTTCAATAATCAATGAAATCACTACTTTTTGTGTTGGTTTTTATCCAAGATGAACAACCTATACATTTGATGAAGGCTTAGGTAAGTTAGTGTTAGGTTGTAATGGTTCTATTGTGTGAACCCCCAGAATCCATCTGGCTTCGATAAGTAATGCACGATTGATGAATGACCAATAATATTAAATTTCAACTAGTCATACATTTCCACCACATTCATATCAAAATTTAGTGGTTTTACCTACTTTGTTGTGGTTTTAGTATTTTTTTTATCCTTATTTCTTAGATGATACATTTCATGAGCATTGAAAACCTCTATCCACAAAACCTATCAATTTATCATGTCGTGAACCCTGTGTTGATCCCCACAAGTCTAACGATGTTAAGATAACATGTGACTTAGTTATTTACAGGACGATTAGTAGTCCATCAATGACTAAAATATTACCTCCTTTTTACAATGAAATTATTCCCAAACTACGATCCACACTAACTCAACCATAGGTTTGGAAGCATAGACCTCAACAGAAATACATATAGATATCATAAGAAATGTAGACTTAGTTCTACTATCATAACACACATATTGGCCTACTAATTTACTAAAAACACATATAATATATGGGTATTTTAAGTGAAGCGTGAGTTCTTGGAAGGGTAGCCACCATGCTGAAGTGGAGGTATCATTTTTCATGTAAAATAATAAGTCTATCAGAATAATAATAATCAGAACTCATTTCATGTTTAAGGGGATCTGAAGCACAAAATAATACTTTCATTATCTAAAGAAAAAATGGTTCGTGATGTGTCAATTTTCATGAATTCCCATAGTCACCTTGTTCTTAAAACCCCATGAACCAAATAAAAACCTATCAAAAGAGTCAATAGGAGGAATGTTTTTTATGATACAAAATTCCATGGTAGGATTCAGTAATCATGATGATTCATAGAACTATAATGTCAAGATATCAAGCTAAGGGGAGCCCCCAAACAGATCTAAAACCATTGGGATGATTGAAAGAGATGATAACACTGGGAAGATGTCCTACTTAGAGAAATAGATATATTGACATGTATGATCCTCTAAATAAGTTGGGGGAAGATATCTCCCCACTCTCCAGTGGGGAGGGGGACCGAACAGGAAGCCATCACCACTAAGGAATATCCACAAGGAGAGTGATTGATCGAGATATATACATCCTCTTTATACCTAAAATATGATTGAACGTTTCTGTAAGATAAATATGAAATTGAAAATCATTAATTATTTGTTCAATGTTAAATGGACTAAAATTAAAACCCTAAAATTACATTCCATTAGAAGTGAAACTACGTGGTCCACATCTTAGTAAAAAAAATTAAACTACACTTCATCCATTATTGAGGAGAAGGCTTCCCTTCAGGTGTAATACATCCACAACATCAGTCAAAATAGAAGAGTACAATTTGTTTATAAATTCTGTAAGTAATTTTGTAATTCAAGGGTCACTCATTCAAGGTCCATAAATATATCAAGGAAAATTGTCCTCTATATATTCGATTCATATTTGTAAGGATACTCGTTCACCAAGAACCATACATGGCTTAATTCTCATATCTATGAGGTATATAGAGAGCTATATAGAAGGTCCATAAGAAATCACTAGTAATTAGAAGTAGAATGTATGAAACCAGAGGAAATCCTTGTTTACCTATGCATGATACACCTCAGTATAGATTTTCCTAACTTTTTCCCATATGGTTTATCAGCAAGAGGGACCATTATCATTAGGATAATCCAATTATATATCCATAGTTAATGCCTACATATTGGTAAAAAAATAGCTTACAAAAATATTCCATGTTCCAACCATCCATTCATATAAAATATAATGTTATTATATTTGGATATAAAAATATCAAGGCGTATAATTTCCCTACTCATATACGGGAATTATTGGATCATTCATTTTATGAAAACCATTCAAGAGTCGTTACAACGACACACATAATAAATGTTGTTCAAACTAAAACACCAGTTCATCTAGTCTATCACGAAAGACCTAAAACAACCAATAAGAATGGTCATAAAATATATTAAATTGAATAAATAAATATGTATAACTCTATAAATGATGATTTACACACATTAAACATAAGAGAAAGCTCTTTTTGTAATATATGTTAAATAAATATTGTAGGGATGATCATGTCACCCTTGAAATAGTCAATCTATACTCTATAGGTTCCACTACCTAGGAAAATATTAGATCACAAAAAACATATATCGTTAATATTTTAATTCATATATGAAAAACGTTTAATACTAGAACATTTATATTCCAATAAATGAAACTATCATTCTTTGGTGATGGTAATCATACCTATACCCATCCAAGAGACAAACCAAAAGAAATCAAAACATAGTGCATTAGAAAAAAAAATCATGATTCTGGATACCTTTCTTACACCACAATCAACTTATTTGTGTAATATTGTTTTCCATTTTGGAAATAATTCATTCTATTTTGACAAGACACTTTGGAGGAATATATATATATATATATATGAAATTGAGAACAATAATTTTTTAATTTCATTTACAATATTTAAAAATAGGGGATCATGCTAAATTTAGGAGCCTCCCCATATGAGATATCTTATGCTATTATATGACCTAGTTGACATATTCATAAAACTGAATCATTACATAATTAATTTCCTCTAGTAATCAAAATAATTATGATAACACTATAGCATCTCTTTTTTTACGTCAGCTAGTAGTACTTTTCCCATTATAATAGTGTCTTGTCATGACTTATCAACCCCTTTCACCTGCTAATTCTCATTATTATACAATACATTTGCACGATCTATTTATTGATTGAGATGATGTAAATTTTGACCAGTATTTTCATCTCTGGAACTCAATTCTACAACTCATTATTGGATTCAGACTGCAACTTTGGCTATTTAGAGGCCCCATTAAGAAAGATATTTTTGGATGCTATAAAATGGGTCTTCGACCACATGACCATAAGATGATATTATAGTTATATTTAATGCCTTCATATTGAAACCAACTCCTTAATCGTTGTATGTATAGAGTGGTAGTCAAACTGCCAATAACCTGCAACAAAGGACTAGTGACACACCACTAAAAATTTTAATGGCAGATTAGACATAGGGGTATGTGAAATCAATTTCTATATATCCCACAATACTATTTTTATAGTGACCTGAATTTAATCAAGGAATTAATGTTATCATTAAGAATAAATTTGATAGGGATGAATGTATTATAAGACCATTTCATAAATATGATCGAAATCATCAATACTTTAAAAATGAGCTAGCAATACATCAGTTAAAATCATGGTAAACATTTTTAATTAGAAATTTTCGGTTCCCAAAACCTTATATACTAATGAAAATTGTATTGAAATGTGTTTGAATAAATCAATACTATATAAGGATAAATATGATATGTCCAATGCGTCAAGATTTTTACCATCACCTATTGAGCCACTAACCTCCTTGTTTGTTGTCTCCTCAATAATAGACATGATAGGTTTCACATCTCTATCTTGTGGGATGGCCTAAGGAGATAACTCAATGAGAGTGAACATGCATAATGTTAATGTTCATAAAATTAATTATCATCCGAAAGGTTACTCAAAACATTGATCCTATCGAGATAACCATTGATAAACATGGAGCAGACTTTTTGGATCAAACTTTCACGGCCAAGTGTCGAAGCTTCCTCAATAATGATGTCTTCTAAAAGATTGGTATTAGTGCATCTTGAAGATATTTTTACTCTACCAAGACACGCTTTGGTATATAAAAGTAATTTTACATTGAAGAATTGATACCATGGAGCTTAGAATCCCAATAATGTCCCATGATGACCTCAAATCCTTGTCTGATCTAGACCTCCCAAGAAATTCCTTCTCCAAAATGATTGATATTTTTGTAATTTTGGTCCTTAGGTGAACCCATGGATAAGTTGATTTGTTACAATAATGGGACAAAAATGAAAAATTAAGTGATAATGTCATAACACTTACATTCTATCCCATATAAGGTATAAATTTTTAGATTATCTTATTTCCTATTAATTATGATTTCTCGAGAGCATAATATCACTAGGAACATATCTGGGGGAGTAAGGGATAGGAATAATTTTTAAGGGCATGTAATAAACACCTATATCTGGTTGGTTCCCCTTTAAGAGTCTACCTATATAGCTATTTTCATTAATGGTAACATCCATTATAGTATTTATTACTCCCCTATATATTCTAGATAAGGAAAGGAAAAAATAATCCATCACAAAATAAAATATTTGGGTGGAGAGGAGGGGTTAAAAGATTACTGTAAGAGAGAAAAGATAGTTCTTATAAGATCACATGCTACGTCTTCACAATAATCGGTTGTTTTCACCATCTCCCCCATCATTTCTCATTGTCAGTAAGACCCATACATCTTAAATTTGAATTACTGGATGGAGGAATATATATCCCTATGTAAGGAACAAACCACTCTCGATTTTATCTGAAATACATTTGTACAGGTGTTGTAATCATTTTTTATCTGCTGAAAGATTCATATTTTTTAGGCATATATTAGTATAATAGAAATTTCTTTATTTGGATAATTGATTAATCCGGTTTGTATTTAATTGTTTTTACAATTTAATAAAGGAAATATTAATTATATGGTAAAAAATAATGAAATATTCATGCTAAATACACATCATTCTATGATTGTTCATTGTATTATAAGACCTTGAAATATTGAAGATTGCAAGGGCTGTATTAAAAGGATTTAAATTAAAAACTAATTAATAAATGGATGAAAAAACATTACACATTTTGTATTTTATTAAAAAAAATTAGATATATAAAAATATATTGTGAAAAAAATTCATTTCCCCACCCAATACACAACAAGAATCAATTACAAGGCATGAAACACTTGGAAAAACTCAATTAATGGTTATTTATGATGATTTAGTTGTGATGATGTCGTATTTATGACCCTGGGATGACCCATGAAGACTAATAACCATTTAAGATTCCATTTATGACATCCTAGGTGAAATATATTCCAAAAATAAGAGGAATGGGGGGAGGGTGTATTAAAATATGATTTATTGGCGTGGGAAGCTCTAGATGAAGGTATACTATAGATTTATTTCCCTCTTTTCCTTTTATTTTAAATTCATTCCATTTTTGTGATGTATTGTAATGCCCTGACCCCAGTTACCCAGAGTTGGTGCATTATTATCAAACATTTTCAAGATCACAATGAAAATTATATCTCGAAAGACAGATCAGTTTACTGTTATTGGAAATAAGATTCATACATAAGTTCAACATTACAACATGAAATGAAATAAAACAGTAATTTATTCCATTATAAACATCCAAGACTCCTAGATTATTCCTGAAAGTCACTTATAACTAACTCTTTCATATCTTGGGAAAATGAAACATTAGAAATAGCTGATCTCAAATACTCAGTAAGTGTATGAAATACTGCAAAAGAAAACATAAATATTAAGCATGGTCAATAATTGAAAACACATTCCTTTACAAATAATAAACAAGTAAACTTTTATGGCAGGAACATGAGATGAGTAAATAGTGCCGAAATAAAACATACTCATAGTTATTACACTAGTCAAATGACCACATGAACCATCAATATTATTTTCATAATAAGGGAATGTATAATGTCAGACATTCTGAAACATTTTTTCAAGTCCTTGACCAAGGAATATAAAATTGATTTAGGCATTGTCCAGAACCATATATAAAATTGGGAAATGCCTCATCCAATTCCATATCTAATTGTCTCATGAGACCTACTGATGCACCGAGGAGCTATAGTGGGCTCCACCCGTCACATACTATGTCCAATACATTCCTCATATAAAAGGGTTGAAATAAAACATAAGCATTCATATTAAATATGGAATATAAAATTTCAATGAATTAACCATAAACCATTAATGGTATAAAAATAACACATCCACAATCAAACATAATACAATAAGGAATATTTGTATTATAATAGATCAAATTCCAACTAGTTTAAAATCCATCAAAGGATATAGACATAGATAAAAGGAAAAATATTTATTAGGAATATAACTTTATATTTTGAAATCATTTCAAAGTCATGTAATTATAAAAGAAAACATTTATTTTGAAAATATTTTTATAAGCTTGTAAGGGTGGCTTCGATGATGTTATAACGACGAATAATAACCACACCCACCATAAAAGTTAAAAAAACATTCTTAGATTAATTTTGTCAAAAAGGTCATAATGTACCTTGTTTGGAAAACGAAAGAAATATTCCTTTTAAAAAATATAAAGTAAAATAAGGGTATAATTTACTTTAACCCATAGTATAGTAAATATTTAAAAAAATTAAAAAATTATTTTTTAGAAAAAACGGATGAGTATGATAAAGAGGTCCCAGTAGATACTTACATAAAAAAAACCTCGGATAATAAAAAGATTGTAAAATTAAACCTTAAATTGTAATTTTCCTTGGTAGAGGGTGGTTAAGCACATGTATAATAGTGAAATCAGTATTATTGATTTATACAAGAACCATATAAATTAATATTATATCATATATGATCTTCTAATATTTCTTTGTTAATGATATTTTAGTAGTATCATCGATTCGGGTGTTAACTGATTCATTTTCCTTTATATGATTTGTTAAGTAAGTCATTTGGCCTATCCATATATTTTTATGAATTATATATCAATTAATAATACAATATTTGTTTTAAAACTCTTTTATGTCAATTTTGACACTATTTGGTATTTTGGTTTTTCTAAATTTCCAAAAACATTATTACTTATAAAAAAATTAGTTAATCAAACCTAAAATGTAATATTAACATATAAAATTTGTTTAATTCAATAAATTTCTCAAATTACATTTATTTGGGTATTTATAATATCAGTTATTTTTATATTTCATTAATAAGGTAATTACTAGATCATCATTGTGTCATAAATAAATTAAATTATTTAATGTATAAAAATTATAAATAAAATACCATTATGTAGGAAAACATTGTATCATTATAATTAATATTTTTTGTTTGATTTATTTTATGAGTAATCCTATATTAAAAATGGATTAGTTATTAAACTTTGAATTTAACACCATTAACTCTTCTTTGAATTAAATAATAATAAATTTCTTAATCTGATCCAAGTGGACCTAAAGGATCATATTTTTTCCCTAATTTTGTGTTTGGTCGAATTACACTTATCCAATAGAGTTAGGACATGTCTTAGAGTAATAATAATATATTTTTTACTTTCAATTACCCGATTAAATTTTAATCGTGGTAAATAAAAGTCAAAAGTTACTATTCACAAAAAATAATCTGTATCTTATTGAACAAAATTGAACATACTGATATCAACCATGTCTCCCAAATTTATGAAATTCAATTAACATAAGCAGTAAAATTATGTTTTATGAAAATTTTAAATTGCTCCAAGTAGGTGGGTAAAAGATGGTAAAAAGTTTAAAAAGAATTATATATCTAAACTTATGATAAAATGACTGCAATGAATTACTTTGATCTTACATATGTATTATTTTTCTATTTTGACCTAAAATAAATTTAAATAAAATAAAAAATTATTTAAATAAAAATTCAGATTTAAACAATAACTCAGTGGTTTTCACTATTCAACTAAAAATGAATGTTTTCAGAAAAATACCAAAAAATCACCCTAAGATAATTTCGATATTATAAATCCAAAAATGAAGTCCCTTTTGAATGATAAAATTTATATAAATTAAAAATGTTGGTATTACTATTCATAATGGCTATTTTGATTTGTCGTGGTGTTTTTGAACTCGAAGTTGTGTACAACACAGGCTACTGTATTATTCAAAGGGAAATGTACCATGGAAGCATGGGATGTTACATTATCACCTCTTTCATATAATTTTTTCCTCCAAATTTCAAGAATATTATTTCATAAAAAGATTTAGGTGGATCTTCATCATAAGTTCCTCTGGTTCCCACGTTGCCTCTTCCATATTATGGTTTCTCCATAGAACTTTTACCAGATGAGTTGTCCAGTTTCTCAACACTTGTTCTTTTCTATCAAGAATCTTGACATGGTCTTCGCAATAAGATAGATCAGGTTCCAGTTCTAATTCCTTATAGGTGAGTACACGCATTTGGCCAGACATGTATTTTCTCAACAGGGATATGTGGAAAGCATCATGAACTTTGGAGAGACTTGGCGGCATTTCCAAACAGTAAGCTATAGCCCTAATTCATTCTAGAATTTCGAAACCTTCGATGTACCTAGGACTCAATTAACCCTTCTTATCGAATCTTATAATTCTCTTCAATGGAGATACCTTTAAGAAAACATGATCTCCTACCTGAAATTACAAATCCCTTCTTTGGTTATAAGCATAGCTCTTCTGCCTACTTTGAGCTTATTTGATGTGGGTTTGGATTAACATCACCTTTTCCATCGTTTCTTCAACATGTTCTGGGTCTACGAGTTTTATTTCACCTACATCATCCCAACAGGTTGGTGTGCGGCATCTCTTTCTATATAATTCTTCATATCGTGCCATTTGAATACATTAATGGAAAATATTGTTATAATAAAATTCTTCCAGAGGTAAATATTGATCCCACATACCTTGAAAGTCAAGTGAGAGAGATCTCAACATGCCTTATAATGTTATAATAGTTCGTTCTGATTGTCAATTATTTTGAGGGTGGTAGGTTGTGCTCAAATGATGTTTAGTTTCTAGGGATTTCTGAATACATTTCTTGAATGTTTATGTAAAATGGGGATCACAGATAGAAATAATCAATTGAGGTACTCCACGATGTCCTACAACTTCATTAATATACAGTCTTGAAAAATGTTCAAGTGGTAAATATTCTCTTATAGTAAGAAAATATGCTTACCTAGTAAGAAGATCAACAATGACCCATATAACATCATTCCATATAGGAGTCTTTTATAGTACCATGACAAATTCCATTGTAATATTATCCCATTCTCACTCAGGTATGGGAAGAGGTTGTATGACTCCTCCAGGCTGTTGCCTTCCAGTTTTCATTTGTTGACTAACCATACGTCTTGACACAAAATCTACAATCTCTCTCTTCCTGATGTCCCACAAAAAATTATTCCTTCAAATATCTATACCTATTAGTGACACCAGGGTTTATAGAGAAGTTGGAGCTATGAGAATCATCTAATGATTCCCTTTTCAGATCAGTTATATCGAGAAGCCAATGTCTCTTCCCAAATTTCAAATTCCCATCTTCATATATGAATTTGATTAATCTGCCATCGTTCACAACATTAATTTTCATTTGAAACTCCTCATCATCATCATGAGAACCTTTTATCATTTCTAGTAAAGATGGTTTGACAAAAATTTAAAAAAGTATTGATGTTTCACCTTCCTTGATTATTCCCATATCCATTTTAACTAGATCGATGAAAATAGGATCCATTTCAACCCTCATCTTCATCAAAACTTGATGATCCTTTCTACTCAAATCACCTGCCATCTTATTTGCCTTCCCCGGGTGGTAGTGTATAGTCCAATTATAATCCTTGAGTACCTAAAGCCATATCCTTTTCCCCCTGTTGAGTTCTTTCCATGAGAAAATATACTTCAAACTCATATGATCGATATATATCTCACATTTTTCACCGTAGAGATAATGTCTCCTTATTATCAAAGAAAATATTAATGCCTCTTACTCAAGATCATGAGTAGGATAATTTTTCTCTTGAATTTTTAGTTGTCATGACGCATAGGAAATAACACTATCATTCTGCATAAGGACACAAACAATCCATTTCTTTTATGCATCACTATAAATAACAAACCCATCATTCCCCAATGGAAGAGTCAAGATATTAGATTTGACTAATCTTGTATTAAATTCTTCAAAACATTATTCACACTCTTTTTTCAAAACAAATATTACCCCTTTACATGTGAGGTTGGTTAATGGGTTAGCCAATCGGGAAAATTATGGACAAAATACTGATAATAACATGCTTACTCAATAAAACTGCGGTCCTTAGTTATACTTGTCAGTGCTGACCATTCGTAGAATTCTCTAATCTTAGAAGGATCAACAGAGATTCCATCCTTAGTGACAATATGGCCATGAAAATAAAAATCTTGATGCCAAAATTCACTCTTTTTAAACTTCCCATATAATTCATTTCTTTTGAGGGTTTTCAAAATGGTGGACAAGAGATTTGTGTGATCTTCATAGCTTTTGGAGTATATTAGGATATCATCAATAAATACCAATACAATGTCATCATTATATTACTTGAAAACTATTTCCATTACATCCATTAAAATAGAGGGTGCATTAGCCATCCCAAAAGGAATTATTAGAAACTCATAATGCCCATACCTGGTTCGAAATGCTATTTTCAGAATGTCTTCATTCTTCACACACAACTGATGATATCCAGATCAAAGGTCAATCTTTGAAAAATATTTATCTCAATGAAGTTGGTCCAATAAATCATCAATGTATGGAAGAAGATACTTGTTCTCTGTCGTTATAACATTGATCTCCCTGTATTCAATGCACAACCTTATAGATCAATCTTTTATCTTAACAAAAAGGATAGGGGCTCCCAATATAGAAACACTTGGGAGAATAAATCCCTTATTACTCAATTCCTCTAGTTCTTTCTGTAGTTCCACTAATTCCATAGTGGATATTCTAAAAGGGGTCTACGATATGGGCCTTGAATTAGGAATTAAATAAATAAATAACTCAATTTCTCATTCTGGAGGATGTCTAGGTAAATAATATGGAAACTAACCAACATATTCTTTCACAATAGGTAAATACTCTATTATAACATTCATTTCCTCACCCAAAGTTATTTCATATCCTCCTCACCAATAATTGAATTTAGTTGTGCTATTGGGTGTGGATCTAGATAAGAATCAGGTGGTGATGTTTTGGCTCTAAATATAAGGTAATCTTTATCATCATCGAGAATTGTAACCTCCTTCTTCTTAAAATATATTTTTGTATCATGGTCCAAAATCTAATCCATACTGTGGATTATATAAAATTCAATCATGGTTATGAAGATGAGACCAGCAGATAAAGAACATTTATATGCCTTAATGGGGACTAATTCACAAAATTTGTTGCAATGATAGTTCCCTTATAAATTTTGATAGACAACTCCACTGTTAAATCAAATTTAAAATATCTAATTTTCCTAGAAAATTGGGATGATATGAAACAATGATATGATCGAGAATCAAATAAAGAATTGGTTAAACTTGAGGAAACTATTAAATTATAGGCCACCATGTCTTTCGAAGCCTCAACCTCATGAGTAGTGACAGCTTACGATTGGCCTTGATCCCTTGGGATTTTCTTAGGTAAGTTTCCCTGATGCTTAGGACATTCATTTGAATAATGTACTATCTCCCAGTAATTGTAGCATTGATCATTGGTATCTTATTTCATTCCCTTACAATCAAAAGAAAGATGGAGTTTCTATCCACATTTGTAGCATACTCCTTTTTGTTTTAGACAGGCACCAGGGTGCTTCCTTCCATAATTATCACATGGTGGAAATTCTATGCTTCCCTTCTTCCATGTTTCCCTATTTCCTTTCCTAGAGTGTTCAACAGATCTATTCTTCTCTTTCTTTTCATTAAAGTCATAAGACTAAGAGAATTTATTTTATTTCTTGATAGCACATGAGAAAATATCTTCGTATGATGAGAATGATTGTGATACTAATTCTCAATGGAGAAATGGTTTTAACCCATCAATGAAATGGTCAATATTACTTCTTGGGTTAGGTATATAACTTGTAGCATGCCATTCTAACCTTGTAATGTTAGCTTCATTTTTTTCAAAATTCTCATCCTCTTTTTTCCTCAAACTCAGAAATTTCCTTTCCATATCCGCTTGATGGTCACAAGGAAAGTATTTTTCTAAGAAAAGCACTTTAAATGCCATCCATTCCTTGTTTGATACTTATTAATCTTCCATGATGTTTTGAATGAATGAACACTATTGATCTGCATCTCCTGTGAGGCGATAAACTACTATGAAAACGTTTTCCCTTTCGCTACTCCCAAAAGCATGAAATTTTATTTCTAAGGAACTTATCTATTGCTGAGATACAAATGTATTTGTAGTCCCATTGAATGTTGGTGATTTTTGCCTAATGAAGCGGTCTAACATTGATCCTCCATGTTGGGGATCAGGGTGCTCTATACGGATAAGGTTGTTATTCATAAACTGTGTGAGTTTTCCCAATATGGTGATAAGCTAATTGACACCAGTTGCATCAGCAGCTCCATTATAATTATCTTGAGTAGAATAACAATACCTACATCTATTACATGCATTGATACATTTACCATTCCTTCCACTAGGCACCATTTCTAAACAATGGAATTAACTAGATTAGTTTATGAATAAAAATACATAATTCCCTACTTGTAAAACACTTAGCATAAATTTAACAGTTTATGGATATAATCCATCATCATAAAAAAAATTCATGGAAATATATACGCACAAATCATTCATAATGGTTTGTAAAGAAAATGAGAATTATCCTAAGCATATCCCCCTGGAGTGATGTAACCAAGAGTGGAGAAAGGCCCGTTATTGTGCATCAGTTACCATTCAAGTCTAGACCAGAGCATTGTTTTATGGTTTTACCCCTATGTACATCTGTGCCAGAGCCACCTCAACCTGCTCGAATAGAAATAGGGATGTATTTCTTGGAAAACTCACAAAAATATCTACAATACCAAAATTATAGGAAGTTCTTCTATATTAATCTTCAAAGTCTATATTAGGATATTGTGCTCTAATTAAAGTATATCTAAACCTAGTTTCCAAATTTTGTACAATAATTACTCTAATACCAACTATAACTCCCTGACCCCAGTTACCCAGAGTTAGTGAATTATTACATTACAATGGCATGATCACAAGAAAATCACGTCCTGAATGACCAATCTCTTTAGTATTATTGGAAAAAATATTCATACATATGTTCAACATTAAAACTTGAAAAAAAACACTAATTTGTTCTATTAGTAACATCCAAGCCTCAAATATTATGCCTGAAAGTCACTCATAACTAACTCCTTCATATCCCGGGAAAATGAAACATAATAAAGGGGTGAGCTCAAACACTCAGTAAGGGTTAAAAATACAACATAAGATAAAATAAATATTAACAATGGTGAACAATTGAAAACACATACTTTTACAAATAATAAACATGAACACTTTTTTGGCAGGAATATAAGATAAGTAAATAATGCCATAATAAAACATATTCATTGGTATTCTATTAGTCAAATAACCACATGAACAATCAATATTATTTTCATAATGAGGGAATTTATAATGTTGGTCATTCTAAAATATTTTTTCAAGGCCTCATCCAAGACTTCTAACAATGAATTAGGCCTCGGCCAAAACCATAATGTAAATTAGGAAAGGCCTCGGCCAATTCCACATCTAGTTGTCTCATGAGACCTATCGATGTAAGGAGGAGATATAGCAGCCTCCACCTATCACTTACTAATTTTAAAACATTCCACATATGAATAAGATGAAATAGAACATAAAAATTCGAATTAAAACTAGCGTACAAAATGTCAATAAATTTACTATAAACCATGAATAGTATAAAAATAACACATACATAGTCTAACACAATACAATATTTAATATTTTTATCATAATAGATCAACTTGAATCTAGTTTAAAATCCATCAATGTATATTGACATAGATAAATGGAAAATTATTTAATAGTAATATATCAATCCATTTTACAAGAATTTAAAAGTCATGTAATTATAAAAGAAAACATTTATTTTAAAAATATTTTTATAATCATTTCAAGGAAGCTTCAATGATTTTATAATGGTGGAGAATAACTGCGCCCACCATATAAGTTAAAAAATCATTTTTACCTTAATTTTGACAAAAATTCCTAAAGTAACTTGTTTTGAAAATGACAGAAAGATTCCATTCAAAATATATAAAGTCAAATAAGGGTATAAATGACTTTAAACCATAGTATAGTAAATATTACTTTTAAAAAAAATACATTTTTATGAAAACACATATGTGGATGGTAAAGAGGTCCTAGTAGATACTTACGTAAAAACAACATTGGATAATAAAGAGATTGTGAAATTAACCATTACCTTGTACTTTTCATTGGTTGAGGGTAGGTTAACCTCCTATATAATGGTGAAATTATAATTTTTAAATTATAAAAGAACCATATTCAATAATATGATATCATATATGATCTTCTAATATTACTTTGTTAATTATATTTTAGTAGTATCATCGTTTTTGTGTGCTAACTGATTAGTTTTCATTTATATGATTTGTTACGTAAGTAAAGATTTTAAGCATAGGATGTATTTTATTCATATACAGAATTATATTATGTTCACAAAAATTATTTTTAATCATAAAATGAAAATTATTCTTGAATGTATACAATGGGGAATGGATCTTATCGTGTTCGTGGAGATGGTAATCCCTATATATGCATGAGAGACAATATCATTCATTTGATATTAAAATTGTATATAATTTGATGGAATATTAGATATAAAAAATCATTATCATGTTATATTTATTATTTACATCATTTATACTCATTATTATAACCATCCAAATGATGAAGTGTTTGAATAACAAACTACACCACGACGTGGAGACGGTAATCCGTACGTACGCACGTATGGTGACATTGTCATTTATAGGGTGGATATAAAATGAATAGGGTTGAAACATTTTTATAATAACATCACATTATATAGAAGATACTTTAGTTATTATTTTATAATAGAAACAACAAATAAAGAGGAAGTGGAAGACGAAAAGAACATGAATGTGGTGATGAAATATTTACCACTTCTTTGGGTTCTTCCTTTTCATTTGATATAAAGAGATATTTAGGTTGGATTTATGACTAAAGGAAGGACTCTAGTATGAAGGGATTACTTTTGAGAGGATATTTGGGCAGGGTTTGGTCGAGCCAAATGGCTTTGATGGTGTGAATTTGAGAGAAGGGGAAGTGCACTTTTATAAGAGGGGTGAGGGGAACCTTAGGAAAAGATTGAAATATTATTTTATTATAAAATCATTTTAGGATTATAATGGATCCAAAAATATTTATTTTGAGGTTATGGTTGGGATGGGTTGAAAAACACTCAACAAATAGGTTTTAGACAGGGTTGGGTCACTATATTATCCTTATCTTTTAGATTTAACTCTTAGATAATTAGTTATACATTTACCATGTCTCTTTGTATTTTTATATTATATTATTAATAAAAATACTATAACAGACCAAGAGATCCCCAAGTGGGTCATTATAAATATATATATATCCTTATCTATGTCATTTGACCGAACCTCAGATTTTTAGGAATATTATATAAATTAATAATATAATATTTTTAAAAAAAATCTTTTATGTCAATTTTGACAGTATTTGGTATTTTGTTTTTTCTAAATTCATAACAACGTTATTACTTCGAAGAACACTTATTTTATCAACTCTATCATGTCATATTATCCTAGAAAATTGTTTTAATTCATATTAAGTCTCAGATTTCATTTATTTGGGTATTTATAATATCAATTATTTTAATATTTCATCAATAAGGTAATTACTACATCATAATTGTGTCAAAAATAAATTAAATTATATAATGTTTAAAAATAAAAAATAACAAACAATTATGTAGGTAATTGTTTCATGTTTTCAATGAATATTTATTGTCGAATTTATCTTATGTGTAACCATATATTAAAAATGTTTTAGTTATTAAATATTGAATTTAACACTTTTAGCTCTTCTTTAAATTAAATAATAATAAATTTCCTAATCTAATCCATGTCCACCTAAATGATAATATTTTATTCTTATGGTTGTTTTGGGTCTATTTACACATATCCAATAAAATTAGTAAATGTGTTAGGGTAATAATAAAATCCTTTTTACCTTTAATTACCCTATTTACTTTTAACCATGGTAAATAAAATTCAAATGTTACTATTCACCAAAAATTATTTTTATCTTATTGAACCAAATTTTAATTATTGATGTCAATCAGGTCTCTCAGATTTTTGAAAAAAAATTCAAATAAGTTGTGAAATTATGTTTTATGAAAATTTACAAATGCTCCTAGGAGGTCGGTAAAAGACAGTACAAATTTCAATAAAATTTATATATATCTAAACATATTATAAAATGACTTTAATTAAATACATTGAACTTATATAGGTAGTATGAATATATTTTAAGCCTAAAGTAAATTTCCATAAAATAGAAAATTATTTAAATAAAAATTCGGTTTTAAACAATAACTCAGTGTTTTTCACAATTCATCAAAAAGTGAATGTTTTTAGAAAAATACAAAAAAATTACCCTAATCTAATTTCTAAATTCCAAATCCAAAAAGGAAGTCCATTTTGAAATATAAAATTTATAAACATTTAAAATGTGCATATTAGTATTCATAACGGCTAGTTTGATTGGTTCTGGTGTGTTTGTACTCGAAGTTCCGTACAACACAAGTTAATGTATTATTCTTGAAAATAAATTCAACTTCCATATTCCAAGAATGGGGTTTTATACATTATTGACTGGGAATGGGCGATTCTAGAAATATGTGTTTTGTTTCGATTTTTTTACCTAAATGAATAAATCCCCTAATATCTTCATCCAACTGGTTCCAATTCTTAATTCAATATGTAATACCGTATACAACCATGTTATGGTTAGGTTTATTAATTTGAATTTTCTTATTGATGATCCATATCTCCCTACAAATAATTCCAACATTTGTTTTATGGGATATATTAGGGTTGGGTGGGGAGTGATCGGTGATAGAAATAACCTACATAGAATTCTAGTAGGTACATTTTTCTATTATGTAATTACAATTTTCAATAGGGTATTTCCATAAATTATTAAAATATTCTTCAAATAATCAACACAGAAAAAAATAAGGGTAGACTAATTGAGGGTTTTATTAGGCTTATTCCCACCATTTAAATCTGGCTAAGAGGTAGTGTTGCATCAATATAGGAATCTTAGGCTTAGGGGACTACAAAAGAATAATTGGTGCAATTTTGAAATAATAATAGCATGGAACTATGTATTTCCCAACCCAATCTGATCAAATTATATCAAAATTATAATAAAATAAATCAATTTAAACTTATTTTTAGTTTATCAAATCCACATAGAAAGTAAAATATACATTTTTATCTGAAAAAACACTAAATAGTGACAAACATATTTTATGTGGACATATCATCAGGGGAATACCTAGGACCGGTGTTACACAATACTATGTTATAAATTTATTTCCACACCCCAAGACTGAAGAACATAACAAAGAAATTAAAATTAATTTTCTTGAGGAAAACCCCATATTTCCTTGGAAAAAATATATCTTCCCAATGTTTCCCTCTCTCATCAGGAATCTTGATATACTATATGGACATGGATGATTAATTAAAAGGAGGGAAGCCATGTAGGAGGGGTTGGATCATGTCACCTAACATGCTTATATTGTACCTCTATTACCAATACCCTTGTAATGGGTTGATTTTGAAGACCTAATTATGAGTAAAGATTTCATCAAGTTCATGTTGGTATGGAAAGTCCAGATCATCAGTTGCTTAGGATGCACTATTATTATTTTCACAATAGATTTAATATGGTGTCCATATCCCATGTACCCATTTTGAAAACATCCATTAAACATATAACTACTAAATGGAGGCATTAAGGACCTAGATATAATCTTTCTTCATATAATAAATGATTCCAGGGGTATTTATTCAATAATAAATAGTCAAAATAACTTATGTCCCATAATTGAAGCACCAAATCATGTTATTAGGAATAATATTTCTTCATATTTTCCACTCCCTCAAAGAAATGGGACATGAAACCTCTTTATTGATGAGAACATGGGAATATGGTTTTGTAGTTTATTACATAGTGATGAAATCAGTGTTTCGAGGGGCTATACCCTATATCTACAACCTCATACTTAGAATTTCATAAATGAGTGGTTTCCTCATTTCACATCCCCAAATAAGGGAAAAAGTCACTATTTTTATTCTCCTAGTTCTTTAAAAACCCAACTAATGGTTGAACCATAACATTGTGTACTAGTCTTTCTAGTTGACGATTTTGGTATAAGTGGATTTAAGCATCATCATGAGAATTAACAATGATTGGATTGATATTTATTTTTTAGTTTTCAATATGAGTGTGAGTGTCATATGTTTTAAATATCCACTGATTTCAGTGCCTAACTATCACATAATTTTATTTATGTGTGATATTAATCTACATATGACACCTGGTTTGGACACAATGAAATTGATGCCAAAATTTGCAAGATGGATACCCTTTACAGATTAGTTCCCCAACAATTCTCACAACCATGACACCATCCATCAAGGAAAGGAGTTACCCACATCTTTAATAATTTCCAGATGCGCCAATTATCTGGGTACCATTTGGAGAAGAATATAGGGAATATAGAAAATATTCATGATATTTGAGCCATTCTATGAACTCACATAAACCCAATGAAAATTCATTCACCAATCTTATACATTATATGTAGATCCTGAATCAAGTGTTTTTAATTCATTGATGGTTGATAAATTCATAACCCTTATTATGATCGTCAACCCATACCAAGAGGATTTGTTAGGGTATTGAGACAATTTAGGGAGGCACCCCATCAGAATTCATCACTATATATGGTATATTTTTGCCAGTACATGGACCGTTAGGTTGAAGAATCTCCCAATATTCAGTTAGAATTCAACCATAATCGTTGTAACACTGACACATGTGCGTGATTCATGCACCAATAGAAAAAATTCACATAAAAAATTACATGAATAACTCAAGAATAACTAAGGGATCAATCAAGTTGATAAATTCCATCCCCATTAATGAAAGTGACCACCCGCGATCATCATCCAATAATCTCTTTCATGTATCCAAGTGCTATGAGTTGCACACGTCCACAACTTCCTCATAAGGGGATAATGACCATTTATTGTAGTAAAAAACTTGACTCTAGTCGGGAAATAGGGACATCTATCTTCGGACATGGCTCGACATGTTAAGTATTTTTGTTATATGTTAAGTAGTTTCATCATAAGAGGATGATTTGTCTCAGTTTCATCCCACACTGAATAAGGGTTAATGAAATAATTATTCATATCATCCATGATCGGTACCCCATCGATCAGCCATAAATCCTATTGATGAATATTGAATTTCCCAAACACCATGTAGAATATAATGAATTCTTTGATCCAACAACTACGAATATGAGGGTTGATAGATTTGTTTCATTGAGTAAAAATATAATAAAACTATATAGTCTCTTACATTCTTATTCCTTATACATAACATTAAAATCTTCACATTTTTGGTGAACCCTTAAATTCCATCATTATTCTTGATTGAATGATCTTATATGATGAAGAACCCATTTTTATGACCATTATAGCATATCATTTTAAACTAATTTCCTCATAAGAGATTGATAAAAATTGGTATATGATTCTAGTTCTCAAACTAATTCCAACAATAAAGCGGTATAGCTCAAAAAAACCCCTTAAGAAAAGGGTTCATGAATATAGGGGACAATTACAAGATATTCACCTAAAGTGCATTTTTTAATTTATTTATTCAAGGAAAGGGTTGAGTTTTATAATGTGGTTATAAAGTATCTCATTTGATAGGATTAAAAATATTGAAAGGGGAAACCTATCCCAAATGAGATAGATTGTATGTCCAGTACCCATATGATCCCCTAATATTGAATGTTACAGTCTAGCATCATGCTTCACCCTGTCATCAATGCTTTCATTCAAGTACCATATCCTCTTATTGGTAATGGATTCAATTTGAAAAATATCCATTTTATCTTTATGGAAATAAATGTTATCAAGAAGGTATAAAATTTATCAAAGTGATAAAATCACACATCGTGTGATATAAAACCCACATAGGATTTTACATAAACCACTCAATAGAAAAGGGTTGTATATGAAAATTTTAAATTTCTATGAATATAATACTCTTCCTCAATAAAAATCAATTATCTTGTAGGAATAGTTTTTCACAAAATATAATGCTTCGATATGTGGAAAAGTCCATTCATAAATAGAAACCACTATGCATGGATGGATGATATGCCTTGATACCATGGTGATTCATAAAGAATTGTTTAGTCACTAGGTAAGAAATGATTTATATGGAATCATTTTATAGGCATGGGACCTTCTGTGGGTCCACATGCATTCCATAAATAATGTATCTAGGTTTAATTATTCCATTGAATCAACTCCTATTCATTCAGATCAGACCCTATTCCATCAAAGGGAATTTTTTTATCATGAAAAAATCTGAAAATTATTTGATAAATCATAGATGAATTTGTAAAATCCATAATATTGAATTGATAAGTAATTCATAGAGTCTAAAACAAAGAATGTATCCATGGTCAGAAATGTATCCCATTCCTCATATATAGTGTACATGTTATGTGGTGTCACCACTATATGTAGTTCTCCCACAAATGAAATGATATTTTATTCAATGCATTTAGGTGACTTAACCACCCCTAGAAAACAAATATATTTTTCATTTATGGGATGAGGGGATGGCTTAATGCCCTGAAAAATTACATTATCCGTAGCAGGAGTAGGAAGTGATTTAATGGTGCCATAAAATTCAATTTCATTTGTGGCATGAGGTATCTTTTTACCACCCTAAAAACCAAATAATGTAATGGAAACAATGGTTTTATTAATTAACAATGTGGATCCAGTATACATTGCGGCCAACTAGATATCCCCAAAAAATAGAAAATTACCATGCATATAAATACATTATCTTTGGAGAAATAAAGGGGTAATAATGGATATCTAAGAAGGTTATTGAATAATAATGTTGGTTATTTACCTGTCACATACCATGAAGGAGACCCATAACATGATACTTCATGAAAGGAACTATCTGGTCACTAACTGAGGTTAACATTATGAGAAAAAAAATCAAAGCTACGTCGACCCCTTTGTGGAAAACTTCCTGATCCCCACACCGCAATTACATATCCCAATATGTGTGATGGAGAGTCCTTATGATATTTGTACCTATGACCAATAAAACCTCTACTTCTATATCATTGGGAACAATTTTATCCCCACCATAAACTGTCTAAATGTATTCATGTCACTCCTACAAAAACCCTAGAAGACATTCATTAGTACATCCTCCCCAACCACCTTATTCATTTAGACTAGGGACATGAGACACTAGAATATTCCCTATATATTCAGGATTTCCCTAAGTAATGAATGTTCTAAATTTAAGAACCACATTGGAATTGATCCTTGTAATGTTCATATTCATGCATTCACATGGGAAATGGGATCCCAAAATATAGGGTTATGGGGTATAGATTCTAAGGATTGGTGGTGACATCAGTTTCCTGAAATATGATGAGAATTGTATGAAAATCCATTATGTTTTACTATCATAATACCATCACCCTCTCTCTAATCTATCTAAATGGGGTGAGATGATGGTTTTTGTCTTGGAATCCCCCATAGAATAATCCACTGGTCTTTCTTCTAGGTAGTCCTCCTCCTTTCATATCGCCACCCTTACCCACCAATAGAAAAAGTAGATTGTGTAGATTTCCAGATTATCCCCCTCCTCTTTTTTCTCACACCAATACTGAATAATATTGTATTATATGTCAGTGATGGTAATGATATCCATATTAAAAAATACTTGTCTTGTTAGAGAATCATTTTCTAGATTTTCCTATCTGTCCTTGACATTGGAAAACTATTCATTATAAGACTTGACATTTTGAACTACATGGGATTTTATTTTTGTCTAAATAATATATATAGAATTCCTCTATGAGTTTAAAATATAAAAAATCAAATATCCCCATAATCGTTTATGGGCTATATCCCTAGTAGTGTAATTTCTCTCATGGGTGGCCTGAGTCCTTTGAGGTCTCTTTTGCTGTTTTTTCATAATTCACACAACAACATTGACTAGTCATGATTCTAATTGACATACTTACTAGATAATGTTAAAACAAATGTCATGTTGCACATAACATGACCCTACAAGTTAGGATGTGTTCCATTATGTTGTTCTGAACAACAAAGGTTCTGATCCAGTTCATAATGATATATCATATGTCCTTTTCATGGTCCCACTCTTGACACCAAAACAATCCTTGTATTATTGTATGATGAATAATTACATTATTCCCTACATCATGGCTTAAATCCAAAATCATAATAGAGAATAACCTAAGAATCTGTCATCTATATAAAAAACTTTACCATTAATGGAGAACCTCATATAAATATTTTTAATTCTTAAGGAGATACATGATAACTATCAATTATCAAGATAATGCTGACATGATAAATATTTGAGATTTATTATAGGTTTCATTAATAAATCATAAAACTATAATAGAGGCATTGTGTAGGAAATAAATTCATCTAAAAATGTAGTGATGATATTGGACTCACATCCCCTCAAACAATGTGAGTCCATATGTATTGTTTGAACAATTCCCCAAGGAAATCCTTCCATTTGAATATAGGTTCTTGAGACATTGTGAATAGGGGAACTATTGTGTGCTTTTTGTTCCATATGTAAACCCCAATTGAAACCCCCAGAAATGAATCATAAATAAAATGAGTTTGTTTGACATGTAGGGTCATGAAAACACCACCAAAATACTATTCAAACCCCACTTGATTTCCCAAATGAAAAAATATGATTTTATGTGTTAAAAAAATATTTTCTATTTATATCATGAATAATATTTTGGATATTATGGAAAAATGATAAATATAAAATTACTGGAACAATATAGATAAAAATCTAAGGGTAAATTAAACATTTTTCCCAATGAAACACTGATTTAAAGAAAATAATTGATAAAAAGGCATGGTAAAATAATATAATTCTAACATATATGATATTATAAATATTAATATTAATGTTTCATAGAATTATAAAAATTTTAAATTTATTATAATTAAGGATAGATTAATTTTGAATTAGTGTGAACTCAAGGTAAGGGGTTTATATTAAAATCTCATATTTATTAGGATGGCTTATGATTAAGTCTTCAATGATGAAATATTTCAATTAATCTCCCAATAAACTGATGAATATTCTTATAATATAGTTATTTGGGGAAAATAGATGTTTTCCATTCATTTCCCTCATCATATATACTCAATATAAAAAAATGTTTTTTTATGGAAAATCAACTCCATTTCTATCTTAGATCTAAAATATGTTTTCAGCCATATCTATATTTTCTATAAATGATTTAAATGTGGGTTTTAATATTCACATGTGATTTTTAAATTCATTTTTACATAACATTTTAATTTTAAATAAACGGTTTTAAATGAATTTTATTTTCACTTTCCAAACAAGGTACGTTGTTACTTTTTAAACAAAAACATGGATGGATTGTTTTTAACATATAAAACCTAAATCAGAATTCTCACAATCTTGACTAATTTTTTGATTAAATATTCCATTACAAGTTCCAATGTGTTTTTAGAGAATCATTTTTCCATATCTATTTTCACAATTTTTAAATAATTTATTTAAAACATTAATGATTAATTTCCTCAAGACTATATCAATGATATTTTAAGGGTATTGTTATTCCACAAAGAAAACAATCCTTTATTTCATTTATTATTTACTGGTGATATTATATAAGGATAATATCCTTATTATTTTATATAGTTTTAATAAATATTAAGAAAACTGGTTACGAAACATATTTCTTTTCCATAGGTTATTCTATAAATAAAAGTAGAAATTTTTATGAAACAAATATCTTTTCCATGGGTTATACAATGATGTGTTGTTTTTGAAAACCATTTCATTTCATGGTTATTGATATGATCAGTTCCTTATTTTCTCATTGTTGAAATAAGTAGGATTCTCATTATTTTATTATTGGGAAAAATATCTCCCTCTAATGCATTGGGTAAATATTGATATTTCATGAGTCAAAAAAGACTCTAGAATGGGGTGAACAAAATTACATAAGGGGTTGTGTCATCTAAGATAGTATTGGGAGTGAACCTTGAATACTATGATTGTGTTTGGAGTGAACCTACTCCACTATGTTATCCAAGTAATTGAGACATGACTGATATTATACTCTTATTTGTAAGTCACAAATCAATGTCTTATTTCAATGATAAATTTTCATGATTTATGCTCTTTGTTTCATTTATGATTCATGTGTTATAAACTAACAATATTAATTCCATTTATAAAGATTATGATCTAGGATATTCAAGGAATGGTTTTTAATTGTAATGATCTTTTTATCATAACTATTTCTCTTTTTATGTGTACAAGGTCATCGATATCTCCTTTGTTTACCCTTAATTAGTATATGATCTCACTCTTTTCTTATGTTTCCTTTCCTCGCGTTATGAAAAAATATTTTATAAATGATATGTAAAATAAGGTTTTTATTTATTAGATCTATATTGGATATGATTTTGATCATTTTTTAACTAGTTTTTTATTTTTCCATATTTACGGAGATACTTGACCTATATGATTCAGGCAGGGCTAGTTATATTATGTAAATAATAATCATCTATTTAGATGTAATATTTATGTATGAAAAGTTTTTGTCTTTATTGTAGGAATCTATTAAATGTTTAACTAACCATTAGAAACCATGATAAGAAAAAATACTAAGAACCCCATTTATAACTTTAAGTATATGATGAAATTAATGTATATTATAAATCATAATGAATAACCTATGATTAAAAAAATGTATTATAAAATAACAGTTATCATGACCCCATCCCCACAATGTGTACCCCTCCTGGGCCGGAAATGTGGAAAGGGAGATAATGGCCCTCGAGTCCCACCTCCAGTAGGCCCCGGGTTGAGGACTCACACCGAGGTTATAATAAACACACAAATGGGAGGAATTACCCTCTAAGAGAACACATGTGGATGAGAGAGATAATATAGATTCCAACCAACTCCAACTAAGAACTGAAAAATATAGAAGAAACCCAAGTACAGATATAAAATTCCATGCAAAAGTACAACAACTGAAAGGGAAAAGTAAAAGTACCCAAAAGAAAGTAAAAACAGCAGCGACCACAAGCCCAAACAGCTCCTCCAACCACAAGCTAGTAGTAACCAACATGATCTCCAACCTATTCCAAGTGACCTGAAAAAAAATTTATATAAACGTAGGGTGAGTATAATAGTATACTCAGTAGGATCCTCCCCGAATCCTCTCGTGCAAAAGTAAAGAAAGTGTGCTAAAGCACAGTGAAAAACAAGTGAAACTAACTCGTCACTTAAAAAGGTATACTAAGTTCCCAACCTCACCATGGGTACTCTCACCAAGTAACACATACAATAATATAGTATATAGTAATGAATATCAAGGGTACCCCACTATTACTTCCTCACTGGTTTGCCGCTTTGACACAACGACATACATCCTGTGCATCTCTCTCCAATGGCTTGCCTATATAAACATGGTCTAAGCTCCACAATTTGCACCACGTGCAGCACAAAGGCTAGCTCGCACACACCTGGGCGAAGAACCACACCATCCTCACAACTAAAAGTAACCAGGTAGTTTCTGGGAGCCAACATAGCTCGCATAACGTGTATCATACATCGTGTATTATACCTCAAGTCATTACAGCCCATACACTGAGAAAGGATCCTCAAGCCATCACAGCCTATAGACGTTACACTTATAATAGTCCATAAGATACTATATACATAATATATGTGTGTGAAAAATCCACAATCCATTACAGCCCTCTAAACACATATATGGGGAAAACTAACCATTGTGCCTCATGGCACTAATATCTACCAAGAGATGAGAGCGGGGAAAAAGGTGGTAGTCAGCCATTCATCCTCCCACCAGAAAGTTGGGGAAAACACCACCTCAAGGCTCAGAATCCCTGGCATGTCAGTTTCCCTTACTGAAAGGGCGGAGTAGCATATAGAAACACAAAAAGTACAGAATATATTATAACTCACAACTACACTATGGGAATAACCTAGTCATAGACACAACTGCATCTAACATCTCTCGGATTTTGGGATGCCACTTCTAGGACTAGGTATCTTATACGCACAAAACCATTTAAAGGGATTTATTAGATTACTTCCTTCCCTTTTTATCAATTACACTGTACGTTAATTAATTCTTTATTCATTAATTAACCATGAACAATTTTTCACATTAAATTCCATTAACATCACATCCAAAAACCATTATCCCTTCAAATTTCCCAATCTCATCATTAAGTTCCAACAAACTCCAACCCCATGGGTGAACATCATTTATTCAAACATTCATTACAGAATTACTTTCCCATATCCCCATGAATTCTAGAGAAGCAACTTATGATACTAAACAAAATGGGGCTCAACATGGTGAGTAGATGTACTACCCGTCGAGTATTTTCCGCCTATAGAAAGTGTGTAGACCCATTCTCCCTTGAGAGGATAAACACGAAAATCACATCGCATACCCCGTGTGTCTTCTCCTCATTCAGAAGAAGGGTAAGAAAGACCAACTGCCTTGAGTAGTGGGAAAAAGTAAAGCCGATAAACAACCAAGAATCAACAAACATCCAACAATCACAACCATCCCAATCCATCATCCCTGGTGTCCTCCCTGACACCCACATTCATAAACCAATGCATCTCGCCACTCTAGGCATCATCCGCTGCCACAACGACAAGGACTCCCTGCCTCCACATATCACAACACCCCTCCAGGGTCACATCACAACACAAGATATCATAACACACCTCTAGGGTCACAGCACAGCACAAGAAGCAGGAAAACAATATTACAAAAAATTGGGCTCTTGGCACATTAACAAGGAATCCGACCTTCAAACAAAAATAACTAACAGATTTCAGGTTTACCAACCAACTGAATTAAACACATCAGCGGCTTCAATTGATTAACACCAAGTTGGAACAACATCGACAATAATAACAACCAGATTAATTTACATTCCTCTTTATCTTTATCCAATTGATTACCAATTAATTCCTGCATTACATTCTTTATCAATTTCATCAAGATCAACATGATAACATGCAAGGCATATATATCACACTATCTAGCAAATCAAGATGCAAACCGTTATCATGGTACAAAGAAACAACATGCGATCAAACCAATTCCTTTAATCTGGTTCATGTATTTTATTAGGTCAATTAGATTATGATCCAATGACCAAATCGTTATAACTCTATGATTTCACATAAACAATTAGAGAAACCATGAATCACCTAACTCAAGGGTTTTCGAGGAAAACCACAACGGTCGATGAACGCCCAAGAAATCGGGTCGATCCTCCAAGAATCCTCCTTAGATCTCCCATCCTAACACAACCAAGACCAAAGCTCATCACAATCAACATCCCCACACCTAGATATACCCATAACATGTGTAGATCTATGATCCAGAGAGAAGAGGGGGAGAAGATCTAGGTAGGTATAAGAAAATAAACAAAAGGGTCACATAATTCAAGAAACAAGATTCTATTCATGAAGAGAAGCCTCTGGATCACCTCCAAAATGCTTGAGAGAGGTTCTGCCACCTCCAAGGAAGCGAAATTCCAAGTTATGGAAAATTTAGGGATTAAACGGGGTGATTAAAGGAAAAACTAGATAGATCCACAATTTTAGGATCTAAATTTATGTGCCTTCATGGTTAGTCTGCATGGTTTAACAAACCATGCGCTGACCGTGAGTTAGCTTCTTCCTCGACAATCACTCCATGCACGGCTAGTCTGCACGGTTAAACAAACTATCTTCTACCCATGCATTAGCCACTACCTCCAAGACCAGCCTTGAATGGTTTGGATACATGGTTTAGGTAAACCGTACGCCTCCCGTGCGATGTCCATAACCCTTTATATTTCCTTAAAAGTCCACCCAAATGCACCCCAATCCACCTTTACCTTCTTGAACACCTCTAACACCATATTTTCTCAAAGGAATGGACCGGAGAGGTCCGGGCCATTGCATTAGATATATCACAAAACATTCTCATCCTCGAGAATCCAAAACCTACCTAAAGATAAAACGAACAGGGTCTGAACAACCACCCACAGAGATACCACTCAAAACAGAGCAAGCCACCAAAGCAACAATGGGAGCCATCTCATAAACATGAAAGTTTCAAAACCAAATTAGCTACAACGATATATGAAAAGAGTTATACATCCAAAAAACTCTGGGTACTGAGAATGTATCTGTGACTCACATTCCAAAGTACTCTCCTTCATGCCACTGTGTCACCACAAGACACGAACTAAGGGGATAGAAGACTCGCGCAACACCTTCTCCTTGTGGTCTTGGATCTCCACAGGTCGCTCCTCAAAGGTGGAATCATCATCAACATCGATATCTTCCAAATTGATGATGTGAGAGTTGTCATGAAGATAACAACGGAGCTGCGATACATGGAAAACATCATGTATTCGACTCATATGTGGGGGAAGTTCCAGTCGATACACCACAGATCCAACACGAGCTAACACCTCGATAGGCCCAAAAAACTGGGGAGAACACTTACTTCCATGGCCAAACCTTCGCTGCCCATAATGGGTAGTCACCTTCATAAACACATGATCTCCAACATTAAACTCCAAGGGTCTTCTTCTTTGATCAACATATGATTTCTGATGATGTTTCACTGCCTTATCCTCTCACAAATCACCTGAACCATCTCTGTTGTATTCTGCACTAGTTCCAGTCTGAGAATTGATGACTCTCCGACCCTAGTCTAGAACAATGGAGAATGAAAAGGTTGTCCAAACTAGGCTTCAAATAGCACCATACTGATGGTGGAGTGGAAACTATTACTGTTGGAAAACTCCACTAAGGGTAAGTGCCTCCCCCATGAACCTCCAAAATCAATAATACAAGAGCGCAACATGTCTTCAAGATTTTGGATGGTTTGCTCCATCTGACCATCTATTTGAGGATTAAAATTAGTGTTGAGGCATAGCTGAGAACCGAAAGCATGTTGGAGACCTCTCCATACCCTGGAGGAAAAATGAGGATCTCGGTCATAAATGATCGTCCTAGGGACTCCATGAAGTCTCACCACCTCCTGCAGATACTACCTCTACAAAACTTCCACTGATCTTGACTCCTTAATTCCTATAATGTGGTTTGATTTCATTAAACGATATAATACCACCCAAATAACATCATATCCTCCCAGAACTTGAGGTAAACCAGTAACAAAGTCCATTGAGATGTCCTCCCACTTGCACTGAGGAATATCTAATGGTTGGAGAAGACAACCAGGAACATGGTGTTCGTTCTTCACCTTCTGGAAGCCTAAACATAGAGACAAAAACTCTGAAACCACGCACTTCATCCCAGGACACCAAAAATGTCTCCTCAAGGATCGGTACATCTTTGTCGCACCAGGATGCACCGCTAAAGGAGAACCATGGAACTCTCCGAGGATCGTCTCCCGTATCTCCAAGGGAACAAAAAGCCTTCCATGATACAACACTCTGTGTTGTGCATCCTCAGACCAACCATCAGGGGCCTCACCACAAACAACTCCGTCTCTCCAGACCTCCACCTCATGATCCCCCAACAGGGACTCTTCTACCTTCTGCAACAGGGATGACGACCGTGTCAACTGAAAAAGACACCCTCTACCCCCAACTTCTCCCATATCAAGATGTAATGCTGATAGATCTTCCATTACTCTCCAGGAATCACCGGATTCACAAACAGCATCACTATGTGACTTTTGGCTCAGTTCATCAGCTACAACATTCCCTTTTCCAGGTGTATAAGATATTTCTAAGTCATATTCTGGCAAGAACTCCATCCACCGACGCTGTCGCAAGTTCAAGTCACGCTACGAGAAAACATACCTCAAACTCTTATGATCGGTGAAAAACAAAGCGCTCACCAATGAGGTAATTTCACTACAAATTCAGATCAAACACCTTGGATTCCAACTCAAGATCATGGGTGGAATAGTTGCGTTCATGGGGACGAAACTATCAAGACCCGTAAGAAATTACTGACCGATGTTTCATGAGAACATATCCTAACCCCAAATGTGAAGCATCACAGAAAACATCAAACTGAACTTCTTCAGCTAGATGAAAAAGAATTAGAGTACTTACCAACTTCTCCTTTAGATACTAGAAAGATATCTAACACTGATTAATCCATATGAACGCCTGATATTTCCTTGACAAATCTGTCAGAGGAGTCGCAACCCGTGATAAATTGTCTACGAACCTCCTGTACTAGCCTACGAGACCAATGAAACTTTGAACCTCTTACACTATCTTGGGAGCTTCCCAAGACACAACTGCTTCAATCTTTGATGGATCCACAGCTACTCCCTATTGGGACACAACATGCCCCAAGAAATGGACTTCTCGAGCCCAAAACTCAGACTTCTACAACTTCCTGAACAACTGATGTTGACGAAGAACTCCCAAAACAGCTCATAGATTCTCTGCATGCTCCTCTTCAGAAGTAGAGTACACAAGGATGTCGTTGATGAAACCCACCACGAACTTGTCCAGGAACACACAGATCACAACATTCATCAAACCCATGAACACGGCTGGAGCATTCATCATACCAAATGACATTTCAATGAACTCATAATTATCATGATGACTACGGAATGTAGTATTTGGGATATCCTCACCCTTTACACGCATTTGATGATATCTTTATCGCAAGTTGATCTTTGAGAACCAAATTGAACCCTTTAGTTGATCGAGTAAGTCATCAATCCATGGAAGAGGATAGTGATTATTTACTATCACTTTGTTTAAGCGACGATAATCGACACAGAACTACAATCTTATGTCGTCCTTCTTCACGAACAGAACTGGTGCACCCCATGGTGACACACTAGGTCGAACAAAACCACACTACAACAGACCATCAAGCTGTAAACGTATCTCTCGTAACTCAGAAGGTGACATCTTATATGGAGACATTGATATAGGAGACACTCCTTATTGTAGCTTGATCCCAAACTTGAACTCTCGTCGAGGGGGTAAAGCTACAACCTCTTCTTGAAAAACATCAGGGTACTCCTCTACGACCCTAGGAAATTCCATCTGCTAAACCTCTGAAGAACTCAACATCATCTTATCCACCAAGGACGATAAGGTTAGAATACACCTGTGACTCATCCGATGATCTCACTCACCAACAAAAACCATTGGCTCCCCATCCGCACCAAAGAAAATGTCCTTCTTCCTAAAGAAATCCACGATATCCTGCACCAAATACAACCAATACATGTTGAGGATGACATCATATGGTTGTATCCGTAAACATAGGAAATCTCCCCAAGAGTGGTGTTTCCCCAACAGTAGACCACAGTCTCTACATACTTCAAACAAGTTAGTTCGACCTCCAACTGTCATAGTCAACACCAAGGGCACTGGAAGCCTCTCTACCTCAAGTCCCAAAGGATGGACAAGGGTAGGTGATATGAAGGAGTGTGTCACTCCTGAATCAAACAAGGCATACACCAAGGTATAAAACAAGAAAATGGTACCTCTAATGACATCTGGTTTGTCTGGTTCTAGAAACTCTGGAGCATGAAGCTGACAACGAGCTCCTCCACGGCCTCTCTGACCCTGATGACAACCACCACCATGGCAGCGCTCTTCTCTCTGAGGACGGGGAGAACCATGGGGCTGTCCTCGGCCTTCCCCTTCTCCCCTCGAGTGAAATAAATCTGGTGCAACTGGCTACTACTACCTCAGATGGAACTTCCTCAAAGGAGGAACCTGGAGCATAGCGCCTGGTGCATGATGACCACTATGAAAGGTCGGGCACTCCCGCAGCTGATGGAAATGACCACCACAAGAAAAAAAGCCCATGATCCCTTGGCATGGGCCTGAGAGTTGCTACCTCCATAGAAATGAGATGTGAAGGGCTGGGACCTACCCCTGGCTGAACGGAAACTCTTCTACCCTGAAAACTAGGAACCCCGGACCACAACTCTGTTTCATGAGGAATCATGTTGATTCCCCTCTCATGATGATTCGATCCTGGCCAATTTCTTCTCAAAACCCACCGCCCTTGCTAGCACCTCGAGATATGTCTTCAGCACAAATGGGGTGACCTGGCGCTGGATCTCTGGACGCAAAGCCTCCTCAAAATGCCTCGCCCTGGCCTCCTCATCTGGTAACAAGTCTGAATCATTCCATAAAAGGCTCTTGAAACAGATTCTAAACTCTAGAATAGTGGAGATCCCCTATCGAAGGGTAAGAAGCTCCTGGAAACTGGATGCATTTTTAGTCGAGGAAAGGAACTCGACTCTGAACTTATCTCTGAACTTCTCCCATGAGATCGTTGACTCCTCACGATCCCTAAGGAAAAAGAACAACCAATACCTTTCTTATCCATGCAGCATCGTCACAGCTAAGAACACCCAGTGCTCCTTCCGATCAGGGATCAAACTGAAGCCTATCTCGACCTCCTCCAACCAGTGTTCTGTGACTTCATCTAAGACGGAGCCCTCATACATCTGCAGACACTGACGCTGAAACTCTCGGAGTGTCTTCCTCTAAGTGTCATCGTCGTCAACCTCTACCCTGTGATGACCTACTAGAACAACCTTCTAGACATCCTATACTCAACCCTGACAAGGACGTCGACCTGGAGCCATACCTAAAAAATAAAAAACAATTACATCTCGTAATCCTGGAATATGTAAGACTCAACATTAATTAATTAAATGTTTTCTTTTATTTGTTTTAGGTTAACCTATCCCAAGGTCTACCCATTCAAAAATAGGCACAACGAAGAATGATGCATGATCCTTTCTTAGGTCTCTACCCTGTAACAATTATCATCCTATTTAGTAGCCATTGCAAACATAAGGGTCCGTACATCAGATCATAGGGGTCCCTAAATGCCTATGTCTCAGCTGGTCTCTAGTGTTTACCTCACTTGATAAACATGAATGACATCGTTTCCCTACCAACCCAAGAAACCTCACTTGTGCCTAACTCCAAACTCCATAATATCCCTCAACCAAACCTTTGATACCTCTCTGTCCCGATCCCCTCCCCAAAAAGTGTACCCCTCATGGGACGACAATGTGGAAAGAGAGATAATGACCACCCGAGTCCCGCCTCAAGTAGGCCCTGGGTTGGCGACTAGCAACAAGGGTATAATAAACACACAAATGGGAGGCATTACCCTTTAAGAGAACACATGAAGAATAGAGAGATAAGATAGACACCAACCAACTCCAACTCACAACTGAAAAATATTTCATAAAACCAAGTACATATTTGAAATTCCATGAAAAAGTACTACAACTGAAAGGGAAAACTATAAGCACCCAAAAGAATGTTAAAATGGAATTAACCACAAGCCCAAACAGCTCCTCCAACCACAATCTAGAAGTAACAAGATTGATCTCCAACCTGCTCTAGGTGACCTAAAAAATAGTTTATATAAACGTAGGGTGAGTATAAGAGTATACTCAGTAGGATCCTCCCTGAAGCCTCTCATGCAAAAGTAAAGAAAGAATGCTAAAGCACAGTGAACAACAAGTGAAACTAACTCATCACCTATACAGGTATACTAAGTTCCCATCCTCACCATGGCTACTCTCACTATGTAACGCATACAAGAATATACCATATAGTAAAGAATATTGAGGGTACCCTACTACTACTTCCCCACTAGTTTTCCACTTTTCTCCAATGACATTATTCCTATGCATCTCTCTCCAAAGGATTTCCCGTATAAACATGGGATAAGCTCCACAATCTGCTCCACGTGCACCACAAAGGCCTGCCCGCAGACACCTGGGCGAAGCACCACACCATCCTCACAACCAAAAGTAACCAGGATGTTTTTTGGGATCCACCACAACTCGCATAACGTGTATCATACATCAGGTATTATACCTCAAGCCATTACAACCCATACACTGAGTAAGGATCCTCAAGCCATCACAGCCTATACACGTTACACCTATAGTATTCCATAAGATACTATATACAGAATATATGTGAGTGAAAAATCCACAAGCCATTACAGCCCTCCACACACATATATGGGGAAAACTAACCGATGTGCCTCATGGAACTAGTATCTATCAAGAGAAGAGAACAGGGACAAAGGGGGTAGTCATTCATTCATCCTCTCACTAGAATGTTGGGTAAAACACCCCCCTACAGCTCAGAATCCATGAGGTGTCAATTTCCCTTACTGACAAGGTGGAGTAGCGTATATAAACACAAAAAGTACAGAATATGTTATAACGCACAACCACACTATTGGCATAACCTAGTCTTAGACACAACTATAGCTATCATCTCTCAGACTCTTGGCTGCCACTTCTAAGACTAGGTATCCTATAAGAACACAACCATTTAAAGGGATTTATTAGATTACTTCCTTCCCTTTTTTATTAATTCCATTATATGTTAATTAATTCTTTATCCACTAATTAACCATGAATAATTTTTCACATTAAATCCCATTAACATCACATCCAAAAACCACTATCCCATCAAAAGTTCTCAATCTCACGATTAAGTTCAAACAAACTCCAACCCAATGGGTGAACATCATTTATTCAAAAATTAATTACAATATTACTTTCACATATCCCCAGGCATACTAGAGAAGAAACCTATGCTACTAAACACAAGGGGGATCAACACGGTGAGTAGACATACTACATATCGAGTCTTTGCCGCCTATAACAAGAGAGTAGAACCATTCTCCATTGAGAGGCTAAACACGGAAAGCACGTGGCATACCCCATGCTTCATTACCTCCTTTGGATGAAGGGTAAGCAAGACTGGCTTCCTTGAGAAGTGGGGAAAAGTAAAGTTGATAAACAACCAAGAATCAACAAACATCCAGCAATTAGAACCATCCCAATCCATCATCCACAGTGTCCTCCCTGACACCGACATGCATAAAACGATGTGTCTCGCCACTCTAGGCATCATCCGCTGCCAAAAACACAAGGCCACCCTGCCTCCACATATCACAACACCCCTCTAGGGTCACATCAAAACACAAGATATCATAACACCCCTCTAGGGTCACAACACAACACAAGAAGCAAGAAAACAACATTACAACAAATTGGGATCTTGGCCCTTTAACAAGGCACCCATCCTTCAAACAACAAACACTAACAGATTTCAGGTTTACCAACCAACTGAATTAAACACATCATCAGCCTCAATTGATTAACACCAAGTTAGAAAAACATCCACAATAACAACAACTGAATTCATTTACATGAATATTTATCTTTATCCAATTAATTATCAATTAATTTATGCTTCACGTTCATTATCAATTTCATCAAGAGCAACATGATAAAAAGAAAGGCATATATATCATACTATCCAACAAGTCAAGAGGTAAACTCTTATCACGGTACATAGCAACAACATGCGATCCAACAAATTCCTTTAATTCGGTTCAAGTATTTAGTTAGCTCAATTCCATTGTGATCCAAAGGCCAAATCATGATAACTATACAATTTCACATAGACAATTAGAGAATCCATGAATCCCCTACCTCAAGGGTTTTCGATGAAAACCACAACGGTCAATGAACTCCCAAGAAACTGGGCCGATCCTCCAGGAATACTCCTTAGATCTCCCATCCTAACACAACCAAGACCAAAACTCATCAGAATCAACATCCACGCACCGAGATCTACCAATAACATGTGTAGATCTAAGATCCTGAGTGAATAGGGGGTAGATCTATGAAACCAAACAGAAGGGTCAAATATCTCAAGAAACAGGCTTTGATTCGTGAAGAGAAGCCTCCGGATCGCCTCCAAAATGCTTGGGAGAGATTCTTCCACCTCGAAGGAAGGGTGATCCCGAGTTATGGATGATTAGGGGCTTAAACGTGGTGATTAAAGGAAAATCGAGTTAGATCCACAATTTTAAGATATAACTTTAAGTACCCACACGGTTAGTCCACACAGTTTAACAAACTGTGCGCTAACCGTGCATTAGCTTATGCCTCATCAATCACTCCTCACACGATTATTCTGCATGGTTAGACAAAACATGCACTAATTGTGTGTTAGCTACTGCCTCCCAGACCAGCCTTGCATGGTTTGGCTGCACAGTTTAGGGAAACCGTGCACCTCCCGTGTGAAGGCCATAACCAATTATATTTCCTTAAAAGTCCACCCAAACGCACCCCAAGCCACCTTGACCTTCTAGAACACCTCTAACACCATATTTTCACAAAGGAATGGACGGGAGAGGTCCGAGCCATTACAACGGCTATCAATTCAGACATCTTATAAATTTTATTTCATGAAAATTTGGTTTCCTTGTATTATTATTGTCACATATAATATTATTTTGGGTTTTAGTAAATGGATGGAACCTATATAAATCATGTTATTGATGAATGCATTGGAAAATGAAATGATTGTCCTCTTGAGAAACTAAATTATAATCGATCTTGAATAAAAATTGATGTTGCTATTCTAACACAACTATCACAAGATATGGATCACACTGAGCTTTTAAATGAGAAAGGGAGGGAAACATTTCTCTTGATTCATTCAGGAGGAAACTCCCAATTTCTTTTAGTCGGTCCACTGATCTACTAGTCACTATAAAATGGACCAGTACAAATAAAAGGATATATTACACATTCTACTTTCTAAAATATGATAATATTACTCCGTTTGTTTATCTTTTGGATGGTGATATAGATAAATGGTGGGATCAAATAAAGGACACAAAGCAATATAATGAAATACGTTGTATATATTGGGAAGAGTTTAGGAGATTATTTATTAATAATTATTTTCTACATAATATAAATATGAAAATTTATATGAAATTCAGTGATTTAATGTTGAAGTATTATGACTCCATTGGTAGTTATAAGAAATTTTTTACAAGACTTTTAATTTATGCTTTTGGTATTATCATTGAACTAAAATGTAAGGTTTATATATTATTCAGTTGCATAAAACCATATCTCATAAGGGATATAATAATAAGGGACATCAATAGATATAATGAAACTTTTAACGCACTATAATGTTGGAGATATATATTAAAATTACTCATCTATCTACTGGATTTTATAAGAAAATAAATATGGAATTCAATGGGAATTATAAAAACTATAGAGAGAAGGAGATGATCCTTCACTTATGTAGTATGTGTGGAAAGAAACTTATGATAAATATTCATTATGGAATTAAAAAATGATAGAAGTGTGTAATGAATGGTTATGGAAAAATATAATTCCAAATTGATGGGAAGTAGTTATAAAATGATGCGAATAAGGGGACATATCCTAGGAATGAACCAATCACACTCAAGTGATTTAAATGTGGGTATTGTGGGTATTGTTCTAACCAATTCCCAAATATAGAGGTTACCAGGAATAATATAACTACATTACCACATTAGTCTAGAGAGAAAGGGAAATATCATGTGATCAATATATCTTGTGAGGGGTAAGATAATGACATTGTAAAAGTTACATATATTATCAAATCTTGAACCAAAAATATCTTATTTGGTTCTATATCAACCAACTCTACTGTATTTGATGACTTTTCTAGAGGTATTAAATTACCATATTATAAATTGGATGTATTGTTAAAATTATTTTCACATAATGGTATGTTGATAACATCCCAAGTCTATGATTTTTCTATACTATATGTTTTTTGGAATGTATTTATTTAAGATATTTTCTTTCATCCACTAGTTTAATTTGATGGTTTTATCATATATTTTTTGTATTTTCATAAATCACACATCAATTTCCAGGTAAGTGATGTTCTATTTTACATTTTAAACAAAACTATTAACATCTACCAGTGTAATGGAAAAATAACTTCAGATGAGAATTACATCCATTGTAAGAATAATTATTATTATTAAAAATGGGAATTAATTTTATATGGTTTGGGAGAAACTCAACATCAAATATTTTATTATGGTATAGGATTTTATGGATATATCTCTACAAAATTTTACTTTTCGTCCAAAAATGGGAATTTTTATTTTTCTATATAACTCAATCCTAGTGCTACAAATATGTCTAGAACTCTATATAGAATTGACCCAATTAACATGATTTAATTGGTGAATTAATTATCATAGAATCATCATAAAAGGATTCATTTGTCTAGGTGAATCAGTATGGGGTTAACTTTTTCTATTATTTTTTTAAAATGATTCATCAATGTGGTTCTTAATTTATTATCTTTAATTTAACAAGAACCATGTCATGAACATGTATTATATACCTTGTATTAATGACATGTATGATCGACTGTGTGATGCTCAATAATTTTCCATGATTGAAAATCACTCTGGATATAATCAATTGAGGGTCAATATGGAGAATATTCAGAATAAAATATTTCATACAGGTCATGAAAACTATTAATTTATAGTGAATCTATTTGGTCTTACTAATTCCTAAAATAATTTCATTTAATTAATTGATATAGTATTTAGAGAAAACATTGATCTGTTAGTGTTATTTTTTATAGATTATATCCTTATTTATTCGAAGATAAATGTAGATAATAAAGATCATATGAGGATTGGGTTGAAGACATAGATAATGGATAAGATTTATGAAAAATTAATGAAGAGACAATTTTTTCTTTAGAAAGTTTAATTCATGTGTTTATATAATCTCAATTTAGAGTATTTCATTAGACCCTTCAAAGACAATAGATATTGAGAATTGGACCAAACTAACTACTATTAATGAGATCCATGGTTTTCTTGGTTTGTCCGGATATTATAGATTCTTAGTGGTGAATTTTTTACGGCTATAAAATCCACTGAACAAGTTATCTAGGTTGGAAGACAAGATCCTTTGGATGGATGAATGTTATTATATTTTTAGGAAATAATTTGAATTCTAGTTAGTTACTTATGCTTCTACTATGCTATAGTGTAGAAGGGTTTGGGATAAATTTTGATGAATAAAACAATTTATTGAGATGTTTCTCATATATAATGGTATTGTTATTGATTACACCTCACAATATTGATGGTTCAAGAACAAAATTACTCTGTACATGATTTAGAGTTATATGTGGTAAAGTTTCACTAATGATATGTATGAGTTATAGTTACATTTAAAGGTATGAAATATATATTAATCACAATATCTTAAAGTAACTTTTTTCTCAAAATGAGTTAAACATGTGCCTATGAATATGTTAGGAGATGATAAATTATTACGACTGCTTAAAACATTACCACCATTTTTATGAGGACAAAGTGGATATTCTATTGTCCAAAAGGATCATGCTATATTTTCTTTTATGAGAATAAAAAATGATATGATATTTATGGACATAAAAGGGATGTATATTGTAATATTTAATAATGCAGAGAAATAACATATTTCCCAAAAATGTTGTCATCTATTTATCAAAGTAAATATTAATGAGGATCATATGGAAAATGTAGAATTTCAAAATGAAGTTAAGAAATGTTGTGGTGGTCAACCATTATAATGATGAAGTAATATAATTTCAAAACTATGAATGTTTCCCTTTAGTCCGAGATTGGAGAAGGAGCTAATGAGTAAATCCCATTTTTCTTAATTTTATATTCTTGTTGGAAGTGAAATTATGTAGAGATATTTGAATGAGTATTTCTTGTTGGAAAGAATCAAAAGTTATATTATAGAGTATATTGTAGGTTTATTGGTATATTTGGAAGTTTATGTTGAGATATAGAAGTCTAAGGGGACGTTTTAACCATTACTGACACCGTAAAGGAAATGTGAAAACATTACCACGGATTTCATTGGTAGACTCCCCAAAACATCTATGGTGCCTTCTGATATCTCATTTGAATTCAATCCTCCCTTGAATTCATCATAATTAAATGAAATTAGAGGTTATTTACACCAAGATCAACATAGATGGTTATAAATTAAGGATGTGATAATATTTCATGGTGTACAACTAACAATTTTTTCTGATTGGGATATGTGGTTTACCTCAATGTTTGGGAGAATTATTTATCATTACCTAGATAAAGAGTTTTGTTTCCGCACATTATATCATCCTTTGATAGATAGTTAGCCCGATATGAATATTAAAACACTACAACACATGTTGATATAATTATCTATGGATTTCAATGGTGGTTTGGATCAACACCTTCCATTGGTATAATTTTCATAACATAATATCTCTCACTCCAAATTTTAGATGTATCCTTATGAATACTTCTATTATAGGAAGTACATAACTCCAAAATATTATAATGATGATATAGAAAGGAAGTTATTTTGACCTAATCAAGTTAATGAAATGATGGATAAGGATATATCTATTCACAACATATAAGAAGATCTTAGGGTCAACAAAATGTTATAGTATCGATTGTTAGAAGCATTTAGAGTTTTACGTTATTTAAAACTCATTCCAATGAATATTTCCTTGGAATTGGTTGATGATATTTATAAACAGTTCAATATAACCCTAGGTATATTAGAACTTATGAAAAAAAATTCATATCATTATTGTACCTTTTCGATTGGTGATTCCATTAAATCTCTCTCAAGTTGTTGATGTGTACCCTATATATATCATAAATAAGTACATACCCAATATTTCAGAAGAAAAAACTCATAGGGTTGAACAATAAAGAACGTTAATTTTTAATGAGAATAATTGGTAATGATTTTTGATCCTCGATAAAAAGTTTTATAAAACAAGAACACTAAACTGATCAATTTTTTATTGGTAAACCACTAGTTCATGGATGATATGCGGTATCCTGTGGATATGATGAGGCTGAGGTATCCATTTTTTTCTAACAGATGAATTTAAATTTAAGGGATAAGTTATTTTAAGGGGGTACAGTTTAACATCCTGAAATATTAATATTTTTTTCAATATATACAATATTTCATTGATAGTTTTCGTTACACAGAACACATAGTTTAATTGAACTACTATATACTTTTAAATTGTTATTATCTCTTACTAATTAGATCATTTAGTTTGAATAATTCTATTAAAATTATGATGATATATATTTTATACATATATAAAACCAATTCACTTCATAATAATAAGTTTTAAAAAAATATGTATCATTTTATAATAAAGTAGTGGTTTTTCTAAAAAAACAATTTTTTATGTGAGCCATGTATTTTTATAATCATAAATTAAATTTATTGATATTAATGAATTTTTTTAATTGAATTTATATATTATATATTCAATAAAATTTTTAAAAATTAATATAATATATTTTTAATCAATTAGATATGAATAAATCCAGTTTTAAGCTCAATTGTTTTGCTAAAATGTAGTTTTCATCTCATTTTTCACACATCATTGAAAATTTAATTCATTCATTTATAGTAATATAATAATATATAATTAATTAATTATTAATAATTTAGTGGTGAATTTTTATAAATTGTCTTGTTTCATTTTTTGTCTTTATGAATAGTAACTGTGGTAAAAGTTTATCACCCCAGTAAATGATAAATTAGTTAAATATAGATTAAAAATAATTGATAATATCATAATACATCATCATAATTATTATTTAATTAAGTAAATTTGACCATTATAACATTATTATTGTATTTTATTAGTTTATTAGACATTTTTCTTTGAAAATTAATTGTACATTACTTAAATAAAAAAAGATAATAAAAATGACGCACTTTTAGTTTTAAATATCATCTATATGTTCACAAATAGAAGAAAACTAGTCAAGAATTAATATTAATATTACTTTTCTGAATAAATAAATTATTTTTATTTTGATAATTTATTTATAAATTTAATGAATTATATTTACCCTAAAATTCCACACAATTCTAAAACAACATTTATAAAATTAATGGATCAATAACATAATTATGATTGAGAATATTGAAAGTGATATAATTTGAGTAAATGAAACGATTAAAATATTTTTACTAGTGATAATAAAATTTAATTTTTATTTTAAAAGGTTATATTTTGATTTTGATCTTCACATTATACCTCTTAAATTAAATTAATTTCATAGTATCAAAATTTTAAATATTGATATTTTTTTTAAAATATGTTTTCAAAATTAATTAATAATTATAATATTTTTTTAACAATGAACGGGGAAAATTATATTGTCTTAAATGTTATAACCATTCCATTTATGGGCCAATTTTTACCTAAAAAGTAACAAAACATTAATATTAGATTGTTGTTTCCATATTTAAATGTATAATTGTTTATTCTCATGTTTAATAAAGAAGTTAACTTATAAAATGACACAAAAAATGGTATAAATTATACTATTTGGTGGTATTAAAACTCAAATCATACATATTATTTTAATATATGTCCAGTCAGAGGATTTTTTATTGAGCCTAAATTTATTATTTTTTAGTCTTTTTTGGAATTCCATAATTTTTCATGACATAAATTATCAAATGGACCCTCATCCATCACTTTTTTACACCACATTTATCCTTATATATTTACCAAAATCTTCCAATATTTCTTATAATCTTCTCTATTAACATTCTAGAAGATTTTTTCTTCCCAAAATACCAAAAAAAAGATCCCTTTATAAAATATGTAAGTGTGTCGTTCCAAAAAAGAATCAATCTCCCTAACAAATTGCTATATTTTTATTCTCTTTATTAACTTCTGTAAATATATTTTATTTTTCATAAAATATTAAAATATTAGTAATAAATATTATTTAATGTTATTATTATTGTTCAAAAAATATTTTAAACTCTCTTTTATATCAAATGAAATTTTAATGTATCAGTCATGCATATGTACAACTTACTACCTCCACATAGTGATATAATTCATTTATTCAGTAAAATAAATTATTCTGGGGTATTACGATGTGTTTTATATTTATAGAAGATATTAATGGCAAAATTATAGATATGTAATGATTGTATATTTTACGAATTATAATCATCCAATCCTTTTGCAAATGGTTACATCATTTTTTCATATGTATGGCTAGTACATCCATAAAGAAATGTGATATTTTTAATTTATATATTAAATGGATGGAAATGATTATGTATTTTAAAAAAATATAATATATAATATATAATAATTAAAATTAAAATAATAATTAATTTTTATCACAGTTTCATTGTATCCACTGTAAAATTCAAACATCATTCATTCGTACGTATGACTTATCATATTCACAATCTGTGTAATTCATATTAATATCCCAAAAATTTATTTTCTACTATAAATATGTTAATAATTTATATATATATTTATTTATTTATTTATTTATTTAATTGTTAATATTATGGGTATCATGGAACAAAGATAATTTACAAGTAAAAGAACCACTGAACTAAAATACTAAGGATAAATGAAATTGTTAAATCTGGAAAAAGTGATGTTAATAAGTAATGATTAGTAAAAATGGTATTTGAAGGATATAAATGGATCATATATGATATTATATGTGTTAAAATGAATCACATATATAATTATAATATATTAATAATTATTATACATGAGGACAGAGTGATTTCTGTTCAAGGTAAACTTGATGTAATGGTTATATGTTATCATCTCATTGTTTCTCATGATTATTTGTGATTATGTTTTCAATGAGTAAATATTATTATGTATCTCTCAAAAAATAAATTAATTTCCTTATCCAATATTTATTTCTTGAAAATAAATTTTTCCATTCATTTTCATCACCATAAATACTCACGAGTCAAAAAAAAATTTAATGAAAATCGACATAATTTCTCTCTTCGATAAAAATAATTTCCTTCATATCCATGATTGAAAAAATGTATAAAATAATGTTTTTACTATTATCCTAATATATTTTATTGTAATCATTACCCAATATATAAATTTTCACTATACAGTTTTAATGAAATGTTATTTTTATTTTCAAAGAAATGTAATTTGTGACGTTTCTAATAAAAGTTAAGATAAGTTTTTTAAAATTTTTTGCAAATTAAGTAGATAATACCTTAATCATGAATAATTTCATATTTGAATCATCCTTTATAACATTACATGGTAATTTTTTAGGAAAATTAATTCCTTTATATTTGATCTATTTTTAATTAAATCATTTCAAAATAGAATGTTCTTTTACCCAAGAATGTTTTAATGATATTATAATAGTATTTTTAATCACCAATGACAAAAACCAAATATTTAGTATACAATTTACTATGGATATGATATAATTAAACCACCAATATTCTTCTCTTATATTTTTTATGAATATTGTAACAAGATTTCATTGAATCATGTTTCTTTTCCATGCATTATGTTATGATGAAATGTTGAAATGTTCTGACACGCAATTATTTTCCATGGGTTTTGATATGTTGAAATGATTATGAACCCCATTTATTTTCACGGGTTCTATTACGATAAATTATTTATTCTTTTTTGGGAAAAAATATATATGATTTTCATTATGTGATATATGGGACCTATATATCTCTCCAATTCATTGGAAATATATTAATATATTATAATATAAAAATGATAGGAATGGGGAGTGGACCTAATTTAGTAAGTTAATATTTCCAATATGATAGTGTATGGGGTGGACCTTGAATAATATGATGGTTTGGCGAGTGGACCCATTAAATTATGATAGCATTGTAAATGATCCTTGACTAATGTGGATTTTATTTTCTGTAATTATGAGTATTCTATAAATCACTATTTTATTCATATGTTATGATTTCATGGTTTATGTTAATTAATTCCATTTTGAATAATGTCCTATAAACATTCAATATTTATTCAATTAATCATGATTATGATCTATGATATGTAGGGAATGGTTTTAAAGTATTAATATCATTTACATATACACTTTTCTAATGTTAATTTTATATTACCATTGATATCTCCCATGTTTAGGCATTTGATATTACCCCTATAATTAATTTTCATTCCCCATTTTATGAATAATGATATAAAGTATGATATTTTTAAGAAGGGTGATAGTTATGAATATCTTTATGATAGATGATGTAGAACTATTATGAACTAGTTTTTTATATTCTCATATTTCCCATGATACTATACACATACAATTATTACATCGAATTCTATGTAATGTTATGAATATTAATCTATTTCAGTTTAATATCTATATATTCAAAGAATGGGTCTCTATATTTAATTTTTATTAGAATTAGATGATCAGTAGAAAGGTGTTAAACCAATATCTTAAATTTAAATTTTATAAAGAAACAAGGATTATTAAATTATATAATGTGTGATTTTTTTATGAACTCATTTCAGTGTTGTCATATGTCTATTATCATATTATAACATATTAACCAATTTGATAATAGTTTATGCGATATAGTCTCTTCTGGGTGATATTGAAATTATTAAGTATTTAAATGAATAGTTTTAAGCTAATATTGTTAGATAAAGTGGGTGATTGACATGAACTCTTATTAACCATGGAATGGTATGAGTTAAATGATAATTTTTGTGAAATAGAGATTATTATTTATGGATCAATGTGATTATAATGGAATAATGAAATTTCTTCAACTGTAGGAAGTACGAAACCATTGATATAGTAAATATTGTGATAGAAATATCTACATTACGTAATTGGTGGTAGTGACTTTAAATTGGATGTTAATAAGGCCTATAGCCTTAAAAAATCTATTGGGATATGTTTTTAGGAAAATGGATTGTAAATGGTAAAGATCATGAGGTGAGTTTAGTGGAAGGGATCTATATGGATATAACAAGTGATACTCTTGAGTAAAATTGTATGATAAATTAATAAAAATAAAAAGGATGAGTTTTTTATTGTAAAAAAGGATATCATATCTTAGTGAGAACAAAGTAGATTGATTGAGTATTTAGAGACCATTAGAAATAATTTATTCAATATTAGTGGTGGTATGTGTAGAAAAAACATAAGGATGGTGTTTCAAGTAACATTCCAGTTCTCAGATGAAAGAGAATTTGATACCTCATCTGTGTAAGAAATACCCTAGTATGGTTATCTTATCATTATTATCATGTTTCTTCTATATGATTGGTATCTAGACATTGTGAGTTGTGGTATATCAGCCTGCGATTTTGACCACATGTGAGTTTTTGTAAATTTCCTAGTTTGATCGTATATTTTAGATAATTTCTTTAAAATTTGGTTGTTTGGATGACATTTACAATATAAAAAGGATTTATGAGAAGGATTGAGACATTTTTGTCACTATTAAACTTTTAAACATATATATTTTATGAATTATTTGTATAACACCAAGGGATGTGTGATCTAGTATAGATAATTGAAATCTACTATTGGAGGATGACAACTATGAATTGGAAATTTATTATTATCAGTAAGAGTGTAACATTGTCTTTGACATAGTGTATTTAGATAAAAATTATTCTTTTGGGTAATAGAAATTTTAGAGATAGTCAGTGTAAAGCAGTATTGACTGCCATGTTTCATGAATGATCAGGGATGATGAGATGGATTTTTTAATGCATATAAATTTAGGGACAATGATAATTTATAATAGGATATATCAAGGTGTTCTTAATGTTGGAATAGATTTACTAGTTTTAATATATTAGATATTTTATATGTGTGACATATTTCTTTCAGATGTCCTGGTTTAGAATCCTGATATATTTGTCAATTATCAATGTAGATTATGGGAGGTGTATATGTATGGTTCTTGGGGATGCATATTTTTCATTTGGGGAGTTTATAAAAACCAATACTTGTATGAGTTGGTGGATTAAAAGAATTTTCACATTTCTATATATGTATATTTTCTGAAAATTTTAATTTTTGTATTTTAACTAAGAATATTGATTGCTAGAAATTTTTTAACTAATTTAATGATGGATATACATATGGTTGTTTTTTATATGAAAAATAACTTGAATTAATTTTTTGGAGTTGAAGGGATTTTATGGTAAATAGTGGTAGAATTAATTATCATCATGTACCCAAATTAATTAAATCATGTTCGTGATGGATAACATTGGGTTTGTATTCCTATGGGTTTGATAATGGGTGATTGGTGCACTTGAATGAAGAACCTACAATTTTACCAGGTATCCAGTTAAAATAAACTATTTACTTGGTAGAACCAACCAAATTTCTTGTAAATAGAGGAATTTTGGGAATATAAATGGTTAAATTTTAAAAACCCTTTAGGTTTAATCCTCCTCCAAATATCAACCATGAGTTATCCAACCCTAATTTCTATCTCAATATATCCCCATTTCACCTCCTCAATTATTGTTGTTGGGAGTTATCTTACATCGATGGAGGTTGGGTTCAATTTACATCATTATATCATTTATCGTCTTTTCCATTATATTTGATTTTACATGAGTAAATTTTTTAATTTTGTTCATATTATATGGAATCATGGTCTAGTAGAGTAGAATCATTGGTGTTTTCACTCATAGTGGAAAATGATGCTTTAGGAGGAAGAAAATACATGGTTCTGTGTATTTTCATGAGATTTAAGACATTACATTAAATTTTTATTGGATACATGTGAAAAGGGGTATTAATTTGGAGGATAATTGATATTAGATGATTGGGATTTTTATAGAAATATATTATAGGGTGCATGTAACAACCCAAAATGGGTCAACTAAACCATCAAGCAGACCCCACTGTCACATAGTGTGGTATAACAAAGATAATATAAAGAAGTATTAAATATAATCAGAACTTGACATACACGTAGAGTACAAAAAGGATGATTGTGATATAAAAATTATTATAAAACCAAAAAAATAATGCTAAACCAAAAAAAGTATAACCAAACGAACCCAAGAAGTCTCTGTGTGACCAATCATCACCAGCTAACCATCCTACTAAAATGGCATTGACAATGAGGGGAATCAACATGATATAAAATCCCCTTTTCTTTACCGAGATCATGTAATCAAAAATCTAAAAATTATAAAAGAAATATATATGGTGTTAAAAAAATTCCTAGTTGGATTCCACGTAATATTCCATAAAATTTTTAGTAAATTCAATTTAGCATTTCTATAATCTAAAATAGAAATAGTTGTGAAATTGTTCTCATAAATCCACACCGATTTGAATATTATATAATTTGTTTTTCATAAAATCTTTTCATTTAAATAGAGTTATGAATATTAAAATTATTAGTGATATAAGTGGTATGAATATCCATACACCTTATGTTCATAAAGTAAACACATATCCATGACATAATCCATCATGTGAAACAATGTGATATAACCCCATGTGAAAACACATAAGAAACAATTGCACATGATACTCATTCCAGTTAGTGAAGAATCCATATGTGAGTCTAGGGGAAATAAGATCAAATAAAGGTAGAGGAATATTTCTGGGTTACTGTGGTAGTACTGTAGTAGGTATTGTAGCAGGTACTGTAGTAGGAACTTTAGCAGGTACTTTTTGGAACTGTAGTAGCCGAGGCTATTCTCTCGTTTGGGCCTTCGAGCCACCGATTTGTTCCATGAGTCCTTTAAGGCCATCCGTCCACCCAGGCCATCCGGCCACCTAGGCCATCGAGTCAATAAGGCCTTTGGGCCACCTCAAGGCCTTTGGGACATCTTAAGTGCAGATGCAAACGAGAAAACCTACAATGAACAATATCTAGAAGGAGGATGAGAAAGAATATTTCACTATATCAGAATTTAACCATATTGTATGAATGAGATGGTATTGAAACTATTATCGGGACAATCCTTTTCATGCATGGAAAAGCCTATCCGAACAGCCTTGTGAAAGTGGAGAGATGATTTCACAATAAAGATGCCATGGAGGATAATATCCAAGTAGTTATTGTAGGTTTTATGTAACGTTTGTATCCTAGGGGAAATAAATTCCCCTATGGCTTATAAGCCTTGTAATAATTACGCCTACGGGCTTTGTGGGGGTTCCTCCTCACACAATGAGAGGTGTATTAACAAAAATAAATAAAAATGAAGGCCTTCAGACCATTAGAAGCTGAGAAAAATTGGTAAAAATCATTCATGTGATAGAAAACCCATAAATGGAAAACAAAAAAAATATGTGTTCCTATACTATAAGAATATATACTAGACACAAGATAATCCTACACAAGGAATATGTTGTCACAAATAGATATTGATCCTTTCCACGGTCTGTCAATATCACATAACCTCTAGTGGAATTACATAATGTATGAGTGATATGTATGTTCTCTAGACACCCAAGGATCCAAATGTTGTAAGATTTTAAAAATCCTTTTTTAACACCTAAAAAAATTTTATAAGACATTATCAATTCTAATACAATCCTCTTTGGTATTTTAAAACCCATTTTCAAACTAAAACTATCATTCAAGTATTTAATCAAACTCTTGGTTGGATGAAATTTGGTTTTAATGATATTAAACTTCAAATATGTCATCCATTACATGAAATAATTGTTAACCACAAATAAATTCAGCTCAATTACTAATCTAATAAATTTTAGATGAATGATAAGAAATTTATATAATTAACCCATTGTAAAAAAACACCAACCTCAAGAATGGGGGTGGAATTATTTTCTATCAAAAATGGAGATCATGTAAGAGTAGATCGGGTCCTTCTGATCCTAAGTCAACAAGAAACACATTAATATACTATCATTCCCCTTATACATATAATACATATCCCAATTAAACTCCAACAATACAACAGGATAAGAGACCTAGTAATGATCAATAATGAAAAGTTCAACTTGATCAATAATGTAATATAACGAGTGATGATCCATCAAGAACAAATGAAATTCAATAAAATTCCCATTATAGAAACATAATGATCAATGAGGAGGGATAAGTTCAAAAAATATGTGACTTTGTGGTCATTATAGGAAATAGCATGGTATTTTTTATTTTTAAATAAAATGTTGAGATATAAAAAATTGCATGCATGGGTTAATGTGGAGTCCACACCATTATGTGTATCTATGATATCTAACTATGATCCCCATACAAAGACTTTAATTGGGGTAAATTTTTTGGATTAATTATTAATTTAACCGTGTTCCAACCACGCATAACCCCTCTTTATAGGGTTGTATATTTTAGAAGGATGCTTTCATAGTTTGGAAAAATTGTGCAACCCTTCCATTAAACCAGGCATAGCCACACATTTTCATTGGACAAACCACATGAATTTCCTTAGCCATGTACCAACCATGAAAACCCCCAAGGAAATCCAATATTCTTTAAAAAATTATAAAAACAACCACATATTTAGATCTGACCATAGAAAGGTCAAGACAATAGTAAATGAGTACCTTTATTATTGTAATGGAACATTACAATCTCCCCACCATAATGGATTTCAATATAAACACACACAAAATAATTCCACTTCTTCCACATCAAATATTACTACTCCCACGTATCATGGATATCTTATAGGAACTTCCATAATACTTAGACCATGGTAATCCGTATACTCTGTATTACTTTATCATGGCGATCCAATATTGGAAGTATTTTCCCAATAATGGTGGTATTTATCTGAAGATCAAAATCATCCCATTGAATCATAGGGGAGGGATCCAGGTAATATGTATTCATCTAATAAATAGTAAACACGTCATGTATTATTTTCAAACAAGACAGTAAGTATAACAAATATTTCACATATTCTATTAACTTCACAATATCAAAGCCTCCAAAAAACCATGGTTCCATCATAACCTACTTCCCAACTGATTATTTCATAAGAAAGGTGAGACCCTATGAAAAAAACTACATAAAACTATATTAATAAATAAATATATCAAACAAAAAATTTTGTAAAGCTCTGTGTGGTGAAAAAACTATTCCAAATCAACTGCACCTTTTCTATCATATCCTAAATGAGAGTCGACCAAAATAAGGGCCATTATCCCTACTATTATTATAACAAGGTCGTTCTACCTAGACTTCCATATAATTATTAAAAGGGAAAATTATTTAACAAACTATAATAATTATTGCTACAATATAATTTGACCAGGAGTATATTAATTTCTAAATAGACACCAAAATCAAGAACATAAGCACCGAGAACATCCACATGAAATTTTAAATATCACTCTATCGTTTTATCTTTTTGTAGATGATATGTTATTAAAAATTCAATAAATTAACTCATAAAAGTTTTTCAATAATTTCTAGAAACATGATTCAAACCTTAGGTCCCTGTCATATACAATCCCAGAGGTAACCACATGATGTATCACAATCTACGAATCATACAAGACTCTTAGCTATTCTACATCCATCATCTCCTTTATAGGTAATAAATTTATTGATTTTGTATGTAAATAAATGAAAATTAAAAGAACATATTTCCAACAATGTGTCCATAAAAATGATGATTTCCATTGAAATATCATCCATTATCTATACTAGAATGGGTAAAGGATCCAATATATGAGTTGTTCTATAATGTTTCACCTTAATTCATAGAGAACTGAGGAACTGTGATACTAAATCAACAATAGAACACCTCATTACCATACACCAATACTAATTTCACAAAAAATGGTAAATCATAGTATCCAATGGTATACATGAAAACTCTATTAGGGTCCACTATCCATCAACTCGTATAAAGAGAAATCTGAATGACCAACCTACTACAGAAACAAAAGGATACACTAGGAGATTGATTCCTCTCACCTGAGGTATCCCCACCACAAAATATTTCATTAAATAATTCACACTCAATTTCTATCATCCAATCGAGCTAAACTCACTCATAAAAAACAATTCATCTATTATCGATGCCTAAAAAACCTATCCACAGACCCTTTTTACTCCCAATTTCATCTAAAAAATACTCATTAGAGATCAGTCCTCCACCAATTCCTTTATGGATTATGTTTTTCAATTTTCATCTCAATACACCAAAAATATGATTTACATTACAAGGAATATATGAAATAACAAAATAAAATGTCTAAATAACTCCACCTAGTGTGTCTATCACATGATTAGGACCCCTAACAAAATACATAAATTTTATGATCTTATGGTCAAAATACAATATATATATCCCAAAAAATACATAGTGAATCAACATTTTCAGTGCATTCCTAAATGGTTCATACTCAATATCTGGGGTATGGTACTTCATATCTTGACTGAATAACTAGTGTGATCCATAGGCCACCACTTGTTTCCCAAAAATAATGACACAAGAAAACCCCATACCAAAAGCATAAAATAATTGAACTCGGTTCTGAAAGAATAAAAATATTCAATGAATTAAAAATACCATTTAGTTCTTCAAAGGATATATGAAATTATTAACAAAACTAATATACTAAAATGATTTGATTTAATGATGTAATTGAAGATACCATCTTGGTGAAATCCTGATAAAACAATCTATAGTAACCTAATAAACCTATGAATATCTCAATCTCAAATAAATTTATGGGATTCCCATATGATATAACAACTTATATATTTTTTATAATCCATAGAGACACCCCTCTTTGATATGAAATTCTTGAGAATTTGTTTTTCATAGATTGAAAACTCACATTCAGCAAGCTAAAATCAAAGATAATGTTCCATTAAGGAACAATTAATGATAATAATATGTCTATATTCTCCACCTATGACTTATATTATTCCAAAATATCATACAAAAACATTGAAAAAATTTATTCAATGAACTGATTAATGATTCTTTTAGTCAAATTCATAATCACCTAACAAGTGTTAGTGAGACAAAATGTCATAACTAGAAACCTTAAATTTTCATAATAGTTCTTAAATGTCTCAATAATTATATTATTCATAAACTCTAATCAGGTGATAACATGAAAAATTGTCCATCATTGAAATACAACAAGCCCCTCCACAATGGATAAAAAGGTCATGAATCCTCAGAATGGGATATAAGTTCTTAATAGTCACCCATGTTGACATTAAATAATCTATAAAAGGTTCTAGACTTCATTATTCCTTCCAATAAAATAGAATAGTAGAATCCCAAATTGAAACACTATGAAAAATAAACCCCTTTCCCTCAATTTCGTCATGATAAAAATAATGTTCCATCAACACAAGTGGTTCCATGTGATAAGATCGCTAAGATATGATCATTGTACCAGGGAAAAATTCATTGGTAAAATTGACAACCCAATATTGTGGAAAATAGGAAATTAATACAGAAATTCCACATGGTATGAACACATTGCGACATGAAGATGAATTCCTGAAAATTTGTCAATAAAATCAATATACATCTATGACAACTAGAATTTGACTACCCCAGAATATAGAACAATAAGACTCACCTTTCTTGATCTTGTATCACACATACTATGAAAACATTTGTGACCCCATAGGAAGAGAATATATAAACATGAATGCAATAACAATATATCATGGACATAACAATTATAAGTTAATCCATTCAAAGTATCAAGTCAAATATGTAAATATAAAGAACAAAAAAGATACATATAACCTTATATTCCACTACTATCACCTGGCATGTAGGACACTTGAAACCTAAAGGTGTGGAAATATTTAATACATACATCTGTTGGTGGGTCTAATTTCCGTGAAAAGGGGGATGTTCTTATGTCTATGGAAATTTAAGTTTCACTTACTAACCCTGATTTGGAAGTAATATCCTATGAGAAATTATCGAATAAACATAAAACAATTACCCATAATTGTTTTGAGAAAAATTATATAATCATCGGACCAACTTCAAGAATTAATGTTAATGAATTTAAATAATCATAATTTAAAGAAATATGAATTATTCTAATTAAAATTAAAACATTAAAAAGGAGATGGTTCATTTATATAAACTCCACATATAGTCCATTTAATTAACTCGAAACTGTGTGCCTCAAAATTGGAATAACTTTTCCAACCACCCATGGTAACTCATGTTCAAACACTATTGTTAGATGGCCAGGAACCAACCCATGCTAACTACCTAATTTTTGAAAATCCTAATACATACTTACCCAAGAAAGAGAAGAAAATAAGGATATGTTATCATTATTTGGGATAAGAATTCACTCTAAAATAAATCTATAATGAAACATCTAGGGTTGACTAATCTATCCACATGAATCGGACATCACATGGTGAGGTATAAATATTATAGAGGAATCAGGTCTTTAATATAAAAAAACTTGACATAAAAATAGTTTAAAATTTGAAGAAATAGAAAAAAATTATCCATATAAAAAATTAAAATTGGATAAAATATTAATGCATAACTAAATGAAACAAAAAATTCTCAATTTGACAAAACGTCACTAAAAACTATCCCACTATTAAGGCTCTATCAATAAAAGAAACCCAAATTCCACATGATTCACATAGTTTTTCCTAGATACTATATTACAAAATCTAAAACATCCTAATTAAAATATTATGGTGAAAGAAAAAAATACCTATATGATACAATATTAGTATTTATACATTTTATAACAAAAAGTATTCAATAGTTATATCTTTTAATAAAATTATACTGGATTTTCATAAGTCCGGATCATTTTTTAAATTACATCCCTTGGTATTCATAAAATATATCCATATTCATAAATCAAAGATTATGAAATATATAAATTAAAAAAAATTGGAATGAATATAAAAACACTATAAGGTAATAAAGTAAACACATATCCATGAAATAAACAATAATTCCTAACCAAGTGACACAACCTCATGTGAAAACATGTGAGTTACAATACATGAAAAAAATAAATCATGAAATAAATAAACCATATAAGAAAATATATATTGTACTAGGACCCATCCTATATTAAAAATCACTTGACAATAAATAATCCTGAATTGGGAATTTCTTTGGACCAAACAATATTGGGTCCAACCATAGTCTGTTGATATCACAAAACCTCTAGTGGAATTACTCCCACTACATGTGATATGTATATTCCTGATATACCCATGGTTCCCAATTCAAAAAGCTTATAAAAATGGATTTAAAAACCATTATAACAATTTGTAAAAAAAATTAACATATAATCCATTGTACCTAGGTGTTTTTTAAACCAATTTCTCAATAAAAACATCATACAATACACTAACAAAACAATTGGTGTACAAAACATGATTTAAAAAACCACTTTAAAAAATGTATCATTCCATGAAATACAATGAAACCAAAAATAACATAAATTAAATGATTAACACAATTTAATTTCACATGAAAAAAATCTATTTGTATAGTGAAACCATTTTATAGAAACTCTTACATCAAGAATATATGTATAATTATACACCATAAACAAAGGTGATCGACAAAGAATAAATTAGATCCTATTGATCCTAAATCAATAAGAAACAAATTAATCCCCTATAAAACTCATAATATCTAGTATACATAAACCCTTGAGATTCTAACTCGATAATGGGGGAAGATATATTGAATATATCTAAAAATACTTCAATAAACCAGATCAATAACACAAAATACATTGTGTTGATCTTTTAGGACCGAAGCATAATCACTATGAATCATAATAGAAAATCCACTAGATAACTAGGTAAGTATTATTAAGATAAACTATGGGGTTATGTGGTCATTATAGGTCAAAAAATAATCCTATGGATCTTTGAATCAATTTTTTGGTGTATTAAAAACTGAACACAAGGTTATCTGAGTAGGCTACATGGTTTAGTGTAATTGTGTTCCCTAACCATTCCCCCTATACACTACCTCTGAATGATATTAAACATTTTGATACATGATTACTTTAACCATTATCCAACCCAAAATGACCACTCTACCTAGTGTTACACAATTTTGAGGGGTGAACACATGGTAGGAAAAACCATGGACACCCTTCCAATAGAACATGCTTAGCCGCACTATTTTCTAGGAAAAACTCAATAGTTTTCCCTAATTATATGCCAAGCATGAATGTCCCTAGGGGATTCCAAAATTATATCAATTATATAAAGTCAACCATAAATCCATACCCAACCATAGTATGGTAGAATGGGTCGAAAAATTACCTATAATAATGTAATAGTGTATTATAGTGGATCAAGTGTGGACCATACCATGATCATTCTATTCTAACAACATGTATCCGTCCAATGTGTTTCTCAGGTTTATTCCCATCAAATAATATTGTGATAATTAAATATAAATTATTTATAATTATTAGTGAGACAATTTATTGATATAGTTTCTTGAGATAATTAGTGGTCTTAGATGAATTGTTGCATAGATGGTTAATATTAGATAATGTGGTGGGTGTCACTTGTAGACAAAAATATAACATTGATTTTTGGTAGGTGGGCATTAATATTATATCCCAAATATTTATATCAATATATTCTTTCATTATATAGTTGGTTAAATCCGTTTGTTCGATCAAAACATTAACTATGCTTGAGAATGTGTATAGAGAGAATATATTTTAAGCAAATTGGGATGTGTCAATGACCATAATAGTGTTCATTGGTAATGTTGTATTGCATACATTACTCAAACGAATTATTAATTTAAAAGCTAAATATAAAGCATAATAATATAACATGGATTAAAATGGTAAAAATGTGGAACATTTAATATAATTTAACAACATAACCATAAGTTATTTATTATTACTAAGACATTATAATACAATGGAAAATCTAACAGGATCATGTCTAATAGTATTTTTTTCTGAAAATGATAACTACATCATTTTTACACATAATGATACCATGAGATAAAAATACTTTCCAACCTAATTTAAAGGATATTTAATTCTAGGGCCATATATCATATCATAATATGATAGTATTCGTTTTCCAATATATAGTTTAAAATAATTCAGTGATCATAGGAAAATCCAATGGAAAAACATGTTCATGCCCTATTGAAAAGATAATAATTTGCCTAAAAATATATGTCATACCAGAACATAAATAATATATTAAATAGTTAAATAAATGGAAATTACAATTAATTATAAATTAATAAACCTACGTGATTTTTTAATTAAGTAAAAGTAATAAAAAATGAACATTCATTTATAAGTGTTATATCATTAATATATAAATAGAATCTAAAGAGGATGTGAAAAGAGTTCTCAAAAGATTTATTTTATTAATATGTGTAAGTATTGGAAATATACATGGTATGAATAATAAATTGGAAAAATTATAATAGATGGTGTATAAAAATCATGTAGTAGAATACATGTGTAGCATCTAAAATAATTTATTCAAAAATAAATAGATTCATTGAGAATTACAAAGAATAGTTTATAAAATGATGTAGTTAACAAAAAATTATATTGAAAATTAAATAATACACTAAAAAATGGAAAAAACAATTCATTAGAATGAAAAATATCCATAATATTTGAATGTAGAAGGTGATATAGTTGAATCCCAAAGGAGAGATAATTTAGATGATAAAACCCTTCAAAACAATTTATCTTATGACTTGAGAAAAAATATTTTAGACTTTTATTAATATTCATATAAATATATATTTTAATTAAATAAAAAATTAAATTCATAATTACAGAAGAAATTAATTTTAATGTTTTGAAATTAAGTATAGATAGTAATAACAACCTCAAAGAGTATAATTGGTTCAGGGTTCCCTTAACTTAGGTCATGAATGACATCATCACTCATACACAAATTATATAAAAAATATATAACTATTTAATAAACTTATATAATTTTTTATTATTCAATGTAACTTTAGACTATTTATTATAATTATGAATTTTTTTTATTATCATTTCATTGGGGATAAATGGTGTGATAAATTATTCTTTTGAATAATAGCATTTTTTTAATATTTTGGTTTTGATTATTGTTACTTACCCGTTAATATAATATCCTATTGATGAATAAAAATATAAAATAATTCATATATATATAAATATAATAATCTATTTTAACTATCCCTAAATGTGTTTAAATGTACTTTTACCTATTGGTGAAATAGAGGTATGGACAAACATTCAATTATATGATTGATGTGAGATTTTCATCTTTTGAGAATTAATTAATGGGATAATGTTTTATATGTATTATTAAGCTTAAAAATATATTTTCCTATTGTATAAGGGAACCAAATATATATTTTTCTTCCTTAGGGCAATATAGATGTTGAGTTATGGTTTAGGAGACTCTCGGTTGGATGGTGGAAAACCCATCAGAGGTGATTTCTTCTACATTAGATAGAGATAAATTATAACCTATATTAATTCAACCTATATTATGAACTTGTCCATGATTGAGAAATTTTTTATGATTATTATGAATGAAACTATAGATCACTATGTAACCTTTTTATATTCAATCATGGTGTGTGAGACAGCAAATTTTATGACATCGAATACAAGGCACAAATCCATATCATTTCTTTGGGTAGTCTATAAGATATCTCTATTGAAGAACAATGAGTTGAGATAGTGAATGGGATTATATATAAGATAAAAATACATTAATTTGTGTCATATTCATATATTTTTATAGTTTTTTCACATGGTACTATTGTTAAAATCCTAATTTATCTTTTGTTCTAACTTTAAAAATTCACATTGTTTTTTCATTTAGTTTGAAAATTGGAATTGATGTAGGAGACCTATTTTATTTTCTATTATTGTTTTCTCACTGTACAATTGTTATCTCCAAATATATTTGGTGATTTTATTACCCATATTTTGGGAGATTATTTTTGTTTGAAGAACTTTGTTGAGTGTTATTTTCTAGTTTAGGGATAAAATCTAAAATATTATATTTGTTTTACATTAGAGTGACTTTTGGGTGACCCTTCCATTCTTACATGAATATTACATCATATGAAGGATAAAAAATAATATTTTCACATTAAGGATCCAAAGGTGTAGTATCCTTGGAACATTATGATGATATGTCACATATACATAGTAAATAATAAACATTTGACATAATCCTTATTCATTATCCTTATAAAAATCAGTATTATCCTTAGTAGATGAAGAAACATGAGGATATACATAAAATAAATGGGTGAGGTAAAACCATGGTATGATTAGGAATAAGGTGTATCAATATATATAACATGGATAATCATAATCATAAATATCACAGCATAATCATTGGATCATCATCATAACCATGACAGAAAATTTATATAACTACATGGAATGAGGATTGAATAAACAAGAAACATTATGTCATAGTGGTCAAATATCAAACATATTTGTGAAAACCCTAATATCATTTTCATGTATAACATATCTGAATAATAATAACATCATCATTTTGAACAAATATGTCACCATGTTCACATGTAATAAACATTATCTCACGAGATACATCACTATACACCATGAATTCAAGGGTTTAAAAATTTTAAGTTATCCATCACATAATAATATTTACATAATCAATGATTCAAATTTAATTGTATAATAATCATAATAATTAAATATCTATGAAAAAATGGGTATCATGATGGTTTCATATAGAATAATTTCATGAGTAACATGAGGTTCCAACAATAATAATGACTTTTTTTCTTCCATATGCATCATCCTTCTTGAGTGAAGATGAATTAAATCTACAGAAGTAAAAAATTAATATTGGATAAAAGAGTGATTTTGTAAGATCATTTTATTCTTTCCGTAAATAAAGATGGAAGGATTTAGATCCCTAAATTAAAAGGGAATAATGGTGAAAAGATATCTTAGAAAAATTATTGGAATTCCAAAATTTAATTGAAGTGAAAGATGGATAACCTAAAAAAATTAGATGGGTTCAATAATATCATAGTGTTAATACACACTTTATGTCCACATTAATAAAAAACAAAGATTTACTTAAACAATTATAATGAAGTGAATTGTTTTGATACCATATTTTCCATAAAGATATCCTTTTTTTCAATTTCTATATTTTTTTAAAAATAATTTATACATAAGATTAAATAATTATATAATAATATAATACATATATTCATACTTTTATATATAATAAATTATTTATTTCACCCATCAATTTCATTGGTTGTATGATAAATAATCGCACTCACTTTTTAGTGATTAGATTAATATTGACACAACATTGTTGAAAGTTCTGAAAAGGGATGTTTTAAATTTATATATGTAATAATTATAAGACATACAATAGGTTAACATAAATAATATAATTTTATCATATTGAAATATAATTTTTTTAATTTTTTTCCAAAAGGAGTTGGGAATATAAAGACAATAAGAAAAAGGAGAAGATTGGACAGAAACTAACACTTTTATTGATGTACCTTCTATTATATAACACTAAATATACATAGTTTTTTGAGTTAGATTAATAAAAATCCATATATATATTATGATTACCGAGGGGGGGTATTTGGGGTGAAATTGGATTTTTAACGTGATGGAGTATTGGTTTCTCGTGAAAAGGGAGAGTGGTTATTTGTACTTGAGTAGAGGGGTATTATTATTTTTAAATATAAATAAACTATTATATATAATATTAAACATGTAATAGTGGTTTTTTTTGTGATTCAAATGATAATTAAATATAATATAATGGTTTTTGAACCATATACCCCATGAAATTCTAATTCATTTAGTTTATTTAAAATGAAAGTGAAAAAGGAAAAAAAATTAAGGGGTGACTTTTGACTTTAGGATATCGGAAATGCTTTTTAGGTATTAAAATAAATGTATTGTATTTTAATAATACATTTATGAGATTAAATCTATATTTAACCAATATCTTGGTATAGAAATTATTATATCATTATTACATTGTGAATGATGTAATTTTAGATACACCAGTTCTGCAAAAACTATATTTTAATTATTTACCTGAAAATTGATTTCTTTAAGAAAATTTATAAGAAATTTCCCTTAGAAAAAATTAACATTCCGATTTAATTTTTTTTTGAATTTTACTAAAACAAATATATATCATTTTCAATATTAATTATTAATATGAAAATTATTATTTTCTTGAAATACGTTAAAAACAATTTATTAAAAATGTGACTATATTTACATAGTCAATTTTAATATTGATATATATTTTTTCAGATTATAATATTTTTATTTATTAAATTAATCATGTTAAGTATTATTTTTATCAAAATTTATTATTTTGAACTAAAAAAACTATTCCAACGGACATATTACAACTCCTAATAGATATGTTACAAATCCAATATTCCCATTACCAATCAGAAGGTCACATTAATCCAATAAATATATCCATATTCCTTAATAATTTATTCAAATAAATTCCTATCAAATTAAAATATTTCAATTTTTTTATCATTTAGGATAGTACGATTTTTTTCTATTCTATAGTTTTTTCATGGGAGGGATGATTCCAGTGGACTGGGGAACTCCACATATTCCAATTATAGTTTCTATATTTTCAATTTTACCCTTGTAATAATTGAAATTTTAGTGGGTTTATTCATTTTATAATGTTAGGATTTATATTAATGAAATAATATGGTGTGTGTTTATATATGTTTTGAATGGTTATAATATTTTATAATATAATATAATAACCATTCATTTTAGAATAAAATATCATTTTTATAGTTTGGGTTAATACATTATTCCCTCCTTCATAAATTTTATCCTCTAAATTTCAACTCTTATTATCATTTGAGAATATGTGAGGGTAATTTTTATTTTTTTCTTCCAGTTTCCATGTCACTTCTTCATACCTATGGTTCAACCACAACACATTAACAAGACGAGTTATATTTTTGTGTAGAAATTTTTATCGGTCGTCTGTGATCTGTAATGGATTCACCTCAAATGGGAGTTCATTATATAATTATACCACCTCTGGATTCAGTACATGTGATATATCAGGATGTAATTATTTTGGAGAGTTTCATAGAACATTTAATGAACTAGATCCATATATCATGGATGATCAAGTTGACAATCCACTACTCATATTTGATCAAGGATCTCAATATGGACAATGTATAGGGGGATATTATTTCACTTCCTTCCAAAACACATGACTCCCTTAAATGGTTAAATTTGAACAAAAAAAATTATCTCCAACTTCAAAATCAAGTCCCTTAAATGGTTTTCAGAATTTTTCATTTTCAGACTCCAGACAACATTTATATGTTTTTTAGACGGTATAAACCTTCAATTTCATCTCATACCCAATATTTGGTCCACATAGATTTCATTTTACAACACATCCCAACAAGTTGGATCTCAACTTCTCTTCACATATATAGATTCATATGGACCCATATGAATATTTGAATGAAATATTTTTTATATGAGAAATCAAATAATGGGATATGTTTACCTACCCACCTTTGAATTACATTTACTAAACTTATATTTTCTTCAAGAATCTGAATTGGTCTTCAGATTGGAAAACTATTGGTGGTGGCAGTTCGTACTAAAATAAAATTCAGTATCTAAATCATGTTATAGACTTTTCCAAAATATATATGTGATCCTTAGATATTTTTTAGAGATGATTGAATGTAGAACCACATACATCCTAACCAATTCCTTAATTTATATCATGGAATGATATTCAAGATAAAATTCATCCAAAATGGTGATAAATTGTCTTTAAAGGTGATTCAATCCTCCGCATCCATATCACATTGTTTTTTTGGATGTATTCAAGAGTTGATTTACACATTCAAATGTGATGTTCTCTTATTTCATTGTTAGTATAGGTAATGGTTTAATCATCCCTTTGGACTTAAATCACTCTTTGTTAACTTCTGGTCATACCATGCACCTTGAGATATACTAAAAAAATATTATTATTCATGTTCTCCAATCATTAGTGATATCAAAGAACCAAGTACTTATTGGTAAAACTAGTAGTGATAAAAAATGAGCTATTTTCATTATCCAATTTCTCATTATCTATCTTAGGTAATGCAGACACAAAACTACTAGTTCCAAATTGTATAATACCAACATGGTCAATATTGAATTCATGATACTTCCCTTATTTGAACCTTTTTTGAAGTTTTAGATCATCTTTTTATCCTTCTTTGATCTTATCATGGATTTATAGTTTGGAAATAATGTGGGAAAGGTAGGATATATTAACTTCGATTAGGAATTCTCTGTCCATTCTATGACCATAAATAATGAGTTTTTTTATTCGCATCCTTGATAGAGTATAATGTTTTATTATTATAGTAGAATTAGCTATATTTTTTGCCTTTCCTTGAATGTAGTGAATAGATAAATCATAGTTATTTATTAGATCTAACCACCTTCATTGTATTGGGACTATGTTGGATGGAGATGTGTATTTTTGTCTTTTTTTATAAAAAATGAGATAAATCAATTCTCTTTGTAAAATTTTTGAAAATAAAATGATGTATTGCTTTTTTTCACATATATCATAAGTTATACAAACTTGTGATGAAATCCATAATAAGGAAAGGTCATTTAAAGGTGTTTCCATTCATATTTAGTTTTGATAGGAAGGAATGTTATTTATAGAAGCTAGGGATGTGGTAGTACTTTCTGTTGAAAATCTTATGATGCTAAAGGTGTTTGATCAAAGGATATATATCATGGAAGATACGGTTCTTGAAGAAAGAAGTTATTTTTTGAATAAAACAGTTGACATTGAAGGATCATTGGTATTATTTCCAAATATGCTTTTAATGTGGCGTCATTTTATAGTGTTTTCCAAATATTTGGGGCTGATAATCGGGAGACAGAAAAATGTGATTTTGGTAATGATTTATGCGCACAAGTTTGAATCTGTGTTGGTATGATGTGTGAAAGGTATTAATCAAGGTCATAAAATGAAAAATGTAAAAGGAATAAAGTGTGAAAAAAATCAAGAATTGAGGGAAAGATGAGGGTGGCATGAAAGAGGCTTACATGCCCAATGTGACATCAAATGGGTTTTTCTGAGACACTTACAATATTCCGGGACCTATTAGGGTTTTTGCATGTAGGGTCAGTGATGCCTATAAATAAGAGGTGAACCCCTATCATTTTTGTAGCTCAACACATAGAGAAATACAAAGATCTAAAGTGTAAGAATTTTATGTAAATTGAGTTGCACAAAATCAATAGTGTTGCGGGTAAGAAGGAGAGGTCACGTGTAAGAATAGAGTTGCGTGCAAGATTTAAGTTCCTCACAAGAGGTGTTTCCTCATAAAAGTCGCATATTATGTTCAAGGAATAAATTTTGCGTGCAAGACACCTAAAATGGTGCACCAATGATTTGAGTTAAATAGAAGAAGTAAGATGGGTGCAAGTTAGTTTTTACCAGCTTCTCAGTAGGGAATAGAAGAATTGTTTTGAATGATCAAACTGTGAAGGCCGATTAAGAAGAACTAAATATTTGTTTTTCTAAAATTTATGGTAAGAGGGTTCACACACACATGAGCATTGTTTTCTAAGTGCTGCACTAGTGTAATGGTATATCCTACCCATTTTAATCCATATCAATGGATTTTTTTTAGTGGATTCTATGGTACTGGAGTGTTTCGGTACAATACCATTGATGTGCTACTCTTATTGAGTAGTGAACATTGTAAATCTTGTGTTCTTGTGGTTGTGTGTGTTTAACAGGGAATGAACTCTTTAATAGGAGGGGAAGGTTGTTTCAAAATGAAAGGAAACATAAAAGAAAAATATATCACTGATTCACCCCTCACCCTCTCAGTGATACTTGTATATTGAATAGGTAGCTTTACATTGATTCATGATGAGATACTTTTATGTGAATAAACAATATAGACTCTTGTGATTGTTATATATTTTTCACTTCTCACAATAGAGAAAGTTCCACCAAATCATCAAGGTGAATATCATTTCTACAAACTCAAGATCATATATAATTTTTTATTTCTCATTGATCATAAATTTTAGTGAGGAAAAGTTTATCACTGTTACATTTATCATGAGTAAATAACCCAATTCATTTATTGACTAACAACTATATAATAGAAATAATTTTACCCTTGATAATAGTGTGAGAAAAGACATAGTGATTATCCAATTCAAGAGATCCATAAAGAATTCCTCACATTCTTCTATCTTGACAAGCATTACCCTTTTCATGGGTTAGTGGGATAGAAGATAATGAGAAATATCTCACAAAACATTGGTGGTTTAGTATTATTCGACAAAAATAATGGATTTATGTGACAATATTAGTTTTAGCGAATTCATCAACAGTCATTTTCTTTAACGGTTCGACCAAAATTTCATCACATGACATCACATTTTCAAAAGAGTGTGACTTGCTACATCCATAAGTCACATTTTTTAACATATCAAACAATTAACCCTTCCATAATGTTTTTAGTACCATCCTTAAATTTTTTTCATACTCTTCCCTTCTCTTGGAGAAAATGAGAAAATAATTGATAAATAATAACAAATCATTTCGACGTAGTCTCTATAGACTCTATTCATAAAATTGATGAATATTAAAAGGGAATTACTATGTAATAAGGGAATCATTATGAAATCATAATTTCATTACCTCTACATAAAATATCCTTTTGAATATATTTTGTCATTACCATAAATTGATGATATCCATAATTAAGATCTAACTCTATGAAGTATTGTGTTCCATGTAGTTAATCACAAAATTTATAAATCATTAGTAGTGGATACATGTTCTTTATAGTGATTTTTTGACCTCCGAGTAATTGATATATTTCTGCATTGATCAATCCACATTATTAGAAAAGAGCACTAGTTCACCTCAATAAGATGCACAAGGTTGTACAAACCATTTATTCGAATACTGTAAGGGCTTCTTCCTTATGACTTATAGCAAGACTAAGGCCATCATGTAAGAGAATTTATAAATTGGAGTGGATCTATGTATATGTTTTTTGGGAATTATACCTGTAAGTAATGGGGAATTATAGGTAATTCTTCAAGAATTATGTTAGTGTATTCCCTCATAATGGACATTTCCTCTAGGTTAATTACTTCCTTTTTTCTAAAATATTTGAGGGAGTTATGATTTTTCATAGGGTATAAAAACCCACACTATTGATGGATTTTTCAAAGGATATTCATGATATACCTTTCATTTATAGGGGTTCATTGGATGATTTTAAATAAAAAAAGATATTTCATTTTCATGACTATTTATGTTTTCTCTAAATAATGAGATCCAATCCATGCATAGTATATGTTGAATTCTTACAAGGAATGGATCTTAATATTTAATGGAAGAAACATTCTAATTATTCTAATAGGATAATAGTTCAACACTTCAGTTACAATTAATAAACCACTAGGTGATTTTACATATATATGTCTACCTTCAAGGTATTGGGTATTCAATTTGAAAATTATTCAAAATATCAATGATATAATTAACATCATAGAACTAAAATAAAATAAAACCTTTTACTTTAATGAGTTAATAGTATGTGTTTAATGTAAACCGTTATTTTCATGACTCCATGCACAGTAGTGATGGAATAACCATTTCATTACTCAGTGGGTTTTTGTGGTTACTAACACTGATTACCCTCAAAGACCTATAGTTTAGTGCACTAGCTTACACAGTGACCTTTATGCCTAATGTTAGTGAATTGAACCATGGATGGTGCATTAGAAATTTTATTCCTTTCCGCTATCATGTTGTCAGAATTTATCTTGTAACATTGAATTTGATGATCTTTATGGACTTCTTTCCCACACTTGAAGCATTTCCCCATCCCTGTGAGGTAATTCTCATGATTTTTCTTCCCACATTTTTTCTATGTGGGTGGTCAGATCATATTTCCTATTTTATTATCTAAACCAGCAGATGGAAACAACGTTAATGACATATTATATCCATTATGACGGTATCATTCTGAAAATTCCATTTCTACATTGAATGATCATCATACTACTTATTTGTAACTTCAAATGACTCAGAATGCTAGTTCCCTTAGAAGGTATGGTTTAAAAGCTCTAATGAAACAATCAATTTTTCTATGATTATTGATAATAGAAAATTAAGTGTGTCTTGAAATCCTTGTGATGTTTTTATCCTATCACCTATAAGATTCACTTTGATTTTTATTTATCTCTATGAATTACCTCTCTATTTCGTTTCAATTGTTTTAGGGAAATACTTTTTATGAACTATTTTTTCCGAAAAGTCATCACACTCCACCTCATCAATTTCGTTATTTTTCTTGGATTTATATATCAACATCCAACATTGATCAGATTATCTTTCTAAACTATAGTCATCAAGATTCACATTCTCTTTCTGAGAACAATGGATTATAGAAAATATATTCTACATTGAGTTATCCCATTGATCTATGATAAGTAGATCCTAATATCCACAAAATATTAGAGGTTGTTACCACATGAAATAATACATGGATAGTTTCACCTTAATGGGTGAATATGGATTCTCCCCATGATTTAAGATATTAGTTATATCTTTAGTGAAATGAGTAAGAATCTATATGATGTTTTTAAGTATACATCACATGGTATTGGGGATGCCATTCAAAATATCATTTCATTTTATCTCACATTGGTTGTTGGCCTATTTTCCCTTGGATCTGACTATATTATAAAATATATAAGGTTTGAAAAAAACTTATGTCTGAAACCCATAAATAAATAATTTATGTTGTCCTATAATCAAATATAAAAGAATATATTTTATTATCCCTATTCTAATACTTTTTCAAGAAAATTCTACTTGGATGATTATATATACATAGAATTATCATTAATTTTTTCATTAATTTTTTTCTAATCCTAATTCTCAAAATAACTAAAACATACAACTATTAAAATTTATAGAGGCCACATAGTTATTACATCATTATCCATACATTTTAATGATAACCGACATAATAGTTATACATTCAGAGATCTAATGGGATAGTGACACATGAATATTGTGATCACACATCACTTATAAATAATAAATCCTAAGCTTCTCTCGTATACCTTCTTATTTATAATTCCAAATTGTATTATTATAATTCGTATATAAAGTCACCTAAGGATATACATCAATGAAAATGGTGTGATAAAAGACCAGTAAGAGGATACATGGGGTACATGAATCAATACAATATGGGTGAATATAATAATCCTAAACATATCATAATCATAATATAATCACCATACTTATGAAGGAAACATTTGATAATGGCATGAAATATGAAAATTCATAAAAATGAAACATCATGTCATCGTGGTAAAATGATACACATAGTTGTAAAAAGATCTATAAAAATATTCATTCATAACATATTTTCATAATCATAATGTGAAATCCTAGATTATGTTGAGGTATGTTAAGGTTTAAATTTTAGATTCAGCCTATTTTTTTGTTTAATGAAATTATTATTGGGATAATGAAGAATCCTAGGAGTGTTACGGGGTTTGGGGTATGAAATTATGGAAAATCGTGCCAACTTCTACAAGTTATAGGATTGACACATAGTTAAGAAAATCGTTCATCCTAACCAGGAAAACCTTGCAACCTTGGGCGGTGGAATATCATAGGGTTGGTGCACAGTTAGTAAAACTATGTGGAACTCCCTATGTAATAGTTAAAACCAAATCCACTTGGATGGTGTCTTGTGCATGGTTTTCACACACTTTTCCAAACTATATGTGAAAATTTTACAGCCGTGTAATGTTAAAAAAAAATCAAAATTTTCCACTTTGGTTTTTTAAGTTCAAAGTCATTTCCCCCTTTCCTCCCATATATCCCTATTGATGAACCCTACAAACCAAGACATCTGAAGGGTGATAAATTTTCATATCTATTACATTTTTTGTGTCATGAATTATGGATTGAATCATAGGGTTAATGTAATTCACTCTTTTCTTCTCTTTTTGAATTAGGGTTTCTATCTTGAGAAATATAGTCCCAATGCCCTAAAATTTCTTTTTAAAATGTAATATAAGTTAAATCTTCAATAAGGGTTTGGATCAAGATCTAAATTAATGATTAAGAGTGTGTTTGACAATAAATTAAAGGTATGTGGTCTAAATGTTATATCCCATAGGTGTTCCATTTTTTTATTATTGTCTGAGTTGTTAGGAACATATTTTTGTGATCTAAAAACTTTTGGTGATATTGTTTAAAATGAAAAACTAAATGACGATTTGTACACCTCTCATATGCCACGGGGTGCATAGAGGATGCATTGAAAAATATAAGGCCACCCATGGGGTACGCTAAGCCTCCTGAACCTGGTTAATATAACCATTAAGGGTGAAATGGACTTGTAAATAGGTATAGCCCATACTGAAAATTCACATTGGTCAATGTGATGATTAAATATGTGATAAATTGATCAATATGTCTTGATTTTGATAATTCCTATGGTATTTTTTATCATGGCATATAAATGGGTTAAATGGGATTAATGGGAATGTGTCAAAATGAATTGTGGCTTGTACATGAAATTAATAATTGGAAAAAACATGTGAAATGAAAAATGTGTTAAGAGAATTGAAATAGTGGAATAGTTTTATGTGAAAAATGTGGTAGTTTTCAGGAACTAGTGAATATTATTAGTCAATTATGCATTGGAAATGGTAATTGGGATAAATGATTATGTGAATATGATGGTAATTGTGTTAATAGATTAAGGGAAAATATTAATTAACATTATGGTTGTCATGGATTATGAAATTCATATTGGTTTTTGTTTGGTGATTGGTTATATATAAGAATTTTCACATGGATTCGTAGAGTTGGGTATAAAGATGAGGTTCTACACCCACTAGTCGAGTTAGACTGAGGCTATAAAATCCACTTCAAAATGCACTGATTAGGGAATGGGATAATGTTCTATTACCCTAATGGTTGCATTTGATGAGACCACATGGATTGAGGCTTCAAGGTGAATGTGTTGTATATATGATGATGTGTTATCCATTGTGAGATAGTAAACATTATTTATATCCCTTATTGCATTGAGATTGATGAATACTAAAAATCCATTGAACCTAGGATAAAAGTTAATTATGTATTGAAGACGGTATATGTAATGAAATTTGTAATAATAATAAGAATGGCAATAGTGATCCTAGTTAACTAATTTCTCCCCAAATTTCTTTTATTTACTTTTCATATATTAGAACATTCTTTCATTACTTTTCTAGATTGTATATTTTGTAGACACCATTGGTGGTGGCCCACTGAGGTGTACTTTCACAATACTCATGCCATTTTTTGGGTACCTGAGTAGACTTCTTACATTCAGGTCAGGATAAGGGAAATTGGAATGTGCTTGGTAGTAGAGTTGGGCTAGGGATATACATGGATACAGTTCTAAACAAATAGTTAGGGTCTTTTGTGATATTTTTCAGTTCTTATTTGTTTTGGGTTTTGATTACCTAGAATTTTTTAGAATTTCATGACATATTTACTATGGGATATCCATTGCACTGATATTTAGGATATGTTTTTTTATGCATGTTCATTGGTTATTATATACTTTTCTGCTTATTTATTTGTTTTCTGATATTTTGTAATCTATTAAGGAGGGTATTGTCTCCCTCACACGACCTTTTAGACCCTTTCTGCTAGTTGCAAAACCTCTGGCGTCTGGGGGACATTATTTTGGTCATCTAGTGACCCATCATGGGGCATTGGTTTAGTGGATCCCGGTTTGGAGATGTTAGATAGTGTTATCTGAGGAGGTATTCTTGGTAACATACTATTTGGGGATGATATATTGGAGGTTTGGATGGTTATAGGCCTTGTTAAATAGATCATTCTGGGGAGTATCCAACCCATGTACAAGGGAAAACCAAGTCACTCGATGTGTGAATTATTTTTTATTAATGAGTGTTTTTACATTTGATGATATTTCACCATTGGGATATGCACTTATGGTGGGATGTGACAGTTTTATAGAATTATTATAATTCCTAAAATGGAATAGATTTTTGCTTTCATGCATCATACTAGGAACCTATGTATATAAGGGATGTGCATACTGGTATCCACACACACAGGATGGGTTTGTGGGAGATAACTGGTAGAATGTATTTGATTTTCATGAAATTGATGAAAATGGTGTCTAATGAAATGATGAAATGGGTATAAAGGGAAATAAAGTGTTAATAATGGTTAAGAAATTATGCTTAATGGGTTATATATGGGTCAAAATGGTATTTTTAGGATGTTTCAAAATGGGAAATGTGTATTGGGTAATGATTAGCATGGTAATTATTGAAATAGATTGAAATTCAATCCAATTTTTCATGTGTAGTTGTTTATGTTAGTTTACTCATGTTATCCATGGACCATGGTAAGGATGGTCAAGGGTAGTTTTGGGATGTGAAGAAGAATTTTTGGATAGTGTATGCAATTAATATTTTATTATAAGTAGATATTAAACATTTATTTTAACTATATAAGTCTTATGTTATGTGTTTTAATACTCCAATTTCGCATTATAAAGAAATTCCATCATGAAGACATGTGTCAGTAGGGTAATAAGATGATGTTTCCAAAAATAATACTCCTATAGTGTATTAAGATAATTTGGAGTTCTAGGATAAAAGATAATAGATGTTTCTTTAAAACCTAACTCACATCATGCAAATGATAGAATGAGATAGAGGGTGGGTTGTGTCGAGCATGATTGAGCTGAACTTGGATTTTTAGTTGTAGTACCATCAGAAAATTACTATATATGGTGGGATAAAGGTATCAAAGTTTTTTATAGATTCCACTTAAATTATTCTTGACCATTTGGAGACTCCTTATGATACTAGAGTCAAGCTGGTGGCCTATATGTTGCGATGTTAGGAAAAGTGTTCGTGTGAGATAGTGGTGTAGACTAAAATGTATGAAGGAATGTTATGGAAGGATCTCTAGGATATTTTTTGTGGTGAATTTATATCTATAGTCCTTTCATCAAAGGACTAATTTGTATTTTTTGATTTTGACCCAAATGGATATGTGGACGATGGATTATGCTAGTCATTTCACTAATTTGTGACGCTTCATTCCAGCATTTTGCAGTAGATGAGGAAGTTGTGGGAAAATGATTGTAAGATGATACTAGGAACAAGAACGATTCCTAGGAAAATATTTTATATTTGAAAAAGTTTTAATATGTAGTGTATTATTCCCTTATCTCATAAGATAACCTGAAGGGTACTCCAGGTAGTGGACTTATGGCACCAGCTGGGTGGATGAGTGGTGTGCCTTTTGAAGGAAGGAAGCATTGTTTTGGGAAATTACACCAATATAACAACCCAGAATTTTCTTAAATTACTATTACATCATTATAAAGTTAAATAACACAATATTATTATAGTTATATGATCCATAGGATCAGTGTATTGGCCAATATAGGACCAAACATTACATTTAAAACATCAAGCATAAACATTTTTTTAATTCTGTCTTCTCTAGCTTCTTCTTGGCATATGACCTTTCCATAGAACATAGATTCACATGAATATATACATAAAAATGGATGAGATAAAATCCTAGTAATAGGATATATAATAAAAATATAGAATGGGGTGACATAATCATAACATTATCATCAAAATCATGAGAGGAAACATTATTAAAAGTCTATAAATGTTCCAATGTAAAAAAACAGAAAACATTGTTTCTTAGTGGTTAAATAAAACAAATAGTTGTGAAAACATATATCATCATGTTAACACATAATTTCACTTAAACTCATGAGGTTCATCACTTTACCAAATTTATTGGAGCTATGTATTATTCTAGGTGCACCCATCATATTCAAACATTTATATTATTTTATATAATGCTGGATGCACTTGTAACATCATAAGATTTTTATTATCACTATTAACATATAGAACATATATAAGTCATAAACATGTAATTTAATGGGTTTAAACTGATAAGAAAATATTCATAAACATTTGGTTCCGAAAATAAATATGGAATAACATACATGATACATGAACTATCAACCATTACTGAGATGTAAAAAGTTTGTTCTCGAACAAAGAGTTATTTTGGAAAACATCTTGAGTGACATATAATCTAGTGGATAATATATATATCACATTATAGGTAATATAATGGAGAAAAAAATTATTTTTAACGAGTAACCATAGAAAAAATGGAGCGAACAATGGAGAACCCAAAGAAAGAAAGTTTGGTTCGAGAATTTCCCATAACCTTTTATCTGAACGGTTCCGTCATGTTATTTTCCTGTATAATCTCATTAGATTAATTAACTAACAATTAAAAAACCATGTGTACATAACTATGGTTCATTATGGTTTAATTAAGTTATTTAATGGTAATTTGGATGACATTATTGTTCAAATCCATTGTTCAAGAATGCTTGTTATTATGGTTTTCATGAACTGTTCACATATATTCATAAATGGAAGTTCACGTAGAACATGGATAAACATACAGAATAGATATTACATGTTATTAATTATATTTCAGGAGTTTATGTGATATTATAATTAATTATGTTATATACCATGTTGAAGAATCATTCGTTAAGATTAAATGTTGATTGTTTTAGGTTAATTTGGGCGGTTTTGTTTTGGATCAGAACATACATGTTTTGATTTATGATTTACTAATTTGTATAAAATATATTTCTATAAACTTAAATAGGTTATTATAAATATAACATAATCTGGTTCATCTATAAAAATGGATTCATGACCATATCTGAAGGCATTAAAGGAAATTTAAAACTTGTCGTTCTTGAAGGTGATAAATTAACACCTCACGAACAACGTTTTCCTATCTAAAATAAAAAGAAGTGGTGAAGAGGGTTGGATGATATTACATACAATTATTATTATAAAATTAAAATTTATTTATAATAATGTATCTACCATAACATGTGATTTAATATATATTGGGATAAAATAAGAAAAGTACTTTAAATTGACGGGAAATTAAAGGAAAGAAGAGATGTGAATTACATCTTGAGTTATCCTCTTGAAATCCTATTCAAGGAACCTTTGATTTACCATTTGATGATACTAAAAGATATTTAATGTGGAGGATGGGATAGGAAAGATGGTTTGGAAGAATTTAGACAAGTCTTTAAACTTTAGAGGTCTTAGTTAATGGGGGTGTGAAGGGTGGTATTTATAGTGGAGGGAGGATGATTTTCCTTAATATGTAATTCATAGGTTTATTAATTACCCACATGAAAATAAATAGTTATCATTCCATGACCAAGAATAGTAATTTTATCATGTGATATCAATATTTGGGTGCTTAAATCAATTGTGAGTTCAGTAACAGTGGATCTAATTTATAGTGTACATATATGGTAAATTAATGCATTTCTTATTCACAAAAAAATCAAGTATTTCTAAAAAATCCAAAAAATTCATCCAAAACTTTTTTTTAAAATGTAGATTCCAAAAATGAATTACATTTTTAAAAAATAATTTTCTAAATATTCTTAATTTTATTTTTAATTAAAATCATAATTTATTTGAAAAATACAGTTTTTGAAATTAAAACAGATTTTATAATGATTTCAAAAATTACAAAAGGATTTATAAAATTATATTTAAACTATAATACATATAATTTATTATTTAGGAAATCATTTTTGGAATATACATTTTATTTTAAATTAATTAATTAATTAATTATGACTTACAAAATACAAATATTTTAACTAAGGTCTAATTGTCACTTATAACGTGCCTAAAGATTATTTAATATTGTAAGAGTAAGGTTACTATTATTTTGGAAAATTTACTATTAATATGGGTCATATTAATATTTATATGGTTTGGTTACTATTTATAAGGGTGGGTTACTATTCACCAAAAGTAAAGTTTGTTTTATCAGACTCCAAACATCTTACTGATCGCAACCATGTGTGCTAAATTTTCGAAAATCAAAACATAGAAGTGGAAAATTTATATTTAAGGATCATATAGTATTTAGTATCATGATACCTCATTTTTATTCCTAATGGGATTATACTATGAGTAATAATTATAATTAAGAAATTCCATTTATAAAACATTGGTTCATTAAATTCTTCCCCCTTAAGAATTTTTTTCCACGAATTTTCATTTGACATAAACAGGTGTGGGTACTTCTCCTTCATCGCCTCTTCCAGTTTCCATGTAGCTTCATCAAACATATGGTTCCTCTACAACACTTTGACAAGGTGGGTTGTAATGTTTCATAGAACATTATCTCTCCGGTCCAGAATCTCTATAGGTTTCTCCTCATAGTAGAGATCATCTTCTAGCGGTACCATCTATGAGTTCATTACATGTGAGGGATCAGGTATGTACTTATTTAATAGGGATACATGAAACACATCATGATCCTAATCCATATTCTATGAGATTGTATGCCAATAGGCCACATCTTCTATGTAGTCAAGGATCTCAAAGGGGCCAGGTTACCTTAGGCTTATCATACCCTTCTTTATAAACCGTAGGACTCTCTTCCACAGTTATATTTAAAGGAAGACTTAATACCCCACGTATAACTCCAAGAACCTTTGACGGTTATCAGCATATCTCTTTTGCCGACACTGAGCAGATTTGATGTGTTCCTGGATGACTTGAACCTTCTTTGTCATCTCTTTTACAAGATCGTGTCCATGTAGCTTTTTTTATCCAAATTCATCCAAACATGTTGGAGTTCTACATCGCTTTCCATACAATGCATTTTATGGAGCCTTATGAATACTCGAGTGGAAGCTATTTTAGTATGAGAACTCAACCAATGGGAGATGTTGATCCCATCAACCTTTGAATTCTAAATATCTGGATCATGGAATGTCTTTAAGCATCCAAATAGCCCTTTTAGATTGGACATCAGTGTGGGGGTGATAGGCCAAGCTGAAATTTAATTCAGTACTCCAAGAATAATGATGGCCCCTCCAGAATTTAGTTATGAACCATGGATAATGGTCAATGTCAATCAAGAGTGGAACACCATGTTGTCTCACAACTTCCATTACATATGTCTTTGAATGATGTTCAAGTGGGAGGACTTCTTGAATAGTGATAAAATGGGCAGTCTTGGTGAGTCGGTCAACCACAACTCATATCACATTATTTCAAATCGACGTCTTCGGGAGACCCATGACAAAGTCCATAGTTACATTATCCCATTTCAACATGGTTATAGGCAATGTTTATATCATTCCTTTGGTCTTTTATCACTCTTCTTTAACTTGGTGACAGTCCAAGCACCTTGAGAAATCTTCTGAAATCTTCTTCTTCATGTTATACCCCCAGAAGTGTTGTCGGAGAACACGGTGCATCATGGTACTCCTAGGATGGATAGAGAATGTTGAGCTATGTGCATTTTCCAACAGATAATTCTTTATCCTGGGTGAATAATACACACAAATATACATCCCAAACCAAATCAAACCATCATCGTTGATATGGGACTCATTCAGGTTCCCTTACATTACTGCATTCACGTTCTTTTGTAACTCCAGATTATCCCTTTACGCCTCTTTAATCATCTCTTAGATATATGGTTGCATAAATATTTGGTCAAGGAAAGATGTATCCCTTACACATAGGATTTCCAAATCCATCCTTTACATATCCAAGAAGATAATGTCTTTCTCAATCTGTAATATGGCTAGATTAGTAGGTTATTTTATACTTAGAGCATCATCTACCATGTTCGCCATTCTGGGATGATTGTGAATAGAGAAATTTTTATCCTTGATTAGGTCAAACCTTTTCCTTTGATGCATATTGAGTTCATTTTGTGTGAATATATACTTTAGTATTTTTTGGTTATTTTATATTTCACACATATCAAAATAAAGGTAGTGCTTCCATATCGTCAAGGAAAAAATCAGGGATTCCGGCTGTAAATCATGCATCATGTAGTTCTACACATGGATCTTGAACTATCCTGAAAAGTAGTCTATCACATTATCATTTTTAATGAGTACACAACCAAAGACATTCTTTGAGTCACCACTATATATCACAACACATTGTGCACTATTCGGTAGTGTGAGTACAAGTATAGTGATCAGCCTTCTCTTTAGCCCCATGAATCTTCCCTCACATTCTTCTATCCAGAAATACATTACCAATTTATTTGATAACTTAGTTAGAGGGTTTGATAATCATGAGAACATTCTCACAAATTGTTTGTAGTGCCATGTTAATCAAAGAGAACAATGGATTTCTGTGACACTAGTAGGCATGGTCCATTCCTCAATCGCCTTTTTTGAAGATTCCATAGAAATTCCATCACTTTTGATCACATGTCTGAGTAATGTGATGTACTTCATCCAAAAGTGACACTGGCTAAACTTGGAATACAACTCATCCATTCTCAATGTTGCAAACAAAAGTCTTATATTTTTTTCATGTTCCTGATTTCTCTTGGAGTATATGAGAATATCATCGATAAACACTACCACAAGTTTGTCAAGGTAACGTATAAAGACATTATTCATCAAATCCATGATGATTGAAGGGGGATTAGTAAGTCTAAAAGGCATCATTAGAAAATTATAGTTCCAATACCATGTATGAAATGATGTCTTCTGAATATCATGCTTCTACTCCATTAGATGATGATATCCAGAATGAATATCCACCTTTGAGAAGTTTTGATCCCCACTGAACTGATCGAACAAGTCTTCAATCATTAAAATAGGATAGTTTTTAATTTTGGGGATCTTTTTGTGTTCTCGATAGTTGATACACAACCGCATTTTTCCATCATTCTTCTTCACAAAGAGCACTGGAACACCCCATGTTGATGAACTAGGGTGTATGAACCCTTTGTATACATGGTCTTGCATCTACTTCATTAACACCCCTGGTTCGATACGAGCAATTATATAGGGACACTTTGATATAGGAGTAGCTCAGGGTATGAATTATATTGGGAACTCCACCTTGTGATATGGGGGAAGTCAGTTCAAATATTCAAGAAATATGTCCCTTCATTTCCACATGATAGTTATTTCAGTAAGGATAGCACATTGCTTTGACTAAACCATTTGGGCAAGGTATGCTTCATTGTAGGGAATCAACACCGACATAGTTGACGGATTTTTTAAAGGATATTCATGATCTTACTTGAAATTGTAGAGGATAATGGGTTGGTTTGGAATATGAACTTATATTTTATTTTCCTGATAGTTGATATGTGATCTTTATAATGAGATCCAATCCATTCCATTAATAGAGTTTAATTAAACCAAGGGATGTATTACAGGATTTTCTGGAAGAATCTTCCCACATACGCCAACAGGAGAAGAGTAAATAACATGGGTTGTAATGATTTCACCACTTGGTGTTTTTATAGATATATATACTTCAAGGTTTTAGGGTTTCAATTCTATAGTTCTTGAAATATTCAATGATATAAAGGAATGTGAAAAACAAGAATCAAATAATACATTTTCCATTATTGGGTCAATAGGAAGTGAACCTTGTAAGAAGTCATTATATTTCTCTACTTCCTCAGTAGTGTTGACAAAAGACTCCCTTGTTCCTTAGTATTTGGTGTCTGCGGATGGTGAGTACCAACGAGGACTCAAGGTTTAGTGCACTGGCTTGCATAGTTCCCTTTCTCCCTACATTTATAGCATTGAACCATGGGTTGTAATTTATTTTCTTCCACCGCATTCTACTTCATTCTCAAGCCTTTTTTACACTCTTGAGCTTGGTGTCCCTATTTCGCCCACATGAATCATTTCCCCGTCCCTTTGTGGAAGTCCCCGTGATTAAAATTTCCACATTTTCGGAATGTTGGTTTTTGAGTTATCTTCCTGCCTTTATCATTAGATCACCCATCATGAAATTACACCTTTCATTTTTTATAAATATAACCATGGGACCATTCTACAAACATTATCTCAACTTTGAGAGCACATCAAACAACTTCTTTGTAACTCCAAAAATCTTGGATTGTAAGAGTCTTTTTAAGGAGTGGTTTTAATCCACCAAAAAATTTATTAATTATTCTATCATTGTTGATAACAAAATCAAAAGCATTCCATGAAAGCCTTGTGAAATTTTACTTCATAGGTTGTGACAGATTCTACTTCATTTTTCTCAAGCTCTATGAATTCTCTCTCAATATTCATAGGAAGAGTTCATGGGATATACCTATTTGGAAACATAATATTTTAGTCTTCTCATTCTATCTAGTCAATTTCCTCCAACGGAATGGTGTTCTTAATCAAAGCCCATCTTTGATCGAGCTCTCATATGGACTAAAAACAGGTAGTAACACCTTTTCCGTCATAGAATAATGAAGCATAGAATATATCTTCTCCATGTAGTTGACCCACTATTCGAAAACTAGTGGATCAGATGATCCACTAAACGTTGGGGGTCATTGGCACAGAAAACACTTGATAGCCAGTTGATCCATCTATTGTGAAGTATGATGTTCCCCATTATTTTGTTCATTTTTCATAACATGATATTTTTTGGTAAGCATCTCCATGACTCTTTGAACTCCACCTCCAAAAACATTGGGGATTTCATTCGGGAAGTCATTGCATTGGATCTCACACGAGTTGTTGGACTGGTTTCTCCTGGTTCCCACCATCTTCTAAAATAGAAAAGGTTAGAAAAAAAATAATTCAACATGTAATGAATAAATTATCTATTTTTAAAATTTACACTAATGTAATAACTTATGGGATAACTATTTAAATCTTCTTGTGTGCATATTTATACATAGTCTCATACTAGAGGTTTTCTCTAGGGTTCACTAATCCTAATTCACAAATTTACTAAACCATGGCTCTGATACCAATTATAAAATCCTAGACTTTAAATAAATTAGTATTAAATTATTATAAAGATAAAATACGTAATAGTATTAGACCACGAGGATCCATAGGTTTAGTGTCTTGGGAAAATGAGTACTAAACATTACATTTAAAACACCAAGTATAAAAATTTATTTAATTCCTTCTTCTCTTGCTTCTTATTGGAACATAACCCCTCTTTAGTACTTGTAGTCACCTAAGGATATACATCATTAAGGGATGAGCTAAAATAAAAGTTTTATTATAGATAAGAACAATATTGCATGGGTAGAGAATAATCATAACATTATCATGGAAATCGTGAGATGAAACATTATTAAAAGATAGGAAATATGGCCACCCATAAAAAATAAAAACATAATGTCTTAGTGGTTAGCTGCCACACATAGTTGTGAGAAATCTAGAATCATGTGCACACATCATATCACTTTAACCCATGAGGTTCATCACTTTACCCAATGCATTAGAGCGCTGTATAATTCTGGTCGCTCCCGTCACATTCAAACATTCATAATGCACTATATAATTCTGGGCGCTCCCATCATATCATAACATCATCATTATCATGATTGAAACATAGAACCCTTATCAATAATATCAATTTAATTTAATGTGTTTCAATTGATAAGAACATATTCATAAGCATTGGGTTGCCAAAAAAAGAGGGAATACCATACATGATACAAGAACTGTCAACCTTGAGTGAGAAGTAAATGGTGTGTTGTTGAAAGAAGAGTTCTTTTTCAAAACATTTTCTATGAAATAAAATATATCTGAGATCATTTATATACCTGAATATGTAATATAATGATGAATTTTTTTTTTAGGAGTAACCATAGCAAAAATGTAGTGAAAGATAAAGAACTCGAAGAAAGAATGTTGGGCGTGAAAATTTCCCCTTACCTTGTATCTGAATGCTTCTGTCATTTTAATGTCATATATAATCACATTATATTAATTAATTAACACTTATATAAAACTTTGTACATAAATACGGTTCATTATGGTTTCATTAAGTTATTTTATATGACTTTGGATGAGTTATAGCGTTTAAATACATTTTTCAGGAATGTTCGTTTTTATGGTTTTCTTGAACGATTCACTTTTATTAATAAATAGAAGTTCATGTAGAAAATGGATTAAAAATAGAGAATAGTTGTTAAATTTTATTAATGATATTTCAGTATATTAAGTGATCTTATAATGAATTATGTTTTATACCATGTGGATGAATAATTAGTTAAGATTTAATTATGAATGTTTTAGGTTAATTTGGGTGGGTTTCTTTTTTATCACAACGAACATGTTTTGATTTATCAATTTATAATATGTATATAAGTTACGTACAAAAAATTAAATAATACATAATACATATAACATAATCAGTTTCAACCATAAAAATGGTTTCATGACCAGATCTGAAGGCAGTAAAGGAAATTGAAAACCTTTCGTTCTTGAAGGTGATAAATTAACACCTCACGAACAAGGTTTTCCTTTCTAAAATAAAAAGAAGAGGAGAAGTGGGATTGATGATATAAAATACAATTATTATCATAATATTACATTATATATATAATAATAGAGTTACCATACCGTGTGTATGAATATAGGTGGGGATATAATAAGAAAAGACCTCAAAATTGAAAGGAAGTTAAAGGAAAGAAGAGAGGGGAATTACCTCTTTAGTTATCCTCTTGAGATCCTCTTCAAGGATCCTGGGATTGTTCTTTTGATGAGAATATAAGATCATGGACGTGGGTGTGGGGATAGGGAATATTTTTGGGAAGAGTTTATACAAGGATTTAAGCATTAAAGGTGTGGGGAAATGAGGGTGTGAAGGGTGGTATTTAGAGTGGAGGGAGGATGGTTTTTTAATATTTAATTCAATTTTTTATTAATTATCGCATAAGATATAAATTAGTGATGATTCCATGACCATAAATAGTAATCTGTGCATGTCAGTTGTATATTTGGTAGCTTACATTACTTGTGATGTTGGGAATAATGGATTTAAATTATAATGTATTTATACGGTAAATTAATGCATTTTACTATTCACCAAAAAATGTCATTTTCTGAAAAATCCAAAAAAATATCACCCTAACCATTTAAAGACATGTAGAATCCAAAAATAAAGTCTATTTTTTAAAAATAATTTTCTAAATATGATTAATTAGATTTTTAATTAAAATCATATTTTACTTGAAAAATATAGTTTTTCAAATTAAAATATTTTTTAATGCTATAAAAAATTACATAAGGTATTATAAAAATATATTAAAACCAGAAAACACATTATTGTTAATTTATGCAAATATTTTATGGAAAAAAATTTCTTTTATATTATTTGTTTATTTATTTTTGACTTACAAAATACAAATATTTTTACTATGGTCAAATTGCCACTTATAAGATGCCTAAAGATTATTTAATCATTCAACGGTAAGGTTACATTTATTTTGGATGATTTACTTTTAATATTGGTCATATAACTCTTTATAAATGTTGGGTTATGATTCATAGGGGTGGGTCACTATTCACCAAATGTTATGTTTGCCTTATCGGACTCTAAACATCTTACTGTTAATAACCATGTATGCCCGATTTTCAAAATTCAAAACCTAGAAGTGGAAAAATTATGTCAAATGATCAAATAGTTTTTAGTATCATGATATGTCATTATGCTTCTAAATGTGATTATACTATGTGGAATAATTTTATGAAGGGAATTCCGTTGATAAAACAATGGGTCATTACAACAAGGGTGGAAGTGTATAGAGAATTCTGAAGAGGGGGTCATAATTATAGGGTGAAGATAAGGTGTTCTGTTACTAGTGTGGTAGGTTAGAGCACATGTGAAGTTAGTTTCCATGACCACATATGGAATGCCAGTCATGTTCTCGATTGGGGCAGATACATAGGTTTTGTAGGAACCCTCACTGGTTGGGCATGGATGGAGGTCAGAGGTATATGGTGAGTGCATATAGGGGGTTAATTATACTATATCAATAATGGAATTTGAGTTCCATGAGTCGTACTGATATGTGTGGAAGATGTGTAACTTCATGTCAATAGTTTCCATACTAGTAGGGCAATGTAATGCTGGGTACTCAAAATGGGGCCCAAGGTATAGGGGGTAGGTCTTCTTTACATATTTTAGTCTGCATTTAGAGGTGGTGAGGCTATATTTTCTACAATTTGAGGTATGATTCGTGTAGCTTCATGAAATTTTACTGCTTTATTCAATAATGGAACCACAGTATCTTTTATTTCTTGTCATGTTTTAGTGTCTAGGGACTACCGATTGAATTTGTTTGTGGGGATTTTTGATTTATACCCCTATGGTGGTGCGAGATATGGGTATCACGTGATTTAAAGGTTGTTCTCTAAAGGTTGGTGGGTACCAGTTTCTGTGGGACATGTTCATCCTCAAGATGTCGATTTTTAGCTGATATTACATATGGATTGGTTGACATTATTCCAAGACCATATCAATTGTTACTTCCATTGGGCAACGTTCACATCTCCTGATGGAGACACCTATGTCTTTCATGTTTAGTGGGATGTTCGAGCGAGCCGTGTAGGTCCTGTATGTTAGTAGTTGGGAGTACTCATAACCTATATGGATTCTCTTGTACTAGATGATGGAGGAGTTGAGAGGCATGTATTTCTTCCTTTGGTTGATCAATTTCAAGTTGTTTTTCCAGAGTATTTATCGAGGATTCCACCTGTGATGGATGTTGATTTCGTGATTGAGTTTGTTCTAGGGGAGGAATCAGATTCCATACCATTATATATGATGGATCCAGTAGAACTTTAGGAGCATAAGTATTTGTCTGGAGAGTTAGAGATAAAAGGGTTCATTCTTCCTAGTATGCCACCTTGGTGGTCTCTAGTGTTATTTTATAATAAGGCTGATGGATCATTGAGGATGTGTGTTGATTATAGGAAGTTTAATCAAATGACAGCTAAGAACTGATTACCTATTCCTAGAATACAAAATATATTTGACCGGCTAATAGGTGCTTCATTTTTTTCCATGATATGTTTGAGATGAAGATATCACCAGATTAGGGTAAGGTATTTTGATATACCACAAGATTCATTGAGGAGAAGGTAAGGGTTGCATGACATTGTGGTGATTCTATTAGGGATAACTAATGCACCATATGTGTTCGTGGATTTGATGAACTCAATATTCCACCCACATATGGATCTGTTCATGGTTGTATTTATTGACGATATCTTTGTGTACTCAATAACTCATGACGTTCATGCCAAACATATTGAAATCATCCTGATTACACATAATGAGTATTGGTATTAGTCAAATATATCAAAATTTAATTTCTAGATTGATAAATTTCATTTCATGGGCCGCATTTCCCCTGAGGTAGGTGTGTCTTTAGATCTGAAGAAATTGTAGGATATTGTTTATTGATAGTATACCCTGAATGTATCTAACGTTTATATTTTTCAGGGATTTAATAGTTATTGAATAATTTTCATTAATTATTTCATCCATTTGGTAGCACCACTATCAGGCTTGACCAAGAAGGAAGTTCTGTTTGAGTGGTCTGGGGAAGGCATAATTGATTTTTAGGAGTGGATGAAGTGATTGACGACCACTCTAATCCAGATCTTAACCAAACAAGGTAAAAGGTACATCATATTTCATGATGTGACTGATGCATGACTTACATAATTATTGATTAAGGATGATTGGGATGTAGGATAAGGGTCATGATAGGTGAGGGGTCATGAATTAAATTACCCTACACATGACCTTGAGTTGGTTGGGGTGGTGTATGCCTTAATGTATTGGAGGCCTAACTTGTTGGGAGATCGATTTACAATGTATATCGACCATAAATCTCTTCAACACATCTTCTTTTATAGTGATTTTAATCTTCAATAGTGAATTTTGGTTTAATAATTGGAGTCTTTTTTTACATAGAGTTAGTTTCAACTCAATAAAAAGGGAGGATTGTTGCAGATTCCATGAGCCATAAGACTTAGAATCAAGTAGTTCAGGAATATATGTGTGAGTGGAAGATGATGGATCTATTTACTAAAATGATCTTTGAGGTACATGATGGATATGGGTGGATGACCCTTACATCCACAGTAGCTGATCTAGTTTGTTTGATTCGGGTCAAGGAGAGTTAGCATGAGGATCTAGAGTGTTCAACAATGATGGAATGTTTTAATGGTGGTAAGTGCCTTCTAGTTGGGTTGTTGATGTTGACTATATTGTTTCTCTTTGTGACCATGTGGTTTTTATGGTCTGTATGTAGGAAGTGTTAATTCATGTGTTCCAAGATTCAATGTAGAATGAGAATCTTGGATTGAAGAAGTTGAATAATGATCTTTATAGGTATTATTGGTGGAAACGAATGAAGAAATTGGATTTGGGTTTTGTGTCTTGGTGCCTTATTTTTCAGAAATTGAAGTTCAAGCATCATCAACATGGTGGTTTGTTACACCCTTTACCCATTGAAGAGTGAAATTGGGATAGCATAATAATGGAAATAATTTTGGGTCTTCAATGGATGCCTTAGAATAATTATGTAGTTTTAGTAGTTTTGGATCAGTTGACTAAGGTGGCCCATTTATTTCTAATTTACAGAACTGTCACTATTGATCATTTGAGTGAGTTATACATTAGAGATGTAGTGTGGTTTCATGGTTTTCTGAGGAATATAGTTTATAATAATGATTTACATTTCACATCATTCTTTTGGCAGGGATTACAGAATGTGTTTGGTACCTATGTGTTTTTAGTACATATTACCACCCACATATGAACAGGTATTCATAGTGTAAAATTTAGATACTGTAGGACAGGTTTAGGTCTTGTTTCCTATTTTTGGTGGTTCATGTGAGATAAAATTTTCACATTTTTATTTTCCCTAAAACAATACTTTGCTTGTTAAAATTCAAGTGTAACCTTTTGAGGCACTCTATGGGTCACTGTGTAGATTTGTGATATATTGGTTAGAATTTGGGGAGTCCGAGCTATTGGGACCAAGCCTCATGCATGAGACATTAGAAATGGTTTGAATGACTCAATAATGTATGAAAAAACTCAAATTATATTGAATTCACATGAAGATCAGCATCATAGACTTCTTGAGTTTATGGTGTGCGATATTGTGTTTATTCAGGTGTCTCCATGGTTGGGTAACCATCGGATTCCGAAATAGGTAAAGATGAAACCAATGTATAGGGTTCTTTTGAGATTATTGAGAGGATCAGACCGGTGTCGTACTGATTGGATCATTCACAATGGTATCATGGAATGCATGAATTTTGTATGTTTCATTGCTTCAACAGTATCAACCTAACAAATCCCATGTGATTAATGTAAAAGATATAGAGATTGAGGCAGATGTGTCCTTTGAGGAGAACCCAGTTCGAATCATGTATTGTTGTGAGAATGTATTGTGAAGAATGATTGTTCCCTTCATTAGATTCTTATGGAAATATGGATGCATTCAAGATATAACTTAGGAAATACATTCGGATATGTGTACTCAGTTGCCTAATATTTTGACCACAGAAGCTCAGTGATTCCTAGTAACAATGTCTCAAGGTTGAGATTTTATAAGGTGTGGAGGTTTTAAGATCATTGAAATTAGGGGGGGGTATATTGTTGTTTAAATTTTGGTTCTAACATCTTATCTTGGTTAATGAAATTCCTCTCGGGTGAATAAGTAATACAATGGGTGTTCTAGGGTTCGAGGTATAAAAGGAAGGAAAACCAGGTATATATGTGCAAGGTCCATGATTGCCGCACTTTATAGAAAACCATGTGGGATATCGTAGAAAACTGTACAACCTTGGATAGTGGAATATCACACAGTTTTTGCACGGTTATTAAAATATTTCAAAACTCCCTATATAACATTATGACCCAAATACCATTGGACACTGGCTTGCACAAGGTTTTCACATGGTTTTTCAAACCATGTGGGTAAACCATGATGGATTGTAAAGTTGAAAAATTTACAAAATTTCACGATGGTATTTTATGTTCCCATTAATTTGTCTTCCTTATTTCCACCATTGTATATTTAGTGATGAACCCTAGTGACCAAGGCTACCTAAGGGGTATTTTTCTTCATCTCTAGGCCATTCATAGTATCATTAGTGGTAGATTGATTCTCCAAGTATGTATAATCCTCTCATTTATTCTCTTCTTCATATTAGGTTTTGTATCTTATGGTATAATCTTCCAAATCCATAGAAACGTATTTTTATGTTGGAATATAGGTTAAGGATTCAAAGTGTGTTTGTATTAGGACCTGGGAAAACAATTAATAGTTTGTTCATCAATGGAATTGAGGTATTTGGTCTACATGTTCTATCCCATACTTATTGTGTTGATTATTCTATATTTTGTTGGGTAAGTGGGTACCTATTGTTGTGTTTTGAATAATTTTATAAATATATGATAAAATTAACAAGAAAATGATGATTTGAACTAATACAAATCCTTGTGGGATGCATAGAGGATGACTTGACTAATTTAGGCCAACCAATGGGGTAAATCAACCCTCCTGAACATGGTTAATGAAAAAATTAGGGGTGAAATAGACATGTAAATAGGTATATCCCATTTAAGACATGTAAATTGGTTAATGTGATGACTAATTATGGGAGAAATGGTTAATTACATACATTTGTGGATAATGAATTGCAGTTTTTTATCTTTGAATGTAAATGGGTTAAATTGAATTAATGATATTGTGTTAAATGAATCGTATCTTTTACTTGTAATGAATAATTGAGCTAAAATGGGGAATATAGAATGTGTTAAGTGAATTAACATTTTATGTTCTAAATGGTTTAGTCTTGAGAAACTAGTTCATATTATTAGTGATTTTTGAATAGGGAATGAGAACTGGGACAAATGACAATGTGATAATAATGGTAAATGTTTTAATGTATTGTGGGAAAATATTAATTTCCAATATTCTTATCATGGATTTTGATTTTGTTATTATTTCTGGTTGTGGTTGATTATGATGTGGTATGTGTGTGGTTATTAGATTTATATAGTCATGTGAACATGGATTCGTATAGTGGGGGTATTGAAATGGGGTTTTACACCCACGGTTTTAGTTAGATGGAGGCTCTAAGCTCTACCCCAAAAATTCATAGATTAGGGAAGGGGACAATGTTTTATTCCCCTAATGGATGCATTCTATGAGGCCACCTAGACAGAGGAATAAATGTGAGTGTGTTTTATACATGATGAACTATTTTATATTGTTAGAAAGGGAACATGATTTAGATCCCCTTACGCATTGATATTGATGACTATTCCAAATCCATTAAACATACGATGAAAGTGAATTAAGTCTTAAATATGGTATAGGTAATGAAATTGGGACTAATACTATGAATTACATAAGTGAACATGGTTAAAAAATTTCATCCAAAATCTATTTTATTTAATTTTAATATATGATAAACTTCATTCAGTATTTATCTAGTCTAAATATTTTGTAGACACTATTGGTTGTGGCCTACTAAGTTGTACTCACACCTTTCTTGGGCAGCCTTTGGGGGTTCCTCGGAAGACTTCATACTTTTGGTTTAGGATAATGGAAATGGCCATATGTTTTGGAGTTGAGTAGGGATTGAGACATACATGGATGAGGTTATGAACTTGGAGTTTTGAACATTTTAGTAAATCTTATGCCTTTCATTATTTTGGTGTTTTGTTCACATAGCATTGTTTTCCAAGTCATAACAAATTTACTTTTGACTATGTTTTCTTCCTAGTATTAGGATATTTATTTTTCAAGATTATTGGTTATTATATATATATATATATATATATTATTTTATGTTTTGGTGTACTCTGGTAAAGAGGGTATAGTCTCCCCATGTGACCATTTAGACCCCCACTACTAGTCGGAAACATATGGAATGTGTTGAGGTAAACTAGAGGTCATGTGGTGTCCAGGATGAGGGTACTAGTTTTGTGGCACCCGAGCCGGTAAATTTACACATAAATTCTTGATTATGAAAAAAAAGCATCATGTTCATGCATAATACACATTATGTGTGGAGATACAACTCAATATCCAATTAATTAGATGGATATATAATCTCAGGCCCACTGATCACATAATAATATATACATAATCATGCTTTCTAATTAAAATTTATACCATTCATAATCATAAATTAACTATTGAAAATATTTGGATTCATAAGGATTATAAAATAATAATTATAGTATTAATAAACATAGGGTTCAAAAACGAATAATGCAAAACATGTTTTCCATAATTATCATTATTTTTCCTTGAGGAAGAAAAAAACTCAACATGAGTAATAGATGTGTTTTTGATAGAATATACTCTTTGTAAAATCACTATATTTGTCTTAAAAATTAAGGCGGTGACATGTAAATCCCCAAATGAAATGTGAAGAAAGGTGAAATTGTATTTAAGAATAATTAGAGTAATAACCATTATAAAATTAAAATTAAAATGGGATAACTCGAATAAAATGTCATGGGTTTGAGAATACCATTACTATAAATACTGCTTCGATTAATTGGTATTCCATATCTAGATTAATAAACATATATTTATAATAAAATCAAAAAATAAGTAAATTATTTTCATTTTTACCACTATTTATCAATTATAATCTTTTGATTGTATTTTATAATTTCATTTTTTATAAGGAATTCATTTTCATGTCATTTTTTCTTTATGAAATTATCATTTCACTTCAATTTCTCTATTTTGTTCAAATTATTTTATACAAATGTATCACTAATTAATTGATACTAATATATATATATATATATATTTGTAAATTTATATATCACAAATAACCTATTTTTACCAGTCATAGGCTTGGTGATATGAATATAGTAGAAATTTCATCATCAGTGATTAGCTGACTGTTGATGGGACATTTTTGTAGTGGTGGAAAAATATAATCTTGAAATTTATATATTCCAAAAATAAGATACATAAAGTACATTAACATATTTTATATCATGTTATCATACTTATTAATTTCACTATATTTATTCGATATGATTTGTGAAAATAAATAGAAGAATAAAATAACTAAATTGATAGGAACTTACTCTTTCCTAGGTGTATATTATCTTATACGACACTAAAAATCAAACTATTTTAGGATCCGGTTTAATCTATAAAGTACCTAATGATTATAGGGGTCATTAGAGTGAGTAGTTTTAATAGAATTATTTTGAAAGTGAGGGACGACTGGTTTTTTGAAGGATATTGAGAGAGGTTTTTTATACATGTGTTGAGGGTTATTTTTGGAGTAAAATATTAAATAAATTATTAATTCAATGTTAAAACATATAATTTTGATTTTAGAAAATATGAATAATATATAAATATAATAATTTTTTTATACATGAAAACAATGTATAATTCATATAATTAAAGTATATTAAAAAGGAAATTGGGAAGAAGAAATTTTGTTATTTTATGAGACAATTGTTTTACATTAGGTATTGGAAAATATTTTATGACACATGGAAATTAAATTTATTATCTTTTAAAGAATAGTTAATAACATTAAATATATTTTGTCTTAACCTCATGTTCATCAAATTATTTTATTTTTATAAAAATTGAGTGATGTCATTTAAAATAAACAAGTTTTGTGAAAAAACAATATTTTAAATCTTCACCTAAAAATTGAAGTATTTCATAAAATTACCACAATATCATCCATATAAATTTTTGGAACAATGCTCTCAAAAATGATATTCATTTTATCAAAATAAATATCTATCATATATATAATTAATTTTCAATAGAAAATTTTTTATTTTTACAATATATATTAATATATAGTTTATTAAAACTATGATTATAATTTCATTGAGTTCATTAATCATGATATTTATAGTTTGGAATTATTATAGTTATATTTACTTAAATATATAATGATTAATATCATTTATAAAACCATTTATTATTTTAATATAAAATTAAAATTCCAATAGTCTTGTTACTACTCATAATGGTGAAGTTACCATTCCCAATGATTAGTTTATGATTCCACTAAACTGACTACTACTAAAACGGTCAAATTTCACCCTATAAATTCCATTACATTTAATCATTCATTATTTATCTCAATTCAAATAATGGTTATATAATTACAATTTATTTTTGGTATATTTATTTACTATTTTTTCATTTTTATAGTGGTTTTTTTGGGAGTGGAAATTATAGATGATTGGAATGATCCAAATTTTCACATTTTAGTTTTTCTATTTTCTATTTTATCTCCCTTGTAATAATTGGATTATTAATGGGTTTATTCAGTTAATAATTTATCATTTTCTATTTATTAATTAATGTGTTGTTTGTTTCTATTTGTGGTCTATGTGTATAATATTATTGATTATAATATAATAAATATTAATTTCATGAAACCAGTATCATTAATACACTCTTGGTTACTAAAACGTAATAGAAAACGTCATTGGTGAATGAAGGTATATAAATCATTTATTATAGAAATGGGGGTCGATGTTTTTGCACAATATCATTAGTTTGGTGGTGTTTCTTATAGACTTGATAAAACACATATAGAAACATATATGTATTCACATGGGTTATGTTGACTGGTTTTTTTTTGTTTCACTCACCGCATACTAGAAAAAACAACAAGCGTTAACCTATATTTACTTGATCACGGGTACATGATGTGCTTACTTGGATAGGCAAACAGTAAAAACTCATTCAACTCATCCCTTTCCAATATAAATTTGATTGGATTATAATTTTCAAGAGTTAAAATTATGTTAAATTTTATGGACATGTATAACCTTATAGATTGATTTTTTTCCACAGGATAATATTTTTGATTGAGGAAAATGTGGTTCCAATAAAATATTGTTTTGTGTGCCAAGGAAATAATGTTATAACGGTTTTAGATTTTTTTTCATAAGTTTAATCTTATGGAACTACACATTAATTTATTTGATGACTGTTATTATTTATATTTTATTCTACAACTATATTATATTTCTTGAGTCAATAGAAAGATTGTTTAACTTATTTTTTCAACTATGAGATTTCAACCAAGATCCTTGTTTATTGTTTATATGTTTTAGGTATATCTATTATACAGATGGGTCATGATAAATTTTTTCTACATTAATACAAGACACTTTCTGATTATTATATAATATATTCATTTCCCCACAACTATTGTATCCCTCTCCATTGTTCTATACCATTTATATACATGGAGGATCACCTAAGATCACATAATTATCCTAACTCTTCCATTGATTAGGTTACATAGTTTGGGGAATTAAAAAGAGGAATTGATGATAGTTTTGGATTGAAAAAATTTTAGTTAGAGGTCTAGATAATATATCATATCATCAGACGTAGAATATAAGTATGTAGGGTCAACTAGGTTTTGGGTAGAACACAACTTGACATGCGAGGCATCAGGTTCAGAATTGGGATCTCTAGGTTGAGTGGGGTTTTGGAATAAGTATCCTAATATCGTATAGATGAGACTCTTGATGTGTCTTATGACATTACTACCTCCAAATAAGCAACCCCCGTAGTTGATAGTGAAGAAAATGAGATCCAGGTCCCCAATTCATGCATCAAATATAACATACATTGGATACTAAAATAGAGTTTATATAGATCACACTGATGTGAGGAATTATTATTCCCACTGAAATCTACTATGGTGCCTCTAATGACTAGTTTTGGTTTAACTGAGCATGCACCCCATCCCAAAGTATCATTCTAGTGGTGATTGGAATAGTGCATGAAAATTTTAAATGTTTCACCCAAGGACCTCATTCTTCACACAACACCATTAAATTCAAAATTTGATGGGATTTTTCAGTACTCTCACCAATTCTGACAAGAATTTAAATACAAGATCACCCAATAATGAATGGTTGTGTGCCCGAAATGAAGTATGTTCACAACATGCCTTTTTTTACACAATGGGATACTTTAAACCAGGAAAATTGCAAAATTGAGCTCCTGTGATAATGGTTGAACGTTTAAACAATACCATTGTTCACCCATGGTGTTTTTTACCCACCATCAGTGAATTTTTTTATAAATAGAATCACACCCCTCTCTCATAAAGTCATTATGGGAGGTTAAAATCCTCTCCCATGAGATTAAGTACTCCTCTTTTATGACAACATGAAACATGGACCACCCATGGTGGAAAAAATTTCATGATATACCTCATGTGGGACGAAACATGACTTCAAAAACAATGTAGAAACCCTCATGCAGAACCTCTTTACATTGTTTCATTTTTTGAAATAAAAGCATCATGAGACAAACCCTGATTTTTTTGAAACCCATGTCAAGTTCACACCTACAACACAAGTTCTCCATGTCATTTTCTTATCTGATAACACCCTTCTCAGATAATTATTGTGTGAATCACCTAAAACATTAAAGAAACAACTTCTATTTCCTATGCTGGAAGTCCACTACACCTCCAGTTCACTCTTTTCCATACCTTTCGCTTTTGATAATGATTACTATAACCCTAGATTATTCTAATAATGGGTATAGTAATGTGGAACTCTTGATAAAACAATCCTTCATGGATTTTCCAATGACATTCCCCTCCCAATAGTGCATGAGTGGTGGTCAGGTAAGATATAGAGGTAATAATTGAGTACCCATATGTCTGAGATATATAATATAAAACATCTCAGTTCAATGTCCCATGAATATGAAGTAAAATTACTCCAAAAAAGCATCACGCCATGACATAAAACTATATAATTTTCACGTTAAATAATAACATGATTCCCCATGTATGATTGGTAAGGGATGACCGCCACATCTCTTATTAAAAGGATTCCTATGTGTACCACTCACATGGAATGAGATCTTATAAGAATCTTCTATACATAATCCCCCACAATTTCGACAAAAATCAATCCACTTGTGAAGGTAATATGAATGATTAATCCCTACACCATCACTCAACAAATAGTCTTTCTTAATACAAGTGGAATTACAATATGTTTTTAAGCTTCATGGATCCATCCAATAAAAGAACATTAAAATCCTCCATTGAACTCTGTGGGGTTTGATACCTGTCTTCTAAATATGGTATATATAATGTCTCCCTATAAATAAATTTTTATGGATAATAAACCTAGGATCCCCCTTATAAGGATGAACCTCATTGATCTCCTTAAAAAAGGATTCATGATCAATATATCATGTCCACCTTATTGAGAATCCATTCCTTTGGTAAATCATGGTTCCCCCAATAAAGGATTCACCTCCCTAACGATGCTCAAGGGTAATTATGATCAACCATTCTGGTTTGCCTCATGACGATTTCTAGTCCAAATATGCAGGTGTGACATCTTCCCTAAATGGGACACACATCCTTGATTTGTTTCATTGGGGAATTTTAATCCATCAATCTCGAGTTCTCCTAAAGGGGATTTATCATCAATCCACATAGTTGCGACATATTCCCCCTAGGAGAAGACATCTTGGATCCAGATCAAGGGGAATTTTAATCAATCTATCATAGGTTTTACTCACGAGGTGTTCACATTCAACAATTGATGTGTGAAATATTCCATCCTAGGGAAACACCTCTCAGATCTATCTCATGGATAATTATATCCATTTATCTTAGTTTTTCCTCAATGGGAATTCTCAACCAACCGTCTATGTGTAACATATTCCCTTATATGGAATCTCCTATAAAATATGACTCGTGGGTTATTCTAATCCATCCATATGTGGTTTCTCAAGGGTAATTCTCATAGACAATATATGTGGGACATCATAACTTCTAGGGACATTCATCTAATGGACACAACTCATAAATAAATCTCAAGGATAATTTTGATCCATACATCTTTGGTTCACCTCTGTGGGTTTTTCATACCACCTCTTGGTGTAATATCATAATTCCTAGGGTCATACATCCAGGATCTTCCTTCATGTGGAATTCAAATACATTAATCATTTCCCACAAAAAAAATTAATCCTATACCCATCAATATAATATGTTAATCAATTTCCCTAATCCACCTCAACCATGTTTCATGATCTGTATCCAAATGATTTAAAACATGTGACCTAACCCAAACATATAGTTCTTGTAAAATATTTAATTCCTAGGGAAAAACACTTGGAGTTCTAATTCATTTGGTGTCATTGACTTGTGATCAACACATCATGCCTTGGATTCCATGTTTTATGATTCTGTTTATGAGATTTCTTATAGAGAGGAAGAATATTGTATACCAATGCACCTAGTGTCCAGACATGCCCTGTGATTCCCAACATGACTACTCTCCTGATCGAATATTTCTTAGCTATCTAGATTAAATTAGTATGTAATGATGTATGATGATTAATTGTGTAGTATCCAAAAAGATTTCATGTTGTGAATGAGTTAGATGAATAGAAAAAAATGTATTAGGGAGACCCAGACTGGGAAACAATCTCTAATGAGGAATACATGGAAGGAGAAACCAAAATCTCATCATCCTATTTTGATCGAGTAGAAATCACCATTTAATGGGATGAAATCTATACAAATCTAAAAAATGGGAATGTGGGGTTGCAACAGGCAGTGGTCACATGTATTTTATTTATGTGCAAGTAGGACCCCAATGGAATCATTTGAAACATAAATGGTGAACCTTAAATGATTCATTTTATCTTCCAACCATGGTAATTAGTCCTTTTTATAGTCCAATCAGGGATTGGACTCAAATTGTTCAAGTGTTAGACATCATAATGAAATGATGAACCCAAAATGAAACCTACATCCTCAACATGTGGACTAGTAGAGTTGGGAAATAAGAAAATTAACATGTCACTAGATCCAGATATCAGGTATTGGGTCTTAGAACGAATGAGATGAGCACCGTACAAAATTCACAAGATATTGGGGAAGTTATTTGGTCATAATACTCAGTCTATAAAATTGTAATCACAAACAACTCCAAATATTTGAAATATTTGACGATGTTATGGAATTTAAGATTTATTTCCTATACCTTTATTGTTATGTGAATCCACAGTCCTTATAGAACTCTCATATCATGGAATTAGAATCACAGCTTGCATAGGTGTTGTGTAAGAGATGTATAGATACAGAAGCACTACACGACTAAAACCCCTCCATGAATTATTCTGTGATTTTTTTACATCATGCTCATTCCCCACCGCACCCTAAGATATTATCCAGCAACTGGTGGTTGATTCCATGTTTATGCAGTAAAAACATGAATGGGTCATTTCCATAAGGGACATGGAACTCATAGAATATAAGGCAACAACATCTCAACAACTCAACCAGCCCCAAGGGCGACATAGGGAGAAAAAACTCTTCATTCCAATGGAGAACCTTTTATAGAGTCTATATTAGAGCCATCCAATGATTTTATCCCTGATATTGAGGAGGTGGGGGATGCCTGAGTAAGCCTGACACTGAATCCTTCCCAGAAGTATCCAAGGAGGGATCCCACTAGGCCTAGTCAACATTAGAAAATACCAATCCCATAGGTTGATGAATTGATGGATGTTACCCCTGCATTGTCTGCTATGTCCCAAACCACCCGAATCCAAAATTGAAAACACAGTCCGAAAAATTTCTTACAAGGTCCATCATCTTCCATGTCTCCAATTACCCCTTCCACCACTAGGAAATCCGATAAGATCATTGAAATAGTAGAATAAAGATCTATCTTTAATTGATTTTGATTAAGACCCAAGACACTTTATAGATTGGCTCCGTTGACTCTTTCAATCACTACTATAACAAACATCTATTACCATCCAACCCATAGTGATTTTATTCAGTGTGGAGGTATTCTTCGTGACATCACCATCCAATGTGGAGGACCTCCCATCTTTGTCGACGACCAGAGTGGACGTCCTCCAGGCACTTTCAACTACCAGTTTTGATATCTTCTCTGCAGTATAGCTTATTAACATAGAGGACATGTCCATGTAATTTCCAACCATTATTATGTTCACCATCGTCCTCCAACAATCATGTCCATAGGTATTACCTATTCTGAAGAGGTATCAAGCCCTAATTAACAATCCTAGGGTAGAAGGGTGAAGAATCTCTACATAAGGTGAAATCATAAGAAATGCTATGTTGTTGTCGACCTCATCAATATCCCGGATTTTGAGGACATAGGTGGATCGGTAATGTAGTTTCCACTTTGAATGTGAGAGTATGGGGTCAAATAATGACATCTGATGTTCACCATCCTCTATGAAAAGTTACATATGAAACCTAAATACCTATATAGGTACATGTAGGTGGAAATGGTTTTTCCGTCTTCTAAGGGATCGTAGTGCATCATTCTCTATCTCATCTTATGACCCTGTAATCCTCTACCCAAGATATCATATAATTTTTCAAGTCTATCCTGACTCCTTCATATTGTGATATCATTTCTGAGCCACAAATGGTCAAGCCACTGAATAACATAGCCGCCCCCATGCATGAGGCATTGGTGAATACACATTTCTATAAGGATATGATGATGGAGTTAAAACCACCCCTAAGGGACATCCCATTGTTTGGTGAACATGTAACTGGTACTGTGACTCCTATATCATCCATCCAATTGTCAAACTAATCCACATCAATGCCCCCATATGTCTATCGAAAAAATTTGAATGGGTCGTGGGATGACCAAGAATAAAACATTGAGAAATATGTTTCGTGGATTTTTCTAGCTTCCAAAAAATGTCTTTGATGTTTTGGGCATCATTCATGAAAAACTTCATCATCCCAAAGTCCCATAATGAGGTCCGGTTGGAGGGTTTCTTCCAAACTATTTCGGAAAGGCTTCACTACCCCCCGGGACCATTTGTTAGTGTACCCAGGTCACCATGGGGAGCACAAGTATATCAATCAGAAGTGATAAAGTGTTGAGTTGGTATAAATCCCAATGGAATTTCACACTAATTCAAACAACTACCTCTATAAAATTTAATAATATTTTATAAGAAGCCTGAGTTTACTCCACCATATTACGATAGAGGTGTCTTTGCAAGTGTAGTTCCATGGAGGGCGACAAAATTCTTCTATCCACTTATGCCCTATTATATGGACTACCAAATCACCCATATAAAATGAAAATTCTCTTCTAGGTATAGTTCTGGTTGACATTTTTATTCTTAAGCCTCATGAGAATCATGGAACTAGTGTAGAGTTTGATAGGGAATATCTCCCCCATTGGGTAGTATAATAGTAGGATAACTTTCATATAGGTGTTATCCCCCATCTGCCAATGTAGAAATTTCCTCCCCATTGACCACTAAAAAAAGTGTAATTAAAATTTTGGGCCCTACAATGATTCAATTTATATCCTATGATATATGTATAGAATATTTTAGAAGCCATGCATTATGAGGTTGAAGAGAATAAAATGATCATTGATAAACAAATTGGTGAATCAGACTTAGATTTTGAAACAACACAAAGAGATCCAATTTCTCCTCCAATGGGGAAATGAGTCCTTCATGGCTAGTATACCCTAGTAAAGATCATAAATAAAATTTATATAGAGATATAAGTTGCATGATTTTATGAAAATCGATACATATATGGCTCATCGAACCCGCCCGAGAAGCATGATTACCCTCGTCGGGATCATGGTCATGTGGGTCCATGATAAGTTGAACATTCTTACTATGTTCATAGTATATTCATAGAATTGATAGTTAAGAATACATGTTCATATTGATATCCTCAACTAGATGATTTCATATTATTTCTCACCACTCTCCTTGAATCCAAGGAGATGCGACGGGTGGTGGTCCCAATTGATGAGAAGATGTACTCAGCATGGGTGGATGGAATGTGATCACCTCTAGATTTTGGTAATTCCAAATTTTCCCTATTTATAGGGATGGAGGAATAGTTATATAACACTATAATATTCATCTCAATTTCTATACCCATGTTGGAAACCCCATAGTATAATTCTATTTCTAGGATTTGATGTGTTTTTCTAGAAATTAGATTGATTTTTATACTTCTAGTATAACCATCTACCCATAGGATCCATCATTGGATTGAAGAATATCAGAGAAAATTCATCTATTAGTTAAACTATACATTGAAAAAGAAATTAGTCACTAACCTATTCCTTCCCATACAATGAATTGATGAGTGAGGCATAGATTTTTTGTCCTATTTGAAAGACCTCATAGACTCACTCATCATGATGCAGACTAATGAGTAGTTGACAATGATATGCATGCGAAATTTCATGAATGAGATGGTCCCCACCATCATAACTAAATAATTCAATGTTCAGTTGTTTTATTTATCATATAAGTCCTTGTGGAAAGAGGAATCTGAAAGGAAATCCAAATATGTGCATATGTTGGCTCTTGCTCCTCCTGTGGGATGGCCTGCCAAAGTACAGACTACTTCCATGGTACGGGTAGAGACCCTTGAGACTCTAGAGTTGTTTTCCCCATTTCCTAAAGAAACATTATGGGAGATCCACACATACTACACTCATACTCTCTTTGTGTAGAACCATTCAGAATCTCCTCCACAATTGAATCCACCTTGATGGGTGAATGTTGATCGAGACTCCCAGAGCACCCTTCATAGACAAAAGGAACTAGAAATTCAATATCAAGGAATAACATGAAACTAGATATTTATATATTCCCCATAGAAGGTAATTATAAGTATTCCATAATGATGGACACCATAGGGAGTGGGACACACTAATATCTCAAAATATTTCCATATAAATATGTTTCTTGGACAAACAACCATGGAATGTTATGTGTTCAAGGATTTGATTGATGAAAATGTGTATAATGATTTAACCCTATTGGGATACATCCCAATGTAGGTAATGAAAATATAAACCAAGGCCTATAACAGATGTGAGGGTTTGGATTAATGGAAGTCATCTTCCATCTACGGAATGTAGAAGTATGAAAACAGATTGGCTCATAGATTTGTTTTCCATTCCCAAGGAATAATCTATACATGGTTAAAAATACTAGATCCTCTTGTATTCACCTATCTTGATCTAGTAATTTATTACATTTCCATGTATCAACCATATAAATATAAACTGATATGACACTAATGATGCAAGGGAAATTATAATACCCACGTAGTGCCAAATCGATTGCGCACCCTCAGTGAATTCATGCTTCTAGAGCTCGGAATTACCACCATGTTCTGCCCCACCCATGAAAATACATATGAAAATGAGAATTAGTATGTGTATTCAAATTTTTTCAAACTACTAGACCTCTTCACGCTACCTGATAGTGAGTAATACTTGGTAAAACCACGGGTTTCCTCCGACCGACACCATTGAAGAAGAAGTCGAGGATAAGAAAACTATTCGAATGTCCAGTTCAAAACATCAAACTGTGTTCTTCATGCTACTAATAATAGGGAGTGGGTTTTATATAGATCTCAGAAGGCACAATCCTCCCAACCCACTCTTTGTGACACTCCTCTATAGCCTACATTGTTAGTTGACGAAAAAGACTAGTTGTGACTGACCACACCCAGCTAGAACAAGGCCTCAGCCTACTAACATCTATCCAATGTGGGTTCAGAGTAGGATAGCTTGTAAACATTGGGATATTTAAATTATTAAGATGAAATCAATGGTACAACTAGAAACATAATGTGTTCTTCCCTCCTCGGAATGCCCCCTACATAAAAAATGTTCATCTGGAACTAATATATGACATAATGAAGGACCTTTCCCACATTCTCACAAGGAAAAAGATCCCCAAGGCCCTATGAATTTAAACATAAATTATCAATTCCCTTACATAATCTTTTATAATCTCCCATTGGTTTTATAAAGAAGAAGATTCCATATACTTCTACTATCCATTGGAGGCCATGCAATCAGAGCTCCAAGCCATTATCATGATATCCAGAGAGGATGAGGGATCCCTCGTATAGGGGAACATAAAATACTATACATCTCAGACCAATTAAATTGTATGAACTTCTATTATTACTGGGTTGAAATATGTTCTGTGATTAACCACAACCCATAATAGATGCTCTATAAGTTGTGGATGACTGAAGGAAACTAGACTCCATCCAACTGAAATATTCAAGGTTATGAAAATATTGAGAAGAGAGGGTGTGGATTTATTTTCTGGATGAACTACTGTAGTGGATTGATATCAAGTGATCAGTTCATGGTAGTCTCACATTATACTCCCAACAATTAAAAACTAGGTAGTCCATGGATTTATCTTAATGATCAAGTCCACTCCTTATATAATTAGTTATTGAAATACTCACTCAATGGTCAAGAAGGGTTACTCCAAGGTGATGTGTCTCCATTAAACTCATATAAAGCCTATTTTATGGATACCAAATATTATTAGATATAGGATATGTATGTTCAATCTATTGATATTGAGAAAACAACCACCACATCCTACCCATGGGTACAATTCGAAGATTTGTTCATTCTCCTAATTCATTGGCTGGAACCAAAAATGTCAGATCATGGTAGTTTTTTTCATCTCTGAGAAAAAGATTCATTTTGTCCCTAGAAAAATGGAACACCCACAGATTAACTCATACTCTTGTATAGGACCAGTCCTTGTGATACCAGAAGTTACCACTCCTATAAGGCACAAAGTAGTTCATTCTATGATCACTATTCCTAGGCACTCTCATATATTCAGTACAGTAGGGTTGAATAACTGAAATATGACTCCCCACTAATGCATTCACGTCAATCATGTCCCTTTCAATTGAATGTATGATTAAATTGGCTTGAAGGAATCAATTACTATGATATCATCCTCATAAGAACCCATCATTATGGATTCCATATCTTCCCAAGTAGATTGTAGTGTCCCTCCTGAATTAGCTGGACTAGATAAACCACCTCACATTGATTCTCTTGCCTCATATGATGAAGTTGATTTGGAAGATTCTCCTCCCACATTTGAAGAGGGTTCCCCCCCCACCCACCATCTATAAGTTGGTCGAGGTGAAACTTAGTAACAAGGATGTTTTGAGGCATGTGAGGATTAGTTCAAAAATTCCCCCAGAATAGTAGTGGAAGTATGTGGCCTTCTGGAAGTATCATCATGATGTATTTATCTTGAGTTACAATGAGATGCCAACACTAGACACTTAGGTCATCATCCACTATCTTGGTCTCCCAGGGAGTCATCATGGGTTTTTGAATCAACATAGAAATATGTATTCCTGTGGCATTTGAATGGTCAAGGTCGAGGATGATAATCATATCGAAGAAATATTTGCTCGAGATGTCTAATATCACAAGTGGCAATCCAAAATCATAAAATTCATAAATAATAATGGGATGACTAGTGTATGTATAGACTTTTAGTATCTCAACCGCTATTTACCATATAGATATATTCTCCTAGATAAAGAGACCCTAATAAATTCTACAGCTTGGATCCATACCATATAATTTTTGGATTGACACTCCATGTACAATCAAATCTATTTAACCCATGAGGATGAGGTGTATACAGCCTTCAGTGCACCACAAGGGACCTTATTCTATTATATGATTCTATTCATCATAAATAATTTAGGATCAAATTATCATCAGGCCATGCACTATATCTTGAAATATATTATTTTTTATGTTAGTGTAATTATACACCGAGTATTTGTAGGTGAAATCATACCAGCTTGAGGACCATCTCATAGACCTTGAGAAATTGTTCGTCTCCCTATACTCTTGAAATTTCAAGATTAATCCTTTAATGTGTGCATTTAGGGTTACCATTGGGATGTTTGTAATGTTCATTATCAGATATAAAGGCATTGAGAGTAACCCAAAGAAGATCACGGCCATTAGACAAGTTTATCCCCTAATCAACCTTTGGGAGAATCAAGGCCTCCATTTACACATAGACAATTAATGCCACTTCATTTCTAATCTAGCATAAATGTGATATCAATTTTCAATGATTGTGTAGAATGGAACCACCTACAAATGTGATGAGGATTTCCATAACACTTTTGAGGACATAATGAAATATCTATTATAACATAAAATTATAATCCCTCCCATATTAGGGAAACCCATGGTTTTCTATTTCACCTCCTTTGAAAGGCCCCTTGATTCCCCTCCCATATAGAATAAAAACAAGTACATAAAGAACAATTTATTCTACCTAAGTTACATGCTCTGGTAAATTGATACTAGATTCTCCCTTTTTGGGAAGTTCCACCTCACACTGGTTTTTTGTGTAGAAGATGTGTTGTTATCTTCACAACCATGATATATAGCTGATGTCCCATATAGACCCATTTAAGTATATCAGGAATCAACCCATGATGATGGGATCACTAGCACACTAGGTAGTGATCCTTCAACTTTATGAATTATGTATTTTTCTATAGAAATCATTCAATCTACATTCATTTTCAAACATACTAGTTTCCCATATATCCACTGAATACTAGCTCTCAGATTTTTAAATTCTAGACGAGGCTATCCTCTCAATTGATCGGGTTGTGACCTATTGAAATATTCACATAGAAGGTTCTACTAGGTGCACAAATGGTTGGAATATCAATATTCCCAATATTAATATAGTAGTTCTCAGGATTTTCATCATCACCCTTAAAAAGGTTTTCCAACTGTAATAATTCATGTTGTCAATAGGATTCACCAAAAATGATTAATAGTATTAGAATATCATCACTGGTCAATAGATGGTTCTCAAGATTGATTCACATGCCTTCATGTGAAGGTACACCCCAAATTAGTCATTTCATTTATCAAGGTTGATTGTATCATTAAAAATTCAGAGGTCATTCTTTTATTTGGGTGAACATGTCAGTTGAAGGTCTGGTTCCCTTCTCAACCAAATGTAACTCAAGTCCCTCAATTTTAGAATGGTCTACATGATGCCATTTCTAGTTTAGAAATGACACATATAGAGCCTAACCAATAAGACATGTCCATCCATATATAACATTATATGGTTCTCACTACAATTATTCTAGTTGATCATGTCATGCAACATGTAAAAAAGTTGGTTACCAGTGCTTCCATGATAGGACCGTAAATCTCCCCCTCAGTAGAGTAAAAACCTAACTGGATGAATCCATTCATTATGAATCCCATACATGGAACTCTACCACCAGATTTAGTTGAATGTGAAAAATATTTTGCGTTGAAGCACAATTTAATCCTCGAGAAGGTACGACATCGAGAAGACTATTAATAGAAATGGATTTGATGGAATTATCCTCAATTCCATCCAATTAGATGATGTTCTCTTGGTTTTTTAGGAAGTTTATGCTAGGTCATTTTGTTCCCACCAACTAGATTCAAGCTTTCCTAAAAACATTGTAGGCTAGGATACTTCTACCCCACCATGATCCATGATTTCATCAATTATGCAAAGTGGTTCCACATTTTTCCTGATTTATTCTAAATTTATGGATAAGAAATCAGATATTCTCCACACCAACAATTATTATTAGTCCATATCAGTTTGGGGACTCAATGTTATAGGCCTGTAGCCACTAGAAACAGCTCACTATTAATGTTTTATTATAACCATGATGGACATATTCTACATGTGATAAGAAATGATTCATATCAAGGATGTCTAGTCCCAATTCAGGATTGAATTCATGAGATCATACATAATCCACCATTTTCAAGTCTTCAAATTAGTTATCACATACAATGGTACCAACTTCCATAACGGTGAGATGAACAGGAATTACAGCAAGTTCAATATCCATTCAATACATACTTATCGCTATCACATGTAGGAAAATAGACAATTCGAGGCATTCAAAAATACTATCTCTAAAATTATTATTATTTTGGTTGTACAATATATGAAAATATTGATGAAAAATATCTATAATTTCTATTGGGACTATCATACTACCACCCAAAATTCAACCCCAGTGACTCCATACACCCCACGTGTACAAATCAGATTAAATCCTACCCATTGTGGTTCAGTTTAGATCACTTTGAATAGTTGTATTTGACTAGAATATTCCACACATAATAAAAAAAATCCACCTAGATAATATGGAATCCATTAATGTAAATAAGAACCAATCCTTACACAATCTTAATAAGCACCACAAAAATATATCGAGATTCTTCAACAATTAGCTTTTCCTTCTCTCTTTCCTCCAGGTTGACACGGTACTAGCTCTCAGAAATGCAATGATACCAACAAAGAAGCCACCAATGTTGTAGAATAAGTGGGAATGAAACTATATCATCAAAACAGTTTATTACAATGATTAAAACTCTCAAATCACTATTTAAGGAGAGAATATCACACCTCCTATCAATTCAAGGTTTTTGAAATATTAATTCACAAAAAGAACTAATTGAATCCTATTTTCATGATGTTAAATTAAAAAAAACATTATAATTATTAAATGAAATTATACAATAAGACACATCTTGATAACATGATGTTAAACAACTCATATTTTCCAAATTATATTCTCTTAAACTAAGTTCCCATGGCACAAACTCTACCACCTTAAACTAAAAGACTATAGATCAAGAATAATGAATTTAAACTATATACAAATGATTTCTGGAATATTTAGAGTGACTCTAGACCACATTGACCCTCCTTTTCATTGAGTTTCTCACTCATCCACAACATATATATCTTCTTGGGATACATGACATCCACAGTTCATGACCCTAAACAATAGTCATACCCCTAAAAATTTTGTGATGCCCCATATAATATAAATGGGATGAACAGATGTATTTGGTCCATGATGTTAGATTGTATCCTTACCCCGTATTGAAATATAATTCCTTTGAATAAAAAATAAACATTACCTAATTTTCCAATCATGGGAAGACTTGTGAAAACCATGGGAAGCCTTGTTTCCCTCAACAAAGAGGATCACCCCTATTAGAATTTATCTCATACAACATTTTGTTTTAGAACTATGTTTGTCTTGATTCTCCATTTCATGGGATATTTAGTGATGGATGAACATCTAATATCTATACCTAGACACAAATTAAATATCTATTCATCCCCATGGACATAGTTATATACTAAGAATCATTATGTTAATATATATTCTATTAATCTTATGTTATGTATGTGGTGTGTGATCCTATTTTGATACATTCATGTTAGGTTATACCTCTTCCTTTCCATAAAGATACGTTTCAGACCAAAATGTCCATATCTATAATCATCATGACATTAAACTATTTTCCTTGCAATACTAGTCAAATAATTATGACCATTAAAGTATGCTCCATTTTTTCCTAGGTACCTTTTTAGTTTGTGAGAATCTTCGGATATATTAATTTTTTGTTTTACATTTCGTGTTCTTTATATATAAACCTCAAAAAAACATCACCATTGGTGCCCATGAAACATGAATCCAAACTATTTTTCTATAGTCTATACTATATGGTCTCAAACTATATATAACTGTCTTCAAGATCTCTTTACATGGTGTAGGGCCTCTTTCTATAATTCATGTAGAGTTTTAACTCGTTCACCAGAAAAAAACCCTAAACCCCAACCCCTTTATCCAATAGTCCAAAGAGCATGTCCTCAAATTTTGTTAATCCAAATTAAGAACTATGTATTTATTTATTGTCATCCTCATGGGATACTTAGTTACTCCTAATAATTTTTTCCCTAGTCCTACTTCCAAATTCATTGTAAAAATATCCATTATTTGTGGTGAAACGACCCTAAAATATACCAAATTCCACAATTTGGGTATAGTTCCCATCCAATTGCATTTACCCACATGCATTCTATGATTCATCTATAGCCTAATATGAGGACAAAATGTCTTCATAACATGATGTTAAACTATATTATTATTATGTACATGTTTGGGATGCCTCTAAATAGAGATGATTCTACCTTATCTCAAACTAGGTTTCCCCATATAAAAAATTCAAGATGAGAAAAAATATAAACATCCTAACCACATTACATTAAATTGTTTATTTAACCCATATGAATTTGGGATACTTCATATCCATGTATGAGAATATTAAACACTCTCAATTGACAGGGTGGCCCCTTACCAGCATTAGTTATTTTACAACATAGTGTTTGAAGTCTAAGAATCAAGACTCAAAACTATTGCTGAATCTTCCATTGAATATGTAGTGTCGTGATGGGGGTCCTTGGACCTCATTAACTTCTATGTTTTTATCCCATCATAACACACATATTCTCATAGATGACTCTATTTTCCAAACTGTAAGACCCTAAACAAGGAGTCTAGGTCCAAAATATATGAACATAAAAAATCGGATGATCCAAACAACACAACGTTAAACTCTATATGACCCACCACATATTTTGTTTATCTATGAGGTTTCCCCATTATGATACCATGATTGCCCCTCAACTCACACAGCTAGATGGGAATCCTTGACAGTGGTTTACTAAATCATTTTTTATTGTGTTAAACAATGATTCTACCCCATGCAATGAAGACGAGATTCCCTCCTCACAAAACATTTAGAAGAAATTGTGGGTATCTTAGTGTATAATCCCCACGTACCACCTCACAAAAAATTGGGATTAAATTATGGATGCATCATATTAAAATGATATTGTACTGTAAAATACCACATCCATACCATAATATGTTAAACGTATTGCTCATCGACCTCATTACATGATGTAAAACTGAAATACATATTAATCCATCACCCGAGAAGACATATCCCCTAGTTCCAATCATCTACTACATTAGTCTTTCAACTATATCTCAGTATCTATGATTAATTTTCCATTGTAATATGAGTTCCAGTTTTTTTTCATACAGATACACCAAACTCAACTTTCTATATGTTATGGTGGAATTATTTTAAGAGTTTTTAAATCCATTCAAACATTACTTCAACTCATTTTAATGATTAAATTGTCCCACATTTGGATCCTCATCTTCGTAAGTGTATTAAGGGATCCCTTTATAGCATGGTGGATGGAAAACGTTCTCATACCGTCCTGGTTCAAGTCCCAATTGTCATTGGAAGAAATTTTGAGATAAGATCCTTGTTTATCAAATGTTCAGTGGTCAATCCTCATTTGATTTTAACTATTCTAAGATAACATAATGAATTATTTTTTCAAACATGGTAAACAATTATCTTGTATCATCATGCCACCATCATGGTGTTCTAGATATTGGAAATTGTGATTCACACTCCCTAATCCCATTTGTTTGGGTAAATTTCAACACCCCTGGCATTACACCATTCATGCATAAGATGATTTTTTAAAATAATTTAGACTATTCTAAGATCAATGTTCCCCAATCATAGCCTCCTTAAATCAATAAACTCTCATATGAATGAGAAATCACATATTTCCTCTTGTATTTCATACCATCCAGAACTCATGTGATCATATAGATTGGGTGTTGGTTTTTATAGGAATATGACTGAAATGAAATAACTAAGAGTGGTATGAAATCATATGTCCATGAATGAAGAAGGTAAAAATAAAATGTGTTTCATAAATTAATGTTGATCATCTACATATTGGATCCTCTTTCATGTCCTAGAAGAATTACCCTTATGGATATTCCCTAAAGATTACATGATTCAACTCTTCCAGCCTCTGGTAAGTGGGCTTAATGACCTAATACCGCTTATCAAACTCTACATCCTCCATACAATCTTTGGAATAAATCTCACCATCCATGATCTAGTCTTTTTCATCCTTATCCTTGATCTTGGATATTTTAGAAATCAACAACTTCTATTCACTCTCAACCTCATCTAACTAATCCCTCTATCTACAGATCACCTCTGATTGAGAATTGAGAAAGGTAGCACACTTTCTCATTCTCCACTACAGATAATGGATGTATTGACTGAAATCTTAAATAAATCTAGTGTTTTTTGAATTCCACTAACACAAAGAAACTACCATATTTTTTCAATAACTGTGTACATGATCGGTATGAATGTCGGAAACCAGTGTATGGAGACCATGAGAGTTTACAAAACTAGTTCCAAGATTTTCTATCCAGTGGATAATGGATCATGTTCGACTTACCAAATATGGTTCCAATGTCTTGGAAATGAAACATGGTATGATTATCCATGCCCTATGAAAAACTATTTAATTCTCCTTAGAAACATCATATCTAGTGTCTTCCTTCTCTTCAGGGGGTGCAGTACAATAATGAGGAAAAGGAACAAGGTTGGCTATTATGGTGTATTCATAAGGGATCGTTTGGGACCTGGACAAGAGATACGTCATCTCCACCAATCACTTTGGCCATCACCTTCAAACTCTACCACACTAGTGGAATCATCTGTGACCATAGTATATTATCTTATTGAGACTAAGTAGTGATCATATTTAATGACCTAGTCATTATGATTTGGAATTGACATTAGAATTTGGACCCTAGATGTTCTAGATGTAGCTATTTTCAGGGAATGTTACCTATTTAGAAATTCTTAGAAGAGAAACATATCAATTAATTTGATCAGTAGATGACTAATTGAGAATGCTTGTGAGTAAACACTTATAGAGGGTTGGGATCAAAATATTTATTTCCTAAGTCTTGGTGGGGAGTTTCTCTATAGGAGACAACTCAACTCAATTTGGCATCTCAGAAGCTAGTACATGTCCTCCTGGTCATGATAGAGATGGAGCTGCTTGATGACCTCTATGAAGAAAAAAAATACATTGACATAAAATCTCTATTAAGGGTTTGAATGAGTAATGTATATTGATATGAGATCTTAAATTAAGGTAGAGAAATTTGTATGTTATTCCATCCCAAGTTCGCTGCTTCCCTAGAAGTGGATTCCAGCATTGGAATATTGTGGCGTGTTCCCCTACAGTTTCTAGGGAATTTTGAGGCTCTGATTTTTCCACTTTGACTTCCATGACTATCCCACCAGTAGCTTCATCCTAAAAAACTAATCCTGGATCATCCCCCCTAAAACCCAATAATTCACATTCACCACCTCCAATAGGGAACCCTTTTCCATTTTTGAGTTCTTCCTACAAAAACTAGACTTCAATTAGAGCTTTTGGATAAAAAAGGAAATGGATCAAAGAAAAAGGTAAATAATGGATTAACTTGACATGTAAAACCATTTCATCTTCAGAGCTAATAGTCTCACCGATCTCCTAGGGGACCCCTTGATAACTGGATGTTACAAATTATTCTTCACCACTTGATCCATGTCCATCCTCACCTATCGATTCCTCTTTATTCGATTCATAAACAAGTGGTTTCTATTCCCACCTTGGAACGCAACCAAAAATTACCTTCAATTGGGTGGAAAAAGGGTCTTACTCACATCACTAGCCTGCGAATGTGTACATGACTATTAGATACATATCCCTATCATGGAAAGTGACCTTGGTGGTGATCTGGGTAGGCCCAACCATTGGAATATCAACTTTATCTTGGATCATATTTTATCATAGGTCCTCTATTGACATTGAAATACATAGAATATTCCAATTCATATAGATAAATGGAAGACAACCTTAGTGGTTGGCTATCACAATTACCACATATTATTTTCAGGAGCATGTCTTTCTAGGATCATCTCTTTTGTGTCCTGAAAACATTTCAATGGAAAATAAAATACTCTTGCAAATTTGATAAAGGGAAGAAAAATATTTTCGACTGATGGTTTGAAGATTAATATCGAAGAATAAATATTTATAAAAGTTATGGATAGGTATAAAATCCGTTCATATACAACTTCTTTACATTAAGGTCCACAACCTTGCTAAGAATCCATAACTCATGTAGTTCATGGAACAGATATGCCAACACTAACTCCCAAAAACTGTGTTGTTGGAGGAATATGGGAATAGAAATTATCCCCTTCATACCATCCCTATGAAATAAATGGTTTTTGAATGAGTAGAATTTGGTGGTGTCCAATGAATGAGTCTAAATCCTTCGTAGAATTGAGATGTTAATTTCTGCCACTATGAATCGCAACCCTACAGGCCTCTATTGACCGAGCCATCTACAGGCTGGGTAATTTCCCTTTAGTCATCTGCAAAAGGTGTTATGCCACCCATAGGTCCGACATCCCTGATACTATATAAATGTTTCAGTAGGATAGATATGAGGAGATAGATCAAAAGAGGAAGATAAGGGAGACTTTAGAAGAATATATTTCTTAGCATCAATGGTATGGAAGGAGAAAGTACAAAACAAATTGAGACTTTTCTGAAGATTTCATGTAGGTATAGATTGTCGCATACCATAAAAGAATGAAAAATAATATTAATTTGTTTTCCTAGAACCTAATTGGTGATCTGATAACCATATCTTGGTGGTAGATGAACATTATATGGACCACCGAATCAATTCCCCTTCATAAATCTATTGTATCATATATCACATCACTACACAGATGAAACCATACCCCACATAGCATCTCTCTATGTGGATAAAATCTAGCACATCATAACACCATACTATGCAGACGAAACCTATGGCTTCGTACCACCACGGTATGTGGACCACATCTAGGTCCACATACAACTTTGGTATGCGAACAGATTCTCCACCCGCATAGAAACTCGCAAGGCGAGGGATACCACATCCCACATGAATGAATTGTAGATTGAAAGGGGAACCTTTGGGTGTTCCAGCCTCCATCTCATAAAAGATCCTTCAATTTCAATTACATTGTTCATAATCCCTTAGTGAACTTGTCCAACACCCTTAGTCTAAAGTCTCTTCCAAATCCAACCAAACCTGTATGAAAAAAATGCCACGTGCATCAGTGTCCCTTTTGAGCTTACATACCAATGGTAATAAGAGTCACATGATTAATACCTATAGTGGTGTGGAGCCATAAAATATCCATAAGATTACATTACCACGGCATCTTGGGGTCTAGCCTTTGGATACTAATGGAAACCTCCCCATTCTAGTCATCATGGGTAATCACTTGTCATTATTTTGGATGAGGTTCAATGATATCTGATGGAAATCATGCTTGATTTTCCTATTAACAAGAAGCATCATTCCTCCCCTTCCCTAGAACTAATTTCAAGGATATTCCATAGAAGTAAGCACCAATATTTTCATGTAATAGCTTGTATCAGTTCTCATATCTATCTCCACCCAGGGCGTACCTGGATTGGTTAATCTGACTATCTGATGTATGAAAAGAAGGTGGGGGTATTTTAAAATTAAAATCTCTCTCTCTCAAACATTTAGGATCTAGTACCATCTATCAGTATATGATTTGGGTTGTGTGATCTTCATATACATTTCCTCCCATCATCTCTCACAACGATAATGACTCACATGGTATTAGAGGATGGTGGATATCATGCAATCTACATAACCCCAAAGCATGGGCCTCCTCGAAGGTGTAGTCCCCCAAAGGATCCAAACTACTATAGCTATGATTTAATCCCCAAATAGAATACATAGGACTCCTTTCTATGGTCCAATATCAAAGGGGGGTCTTTTTAAAATTTCCACCAAATCATGGACCCCTTCCATCGAGGCCTCATTTACAGTGAAACACCCAAATCTAGATCAAAAAGGGCCTTCACCACTAATGTAATCCCCACATCACACCCCTTTATGGGATTCCTGTAGGGTATATCTCCCAACACAAACCAAACTATGTGGGATTTGAATCCCATCCTACTGGGACTTGTAGGAAGCCTCCCTGAGGTCCAAAATCAACACTCATATCACCTGAATGATCTATTTCCATATCCCCATTTGGGTCATATCCACTCCGGAGACCATATCTCTTCTGGATATCCAAGTTATATTTTGCGTAGGTCTCGTACCAATCCTCAACTATGTTCCTTCCTCTTAGATTCCATCCTCACATGACATTAAAATGCATGGATGGTTCCTTGTTACATGACCTTAAAAGAAAACATTACTATTTTAAGGTCACCGAACAATGTGGGTTCGGGTTTCACTTGTGCAGATTTATAGGAATCCCATATTATGGGTTCGATCTCAATATCAAAATAACTCTCATCCCCACTGGATGATGATTAACTCTAGAGTGCCTTATCAAATGGATTATGCTAGTGTTGTATTTATAATTCACAACCTGGGTATATATATGATTGAACATGTGACCATGGGTAATCCATGGACATATACTTTGGAAAGAAAAAATTATTCACAGACATATGAACATTGCATAAATATATAAGGGAGTACCATAATAGGAAATAATTTCCCTAAAAGGGTGTATCGAGCTTGACCTACCACACTATCGAGCGATGTAGTCCTTAGGTGTCATTTTTTAAATCGTCTAATGATCACATGTCTTTGGAATGTAGGTCCATGAATTATGTATAAAATGGTCGATGGGTGTTTCTTGCTCCATGATGAAACCGATTGGAGACAATCCAAGGAAATAATACCCGACATGGGTAGATTGAAGACACACTTAAGACCCCTACAATTTCCTTACAAGACCATTAAAATATGGCTCATCCATTGTGACATAAAATGGAAAGACCGCCCAGTCATCGTGGGGTTATCTCACTCCACAAATGGGATATGACACACATCGAGACGAAAAAAATGTTGAACTAAAAGGGAAACATTATATTATAGGAGGAAATTAGTTTTTATCCATTAGTCTATTTTTTCACTCCCACATATACACCTCTGGTCGAAACAAAAATGGTGAACCGATGTGAATCCCTCACCAAGGTGGCTGACTACACTACCTCAATCCCCTGTCACATTCAAAAGGAAGATGTCTGGGAAAGATCATAAATTATACACATGATCATGATATGCTACTTTGATGATGTTTTGTGGTTTTTACTTTTCATATATATTGTAGGTGATTCATAGATAAACCATCAATCCAATGGCAACCCAACAACATTCTCATACACATGTGTCAGTGACTGTACATGCGGCTATGTCCGTAACGAGGAATATGACTCTAACGACTTCCCAACATCTTCAACTCTAGGATTTAAACACGATGATCAAGGAGTACCATCAAAATGGTACACTCCCCATGGTGGAGGCTACAAGACAGGCCCTCAAATCGGTGAAATCTCCTAAGAAGCTTCTTCAAACGTGACCGATACTCTAGAAAAAGGTGTATCCACTTTTCATCAGTAATCATTTCGGGAGCCTATCCCGAAAACAGGAGAAAAAGTACCTACCTTATCTTAGGGAGTCAAATTCGGTCAATACAAATGACTTCATCCCTGATGTGCAGATGTCTTACCCACATATCCTTGTCGGAAGACTCTTCCACCAATGTGGTGTAACCCAGTATCCTCATTCTGAGGGGGATAACACACTGAGGGGATTATACAAAAGCCCAATTAACATAGACCCCTTGGGATGTCCACCATGGGAAGAAAACATAAAATTAGGAGAAATTCATTATACTAGTTTTTGATGAGGAGATATGATGTTAAAATATGATGACATACCACAGGAAGACATAAAACTTTGAGTCCTCTTCTGAAGCCTACCATAGAAATACGATGGAAAATTATAAGCAGACTCATATTCCATCTAATTCTTATAAATCCCACCAAGGATACACAGTGGAAAAATAAATGCTGATGAAAATTACTTCCAATTATTGTGGGTCCCGATACATATATATAGAGGTAAATTATTTGCGGATGTAAATCCACACCGATGCACAAGAATCCCATCATCCAAATTGAGTGACAAATTATGGGAATTCATACAATTATACCAATTAATATGAATCACACCAGTAAAATATGATGGAAATAAATATGTAGATGAAAATTTATGTTTACCTCATAATATCCCACTTGTCAAATACAATGGAAATAAAATATAAGTTTAATCAAATTCCTAAGAATTATTTTTAATGCATGTGAGGAAAATACAAGGAAAAATGATTAGATTAAAATTCACCCTAAAAAATATAAATTCCACTAGAAAAATATGGTGGAAAAGAGGGAAGGAAGCTAGAGTATCCTCACTGGAAGTCGAGATAAGACTCATTTCTCTACCCTAACCTAAGAGAACTACCAGTACCCACTAGAAACACATGGAAGACATGAGCATGCATGAACACCTAATGTAACATCAAAATGAGAATTTAATCTCATTATAGTCAATGATGTATCTCAATAGATCTTGTAAATGATGAAGGATGAGAAACTAATACTATATGATATTCTAAAAACTAGTAAACAAGTAATTACATCTGTAGTAAATGCAGTGAGTGAGGATCAGGACCCTGTTTCCCCGAGTGGGGTCGCTCATCCAAAAAATTAGATAGTCAATCCAGAAAAGACATGGATCCCTAAACTAGTCCAGGAGGTTCGACGACTATATTATTGGATACAAGGACAATTGGATTGGGAACAAATACTCATTCCAACTGGGGGTACCGATCCAATGTATTATTCACTCTAGGTCAGACATATCCCCTAACAAAATTCACGATTCTTTTTAGAGTATCTTAGTGACACCGTGAGAATCAACCAAATAGGTATTCACATATGAGGGTCATTTACAACATCTGGTGGCCCCAGTTTTTTGCTATATAGTGCCAAAAAATAAAATGAGGTAAAGGAAACTGAAAAATGAAGAGAATACTAATGATTCTACTATGCTAGAAGATTAAGATCTTAATTTCATAATAAAATTATCAATAGAGGCTAAATATTTTATTTTTTCATTAACAATTTATAGAAGTGGAATTAGCAGTTGGGAATTTCCTCTTTGTAATGTTGATACCAGCAGCTCTGAAGGTCCTCCCTAGAGCACCAAAAAGGGATTACACTATGGTCTAGAAATGTTCGATCATGGGATCAAATATCCTTATATATGTTATTCTAGCCCTACCCTTAACAAAATATCAGTCATTAAGAAGCTCATCCACTTTTTATCATCTGACCTAATGGTCTTCTCCAGGGTATAAAAACATATATTTTTTAATAGGGTAATTTTACTTCATTCAATTAATAACCCCTTTTAAATTATGTTTTTTAAAAATTATTAATTTTTACATGACAAAATGATCATGTTATTTTTATTAATGATATACAAATTTACTTTTCATGAATTGTGAATATTTTTCTCATAACTTTCACGTTTTGATAAGTAGTAAAAATATACTAAATTTTATGGGAAAACAAATTTTTTCATTAAAATATTTTTTGTGGATAAATTATAATATTAAATGTTTTTAATGTATAAATAGAATATATTTCTATCATTGAAAGTAATTTATATCAATATAATTAATTTTTTCATTGAATTCAGAGGTAAAAACATTTCAATCTTTTGAAATGTTTTAGCTTTTAAAATTCATTCTCTCTTTTAGAAAATGAGATCAATTTTAAATTAATTACTTAATATTAGGTGTTTTTTATTTTAAAAAATAAACTTCATAATTTTAATATGTAGTCCCACATTATTTAAATATATTTATTTTATTTTTTTGGCCTTATAAATAGTAGCCTCAGTAATTTTTATTGATATTGTAAAAGTGTAAACCAGGTAATTAATAGTAATAATACTATTATAAAATTATCCAAACATGTATATTAATTTAATTTTATGATTTTTATTTGACCAAAATCATTCTTCGATCTAAATGATATCCATTTGAATCCAGTTTGATGTGATTTAGTCATTTAATTTATTCTACTTAAACAAAAGATAAATATGTCTCACTAAAATTTTAATAACTAAATCATATTTATTATAAGGTTATAATAAATATAATTTATATTAATAATTTGTAAGATAATTTTTTTTCCTTTATTATGTTAATTTATTTTAAATTATTATAAAATAATTAATTAATTTAATAGTTTATGTATTAGTTATGAGGAAATTATTTAACGGATGAAAAATCAATAATATAGTTTTTATTAAAAAAATATTACCCATTAGAAGATCCAAAAACATGACCACATTTTATTGGTTGAGTATATATTGACCTTAATCTTCCAAGGGAAGGGTTATGAACTATATGGAGCCTTAAGGAAGGGACTGTGACAAATATATAATTTTATTTAATGTGATGCGAAAGATGTCACCTTTATAATTTAATAAGTATAACACTTTAAATATTGTATATTACAACATATAAATTCTACAACATGTATTCATATTAAATATATTAGATTTATCATATTTATAGTTTTTTATTTTTATTTTTATTTAATAAATAAGAATATTAAATAATGATACAAAACATTTGTTGTCATTATTTTATTAAGAGAAGTATTAAATAAATGATTTTAAAAATATTAAAGTAAATATAAGTTCGTCAAATTAAATTTTATAATATATTTTATAGAATAACATGACCTTCTAAGACTATAGAAAAATTTGGTTCGATGTTATCTTTTTATATTGATATTTTTAAAAACCAATGAATTAAATAGTGTCAGAATTGATAATATTAATTGTTTATTAAAATAATGTTTTATTAAAATATTTTAAAATAATTGGGAAACTTTTTAAAATATATAATAATTATTATAAGGTATAAAATTATCTAATATATTTATTAATGGTCTATTTTTTGTCAAATAAGATAATATTTTACCCTTTTATCATTGAATATTTTGTTACTATAGTTAAAGATTAAAAAGATTAACTACGTGTTAATTAAAATGATAATGTATAAATTGATAGAAATAATTGTCTAAAATTTATTGTATTCTTAGATGACAGCCCTATCTCATAGAATATTCTAAATTAGGAAATTATGGAGGTTTTTTTTAGGATTGGGTTTTGTTATAAATTATTATTTATGATGTTTCCAAAAGTGAACATCACCTCAATTATAAAGGTGAATCTCCCCCTCATCTATTCACTTCAATTTGTATCTTCCTGATAGGAAATACTCTAAATATTAATCCTTATAAACTTCACTATTTAAATTTATGAGTTTAATTTCTTCTTCAAAGTCCATATTTGGTGCTCTAATAAGAAATTTAGCGGAAGCACGTTGAAGAAGAGGTACTCTCTTCTACCGATTCATTAAAAGTTCATTATTCTTTAACTTCATAATGATTAGTTGTTTCATTATAAAATAATAACATCAATATCACTCATATAATTTTATGTTATTATAAATATGAAACAACCATATTAAAGCTTCTATCCATCCTACGAAAAACAAAATCACCACTCATGTGCACATACGACTTACCATCTCCACGTTGTGGTGTAATCTCTTTTTCACCACCATCTTACTTGGATGGGTATAATGATGTAAATAATAACTATATATGATTATTATAAAATTATCCTTATTATGAAATATTATACACCATCCACTTCAATACCACTAAACAAATATGGGAATGATATGATCGCTCATGTGTATGTATGACCTACTGTCTCAACAATGTGATGCGATTAAATCTACATGATATTTATTCAAATATGATTATATAAATATATGGAATTAATAAATATGATATATATTAAACAAATATAATTATTTAAATGATATAACTATAACCTATGAAGTGGCACATGAACTAATCTTACAAAAAATTCATAAGAACATAAAGCAGTTTATATCCAAATAACGAGTGACAATGAAATGTTACTAACAAATTGATGATAATATAATGATATATGATATCATAAAAATTACCATGATTCTGGAATAATTAAATAACATTATTTGAATAATTATACTTGAGTTTTAGATTCATACGAGGGAAATATGACCTATGGTAAGAGATATATTTTCAATCTCATTATTATCAAGGATTGTTTATACGTAAGTATTTATTAGGGAACATTTATCGTCCACATCCATGTTTCCAAAATATATAATATTATTTTTATTATTATACTATTTTTTAATGTACATTTTACCCATTGTTGAATTTTTATTGAACTGTATGGAAGGAATCATTCTTTCCTTTTCCATATGAGGTACTTTCTGAAATTTCTGACATGAGTATGAGAAGAAAGTTTTTTTACTTATACAAAATCAATAGATTTTTAAACCTTAATACGACCTTCTTTTGGGGAAGCTTCCTCTACATTATTTAAATTTAATTTTCAAATAAATTGTATTATTATAAAATTTCAAGGTATTTTGACAGAAAAAATTTTCTTTGATGAAGAAATGATATTTTCCTCAAGAATTAAGTTCAAGTGTTTTATCAAAATTATTTTCAATCTAAGATGACGCCATTTAAATTGGGGTTAGTTTCTATCCCTATTATTAATATGATTTTATTTTATTAATGATGGAATTATATTTTTTTGGATTATGTTATTGTGGAATGATGTTTTAGAATCCCATTTTACTCCTTGGGTTATGTTTATGATATATGTTTTATATTTTTTTGGGATATGTAAGAATGATTTCATTTTAAGATTGGTGGCACCTATATCTCAATCCAACCCTTGGGGTAAAGATTTATATCTCATGAGATAAAAGTTATTGGAACAAAAAGTAAATCTAGTTCAGTAATACAAGACTGGAAAGATATGTAAATCTAGCTCAGGAATATAGACTAGATTGACATGTAAACCCAGTTCAGTAATGGAATTTGTCTGCTCTGATTTTCTGGGAAATGATCCTTGACTAATATGAAAGGATTTTCTTTGATCATGTGTATGCAAAAAACCACATGTATTATTTTATGACTTTTGGTATTATTACCATTAATTCTTTTGATCCTTTATCCCCATACATTAAATCACAATATTTCATATGTAGGATTAGACATTAAAATGTTATGTTCTTAGGTCTAATGATTGTTATATGATTGATAATTTTTTTATTTAACCTTCCTAAGAAATATAGCTCACCCTTTCATATGTTTATTTTCCCAAGGTCATGAAGAAAGTTATTAAGTAAGATATGTCAAAAGAAGTCTAGTAATGAAGAAATAAGTGGGATTCAATGTAGCTGTTTTATGAACAAGTTGTATAATTTTCCCAGTTTCAAAATAAATTATACCTATATGGTCTTTTGGTGGATTTATTATATTTTTAATGAAAACACATCAATTTTTAGGTAATATCAATTTATTCATATTATGGGTTATTTTATATTTGGTATCAGAGGGATGGTATATTTATCATTTGGAAACTAGAATGATAATGGATTAGTAAGAACCCAAAGGATATGTCTAAGTATATGTTACATTCAAAGTGTTTTAGAAATGACCATGAACCAACTATGATAAAAAAATGTTTCCTGAATTGAAATTTTATTATTGATTATGTAGTTTTCCCATTATTATTAGCGTTTCTCACACTATTGTTCTTAGTTTCAGTCAGTGGTTGGAACCTAAAATAACCACGTTGATGAGGAATGTGACGGTAAATGCAATGATTGTCCTCCAGAGCAACCAAATGTTATGGGACTAGAATGAAATATCTTGTATCTGTGCTCACACAACATTCTCTAGTTATGAATCATTTAGGACTTCCAAATGAGAAATGAGTGAGCGAAATTCTCTCAAGTCCTTCATAAGGTAGCATTCACATTCTTTTAGCATGTCTTCTGATATATTAGTGGCTGAAAATGGATCAGTATCATTGAAATATTATTTTTAGTTCAAAAATGTTCTAATCATTATAAAGTCATCATATAAGTCTATCACATGGATGTTTAATTTGATCAATTGTCTAATCATATCAATAATATGAAGAAAATAGATGAAGTTGAGTCCATGGAATGAGAATAGTTCAAGAACTTCTTTTTTAGTAAGTACTTTCCTCATATTCTTTAAGCTAATATGGTGAAGGATTTCCTTGAACTAATGAAAAATGATGATGATTTATTCATACCTATAATGCTAATTTTCAATACTCTCATGGTACGCATCTAGATGTATTATCCATCCTAAGAGTATAATTGATTGATTCTTAAGTGGAATAAAACCATGTTTTCAGTTAGAATTATTCGTAAGGGACTTTAACAACTACGAGGAAATCATTTGATGAGCTCTCAAGGTTGAGATGGAGGTTGTTGTAACCCATCAATCTTATGGTTTTGAAAGGAATAGGAAAATTTAATTCAAAATAAAATCTCAAGACCACATATAATAGATGATGAAATTTCCCCTATGCTCAATGTATGGAAAGAAACCTGGATTAAATTTTTCATAAAAGGAATAGTAAGTATTTTATGTGTGGAAATGAAGGACATAGAGTATTAGAATTCCAAAGTGGATGAAAAACTATTTCTAATTATGAAAATAGAGAAAAGGATACATATAATCCACCTCCAACAATTTAATGCTAATTGTTCTAGGAAATTGTGATTATTATAATCAGTTCCCTAATCCTAGTGTTATTTATGATAATTTATGTTAGCAAACTCATAAGACAAAATTCAACAGAAACTCATATGCAATCATAATCGGTCAGGTGGAATATGATAATGAAGTGGTGAAAAGTATACTTACCATCACTGAAAAGTAGAAAATGTTTTATTTGATTATTGATCCACACACTCTTTTAATTATGATCAATTTTATAAGATTATATCCATATTACCACAATAATTAGATGTTGATTTAGACATAAAAAATTGTAATGGAACAACAGTCGCATCAAAAGTATATAATTCTTCACCAGTTGATGTTTGTGGGAAAGTGATTCCTGTAAGTCTTATGATCCTTCCTATAGTTTAATTTTATATGATCCTTGGAATGTAATATATTTCAATATATAGATCTCATATCAATCTTCAAGGAATAGAAGTCAAATTTCATATTCCAGATAAATTTATGATCATCTATTGATGGAAGGTGGAATAGAACCTTCCAAATGAAATTTATTCCACAATATAGTTCTTTATTTCTATAAATTAAGGTTATTTATCTCAAAGAGTTTGTGTGAAACTCAATTTTAAGAATACTCCAATTTTATGGGAGTTTGATGAAGACTTTCCGAAGGAATTTCTAGGTCTTCCACAAAAATGAGATGTTGAGTTTTCAATAGAACTTACACCTGGTGATATTCTAAATTCAAATACACCTGATAGAATGGACTCAATTGAGTTACATCAATTGAACAAGTAACTCCAAGAGAACTTGCATAAGTTATACATATGACCTATTTAATCACCTTGGGGAGCACTTATTCTATTTTTAAAGAAGAATGATGTATCAATGAGACTCTGCTTTCGATAATTGAGAACATAACTAGATCAATGTATAGAAAAAATACCATCTTCCCTACATTTATAAATTATTTGACTAACTATGAGGATCTCAATACTTTTCAATTATTTATCATCATTCAAGATATCATCATTTAAGTTTCAAAAGGAGTATATAACAAAGAAGACATTTTCAAAAAGGTATGGACACTTTGAATTTATATTTATGCCTTTTGGTCTAACTAAATCCTATAATATATTCGTGGATATAATGAAGAGAATCATTAAAAACTATCTTCATCAGTTTCTTGTAGTCTTTATAGATGATATTCATATCTATTCGAACAATAAGAAGAATGTGAAGTACACTTGAGAATTTTACTGAAGACCATGAGAAAAAAAATATTTATGAAAACTATACAAAGTGTGGATTTCGGCTTCAAAAAGATTCATGTTTGGGTCAAATAATCGAAAGATATGGGATATCCATGGATCTATAGAAAATAATAAGTTGTTAAATATTAGTGTTGAACACAAAATGGTTGCTGGGATCTTACGTTTTTGCCATTTGGATGGATATTATTGGTGTTTTGTGAATGAATTTTCATGATTATCTAATCCAATCACCAAATTGAATTGGAATGGAGTCATGTCCATAGGGATGGGGGAATGTGAAGTGAATTTTTAATAACTAAAAAAGTGGTTTACCTAGTGCACCTATGCTCACACTTTTTTATAGTGGAGAATGGTTTGTGATCTACGATGATGCATCCATAAAGGGGCTGAGATGTATTCTCATGAAAAATGATATGAATATTTCTTATGCCTCACAGAAGTTGAAAATACATGAGAAAAATTTCCCAACACATTATTTAGAGTTAGCTTCAGAAATATTTTCATTAAATATATGGAGGCATTATACCTATGTTGGAAAGTTTTATATTTATTATGATTGTATAATTATAAAGTATATTTTGAAATAAAATTACAAATTCTCAATACATTACCACCAAGAGAAAGCGAACATGGTGGAAAAAACATTGAGTTGACAAGACCATGCTAGAAAATCTATGATGAGGATCACAAATGATCAAATATTTATGGATTTTAAAAGGATGGATCATAAAATATTAAAGGAAGGGGAGAAATATTATCTTTCACAACAAAATTTTAAACAATATACAAAATTATGATTAAGAAGGTATATAAGAAATATGTAGAGCTACAAACAATGGTGAGAAATGTTCCTGAATTAAACCTTGATTGTGATGGAAAACTAAGGTTGAAGAATCAATTTTGTATTCCCACTAAACCATAATTAATTAATGATATATTGGATGAGGCTCATAGTTCATCATTCTATATACAGCCTAGAAGCAAAAAAGATGTATAGAGACATGAAATGGTATTTATGGTGTGATGGCATAAAAAGATATTTTACTGAATATGTCTCTTAATGCTTGGGTTTTCAGCGAGTTAAAGATGAGATATAGAAGTCTAAGGGGATGTTAAACACATTACCCATACTAGAATGAAAATGGGAAAACATAACTATGTAAATTGTTGTCAGGCTTCCCAAAACATCAAAAAGGAAATAATACTATAGGGTTATAGTTTATGGCCTGATGAAGTTATCACACTTCATTTCTATTAGAGAGTATTTCTCTCTTGATCATCCGTTAATGATATATGAAAAGGAAGTGGTATGATTGTATAGGGTACCACATTCCATTTTATCTGATTAGGATATGTGGTTTATCTCTATGTTATAAAAATGCATCAGCATGATATGAATACAAAGTTATGTTTCGGTACATTTTATGACCCTCAGATGGACAGTCTTTCTGAGAGGAAAATTCAATCTCTAGAAGGAATGTTTAGATAATTCTCTATGGATTTCAATGGTGTTCGAGATAAACATATACATTTGGTGGAATTTTAGTGATACAATATATTTCACTCTAGTATTCAGATGGATTCTTATATAACCATTTATGGAAATAAGAGTATAAATCCAACTTGCTAGGATGATGTCTGTGAAATAAAGCTATTAGGACCTGACCTAGTTGATGAAATCAAATAAAATTTCAGATCTATTTCGAAAAAAAAAATTTAATATTAGAGCTGATGAGTATGTTAATGTCACAACTGATGAAAAGACTTAGAGTCCTATGTGGGTGATAACGTGTGTCTATGAATATCTCCCTAGAAGAGAGTAATGGGATTTGGAAAGAAGGGTATGATGAACCCTAGATATTTCACCCATTTTGAAATTCTAGATCCTGTTGTGAAGGTAGCATACCTATTTAATCTTCCACTAATTCCCTCTCAAGTGCATGATTTGTTCCATGTATCTCTCCAGATAATGTACATACTTGATCCTTCAAATGTACTAAACTCAGAAGTCATATCAATGGAGAAAAATCTTTCTTATAAAGGACAACTGATAGAGATTATGGATCGTAGATAAAATTTTCTATGAAACAAAACAACTAACTTAGTTAATGTTTTCTGGAGGAACCATTAATTTGAGGAATATACCTTCGAACATAAAGATATGATGAGGGAGAGTTATCCTCATAAGATTGTTTTCAAGTGATGAATTTCGAGGGTGTAATTCGATTTAAGGGTGGTAGAATGTGACACCATGACATTCTAATGAAATATTTTCTTTAAATAATTCATTACTATATTTCATTGCACACAATCATGAGTTTAAAAAATACTCAATATTACCTTAGGTTAGCGGGATTGAGTATAAATTACTTAAGAAAATGCATTGTGAATTTACTAGCTATAAATTATTTATGAAAAATATAAATAAATTAAATATTTTTATTTCTGAGTGAATTAGTATTTGTAATGATATGAATTATATATATAATTTATATACATAATTAAATATTTTTAATATTCATTCATTCGATATTTTAGTCATAGGGTATGAATAAACACTAGTTTGTGTTTAAAAACCGATATTTTTTAATGGGAGATTTTATTCCTTTGTATGGAGAACCCCTCTTGAAGTATGATTTTGAAATATTAGTAATATTTATATGAAAAGGTAAATAGGTTATTTTAAATTATTATATAAAAATTTATTTTGGATGAATTTCTAAAATTATTCTGAAAACTTTCATGTTTTGATGAATAATAAAAGTACACTAAATTTTATGTGAAGACAACTTATATAAGGCCCCATCCTTAAACATCACTTATTCTTGAGTTACTTCAAGAATACATGTTGAGGATCTTTTCAGGTTTAGAGTTTTATAGAATTAGATCATAAAACATGCATTACATTCCACATTCAAACAAAGTGGTTACATAAAAGATAGTACTCATTTTTCCCATCAACGGAATCATATTTAAAATAAAACATGGATTCTTTCTTGACACTTCCTTGACACTATCATCACATCATGTACCTTTCCCTTGACCTTTGAAAAACATTTCAAAAACTTGGGATGAGCATAAAAAGATCACTAAGGGATATAAAAGTAAGAAATGAAAACATTAGTCCATGTATGAAATCATACTTTACTGATAAAACATAATCACTTTAACATACCTCATCAAATCATGAATAAATCATAGAAATCATAAGACATAAAAGTAACTTGAGGCATTCATAACTTTCTTATGTAGGGAGTAACCCTCTTGGTTATGTTTAGAATACCCATCATAGTATATTCCCTAAATATATTTGGAGAAACCTTAACGTTTAACTCCTTCACATTACCCAATGCATTGGAGAGCTATATCGGGCTCACCCGCCCTTAGTTTATCACAGAACCACCCGTCTTCATAACAATGCCCAAGAACCATAACATAATCGTATCACATAAAACATGAATAAAGGAAACATAAAATTTCCACATTTCAATCACAAGATATCAATACAACACATTGATTTAATAAAAACATTATGAAAAACATTTTCAATACAAAAATAGAAGAAAATTAAAACATGGTTTTTATTTTTCATTTAACAAATAGGTATGGCTTGTAGCGGAAGCCGAAACTCAAATAATGGTCACGACAGCAGAGAAGTCGTTGTATCCGCATATGTATGACAAAAACATTCCCTTTTTTCATTTATTAAAACGCTTCGTATAAAAAAGATTCCTTTTGGATAAATGTAAAAGTCAAAGGGGTTTATACACTGTATAAAATAAGGGTGTGTATAAAACAAAATATGACTCAATGAAAGGAGATTGAGATGAAGTCCCATACCTCGGGTGCGACTTGACTCGGTCATTCTTTAACGTCTTGAATAATAAACTTGAGTTAATTTATAATTGCTTAAGAACCTTTTTAAAGTTCATTATTCCTTTAATATCACTTATTACCATGTTATGAATACTATGTAATTATTTAAGTTAATAATGGTCGTTTTGTCTATCATTTGGTACTTGAGTCAAAAATATACTCTTTATAATTACAAGTTGTTCATGTGGTAAAATATCCATTATATCATGAATTATATTCATGATGTAGATATCATATATATCATATATTTCCCATATATACATGCATTTATAATATTACATAATCATTTAGAGGTAATAAATGAAATGCACCGTTCATGGAGACGGTAAGCCGTAGGTACGCATGAATGTTGCTTTCATTTCTATTTCTTACTTAATGGAATGAAATCATAATGATATAAAGTTATATAATAATTCCATTATAATATCATATATAATATCATTAAATTTATCCTTTATATGTACCACATATGGTGTTAACGAATCAAATCACTTTGAGGGGGCGGTAGTCCGCACTTCCTAAAATGAAGATATCACGTTTACCCATAATGGAAACCATAAAGGTATGCCGTAATTGAAAAATACAGAAGCTTAAGTAAAAAATAAAAATGTCATATATCATATATAAATATGGTGTCATCTTAATGTCCACCTTTGAAGGTGTTATAAGAATATTGAACAATCATCATTTCGTGAGGCAAAAATTCACCATCCACGGAAATAGTATGCTCTTTAACCATTAGATGAAGCTGTGTGTAAGTGTAGCTCGAATCCTTCTTATAAAAACATCCTAGTATATTTAATATACTGGTGTTGTTACAAAAGAAAATAATAAAAAGAGTTTAGGGGGTTGGAGAAGCAAAATAAAACATAAGAACACAAGAGAAAACACTACCTTTAAAACGGGTAACTCTTTTTGATTTGAGCTCAAAGGCTTCCTTGGGAAGACTTATGCCCAAAGTGAGGCTTCTAGGAGTAATAAGGGGATGTGGAGAGACAAAATGGGCAGGTTTTGTCCGAGAAAAAGGCTTGAAATGTGTGGTTAAGGTGGTAGAGGTGGGGGGCTTTATAAGAGGAGAGGAGGGGTACTCTTGGAAAGTTATAAAAGGTTACTTTATTATAAAATGCTTTTCGAATTTAAAAGGTCCCAAAATTATATATTTCGAGTATAAGGTGATAAGAGTTCTAAATCCACCAATAGAATAGGTTTTTGACATGTGTAGTTCTTAGATTGTACATTAATGAGGTAATCGCTGCATCATCATGGTGTCATAAATAATTTAATTTATTTAATGTCTAAAAATTATAAAAAAAATATCATGATGTAGGAAATATTTTTATATTTCTAATGAATATTTATAGTAAAAAATATTACTTGTATAACCCATTTAACAATTGTTTTAGTAAAAAAACTCATGTTTGTGACATTTTTATTTTAACTTTAAATAAAAATTTATTAATGTCATTTTCCTACCAAAGTGGCACCATGGGGTCCCCAAGTCGACCCATTGATTGTATTGGTCGTCCATGACACATAAAATAAGGGTAGGACATGTTTCTAGGTCATTTCATATTATTAAAAAATTATTTTTACCTTAAACTACACTAATTACCTCTAATTGCGATTAAAACATAAAAGTTACTATTCACCAAAAAAATTATTTTAATCCCATTGAACCATATTTTACTTCTTAATGACAAACATGTATGTCGGATTTTTGAAATTCAAAACACATAGGTGGTAAAAAAAATTAAACGAAAAATCAGTTTTTTTTAAGTACCACTTAGTGGTTTCACTATTCATCAAAAATTGAAGCTTTTCAGAAAAATACCAAAACTTCACCCTAAGAAATATTTGATATTCTGAATTCAAAAATGATGTCTATTTTACAAAATTAAAAACATATAAGTTAGATTAATTAATTTAATAATTAATTCCCGCTGTCAAATCAAATAGCGTGTTTTTATGAAACAATATATATCAAAAGATTGAAACTAGTTTAAGTCCAATTTCAAGATGAAATTAATTCCAATGACCACTATTGGATTAAATGGTAAAAATATATTCTAATTTCACTTTAAAACCAATTCAAAAGATAATATATTCATATAAATAAATTAGATTAAAAAGAGGTTTTGAATTAAAATACAACATTTTTCACTATTCATTAGAAAATGAACTTCATCGGAAAAATAGCAAAAATTTACACAAAGTAAATTTTGATGTCCCGATTCTAAAAAAGAATTTTATTTGGTCTAATAGAATTTATAAGAGTGACCAAAACTATATTTAAGGAGGTTTCGCCATCAAAAGGCGATAGTTCGACCTTTTAGTGAATATTAGAGTATCTATGCCTAAAATTGAATTATTTTCATATTTTAAGTCTTTATCCTTTATTGGATAAATGTAAAAACAGTTAACAAACATATATAATCATATTTTAGTTATTTCCTTTCATTCCCGCCAATACAACGGCTACGTGTTAACTACCATTTAAAATAATATTATTTTATTACTAGTGTGCAACGTAAGATTTCAAAGAAAATCGTTGTTGCGTATCGAGCACGCTATCGAACATAGAAACCCCTTTAAAGTAAAATTAATATTTAATTCGTAAATATTAATAAATATGAAAATTCTTTATTCTTTATTTACCTGGGATGTTACAACTTATTTCATCAACATTATTGATACAGTTAATTTATAACATTGAATGGTTTTAAAGTGAAAATAATTATTTTTTTCTTTCAATATAATTTAAATAATTATCATTAATTTTATATTGAATTCATATGTAAAAACATTTCAATTTTTTAAATGTTATATATTTTAAAACCTATTCTCTCTTTCTGACAATAGGATTAATTTTAAATTAATTACTACATCTTTAGTGAGTTTAATTTTCCATAATATACTATACATTTGGAAACAATTGGTCTGAATTTTGTATATATAATTATTTTATCTATGGGAATTATGAGTAGTAATATTGGTAATCTGTATTCATATATTAAAAGGGTAAACCAAATAATTATGGGTAAGAATACTGTTATAAAATTACTATATCACATGTCTTAATATCAATGGTTGAGTTTATTTTTAGGTAAATCGTCCTTGGATCTAAATGGTATCCATTTTAATCCACTTGAATTTCATTAAGACATTTAATTTTATTTATTTATTGAGAAGATCAATATGTCTCACTCAATTTTTAATAACAAAATAATTTTTAGTATATTATTATAATAAATATAATTTATATTATTAATACTCAATTGAATTGTAAAATTTTCTCCTTTATCATTAATATTTATCATTAATTTTAAATAAATAAATAATTCCCTTAATTTCTTTTACATTAATGATGCGAAAATTATATAATTGATGAAAATTCAATAATATAGTTTTTTTAAAATATTATTACAAATTAATAGTTCCTAATAGTTTAATAAATCTTATTTGTTGAGTACATATCGTTCAGAATAATCTAAGGGTTGAGTTATGGACCATTTAGATCCTTATATTAGTTATTACGACAAAAATAGTATTTTTTTAAAAAGTGATGTTAAAGTAGTCACATTCATAATATAATAATTATAACATTTTAAATATTGAATTTTTCAGAAGATTAATTCAACACAATTTTTTTCAAAAATCTAGTTGATTTATCTTAATCATAGTATTTTGTTTTTTTAATTATTATTCAAAAAGTATCATATTAAATAATTACACAAAATAGTTGTGGTAATTATTTTCTTTATAAAAATATATAATAAATGTTATTAAAAATATTAATGTAAATATAATTTGAGATGATTAAAACTTCTAAATAATTTATAGAATACCTCTACCTCCTATTAATATAATCATTTTTTGGTTCGATGTTATCATATTATATTATATTTTTAAAAACAAAAGAATTGAATAGTGTTAAAATTTGTACTATTAATTATTTATCAAAATAATGTGTTGTTAAAGTCTTTTTAAAAAATGAAATCTTCATAAAAATATATAATAACTATGATAAATACACAGTAATCTAAAATATTTATTTATGATCTATTTTACCTCAAATCAATAAAATATTTTACCCATTTGATATTGAATTATTTGTTACCATAATTAAAAATTAAATATAAAAACTATGTGTTAATTAAAAGGGTAAGGTAAAAATTGATATAAATACTTGCACAAATTTTATTGGTTTAAGATATTAATACCCTATCTCATTTCAATTTCAAAATTGTGACATTTTTGGGGAATTTGGGTAGGGTTTTATTTTATTATAAATTATTATTTATGGAGTTTCCAAAATTTCCCATCACGTAAATGATAAAAGGGCACATCATCCCTCACATCTTCACATCACTTTGAACCTTAAATCTTGGATATTCCCTAATATTATTCATTTTCAAATTCTATATTTATGTTTTGGAGGTTAGGGTCATCTTGAATGTCCAACTGTAGTGCCCTAGAACGATATTTTTAGGCAACACGTTAAGGCATATGTAATTTCTTCTAACGATTCTTTCAAACTCCTTGTTATTCCAATTCCCCTTCATTATTTTATTCATTATAAATTAATAACATCAGTATCACTCATATACTTATATGTTTTTATAAATATGAAATAACAATATTCAATATGCAATTCATCATATGAAAAACTAAACAACCTCACCTGCGTACGTACAAATTACTATCTCCACGCTATGGTGTAATATGTTTTTCACGGCCACCATACTTGGTTGGATATAAATATAGAAATAATAACATTACATGACTATAAGAACATGATACTTATTACGAAATATTTCACAATATCCACTTAAATTCAATTCAATAATTATGGGAATGATATCGTCACATATGTGTTGGTACAACCTATAGTCTCCATGATGCGATGTGATTTATTCTACATGATATTCATTGAACCACAAGTATATACTTTAATGGAATGAAAAAAATATTATAAATATTATACTAATATAATTATGTAAATGGTATAATTATATCCTATGAATTGGAACATTATCTTATCTGATAAAACATGCATAAAAACATAAAGTAGATAATATCTGAATAACGTTCAACAATGAAATGTTACTAACAATAGAATGATAATATAATTATATATGATATCATAAAAAATAATATTATTATAGAATAAATCAATAACAATATTTAAATAAATATACAGTATTACTGGATAAATATGAGGGATATTAGACCTATGGTAATGTATAATTTCACAATTTCATTATTATCCGAGATTGTTTATACGTAAGTATTTACCGAGGTATATTTATCATCCACCTCCATTTTTACAAAATATATAATATCATTTCTATTATTAAACTTTTTAGATGTCAATTTTATCCATTGGTGAATTTTTATTAAATGGTATGTAAGAAATATTTCTTTCATTTTCCATATGGTGTCCTTTTTTAATTTTCCAGTAATAGTACAAGAATAATGTTTTTTAACATATACAACATGAATGGATTTCAAAATCTTAACTACACCATATTTAGATGAAGAATGATCTTCATAATTTCATGTTTTTTTCAACTAAATTGTTTTATTATATAATTGAGTTTCATTTTGAGAAATGAATTTTATTTTAAGAATAAAGGATATTTTTTTCATGAATATAGTTCAATTGTTTTGTCAAAATAATTTTCCTTCATAGATGATGCACTATTAATAGGTCTATGCTTAAATGCCTATTATTTCAATGATTTTATTTTATTAATTATGGATTGATATTTTATATAGATTATGTTATGATTGGATGATTTTAAAAAACCCATTTTATTCATTGGTTTATGTTTATGATAAATGTTTTTTGTTTTTGTGGAACATGTAAGAATGATTTCATTATGAGATGGGTGGGACCAATATCTCCCTCCAATTCATTGTGTAATTATTTATATCTCATGAGATAAAAATTACTGGAATGAAAAGTAAATAATTTTTAGTAATACAAGACTAGAATGGCAAGTAAATTTGGTTTAGTAATACAAGGTTGTAACAGTAAGAAAACCCAATTCAGTAATGGGCACTGTCCGCTATGATAGTCTTGGAAACGAGTCTTCAGAAATATTAAATTATTTTTAAATGATTATGTTTATGCCGCAAAACTTCATGTATTATGTTATGACATTTGGGATTATAACCATTATACCTTATGAAAATTTATCCCATGACATGATATCACGATCTATCATATATAGGAAAGGACATTCAAATGTATTGTTCTTAAGTATTATGATTATGATGTGATTGATATTTTCCTTTCTTACCCTTAATAATAATTTGAGTGAACACTTTCATATGTTTCTTTTCCCCAGGTCATGTAGAAGGGTGTTAAGTATGATATGTCAAAAAGGAGACTAAGAATGAAGAAATAAGTGGGAGTCAATGTAAATTATTTACGATCCATTTATTTAGGTTTCCTAGTTTACAAAGAAACTATACCTATATGGTCATGTTATTGATTTATTATATTATTTAATGAATATACATAAATTTTGCTGTAGTATGAATATATGTAATGTATGTTCCGTTAAAGTTGGTATAAGAGGAACGATATAGTTAAGCTTTTGAAACTAGGATGAGAAAGCCCTAGTAAGAACACTAAGGACATATATAAGGATATGTTATAATCCTAGTGTTTATAAATGAAAATCATTAGCCTAGGATAAAACCTAATGATTCCAAAATTGAAATTTTAGTCTTGATTATGTGGTTTTCCCATTATTATTATGGTTTATCACACTATGATTCTTGGTTTTAGTCAATGGATAGAACCCAAATGAACGACATTAACGATGATTGAAATGAGAAATGAAATTATATTCTTCCTGAGCAACCAAATGTTATGGGAGTGAGAATGAAAAATATTATAGATATTCTCACACAACATTCTCAAGCTATGAATCATTATGGACTTCCAAACGAGCAATGAAGAGAGTAACATTTTGTTGAGTCCATCCCGAGGAAGTATCTACCTTCTTTCATCAGGTATCCCAATCTATTAGTGGTTGAAAAATGGATTATTACCACTGAAATTGTATTTTTAGTTCTATAATGTTATTAACATGATAAATTCATCTTAGAAGTCTATCATTTAGTAGGTTATGCTGATTAATAGGGGAATCTTTACAAGAATACGAGGAAATGACATGAAGTTGAGTTCGTGGATTGGGATATGTTCAAGACCTTATTTTTTCAACAAGTACTTTCATTTTACCCTTCGAGCAATTGTGGAGAAGGATTTTTTAGACCATAATCAAAAGGATGATAAATACTTTAGTACCTATGACGAATATTTAACAAGAATTAAAAGATATACTTCATGGATTATTATCCAACATGAGAGTAAAATTTATTAATTCTTATGTGGCTTAAAACCACGTATCCAAATAGAATTAGCAATAAGGGGATTTAATAGCTCTGTGGAAATCATTTGACGTGATCCAAAGGTAGAGATAGTGATTGAATTAACTTATCAGTGTTATGAGTTTAATAAGAAGTGAAAAATTGAATTCAAAGGAAAATATAAAGAACACACTGAAATGAATGTGATTTTTTCCTTATGCCCAAAATGTGGAATGTAAAATAAAGTAAATTTTCATAAAGGGACTAGTAAAAGTTTTATGTGTGTAAAATAAGTTCATCAGATAGTTGAATACCAATGTTATGGGTAAAAGATGTCCTCTAATGTGAATAGAGAAAAGGATACATAGAATGCATCTCCAACACTTCAATTCAAAAAATTTCAAGGGAATGGGGAGTGATGAAAATAAATTCCTTAATATAGGGATTATTGATAGTGATTGATGTTAACAAACTCATTAGCCCAAAGACAGAGGAAAGTTATATGCAATCATTATCAGTGATGTGGAGTACGGTAATGAAGTGGGGAAAGGTTCACATACCACCCAATCTAAAGTAGAAAATGATTTATTTGATTATGGATCCACCCACTATTTTATTTCTAAAAAATTATCTAAGGTTATCATCGTATTACCCTAACAATGAGTTGTTGATTTAGGTAGTACAACTCGTAATGGAACAACGGGCACATTAAAAATTTATAATTATTCTCTAGTTGAAGTTTGTGGGAAAGTGAATCATAAAAATCTTGTGATCCGTCCTATTGTGGAACTTGATGTGATTATCAGCATTGATTGGATTTCTCTATATAGAGAACATATCAATAAGCAAGGAAGTGAAGTCAAATTTCATATTCCAGATCAATCTATGATCATATATTGATGCAAGGATGAATATAACCTTCCAATATAAATTTATTCAATAATATGGGTCTTTATTCTTATAAATTTTCGTGTATTCCTCTCTAATGGGTGGGGAGAAACTCACGATTAAGAATAATCCAATTGTACGAGAGTTTGATTATGTCCTTCTTGAGGAATTTTCAGGTCTTCCACTAAATCATGATGTATAGTTTTCAGTTGATATCATACCGAGAGCTATTCCTATTTCAAAGAAACCTTATAGAATGGCCCCAATTGAGATACATGAATTGAATAATCAACTCAAATAGAATCTTGATAAGGGATTAATATGACCTAGTGAATCACCTTGCGAGTACCTATTAGGTTTTTTAAGAAAAAAGTTGTATCAATGAGTCTTAGTATTGATATCAATAAGATAAAAATATAATTATCCTGAATAAATATCCTCTGACCCTCTTTAATAACTAATTCAACCAAATTTTCGGAGCTCAACACTTTTTAATTTTTGACCTTCTTTTAGGATATCATCAGTTAAAGGTTAAAATGGAGGATATACCAAATACAACATTCCACAAAGTTCATAGACAATACGAATTTATATTTATTCCTTTCGGTCATAATAATTCCCCCTCTATCTTAATGGATATAATGAATAGAGTATTTTGAGACTATCATGATAATTTGAGAGTAGTCTTTATATGAAATATTCTTGTCTATTCAAAGAGGATGAAGAACATGAAGAGCACTTGAGAATCCAAATTAATCCCTTGAGAAAGGAAAATCATTATGAAAAATTTACCATGTGTGATTTTTGGCTTTAGAAATTTTCATTTTTGGGTCACATTATCCCAAGAGATGGGATAACTGTGGAACAATCATAAATAGATATTGTTGAATGTTATATGATACAAAAAATGGTAATTGAGATATGATGTTTTCTTGGATTTTATGGATATTATCAATTTTTTGTGAAATGTTTTTCATTATTATCTAATACAATCACCATTTTGACTTGGAAGGGATCTAAGTTCATATAAATGGAGAAATGTGAGGATAATTTTAGTGACATAAGTATAAGGTTACCTAGTGCACCTATTTTTACACTGCCTTATAATGGGGAAAGCATTTTGATCTATAGTGATGCATCCAAGAATGGTCTAGTTGGGTTCTCATGAAAAATGATTCGGTAATATCATATTCCCCATGGAAGTTGAAAATTCATTAGAAAAATTACCCAACTCATAATTTGGAGTTATATTGGGTAATCATTGCATTCAATATATGGATTCATTATTTTTATGGTGGAATGTCTGGTATTTATACTAATCACTACAGTTTAGATAATATTTTTCACACAAAATAGCTGAATATTTTATAAAGAAGATGGTTGGAGTTTATTAAAAAATATGATTTATAAACACATGGCCAACCTGTGAAAGTGAAGAAGGTGGAAAATGATTTGAGTCGATAAGACCATTCTTGTATATCCATGACAAGGATAAAAACAGATCCAATATTTATAGATTTTCAATGAATGGATCATAGATTTTTAAAGGAAGGGGATAAATATTTTCCTTTTCAAATGAATGTTCCACCATATATTCATGTAATGATTAAGGAGGCATAGAAGAATGATTTAGATATACAAATAAAGGTTATAAATTTTCATGAATTAAACATTTAATATGATGGAATAATAATGTCGGGGAATCATGTTTTTATTACTACCATACTAAAAATAAAAAGGAGCTATTGTATGAGTCTTATAGTTATTCATTATATATTCAACATGGAATTAAAAAGATGTAAAGGGACCTGAAAGAGTATTTTGGGTGGAATGACATGAAAATAGATGTTTCTGAATATGTCTCTCAATACTTTCTTTTTCATCAAGTCAGAGATGAGAGACAGTAGTATGAGAGAATGTTACAACCATTACCCATACTAGAATGTGAGTGGGAAAACATCACTATGGAATTTTTCATTAGACATTTCAAAAAATAAAATGGAAATAATGCTATCTCAGTTATATTTGACCACCTTAGGATGATGACACAGTTAATTTCTATTAGGGAGTATTTACCCTTTGATCATATTTCCTAGATATATATAAAATAATGTGTAATATTGCATGGAGTACAAATTTCTGTTATATCTGATCGGGATCTGAGGTTTACCTCGATTTTTTGGTGAAGAATTCAACATGCTCTAAATGTAGAGTTATGTTTCATCACTACTTATCATGCTCAGAAAGAGGTCCAGTCTGAGAGGAAAATTCAATCACCAGAAGGCATATTAAGAGCTTGTACTATGTATTTGAAAATTGGTTGGGATCAACATATACCTTTGGTGGAATTTTCATAAAATAATATCCTTTTCTCCAGTATTCATATGCTTTTTTATGAATAAATCAATGGAAATAAGAACATAACTCCAACTTTCTTGGAAGGTGTTGGTGAAGGAAAACTATTAGGGCCTAAACTAGTTAATGAAATGACATAAAAGCCTAGATCTATTTGAAAATACAAAAGAGAATCTCATAGTCAAAAAAGAATGTATGTTGACAGCTTAAGAAAATACCTAGTGTTTGAAGTGGCTGGTATGGTGTTTTGGATAACTTTCATGTTTTGATGAATATTGAAATAACAATAAATTTAATGTGAAAATAAATTTTTTTTCGAAATAATTTATATGGTTAAATTTTAATATTTAAGAGTTTTAATAAATAAATAGAATAAATATTTATTATTCAATATAATTTATATCATTTGAATTAAATCTATATAGAATTCTGATGTAAAAAATGTTCATTATTTTGTAATTTTCTATATTTTAAAACATTATCTCTTCTTCTGACAATGAGAATAATTTTAAATTAATTACTAAATATTTAGTTTTTTGAATTTTGAAAAATGGGCTCCATATATGGTATCATTAGGTCCAAATTATTTAAATATATTTATTTTATTTTTTGAATTGTTAATAGTAACTTCGGTAATTTTTATTAATACGGTTTAGGGAAAACCAAGTTATTAACTGTGCATATATTATTACAAAATTAACCTAACATTTTCCTTAATATCATTGAATGAATTTTTTTACTTAAGTCATCTTTGGGTCCATCTGGTATCCATTTTAATCGACTTGTATGAGATTATGACATTTAATTTATCTTATTTAATGAAAAGTGAAATAAGTCTTACTCAAATTTTAATAACTAACTAATTTTTAATACAAGGTTTTAATAAAGATAATTTTTATTATAAATACTAATTATAAATTTAAAATGTTTTCCTTTATCATGGTAATTATTTTTTTCATTTTAAGGAAATAAATAATTTCTTAATAGCTTATACATTAATGATGGTACAAATTATTTAAGAGATGAAAACTAAATAATATTGTTTTTGTTAGCATAATATTTATAATTAAAATATCTAAAAAATAGAATAAATCTTATTTTTAGAGTATATCTCCACCATAATCATCCAAGGGTTGAGTTATGGACTATTTGGATCCTTATAGAAGTGATTATGACACTTATATTATTTTATATAAAGTGGTGTTAATGTTGTCACCTTCATAATTTAATAAGTATAATGTTTTGAATATTGGAATTTCCAAAATATAAATTCAACTATAGTTATTATTATAAAATATTGTACATTTATCTTCAACATTGTATTTTATTTTTGATTTTCATTCAACAAATAAGCATATTAAATAATATCACAAAATTGTTGTGATAATTATTTTATTAAGAGAAATATGAAATAAATGTTATTAGAAATATTAAAGTTAATATAATTTTGGATAATTAACATTTTTAATTAATTTTATTGATTACCTCTACCTCCTATTACTATAATAAAATTTTTGGATCGATGTTCACATATTATATTAATTTTTAAAAAAACAATTAATTGGATAATGTCAAATTTGTTAGTATTTGTTTCTTATAAAAATCATGTTATATTAAATTATTTAAAAATAGTAACCTTTTAAAATATATATATAATAATAATGATATTGTAGAAAATAACCTAATATTTTAATTTATGGATTATTTTATATCAAATAAGTAAATATTTTATCCTTTCAATATTGAATTATTTGTTATCCTAATTAAAAATTAAATTGAATAACTACGTGTTATTTAAAAAGATAAACTTTAAATCGAAAGAAATACATGCCCAAAATTTATTGGTTGATGAGATTACAACCCTATCTCATATTATATTGTAAAGTGGGAATTTTTTTTGTTTTTTGTTATGGTATGATTTTATTATAAATTATTATTTATGTTGTTTCAAAAAGTTCTCATCACCTCAATTATAAGAGGGAACCGCCTCCCTCAACTCTTAACTTCACTTTGAACCTTCATTCAAGGACTTCCCATACAATTTTTGGTTTCCAAATTCCCTATTTACATTCTAGTGGTCTTGGAAATCTTTAAATAACAAATGTAGTGCTCTAAGAAGATATTTAGAGGAACCACTTCGATGAAGAGGTAATCTATTCTACCGATTCATTCAGACATCATTCATCTTCATCTTCCTCTTAATTAGGTTTTCAATTATAATCTAATAAAATAAGTATCAATCATATAATGATATGTTATTTTAAATATGAAACAACCATATTCCATATTCTATTCAACGTACAAAAATCTAAAGTACCACACCTGCGAACGTATGGCTTACCGTCTCCACACTATGGTGTAATCTGTTTTTCACCAAAACCTTACTTGGATGGGTATGCAATGGATATAATAAATATATATAAAAATTATAAAATCATAATGATTTTGAAATATTATAAATCGTCTACTTAGATACAATTCAACATTTATGGGAATGATATCGCAGGTCATGTGTACATACAACCTACCATCTCCACGATGCTATGTGTTTATTTCTACATGATCATCATTAAACCATGATTATAAACATTAAGAGAATGAATAAATATGATATACATTATAATAAAATCATTTTTTAAATTATTTAGCTATAATCTAATTAGTGGAACATGAATGTATCTGACAAAACATGCGTAAGAACATAAACCAGTAAATATCTGAATAAGGAGTGACAATAAAATGTTACTAACAAATGGATGATAATATAACAATATATGATATCAAAAAATTGACTATGATTCTATAATAATTGAATAAATTTTTTAAAATAATTATACAGGTGGTTTGGATAAATACAAAGGATATCATACCTATGGTAAGGGATAATTTTATATTCTCATTATTATAATAGATTGTTTATAAATAAATATTTACTGGGGTATATTTATCATAAACATCCATGTTTCATAAATATATAATATTATTTCTATTTTTTTACTATTTTTTAAATTCAGTTTTACCCATTAGGTAAATTTTATATATTGGTATGGAATTAATCATTCTTTCATTCTCTATATGTGGTACTTTTAGAAATTTCAAGTAAGAGTACTAGAAGAATTTTTTTTTAACTAATAGGCACAAATAGTTTTTTACGTCTCCATAATGACTTATTTAGATGATTTTTCCTCAACATTATTTCATGTTTATTATCATATATATTCATTTATTTTATTATTATATTGTGTTGTGAGAAACGAAAACTCTTTTGAATAATAAAAGATTTTTTTGTCAAGAATAATGTTCATGTGTTTTATCAAAATAATTTTTCTTCTAAGATGGTCCTCTTTAAATAGGGTAATGGTTCGATCCCTATTATTACTATGATTTTATTATGTTATTTATGGAAGGATATTTTATATGGATTATGTTAAGATGGAATTATTTTTAAGAAATCTATTTTATTCCATGGGTTATGTTTATGATAATTTTTTTATGATTTTGTGGCACATGTATCAATTATTTAATTATAAAATGGGTGGGACCTATATATACCACTAATGAATTGGGTAAAGACACATATCTCTTGAGATAGACATGACTCGAATGAAAATTAAATCAGGTTCAGTAACATAGGAATGAAACTACATGTAAATCTAGTTTAATAATAACGGGCTGGAGTGGTAGGTAAACCATGTTAACCAATGGATGTTGTCTGCTATGATTCTCTTGGAAATGTGATTTGAATAATGTTAAATGATTTCCTATTCTTATGTGTATTACACAAAAACTCAAGTCTTATGTTATGACATTTTAGATTATGATGATTATTTATTATAAACTTTAATTACAAGACACAATACCACGATCATTCATATGCAAGATAAGAATTTCAAATTTTATGTTCTTATGTCTTATGATTATGATATTATAGATATTTTCCTTTTTTTACCCTTACTAAGAATATGTTATCACAAATTTGTATTTTTATTTTCCCCAATCCATGAAGAAGTGAATTATGTAAGATATGTCAAAAAAGAGTATAGTTATGATGAAATAAGTTTGAGGCAATGTTGATGTTTTATGATCTAGTTATTTATGTTTCCTAGTTTACTATGACAATATACATGTATGGTCATGTCATGGATTTATTATATTTTTTAATTAATATACATAAATATTTATGTAATTTCAATGTATGTAATGTATTGGTTGTTATAGTTGGTATTACAGGAATGGTATAGTTAAGATTTGGAAACTAGGATGAGAAATCCTTAAAAAGAACTGAAATGACTTGTATAAAGATTGGATATAATCCTAGTGTTCTAGAAATGACCATTAATGAGTTAGGGTAAATATTAAAGTTACCTAAATTGAAATTTTGTTTTTTATTATGTGGTATCCCTTTATGATAGTGTTGGTCACAATATGCTTCATGGTTTTAGTCAATGTTTTGAACTAGATGGAATCACATTAATGATAAATGAGACAGCCAATGCAATGACAGTCCTCATGATCATCCAAATGTTATGTTTTCTAGAAAGAAAAATCGTATAGCTATGATCAAAAAAATTATCAATCTATGAATCATACAATAATTCCAAACAAGAAAATGAGAGAGCAGCGTTCTATTGAGTCCCCCATAAGGCAGTTTCCACCTTCATTCAGCAAATCATCTGATCCATTAGTGGTTTAACAATGGATCAACACCACTGAAAAGATATTTTTAATTCAACAATGTTTTGACCATGATAATTTCATCTAATAAATTTATCATTTGGAAGGTTATGCTGATCAAGGTTAAAATATTTTCAATAATATGACGTAAAGTGATGAATTTTAGTCCATGAAATGGGTCAAATCCAAGAATTTTTTTATCAAAAATTTCATTTCTCGTATTCTTAAAAATAATATTGATAAGGAGTTACTTGAACATAAGAAAAAGAAAGATTAATCCATCGGTACCTAAAAAGATAATTTTACAAGACTTTCAAGATTCACTTATGGAATGATTATCCAACCTGGGAGTAAAATTGATCGATTCTTTAGTGGATTAAAACCATGTCTCCAATAGAAATCAACCATAGTGGACATTAATAACTATGATGAAATCATTCTATGTGATCTAAAGGTTGAGATAGATATTGGAGTAACACATCCATCCTATGGGATTGATAAGAATGTAAAAATGGAATTCAAAAAAAAAATTAAATACCACATTGAAAAGAAGAGGAGTTTTCCATTGTGATCAAAGTGTGGAATTAAAATGGATGAAATTGTCGTAAGTGTACTAGTAAATGTTTTAAATGTGGAAAAGAATGTCATCAGATAGTTGAATGCTGAAGTGATGGGAAAATTATGTCTAATGATACAAAAAGTTAAAAGGCTACATCAAATATACCGGATACACATCAATTATAACAGTGACATGAAATATTAGATTGTTCCAATCAATTACCTAATTGAAGGTTTATTTATGATGAACAACATCAAAATTACACTTACGGATATTGATAAAAGAAAGTCACATGAAATCACTATTTGAGAAGTGGAGTACGATAATGAAGTGGTCAAAGGTACACTTACCATCCACACTAAAGTATAAAATGTTTTTTTATTATAGATCCACCCACACATTTAAATATGAAGAATTTTCTAAGGGTATCACTATATTAAATCAACAATTAGATGTTGAGTTATTTGTGACAATACCCAATACAACAACCGTCACATCAAATGATTATAATTATTCTATTGTTCAATTTTGTTGGAATTTTCTTCCTAAAAATCTTTTGATCCTTCTTATATTAGAATTTGATGTGATTCCTAGAATGGATAGCATTTACTTATATAGATTTCATATCAATTACCATGTAATGGAAGTCACATTTCATATTATAGATTAATCTATGATCATCTATTGATGAAAATATGGATATAACATTATAATAGAAATTACATCCATAATATGGGTCTTGATTCCTCTGATTGATGTTCATTTATCTCAAATTGGTAGGGAGGAACTCATGTTTAAAAATACACCCATTGTATGTGAGTTTGATAATTTCATTCTGGAGAAATTTCAATTTCTTTCACTAAATCGTGAAGTTCAGTTTCCGATTGAACTCATACCGGGTGCTATGACTATTTCAAATACATATTATATATTGTAACTAATTGAGTTATAGGAATTAAAAATTATATCAAATAGAATCCTAAAAATGGATTCATATGCCATAGCGCGTCACATTGGGGATCACATGTTCTATTTGTTAAGAAGAAATTTGGATCAATGAGACTATGCATTGATTTTCGAGAACATGACCAGATCAATATAAAGAATAAATATCATATTCCATGATTTTATGACTTATTCAACCAACTATATGGATCTCAATACTTTTTCAAGATTGATCTTCATTCAGGATATCATTATTTAAGGGTAAAAAAGAAAGATATACAAAAGACGACATGCCTTACAATGTATAGATAATATGAATTTATAGTGATTCCTTTTGGTATTACTAATTCCCCTGATATCTTTATGGATCTAATGAATAGTGTCTTTATATAGTAGAATTATCATTTTTTGGTAGATTTAGAGAAGATATTCCTGTTTATTCTAAGATCAAGGAAGAACATGAATACCACTTGGTAAATATAATGAAAACCCTAAGAAAGGATAAGATTTATGGAAAACATACAAATAGTGACTTTTGGATTCAAAAAGTTTAATTTCATGGTCACATAATCTAAAGATATGGGATATCTTTGGATCTATAAGAACAGAGGTTGTTGAAAGTTTGACAAGACAAAAAAATGGTAACTGAGATATGACGTTTTCTTGTTTTGTCTGGATATTATAAAAGTTTTGTGAAATAATCTTCATTATTATCTAATCAAACCATCAAGTTGACTTTGAAAGGAGTTATGTTTGTTTGGACCAATAATTTGGATAGAGGAATGTGAAAATAATTTCAAATTGAAAATAAAAGGTCATTCAGTGCACCTGTTCTCACACTACATTGTAGTGGAGAAAGGGTTTTGAAATACAGTGATGCATCCAAGAAGGGGTTGTGATGTTTTCTAATAAAAAATGATATATTTATAGATTATGCCTCACATAAGTTGAAAATCCGTGAGAAAAATTACCCAACTCATGATTTGGTGTTAGATAGGGTAATTTTTAATTATAGATATGGAGGCATTATATTTATGGAGAATGGTGTGATATTTATACTGATCAAAATAGATTAAATTTTTATTTTCAAAGGATAAATCTATAAATGTTAAAGTAAAGGGACAGATATTTTGTTCCTCAAATTAATGTTCAACCATCAATACATGTGTTGATTTAGGAGGCACAAAAGAAAGATGTAGTGCTGCAAAAAAAGTTGAGAAATGTTTATGAATTCAACCATGAAGATAATGGAATAACAAGGTTTAGGAATCATTTTATTATTCCTACCATAATAGAATTAAATAAGGTGATATTTTATGAGGCTAATTGTTCTTCATTCCCTCTTTAGCATGGATTCACGAGGACATACAGGGACCTAGAATAGATTTTTTGGTGGGTAAGCATGAAAAGAGATGTTGCTGAATAAGTATCTCGAGGCTAGATTCGTTAAAAAGTTATTGATGATAAAAAAAGTTTAAGGGGATGTTACAACCATTACCCATAGCTAAATTGAAAGGGGAAAACATAACTTTGTGATTTTTCATCGGACATCCAGAAAAATCCAAGAGATGTAATGCTATATTGGTTATTTTTTATTTCCATACAATGTAGAAAAACATCTTTTCTAATAGAGAGGATTTCTCTATTGATTAGATTGCCAACATATTTGTAAAATAATTGGTAATATTTTAGGGATTACCTATTTCCATTATATTTTATCAGTATATAAGGTTTATATAGAGGTTCTAGAAAAGACTTCTGCATACTCTGAATAAAGTGTTATGTTTCAGTATTACTTATCATCCTTAGACAAAGGGTTAGTCTTAGAGGAAAATTCAATATCTAGAATAAATGATGAGAGCATCCTCTATTGATTTAAGAGGTGGTCGGGACCAACATTTACCTTTGGTGGAATTTTTTTTACAACAATATATTTCTCTCCATTATTCAGATGGATCATTGTGAAGCCCCCAATAGAATGAAGTGCAGAACTCTAACTTACTAGTATGATGTTAGGGAATGAAATCTATTGGGTCCCAACCTTGTTTATGAAATTGCACAATATGTCATATCTATTCAATAAAACATAAGATCATCTTAGTGTTGAAAAAAGTAATACTTACAACCAATGAAAAAAGTTAGTGTGTTAATTTGGTGATAAGTAGGTTTTTCGAATATCTCCATGGAAGAGAGTAATGAAATTTGGAATTAAGGGCAAGTTGAGACCTATGTACATCAGTATTTTTGATATTAATGATCATGTTTGGAAGTTAGCATACCGATTGGAACTTCCAAAAAATCTGTCTTTAGTGCATTATCTGTTCCATGTATCTCTCATGAGAATGTACATACCTGATCCTTCGAATTTATTATACCCAGAAGTCATACCGTTGAAGTAGGATTGTTCTTTGGAAGAAAAACCAATAGATATTATGGATCGTGGTGAAAAAGTTCTTCTAAACACGACCACTCGCTCGGTTAAAGTTTTGTGGTGTAACCACCAATTTAAGTAAGCTATGAGGGAAATTGAGGATATGATGATGGAGGGGTATCTTTATTTATTTTTTTCCAAGTGATGAATTATAAGGGGAAAAAAATTTATGGGGGTTAGAATGTGACACGCATATTTTTTTAAGAAATATTTTCTTTAAATAAATTTTCAGTATCTTTTATTACACAAAATCAGAAGTTTAAATAAACCACATGATGCCCTTATTATAAAATTACCTTTATTTCATAGCCATTATCTTAACAGGAATAATTGTAACTAACTTATTAAAATGCAATTTGAATTCATTGGATACTAATTATTTATGAAAAATATAAATCAATTATTTTTTTTTATTTTTTAGTTAATTAATATTGGTAATGTAATTAATCATAAATATATGTTATATAAATAATAAATTATTTTTTATATTCATACAATGGATATTTTAGTTATAGGGTATGAATAAACCATATTTGATGTATAAAAACCTATATTTTTTTAAAAGTGTAATTTTAAATATTTTAATAGAGAACACATTATCAATTATGATTTTGACACATGAATATTTTTTATATTATAAATACGTTATTTTTAATATTTAAATAAAAATTTACTTTGTCTACATTTCTGATATTTTTCTAATAACTTTCATGTTTTGATGAATAGTAAAAACACAATAAACTTTTATGCGAAGATAAATTTTTTCATCGAAATAATTTCATATGGTTAAATTATTTTATTGAGTCGTTTTAATGTATAAAGTGAATATACTTTTATCATTCAATATAATGTATATCATTATCATTTTTTCTATATTTAATTCAGATGTAAAACTTTTTCATTTTTGGGCAATGATTTAGTTTTTCAAACCCGTTCAATTTTTCCAACATCGAGATTAATTTTAAATAATATACTAAAAATTTAGTGTATTGAATTTTGAAAAATGAACTCAATATTTGGAATCAGTAAGTCCAAATTATGTATATATGTTTATTTTATTTTTTTCATTATGAATAGTATCTTTTGAATTCTTTTTGATACAGTAAATGGGTAAACAGGGTAATTAGATGTAGGAATACTATTATAAAATTTCCCTAAAACTTGTCTTAGTATAATTTTATGTGTGTGGTTTGACCGAAAACACACTTGGGTAGAAATGGTATTCTTTGGAATCCAATTAGATGAGATTGGGATGTTTAATTTATTTTATTTAATGAAATGTTAGATTTGCCTCACCAAAAATTTAATAACTTAATAATTTTTAATATAAGGTTATATTAAATATAAATTTGATTAAAAATAATCCTTTTAAATATAAAAAGTTTTCCATTATCATGGTAATTTATTTTTAATTTTAAGGAAATAAATAATTACGTTAATACTTTATATATTAATGATGCAGAAATTATTTAATCTATGAAAAAACAGTAATATAGTTTTTGTTAAAATAAAATTACACATTAAAATATCCAAATAGTTGACAAAATATTATTTTTTGAGTGTATATCGACCATAATAATCCATGGGTTCAGTTATGGGCCCTTTTTAGCCATATAGATGGCATTATGTCACTTAAATTATTTTACTCAAAGTTATGTTAAAGTTCCCACCTACATAATTTTATTAGTTTAACATTCTAAAAAATGGATTTTCCATAAGTTAAATTCCACTAAAAGTATTATTATTAAATGAAACATACTTATATTCATCATAGTATTTTATTTTTAATTTCAATTAAAAATATAATCATATTATATAATTACAGAAAATTATTTTAGTATTTATTTCATTAATAGAAATATAAAATAAATGCTATTATAAATATTAAAGTAAATATATTTTAGGATAATTAAGATGTATAATGAACTTTATAGATGACCTTGACCTACTAGGAATATAATAAAATAGTTGTTTATAATTTACCTTGTTATATTAATATTTTAAAAAATCTATGAATTGAATACTATCAAAATTCATACAATTGATTTTTTATCAAAATAATGTTTTATTAAATTATTTAAAAGTCAATAAACATTTTTTTAAAATATATAATTAAAATTATACTATATAAATTATCTAATATATTTATTTATGGTCTATTTTACATCAAATAACTAATTATTTCAACCTTTTAATATTGAATTATTTGTTACCCATGTTAAAAATTAAATATAATAACTAATAGTTCATTAAAAAGATAATGTTTGTATTGACATAAATTCCAGTGAAAAATGTATTTTATTTTCGCATTAAAACACTATCTCATATAATCACTAATATTGGGACATTTTTGAGGTTTTTAGGTAGGTTTGAACTTTATTAAAAAATATTTTTTATGGAGTTTCTGAAAGTGCCTATCACCACAATTATAAAAAGGTTCATCCTCCCTCACCTCTTCACATCACTTTGACCATTCAATATCAGCCATCACATGCCATTTTCTTCTTATAAACTTCCTTATTTACATTTTATATGTTTTTTATTCTTGAAATACCCACTCCAGTTCTCTAAGAATAGATTTAGAGGAAGCATGTCGAGGAATAGGTAATCTCTTCTACCAATTCTTTCAAACTACTTTTTTCATCAACTTCATATTCATTATTTTCATTAGAATTTGATAACAAATGTATCACTCATATACATATATGTTATTATAAATATGAATCAACCATATTCAATATTCTATTCATCCTATTAAGAACAAAATCATTGCGTGTGCGTGTATTTGTCTTAACGTCTCCATACCGTAGGGTAATCTATTTTTCCCCGCAACCATAGATGGATGGGTATAATGATGAAAATAATAAATATATAGTACTCTTATAACATTATACATACTCTGAAATATTATAAACCATACACTTTAATTCCATTCAACAATTAATGTAATTTTATCGTCATTAGTGTGTATGTACGACCTACCATCTCCACGATACGATGTGATTCATTCTTCATGATCGTCACTGAACCATGATTATATAAATGAATTTATTGAGTAAATATGATTGATATTATAATAATATAATTATTTAAATGATATAAAAATATCATAAGTAGTGTAAAATGAACTTATCTGACAAAACATGCTTAAGAACAAAAAGTAGTTAATATCTAAATAACGAGTGAAAATGAAATGTTACTAACAAACATATGATAATATAATAATATATGATATCATAGAAATTTTTATGATTCTGGAATAAGTCAATGAAATTATTTAAATCATTAAACTAATGTTTTATATATATATGATGGATATTAGATGTGTGTCAAGGGATAATTTTGAAATATCATTATTGTCTGAGATTGTTTATAGGTAAGTATTTATTAGGGGTATATTTATCATTCACGTACATCTTTACTAAATATATATTATTTTATTTATTTGTATACTATTTTATAAAGTCAATTCTACCCATTGGTGGTTTTTTATTAAAATGTATGGAAGGAATCTTGCTTTCATTTTCCTTATGATGTAATTTTTGACCTTTCCAGCAAGTGTACGAGAAGAATTCCTTTTAACATATATGACATGAATAGATTTATACATGTTCATAAAGAATTATTTAAAAAGAAGATTCCCCTAAATTATTTAATGTGTATTTTCATTTGAATTCTTTTCTTTTAATATTTCATGAAATTTTTAGAAAAGAAAACATTTTTTAGAAGAAATTATATTTCCCCCAAGAATAATGTTCAAATGTTTTATAAAAATCATTTTCGATCTATAATGGTGCTTTTTAAATATGATAATGTTTTTATCCCTTTTATTAATATGATTTTTATTTTCAATGTTATAATAATATTTTATATGGATTATGTTATGATGCAATGATGTTTAAGAAACACATTTTATTCATTGAGTTATGTTTATGATAAATGTTTTACGTTTCTGTGGAACATGTAAGTATGACTTTATTATGAGATTGGTAGGACCTATAGATCTGTCCAATTCAGTGGGTAAATATTTATATCTCTTTACATAGACCTGAATGTAATGTCATTTTAATCTGATTCAATAATACAATATTAGAATGACAAGTAAATCTTGTTATTTATTATAGGGCTGGAATGGAAAGTAAACATGATACAATATTGTAAATTTTCCACTATGATGGTCATGGAAATGAGCCTTGACTAATATGAAATGCTTTTCTATGATTATGTGTATTCCAAAAAAATTAATGTCTTTTGTTATGACTTTTGGGATTATGACCATTAATTATTTTGATCTTTATTCCCACAATATGATATAACGATCATTTATATGCATGATAAGACTTTATATTTTTTTGTTATTATGTATTATTATTATGATATGATTGATATTTTCTTTGATACCCTTAATGACAAAACTCTATTTATTAAAGTTGTTGTTAACAACTAACAGAGACTTAAAATCACACTACAGACCAATCTAAATCATGCAGATGATATGGGAATCATTGTTAGATATGATCATATTTAGACCCACATAAAGCCTCACCACATCCTCTAGATATTACCATATGAAAAACTCTATTGAGATTCACTCGTTAATCACTAATAAGTGAGATAACATCAACATGTAGTCCAAAATTACTCATATAGCATGCTACCCACCCTATGATATGGGTAAACTATTGGTAATATATTTCTATATATATTCCTACATATATTGGGGATTATAGATCAATTTAATAAATCCAATAGGAACATGATGCTCATCCTTCTCCATCTGATAAACCAAACACTAAATGAAAACATATTTAACTAAGTGTTTCATACCAAACCAATAATAATAGAAACAATTACAATAATACACAATTACTACACCATGATATACCACTAAGAAAAAACTATATACCACACGAGGTAATACAAAATTCATTTCTTGTTGAATGAAAGAATTCCCTTAAACAACACCTAATGAGGTTTTTCTATGAATACCTATGAAGTGAATAAGAATGGAAAACTCTATTATGTCCAACCCAACTTGAGATTCTTCTAATTATATATCATAAACATACTAAACCAAATAATACTACATAATCATATAAAAATTACATCACATGCCATTCACTATTCCCATATCATGGTGTATTGAAAAAAAACTCCGTCATATCTCTCTCTGAATCTCTAAACACACACACACAAAAACACCACACTACTTCATGACCAAGGAATACTCTAAATCATTCAATTTACCAAATGTAAAGGAAATGTATATGTTATGTTGTAGTCAGAACATAATCCATTTACTATACAGGAAATTCGTATAATTATGGGAGATGACATACTTTAGACTCTTGAGATCTGTGGGGACCACTAAATGTCCATGGAGGAGATAATGAACCTATAAAATCATTATGGACACCACTAAAATGGGAACCATATCATTGGTGGAGAAGTTAAATGTATGTGTATATAACTACTTATACCCATAAGAGATATTTGTACTCTACAATATCGCGACATGACCCAATCCAAGATGTGAATACTCAATATTAAGTTTAAAAAACATCGCTCATAAGATGAAGAACTAGAGATATGAACATATTATCTCTAATATGCTCGAAATAAATCATGGAAATATTCAACATAAATAACTTCTTGATACATTACCATTAATAATATTATAAGATTCCAAATTCTGGTTATGTTGGGGACAAACCTCCTACAATATCTAGTGAGAGGAAGAAAACTCATACCATATAAAAATTATTGATTGACACCCATATAACAACCACATAAATCATTAAAGAATATTTGGATACTCTATTATAGGTTGTAACATTCTCACCCTCTTGAATAAAATACATCCTCACAATTTTTCTCCTTATATTGAATTAATTACTATAATAAACTCATAATTAACCATATACCTCTGGATAATCATGAGATTATTGAAGGTGGGGAATAGTTTTTATTTATGTGAAAAATAATTATAAGAATATTATAAAGAGATATAACCTATACCTAATTTAACATAGAATCATACTATAAAATTTTGATCTAGATCTATAATCTATAACTTCCCATAGACCCTGAAAATGAAATCGAAAATTATCCTACCACTGGGTTTTTTATTTATCACTAAATATATAGTAGTCGGTGAAAACATAAATGAAAAACGACACTAGATATTATAGAATGAAAATTCATTATATAATTTATATTAAATGATTCATAGTTTGTTTCTTGTTAAAATGGTTCTTTGTGACTATTTCCATTATTTCCCCTTGGATTGAGACATTGAGTAAAATAATTATCTAGTCTCATGAAATAGAAGAAATGATATTTTTGTATCGTCTCTATATCGACTTTACATTTGGGGGTTTGATGACCTTCAAATCCAAACTTATTACATTTATACACCCCATTAAGGAAATTTCACTCATTATTCTTACCACTTTATTGGTATATGGGAAATGGAATATTCTTTTCATTCACCATATTTTTCCTCTTGTATTTTAATGGAGTATATGTTTCTATTTTATGTTTTTTTTTATAATTTAACTATCATCACATTGTTATTCATATTTTTTGATAGATGGTTTGGTATTATCACAATATTTCCCACTCTACCTCCCACTTCAATGGGGTTTTCATTGAGTTAGTCTCTTTATTATCCCTCACACCCATAGCTTCATCTAGTACCATCAATTTATAATACCAATGAGATAGCTTGAATAACGATTATTATAAGGGAATTATAAAAAATAAGGATAGTACATATTAACCTTAAGAGTATCAGTTTATATTAGCACCATTTTACCGAATAATTCTTACAAATAAACATGTATTAGACTCATTTCACCCTATATTACTATCGTATATCAGTATTGTTCCATCCTAGACTAATTTGAGCTGGGTTCTCTCATACATATTAACATAATTCTTACAATGGAGAAAACAAATTACCATGAGAATTATAATTATTTTCTAAAAGTAATTTTTATATAAAACAATTCTCTAAGAATCAATCCTATCATTCCTAATGAAACATTTTTCTTTCTAATAATATTATTCCATAGTATGTATACATAATAATCATATACTCTCAATAACATACATTTCCCAATATAATTTTATTCAGTATAAGTTTAAATGATAATTACATTATATAAGCCTCTAATAATTATCTCTATCACTAACACTAATATTTTATTGACCACTATTCATAGGGTAATAGAGTAGAAACTATATATCATAGTCCAAAAAATGAGATAAATTTCCCCAAAACTATATTCAATATATTATGAATCACCATGATACACATTACTAACTAAGTAAGTCCTTCTAAATCAAACAACCCATTACTGTATCATAACCATTCATTTATTGAAGTTAATATTTATACAAACCTCAATATTGAGTTCTCTAATAGTTATTCCAAAAAATATAACATTGAAATAAAATAACATTCAATGATCTTTATATAATTTAATATATACCCTGATACTATTAATTAAAATTATGGAATAATAATATTTATATGTTTATAATGTCTTCAGAAGCTTTTGAATACATCATAATATCATTGATATGTGTTAGTCGATAATGAAAATATCAATGAATTTTTGGATTATATTAATCTCACTAACATAAGTAAGTCTAGGAAACTCACTTTCTCAATCATTATAGGATTATACAAAAAGTCATATATATATATATATATATATATATTCTTGCATACTTGGTTATATTAGATAGTGGATTCAATGTACATACCCTTATTATATTCATTTCTATGGTCATGATCCAAGGGAATAATAAAACCACAAATGGATATGCTAAAATATCAAATATACTTATGAAAACATCAATAAAAAAATTCATTCCTTATAAGGCATTCATTTTTGTAATGTGATACTTTTAAATAAACCATTGAATCTATTTGATCAATCATTAGGTTTTTATTATCAATTTACTATTATGTTAACTAAAATAATTAGTTATATATTAAATCCTCAATACTAGAACATAAAGATAAATAGAATTACCAAATATTATCACCCAGGTGTGTATCACCGCATGTGCAGTTTTAGGCACACTCATTTTAATCCAGGGTGATAATTGATTTAGTGATCAACCAATAATTTTATAAGTGATTACCACTCAGTTCATATATTGTACTCATGTATCTAATTTTTAGTATCCTGATATGGATATATTTGTTTGAAACCCACAAACTTGTGATTTTACTAAAATATCATGATGGTATCAAAAACATAGACTAATTAATATAGGATTTAGTGATGATCTCTTATCATAATATAAAAAATAATATAAATTATTACCCCAACATCATATCATATACTCTTCCCAATAGTTATCTATGCCTTTTATATAGTGATCAACTGTAATATATCAACTCTTAATCTATCCTAAAAATCATCATAATCCATAATTTTATTTAAACAATTCCAATGATTCCAACCATGACGTATTAGATTAGTTCTCCCAAAGATAGTGGTCATAAACACATACATCAAATTCTTATTTTCATATCTATTATAAAATACCTGATATAACCATGAATAATAAAAAAATCAAAAAATAATTTTAGAATCTATTAAACGAAAATAATATATTTTTTATTATATGTTTACATGATAATGAAACACCATAAATAGATAAATCCCAGGTACTCTATATAAAATGGACAATCATTACATTATTTAAAATCCTAAATTATTCAAGAAAATTCCTAAATGGATACCTAAATTTCTGTCAAAAAATTTATCCATCAAAACTTATCAAATATACTACTTTTATCCAAAACCTAGAAAAATTGAAAAATAATAAGTAGTGAAATCAATCACATTTTAAGAGAAACATAGAATTGATACTATCATGAAAAAATATTATAGTAGGAATATGTAAATATTTTCAATCCATAATCAGCATGAAAAAAAAACATTATGTCCATGAAAATAAATTAATGAATGGATATAATTAATACAAATCTCATATTGATGAATTTAATAATTTTAGAAATAAATAACCTACTATCTAGTCCTTATTCCAAGACACACTACTTTTTTCCAAGACCAAGGTGAAGACAAATTGTTTTCATTGGTTTGTTATAAGATAATATAACTTTTTTGGAAGAGGCCTAACCAAAACCCAAAAAAATTGTATCATGATATATTTCAATGAATTGAGGGGATATATAATGATGTGGAACAAATATCACATGTTTATGTCAAACTCATTCATCATAATAGTGTTAAGTACATTTCATATCATTCTTTGATGAACCTCATAATAAATAAAAATTTGTTTTCATTATAAGGGAAAATATGAAAATTAGAGACATAATCAACTTGCTTTGGTTAATAAAAATCATCAATTAATCCAAAACATTCCCCCAAGTCAATAAAAGTATTAACATTATCATAAATAATCTAGAGAATGAAGTTGTATAGTCACTCATTAAATAATCAACTTACTAAAATAATAATTATTTGAATAACAATACACTATAAAAAATACTTTTCTCAATGTAATTATAATACCATAAATTCTATTTGAACATCATCAAATATGAGTTATAGAAAATTTCACATCTATATCATATATTGAAATGTGTATATGAATAAGATAATACTATAATACTCTAGATCAGAATCTGTTATGATTAAAACCGTTGATGGTTTCAAGATATCATAACTAAATAAGTGAGGAACATTCATCAATTTATTTTTATGGTTGGAATTTATAGCCCAATAATTTTTTAGGTAATATCATTTAATAAAATCAATAGAAAAAAGTTACCAAAAATATACTAAAGATGTCCAATAAATGATCATAACTCACTAAATGAAGTTTTACAAAAAAACATTTCGCACTACAAGGAGAAAAATTAATTCAATATTAAAAAGATTAATGGAACCTGATTTAAAAAGTTAATTGAATTAAATATAAGTAGTTTCATAAAATTATATACATTTTTAGTGAATAAACCTTTAAAATAAGACATTGTGCATAAAATTCCTTATGAATCAAAGAACATTAATTGAGATCAGGAAAAAAATTGCATCTTGAGTAACACATTAATAAATTCATACTAAAATATAGTTATTGTAATTGATAAAAAAATTCTAATATTAAATGAAAATTCAATATAGGATATGTCAAATTTGATTTATTTAGACCATATAATTGATATTAGGTTTATAATTCTAAATATGTATCAACGAGATGAATTTTATGTGAAACAGTCACCTACTTTCCTCACATCCATGAATGTAATTTAACCACATGTATCACAAACATATATATTTTCATCACTTAATTTAGAACCCCAATCACATAAATTACCATTCACACACTTCATAAATAGTAATTATTTACATGAATTATCCTAATTCTCTAAATGTCATGGTTAGAGATTCCATTTTGTATACTAGTTTCATAATATTAGTGTACATTATGATTATTATTTCAGTATTTATCATAAATATATAACTAGGATATTGTAAACTATTTTCACTATATTTTATAATGTTATTATTTTATTTCAAGTTTTTTTTGGTTTTAAACTTGGATGATAAAATCAATGATGATTGTGTTTTTGTGATTATTAACTAATGAAATATATTTTCTTAATTATGGATTGAAATATTGATGTAAAATTACTATAATAAAAAAAATTATTAACATGTTTATTTAATATTATATTATTGAATAAGTTATCATATTCAAATTGAAAGATGATCATAATATTGTTTTTTAGGTGGTTAAACCATCTGAAACATTAACATACCATGGTTTAATGAGTTATTATAAGGTAGTGTAGTTGTATTATAAATATAATATAAATTTATTGTTATTATAGTTATTTTATGAGTGTAATATAATATAATATTATTTATTTATAAGGAGAATATAATTTAAATACTCAGTATTTAGAAGCTTTGTTCATTTTCATCTTATATTGGTTTGTTTTTTGATTAAGTAAACATTAATCATTTTTATCATATAATTAATAATTTATATAACTTATAATATGATATGATTAATCACATCATAAAATAATTTTTATCCTTTAATACCATTCTTAGATAAACCATTGTGAAGTGGTAAAGAAATATTATATAAGTTATGTCATGGAGGTGTAGTCAACACAACCCATGAATGTTAGTCTTTCTTTTTTAATATATGGGGTATATAATTAATATGTGGCACAGAATTAATATAATTTCAATAATTTATATAAATAATACTAATATAAATATATGTTTGTAATTAGAATACATTTTATTAGATAAAGTAAGGTCAAATATTATATTACAGATAATACTAACATTGAGATCATGGAATATCAATGGAAGATGACTTGGATTTTAGGGACTTGTGTTGATTATGAGTAACAAGTGCCTTATGTTCTGGGGATAAAATTACAAGTAATGTAAAATATGCATTATTAATCCAAAAAAGTGAATGTACGGTGTGTCTTGAATTGGTGAATATGTCACAATTTTATAATTGAATGAAAGTTTAGTTTTGGGGACACCATTAAAATTTTAAATAATTTCATGACACTATTTATGGATCAATGCCTCATTATTTTTTGTCCATGACACTATGGTAGACTCATTTTACCCCTTTTTTAATTTTACCTTAGTAAATAATTTCTTAAATTAGTAATTAATTTTAATGTGAATGATTATGTTTTACCCTTTCTCTTAATTATATGATTATAATTTCAAATTTGAATATAATTTTATCATCTATAATTTATAATGGGGTGAAAATTTAATTTTAATCATGTAAATTACTGTTTTTAGAAACAAAATATATTCTAATCATTGTATATATATATAGATATGGTAAATTTTTCACGTTCACTAATACTAATGATATAAATTGATATATAATGAATTAAATTAAACATAAAAGGATTCCGATTAGAGAATAACAAAATTTCACCATGATTATTATTGATTTAATGAAAATAATGAAAACATTTCTAATTTTAATGTAACACATTAACATGATATAAAAATGTTTTTAAGATATTTTTAGAGTTCAAATAATAATTTAAAATTAATAATTTAATTTCTTAAATTAAGGTTTTCATTATTTAAGATTTTTTAAATCTAATATGTCATGATAATATATTGAAAAAATAACATTCAAAAAATATAAAATGTACCCATTTTATCTAATTGTTACAAAATGTTCCATATCTAGGAAGGTTTTCTTCATCTATTGACTTATTGAGATCCTTATGGCCTTATATTCCCTATTTCCAAAGGTGGAGATGCTTCCCCATCATAAATGATGATGTATAATCCTTGATGAGAATGGTATGATGGGATGTAAGTTCATCGTTTCATGTATTTTCCATGGAGTTCATCATCTATTTTCTATCTACATATAGGATCTTTAATATGTTTTTAAATCTCATTTTGAAATACATATTCTAGTGTACATCATATATTTACACTGGTTACTACCGTAATTAGATTAGGAGATCTAGTTATAGGTGAATGTGATGTTTATAATGTTTTTAATCTATAAATACCTTCTGTATTCTAGGATTTAAGAGAATCTAAGACTGTTACATAAGGCATATAAGGTAAAAACCCTAGGTAATCCCATGATTTACATGAGAAAACTTACACTCCTTATAAGGAATCAGATTCTATTGACCTCATGTATCAATTACTATCACAATAGGAGTATCACAATTATTATTTAAGTAATCATATGCTCAACATCATTGGTACACTATTCTCATCTAATAAGGCTTCTTACGACCATAACATAGGTAATCCCTCGCTCATCACATACTATAAGAATATTAGTCTCCTCATCCTACGAGAGTTCTTTTTCATAAAATATATTCTTATTATGCTCATAATATAAGGAAACTCATAAAAATCATGAGATACATCGTATTAGTATTTTCAAATAAGGGTGGGTGAAAAATAAATTACTATCGTCATATAGGATTATAGAGTCACGTCACTAAATATACCCTAGACTCGCTACTTAGGGTTGGGTTTTCTAATTCATCATTAGGGGTGATGGGAACAAAGTTGAGTGAATGAACTAATTTTTTTAGTGTCCTTTGTAGGGTTTGATCACATATATTCATATTATTTATTGGTCTAGATATGGCTTTAATTCCATGTGGGGTATCTAATGGTTTAAATCCCATTTAGGAAACTCCAAAATTTAAATTCAAGTGGGTGGATACCTCCAAAATTGTATATTCACGTACTGGGCCAAGAATAATTTATCATCTTTTGATAACTCCAAAATCTAGTGTGAAATTTTTTTCTTGTATGGTTGGAGGTTTAATATACAAAATTTGGATAATTTAGCCTCAAATTAACAATATTTTGAAGGTATGATGAAATAGTAATGGGTTGTTTTAGAGATAGTGTTGTCATATAAGGCTCGTCACCTGATGGATTATATTATATGGGTATTAATTTTTTAGTACATTGGGATTATTACTAAAAGTTAAATTCTATTTATCAGGCCAAATTTTTAATAACCAAAACCACATAGTACAAATACAGAGTTTATAGTCGTGTGATGGCACTATACAATACCATTTAACATCATAATGTAATTAGGATTTTGTCCAATAATGAGCACAAATAAGGGATATTATAGTGAGTATTTGTAGAATATATCAAACGGATTGGGGTATCATCTAAATCTCATTAAATGAGGAATCCTTCTACTCATCACAAAAGGAATATTCGGATCAACACATACAGAATATTATGTTAACCAAATAGACAAAGCCTAACCATTAATATTTTTTACTAATCATGTTATGTTATAAATATTAAATTCACCAAAATTATATATAACTTTTTCGTATATGATGAAGTCACGTATTGATTTACACCAATGAATGGGGACCAAGGATTTTGGGATATTACGATTTTATATCATATTTGTATCCTATTTTACATATTAAAAGGTACAGATCTAAACTGAAAATGTCTTGGGGAATAGTGTAGGGTCATATGGTATGACTTATTTAGGTATATTAATGTTGTGTTAAATATATGGTTGTGTCCCTAAATATAAGAAACAAATGGGATATTGTGTAGATTATACTTCAGGATTTTGTATGGTACTAAAGATTAGAGAAGTTATTATTTAGTGTTATACAAGTAAATTACTACATAAGGTGAGATAATAACACATTAAATATATAGGGTAACCCATTCCCACCACATAAGGTATCCTAGTTTCAGCACTCAGGGGATCGAAAGTTCATCAAATAGGGTAAGGCTGCAGTTTGGGAAATTGTTGAAATGTTTAACATCATGAGACTCAGATATTATTTTGTAGTTTATAATCATGTTACTAAGGTATTACACAATCATGTCTGAATTCATGTAGATATCACATTGTATTATGAAAAATAATGTTTTTAGATAAAACATTGTATGGTAATGCATTTTTTGGTGGAATATAAAAGATAACCATGATGATTCCATGGATTAGGCTTACACTCGGTAGGGGGAACATGTGTTTCCAAAATGACGGGGGAGAATTAATAGGGATTATATGAATTTCTTGATAATAATTTGTTGTTGTGGAGCTGTAATGTTATGATCAGTGCTTAAATGAGCGTGTTTTCTTACTATTTTGAAGAAGAAGAGAACATGTGAGTTAAGCTTACACTAGTGTGATACACATATGATTCTAAATAGTAATGAAGTTATGAAGGTATATAACATGAGTTTTCTAAAATTTACCATCTAAGGGGTAGAAAATATATGAGTTTGGAAGGAATGTGTGTACCTTCATTGTTCATCTAAGGAGTAGTCATGATTTTAAAATCATTATGTGAGTTTCTTTTCAGGGATATATTATTGAGAAAAGACGGTATGAGTGGGAAATATATGGGTGTGCCTACATGAATAATAAAATCCATATTATGCTCACCAAAAGAGGTATCTTATTCTCAACACATAAAGAGTCAAATATTTTTCAAAAAATTAATCTTTGTTTAATCACCCAAGGCATCCGACACTCATCAAAATGTGTACACCATAATTTAAATTTGTATAATGAGGACATTATGGGTGTGTTTATGAGGGGGGTATATATTGAGAACCCATTCCTTTTTCCTCATGTTGGACCATGAGGGTATTTAGAGAAACTGATTGGTGAAGGAATATGATTAGGTATCACATCGGATGAGGAGGAATGTGAGGAGTTATTGAGAGTAGTGGGGACAAGACTGTGGAATGTACACTAGTCATCCCAATTCATAATTCCTCTTGATAGGTAATGAAGACATCTCAACCCACTAATGGGATGGTAGATATTATTGAGTATAACACCAAGGATGGAGGCTAATGGGGGAAGGCACTTTGGAATTTATCACAATAATGGTTGCAGAAGGTGTTGTTGGACTAGGATCGAGCCAATTAGTGGTGCTTCTAATTTAACTATATGAATTTCACTTGACCTACAAGTCTTCTAAAAAAATTTGGTTTTATGTTTGATTAAATAATATGTATCCAAATTCTGTACATAATATATTTTAAATGCATGAAACACAAAAAATATTTTCTCATAAAATAAAAAATTGTTTTTTCAGAATAAATATAGTCATGATATTGGGAGTATTATAATTCATAAATAAAAACCAGTAAAATTACAATAATAGGAACATCTAGGCTATATTTATCCCCTAAAATCATCGTAGTTATAAACAACATAATAAAAATTATTAAACATTAATAATCAGGCCAAGATTTTTAGAAACAAAACATTTAGAACATTGATGTGAATATAGGTGTATGATGCATGAAGGGATGAATAAGTTTTCATGGGAATTAAAATATCATTTTTAATAGTGACAACATTGTTTTAATAGTAACATGAATTTTATTAATATTAACATGAACATATATAATAGTAAATAGACCACAACATAGTTAAATATCATAGAGAAATTATTTAACCTAAATATTTATTTATTATATTAATATTATAATTCTATTATATAAATATCTAAATAAACACCTCTAATAATATTTAATCACATTTTAAATAAATTTTATTTTAATTTATTTCACAAAAACAAAATTATTATTTAAATAATATTGAAATTTATTTTATAGAAATTTATTTTTCTAAAATTAATATATTTTTAGAATCAGCATGGGAAAATTTTATAAGGGTGATTTTTTATTTTTAAAAATAAAATAATTTTTAGGTGGATAGTAAAAATAACATTTTTTCATAACATGAATGGTTTAAATTATATCATTAATGATGTAATAATTTCCTAAAAAATTATATAATATTTTGAATGAACAAAAAAATATTTAAAAATTTATATGGTTTATTAAATTAAAATTTCATACCTAAAAAATATATATCATACTCTTATTTCTGATACAATCCCTTAAAATAACACTTTTTCTGTTTTCACAATTAATTTGTAATAAAATATTTAATTGGGGTTTGGAAATAATTAAAATTCTTAAAATCGATTTCTTTTAAAAATATAATATATATGTTAATTATATAAATATTAAAATGTTTACTATAAATACAATATTTTAATCAAAATTTATACTCAGAAACCCGATCACATAAAGTAGAAGTACCCCATATGAGGCCCATTTGAAAACTACTACTCCATCAAATAAGAAATATAATGTTCTATCCAAATTTCTATTGATAAGAAACTTTTAATTACTAGAGTTCTTCTAAAATCACCAAATCCATTAATTTAAGGAGATGAGTGCCTTAAAAATTAAGAAAAACAGTGAATAAGTTAATTTTTCGTTGTGTTTTATTCAAATTTTCCTCTTCTCTTATTCATTTCTCCTAATTCCTTTTAAAACCCAACGTGATAAAATTTATTAAGTAATATGATAGATTTATGTTAATGATTTTAAACATATATAATCATTATATTTAGGATGTATAAATTTATAGATATAAGGAATACTTCACTTTGTGCATCATTTTACTATGTATCATTATGGATATGTTAAAATTTTACAAGGGAATTTCCAACAATTTATATACCATTACCTTTAGGGATTTATTATTATGATATATATAAATATGTACACAATATATAAATACATAATTTATTTTTTTAATCATATTAAATTTGTATTAGTAATGAGTGATATTCCATGAACTAAAATTCCGAAATCAAATTAAAATAGGAAAATTTAATGAAAAGATGAAATAAAAGATCCATGTTTAATAAAGATTATTATAAAAAATTATCCAATAAATATAATATATCAATAGTTAAATCAATATATTTCATTCATTTATCATTTTATTCGATATCAAACAAATGTTTACTAAACATTTGCTATAAATGAGATGAAACATAACATGATTTAAAATAAAGGGATTCTTGAACCCAACTCTTTCATTTTGGGTTATCTCCATTTTAAAGGTAATTTCAATGTATTTATTTCTCTAAAATTAATATATTTAATTTAACTATTAATTAGATTTCATTCTATGAATATACATGTCATTACCATTCTTATTTTATTTTTAAGAAATTATAATCTTTTTTAAGAAACCATAATTTTTTAAAAACATCTCATTGAGTCATCTTGAGCTATTTCTTCCTCAATGAAAATTGATCAAAATTTTCAGGAATATGATATCACTAATTAAATTGGTAACATAAAAGGTTTTTAATTAATTATTTATTTATGAAATCAAAATAAAACCCATTCTATTCCATGGGTTTACTTTATGACTATGATTATTATATTTTATCCTTCAATGTTGTTAGAATGATTACATTCATTTTATAATGTGTTGTATTGGACCACAATTATATATCCCATTAATAAAATGGGTATTATGATATACCTCATGTCATTATGTGTAATACATGTGACCACGATGCCATTATTTTCCATGATATCAATTTTAGGATTTATGCACATTTGTTTTGAATGAACATGATTCTATCTTTTCTGAAGGCCATGTGTTGTATTTTACCAATACATTATAATGTGTCATTATTATGTATATTCCAAATAACATTCACTTTTAATTATTATGAAGATGATCATATGCTTATAAAATTATGATGATGATTATGCTCACCCATGTAAAATTAATCCTTGTCTCTTCTAACTTTTATGTTATTCATCCTTATAATAGGTTTTTAAATAACGCCTTTTATTAATGTACATTCTCAGGTTAATACATTTAATAACGTGAATATGAGATATTTAAATGGATTTTGATAATATAATTGTTGAATGCTTATACATTATCATGAATAATTTTTTTATAAACTCAATTTTAGGAAGAAACTAATCCTATGACCATATAATTCATTATATTATGATTTTTATATTAAAAATTATATAATAGACCTTTTTGAAAAATGTGGGTAATTATATGTCATATAAAAATGAAAATTGTTTATTCTTTTATGTTCATGTAGCCATGACCCAATGATGAATCATTTTTGGTTGTGCACTTAACACCTATATACCAATATTTACAGTCATACAACATGGACTATGAGGTTTATCTCGTTATCATCGCATGAAGAATCTTATGGTTGAAACATCAAGAATATTTTTATTATCACATGAGTAATTCTATGATAAACATATATTGTATACTATATATTATCCATTATTATAAATGACTAATAGTAAAAGGAAATATAGGAATGTATGGTTTGGATCATACACCAAATATGCCTTATCTTCATACAAATGGAATATTGGTCAAGTTGGGAGATTTCTAAAATACATTGAGAATTATATTTACTATTTAAATTTGAGTAAACCAAGCAGAGGATCTCGAATATTGGAATAATTAAAGGACAATGTAGAATAACTTATCTAAAGGTGTTTATATAATTAAATAGGAGTAAAAAATGAAAATTTCCTTAAAATGGACTAAAATTATCAAGGTGATACTATAACTTTCTTCAAGGGTATTAGTTACAAATGCGAAGGGATATAACGGATTTCCCAAGACTATAGTGCGGCATAGGCCTTGATCTAGATAAAATGGGAATAACCATCACAGTATAGACCAACTATATGTGAATTTGACTACTAGTGTGGTCAGATTCATATAGAAGTTTGATACCATAGTGGTCAACATTCATGAATGTGTGTTAAGAAAAATAAAGGTTATAAATATATGAGGATAAAACTATGTTATGAAAATTTAGAGTTTCACAAAAATTCATGTTTCATGATTAATGGAAAATGTACATGAATAATTTTTATCATAGAAGAATATTTCCCGGAACATATAAAAATTATCAAAAAAACATTTAAGGGAATTCATGAGGGAATCCATAAATGTATTATATATTGGTGGAGTGAGCTATGTAGATTCATGAAACACTTCAAAGATTCATAGAGAGATAGTGTGGTGTCTAATCTCTCCATGTCCATTCCTATAAAATTGTGGCATGAGGGGGGTGGGGGGTTATAGTCCTCAGGGGTGTGAGAAGATATATTTAATAACATATTTCCTTCTTAATGAATGTTTTAGATTTATGACACTATAAATTCCATTCATTAAACTTTTAAAATTTTAGAACTTCTTGAATTTCCTACAAAATTTCCTCTACTAGCCATTTTCAGCATTACCACTTCAAGCAATGATATCATTTTATCACAATGTCATTTTGGTAACCATAAATAAAAAAATAAATCCTAAAAATCTTACTACACTCATGGATAATTCCTTCTATCATAGATAGAGATTATAAATTCCAAAATAATACAGAAGACCCCCCACTAAAAATGATTTTCGATTAGGAGTTTCTCCAATGCATATTTCAGAATTAAGAAGAATTCATCCTATTCCACAATTAGTTATCTCTATCATTCCCCAATAGTTGTTTCTCTATTCTTATACGTTAAATAAGTCATTCAAACCCTTATAAAATTATAACATTTCCATTCAATGTCATGTGCTTATCGACACATCATCATCATTATCCCTAGAAGAAACCAAGTGTATATTAGGATTCCAGTATAGCTAACTTTAATGGATTATACCACAACCCATCATAACACACACATGTACTCATGTTGGGATCCATTTCCACTACAAATGGATATGAGTATATTTTATAAGTAAACATGTTAATGCATGGAAATACATTTCTCCACATGCCTGAGCCATCAGAATATGAATAGAAATCCACCCTTACAAAAGAGAAATTAATGACCTAGATGTGCCTCTGTATAGACTATATCAAATAATAGACCCGAGGATTGGGATAAGTTATTAAAAAATTCCATCATCATATGGAATATTGATGTACCCCGCCCCCCAAACATCTCAGTGTTTGTTTCCCTTCTGAAGTAGGTGGTCTATCATAAGAAATTGTGAAAATATAAAGGTATTTCATACACAACCACACTAAGGGAAACTACAGAATAATATAACAAAACTTAGCTATTTTTGGACAAGAATATATTATAATAGTACTAATGTAATGATTCATTCATATATACATGCGTAAAAGTCAATATTAACAAATATTATTACATTTTTATTTTGATGATTAATTTATTAATTTTCAAAAACATGTTATTATGAAACCATATATTTTCTTTCTTATCTTCTCATGTATATCAATATATATTTTGGAAACCATGAACCACCCCAATTTATTTATTCATAATCTTTTTATTTCATTTATTTTCCTCACTATATTACTCATCTTATTCAACCACAAAACCAATGAAAATATAGTACATTATGTCAATATGAATCAAGAAGTTAGAAACAAATTAGGTAATATAAAACAATGAAATAGCTTAAAATAATAATACATGAACATATGTCAATGAGTAAGACCTTACTTATACTCATTCTAACCACCCACTAGTCATTCCCAAACCATTTCACATTGTATAATCTATCCCACAATCACTAACATCATTTCTCACCATATCATTTGGATCCCATCCCATTTCTCATCAATATTTTCAAACATTCTATGTTAATAATATGAATGAAATATCATGGTTTTAATTACATATAGATTGGGCAAAAGGATACTAAATATTCCTCACACAAAACATTTTTGACTAAGGTCATGTCATCAATGTAGTTATCCATCATATAATGATGCATGGGGCTTTTCATCCCTAAAAATGTTATTTATAATTCAACCATATCAATTCCCATCATGAAAGAACCAGTTTACTGTGCATTGGATTTTTGTATAATAAAAAATATAGGAAATAAATAAATATAGTTAGGATTCACCATAACAAAGATTCAAATATAATTTCTATCTTCAATTAGTTTATTGATGAACAATAATTAATTATCAAGAATATTATATTATTAAAATTATATTACTAGCTTCACATTGCTTATCTGGTTTAGAAAATTAAACATTATAACAATATAATCATTGATAACATTGAAAGTAATAAACTATCAAGTAAACATAATATTAAAAATTCAAAAATATCACACGAACTTATGATTTTATAATTTAGAAATAGTTTATAATTCTGATATCATGAAATATTCATTATCATAAACAATAAGATGATTATTTTATGTAAATAGTCTCATATTAATAATTTTAAATTAATTATTATCATAAAATAAATAATACAATAATACAACAATATTAAATATTAAATGTTTGTTCTTATTTCTTTTAATTTATAGATAATGAAATAAGAACATGTCATATGGTATTCTATTTCTATTTCATTTATAATTCTATGTTATACTATTTTTGTTGTTAATAAAAACTTATATTAAAAATAATGTGAAACACTCATTAAAATGTAACATAAAAATTAAAATTAAATAGTAAAATATTTTACCTTTTTATAACTTCATGATATTTCAACAAAAATTAAAAAGGATTGAGTGGGGGGTGTTATTTCAACGATAGAAACACCCAACAAGAAATTGAATGATTGGGGAAGGGTTCAAAGAATCTAAAAATTTATTCTTTAGATATTATAAAATCAAGTTAAATTAAAAATAAATTGACTTAGGGGAAGGAAAAAAATTATAAAAATATACATAACATTTCTCAAAGATCATTAAAAACATTTTGAAATATTCATTTTTTATTGTTATTAATTTTGGTTTTGTTTAATTACATATTAATACCATTTGATAACCGGTTTATATCCCAAAAATATACAAAAAATCATATGTATAATATTTCTACATTTTTTTTGTTATAATTCATATTTTCTCTTTAATTTTCAGTTATTTTAAATTTAAAAGCGGTTTTACGTCCTTATGGAAATTTTTTGGAATATCTTTGTATTTTTATCATGATATATATGACCAATCAAGAATATTGACTATGTGAATATAAAATATGGATCAACTGAAAAATATAAACAATAATTACAAGAATAATCCTTCAATCATTATTGTCCAATGTATTACATAGATCAGCCACATTAATAAAACAACTAGGAATTATGATCAAATCTATGGGCTGGACACATGATGATGTGATTGAAAAAATGTAGGAATGATGGAATGAATATAAAAATATATATCAACCATAAAAAACCATATTATTGCAATAAAAAAAGAAGGATTGAAGAATAATCCTTGTGTGTATAAGAACAATCTTATGACCGCATGTCCATACAATATACCACCTGAAAAAACATAGACCATAAACTCAGACTACTGAGAACATAGTGAGACATATAATATAATAGAGGGAAAATGATATGAGAACCCTATAGACACCTTTAATATTTTGGAAAATGCATAATTTTTATAGAAACAAAGGATCTTACAATATAAGAAACATGTTGGATATAATTTCAATATTTTTGTATCATGTTAGAGGAATTTTTTAAAGATACATCTTCCAATGAGTGGTTTTGATTAACAAACTACTTTTATGGGTATGTTATTATTAAATGAATATTTTTCCCTATTTATTGATTTATTAAATTAATTTTTATGTTTAATTAGATAAAAATGAATATTGGATCATTCCTATGAATATTATTTTTTATAATTATTGAAATATAATAGGTAATTGGTAATAGGTAATTGGTATTTATAGAAAAAACATATTTTTAGAATGGGTAACTCAGTGGTTTTATGATGTATTCCATAGTTATGTTTTTAAAAAATGTATAGATATTCATAAATGATTATTTTTTAATTTTCTTGAGAAATATAAGAAGGTTTATTTGGGAATTATATTTCAATGTGTGTTTTGAATAGTGGATGAATTGTTTGAAGATATTAATGGTAAGGTTGATGGTTTTCTTTATATATGGTTTTACATAACCTCATGGATACTGTTAGGGAGTTTTGATAATATTTATTATGATTTATAATCAAATAATTACTTTGTATGAATGTCAATTTTAAAATAATTTAAGCATAACATGTTTTACTTTTTTTTAATATTTGTAAAAGAAGTGACCTATCAATTTTGGAAGGAGTATTTTTCCTTCTTTTTCAAGATTGTTTAGAGAAATCATATTATTTGTACATAATATGTAGGTTTTTTAATGTATATTTTTCAAAAAAAATATTTTTTATGATATTCTAGATTCAACCATTGGGGTTAATTTTAGTTAGTGATAACTATATTGGGTAAAAAAATAGGTTTAATTGTCCTTTTATAGTTATTTTTTATGGATATGAGATTAATAAATCTAGAAAATAAAATTATTCTATGTAATTTAGAATAAAAAATAGATTTTATGAACTAAATATATTTTTCCTATTGATTATATGTTTAGTGATTATGTGAGTGAAATTGAATTATGATGTTAAGAATAGAAAATATAGAAAACAATTAGTGGGTTGATATTCATCAAAGAATGTATGGTGGGGGTCTCATTGATCAGGTGGAAAGGATTACATTAAACTATATTGATGGGTGTTGGTATATGGTGTCAATCATTCAGTTATAATTCATGCATATAATATTCTGAGTTAGTAATATAATAATGGATAATATAGTTCAATAATTATATAGAGTTTTTTAGTTGGATTATCTTGGATTATGAGTGTTATAATAAGGTGTTTTTAATTAAATGTTACCCTTCCTATCACATATTATAATGAATGAGTTAATTCCAACAATTTTATAGATGTATAAATTTCAATTATTTAGTTTTATTTAGGCTGATGAATAGGCTACTTATTGGTGATTAAGGTTAGTTATATCCCTCTTCACCACACTCTAATTAAATTCACCCCTCTCCATTGATTTTAATATTTTTTTATTTTAAGAGTGACTCCCATGAATCATAGTAAAATCATGTAGATATGATGGGCCATTAATGTATAGTATGTACATGCTTTCATTATTATTTATTATTCATAACGGTTTATATACTATGATTAAAAATAATTGGAAAACATTAAACATAATATCATACAGAAAATATAGTATAGTATATTTTTCATGGCTTTTTTTCATGTTCAAATTAGTTATTAAGCGACAGTATTGGAGGCGATGTTGTAAACCACTTTTTAATATTAGTTAACTTAAAAATGTTGAAAATTAATATTTCTATCATTTATTCATGTTTTTTTCTAATAATTTATTTGAATAAAAATTTTTTAAAAAATAAAAACTGATTCATCCTACACAGTAGTAGACATATCAAATATAATATTAGAAAATAAAAAAAACGTGGTTATAATTGAACATTCAATATTACAACGTGTATTAAAAATAAACCAAAAAATCAATCAGACCATAAGATTATTTTCCTACATAATATTTAAATGTCTCAACTCTTGGAACTATTTATTCTTGGGTCATTAAAACGATAGAAAACAATGAACAAAATAATTTAACATGAATTTTCAATAAAAAATGATATAATACAGAAATGTTTAAAAAGAAATATGACCTTATGAATCTTCATAACTATCCCTATTTAAATTATGAGATACATAAATCATAAAACAAAACATCCATATTCTTTTACACATTCTTGTGTATGACACTGTTCCAAATATATATTTAATTTCAATAAACCTTTTAATGTAATATATCAATAATTTTTTAATTTTGAAGTAAACTTCCCTTTAGATTGTACAAATTTTATCATTTCACTCTTTATTATATTTTATCTCTAAATAAAATTCATGCCCTATTTGAAAATAATATGAATAAAATAATGTTTTTTAATTATAATTTAAAATTTTATTAATGTATTGAAACTTAAATATTCAATACATTCTTAAAATTATCCCTCACATCACCATGGATAGAGAATAGCCACTACAATGTCTTCTCTCATGTATAAAAAACTCCCAACATATTATATCCCCTGATATATAATAAAACTTTATATTAGTTGTTAATAAGTAATGTGATATATTAAACTTTTTTTAAAAAAATTATTCATACCATTGAAGATATGGAAACATCAAACATTGAATAATAACATTCTTCTTAAAAGTTTTACCTATATAAACTGTGTTTTATATTTCATTCATTGTCAAAGCTATAGGGGGAATAAACCTTAGTCCATAAATATATATAAATCTATGTTTAATTATCTATAAAAAAATGATATAGATACCTAAAAAAAAACATAAATTTTTATAATTATTTAATAATACAAAGGAACATTTTCTTATAATTGACTTACACAGAAAATTTACGCATAGTTTCTGTGCCTTATTTATCTCTTGCTACATGCTCAGTGATATAATTTTTCAAAAGCCCCAAATTCATTTCAATCCCCAAAATAAAATCATCAATTGGAATCACATATAATTCCAATAAGAAAATTTGAGTATCCTAAAAAATCTATCAAGTATTATAGAATCTGTGTCTTATGTCTTGAAACATTGAATTTCTAGATGTCAATAACAAAAAAAAATTCCTTTAACTTATTCATGTTAATTTTTAGATATATAAATAGACATCAAAATGAGAAAACCAATTAAATAAAAAAAATTAAATAAAATATTACATATTTACGTACCTTTATGGTAGTATTTCGAGGCAGTCTAGATGAACAATGTAAAAATTACTTATTCTTTGAACAACTCTACCCACCTCATCTGTAGGTCATGATATTTTAACTGATCTACATATAATATCAAGTATAGTGACCCAATGATACTCTATCATAATCTTCTAATTATGAATCATATCACATATATAAAATATCATCACATATGCAACAATATGATCGGGATCACGAACATATAAATCATAATAACTTGTATGCTTTGGAGGAGGGGTGTAGGTATAGGATAAAATGTTGGGTATAGAGGCATTGATGTATGATTATGATACCAAGGAATATACCAAATATCTGATCATTTCCTCTGTCAATACATGAATATCCTAATATTTTACATCCAAATATTTTGGTATTTTATAAACATGCTCTATTGATGATGTTTTCAATGTGTAAACCTATTTCATACTAATACAACTACCATGTTTCCTCGTACCTGACATAGGTGTTTGACCTTTCCCAATTCTATTGAAAAAATATAAATTTTTTCCTTTAGAAATAAAGACCCCTTTGTGATACTCTCCTTAATATAATCCTTTATGGAATATTTTAAAATTCTGTTTTAAATAAAAATATAAAAATATTTAATTCAACTGAAAAAAATAAATAATTTAAAAAATATTAAAATCTTCTCACCTACCACTATCAACTATAACGTCTGATATTGTCATTTTTTGATCTTCCATTCCCTATTCAATTTTTCATGTCTAGTGGTGGAGGGAGGGAGAAGAGGGGAAACCTCTGCAGACCCTGTTGACTCATATCACAACTTTTGATGTTTTTCTACTAGCATATGTTCTTCTAATAACATATACCCTCCCCGAGAAAATGTATGAGGGTATATGTTTATAGATTTAATCTCCAGAAGAGATCTCATTAATTTCTATAAATTAATAATTACGAATAATGAAATCCCTATGATGGTCATTAATATAAAAAATGGTAACATTTCTCTTTCTAAAAACTCCACTAATCATCTAGCAGTAACAAATTTCATCAATGAATCATCATTTTTAAAAGGATATATATCACATGAATTTTGATGTTTTCTATCCCTAAAAAACAACTATTATGTGAGGGATAATTGAATGTCGATCCATCTTTGTGAAGACAAAAATAAAAATTTCATCATGAGTCATCCAATTACAAATATATCATATGGAATCAAAAAATACCGGGAAAACATATATTACTATAAAAATTTCAAGATAAGTAAAATAATAATAGAAATTATTACCAAAATAGTCTCCCTTAAGTGTGATAATGTGACTTTTTCAACACTTCGGAAATCATCAAACAAAACAATAAAGTTTCCTTTATCTCATTCTGATACCAATTTCATGAATTGTTTTTGAGTTTGGATGTCTTGGAATATCATTATCGTCAAATTCTTTTGGTATCATGTATTATTGATGTGGTCAATTGGTAATTTTGGTATGCATGTCGTTACATGTTTACAAACCCTTGAACTATTTTTCCCCTATGGAAGTAGATATCTCAAGAAATGAAGGATGAGGAGGCTCGTCAATAATAGATTGTTTATGTTCCACCCTATAAGTATGAGTAAGATCACCTCTAAAAATATGTGTTTGATCAAATAATGGATATTTTATTATCCTACAAATCAATGAAACATCAACAAGTACAAAAATATACAAATCTTACAATGACGAACAAATGTAAATAAAAAATTTTCAATTATAAAAAAAAGTAAACTAAACTAAAAATGGCACCTTTTTATTTATATTTTTCGTAGTTTAATAAACTGATAATAGTACAAATGGGAGATGAAATGACATAGATGAATGAAAACTACACAATATAAATGAGGGATAAAATAAAATAGTAAAAAATCACGATCATAATAAATCATTTTTATAAAAAAAATTCATATAATATAATCTAATAAAATAATTTTTATTTTTATTTCAATTATTAAATTTATATTAATTTGTTTCCATAAAAATCAATTATTTGATATGTTCTATATGGGTAAAAATGTAAAACCATACAAAACTAATATAATATAAACAAAAAATATATCTTATTAGTTGTAATACTTATTTTAATAAAGAAAATATAATTAATATATCAAACATATGAAATTTAAAAAAGTAGACCATATTAAAACATATATTATTTGTAATATTAGGAATTTATTGAAAGATTTATTTCCCAATTTCATTCATCATGATTTTTCTGTATGTAAAAAACCATGTCAACAATATGATCATCAATATTACTTATTAATAGTTTCATGGAAGTAGGGATCTCAAATAAATCAATATCTTGATCAAGTTTATCATCAGAAAAATACTATTATTTTCTTGAAATAAAATAGACTCCTACATATCATATTGATCAAGAACATAGAATTTTTCATTATCATGTGTTTCCTGGAGAAAAGTTTCATCTCTTTATTCTAATTTATTAAGATTAACTAGTTTCATTAAAAAATTATCATGTCAGACAATGTTGTTTCTGATAAATCGAATAAAATTTAATAGTGGAACCTGATATTTAAAATAATAAACCTACAATATTTATTCAATGACTCCATCATTTTCATTTGATGCTGAGATTGGGTTTTGGACTATGAAACTTAAAAAATGAAAATCATCTATGAACAACTATAACCTATTATTTTTATCTGGGATTTTGTTGTCGCAATCATTCATATGAAATGTATAGTGATTAATTTCATACTCATACCATGTCATAACATTTAATCTCCAACCACTTAATAACCATCTAAAATTTTATGATGCATTTGATATACCAGGAACTGTATCTTTAGAAAATGATTTATTTTGGTTATGCTCATCCAAAATCCACATATCAATTTTATTTGGATAACATTGTTTCAACACATTAATATTCAATGTTATGTGTGCTTGAAAAGAATATATATATATATTTAAATATGTATAATTTACCCTTATTTGTTTGTTCACATATCAAAAATTTCACTTTCAATCCATTGATCCCATTTACTCCATACTTAACAAGTTTTTTTGTGAGACGTACAAAAATATATGTTCTCTACTATAGAAAAATATATTGTACAAAGCTCTTAAGCCTCCATAGAAATATACTTATGAAAAATGGATGATTATTGTTGATATGGATTCATAACATAACCCTTAAATATCTTCATATATCATTCATAAGGACACATAAAATGTATATATACAAGTATGAAAAGCATTATTTTTCACACCAAATGAACCATTAAATTGACCATGATATTGATAAAATATAGAGGAAATATATTTTTAATTTCCTATGTTTAGAAACTGATATGTTCTCTAATGTGGTCAAAGAATTCAAATCAATCAACTTATTACAAATGAAATTAAAAAATAACACACAATCATGATAATCATTATGAAACAGTTGGGAAATATTCTATACATTGAAACTGGTAGAAGATGTTTCATCATGATGTGACAATAATGAGATTTCATACATATCAACTTCAGATACATTAAAGACACATTTTTGCATAAAATTTAACAATAATTGTATGGCACATTGATATCATGAAACAATTGACAAAAGATAATTTTATCCATATTGGACATTGTATGACATGGTTGCTGATAGAATGATGTCCATCTACCTGGAGTGGGACCCAACTCCAACCATATTCCCATGGATAGTAAATCCAATATTGCATTCAACTCATCTTTAGTCATAGCTTTACTATCTAACTATATTATAATAATATTATCATATATATTCTTATCTACTTGTATGAAATCAATGTTATCTTTGAACTCAAGATATCTGCAATATTATAGCTCAAATAATATTGAACAATCCTTCCAAATATATAAATCATTTCCAGATTTTTGGGTCTTTTTGAATATCACACCAATTTTATGAACCCTCTCAAAATACTGATCATTGGATAATGTTTTTTGGAGAAATATAAAATTCATAAGATTCTTTGAAATAATTTTTAATAATATAAAAAATTAATTCATAAAAACCATTCTATGGATCATGTACTCTATTTTTCTCACATGATGCAGTTGATAATATGATGTATGTTATTACAAATTAGAAAAGATTTATTCCCCTTAACACTGTATCCCAAAAATATCCATATGATAGGAAGTCATCATTATTGAATATAATCCTTGAATGCAGTTGAAAAGAATCAATTTTATAAAAAAATACACCCTCATAACATCATAAGATAAAAGTTTCAAATTGCAAATTAACAGTGCAAATAAAAATTCAATATAATTTTCAGGCTATTTTGATCTAGAGATAATTAAAATGAAGTTGAAATATTTTCTATTAATATAAAATTTAAAAGAAAACTTTTAAATTACAAAAAAAAATCCATGAATTATGTCTGCTACTAAGGATTTAATATGGATTCATTCAATCCATTCAAATCTCATGTTTGGTATTTTTAAATTCAATTAAAAATGTAGGAAACTGGTGATCAATTTTCCTCTAGTGTGAACAATCAGGTTGATAACCTATTTTCCCATCAAATATCCACTCATCGACATTCGATCATAACATTTATAAATAATGTGAATTTAAAAATAAAAATTTCAAAAAAGGAAAAATAGGAAGATAACAATATTCATTGGAAGGTATTTCTATAATTGCTAAATTACCCTATAATTTTTCTTCCATCTTATATTTTTACCTCCCAAATTTAGGACACCCTAAAAGAAATTTTTATACCTTCCAATATAGAACATAGTAATTCAAGAATGCATATATTTTATCATGGCCTAAACCCATCATGAATAGTACTCACTTATATTTATAATGTGAATCTAGATGATCATTACCCATAAGAATAATATCTTTCAAAATTTATAAAAACTCTATAAAACTTTTTTCCCTCCAACTGTGTTTCTCCTTCAAGTTAATCAATATTGAATCTATTGATAAAACAATAAATTTCATAAAACCATGATGCAATTTATTTTTATCATCTCCAAATAGATTCTCAATTACTGATTCATTCTCAATTACCTCTACTTCTATATCACAAATCAATTTTTCAATTTGACCACACACATCATCATGAAAGGAATCATCATCAATAGATCCAAAATACTACTCAGTTTCACCATCTCAAATATAAGGGCTAAAACTCGAAATAAGACCATGAAAAATCCAATGATCTATTATCTATATTCTTTTCAACTTATTAATGTTTAAAAATTTTAGGCAGGGACATAAAAAACTAACATTTTTTGGACCATTACATTTAGATAATTACAAAAAAACCATCCACACCTTCCTCTCATTCATCACTTATTTAAATTTATGTAATATAACTTTGACTCATTATTATCAATAAAAATTCTCAAAAATATATATCTTATATAAAAAACAATGTTTATATTTTTAGAAAATCATTCATAATTTCAATACAACAATATTTTTAAATATGTAACACATATTTTTGTACTTAAAATTTTTTATAAAAAATTGTAGAAAATAATGAAATATAAGTTTATATATTATCTGTAAATAAAAAAAATTAGTCGAAGTAATTTAAAGATGAATATAACCAAAATATATATATAAAGGTAACATAATATCACCATATCTAAAATGATATGATTCTAACTCTCAGACAAAACATTCTACTCAATTTTTTTCGGAGTAGTGAAATATGAAATAATTTTATAATCACCCAGATAATATTTTCTAAACTCGTTTATCTTTTGAATGGTTTTCATAAAATGAAAAATAATAATTAGATGACCATATCAATAGGATTGATAAGTTAGGGGTTCAAGGTACCCACACTCTCCACTCACTTAAATGTATATTGGTTTTCCTAAATCATTACGTATTATATAAAATATTCTATTAGCACAACCTAATTTTTTAATATTTTTAGAAATCCACTTTTGGGAATGTGGGAACCATAGAAAAGAGTAAGCCATTCCAACAAACCCTTTATCCAGATAAACCACACCACACCACCTTCAAAATTCAAAAATTTCAACATTTAAAATTTTTAACTTTAAGATATATTATATACACTTCTTTGATTAAATTATGATAATGGAAGAAAATTTTAGAATCCATTTAGATAATCTCATAATCATAACAAAATATAGTGTTGATAAATATCCCAATAGATTTTAGAAACAAATATATTGAAAATGATTCCTCATAATCAATACCATGATATTTTAAAACATTGGTATTCAGAAATAGAAAAATATTGACCAATATGAAAAAATCATACCTGAGTGGATAATAGCCAACACTATAATAGAGACAAATGACCGAATATGCAAAAACACAAGTTATGGAAATAGTTCCATTGAACAACCCAATGAAAAAAGAAAAATATGAATATTACATGAGTGTAGAATATCAAATGAACATAAAATGATGATAAAAAATGGATCTATGAAGATAGAAATCTGAGTACATCAAATAGAAATAATTAGGTTTCATGCTTCTATGAGAGAAAAAACATTCAGTTTTCGCGAGATAGAGTAACATCAAAATGATTCAATCAATAGATTTATAAAATTTTAAATGGAATGAAACATCAATTATTATATAAACTCTGTGATAAATCCATTTGAATTGATTTATTATGTTGATTTCTACATAAAAAAAATTTATAAAGTGGCTTAATCATTCCAGTTATATAATAATTGTCATGATTAAGCAGGTAAGTTCCTTTACCCCATTAGTTATAGTAATAAGAGACATGGAAAATAAAAATTCCCAACTTTTTCCCATCAGTTAATTTATAAAATATGTAAAAAATCATGTTATCAACTTCCTCACATCATTTATTATATATCTAGAATGATAAATGAATATATATATATATATAGATTTATCACATCATTAGTAAATAACTAATGCAAAAAACATGATGTGAAAAATAACTTTTTTACTAGTGATATATGTTGAATATTTATAATGGATTAGGGTTTTGGATATATAAAGAGTGTATAAAACTAATTTAATTTTTGTTGACATTGTTACAATGCATTATTTATATGAAATCATCTATTAGAATAAGAAATTTTGATTTAATTTTTATTACTGATTATGTACTATTTTTATGGATGGAATAGGTTATTATTGGACATGTGGAGGCCGATATGTGATTGGATTAATGAAATTAATGATTGATAATATATATGGGCACTCTGTGATGATAATATACATTTATTGGTTATATTACATGGAACATGATATTTTATGTTTTTGGGATAATTATTTTTATTATTATTACTATTTATTGAATATATGTAATGGTTTATGTGATCACTTTATAAAATTTTATAGTATCCCATTCGCCTAAGATTAAAGAATAATTATATATTATGCTAAATTGTTTAAAAATGTATCCATGATCAAATAAGTGATATCAAATAAATATGTTGATTGTTTTGAGGTATCTGTTGTGTTAAATAAGAATTTGATTTCTAATGGATTTGTATTTAAATAAACAAATTAATGAAATAGATTAATGAATACAGTATTTTTTAAATTTAATTTTCAAATAAACAAGTTCTTTCCCAAAGATATTTTTATTTGATCTATGAAAACATTCATGGGTGAGTTATCCAGAATGTGATGCATTTTATTATTGAATTGATAAAAGATTTTTTAAATATAATTTAGTTGAAATATATGAGGGAATGTTTTGATTAATTTTGTTATGGAGATTGACCTTTAGTGAAGTAATTAATTTTTTCCAATGTATCATTACATATGGGAGATTTTTATTTATGGTTTCCAAAAATTTATTCCATGTAATTTACAATGATAAAAAACATTGGAACCATATATGACACCTTCCCTTAACTAAGGTATTTGCTAGTTTAAATAGATATTCTTTTTTGGAAACCTTTTGGGATATGTTGAATGATTTCTTGATATATCCTTGAAAATTTTGACTAATTCCAAGACACTTCAATAACCCAAACTACAAACAGTAAGTCATGGGGTTTTGTGATGAATTAATGGGTGAGTTTTTAATATTTATATTTTATAAAAAAAGTTATATTTAAAGTTACATGGAATGAGTGCAAACACCATGAGGTAAATTAGGTAGTATTTTTTTCACTGAATCCTTACTCTAATTTTTATTATTCTAATAAACACCACTATTAATATTTATAAACATTTTACCTAGTATGATTTAAATTAATACATACATATATTATCCAACTCGCACTGTTCAACTTTTATAATTAAATCATCACAAGGATCTTGAAACAATTATATTATAATGTTTGTGTCACATTAAGGGAATACCACTCCATTCTTTATTTATATTCTCTATAGAGACATTGATTTTCCAATATATTAAACAATTTGTTACACTAGGGAATATATCCTATTGAATTCTATATTTACCATATTACCCATGGGAGTATTCACCATATTAAATAGTTGGATTTGTATCATCCCACATAGGTTCACTACACATTTTAATTGGTAATAACCCTTTGATCAAACACAAAATAAGATCACTGGATTCAATTATCATAGTCAACATGGTTTTTAACAGCCAATAAGTGATATGTAAACCTCTGTTTATGTTAGGATTCTTCAATTATTAGGTTCTTGGACATATATAATAATGGGCACCATAATATCTAATCATAGTAATTGTATATCCATCTTAGTATTACAACTTTTTTGAAATACTAGATCTATTATTGAGAATCCCATCAAGTTAAAAGATATTCACAAATACAACAATTTTTTTATTCAATTAAGTAACATTAGGTTCTATCAATTTACTATCATTATGAATTTTTTTTTCACACAATTTATTTTATTCTCAAATCTAACCAATATAATTTATATATAATTAATATTGAAAATCATCCTTAAACTCTATCCAGTGACCCCTGAAACACCTCTTTGACTACATCATGTTGGTGTTATCCCATTATCATATAAATTTACATTTTATAAAAACTATTATCACTTAAGATATTATATTAACAAAATTTCTTTATTTTATTTCATTTAATAAATTATATGAAAAATCATTCTATGAGACTCATAAATTTCACCGTCAAAAAAATATACAAAATACACTATTGATTTATCTTCACAACTATTAGTGAAACATAAAACCTAATAATTTAGTGAGGCTATTTTTTCAAGGACTTTCCAATCTATGAGATTTTAAATTTAACATTTAGAATTAATATTATGTCTCAAACTTAATTTTAGAATTATTTTTCCAAATCACACTATAAATATCACAATCTCAATCGTTAATATTAAACCCCAAATTCATTTTATATATTTAGATCAACGAAGATAAAAAGTAACATCATCTGAATTCATCTTAACATTGAATAATACAATCAATAACACGTTCATATTTTTTCTATATTTGTTATAATATAGTTGACCTTTATGAATTATGAATTTTTAAATTGAAAACAATTTTCATTTTATAAGATTCATTGTCTCTTATAATTCTTTGTAGTTCAATACATTTTCCAATATCCTCTAGAAATGTATTTTATGATGAATAAAACCAGTTATAAATGATTCAAAAAATGACTCTTATATATACTAAAAAGTCTCTTATGAATCATAAAAATTACACCAATTGACATTTGAATGTATCCTATTAAAATATCAATGAAAATTCATATTTCTTAGATGACCCTTAAAATATTTAATAACACTTATGTATTTTTCAAATATCAGCGTGGTTTTCATTATGTATATGATTTTTATAAAATATCCTCTTCACAAACTATTATTTGCGTCTTATGAAAACTATAAGTAACATAAAAATATAATAACTTGTGTTATATTTTTTCAATAACACACCTTGAAATTAAATTTCCATTATGTTTTTATACATTTTCTAATTCTCCACAAAAGAGATGAAATTACACTTATAAAATAATCAAGCCATTTCCATTTTAAAAAACATTTATAATTTTTTCTTTCACATTCCATACACTTAAATTATATAAAAATAAAATCTTTAATTTCTATAAAAAATGTGATAGTTTCTCAACTCATCTTATAATCATTTCATGCAGCCTCAGACTAAGATTGAAAATAATCAAAGTATATTAAAATCTATGTATATTTAATTGTAGATTTTTTATAGAATATGAACTCTTCCATAATTTTTTCAATGAATCTACACATCCATAAAATTATCTACATCAAATTTTCCTTATATGATCCTCATATAACATATTATCATTAATGATTCTTTGAATTTATATCTTAAAAATTCATTTAATGGATTATCCATATTTCAACTAATGTTTCTTCACATATATTAAATCTATCAAGCTATTTCAATAAAAAATTATAACAATTTTTTTAAACTATTATAGAAAAGTATTTCTACATTTAATCATCAATTGTAATTGATTCCAATGAATATTTTATTTATAACAATCAGAATTTAATGTTTTTATCATGAATCAATCCATATTATAATTACCTAAATAATCCATAATTATATATCCATTTTCATTAATCTATGATAGTAGTAAATTATTAATTTTCTTTGGGTTATTCCTCCATCACCCAAATTATAAAAAAATTGAATTTCTTTAATAACACAATATTGATGAGAAATGAATCCTCATATCCATTAATTCATTTGGGTTATTTCACTATCCCCTAAAGATTTATTTTAAATTTCCATTTAAATTTTAATTAAAAATTTATTCCTCTCCCTAGAATTGAATGAAAATTCAATATCAATAATTTATTAGTTATTATTCCAAAATCACCCTCATTAATATTCCATGTTTTGAAATTTAATATTCTACCCTTTTTCACCACCTTTCAGTGAGATTCCACCTGAGATAAATACCAAAAACATTAATGAGATAATGATGTAATCACATGTTATACTTAATTATTATCCTCTAATTAATGTAATATATTTCTATATTAGAAATGATATATGTATAAATACATAACGAAACAAAGTCCACAAATATTTCCATTATAATTAAAAAACATTGTTCCATCAATGATTTCCCTATCAAGGTAACATTAAAAATATTTTCAATATATTGTTACCTACACTCTTAAAAAATAGATTAAAAATATATAAGATCACAAATATTCATCCCACCCACTAAATAAGAGTTTCCAATTTAACAATCCATACTTTTTAATAACTATATCTTACATAAAACAATTCCAAAATGTGACATTTATTATAATATTTCAAAATTCAGTTTTTTATGACTATTTATAATCTATATTAAACTAAAATAATAAGAAATCATATGCTTCAATTCATGAAAATATTCTGATAAAGGGATACAACCGAAATAGATTCATTATGGTTTATTTTCTCCATAAATATTATATAAGAATAATGTTTTATACCAATTGATGTGCTAGAACATGTAAAATAATACTTGCTAAAATTATCTACGATGGATAGTTCTTGTTACTAAATACACATCAATACATCCCATTGATTCTATATAATAATGAATCTCCATAAATTCCCATTAAAAAATATATTATAAGTAACCATGTACAGGAATAATGTGAGTCTTTATTATATCTTTTATTAGAGTAGTAGGGATATGTGTTGGATCTCAACTTCAAGAAAATTTTCATTATGTGTTTAAAATGGGATGAAAAATTAATTCAACCTCTTCATTTGATATTAATTTTTTTTAATTAAATATGTATAATGGAATTATTGATCTCATATTCATTTGATCTCTTTGAGATTTCATTTTAGATGTAGTATTCCTCTTCACTTTAGCAACTCATACACATTCACTATTTTATACTTGATTTATTTCCATAGAAAATTTCAACTGGGTTACTCATATGATCATGGATTTTTTTTAACATACTTATAATTATAATTAAGTAAGGGATACAATTTTAGGTACCTTTTTTTGGATCATAAATACACTAATGTTTTTTCATTGATATTTCGAAGTCCTTTTTATTGGTAAAAATTAATATATTCATTAGCTATATTTCTATGAAATTTTCACTTTACAAATTTATTTTAAGTATATTTTGTGTAATTATTTTAGATATCCTCTCATAAAATTTTACTTAATTAATCATGATTTATTTTTGAAAATAAATCCTAATAATCCTCACATAGATTGATTTCATTTTTAATTATATCTTTTTTACTATAAAATAAAAATGAATGGATTACATACATTGATCTATGATATTAGCATACCTACCATAGTAGTATTATATAGTCTCTTATAGGGTGGAATTGTTTTTTGATTTCTTATAAGGATTTCATTTTTCATCCCTTTTTAATTATACAACAAGGATGTATTATTATTTTTTCAATATTTAGTATTATTATATGATATTTATATAATTATATATTATTTTATATCTTTGATTATTTTTTACCATCAATATTCATTATTCAGACCACATACATTACAATTATTATTGTAGTTATCAAAATATTTAAATGGATTCTTCATAAAAAAAATTACATTATTATCTAAAAATTACAACTATAAAGTTGGACATCATTTTTTTTGTTCTTAATACCTAAAATTAATCCGTATTATAATTCTAAAAAGTAGACATGTTGTTCCAACAGTAAAGGGTATTATACCCAATTTTACAAGAGCACCATCCCTGAATAAGCATCTTTTCACCTTAGTGGTATTCTGGATAGATTTATAATATTTTTATTTTCAGACATATGTACCATATATTTTGAAAATCATTGGTATTTTATCATCACATGTTATCTATCATGCATAATAATTGATAAAGTGAATTTAATATAAATTTTAATGACCTGTATTTATAATTATTTTGAAATTGAACTAACGCAGACCATCAAAATAGCATAAGTCCACAATGAATTAATTGAACCAATTGTTTATTTTTGAGTAAAATATATATGGTTATAAAATTGAATAAATTCATGCTATTTACCATATATGTGAGTATTTTTTTGAATAATAAATCCTTTCAAACATAAATTTCAAAACACATATTCCATTATATATACCTTAGGATGTTTCTACTTTAAATTCATCCAAATATTTATATTTAACATCAATATTAATAAAGTTTTATATAGATATTTTTTTATATCCTTATAAAATATTAAAAATTTTAACCATTTTATATTCATCATCATCAATATATCATTATGATCCTTACTTACATCCAATATTTATTTTTCAATTTTAATTATTTTATTTTATTTAATTCTAAACTACGTATTTATAACCATCATAGAGGTTTTTTATAGTTCTTCTAATAAACTAATAAATCCAAAAAAACATTGTCAATGAAATTTTTTTCATAAAACACAATTTTCAATTAATCTCTAATAAGAGTAAATGATTAATTAAACTCTAATAATACTTCATCCCATGATTAAAAATTTATTATGAGAGATATACACTTTTGTAATATATTAACCAATTTATCATCTATTGAATCATCTTCCAACTACACTTATATTTTTTCATATTTTAGTCCCTTGATTTATGAATGAATATATATAATAACATTATTACATAATAAAATATGAAAATGATTAATATTGTAATGATAATCAATCAATGAATCTATGTTCATATCCACATTACAACTTGAACATGATTCATCAAAATGATCATTATGAAAACTTTTAACATTTGAACACTAACAATGTTGTTTACCATTAAATTTTGTTTATGAATAATTTACTTTTAAATACATTCTTATATTTTTATCCCCCTTTCCTTATTTTTTTATTAATGAAAAAAATATATAATTTCACTATTAAATATATTGAATATGATCATTATTTATCAAGATCCTCTGAAATATATTCAGGTATGTACTTCATATATGATTGAAAAATGTAAATAGGAAATAAAAACTTATCCCACTAGAAATATTCTATTTTTTCCTATAAAAAATTGATGGTCCCATGAATGGGTTTCGTTACCTAGTAGATAATGGGGATGAATGAGGCTGAAAATATTATTCCATCATTATTTCAACAAAACAACAATCCTTTTAAAGTCACTGAAAAATAACTTTACAGATGATACCTATTATAGTATAAATAAATATATTTATCTATTACACAATGTGAAAAAATTACACGTAATGAATAAGTAAATTTAATTAAAAGCGCATAGTTTTTCATAAGTTATGGTCTAATTGAATGAATATTAATCCTTACTATTTTTATTTATTATTCCATCGAATCTTTTTAATTTATATTAGTCAGGTGGTTATATTCGTCATGTTGTTATATCAGGTAATGTATAGTCATCAACCCATTTATTACCATATTGTATTTATGAGTATTCATTAAATTTAACAGTTTCATAAGTACTATATCCCATGAGTTATTTATACTATCCCACACATGTTTATAACAATTATTTCCAAATCTATTGAAAAAGGGAACCAATCATTCTTGGTATTACACCGCAATAATGGATTTGATCCTCTTCCTTTAAAATATCTTAAATAACATATATAAAGTACATTATATTTCATTCCACCCAGTCTCTATAAAAAATATTTCTCTCTCATCACTCATAAAATTATATAATTTTATTCTCCAAAATGAATCTACAATATCATGAAATACCAATGAGTGATTATTAAAACTCACTAGATTTATAAATTCCTTACCTATCACCATCTCTGATACAATCAATGTGAGGTATCATAGTATATTTTCAATAGAAATGTATCTCGTGATTCATCTATAATTAATTTCAGTGCACCTGATTTGATGTTTTGATGACCATAAATTTATTTCACATCATTAATACCCATATTTTTATTATTATTTAGATCGGTATTAGTATCACTCAATTCTCTATGAGGATTCCATTTCTGTTTCTTCTATTCATTTTTCATATTATCCGATAAAAAAATTATATTTTATATAAAATTAACATATAAAATTTATGAAAATATATTCAATTTGATCAATCAAATAATTCCTTATATACATCACATGGGTGTTCGCCAATAATATCAAAACACTCTCTTTTATCTCAACTCTATATCTCCACTAATATTTAATGGATACAATTTTGTAATTTTATCTCACTTAATTAAATATATATTTAAATAATATATGAGACTCATAAATATTATTCTAAAAATACTAAAATATAATTAATATTAGTTTAATCTCAATAATTTTATGAAAAAATACAACATAATAGTTTCAACATGGATATTTTCTACAAGGTGTATCTATCATTGTGAATTTAAATTCATGTAATAGCATTAAAATTAATTCATATAAATTTTTTTTATTTGTATTCCTATTTAAAGTGTGAATATCTCCTTTTTAATTATTCATATTAAATAAAAATATTTTTTTACCTTAGAGAAATGAATTATAACATTGGAATCATACAATTTAATCTCAAATCAAAAACTGTCATTCTAAAACACTATGATATTGTAGAAAATTTAGTTATTATTGATAAGACCTATATGATATAAATTTTTTAAAATTATATATAGAATCCATTTTATATGATTAAATGGATCTTATGATTCTATATATTTTTATGCAATTTCTGGTTTTCCACCTTAAATTGATTTTCCTAAGAGTAAAATACATATTATAAATTTCCCAAATAACTCTTAAAATTTATGTGATGATCCTTATGATACATAAAATAAATATTAGGAATTTTGGAATGAAATATATGAACATATAAATTACCATTATGGTTTTTCATAAAACTACAATGAAAACTTCTAACACTTATGAATTTTTTAGACGAACCTTATAGATCACACAGAATATATACGTATGACAAATTGAACACTTTACAAATTTTGATAATACTGTTATATACAGATCCCTTTTATTAATTTATGCATCAATATTATAGATAATTGTGATCCACAAAAATGTTAAACATCAAAACCATTAATAATATACCGCACCATGAAAACCAATATAACATACCAAAAACTAAAAATTAAAATGGAAAACAAAATGAAACATACCTCAAATGCTAACAATGGTGATCAGACTTGATATAGACTTGTATTTCAAAGAAATGTTTTTCACATCTAGGCTAGGATTATAGGGAAGATAATCTTCTATAGTTCTAAAAATAAAGATTCAAAGTACAACCAAATCATAAAATGTAAAATAAAAACCATCAACTTTCAAAAAATGTCATCCAAATTATAGGACAACCAAAGAAAACTATCTTATTTCATGGACATGGGTTTTCTTAAACCCATTCACCTCATACATCTCTTCTGTGGACCACTAAATGAACTAATTATTTTATACATTATTTTCCTTCTATGAATCATTACCAAAATTATCAGACATGAATTTCAATTTATCTAGGAAAAGTGAGGTTGTAAAATAATCATTAATAATAATTTACATAGACCCTTCAATATTATTTGGAGAAATTTTAGCCTTCGTTACATCTAGTACAAAAAATCTTTTTTCCGTCATCATTATAGCATACCCAATAGACCTAGTCATCACATGTTTTAGATTATTAGAGTAGTATTTCAGGACTCACATTTTTCTCACACATGAAAAATTATATGACACCTTGATATCCTTCATATGTTTGTTTGGAAATTCTCCCAAATCAATAGAATTTTACCCACGTTTCTCCCTCATAGATTCTACTAATAATCCACTATATCCACCATATCCACTTTATAATTGAATGAGATCGAATACCCACATTAAATAAATAGTCTCATCTTTAGGAGGTTCTGTCAAGAATCCATGGTTTGAATATATGGTATATGATTGATCATGATATTTCTGTTTAATCATCACTTTCATCCAACCCTTTATATTTTTGAGCTACACATCCACATATTGAATCTCACACTAGTTTTAAAGTAATGGATTCAATTTATCTCCCTTCTTAAGAATTTTAACCATTCCAAAACCTTCATAATTATGGTAAATCATTCTGTAATATGGTGCATCCTCAGATTACCCCGATCGATTTTTCATGGGGAGATGGAATGATACCTAGTCACAAATTGGTGATTACAAACTCTCATTTATAATTCCATAATAGGAGGGAATATTAATGCTAGGATAGAATGGTTCTCTAATATCAATGAGGAAACTAGAAAAAAATTTGTCCACATTAGATGAAATAGGACTAGAAGACCATGCCTTTGCTGAAGAAACCACATTTTCAACCTGTGGAGAATAAACTTTGAGATACGACTATCCCATGAAGGATATTTTTCCCCATTGAGTGGCCAATGCAATGAAATAAAATTAGAAAATGTATCGCACTTTTAACAATCAGGGGGGAAGTTCCCTTTCCTATGACATATAGAACAAATGTCCATCCAAGAATCTTAACAGATATATTTGTAATATTTGTATTCTACCTCAATCATGACACTAAAAGCATCTAGAGGTGGTCTCATGATATCAATTTAAACACAAACGTGTACCATAATAGATTATTTTAGAGTATATTTTCTATTATTAGAGCACAAGTGAATTACCAATAGACCCTATGATAGACATATATTTAATTGGAAGAGGAAGACTATATCGATAAAGCCAGAAAGACATAGGTGGAAGGCCTCCATTCATGTGGACGTCCAATGAATAGTGAATAAAATTGAAATTAAATCCCTGATCAAATATTCTAGACCTAAAGAAAGAACACACTAGATCATCCTTATCAGCAAATTGATTAAGGATATCTCATGGAACATGTATCTCGAAAATAACCTGATTATATAAAACCCATTATTTATTTTAGGACCACTAGAACATTTAATAGTTACCCAATTCATTAAAAACATGATCCCCAAATATTAAGAGAGAATTGATGAATCCTCGGTTAACTATTTAGAATATATAATATCCTTTGGAAGGCCATGATTAACCTCGTTGTCCTTTATAGGAACATTGATTTTGGGAATGTATAAGAGTATCTAAACTATATAAAAATGAATGAAGACCCAACCATCCAATAAAAAATGAGTAGTGGTGTGAGTTCCCTCATTTACAAAAGGAGGAGGGGATACTAAATCCACCTTCATTATTAGGGAATCACTTAACAACATGAACCGAAATTAGTAGGTCCTCTTTCTCTTATCATCTTAAAACTCTCTTATCAAAATTATAATGACCATTAAATTTTTTGAGTGGCAGTTAGTATTTTTTCAATTACACGTGATGGATTAATATGACACTAATGATTTTTTCATGTCATTGTGGATTTTTAACACTATAGAAGTAATGAATCCTCAAAAAATCAATACGCCTTAGAAATATTTCATCCATTCTATCATCCAAACATATACCATCCAGAAAGATAAATTATGTACATATAAAGAATTTAATTTTTATACAATATAAAAATGTTTTAAAATTAACCCATATAGATTTCAAACAACCCCATTATGAAATTGGAAATATTCTGTGTATTTTCTGAGAACATAATACTTAATTATCAATTTTGTGCATCATGTGGACAATTATTCAAGTTATTCAATGAAAACACAGTGACTTATTATTTCATACATCTAAATCGTATTCTATGATCCTTATCTAAGTTATGGGATTTTATGATCCCGTCAATATTAATGATAAATAAAACTTTTATGGATTTTTATTATATTATCTATTTTTGCTCCCTATTAAAAAATACATCTCATTTTTTCTAATATAGAACAATGTTAAATTTCATAAAATTTTTGTAAACAGTTATTAATTTATTACATCGATACTTATCATTAATTCGAATGACGATTATATATACAAACATCAGATTTAATTGCTCTTTTCATGAATTCAGGAATATGATAATTCCATGTAGCATCCTTAATTATATATCATTTCTTAATCTTATATGATAAAAGATACATACACATCTTCATTGGAATCTTAACAGAAGACTTAGAAGCAGGCTAGAAAACTCCCAGAAAATTTTATTAATATAAAAGTAAATACATCAAAAGAGGAGGAACATGGGATCAACAAAGATGCGTGTACACAACACCACACACATTGACATCAACCAAACCACAACAAAAGGTCAGTGTAACAAAGGACCAAGATGAGCAAACCTCTCCAATCGAATTCTTAGATAAAGCATTAGCAACCTGATTTTCCTCTCTATAAACATGAGTGAACACCAAACAAATTTGCTTTACAAGATTTATACCGTCATCCCAGGAAGAAAGAATCCTCCAAGGGACATTCTATGAATGAGTTCTAAGAATATCAACTGCCAAAGTGGAATTAGATTCCAGCCACAAGTTCATCCAACCATGTGAAGAAGCGAACCAGACAGCCTTAATCATAGCCCATAACTCCACCTCAATCGCCAAGTCATTCCCTAAAAAGTTGTAGAAACATCCATTAATAAAGCCCCTATAGGTGCTAAAAACACCACCGCAGCCTGAAGATCTCGGTGCACCTAAAGCCTCACCATCCACCTTAACATTAAGACATGTAAAGATCAGAGGGATTCACCAAATATACATCATCATAATCGGATTCTTACACCTGCTAGAAACACCCAAACATTGCAAAATTACCAGATCTGAAACATCATTCCACATAACTCTAATTCGAGCCCGTGCAGTATCAAGAACACCAATATGAAGCTCCCAAATTCCTATAGAAATCAGTGTACTTATATTCTCAAAGACAAGATCATTTTTATCCCTCTAGATAAAAGAAATAAGTGTTGATACTGTAGAAAGGAGCAGCGATTTCACCTGAGAGATGCAATTAGCTCGGTAAATAGAGTCCATCAAATTTCCAAAACTCTCCAGATTCAGGTGGCATCCAAAAACACACTACAAATAATTCCATAGACCAGATAAAAAGCAACAATATTTTTTTTAAAATCTCACATTTTTTGTATATTTACTAATAATTCTTTAAATTCAATTGTATGATTCATTATTATAAAACCACTTGATAATAAATAATAATGTAATTGGACAAGGAAAACAATTCCTCCAAAATTCATGCTTCTTATATAATTCTACATTAAATCTTCTAGTATTTATTCTACCCCATTCGTGATAGATACCACTTAAGTGAAATACAAACTAATTTTCATATGGGAAGAGTAAAAACAACTCTTTAAAAATTTATGAGTCTGAATTTGATCAATTCCAAGTCTATATGATCAATGATTGGTGTAGAAATAATGATATTATATTATAAACTATAACAAATTCCATTAATTATCCAAAATTACTTTCCAACACTAATTTCAAAAAATATATTAAGTTTAAATAAATTAATAAAAATATTATAGCATTCAATCATCTCTTTAAAAAACCAAAAAATTTATTTTATGTAATGTTTTTATCCTTATTCAAATATTTTTTCTTGTAAACTTATGACTCCCCATTAATAATCATATTAATGAAAAAATAAAGAAAAAATTACAAGTGTTCATCAAGATGAAATATTTTACATTGTATGGTATCCCTAGAATTAATGATTTAACCACAACAACTACACTATAGAGGACTAAATTTTTCAACAGGTTTCACTCAAGAGATACATAGTAATGTAATTAATCATAAATTATTTTCTTTATAAATAATTCGTAATAAAAATATTTTATACCAGATAAAGTGTTGTAAGTGGGAAAATTTACACCTAGTAAAATGAACAATGATGGTTTTTTTCTTTATATATAAACATCACAGTGTTTTATTATTATCTATATTCATATATAACCTTAAATTACATCATTAATTTAGTAAAAATAAATAATGATGGGAATAAGGAGAGTCCTCATCATCTCTTTTATGACTGATTCATGAATATGAATTTGATTTCAACTAGAGAATCTTTTCATTATTATCTAAAATGAAATGCACAATTTACACATTATATACCTTTGACATAATAATTTGGTTTTCCTTGGGTGTAAATGTATACTTGATTTAAACTCTTACTATAATTTATTTTATATAGTATTGTTCTTTTTTACAGTATCAATAAAATAAAATTCACTATACTATTTTATTTCTACTTTCCTATCCAATTAAACATGCAATTTCCCTATGTGAATGAATTATAATATAACATGATAAACCTCTTTATTCTCTATGTAATCCCATTATATATAAAATAAATTATTACAAGAAAGAAATGTTATATTTTTTATACTTTTAAATAAATTATTTTTAGTGGTAGAATGGTTATACATTTTTTATCTTCATTCCAACTTAATTTTAAGCATCCACAATAATATTTAGTTGGTTTTCGTTTTTTTTATAAAACCTCTAAAAAATAAAATTATTCATGTTGTATATCATTCAAAAATCCAAACATCAATTCCATTATTTCATTAATTCCCTCCTTTATTCAGTATTGTATCCTTCAATAATTAAAATCATCAATTTCATATATTTATTTCTAGTGATTCTTTCTTTAACACTATAAAAGAACATATTATTTCTTTTGTGATATTATTTTGAAATTTCATCTTGGGATTCATTTTTCATACTTATTCTATTGCAATACCACTATGATTATGGTATATGATTGGATTATTTGAACAAACACTCTACATAGCTATGGGAAATATTATCTCAATTATCATTGAGATTATATAAGTATAAAAATATATTCATGATATATAGGTTCACTTATGTATGAAAATATTTCTTTTGTATTGTATTTCATAATAAAATTTATAGTCTAAACCACTAAAATATAGTCCCTATATTATTTCTAAATATTGATATATTTGGCATACACTAAATGGATTTATTCCCAAATATCCAAAACATCATCAATGGCATGTAAACATGCTTCAATTAAATTTTTATATAGTTAATACAGATTTAAAATTAATATATTTTTATTCAGATATACCCTTATTTAAGGCTTTAAATTGGATTATTCTCATGATTTGTTTTTTGAAATCCACATTTGATGATATGGTGTAATTCATTAAATTCTTATAAAACAATATTTTTATATATCTTAATTTCAAACCTAAAATATCCAAATAATAATAATTGATGAACACATATAATTAAAAAGAAAATGGGTTAACATATTTCATGAGAATTTTTTGAATGATCAATAAATTAATTGAAGGTATATCTGTCCACATATAGGGTACTTTATCAATATATGAAACTTAACCAAAATATATCTGGAATCACTAATTTATTTGTCTATAGATTAAAAATATTGAACTGTAATATATTCTAGATTGTTTTATTTAAAATTAATTTTAAGGTAAATCATGTCGAGAGTATTTATATCATCCTCAAAAAAGTCAAAACTTTCTCCCAATAACTCATCATCACAATCCATTAATCCTCCTGAATAATAATTTCATACGATACAAAATTTGAAAATATGTTTAATCTATTTAATTGAACTTCCATTTTAGCATTTCAAAAATGTATAATTATTTTTTATTGTTTCCCTAATGCATAGATCACTTCATCAAATATGTTTTCAATCATACAATTCTTATAAATATCATTTTTTCAATTCTTCATCAGTCAAATTTATTCTTTAATATTAATGTAGTAAATATTCATCTTCATGTTCGTCATGTTTCTGGAGAGTGTTACACTTATTTACCATCATAATTAAAGTTTTTTCATTTATTTTTCCTCAAATAGTAAATTTTATTTCACACTCTATGTCCCCTTGACGTATAAAGTATCTATGTCCCAATTTCAATGTTGACTATTTTAAGTTAATAGTTTAAAGTAAAATAAAAAAATTATAGTTATTCTACTAGAATACCCTCCTTATAACATGAACATACATCATAAATAAGATCATTCTATGTTTTTTTCATAATTGGTCACATCTACATTGATTAATTTCAACTGTTACATATCTCAGGTTCCCATAAAAATCCATTCCTATTGTATTTTTAACTATTTTATTCTTATTTTCAGATTCTTAAAAAAACCAATATTTATTATTTGTTAGAGATGAAATCAAACTGTTATATGTAATATATATATTAATTTTCATTAAATCTGAATAATATATTTTCAATATAATAATCACTATTTCACAATTATTTATATAAACAAAAGGAAAATTAGTTATATATAATATGAGTTTATGTGTATATGAATGGGGGTAGTAACCTTATAGTGAGTGGGGGAATTAGGTTGATTTTATTTTTATCATATTTCTAAAAATAAATTTATATCCACTTAAACGCCGCTATAAATATAAAGTCATATTTTACCGATTGGGATTTAAATGTTTTTATTTAACTCTTACAAAACATATAATAATCAATACTTTTTTTTTAAAGGTGGCGACATGAACTGGTTTCCCAGCACATGCCCCAAAGGAATTTATTAATATAAAAAATAGTTTACAAAACAAGCTCAAGGTGTAACACACTTACACCAGCAGGGAATTAGAGATTACAAATCATATCAAAAAAATAAACACCAGCAGGGTACCTTCATTGAGAGAAAGATGTGCCTCCATGACCAAGTTGTCACATCCTCAAAGAAAGGCAGCAAAAAATGTCTCTCATCCACACCAAATGGGATTTCTTGCCCACCACATAAGTACTCGGAAAATGGATCTTCAACAAATAAGATCTTCTGGTTAATATCATCTACAACACAAACGCTGCCTCCACAAAAGTGCTCAGTAGACTTCAGAAAAGGTGAGAAAATTGTTGCCAGGTTTTGAGAAATGTATGGCACAAAATCCGTGATTGTGAGATCGACAGGGAGCATCTGAAATTGAACTTTTCCACCATCCATGAAATCTTGATGTTCAATGACTTCTCCTCCGTTATTCCAAGAAGACACATCAACACTTGAACTAAAAGTATCAACATCCATTTCGTAGTGAGAAATCCTGAAGGATAGCAATGAGAATTTCAATATTATGCTTGACTTTTGAAACACATGAAGATGCTCCCCCCGGCTAAAGATCCCCTGCTTAAATATGTCCCCTTTATATGTTCGATTAATATCTTGAGAAATCTATTTTCCACTATATTGCACAAGTAGTTACACTAGAGTAAGAAATAAAGCTCCGCAAGTCCACACTCATCGATATAGTTCTAGAAAACTTAAATTAGAAAAAATAATTTATAAACAGTGATATAACCCAAGTATAAAACAAATATATATAAAATCGATTCTATAATTCTAAAAATATGTACCAATAAATTACACTATCTTAGAACTTGATGTATAATTATTGTTATAGTTTAGTTACATAATATTTTTATTTTACAATAATTCATCATCATTTCCCATAAATAATCTTTCATCACATTACACTTTTAGATGAATCATTCATAATATTATTACTCATGAAATAGAAAATGGGATCATATGAAAAGGGTGATCTTAGATGTTTGTTAAGGGAAAAATATATGTGATAATAATCAATTATCATATGTGAAAATAAAATATTTATGTGGGAATGATATAATAATCAATGTGAACGGTCATAACCTAAATGAATCATATGAAAAAATATATATCTTATATTTTTCATCATTCATTAATGTTTTTGAAATAATAGATGACATGATACATTAAAATATGTATTCATGAGTAAATAATAATTTCTATAACCTAGTCATTAGGCGTAACATTGAAATTTGGTAAATAAATAAGAAAAATAAATATTATAATTATGAGAAAACCCATTCATGTATATATATTTGTGATCAAAACCGATCAATCCAATTAATTTTTTTGTGATAAAACCCATTGATTACTATCAATTTTTGTCTACTCAAGACTAATGATTTCTGAATATTATGATTTGAAAAAACCCTATAATTTCCACCCATTAATCTATGATAAAACCCATAGATAACAAGGTAGTAATATGTGAGGAAACAAAATAATTCTTACACATTATTTAATGAGATGTGAAAATTTACCCAATTCATTTGAAAGTTAATATGGACCCACTCATCACATAATAATAATTTATTTTTTTGTGATACCCGTGTACTTAAATACATTCATAATCCATATCTTAATCAACCCATATAGATGAAATGAGTTTCATGAAATCATCCATAAGTCATTATAATAAACCATCCATAGGAAGTCTATGTATTGTATCATTAGATCATATCACAATGATGTGTTTAAAATATTAAATGATTTAGAAATTGATAAAATAAAATATAGTATAATTAAAAAATTGATTTAGAAAATAAGAGACATATGTTTCAGTTTTATAAAATTTAATTATAACATGATATAATTTATAAAACATGGGAATAATAATTTCTTTGTAAAATCCTATAATTTCATAATGGAATCATTTTAATGAGAATCTATGAAGACGGGGGGAAATGTTTTCCAAGGATAAATGAAAAATGATAAATAGAACACTTTTTAAAATAATGTATGAATGATATAATTTTTTCTTATATTAATTCAAAAACTACTACAGTGAGTCATATAAAATATAAAATGACCTTATGTAATCAATTAATAACATAATATGGGGTTCATAAAAAATTCACGTTATGTGCATGGATGATATTGATTTTGTACAAAAAATATAGATAAGGGAGATAATAATTACAAAACCCCATGTAGTATAATTATGAAACAAATGGTGAAAACATTGTATGGATAAATATAAACCCCTTGAATAATGATTTTATATTAAAATAAATTGTATTTAACTGGTAAATATAAAATATTTTCTCTATATATGAGTTTAGATATATAATATATAATATTTAATGTGGGATTTCAAAAGAACTTATGGATTTAGTAACTTTTGAATTCGAGTACAATAAAAGATAAAACATAATATAGGATTTTAAATCCCTTAAATTTAATTAATTTTAAGAAAAAAATTTATTTCTATGATACACACAATGGAAAGGAAGATGAGTTGTGAATATGGAATATATCTCAATGAATGAAAAATTGTGATGAGAAACCCTTACGACTTTGGAATATTTTTGAATCAAAATTTAGGGAATGAAGGAACATTATATATATATATTGAAATACCACTAATTAAATTAAAAATATGGAATTATACATTCAAGGGGTGGTATATACATAACATATAGAAATTATGTGGTTAATATATAATGTAACTCAATGATAGATAATTTATATGAGAAAACCCTTACCTTAGATTCTTGCTCAGTCATTCGTTTTCTAACATCATATATTTTAAAATATGTCTAATGACTCATTTAATATATAACAACATTAGTGAATATTACATTTTATTTTAATCAATTTCATTATTTTACAAATAGTTTTTACTTAATTTTAATGATTACTTATCACTAGTTCTTAGTAGTTTTAATGATTCCATTTCTTCATAGATATTAGTGTATTAGTTATCATTAAATGTTCACGAGTTAATAAAATTTTAATATTAATATAATATTAAATTTTTCATAATTATTTATGGAATTATTAATTAATTAGATAGGGGTATTTTGAATTGTTCACCAATAATAAATATGTAACTTTCCTGTTTGAATGTCTCTTGATAAACAAAATGCAATATATTAAAAATCTGGGATATTTTATAGCATTATTTCTGTAGGGTTTAAAATGACCAAAATATTCTATAATAAAGGGATAATATGGTTAAGAAGATATTTTTTTTAATTGATATATTTATGTATAATGAATTAATATAAGTTATATTAATGTGATAAATCTTAATTTGGAAGAGTTATAAGATGAGTATCAAAGAATAATTGGCAAAGAAGTCAATACTTATGAAGAAGAAATTGTATCTTATCAAGGGATTATTCTAATTTTTTATGGAATTAGTGAATTCTCATGAGACCAAAAGATACCAACATGGGATAGGATTATTAGGTATGTAAATATATAATTGTAAATGGTTAAATATTAATTTTTTGTTTTTTTATTTGTCTTTGTGTGGGGGACTTTTGTAAATGTTGGGAGCTATGGTAGTATTGTAAATACTCATTTCATAATGTGAAATAAAAGTCATGTAAATAGAAATTGGTTTAGTAACAATGAAAGGATAATGGAACACAATTCATTAATTTACATAATAATTTTATTTACTTTTTTGGTTATTTTATTACATTACCACATAGATAAATCCTTTTTAACATTATGTTTCTTTTTTACAATTAGAGTACTATTTTGATATTGGTAAAGAATTATTATTCTGGAAAATGAAATTGTGCTTATTACCTAATTTTGATTTTATAATTAAAAATATGGGATAAATTTATTATAATTCAATTTTAATAATATATATTCAACTTTTTTTAAAATATAAAATATATATGAATAATGTTTTCATAGAAAAAATGGATATTTAATGATTGTCTTTATGTATTATTATTTAAATAAATTATATAAAATTTATTGAGTAAGAAATTGGTTACATAAAAACATTAAATTTTAATAGAATCATCTTTTGACCATGATATTTTTTGTTTTTTAAAATAATAATAGAAAATTAATAAAAAGAAATTTGTTAAAGAACATATTTTTATTCATATAAGTTAATATATTTTTATCCAATACAATGTAATAATAATTATATATTTTTAATAATTTTTAATATATATATATATATATTCAATAAACTCTCTCCTTAATGGAGGTACGTTTTAAATATTATAAAAAATTTCCCTAATATATACAAACAATTTTCTTTGAGAAAGAGTCATTTTTTCATTAAATTTGTTTCTCATTTTTCCAAATTTATTTGTATTCAAGAAATGAATTTTTAATCATTTTATAATATAATAGTTACATTTTATTACATTTTATGTTATGATCATTAAAATTCTAACTTCTATGTAAAAACAAATAATATATATGAAAAAAAAATTACATGATTTTTTTAATATTAAATTATTTAAATAGTATTCCATAATTTTATATATTTATATCATTAATTTCATTAATTTAGTCTATAAATAAAAATTTTAGTTTTTTATTTATACGATTATTTGAATCAAAATATTCAATGAAAAAAATCTAACAATGATTCAAATTTGATGAATACATTTTCTATAGAAGAAAATGTATTTTGAATAACATTAGTATCATTTTTTATCTTCCAAATTCATTTACATTATTTAAAATATATTATTTTTTATGTATAAATATATTTTTCTAAATTAGAAAAGACTATATATATCATCTGTACACCCATATTTCCATTTACTAAGTTGTTTGTTAGTAATATATCAAACAACTATATAACCATTTAAAACGTCTATAAAATTCATATTTTACCCTTGTTTCATCCTCTAAATTGATTCTATTATGAAATCAGAAATCACACATACCATTATACTAAATTCAATTTTTTATATTAATTAATTTAGCTTCATTCATGATTTTTTCTCATTATTTGCTTTTCCAAATAATTGTTATTATCAAGGCTTTATATGATCTAATGGATTTCTTAGTTTTAATGATATTATTATTAACATTTTTCTATTATATTTTAATATATTCTCTTTTTACATATGTATTCATTTTTCATATATGAAAATCCATGTAATACATGGTTGCATGTATTTTTATGGAATTAATCCATTATGAGTAAAAAATAATACTATTATTTTGATTAATTTTTTGAATAATTTATTCTAAATCCAATTTAAACTATTATGAAATAATGGGAAAAAATATTTAATAATATTAGAATATATTTTATGATGAAAAATATTTCCAAAATCATGCGGTGTTACATACTCAATGTTTTAATTATATATAAACAATATAAATAGTTAAACATTTCCCTAAGATAGACATGACTCATAATATAATATAAAATTTAACATCAAAATACTTATTTGTTGAATGATTGGAAACCCTTCAAAATAAATAGTTATGTATTTAATCATAATTTTTATATAAGAAATACTTAGTTTCTCCCTAACAATTTTTGATAAATAATTCTCATGAATGGGTATTAAAACATATATAGTTGATATAATTTTATGAGGAATTTCTTACTCAACTTATCATTTATTGAATTTAATGGGTTTATATATGATATGAAATGTGATTTCATTATTTAGAGAATTGATTTCGTATCATTGTCAAGGGAGAAAACACATGCCCAAAATACACTGATGATTAATTAAATTGAAAAAAAATTATATTGAAATGAAGAAAATTCACCCAAAAATTAGTAAAATAAAAGACATATAAATGGGATGGAATCATTAAACCATTAATTGTTTTCATTGAAAATTAAATATATATTCTTTGGGAATATGAATATGTATCCTTATAGATAATTAATTTTTTGAATAAATTCATAGAACTAGGATCGAATAATATATTCTAAATATTGACATTATATTTCTCCACCCCAATTTTATGATTTATTATTTATTACCATTTAAATGCCAAAATTGTAAGAATGAGTATTAATAAATAACAATTATTGTAATAAATCACATGATAATGAATGTACATACCAATATTTATTAAATTATGACACATATTTTTCATCCTAGGAAATTTTAGCTTTATATTATGTCTTTTAATGTTCATAATATGTTGTTTTAGGTCTTATTCTCTTATTATTCTTATTTAAATCCCAAAAAATAACTAAAATATATGGTAATATCAACATAATCAGGACAGTCCCATAATAAAATATTTTATTCGTCAAAACCCTATATTATACATAGTTTTTTATACCAAGTGATGAAATCTAATCCGAAAACTCATTTAGATTACATAATTTCCATAATATAAACAGTAAAAATATGTAATTAATGCTATAAAATAATCCAAATTATTAATTTTAGTTGATATTGGAGCCAAATTATTTTTTTTTACAATTAGCCTCTTTTATTAACTATAAATAGTTTTCTAAAAAGATACAATATTATACATATATTATATAATACTTTTATTAATAAAAAAAGGGAATTGAAGAAAGAGAGATAAGTGATCATTCATGCTTATTATGGTTAACCATAATAGATAACAATATGATATTATATGTAAACATAAGAGGAGATCAGGGGTATGAGAACATCATCTAGGTCCATGGAAGCAATTTATAAATTTATCAATAATAAAACACAAATCATAACTCATGTTTCATATAATATGTTTTTATCAAAAAATAAGGCATTATACGTATGAATGTGGGGTTTTATGTAAATAATCATGAAATGAACATAGTATAGAGTTATAACATACTAGTATGGTATAAGAATTTTTTTAGAAAATTAAATAATTGTGAGAAAACCCGATCATGAAAACACACTTAGTTATGAGAAAATCCTAAATTCCTCAAAATATTGTTTTGGGGAAACCCATTGAATCAAACATATTTAGATCTTCATAAAATAAATTATTAATATAAATTTGTTTATTTGAAATATTGATGATGCATATAGAATGTTTATCGAATAAAAAAATCCAACAAATTAAGTATGGATCCAACACAATCATTACATGAAATTATTTCATGAGATAAAAAAATACCCAACTTTTTAGACAATCATAATGGATACACCCAACACATACTGATAAACTATTCATAGTTGTGATATTCGTACATGAAAAAAATAATAATCAAATAAATTATTATCAAATACTTTTGAGGGAAATGATTTTTTTAGAAAAATATATAATATAAATTAAGGTAATGTATGAGGGTGTAATCACTAGGGAATATCCATAGTTTTTCATTAGAAAAATTAATGGATGTTGAAAATATAAAATCAATTTTCTAACAACATTATAATGTTAATTTATTATATAGAATAAATATTATTTATATTTTTCCATTTATCATAAATGAATATAATTTTCAAATCAATGGGAATGGAAATTACTTTGGAAAACTATCCAAATAAGAGAATAAATATTTCTAAATAAAATAATCACAAAATTTTGGAAAATTAATTTATGGATTAAATTTTAAAAAATTATTTTATTTTACAATTTCCCAAAAAATGGATATTAAAGATGAAAAATATTGTAAAAAAATATAAAAGGATTAATTTTGAAAAATTAGTTAATAGAAAATGTTCATTTGTAAAAATTGAATAATATAGAATTAAATTCAACAGAAAAGGTAGAAGATATAGACATGGATGAGAAATATTCATCATAAAAAATAATAGATAAGGTCATCTCTATAATCAAATATTATGTCAGTTGAATTATGTAAAAAAGGATAAATAATTATTTGGACTATATATAAATTAATTGAATAAAATACGATTAGAAAATTGATTTCTTTTAATAGGAAATAAAGAACATTTTCATTAACTAGGATATCAATTATATAATGAATCTCCATAAAATTTTCATAGGGATTAAACACAAATTGATTTGTTAAATTTGGAATGATAATACCTTGACTGAGAAAACATAATATGGAATTGTAATTCCATTAAATTTCATTATCATGAAGATGAATCACATGAATGAGATGTATATACCCAAGAAAAAGTGATACATCATTGTGATATTTATTAAATCTCAATAAATGAAAAAATGAGAAGTCAAACACATAAAACATTATAAAATTTTGAATAAAAGTACCCTGAAAAAAATAACAAGATATGGATTTGATAATTCCATGAATTTCATGAAAACAATAATTCATAAACATGGAATTATATACACCACATATAGAAAGATGGTTGTGAATATAGAACTTATCTTAATGAGAGATGATGTAATCTTTTGTTCTTTCCTTGTATTAATTTTAAACATTGTACGAATTATTTATGACACTAAGTGTTAAGATGATGTATGATTCCCTGCTCAGTGTCCTCGTAATAAAATATTGAAATATATTAAAATATTATATATCACATTCACATATTTTTACAGAAACAATGAAATAACATCGAAACGATTCCCCGTATCAAAAATCTGAGGATACCATTTCATTAAAAGTACCGGGTTTACCTTATGTGGGAGATAATATCAGCTGTTGTGGGTCGTATTTCAATGGTAGTTTCAGGAATTTTTATAGAAATAAAATTAATTGATGATTTATTTTATTTCTCATTTTCATTTACGTAATGATTATTATTATAATAAAGAAAACATTAGGAATGGATCCTAGGTTATGTCTATACCACTAGAATTCCATATAGGATTTGGAGAGGAAACCTTGAAGATTTTTCTCATGGGGAAATGATGGAACTATAGATCAAAGAACGATGAATTTTGTTCTTGACTGATCTCACAAGTAGCAATCTATCTTAAAGAAAGAGTGATTTCATTCTCATATAGGATTTATTAATTTTGATTTCTTTCCATATTCTTAGATTCAATGACAAATGTTGACCAACTAATGAACATGTTGATTCATGGTTCATTCATGCCTTATGGTATGGGTTTTAAATTGTAGGATTTACGAGGTTTGATTATTTAAGAATTTCATCGATTTATTGATCATTATTTCTGGAAAAATCGAGGCTGAAATGAACAATGGTTTTTGTTCATTCTTTTAATTTATACCCTGTTTTTTTTCTCTCCCCCATTTTCTATTTTTTTTTTCTTTGTTCATCATCAGGTTTTGGGAATAATGATCATTGTGCCTTCGTTTCTTTCCACAATGATCCAAAATTGAATACCTGACCTTAGGTTGATCTAATATAGGTTTGACAATGATGAATGAAAATAAATCAGAATTGTTATGGATATATAGTTCTCCATGAAGGTTTCATCAGAATAAATCAAAACATTTTTATAAGACAATTGAAGGCCCGAAACATCTCAATTCATTGTTTGGGTGATGAAATGAGAATATATCATGCGTTTTAAGGTGAACGAACCACTGTATCATAACCTGAGATATCATCTTTGGAATACGGAGGAAGAACTAAACATTGTGGAAAATATCAATGAACATGACATGTAATTCTAGATGAAACATCTTGTACCCCCACTGAGTGGTGACTTGTGATTTTGGGAATTGATAAATGTCATATGGTGTGTTCCCCTATCACACTGCATTTGACTTGTATCACATGACATGTAGGCCCATCCAAGATACTTAAAATATATATCGGGATATATATTGACATGATGTGGAGTACATGGGTTGCATACATGTTGTTTAACCCACCACATGGATTGTCTTGTCCTAGACCATTTACATGGAATACCCAGTGTACTGGTACATGGGTAGAGACAAATGGGTTGACACATTTTACAAGCACAATAATAGATCATATGGGTGGACCCCATATGGAAGGACACTATGTGTGACTCCTTCAACATTGTGTGTACCTATATTCTACATGACATGTTCTAAATACATGGGATTATTTACATGGGTAGGACCATGGGATAGGGGACATAGTGTGTGACACTACTACCTGTTGTATACCCCTTTCTATAGGTATTGATTCTCATGTATATTGTATATTATAAAAGTTTAATTATGGTTCATACCCTTGATCATTTCCCTAAAGTTTGGTGCAAATAATTTCTTACTCAAAGAAGTATGATCCGTTTAGTAGGACTTCATGGAAATAGTTTTTCGAATCCCCTGAGTGGCGGGGAGTAGGATCCTCTATTCATTCTTAGTGCCTGTGGTAGATTCTTTTGTATGGATGTGACCATATTTATAGCGAATAGATCCTCTACATAGCATGTCAATCCATATTGAGATGTTGGTATCACCCCATGTCCATAAATGTGATCCTAATTTTTGTATCATATCTCTCTTCAGATCAATTTGTGTTTCTCTATCATGATTGTTCCCGACAAACATTACATATCACAAAGAAGTAACTAGTGCTATTAGACATAAGAGTGTGTTCTATCAGATGACTGCTTCATAGAATCTATGAGCTAGATCCCTAGTGTGGGTATGTGGTAGTTGTGAATTACCTCTAGATTGTGTGTCTTGGTTTCAGTATATTTGGACATTTTAATATGTGATGTCGATATATACATGTATAAAGATGATGAACTTTATTTTTTTATATTTATTTTTGTTTTAGATTGTCTACTATTAATTTTTATAGTCACCCATTAATGAAAATTTCCCCCACATGTCATGTCTTCTTCATTTGGTAGACCATTTTATAGATTCCTAGGTGAAAAAGTACATGATGGTGCTTTGTGAGATTAGGTAGTCAATGGTTTGTTCATATGGATAGAGACAAAAGACCCATGACCTTTTATTACAGGTCTGAGTTGCGGTTATAGTCTTATTTTGGTGGCCTTGTATTTGGCCCAGTTTCACTTAATATTACATTCCTATCATACACTGTTTGTTTGGATATAGAGGTATGAATGCATTTTTTACTTAGTGTTTTTAAAATTTTATCATTTTTGGATTGGATATGGGTGTGTGTGTCTAGGTATATAGATAATTCCTCCCATGTTATTGATATTTCTAATCATTTCTAGTCACTAACACCTTACTATTGGAGACCGGTTTGGGGAGTTAAGACATGGTCCCTACTAGGATGGGTCACAACAGAGTGGTATCTGAGCTGGTCGGTTCTACTTTTGGACCGGGAGTCTATGATATTGGTTTGGGGAAACAATGATAAGTGTTTCGAGTTCATCCTTTAGTCTAGGGATACCACTTTTAGTGTAGGAAACTAATATATCAGTACAACAGGACTCAGATAACCTGCATTTCGGCATGGTACATGAGAAAAATGGTTATAGGGAAAATAATGGTACATGCGTCACGTATGAATGGGTTTTGTTTTACATGTCCTTTTCAAGTCATCTATCAGGATATACTCATTGACCATGGAACATCTTTTATGTTTCATGATGCCTCTGTGAAGTATACCAGATAGGATTCATCATCTCAGCCCTAAAGATGACAGCCTCAGTGAAGAGGCTTCAATATGTGGACAAGTTCCATAGATGTCACCACTATGTGCTGCACCATCTATACTACCTCATGTTGAGAAGTACATGGTACATGCGGTACTAGAAGAGGAAGTGCACCAGATGAGCATAAATGATGAGTTTCAAAGAGAGAGAACCCTCATGTTTCAAGCTAATCCTTACCCTTAGGTGGCTGAGGATTGTATTAAGTTAGTGACCTGGTTTTTTCACCTAGTCTGGACACCAGCAGATATGATGGTGGTGAATGCGGTTATCCTTTACGTGGATCTGCAGGGAGATGGCGGAGTTTTTCTATAAAGACTTGTGAATTGGATACTCTTTCATAGAAGGGTTTAGCGCATATCTTTAAATAAGAGTTATCGCAATTTATGTTGATATCTATGTAAATACATGGACTTTTCATCTCTAGTAGGATTACATGACAGTGGCTCATTATTCATCGATTTTTACTAACATTTCCAGGTACTCGATGGAAATTGTTAGAGATTACTACATTAGGGATCATAACATCAAGTGAGGTATCTGTAGAGACACTTGATACATTGTTATACCTTTATGTATTCCCTATATGTTGGGGGTTTTGAGTGACAATTTTTTGTTGGATGCTTCTGGAAAATGAAAATAAAGTTGTTGATAGTCTATAGTGGAAAAGAAGATGGAAAGACCTAGGAATAAGGGATCCGAAAATAGTACTCGGGATTTGGATGTGCCATGTGTTTTAGGAGAAGGTTCCAGGATAGATGATATACAGTTTAGGGTTCACAGGGTGGGTCTGGTATGCCTAGGGATAGGAGGTGATATTCACATGACACGATATTGTTTAACACACCATGATGCTAAAAGGGAGACTATGGATGAACCAAATAGATAGAGACAATTACAAGAGTAGGTAGATCCATTGGGATGATGATTTTTCATATGTTCTACGAGTTTAATAGGAGCTGGTTGACATTTCAAATTATTACCACCACCACCCCTAGGAGGTCCACTCTAGGCTCAAGAAGCTAGAGGATAGGGGATAGGAAAACAACATATGGTCGAGGTGTATGACCAAGGGACTCTAGGAATGATTCATTGTATGATTTTTTTGTTTTCTACTTTATATGCAATACTAATAGATAGAGGTTCTAGTTTTTTCTTTATCGAGACCTATATTTTTTGACAACTGATGATTCTATTGAACCATTGACATAACCCTTACGCTTGGAGATACCTAATATAGAAGAGGCTATGATCAAAAATCAATGAAAAAAGTGTGAATGGACCCCTGGAGGGAAGAGACTATGTTGTAACCTCTTGGTCACATAGTCTAGGTCTTACGACATCATTCTTGGTATGGATTGGTTGTCTTCAATATGTTCACATATTGACTATTTCAAGAAAATGGTGTGGTGTTCCCGCATTAATGGAATGATTTTTTCTTTATTGGTGAAAAGGAAACCAAGGAAACAAAGGATGGACTCATGCATAAGAGGGAGCAGCTAATTAATCATCATTTGGGTAGCATGAACCTTAATATAGCAGATGTTATGAGCTTCCAATTTCTACAGGTGCAGGTGGAGTATGAGGATGTATTCCCTAAATATTTTTTAGGATTACCTACCAAATAGTAAATATAATGATACATTTATTTACAACCATGGATGAAATCGATAACTCTACCAGCATATCATATGTCACCTGTAGAGCTTCCCGAGATGAGGCTGTAGTTCATGGACCTATAGTAGAGGGGCTTCGTGAGACCCAGTGTTTCACCTTGGGTGGCCCCGGTTTTGTTTTCCAAGAAGCCACATGATAGTTTGAGGATGTTTGTGGACGTTTGATGGTTATAACTTGTGACCGTAAAGAATTTGTATCCACTATTGAGGATTTATGACCACCTTGATCAGCTGACGGGGGCATGATGTTTCTTAATGGATGACCTTGGATCATGCTATCACTAGTTGTGAGTAAATGATGATGATATACTGAAGATGGTTTTCAGATGTCACTATAGTCACTGTGAGTACATGGTTATTTCCTTTGGCATCACAAACACCCCATCAGTGTTCATGGGACTCATGAACCAGATAATTTATCCTTATTCAGTCTATTTCATGGTAGTATTCATTGAAGATATCCTTGTGTACTAGAAATATATGGAGGGGTATGTGAGATACATAAGGGTGGTTCTAGATGTCCTCTAAGAGGTAATACATTATGGGAAACTCTCCATGTGTATGTTGTATATTGAGGTGGTCTTGTTTTTGTGATATGTTATCTCAACAGATGAAGTGGCAGTGGAACTGGACAATGTTGAGGTAGTGTAAGCATGACGGACACCTAAGAACGTGATAGATGTGTGGAGCTTCCTTGGGATAAAATTCCTTTATCAGTGATTCATATATGATTTCTACAAAATATCAACACCTAAATAGTATTAGATCAAAAGGGGAATACTTTTTTCAGGATAGTGAAGTGCCAGCATGATTTTCTGCAGTTGAATTAGAGTTTGACGTGATCTAAAATATTGAGATTCTTGAGGGTCAGTGTTGGGAACGTAGTGTTCTACGATTCATTAGGAACATGAAATCATTTTTTCCTAATGCAGATGTAATTAGTCATTTCATATGGTTCATTCCAGTTGAGACAACATGAGTAGAACTATAAGACTCATGATAATGAGTTAGCAGTTGTATTCTTCGCATCGAAGATGTGGTCAAACTACCTAATGGTTTAGTGGTTTATCATGTACCTTGATCGCAATACTATAAAAAATCATCTCTCATAAATATAGAAACATGATATATAGGCGATGGATAGAGTTCCTCTAGGACTATATCATTGATATTTTCTATACTCAAGGGAAGGGGAACATGGAGATAGATGCTCTAAGAAAAAGACCTATTTGTTAGTTTCTGAAAAAGGAATTAGAGAAGTTAAAATTTTTACATTTATCCTTTTTGGATAGAGATAGGGTATCTTACCTCCCATAAATAGGTTTTACCCCACCACTCATACTGTGATTCATGGAGGCACATTTTGGGGATACTCACTATGAGACCCTACATGCTCAGATGTCCGTTGGGCATGCTCATTATGGACATGAACAATGTTTGGAGCATGTCGTTCTTTTTAACGGATGCGCAGTAGTACCTGTGATTTTGTGGGAAGAGGTTTTGAAGTATTTTTATATTTCCCCCTTGGTAGTAAATCTTGGTTTGGAGAAGATGTACTTGGACCTATGACATCTGTTTTAGTGGCCGGAGATGAAGAAAGGAGTTGTGTAGTATGTTTCTTGATTCCTTAATTGTTAGTGAGTCAAGGATAAGAACCGGCTTCAAACGGGTTTAACTGAACCCCATGAGGTTATGGAATTGATGTTGGATGGGATATCGATGGAAATTTGGATAGTTGTTTGGCATAAATTCCGGGAAAATTATTCCATCTTGGTGATTGTGGAATGATTCATGAATTCAGGCCACTTCTTATCTAGTTAGGAGTTGAGTTAGGTAGAGAGCATGTGACACCTCTACATGTAAAAGATGGTTCAAATCCATGGAGACCCATCGACGAAAGTTTTATATCATGATGATAGTTTTACATCCTGATTGTGGAAGGGATTACATAAGAGGTTGGAGACCCAGTTATTCTTGAGCATAGAATTTCACCCACACACAAACAACCAGAAGAAGCAGACCTTTCATGTCCTAGAGAACATGCTGGGAGATTGAATGTTGGACTTCATCAGTTGTTCGTAGGATCACTTACCATTGGTGGGGTTCACATACAATAAAAGATATCATTCCATCATTATTATGATTCCATTCGAGGCCTTGAATGGGGGACCCTACTGGTCACGACATTGTTGTACTAACTAAGGATAGTCAAAACTAATGGTCATAGAGTTAGTGAGAGCTACAATAGAGAGGGTGAATGTAAGGACCCAGCCTTAAAACATTACATAATCATGAATTAATGAATAATTCACATATAGGATCTTTTCATCTTTAGAGTTTTAAAGAATTAGGACATAACTATTACATCTCAAAAGATTACAAAGTAGAAACTTCTATTAAGTTTCTATAAAATAAAAACTCTTTAAAAGTAACATTTCTAGTTCCATGTTTTAGATATCATGTCTTTCCTTGATCCCATCCTTGACCCTATTCATCTTTAAGTCATGTGGAGAACATCTCAAAAACTTGGGATTAGCATAAAAAGCCCAATAAGGGATACACAAAGAAGGAAAACTGTTATTTTTTTCAAAACAACAAGTAAAACATTAATACTTTATCAAAGTAATAATTTTCACCTTTATGAAGTAGTAAATAATCTTCACTGAATAAGATATCACTACTTATCCTTTGTAACCAAAATATTACCATAAACCCATATAAAGAACAAATAACATATAAAGGTAACTTGGGACATTAACATACTTAAATGTAATAACCATACGGTCAACTTCCACAAATATATCTACATGGAATAGCCATACGGCCGACTTCCATACCCAATGCATTGGAGGTTTTAATGTAACCACCCATCCTGGTATTCACGGCACCACCTGTCATATGGTTTATCACGTAACCACCTGTCAAATGTCCTTGTACCATTATAAAATCATAACACATAAAACAAATATAATGGAAAGAAAACATTTCCACATTTCGATCACAATATATCACTTAAATATATTGACATAACAAATCCATTATAAAAACCATTTTCAATACCAAAATACGTAAAAGAGTATATGGTGTTCATTTCATTTTAAATACATTGCGACTTGTTTAGGAAGCCAAAGACCAAATAATACTCACGGTGGAAGAAAACTTCATTGTCACTGCGTACGTTAAAATAAACATTCCTCAAAAAGAGATAAAACCATCAAAAATACCCATAACATAATTTAACCTCAATTTTATATCATGCCTTTTATTTTCCATCATAAAATATATTAACCCATAATTACCAAAAATGTAAGGATCATATAAACCCAAATGGTTCTTTACAACTATGTTCACAAAAGAACAGATAACTATTACTTGAATAAACATTTCATGTATCAAACATCAGGGTTACACATACTATAAAAAGTCTTCTAATGTAACCCCATAATCAAAAGAGGCTTAATACTTTTAAGGATTTCTCCATCCTAAAATATACCATAACTCTTGAATCCCTTATATGTTGACTTCTTACTCATTCATAATTATTCATGATCCATTAACCATTCCTTTCAAACTTATTCTGAAATACTTCTTTCCTACAAAAAAATCATGAATCAAATCCTAAGATTCCAAAATAGGAAAACATAGTTAAGAAATAATCCATACCTTTGATTGGTCATTGTTAGTTTCTTTATCCTCAATCGGAATGGCATTAGGTATTGGTAAACGAATATTTGTACGATCTTTGTGATCCCATTCCTGAAACTTCTTCGTAGGACATGTGTTTATATAATGACCATGCACACAACATTTAAAACATTCAATTGATCCCTCAGAAAGAACTTATTTCCCTTTCCTCAAGTCAACTAGATTCTTTCATTTTCCATGGTAGGTTCTTGCTTTATGACCTTCATTTCCACATCTATAGAATCTTTCGGTCCCTTTGAAAAAATTTCCTAGGTTTTTTTTCACATCTTTGACACATAGGTTTTTGAACGCACTTACCTTTTTGATTATTACCTAAACATCCATAGGGATTTGTTTCTCACATATATGATGCCTTATAAAAATCACTAAGGATTAGGTGGTCAATCATGACTCCAGATAGTTGGTTGAGGAAAAAACAAGATTTCTCATTGCAGCTCCCATATCATTCAGTTGCTCTCTCAGAAAACTGTCACAGTTTCCTTCACATCCACTGTTACTTTGGTGCCTGCTAGTTCCAGCCATTTACTAAAACCAAAAAGGTTAGTGTGATCATATCAGTAAAATCATCATATAATAATTAGGAAGATAAAAACTAAGATATAGTTATCCAAGTTATCTGAAACTCATTCTACCTTTCAAAAAACAATGACTCCCTCTAATATAATACCCATTGTAGTTATACACAACTTGTCACTTATGCTTAAACAACACTCTAACATCTAAAGTTATCTAAACCGACCTTTGATACCAACTGTAAGGACCCAGCCTTAAAACATTATATAATCATGAATTAAATTAATAATTCAGATAGAGGATCTTTTTAGGTTTATATTTTTAGATAATTAGGATGTAACTATTACATCTCAAAAGATTAAAAAGTAGACACTTCTACTAAGTTTCCATAAAATAAAAACTCTTAAAAATAAACATGTCTAGTTCCATGTTTTAGATATCATGTCTTTACTTGATCACATCCTTGACCTTATTAATCTTTTAGTCCTGTGGAAAAAATTTCAAAAACTTGGGATGAGCATAAAAATCCCAGTAAGGGATACACAAAGAAGGAAAACTATTAGTTTTTTGAATTAAAAAGTAAACCATGAATACTTTATCAAAGTAAAAATTTTAACCTTTATGAAGTAGTAAATACTCTTCATTGAATAAAAGATCACAACTTATCCTTTGTAACCCAAATATTACCATAAACCCATATAAAGAACACATAACATATAAAGGTAACTTGGGACATTAACATACTTAAATAGAATAACCATACGGTCGACTCTCACAAATATCTCTACATGTAATAGCCATACGACCAACTTACATACCCAATGCATTGGTGGATATAATGTAACCACCCATCCTGGTATTCACAGCACCACCCATCATATGGTTTATCACGTAACCACTCGTCAAATGTCCAAGTACTATAATAAAATCATAAGACATAAAACTAATATAATGGAAAGAAAACATTTCAACATTTCGATCACAATATATCACTTAAATATATTGAAATAAAAATTCCATTATAAAACTATTTTCAATACCAAAACACATAAAAGTGTATATGGTATTTTTTTCATTTTAAAAACATTATGGCTTGTTGAGGAAGCCAAACACCATATAATACTCGCAGTGGCGGAAAAGGTCGTTGTCACTGCTTACGCTAAAATAAACATTCCTTTTTTTGTTTAGTAAAACGCTTCGTAGAAAAAGATTCCCTTTGAATGAAATGAAAAGTCAAAGGTGTTTTATACAGCGTATAAAAGAAAGTCTTGTATTATAACAAAATATGCCTCAATGAAAAGAGATTGATATGAAGTCCCATACAAAGACGGTATCCTTAGATTAAGGATAAATCAGTTACATAATTTATGTGTGACAAAGATAAATACACCCAATATAAGTAGATATTAAGTGTAAAACAATCAGATTCATTCACAAATATTCATAGCATGACATATTCATGGAGTACAAGTTTAACCCAAAGGATTTAAATTGAGTTAAGGAGTTCCCTTTCAAGAATTCGACAGCCTAACAACGTCACTTTAAAATTCATAAAATGTGTTGATGAGAGAGAAAATGGTATCTAATCACATGGACATAAGATTTACATCAATAAGGATATAGAAGAACATATCCCAACATAAAAAGATGTAAATTAAAAGACATAACATAAAGAAGTCTTTTTAAAAAGAGGAGGGTGAAAGGTTCCCTTACCGAATTGGGTGACTTTTGAAACATACACCCCATAAAAGAAAGACTATAAAACATTGATGTAAATACTCATAAATGAATTTATATGACACAAAGAGTAGAATAATGGGCAGTACGTACACCACTCAAAGGAAATGTTGGAAAATGTTTCATAAATCTCACGGGAATAAAAGTGAGATGAAAAATCCCTTACGAAAACTCGGCAGCCTAACGGCGCAACTTAAAACTTCCAAAAATGGATTTATGAGATTAAATAGGGTCTCTCATAATATAAATATAAAAATTTAAGTAATGGGGATATAAAATAACATCCCCTAATATAATAAATATGAGCTTAAAAGGAATGACATAAAAGAGAGTACTTAAAAAGAAAGAGAGAGGTAGGATCCCTTATCTCAAGTCTGACATGTCTTGTTCGTTTATTTATATTCCTGTATAATAAACATTAGTCAATTTATAATTACTTAAGGACCTCCATTAAAGATTATTATTTAGTTCATATCTCATATTATAATGTTATAATAATTGGTTAATAGTGTGAGTTCATATCAGACGTTTTTGTCGATGTTCGGTACATGATTCAAAATTGAACTTGTTGGAAAGGAATTTTACATGTAGTTATAAATACATCATCTTAAGAATAGTATTAATGATTTAAATATCATATATATCCAGTATATATTCATTTTATACTATTCCATAAGATTTTTAGGAAAAAATGAAATGCACCGTTCATGGAGCCGGTAGGCCGTACATATGCATTAACACTACTTTCATTTCTTTGTCATATTAATGAAATTAAAAATAAATGATAGATATATATATTATAATTACAGAAGTATATCCATAATTTAGATGTAATATATGACATATATATCCATTATATATATGTACTTATAATAGTACATAACATTTGGAGATAAGAAATGAAATGTATCGTTCCTGGAGATGGTAAGATGTATGTATGCATGAACGCTAATTTCATTTCTATTTCATACTTTAATGGAATGAAAAAAATAATGATACATAGATATATTGTAATTACATTATAATATAATATATAAAATTATTAAATTCATCCTTTATAAATCCCACATATGGTATTAACGATTCAAATCACTTTGAGGGGGCGGTAGTCCGCACTTCCTAAAATGAAATTATCGGGCGTACCGATTATGGAAACCATAAAGGTATGGCATAAATGAAAAATACATAAGCATAAGGAATACATAAACATAATATATATATCATATATAAATACAGTGACATCTTAATGGCCACCATGAGTGGTGTTAAAAGAATATTGAACAATCATCGTTTCGTGAGGTAGTAATTTGCCACCCACAGAAAAAGTATGTTCTATAACCATTATATGGAGGTGTGTATGAGTGTATCTAGAATCCTCCTCATAACAGCATCCTATTATCTTTAATATACTGGTGTTTTTACAAATTCAAGGAATAAAAAGAGTTTAGGTGGTTACAGAAGCAAAATAATACAAAAGAACATAAGAGAAGACATTACCTTCAAATCGGATAAATCTTTTTATTTGAGCTTAAAGGCTTCCTTAGAAGGACATATTCCCAAAGTGAGGCTTCTATTAGTAATATAGGGATGTGGAGAGACAATATTATCATATTTAGGTCGAGCCAAAGGCTTGAGAGGTGTGGGTAAGGGGGAAGAGTTGGGGGCCTTTTATAAGAGGGAGGAGGGGAACTCTTGATATGTCATGAAAAGTTACCTTATTATAAAATGATTTTCAGATATTAAAGGTCCCAAAATTATATATTTCGAGGATAAGGTGATAAGGGTTATAAATCCACCCATCCAATAGGTTTTTGACAATTTTATTTCTTAGATTTTACATTATCTTCTCATTTTATTTAAATCGTTCATTAATGAGGTAATCGCTACATCATCATGGTGTCATAAAAAAATTAAATTATTTAATGTCTAAAAATTATTAAAAAATAATATGATGTAGGGAATATTTTAAGCTTTCCAATTAATATTTATAGTAAAAATATAACTTGTATAACCCCATGTAAAAATTGTTTTAGTAAAATAATACATGTTTGTGACATTTTTATTTTAACTTTAAATAAAAAGTTATTAATGTCACTTTCTTACCCATGTGGCTCCATGGGGTCCCCAAGTTGATCCATGGATTTTATTAGTCTGACATGACTCATAAAATATGGGTATGACATGTGTGAAGTTCATTTCATATTATTATAACATTATCTTTACCTTAAATTACACTAATTACACTTAATCGCGATTAATGAAACTTAAAAGTTACTATTCACTAAAAAATTATTTTAATCCCATTGAAAAAAATTTTAAATCCTAATGAAAATCATGTATGTTGGATTTTTTAAAATCAAAACACATAAGTGGTAAAGTTTCATTTAAATGAAAAATCAGTTTTTTAACTACCACTTTGTGATTTTACTATTCATCAAAAATTGAAGTTTTTCAGAAAAATACCAAAAATTCACACTAAGCACTATTTGATATTCCAAATTAAAAAATGATGTCTATTTTAAAATATTCAAAACATATAAGTTGCATTAATTAATTTAATAATTAAATCCCGTTGTCAAAACAAATAGCGTGTCTTTAAGAAATAATATCTATTAAAAGATTGACACTAGTTTAAGAACAATTTCAATGTGAAATTAATTCCAATGACCACCATTGGATTAAATGGTAAACATATATTCTAATTTCACTTTATAACCAATTTAAAAAATGATCTAATCATATAAATAAATTAGATTAAAAAGAGGTTGTGAATTAAAATACAACATTTTTCACTTATTTATTAAAAATGAACATTATCGAAAAAATAACAAAAACATACACAAAGTAAATTTTGATGTCTCGATTCTGAAGAAGGATTTTATTTGGTCCAATATAACATATTAAATAGTCAGAATGTTGATTTAAAAAGGGTTCGCCATCAAAAGGTTGTTAATCTACCTTTTCAAGAATATTAGAATATTTACGTTTAAAATTGGATTCATTCACATTTTAAGCCTCTAAAAATTATTGGATAAAAGTAAAAATATTTGAAAAACATATATAATCAATTTGTAGTTAGTTCTGTTCATTCCCACCATTAAAATGGCTAGGCGTTAACTGCCATTTAAAATAATATTATTTTATTATTAGAGTGCAATGTAAGATTTCCAAGAAACTCGTTATTGCGTATTGGGTATGTCATCGAGCATAGTGTTTACTTTAAATTAACATTAACATTTTATTCAAAAATATAGATAAATATGAAAAATTAATATTCTTTATTTACTTGGGATGTCACAGTGAAGATCATCCAAGAGTGGATAAAGACCACACATAGTTGTCTGATGTCTTATGACAATAGTAGACATAGGACTTCGGGGTTCGAGGAAGGAGAACACATTTTCTTATGGCTTACACCTCAACATGAATTATGGATATTTGGACAAGGTGACAGGTTATCTCTAGGTCTTATCGACCCTTTTTAGATACATCAAATAGTAAGATAGGTAGTGTACCACCTAGATCTACCCCCGTAGTTGGACTGGGTACACGACGTCTTCCATGTGTCATAATTGAGGAGTTACGTTCATGGACCATCATAGGTCATCAACTGGGGAGAGCCAGACATTGAGGACTGAGTGAATTTTTCTAAGTACCTATTAAAGATCGAGGATCGGCATGAGATGATCCTTCATGGGAGGTCAATTCATTTGTTGTGTGTCTAGTAGTAGCATTGGAATCTCTAGGAGGTCACATGGGAGAGGGAGGCTCAGATTCATAATCAGTGACCTCATATTTTAAATAACCAATGTTTTTTATTTTTGGGGATATAAGGCCCTAGGGTGGGGAGAATGAAATGTCCAATATTTTTGTGCATTATTTTCAAATATTATGTGAATTAATTTCGAGACCTGGTGCTGAGACAGAGTGTGATTACAAGTCGTGATGGTAACAAGATAAATTTTTGAAATATATTAAAATATTATGCATAAAATGAAATAATTTTTTTCTGAAATTTTATAACATATTCCAAACGAGTGCTCATATCAAAAATATGAGTGTGCCATTGCATTCAAATAAATGCATTTACCCTAGGTTTATCATAGAATCATTCTGTATGGGTCGGCGGTGAAAATTATTATCAATCATTTTTAATGAAATAAAATAAAATAAGGATATATTTTATTTCTTCATTTTGGGAATGAATATATGTAGAGATAGTAATTATTTTAAATAAACCATTAGGCATGGATGGATGGTTCATCTCATAACCCTATAATTCCTTGGAGGCTATAAAAAGGAAATCTAGAAGATTACTCGCAGCGGGCGATGACAGAACTGTGGATTGAAGATTGGCGAATGCTATTCATGATGGATCTCTCTAGTAGAAATAAATATTCAACATTGAGTGATCCCATTACCTGGTAATATGTTTTATTTTTTGATTTATCTCCATATTCATAGATTCAATGATGAATACAGACCAACCATCAAAAAGGATGATATGCGGTTTTGTCATGCCTTACGGGATGTGTTTTAAAATGTGGGATTTATGTTGTTCAATTATTTGGAATTGATTTGATCTTTTGTCATTATTTTAGGAACATGTCAAGGATGGATAAAAATAATGGTAAAGGTTTTTTCCTCATATATGTTCCTTGTGTTTTGGTCACCCGTGTTTTCTACATGTGTTCTTTATTCTTCACCGTGCTTATGAACGAATGATCATTTCTCCTTCGTTTCTTAGTGCAACGATATTAAATTTATGATCCAACCTTGGAATGACCTAATGGTTGTGTGATGGAAGCAACGAAAGATGAATCAAAAAGGTTTGGTAGAAATCATTCTGCATGCATTTCTTCATCAGAATGAATCAAAATTAATTTCTGACCCAATTTATGTCCCAAAACATCTTGATTTGTTGTTAAGAATATTAAAAAGGCCTATATATAGAGTTTTGAGGAAAATTTACCACTGTATAAGAACCTATGATATTGGCTGAGGCACGTAGAGGAAGAACTAGATGTTCTAGAAAATCGTGCTGAACATGGCGTGTAATCCTACATTACGTGGCATTTGGCCTCAACTGAGCAGTGGCTCGGGTTCCATGAAATGGTTAAATTTCACACTATCAGTGACCCCTGTAACATGGCATGTAGGACCTTCTTAGAGACTCATCATGTATCTTGGGAGATATGTAGACATGGGGTGGTGTATATAGGTTGCCTACATAGTGTGTACCCCACCACATGACTTGGATAGGACCAAGTACATGAACTACCCCATGTACTGGTACACAGGTAGACACACATGGTTTGACACCATGTATTGGCACATGACCAGAGCACACGGGCATACCTTGGATGGAAGGTCACAATTTGTGAATCATTCCACATGGTGTGTATGCATTTCTATATGAGATGTTCTAAAGACACGATACATTGTACACGAGTAGTATATAGGGTCAAGGGACACAACATGTGATACTATTACACACTATATACCCCTTTTTACATGGATTTACTGCCATTTACACCCTATCATGGAAAACAATTAGGTTTCATTCCCTTGATCGTTTCCCAGATGGTTGGTGGTAATCGTTTCCTACACATAGGGTATGATCCCTTCAACATGACTTCCTCGATAGAGTTTTTGGAATCCCTCGAGAGGCCCAGAGCAAGATCCTCTATTCATTATTCATGTCCAAGGTATAGTCTTAAATATTTACGTGACCAAATTTATAGGGAGTCGATGATCTGCACAGTGGATTAATTTAGATTGAGTTGTTGGTTTCACCCTATGACCTTCAAAATGATCCTTATTTGTGTATCATATCTCTATTTTAATCTATAAACATATCTCTCTCTTGATGATTCTCAATGAATCATACTTATCAGGAGAACATCATCATTTCTATTAGACTCAAGAGTCTGCACTACTGGATGAGTGCTTTGTGGAATCTTCACGCAAGATCCTTAGTGTTTGTATGCAGTAGTCTGGACTTACCTCTAAATTGTGTGTCTTAGTTTGAGTATATCTGGATATTCTCATATGTGTGGTTGATATATACTTTTGAAAATCTGATTGTACTTTATTTTTTTCTATTTATTTTTGTTTTTGGGGTTTCCTACGGAGTATTATTATACTCACCACTGTACGGTCTTTTCCTGCACATGTCATATCTTGTGTAAAGGAGTGAGTTTTTTACAGAGTCCTAGGAAAAATAGGACCATACCGTGCTTTGTGAGATCATCCATTCTGAGGTGTGTCCTTATGAATAGAGATAGTGGTCGTAGTACCATTTCTTATTGGTTGGACTTGTGGTTACAGTCTTCTTTTTTTGGGCTTATATTTGGCCCAGTTTAACATTAATTTATTTTCCTGGTGCACATTGTTGGATGGTATATATTGGTATGCATGCATTATTTTCTTACTGGTTTTTACATTTTCAGCATTTTGTGTTCTTGGATATTGGAGTCTCAATTTAGGTACATAATAAATTCTACTGAAGTTACTGATATTGATAATCAGTGCTACTAACAATCCACTAGCCTATTGGAGGCGGGTGTTGGGAGTCCTAGCATGGGACCCACCAGGACGGGTCATTATAGCTGTGAAAACCCTTACCTTGTAAGCATTTATAGTTTAAAAATTTATATCCTCTTTTATAATGAATCAATTATTATTAATAATTTATTTTAAATAAGTATTCATTATTATTTCCTTCAACGTTAATCAATTTTATTCATTTATTACATTTTTATATCATATTTCTATTCAGTAATTTTCTTGAGTTGTTAGTATTTTCATCCATTCCTTGTATGTTATAGTAAATTGGTTTTGATCATCATTCCATGACTAGGGGTTATTAATCTAAAAAATGGTGAATACAATGGAATATTTTTAATTATGATTTATGAATTACTATGTTAATTCCAAGGTTGTTCCTTGTATATTTCTTGTGATGAAATCTAAAACATCCTTCTTTCAATGATTCTAAAAAAATTAACGTGGTACTACAAAAAAGAGTTAAATACAGATATGACCAATCTAAAAAATAATGATTACACTATTCAAAAACTAATATCACATATTACTAGAAATTATTTTTTCCCAGTCATATACAATGGAATCTTATATAATTAATCTTGTAGGTGGTTAAAACAACCCAAATAAAAATGTGTTATAATCAAAAAATAATTTTTATTAGGGTGAGATTGTGTTATAATATCATCATTCAAGATGCATAATGATCTTATATATGTTCTATTAATGTGATAAGTAATAATTTTTCTTAATTTCTATAATATTTTAAAAAATATTATGATTCATTACATATAAAGAAGATATTTTATATTTTCTTAGAACCCATATTGGTTTTGAAGGAATTGTATATGTTAATTTAGAACATAACATAACCAAAATTCAATTCAATTATTAGTGTAGATTAAATTGTACACTTTTTAGATAAATTAAAACTTTTGGTGTGTATTGGAGGGTAGTGGATGGGTTATTTTAAATGTGTGGTGTGGTTGAATTTTTTTAAATACGCATTCCTTAATGGGAATAGAATTTCATTTTCATGCAAAGTTGATAAATATTGTATAAGATATTAGTATAGTGAAATAATTATATAATAGAAAAATTTGTTGATATTTTTTTTGTTATTTTATTTCTTTTCTAATTTTTAAATCCCACTTTTACTTTATTTTACCATTATCATGGTAACACAATTTTTTCTCCGACAACTTATTTCTATGCCTAAAATAAAATAAAATTATTAAATAATTTTTATACTATCATTATAATTTTAAAATAGTTATTAAAATTTTATTTCTAAAAATGAATCATGAATATTTTATATGTAAACATAACATATTTTTAAAATTTTGTTTTTTTAAAAAAAGTTACCTTTAAATATTTATGTATTCTCTCATCTATTTCATATTAATTTTAAATAACTCATTATGTGGTAATATTTTTTTAAATAATTATTATCAATAAATTTTTATATGATAATCCTTATTCTAGGATTTTTTTTTTGAATATTAGATCACTCATAAAACAGTGGTTTTTGAAAATTTATTTTTTCATTACAAAATTGAATAAGATCATATTTTCCTACAATAATAATGATAATAATATATTATTTACCTTGAATGTTTATATATTTGTTAGAAATGATTTTATAAAAAATGATTAATGGGTTTCAATTTAAATTATTTAATAAAATCACACAATAGATAGAAAACATATTTTTAAATTTTTCTTTTATCATTAAATGATATAATCATTATTGAAAACTAATAACTATGTATTGAATGAATTATTATTTATTATTTAATCTAAATAATACATTTTTATTAAAGTTCACACCCCAAATAGGAGAAATTTATAATTTTAATGAAAAATATATTATAAAATAACTCTGATGTTTTTAATCAAATTATTTTTTGTTAACCATAAATGATTGTATTTTCATTTAACATAGTTAATTATTTATTTACTTAATGTTATTAAATTATTTTTCTAATCAAAAATAATTATTTTAACAATACATATTATTGAAACAATTCATTATACATAGTATGTTTTTAATACAATTATATTTTATAATAAATATTAATTATAATAAAATGTACTGTCAAAATTTATAATCATTGTATTCTATATGAAATCAACTTTTTATGATAAATTTTTATAATGAAAACTTAGATTTCTATAGCATATAAATATAATTTTATTATATCAAATATAATATTTTAATTTAAAACTGGTAAGTTGATTGTCTGTAATTTATCTAATTAGTCTATTACTCACAATACATCGTATAAATATATTTCAAAGTAACTTCTCAAAAAAATCATATTAAATAAATTACAATGATGTATTTTACAATTTTCAGTAACCTTTTGTGTTTTTTCTATCATTTTAGGTTTTTTATATCAATGTCGATTCTCATGGTTGATGATGATCTTTGGTATTTTGTACGTGTAAATATTTTATTGTTTTATACATATTGTTATGTATTAATTTATTCAATATTATAGGATGTAATCATCTGTGGAATATAATAATACATGTAATAACGCAGTCATGTAAATTTGTTTTAATTTTCCATTGTGTGGGTATAAAATTATGTTAGTTTGTTTTCATATCTAGTATGAATTATTTTCCACCCATTTTAAATGCATTTAAAACATAGAGATATATATTTTAAAATTACAAACAATTAGAATATGGGAAAAATTATTTCAATAAATATGTTGTTCTTCATTAATTACACTAAAAACAACACTAACAATATTATTTTTGTGAATAGTTATCACCTAAAACATGTTATTTATAGAGTATATCAAAAGTTTACAAATATTCCATCCAAATAAGTAAAATAAGATATCTATATTTTTTGGGATGATTCTGAATCAAATGATCTGATCGTTTTCCTCAAAAGAGTCTTTCACTACCATTACATAATGTTGAAAATAATATATAACATAGTATATATAAGAAGACAAGATCATGGATCATTCTTAGAATCAGGTCATTTATTTCTATAAACATAGTCAGTAAGATCTTTAACAACTAATCAGTTGTCTATAACTCCATACAGTCTAGGATTCCTCACTTCTCAATATCTCTAACATATACGACACTACATATTATATGATATAATCTCTATAAAATAATCTCATTATTATTATCCGATCATCATGAACACATTATATTAGTTATCAAGAATTTCATAAATTCCATTTAATTTTGTGATACCCAAAATAATTAATCTTCTCTATAATAGTTTTATGTTTTTTATATTAAATCATCAGATACCTTTTCAATTTCTCAATTAAATATTTTGTAATAATGAATAAAAAATATATATTTTCAATATAATAAATATTTAAAATCATCAAAATACCCTATTTATATATCCATTAAACATTTACTCAACTATATCATGCAGGCATTCTCACAAGATCCCAGAATATTCCATTTTTCCATAAAACAGATATTCAATGATATCCTTGGAATAAAATTTTTTAATTTATTATCATTATTATTTATATAGTTATGACATTAAAATGAGGAAAAATAATCTTAAATTAATTCCATAATATCAGTGGTAGATTAATCGATATAACATTATGAAAAAAATACAACACACCCATTGTGGTGTGGTTTTTTTTCTATTTCATGAATATCTCTATGATAAAAAAATATTATTCTTCCTCAATATTATGGAATATAATTCATATCATATTTTTATTCATTTTTTCAGTCTGAAGATACCCTTCATAATCATTCACCTTCAATAAAAAATCCATTTGTGAGGTTTAGTTAAATTAGGAACATCCCAACATCCACTGATTTAATGAACCCCCAAAATATTTCATTTAGAAATTATTTGATATTTTGGATAAGTTATAGATCTTATAGATGAAATTATTATTTATAATTTTCTATAAATTTTGTACTTTAGAAATTTCATAAGAGTAAATAGCACTTACATTTCTCAATAATTCCATTATTTTTTCCCTTCTTCCTCTTCTGATAAATATTCTATGAATAAAATAACACTTATAAGTAATTCGAATAAATGTTAATGTATCATAAATTAATATTAAAAATCCTAAAATAGAACTTATAAATTCCAGAATGAATCTTATAAAAATCATAATAACCCTAATTTTTATATTAATATTATGAAATAATATAGAATTTATTAATTTCTAATATGAATCATATAGATTTCATTGAGTTTATTAATTTGAAACATTCTCATATATATTTAGAATATTTTTTCTTATAAAAACTATAATAACCCTTAATATATGTCAATGAACATTTTTATTTTTTAATAATCATTAAAAAATTCAAATGTACTTCATTGTTTGAAATTCCATTACAGATGTTCAACTCTAGAGAAGAAATAAATTGAAAAAATCCTAGGGTATTTCCCTTTTTCATACACTCTATCCAACATAATTATACATTCTATACACATAACTTTAACTGTAATGTCTCATATTTTTTGTGTATTATTTTTTGATAATATATGGATTATTTTTTAGACCAAATACAAAGGTAGTGTGTGATTCTAAGTCTTTTTGTGCCAGAGATAAATAATTGAAATATATTAAATATATTAAATATATTGTGCAAATTTTTTCTATAAAAAGTTAAATAACTTCCAAAAGGGTACCGAGATAAAAAAAATCCTAGGGCATTGTTCAACTGAAAACATGAAGTTTATCCTAGGCCTAACCTAATAGTAGAAGGTATGGGTCACTTGTTGATAATTATTCATGGGTTTAGAAATGAGTAAAATAATTGAAAAAAATTATTTTATTTCAATTTTTTTATTCCTAAAGTAGTTAGCTTTAAAATAGGATTTATATTAAAATTTCAAGGATAGATACATAACAATGGAACCTCTTGATAGATGTTTGAGAGTGGGCCTTGGAGAACCCTCTTAGGCGATCAATGGCAGATTAAAAATAAATGCTCCAAGGATTCTATGGATCAGGCCAATTACAATGACAATGGATCATTCTTCTACAATGATCGAACCGAATATAGTTAGGCCATGTGTTTTTTTGGATTTGTTCCACATTCAGTATAAATATGATTAACATGAATCAATTGATGAATATATTGATTCATAGATTGTGCATATTGTTGGATGGGTTTATTTGTGGGTTTTTATTGGGTGAATTACTTATGATTATTGATTTCGTAATTTTTTTAAAGATAATATATTGATATTGAAATGAAAATAAATCTAGGATCGTTCAACTCTTTTTGCCTGTGTTTTCTACCATGATTCACCATTCATCATGGGAATTCATCATTATACCATGATTTAACACTTCACCAATGAATTGATCATTTGGAAAATATTTTATTACATAATGATCCAAGATTGTAGATCTGGAATCAATACAACACAACAGTGGTGCGATGGTGGTAGAGATAAATGGACATGATTGGTTTGGAAACCCCCAATTTTTGAGTGTGATGTGATAGAGATCATTGAGATGAAAGAAATATAGTTTACGAATAGATTAAAAGCCTGGATTTTGGTGAATGTTCAAAGCAGGGTTCAACTAGAGTAAATCAATGAGTCGTAGCACAATTAGAGGCATATTTCAAGGCAAGAATGATGTGAGTGTGAGTTGGTGGAAGAAGAAGGGTTTCTAAAAAACCAAATACACATGGTGTGTAGTTATTGACTACATAGAATTCATCCTCCCGTTGGATTAGTCATCAAGTACTTGGGAATGTATAAGGACACATGGTTGACTACACATCATTCATACACAGTGTGTACTCCCCCACATGACAAGGTTTAGACCATGTACATTGGCTACCCGTAGTACTGGTAAATGGACATGGGTACAAGGTCTGACACATTGTATTGTCACATGGCTGCAAGACATGGATGGAAACCAGTGTAATAGGACATGGTGTGTAACCCCACAACATGATTTTTACTCCTCTATACTATACAGACACAATTTTAATGACATGGCCCATTTACACGAGAATAACCTGGACCATATAGAAATTGGTAGTGTTACCATGTACTAAGGTGGACTAGGACCGAATGGTGCTTTATGAGACCAAATAGAATAAGGTGTGTTCCTGCGGATTTCAGATAGTAATCTAAGTATCAGTACTTTGTTTTGGACTTGGGTTACATAATTCTTTATTGTGGGACTATATTTGGCCATGTTTACTTTCAATTACTTCCTATAATACTCTGGTTGTGGGATATACATGTAAGAACGCATTGGTTGTTTTTTTATTTTCATGTTTCATCATTTTTTGGGAATGAAAAAGTGTGTGTGTGCACAAGTGGTTAGGTTATTCCTCCCATGTTAGAGATATAACCGCTCGGTGATAGTCATTATCCCATGTCCTATTAGAGGTGGGGTTCTAGAGTCATGCCATAGGTCCCATTGGGATGGATCAAGATAAAGTGGTATCAACCGTTTTTGGATTTACCATAGGACTATGAATTAGTGAGATTGAATTTGGGAAATAGTGTTTTGGGTTTTGAGTTTGTCTTTTAGGATAAGGACTCCAATATTGGTGCAGAAAAAAATGTATCCCTACACTAGGAATATTATCACCTGTTTTTTGATTCAGTACACCAGAAAACATGTTGTAGGGAAAATAATGGTACATTCACCATATAGGAATGGTTAGTGTTAAAATGTACTTATTGAGTTATCTCTCTATATACACTCATTGATTGTGGTACATCTTGTTTATTTAAGGATGACTCCAAAACTTATAGTGTATATAATTCAATATGATGATCAAAAGGACGATCATGTCAATGATGGGCCTTGGATAAAGGGACCAATTCTCCAAATATTACATATAGGTGGGGAACCATCTAAATCACCACCTATATAGTTGCACATGGTACTCACAATACTTCTAGATGAGGATTGTATGCCCAGAATGCTTCAGGAGTTTTAGCAGTAGATAACCCATTGGCATCAGGGAAATCCTGACACATAGGTAGCTAAACACTAGCTTGTATGGGTGACCTGAGATTTCCATCTAGTTAGGAAACCAGTAGATCAGATTGTGGTCATGGATGTGAGCCTTCTTCTTGGATCAACAAAGTGATGGTGGGGTTTATCTACCTTCTCTTATGATTGGGAGACTCATTCATGGATAGAGTTTGAGTGTCTCTTAAAAGATGAGTTCTCTCCAGATATGTTGAGGGATGTACATATCCAATATATTATATATCTCCATTAGGTAATCAATAATGTTTTTGATTATTCATTGAGGTTTACCATTCTATCTATGTACTCGATGTATATGTCTCAAGATCATTTCATCAACTATCAGGAATTGAAGCGATTTATTCCTATGTAAATCTATTCTTATGTTATTACTCTATTAAATACTACATATTATATGGTCGTAGAGAGAGTTTAGCATTCGAGAGTTTCTTGAATGAGTAGTTACATCCAAATATTTTCTGCAATGGGAAAGACGGAGCAAAGACCTTGATAGAGTGAATCCAACGTTATTCTCAAGGACATGTACATGGGAGATGTTTTAGGAGGAAGTACCAGGATAGAGGACATGATGTTAACATCTCATTTGGTTGGTCAAATCACTCTCGAGAGAGGTGGTGTTACAAATGTGATGGTAGGTAAAATCACACTCAAGATTGTCAAACCCATCATACAGTTGATAGAGAAACTCTGGATGGGCCATCAATGACTGAGGCAAGTGTAAAAGTTGGAAGATTCACAATATGGATGATGTGGAAGATGATTTGAGATAGTAGAAGAAGGTGGTCGGTGTTGTGACATGTTACCACCACCACCCCAGCTAGTCCAGTCCAATATTAGGGAGCTATACTGTAGGGTAGGGGATATCTACACGCGGTTTAATATTACTACCAAGAGGCTGTTAGAATTTTTCCAAGTATGATCTATGTATTTTTTAGTTTTGATATAGTACATATAGACATAGTTTCTTGTCATTCCATTGTCACCAAAAATCATTTTTGAGACATAGAGATTCTAGTTGAATCGTTGAATCGACCATATGCTTGGAGACTCCTACTAGAGAATAATTGGAGATCACATACATATGCTGATAGTGTGACCTAACTCCTGGAGTTGATAGTTTCAGTTTGGATCTCTTAGAATAAATGTTGAGACCTCTTGATGTCAATCTTGGTATGTAGTGGTTATCCATAGTTCAGGCTTATAATTTCAATTTTAGGAGATGGGAATGGTGTGTCCATAGTGATGGAACTGAGTGTTACTCTATCTGTAAAAAGGAATCCCATAAAACATAGGATTACCTCATAAATAGGAAGTTGCATCTGATTACTAATAAATTTTCTATCCTAACCTCTATTGTAGTGGATGTTATGAGATTACAGTTTCCTATAGTTGCGGTGGAGTGGGAGGATGTATGTCCTGAAGATGTTTCAGGTTTATGTAGTCTTCTACAGATAGATTTTTTCATTGAAATACAACCCGGGATGACACCAATATCTATGATAACATATATAATTGATCATGTCGAGATTTGGAAAATAAGGATATAGTTTGAGGAATTTTAGAGGAATGGCTTCATGAGACCCAGTGTTTCACCATAGGAATCCCTATATTTGATTTCCATGAATGTCGATGTTATCATAACTTTGTCTATGGACTACTAAAACATCAACCAAGTGACCTTGAAGAACATGTATGCACTACTGATGATAGATGACCTCTTTGTTCAGTTTAGTGGGGTGCAATGGTTCTATAAAGATGAACACAGATCACTATATCACTAGTTCTGGGTAATATATGAGGATATAAAAATGATTTCATTATGATGTATCTATTTCCACTAAGAGTACTTGCTGATACTACATGGAAAAAACATTTCCCTAGTAGTTTTCATGGTAATCATGAACATAATAGATCAGCCTTACTTAGACTTATTTCTATTAGTCTTCATCGATGATATCCTTGTGTACTTGACATCTGAGGAGGAGCATCTGTGGCACACGAGGATGGTTCTTTATGTAATCTGAGAGCACCACTTTATGGAAATCTCTCAAAGTTCTATATTTTGATTTAAGTGGCACTCATTCTAGGACATTATATCTCAAAAGATATATTTTTAGTGGACTTTTTGATAGTCTAGTTGGTGTTAGCATGGGATCTAGCTAAGAACATGACCGAGGTGTAGAGTTTCACAGGGATAGCATGCTATTACTAGATATTCATTACTTTCTTATCCATAGTATCAACACCTATGACAACTTTTTCTTAGAAGGTGTAGCCTTACATGTGGATGAAATAATGCGAACATGCATTTCAGTAGTTGGTAAAATGTTTGAAGAGCACTCTCATCTTGATATTTCAAAATGATGGTGTCGAGTATGTAGTGTTCTACAATGATTCTGGAAATAGGATTGGTTGTGTTCTGATGTAGAAGATAGAGGTGATTCCCTAGAGTTTATGCTAGTTGAGACCACATGATAAGAACTATGGGACCCATGATCTTGAGTTTCTAGTAGTAGTCTACACCTTGAAGATGTGGGTACACTACCAGATGGGTGGGCATTTTATTGTATACTCTGAATATAAGAGTATCTAGTATATATTCTCTCAGAATGATCTATACTAATTATAGAAAATATGGCTTGAGATACTCTAAGACTATGAATTCAAAATTTTATATACTATTTTTAAGATAAATGGGGTAACTGATGCTCTCGGCATGAGATCTTGTTTGCAGTTGATGAATATGGCATTAGATTAATTATGTTCAATACAGTTATCCCTTGTGGATGGATATGGAATATCATACATATAATAGATAGTTATTATCCCTATTCTATTATAGTGATTTAGGGAAAGATATCCTTGTTGTAACATCCCAAGTAAGTAATGAATAATATATATTCTTATCTATGTCTATTTATGAATTATATAGTGTTTTAGAGGCTTAAAATGAGAATGAATCCAACCTAAAGCATGAAATACTCTAATATTTTTAAAAAGATTTTTTTACCACCTTTTGATGGAGAACAATTTTTAAATATATCTTTTGACAATTTTATAAGCTATATTTGTCAAAATAAACTTATTCTTTATGATTGGGACATTGAAATTTACTTTGGATAAATTTCTGTTGTTTTTCTAATAATGTTCATTCTTTTTAATGAATAGTGAAAAATGTTGTATTTTAATTCAAAACCTCATTTTAATCAAATTTATTTGTATGATTAGATTATCTTTTTAATTGGTTTTAAAGTGAAATTAGAATATATTTTTACCATTTAATCCAATAGTGGTCATTGGAATTAATATCACTTTGAAATTGGACTTAAACTAGTGTTAATCTTTTGATATATATTGTTTCATAAAAACACGCTATTTGTTCTGACAGTGGGAATTAATTATTAAATTAATTATTGTAACTTATATTTTTTGAATTTTTTAAAATAGAAATCATTTTTTAATTCAGAATATCAAATATATCTTAGGGTGAAGTTTTGGTATTTTTATGAAAAACAACAATTTTTGATGAATATTGAAACCACTAAGTGGTACTTAAAAAAACTGATTTTTCGTTTAAATGAAATTTTACAACCTCTGGGTTTTTAATTTAAAAAATACAACATTCATGGTTGTCATTAGTAAGTAAAATGTGGTTCAATGGGATTAAAATAATTTTTTGGTGAATAGTAACTTTTCAGTTTTTAATCGCGGTTAGAGGTAATTAGTGTAGTTTAAGGTAAAAATAATGTTTTAATAATATGAAATGACCTTGACACATGTCCTACCCTTATTGGACGTGTCATGGCCGACAAAGACAGCCTATGGGTATATTTTTGGGACCCCATGGGGCCACTTGGGTAAGATAATGACATTAATGCATTTTAATTAAAGTAAAAGTAAAAATGACACAAACATGTATTGTTTTACTAAAACAATTTTTACATGGAGTTATACAAGTCAGATGTTTGACTATAAATAGTCATTGGAAAGATAAAATGATTTCCTACATCATAGTATTTTTTTTATGTGTAGAAATTAAATAAATTAAATTATTTATGACATCATGATGATGCAGCGATTACCTCATTATTTAACGATTTAAATAAAATGAAAAGATAGTGTAAAATCTAAGACCTACACATGTAAAAAACCTATTGGATTAGTATATCTAGAACCCTTATCACATTATCCTTAAAATACATCAATTTGGGACCTTTAAAATCCAAAACTCATTTGAAAATAAAGTAACATTTTATACCTTTCCCAGAGTGCCCCTCCTCTCCTCTTATAAAAGGCCCCCACCTCTACCACCTTACCCACACCTCTCAAGCCTTTGGCTTGGCAAAAACCTGCCCATTTTGTCTCTCCAAATCTCTATCTTACTCCTAGAAGCCTCAATATGTGCATAAGTCTTCCCAAGGATGCCTTTGAGCTCATGTCAAAAAGAGTTACCCGTTTTAAAGGTAGTGTCTTCTCTTGTGTTCTTATGTTTTATTTTGCTTCTCCAACCCCCTAAACTCTTTTTATTCCTTTATTTTGTAACAACTCCAGTATCATGAATACACTAGTATGTTTTTATATGAAGGATTCGAGCTACACCTACACACACCTACATCTAATGGTTAAAGAACATACTGTTTCTGTGGATGGAGAATTTCTGCCTCACGAAACGATGATTGTTCAACACTCATATAACACCTTAAAAGGTGGACATTAAGATGTCACTATATTTATATATGATATATAATATTTTTATGTTTTCCTTATGCTTCTGTATTTTTCATTTATGTTATACCTTTATGGTTTCTACTATGGGTAAATGTGATATCTTCATTTTAGGAAGTGCAGACTATCACCCCCTCAATGTGATTTGATTCATTAATACCATATGTGGTACGTATAAAAGATAGATTTAATGATATTATATATGATATTATACTGGAATTAAAATATACCTTTAAATAATTATTATTTCATTCCATTAAAATATGAGATAGAAATGAAAGTAACGTTCATGCGTACGTACGGCTTACCATCTCCATGAACGGTGCATTTCATTTCTTATCCCCAAATGTAATGTACTATTATAAGTACATATACATAATGGATATATATGATGTATTTTACATCTAAATGATAAATATAATTCTGGAATTAAAATATACATATCTCTCATTTAGTTTTAATTCCATTAATATGACATAGAAATGAAAGTAGCGTTCATGCGTACGTACAACTTACCGTCTCCATGAATGGTGCATTTCATATCTTACCTCTAAATGATTATGTATTATTATAAATGCATGTATATACTGGATATATATTATATATATTTCATCTACATCATTAATATCATTCTTGGGATAATGGATATTTGACTACGTGAATGACTTGTAAATATAAGAAGTTCACTTTTGACTCAAGTACCAAATATCGAAAAAACTACCGTTATTAACTTAAATGATTACATAATGTTCATAGAATGGTAATAAGTGATATAAAAGGAATAATGAACTTGAAAAATGTTCTTAAGCAAGTAGAAATTAACTCAGGTTTATTATTCAGGAGGTTAAAGAACGATCGAGTCAAGTCGGACACGGGGTAAGGGAATCCATCTCAATCTCCTTTCATTGAGGCATATTTTGTTTTATACACAAAATTATTTTATATGGTGTATAAAACCTTTTGAATTTTACAATTATTCAAAAGGAATCTTTTTATACGAAGCGTTTACTAAATGACAAACTAGAATGTTGTTTTTGTCGTACGTATGCGGTGACAATGACTTCTCCACCGCCGTGACCATTATTTGAGTTTCGGCTTCCTCTACAAGCCATAACTTTTTTTGAATGAAAAATAAATACCATGTTTTACTTTGGTATTGAAAATGGTTTTCATAATGTTTTTATATCAATTTGTTGTATTGATATCTTGTGATTGAAAGGTGGAAATGTTATGTTTCCTTTATGCATGTTTTATGTGATACGATTATGTTATGGTTCTTGGGAATTGTTATGAAGACGGGTGGTTCCATGACAATCTAAGGGTGGGTGAGCCCGATATATCTCTCCAATGCATTGGGTAATGTGAAGGAGTTAAACGTTAATATTTCTCTGAATATATTTAGGGAATATACTGTGATGGGTATTTCAAACATAACCAAGAGGGTTACTCCCTACGTACGAATGTTATGAATGCCTCAAGTTACCTTTATGTCTTATGATTTCTAATATTTATTCATGATTTGATGAGGTATGTTAAAGTGATTATGTTTTATGAGTAACGTATGATTTCATACATGGACTAATGTTTTCATTTTGTACTTTTATATCCCTTACTAAGATTTTTATGCCCATCCCAAGTTTTTGAAATGTTTTTCACATGTCAAGGGAAAGGTACATGATGTGATGATAGTGTCAAGGAAGTGTCAAGAAAGAATCCATGTTTTATTTTAAATATGTTTCTGTTGATGGGAAAAATTAATACTATATTTTATTATAACCACTTTGCTTAAATGTGGGATGTAATGCATGTTTTATGATCTAATTATATAAAACTCTAAACCTGAAAAGATACTCAAGGTTTATTCTTGTAATAACTCAAGATTAAGTAAGGTTTAAGTATGGGGCCTTATAGTTGGTATCATAGGTCGGTTTAGACAACTTTAAGAGTTAGAAAATAGTTAAATTATAAATTAATTTATGGTATGATTGAAATGATATAGCATTTGAAGATTACCATGTTGCTTCTCCTAAGATATTTCTGTGTTAAGAATGGTTTTTCATAGAGGAAACAGAACAGATTTTGTGGGAAGGCATACAGAGGGAAATGACCTTTCAAATCAGTATCCTAAGATGGTCAAAATCAGAACTAAACAGTTTGTTGCAGTGATGGCTCAGCTGACTCAAGTGAAAAATGTTGGTTGTTTTTATTGATGATATTTTGGTGTTTTCTAAAAGTAAAGGGGAGCATGAAAGTCATTTAAGGGTTATCTTGAAAACCATAAAAGAAAAGAAACTGTATGGAAAATTCAGAAAGTGTGTGTTTTGGTTGCAACAACTTTCTTTCCTTGGTCACATTGTTTCTAAAGATGGGATAACTGTTGATCCTGCAAAAACAAAGGTTGTTGAAGAATGGACAAGACCCACAAATGTAACTGAGATTCGTAGCTTCCTTGGTTTGGAAGGATATTACCGAAGGTTTGTTAGAAATTTTTCACGGTTATCTAGTCCAATGACTAAGCTAACTCGGAAGGGTGTTAAGTTTATCTGGACAAAAGAATTTGATGATTGTTTTCAGGAATTGAAAAGAAGATTGGTGAATGCTCCAGTTTTGGCACTAACTTCCAGGAATGGTGAGTTTGTTATCTACAGTGATGCTTCATTAAAAGGACTTGGTTGTGTCCTTATGCAGAATGATCAGGTAATTGCATATGTTTCACGTCATTTGAAAACTCATGAGGTAAATTACCCTACACATGACTTGGAATTAGCTACTGTTGTTTTTTCTCTAAAAATTTGGAGGCATCATTTGTATGGAGTAAAGTGTGAAATATATACTGATCACAAAAGTTTAAAGTATATATTAACTCAGAAAGAATTAAACATGAGACAGAGGAGATGTCTATAATTAATCAAGGATTATGATTGTACAATTCATTACCATCTGGATAAGAAAATAAAGTGGATGATGCTTTGAGTTGAAAAAATAATGCTTCATTAACTATGCTACGTTTGGAACGAGATCCTGTGTTTTTTGATTTGATTAACTTTAGCATAGAATTTTTTGGTGCAGAAAGTTCTTCTATTTTGTTTCAGGTATCAGTAATATCATCTCTATCAGACAGAATTAAGCAAGCGCTGAAGAAAGACAGTGGGTTGCAGAAAAAGGTAGAGCTAGTTCAGAAGGTTAAGTTTCTAGAATTTAATATTGATAATGATTGTGTTTTGAGGTTTGGGAAGAGATTATGTGTGCCTAGTGTTTCACAGTTTAATAATGAGTTGTTATGTGAGGCTCATAGTTCCCCGTTTTCAGTTCATCCTGGTAGTACTAAGATGTACAGAGATCTGTGGGAGTATTACTGGTGGGATGGAATGAAAAGAGACATTGATGATTTTACTGTGAAGTGTTTGACTTGTCAATAGGTTAATGTAGAGTGGCAGTTACTGAAAGGGATGCTTCAGCCTTTACCAGTGCAAGAGTGGAAATGGGAAAATATATCCATAGACTTCATTGCTGGATTGTCGAAGACTCCTCGAGGTAATAATGCAATATGGGTTATTGTTGATTGCTTCACTAAATCTTCTCATTTCCTTTCTATACAAGATATGTTTACCCTAGATCAACTTTCTCATTTGTATCATAAAGAGATAGTCAGGTTACATGGAGTTCCCCTCTCTATTGTATTTGATCGTGATCCCAGGTTTACTTCTAACTTTTGGAAAGGCCTTCAGAAGTCGTTGGGTATTGAATTAAATTTTTGTACAGATTTTCATCCTCAATTAGATGGGCATTCAGAATGAACAATTCATTCTTTGGAGGATATGCTACATGCTTGTTCGATGTATTATCAGAGATGTTGGGACCAACATCTTTCTTTGGTTGAATTTTCATATAATAATAGTTTTCATTCCAGTATACAGATGGCATCATTTGAGGCATTATATGGGAAGCGGTTTCGAACTATAGCTTTTTAGGATGAAGTGGGTGAAAGGAAGTTTATGGGACCAGAATTGGTAGAAGAGTTGGCAAAAAAAATTCAGCTGATACATAAACACATGAGAACAGCTCAGAGCAGGCAGAAGAGTTATGCGGATAACCGGAGGAAGGATCTATCTTTCGAGGTAGGTGATCATGTTTTTCTCAAAGTTTCACCGTGGAAAAGTGTGATTCGATTTGGTAAGGAAGTAAAGCTAAGTCCAAGGTTCATTGGACCATATGAAATTCTGGAGAGAGTTGGATCAGTTGCTTACCGAGTGGCTTTACCTCCGAGTTTATCTCAGGTACACAATGTTTTTCATGTTTCGATATTGAGAATGTATATGCCAGATCCATCTCATGTTTTGAGCCCAGAGGTAGTTCAGTTGGAAGAGAATGTTTCTTATGAAGAACATCCAGTCCAGATTCTTGACCATAGGGAGCAAGTGTTGCGTAATAAGTTGATTAATCAAGTAAAGGTTTTGTGGAAAACTCACATGATTGAAGAGGCAACATGGGAATCTGAAAATGCAATGAGGGATAAATACCCCCACTTATTCGATAAGTAAATTAATTGCGGGGATGAAATTTTCTAAAGGGGGGAAGGATGTAACATTCCAAGTAAGTAATGAATAATAGATATTCTAATATATGTCTATTTATTAATTATATAGTGTTTTAGAGGCTTAAAATGAGAATAAATCCAACCTAAAGCATGAAATCCTCTAATATTTTTAAAAAGATTGTTTTACCGCCTTTTGATGGCGAACCATTTTTAAATCTATCTTTTGACAATTTTATAATATATATTTGTCAAAATAAACTTATTCTTTATGATTGGGACATTGAAATTTTCTTTGGATAAATTTCTGGTATTTTTCTGATAATGTTCATTTTTTAAATGAATAGTGAAAAATGTTGTATTTTAATTCAAAAACACTTTTTAATATAATTTATTTGTATGGTTAGATTGTCTTTTTAATTGGTTTTAAAGTGAAATTAGAATATATTTTTACCATTTAATCTAATAGTGGTCGTTGGAATTAATATCACTTTGAAATTGGACTTAAACTAGTGTCAATCTTTTGATATATATTGTTTCATAAAAACACGCTATTTGTTTTGACAGCGGGAATTAATTATTAAATTAATTATTGTAACTTATATGTTTTGAATTTTTTAAAATATACATCATTTTTGAATTCAGAATATCAAATATATCTTAGGGTGAAGTTTTGGTATTTTTATGAAAAACTTCAATTTTTGATGAATAGTGAAACCACTAAGTGGTACTTAAAAAAATGATTTTTCGTTTAAATGAAATTTTACCACCTCTGTGTTTTGAATTAAAAAAATCCCTCATACATGGTTTTCATTAGTAAGTAAAATGTTTTTCAATGGTATTAAAATAATTTTTTGGTGAATGGTAGCTTTTAAGTTTTTAATCGTGATTAGAGGTAATTAGTGTAGTTTAAGGTAAAAATAATGTTTTAATAATATGAAATGACCTTGAAACATGTACTACCATTATTGGATGTGCCTTGGCTGACCAAGATAACCCATGGGTCGATTTTTGGGACCCCATGGGGCCACTTGGGTAAGATAATGACATTAATGCCTTTTATTTAAAGTAAAAGTAAAAAATTACACAAACATGTATTGGTTTACTAAAACAATTTTTACATGGGGTTATACAAGTAAGATTTTTTACTGTAAATATTCATTGGAAATCTAAAACTATTTCCTAAATAATAGTTTTTTTTGTAATTTTTAGACATTAAATAAATTAAATTATTTTTGACATCATGATGATGCAACGATTACCTCATTATTTAATGATTTAAATAAAATGAAAATATAATGTAAAATATAAGACCTAAACATGTCAAAAACCTATTGTATGAGTATATATCTAACCCTTATCACCTTATCCTCAACATAAATCAATGTGGGACCTTTAAAATCCGAAACTCATTTGAAAATAAAGTAACATTTTATACCTTTCCAAGAGTGCCCCTCCTCTCCTCTTATAAAAGGCCCCCACATCTACCACCTTACCCACACCTCCAAAGGCTTTGGCTCAGCCAAACCCTACCAATTTTGTCTCTCCACATCCCTCTATTACTCCTAGAAGCCTCACTTTGGGCAGAAGTCTTCCCAAGAAATCATTTGAGCTCAAATCAAAAAGAGTTACCCATTTTAAAGGTAGTGTCTTCTCTTGTGTTCTTATGTTTTATTTTGCTTCTCCAACCCCCTAAACTCTTTTTATTCCTTTATTTTGTAACAACTATAGAATCATCAATATACTAGGATATTGTTATAAGAATTATTATATCTACACTTACACACACCTACATCTAATGGTTAAAGAACATACTGTTTCTGTGGATGGCAAATTTCTGCATCACGAAACGATGATTGTTCAACACTCATATAACACCTCCAAAGGTGCTCATTAAGATGTCACTATATTTATATATGATATATAATATGTTTATGTTTTCCTTATGCTTCTTTATTTTTCATTTATGCCATAACTTTATGGTTTCCATTATGGGTAAACGCGATATCTTTATTTTAGGAAGTGCGGACTACCGCCCTCTCAAAGTGATTTGATTCATTAATACCATATGTGGTACATTTAAAGGATATATTTAATGATATTATATATGATATTATACTGTAATTATAATATACCTTTATATAATAATTATTTCTTTCCATTAATGTATGAGATAGAAATGAAAGTAGTGTTCATGCGTACGTACGGATTACCGTCTCCATGAACGGTGCATTTCATTTCTTATCCCCAAATGTAATGTAATATTATAAGTACATATATATAATGGATATATATGATGTATGTTACATCTAAATGAAGAATATAATTCTGGAATTAAAATATACATATCTCTCATTTAGCTTTAATTCCATTAATATGACATAGAAAGGAAAGTAGCGTTCATGCGTACGTACGGCTTACCGTCTCCATGAACGGTGCATTTCATTTCATAGCTCTAAATGATTATGTAATATTATAAATGCATGTATATACTGGATATATATGATATATATGGCATATAAATCAGGAATATCATTCTTGAGATAATGGATATTTGACTACGTGAACGACTTGTAAATATAAGAAGTTCACTTTTGACTCAAGTAGAAAATATCAAAAAAATGACCGTTATTAACTTAAATGATTACATAATGTTCATAAAATGGTAATAAGTGATATAAAAAGAATAATGACCTTGAAAAAGGTTCTTAATCATGTATAAATTAACTCAAGTATATTATTCAGGATGTTAAAGAATGATCGAGTCAAGTCAGACACGAGGTAAGGGAATCCGTCTCAATCTCCTTTCATTGAGGCATATTTTGTTTTATACACAACTTGATTTTATACGGTGTATAAACCCTATTGACTTTTATAATTATTGAAAAGGAATCTTTTTATACGAAGCGTTTACTAAATGACAAAAGGGAATTTTTTTTTTTTGTGTCGTACGTATGCGGCGACAATGACTTCTCCGCCGCCGTGACCATTATTTGAGATTCGGCATCCTCTACAAGCCATAACTTTTTTTGAATGAAAAATAAATACCATGTTTTACTTTGGTATTGAAAATTGTTTTCATAATGTTTTTATATCAATGTGTTGTATTGATATCTTGTGATTTAAAGGTGGAAATGTTATGTTTCCTTTATGCGTGTTTTATGTGATACGATTATGTTAGGGTTCTTGGGAATTGTTATGATGAAGGGTGGTTGAGTGATAAAATAAGGGCGGGATAGCCCGATATAGATCTTCAATGCATTGGGTAACGCAAAGGAGTTAAAATTTGAGGTTTCTCTGAAGATATTTAGGGAATATACTGTAGATACCCGAAGCCTGACTTACATGAACATTACATTACATTTGCGGAATACTTAGTACATAACAATAACACACACTAAAGGATCGTAATAGTTTAGTGTCTTTGGAAACTCGGAACGTAATCTTCTAATCCTGGTGAAAGATCTTCAAAATCTCCCATAAAGATCTTCCTTTTTTTTACCTAAAACCTTTCTTTATATCCTGGGGAAAAGAAAACATAAAAGGGTGAGCTCAAATGCTCAGTAAGGGTAAACAAAATAAATATCAATCACATCATATTCATAATAACATAACATTTTGGAAATCATAACCTGAAAAAGAGAGCATAATTTCATAATCATGGGATAAATCATGGTAGTGAAAAAGTAATCCCAATAATCATAACTTAAAACATGAAACTTTGTGTCATACACACATAATAATAGAGAATCATTTCTTGTTAGTCAAGACTAATTGCCAAGACTATCTTAGTGGACAAAGTCCCTTTCTGAATCGAGTAACCCTCGTTTCAGTCCTGTTTCACTGAACCGGTATAACCTACCGTTCCAGCCCTGTCTATCTCATGAGATATAAAATCTTTACCCAATGCATTGGAGGGATATATAGGTCCCACCCATCTTATAATGAATCCTTTCTTATGTTTTCCACATAATCATAAATCATACATCATCGCATAACCCATGTAATAAAAATGGGATTCTTAAACAACATGACATCATAAAACAATTCATATAAGATAAAGGAATTCATAAAAATATTTCCATCACAACATAATCAAATCCATGTAATAATAGGGATAAAAACAGAACCCTTTTATTATCTTAGATGGAAAATAATTTTGATAAAATACTTGAACTCCATTCTTGAGGAAAATATCCTTTCTTCTTCAAAAACATTTTCCTTTCTTAACATGTCTTACAATTTAAAACTAAAAGAAGTTGATTAAAAATAAACTTGAAAACTTGTAAAGGAAGCTTCTTGGAAATAATGTTTTAAAAATCCATTCATGCCGTATAAGTTAAAAAAAACATTCTTCGTACTTTTGTCGGAAAAGTCAAAAAATCACCTCGTACGAAAAAGCGACAAAAGATTCCTTTCTTATTCTTTACTAAAAACTCACCGAAGGGTAAAAATGGATTTAAACAATTGTATGTGGATGGAAATAATATTTCATATTGATGAAACATGGATGTGGATGATAAAATACACCCCAGTAAATACTTACGAATAAATAATCTCGGATAAAAATGAGATTGTGATATTTCCCTTACCTTAGGTCCGATTTACTTTGTACGTGTCCGAAGCTCCTGTATAATGGTTTAAATAATGTCATTGACTTATTAAAGAATCGTATTCATTGTTATGATATCATATATGGTTCACTTATGACATTATATTACCCGTTCTTTTGTAAATTCCATGTTAAAGAAGCGTTTTGGGTAAAATCGTTTCTTTTATCGTAGGTGTTTTGACTTGTTGTTATTGACATTATTATTACTTATATAATGATTTACTTACTTCCAGAATATAAAATATGATTTATATATCATATATATTCAGTATATATATATATATAATAGATAGATAAATGAAATGAAAAACACCGTTCATGGAGACGGTAGTCCGTACGTACGCATGAACGTTGTTTTCCTTTCCTTATTGTCTTGAATGGAAGTAAGTAGATGACATAAATATACATATATATATACATAAATCCAGTAGCTTTATAATGTCATATATTTCATTATTATTTTTATATATACTTTATAATCATTCTTAAATGGTTAACATGGAGAATGAATCTCATCGCGTCGTGGAGACGGTAGTCCGTACGTACGCACGAGCGATGATATCATTTCCATAAATATTGAATTGAATTGGAGTGGTTTATACAATATATCAGAATCAATATTATTTTGTAATAACTATGTATATTTATTCTTTACACCATTATACCCATCCATGTAAGGTGGTGGTGGAAAATAGATTACACCAAGGCGTGGAGACGGTATTCCGTACGTACGCACGCGTGGTGATTTCTTTTTCCGTAGGATGGATAGATGGTGAAATAGGGTTGTTTAATACTTAAAATAACATATCAGTATATGAGTGATACTGATGTTATTACTTTGTTATGAAACAACTAAAGAAGAAGAAGTTGAAGAAGAAAGAAATTGAAAAGATCGGTAATGGATATTACCTCTTCTTTGGAACGCTTCTTTGAATCCTCCACTTAGGGAACTATGATTGGTCTTTGAAGAAGACCAGGACCTCTAGGATTATTCTAGGGAAGTGGAGAAGGGATTTTGGCAGAGGTTGGCCGAGATTGAGTGCTCAAATTGGTGTGAGGAGGAAGGGGGAGGAGGTGTCCTTTTATAAGGGAGGAGAGGGGCACCTTAGGAATATCTCAAAATATTATTTCATTATAAAGTCAAGTTCGGTTTTAATTAGCTCAAAATTGATTTATTTCGAGACTAAGGTGGGGATGGGTCGCAATCCTCTCATCCAATAGAATTTAGACAAGTTTAGGGTATTATTTTAACCTTATCAATTAGATTTAACTCTAAGTTAAATAATTTAACTTTTACCGTGTCTTTTTGTTTCCTTTCACTATATGGTTAATACACTTACTATAACATGCCAAACGAACCCCAAATTGTTTATTATTAATACATATATCCTTATCTAAGTCATTTGGCCGAACCCTAGATTTTTAGGAATAAAATAACAATTAATAATATAATATTTGATTTAAAAACTATTTTGTGTCAATTTTGACACTATTTGATATATGATTTTTGTGAAAGTCATAACAGAATTATATGTTCGAACCAAGTTGATTAAATCAACACTAATATATCATAGTAACCTATAAAATTAGTTTAAGTCATAAAAAGTCTCAAATTACATTCATTTGAGCATTTATAACATCAATTATGTTAATATTTCCTTAAAAGGGTAATTACTGCATCATCGTTGTGTCATAAATAAATTAATTTATTTAAAGTCTAAAAATTATAAATAAAATATCATTATGTAGGAAATCTTTTTAGATTTCTAATGAATATTTATAGTCGAATTTATCTTATGTATAACCCCATATGAAAAATGTTTTAGTTATTAAACTTTGATTTTAACTATTTTAACTATTCATTAAATAATATAATATTAAATGTCATAATCTAATCCAAGTGGACCTAAATGGTCATATTATATTCTTAAGGTTGTTTTTGGTCGAATTACACTTATCCAATAGAATTAGGACATGTGTTAGGGTAATAGTAATATCATATTTACCCTTAGTTACCCTATTTACTATTAACCGTGGTAAAAAAAAGTAAAAAGTTACTATTCACCAAAAATTATTTTCATCTCATTGAACCACATTTTACTTACTGACATCAACCGTGTCTCTCGGATTTTTGAAATTCCATTCACAGAAGCGGTAAAATTAAGATTTATGAAGAAATTAATTTTTTTAACTACCACTTAGTAGTTTCACTATTCATCAAAAATTGATGTTTTTCAGAACAATGCCAAAATTTCATCCTAAGCTATATTTCATATTCCGAATTCAAAAATGAAGTCTATTTTACCAAATTCATATCATAGAATTTTCATTAATTAATTTTATAATTAAATCCTGCTGTTAAAACAAATAGCGTGTTTTTAAGAAACAATATCTATCAAAAGATTGACACTTGATTATGTCTGGTTTAAATGTGAAATTACATCCAATGACCAACATTGTATTAAATTGTAAAAATATATTCTAAATATACTTTAAAACCACTCAAATTAATAATTTATCACTATTAATTATTTCGATTAAAAAAATTGTTTTTAATTATAATTTAGTAATTTTCACTATTCATCAGAATATGAAAGTTATCCGAAAAGTACCAAAATTTCACCTTAGGCTAAATTCGATACTCCGAATCCAAAAATGAAGTTCATTTTGAAAAATAAGATTTACAGAGTTTTAAAAAGTGGTTATTACTATTCATAACGGCTAGTTTTAATAATATTTTAATAGCATATCGTTGTTTAGTGAAACTCGGTATTGCGTATTACACACGCTATCGAGGAAGGTCGTGATTGTGTGTAATGCAAGGCAAGTCAAGGATGCGTGTTGTGCAAGCTCCTTTTGGTGTAGCGTACAACACAAGACTTTAATAAAATTAAAAATAATATTTTTTTATAAAATCTTGGGCTGTTACATTCTACCCCCCTTAAAATGAATTTCGCCCTCGAAATTCGTCGGGGTTATAAATGGTTTACTATTTGAAAGTTTCTTTAATAGAAACCCACATCGTAAAAAGGAATATCAAAACCAATCTTTAAAAACAAAAGTATGAAACGTAACGGTTACCCAAATAAACTAATCATTGGGTTTCCACATAGGTGAAAATATGGATATGGAAGAGAAATCTAACCATCATGTTCTGATGGAGAGTGGTAGAGAACATGGCTATGGAAAAGCCAGTAATCACAAATCCATAGATTTGTGATGATATAAGTTACCATCTGATTCATCAGGTATAAGATCACTAGGACAACATTTTTGGTTTTCAAGATCATTTCCCTAAAGTTGAAAATTTGAATTAGAATAAATACTTACTTTATTTTGGTATAATCTCACTGTTGTTCGTGCCTTGAACAATTTCCACTTCATCTCTTTAATAAATGAAGTTGAATTTGTTATTCATGAAGTGTTAGCAGATCATAGAATGACGGGTCATTCCATATGTCTCAAACAAAAGGTTAGCAAAAATTATATGCATAAGTCGATCTATAGTGAGATTAATCATATATTGTTCCTAAAATGGACTTATACTTCATATATCATACGGCTTAATATAATAAAACCAGTTTCTACTAAACAGGGACTTCCTGTAGGCCAGTGGTAGGCGATAAAGGCCAGTCGCACTTCGGTTGTGGGTTCGATTCCTACGACCTTGTCCGACGCGATGGGCTGTCGCCCGTCCTGCAGGTTGTCCCTTTTTCTAAAACTATATTACTATAACATCCCATCAATAATATCGAAAAAACTTCTATCCTTAATCAATACTAACTTATGTCCAAGATAATCCATTCTAATCTTTAGGCTTATCCATAATACTGCAGTCCACTCTCATAATATAGTGAAAACGATTAGTAGAGATTTAATACTATCGTTAATCCCCATATATATGTCTTGTTGGTCACATTCCAAACATTCAAAGGCCTTAATCATGTATTCTCTTGAATACCTTAGTGAAAACATGATTGCAGTTTAAAGTTAACACTTTCCACATACCAAAATCCTCAAAATTCTATATACTCAAACCATGATATCACTTAGTCCTTATATCAATCATGAGCTCATGAATACTATCAAACATATTAGATTCTCTTTATCCCTTCATTATGCGCATATCATCCACTTTCCAAAAAAAATATCTGAATAACCTTTCATTGTTACTCATACCATTCATCATAAACTTTCAAAACTTAAGGAAAGACAACAGTGTAACAATCCTTAGATGTCTTTTTATTCTATAGTACAACATTACACTTGATAAACATGTAATCATTCCACTACCTTCTTAAACCATTGACCGAGCTTCAATAATTCTTTCATCTCACATATCATTTGTAGTCTCTTCATCATCATCAACATAAATACTTCCCATACGACCATACTGATTATCTTCATGAGACTTTCCCTTAGGGCATTGGTTTGCATAATGCCCGTACATTCCACATTTAAAACATTTAACCATTGTTGATGTCGTAGCAATACCATTATCCTCATCCATGGTGTTAACTGAACCTTTTCCTTTGCACTTACTTGCTTTGTGTCCTTCTTTTCCACACCCAAAGCATCTTCCAGTTCCTTTGAAACATTCTCCTTGATGCCTCTTCCCACATGATTTACATAGGGGAAATTGAACTTTCTTGCCTCTATGATCATCATAAAACTCCATCTTTCTCTTATTAGCCGAGTCAGGAAACTTACCAAATTTTACTTTATTGATCATATTATGAGATTGCTGATTCGGCATAATAATGATGTTTGGACTTCCAAATCCCATTTCACTATGAAGAATATCATTCCATTGTCCATCATATCCTCCATTATCGTGAATCATCTTGTTTCCAGCCATTTTCTAAAACCCAAAAAAGAATAGTGTGAGAGGCAAAAATCATGCTAGGGAAAACAACATAATAAAGGGGGAGTACCTTCAATATCTAACATCTTAGGTTTAATTCTATGATCGTTAGCGTAGTTCTAGTACTATAACCTATACGTATACTTAACCTTAGGGACATCCCTAGACATACCTTAGAAATATCTCTAGGGATCTCACTAACGTTTTCGCATCCTAGTTTCCAAAGGTTGACTAAACCTTTCCTCTGATACCAACTGTAGAGACCCGAAGCCTGACTTACATGAACATTACATTACATTTGCGGAATACTTAGTACATAACAATAACACACACTAAAGGATCGTAATAGTTTAGTGTCTTTGGAAACTCGGAACGTAATCTTCTAATCCTGGTGAAAGATCTTCAAAATCTCCCATAAAGATCTTCCTTTTTTTTTACCTAAAACCTTTCTTTATATCCTGGGGAAAAGAAAACATAAAAGGGTGAGCTCAAATGCTCAGTAAGGGTAAACAAAATAAATATAAATCACATCATATTCATAAGAACATAACATTTTGGAAATCATAACCTGCAAAAGAGAGCATAATTTCATAATCATGGGATAAATCATGGAAGTGAAAAAGTAACCCCAATAATCATAACTTAAAACATGAAACTTTGTGGCATACACACATAATCATAGAGAATCATTTCTTGTTAGTCAAGACTAATTGCCAAGACTATCTTAGTGGACAAAGTCCCTTTCTGAATCGAGTAACCCTCGTTTCAGTCCTGTTTCACTGAACCGGTATAACCTACCGTTCCAGCCCTGTCTATCTCATGAGATATAAAATCTTTACCCAATGCATTGGAGGGAGATATAGGTCCCACCCATCTTATAATTAATCCTTTCTTATGTGTTCCACATAATCATAAATCATACATCATCGCATAACCCATGTAATAAAAATGGGATTCTTAAACAACATGACATCATAAAACAATTCATATAAGATAAAGGAATTCATAAAAATATTTCCATCACAACATAATCAAATCCATGTAATAATAGGGATAAAAACAGAACCCTTTTATTATCTTAGATGGAAAATAATTTTGATAAAATACTTGAACTCCATTCTTGAGGAAAATATCCTTTCTTCTTCAAAAACATTTTCCTTTCTTAACATGTCTTACAATTTAAAACTAAAAGAAGTTGATTAAAAATAAACTTGAAAACTTGTAAAGTAAGCTTCTTGGAAATAATGTTTTAAAAATCCATTCATGCCGTATAAGTTAAAAAAAACATTCTTCGTACTTTTGTCGGAAAAGTCAAAAAATCACCTCGTACGAAAAAGCGACAAAAGATTCCTTTCATATTCTTTACTAAAAACTCACCGAAGGGTAAAAATGGATTTAAACAATTGTAGGTGGATGGAAATAATATTACATATTGATGAAACATGGATGTGGATGATAAAATACACCCCTGTAAATACTTACGAATAAACAATCTCGGATAAAAATGAGATTGTGATATTTCCCTTACCTTAGGTCCGATTTGCTTTGTACGTGTCCGAAGCTCCTGTATAATGGTTTAAATAATGTCATTGACTTATTAAATAATCATATTCATTGTTATGATATCATATATGGTTCACTTATGACATTATATTACCCGTTCTTTTGTAAATTCCATGTTAAAGAAGCGTTTTGGGTAAAATCGTTTCTTTTATCGTAGGTGTTTTGACTTGTTGTTATTGACATTATTATTACTTATATCATTATTTACTTACATCCAGAATATAAAATATGATTTATATATCATATATATTCAGTATATATATATATAATATATAGATAAATGAAATGAAAAACACCGTTCATGGAGACGGTAGTCCGTACGTACGCATGAACGTTGTTTTCCTTTCCTTATTGTCTTGAATGGAAGTAAGTAGATGACATACATATACATATATATATACATAAATCCAGTAGCTTTATAATGTCATATATTTCATTATTATTTTTATATATACTTTATAATCATTCTTAAATGGTTAACATGGAGAATGAATCTCATCGCGTCGTGGAGACGGTAGTCCGTACGTACGCACGAGCGATGATATCATTTCCATAAATATTGAATTGAATTGGAGTGGTTTATACAATATATCAGAATCAATATGATTTTGTAATAACTATGTATATTTATTCTTTACACCATTATACCCATCCATGTAAGGTGGTGGTGGAAAATAGATTACACCATGGAGTGGAGACGGTATTCCGTACGTACGCACGCGTGGTGATTTCTTTTTCCGTAGGATGGATAGATGGTGAAATAGGGTTGTTTCATACTTAAAATAACATATCAGTATATGAGTGATACTGATGTTATTACTTTGTTATGAAACAACTAAAGAAGAAGAAGTTGAAGAAGAAAGAAATTGAAAAGATCGGTAATGGATATTACCTCTTCTTTGGAAAGCTTCTTTGAATCCTCCACTTAGGGAACTATGATTTGTCTTTGAAGAAGACCAGGACCTCTAGGATTATTCTAGGGAAGTGGAGAATGGATTTTTTCAGAGGTTGTCCGAGCTTGAGTGCTCAAATTGGTGTGAGGAGGAAGGGGGAGGAGGTGTCCTTTTATAAGGGAGGAGAGGGGCACCTTAGGAATATCTCAAAATATTATTTTATTATAAAGTCATGTTCGGTTTTAATTAGCTCCAAATTGATTTATTTAGAGGCTAAGGTGGGGATGGGTCGAAATCCTCTCATCCAATAGAATTTAGACAAGTTTAGGGTATTATTTTAACCTTATCAATTAGATTTAACTCTAAGTTAAATAATTTAACTTTTACCGTGTCTTTTTGTTTCCTTTCACTATATGGTTAATACACTTACTATAACATGCCAAACGAACCCCAAATTGTTTATTATTAATACATATATCCTTATCTAAGTCATTTGGCCGAACCCTAGATTTTTAGGAATAAAATAACAATTAATAATATAATATTTGATTTAAAAACTATTTTGTGTCAATTTTGACACTATTTGATATATGATTTTTGTGAAAGTCATAACAGAATTATATGTTCGAACCAAGTTGATTAAATCAACACTAATATATCATAGTAACCTATAAAATTAGTTTAAGTCATAAAAAGTCTCAAATTACATTCATTTGAGCATTTATAACATCAATTATGTTAATATTTCCTTAAAAGGGTAATTACTGCATCATCGTTGTGTCATAAATAAATTAATTTATTTAAAGTCTAAAAATTATAAATAAAATATCATTATGTAGGAAATCTTTTTAGATTTCTAATGAATATTTATAGTCGAATTTATCTTATGTATAACCCCATATGAAAAATGTTTTAGTTATTAAACTTTGATTTTAACTATTTTAACTATTCATTAAATAATATAATATTAAATGTCATAATCTAATCCAAGTGGACCTAAATGGTCATATTATATTCATAAGGTTGTTTTTGGTCGAATTACACTTATCCAATAGAATTAGGACATGTGTTAATGTAATAGTAATATCATATTTACCCTTAGTTACCCTATTTACTATTAACCGTGGTAAAAAAAAGTAAAAAGTAACTATTCACCAAAAATTATTTTCATCTCATTGAACCACATTTTACTTACTGACATCAACCGTGTCTCTCTGATTTTTGAAATTCCATTCACAGAAGCGGTAAAATTATGATTTATGAAGAAATTATTTTTTTTAACTACCACTTAGTAGTTTCACTATTCATCAAAAATTGATGTTTTTCAGAACAATGCCAAAATTTCATCCTAAGCTATATTTCATATTCCGAATTCAAAAATGAAGTCTATTTTACCAAATTCATATCATAGAATTTGCATTAATTAATTTTATAATTAAATCCTGCTGTTAAAACAAATAGCGTGTTTTTAAGAAACAATATCTATCAAAAGATTGACACTTGATTATGTCTGGTTTAAATGTGAAATTACTTCCAGTGACCAACATTGTATTAAATTGTAAAAATATATTCTAATATACTTTAAAACCACTCAAATTAATAATTTTTCACTATTAATTATTTCGATTAAAAAAATTGTTTTTAATTATAATTTAGTAATTTTCACTATTCATCAGAATATGAAAGTTATCCGAAAAGTACCAAAATTTCACCTTAGGCTAAATTCGATACTCTGAATCCAAAAATGAAGTTCATTTTGAAAAATTAGATTTACAGAGTTTTAAAAAGTGGTTATTACTATTCATAACGGCTAGTTTTAATAATATTTTAATAGCATATCGTTGTTTAGTGAAACTCGGTATTGCGTATTACACACGCTATCGAGGAAGGTCGTGATTGCGTGTAATGCAAGGCAAGTCAAGGATGTGTGTTGTGCAAGCTCCTTTTGGTGTAGCGTACAACACAAGACTTTAATAAAATTAAAAAGAATATTTTTTTATAAAATCTTGTGCTGTTACATATACTGTGATGGGTATTCCAAACGTAACCAAGAGGGTTACTCCCTATGTAAGAATGTTATGAATTCCTCATGTTACCTTTATGTCTTATGATTTCTAGGATTTATTCATGATTTGATGAGGTACGTTAAAGTGATTATGTTTTATGATTAACTTATGATTTCATACATGGACTAATGTTTTCATTTTGTACTTTTATATCTCTTACTGAGCTTTTTATGTTCATCCCAAGTTTTTGAAATGTTTTTCATAGGTCAAGGGAAAGGTACATGATGTGATGATAGTGTCAAGGAAGTGTCAATAAAGAATCCATGTTTTATTTTAAATATATTTTTGTTGATGGGAAAAATGAATACTATCTTTTATTGTAACCAATTTGCTTAAATGTGGGATGTAATTCATGTTTTACGATCTAATTTTCTAAAACTCTAAACCTGAAAAGATCCTCAAGGTGTATTATTTTAATAACTCAAGATTAAGTAAGGTTTAAGTCTAGGGCATTATATTTGGTAAACTGACTATGAGACCTTATCTTCTCAGATATTCATAGTAAATGTTATGGATGGGTTTTTGAAATTCTGGGAAGAACATATTTCTTTATAGAGAAATAATGATGGTATCAGTGACATAGATGGAGGAGGTTCTATAATTGATTCACAAATTTCATTTGGAAGTACATATAGTTTGTGATAAGATTTACCAGGACCTATGACATCAATTTTTTTCTGCCATGGATGAAGAATGGAGTTCTATATTATATCCCTCAATGAATCACTTTTCAGCATATAAAGGTTGAGATACATGTTCCCATAGGATTTTCTCAACCCTTTTATGTGCCAGAATGGATATTTTATGGGATATATATGGACATAATTATGTGATTACCATATATATCTCGGTGACATGATTCAATATGGGTGATCATAGAATGACTCACCAAATCATCCCACTTCTAAGAAATTCAAATGTAGATTTTAGTTGATAGCATGGAAAGCCTGTTTGTTTAGGAGATAGTCTGACTCCCTGGAGTCCCATCAATGATTTTTTCTACTCATGTTTATTTATTTATATCTAAATTGTGGGATGGATTACATGAATATTTTGGTACTTAGTTATTCTTTTGAACATCATTTCACCCTGACACTTATGCCTAGACTAGTCAGATCATTCGGGTTTTGGGGGACATGTTGGGAGTTTTTATATTAGATTTTGGCGGTAGTTGGGTGGATCACCTACCATTACTAGAGTTCACGAACAACAACTATAACCATTCCACCATCGGTATGGCACCATTCATGGATTTTAACGGGCGACTATTCTAGTCACCACATTGTTGGACATACTAAGGAGATTCACCACTCCTGGTCATAGAGTTGATGCAAGCTACAATAGATAAGGTGAATATCTTCTAGGGGTACATTAATACTTCACTAAGATTTTATAAGACTTTTGATGATGGGTGATGAAGGACCTTGGATTTAATGGAAGGAACCATGTGTTCCTACATGTTTTATGTTGATGTGGATTAGGGTGATTTTTTCAGGATAAAATATATCTTCGAGGATCATCAGTCCTTTGAAGATAAAATGTAGACATGGAGAGGTGGAATACTTTTTATCTCAAACTCTACAGTTAGGCTTGGTACAAAAAATCTTCCACATGTCATATTTCAGGAGGTATTTGCATGAACAAACACATATTTTCAACTAGGGAGAGTTGGAAATCAAATATGGAGGATCCTTTACATAGCACCTAGTGGAATTTGAGGATCAGCGGGAGAGGATACATTGTGGGCGATTGATTCCTCTGGGGTGTGTTCGGTGTCAGTAAGTGAATCTCTAATAGTTCACATGGGAGTTAGAGGCTCAGATTGGTACTCAATACGAACTTCTTTTTTAGTTTCCCTTTATTGATATTTTCGGGGATGTAAAGCCTTAAGGTGGGAAGAATGTAATGTCTCTTATTTTCTGTGTATTATTTTTGTATAGTACATTGATTATTTTTTAGACCACCAACTGAGAGGTTGTACAATTCCAAGACCTAGAGTTCCCAGAATAAATGTTTGAAATATATTAATATATTAAATAGAATGTGCATGTGGTTTTATACAAAAAAGTGAAATAAATTCTAAATAGTTACACAAATCAAATATATAAGGGCACCGTTGAACTCATAATGAATGGTTTAACCTAGGTATGACATAACATTAGTTCTCAAGGGTCATTTTTAGAGTTGTTTTCATGGGTTTCAAAATGAGAAAAATAATTGAATAAAATTATTTTATTTCAAATGACTGATATAGTGACTGGTTAGATTTTAAGAAGGCTTTTACATCAGAATTATATGGTTTTCCACCAAACCTTGGAACCTTTTGAGATTAATTAGGGAGAGAGATATAGATAATCATCTTATGTGAATAAAAACAGATTGATGATCAAACCACCTCATATTTGATGTATCCATCCAAATAAAATGATGGAAGATCAATAATCATTAGTGATCGAACTAAATCAAGGCAGGGTGTGTGTTTTTTATTTTTTTTCATTATTTTTCACTATAATGAACATGTGTAAATCAACGAACAAATTGATTCATGGATCGTACATATTTTAGTATTGGTTTTTTTGTGGGGTTTTATCAGGATAATTACTTATGATTAATGATTTCTTCATTTTTCCTTAAAATGAAAAATAGTTTGATATCGAAAAAAATTAAGGATTGAGGGTTGTTCATCTCTTTTAGATTTTTATTTCATACAGATTCTCTATTGATTTTTTGTATTCTATATTGGACCACGATTTGAAGATTTACCAATGAATTGATGATTTAACAAAAATTTCTAGGCACATTATTGAAAAAATGTAGATCTAGACTTGGTATGATTTAACATATCCACGATGGTTGTAGAGGAGAATGAATCTGACTAGTTTAGAAACCCCCAATTTTGATTAGGATGTGTATGATAAGATTGAGATGAACTAAATCAATTTTATGGATGGATTCGAAGCCCAGATTACAGTGAACTATCATAGAAGGGTTTTACCCAGACCATATCAATGAGATTTGGAATTATTGGATATGGATTTCAAGGTGATGATGTCATGAGAATGAGAAGGTGCAAGAAGAATGGTTTCTAGAAATTCCATACACACCCTATGTATAGTATGTGAATACATGACATGTATCCACTCTTTAGATAACATGGTGTGTAATTGGGGATGTACATAAAATTAGGATGGAGTACATAGGTTTCCTACAAGGTGTGTAATCCCACAAATGATAAGGCATGGAGCATGTACATGGGCTACCCCATGTACTAGTACATGGGCACATGTACAGAGACTGACTTAGTGAACTGGCACATGACTAGAGAACACAGACGGTACCCATTGTACTAGGACATGGTGTGTAACCCCTCTACATTTCATGTACTCTTCTATACATTAAGGAAATTATTTTAATTACATGGGTTTTTTACAGGGGAATAACCCAATGTATTGGGACAAGATATGTGGCCCCTCGACACATTATATACTCTTTTATACATGAAATAAATCACTTGTTATCTATATCTTGGATATGTTTCATTAGGGTATGTTACCTTAATTCTTTACATAAAACTTTTTATGGATTGTTTCTAACTCCATGGAATATAATCCCTTCAGTGGTACATCCTTGATAGAGTCATTGGAATCCCTCCAAGTGTCTTAGTGTGATATCCACTATTCATATTCATTCCTATGTAGAGTTCATTGTATCTTCATGAAAAACACTATGTGGGATCAAGCCTCTACTCAGTAGGGTTAATCCAGTTGAGTATTTTGGTATCAAACAACGTCCTTTGTAGTGATCATTATCTATGAATCATTTCTATTCAGAATATCAGTGTGTCCTCCCTCATGATAAGACCTAATGATAAGTACCTCTCATAGGGATTTGATCAGTGCCATCTGACTTAGGAGTGTGTTATCCTGGATGACTTCATCATGGAATCTTCAAGATGAAATTCTAGGGTTTGTATACTATAGCTATGGAGTACCTTGAAATTGATTGTCTTAGATTTTTAAATTCTTATTATATGTTTTATGGACATATTCCAGTGAATATATGACTATTATTTCCTTTTTTTTTGATTTGTGGTTTCAGGGATTCCTACTGAGTATTTTTTATACTCAGCCCAACATGGGAATTGCCTGAATGTGTCATGTCTTGTGAAGATGATCAACCTTTTTACACAGTCTTAGGTAGACCAGGACCACTTAGTGCTTTTTGAGACTAAACAAAATAAGGTGTGATACGATGGATTTTAGATAGTAGTCCATTTAGATTTACTTTCTGGTTTGACTTGTGTTGTAGACATCATTGTATTGGGATTGTACTAAGACTTGTTTACATTTCATTATATCCTATTATACTATGGTTATAGGATATACATTTATGCATGAATTGAATGTTTAGTTGGTTTTACATTTCATCATTTTTTGGTCTTGGATATTTGTGTGTGTATAGGTGCTTTGCAAATTCCTCCCATATTAATGATATTCTTACACAGTGCTAGTCACCATCCCCTGACATGTTGGAGTCGGGCTTGTGGAGTCACAAAATGGGCCCCACTAGGATGGGTCATAACATTAATAATTTTGAAATATTAAATTTATAGAACATAAAATGTTTCCCAAACTACCTTAAGGACATTTCAATAAACATTTGTAAGACCTTTATAATTATCTGAGAATTTTCAATTTTTTCATATCTAAATATAAAAGTCATGCAACATGTAAACTAGTTTAATACTACATCAATGAGGCTTCAATTTTTAATAATTTACTACTTTAAATTTTCATATTGTAATCATCACTACTATAAATACGACTTTTATCAGTGCAAAAAATGGCCTTTAACGGCGCTAGAAAAGTGATATTAATGCCATTGAAGTTAAGGGGGGGTCTGCTTTATCAGCACTCTAAAAAGAGCTGATGAAGACTCCTTTTATCAGTGCTAAAAAAAAGTGCTAATAAAAGGGGTCTTTAATCAGTGCTAAAAAAAGCACTGATAAAAAGGTCCTTTATCAGCGCTTTTTTTAGATCTAATAAAAGACCCCTTCTATAAGCACATGTTTTTTAGCGCTCATAAAAGTTAAAAAATTAAAAAAAAATTAAAAAAAATATGTAAATCAGAGGGGGATTTTAACAGCGCTTGCCCCCCCCCATTTATCAGCGCCCCTGCCCCCACCCACTCCCCCCCACAAGCCCCATCCATGACGCCCCACAGTTTATCAGCGCTTTGTAGACCCCTTTAACAGGGCTATATCCCCCCCCCACCCAAATTCACACGCGCGCGCGCCCCTGCTTGCCACTACCTGGTTTTGAACTCTAGACCTACCCCCATGCGCGTTAAGCCTTTACCACTCCTCCAATTTGATTTGTTCTCCAACTAGTGATATAACTATTTATATAAATATATATTTATTATATTTATTCATTTATTAATATAAATTTATATAGTTATATTAATATATATATATACATATATAGTTATATTTATATATTTATTTGTATATTAATATATTTATATTTATTTATATTTATATATTTATATATGTATATATGTATATATTTATTCATATATTAATATTAAGTTATATCTATTTATATATATATATATAGTTATATTTTTTATCCATATATTTATTCGTATATTAATATATATTTAAAAGATTAGTTTTCAATAAAATTATAAAATATGTTTTGTTTTGTGAGTGTGTAAATAAATATATATATATATATACAACACACACATACAAACACAGATATATATATCTGTGTTTATATATGTATAATTATATATATATATATTCATATACATTTGTTAGAATATATATATATATATATATAATATATCTGTTTGATAATATATAGACACACACAAATAGACACACACACATTTTATAGGTACATATATAGTTAGATTAATATATAGGTATATAAATATTGGTATATTGGTATTTTAAATAGAATGGATATTAGTTATTATTTAGTTAAAGCTAATATAGTTTATATGTAAATATGTTTAATTATTTATTTAAAAAATTAATTTTTATATGTGAATATATAAAAAATATGTATATATTGTTATATATTTTATTATAAATAGAATTTCACTATAAAAATGATAAAATTTCCAAGAAATAATATCAATATGAATGTAATACCTTGGAATAAATTCAGACCCACCAAAAGAATCCAATAATACCCCCTTAAACGAGGCTGAAAATCCACACAATGATAAAAAATCAGGGTATCCAAACTAAAAACTCAGTTTTGGAGGACATCTAGGTCTTTTCTGGCCTTGAAAAAGGTGATAGAGGCTTTTCCTAGGTCACTAGCATGTGGAGATCATCATAGGCTTCAATTTGATATGTTGTAGAGCTCAAACGGACACCCGGATCAAAAGTTACGGTTGTTTGAAGTTCAAGTTGCTTTTTCAACATAGTTTATATTTTTTTTAATTTTTTAATTTTTTTAGTCTTCAAATTGTAATTATATTACTATTAATCCATTATAATTAGAAAAATATTAATTACAAATTTTTTTTAATTTTTTTTATAATCAATTTTCACTAAATATCTTATATATTAAGTGTAATTGTATATTTACACTTATTTAAAATATATTTAAAATTATATTTAAAAAATATATATTATATTTATATCAATATAACTATATATATATATTTAAATATTAATATATATTTTTTAATGATTTTTTTTGAAGCAGTCACTTTATCAGCAGTTTTAAAAAAGCGCTGATAAAGACCTCCCTTTATCAGCGCTAAAACAAAGCACTGATAAAGTTGTACGTTTTTCAGTGCTTTTGTAAGCACTAATAAAGGTACCCTTTATCAGTGCTTTTTTGTTAGTGATGATAAAGGCTGGCACTGGCCATGCCCAATTTTGTAGTAGTGATATTATTAAATATATTTTCATCAATGATTCCTTAAATATTTTTCATAAATTATCAATGGATTGATTCTTCTTATTTCAGAATGAATAATCTCTTAATTAATATATCTCGAGATATTTAAACATCTAGCTACTATAAACATACACAATATGGTTATAAAAAATTATTTCTATATTCTGTCAACACTTTTCATTAATTCTATATGTGATAATCTAAACAAAAAAATTGATTTATATTTTTTTTGAATCTATCCATATGAGAATTCTAAGAACTATTATCTATTGTATTCCATTTTCCATTTATATTTGTTGTTTATAACTAACTCATATCAATTAGTATCTCATTTTATTATCCTAATTCAGAAAAAATTACTATTCTTCATAGAACCATATTATGAACATAATAATTCAACTCTCTTAAACATGTTTCTTTCTCTAGTAATATAATTGTGTTTTCGGGCATCATAATAATTATAAAAGTGTCATCATGTTAAACAGAATTTATAAGGGTCTATAATTATCCACATAATGATTTAATTGAAATATAATATTGAAAATTTATAATATAGTTTCAATATCTTGATAATATTTATTATAGATCAGGAACTAAATTTAAGAGAGATGTAATTTGATCTATTTTTTATAGGGGAAAACTAGTTTCCATCACTGTAGTTTATGTAAGAGATGAGTGTTTTATTCCAGTAAATATTTGATGAGGGATGGTTTGTTTCATTTATATTCATTTTTTATTATTCTATATATGGAATTTTAAATATTTATAAATCTCATGTAGAAGTAAAACTCACATTATTGACTTCTATATCAAGATATGATTCCAATGGTATGTAAAATCTAGGATGAACCATTTTATTACTGATAACATTATGAGAAAATGTTCTCTAACTTATTTGGCCTTGAACCATATTTAAATTTATTATTTTGGATAATAATTTCTTAGGATGTTATCCACCACTTGGTAATATAGATTTTGGGAAATTAATAGTAATTCTCTAGGATTGATGTTGTTAGGGTATTTAGTGATTACTGATGAAAACATGAGATATAACTATCCCACATCCACCAACAGTTCTTCTTGAGGTAAAACCAAGGAATATATTCAAAAAAAATTTGATAAAGATATTTCCTGATCATATGGATCGTCATATTCCATTTTTAAATTCAATAGTGATGTGGGATCCATCATTGGTGATGGATTATGATATATGGGTTAATATCATAAGTTCTCTTTGGTCATTGTTGTTGATAGTTCTAGAGAATAATGGTTATATGATATGGGTAATTCCATGAGAATTTGAATGTGATCAAATAAATTTAGGTTCCCTTTTTTATTTTCCCTTGTCATTTATTCATGGGATTATTTTTAGATATTAATTTATTTCTTTGTTACTCTTTGACTAATAGTTCTAGTTTCCAATATTGTTTGAAAATTTAATTTGGTGGTTGTTTCCTCTTTAATTCCCTAATTTTTTTATTTCATTATATTATATTTATTTATCTTTATTTTCTGGGATTTTAGTTTTTGATAGATACTATGATAATCGAGGTGTCGCGTTGGATTATGATGAATTGTCCTTTGTGGTCTTATAGAGACATATGCAAGATTATGTTTGAAGGGAATATAATGTCTATGTGCAATAAATGACTTAGTAGTGAGTTTATGAGTGTCATAAATTTTAATAATTTTGGACCGCTCCTATGTTGGGAATCTTCAATTGTTCATTAGGGTGTGGCTATCTTCTTTCCAAAATAGAACACATGTATAACATTAAATATGCATGTATAATATATATTTACAGAGGAGGTTGGGTTATACATACCACATAATTATATAAAGTAGTCAAAATTATGATTTCCTACTACACCACTAATAATAATAATGTTTAGGTGACTGGGGGAATCCTACAAGGAAGATGGACTCACCCCTAACATGTGTATATGGCTTGGGAATCAATGTACTTTTTTATATCGTCATGTTAAATTTTTGGGATGTCTATCGCCAATGATTCATCCATTTTTCATGTTATGATATTTTTTTGAAGGAAAATGTGGTGGTATAATATTATTATATGTTATGATATATGAAAATATACATGTCCTTTTGCGATGTATTGAATACATATTAGCCTCAAAGTCCCATATTACATTTATTTATTGACTCATGTTATCTATGTCCTCTACAAATAATTTTTTAAACTTGTTATTTATAATTTAAAATGTTTATTCTATATATTGGATTGAAGTAAACTTCTTTGAATCCTTATTTATTGTAACACTCCGACCCTCGTTTCCCAGAATCAGTGCGTTATTACATAACATTGGCATGATCTCAGGAGATCATGTCTTGAAATACCAATTATTTTAGAATCTTTAAAAGTAATAGATAAATACATAAATTTAACATTTCATCATTAAGTAAATATAAACAACATTGTTCCCCCTTTGAACATAATCATATCCGTTGGCCTATCCATGTAGGTTAAACATGATATACATATTCAAATCATGGGAAAATAAAACATATGAAAGGGGTGAGCTCAGATGCTCAGTAGGGACAACAATGTAGTGGGAACTATCATAAATAATCATATACATTTAAGGAAATATATAATACTAAAAAACAAGCCTTTTAAACATAATAATCAGCATAATATGGAAAAGATATATTAAATAATTCCATTTACTTATTCACATGGATATTCTACTAGTTGAATAATCACATGAAATATCCCTAGACAATTTCTATAATGAGGGAATGCATAATGCCGGACATCATTAACACATAGTCAATGCCTCGTTCCAAGACTACAAATAAGATTTTGTCAAGGCCTTGTTCCAAGAAACTAGTTTTTCTCATGGTACCTACTAATTCGTCGAGGACCTATAGTGGGCTCCCTCAAGTCCAATTCATTCCTCATATGAAAATTTTTAAACATAATATAAACATTCCAATTAAAACTAGCATACTAAATGTCAATATTTTAACCAAAAACAATAAATGGTATAAAAATAGCACATCCATCGTCAGACATACCTCATTAAATACAATATGGATGATTATATTATAATAAATTATACCGAATCAAGAATAATTAAGTATATTGACATAGATGAAAATAATCATCAAAACTATTTGAGAGAAATATCCCCCCTTTTCTTGAAAACATTTAAAAGTCTCACTATTTATTAAGAATCCATTTTAAATAGATTTTTGAATCAAAGCTATCATACCACATTGAAACATTTAAAAGGAATTTTAATTTGAAAACATTAATGTCCATATAAATAAATCCCTAAACTATTATTAAAACATGGACATTAATGAGAAAGATTTAGAAGAATAAATTTTTAAGACATTTAAAATGATATTTGAGTTAGAGTTCCTAACCAAATGATAGATGCTTGAATTAAAATAATTGAGTTAATATAAACTTGATAATATCATGAGAATAAAATGATTCATGATATACTATGTGAATGTATAGTATGTACACCATATAAGAGTGAATTGGTGCATAACAACAAAGAGATCTCAATGGAATGAAAATTGAGATGAAATTACTTATAAAGATTGTTTCTATAGATTAAGGATAAATAAATGAAATAATTTAGTGTGTAAAATATAAATACACTCAATATAGTTTTATATTCAGTGTAAATCAATCAGTTTATATTAATACATATTCTTGTAAAAACTATACCAATGACTTTGATGTTTAACTCAATGAATGGAAATTGAGTTAATATTACCCTTAACAAGTTCATATAAATGGAATGAGAATTCATAAATGGAGTGAATATGTATATCAAAATTATATCCACACAAAGGGGAGTGGAAAATACTACATAAATAATAAATAGTGATTCCACACATAATATTGGAGTAAAATAGTCAATGATGTATGCGTAAAGCCTATTGAGTGGAAATTAAAATTTGAAATTCCCCTACCGATTTGGATACTTATGAAACATAGACCCCAAGAAAGAAGTATCATATAATGAAATGTAAATGCCCATAAATTAATGTATTTTACACCAAGAATACAATCATGGGTAGTACATGCAACACTCAAAAGGGAATAGTAGTAAATATAGCATGAATCTCACGGGAATAAAATGTGAGATGAAAACCCCTTTCCTTGTAAATTTCCTTAGTATAGGGCAGGATAAATTCCTTTATAATGGTTAAATCATTTTTATTAAATTATACGAGAACAAAATACATAAATATGTTATCATATATGATCTACTAATATTTATTTGTTAATTATATTTCTGTTGTATTATTGTTTTGGGTGTTAACTGATTCATTTTCTATTATATGTTTTGTTATGTAAGTCATGTTTGTTATATATAATGTATATTTAATTCCTACAAAGAATGATATTATGTTCTTAAAAATTATATTTAAATCATATAATGAAAATTGTTCTTGAATGGTTACAATGGGGAATGAATCTTATCTTGTTTATGAAGACGGTAATCTGTACATATGCATGTATGGTGATATAGTAATTCATAGGATGGATAGAATAATTAATATAGTTGTACCATATTTATAATAACATCACACTATTTATAAGTTACAGGATTTATTATTTTTGTATGGAAAAAACAAATAAAGTGTAACTAGAAGAAGAGAAGAACTTTGAAAGAGGTGGTGAAATTATTACCTCTTCTTCAGGTTCTTCATTTTGATTTGAACAAAATGGATCCTTAGGATGGCTTTCTGATCAATGTAAGGCCTCTAGGTTGAATTCATGGTTGTTGGGAGGATATTTGAGTAGGTTATGGCTGAGAAAAATTGATTTGGATGTGTGAAATTAAGATAAGGAGACGTAACATTTTAAAAGAGAGGTGAGGGTCACTTTAGAAAAATTTTGAAATATTATTTTATTATATAATCATTTCGGCTTATAATGGATCCAAATATATTTATTTCTAGGATAAGGTGTGGTGGGTCAAAATAACGTCAAAAATAGGTTTTAGACAAGTTTAGGTGACCATATTAACCTTATCTTTTAGATTTAACTCTCAGTTAATTAGTTTAACTTTTACCATGTCTTCTTGTATTCATACGCTATACGGTTAAAAAACTTACTATAAACTACTAGGACAACCTAAAGTGGTTAATTAATGATATATCTATCATTATATTATTCCATTGGATGAACCATATATTTTGAGTAATATTAAATCATTTAATAATATAATATTTGTTTAAAAACACATTTATGTCAATTTTGGAACTATTTATTATTTGGTTTTTTTGAAAGTCAGAACAGCTTGATTACTTCCAAAAAATCATTTAATGAATCATAAAATTTTATATTAATCTATAAAAAAAATTTAATGCATAAAAAGTATCAATTTACATTTAGTTTGATATTTATAATTTTAATTATTTTAATATTTCATTAATTAGGTAATTATTGTATCACTATTCTATCATCAATAAATTTAATTATTTAATGTATAAAAATTATAAATAAATAACCATGATGTAGTAAAATTTTTTATATTTATAATGAATATTTATAGTCTAATTTATCTTATGTATAACCTCATTTTTAAAAATGTTTTAGTTGTGAATATTTGAATTTATAACTTTTAACTCTTCTTTAAATAAAATAATAATAAATGTCCTAATCTAATTCATGTGGAACAAATAGGATCATATTTTATTAATATGGTTGATTTGGGTCCAAAAAACATATCCAATAGAAATTGGACGTGTGTTAGGGTAGATATAGTATCATTTTTACCTTTAATTACCCTATTTACTTTTAACTGTGGTAAATAAAATACAACAGTAACTATTCTCCAAAAATTATTTTCATCTTATTGAACCGCCTATTATTTACTTATGTAAACTATATCTCTCAGATTTTTGAAATTCAATTCACATAAGCGGTGAAATTACATTTTATGCAAAATTGCTAACGTGCCTAGAAGGTGGGTAAAAAATGTTAAAACCCCAAATAAAATTTTATACATCTATTTTTGTTACAAAATGACTGTAATTAATTAAATTTAAATAATATAGGTATTATGTATTTATTTTTACTTAAAATTAATTTAAATTAAATAAGTAATTATTTAAATAAAAAGTTCGTTTTTAAACAACAACCCAATTGTGTTCACTATTCATTAAAAATTGAACGTTTTTAGGAAAATAAAAATATTCACCCTAAGATCATTTTTATATTTGAAATCAAAAAATCATGTCTATTTTACCAAATTGAAAACATATAATTTTCATTACTTAATTTAAAATTAATTCTCTTTGTCAAACCAAAAAGCTAGTTTTTGAGATGTAAAAACTATCAAAAGATTGATATGTGTTTATTTACAATTTAAATGTCAAATTACTTCCAATGAACAAATTTGGATTAAATGATAAAAATTTAATCTAATTATACTTCTAAAAACTTTCAAATTTATAGTTTAACACTCTGAATTATTTTGATTAAAAAATTGTTTTTAATTAAAATTTAGTATCTTTCAGAATTCATCATAATATGAAAGTTATCAGTAAAATACCAAAAATTTATCCAGACTAAATTTTTATGTCCTTATTATAATAAACAATTTAGTTGCCTCATGTTGAATATATAAATGTTTAAATTATTGTATTAGAAAGGGTTCTTCATTAAAAGAAGGAAAAACTTCATTTTTTGAAAAATACTTCCTTTATCTGAAAAATTGAATTTGTCCTTATATTATGACTATGAAACACAAAAGATGAATGTTAAAATTATATGGGATATATATTAAATTGAAAATGTGGTTATTAATATTCATAACCACCTTTTAAATGTCTATTTTGATAGGTTGTGGTGTGTTTGAACTCAGTGTTGTGCACATCAAACGCTATTGTATTATTCAATGAGAAGCCAATTGTGGATGCTTGGGGTGTTACATTATTCCCTCTTCAATAAATTGAATTCTCACAATTTGAAAATTTTCTTCGGAAATAAAAGGTAAAAAAATAGAAAATTCCTTTATTGAGAACCCACATCGGAAATAGGGTTAATAATTTTTAGTCTTAATCAGAGGTGAAGAGAAATGAAAAAGTCACCACAAAATTAGGATTTATAAAAGGCGAACATTGGTTGAAATTATAATTAGTGGAAAATGGAAATATTTATAAGGAGTTGTTGAGGTTATCCATTATAAACAAGTGAATGGAAAATTGAGGGGCCCAAATCCCTAAATCTATGATGAATAACGTAAGGTAATAGGACATCATATTTTGGGGTTTATGATCCTTTACCAAAAGTTTAAGAATTAATTTCTTCATAGAATGAAATAATACATAATAAGTAGAGTTCTATCCTTTAACTAATTTCTACCACAAACTCATCTTTCACTCCAAACGATGAGTATTCAAGAAGACTTGGTTACACCTGATGCAATGGAATCAACTTAAAGAGAATCATATAACCAAAAATTGATGAACTATATATTTCCCTTAACATTAGTGATTAACAAAAAAATAAAATGGTTAGTATAAGATCTGATGATCCCCAAAAAAGGATAATCCATTAGAAATAAAAATAATAATCTTAATTTTTAAAATTAGTCCAACAATACCCAAAGATCAATAAATACCATTCAATAAGAAATTAGCCTTAAAATAATTCAATATAATCCAAACTATGAATGAAACCTAAAACTCTGAATAATTTTATTACGTAGCCTTCCACGTTAAATTGTATCTCTAAATAACATCGACTACTTATAAAGTCACATACTTAAAAGTAATTAACTTAATCAAATATTATTTATGGTAGGTTAATAATTTTCATAAATAACCTAAAGTTCTATAAGTCCAAAATAAAAACATAGATAAAAATAAACCATTACTCCTCAAATGAAATCCCATTATTTTCTATTTTCCTTAGGCATATAGTGTTCCTAAGCGAGCAAATGTCTTTCAAAATAACATTTATCACTTAATCCCCAAATAATTTTCCTATACAAAGGATATGTATCTGAAAAACATAAGATCCCAAATAAACTTATTAATGATCAATAAAATCATTTAACTAAAAATAATTAGTCAAACTAACTAGGGACTTCACATAGTCCAGTGGTAGGCGATAAATCCCAGTCGCACTTTGGTTATGGGTTCGATTCCTAAAGCTTTGTCCAACATGATAGGTTGTCAAATGGTCTGTGTGTTTCCCTTTTTCAAATACAATATTTTATAACATTCACAAAATGAGTGGAACATTTTGGGATATACCTAACACTAATAGGGGAGGTGAATCAGTGATGAGGACTTTATAAAACTATTTCAACTTTTTATCCCTGTACCTCGTGACCTGTTAGGATCTTGATTATCAAATTATCTTTTCCCTGTCGCATGCAATGATAGAAAGTAGTAATAATATGCACAAGATATTTTTACAATGTTCACCACTCAATAATAGAAGTTATGTCCTTTCCATGACTGGGTATGACCAGTGCCTGGATTCTCCACTATAATGTGATATTTTTTTACAATGGAGTGTCTAGTAAAACAATAATCTTGCTAGTTTGAGTCACTACGCATTATAGGGGGGAGGAAAACAATCCTCTTCCCTAAACCAGTGATAGTCTAGTACAACATGCAGCCTTTAGATATTACTTTAGACTTCCTATAGAGACAGTCTTCTTCTTTATTCATAAGGTAGGTTCTGTTCTTGGTCTTCTTTAGTGCTCTTCATTTTATTACATTCAAACTAGTAGGTAAGAAATTCATCCTTATTCTTTTTTCTTCTTCTCTAGTGCAACACCAACTCCACATGACCTCTTCTTTATTTATCTAGAATCACGAACACCAATGTGATTATTCAAACACTGAGGATCCACTCACATAGCATCATCTAAATTAAACTACCTTGAATAATTGTTAGTCTTTAGTTGGGAAAACACTATTCTTCTTATTGCCTTCTCTCTTCTTCCTTCATACAGATATTAATTTAGTTGCATGTCTAGTTGTTTTTTCACATTGCTAATCACATCGACAGTGTTGAACACCAGTCCTATGAGTTTGGTTATACTTCTCTTTGTGATACTGAATGGTTCATTATACTTTCTTTTAAACAAAGTCACCTCGAGAGTTTTATGTACCTGTTGAAGGCCAACAGTACACCAGTATTTTGTGCGCCCTCTTTTGGGTGACTTTCACGCAACATTAATGACTTGTGCACAACATTATAATTTTGTCACAGAAGACCTTTTTCTCGCAACTTCAATATTGTGTGAAACCCTCATCTTGTGTGCAAATATCATTTATTGCCCGCAACTGTTACTTCTTTCATGAAACTTCCATTGCGTATATTTCTTATACGCTTTAGAGCTCATATTTTTTCTAAGTGTTGAGCCTTAAAAATTTTAGGGGGTTACCTTTTATTTATAGACCTCATCGACCACAACACGCAAAAACCCAGATGTGTCGTTCATGATCCTAACACGTCCCAAAAAACCCCATTTCACGATGCCTTGGGCACGGAAGTCTCTTTCCATCCAAACTCATATTTTGTGCAATTCTTTGAATCTTTCTCACACTTCTTGCCTTTTACATTTTTTTTAGTTTGGACCTCAAATCATGCCTTGTGCGCAAGATTCCAAACTCCCTTCAATCTTGCATGCAAAAACCAATCTTGCACACAAAACCAAATCATTCGCACAAGCACCTCCTTTTCCATATTTTTTTGTTCGAGTCATGGAACTCCACATGCACACAACATTCCAATACATCTTCAAACATGTGTTCAACATCCTTTTCCAAAAACACATTTCTTCAACTCCCAATTTTCAGGCCATAAAATATTAAAAAAACTAGAAAACGACACCACCTTAAACTATTCTTTTGTGATTCCTCCAGATTATCTATTAATTTTTCATTTATCTCTTCAGTATATCCAATAAATATTCTTTAGATTTCATCACGAAATCCACTCTCATAATATGTATCCTTTGATCGAACAACTTTAGCTTCCTCATATTATTAATGGAATGTACTAAAACTTCCCAGTCTTTCACTGGAATATTTCCTTCCAATCAAAGCTAAATATGACTAGAAGCACATTTAATCCCCCTTTCCTTCATAATGATTTCATCACATGTTCTCCTAAATTATGATATTTGTGAATAAAAAACAACATAGAATAGTTTGATTTTGATACAATGTAAAATGCATGGATTACTCAGAATTCCAATCCCTTGCACATTCTATCATCTTATTCTTCAACCATAATTATACACCTCATGAAAATCATATGATTCTATTCTTCAAGTAAGATCTTGAATGGTTCTTATGAAATTATGAAGAATTTCATGGTCTTCTTAAAATCCTCATTCTTCTTAAATCATCTTATGATGGATGGTACCTCACAATTTTTCATTATTGTAAACAATGTGTCAGCTTTGACACAAGTTATTTGAACTTAGGATCAGTTAAACAATCATCTGAATTTACTTCATGGATAATTATCCATGCATGCCATCCAATGCTATGATTGCATTAAAATTCTCCAGGAATCCTCACATCACCCAATCTTGATTAACTTTGGAGTCCTTGTTCATCTCCTTCTTCATTTTGACCAACATTGACAACTGTTGACAATAAATAAAATCTTTATACAAAATGTGGTCCCAATACAAATTGATATAAATTCCTCAAAATAACCATAACATAATTTTACTACAAATTTTATCTCATACATCACAATTTGATCCAAAAATTTAATAACATGAAATTGCCTGAAATTAAATGATCATAAAAACCAAAATGGTTATTTATAACAATATCCACAATAGAAAAGATAATTCCTCCTCAAATATAATTTTCACATAACAAACTATAGGGTTACACATACAAGATAACATTCTTCAAAAGTAATACCATAAAAAAAGAGCATTGATACTGTTAAACATTTCTACATACATTTATTTCCACATAGGTTCTTCTATGACCATGAGTTTATCCTATATAATAGGGAATTTACTCATTTAATGCCCTGGTCCCCTACATTTACCGCAACTGACTGTAAATGGATTCTTGGGATCATTTTTATTTTTTTTCCATAGTTTTATTCATTTTTACTCAGCAATTCTATACTTTATGTCTTTCTTTCCCACAAATAAATCATTTCTTTGATCCATTGAGACACTTTACTAGGTGTCCCCTTCCACATTTTCTGCATAATAGATGTTGAGTTTTCTTTTCTCCACGGTCTCCACTAATGGATCACTTATCATTCATCACCTTTCACATCTTTGTTGAGTCTAAGAGTTGGTTTATATATATATTGTTGATCATATTTTTTGAAAACCGATTCGGCATGAACATGATATCCTTTACGACAATCAATATTCAATTTCATAACTGATTTCCACCACTGTTCCATCCTTATACATTATGTTCCATGTTACTATGACTTCCTTGGAATTTTTCCTTTAACTAAAACCAGAATGCATTGTTTGAGTAACAATAGTCATAAAATCATTTAGAGAATATCATGCCACCTTATTTAAAATCATAAACACCTTAGGATTAACCAAAGTAATTTATTTTCATCTTATATTAAAATCCATAGAATTGGATTGTAATGAAAATGTGAATAATACTAAGCTTATCCCCTAGGAGTGTCGTAACCGAAAGTGCAGTAAGGACCATTGTCATTCACCAGTTTCCGTTCGAGTCTAGCTCAAAGCGGGGTTTTCGGGTTTTACACCAAGGTACATATGTGCCAGAGCCGCCTCTATATACTCAAATCCAGACAGAGATGTATTTCTTAGAAAACATACAAAATATTTACATTACCAAAAATTTTGGATGTTCATCAATACTAATCCCCAAATTCTATCTTAGGGCAATGATCTCTAATTAAAGTTTTTCTAAATCTATTTCCCATGATTTGTACTAAAATTCCTTTGATACCAACTATAATTCTGCAACCCTAGTTATCCAGAGTCAGTGCATTATTACATAACATTAGCATGATCTCAAGTGATAATGTCTCGAAAGACCGATTAGTTTAGAAACCTTGGAATTACTAGATACATACATAAATTTTACGTTACATCATGAAATAAATAAAAATAAAATTTGGACCCTTTTAAATACACTCATATCCATTGGCCTATCCCTGTAAGTTAAACACGATATACATCTTCAAATCCTGGGAAAAGAAAACATATGAAAGGGGTGATCTCATATTCTTAGTATGGATAACAATAAAGTGTGAACTATCATAAAAAATCAAAAACATTTAAGGAAATTTATAAGACTAAAACTCAAGACTTTTAATATAAAATTCAGTTTAATATAGAAAAGATAAATAGAATATTTCCATCTAATTATTTATATGGAAATTATACTAGTCGAATAATCAGATGCAATATCCATAACCAATTTCATAATGATAGAATGCATAATTTTTAACATCATAAAAACATAGTCAAAGCCTCGTGCCAAAACTAAAAATAAGATTTTTCAAGGCCATGTTTTAAGACACTAGTTTTTATCATGAGACCTACCGATGCATCAGGAAGCTATAGTGGCCTCCACCCATCACTTACTATGTCCAATTCATTCCTCATATGAATATTTTGAAACATAATCTAAACATTCATATTAAAACTAGTATAGGAAATGTCAATATTGTAACCACATTCCATGAATGGTATAAATATAGCAATTCTGAAGTCAAACATAACTCATTTAATACAATATGGAATATTGTATTAAAATAAATTAAACTCAATCTATAATAATGAAGTATGTTGACACAGATGAAAATAATCATCAAATGTATTTGAGAGATATATCCCCCTTTTTCGTGAAAACATTTAAAAGTGTTACTATTTATTAATAATCCATTTAAATTAGATCTTGAATCCAAGTGTCCCATAACACATTGAAACTTTTAAAAGGAATTTTAATTTCATAACATTAATGTCCATATAAATAAATACTTAAAACCATTTTTAAAACAAGGACATTATTGAGAATGATTTATATGATTAAATTTTTAAAACATTTAAAATGAAATTTTAGTTAGAGTTCCTAAACAAACGATAGATGCTTGAATACAAATTTTTGAGGAAATAAAAAATTTATAATATCATGAGAGTAAATGGATTAATGATATACTATGTAAATGTACAGTATACACACCATATATGAGTGAATTGGTGCATAACAACAAAGGTGTCTCAATGGAATGTAAATTGAGACAAATTTCCTTATAAAACTGTATCTTTAGATTAATGATAAATAAATAAAATAATTATGTGAGAAATATATAAATACACTCAATATAATTGGATATTCAGTGAAAATAAATCATAGGACATTCCCACATATCCTTCGAAAAACAATACCAATGACTTAGATTTTTAACTCAATAAATGGAAATTGAGTTATGATTACCCTTAACAAGTTCATATCAATGACATGAGAATTTATAAATGGAGTTATTATGTGAATAAAATGTATATCCACACAAAGGGGAGTGAAAATTACTATATAAATAATAAATAGTGATTCCACACATAATCTTGAAGTAAAATAATCAATGAAGAATGTGTAAATCCCAATGAGTGGAAATTGAAATTTAAAATTTCCTTTCCGATTTGGTAACTTAAGAAAAATAAACCCCATGATATAAGGATAATTCAATGAAGATATAAATACCAATAAATTAAATTATATTCCATCATAAATACAATAATGGGCAGTACATACACAACTGAAAGAGAATAGTGACAAATATAGCATGAATCTCACGGGAATAAAAAGTGAGATGAAAACCCCTTACCTTGTACATTTACTTTGTATATGGTAGGTTAAAATCCCGTATAATGGTGAAATAATTTTTATTAAATTATACAAGAACCAAATACATAAATATTATACCATATATGTTCTTCTAAAATTTCTTTGTTAAGGACATTTCAGTAGTATCATTTTTTGGGTGTTAACGGATTCATTTTCCATTTCATGTTTTGTTATGTAAGTCATGTTTGTTATGTAAAGGATGTATTTTATATTTATCAATAATGATATTTTGTTATTAAAAATTATTTTTAAATATTTAAATAAAAATTATTCTTGAATGGTTATGATGGGGAATGAATCTTATCATGTTTGTGGAGACAATAATCCTTACGTATGGACGTATGGTGACATTATAATTAATAAGATGGATATAATAATGAATATGGATGTACAATATTTATAATAACATCACAATATTTAGAATGTACTGTAGTTATTATTTTGGTATGGAAACAACAAATGATGAGTAAGTGGAAGAAGAATTGAACTTTGAAAGAGGTGGAGAAATTATTACCTCTTCTCCAGGTTCTTCCTTTTGATTTGATCAAAAGGGTCTTTAGGATTTATTTATGATCAAATTAAGGAACCTAGGTTTAATTATGGGCATTTGGGATGATATTAGACTAGGTTGTTACTGTTCAAATGGATTTTGATGTGGAAAATTAATAGTAGGGGAAGTACCCTTTTATAAGAGTGGTGGGGGTAACTTTAGGAAAACCTTGAAATATTATATAATTATCTATTCATTTTTAGGTTATAATGGCTCCAAATGGATTAATTTCTAGGATAAGGTGGGGTGGGTAAAAATAATATCAAAAAATTGGGTTTTGACAAGTTTAGGTCTCCATATTAACCTTATCATTTATATATAACTCGTAGTTAATTAGTTTATCTTTTACCATGTCTTCTTGTATTCTTACACTATATGGTTAATAAAAATACTATAAACTATAAAGAGAACCATAAGTGGTTCATTAATGATATATATATCATTATATATGTCCTTTGACCTAATCATAGATTTTCAAAATATTATATCATTTAATAATATAAAAAAAATTAAAAAATAATTTCGGTCAATTTTGACTCTATTTAGTATTTGGATTGTGTCAAAGTTATAACAACATGATTATTTCAAAACAATAATTTAGTCAACCCTAACAAGTCATATTAATCTAGGAAATTTTTAGAATGCATCAAAACTATTAGTGTACATTTATTTTGATATTTATAATAACAATTATTTTAATCATTCATTAAAAAGGTAAGTAGTGCATCAACATTGTGTCATAAATAAATTTAATTATTTAATGTTTAAAATTTATAAATAAAATACCATGATATAGGAAATATTCTCATGTTTCTAATGAATATTTATAGTATAATTTATCTTATGTATAACCCTATATTGAAATTTTTTAGTTATTAAATATTGAATTTAACACTTTAAAATCTTCTTAAAAATAATAATAATAAATGTCCTAATCTAATCCATGTGGACCAATGAGGATAATATTTTTTTCTTAAGGCTGATTTTTGGTCCAAAAAAACTTATCCAATAGAATTATATAATGTTCTAGGGAAATTATAATATCATTTTTACCTTTAATTACACTATTTACTTTTAACCATTGTAAATAAAAGTCAAAATTTACTATTCACCAAAAATTATTTCCATCTTATTAAACTACATTTTATTTACTCATGTAAACTATGACTCAAGAATTTTTGAAATTCAATTCACAGAAGCAGAAAAATTATGTTTTATGCAAATTTTCCAATGTTCCTGGAATGTGGCTAAAAACATTAAAAAAATTCAATAAATATTTATACATCAAATTTTATTATAAAATGACTCCAATGAGTTAAATTGAACTAATATAGGTACTATGTATCTATAGAAGAATTTAATTCCATCAAATTGAATATAAAAAATTTAAATTTATTGGATTAGAAAGGGCTCTCCATTAAAATTCTAAAAATCTACATTTTTTTTAAAATACTTCTTTTATATGAAAAATTCAATTTGTCCTTATATTATGTCTAAGAAACACAAAATATGGATGTTAAAATTATAGGGGATATATATAAAATTTAAAATGTTGTTATTACTATTTATAACGTCTTTTTAAATGGCTAGTTCGATAGGTCATGGTGTGGTTGAACTCAGTGTTGCGTATATCGCACACTATTGTATTTTTCAAAGAGAAGTGTACTGTGAAATCTTGGGGAATTCCAATTATTTTCTATAGGATATATGGATATCTATTATATAAATGGGTTATTATAAATGTTATATAGATTAAATCATTGGAATTTATATTTATTATATGGGAAATTATTTTCAATAAAACTATTGTATGACCACACCACTAGTAAAAAACACTTGAATATGGGGATTCTTGTTTGTGGTCATGTGGAAGCCCCAGATCGAGTACTATTTGTGTTATATAAACATAGGCCTCCATGTTAATATGATCATCTCTTCTGAATTAAAAACACATTTTATCTAGTAATATTGACCATTAATGCTACAATTCAAAAGACTAAGAGAAATAATATAAGTGTTATAATTTTTTTAATAATTATGTATTCACTTAATAAATCCAAAAAAGAACATATAAATGGTATACTAACCTTCTATTAAGATAAGGATAAATGTTTTTTTTAATGTCCTTTTAGATGTTAAAAACCCTCTTAATAGGATACGTCAATTGAAATTGATAGATAATATACAGATATATATAATATGTTGTTTTTTAAAATATTATAACATTATAATGAAATTATTGAATTTTATAAATATTAATTTGGGTAAGAAGTTTGATATTGAAATAATAACATTAGAGTATAAAGATAAAACCCACGTAAAGTGAATGGGGGATGTACTACTTCTTTTTCCAAAAAACATTTTCTAGGGGACCATGGAACAAAAATCATTGTCTACGGTGAGGACATGACATTCCAAGAAAATCTAAAAGGTTTAAAATAAGAATATTTTATAAAATCATTAAAAATTGGATGAATTTATGAAATTATTATTTTTATTTATAATAGGGGGAATTTGTAATTGAATTAGATATGTATCTTGGTTAAAATTAATGAATAAAAATATATTTCAAGGTGATGAATTTAAAATGTGGAACTTTTAAAGGATATAAATATCATTTGAAAATTATATTTTTATCACTTAAAAATGCTTCCACCATAAAATTTATATGTTTATACAAATGTATAAAGGAAAAAAATATAGTATTTAATGCATGATATTTTATTTTTCTAAATTTAAAAATAAAATAAATAGTTTCAAAAGTTTATTTTATGTTTTATAATTAATTATTTATATTATTAAGCATTGTTTGTATTGAGAAAACTAGTCTAGGATTTATTTGTCCATTATTTCATAAATATTACATCTAAAAACCACACCTTATTTACCATATAAACATATTATATATTTGAGTTACCTAATTTTAATATTTATTTTATATAGTTAATATATATATATATATATATATTATTTTAAATATTTCAGAGTAGTCTTTTTATTATAGAAATGATCAAGTAAATATTTTAATTAAAATGTTACTCTTCTGATGGCCATGATTCTATTAAAACATGTAGTTTGTATTTATACATTATATCAATTCATCTTATTTCATATATTCATTTTTCACTTGGTGTTCCCTCAATGTTCTAAATATCATTAAATTGGTTAGAATTATAATTCTATAGGTTTTTTCTTTTCATAGTGTTTTTATAGGCTATGTATTCCAAGGATACCACAATGCTATGTATTTTTATGTTGTTAACATTTAATACAATTTTTATAATATTTTTTTGTTTTAATTTTTTAGAATTTAATTCTCATTCATTTATAAATTTTTCTTTTTATGAAATGATATAATGTTTATTTATATTATTTAGTGCATGTGGTGTATTTATAGTATACATTTATATTATTGTTTCATAAAATATAATAGATTTAATAAAATAATAATATTAATAATGGGATAGATAAATATATATATATATATTATTAGATATTAATCTAAATATATTTAAATAAATTTCATCACACATATTTTTTAAGGTATATTTTTTAAAAAAATATTCATTAAAAATATGAGATGTTATATTAAACCACATAAAGAAATTAAACTCATCTAATTCTTGTATATGTAAAATTCCTTTGAATTTTTTATATATTCTATCTAGCCACATTACTAAATCCTAATGACTACATACAGAAATATTATAATAAATTCCTAATATTGCATGACATTAATGCAATAGAAAAGATAACCATATGTGAAGAATTCAATTTTTGGGCAATTTTATGGATTACTTTTCCACCATTATCACATGTATATATATTTTTCTAATATTTAATGTTGAGTTGGAATTGTGGTGTATTTTTTATTTAATTATAATACCTTGATATGCCATTATAATATCTATATTTTTCCCATTGATGGCCCAGTGAAGTTCATCGTCTAGTAGGTGGACTAAATAGTTGTGAATAAATTCTATTATAGCCTCCAATCTAATAGTTTTTTCTAGTGGTCTGTTGTTTCTATGAAAAATGAATATAGTACGGTCTGTTCTACCCCCCATCTAGCATGTTGGGTCGATCAGGTACTCATGGGTGTCACAGGTTGGGAGATATCATTAGGGATATGAAGTCATGTTTCGATAATTAACATTATCTTAATTTAAACCCCCCTCGAACATAAATCAACCATCAATATTTTTGGATCACTCATATTGGGAAATTTAATTCTTTAACCATGATTCTTAGTAGATCAATGATTCATCCATTATAGAGTTTTTTGATCAATATGTGTTTCTTAATATTAGTAATGAATTTCTTTCTTCTTTGGGGTTATCATTTTGAAGGTCTGTCAAAGAAAAATTTATTCACTACATTAGTGTTTTCAAATTAGGATTGGTGACATAGGGGATGTCCTCCCCATTATTTCAATACATTCCTCTTTTTTTCTTGTGGAATCATTTTGTTGAATTTCATTTTGATGTTGATGTCCCAATAGCCCCCTTTATAAATAAATCAATGATTTTATCTCATTTTATATAGGGATGTTTATTCCCTCATATTTGTCTACATATAACTAGTATCAAAATGAATGATCTATGATTTCATAATCATTTTATAAAAGTTTAAAAATATATTTTTTAGTGAATTTATGTGAAAACTATTTTTAATGGAATATGATATTTTATTGTAAATTGGAATGATTAATTTGTTTTTGATAAGGTTATGATAATTATTTCATAAATATGGTTCCAAAATATCAGGTTGGTTTTAATATTTTTAAGATGATTTCTTGAAAACATGAATTCATTAATGTGAAATTATTTATAAAGGGATCTATAAATGAATTTAAATTTTTTGAAAGTCATTTAAATTTGAGAGGAATGTGAAAATTAACTATTTAGATATAAAATGATATTCTAGAAAATATAATTCCCATAGGAAAATCTAATTTATGTGTAATTTAAAGAATTTATTATTTTAATTAATTATATGGGAACATCCTTTTGAGGGTGATCAATTGAATTTAATTGAATTGAATTGAATTGATATTCTAAAAAAGGGGGAATCTTACTATTTGGGTGATTTGAGGACTGATAAATTCTTATTATTAATTTTAAAGAATTATGATATGATTAAAAATATGGTATGTTACTATTTTTATTATGCTCACCTACTACTAAATTTCATTAGAGGACATGTGTTGCAAGGTGATAATTCATTGAACCTATGAGCACTATTTTTCTTATTATTCTTTGTCTAGTTACCTTAAGTGGAACTTAATTCAACCTAAGGGATTTCCCCTCAACTAGAATAGAATGTGGTAAAATGATGAATTTTTGTTTGAGGTATATTGATGTATTGTTTGAATACTTATAACTAATCACTATATCATCGATCATCATGTTGTATTTGTTCTAGATAGATTCCCTCTAACATTATTAGACTCTATAATGATATTTTTTAAATATTTGATAAAGAATTTTTATTTGTAAAATGATGGGATGATACCGTATTTTATATTATTATATTCTAATACTATTTCAAAAAAACATTATGTATGTTAGGATATTATAATTTTTTTGTCTTTATAAAAAGCAGTGGTTTTTTGAAAAAATAATTAATGGAAAATGTTAGATATATTTTATATTAAATATGAGAATATACAAACTATTTTTTATAATTATATTCATTCCACCATGATATATATTCTCATATAATTTTTTTATTTTGATCAGTAGGTGGAATCCTACTAGGATTTTGTCTACTGCCTGTATACATTACATTTTTAGTGGGTTTCTCGGTGGAGTTGATAATGTAATATATTTTTATTTATGATTTGGTGGAGGTGACTTTTGAATGTCTATAATTTAAAATAAATATGTTATTTATTATTATATATTTCATAATTGCTTATTGTAATAACCATAGATATTATTTATAGTCAATTAAGCTACTGTTCTATCTTAATATGTTGAATATCTAATTTTATGCCTTGATGGGATTTTATTATTTTTAATTTTGTATATGATATTTCTATTAAAAATATATTACTATATATTCATTCTGATTCATGATATCATTTCACTAGACTATGGGGATCAGTAACACCTTTTATACTAGTGGAAGATTATTTTAGTTGTGCGTTTAGATGCTATCTTGGCTTGGTTTATTGCAATTATCATTAGAGATATGTTATTTCTTAAGGCAATGAGATTTCAAGTAGATTGGATAATGGACTATCAAAATTCATGTATTTTTTCATGACAGCGTGTTTGATCACCACTCATAAGAGTTGATCAACATATTACCAGGGTTTTCTAGGATGAGTATGTCTCATTATCTAGCTCAGACCATAATTTTTTTGAGTCTTTTAATATTTTGAGTATATTTTTTGATAATACAAAGGTAATAGATGACAATTATAGGCCATTTGATTTCTATAAATGGTTGGGAAAACTGTGCTTCGGCCATGAATCTATTTTTGGTTTACTTTTTTGGACTTCACTCGATATGCACAAGGTCTACGAGGTCATGTTTTCAACCCATGTGTAGATGATATTTCATGACATTTCAATGTTTTAATTTTAAATAAATGGTTTCCTTATAAATTCAATTATTCCTAGTTTATTTTAAATTTAGGTGGTTATTAATGAAGATTTATTAGTTTTATGGTTTTTTATGTTAATCCTTTAAAAAATTAAACTAACATTATTTGGAAATGTTTTCTTAATATACTGGAATATTAAAAAATTTCTTAATCATTTTCACTTGTTTAAAAACTTATTTTTTTTAAATGTTTCATTCACTATTAATATATATTAAATTAAAAAAAATTCATTTAATAGTGCCTTTTTAATGTTTGAAATTAATATTTTAATATTATATTTCAAAACATTGTGTTGAAGGATTTGGGGTAAGTTAAAAGTATTAATTATTTTTAACATTTTCTAGTGATGTTATTATGTGTAATGGGATCCATTCAATGATTTTTTTTGAAATTTTTTAATTTGGAATATAAAATATTTAAATGATAATGTCATTTTCTTTAATAATCATCATGGCTGAGAAAACATTTTCTTTTATAGTGGAGTTTATTTTTTGTATTGAATTTTGGTAAACCTTCCCTATAAGAAAAGGTATTTGTTATATAGTAAGAAGCTTAGACATATGATTTTGGTTTCGTTCTTATCATGTTGTTTCTTGATTGGTTTAGAATGGAGTGTTAATTAGGTACACTAATTTTGTTTCTAACATTCATTATTTGACCTCTTCCAATTGTATTGGTGGGTTTCTTCTTCCTGTTTCTATAGTTCTTCACCATTTAGATTCATCAGACCCTTTGGATTATCAATATTTTCTTGGGATGTTTTTTTGTCAGCTATAACCTTAGAGAACTATGTCCTTCTTATCATGTCCTAGCATGTGGATTATGGTGGATGGTATCAGATCATTAACTTTCTCACTTATTTGGTCAATGGGATTATGCACAAGTGCAGACATAGATAAAGATTGTTGAGGAGATCTTAATCTAACTGGAACCTCAAGAATCACTAAATATAAGGTTTTAAACCTATATGATGGTGGATCTAGGATGGAAGGTTATGAAACATACTACATGAGATATTCTATAGAGGAACCGTTCTTGGAATTCATTCAACGTGATATTCAACTGGGATTCATTTCTAATTCTGTGTGGGTATCGAAGGTTATGTGATTTTATGTTCGGTAGTAATGAGATGAAACAATATATGTGTATATTATTCAATTTATAGAGATGGTATCATATCCCACCACAAGTGGATATGGATAACTATGCATTAGATTAGGGTATTTTAGATTGTGTTCATCTGGATCTATTACAATATGTGTTTTCTATTGGAGATGGATCTTATGAAATGTTATTGTTGTGTTCTACCAAGGATGATGTATATTAGGGAAGAGAAAAAAATTAATTGGGAATTTCTCATATTCCAGTGTGTGATAGGGGATGCTCTAGTAAGGGTAAAATGAAGTGTATGAAGACAGAGACAATGAGTAGTGTCATTATAAGTACATTGTGTGTATTATAACTATACTCCTCTAGAATGAAGAACTTGGATTTCTTCCATTAAAAAATTAATGTCACATAAATAATTCATAAATGAATCCTGTTAAATTATATAGTTCATGTGGCCTTCTAAATTATGTTTAGGGATTCCTCTTGGGATTCTCTGCATCTCAAAATTGTGAAGGATAATCAAATTTTAAGGAATATACAGGACAAAAAATCATTTATTCCTATTGGGTGTAATAAATTGCCCAAAAAGGGAGGTATAATCATATAGTGGATGTTCTATAAGATTTTTTTGATGTTGGTTTAATTTATTGACCATCTTATTAGAATACCATACATTAATGCCTTCCATGACTTACTAATTTTAGTCTTCTAGGCCTTTTCACATCATGTGTTGTCCTTCTTGTTACCCTAGCATCTTGATTGTTATGTTTTGTGTTTTTCTTTCCCATTGATGAATTATTCTGTAGGCATACACGAATCAAGTACTACAATATTTAATGCTTATCACATTTTTTTCAATCTTATTTTGGATTACATTAAATATATATGGTTCAATATGAGGGAAATTAAATATGATATGGATATCACCAATATATAATTTCTTATCATGAAAGTTCCTTCTTTCTCTTCCATTGGAATTATTGTTTCTTGATGTTGATGACTCGATGATGGTATTTTTGGATATCTATTATTCTTAAAAACAAGTCACTATGTAATGATTAATTTTTATATCTATTTAAGTGATCCAAGTATAAGTTTCTCATTTGTATGAGCATGGGTTATTTGGAGATGATCTATGTGTGTTCACTTTCTTTAGTGATATTTTAACTATCCCCTTTGGGATGGTGGTTTTTTGGAGATTCATTCAACTTTATGATTTCAATCATATTCTTCACTAATCATTATATAGAACATAGGTTGGGTCCTAGGTTCATGTATATTCTTATTCATAAGAAATCATAGGTAGGCATGTAGTGACAGAGATGTAGTTTTGATAATGATTTGATGTTTTGATTGTAATTATAGAAAACTGGTGGTCCAGTAAAATGGTCTCAGGTTTCCCTCTCTTGATATAAGGACATACGATATAACTATCGATGAGTAATTTATTTTCATTATGAGTTTTCAAATGTTCTCTTTTGTTATCGTGATTGTTTTTTTTTCTTTTCCTAAGGTTGTACTATTTTATGTTTCATTATTACAATATAGTATCTAAGGGTTTACTGTTATATTTCATTATATGTTTCTTCTAGATTATTGGTTCGATTGTCTTTGTTTATTAGTTAATTGTTTTCTAGTTTATGATTTTTATTATATGAGTGGGTCATAATAGAAGAATTTAATATCATCCCCTTAACCATTTTTCTGGTTTTATTGGGAATCCATGTGTTCATGTAAACTCATAGTGATTTTATAGATAAAAGGATCCAGTTTTATGGTGTATATTAGGTTTTATATCAATTTTATTATTCGTCAACCAATTTCCTTGTTGAAATCTATTAAAAAATTATTTTGGTTGGGAGAGTTGTTGCATCACGTTTTTTTCCTTTTTCATATTATGTAATTCCCTTTCCCCATGTTTTTTGGATTATTCTAAATTATAATGTTTATTAGGTTTGTTTATGGACATTCGTTATTGGTGTGGAATTTATGTTATAGCTAAAATAGCTAAATAGGGAAATCATCCAATTAATTGACCACAATGTATTGATATAATTTTGATGTTTCCACTGGATAGCTAGTGGTCTACACTGATCAGATTATATATTCCATCCATATACTATTATTTTCAGATAGGTTTCTTAATCATCTCCCTTTGAAATTGAATCTACGATTTTTTGTACTTTCATCTCAAGATTTTTCATCCTTTGAATATTTTTAATTATAATTATTGTATATATAATGGATATATTTTATAATTGTATTTTAATGAATGTGTAGAAATATTATTTTATATTAATTGATGTGGAATATATTTTTAAAATAATAAGATCTTATTTTAGGAATTATAATTACAGTTTTGTTCTTAATAATTCTAGTTGAGATGTTTATGATAATGGTTTGTGAAATTAATAGGAAAGTATGGTTTTAAAAGATCAATGGATTACACATGTGTTAATTTGGTGTTTTGGAAAGATAAATTTATTAAATTTAAAAGATATATATTATTTTTAAAATATCTTTTTATTGTTTTAACGACATTTTAATCTGAGTTAGAAGTGAAGAGGATTTATTTAAATTTTAAATGAACTATTAGAAAATGAAAACCCCATAGGAAATTACTCTTGTGTGTAACAAAAATTATGAATGATTAATATAAACTAAATGATTGGCCTATTTTAAGGTGATGAATTAAATTGAATTAAATTGATTTTATATGAAAAATAATGTTGAATGTTATTATGTGGGTGTTCAGGGGTGTGAGAAATATTTTTATTCATTTTAAAATGGAAGGAAACTACATAACATATTATATGATATTTTTTCTAAATTTATCACCTTTATTTGAATGTTATGGGAAGTCCTAGGTTTTTTGAAGGTATTTTTACATGCATATTTTAACAATTATAATAATATGATATTTTTAGTGGTCTTAGGTGGGACATAGGATGACCTATGGGATTTCCCCTCAGGTAGATCGTGATAGGGTAAAACTGAGAATTTGGGATGTGATTGACTAATGTGTCTAAAAAATACATTTTTATTAACATTAATTCACTGATGAACATGTTTAATTTTTTCAATATTATTTCCCATTTCATACATTTATACAATGTGATGATGTTTTGTTAATAATTTCAATAGTATGATTTTTCAGAAAATGTTGGAATGATATATTATTTTTTATAATTCTCATTGAAATATATTTTAAACTATGATTTATGAATTTTTTAATATGAGAAAAATAAATTGTAGTGTTTTATGTAAAATTCACTTGTTTTGTTAAAGTTATTGTTATGATTGACAATATTTAATACTTTTTCATAAAAAACATGGAAATTCATTTTTATCCTTATATTTGAAAATACATTATATAGTTTCTCCTCTAATGATATACTGATTTAGTTGATGGGTGGTGACCTATTTAGATTTTAGATCATAACTACTTAAATTATATCTTTTTCATGTTTCTTGGTGTACTGGTAATTATTGTATCATTTTGTTTAAGGATTGGGATATGTGCTTGTGGTTTTTCCTTAGTTGCATATAGAGATGTAGTTTTCTTGGTAAGTTCTTCTTTGTTTTTAGTTGAATAAGAAAAACCATGTTTCATATTTAGTATGATACTATTTTATAATTCTCTTTTTGATAACTCACATTGAATTTTTGGGATGTTTTGGCCACATTTTAACTATATGTTTTTTAGGTAGAAATTGTTTTCATTTCATTTGAATTGATGTGTGGTTCTTTTTCTCTAGACCATGGGGATTCAGAACTACTCCCTTCATGCAAGTGAGTGATTCTTTTTATTTTTTATTCAAATGGTAACATTAGTTGGTTCATTATAATATATTATTACAATAGTTCTACAACTAAATGTTCCTGGAAAGTAAAGGGTAATTTCTTGAAATAAAATTTCACAATGTTTTTATATCATAATATCCCTAAAATATTAAATCTCAACATCAGAACCAAATTATAAAGCCCAATAACTATTAATGTAGATATAGTGTACGGTATATATACTATTTATATGTAATAAAAATATTTTTTACAACGAACCCTTCCTATTTTTCTACTTTTTGTGTATTTTGGAACATGGATCATATTAAATCATCATTCTATCTAATACTAGAAAACATTAACAAAACCCCTCATTTTAAACCCTAATATGATAGAGTAGTCCTTTTTAATATAAGTGATCACATGGAAACATTCAGTAATGAAAGAAAAAGATAAAATATTGGAAACTAGAATGAAATGGAATCTGGGTAAATACAATTTATGGGGGATACCATTATATAAATTTATATCCTATTAAAAACATGTTATTGACACCATTCATTGTATAATTACAATACATATGAATATGGAATACCATTATAATTTCAATTGATTAATTTTATCGTAAGAGAATCATGATACATAATAATGTAACATGGAATAAAAAGGAAATATTTTACCACTAAATTATCACAAAAAGAGATAACAACAAGTCAAGGATTACTATAAAGATATTATAACATAATATAAAAGTAAAACAACATCATTATCATGAATAACATTAAAAAGAAAGGAAACTTCAGTATTTTTATTCAGAATATAACACCCATAGTTTTTATGAATTTTTTAAATAATAATTTATATTTAATTGATATTTTTTTCAACATGCAACTCAATGTTAAATTTCTGTTACACACAACACTAGGATACCCGGTGATACAAATGATACATAATTTTAACAAAACAATAATATATTATTCAAATTATTAAAATGTTACCGTTATAAACTATCCATTAAAACTATAGGTGTGAAGGGTAATAAATAAATTTAAACTAATTTGGTTTTATATAAATAAAATAATTGGTTAAAAATAATTATTGTTTGTTATAGTCTTTATATGTTTTGAAAAATAAATTTTATAAAAATAAAATGAATTATATTTATTTTTATTATTTAAAATTAAATTAATTTTTCTTACTTGTAAGAAAAAAATATGATAAAATAAATATATTTTTTTAAATAATAATTTCAAAATTAACATATAGTGATTATTTTTGGATTTTTAAGAAATGATTAATTTTTTATGTATAGTGAAAATTACTAAATTTTAATTGAAAACTCCATTTATTTTTAATTTAATAATAGTGTAAAAATATTTTTTAAATTGTTATTAATGTAAAATTAGATTTATTGTACATAAATTAATAAAATATAATTAATTATAATCAATTGCATATTAAATTTTGTTATCAAAACTATGTAATCATTTGAACATTTCACTTGGAAAACCCACCTTCTCCTCTGGAATACTATATTATTTTTAAATTAATATTTTCTACTTCTATGAATGGAATTTGGAAAATGGATTACATATTTGTAATTCTAATATTATATATTATCATATAATGTTATGAAAACTTTTCTAAATAATGATTTTTGAAAATAGTTAATATTATTGTTTAGTGATTATTGTTAAAATAGGTCTTCATTCATTACATGTGTTTGTATTAAAATAAATTTTATATAATGATATTATTTTTATGTAATGATTTTTATTTCATATCCATAATGTGTTGGGATAAATTATACAATAAAATTCATCTTATATTTATTATTAAGGTAAAAACAACCTAGGTAAATAAAATGATACATGTTAACATGGTAAAAAAACTAAATGGGTAAAATTGATTAAGCTTATTTTCTATAGAATGACATGATAAAAAATGATTTCATTTTTTGTAGTGGATTTATAAAAAAAATTAAATTTATCTAATATTTAATATATTTAAGAGGCATTTTAATTGATAATTACCTCAAAATAGTAAATACTTTAGGGTATTCACAAAAATTCCACCACACCTCAACTATAAAAAGGAAGTCACTCCTCACTTATTCATAAATTTAAAGCAATTTTTTTTTTGACCAATCCATACCCAAATAACTTAACAAATTTCCATACATTAATTTGATAATCCTACATTAATCCATCCTAGGAAGGATTTTGGTAAAAACATAAGGAGTATACCCAATGAGGAAGTAACATTCATCGATGAACCATTTTTTTCTTCCTCATCATCCTTAAATTATTATTATACCATGATGATATAATAACCTCTATATCATACATATAATAATATAGTTTAATTTAATTTATTGTCCTTAAACATTTTTTATTTTAATCAAATGCCTTATGAAATCATTTTTTCTGTTTACGGAGGACTACCACCCTACAAATAGATTCCATTTGTTTTTCATTGCCACATATGACGACTAGAAATAATGGTGGAGTTGTTATTTATACATGATATTTAGTATTTTAAATTATTTTATAACTATTATCCCTCACATACCTTTACACTATCAATATTTTGGGAATACGGTAATGTGGATCATGTTTAAAATGTACTACCACCTCACGAAGTGCTATGATTTGTTCACGCTTTACATGAAATGTATTAATGATGGTTTTTGTAATAATATGATAAATATATGAGATAATAAGGATATTTTAATGATAAAATATAACATTTAATTATTCTTATTTATGTCTTAAGATACAATGGAAACTTCATTCAAGCATACTTACAACATATTGTATCCATGAATAGTGTATTTCATCATTTACACTAAATTCTACGAACTACTATAAGTAACTATATATAGATTATATATGATATTTATATCATGGTTAAAAAAATTTATATTATTAAACCATTATCAATGTAATATGACATATATAACTTGTTAAAACATACAGGAAAAATAAAGAAGGTATTTTCCAAAAAGTAACATTAAATAGAATTATAAATAAACAATTATTAAAAGGAAATAAGAAAATATTATATGGTATGTTATATAAAAATATGATTCATTAATATATTTGCAATAAAATAATATTTTTTATAAAGGAGGCTTGAATAAGTACGAATGAATTCAAGACTTATAGTAAGGGTTTTATGTTATATTCTTAACATCAATCAGGATTGTTTATAATAAAGTTTCCAATGTCAAAATCATAGTATTTACCTCTCAAGAATTATAAATAAATATATAATCACATTTTAATAATGATATATTCAATAAATTCTACTATTTCCACTCTTTATAAATTAATTAATTATGAATTATTTAAGTAAAACCCATCATTATTTCTATCCTTGTTCATAAAATCCATTTACATCTGAAACAATTAACTCTAAATTTTTTTGGAAATATTCACAAAATGATGTACTTTGAAATTTATACCCATTTATGACTTCTAACAAAAATAGAGGATTATTCATGTAATTTTCCAGACAATCCATGTTTAGCATTAACTAAAAATGGGAAAGGAATATTTATTTAAACTTATATCTCATGATAAAAATAATCTAGTGTCATGAACAATCATTTCATAAGAATATACATTATAATTTTTATGGTGATCTTCAAATAAATAGGTTTTAAATTTTTTATTAAAATGATCTTTTCCTCGCTATTTTTTTAAAATGACCATTAAAAATTATTCTCCATATAATATGTCATACTTTATCATAACTTTTTCATTTCTAGGGATATGAACCAAGGATAAAACTATTAAACTTACAATAAATTATTTAGGATTATTAGGGAATCATTTTTATGAAAACCATTTCCCGTACATGGATTAATACCCTGAGTAAATTCTTATAAAAAAGGATTTATTTCACTAGTTATTATATGATGATATGATTTTGAATCCTGTCTCTTTCCCACTGGTTATGATTTGATGATATGTTAATGATACCCATTTAATTTCATGTCTTATGATATTTTTAATTTTTATGATATATATAATATATAAATATGGTTTAATTATGTTATATGGAACATATATCTTCCTCTAATGCATTGGGTAAATATTTATCTCTCATAAGATGGAGAAGATTGGAATTTGGAGTGAACCAAACATAGAGTGGGACAGCGTGCCCTATGATATTCTTTGGAGTGAACCATGAATAATATTATGGTCTCTATAGTGAACCCATTCTAATATAATTCTCTTCATAGTGAGACATGGATTATATTGAAAATATTTTTGATGCTTTTTTGTACATGAAAAATTCAATTTGATGCCAATGTTAAAGTCTCATGGATCATGTTCATTTATTTCCTTGTGATTCATGTATTATGAGAAACAAATATTAATTTAATGAATCATGTTTGTGGTGCTTGATATACAGGTTATAGTTCTATAATTTTATTCTCATGTACCCAGACACTTATATTCATGTTATAATTATGTATATCCCTTTTTTCACTTAATAAGAATCCAAGATCACCCTTACATATGTTTCCCTTACCTGTGTTATGAAAACGCTAATTTTATATGGTATATATAATAATATTAAATTTTATGAAGAATGTATTTGAATTTGATGTAGCTCACTTGTGGACCATTGCTTATGTTTCTGTGATTTCGAAGGCACTGAACTATAACAGTCCTTGGGCATGTGTTTGTACAATGTAATTAATATTCATAAAAATTATGTACTATCTATGTATGATATGTTAAGTTTTTTATAGTTTGTATCTCATGATAGTATTATTTATCCTTTGAAAACAAGGATGATAAAACCGCAGTGACATCCCAAAGGACAATGATGGTGATATTTCATTGGAGGAGTAAAACTACAGGAAAATTTCATTGAATTTTTATAATGGTTATAGTGAGTGGTTTCTAAGAAATTACATCACATTCTAGATACTACAAATTTATTAGGCTCGATAATAGAGGTACTTATGGGTAATAACCTTAAAAAGGGAATATTGAGGAGGCCTCGTTCATCACTGAGTGCATGAAAACAAAACATTCTGAACAACATGTATGACACTACCAAGAGATATGCTTAGGATATTTACCAACTCTTTATGTAACATAATTAAGGATTTAAATTTAATTAGAATATTAATGAACTAGGATAAAAAATATTTTAACAGATAAATAAGTAGGTGTCATTATTTATACATCCTATAAGTAAATTTAAATTAATATGTGGTTTCCCACTATGTTTATTTTTTATTTCAATGTGTTTTTTGTTTTTTTCAATAGATATAACCCAAATTAACCACATAAATATTGAGTGTGATGGAAAATGCAATGATTTTATTTATGAGAATCCAATTGTTTTGGAAGATTGAAGATAAAATATTATTTCTATACTCATACAAAATTCCCAATATATGAGTCATGATGGACTTCCAATTGAACAAATGAGAGAAAAAAATATGTTGAGTCCTTTATAAGGAAATTCCCCATATCCATCAATGTTTCCATTGATAAATTCATTATGAAGAACTAGATCAGTACCACTAAATATATATTTCCAATTATCCAGTGCTTAGAAAATGAAATATTCATTCATTATGTCGACCAATTGAAATGTGAAGCATATCAATGGTTGAATCTTACTAGTATAATGAGGAAACAATATGAAATCAAATCCATGGATGGGGATGAGTTCAAGAAATTATTTTTAAATAATCAAATTCCTTATATTCATCATATGATGATTGAGATGTTTTTTATTGTGTTAAATAAAAAAAATGAGTCCATTGGTATATGTAAAGAAAATTTTAAAAGACTTTTGAGTAATGATTATGATATTATTATCCAACCAAAAAATAACTATGATCAATTCTATAGTGGCTTTAAAATGTGCCTATAAATAGAGATACCCATAGGATACCTCAGAAGACATAAATATATTTTTCTTTGTGCTATCAAGTTGTAAATGGTATTTTGAGTTATATATGAATCTCATGGTATGGAGAACAGTAAGAAATTGAATTCAATTGAAAATAAAAAAAACATAGAGAGAAGAAGATAATATTTCCTTCATGATCAAGCATTCAGAGGAATAATGGATGAAATTATACTAATGGGTCTTATATAATTTTTAATTGTGTAAGGTGTGGTTATTGAGGAATTTATTACCAAATTCATGGGATGAAGTTATCTAATTATGTGAATAAATAAAAGTATTCAGAGAATACACCACCAAAACTTCTGGGATTTAGTTTCAATGAGTATAGGCACTATTCTTACCGGTTCCAAAATTTGATCATAAATTATGGTTATTAAAATAAGAAATATCTTTAAACAATGTAATAGGGAAAATATCATGATCTCACAATTATTGATGACGGATCTGATAAAGACACATTGAGATGTAAACATATCTTCTAAACTAGATCTTCTAATGTTTAATTTTCCAAAATATTTACCCATTCATTCATATTATTGGAATTTTATATGGGTATCCGGATTCAAGAAATATTATTAAATATATAACATTAAGTAAAAACCCATAATGATATGATTATAACATATAAATACTATGCTTCCTATATGATTTGGAATTATTGGGAATGTGATTCCTTCAAATCATGAATTTCCTCCTCATGTCGAATTTTATGTTATTGTGGGATTATATTGGATTTTAATACATAAATCCAAAATCAATCATCCAAGAAGTGAATTTATATTTTATATTCCAATCTTAACTATGATAATGTATCAATGTGAGGAAATATACAAGCTTCTTATAGATATAATAGTTATGGTATGGGTCTTGATTCCCACTAAGAAGTGTTGTTTATCTAAAATGGCTGGGGATAAAATTGACCTTGATCATATACTAATTAAATGTAGATTTTTTTATGTTTTTAGACGAATTTTCAATCCTTACACTATATAATTTCCCTAATTGAGTTTCTGGATTATATGAAGAGATTCCAAGAAATCATTGAGAAGGGATTAATTCACCCATGCGTTTCACCATGGGGTGAACCTATTCTCATATTTATAAATAAATAAATATTGATATAACTCTACATTTATTATAGTGTTTTTAACATGATCATAATTTTGAACAAGTATCCTCTTCCCTAATTGACGACTAGTTTGATCAACTATAAAATGATCAATACTTTTCCAACACTGACCCTCATTTGGGATATCTTTATTTGAGGTTGAAGAAAGGGAATAAAAAAATAAAACATTATAAATATGTTATAGAAACTATGAATATATAGTTATCCCTTTGATACTTATTAATTAAATAATAATCTTCCAGGATTTAATTATTATAGCCTTTGAAGACTAGATTGATTAGTTTTTTTGTCTTTATGCACCATATTAATATATATTAAAATATAATGTAAGAGCATGAATACAACATGATATTTATAATAAGGACCATAAGGATTGAGAAACTATATGAAAATTTACAAATTATGTATTTTGGATACAAGAGCTTTCACTTTTTCATTATATAATCTAAATAAATTGTGTAATAGTAAATCAATCAATGTTTGATGCTACTGAATTTCTCGATAGAATAATCACGATGAATTTGATCCATAGTTTTATTGGATTATAAAGATATTAAAAATTATTATTGAATAAATTATTTATAATATCTATTCCCTTATCCATGTTGACTTTTAAGGGAGACATGTTCCTCTGAATAGATTAATTTGAAGGAAATTTAAAGGAAATTATAGGAAGGTTAGTAAATGAACATATGATTACATTACCATGTTTTTTATAAGAGTTTTTATATATACTAATTCATCCAAGAATGTATTGGGATGTTTTTATGTGTTTTTACAAGGTTATAGAATATTACAAATAACAATTGAGGGTTTAATTGAAAAATTAAACATCACGTGATTAAGAGTTAGTTGTGTTAATATTTAAATTAAAAATGTTGGGAATTATATTTGTGGATAAAATTGTGATATGTATGTGGAAAAAAATCCAAATTAAATATTCACATTGATGGATTGGAAACTATACTCAAAAAATTGATGCAGTTGATTGATTATATGACTACTCATTACATTACTACCATAGGAAAGTAAAGAAGGTGGATGATGCTTTGATTTGAAACAAATCATGAATTCGTATCCATCTTGTGGATTATAAATGATACTCTTGGATATCCTGAATGATTTTGATAAATATTATCTTTCAGAGTTGAATGCTTGACCATCTATCCAATTGAAGATTAATGAGTCACATAAGGAAGATGTAGAGATGAATAGATTTGTTAGATATATTCTAAATTTTAACATGGGTCAGGATGGAATGATATGTTTCATGAACCATTTTTGAATTCCATATATAATAGTATTAAAGATGGAGTTTTTAGATGATGTTCTTAGTTTTTCATTCTTTATTCAGGTCAGAGGTATGAAGATGAATAGAGATTTTAAATAATACCTATATTGGGATGGAATGAATAGAGTTATCCCATAATTCATATCTTGATTATCAGTATATCAAAAGGTTAATGATTAATGAAAAATGAATATGGGTATGTTACATCCATTACCCAATCTATATTGGACATAGAAGAACATCACCATGAATTTTTTCGTTTGACTCCCCAAAACATCTAAAGGGAATAATGTTATATGGGTTGTAGTTGATCTCCTTACTAAGTTAGGACACTTATTTTTGTTGAGTCAATATGGTTTCCTTATGACTTTTCCATTCCTTCATGTCTTTAAAATCACAAACACCTTATACTTAGGAAAATCAATATTTTACTCCCATAAGGAAAATTTACTTTCTTAAGGAAATTTACCCTAACCTAGATTTCCTTATACAAAGAAATATTTTTCTTAAGTGTAAAAAATGGATTCATATCCAAAACCTCGGAATCATATAATACTAAGATATGAAGCATTCTTTTTTAGGATCTGAATTCTGGATGTGAACTGTAATGAAGTTCCACTCCGAATTCTGGACATGAACTGTAATGAAGTTCCATGCCGAATTCTGGATATGAACTGTAATGAAGTTACATTCTGAATTCTGGATACAAACACTCATATAGTCCCACTCCGAATTCTGTATATGAACTATAATGAAGTTCCATTCCGAATTCTGGATACGAACTCTCATATAGTTCCATTCCAAATTCTAGATACAAACTCTAACAAAGTTCGACTCTGATCTTTTACTAGTTTTACTCCGAACTTTTACTGGTTCAACTCCGAACTTTTATAAGTTCGACTCTGAAATCTATAAGTTCAGATTCTGAACTCTAGTGAAACTAGACTCTGAATTTCATTAGAAATTCAGACTCCAGATTTCTACAGAATTCAAGTTCTAAATTCCTATAAAACAGAATCCGAATATCTTCTTTATTATACATTCTAAATTCCATTTTGTTTAGACTCCAAACTATTATTTGCTTACACTTAGAACTTTAGTTTTGCCTATTCTTACACTTGATTCATTACAAAATGATGTCATGCATTCAGTTACATATGTTTCATTATAAAACTATGTCATCCATTCTGTTTCTAACTAAACGTTGGTTTAGTGACACGTGTACAAGTCCCTCTGAAATTTAAGGAAAATTTGATCGTTGGAGGAGGGAGCTGACCATTGGAAATTTGCCTATAAATAGGAGCTCATTTGAACGAGCTCAACACTAATCTTTGACAACTTGTGCTTACATGCTGTTGAAGTGATTTCTAGAGAGAGAGGCTCTTATTAACTCTCAAGCTTCATGCAGAACATTTGAAAGACTTGTTCAAAGTTTTCCTTGTGCAGATTACTTCGTGCGACTCCGAATGTTGGTTATTACATTCGATGGAATCCGGGGAAAGGAAGACAGAGATTCCAACACCTTTAAGTTGATGTCTTCCATGTTGAGGAAGATAGAGGTACCAACTACCTTGATGTTGAGGGTTTGCGGGGATAGAAAGACAGAGACTCTGATCATCGTATCGAGGTCTTACCCTGGTGTGGGTAAGACAGACATTCTTGAAAGCATAAATCATGGGACCTTTATCCAAGGTTGTTGGATACTGTAACACCCCAAGATTTTATGAAAAATATTCTTTTTAATTTCATTAATGTCTTGTGTTATACGCTACACCAAAAGGATCTTGCACAACATTGTTGACGCTCCTTTCATCACAGAATCTAAAAATCGGAAAAGGGGAATATCTTAGCTCAAAGTGATTCAACCTTTGAAGAAAATATCAAAAATCGACAAAGGCATGAACAAAGGATCAAAAGCAAATTCACCGCGCAAGTTATATCACTGTCGCGCAAGTCCACTTGCGCGACGCCCTTGATCGCGCAAGTGACTTGCGCGACTTAAGTGGTAACTGCCCGGTAACCGCCCGGGGTCTTCTCCTGCCTATAAATAGACCCTGTTATCCCCCCATTCGAGAGGATTTTTTTCCAGAAACTTGGATTGAAGCTCCTGATGCCCAAGTCTCTTCTCAAAGCTTCCGGAACACTTCTAAGGTAATTTCTTACCTAGAACGGAAGATCCAAAGAGTGGGAGGAAGGCCTAAGTGTTGAAACTCATCAACACTTGCGCTCCTGAGTGGCCAGCCCTTAAGGGAGTAGTCACACTTGCGCGTCGCCTTACTCCTTCGATAGAACCTACGCGTCCCTTTTCTGGAAGAACCTCAAGAGGATTCTAAAGGGTTTAATAAAGAGTCTCTCAAGTATTTCAATGCTGGTTGACCATCGCGCAAGTACAAAACATATCGCGCAGGTATACCTGCGTGACCAATACTTGCGCGCCCCTGCAATACTTGCGTGCCTTCCAAGACTTGCGCGCCCCTTCCTATTTGGGTACCTTTCTTGCCCATTTCACCCCTCTTAAGTCATTACACCTTTCATTTTCAAGATTCAGTCTTCAAGACACTCTTCAAAGCCATTTATGGCATGATTTATTGATTTGACTTCCTTATCTGAAAGGAATTCAGTGAAATATCTCTCAAAACCTAGTGATTTAAATATCTTTATGTCACTAAAGATTGAGAGTTCTTTCATTCAACCTCATCCTTTAAATCCCTTAACCTGGGTCTCCTTTTCAGGAATAATCCCCAGTCCTGAGCCCTTTAAATCTGGGCATCCTCCTCAGGAGTAAGCCCCAAACCATAAATCCCTTAACCTGGGCCTCCTTTTCAGTAATAAGTCCCAGTCATTAATTTGGGCATCCTTCTTAGGAGTAATCCCCAAGTCCATTAAATATGGGCATCCTTCTTAGGAGTAAGCCCCAATCTCAAATATGGACATCTTCCTCAGGAGTAAGCCCCAAATTCTTAAAGTTCCCAAACTTGGGCATCCTCCTCAGGAGTAAGCCCCAAACCTGAATTCCTTAACTTGGGCCTCCTTTTCAGGAGTAAGTCCCAATCATAATCCTTTAACCTGGGCTTCCTTGTTAGGAATAAACCCCAGTCATAAATCCTCCAAACTTGTGCATCCTTTTCAGGACTAAGCCCCAAACCAAGTCCCCTAACCTGGGTCTCCTTTTCAGGAATAAATCCCAGTCATAATTTTTGGGCATCCTTTTCAGGAGTAAGCACCAAGTCCATTAATTTGGGAATCCTCCTCAAGAGTAAGTCCCAAACCTTAATCCTTATCTTGGGCTTCCTTTTTAAGAATAAGTCCTAGTCATAATCTTGGGCTTCCTTCTCAGGAGTAAGCCCCAAGTCCCTTAAATTCTCTTTAACCATCCCTAATTTATGTTTGATCTGGGATTCCTTCTTAGGAGTAAAACCCAGTTATCAATTCTCTCCTAATTTGGGTTTCATTTTCAGGAATAAGTCCCAAGTTAGAGTGTTCAAATCTCCATAAAGCACATATACCTTTATGGACCCTGTTTTTGGATTTTTTTTCCCTAAAGTAAATCCTCTGGGCAGTCATACATACATAAGCCCCAAACCATTTCTTATGATTGCATCTTTCATGGTACAATTGTCTAATTTTTACCAATACCTATTGTTTCTCACACCGAGCATGACTCACGTGATCTTAGAGTGTAAAAGTAATTGTGACATTCTGCTTTGAGCCATCAATCATAAACATCATACCCTTATTCGAACTAGTGGGCTCTGATTCCTTTTCCAAAACAAAGGATACGTAGGTAGCCCATCTATGGGGTTCGATCCCAACATTGAAATAATACATGTCCTTCTGAATGACAATAAACTTCAAGTGCCCCACTGAGTGGCTTTAAAACCAGCCTGGTCATCATAATGACCAAGTGACTTTTATATGAATGTTTTGAAGGTTACCATTGACCAAGAATCTCTAAATAGATATAGATGATTCTCTATTGATGAAGAACCTCTAATACATATAAAAGATTCTCTAAATTTCTTACATATTTAATCATTGATTGTAAAAACTGAAGGAAAAGCTCATTTTATACTTGGTAATGTAATAAGGATTCACAAACATAACTTAAATCTATAAACAGAGTCCCGGAATAGAAAATAATTCCCCTCAAAAAGGTGTGATGAGTCCGACCTCCCATCCTCTCGACCAATGCAAATTCCTAAGCTCCATCAGTCCACAAGCTAATGAGCGCCTACCTTTGGAAAGTAGGTCCAAATGGATGTGGAATCATTGGATGTTTCCGGTTCTACGAAAAAACCCGCTAGAAACCAATCGGAACATTTGAATCTCCCATCCAGGAGGTCATCCCCGAATTCCGAGGGAAACAAAAATGGTGAACCCGACGTGAATCCTTAACCAAGTTAAAATTATGTTTTACCTATTTGTTAAGCCCCTATTTAAAACTAAATAAGAGGGCTAACAAAAACAATCATTGACATGTGTGCTCATCCAAAGGATGAAGTGGCTGATTTTTATCTTGATTACGTCTGTTATATCAAACAGGCACTCTTTTCCAAGATCTTCTGTATTTTCATAATGGCTGCTCTCAAATTCACATCTGTGAATACTGCTGCTACAAATACCACTGTTGTTATTCCTACTGGATCGTCATCCGCTCTTAGGATGACATCACCTAGTCAGCATCTTCAATGATGGGTATCAAATGCGCTGGTTAAGGAGTACCTTCAACACGGTACCATCCCAACTTTGGAGGCTGCCCGACAGGCCCTCCAAGTGAACAACTCACACAGGTCGTCCGGACAATGACGACCAGTGATCAAGAGGCAGGCGGTGCTGACTACCGTCTCCAACCGTTTCGGGTCGTTATCCCCGGAACGCAATTTCCATTCACTCCCTTACTTTGAGGAAGTGAATGAGCAGGTCCCTCAGGGTCTTAATTCAAAAAGACAGGAGTCCTTCCCGAGGGCTCCCATTAACAATCGCCGCCAGACTCGTGCGGTAGTGCGCCCTCAACATGATGAGGGTACCGACTCCAGGCATTCAGCTCAGGTTCCTCGAACCCGAGCAGGCAAGACGAACTGCCAGAGACGTAATCCGGTTAACAATGGGCAGGTTTTCATCCCTGCCATCTCCGGAGAAGTCCACCAACCTAACTTGGTGGCAAACAACGAGCAGGCACACACACCTGTCTGTTTTAATTCTGCTGTCCAGCAGACTCATCTGGAAGCATCACGCCAATCCCGCCAGGCAATTCCGGCGGAGTACTATAGGCAGGAACATACACCTGCTTATACATCATCAGTTAGTCAGCAGGCTCGCCTGACTACATATGATGGATATTGTCAACCGTGTTTGGCGAAGTGTAATCAGCAGGCACATACACCTGCTAGTACTAATCAATCCTACCAACAGTCTCGCTTGGTAGCACACAGAGAAGTCAGTCAGAAAGCTCCGACGACAAACAGGAGGCAGACTCAACTCTTTGCCTCCACACTTGAGTACTGTCAGGATTCACTGACAGGAAAAGGAGGACATGAGAAGGCACATACACCTACTCCAAACCCGGAATGGACGTATATTCCCGTTCCGGCGGCTGAAGTCACCAAGCATATTTTGTCAATGGTGAAAGAGAAGAAGAAAATTCCTGATCATATTCTGTATGCTTGCCAGGATATCATAACAGCTTTAGCATCATCTCAGTGAAAGACACATAAATCTATCCCTAGCAGTGGAGTGACACATCAACGATTCACTCCAGAACAGACACGCACATCTGTTCCAGTCCAAGAGGGTTATGGGGCATACTCCCCCATATCATACGGACAACCAAGTCAGGCACATACACCTGATTTGAGTGGAGATCGTCAGCCTAACCTGACCATCTTTCCTGATCAGGCACATACACCTGCTCAGAGCAATCACTTTCGTCATCAAGTGGCTTCTAAAACGAGTAAGAAGACATCTAAGAAAAATATCCGCCCAGCACAGTCAGGAGATCAAAGGCCAATCTGTAACCAAGCCTTGCTCGATGCTGGAGTTCTTGAAGCCCTCAGACATTTATCTGTCGGAATTCAAGATTCTACTCCCTCAGTTCCCAATAACGGGAACATTAATTCTGAAGGTCTTCAACAGACACTTCCTCATGAAGTCTTGCTTCATGAAAATTCGGTCAATCTTGAAGTTTCTTCTTTAGATAAGAGCCACAGGAACCCTCTGTGTGGTCAGAAGACCAAGGAACAAGAGATCTCATCTTTTGTTGTAACCCATTATGGTGGTCCTCCCCATGATGATGAATTTTGCTGCGAAAGTCCTCTCCGCAGTAGTGATTCACATTGCCTGGAAAATACTCCAGTGGAAAATGTAGTGCCGAGAAAGCCCTCTTATCTTGAGGCACATGCAAATGTGAAACCAGTCATGTCTGATGCTTTATCGCTAGCAAGTGAAATACTTTCTCAATCAGAAGATAGCCCAGGGTGTAGGTCATTCTCCGAAACACCCCTAAGTCATGCATCTTCTAGTTTGATCAATGATCTCTCTACCAATCTTGTTGAATCCGATGAAGAAACAAGGAAACACCAACTCTGGTCAAAACAGGTAGAATAATCTTCATTTAATGATAAAGAGGAAATGTTTAACATGAGGAAAAAACTGGCGAAAAGTGAAGTACCAGTCATGTTTTCACCTTTAGCTGACTCCCAGTATGATATTCCAAAGATGTTGACGGAAGATGGAGTCCATGATATTCGTCTCAACATATGGAAAACTCTTTGTCAATTTAAGAAGAAGGTAATATCTTATGATGAATATGAAAATAATCTTAAGATAATAGAAGGGATACAACGTCAGATTGATTTGGCATCTCTATCAGTCTCTCAGTATCCGAAGGCTGAAAAGCAACAGAGAACCCTTCAACGTTCATGCCTTGGCGCACTAAGAAAATTGCATCAATTAATTGGCAATGCTCCATCTGGTGTTCATATCAGAGGATGGGGTGTTCATGGAGCACTACATTTCACAGTGCTTTCCAATCAGCAAAACCCACCGAAAATGGTCTCATGCAATGTTATTGCCCATGGCCGGCCACAGTCAATGGGCTTTGTTCATAATCAAATGCTTTCTCAAGAACAGGCTTTAACTAGTTCCTCTCAAAATCAAGCATATAGAGAACAAGTTGTTGAATTGCTCCTACATCAAGCAGGCGAGAATATTGCATAAGCCTCTCGTCTGGAGCAAACAAATCATCAAATGGCAGAAGTCTCGGAAATCATCCAACGGTCTGTTGAACCAGGTGATAAAAGTGGATACAGGTTAATGCATCCAGCTAATTTCCGAACTAAGATTCGCAAGATCAAGAGAGCTTTTAAGAAATTCTCAGACATAGCATGTCAGGAGTCACCCCAGCTAGTCAGACTGAGGACTCCTTTAACCCAACCCTTAGAGTCAACAAATGGGATTCGAGTAGTTGAGAGGAATCAGCAGGAACATCCCCAGTTCACGAGACTGGGGACTCTTTCAAATCATCATTCCCCTTCTCAGAGAATATTGGTCTTTTCTCGATTGGGGAAGAAGACCCAAGAGGAACGAAGAGCCAAATTATCAGGAGATTCCCTCCAAGTTATATCTTGTCAAGAATTTCCTAAAAGATTAAATCAACAAAAGGCAATGTCTCATCAAAGATATGAAAGAAGACAATATCACAGAAATGTTGATAGAAGGGATGCGATGCATTATGCATCAATCAATGTCATCAATGCCGTTGTTGCTAATCCACCAGAGGAGACTCACTCAGGGGAATCAGATGAAGAGCGTCCTGCTCAAGAAAATGTACGCACCGATACAAATGAAGAAGGTGTGCGTACACGAAGTCAAAGGATTACTCAGAACCTAGGTAATCCACTTCCTTCTCTCTAAAAAATATCCAACAAAGGGAGGGGAAAGAATCAGGTTACATATCCTTCCTCTGGAGAAGGTCAATCGCTCTCGTTAGAGCAAAGGTTTGCACAACAAGAGGAAGAAATGAAAGAATTAAGAAGGTTGAATGCAGAACTACTTCAGAGTAGTCTTCTTCTTAAGAATGATGAAGTCCGACAGCCGAAGGAATTTGTTGCAGTTACTGAGATGGATCAGGAATATCCTCCTTTATCAGTACACCCTCAGAGGTCTAATCCTACGGGTCAAACGCAACAACGGTTGGCAGTGCTACCATCTGTTGCAGCACCAACCACCACATCTGTCCAAGCTCCATTCATTGCACCTACCCAAGACCAAATTCAACCTGATGTTTCTCAAAAGTTAATAACTACTATTGAGTCATTAACAGCTCGGTTAGAAACTATGGAAGGGAAACGGGCGCAAGTTCAACCAGAAAAGAAAGTTTACCCTGAATGGGTAGATTCAATTTCTCCTCCATCTAGTTTTGGAAACCCTGTTTTCACTAATTTCAATGGATCAGGCGACCCTGAACAACATTTGACGCATTACGTGTCTTGTTGTGATCCTATGATGGGAACTCCATAGCAGCAAGAAGCAGTGAAACTCAGATGCTTCGTGTGAACCTTGCAAGGACCAGCTTTTGTCTGGTATACAAGCTTGCAATCCCGGTCAATCATCGGATGGGAGGATCTTCACCAAAAATTCCTTCTTCAGTTCAGCTCAACATTGCCAAAAACGACAGTTTTCGATCTTACAAACTAAAAGCAAAGGGAAAATGAAAGAGTCTCTGATTTCATTGCTCGCTGGAAGGGATTAACGTATTTCCTTAGTTTAGAACTCCCTCGGGAAGAGTTGTTGCCAATCTGTGTGGAAAATTTGTGTGACGAATTACGCACGCCATTGATCCCTGTGAAATACACAGGAGGGTTTCGAGACCTTACTTCAATCACTCAGCAGATTAATGATTCCCTTATACAGGCTAAGGTTAAATCTCGTGTAATTCCATCAGCTTTAGAAAGGAGAATGGGTAAAGCAGAAACTACTATAGTTATGCTTAAACAAGCACATGTACCTATTTCTACTTCAAAACCTTCATCTTCTCGAAGGGCTCCACCTCCTGAACGCCAACAACAAAGGCCGTTTCATCCAAATGATCAAAGAGATCAACGAAGAAAACAATTTGAGGATATGAAGAGTAAAACATACTCCTTCTGAAATGAGCAAGTTCCTGGTTACTTCATTTCAGCTCTGGAAAATAATTTGGTTCAATTACCAGTGCCCAAGAGGCCAAACAAAGAAGGAGATGAAGACCGTCCCAATTATTGTCCCTTTCATCAAATGTTAGGGCATCCCATCCAGGAGTGTTTTGTCTTCAAAGACCTCCTACAAAAGATGGTCTACTTGGGACAAGTCAAGTTGAAAGGTTCTTCTACTCAAGTAGCATGTGTTACTACTACAGTTCCATAGGAGGAAGGTGAATGGCAAGAAGTCAAAAGCAGAAATGCACAGAAGTATGATGATTGGATGGTCAGAAAGACAATCAATCGGACTCATGCCATTTTGCGAACACAATTAAAGAAACCAATTGTGTCTTCTGCCATGAATATTGCGGTAAAACCCTCTTCGTCAGAGGGAAAGTCCTCAAAGAAATAGTTTGATTCAAAGAATAAAAAATAATCAGAAGAAGATGAGTATGTGTCAAAGCCTAAATTATCTTTGACTCTGGCAGACTTTATGCCATCTACTTCAAAACAACGGGCACCGCCCCATCAAATGGCATAGCCTAAATAGGCTAGTCAGGCAGGGTATTTGTTAGACGAAGAGTTAATCTTCAGTTCTGTTAATATGATTCAATTAACAGATCCGTATTCCAGTCATAATTTCAATTTTGATGAGCCTGAATTCCCTGTATCAAATAAGGGAATCCAAGGAAGTTCCAGAGGTTCAAGATACAGGGGAAGACGTGGATCTTTCCGAAGCCACTACTCTAGTTCTACCCCTGCTAGCACTGTGTATGTAGCAGAAACTCGTGGTAGAGCCCTTCAGTGAGCTCAAAAAGAACAAGCAAGTTCTTCTGCTAATATCCAACTCAGTCTTGGCACGGTTATTTTAGAAGACCGATTGAAGGTTCCATCTTATTTATCTCAGCAAGTAAATGGATCTAATTGGTCTAATCTTCCAAAACCAAGGATGTTTCCAACTTCTATCCCAATACAAGATGCATCAGCTTCCAAAGAATTTGCTTCCAAGGTACATGCTAAACCGCATATTCCTATTGGGAAACGCAGACCTTTAGATCAAAAGTGTGATATATTGAAACACTTGGACCAAGTACCAGACAAGTTATCAATTTTGGATGATTTGAATCTGTCAAAAGATCTTCGGGAAGCACTCATCGAAGCTTTGTCAAGTCCTCAGGAGTTTGAAGCTGAAATTGCTGCAGCTGAAGTCTATCACATAGAGAATAATCCTGCAGAATTCCATGCAGTGATATCTTTTACTGATAAATATGAAGATGATGTTGTGCATGGACACATAAAACCTCTCTACTTATCTGGAAAATTCAATGGTGTAGATATTCGAAGAGCTTTCATTGACAATGGTTCAGGAGTCAACCTCATGCCCATTCGTACACTTCGTCGATTGGGCCTCACGGAATCTGATTTATCTCCTTCTACTATGATGTTACAAGGATATGATAAAAATGAACAAGAACCACTGGGCTAAGTTACACTCAGAACTCAGTTTGGAGATCTTGTATCCAATTCGGATTTCATGATTGTTGATCAAGACTCAGCTTTCAACGTCTTGCTTGGAAGACCCTGGCTACATCAGCATGCGGCTATCCCTTCATCATACCATCAATGTCTCAAATACTGTTTCAATGGTCAAGTTGGAACATTGTATGGTGATAAGGCCCCGTTCAAGACATGCGAGTCTCAATACATTGAGGCATAATTTTATCACATGAAGGGAAGAGAAAAATCTACAATGAAGGAAATTACCAAAGTTAATGCTCCATATGGTTTGGAGAAAATTCCAATAAATCCATTTACACATGTGAGTAAATATTATGTGTTACCTATCAGTCAAATTGACAAAATAGGCCCAAATCAAAATACTCTTATGGAAAGATCCATAATTTCAATGACGGCAGTTGATCCAGACAACATGGGAGAAATTGGTAACCTACCAAACAGTGATGAAAGCACAAGTGGTGACGTCTTCATTTCATCTGCTGAAATCCAACAGGTCTATACTTCGCCAATCAGGCCAGAAGAAGTTATAGCAACATCAGAGGTGAATAATGATGTCAATTCTCAATCCATCATCTCCTCTTTATTTCCCAAAGAAGGCCCGTTATCATCAATAGGGTCGGAAATGGAACTGTCTTCTTCAAAATGTGCAAATTTTGAAATCTCTTATGATCATGAAAATTTCGTTTTGTCATCTACTATGCAAGTAGAAACGGAAGAAATAGCACATGATGAAGAGGAAGAGGAAGATCTTAGAGATGCTCCTCCAGCATTTGAAGAAGGTATCTCTACCATTGTGGATGAACTCAGAGAAATAAATATGGGTACAGAGAAAGATCCACGCCCCACTTTAATTAGTGCGGCCATGACCCTTGAAGAGCAAGAGTTGTATATTTCTTTTCTAAAGAAAAATAAAGATATTTTCACTTGGAACTATACAGAAATTCCTGGGCTTGATCCTGATATTGCTACTCATCATTTGGGTTTACCAAAAGAACATCGAGGATTTAAGCAAGCCGCGAGAAGAACACACCCAACCTATGCTTCCAAAATTGAATCTGAAGTGGATAAGCTGATCAAAGATAACTTCATCAGAGAAGTTCAGTATCCCAATTGGTTGGCTAATATTGTCCCTGTAAAGAAGAATAACGGAAAAAATAGGGTTTGCATCGATTTCAGAGATCTTAATCGGTATTGTCCTAAATATGATTTCCCAGTTCTGATTACAGAACTCTTAATTGATGCGACGGCTGGTTATGAAGTACTTTCCTTCATGGATGGATATTCCGGATATAATCAGATCCGAATGGGCCCAGAATATGAGGAATCTACAGCCTTCAGAGCCCCTCAAGGTGTGTTTTGTTACTGGGTGATGCCCTTTGGTTTAAAGAATGAAGGTGCAACATATCAACGCGCTATGCATCGTATCTTCAAACCTTTATTAGGGAAGTTTGTTGAATGCTATGTAGGCGATTTGGTGGTTAAATCCAAACAACGTTCTAATCACTTGGCTGATTTGGAAGTCATATTCCACAAGCTTCGACAACATAATTTGAAGATGAACTCCTTAAAATGTGCTTTTGGGGTAACCTCAGGAAAATTCCTCAGCTTTGTTGTACGCCATCGTGGTATTGAAGTCGATCCTGAGAAGACCAAGTCAATCCTTGGTATGTCACCTCCTCAGAATTTGAAAGAATTAAGAGGACTTCAAGGACACTTAGCCTATATTCGGCGTTTCATCGCCAATTTGGCAGGAAAAAGTTTACCCTTTACCAAATTATTGAAAAAATGAGTCACTTACCAGTGGACTGAACAATGTCAAGAAGCATTTGATGTTCTCATAAAATACCTCTTGAGTCCACCAGTACTCATGCCACCTGTTGAAGGAAGACCACTTATCTTCTATGTGACAGCTCTAGAGCGATCATTGGGTGCCTTTCTCGCTCTAAAGAATGATGTTGGGAATGAAAATAGCCTCTACTATCTCAGTAGAACTATGCTTGAAGTAGAAACCCGGTATTCAAGTATTGAGAAGTGCTGCCTAGCATTAATCTTTGCAGTCCAGAAACGGAGACACTACTTGCAACATCACGAGGTCCAATTGGTATCTCGCAAGAATCCGCTCAAATTCATCCTTAGTCATCCAATGCTTACAGGACGTCTAGCAAGGTGGGCAGTTATTTTGTAGCAGTTCGACATTCAGTATGTATCTCAAAAGGCAATAAAGGGCCAAGATTTGGCTGATTTCCTAGCTGAACATCCTTCAGTGGAAGACACGTCTTCAGATATTGAACTCCCTGATGAGGAAGTTTTCTCTATTCAAGAGAATCCTCAAACATAGGAAATGTATTTTGATGGTGCTTCCAGAAGTCCAACAGGGAAGAAAATGGAAAATCCTAAATTCAACAAAGTTGGTTTAGGAATTGTACTCATTTATCTAGATAAGGAATTGTTACCTTATTCCTTTTTATTGTGGTAATTTGGTACCAATAATGAAGCTGAATACCAAGCTCTTATAACAGGCTTGGAGTTAGCGCTTCAAGCACAAGTGAATCACTTAAATGTGAAAGGTGAATCAGACTTGGTAATCAAACAAGTCAATGGGGATTATGCCATCAGAAAAGAAGAGTTAATCCCTTTGTATGATTACGTTAGAAAGTTAATGGTGGAATTCCCTTCAAAACCGACATTTTCTTATGTCCCAAGATCACAAAATGCTCAAGCTGATGCACTGGCTAATATAGCCACAGCTCTAGCAGATCCAAATCGGGACGAGACAACCATCAGTATTGCCCACCGTCGTGCAATTTCACCTTATGTTCAATCCAGAAAAGAGGAAATTAATGAAATTAGTCCCATTCCTGAACCATATGGTCATACTACAGGATGGATGTCACCTATCAGGGAATACCTTCAAAATGGAACACTTCCACCTGATAGAGCCGAGAAAGAACAAATCTAGAAACGTGTGGTCAATTTTACTCTTTATGATGGCCCAAACCACCTAGAGAAAATTCTCTACAAACGTGGTTTTGATGGAGTTATCTTCAGATGCATTGATGGTGAAGAGACAATGGCTGTCATGAAAGAAGTGCATGCAGGAGTCGGTGGTGCCCACCAGTCTGGACATAGATTTTCTGATCAAATTCGAAGGCTTGGATACTTTTGGCCTTCAATGATACAAGATTGTGTTGATTTCACAAAGAAGTGTCATTCATGTCAAGTACATTCCAAATTCATTCATCAACCTCCAGAGTTGCTTCATACAGCTAAATACTCATGGGCATTTGCCACATGGGGAATGGATGTGGTGGGACCTTACCCTTCAGCTACGGCCAAGTAGTTTAAGTACATTCTTACTACTACTGATTTCTTTTCCAAATGGGCAGAGGGAGTACCTCTCAAAGAAGTCAGTTCTAAATGAATTGTTATCTTCATCAAGTCTAACATCATTACTAGATTTGGTGTCCCTCATACCATATTGACGGACAACGGCACCAACTTCTATTCTTATGAGGTGAAGAAATTGTATCGAGAATACAACATTAAATCCAACCATTCATCTTGGTATCATGCGGCAGCCAATGGCCAAATAGAAGCCTTTAACAAGACTCTTTCAAATATACTGAAAAAGATGGTGGATAAAGATAAGAGGTCATGGCCTGATAAACTTTTTCATGCTTTATGGGCTTATCGGACTACCACCCGCAATGCAACACGGTCAACTCCATATTCGTTGGTATATGGAACAGAAGCAGTCTTGCCAATTGAAATTCAATTTCCCTCACTCAGAGTATCCATTTGTGATCAGTTATCTACAGATGAGCAATCCCAAAAGTGATTGAATGAATTGGAACGGTTAGATGAGAAAAGATTGTGCACTTTGCACCACTTGGAAATCTATCAGAATCAAATAGCACGAGCTTTTAACAAAAAAGTTCGTCTTCGCTCATTCATTCAGGGAGAATTGGTATTAGTTCTCAGAACTCCAATGATACCAGGAAAGAAACCTCCCAAGCTTGAGCCAAAATGGGAGGGACCTTATTCAATACATAGCGTCTACTCCAATGGAGCTTATTCATTAATCTCAATGGATGGAGAACTCATTACTACTCCAACTAATGCCAAATTTTTGAAGAAATATTTTGTATAAAATACAAAGTATTCACCTTATTTCCCCGCAACATGACACTAACCTGTGCGGCACCAGTTCGTCCTTTCTATATGACGTTAAACTATACAGCAACGGTCTAAGCATATGACCCAAAAATATTTGCACATACGTCCAACATGACGTTAAACTGTGTCACCTTATTTCCCCGCAACATGACACTAAAACTGTGTGGCACCAGTTCGTCCTTGCAATATGACGTTAAACTATACAGCAACGGTCTAAGAATATGACCCTAAAATATTTGCACATACGTCCAACATGACGTTAAACTGTGTCACCTTATGTCCCTGCAACATGACACTAAACTGTGTGGCACCAGTTCGTCCTTGCTATATGACGTTAAACTATACAGCAACGGTCCAGTATGACCTTAAAATGCAACTTTGTCCCACACGACGTTAAACTGTGAAAAAGTTCCCTAAACCGTCCAGCATGACCTTAAACTACATCATCCCTGGTCCATGCATATGACCATAAACTATTTGCAAGTCCCTTACGCCCAGCAAGACGTTAAACTGTGATGTCCTAACTACATGACACTAAACTATATAAAAGTCCCTTACGTCCGGAAAGACGTTAAACTACATAATCATCAAAGGTCATGTATGACCTTAAACTACACCACCGTCCAGCATGACATTAAACTACACCGTCCATGGTCCATGCATATGACCTTAAACTATTCGCACTTTCGTCCAACATGACGTTAAACTGTGGAAAAAATCCCCAATGCGTCCAACATGACGTTAAAATGGTTCACTCTTTTGTCCTCACTGCATGACATTAAACTACACAGTTCCCCCCTTTCGTCCAACATGACGTTAAACTCTATCGTCCCCATCGCCCTAACTACATGACGCTAAACTGTACAGAAAATTCATAATACGTCCTACATGACATTAAACTGTAGTTTGTCCCTGCTACATGACACTAAACTGCACAGCACCAATAGTCCTAACTGCAAGACTTTAAACTGCATAGTCCCTTTATATGTCCTACATGACATTAAACTATGAATTGTTAAGGTTGTTGTTACCTCTTGTTTCTCACACCGAGTATGACTCACGTGAGCTTAGAGAAAACATCAACCGTAACACTCTCTTTGGGCCGCTAACCATGTATAAGTCCCAACAACATTTTTTTTATTAGATCGTTGTCCCCAAGAACAACTTGATCATTAATTCATTCTTTAATTAAACTACACGGACTTTGATCCTTTCCCTCCAGGCTGGGTATGTAGGCAACCTCCCAGGGTTCAATCCCAAAAACAATCTCTTCACATCGGTTCACCACCATCTCATATGATGTTGATTCGTGAAACTGCCCCTAGAATCAATATATTTACATTGATTCACTTTCGTCCTTGTTATATGACGTTAAACTATGCAACACTTTTTTCCGGTACGACAATAAACTACAATACTCTTTGGTTTCCTCATTTGAGAGAGAACTATTATTGACATTGATTTTTCAATCATGGTTTTCATTTCAAAAGTCTACGTGCATACATGGTAATACCTAAACTTTTTGTCTCAGGTTAAACCATCATTGCACTAAAGTCCCCTTTCACCCTTCACATGTACGAACCAAATTTGTACAAAGGGTAGTTCTAGAACTATGTGGACTTGATTCCCATACTTATAGGATACGTAGGAACATTCGAGTGTCCCTCGAATCCAGTCCCAAGTCTTTTGGGCCTAACCCCGAATTTCACTTTCAGTCCCATGGATGAAAAGTCCTCATGAAAACACACATTGTGTATTCATTATTATGGTCCGAATTCTATGAACCTAAACTAAGATCTCTCATACTTTCGTCCTGCACGACGTTAAACTACATTTCAAGAACTACGTATGGCTTGATTCTCATTTTTATGAGATACGTAGTGAAGTCCAAAATTTCAATTCATGACCCAGACACAACATGATTATGGTTATTATTGACCTATGTATCTCTATATACATTGGACAATACCCATATTTATGTGTTATAATCCTAACCTTAAATATTTTCAGATCTTCATAACCCTTTTCATGACTTCTAGTCACAAAAATGTCAAACTTCTGAGAATTCTTTTGCCTAACTATGTAGTATGTGCCCATAGGTGGCCTTGCATAAACAGTCTACATAACAAACTTGTCAGCCGAAAGATGCTATTTATTTGACCATGCAGCCAATGCCCTTAGGTGGCCCTGCATAATTCAACCCCCTAACGGGTTTTTTGGATAATAGTAACTTCATTCTTGGGAAGAATGCCTCTTTTGTCCTTATTTGTCTTAAATGACGGTATGTAGGGATCTGTAAAAATAGTCATCCTTAACATATTTATCCCATATCATTTTTCATGATCTGAAAGTATTCAAGTCTATGGTTTATTTTTCTTCCCTATGTTTGGGTCAGACCTTCGTAGGAGTGATATTCATCCAGTTCTTCGATAATCTTGTCTAGAAATATCTTCTCCATATTCAAGTACCTCTTTCCATTCAGCAAACTCTATACTTTAGAAAATTTGAATCTCCATAAACTTTCACTCGCTTCTAGCACTAGGAAAGTAAACTTCTGAGAATTCTTTTTCCTGACTATGCAGCACGTGACCATAGGTGGCCTTGCATAAACAGCCCACATAACAGACTTGTCAGTCGAATATGCTATTTATTTGACCATGCAGCCAATTCCCTTAGGTGGCCCTGCATATTTCAACCCCCTAACGGGTTTTGTTAAATAATAGTAACTTCATTCATGGAAACTACTTCTTCTAATGCCTTTTAGCTCTCTTTCATATCATTCCTCGGATTTAAATATTCTTAAGTCATAGCTTACATTTTTTCCCTCATACTTGAGTATGGTACTATGTTTTCAGATGAGTTGTCAAGGAATTGAGTCAATTCTAATCCATTTCAGTCCAAGCTATTTCGACCTTAAACATTAGCCTTTGTATGTCCGACATGCATGACTTTAAACTGCCAGATTTCTTGTTTTTATTTTCACCACAGAGTCAAATCCTCTTTTCTCTCCGGATCCAACTCTGAGGGGGGACTTTTGTTGACGCTCCTTTCATCACAGAATCTAAAAATCAGAAAAGGGGAATATCTGAGCTCAAAGTGATTCAACCTTTGAAGAAAATATCAAAAATCGACAAAGGAATGAACAAAGGATCAAAAGCAACTTCACCGCGCAAGTTATATCACTGTCGCGCAAGTCCACTTGCGCGACGCCCTTGGTCGCGCAAGTGATTTGCGCGACTTAAGTGGTAACTGCCCGGTAACCGCCCGGGGTCTTCTCCTACCTATAAATAGACCCTGTGGGCCCCCCATTCGAGAGGATTTTTTCCAGAAACTCGGATTGAATCTCCTGACGCCCAAGTCTCTTCTCAAAGCTTCCGGAACACTTCTAAGGTAATTTCTTGCCTAGAACGGAAGATCCAAAGAGAGGGAGGAAGGCCTGAGTGTTGAAACTCATCAACACTTGCGCGCCTGAGTGGCCAGCCCTTAAGGGAAGTAGTCACACTTGCGCGTCGCCTTACTCCTTCGATAGAACCTGCGCGTCCCTTTTCTGGAAGAACCTCAAGAGGATTCTAAAGGGTTTAATAAAGAGTCGCTCAAGTATTTCAATGCTGGTTGACCATCGCGCAAGTACAACACATATCGCGCAGGTATACCTGCGCGACCAATACTTGCGCGCCCCCACAATACTTGCGCGCCTTCCAAGACTTGCGCGCCCCTTCCTTTTTGGGTGCCTTTCTTGCCCATTTCACCCCTCTTAAATCATTACACCTTTCCTTTTCATGATTCAGTCTTCAAGACACTCTTCAAAGCCATTTATGGCATGATTTCTTGATTTGACTTCCTTATCTGAAAGGAATTCAGTGAAATATCTCTCAAAACCTAGTGATTTAAATATCTTTATGTCACTAAAGATTGAGAGTTCATTCATTCAACCTCATCCTTTAAATCCCTTAACCTGGGTCTCCTTTTCCGGAATAATCCCCAGTCTTGAGCCCTCTAAATCTGGCCATCCTCCTCAGGAGTAAGCCCCAAACCTTAAATCCCTTAACCTGGGCCTCCTTTTCAGGAATAAGTCCCAGTCATTAATTTGGGCATCCTTCTTAGGAGTAAGCCCCAAGTCCCTTAAATATTGGCATCCTTCTTAGGAGTAATCCCTAATCTCAAATATGGGAATCTTCCTCAGGAGTAAGCCCCAAATTCTTAAAGTTCCCAAACTTGGGCATCCTCCTCAGGAGTAAGCCCCAAACCTTAATTCCTTAACTTGGGCCTCCTTTTCAGGAGTAAGTACCAATCATAATCCTTTAACCTGGGCTTCCTTGTTAGGAATAAACCCCAGTCGTAAATCCTCCAAACCTGGGCATCCTTTTCAAGAGTAAGCCCCAAACCAAGTCCCCTAACCTGGGTCTCCTTTTCAGGAATAAATCTCAGTCATAATTTTTGGGCATCCTTTTCAGGAGTAAGAACCAAGTCCATTAATTTGGGCATCCTCCTCAGGAGTAAGTCCCAAACCTTAATCCTTAACCTGGGCTTCCTTTTTAGGAATAAGTCCCAGTCATAATCTTGGGCTTCCTTCTCAGGAGTAAGCCCCAAGTCCCTTAAATTCTCTTTAACCAGCCCTAATTTACATTTGATCTGGGATTCCTTCTCAAGAGTAAAACCTAGTTATCAATCCTCCCCTAATTTGGGTTTCCTTTTCAGGAATAAGTCCCAAGTTAGAGTGTTCAAATCTCCATAAAGCACATATACCTTTATGGACCATGTTCCTGGATTTTTTCCCTAAAGTAAATCCTTTGGGAAGTCATACATACATAAGCCCCAAACCATTTTTTATGATTGCATCTTTCATGGAACAATTGTCTAATTTTTACCAATACCTCTTGTTTCTCACACCGAGCATGACTCACGTGAGCTTAGAGTGTAAAAGTAATTGTGACATTCTGCTTTGAGCCATCAATCATAAACATCATACCCTTATTCGAACTACGTGGGCTCTGATTCCTTTTCCAAAACAAAGGATACATAGGTAGCCCATCTATGGGGTTCGATCCCAACTTTGAAATAATTCATGTACTTCTGAATGACAATAAACTTCAAGTGCCCCACTGAGTGGCTTTAAAACCAGCCTGGTCATCATAATGACCAAGAGACTTTTATATGAATGTTTTGAAGGTTACCATTGACCAAGAATCTCTAAATAGATATAGATGATTCTATATTGATGAAGAACCTCGAATACATATAAAAGATTCTCTAAATTTCTTACAATATTTAATCATTGATTGTCAAAACTGAAGGAAAAGCTCATTTTATACTTGGTAATGTAATAAGGATTCACGAACATAACTTAAATCTATAAAGAGAGTCCCGGAATAGAAAATAATTCCCCTCAAAAAGGTGTGATGAGTCCGACCTCCCATCCTCTCGACCAATGCAAATTTCTAAGCCTCATCAGTCCACAAGCTAATGAGCGCCTACCTTTGGAAAGTAGGTCCAAATGGATGTGGAATCATTGGATGTTTCCGGTTCTACGAACAAACCTGCTAGAAACCGATCGGAACGTTTGAATCTCCCATCCAGGAGGTCATCCCTGAATTCTGAGGGAAACAAACACGCATCCTTGACTTTCCATGCATTACACGCAATCGCGACCTTCCTCGATAGCGTGTGTAGTACGCAATACCGAGTTTCACTAAACAACGATATGCTATTAAAATATTATTAAAACTAGCCGTTATGAATAGTAATAACCACTTTTTGAAATTTTGTAATTTTTATTTTTCAAAATGGACGTCATTTATGGATTCGGAATATCGAAATTAGCTTAGGGTGAAATTTTGTTACTTTTCGGATAACTTTCATTTTCTAATGAATAGTGAAAATTACTAAATTTTAATTAAAAACAAACTTTTTAATAGAAATAATTAATAGTGATAAATTATTAATTTGATTGGTTTTAAAGTATATTTAGAATATATTTTTACAATTTAATACAATGTTTGTTATTGTATGTAATTTCACATTTAGACCAGACATAAACAACTGTCAATCTTTTGATAGTTATTATCTCTTAAGAACACGCTATTTGTTTTGACGACGGAAATTAATTTTTAAATTAATTAATTCAAATGATATGTTTTGAATTTGGTAAAATAGAAATAATTTTTGAATTCATATTATAAAATATAGCTTAGGTCTAATTTTTGTTATTTTTCTGAAAACTTTCAATTTTTGATGAATAGTGAAACCACTAAGTGGTAGTTAAAAAACTGAATTTTTCATAAAACTTAATTTTACCGCTTCTGTGAGTGGAATTTCGAAAATCCGAGAGACACAGTTAATATCAAGGACTAAAATTTGGTTCAATGAGATGAAAATAATTTTTGGTGAATAGTAACTTTTTACTTTTTTTTACCACGGTTAAAAGTAAATAGGGTAATTAAGGGTAAAAATGATATTATTATTACCCTAACACATGTCCTAATTCTATTGGAAAAGTTTAATTCGAACAAAAACAACCTTAGGAATAAAATATGACCATTTAGGCCCACTTGGATTAGATTAGGACATTTATTATTAATTTATATAAAGAAGGGTTAAAATAGTTAAAATCAAAGTTTAATAAGTAAATCATTTTTAATACGGGGTTATACATAAGATACATTTGTATATAAATATTCATTAGAAATATAAAAAAATTTCCTACATAATGATAGTTTATTTTTAATTTTTAGACTTTAAATAATTTAATTTATTTATGACACAAAGATGATGCAATAATTATCTTATTAATGAAATATTGACATAATTGATGTTATAAACACCAAAATAAATGTAATTTGAGACTTTTTATGAATTAAAATAATTTTATAGTTTAATATGACATGTTATTATTTATTTAATTAACTTTTTTCGAACTAATAATTCTATTATGATTTTCACAAAAATCAATTACTAAATAGTGTCAAAATTGACATAAAATAGTTTTTAAAACAAATATTATATTAGTAATTGTTATTTTATTCCTAAAAATATAAGGTTCAGCCAAATGACTTAGATAAGGTTATATATATTAATAATAAACAACTTGGGGTTCGTTTGTCTGCTTATAGTAAGTTTATTAACCTTATAGTATAAGAACACAAGAAGACACGGTAAAAGTAAAATTATTTAATTTAATGTTAAATCTAAATGATAAGGTTAAAATAGGAACCTAATCTTGTCTAAATTCTATTGGATGAGAGGATTTAGACCCATCCCCACCTTAGATTAGAAATAAATAAATTTGGAGCTATTAAAAACGGAATTTGGATTTATAATAAAATAATATTTTTAGTTATTCCAAAGGTGCCCCTCTCCTCCCTTATAAAAGGGCACCTCCTCCCTCTCTTCCTCACACCACTTTGAGCCTTCAATCTCGGCCAACCCCTGCCAAATTCCCTTATCAACTTCCCTAGAAACATCCTAGAGGTTCTGGTATTCCTCAAAGACCAATTTTAGTTCCCTAAAAGGAGGTCTCAAAGAGGCGCTTCAAAGAAGAGGTAATGCCTGTTACCGATTCTTTCATCTTTATTTCTTCTTCCACTTATTCTGCTTAGGTTGTTTCATTATGAAGTAATAAAATCAGTATCACTTATATACTGATATGTTATTATAATTATGAAACAACCTTATTTCACCATCTATCCATCCTACGGAAAATGAAATCACCACGCGTGCGTACGTACGGAATACCGTCTCCACGCCGTGGTGTAATCTATTTTCCACCACCACCTTACTTGGATGGGAATAATGGTGTACATAATAACTATATATGATTATTGTAAATTGATATTGATTCTAAAATAGTATACATACACTCTAATACAATTCCACGATCATGAGAATGATATCATCGCTCGTGCGTACGTACGGACTACCGTCTCTACGACGCGATGAGATTCATTCTCCACGTTAACCATTCATGAATGATTATAAAGTATATATAATAATTAATAATGAAATATATGACATAATAATGATTCTGGATTTATTTGTATATATATGTATGTCATCTACTTAAGTCCATTCAACTGAATAAAGAAAAGAAAACAGTGTTCATGCGTACGTACGGTCTACCGTCTCCATGAACAGTGTATTTCTCTCCATTTACTGATATTATATATATATATATATATATATATATATATTCTGAATATATATTATATATAAATAATGTTTTATATTCTGGAATTAAGTAAGCATGATCTAAGTAATCATATGAATAATTACAATTCAAAACACGGACGACAAATGAAACGATTTTACCCAAAACGCTCTTTAACATGGAATTTACAAAAGAACGGGTAATATAAAGCCATAAGTGAACCATATATGATATCATAACAATGAGTATGATTCTAGAATATGTCAATGACATTATTTAAATTATTATACAGGAGGTTCAGACACATACGAAGCAAATTGGACCTAAGGTAAGGGAAATATCACAATCTCATTTTTATCTGAGATTGTTTATACTTTAGTATTTACTGGGGTGTATTTTATCATCCAAATCCATGTTTACTCAATATGTAATATTATTTAAATCCACCTACAATTGTTTAAATCCAATTTTACCCTTCGCTGAGTTTTTAGTAAAGGATATGAAAGGTATCTTTTGTCATTTTTCATACGAGGTACTTTTTGACTTTTCTGACAAAAGTATGAGAAGAATGTTTTTTTAACTTATACGGCATGAATGGATTTTAAAACATTATTTCCAAGAAGATTCCTTTACAAGTTTTCAAGTTTATTTTTAATCAACTTCTTTTATTTTAGAATTGTATTACATATTAAGAAAGTAAAGTCGTTTTTGAAGTAGAAAGGATATTTTCCTCAAGAATGGAGTTCAAGTGTTTTATCAAAATTATTTTCCATCTAAGATAATAAAGGGTTCTGTTTCTATCCCTATTATTACATGGATTTGATTATTTTGTGATGGAAATATTTTTATGAATTCTTTTATCTGATATGAATTTTTTTACGATGTCACGATGTTTAAGATTCCTATTTTTATTACATGGGTTATGCTATGATGTATGGTTTATGATTTTGTGGCACACATAAGAATGGTATCATTATGAGATGGGTGGGACCTATATCTCCCTCAAATGCATTGGGTAAAGATTTTATATCTCATGATATAGACATGGCTGGAATGGTAGGTTATACCGGTTCAGTGAAATATGACTGAAACGAGGAGTGAACTCAGCTTAGAAAGGGACTTTGTCCACTAAGATAGTATTGGAAATGAGTCTTCACTAATAAGAAATAATTCTCTATGATTATGTGTGTATGCCACAAAGTTTCATGTTTTAAGTTATGATTATTGGGATTATATTTCACTACTATGATTTATCCCATGTTATGAAATTATGATCTCTTTTGCAGGTTAAGATTTCCAAAAGATATGTTCTTATGAATATGACGTGATTGATATTTATTTTGTTTACCCTTACTGAGCATTTGAGCTCACCCTTTTATGTTTTCTTTTCCTCAGGACATAAAGAAAGGATTTAGGTTTAAAAAAAATAAGAATGTTATGGGAGATGTTGAAGATTTTTCACCACGATTAGAAGATTATATTCCGAGTTTCCAAAGACACTAAACTATTACGGTCCTTGTGTGTTTGTTTTGGTTATGTACTAAGTATTCTGCAAAAGTAATGTCATGTCCATGTACGTTAAGCTTCGGGTCTTTACAGTTGGTATCAGAGGAAAAGTTTAGTCAACCTTTGGAAACTAGGATGCGAAAACGTTAGTGAGATCCCTAGAGATATTTCTAAGGTATGTCTAGGGATGTCCCTAAGGATAAGTATACGTATAGGATATAGTCCTAGAACTATGGTAACGATATTAGATTAAACCAAAGATGTTAGATATTGATGTTACTCCCCCTTTATTATGATTTTTTCCTCTCACACTTTTCTTTTTGGGTTTTAGAAAATGGCTGGAAACAAGATGATTCACGATAATGGAGGATATGATGGACAATGGAATGATATTCTTCTTGAGTAACCAAATGAAATGGGATTTGGAAGTCCACACATCATTATTATGCCGAATCAGCAATCTCATAATATGATCAATAAAGTAAAAGTTGGTAAGTTTTCTGACTCGGCTAATAAGAGAAAGATGGAGTTTCATGATGATCATAGAGGAAAGAAAGTTCAATATCCCCTATGTAAATCATGTGGGAAGAGGCATCAAGGAGAATGTTTCAAAGGAACTGGAAGATGCTTTGGGTGTGGAAAAGAAGGTCACAAAGCCAGTAAGTGCAAAGGAAAAGGTTCAGTTAACACCAGGTATGAGGATAATGGTATTGCTACGACATCAACAATGGTTAAATGTTTTAAATGTGGAATGTACGAGCATTATGCAAACCAATTCCCTAAGGGAAAGTCTCATGAAGATAATCAGTATGGTCGTATGGGTAGTATTTATGTTGATGATGATGAAGAAACTACAAATGAAATGTGAGATGAAAGAATTGTTGAAGCTCGGTCAATGGTTTAAGGATGTAGTGGAATGATTACATGTTTATCATGTGTAATGTTGTATAAGTAATCTCATGGTACTATGGAATAAAGAGACATCTAAGGATTGTTACACTGTTGTCTTTCCTTGAGTTTTGAAAGTGTATGATTAATGGTACTAGTATCCATGAAAGGTTATTCAGATATTTTTGGAATGTAGATGATATGTGCATAATAAAGGGATAAGGAGAAAATTAAATGTTTGATAGTATTCATGAGCTCATGACTGATATAAAGAAATAGTTATATCATGGTTTGAGTATATATAATTTTGGGTTTTTGGTATGTGGGGTGAGTTAACTTTTGACAGCACTCATGTTTTTACTAATATTCAATGGGTATTCATTTTTCAAGAGAATACATGATTAAGGCCTTAAAATATTTGGAATGTGACCAATAAGACATATCTTATGATATATGGGGATCAACGATGGTATTAACATGCTTGTTATATGAAATCTCTGGTAATCGTTTTCACTATATTATGAGAGTGGACTGCAATATTATGGATAAGACTAAAGATTGGAATGGATTATGTTGGACATTAGTTAGTATTTTTTAAGTATAGAAGTTTTTTCGATATTATTTATGGGATGATATAGTGATGTAGTTTTAGAAAAAGGACAACCTGCAGGACGGGCGATAGCCCATCGCGTCGGACAAGGCTGTGGGAATCGAACCCACAACCGAAGTGCGACTGACCTTTATCACATACCACTGGCCTACAGGAAGTCCCTGGTTAGTAGAAACTAGTTTTATTTTATTAAGCGGTATGATATATGAAGTATAAGTTCATTTTTGGAACCATATACGATTAATCTAACCATAAGATGGACTTCTAACTTTTGCTAACCTTTTTTTTGAAAGAGATGGAATGACCCATCATTCTATCACATGATCTGCTAACACATCACGAATAACAAATTCAACTTCATTTCTTTAAGGGATAAAGTGGAAATTGTTCAATTCACGAACAACAGTGAGATTGTACCAAAATCACGAAAGTATTTCTTCTAATTCCAATTTCATCGACTTTAGGGAAATGATCTTGAAAACCAAAAATGTTGTCCTAGTGCTCTTATATCTGATGAATCAGATGGCACCTTAGATCATCACAAATTTATGTATTTGTGATTGCGTGATTTTCCATAGCCATGTTCTCTACCACTCTTCATCAGAACATGATGGTTAGATTTCTCTTTCATATCCATATTTTCACCTATGTGGAAACCCAGTGATTAGTTTATTTGGGTAACCGTTACGTTTCATCATTTTGTTTTTAAAGATTGGTTTTGGTATTCCTTTTTACGATGTGGGTTTCTATTAAAGAAACTTTCGAATAGTAAACCATTTATAACCCCGACGAATTTCGAGGGCGAAATTCATTTTAAGGGAGGTAGAATGTAACACCCCGAGATTTTATGAAAAATATTCTTTTTAATTTCATTAATGTCTTGTGTTGTATGATACACCAAAAGGAGCTTGCACAACACGCATCCTTGACTTTCCTTGCATTACACGCAATCGTGACCTTCCTCGATAACGTGTGTAGTACGCAATACCGAGTTTCACTAAACAACGATATGCTATTAAAATATTATTAAAACTAGCCGTTATGAATAGTAATAACCACTTTTTGAAATTTTTTAATTTTTATTTTTCAAAATGGACTTCATTTCTGGATTCGGAATATCGAAATTAGCTTAGGGTGAAATTTTGGTACTTTTCGGATAACTTTCATTTTCTGATGAATAGTCAAAATTACTAAATTTTAATTAAAAACAACCTTTTTAATAGAAATAATTAATAGTGATAAATTATTAATTTGATTGGTTTTAAAGTATATTTAGAATATATTTTTACAATTTAATACAATGTTGGTTATTGGATGTAATTTCACATTTAAACCAGACATAAACAACTGTCAATCTTTTGATAGTTATTATCTCTTAAGAACATGCTATTTGTTTTGACGACGGAAATTAATTTTTAAATTAATTAATGCAACTGATATGTTTTGAATTTGGTAAAATAGACATCATTTTTGAATTCATAATATCAAATATAGCTTAGGCCTATTTTTTTTTATTTTTCTGAAAACTTTCAATTTTTGATGAATAGTGAAACCACTAAGTGGTAGTTAAAAAAACTGAATTTTTCATAAAACTTAATTTTACCGCTTCTGTGAGTGGAATTTCGAAAATCCTAGAGACACGGTTAATATCAAGGACAAAAATTTGGTTCAATGAGATGAAAATAATTTTTGGTGAATAGTAACTTTTTACTTTTTTTACCACGGTTAAAAATAAATAGGGTAATTGAGGGTAAAAATGATATTATTATTACCCTAACACATGTACTAATTCTATTGGACAAGTGTAATTCGAACAAAAACAACCTTAGGAATAAAATATGACCATTTAGGCCCACTTGGATTAGATTAGGACATTTATTATTAATTTATTTAAAGAAGGGTTAAAATAGTTAAAATCAAAGTTTAATAAGTAAATCATTTTTAATACAGGGTTATACATAAGATAAATTTGGCTATAAATATTCATTAGAAATATAAAACGATTTCATATATAATGATAGTTTATTTGTAATTTTTAAACTTTAAATAATTTAATTTATTTATGACACAAAGATGATGCAATAATTTTCTTATTAATGAAATATTGACATAATTGATGTTATAAACACCAAAATAAATGTAATTTGAGACTTTTTATGAATTAAAATAATTTAATAGGTTAATATGACATGTTATTATTGATTTAATTAACTTTTTTCGAACTAATCATTCTGTTATAATTTTCACAAAAATCAATTACTAAATAGTGTCAAAATTGACATAAAATAGATTTTAAAACAAATATTATATTAGTAATTGTTATTTTATTCCTAAAAATCTAAGGTTCAGCAAAATGACTTAGATACGGTTATATATATTAATAATAAAAAACTTGGGGTTCGTTTGGCTCATTATAGTAAGTTTATTAACCTTATAGTATAAGAACACAAGAAGACACGGTAAAAGTAAAATTATTTTATTTAATGTTAAATCTAAATGATAAGGTTAAAATAGGAACCTAAACTTGTCTAAATTCTATTGGATGAGAATATTTAGACCCATCCCCACCTTATCTTTGAAATAAATCAATTTGGAGCTATTAAAAACCGAATTTGGATTTATAATAAAATAATAGTTTTAGTTATTCCAAAGGTGCCCCTCTCCTCCCTTATAAAAGGGCACCTCCTCCCTCTCTTCCTCACACCACTTTGAGCCTTCAAGCTCGGCCAACCCCTGCCAAATTCTCTTATCCACTTCCCTAGAAACATCCTAGAGGTTATGGTCTTCCTCAAATACCAATTGTAGTGTCCTAAAATGAGGTCTCAAAGAGGCGCTTCAAAGAAGAGGTAATGCCTGTTACCGATTCTTTCATCTTTATTTCTTCTTCCACTTCTTCTTCTTAGGTTGTTTCATTATGAAGTAATAACATCAGTATCACTTATATACTGATATGTTATTATAATTATTAAACAACCTTATTTCACCATCTATCCATCCTATGGAAAAAAGAAATCACCACGCGTGGGTACGTACGGAATACCGTCTCCACGCCGTGGTGTAATCTATTTTCCACCACCACCTTACTTGGATAGATATAATGGTGTAAATAATAACTATATATGATTATTGTAAAGTGATATTGATTCTTAAATAGTATACATACACTCTAATACAACTCCATGATCATGAGAACGATATCATCGCTCGTGCGTACGTACGGACTACCGTCTCTACGACACGATGAGATTCATTCTCCACGTTAACCATTCATGAATGATTATAAAGTATATATAATAATTAATAATGAAATATATGACATAATAATGATTCTGGATTTATGTTTATATATATGTATGTCATCTACTTAATTCCATTCAACTCAATAAGGAAAAGAAAACAGTGTTCATGTGTACGTACGGTCTACCGTCTCCATGAACGGTGTATTTCTTTCCATTTACTGATCTATTATATATATATATATATATATATTCTGAATATATATTACATATAAATCAGGTTTTATATTCTGGAATTAAGTAATCGTGATCTAAGTAATCATATGAATAATTACAATTCAAAACACGGACGACAAATGAAACGATTTTACCCAAAACGCTCTTTAACATGGAATTTACAAAAGAACGGGTAATATAAATCCATAAGTGAACCATATATGATATCATAACAATGAGTATGATTTTGGAATAAGTCAATGACATTATTTAAATCATTATACAGGAGGTTCGGACACATACGAAGCAAATTGGACCTAAGGTAAGGGAAATATCACAATCTCATTTTTATCCGAGATTGTTTATACTTTAGTATTTACTAGGTTGTATTTTATCATCCAAATCCATGTTTCCTCAATATGTAATATTATTTCCATCCACCTACAATTGTTTAAATCCAATTTTACCCTTCGTTGAGTTTTTAGTAAAGGATATGAAAGGAATCTTTTGTCGTTTTTCGTACGAGGTACTTTTTGACTTTTCTGACAAAAGTATGAGAAGAATGTTTTTTTTAACTTATACGACATGAATGGATTTTTAAAACATTTTTTCCAAGAAGATTCCTTTACAAGTTTTCAATTTTATTTTTAATCAACTTCTTTTAGTTTAGAATTGTATTACATATTAAGAGAATAAAGGTGTTTTTGAAGTAGAAAGGATATTTTCCTCAAGAATAGAGTTCAAGTGTTTTATAAAAATTATTTTCCATCTAAGATAATAAATGGTTCTGTTTATATCCCTATTATTACATAGATCTGATTATGTTGTGATGGAAATATTTTTATGAATTCTTTTATCTGATATGAATTTTTTTATGATGTCGCGATGTTTAAGATTCCCATTTTTATTACATGGGTTATGCTATGATGTATGGTTTATGATTTTGTGGCACACATAAGAATGGTATCATTATGAGATGGGTGGGACCTATATCTCCCTCCAATTCATTGGGTAAAGATTTTATATCTCATGAGATAGACATGGCTGGAACAGTAGGTTATACCGGTTCAGTGAAATAGGACTAAAACGAGGAGTGAACTCAGCTCAGAAAGGGACTTTGTCCACTAATATAGTCTTGGAAATGAGTCTTGACTAATAAGAACTGATTCTCTATGATTATGTGTGTATGCCACAAAGTTTCATGTTTTAAGTTATGATTATTGGGATTACATTTCACTAGTATGATTTATCCCATGTTATGAAATTATGATCTCTTTTGCAGGTTAAGATTTCCAAAAGATATGTTCTTATGAATATGACGTGATTGATATTTATTTTTTTTACCCTTACTTAGCATTTGAGATCACCCTTTTATGTTTTCTTTTCCCCAAGACATAAAGAAAGGATTTAGGTTTAAAAAAAAGAAGAAGAATGTTATGGGAGATGTTGAAGATCTTTCACCACGATTAGAAGATTATATTCCGAGTTTCCAAAGACACTAAACTATTACGGTCCTTGTGTGTGTGTTTTGGTTATGTACTAAGTATTCTACAAAAGTAATGTAATGTCCATGTACGTTAAGCTTCGGGTCTCTACAGATACCCTTCTCTTTGGGTTAAAAGATTTATATCTTGTTACTTGTAGTTTTAATACTTGTTTTTCTAATGGAATTTTGTATTGTAAGGAAAGTATAAGAGTCTTATATTTTCTTACACTTGTACTCTGATTAAGTTTATATTCTATACACTTTAAGGTAGAATCTCATATTGTAAACTTTGGTCATGTTTCAATTTCTAGATCCATATTTCCAGAATCTCTTTTCAGAATCACTTTCAAGATTTAAGCAAGTGCATATAACTAGAAGTTTATAACTTCATACTTTGTCCCAATATTCATTGGTGTTAGAGGTGTTGTGAATTTTCTTAGTTTAACTTTGTTAAACATAGATCTTTCCTTATTTAAGTAAATTTTTTAAAGTATACAATTCAGCCCCCCCCCCCTCTTGTATATTGAGCATCTACATCGTTATTTCGATCCTATAATTTGTATCAGAGGTTGGAAACCTCATACTCTATACCAATCTTACAATTGGTATCAGAGTGGGTTACTGAAATACATATACTAACATATAAGTTTTTCTTGCTTAGTTTTTCATTGTTCTATATTTTCATTGCTTAGGAAAAAATTTTCCTTGAATCTGAACTTTTGTGTTTAACAAGTTTCTGTGTAGAATGATTTTCTTAAGGATGGCAGGTTTAAATGTTGGTTCCATCGACAACCTAAATCCTACAAGACCACCAATTTTTTATGGCAGTGATTATGAGTACTGGAGAGATCGATTGAAGACTTTCGTTATCAATACTAGAGTAGATAACTTTGTTATGCTTACTGGAAGTTATAAAATTCTTGATAAGGAAGTTAGTGCTTTCACAAATCAAGAGAAGCATGATTACCAATTAAACTATAAGGTACACAATACTCTACTATGTTCAATGACTAGGAAATTATATAGCCAAATTTCTTCATGTGAAACAGCTAACTGTATATAGAAGAAACTTGAAGTTACTCACTTTGAGTCATCTAAATTGATTGATACTAGAAGAGCTATGTTGAGATCTGAGTATCATGGTTTTAATTTTCCTTATGAAAAACCTATAATAAAAGTGAAACTAAGGTTTATGACTATCGTGAATAGTTTACAATCTATGGGAGAGAATGGTCTGGATGGTGAAGCACTAGTTGACAAGATCATTAATATTATGCCAAATGAGTGGGAATCAAAGAGAACAGCTATTGATGAGAACAGGAAGGTTACTAAAATTTCTTTAGATGAGCTGTTTGGAACTCTTCTTAAAAACAAAACAAGAATAAATAGAGATGCTGACAACATCAAAAAGAAGAATGGAAATGATACTGTTGCTTTTACTACTACATCAAATCACATGAAAGCAAAGAATCCTGATAGTGTAACTAGATCCAAGTCTAATAAGGTTACTATCCAATCCGAATCTAGTGAGAGTGAAGTCTTAGAAAACAAGTTTGCTAATATTGCTCCAAGAATGAAAAAGATAGCTGGTCAAAGAAATTTCCAATCCAGATATAAAAATAAGGAAAGGAAAGATAAGAAATATTCAGAGGTCACATGATATGAATGCAAGAGAAGTGGACACATATGACCTGAATGCCCTATTCTCAAAAATAAAGAAAGAAAAGAAAGGCATTCTGAAAGGAACAGGAAGAAGTTTTAAAAAGATAAAGCTAAGAAAAGTCTAAAAGCTAATACTACATGGAGTGCTAGCTGTAGAGACTCTTCAGAAAGTGAATCTTTAGAATATGATTCATCAGCTCAGAATAATATGGGATTTATTGATAATACTTCTTTTCCACATACATGTCTTATAGCCAAGGTATTATCTGTCTAGGATTTAACCAACTTATCTCTTGATAAGAATTATTATTCCAAAAATAGTACTTCTAATGAAGATACTTCATCCTCAGAAAATGAAGAACCTTCATATGAAGAAGTATCTAGATTTTCAAAGTTACTTAAAGTAAAAAAATTGTAAAATTTCTAAGAAATTAAACGAGGAAAATACTAGGGAATAAGTTCTTACAAAATATATTTCAAATATTTCTTCAGATCTTAAAGATAAAGAAGGGCTTTTAGAAAAACATTATAAAGACCTTGACAAAGCAAATTTTGATAAGGAAGAACTTTCTAAAGATCTTAAGAATTCTACTTTAAAGATAAAATTTTTTAGTAAAAATATAACCCTAAGGAAATGATTCCTGAGGATAGGAATATAGTCATTAGAATAAAATCTGAAATATTTTCTCTTAAGAAGGTCCTTGAAAAATTTAACTCCGGGAAGGAAAATTTTGACAAGATGTATTCTCAAATTAAACCTAAAGGAAACACTACTCAAGTAGGTTATACTCACTGAAAACCAGTTTTCAAAAACAACTATTTCATTCCTTCTAGAGCCCCTTTTTTCACTAAGTGTCAAAGTGGTGGGCATTGGAAGAAAAAGTATTCTTTGAATAGAGTTCAATCTCTTGGGTTTCATATATTATATTTCTCTAAACAAATGTGGATACCCAATATTTTGTTATCTGGAAATCTCGGATCCAAACAAGTTTGGATTCTGAAAGTCTAATTCTTTTCTTATTTTTAGGAAGATAAAGGAAGTACCAACAAAAATACTTGGTACATGGATAGTGGATGTTCTTGGCACATGACTGGTAACAAAAGCTATTTTGAAAATATTATCAAAACGAAATGAGGGAAAGTATCTTTCAGAGACAATGCTCAAGGAGAAATTGTTGGTATATGTAATATTGTTATTCTTGGTAAAACCTTGATTTCAAATGTTTTTTTTGTTAAAGGTCTTAAGAACAACCTCATTAGCATAAGTCAATTATGTGATGAAGGATACCTTGTGAATTTTAGGAATGATATGTGCTTAGTACACAATTCCAAGGAAGATTTTATTCTTTCTTCCTATAGGAAAAAAAATGTTTACACTTTGAACTTAGAAGATCTTAGGAGCCAAGACGTACCTTTCCTTAGTACAATGGAAGATCATTATTGGTTATGGCATATAAGGTTAGGTCACTGTAACCTTAGAAACCTATGAAAACTCTCTAAGAAGAAACTAGTTAAGGATCTACCGGAGCTTAGATTTGATTCTTCTAAAGTTTGTGGTCCTTGTCAATATGGAAAGAAACATAAATCTAGTTTTAAGTTAATCAGTGAAGTCTCAACAACTAATGCATTACAGTTGGTACACATGGATCTTTTCGGTCCAACACAAACTAGAAGCATTGGAGGAAAATACTATGTGTTTGTTCTAGTTGATGATTACACTAGATTTACATGGGTCTATTTTATAACAAATAAGTCTCAAGATTTTTAATATTTCAAAAAAATTAGATCCCAAGTTAAAAATGAGAAAAATCTTCCACTAAAAACTATTCATAGTGATCATGGAGTAGAATGTCAAAATTCTGATTTTGAAACTTTTTGTAGTAGAAAATGTATTACTCATAACTTTTCAGCACCTAGAACACCTCAAAAAAATGGTGTAGTTTAAAGAAGAAATAGAATTCTTCAAGAGATAAATAGAACCATGTTGAGTGAATATTCTATAGCTAGACATTTTTGGGCTGAAGCTATAAGTACTGCTTGTTACACTATAAATTGAATTTTGATTAGACCTTTTCTTAATAAAACTCTTTATGAGTTATGGAATGGTAGAAAACCATGACTTTCCTACTTCAAAGTTTTTGGTTGCAAGGTATTAATCCTGAATACTAAAGATAATCTACAAAAATTTGCACCAAAATATGATGAAGGAATTTTCTTAGGTTACTCCACAACTTCTAAGGCTTATAGATTTTTCAATAAAAACACATGTACTGTTGAGGAAACAGTGCATGTAAAATTTGATGAAACAAATCCTGTTGTTATTAAACCATACCAATCTACATCTTCGGATGTGTTTTCAGACAATGATTATCAACCTTTAATAGAAGATCCTTCTGATAAGGAAAATGTTCAAGAAGATATTTCTGAAACATTTACCCCAGATGACATTCTACACTATGTTGATGAACAGGTTTTACAAAACCCAAGTCAGGTGTTTCTAAAGAATCATCCCAGTGATAGCATCATTGGTGATGTAAATCAACTTGTAAGTACTAGAAGCTCCTTAAGGAATTAAGTAGAACATCTACCATTCCTTCTCAATTTCAACCAAAAATCACTGATGAAGCTTTAGGTGATGATGATTGGATAAAATCCATGAAAGATTAGCTAAATGAATTCAAAATGAATAAAGTCTAGACCTTGGTTGAAAGACCTAAGGAAACTTCTGTTATTGGAGTAAAGTGGGTCTTCAGAAATAAGTGTGATGAAAATGGAGTAATAGTTAGAAATAAAGCTAGACTTGTTGTTAAAGGCTATAATCAACAAGATGGAATATACTATGAAGAAACCTATGCTCTAGTAACTAGACTTGAATCTATTCGTATATTACTTTCCTTCGCAGCATTCTTCAATTTTAAACTTTTTCAAATGGATGTGAAATGTGTTTTTCTTAATGGTTATGTTAAAGAGGAAGTTTTTGTTGAACAACCTCATGGATTTGAAGATACAAAACATCCTGATCATGTTTTTAGACTTACCAACGCTTTATATGGCCTTAAACAAGCCCCACGAGCTTGGTATGATAGACTTACAGAATTTTTGCTTCAAAATAACTATGTTAAGGGAAATGCAGATCCAACTCTTTTTATAAAGAAATATAAGAAAAAAAAATTGATTGTACAAATTTATGTTGATGAAATTATATTTGGTTCAACTCCGCAATCTTTAACTGATTCCTTTACAGATCTTATGAAATATGAGTTTGAAATGAGTATGATGGGTGAGTTTACATTTTTCCTTAGTTTTAAAATTTCTCAAAAACAAGAAAGAATCTACATATCCCAACATAAGTATATTAAAGATCATCTGAAAAAGTATGGTTATGAAAACACTAAGAGTATAAGTACTCCAATTGGTACCTCAAAAACACTTGATTTTGATAAAGCTGGGAAACCAGTAGATCAAACAGCTTTTAGAGGTATGATAGGAAGTTTACTTTACCTAACAGCTAGTCGACCAGACTTGATGTTTTCAGTATGCTTATGTGCAAGATATCAATCCATTCATAAGGAATCTCATTTAAAGGTAGTGAAAAGAATTTTTCACTACTTAAAGGGAACCATGGATCTATGATTATTTTATACTTCTAGAAATGATTTTGTTTTAAAAAGATTTTCAGATCTTGAATTAGTGGATTTAGAATTGATAGAAAAATTACATCCAGAACTTTTCTTTTCTTAGGAGATTTGTTAGTTTCTTGGTCATGCAAGAAGAAACATTCTGTAGCACTTTCCACTGCTAAAGCTGAATTTGTAGCAGCTGGAAGTTGTTGTTCTCAAGTGTTGTGGATGCAACACACACTCACAGATTATGGATTGAGTTTTACTAAGACTCAAATTTTGTGTGATAACACAAGTGCCATTGCCCTTAGTAAAAACCCTGCACACCACTCCCATGAAAACCAAATAGATATTAGGCATCACTTTCTTAGGGATCACACACTTAAAGGAGATATCAATCATCAGTTTATCGGAACGCAAGATCAACTTGATGACATTTTCACAAAATCATTACCCTCTGATAGATTTGAATACATCAAACAGAATTTAGGAATGATAATTGTAAGGTAATCCTTCATCATTAACTTCTTGTTGAACAATACTCCTTATAGTAATAAACTCCTTTTCATAGGGGGAGTAAATTTGCATGTTAGCGTAATCAAAATTTTCATAGTCAGTCTTTCAAAAAAATTTAACTAAAATTTTTTCGTAATGAAAATTTCTGGAACTAAAATTTTTCATAATAAAAATTTACGGAACTAAAATTTTTCGTAATGAAAATTTCCGAAACTGAAATTTTTTCGTAATGAAAATTTCTGGAGCTTAAATTTTTCGTAATGAAAATTTCCGAAACTAAAATTTTTCGTCATGAAAATTTCCAGAACTGAAATCATTCATAATCAAAATTTCTGGAACTAAATTTTTTGTAATAAAAATCTTTGGAACTGAAATCTTCAGAATGGAAATACCCATAATTATTTTTTTTCTGTAATGAGTTTTTCCGTAATGAGAAATTTTGTACTGGGAATTTTCATAATGAAAATTTTCGTAATGAGAATTTTTTCTTAATAAATTTTTTTTCGTAATGATGTTTTTCGTTGTACATTTTTCTTAGTTAAAATTTCCTCAAGAAGAATATTACCAATTACGAACAAACATCTTGACCAATCCGAAAGGTATGATTTCCTTTATTAAGTTTTAGTAGTCAAATTTTTCTTGCTGTTATTTTCCTATGAGTTTTAATATTTCCGGATTCTAATTTTTCTTAAATTCGAAATTTCTTAAAACCTCAATAGATTGGAGTCATGTGATTATTGTGGTTTGTATCTCAACCGTCAGATCAAATATCAAAGTATCTCAACCATTTGATCAGCTGTGGAATCTGAACTGTCATCTCCACACCTATATAAAGTGGACCCCAAAGGGTCATCCCACATCATTTTTTTAAATATTTCGCATCTCAAATCCCTGACTCTCTTCTTAAGGATCTTTTAGAACTTTCTGAAGCCTGTTCTGAATCTTCTAGAACTCTACATTACGAATGTCTGTTAAAGCTACATCTCAAGATATGTCTACCTCAAAGCCAATCTCAAAGTGGTTAGTTTACAGGGAGAGGTTAGTGCATCCGAGTTTCTTCAAGTATGATTCTCTTATAACTAATAATATCAACTTGAATGGCTGGGAGGGTGTTTGCCTATCGAAACCAGAGAAACAGGATCCGGTTTATACAGACTTACTTGTTGAGTTTTATGAGTATGTTTCCTTCCTTGAAGAAGATGGTAGAGATTTATTTTCTTTCAAATCATATGGAAAGACTTACAAATTATCCTACACCAAGGCTGCACGTTTGGTGGGTTTAGCTTATGAAGGTGAAGCTGAGTTCTCTTCACATAAGCTTCCGGATGATCAAGGAAGTTTCAATAAAGTGAAGGCTTTGAAATGTCTTGGACTTAAAGATGCCAAGACTACTAAGATTTCTCATCTCACTCCGAATAATCGGATTCTACAACTGTGGGTACAAGGTTTTCTCGTACCAAGAAAGGGTGACAAGGATAATCTAAAGAAGAGTGACATTTATGTTCTAGACTTTTTGGTAAATCTAAGGAAGATAAATCAGATGAGGCATATTTTTATTACAGTTAAGAATATCAAAGAAGGGAATCTGAAAGCTCAGATAATAATGTATCTGGCCCTAATTTTTAAACTTATCATCATATGTCATGATTCTTTCAAATTTTCTTGCACCTCCATGAAAATAAATTGCAAGGTAATTTTAGTTAGTGATGATACACTAAAAACAATGAAAATGGGTTTTTCTGATGAATCAAGAGAATTCTTTCCTTTACCGGAAGAAGAGGCTGGGGCCATTCCAAAAAATGTGGAGAAGACTGAACCAGTGAATAAACTAACTAAAAAGAGGAATATTAAAGAAGTGGTAACTGAGGAAAACATACCCAAAGCTAAGGAAACCCAGTCCTTACCTCCCAAGCCGAAAAAACAAAAAGAATATCTAGATGAAGTGGCTGCTGAGTGGAGGAAAGACAAGGAGAAGTGGAAAGAGGGGGATCCACAGTTCGGATTGGACCCTGCTGAGGCTAAGGCCTTAAAAGAGAGAGTTGCCGATGAATTAGAAAAACAAGCAAAGGAGAAGAAGCTGAAGAAGAAAATGTCTTAATCTGAGGTTGTTCAATCTCTTTTAAAAGCAACTGAAATAGCTTCTGAACAGATCCTGGTTCCAGAAACATTTCTTATAGAACCATTACCAGAGACTCCAGCAAAGAACTACATCACTCTAGAAATGTCCAAAGGGAAAGAAGTTGTTGAAAGAGAGGAAGAGGTTGTCGAAGAAGAAGAAGAAGGAAGTGCTGATCTTGATGATCTGATCAAGCAAGTAGAAGAATATCAAGAAAATTCTAAATCTGCAAAATTAGTCACTCCAGGAAAGGTAGATGACAAAGAAAGCAGCAAGGGTGATAATAATCAAGAGGAAGAGAAGGAAAATTTTTGATCTGATGAGGAAGAATCTTATGAGAAGAATTTCCTTGCAGAAGGGGCAGAAAAGGAGAAACCAGATGAATACCATTTTTTTCAATTATCAGAAAGTGTGGAAGAATCCCCAAATGATCAACCCATTCCAAAAGCTGATAAGGGGAAGCAATTTCTGATGGATACACGAATAAAAGATATCATCAGAAAAAAAGATGTTAGTGATTCTTCTAGAAGAAAGCTAGTGCAGATTGAGGAAGAGCAATCTCTAAGCAAATTATCTGATTCGGAATCATCATCACATGGGAATGAATTTTTTGTTGAATATTTAATGAAGCTGGTGGACACCATTCCAATTTTCCCCGCTATTGACTCCAGATGCCAGATGTTGCAACATAGTTTGAATCAGAAATCGGAATCCTTATCCATGGTGATGGATAATTTTGTGAAGATTGAGGCCGACCATAAAAATTTCCTTATCAATTATGATGTGCATAGGAAATATTGCAGCAAAATCACTTTATGTTCTAAGAAAGTTGAAGAAGACATTGCTGACTTTGAACATTTTCAGAATGAGGTAAAATATGATTTTGAAACTGAGGATAAAAAGATTAAGAATCTTCAAAATGAGATGATCATTGAGAAATGTTCTCAGAATCAACAGGTCAAAGACCTGAATGGGAAGCTTAACTCGGTTACATAGAACTGGAAAGGGGAAATAGATTTCTGGATTGAGTTTAAAGAGAAGATGGAAAATCAAGAGGAGTTAATAAAAATGCAGGAAGAGGCCATGAAGGCTCAAGTAAAAGATTTGAAATCTCAAGATGAAATGATAAACGATTTGGAGAGGCAATCTATGGAGGATCAGAGATATTTGAAGAAACTGAAAACCATGTTAAAGAAGCTGATCCTGAAGGAAAAAGAAGACAAATAAACTCACTCAAATATTTTGTTGTATTTGTCTTTCCTTGTAAAAATTTTCTCAACTCTAATGAAATTTTTTCCTGGTTGAATATTGTATTGCTATGTACTAATATTTTAGGTACTTTATTTTTTTCCCATTCCCTTCAATTATCTTGGAAAATCACAAAGGGGGAGAAGGAAAAAGAACTACTTAAAAGGGGAGAAGGAAAATTTAAAATGGAGAAAGAAAATTTTCTAAGTGAAATATCCTCAAAGTAAGGGGAGTTTCTCATTACGAAGTTTTTCATTCCCATGATAAGGAAAACCCCACTCCGGAAATTCAGAATACAATCCTTAGAGTTTCAATGCCTAAGGGGGAGTTAGTTGTATTCACTATCATCCATGAACAAAGGCAGATAAGTTTTAATTTCAAAGTATAGTGAAAATTTTCAAATTCCTTATATTATTTTTCGTAAGGATGTTTGTGCTTTCCAAAAAGGGGTAGATTGTTGAGTCAATAAGGTTTTCCTTTTGACTTTTCCATTCGTTCTTGTTTTGAAAATCACAAACACCTTATACTTAAGAAAATCAATATTTTACTCTCATAAGGAAAATTTACTTTCTTAAGGAAATTTACCCTAACCTATATTTCCTTATACATAGAAATATTTTTCTTAAGTGTAAAAATCGGATTCATATCCAAAACCTCGGAATCATATAATACTATGATATGAAGAATTCTGTTTTAGGATCGGAATTATGGATGTGAACTGTAATGAAGATCCACTCCGAATCCTGGATGTGAACTGTAATGATGTTCCACTCCGAATTCTTGATAAGAACTGTAATGACGTTCCATTCCGAATTCTGGATACGAACTCTCATATAGTTCCACTTCGAATTCTGGATATGAACTGTAATGAATTTCCATTCCAAATTATGGATACGAACTCTCATATAGTTCCATTCCGAATTCTGGATAAGAAGTCTATCAAAGTTTGACTCTGAACTTTTAATAGTTCGACTATTAACTTTTAGTAGTTTGACTCTGAACTTTTATAAGTTCAACTATGAAATCTATAAGATCATATTCTGAACTCTGGTGAAACCAGAATCTAAATTTCCTTAGAAATTAAGACTCTAGATTTCTACCGAATTCAGGTTCCAAATTCCTATAAAATAGAATCTGAATATCTTCTTTATTATACATTATGAATTCCATTTTGGTTAGACTCCAAACTTTTATTTTCTTACACTCCAAACTTTAGTTTTTCCTATTCTTACACTTGTTTCATTAGAAAACAATGTCGTGCATTCAGAAACATATGTTTCATTATAAAATGATGCCATCCATTATGTTTCTAACTAACCGTTGGTTTAGTGACATGTAACACCCGAGACTTTTATGTTATATAAATCATCAAAGGAATCTTTTTCTACACAACACTTTCTTGGCTTGCTTTACACGCAATCGCGACCTTCCTCGATAGCTTGCGTCGTACGCAATACCGAGTTTCACTAAACAACAATATGCTATTAAAACTAGCCGTTATGAATAGTAATAACCACTTTTTTGAAATTTTATAAATTTTATTTTTCAAAATGGACTTCATTTTTGGACTCAGAATATCGAAATTAGCCTAGGGTGAAATTATGGTATTTTTCTAAAAACTTTCAATTTTTGATGAATAGTGAAACCACTAAGTGGTAGGTTAAAAACTGAATTTTGCATAAAACTTAATTTTACCGCTTCTGTGAATGGAATTTCGAAAATCCGACAGACACGGTTGATATCAGTAAGTAAAATGTGGTTCAATGAGATAAAAATAATTTTTTGGTGAATAGTAACTTTTTACTTTTTTTACCGCGGTTAATAGTAAATAGGGTAACTAAGGGTAAATATGATATTAATATTACCCTAACACATGTCCTAATTCTATTGGACAAGTGTAATTCGACCAAAAACAAACTTAGGAATAAAATATGACCATTTAGGCCCACTTGGATTAGATTAGGACATTTATTATTAATTTATTTAAAGAAGGGTTAAAATAGTTAAAATCAAAGTTTAATAAGTAAATCATTTTTAATATGGGGTTATACATAAGATAAATTCAATTGTAAATATTCATTAGAAAGCTAAAAATATTTCCTACATGATGATATTTTATTTGTAATTTTTAGACATCAAATAATTTAATTTATTTATGACACAAAGATGATGCCGTAATTATCTTATTAATGAAATATTGACAAAATCGATAATATAAATACCAAAATAAATGTAATTTGAGACTTTTTATGAATTAAACTAATTTTCTAGGTTACTATGATATATTAGTGTTGATTTAATCAACTTGTTTCGAACATATAATTCTGTTATGACTTTCACAAAAATCATATATCAAATAGTGTCAAAATTGACACAAAATAGTTTTTAAATCAAATATTATATTATTAATTGTAATTTTATTCCTAAAAATCTAAGGTTCGGCCAAATGACTTAGATAAGGATATATATATTAATAATAAACAATTTGGGGTTCGTTTGGCATGTTATAGTAAGTGTATTAACCATATAGTGAAAGAAAACAAAAAGACACGGTAAAAGTTAAATTAATTAACTTAGAGTTAAATCTAATTGATAAGGTTAAAATAATACCCTAAACTTGTCTAAATCCTATTGGTTGATAATATTTCGACCCATCCCCACTTTAACTTCGAAATAAGACCCTTTGGAACCATTATAAACCGATTTTGACTTTAATATAAAATAATATTTTGAGATATTCCTAAGGTGCCCCTCTCCTCCCTTATAAAAGGGCACCTCCTCCCCCTCCTCCTCACACCAATTTGAGCACTCAATCTCGGCCAACCCCTGCCATTTTCTCCTCTCCACTTCCCTAGAATAATCCTAGAGGTCCTGGTCTTCTCCAAAGACCAATCTTAGTTCCTTAAGTAAAGGATTCAAAGAGGCGTTCCAAAGAAGAGGTAATATCCATTACCGATCTTTTCAATTTCTTTCTTCTTCAACTTCTTCTTCTTTAGTTGTTTCATGATAAAGTAATAACATCAGTATTACTTACATACTAATATGTTATTATAAATATGAAACAACCCTAATTCACCTTCTATCCATCCTACGGAAAAATGAAATCACCGCGCGTGCGTACGTACGGAATACCGTCTCCACGCCGTGGTGTAATCTATTTTCCACCATCACCTTACAAGGATGGGTATAATGGTGTAATGAGTAACTATATATGATTATTATTAAGTAATATTGATACTGAAATAATATATATATATAATCCAATACAATTCCACGATCATAGGAACGATATCATCACTCGTGCGTACGTACGGAATACCGTCTCCACGATGTGATGCGACTCATTCTACATGATCTTCATTTCATAATGATTATATAAATGAATTGAATGAATGAATATGGTATATACTACACTAATACCATTCTTTAATGAATTATCTATAACCTAAATATAATAATAAGAATTTATTCGACAAAACACGCATAAGAACAAAAAGTTATAAAGACCCGAGTAACAAGTAACAATGAAATATTACTAACAAGAAGCTAATAATATGACCATATATGATATCATATCAATATGTATGATTCTGGAATAAGTCAATAACATTATTTAAACCATTATACAGGAGCTTCGGACACGTACAAAGCAAATCGGACCTAAGGTAAGGGAAATATCACAATCTCATTTTTATCCGAGATTGTTTATTCGTAAGTATTTACTGGGTTGTATTTTATCATCCACATCCATGTTTCATCAATATGTAATATTATTTCCATCCACCTACAATTGTTTAAATCCATTTTTACCCTTCGGTGAGTTTTTAGTAATATCTATGAAAGGAATCTTTTGTCGTACGAGGTACTTTTTGACTTTTCCGACAAAAGTACGAAGAATGTTTTTTTTTAACCTATACGGCATGAATGGATTTTTAAAAAATTATTTCCAAGAATCTTCCATTACAAGTTTTCAAGTTTATTTTTAATCAACTTCTATTATTTTAAAGTTTAATGACATGTTATGAAAGGAAAAATGTTTTTGAAGAAGAAAGGATATTTTCCTCAAGAATTCAATTCAAGTGTTTTATCAAAATTATTTTCCATCTAAGATAATAAAGGGTTCTGTTTCTATCCATACTATTACATTGATTTGACTATGTTGTGATGGAATTATGTTTATGAATTCCTTTATCTTATATGAATGGTTTTATGATGTCACGTTGTTTAAGAATCCCATTTTTATTACATGGGTTATGCGATGATGTATGATTTATGATTATGTGGCACACATAAGAAAGGATTCATTATTAGATGGGTGGGAACTATATCTCCCTCCAATGCATTGGGTAAAGATTTTATATCTCATGAGATAGACAGGGCTGGAACGGTAGGTTATACCGGTTCAGTGAAACAGGACTGAAACGAGGGTTACTCGGTTCAGAAAGGGACTTTGTCCACTAAGATAGTCTTGGAAATGAGTCATGACTAACAAGAAATGATTTTCCATGATTATGTGTGCATGCCACAAAGTTTCAAGTTTTATGTTATGATTATGGGGATCTCATTTTCACTTCTATGATTTATTCCATGTTAAGATATTACGATCTCTTTTGCAGGTTTTGATTTTCATAAAGATATGATATGATTTTTATTTCCTTTATTTGCCCTTGCTGAGCATTTGAGCTCACGCTTTTATGTTTTCTTTTCCCCAGGTCAGGAAGATGGATATTAAGTAGAATATGCTAAAAGGGACCCTAGATATGATGAAATAAATGGGAGACACTGTAGAAGATTTATGAACCAGTTGTTTATGTTTCCCAGTTTCTAAAGACACTATACCTATACGGTCCTTTGTGGTTTTGTCATATGTTGTAATAAGTGTGCTTCAATTTCGATGTATTAACAATGTATGTAAAGTATGGGTCGTTATAGTTGGTATCAGAGGAAAGGTATAGTCAACCTTTGGAAACTAGGATGTGAAAGCCTTAGTAAGAACCCTAAGGATAAGTCTAAGCATAGAACACAATCTTAGTGTTTTAGAAATGGCCTTGAATAACCTAGGATAAGACCTTAAGCATGAAAATTTTATTCTTGAATTATGTGGTTTCCTATTATAATTAGTGTTGCTCACACTATTCTTTTTGGTTTTAGTCAATGGCTGGAACCCGAAGGAACCGTGTTAATGTGGAATGCGATGGGCAATGCAATGATTGTCCCCCTGGGCAACCAAACGATATGGGAGCTGGAATGAAAAATCTTGTAGCCATGCTCACACAACTTTCTCAAGCTATGAATCATGCAGGATTTCCAAACGAGCAAAGGAGGGAGCAACATTCTGTCGAATCCTTCATGAGGAAGCGTCCACCTTCTTTCAGCGGGTCTACTGATCCATTAGTTGCTGAACAATGGATTAGTACTACTGAAAAGATATTTTCATTTCTTCAATGTTCTGAACATGATAAAGTCATCCTAGCAGTGTATCGTTTGGAAGGAGATGCTGATCAATGGTGGAATCTTGTTAAGAATACGAGGCAAAGGGATGAAATTGAGTCTATGGAATGGGACGAGTTCAAGAACTTATTTTTCAATAAGTACTTCCCTCATATTCTCCGAACAAAGATGGAGAAAGAGTTCCTTGAACTGAAGCAAAGGGATGATGAATCTGTTAGTACCTATGAAGCAAATTTTACCAGACTTGCAAGGTACGCTTCTGGTATTATTATCCAACCTGAGAGTAAGATCGATCGATTCTTTAGTGTCTTAAAACCAAGTCTTCGAAGGGCGTTAGCCATAAGGGACTTCAATAGCTACGAGGAAATCGTTCGATGTGCTCTCAAAGTCGAGATGGAGATTGGAGTAACCCATCAGTCACATGGGTTTGATAAGAAGAGGAAGATGGAATTCAAAGAAAAATCTAAAGAGCACACGGAAAAGAAGATGAGCTTTTCCTTATGATCAAAGTGTGGAAAGAAACATGGACGGAGTTGTCTTAAAGGGACAAGTAAATGTTTTAAATGTGGAAAAGAAGGTCATCGGGCATTTGAATGTCGTGATAATGGGAAGAAGATGTCTAATGACGCAAACAAAGGAAGGGATACACAGAATGAACCTACTACACTTCAATGTTTCAAGTGCAAGGAGATGGGGCATTATGCCAATCAATGCCCAAATCCAAGGGTTGATGATGATGGTCGACGTCAACAAACTCTTAAGTCTAAAGACAAAGGAAAGTCACATGCAATTTCTATCAGCGATGTAGAGTACGATAATGATGTGGTGAAAGGTACACTTACCATCCACTCTAAAGTAGCAAATGTTTTATTTGATTCTGGATCCACCCACTCTTTTATTTATGAAAACTTTTCTAAGGGTATCACCATATTACCTCAACAATTAGATGTTGAGTTAGCTGTTACAACACCTAATGGCACATCAATCGCATCAAAAGTTTATAATTCTTCTCCGATCGAAGTTTGTGGGAAAGTGCTTCCTGCAAATCTTGTGATCCTTCCTTTAGTGTAATTTGATGTGATTCTTGGCATGGATTGGCTTTCTCTACATGGAGCTCATATCAATTGCCAAAGAAGGGAAGTCACATTTCATATTCCAGATCAATCTACGATCGTCTATCAATGCAAGGATGAACATAACCTTCCAGTGGAAATTTCTTCCATCTTATGGGTATTGATTCCACTAAATGAAGGTTATTTATCTCAAATGGTTGGTGAGAAACTCACGATTAAGAATATGCCCATTGTACGGGAGTTTGATGATGTCTTTTCGGAGGAATTGTCGGGTCTTCCACCAAATCGTGAAGTTGAGTTTTCAATAGAACTCGTACCGGGTGCTTTGCCTATTTCAAAGACACCTTATAGAATGGCCCCAATTGAGTTGCAGGAATTGAAGAAGCAACTCCAAGAGAATCTTGATAAGGGATTCATACGCCCTAGTGCGTCACCTTGGGGAGCACCTGTTCTATTTGTTATGAAGAAAGATGGATCAATGAGACTTTTCATTGATTATCGAGAACTTAACAAGATCACTATCAAGAACAAATATCCTCTCCCACGCATTGATGACTTATTTGACCAACTACGTGGAGCTCAATACTTTTCCAAGATTGATCTTCGTTCAGGGTATCATCAATTAAGGGTCAAAAGGGAGGATATACCAAAGAAGGCTTTCCGTACAAGGTATGGACACTATGAATTTATAGTGATGCCATTTGGTCTTACTAATGCCCCTGCTATCTTCATGGATCTAATGAATAGAGTCTTTAGAGACTATCTTGATCAATTTGTGGTAGTCTTTATAGACGATATTCTTGTCTATTCAAAGAGCAAGGAAGAGCATGAAGATCACTTGAGAATTATATTGAAGACCCTGAGAAAGGAGAAGCTTTATGCCAAATTTACCAAGTGTGAATTTTGGCTTCAAAAAGTTGCATTTTTGGGTCATATAATCTCAAAAGAGGGGATATCTGTGGATCCAGCAAAAACAGAGGTTATCGAAAGATGGTCAAGACCAACAACAGTAACTGAGATCCGAAGTTTTCTTGGTTTGGCTGGATATTATCGACGTTTTGTAAAAGATTTTTCACGATTATCTAATCCAATCACCAAGTTGACTCGGAAGGGAGTTAAGTTTGTCTGGACAGAGGAATGTGAAGAGAATTTCAAGGAGTTGAAAAGAAGGTTATCCAGTGCACCTGTGCTCACACTGCCTTGTAGTGGAGAAAGGTTTGTGATCTACAGTGATGCATCCAAGAAGGGATTGGGGTGTGTTCTTCTGCAAAATGATATGGTGATAGCTTATGCCTCACGACAGTTGAAAATCCATGAGCAAAATTACCCAACACATGATTTGGAGTTGGCTGCGGTAATATTTGCATTAAAGATTTGGAGGCATTACCTTTATGGTGAAAGGTGTGATATTTATACTGATCATAAAAGTTTAAAGTATATTTTCACACAAAAGGAGTTGAATATGCGTCAAAGAAGATGGTTGGAGCTGATTAAGGATTATGACTGCTCAATCCATTACCACCCTGGGAAAGCAAACAAGGTGGCAGATGCATTAAGTCGACAAGACCATGCTAGTTTATCCATGATGAGGATCACAAAAGATCCAATATTTATGGATTTACAAAGGATGGATCTTGGAATTATAATGGAAGGGGAAAAATCTTATCTTTCTCAAATGAATGTTCAACCATCTATACATGTGAAGATTAAAGAGGCACAGAAAGAAGATGTCGAGTTACAAAAGAAGGTGAGAAATGTTCCTGAATTCAACCTTGATTGTGATGGGATAATAAAGTTCAGGAATCGGGTTTGCATTCCTCCCATCCCCGAATTAAAGAAAGAGCTGCTGGATGAGGCTCATAGTTCTTCATTCTCTATTCATCCTGGAAGCACGAAGATGTATAGGGACCTGAAAGAGTACTTCTGGTGGGATGGCATGAAAAGAGATGTTGCTGAATATGTCTCTCGATGCTTGGTTTGTCAACAAGTTAAATCTGAGAGACAGAAGTCTAAGGGGATGTTACAACCATTACCCATACCCGAATGGAAATGGGAAAACATCACTATGGACTTTGTCACAGGACTTCCTAAATCATCCAAAGGCAATAATGCTATCTGGGTCATAGTTGATCGTCTTACAAAGTCTGCACACTTCATTGCTATTAGAGAGGATTTCTCTCTAGATCAGCTTGCCAGGATATATATAAAGGAAGTGGTAAGATTGCATGGAGTACCACTTTCTATTATATCTGATCGAGATCCGAGATTTACCTCGAAGTTCTGGCGAAGTCTTCAGCATACTCTGGATACAGAGTTGAGTTTCAGCACTGCTTATCATCCCCAGACAGACGGTCAGTCTGAGAGAACAATTCAAACCCTAGAAGATATGTTGAGAGCTTGCTCTATGGATTTCAAAGGAGGTTGGGATCAATACCTACCTTTGGTGGAATTTTCTTATAATAATAGCTTTCACTCCAGTATTCAGATGGCTCCTTATGAAGCTCTCTATGGAAAGAAATGCAGGACTCCAACTTGCTGGGATGAAGTTGGGGAAAGAAAGCTATTAGGACCTGATCTCGTTGATGAAATGGCAGAAAAGGTTAGATCTATTCAACAACACATAAGAGCAGCTCAGAGTCGACAGAAAAGTTATGCCGACAACCGAAGAAAAGACCTAGAGTTTGAAGTGGGTGATAAAGTGTTCTTACGAATATCTCCCTGGAAGAGGGTTATGAGATTTGGAAAGAAGGGGAAGTTGAGCCCTAGATATATCGGTCCTTTTGAAATACTGGATCGTGTTGGGAAGGTAGCTTACCGATTGGCGCTTCCACCTAATCTCTCTCAAGTTCACGATGTGTTCCATGTATCTCTCCTGAGAAAGTACATACCAGATCCTTCACATGTACTCAGCTCAGAAGTTGTACCGCTGGAGCAAGATCTTTCTTATGAAGAACAACCGATAGAGATTCTGGATCGTAGCGAAAAAGTCCTACGAAACAAGACCACTCGCTTGGTGAAAGTTTTATGGAGGAACCACCAACTTGAAGAAGCTACATGGGAGCTTGAGGATATGATGATGGAGAAGTATCCTCATTTGTTTGTTACAAAGTGACGAATTTCGAGGGCGAAATTCTTTTTAAGGGGGGTAGAATGTAACACCCGAGACTTTTATGTTATATAAATCATCAAAGGAATCTTTTTCTACACAACACTTTCTTGGCTTGCTTTACACGCAATCGCGACCTTCCTCGATAGCTTGCGTCGTACGCAATACCGAGTTTCACTAAACAACAATATGCTATTAAAACTAGCCGTTATGAATAGTAATAACCACTTTTTTGAAATTTTATAAATTTTATTTTTCAAAATGGACTTCATTTTTGGACTCAGAATATCGAAATTAGCCTAGGGTGAAATTATGGTATTTTTCTGAAAACTTTCAATTTTTGATGAATAGTGAAACCACTAAGTGGTAGGTTAAAAACTGAATTTTGCATAAAACTTAATTTTACCGCTTCTGTGAATGGAATTTCGAAAATCCGACAGACACGGTTGATATCAGTAAGTAAAATGTGGTTCAATGAGATAAAAATAATTTTTTGGTGAATAGTAACTTTTTACTTTTTTTACCGCGGTTAATAGTAAATAGGGTAACTAAGGGTAAATATGATATTAATATTACCCTAACACATGTCCTAATTCTATTGTACAAGTGTAATTCGACCAAAAACAAACTTAGTAATAAAATATGACCATTTAGGCCCACTTGGATTAGATTAGGACATTTATTATTAATTTATTTAAATAAGGGTTAAAATAGTTAAAATCAAAGTTTAATAAGTAAATCATTTTTAATATGGGGTTATACATAAGATAAATTCAATTGTAAATATTCATTAGAAATATAAAAAGATTTCCTACATGATGATATTTTATTTGTAATTTTTAGACATCAAATAATTTAATTTATTTATGACACAAATATGATGCCGTAATTATCTTATTAATGAAATATTGAATAAATTGATAATATAAATACCAAAATAAATGTAATTTGAGACTTTTTATGAATTACACTAATTTTCTAGGTTACTATTATATATTAGTGTTGATTTAATCAACTTTTTTCGAACATATAATTCTGTTATGACTTTCACAAAAATCATATATCAAATAGTGTCAAAATTGACACAAAATAGTTTTTAAATCAAATATTATATTATTAATTGTTATTTTATTCCTAAAAATCCACGGTTCAGACAAATGACTTAGATAAGGATATATATATTAATAATAAACAATTTGGGGTTCGTTTGGCATGTTATAGTAAGTGTATTAACCATATAGTGAAAGAAAACAAAAAGACACGGTAAAAGTTAAATTAATTAACTTAGAGTTAAATCAAATTGATAAGGTTAAAATAATACCCTAAACTTGTCTAAATCCTATTGGTTGATAGGATTTCGACCCATCCCCACTTTAACTTCGAAATAAGACCCTTTGGAACCATTATAAACCGATTTTGACTTTAATATAAAATAATATTTTGAGATATTCCTAAGGTGCCCCTCTCCTCCCTTATAAAAGGGCACCTCCTCCCCCTCCTCCTCACACCAATTTGAGCACTCAAGCTCGGCCAACCCCTGCCATTTTCTCCTCTCCACTTCCCTAGAATAATCCTAGAGGTCTTGGTCTTCTCCAAAGACCAATCTTAGTTCCTTAAGTAGAGGATTCAAGGAGGCGTTCCAAAGAAGAGGTAATATCCATTACCGATCTTTTCAATTTCTTTCTTCTTCAACTTCTTCTTCTTTAGTTGTTTCATGATAAAGTAATAACATCAGTATTACTTACATACTGATATGTTATTATAAATATGAAACAACCCTAATTCACCTTCTATCCATCCTACGAAAAAATGAAATCACCGCGCGTGCGTACGTACGGAATACCGTCTCCACGCCGTGGTGTAATCTATTTTCCACCATCACCTTACAAGGATGGGTATAATGGTGTAATGAGTAACTATATATGATTATTATTAAGTAATATTGATACTGAAATAATATATATATATACTCCAATACAATTCCACGATCATAGGAACGATATCATCACTCGTGCGTACGTACGGAATACCGTCTCCACGATGTGATGCGACTCATTCTACATGATCTTCATTTCATAATGATTATATAAATGAATTGAATGAATGAATATGGTATATACTACACTAATACCATTCTGTAAATGAATTATCTATAACCTAAAGATAAGAATAAGAATTTATTCGACAAAACACGCATAAGAACAAAAAGTTATAAAGACCCGAGTAACAAGTAACAATGAAATATTACTAACAAGAAGCTAATAATATGACCATATATGATATCATATAAATATGTATGATTCTGGAATAAGTCAATAACATTATTTAAACCATTATACAGGAGCTTCGGACACGTACAAAGCAAATCGGACCTAAGGTAAGGGAAATATCACAATCTCATTTTTATCCGAGATTGTTTATTCGTAAGTATTTACTGGGGTGTATTTTATCATCCACATCCATGTTTCATCAATATGTAATATTATTTCCATCCACCTACAATTTTTTAAATCCATTTTTACCCTTCGGTGAGTTTTTAGTAATATCTACGAAAGGAATCTTTTGTCGTAAGAGGTACTTTTTGACTTTTCCGACAAAAGTACGAAGAATGTTTTTTTTTAACCTATACGGCATGAATGGATTTTTAAAACATTATTTCCAAGAATCTTCCATTACAAGTTTTCAAGTTTATTTTTAATCAAATTCTATTATTTTAAATTTTAATGACATGTTATGAAAGGAAAAATGTTTTTGAAGAAGAAAGGATATTTTCCTCAAGAATTCAATTCAAGTGTTTTATCAAAATTATTTTCCATCTAAGATAATAAAGGGTTCTGTTTCTATCCATATTATTACATTGATTTGACTATGTTGTGATGGAATTATGTTTATGAATTCCTTTATCTTATATGAATGGTTTTATGATGTCGCGTTGTTTAAGAATCCCATTTTTATTACATGGGTTATGCGATGATGTATGATTTATGATTATGTGGCACACATAAGAAAGGATTCATTATAAGATGGGTGGGAACTATATCTCCCTCCAATGCATTGGGTAAAGATTTTATATCTCATGAGATAGACAGGGCTGGAACGGTAGGTTATACCGGTTCAGTGAAACAGGACTGAAACGAGGGTTACTCGGTTCAGAAAGGGACTTTGTCCACTAAGATAGTCTTGGCAATGAGTCATGACTAACAAGAAATGATTTTCCATGATTATGTGTGCATGCCACAAAGTTTCAAGTTTTATGTTATGATTATGGGGATCTCATTTTCACTTCTATGATTTATTCCATGTTAAGATATTATGATCTCTTTTGCAGGTTTTGATTTTCATAAAGATATGATATGATTTTTATTTCCTTTATTTTCCCTTGCTGAGCATTTGAGCTCACCCTTTTATGTTTTCTTTTCCCCAGGTCAGGAAGATGGATATTAAGTAGAATATGCTAAAAGGGACCCTAGATATGATGAAATAAATGGGAGACACTGTAGAAGATTTATGAACCAGTTGTTTATGTTTCCCAGTTTCTAAAGACACTATACCTATACGGTCCTTTGTGGTTTTGTCATATGTTGTAATAAGTGTGCTTCAATTTCGATGTATTAACAATGTATGTAAAGTATGGGTCGTTATAGTTGGTATCAGAGGAAAGGTATAGTCAACCTTTGGAAACTAGGATGTGAAAGCCTTAGTAAGAACCCTAAGGATAAGTCTAAGCATAGAACACAATCTTAGTGTTTTAGAAATGGCCTTGAATAACCTAGGATAAGACCTTAAGCATGAAAATTTTATTCTTGAATTATGTGGTTTCCTATTATAATTAGTGTTGCTCACACTATTCTTTTTGGTTTTAGTCAATGGCTGGAACCCGAAGGAACCGTGTTAATGTGGAATGCGATGGGCAATGCAATGATTGTCCCCCTGGGCAACCAAACGATATGGGAGCTGGAATGCAAAATCTTGTAGCCATGCTCACACAACTTTCTCAAGCTATGAATCATGCAGGATTTCCAAACGAGCAAAGGAGGGAGCAACATTCTGTCGAATCCTTCATGAGGAAGCGTCCACCTTCTTTCAGCGGGTCTACTGATCCATTAGTTGCTGAACAATGGATTAGTACTACTGAAAAGATATTTTCAGTTCTTCAATGTTCTGAACATGATAAAGTCATCCTAGCAGTGTATCGTTTGGAAGGAGATGCTGATCAATGGTGGAATCTTGTTAAGAATACGAGGCAAAGGGATGAAATTGAGTCTATGGAATGGGACGAGTTCAAGAACTTATTTTTCAATAAGTACTTCCCTCATATTCTCCGAACAAAGATGGAGAAAGAGTTCCTTGAACTGAAGCAAAGGGATGATGAATCTGTTAGTACCTATGAAGCAAATTTTACCAGACTTGCAAGGTACGCTTCTGGTATTATTATCCAACCTGAGAGTAAGATCGATCGATTCTTTAGTGTCTTAAAACCAAGTCTTCGAAGGGCGTTAGCCATAAGGGACTTCAATAGCTACGAGGAAATCGTTCGATGTGCTCTCAAAGTCGAGATGGAGATTGGAGTAACCCATCAGTCACATGGGTTTGATAAGAAGAGGAAGATGGAATTCAAAGAAAAATCTAAAGAGCACACGGAAAAGAAGATGAGCTTTTCCTTATGATCAAAGTGTGGAAAGAAACATGGACGGAGTTGTCTTAAAGGGACAAGTAAATGTTTTAAATGTGGAAAAGAAGGTCATCGGGCATTTGAATGTCGTGATAATGGGAAGAAGATGTCTAATGACGCAAACAAAGGAAGGGATACACAGAATGAACCTACTACACTTCAATGTTTCAAGTGCAAGGAGATGGGGCATTATGCCAATCAATGCCCAAATCCAAGGGTTGATGATGATGGTCGACGTCAACAAACTCTTAAGGCTAAAGACAAAGGAAAGTCACATGCAATTTCTATCAGCGATGTAGAGTACGATAACGATGTGGTGAAAGGTACACTTACCATCCACTCTAAAGTAGCAAATGTTTTATTTGATTCTGGATCCACCCACTCTTTTATTTATGAAAACTTTTCTAAGGGTATCACCATATTACCTCAACAATTAGATGTTGAGTTAGCTGTTACAACACCTAATGGCACATCAATCGCATCAAAAGTTTATAATTCTTCTCCGATCGAAGTTTGTGGGAAAGTGCTTCCTGCAAATCTTGTGATCCTTCCTTTAGTGTAATTTGATGTGATTCTTGGCATGGATTGGCTTTCTCTACATGGAGCTCATATCAATTGCCAATTAAGGGAAGTCACATTTCATATTCCAGATCAATCTACGATCGTCTATCAATGCAAGGATGAACATAACCTTCCAGTGGAAATTTCTTCCATCTTATGGGTATTGATTCCACTAAATGAAGGTTATTTATCTCAAATGGTTGGTGAGAAACTCACGATTAAGAATATGCCCATTGTACGGGAGTTTGATGATGTCTTTTCGGAGGAATTGTCGGGTCTTCCACCAAATCGTGAAGTTGAGTTTTCAATAGAACTCGTACCGGGTGCTTTGCCTATTTCAAAGACACCTTATAGAATGGCCCCAATTGAGTTGCAGGAATTGAAGAAGCAACTCCAAGAGAATCTTGATAAGGGATTCATACGCCCTAGTGCGTCACCTTGGGGAGCACCTGTTCTATTTGTTATGAAGAAAGATGGATCAATGAGACTTTTCATTGATTATCGAGAACTTAACAAGATCACTATCAAGAACAAATATCCTCTCCCACGCATTGATGACTTATTTGACCAACTACGTGGAGCTCAATACTTTTCCAAGATTGATCTTCGTTCAGGGTATCATCAATTAAGGGTCAAAAGGGAGGATATACCAAAGAAGGCTTTCCGTACAAGGTATGGACACTATGAATTTATAGTGATGCCATTTGGTCTTACTAATGCCCCTGCTATCTTCATGGATCTAATGAATAGAGTCTTTAGAGACTATCTTGATCAATTTGTGGTAGTCTTTATAGACGATATTCTTGTCTATTCAAAGAGCAAGGAAGAGCATGAAGATCACTTGAGAATTATATTGAAGACCCTGAGAAAGGAGAAGCTTTATGCCAAATTTACCAAGTGTGAATTTTGGCTTCAAAAAGTTGCATTTTTGGGTCATATAATCTCAAAAGAGGGGATATCTGTGGATCCAGCAAAAACAGAGGTTATCGAAAGATGGTCAAGACCAACAACAGTAACTGAGATCCGAAGTTTTCTTGGTTTGGCTGGATATTATCGACGTTTTGTAAAAGATTTTTCACGATTATCTAATCCAATCACCAAGTTGACTCGGAAGGGAGTTAAGTTTGTCTGGACAGAGGAATGTGAAGAGAATTTCAAGGAGTTGAAAAGAAGGTTATCCAGTGCACCTGTGCTCACACTGCCTTGTAGTGGAGAAAGGTTTGTGATCTACAGTGATGCATCCAAGAAGGGATTGGGGTGTGTTCTTCTGCAAAATGATATGGTGATAGCTTATGCCTCACGACAGTTGAAAATCCATGAGCAAAATTACCCAACACATGATTTGGAGTTGGCTGCGGTAATATTTGCATTAAAGATTTGGAGGCATTACCTTTATGGTGAAAGGTGTGATATTTATACTGATCATAAAAGTTTAAAGTATATTTTCACACAAAAGGAGTTGAATATGCGTCAAAGAAGATGGTTGGAGCTGATTAAGGATTATGACTGCTCAATCCATTACCACCCTGGGAAAGCAAACAAGGTGGCAGATGCATTAAGTCGACAAGACCATGCTAGTTTATCCATGATGAGGATCACAAAAGATCCAATATTTATGGATTTACAAAGGATGGATCTTGGAATTATAATGGAAGGGGAAAAATCTTATCTTTCTCAAATGAATGTTCAACCATCTATACATGTGAAGATTAAAGAGGCACAGAAAGAAGATGTCGAGTTACAAAAGAAGGTGAGAAATGTTCCTGAATTCAACCTTGATTGTGATGGGATAATAAAGTTCAGGAATCGGGTTTGCATTCCTCCCATCCCCGAATTAAAGAAAGAGCTGCTGGATGAGGCTCATAGTTCTTCATTCTCTATTCATCCTGGAAGCACGAAGATGTATAGGGACCTGAAAGAGTACTTCTGGTGGGATGGCATGAAAAGAGATGTTGCTGAATATGTCTCTCGATGCTTGGTTTGTCAACAAGTTAAATCTGAGAGACAGAAGTCTAAGGGGATGTTACAACCATTACCCATACCCGAATGGAAATGGGAAAACATCACTATGGACTTTGTCACAGGACTTCCTAAATCATCCAAAGGCAATAATGCTATCTGGGTCATAGTTGATCGTCTTACAAAGTCTGCACACTTCATTGCTATTAGAGAGGATTTCTCTCTAGATCAGCTTGCCAGGATATATATAAAGGAAGTGGTAAGATTGCATGGAGTACCACTTTCTATTATATCTGATCGAGATCCGAGATTTACCTCGAAGTTCTGGCGAAGTCTTCAGCATACTCTGGATACAGAGTTGAGTTTCAGCACTGCTTATCATCCCCAGACAGACGGTCAGTCTGAGAGAACAATTCAAACCCTAGAAGATATGTTGAGAGCTTGCTCTATGGATTTCAAAGGAGGTTGGGATCAATACCTACCTTTGGTGGAATTTTCTTATAATAATAGCTTTCACTCCAGTATTCAGATGGCTCCTTATGAAGCTCTCTATGGAAAGAAATGCAGGACTCCAACTTGCTGGGATGAAGTTGGGGAAAGAAAGCTATTAGGACCTGATCTCGTTGATGAAATGGCAGAAAAGGTTAGATCTATTCAACAACACATAAGAGCAGCTCAGAGTCGACAGAAAAGTTATGCCGACAACCGAAGAAAAGACCTAGAGTTTGAAGTGGGTGATAAAGTGTTCTTACGAATATCTCCCTGGAAGAGGGTTATGAGATTTGGAAAGAAGGGGAAGTTGAGCCCTAGATATATCGGTCCTTTTGAAATACTGGATCGTGTTGGGAAGGTAGCTTACCGATTGGCGCTTCCACCTAATCTCTCTCAAGTTCACGATGTGTTCCATGTATCTCTCCTGAGAAAGTACATACCAGATCCTTCACATGTACTCAGCTCAGAAGTTGTACCGCTGGAGCAAGATCTTTCTTATGAAGAACAACCGATAGAGATTCTGGATCGTAGCGAAAAAGTCCTACGAAACAAGACCACTCGCTTGGTGAAAGTTTTATGGAGGAACCACCAACTTGAAGAAGCTACATGGGAGCTTGAGGATATGATGATGGAGAAGTATCCTCATTTGTTTGTTACAAAGTGACGAATTTCGAGGGCGAAATTCTTTTTAAGGGGGGTAGAATGTAACACCCGAGACTTTTATGTTATATAAATCATCAAAGGAATCTTTTTCTACACAACACTTTCTTGGCTTGCTTTACACGCAATCGCGACCTTCCTCGATAGCTTGCGTCGTACGCAATACCGAGTTTCACTAAACAACAATATGCTATTAAAACTAGCCGTTATGAATAGTAATAACCACTTTTTTGAAATTTTATAAATTTTATTTTTCAAAATGGACTTCATTTTTGGACTCAGAATATCGAAATTAGCCTAGGGTGAAATTATGGTATTTTTCTGAAAACTTTCAATTTTTGATGAATAGTGAAACCACTAAGTGGTAGGTTAAAAACTGAATTTTGCATAAAACTTAATTTTACCGCTTCTGTGAATGGAATTTCGAAAATCCGACAGACACGGTTGATATCAGTAAGTAAAATGTGGTTCAATGAGATAAAAATAATTTTTTGGTGAATAGTAACTTTTTACTTTTTTTACCGCGGTTAATAGTAAATAGGGTAACTAAGGGTAAATATGATATTAATATTACCCTAACACATGTCCTAATTCTATTGTACAAATGTAATTCGACCAAAAACAAACTTAGTAATAAAATATGACCATTTAGGCCCACTTGGATTAGATTAGGACATTTATTATTAATTTATTTAAATAAGGGTTAAAATAGTTAAAATCAAAGTTTTATAAGTAAATCATTTTTAATATGGGGTTATACATAAGATAAATTCAATTGTAAATATTCATTAGAAATATAAAAAGATTTCCTACATGATGATATTTTATTTGTAATTTTTAGACATCAAATAATTTAATTTATTTATGACACAAAGATGATGCCGTAATTATCTTATTAATGAAATATTGAATAAATTGATAATATAAATACCAAAATAAATGTAATTTGAGACTTTTTATGAATTCCACTAATTTTCTAGGTTACTATTATATATTAGTGTTGATTTAATCAACTTTTTTCGAACATATAATTCTGTTATGACTTTCACAAAAATCATATATCAAATAGTGTCAAAATTGACACAAAATAGTTTTTAAATCAAATATTATATTATTAATTGTTATTTTATTCCTAAAAATCCACGGTTCAGACAAATGACTTAGATAAGGATATATATATTAATAATAAACAATTTGGGGTTCGTTTGGCATGTTATAGTAAGTGTATTAACCATATAGTGAAAGAAAACAAAAAGACACGGTAAAAGTTAAATTAATTAACTTAGAGTTAAATCAAATTGATAAGGTTAAAATAATACCCTAAACTTGTCTAAATCCTATTGGTTGATAGGATTTCGACCCATCCCCACTTTAACTTCGAAATAAGACCCTTTGGAACCATTATAAACCGATTTTGACTTTAATATAAAATAATATTTTGAGATATTCCTAAGGTGCCCCTCTCCTCCCTTATAAAAGGGCACCTCCTCCCCCTCCTCCTCACACCAATTTGAGCACTCAAGCTCGGCCAACCCCTGCCATTTTCTCCTCTCCACTTCCCTAGAATAATCCTAGAGGTCTTGGTCTTCTCCAAAGACCAATCTTAGTTCCTTAAGTAGAGGATTCAAAGAGGCGTTCCAAAGAAGAGGTAATATCCATTACCGATCTTTTCAATTTCTTTCTTCTTCAACTTCTTCTTCTTTAGTTGTTTCATGATAAAGTAATAACATCAGTATTACTTACATACTGATATGTTATTATAAATATGAAACAACCCTAATTCACCTTCTATCCATCCTACGGAAAAATGAAATCACCGCGCGTGCGTACGTACGGAATACCGTCTCCACGCCGTGGTGTAATCTATTTTCCACCATCACCTTACAAGGATGGGTATAATGGTGTAATGAGTAACTATATATGATTATTATTAAGTAATATTGATACTGAAATAATATATATATATACTCCAATACAATTCCACGATCATAGGAACGATATCATCACTCGTGCGTACGTACGGAATACCGTCTCCACGATGTGATGCGACTCATTCTACATGATCTTCATTTCATAATGATTATATAAATGAATTGAATGAATGAATATGGTATATACTACACTAATACCATTCTGTAAATGAATTATCTATAACCTAAAGATAAGAATAAGAATTTATTCGACAAAACACGCATAAGAACAAAAAGTTATAAAGACCCGAGTAACAAGTAACAATGAAATATTACTAACAAGAAGCTAATAATATGACCATATATGATATCATATAAATATGTATGATTCTGGAATAAGTCAATAACATTATTTAAACCATTATACAGGAGCTTCGGACACGTACAAAGCAAATCGGACCTAAGGTAAGGGAAATATCACAATCTCATTTTTATCCGAGATTGTTTATTCGTAAGTATTTACTGGGGTGTATTTTATCATCCACATCCATGTTTCATCAATATGTAATATTATTTCCATCCACCTACAATTTTTTAAATCCATTTTTACCCTTCGGTGAGTTTTTAGTAATATCTACGAAAGGAATCTTTTGTCGTAAGAGGTACTTTTTGACTTTTCCGACAAAAGTACGAAGAATGTTTTTTTTAACCTATACGGCATGAATGGATTTTTAAAACATTATTTCCAAGAATCTTCCATTACAAGTTTTCAAGTTTATTTTTAATCAAATTCTATTATTTTAAATTTTAATGACATGTTATGAAAGGAAAAATGTTTTTGAAGAAGAAAGGATATTTTCCTCAAGAATTCAATTCAAGTGTTTTATCAAAATTATTTTCCATCTAAGATAATAAAGGGTTCTGTTTCTATCCATATTATTACATTGATTTGACTATGTTGTGATGGAATTATGTTTATGAATTCCTTTATCTTATATGAATGGTTTTATGATGTCGCGTTGTTTAAGAATCCCATTTTTATTACATGGGTTATGCGATGATGTATGATTTATGATTATGTGGCACACATAAGAAAGGATTCATTATAAGATGGGTGGGAACTATATCTCCCTCCAATGCATTGGGTAAAGATTTTATATCTCATGAGATAGACAGGGCTGGAACGGTAGGTTATACCGGTTCAGTGAAACAGGAATGAAACGAGGGTTACTCGGTTCAGAAAGGGACTTTGTCCACTAAGATAGTCTTGGCAATGAGTCATGACTAACAAGAAATGATTTTCCATGATTATGTGTGCATGCCACAAAGTTTCAAGTTTTATGTTATGATTATGGGGATCTCATTTTCACTTCTATGATTTATTCCATGTTAAGATATTATGATCTCTTTTGCAGGTTTTGATTTTCATAAAGATATGATATGATTTTTATTTCCTTTATTTTCCCTTGCTGAGCATTTGAGCTCACCCTTTTATGTTTTCTTTTCCCCAGGTCAGGAAGATGGATATTAAGTAGAATATGCTAAAAGGGACCCTAGATATGATGAAATAAATGGGAGACACTGTAGAAGATTTATGAACCAGTTGTTTATGTTTCCCAGTTTCTAAAGACACTATACCTATACGGTCCTTTGTGGTTTTGTCATATGTTGTAATAAGTGTGCTTCAATTTCGATGTATTAACAATGTATGTAAAGTATGGGTCGTTATATGACACATGTACAGGTCCATCTAAAATTTAAGGAAAATATGACCGTTGGAGGAGGGTGCCAACCATTGGCAATTTTCCTATAAATAAGAGCTCATTTGAACGAGCTCAACACTGATATTTGGCAACTTGTGCTTACATGTGGTTAAAGTGATTTCTAGAGAGACATGCTCTTATTAACTATCAAGATTCGTGCAGAATGTTTGAATGACTTGTTCAAACTTTTCCCTGTGCAGATTGCTTCGTGCGACTCCGAATGTTGGTGATTACATTCGAGGGCTTCCGGGGATAGGAAGACAGAGGTTCCAACACCTTGAAGTTGAGGGCTTCCTTGCTGAGGAAGACAGAGGTACCAACTACCTTTAAGTTGAGGGATTATGTGGATAGCAAGATAGAGACTCTGATCTTCATATCGAGGGCTTACCCTAGTGTGGGTAAGATAGACTTGGTTGAATGTATAAATTGAGGGACCTTTATCCAAAGTTGTTGGATACCCTTTCCTTTAGGTTAAAAGATTTATATCTTGTTACTTGTAGTTTTACTACTTGTTTTTCTGCTGAAATTTTTTATTGTAAGGAAAGTATAATCCTCTTATATTTCCTTACACTTGTACTCTGATTAAGTTTAGATTCTATACGCTTTAGGTAGAATCTCATATTGTAAACTTTGGTTAAGTTTCAATTTTCGGATCCATATTTCCGGAACCTATTTTCGGAATCACTTTCCAGATTTAAGCAAGTACATAGAACTAGAAGTTTATAACTTCATACTTTTTCCCAATCTTCATTGGTGTATGAGGTGTTGTGAATATTCTTAGTTTAACTTTGTTAAACTTATATCTTTCCTTGTTTAAGGAAATTTTTTAAAGTATACAATTCACCCCCCTCTTGTATATTGAGCATCTATATCGTTATTTCGATCCTACAATTTTTTATCATATGATAATTCTATCTGGATCATCATTCAAGTATATACATTAAATAAGTGGTAAGGATTCATAAGGAACTAAATACTATTGGTTCTGATTAGAAATTGGGGTTTACATCAATGTTTTAGAGAATTATTCAGTAAGATCTTTATATATTGTTGAGTTTTATTACTATTGAATCATCCAAAAAATAGATTGTTAGTCCAAAAGAACAATTACATCCAAAGAGGATATGTTGAGATATTTTTCAATAGATTTAAAAGGATGTGGGGATCAACACTATCAAGTAGTTTATTTTTTAGAACAATATATGTCACCCAAGCAGTTAGTTAACACCTTATAGATTCTTATATGGAATGAAATTTATAGCTCCAACATGCTGGAATGATTTTGGATAAAGAAAGGTATTAGAACATAATATAGTTGTAAAAATAGTAAATAGGTATAGATACATGTAGAAAAACAACATTGAAGAATAGATTCGACAAAAAGATTATGTATGTAACCATTAGTGTGAGCTATAATTTTATGTTGGTGACAAGGTGTATCTTTGAATTTCTCCATTTAAGAAGGTTATGAGATTCTGAAATAAGGGAAAACTATATCTACATTATATATATCCCTTTAAAATTATTCATCAAATCAGAATGGTAACCTATCACTATCCAATTCCACCAAATAACTCTCAATTTCATGATGTGATCCATGTATGTTTGCTAAAGAAAAACACAACTAACCCTTCACGTGAACATACCGGATATGTCATAATAGTAGAGAAAGTTATTTGTTATGAGAAATAACTGGTGGTGATTTTGGATCCTATAAATGATGTTTTATGAATCTATACCACTAAACTGTTGAATGTTTTTGTGGTTAAACCACTATTTACTGGATGCTCGATAGGAACCTCATGGAATGAAAACGAATAAGAATCCCCATTTTTCTATATTAGTGTGAGTGTTTTAATGGAATAATGTCATTTTAATAGTGGTAGAATGTAACACCATGATTTTCTATATATTATGTTTTAATGAATAATTTTTTTTTTGATATTTTGTGCAATAGACAACACCAACTTATTTTTGTAAAACACATAACACTGGGATAACTTGTGTTACACATAATATGTAGTTTTATCAAAACCATGATATATTGTTATTATCATTATTTAAACATGGCCATTATCTTCTATCCATTAAACCTAAAGTATTTAATATTAATTAATAATATTTATATATTATGGTATTGTATAATTAGATGATATTGATAATAAAAACTCATTTTTTTAGTAAAGTCTTTATATATTTCAAAAAAATCCTACATTCTCAATAAAATTATTTTTATTTTATTTAAAGAAAAATAATTAAATTAATTTTTCCCCATAGTAGAATATTAATTTTATAAAATTATATTCAATTTTTAGGTCATCATTTTATAAATATCTACAACTAAATTTTTTCTATTTTCCTAAAAAGTATCATTTTTGGATGAATATGGAAAAATATAAAATTGTAAATTAAAAATTACTCATAATTTTTTATTTATAAAGAAAATTTATATTATAAATTGTTTATAAACAAAAAAACATTCCATTAATACATCCATAAATCAAATTTGTATTATTTTAATCATTTTTATATTGAATTTAGATATAAAAACATTACAAAATTTTGATCATTTTCTCTTTGAAAACCCACGTTCTCATCGTGAATGTGAGATTAATTTTAAATTAAATTATAGATAAAATATTGTAACTCCTGAATCCTAGATTCCCAGATCCCATGAATTATTTTAATATTTTGGAATTATTACAAGATATCCAATCCTGAATGACTGATCCATTTTACAGTCTTGCAAAATCATTATATTCATGAACATTATAGTAAAATTAAAAACATAAAATACAATATTGATTATAAATTGAGAACGCCATTATTATCCTACATTAACCTTGAATATAAACCATAATACAATTCCTGGCATTTTGAGAAAATAAAAAATAAGAAATTAGTGATCTCAAATTCTCAGTAATGTTATATAATATAGACAATGCTTTAATAAATAACCATAAACTTTAAGGAAAGTATAAAACTGAAATTAAATACTTTTAAACACAAACATGAACATATTATGGCATCAATAAATAAAATAATTCTATTTAGACATTCAAAGGGATATTATAATAGTTGAATAATCACATTTAATACTAACAACTAGTCCAATAATGGGGAAATGCATAATGTCAGACATAATAACTATACTATCTAGGCCTCTTTCCAAGACCATACAAAACCATACCTTCAAGTCCTCATTCCAAGACACTCGATTTTATCATTATACCAACCAATGCATCGAGGGGTTATAGTGGTCCCCACCAATCAGTTACTATGTTTACTACATTCATCATATTAAAAAAAGGGTGTAAAATAACATAAACATTCATATTAAATCTACCATACCAAATGTTAATTATTTACCTATAAACCATGAATGGTATGAAAACAACACATCCATAGTAAAACATTCCATAAAACAATAAATAAAATATGGAATATTGTTTTATAAATCAACCATAATTAGGAATAAAATCCAATAAGGGATGTTGACATATATGAAAATAATCTAAAAAATTCATTAAAACTCTTTGAGGGAAATATCCATTTTTTACATTGAAATCATTTATAAGTCGGTAAATTATAAAAGAAAACATTTATTTTGAAAATGACCTTGTATATGTGTAATTAAATCTTCAATATTTAATAGAGTCATAATGGCATGAAATACCCAATCGCATTGTATAAGATAAAAAACATCATTTCCTTAATTTTTTGAAAAGGTCATAATGTACCTCATTCAGAAAAAGTATAGAAATATTCGTTTTAAAAAGGTTTATAAAATTAAAAAATGGGTAAAATGACTTTATTTGATTATTGAAAATAATTTTAAATATATTTAAATAAACATGGATAGGTCTGTTAAATATTTCCATGTAGAGATATACATATAAACAACCATGTAAAATTATGAGATTGTAAAATTAACCTTCATATTGTAATATCCTTTATTACAGGGTGCATTAACATCCCGTATAATGATTTATGTATGTTATTTACTTATAATAGAACCAAATAAAAATTTATTATATAATATATGATCCAATTATATCATTTTTTTAATAATATTTCAATATTACCATTGTTTCAGTTGTTAACTACTTCATTTTCCCATTCCAATTTTTCTATTTAAGTCATGTTTCTTTAGAATATAATATATTTTATTCATATCTATAATTGTTTTAAGTTCATAATAACTATTTTTTCTCATCATGTAAATTTTATAATCATTCTTGATTGGTTAATGTGGAGAATGAATCTCACTGCGTTATGGAGACAGTAGGTCTTATGTACGAACGAGCATCAATATCTTTCCCTTGATAGTTAGATGGTATGGAATTGGATAATATATTAATTATATAGAATAATTACTATTTTATATTACTTATTTAAATCCATTATACTAATCATTATACCCATCCAAATAATGTCGTGTTGAATAAAAAATCACACCATGGATTGGAGATGGTAAAAAATACATACGCACGAATGGTGATATTGTTATTCATCATATGGATAAAAAGAGGAATATGGTTGTCCCATATACATAAAAAACATATCATAATATTTATATATATATATATATATATAATATTTGATTTATTAATTTATATTGTAAACAACATAGGAATAGGATATATAATAATAAAATGAATTCAAATGCATTGGTAAAACAATTACCTCTTCTTCGAGTGTCTTTTTTTTATTTGCACAAACGGACACCATAGGTTAAATTTATGACCAATTTATAGAATCTGGGATGAGTTGATTTATTTTAAGATGATAATTGGGTTGGTTTTGGCAATAAAAAGGTCTTTAGTGTTGTGTTTAAAAGAGAACGATATGTTCCCTTTTATAAGAGAGGTAAGAGGCACCTTAGGAAACTCCCAAAGTATTATATTAATTTAAATTAATATTCAATTCCAAAACAATCATATGTAAATTATTTATAATATAATATTATTTGTTGTATAAATAATTTCAAAAAAAAATTATATAGGTGTCTTATTATTTTAGACCTTATCATTTTGATTTACCCTTAATTAATTTATTAAATTTTAATTGTGAAAACAATATTATGAAGATTAAATGGTTATAAATGTTTAACTATATGGTGTAAATTGTAAACAAATGGAAAATTAATGAAATTTTAGACCTTATTATTATCATATTTTAGTATCTAATTTTTATTATGATTTTTAAATAATTTAATACAACGTTATTTTTGTTAAATACCAATACTGTTAATTTTTCCACTATTCATTTCATTGACTTTGAATAAATTCCATGAAGAATGAAAAAATTGAAAAAAATAATTTAATATACTCATAAAATGTAATATTCCCCTAAAAAATTTGTTCTGCACATTAATTTATTTAAATTTTATTTATTTCAATATTTTTATAACCATTTATTTTCTATTTCTATTAATAAATTAATTTTTTCACTATTATGACATCATTAATGGAAATATTTAATCTCTAATAATTATAAAAAAAATTAAAATTATTTAGTTAAATGTTTTAAATTTCTAGAGACTATTTATAATCTATGTTATCTCCTAGTAATTTCTAAATTAAAATTATTATACTTACAAGAAATGAGAGAGTTGCATTTTACCACATTCATTGATTTTAATAATATTCATATCATATTAATGGATATATACCCATTAAATGATTTAATTTTGAACCAAATATGATAAGGGTATAATTTAGTCATGAAATTAAATATTTTTACGGCTTTTAGGGTAACTTAAAATTTTATTTTTATCTTCAAGTACCCGATTTACCGATTACTGTGGTAATAAAAAAATACTAATGTTACTATTAAAAATTTAAAAAAATAAAATAAACCTATATAAATAATTTAGATCCAATGAATCCAAATATTTTGTCAATTTTTAAATATTAATAACACATTTTTTTGTAGTTTAAGTAAAATTAATTCTATTAATGTTATGAGAAAATGAGTTTTTAAAAGTATTAATGACCAAAAGATTGAAATGTTGTTATATCCAATTTCAATGCTAAAGTAATTAAAATGTCATAAATTATATTAATGATAAATATATAATCTATTTTCAATTAAAAACCAATCAAATTTACAATTTGACAATATAAATTTTTTCAATGAATTTTTTTTCAATTATAATTTAGTATTTTTTTACTATTTATGAAAACCAAAAACTTACCAGAAAAATAAAATAAATTGAACCAAAGTAAATTTTGATACTACGCTTTCTAAGAAGAAGTTTATTTTGTAAAATTTCATATATTAAAGTGATTAATATTTAATTTCAAATGTTTTCTCCTTTAAAAGGTATAACAACATTATTTTTTGAAATATTATTCTTTAATTTGAATTTTTAATTTGTTCTTATATCATGTCTATAAAAAATAGATGAATGTAAAAATTATATAGAATATATAAAATTAAAATTTTCATTAATACCATTCATAAAACTTAATTGAATAGCTCGATTATATATTTTATTATATAATAATATTAGTATGTTTTTGTTCGGTAAATTAGGCCTTATTTGTAACATAAAACTACTCATTTGTGTGTGTAACATAAGTATAATACGGTGTTCTGTAAAATATAATGAATGAAAAAAATAAAATTTATTAATAAATGGAAAATATTTTATTTTCACAAGTTTTTTCATTCCCCTATTCTTCAACAAATTATGTCCTCACAATTTAAACTCTAGATCAAAAACTAGGTTTTTGGCATTTAAAAAAATCTTTGTTTTTATCCCACATTAGAAAAAGAATTAATGAGTCAACCACTTTAAAATAAATAAAGGAAAGTATGAAGGTCATTGGGGATAACACATAAAAATGGTCCATATAGGAAGACATGGACATGAAAGATAAATTTAACTATCAAGATATGATATATAGTGATAGAGAACATGGTTAGAATAATGATAACAATCCCAAAGCTATAAATCTACAATTCTCTAAGGGGACGTTTGATTCATCGAAAAAAGTACTAGGAAATAATTTTAATGTTTTAATTTCTCTTCCATGTTTTTGAAAAAATTAATTTACTTCATACGCTAATAACATAAAGAAATATAGTTTCTTGAAGAGTATAGTTTCATCCATTTATCAATATATTCCACAAACACTTTTTTCTCTTTCAAGAAGATAATAAAATACAACTATATTCAATTTATCGTAATCCTAATCGGTTCCAAAAAATGAAATTATACTTAATCTTTCATTCCATTTAAATTAGATAAAATGTTATACACTTACAATGGACTCATGTAGGATAGTGGTAGGTGATACACCCATGTATCCATTCAGTTATGTGTTCAAGTCTCGCTACCTTTCTGGATGTGATGGGTTGTCACCTGACCTATAGGTTGTACATTTCTTAAAAATATATTATTATAATTTTCCAAAAATATTATTTATATTTATTTAATCTTAAACATCACTATCCAATGTTCAACATTATCCATTCTAACCATTAAACTTATTTTAAATAATTTTTTCCAAACTCATTGAAAAAAAATTATAAGGACATTCAAAATATTTCTAAAATAATTATAAAATAATAAAAATATTTTTCATTCACATAAAAAACATGTTAATACCTACATGATGTATTTTTTTAAAACATGTTAATACTTTGGATTACCATGAAACCACAACTAATATGTTCATGATTCCATAATCATTATGTAAAACATGCAATATTGTATATACTCCCTAAATCCAATAATGTTGTAAACCCAAACAATTATTGATTAAAAAACCATTAATCGGTTCCAAGGTAGTCAATAATATCCAATATACATTATCAATATCAATCATCTATTTATCCAAACATCATTATCTCAATATCAAAAACATATTAAGTTTATATTTCCCTAAACCATATATTTTTCAAAAATATTAACATGCAACTATGTGACTTGACTTGGTACCATACAATCTCAAATAGTTAATGAAATACTACAACATTAAAATCCTTATATAATCCATAATTCTTTTAACCAATACATTTCTAAAACAATATTAAAATAAAATAATTCTTGAATAGGTATATAAATCATTCCACTTTTTCTATGGAAATATCATAACTTTATCATTATCCAACAAAATCATGTAGGGTATATTCCTTTGAAGGTTTGGACATTGATTCACATAGTGTACCATCTACTTATAGTTGAATAATTATACATTGGATAACTTTTTCTTACATTGTAAATCATGAACTTTCTATCCTTTTTCTCCACTCTTATAACATACTTCCATCCCATTTATGTATTTACCGTGGTGATTATTTCCACATTTATCACATGTGGGAAAATCCTTATATCCCTTCTTACCATTATCTATATTTTTCTCTATCATCATCTTATTATGTTACTTCTCTTCAAATACATATGAATTAGAAAATTATTTACTTATGTTATTAACACATGATACTATTCCCTCATAGAATGAGAATACATGGGAGACTATGTATATTTTAAATGTTGGATTAAGACCATGAAATATATGTTTCTTCTTACCCATTGTATCATTTTCATTGGAGGAGTTCTAATTATTTTTGGTAAGTTCCTATTCAATAAGATGGAATATACTGGATTAGCTTATACTGTTTTGTTCTCTATATAACTATAAATATGGTATAACATATAACATAAATTTATGCATCGTAAATCCTATAATCATAAAAATTGGTTACATTGGGGGAATATTTACTTTTAAATCCTTTATTTTATGGACACTATTATGATATTTCCTTTTTTATGCCTTTTGACATGATTAGGATACCCATTTATTTCCATGGGCATTCCTAATGTTTATTTTTGATTCCTTATGTATGATTCTTCATTGGGATCAAATATTCATAAAAATTTTATAATGGGTGTTCCAAGATACCAATTTAATTCATTGGGTAATTTTTAGTCTCTTGTGACATCATGTGAAATTGTCTTGGTTGTTTTCTTTAACACATGCTTATCCATGTACAATGGTCTTAGTGGTTATCTTTAACTCATTCACCTCATTGTGAAATGATCTTGGAGGTTATCTTTAATTCATTCTTATGTCATATTTTATATTGATTCCAATTTTCTATTATACCATGATTACATGATACCATGTTCTATATGTTATGATTATATATGTTTTCTTATGTTTCATGACTTTTTATGTCGTCATGTTATTCCTTCAACCCATATGATATGATTTTTTGTTATTATTATTCACTTAATAGAATTTTTAGATCACTTATTTTGTTTATATATTTACCAGGATATCCCATGTTGATATAATTGGCCAAATGAAGTTTGGATCTAGTTTTTAATATTAAATAAAATATTTATTTATTTTGGTTTCATGATTTTTAATTAGGGACCTAATCTTCCAAGGATAGTAGACTTTTAGATACATGTTAGTAATTTATTGTTAATTATTCATCAAATTATGGAATAATAAGAGTACAATTATTTTTATTCTACATATATTGATGAAAATATTAATTTCAAATGAAAAAATGATTATAATAAATTGATTTTTTAATGAAAAATTTAATAATCATAAAATAAAGAGAGACTCTAAAATAACTTATATCACATGGTAATAATTAAATAAAATGAAATTAGACAAGTTAAATAAAATTTAAATTTAAAATACCTTAAATAATATATTCTTCAATATATTACATATCACATGGGATGTAGATAAACAACATAAAATTTTATTTGTTCATAATAACATATAAGTCTGAAAACAATGTAAATTGAAACGAAATCCATTACCTAATGATTTCCTTTTTTCCGTACTTACTTTATTCTACATTATAATATTCTAAAACATTTTATTAACTAATTCCATAACCATATTAATATTTATTATATTATATATGATCGTTTTATAACAGCTTACCACATACTAGTTTACAATATGTCATCATTTTCATTATTTTTTGTATAAATTGTGTTGTTTTTGAGTAAGTTTATATGTGTCATTTTTTGTTCCTTTTACATAGATCATGATTTCATCATCTATGTAATGTAAAAATTTATGTAAATATATAATATAAAAAATATATATATTTATAGTAATCCATAAAATTTTATATGGGAAATTGAATACAATATTAATGTAGATGATATGCCATATATACGCATAAACACTGATTCTATTTTCCTTCTATATTAAAAGAATCAAAAGTAAATTATATATATGTATATTATTATCACCGGTATAATATTAATTTTATATATGTCACAAATTTTTATTAAAAATATCCATAATATATTCCATGTAAATCATGAATGAATCACATCACATTGAGGATGTGGTAGTCCACAGGTCAATAAATAATGTTATCGCATGCCCGAAAATGGAATGCATGGAGGTATGTGTTATGAAATAATTAAAAATAAAAACAAATTATAAATATCATAAATATCATATATAAATAATAAATCCATCATTTTCTCAACATTAATAGGTGTTAAGGAAAGGAAAAATGATATCAGTTTTCCAGAAGGTATCCCTCTATACAAAAAAACGATGATTGTGTATCCAATATGATAGAAGTGTATGTAGGTGTATGTGATATAATAACAGAATAAAATATAATTATATTTATTATACTGTGGTTATTATATGAAAATAATATTATAAAAATTTAAGGAGTATAAAAATTGAATAAAATGAGAGTTCTCATTAATGTTTATAAACCGTTATATCAATAACTCTATTTGGTTTATATAAAAAACCTGTCTTTTATGAATATATTACCAAGGATATGCCTCTAGGATGAGTTTAGGTATGTTTTTTATTATATAGTTATAGGATGGATGATCTAAATGGAACGAGATGTATGAAAATCTAGGGGTGAGTTCCCTTTTATAGTGAAGGGGAGTGGCATTTTTTTGTAAATATGAAAAGTAAGCCACAATTGAGAGGTAACTCTTAAATCATTTTCCACAAATATTGACCTTAATTAGATAAAACTATGGTTATGGTAGAAATATGGCCATAAAATAGGTTTTTTACAAATTTCTAGGTCATTTTCCTTTTAATATTAATGTTTAACTACTACATAAACCTATTTTTACATTAATCACTGTAATTAATTTTAAATTATTTAATTAATATATTTGGAAAAAAACAAATTTTACCTTACTATAAATTATATATTATTATGATTCAAAATATGGAATCAATTTTTTTAAATTCCAATCACATTAGTTTTAGATATTAATTTTATTTTAATACTGTAGATGGGATTGAAAATTAGGGTTGTAATGTGAAAATGTTAAAAAGAATTAAATAATTTTATATCCAAATTCAATATATATTTTGACAAAATGACATAAATTGGATGACTATATATACAATTTTTATATTTAATCATTAAAACAAATTAAAAAGATAGTTTATCTCTATAAATTATTTTCATTAAAAATCTTTTTTTAATTAAAATTCAGTATTATAAACTATTCATTAAAAAAATTTAAAAAAATGACTAAATTTTTTAAATAAAATCATTTTTATTTCACTATTTAAAAAAATGAATTTTTTTTACATATACAATTTATTAAACTACAAATTTTTTTAATAATATCTCAATTAAAATGTTACTAAATTTTCTTTCTTTGAAAAATATAAATTTTAAGCATAAAATAGGATTTATCGATATCTCAATTATATTCGATGATTGTTAAAAAAAATTAACAATGTCTATAAATAGAATATAGTTAGTTATATTCATACACTATAATATAAAGGATATCCAATTACTACTATATTAAAAAACATTATTAAATAGATATTGTATTTTAGTAAAACTTGATCTGGTATGATGTGTAAGCTATCAAAAAAAGTCATTATTTAATATAAAAAAATCTAAAAAATCTATATATGTAGTGAAATATATTAATAAATATTATTTTACAAGGAATGTATTACAATTTCACTAGTTTTTTATATAATGTAAAGAATATTTTTTTAAATTTCAAAAAATTGGATTTTTGTAAAGAATGTTTTTTGAGCCAAGAGTGAATTCAACAAAAGATTGTAGGCATGGGAATATTTTATAATTACATTATAAAAATATTAAATATTATATATCATGAATGAATATTTTAATATATATATATGGATTATCTCCAATGAATTGTTCTAAATGTAAAATTTGAGATCACCATAAATCTGAAATGCATGTTCTGCCCTAGGGGTGATATAACTTCTCTGTATGTTGAGAGTTTTATTTAAGATATGCCCTGGGCAGAATAAAAGTTTAATAAATAAAATATTTATTTTATTAGTCATTTAATTTGAAAAATACTAATTTAGTATCTATTTGACCAAAGAAATAGAATATCATTATCGTTGGGTTGTGGAGTTGTCATTTATTTCCTACAATAATGATATATGAATTTATTCATCAATAAATAATACAATATCATGGTAGGATTTTTGTTTTTTTAGTTTAACCCCGGGTTTTTTAATCCATGTCAAATAACAATAAATTGTTCTATCAGATTTATTCATGGATCTATTATTGTTTAATGTTATTATAATAATGAATTTATAATATATATTAAACCATTATTATTCTATGTGTTTGACTTGTTCTCTATAAACTGACTGTGGACAATCCAAGAAATGGAAAACATATTTTACTCACTTTTATGGGATGGTACTTTCTCAATTCCTTCTTCATTTGTATATATTCAGTATTCCCCCCTTTCTAGAAGTTTTATTATACCTAAAAACCATTTTTGGAGAAAATATTTGGAAAATGAATCATTTATGTAGTTTTGGATTCATCAGTTTAAGTGTGGTATTATAAAGAAAATGATGATTAGAGATTAAGGCTGTAAATGAGACCTTCAATTTAGGGGGTTTTCCATATATATGGAATGGTGTGATGGGGAGTTTATCTTGAGTGGTTGGGTCATTATAATTTTTCCAATGGTGATGGTTTGTATATAGTGTAAAATATATATGATGTATATTGGAGTCATTTATGATTCATCCATAGGCGGTGGTGGTTCCAAAAAAGATATATGATAGATTTTAACTTTCTAGAAAATTATGTGTAACATGGAATGTAGTTAGGATGAAAACATGTAATGTGGAAACTCTATGTCAAATATTGGATTTTTTATAGATATAAGTATAACATGTTTTATGACACATGACATAGTATGTGATCTGATGATGGCGGCCCAACCTGTTCCTTGAGGTGAATGGGCATAAGAATGACCACGTATGTGTGAATGAATATATAATATGGAAAACCTATATAAATGAGCACATCCAAGCAATAAGTTTATGGTCAAAGTACTTGGACATAGCTAGAGTTCACAATAATGACCAGAGTATAATAGAACATATTGTATTTCAGGATCATGGGTTGAGTGAAATTGGCATGGGGTTGAGGATATGATAATTCCAAAATATCCTTATAAACACCATTTTTCACTATAAATGGTGTGTACATCATCTAATGTTGGATGAGATGCCCATTACCTTCCATGTAGACCTTTACAAGTAGGGTGACTTCGCTTGTCCCTTCCTTATGGGGGTACAATGAGGAATCTCATTATAAAAATATGATGAGTGATCCACTCTGTAGGTTATTCTTGTAAATATTCAAATTCCCCTCTATGTGGACCACAATGTGATCCTCTATCCTTCTTCCTTATTTTGGGTTAGATATCCCATTATCATTTCTCAGGGATTTTGAAACCTATCATAGTGGGTAAATTCATGTACTGATAGGTCTCCCACATAGATGTGGGTGTGATCATGTATCTCTTTACCAAAATATTAGAAGATCTAATGATTAATTCTTGTTAGTGAACCCTAATAGGATGAACTTATCAGATGAGAAAAATATGTGTTAGAATAGCCCAAGGAGAGTGTTCTCTATATGGGAGGTATCTAGAATCATAGATCAATATCCTATAATGGTAGTCGTTTTGACCTTATTTGAGATTTTTTGTATACCTTGAGTATATCAGGCCTGATTTTATCCTTTCTTATGAGAAATATATCTTGATATATTATGATTGGTGGTATCAGGTTGTCCTAATAGGTTTTTTATAATCACCCCTTATTAGGTTTTTATCATACATTTTATGCCATTTAAAGATGACAAGTTATTCGACAAATTCCTAGGTGGACCTGGAGATGGTGAAGGAAAGGTGGGATAGATAAAGTACAGTTAGTTCTAGGATTTTCATTTGATTAAAATACTCTCCTTATTACCAATATGAAAAATATTACTAAATTTTTTTTGTTGTATATGACCCCTTCATCTTTCTATTCTTATTTCATACTCTAATTTGGTATTTATTTTTATGAATACATTTTGGTAATTGTTCTGTCATTCAATTATATATCATATTATAGTTTAGATACATTTGTGTGGGTTTGTTTTAGTAAATGTACTATAGGATAATGATTCCATTTTGAGTGATATTCCTACTAGGAACATCTATACATCCCAAGGCCTTTTGGTTGTAGAATTTTGGAGTCACAGTTGGCATATCACTAACCAAGAGGGCCTTGGAGGGTCAATTCATGTTCATTTACTGTTTTCATATATTCACTAGTATATTTACCTTTACAATTTTAATAATACAAAAAATACACCAACCCACAATATAAATTAATGTATCTTTACTAAATTTCTATGGAGGTGGTGATATGTAATGAATTCTTAAAGGAATTATAATAAATAAAAATAGACCTTAATTGGGTTTATAAAAAGAGAGAGAAATATAATATATATGTTTTAAAGGGACTATAATTTGTTTATAATATCATTATAACACAAACAAATATACAAATATGGATATGTAAACATATCAAGGGTTATACATATAATAAATAGTTTTAAAAAATAATTGTGTAATATAACATCATTAATCACATAATTTACTTATTAATTAATTATATATAAATTTTTGAAAATTATATAATTGTAGTATACTAAAAGGATAAAATTTAAAGAATGTTTTTAGGGGAGTTACCTAGTGTATGAAATTAATATCTTTTTCAATGTACTATGTTCTTGAATTTTTTAACTACATTAAATGTATAATATATCAACAAGTGAAAGGTAAATTGAATAATCTCATCTTTTATAAAAAAATAATCCTAGGGATAACAACCATTGAAGAGTTGGAAATAATTGAGTAATGAAGTTATACATTATAATTTTAGTATCGTAGACTAAATGAGAATCATACCTTATTATTATTGTGAAATTTTATTCATATGACCCAATATATTCATTATCATTTTTTTCCAATTCTATAAATTTACACAAACTTTTCTTACAATGATTCAAAGTAAAATATTTTGTGAAAACTTTTTTCATCCAATGTTACCATTTAACAGGGTATAATTATTCATTTTAAGTGGTATTCATGATGATATCTATCTACTACTAACTATTAACTTTTAAAAGGTAGATGATCAAAATGAAATTCTCATGATCCAAGCACTAGAGAACAAAAAATGAAATTTCAATCACATTAACCAAATGCATTATAACAAATTGATTATAAGACCCAAAAAAATGGTGTACAATTAATCATTTATTAATTAATAGAGATCTACACCTTCCATGGTGTTTTCATGATATCAATATGATTTCACTATTTCCCACATCTGAAAATAGTGGCGTGAGGATTTCTATGAGCTATGAAAGTTGAGACCAAATCTCCTTAGGTTTCTCATTAGAAAACATCTATATTATCCTTTTGTAACATTATATTATATGTTCCTTAAGGTTCCCACAATTACCATGACCAAATAAAAATTATAAATGTCTATTTTTAAAGTAATTTATGTATTAAAAATGAAACTAAAAACATTGAAATAGTATTTTATAAGTTAATTTCATTCACTGACATATGAGTCTACATGATTCAATAAAGGTTAACCATGGTTTTCATTCTTACTAAACTATATATATTGTAAAATAACTCATATTGGATATAAAGATAATGTTATTTAAAAAAATATCATCTCATGTTATCAAGATATGAAAGAAGAATAGGCCCCCTCATCATGAGAAAAAAATTTGTCATGTAAATTATGAACAATATTTTTCTATGTTTATTAACCATAGGTTCATTTCTGAAATATCCAATTCCACTTGAAAATATTCAACTGTATATTTAATAGTTAGAAACCACCCAATATATAATTTACTTAAACATTTGAATATTTTCAAATGTTTAGACTTATTCTTATGGTTCTTAATAATGTCCTCTAGAATGATCTCTGAAATCACTAAAATAATGTATAAAAATCGATAAACATTGTTATTATATATAAAATATTCCCAATATAAACCTAATAACCAGTAGTAAATTAATTATATTAATCAAATAATTCATCTCAAAAATACTTGAACAACATAAGGAAGTAAGAGTATATTTTTATGGTTATTAGCTATATAAAAAACATAATTTACATTAATTAGAGTTGTAACACCATAATAGAAATTGTATAAAACTATTTAAATACATTTAACAAGATATAGTAATATTAAATACATGTTTAATTTAAATAGAATAAAGGGTGAGATCATATTTTCATTAAGGGAAGAAACATATCCTAATGTAAAGATCATAATGATGATGTAGAACATGTGTGAATGATAAATATTTTAATAAAAGAATATGAGACATTAATTGATAATGAAAATTCATGTTATAAAATCATTAGATTATAAAAATATCATTAAATGACTATAAAAATAATGATTTCAATGAAAATATATCTAAATAATTATACAAAAAGTGATAATGGATCTAGAGTGCGAATTATTTTAAAAATATGTTATAAAATTAAAACATTTTTTATCCTGAAACCAAAAGAATCTTGGAAATATGTAACAACATGATAATAAAAATAAAAATTATGAACATTTATATGTATTATTAATCCATTGTTTTAGAATATATATAGTTCCCACACATTGTCTAGCCTCTGAGAAGCTTCACCCTCCCCTTGCAGCACGCTGGGGATTCCCCCCTTCAAAACACTCCTCCTCCCCTCCTCCGGTGCTTTTCAGCGTTTCATTGTCAGCCCCTCAGGAACTCGGAGTCTCACTTCTCCTATGTGGAGGTGCTTTTGCGGAGGCATCTCTTCTTCGGGCCCGGTTGCGGCGAGGCATTCTGGTGGCGATTCTTCCGTGCCAGCTTCAGATCTTGTTGGGCCTGAGACCGGTGACGGCTCCGGTTTCTTCCCTGATGATTGCTCTGGCAGAAGTGTTTCTCGGGGAGGCTTCCCTGTGGCAGATCATTGGTTTCAGATTCATATATCATCTGACATGAGGTCGGTGAGGGTCAGCGGCGACTTTGGTGTTCTTGAGGTGGCGTGGTGTCGGTCCATTGCTGCTCGGAGGGGGGAGGTTATGCTTCTGCTCTTTGGAAGTTTTGATCTATTATTTCAGGTCTGAAAGTCATTTGATGGAAGTGATGTTGTTGAATGACTGTGGTGGTCTGTGGAGGTGCATACAATGGCAGGTCTGCCCGATCTGATTTTTCTTTAATTTTTCTTTTGGATGATTTCTTTTTTGGCAATTTCAGTGACAGTGTTCAGCTGCACTCCTTCATTTTCTATGTAAGGGTTTGATTATGTATTGGAATGGAATATTGGCATTTTGGGTTGTGAGGGATAGTTTTGAGTTGATGGTGAAGGAAGAATTGTGGTTTTAGGGCTAAGCGGTCTTCTGAGTTGTCGACGGATCAGGGTGGTAACGATGTCAGGATCTGGCCATATTCATTTTGGTTTCTTTGACATCCTTGGTGGATGAATTATTCCTGGAGGTCCATTTCATTTTTCTTGGAGGCTAGGTGAATTCATCTGGAGATTGTCGATGGAAGGTTTTGGGCCTGTGTCGATGGTTGCACCGGGGGACATTCAAGGTAACCATTTATGAGGTTTGGCCAGCTTTTTTGATGTTCTTGTGCCATTGCCTGTGGTTTCATGGACGTTGTCATTGGTTTTTGTTTTTTTGGTGTTTTAGTGGATGTTGTTGTAATGGAATCATGTAGTGGGGTACAGGGAACCCATAAAATGGCTTTTGAAAATGAAAAAAAATGATTAGTGAGTTTTAGAATATATTAATCCCAAACCTATGTGAACAAACACATTATGTCTACTCTTGAAAATGTTTAGAAAACTCATTATTTCCCAAACTATGTGAATAAAACATTATGTCTTTTCTTGAAAATATCATGAGATATCTATTTAACAAATTAATTATAGGTTGATATAGGACACCACCCATTATCATCCTTATATATGCTTTCCACTTAAAATCATGATTTATTATATTTTAATGAACTCATGGAAATCAAATTTGTTTTCAAAAAATTTCAAAAACGCCACATAATAAAAACATCAGAAATTATTAAACATCACAGCAATAATTTTCATAATATAATAATATCATAAAATCATATAAAGGGTGATTAAAATAACACTTCATGATAAATAATCCTTGAAAGGAAATAAATGTAAAAAATAGAAGAGTTTTCACAAATCCTTTTAAACATTATTATAAATTTTGAGTTGAAAATTACATTTGAAAACATTATTGAAAAGGTAATAATTTTTTTCATAAAATTATGATGAAAATTTCAACATAATAAATCCTTTAAAAAAATCACAAGGTAGTTTATTTTCTAAGAATTCATTGTTTTGAACATGGAAGGAGATGTATTTATTAAATAGGGGTATTTAAATAGACATCACATTAGAGAAAATATAAAGTATTTCTTATTATAAAATAGGAAAAATAAATTAAAGTAAATAAAAAATTAAAAATATATTAGTATTTATATAATAAAAAATCATTCAATAGGAAAAACTTGAACATTCTGTAGAATGGTCTAGTAGTGAGAATGAGAATTATTCATACCAATGTGATAGTTTTTTTGACAAGTAAATTCATTTATAAGGTTTTTATTGATGTGTAGAATTAATTTCCATATTGAAATGCATAATAATACCACATTTAATATGGTAAAGGTAAAATCAATGAATCTTTAAATATCATAATCATGTAATAAATCTGATGGCCAGATTATTAGGAAATTGAGTTGATGAAACACGTAGCTTGAATTCTTTATTTGGTAATCACACTCTAAATTCCTGTTTTAAAAAATATATTTATCTTAATTAACATTATTAAAACTGTATATATATATACTTGTAAATACATCATGTATACCTATTTAAATACATTTTATTAGTTAATTATGGATTATATTTACAACCATGTGTTTGTATTTTTAGATTGTTTCATGTGAATTTTATGATGTTGATACTGATCCCCACTCATTTATATTAATCATATCATTCATATAACATTGAAGGTAATACATTATATAATGTAATATGATTTAAAAATTATTATATCATTCAACTTGAGTCACATTATGTGAAAACAATAACATAAAAATGTTGTTTTGATAATTCTTTTGAAATGAATTGTTGTGAAATAATAATGGTCTAAATAGTAATATCACTATTCTAGAAACCTAAATGAAAATTTATTTAATCATTATTTTCAAATAAAACCTGAATTTATGTTACCATATTATTTAATTATAACACTATACTACATCGTCTAAATCATTGGTTAAACTATTGCAAATAAAAAAATCTATAATTGAATGTGTGAGAATGGTTAAAAAACAACTTATTTGGACATAATCTGAATAAAAATTAACTATAATGATATTATACAGATTTAAATAATGTTTATTTTTTATTTTAGTAGGTATTTATTAATATGGATGTCCAGATGTAGAATAAATATTGTCATTTAGTAGTGGTGGTGGTCAGCATGTACGCACAATCAACTGTTTGGATTGAGAGTAATAAAGAACAATTGTTCCAATAATATTATAAAATTTCATTATAGTGTGAAAAGTGAAGTAATTATATTAAATGGAACATGTTTTGGATAAATAAAAAAACGTAGAATATAAACAAATGGAAAGTGAGGCACTTATTTAGAATAAATTAAACATTTCTTGGAAAATGCCTTAATTTTAAAGGGATTAGGGAATCTTAAGGACATAAAGTCTTAATAAATAATTATTTTCTTCTATATATATATATATATATAATAGTAATGAACAGTTTATAATCTATAGGTTTTATATAATTTCATAGAAGTGATTCACTTTTATAAGTGATGAAAAGGGGTATTTTCTAAATACCCATTTCTTGTCTATAATAGAATATCACAATTCAATGGCTAATGGATCCTAAAGTGACAAATAATTTAGTTGTATTTGGGTTATTATAGATAAAACATTATCTATTAGTTTCTAAAAATGTATTAAACATGGTTAATGTAATTTACCAATATGTTTTTACATTTTACCCTTTTCCTTTTCATAGGTATTTATTTTTTATCTAGGTAAATTGTGTTTCAATGTAATTATACAATTACACATCTCAATAAATTTTGAGGTTATAAACCTAACTTAAATATCCTTTTAATATAGTTAGATTTATAAATTATATAATCTATATATTGAAAATAATACATTTTTATATAAAAAATATTGTCATTTAGAAAAAATGATGTTTTAGCCATTATATTTTCTTAATTTGAATAATAGTTAGTTAGAAATCAATGTTATGTCAATAAAATTATATATTTATTTACCCATTATTTTAGTGTCATTATATATACTATTTTTATTTAACATATTAGAAAAAATTACACATTATTAATAAACATTTCAATAAAAATTAACGTTCCACCATTATCATTATAATAAAACTCAGTCGATGTAATCTTATTTTTACACCTAGAAATTAATTTTTAATTTTAATAAAATATTTCACTATTGATACCAAATATAAAATCCCTTTTACCAAATAAAATTTATATGGGTGAGAAAATTTAATTATCATAATATAGTAAATAATGTTTAAAAAAATTAATAGAAAAAGTTATATTCATGAATTAAATTAAATTTTTTATTATAAATTTTTACGTGGTATTCATAAGATTTTTAATTCCAATAATATAAAGAGAAATAATAGCTATAATTTATCAAAAAAATTTGTAATTTTTTTATTAATATTTCTTGATTTTTATTTTTGTTTTATGTTTCATGTGAAACATTATTTTAGGTATCCTCATTATTTATGGGGAAATTTTTATTAAGAACATGGGTCATTAAAATAGTACGATAATAGATAGACACCATTTAAATAGAGAAAATGAAGTTATTTATTCAATCATTTCTATTTTCAAAGTGAAAATTCAGTTATTTTTTAATTCAAATCACTTTTTAACTGTCAAAATATGGGTGGCATTATGATAAATTGGAAACTATTTTTTCAAACAAAAGCATGAGAGGTAAATATGACGAATAAAGAGATTTTTTCTTGTCTAGGAATATATTATTGATAAATAACTCAATTAAAAGTATTTTATTTATTATTTTCATGAATATAACTTACTAGAAACATGAATCTAATCAAAAATAATAAATCTTAATTATAATAATTATATTTTGGTAATCCTATTTGATTATTAAATACTTTAAAACAATATAATAATGAACTGAAGAATTTATTTCCATTTAGAGAGGTTTTGGGATCATTGGAAAAGTGTTTAGTGATATTTAAATGTTAGAATTTTGATAATGAATAGACCTTTATATATATCCTTATGAAGTGAATCAAAACCAAAACTATTTAGTCCTATATATTTATACAATTTATAAATATTATCTTCGTGAGATAAAGAAGTGGTTCATTTTTTAGTTTATGAATCCATAAATTATTTCATGGATTTCATAGTTTTGTTAAATAGATTATAATGTCAATAGTATCAAGAAATGATTTTGTATGGGATATATACAAAAAAACCTTATTGTTTTAACCTAACATATGGAATTAGTGAAGGTATTTATTTCCACCAATAGGAGGATATCATTTTATAGAATTTTAAGAATTCAAGAGGGGAATATAAAATCAGATCATTTAAAGAAACCATTACATGAATCATTATATAAAGAATTTATTTGGAAACAGTGTGTAGAATATACATTGGAGGCATTCAAATAAACTATGAAGAGAATCATTAATATTGTAATTTGAGGATAACATTAAAGTAATTGTGAAATGTGATATTTTAGGAAACCATCTGGAGAATGATGAATCATGGAATTTGAGGAACTATTGAGGTGAATTTTTACTAGAGGAATTATTGGTAACAATTAAGAGAATATAATCTTATAACATTTTAGGAAACCATTAGAAAGGTTTCAACTCATATTATATATGGAATATTTGAGGAATATTTGACACATGGAATTTAAAGAAATAGAAAGGAGTGTCTCAAATAAATCCTTTTGGGAAAATAAGATAATTACCACACAAAAATTTATTTTCCATGTCTAGTTGATGATTTATATTATTAACAGTCAAATTTTATTTTATTAGGTTCAAATTTTTTTGCGATGTGAATCGTAAATTTTTGTTGAGTTTCGTGATTGAGTTATGGGTATTGAGAGAAAGGGTGGAGATTGTAGTCCATCTAATGTCTCAATTATGATGGGGTTTTAAGTTGAGGTAACCATTTTATAAGCCTAGAGGATTATTTACTAGGTTTATGGCCTTGGTGAATGTCCACCCATGTATTGACCAAGATGTATGAGCACCTTGGTAGGTGACATGGGTGAATGACTACCTAGGTGTTACCTTAAAAGCATTTATCATGTATATATCAGGAAAATAGTTGGTGTGAAGCCACATTAATGTTGTATTGTCACTAAGGTACTTCAACTTGGATAGCCGAAGAGGTGTAGGTAAGGATTCATATTAAAGAGTTCCAAGTCACATGATGATATTAATATGTTAACACTGAATAGAAAAATGATGTTTAATATTTACTATTTTTCAATGATTGTATTCATTATTAAAAATCATTATAGTGGGATATAGGATACTTGTACCTATTTACTAAATAATTTTTGTTCTTAGGTTCATTGGGGATCACAATTGTTTTTTCATATAGGTATATGGGTATTTTTATAGAAAAATATATTATTTTGGGCCTAGATTTTAGAGATAATTTTCCATAACCAATTGGGTACCCAGTTAAGGATGATTAAATGTGTATGAAGTTTAGTGGGTGCATACAAGGGGATTCATTTTGACATGCATATAATGTATCTATTTAGAAAATATCTAAGTTCAATTGGAAATGAACAGTGGATTCATCTAATTGTAAAACCAAGAATGATCAAAACGATCCCAATAATAGGAGAAAACATTTTGTACATGTGACCTAATTAATATTTTTGAGATTAAAAATTATGTTATCTATTGAATAGGGTGTGTGCACATCCATTTTCTCATCCTATGTATAGACTATGGTAAAAACCCATTATATATAATTATAACATAAAAAATTCATTAATTTTTACCCATAAGTGAATTTTTCATTTCAATATTAGATATACATTCTTATGAAATGATCAATAACCCAAGATGCATGATTTTTCAACATAATACAATTTTTTAGTCCATAAGATGTCTAAAATATCTCAAAAAATGTGTATTATGAGTAACGAAACATTTTCATTAACAATGTATACAATACATTTTATACTTCTTGTTATATGTTCTAAACACCATTTTACTAGATTGGGAAATGGTTTTTATTTAACTATATTCTTTATTTTATGACAAATAATATTATTCATAGTGATATCATTTGAATATAATTCACAGTGTTAAATAATAATTTATATATAACAACAGTGATGTCATCTAAGTATGGGTTATATCATCATCACTGTGAAAAAACACACCACATATTTTTATATTCTAAAAAATATCCCCTTAATATTTTATTTATTTAGAATGAAATGTATTAAATTATTAGGAAATTTATATAACCTTTATATTTTTCTTAAATTGATAAGAAGGTTCTCATAGATTGTTCTTCATGGGGATCCTCTCCAAAATAAGGATCTCAACTTATGAATAGTCATCCCCAATAGGGATATCCTAATAAAAGGTGTTTTTATTCCCTAAATGAGAATATCAACTCAAGGTGTTTGAATTGAGTTGAGAATAATATAACCTAATTTATTTATTTTTGGATCTCCAGGGGAATAATATTTATTTATTTATTTTTAATACCATTAAAATAACTACTAATTAATTCTTTTGTATTAAATTTAGATTAACATAAACTCAATTATTTTTAATTTCCATGAATTCAATATCAACTCAAAGAAGTTTTATTTCTATTAGATAAATGTGGAATTATGTATTCTTTATTTTAATTTGGGAAAAAATGGCTCCATACATTTTAATTTCGATTTGTATAATCTCTAAATATTTATTTTCTATGGTTCCTTAAGGATAATCATAGTTTAAGGATTTTAGATATCCTGCAATCAGACTAATAGAATTAATACTTAATATATGGAATGATTTAGAAGAATTGATTTTTATTTCACTAGGTATCCTTTAAGGATTGGAATCATACCTCACATATTTATTATTAATATGTTTTTATTATAATATCGTTTAAGTTTATTGTAAATGGATAGGACGTAAAAGGGAAATATTGATGAGTGGTCGAGAAGCTCTATGCCTAACAAGATCGGGCAGTCATGGAAGAAGTAAATGATTATGTATTCATTGAATGTAGATAATTTTTTTGAGACTGGGATATGATATGTTGATTTCATTATATATTTAGTTGAGAACTGATATTAAGCCACACATGATTCTTGGATATCTAATTTTAATTATCATATTGGATAAAATCAATATAGAATCTTTGTGGTCATCTCTAAGATATGAGACATAATTTTCATTACATGATTTCACAATGTGTGTCTATTATAGAAAAAAATATCAATGAAGAGACCCTAAAAATGGAGTGATTATAGGAAATATATATTTTTATTTGAATTTGTGATAAGTGATTCAGAAACATATATATATATATTAAAAGAGAAAAACATATGAAAAATTCACTTCATGAAAAAGGGAATTATATGTAGTTCTAGATGTTGGACATGATATAATATCCTCGAACTCGTACTAGAGAATCTGGTGTTAAAAAATAAATTTTACATATATGGATTTTATATCGATAAAGGTGACACAATTTTTTCAATACAAACCATAAAAAATGAAAAATCAAATATCATATTAGTTATATACAAAATAAAATTTTTGGTTTAGGGTTTTGGGGAATATGGAAAAATTCATAACAACATAAATTTTAAAAAAAAATATGGTTCGTAATGATGCACAACCTCTCCCAAAAAGTACATATTTTCACATCACATATTAATTTCTCCATATATCTCATAAAATAAATAACATTTTAAACCATTAAAAACTATATCAATTTTAGTAATTCATTATATACTCATAAAAATAAAATATAAGAAGGTTGAGCTCAAATTCTATCTAAGAGTAAACATTTGAATTAAGAATTAAATTTCATTAGTGAGAAAACAATGATAATAATATTGTGATAACATAGTTAATGTGAATCTTCATTACATATGATAATTTATACCAATAAATAACTAGATCATTAATCATGAAACATGTTTTAATGATTTTACTAATGAAATAGTGATAAGAATAATTTTGCATGAACGATGAGATTTTAATACCATGTAATGGGGACATTAAAAATGAAAGAAATCATAAAAAAATAATTTTTGAATTAGGGAACATTATCTTTATAGAACTCTTACAAATACCTTAAAAATATTCACAAACTGAATATCTATATGGTCAACTTACATAAAAAATTCATTGGAGTGACTTTTTTGCACAACAATTGTATAACCTATATTAGGATCCCTAGTAAGATATAATGGTTTTCAACCAATAATATAATATTTTTCACGAAAAAATAAAATATAAACAAAACTGGTTATTTTATATTATAATTAAACTGATATAAACAATAATTATTACTTTCATAACATCTTTGACCCCGAGAAAAGAAACTAGTTCCATGAAAATCTCTTGAAACAGTCATAATTCATCCAAGGAAACAATCAGTATGGTATAATTTCAACATATCATAGTGGATAAAAAGAAACATAAAGGGATTTAAAAAAATTTAGATGGAAATTAAATTAAAATATTATTTAAATATTTCTTGAGGAAAAGAAAAAATTCAATTTGGGTAACAACAAAGGATGTAAAATCTGATTGAAAATGAAATTAAATTATAAATTTGAATATTTAATGTATAAAATGTTATTTCCATTATGAATAAAATAATTTAAATCATTAATATTTATCACACAATAAAGAAATGATTTTCTGTGTAAATAACTTTTTAATCATGTAAAGGAATCCTTAAAACATTAATGGATCTTGATGGAGGAAAATTATGTTCGTGGATATTATGAAAAAAAATGATTCATTTCACAATATTTGAATATTCCAAAAATTTCAACACTGATAATATGAATAGAAGATTCATAAAAAATTACATATTGGGTAAAAAGACATATAAATAATGATAATAAATTTTCTTTTTTAAAATTATTTTTAGCAAACATTGATTTGGATAAAAAGGGATTTTTGTTCATAGGTAGAAATTATGTCATATTTTGTTAACATTAAAAATAAATATGTGTACCCTTGTTTTTCACATTCCTAGATAAAAAAAGGGGCCATATTTTACCCATAGAAATTATAATTTCAATTTATGTTGATAGAATTTATTTTATAAAAGTTTGTGTTTATTTAACACTTATTATTTTACTTTTACCATAGAAAACCTTGTTTTCACCATCACCATCGGAAAAGATTACAACTATTTTCACTATTAATTATGATTAAAATATATTTCTAGGGTATTATATATTAGAAATTGTTATTATTAATAATATGGAACCCATTTTAACAAATTAAATGCATATAATTGGAAGAATTAAATTTGAAATAAAACCTATAGATGCGATGAAAAAACCGGCATTAAAAATGCATTTCTCGATAAAATAATGATATTATATTATCTCTATGAAAATTAATGTTAATTTTATTTTTGTAAATTAAATTTTATTGACATATAATATATAATTTCAATTTAAATCATTCTTTACTAGGGTTCACTATTTAAATAATTTGAGAAACAATACATACTTAAACAATGTTTTAAGAAGAAACATGTTTTTAATCTCAAAAATTAACATCTAATAACATATTTTATAAGTATAATTAAAATAAAAATAATTTAGTTAAATAATAATACATAACTTTTATTCTACATAAAATCAAATTCAAATAATAATTGGACTTTTCAACTATATTAGCATTTCACTAAAAAAAATTATTTTTTAAAATATCATAGAAATTAATCGTATGTTAATTTTGATATGATCCTTTAAAAAAATTCAATTTACCAAAAAAAAATCTTATATAAAATTTTTTTTATAATATTTTATCAAAAAATAAATAATTATTATTTTTGAAGATAACATATGAGTAAAATGACTTTACTAATAATCAATTGATAATTTACTAAAAATTAATCAATAAAATTTTTTTGATTATGACATGTAATATATATTTAATATTTTAGTTAATATTATACATACCCTCTAAAATAATGTATAAGTGATAATGGCCATATTTAAAATAATATTATTATATTTTTATCTTATGGTTTTGCGTGTTGTATGTTATCTATAGTAGATTCCTTTTTATGATAGTGGGTTTTTAAAATACCAACTCCATTAACAATTTGAATCCTAACAATTTTAAAATAATCTTAGTAATTAATGGTTGGATAATTTAACATAACATAGTTTGAACCCCACATTTTGTAAAGGGTTAATAAAACATTATATAAATTAAAAGTAACCAAAATGTTGATGGTAATTTGAAAAATCCAAAAACTAGGTATCCACATGAGGAGAACATTAATAGGAAATGAGAACATGGATTAGGAATGACTATTAATTTAGGAGGTAACATATTTTTGAAGATATAAAACACCTTCATTTTATTTAATAGAATTTTTACTTCAATATTATTTTCCTAGATTTTAGGAGATTATTTAGAAAATTTAAAAATAACGTTAGGAAATATACACACTTCAAAATTTTAATAACCTAAAATAATCAATTTCCACCACAATATCATATTTTCACTAAATGACGAGTATTTAAGCTAATTTTTTCATGAATAAAAAATGTAAATTAAACTTTTAAAGGGTCATATAACTATATTAGGGATAAAATTATATACATACATTTTTATTCATTAACTTCTTCTAAAATAACATTAATCCATTAGTCACCATGTCATGATTCAATCTCATGGTTATCTATATGGTGAAACGTGTTTCCCCATAATTACCTCAACATATAAATTCATATAAAACCTAAAGGTTATAAGTACAATATTAATTAGGTCAAACATATTTATAGGACACATTTGCGTTAAAAAATATTTACATGTACTTCAACCAAATAAAATGTGTTCAAATATTTAATTTTTAATGGTATGATCTCATCTTTAAAAACCAAAAAGGGTAGTCTATGGAATTCAACATTTGATCAACCATAATCATATATAACAATGATGGTATTAATAAATCATAATATAACCTCACATGAAAAAATAATATTCTACAATGGAAACTAAATTTAGATATGATACCAATAGCTACTACACCAAACCCACACTCTAGTTCTGTATTCCAAAACCAAAATTTTACATTTTTAGCTTCTATACCGATAAAAGTGATGGAATTTTTTACACAAAAACCATAAAAAACTAAAATTAAATATTATATAAGATACATAACCATGGAATTTTTTTAAATAATTTTTAAAAAATTAGGTAAAATTATTATAAACATAGATTCTTAAAGAAGTGGTTTATTAAGATGTACACCATCTCCCAAAATACAGAGATCATCCTACTAATTTTTTTTTATAAAACATAAACCATAAAATCTATAAAATATTAATATATTATAGTCTTATATCATTTGTCATCATTCTATATAATCGGTAGAAATTTGAAAATATTAAAGATGAGGTCAAATTCATTCTTAGGATAAACATAATCAATAAAAAATAATTCTCAATTATGATAAAAATATAATTATAAGTATATGATTACATAATCATTGTGAATGAGAATTAAATTAGAGAAGTCTCAACCATAAGTAAAATGATCATTAATTCGGATATAAGGAAAAAATAGTTTATAATTGAATGATTCATTATAATAAATAATAATGATCCATGTGATTATATTGTGAGAAAACTAATATTCAAAAACAAAAACTATCATCATAAAAATTTATTGGCATCATTAAACAAAACCATCAAATTAAAATTATAAAAAGTTTAAATTACCCTCACAAATGGAATAATCATATTTTCAACTTCCATAGATAATGAAATGGAGCATTATTTAGGTTAACCCATCATAAAATCTATAGTAGGATCACATATTTCTCTCTTTGAACACCCATTATATTAGCTATATCACGTTCTCTTATGAGATATAATGGGGCTCAACCCATCATATAAACAATTATAATGAACAACTACTTCAATAAAGTATATATGAAATTAATTTCAGAATAAAACTAATAGAAAAAATCATTAATCCTTTCATAACATCATTATCATATGGAAAAGAAATGGTTTTGATTCCAATCTCTAGAAACAATCATAATCAATATAGAGAAAGAATATAGGTGTTGTCATTTCAATACATCCCTATAAGGCATAAGTAACAAAATCAGTGGTTGATGTTTATGCATTTAAATATAAATAAAATACCATCAAATACATTATTTATGGAAATAACCAATTCAATTTGCGCAAATTTAAAGGATTTCACCTTAGATGGAATATTATTTTTTAAAATCTATTGTGGAATTTATTGGGAAAAATATTCATTAAATTTTAAAAAAAATAATTTAAACTAAAAAAATTCTAACATAGTATATATAAATATATATATATATATATTTGAAAATATATTTTTAAACATAAAAAGCAGGTTTTAAAAAATTGAGTGGTCATTAAGGCATAAAATTTTGTTCATATTGGGTAAATCAAAACTAAAATTACTATCACATTTTTTATATCAGGAAAAAATATGCGTAATTAGAAAAAATAGGGAGAGTCCTTTTATAGAATACTAATTATGTGTAAAAAAGTACATTAAATATCATATTAATTTTTTAAAAAATATTTATAGAAAACATGGATTTGAAGAATATGAATTTTTATGTAAGAGATTAATAATGTATAAATTGTTTTTAAAACACTTATCAATAATTTATGTACCAACGAATGGAAAATGATAATTTTATGTGAAAATATAATGAGAAACTAGAGGATAATAAAATTCATATGAATAAATATAAAAATATAATTTAATTTCCTTTTAAAATACCTTTTCTATAAACAATCCTTAAAAGATATAATATTTTATTAAGAATCCTTTTCCACTTTTTTAACTCCTCATTCATAAACCACATGAAATAATAAAACTATAAAAACATTAAATTTCATGAAAAAATATATTCATGATATAACATATAAATTTGGTAGTAGATAAATATAATAAATTAATAATGGTGTAAAACATAGAATATTTCCCAAAAAAGACAATATGATATTAGAGGACCTTATAATGATCATAACATACAAGTGTGAATTAATCAATGAATCAAATATGTGTTTCAAACAAATCCTCATAAAACATGTGGAAATAAAAAGTTAAAAATTAAAATTTAATTTCACACATAATCTTAGAAAAACATTGATAATGAATAAATAATACATCCCAAAAAAATTAATTGATTATTAAAAATCCATACAATAAGGTGACTATTATGTTAAATACCCCTGGATGGAATAATTCAAATTTTAACTAAAATTACCATAATTTATGATTAATTCATTATATTAAATGAAAATGGTTAATTATACACTCATTATAGTTTAATTTATGTACATAATAATAAAATATGCATCAATGATTGAAAATTGAGATGAATTCACTTACCTATATTCAAGATTTTCAATATATGTACCTTAACACCACAATAATATATATATATAATTTTATTACATTATTAACATTTTACAGGTTTATTAACTGGTACATATAAAATTTATTTTATTTATTTTTAATGATGTATTTAAATACTTGATCAACTAAGTCCACATTGGGTGTTTTTATGGCATTCTTTTCATTATTTGAAAACATAATCGGTGTATTTAATGAGGTAAATGATTTCATTGTACCATCTCCAAAAGAATAACAATAAATATATGATAATTATTTTTATAAATTAATTATAGTTTTAAAATCATCCATGATTAATTATTACGGAAAATGAACTACATTACAATGATGTAAATGTTAGGTCGTACGTATGTGAGAAATGATTCCATTATCCAACCTTCCTTCATGAAATAATTATAATTATTTGATTATATTAATATAATGATAAGAACATAATAAATTTAATTTTAATTCTTTAAATAAATTTATATATATTATCTATGTGAAGTGGTGATAAATAAATAATCATATCGCTTCGTGGAGGTGGTAGTCAAAACATATGCATGTAAAACCTTATCATTTTTCAAATAGTATACTTACAAGAAAGTATATAAAAATTTATTTTTATAATAATGAAAAATATGTATTAAATATAATAATTGTGTGATATATATCACATATATGTATTATTATTATCCTTATTACCATGCATGTAATGCATCATCGAACAATGAATCACATCACTATACAAGGATATAGTCCAGCATGCACATGAGAAACATCATCATTCCTGTCACAACCCATCCTTGGGACCTGTGCTGTGACAACCCCAAGCCTGCCTTCCATAGACCAGGGGCTGGTGACTAGCACCAAAGGTGTAAATCCTGAAAAAAGGGAAGGCATTTCCTTTTTATAAAGTAAACGAAAACACAATAGAGTATAAAGTGAAGTAAGCACTAAGTAAAAGTGGGTACAAGGTAAGTGTTGAAAAGTAAATGGGACAGTCTACAAACCCAACTGAAAGTATAGTACAACTAAAAGGAAAGTACAACAACAGTAAGTAAAACATCAAAACCAAGACGTCCTCCAGAAATCCCACCTGAAGGGTGGGTACAGATAGCCTCTTCAGCTCCTCGGGTCTGGTTGTCCGCTCCATGTACGCCCTGCCAAGTGGTCCACCTCCAGGTACCATCCATCTCCACAAGCCTCCACCTCGATCATTGTTTTCCATTGTCTTCATCCAACACAACATAGTACGGGAAAATCCCATGTAGGGGTGAGTATACGATACTCAGTAGGCACCCCGAGACCCCCGAAGGACTCTCGGAATCCACAAAGGATAAACCAAAAAGGAAAGATACAATCACGAAGTATCAAATGAATCTACTTAGGTATATGACCATACATATACCTAAGTCATCTGTTACAGTTCGTCTCCAAATCTCGAGCCCAAGCACAACCCAGTCCACACAAGAAAACACTACCCAGTCCACACAAGAAAGCAAGTCAATCACATTGATGATAATGGTTGAAGATCAAGAATCAGCTCACACAGGTATACATCTTTCATATGGAGATAGAGATGATCAGATGTAGTCACTGATTCATCTAAGCTGTCAGACCCACACAGGATACAAGACCAGCTACTCTGCCGGACCCACATAGGATATAAGTATAGAGGTCAATACTGCTGGACCCATAGAGGATACAAGAATAGTAGTCATCACCGTTGAACCCACGGAGGATTCCAATATGGTAGTCGTCATTGTCGAATCCATGAAAAATTCCAGTATAGTAATTGATGCAGTCACAACCAGATCTAGGGTTTCAGCACACGGCATGCTCGATTCTGGGAGGGTCCACTCATCAAGAAAAAGAGTCGATACATAAACTATCACGAATTCCAGAGTTAATATATCCCAAAGTTCTGTCTCATCAAAAGAAATCCAACGCTACAGACGGTGCATCAATCGGACACCCTATCTGAAAGTTATTGTCTTTTCCGTCCCAGGGGCCCTGTTGGTTTTTAAGAAAAAACCAACCCGAACATACTCCAGCTACATCCAAACCTCAATAGGAGTAAGCCAAAAGGATTGTCTCATCATGTGGAATTCAAAGCAGTTGACGGCACACCAAACGGACGTCTGGTCCTTAAGTTATAAGCATTTCTGCTCCAAGGGCCCAGTTGGTATCGGGTTTGAACCAACCCAGCCATACCCAAACATTGCCAAAACATAGAGTGAAATATACCTATATGACCTTCTCAATCGAAGTATTTATACGCAATAGACGATGCGTCGATTGGAGGTCTGTAGCCCATGTTATGGGTAAAAGACTGAGAAACAGTCCGAAGTGGGGGTCTGGGCCCGCTCCGACCCGGCCCAACACCCCTGGGTCGGCCCGAACCGGGTCGACCAGACCCAGGTCTGGGTCTGGCCCAGCTGGGTGCATCCCGTCCAGGTGGGGCACTACCTGGCCCGGCTGGCGCGGCCAGGTCTGCTCGACCCGCCCTTGCCCGGCCGGGGGGGTGCACTGGCTCGGCCAGCGAGCCGAGCGGGGGGCGCGACCATCACTTTCCGCGAACACAGCACCAAGGTGGTGTCGTTGGCTCCCCTGGATCCCATGTGGCCACAAGATCCCACCCTCTCCACCGCAGATACGGCCGGCGGCTGGTCGGTGCCAGCCGCCGCCTCCAGCCGTCGGAGACCCCCGCCACCAGGGGCTTCCACGGGCCACCGACATAATTTCAGTGGTCTGATTTTACACCTGTCTGTGTCTGCGGTCATCTCGGGACCCATACATCACTTATAAGGTCTCTAATCTCCATTTCGGTCCCACTTCATTGTTTCCAAAAAATCCACGCATCAAGAACAAAATAGCGATGGGTTCAAACTTGTTCGTTAGTCCGTACCCACCGCGTTAGTGGTTCAAAACATCACCCAACAATTACACACCATGTCAAGGGTATAAATCTCATAATTAAATATATAAAAACTCTCATAACTCAACAATTGAAGAAGAACGTCAACGTTTCAGTAGACGGCGTCGCGGGGAAAGGGTTCGTAGGCGTCGTCGGAGTGCGCCGAGGAGGAAGCGGTGTCTCCTCTCTTGTTGCGGAGAAGAGGATTGGTGGCACATCGTTGTTCTTTGTGGAATCAGCATTCTTTGTTATTATTCGTCGGATGCCGGTGTTCTTCCAAAACCTCAAGGGTTCTCTCGATCATCCTCTCACAACAAATTCTCTCCCCCTTAATAAAATAAAAGGCTCCTCCTATTATTTTGTTACACACACAAAGAAACTCTCCCAAAATTAAATCACAACATTAAATAAAACATGTTGACAATCAATTAAGGAAGGGAGAGAGAAGGTACCCATTTATTAAATGTGGTGGAAATTAAATAAAAAGGGGGGAAAGAGGAAAGATCCTCATTAAATTATGGGTTGACATGAATTAATGGAGTGGGGTGGAGATATTGGCATTTAATGGGGTGTTGCCAATTTAATGAGGGGTTTTTAATGAGTTTAGAGGAAATTAAATGGTTGGGGCTCATGTGGGCCCCGCCTCTCTAACATCCACACTTGGGTAGTAAGGTGGATGTGGGACCCACCCTTAACTACACATGGGAGGGAATAACCTCCTTATAATATAAAAATTGTTTCGACAATTTTTATTTACTTCTTAAATAAACCCCCCAATAAATATCTTCTCCTCCATTGCGAATGCAACTACGGTAAGGACCACGTTAAGAAATTACCATTATTGCGAGTTCATCAGTGCCCTCGGATTTCAATTCTTGGCACGGGTTAAAAAGATAGAAAAACATGCTCGTTCGTTCACTGAACGTACCCGTGCTAAAATTCGGAAATTGATTCTGGGCACACCGGGCCTCAGAATCAAGTTCCATTAGAAGCTACAGACTCATAAAATTCCAAAGTATTTAAAAAAAATACTTGAAATTTCTGAGTCTTTACATTACTCTCAAATCAAGCCTTTGCATCCCTATAAAGCTATAACATAAACTAGGGGAACAAATGATGGAACTGATCACGCATCTGAGCCTCTTTCTCCCATGTGCTCTCGGATAGGTTCCCATGCTGCCAACGAATGAGCACCAGAGTAATCGACCATCCATGTAGGACCTGATCTTATCGATCCTCGATCTCCACCAGGACCTCCGCAAATGTCACCCCATCATCGATGTTAAGCTCCCTATGGTCGATGATATGCATCAGGTCGTGCACATATCTCCTCAGCTGAGATACGTGGAAGACGTTGTTCACCTGGTGCAACTAAGGTGGAAGGGATAGGCAGTAAGCCACCGAGCCTACCCTATTGAGGACCTGGAATGGTCCAATGAAGCACAAAGATAACTTTCTGACCCGACCAAATCTCTACAATCCACGTCGAGATGAGACCTATAAGAAAATGTGGTCTCCATCCTCGAACTCCAGTGGTCTCCGTCTCCTATCATCATATGACTTATGTCTGCTCTATGCAGTACTCATCTGCTCCTTGATGATCTGCACCTTCTCCATTGTACCCTGAACCTTCTTTCGTCCTATGAGTGCTGACTCCGTGGGGTCAGTCCAGCACATAGGTGATCTGCAAGTTCGGTCGTACAGTTCCTCATATGGTGCCATCCCGATGGTGGAGTGGTAGCTGTTGTTGTACGAAAACCCCACCAATGGTAGGTGATCCTCCCAGCTGTGACCAAAGTCAAGGACACATGCACAAAGCATGTCCTCGAGTGTCTGAATGGTCCTCTCCATCTCGCCATCCATCTGAGGGTAAAGGCAGTGCTCAGGTGTAGTTGCGTCCCAAAAGCCTCCTGCAACCCCTTCCAAAGGCAGGAAGTAAAAAGAGCATCTTGATCGGAGATGATAGACGATGTAACAACATGAAGTCGTACGATCTCATGAATGTATAGGCATTCCAAGCTCTCTACTGAGCCCTGCTCTCTGATCGGTATGAAGTGGGACGACGTGGTGATTCGGTCTACGATCACCCAGATGGTTTCATGTCCTATGGAAGTATGTGGGAGCCCCATCACGAAATCCATGGATATCCTATCCCACTTCCACTCTGGAACCTCTAAGGGTTGTACGAAGCCTATTGGTACCTGATGCTCCACCTTCAATTTCTAGCAAGTGAGGAATTATGAAACGAACTCTGCTACAACCCTTTTTATACCCGACCACCAGTACTATCGTCTGAGGTCTTGGTACATCTTTGCTACTCCAGGATGTACCGCTATTGGGGAAGTGTGAAACTCCATCATCACTTCCTCCTGATATGAAACTGTTACCATGGTATGCCCCCTGAAGAGGATGACGTGCTCTCCCCCTTCAGAAAATCCATTAGGTGCATGTCCTGTAAAAACCTGAGCACGTTGCATCTCATAGTCAACGTCCCCACATTGTGCCTCTCTGACCAACTGATGTAGTGGAGGAATGATTGTGAGGTACTATAGATAGGTTGTCTCATCTCTATCCATGAAGGATATCTACAAAGAGGCTAACTTCTCAGTCACCTCTCCAAATAGCTGAATGCCTGATCTCCTGCTAAGAGCATCAGCCACAACGTTCCCCTTCCCAGGAGTATAGACAATCTCAAAGTCATAATCTTTGAGGAACTCGAGCCATTGCTGTTGTCTCAGGTTCAGGTCCTTCTGCGAGAAAATGTACCTGAGACTCTGGTGGTCATAGTGGACTGTAAAGCGCTCGCCCATCAGATAGTGTCTCCACATCTTCAGGGCGAAGACCACTGCTGCTAACTCCAGGTCATGGGTAGCATAGTTCTTCTCGTGATACCTCATCTACCATGAACCGTAAGAGATCACTGCTCGTTCCTGTATCAGGACGCACCCAAGTCCGGTCCTTGGGGCGTCGTAGTACACTACATACCCTATGCCCTCCTTCGGCAGCCTCAATATGGGCGCACTGGTCAATCTCCACCACAGCTTCTGAAACCTCTTCTGACACCTGTCTGACCACACGAAGGGTTTCCCCTTCTTTGTCAAAGCTATAAGTGGTGCTGCAACTATGAAGAAGTCTGGAACAAATCTCTGATAGTACCCAGCCATACCTAGGAAACTCCGCACCTCTGCCATGCTCCTGGGTGGCTCCCAAGAAAGTACTGCCTCGATCTTCACAGGATCCGCTGTAACTCCCGCCTCTGAGATGACGTGCCCCAAGAAGTGAACCTCTCAAAACCAGAACTACCACTTTGAGAGCTTACCATAAATATGTTTCTCTCATAGTGTATCCAGTACATCCTGTAAGTGGTAGGCGTGCTCCTCCTCAGTGGTCGGGTAAATCAATATGTCGTGAATGAAGACTATGACAAACCGATCAAGGTAAGGCTAAAAGATCTTGTTCATGAGACTCATGAAAACTGCTGGAGCATTGGTCACACCAAAGGGAATAACCAAGAACTCGTAGTGGCCATACCGACACCTGAACGCCATCTTCTACACATCCTTGTCCGGATCTCTTAGTTGATGATAGCCTGACCTGAGGTCTATCTTCGAGAACCATCGTGCTCCCCTGAGCTGATCGAAGAGATCGTCATTCCTCAGAAGAGGGTACTTGTTTCTCATGGTCACTTGGTTCAGGAAATGGTTGTCGACACACAACCTCAAGCTCCCATCCTCCTTCTTGGTGAACAGGATTGGAGAAGCCCAGGGTGAAACACTGGTTTGGATGAAACCTTTCCCCTGTAAGTCCTCCAGCTATACCCGCAGCTCATGAATCTCGGCGGGAGCCATCCGATATACTGGAGTAGATATCGGTGATGTCCCGGTGTACAGGTCTATGTAAAAATATACCTCCCTGCGATGAGGTAATCCTGGAATGTCGTTAGGGAAAACATCCGCATACTGATCCACCACAATAGGAAAACTCGGACTCCGCACATCAACTACTCTGAGGATGAGACTACCCAACTGATGTGTAATCAGCTTCCCTCTCCTCTACGTAAGTCCATTATATCATGCAAAGGTTCCCTTTTGGCAGGTGAAGGTGAACCTAGTCCCATCCATGCAGACACACTGCACCTTGCACCTAATATATTCAATCTGAGCATGGACTGTAGATAACAAGTCCATTCCCAAGATGACGTCGTAAGGCCTTGACGATGCTACAAGAAGATCATAGCCAAATATCTCACCTCCTAGAGTAATCTCACAATGTCGGCACCAGTGCGTAATCATTGAGTCTATTCCCATAGGAGTATATAGCCGTAAGGATCGGGCCAACAGCTTTGTCGGAATCTCCGAGCTCCGAACAAGGGCAACGACAATAAAAGAATGACTCACACCTGTGTCTATAAGAACTGCATCAAGGGTGGAGTAAACATAGATAGTACCTCAAATCATCTCAGGTGTGCCATGGTCAAAAGCCTCCACTGCCTGGAGTTGTGCCTGCCGCTTCCCGCCAGCTCCCTATGGTCGGGGTGGACCTCATGGGGGGTGGTCGTAGAGCCTCGAAGCGTCGTCCACCACCCGCTGCTCGGCCAGCTCCTATGCCTCGTCCTCCTGCTCCCTGAAGACCGCCATGGTTGAACCTCTGCTTCGGCCTGGGAGGTCCCTCTACTATCTGTTTCTTGTTTGCATGGAGGGTTGGGCAGTCACGAGCCAAGTGGCCATGCCTGCTGCACGCATAGCACTGTCTGCTCCTTGTAAGGCTGGCTCTGTGCCATGTGCCCCACACAGCCGAACCTGTATCCTGAGGTTGCCCACCTGACGGTCTGGCCCTCTTGGACCCCTGCGACATCTGTCGACTGTCGGCTGCAAAAGTCTTCGCTCTTTGTCATCCTGCAGTGGGTCTCGCTGCTGGTGGCTGCTCAGTGAGAAATCTATCTACTATAAGGTCTCGCTCCAGCACCCCCACCTGCATCGGGATGCTAAGAGGAATCATTGAGGTTCTGATCTCATGCCTCAGTCCCTGCTCAAAGGTCTGGGCCCTGGAGAATGGGTCTCGTATCATGTCCATGGAGTAGCACGAGAGGTCGATAAATCTCACTGAGTACTGGGGTACAGACATACTGCTCTGCCGCAGCTGTAGTAACTACTGGATGTGCACCGCAAAGAGGGTGGCTGGTACAAACTCTAAGCGGAAGAGGCTCTCGAAGTCTGTCTAAAGTAGTGATGACTCGTCATGCACCCAGAGCATCAGGATCCACCATCTACCTACTACCGCGTCCAGGAGACTCGTGACAAGGATCAGCATAAGGTCTTCTGGTGTCCCTACCAATATAAAGACTCTGATGATAGCATCCAACAAATCCTCGGCTGCCTGAGGATCCGTCTCCCCACGGAACATGGGTGGCCTCTATCGTTGAAACTCATGCAACACGCTCAGGCGGTGTGCACTCTCTACCACTGAGGTTGGTAGTATCGGTGGCTCAGCAGGTAGGGGTACCTCTGGTGCCTCCTTTGTAATGGGGCCCAACACCGAGGACTCCTCGCTTGGTGGGCTGCCATCCCGCACGTAACTAGAAACCCTGGTTGGCTGCCATCGTGGGGCCATCCTGAAAATAAACAGGTGTTCCATGATCAAACAGTATACCTGGTGAGATGACACAGATTAATCACAAAGAAAACTTTTGAAAGGAATACACACGCAGTCAGTGTTTTTGTGCACTGAGTCAGAAATCAAAGGTTAGGGTCCTGGTGTATGGATACGCCAGCCGCCACCCCAACACCAGTCTCCCTAGACTGAAAACCACACGTAATACTCTTAACACTATTGCTTCATAGAAAGGAAATATCAGATTCATGAGTTCTACTGTAGAACTGACTCCTCTGATACCAATTTTTCATGACCCATCCTTGGGACCCATGTCGTGACTACCATAAGCCAACCTTCCAAAGACCAGGGGCTGGCGACTAGCACCAAAGGCATAAATCCCGAAAAAAGGGAAGGCATTCCTTTTTATAAATGAAATAAAAACACAACAGAGTACACAAGTGAGGTAAGCACTAAGAAAAACTGGGTACAAGGTAAGTGCTGAAAACTAAATGGGCCAGTATACAAACCCAACTGAAATTATAGTACAAATGAAAGGAAAGTACAATAGTAGTAAGTAAAACAGCAACCTCAAGTCATCCTTTGGAAATACCACTTAAAGGGTGGGTACATATAGCCACCACAGCTCCTCTGGTTTGGTCGTCTGCTCTGTGTACGTCTTGCCAAGTACTCCACCTCTGGTTTCCATCCAGCTCCACAAGCCTCCACCTCGATCAATGTTGTCTGTCGTTTGCTTCCAACACAATGTAGTGCGGGCATAGCCCATGTAGGGGTGAGTATATGATACTTAGTAGGGACCCCAAGACCCCTAAAGGTCTCTCAGAATCCACGAAGGATAAACCACAAAGGAAAGATACAATCACGAAGTATCAAATGACTCTACTTAGGTATATTCCCAAACATATATTTATGTCTTCTGTTACAGTTCGTCTCCAACTCTCGAGCCCTAGAACAAACCAGTCCACACATGAAAACACAACCCAATCCACACAGGAAAGCAAGTCAATCACATCGATGATAATGGCAGAAGATCAAGACTCATCTCACACAGGTATACATATTTTGTATAGAGATAGAGATGATCAGATGTAGTCACTAATTAATCTAAGCTGTCGGACCCACACAGGATACAAGTCCAGCTAAGCTGTCAGACCCACACAGGATACAAGACCAACTACTCTGCTGAACCCACACATGATACAAGTATAGAGGTCAATACTTCCCAACCCACACAGGATATAAGAATAGTATTCATCTCCATCAAACCCCCAGAGTATTCCAGTACAGTAGTCGTCATTGTCGAATCCACGGAGGATTCAAGTACAGTAGTTGATGCAGTCACAGCCATCTCTAGGGTTCCCACACACAGCATGCTCGATTCCGGAAGGTTCTGCTCCTCAAGCAAAAGAGTCGATACATAAACTGTCACTAAGTCCAGTGATGATGTATCCCAAAATTCCATCTCATCAAAATAAACCCAATGCGACAGACGGTGCATCAATCAGACACTCGGTCTGAGAGTTATTGGCTTTTCCGTCCTAGGGACCCAATTGGTTTTTAAGCTAAAACCAACCTAATCGTACTCAAACTGTGTCCAAACCTCAAGCAGAGTATGCGAAAATGACCATCTCATCAAGAGAAATTCAACGCAGTTGATGGCACATCAAACGGATATTCGGTCCTTATGTTATAAGTGTTTCCGCTCTAGGGGCCCGGTTGGTTTCGGGTACGAACCAACCCAGTCATACCCAAACTTTGCTGAAACAACATGTGTAATATACCAAAATGACCAATTTGATCCAAGGATTCATACGCAATTGGAGGTGTGTCGATCGGAGGTCTGTGGCTCATGTTATGGGCAAAAGATCGAAAGCTGGTCCGAAGTGGGGGTCTGGGCCCGGTCCGACCCTGCCCAACCCCCCTGGGTCGGCCCAAACCGGGTAGGCCCGACCCGAGACTGGGTCCGGCCTAGTGGGGTGTAGCCCGGCCCAGCTGGGGAGGGGGGGTGCTGGCTTGGCCAGTGAGCCGCGCGGGGGGGGGGGGGGCACTTTACGCGGATGCGGCGCCAGGGAGGCGCTGGTGGCTGCCCTGGATCCCGCGTGGGTGAGGGATCCCACCCTCGCCGCCGCGGATTCAGCTGCGGCGGGATTTTTCCAGCAGTGAGCTGGGGCGTTACCGCCTCCAGGTGCCCAGATGGTGGTAGCCGCCGGTGCCGCCGGGGGCTTCCGCGTGCCACCAGAGTCATTCTAGTGGTCCGATTTTACATCTGTCTGTACCTACGGTCATCTCGGGACCCGTACATCACTGTGAAGGCCTCCAATCTCCATTGCGGATCCACTTAATTGTCACCAAAAATTCCGTGCATCAATAAAAAAATAATGGTGGGTTTGGACTTGTTCGTTAGTCCATACCCACCGTGTTAGTGGTTCAAAACATCACCCAACAATTACACGCCATGCTGAGGGTATAAATCACATAATGAAATATATATAAATTATCATACCTCACCAATTGAATATGAATTTCGGCGTCGCGGTAGACATCGTCACGGGGAAAGGGTTCGTAGGCGTCGTCAGAGTGCGTGGAGGAGGAAGCGTTGTCTCCTCTCTTGTCACGGAGAAGAGGATTGGTGGCGCGTCATTTTTCTTCATGGAACCGGCGTTCTTCGTCGGAGGCCGGTGTTCTTCCAAAACCTAAATAGTTCTCTCGATCTTCCTCTCACAACAAAATCTCTCCCCACATAATAAAATAATAGGCTCCTCCTATTATTTTATTACACATGCAAAGCAACTCTCCCAAAATTAAATCACCACATTAAATAAAACATGTTCAAAATCAATTAAGGAAGGGAGAGGGTAGGTCCCCATTTATTAAACGCGTTGGCAATTAAATAAAAAGGGGGAAAGTGGAAGGATCCTCATTAAATTATGGGTTGACATGAATTAATAGAGTGAGGTGGAGAGACTGGAATTTAATGGGGGGTTGCCAATTTAATGAGGGGTTTTTAATGAGTTTAGAGGAAATTAAATTGTTGGGGCTCATGTGGGCCCCACCTCTCTAACATCCACACTTGGTTAGTTAGGTGGTTGTGGGCCCCACCATTAACTACCCATGGGAGGGAATAACCTCCTTATAAAAAAAATTCTGACAATTTTTATTTACATCTTAATAAACCCCCAAAAAATATCTTCTCCTCTATTGTGAACGCAACTACGGTAAGGATCACGTTAAGAAATTACCGGCATTGTGAGTTCATCAGTGCCCTCATATTTCAATTCTGGGCACGGGTTCAAAAGATAGAAAAACCTGATCATTCGTTCACTGAACGTACCCGAGATAAACATCATAAATTGATTCCGGGCACACTGGGCCATGGAATCTAGTGTCGTCAGAAGCTACTGACTCGTAAAATTAAAATGTATTTAAAAAAATCCATTGAAATTTCTGGGTCTTTACAATTACCCCATGAAATTTAAATTAAGATAGTTTATGTGATATATTGATTCTTTAAGTAAAATTATATTTAAAATTTATTAGATATACATTAAATATTTCCTTTTTACTAGTAGTAAGAAGAGGTGTTGCAAAACAAATTACACAGGTTCGCAGGGCTATAGTCTTCTATAGACAAGAATATTGGTTCTATTAAACATTTGAGAGAAGATGATATGATTTTACATTATAAAATACACATAAAAACACACACACATAAATATTTAAGGGATATTTTTATGAAATTGTTTCAGAATCATTTAAGAATATTTTAAGGAGGTAAATGAATAAAAAATTATTGGTTAAGAATGATACCACTTATTCGTAAAAACTCTTTAGGTTTGAATCAAAATACATCATATTTTTTACTTATGATCAAGAAATGGGATGTTTGAATTTTTCTGGGAATTAATGAAGTAAATTTTTCATTTCCTGGTATATATAAATGTCTTTGAATGTGTGAAAATGAGAGGATAAGGTATGGTCATTTTATGTAAGGTCTGTGGACCACTTGTAGTTAAAATAATAAAATTTCTACATTTGTTTCGACATGGTTTTAAATTTTGTACATAAAATAATAAAATTTCTATGTTTGTTTCAACATGGTGTTGTGTGTCTTGTTCATTATCAAGAATAATGCCCTTTTTAAAATATCTTGGTATTACACATGACAATGAAATGGAATAATCCCTATATAGGGATATTAGATATGACCAAATGAGGAAGAGTGAGGGATAACAATGGGATATATTAGTGGATTGTATTGTTTGAAAATTTATGTTTCCCCCATTATTGAATATTTAAGTGCTGATAAATATCATGTGTGAATAAAAATAAATCATTTGGTTGTTTCTAGGATTATTATTCCTTTTATCCTGGGAAACATGCATAAATATAGATCTCATATAATTTGAGTTAATTATATATAATAGAAAACTAGATGATGTTTATGGTCATGTGAGATTTACCACATGTTAAACAATATTTCATCATTGTATAAGGACTACGATTCCAATGTAAATTTTCTATGAGGAAAATTTTAACTTTAGTATTTTTAGTTTCAATGAGGAGTAACTTTGATAATGTATATTTTGGGTTTTCCATGTCATGAATCATATATGTTTTCATTGTAATTTTTATATAACATGTAAAGGTAAATATTACTAAAAATATTAATCTTTATTTGAATGGTTGGGTTATATAAATGGTAGATAACATTATAATAATTTCTATGTTAATGGAATTTGTGGACATGCAGTAATATTTTAACCATTTGTAATGGAAAGGCCCAACCATGATCAATATAATACTAAGATTGAGAGGGGTGAATTAGTTATAAAATTTTCTATTTTATTTATCTTCCATATATTACAACCTTCATATCCTACTAAACAATTATCACTTTTCTGAAGAAGAAAAAACAATCACACATGCACTAAAACAATAGTATTTATATGCTTAACTACTCAATAATAGTAGCGGGTACTTAACATGGTTTGGGAATAATCCCATACAACATATTACACTAGAAAACAAACCTTTATATGGATAAAAAAAGTGTGATATAACCTTAAACTTGTGTATCACTATGATCAAAACAAAAATGAATTTTATTCTTCTAGTAAAAATGATGTAAAACATATTTGGTTAACTTGTTATAAAACTTTCTCTAATTAGTTCCATGCAAGTCACTATGATGATTTAACAATATTTTCTAAATTAATTCTTCAAAATTCAATTATTTACATTCCTACTCAATTATAGGTAGAAACAACCTCTGTAGATATTTCAAGAAAACTCATTCTAATGGCCTAGTCTAGCTCCTCAATTCAATTGGTCATTCTAGAAATATACATTTCCATGTATACAATGGAAACACTTCTAAACCTATTCTTTCGTTACTCAAAAATATATTTTTGATTGGGTTTCCTGTTTTAGTAACCCTTGAACACACATTCTTAATTCTGGAAATCATCTTTAGAAAATCTCTATCCAGAAAACAATTCATCCCGAACACATTAATAAATATGAGTATCTTTATCTCACTTATACATTTCTTCATCATTGGAAACTATAAATTACTACCTTTTATTTATAGGTTAGCCATAATTTAAATGGATTGGAATCTGAAAATGTTTTCTGCTCATCAAAATTCCCATAAACTCATATTTAAATTTAATTTTGAAACAAAATTTTACTCTTTAAAAACCTATCATTACTTCTTGATTCCTCATGAAACATCTCGAAAATGCTCAAAAAATTATTCACCATAAAGCTTATAAATATTTCATCATTCTGATATATATGTCCTATTGATACTATTTATCATTATAATGAAATATTTGATCACCCTAACTGTAATGACTCATATTTGTGTTTATTATTTTCGGATATGATGTGGATTGTTTCCATGAACAAATGTTGAGACAACATGGGAATCCAAGGACCACTGTTCTTGGAATAAATTCTTTAAATATAGTAAATATATCAAATAGGATGAAGACATGGTTTTCGAAAAAAAAGTGTCATCACTCTTGAATGGGGGGACATATCAAAATTCCAATGGTATAGTTTAGTTTAGAATGAAAGTTTAGCCTTGATGAGATAATCACTGTCAACATGGTCCATTTGAGAAAAAGCTATAGAAGACGTGAAAATAATGAAAAAATTAATTTTAGAAAATTAATTTTTTTGTTATACAACGAACATATTCTTCAAAAAATATATGGTTGCGGATTTTTTTGGTAGTGTTAAATGCTAAATAGTAGAGATCTAGAATTCTTTGGAGGATATAGTTCTTACATAATGATGATATATCAGGATCATATCATGGATTATTGATCTAATAGAGTTTTTGGATACCGTCATCGATGGAAACACAACCATTCTTCGACAATGATCAATCCAAACTCTATGTAGGATGTTTTTAATTGTTATTTCCATCATGTTTCTTAATATCAGCTTAATGAGAATCAGTTACATGAAAAAAATTAATAATTGCATCATCAATATAATTAATTTGACAGAGTTATTTATTTTTTTATAAATTTATCATACTCTATTAGTCACCTTCTATGAAAAATATATCGAGGGAAAATGAATATTTTCTAATGATCATTCTTTATATTTTTTGGCTTCTGGATTTCCTCACCCATTCTTCACATTTTCCTCATGGTAATTTCATTTTGTCTATTCATTTGATATATACCTGGTATTTGATCATTTCGTGAACATTTCATTAGAACAACAGATAAATATTGTGATTGTTGTTCATGATCGGGTGTGCGATTGAGATGCAACAATAGTGGTGGATGATTAGTGGTTGATCAAAATGAATTTTTAGCATCTTTTCAACCTATTTTGATGTACGATAATGGATGTCTATATTATAGTGATTTTCTAGAAGATTTAAAACCATAACCTATAAAACAATGATGAAAAGGAACAAGAGACCATATATCTACAGATTGTATGGATATCAATTGTTCAAGTGATGCGTAGATAGATGTGGAAGATAACCTAAATGGTCTGAAAGTTTAAAATAAATATAGTATGTATTTTAATTTCACATAATTCTTGAAACTCATGGCTATGGTGCTAGTTTCATAACCAAAGTAAAATATGACACTCAGCGGGACAAGGTCACATGCCTTGTTCCTCCATTCATGAGGCTCAATGTATACTTAGGGATGTACATACACATAGGTAAAAGTACACGACCATGTGTCATGTGGTGTAATTTGTCATGGGAATGGCTTAGTATACATGGGTCGGTACACAGACATAGTAAATGAACATGTTAAGGAGACACAAGAATTATATCATGCATCTCGATATAAAATGCACTTGTTATTCATGCTGAGTATATGGAGAAATACATGTTGTGTATGGATTTTCAATACAGTCAGACCTGAAGATAGTTGGAAACACCATCTACCCTATAGTACACACCATATTTCCCCTTTAATAGTGTTTGTAGATATTTGTTTCCTTAGTTTGGACCATTATAGGTTGATCATGTTCCCTTGGTCCATTCCCTCGAGGGTATGGTATAAAATTATATCAACCTCATAAGGCTATGATCCCCTCTAGTGGTCGAGTCTTAGATAGAGTTGTGTTGTCCCTTTGTGAGACTCGAGTGTGTTCTTCGATCATCTATGATCCCGAGTTGGGGATTGTAGAATCGACCTGACCTTCATAAGTATGGAATTAATCCTCCATTGATAAGGATGTATCTGTATGGTTTCTAGTATCATTGAAATATGATTTCCTATATAGCAGGTTGACCTAGACTGTGTTTGTAGTGCCCCCCAACTCATCTGGGAAATACCCATGTCTATGATTCATTGTCTTCTTAGACCAATTAAATTTCATGGGAGGGACCAATGATCTTTACATCTTATCCAATTGTCTATAATGATAACATGGCTCGTGGAGTGGACTCTCATGGAATGATCATTTCTTTGAGAATAATCCTTTGACAATAAGTTGTTTACAACCTCCTGGTATCATGGTTTATTTCATGATTATATCTTTGTGTTTTTATAACACATTTATTTTTATATCTTGTATTGAGTTGCATATAATTAGGTCTTCATGTTTAGTATTTTATAGGTTTCCTCGTTAGTGTTTTTATACTAACCCCTATAAGGGGTATTTTATATGTGTCATGTATTATAGAGATGATGTCTCTTTTGACAATGTCCAATGATGACATTAAAATGGTCGAGAATATCATTATATTTTTAGATAAATGTTTTTATGGGATATTAAATTTTAATTTATTCCTCTCCCATATAGTATCTTGAAATCCTTATATATTTTGGTGGTCCTGTATTTGTCCCCCTTATTCATTTTCATTACATTACTATTGTACTTTTTTGTGGGAACATATTAGAATGCATGCATTTTTTCACTTTTTTTACATGTCATTAGAGTGTTTTCATTGATATGTGTTAATGTTTATTGGTATGTTATTGTAATTCCTCCCATTTGTGGAATATTCTTACATGGTGATGGTCATCATCCCTTATCTTATTTGAGTTAGGCATTAGGTAGTCCCTAGTCAGACCTCAGTGTGTCAAGTCGTGAAATATTTGTATCATAACATGTCAGTTCTACCTTAAAACCATAGTTGATGAGATTGGTTTTGGAAAATAGAGTTTATTTTTTCAAGTTCAACTTTAATTCCAAGGACTCTAGTGTTTTTGTGGTGGAAGATATATCCATACACCATGGATCTGATCACCTTCCTTTAGACTCAATATTTATAAATACTGCTTATAGGGAAAACAATTTGATACACATATCATGTCAGAATGGTTGTGTTTTCAATTTCTTTCTTGATCCATCTCCCCAAATTGAATTTTTTTACTATGGTATATCTTTTTTTATTTGAGGATTCCTCTATGCATACAACTAGATATGATTCCATTGGATGATCACATGGTTGATCCTCATAATGAAAATGAACTAGTACATGGGAGATAACACATATGGATAGTTTACCATCAACACCGCCACCCATTGAGTGGCATCTATCACTGGTGATACTATATTAGGATTCACATTGGATGAGTATGTTTACTGAGTTTCAGAGGAAGTTACCTCCATGGTTTTGGGGTGATCCAGACCCCTAGGTGGTTGAGGTATGGATAGATAAAGTCACTCACATATTAAAACTTAAAAGGATGTCTGCAGATTAGATGGTGGTCCTCATGTTGAGTACTCTTTAGGGATATGCTGAGAGATGGTGGATCTTAGTGACTTAGTTACAAAATTATACAGCTCTATCCTTCTCAAAATTTTATCGTCTAATTTGGGGGGATTTCAATTTTTCCACGATGTGATTGATACACATATAGTAGCTTCTGGTTTTATAGTAGGGATGTATGACCATGGCAGAATACTTAGTGAGGGTTATCTATCTCTTGTATTACTCCTTTTATATGGTGTGCGATCAACTCTTCAGAGATTGAAAAATTTAGCAGGTCGTACACCAAGAAATAAAGTATTTATTAATATCCATTTTCATTCCCCCATTTGATGGGGTTCTTAAGATATCATTGGTGGTCAATATATTTCTTGTAGGGCATGCAGCAGTAGTGGGTTCCATCAGTTGGAAACCAATATCTAAAACCTTGAAATCAGGCATTCGTTGGTAGTCACAGTGATCAAAGCATTTGAGACGCTTCAACAGGTTATCCTAGGATAAAATTTCAATAGTTAAAGTCAATTTTAGTGGCTCAAATCGTCCATGGGAATGGTGGGGTTTCTCTTATTATGGTCAAGGACATTTAGGTTGGGATTATCCAATCATATAATAGTTGATCGTGAGACGGTTGAGGTATCGTCGAGCTAGAGAAAGTGATAGGAGTAGTGTGGTCTGTAGGATAGAATACATGGAAGAGGGGCTAGTAGGGTTATAGGAGGTGGATAGAGGATCGACAGATTACCACCCCCACCATGATCTGGTCGACTAATGGCTCAATGATATGGTGGTTAGGGATGAGGACAACTGCATACTTTAGAGACCTATGAACATGAGTCTCCAGGGATAATATGTTTTATGATCTGTGACTTCTTAACATTAATTGTAGTACTGATAGATACAGGTGTGATTCATTCTATACATTCCACTTATTTGGTTTAAAAATTAGATATTATGGATGATACATTATCTCAACACATGTGGTTAGAGACTCCAACAATAAGTGAATTAAATATTAAACATTTTTTTCTCACATAGCGATTTTATACATGGAGGTGAGTGTTTTGTATGGTATATTTTCATTGTAGTAGTGAGGCTATACTATTTTGTCTTATTCATGGACTGGATGTCCACGATTCATGCTCATATTTACAATTTTTTTGTGGAGAATGATTTGTTTCCATAGTGATGAAATGAGGTTATACATTATGGGTGATAAGGAGACCATTGAAGAGTAGGAGGATCTTAGACAGAGGATAGTTTAAATGATGAATCGCTAGTTGGATATCATGACCCTTGGAGCAGTAGATTCTTTGGCCTATTAGTTTCCAAAATTGGTGGATGAGTATGAGGAAATATTCCCAATGAATAACTAGGTTTAACTCCCTGTTGAGAGATAGACTTCAAACTCAACATTCACCTTGATATTGTAGTGATATCTTCCCCAGCATATCAGATGGGCCTCCTAGATATTCCAGTGATGATGATATAGTTAGTGGACTTACTTGAGAAGGGATTTGTAGGAACTACTGATTCTCACCAGGCAGCCCAATATTTTTCAACAAGACAGAAGATGGGGTCGTGAGTTTATGTGTGGATTACTAGAAGTTGAATCAGGTGACCATGAAGAACAATAATTAACAATCAATGATCAATGACCTATTTAATCAGTTTACAGGAGGGAAATGTTTCTCAACGAATGACTTCAAATTCAGCAATCACCAGGTATGAGTATTGGAAGAGGATATCTCAATGACTCATTCATATTTCATTATAGTCATTACATTTCATTATGATGAATTCCCAAATTGTGTTTATGAGGCTAAAGAATCGGATCTTCTTTCCCTCCCTAGATCGTTTCATTATAGTCTTCATTGATGACATCCTAGCGTATTTTGAATCTAAGGAGGGGAACACAATTAACTTCGGGATGATCATGGAAACTCTTTTAGAGAACCATCATTATGAAAATCACTTGAAGTGTAAATTTGGGATTTTAGAGGTCTACTTTCTTCGACATGTCATCTTGGAGGTTGGAGTAGTATTATAATAGGAAAAGGTTGAGGCAGTGCCTTCATGGGAGCCACCCATGATTGTCACAATGGTTTAGAGTTTCCTAGGGTGGGATTGGTACTATTAGAGGTTTATAACTAACTTCCCCAAAGTTGAAAAGCCCTTTAAGGATTTTACTATGAAGGGGAAAGATTTTGTGTGGACACAATGGTTCCGAAAGTGATTTTATGATTCAATGAATATGCTTCATAGTTATAGCTTCTTGATATTTTTTTATGATGGTTTCATGTATATAGTGTTTTTTTCTTCATTAGAGACCATAATTGGATATGTTCTAGTGTAGAGGAAGTAATTTATCACATATGGTTCACGCCAGTAGAGACCACTAGAGAAGAACAATGCAACTAATGATCTCGTGTTATCATCAGTAGTGTTTTCTTTTAGTATGTGGAGACACTACCAAATGGGTGATTCATTTATCATTTATTTTAATGATAAGAGTCTAAAATATATCTTTCCCTAGAAGGATTTTAACATGTGACATAGATAATGGATAGATTTATTCCTAGACTATGACTTTGAAATTTTCTATACTAATGTTCGGGGGAATGTTATGGAAGAATCTCTTAGAAGGAGATCTTTTTCTCAAATACATTCAACAGAATAATAATTTTTTTCCTCTTTGTAGTTTTCATATATAGAATAGGATAGTGCTTCATATCTTAAATATATTTTTCTTATAAAACTTATTTTACATCATATTAGGGATGATCAATGAGAAGATACCAACTGTGATAACTTATATACTCATATATCCACTAGACATGCTTTTGATGGATATTCTGAAGGGGGCAGCATGCTATCATTTTTAGGGGATGGACAATGGTACATTTGGAATTATAGGAAGAGGTGATATATGAGTTCCATACGTACCCATTGGTGGTATAACCATGTGAGGAATAGTTATACAAGGACCTCTGATGTTAGTTTTTGTGGACAAACACGTAGAAGGTAGTTTACGATATTGTCTCTCGATGCCTCCCTTGTCAGTAGGTGAAGGTAGAGCACCACGTTCCAACAAGATTATCTCAACCCCATTTGGTGCCAAAATAGATGTGGTATGGGATATCCATGGAATTATTGATTACCATACAATGTAAAAACACAGTACGTGATTCTATCTATGTGATCATAGTCAGACACACCATGTTTTCATCTTCCTAGATATTCAATTGTAGAGTTTAGTAGAGATCTTTAGATGTCTATACATGTAGGAGATAGTCCAACTCCATTGAGTTACCTAGATGATTATATCTGAACATGATTCTTACATAAAATCTTGATTGTGGAGTGGATTACAAGAGTAATTTTGGACACAATTATGCTTGAGAACAACATTCCCACCAAAATAGATGGTCATACAGAATGGACCATCCAGATATTGGAGGACATTCTGTGGGATTTATGGTTGGAATCTAGGCATAGTTGGGAGGATCAGTTACACTTGTTGGAGTTGGAATACAACAATATCCACCATTCCACCATTGGTGTGTAACCATTCTAGGCATTTTATGTGAGATCCTATTGGTTATCACGTTTTTATACTATTCCTAGTGAGTCATCACCCCTGGACACAGATATGGTGAACGCTATACAGAGATAGTGAACACCACCTGGTAGTAGATGAAGATTTAAAAAATTCATCAAAATATTTATGAGTACTAATGATGGTGTCCTATGGAGTTCTAGGAGGGAGACCTTGTGTTCCTAAGGGTATCACCTCGATGTGGATTGAGGATATTTTCCTATGGAATCATGTAATCTCGTATACTCATTGGTTACCTCCAGATACAATGTAGAGTTGGGGAGGTGGTGCCCAATGAGATATATCTCAATAGTTGTACTGGGTATAAAACATCATCAATTTTTTTGTAGCTGAGAAGGTACATGAATGTCCTTCTACACATTATCTACTGGGGGGAGATGATCATCATGGAAGGAGCTACATATGTAGAGTACCTAGTAGAGACCAAGGATTTTCATGAGAGGATATATCATAGGAGATCGATTCCCCTTGTGTGTGTCTGGTGGCAGCATGTAAATATTTAGAAGAGCACATAAGAGTAGGAGAACCAAAATTGAGCCTTATACCTTCATCTTTTTACTAGGGTTTTCACTATCTGAGATGAAACAACCTAATGTGTTGTGAATTTATTGACTCAGAATTGATATGTACTATTTTTTAGAGATTAATTCAATTATTTTACAGACTAGAAATTGTGATGGTGTGTGATTCTAAGGTCTGATGTGCCTTGAATAAATGATTGAAATATATTAAATATATCAAAAAATGATCATGAAGTTTTCCTAAAAATTGTGTATAACTCACGAATAAGGTTTTGGATTAGATATATTAGGTTAATTTTGAGTTCGGAATGTGGGTTTTACTATAGGGGCAACATAACACTTGTCAAAAAACAAATTTTAAAAAAAAAATATGTAATAGGTTTTAAATTAATAATGTAAATTCATTTAACGAAGATATTTTAGGTTTAAAATATATGGACCATCCATAACTTCATATAATTGGCTATATATTTTTCCTTAGGGTTTTCCTACCACAGATAATTAAAATCTATGGAGGATATCATTCTAGGTGAATGATGATGGATTGGGATTAGTTAATGGATCATTGGGCCAAAAAATTTTGTAGATCTCATTAACAATTGAATCATAAGAATTCTTCAGCAATGATCGATAAAAAATCCCTGTAGAATTTTTTTCATTGTGACTTACATCCCATCTATTAATATTGAATAAATGTATATAAATGCCACAAAATGAATTTATAAAAGATAATCAGTATATTTTAATTATTGAATTATTTATTGTGCATTGATTTATCCCTCTTAGTTCATCTCCATCATCGATAATAGATCGTGGCCAAAAAAATTAATGAAGTTCATTCCTAATGTGTTGTGTATTTTTTTGATTTTATCCCGCATTTATTAAAATATCATCACCTAAATTTTATTTTGGACCGCAGATCGATGAAATCATGTTATTTTATCATTGGGTGACTATTCTTTGGTGAAAAAGAACAATAATGTGGGTGATTTTTCTGTTTTATGGAGAGATTGAGATGTGAGGATGGTTGTGTATAGCCGAAGGTTGATTAGAATGGATATTGGATCCATTCAACCTTGTTTTGATGTGTGGAAATAGGTGTCTCAATGGAGATGATTTCCGAGACTATTTGAAGATATATACATGCGATCGAGGATGGAAAGGGTATTACATCCCTAGATACATAGATTCAAGTGATATTAGTGGTTCTAATGATTCATGGATTGATGCTGAAGATATCCCAATGGTTCTAGTAATTCATGAGAAACCCAACATGTATTTTGGTGTTACTTGTTTTATGGGTCCCTTGGCTATGACACTAGGGTTCAAGATGAATTAAAATGTCATGCACCTTGTGAATTGGACACATGACATGTGACCCAATTCATGATTCTTATATTGTACATCATGAAGAACAAGATCATGGGAAAATGTACATGGCCATATGAAATTACATGTATGTGGAAACAGACATGATAATGTGTACATGATCCAGTACATGGAGATGACCACCATACATGAACATGGATATACGACCCTGGTAGGATGTTGTCTGTATTTACATGCTGTTATTTTTTTCTAAAATCTATGTATATGGAGATTTACATCTTTAGTGAGTCTTTTCCAAAATGGTAGAACTAGAGATAGGTTCACATGTTGTGTGTCCTTAGGTACACAACTTGAACCTTAATCATGAGTGTCTGTAGTTCTTTGTTTCCATAGTTTTGACCTATCTATATTGAGTGTGTTCCATGGGTCCATTCCCTCAATGGTGCAGTGTGACCCTATATCCACATCACATGATTGTGATCCCCTCTATAGGAAAAGTCTCATATTGAGTTGTGGTATCCCACAATGAGACTAGTGTGCGATCATATATCATCTTTTTCGCTAGGTGGGTTTTGAGAAATCAACATGACCTCCCTAATGTGAGCATTTCTACTGCATCAAGTCATTTATTTTGGTAGGGGTTGAGGTATCATTGATATAGGATCCCATATGTACTGGGTATATCAATATTTGGATTGTGGTGTCCCCCAATATGTTTATGTGTGACCCCTATCTGAGTATTATGGTCTTCGTAGACTCGTGATCTTTGTTAGGTGGGTACCAATAATAGAGAACTCTTCTTTTAGTTTATCTGATGATTTCATGGATCATGAAGTATACTCTCCTAGAATGAGTATTTCTTAGAGAAAAAATCACTGGTTTGCAATTGGTTATGGGCTCTAGGTAGCATGCTGTCTTTCTTGAGTATATATTATTGTTTATATTATACATTGATTTTTATACCTTTTATTGATATTACTATACATAGTTCTTTGTGATTAGTGTTTTCTTGGGTTTCCTACAATGTACTCACATCTATAAGGTCTTTTCTAAGACAAGTCATGTCTTATACAGATGATGACCATTTTGATGGTATCCTAGGAGGATAGTGGGAAAGTAGAGCTTAAAATGAGCTTTTCAGACTGAGGTGGTTATGGGGAGCATTCATTTTACTTTATTCATCACCATTGGAATAGGTTTTAATGTTTTAATGTTTGGTTTTTGTTGAATTTTCACACCTTTTTAATTTATAGTGCTTTACTATCTTACAATTTCATTGAGATCTTAGATGTATGCATTCATTGTTTCATTTGTTTTAAATTTCCATATTGTGTGGGATTGGATATGTGTACATTTGTACATGTAAATTATGATAATACCTCCCATTTGTGGGATATTCCTCCTCGGCACTGTTCAATAGCCTCTGACATATTAGAGGTGGTATTGGGGTAGTCACAAGTTAGGTCGTGACACTAACTAACATGACCCACCTAAAAACAATGAAAAATAGAGACATCTCATACCAGTTGAATTATTTTTGAAATTAACATTTCTAAAACTTATTAATACTTCCAAAATCCCTTAACAACACATTGGATAATGATTTCAGACAATTCTATTCTCCTTCAATTGATCCAAAATTTCATACCCCACATCTGATGAATTCTAGAATATGATGAATTATCATTTTCGTCATTTTTTATGAGTATATCTATTCATCCATCTAGTTTATTGAAATCGCTACATGTCCGATGATATTTGATCCAATTCTATAATAAACTATAGTCATTATTTATATCATGAACCGATGATAAAACACATCAGAACTCTTTTTTATCTTCCCCCAATTGATGAAAAATAAAAATTTAGTTTTCAAAAAGTGGTTGACTAAATTGATAGGCATAATTTGGTTGATAAGTCCCTATAACTGCCAGCTACTGATCTGAATCAACAATTAATTCATTGTCTTCCTCTAATAGAACTATTTATTTAATTTCATATTGATAATAATAATATGTATGATGGATTGGATTTAGAGAAACAGGATTCTCTTTAATGTTAAATTGATCCTTGTGAATTGGATTGATGGATGGATCATAAAATTTGATATATCGGATCATCCGTTGGATATTTTGATGATCAATTCATAAAAAAATGATATCAACAAATTCAATCATCCAATCCATTAGAAACAAATCCAGTTCAAATGATACTTATCTCAATGAACTGATACCGGAATACATGGAATTAAAATCATTTCTTCTTCAATAAATAACATCTTATATAATGACATTTACATTACGTTGAGAACATTAGGATCAACGATTCATTGTCTGACTTAATGTAACAAACACATCTTCTCCCAGATTATTTCACAATTCTTTCACCACATGTCAATTTTTTATATTTGATAACATAAAAAATATAAAATCATCATCATATTTTGAATGGATTCATTCATAATCAGATATTACTCTTCACCTTTATCAGAAAGATCATTCTGAAGCCAATTTGTATTAGCTGAACAACATTACGGATAAAAAATTTCTAGAGAATTAATCCAAGGAGGTTGTGTTTGTAACGCCCCGACCCCAATAACCCAAAGTCGGTGCATCATTGCGTAACATTGCCATGATCACAAAAGATCAAGTCTCTAAAGACCGATTAGTTTAGTAGTCTTAGAAACACAAGATTCATTCATAAGTCTTACATTACATCATAAAGTAAAACAAAACTAAAAAAACTTCTTGTCTTCATATCCTCTCATACTATCCCTGCATGCCATTCATAATATTCTTCATCACATCCTGGAAAAATTAAAACATTGAAAGGGTTTAGCTCAGATGCTCAGTAAGGATAAAAATACAGCGGAAACTTTCATTGTAGAGACCCGAAGCCTGTCGTACATGGACATTACTTTACTTTCGAGAAATAATTAATACATAATAAAAACAGACACACAAGGACCGTAATAGTTTAGTGTCTTTGGAAACTCGGAATATAATCTTCTAATCATGGTGAAAGATCTTCAACAGCTCCCATAAAGATCTTCTATTTTTTTACCTAAAACCTTTCTTTATATCCTGGGGAAAAGAAAACATAAAAGGGTGATCTCAAATTCTTAGTAAGGGTAAACAAAATAAATATCAATCACATCATATTCATAAGAACATAACAATTTCGAAATCTTACCCTGCAAAAGAGATCATAATTTCATAACATGGGATAAATCATGGTAGTGAAATGTAATCCCAATAATCATAACATAAAACATGAAACTTTTTGGCATGCACACATAATCATATAGAATCATTTATTATTAGTCAAGACTCATTTCCAAGATTATCTTAGTGGACAAAGTCCATTTCTGAACCGAGTTCACTCCTCGTTTCAGTCCTGTTTTACTGAACCGGTTTAACCTGCCGTTCCAGCCATGTCTATCTCATGAGATATAAAATCTTTACCCAATACATTGGAGGGAGATATAGGTCCCACCCATATCATAATTATATCATTATTATGTGTGGCACAAAATCATAAATCATACATCATTTCATAACCCATGTAATAAAAATGGGAATCTTAAACATCGTGACATCATAAAACAATTCATATAAGATAAAGGAATTCATAAAAATAATTCCATCACAACATAATAAAATCAATGTAATAATAGGGATAGAAACAGAACCCTTTATTATCTTAGATGGAAAATAATTTTGATAAAACACTTGAACTCCATTCTTGAGGAAAATATCCTTTCTACTTCAAAAACACGTTTCCTTTCTTAACATGTCATACTAAAAGAAGTTGATTAAAAATAAACTTTAAAACTTGTAAAAGAAGATTCTTGGAAATAATGTTTTAAAAATCCATTCATGCCGTATAAGTTAAAAAAACATTCTTCTCGTACTTTTGTCGGAAAAGTCAAAAAGTACCTCGTACGAAAAACGACAAAAGATTCCTTTCATATCTTTTACTAAAAAAATCACCGAAGGGTAAAATTGGATTTAAACAATTGTAGGTGGATGGACACAATATTACATATTTATGAAACATGGATTTGGATGATAAAATACACCCCAGTAAATACCAAAGTATAAACAATCTTGGATAAAAATGAGATTGTGATATTTCTCTTACCTTAGGTCCGACTTGCTTCGTAAGTGACCGAACCTCCTGTATAATGATTTAAATAATGTCATTGACTTATTACATAATCATACTCATTGTTATGATATCATATATGGTTCACTTATGACTTTATATTACCCGTTCTTTTGTAAATTCCATGTTAAAGAGCGTTTTGGGTAAAATCGTCTCATTTGTTGTTCGTGTTTTAACTTGTAATTATTCATATGATTAATTAGATCATGATTACTTAAATACAGAATTTAAAACATGATTTATATATAATATATATTCAGAATATACATATATATAATAAATCAGTAAATGGAAAGAAATACACCGTTCATGGAGATGGTAGGCCGTACGTACGCATGAATGTTGTTTTCGTTTCCTTATTGAGTTGAATGTAATTAAGTAGATGACATACATATATATACACATAAATACAGTATCATTATTATTTCATATATTTCATTATTACTTATTATATATACTTTATAATCATTCATGAATGGTTAAAGTGGATAATGAATCTCATCGCATCGTGGAGACGTTAGTCCGTACGTACGCACGAGCGATGATATCATTCTCATGATCGTGGGACAGTATTGGAGTGTATGTATACTATTTCAGAATCAATATCACTTTAAAATAATCATATATAGTTATTATTTACACCATTATACCCATCCAAGTAAGGTGGTGGTGGAAAATAGATTTCACCACGGCGTGGAGACGGTATTTCGTACGTACGCACGCGCGGTGATTTCGTTTTCCGTAGGATGGATAGACGGTGAAATAGGGTTGTTTCATACTTATAATAAAATATCAGTACATGAGTGATACTAATTTTATTACTTCAAAATGAAACAACCTTATAAGAAGAAGTGGAAGAAGAAATAAAGTTGAAATAATCGGTAACGGACATTACCTCTTCTTTGAAGCGCCTCTTTGAGATCTCTTTTTAGGGAAATAAAATTGGTCTTTGAGGAATACCAGAACCTCTAGGATGTTTCTAGGGAAGTGGAGAAGATAATTTTGCAGGTTTTGGCCGAGCTTGAAAGCTCAAAGTGGTGTGAGGAAGAGAGGGAGGGGGTACCCTTTTATAAGGGAGGAGAGGGGCACCTTTGGAATAACTAAAAATATTATTTTATTATAAATCGAAATTCGCTTTTAAATAGCTCCAAATTGATTTATTTCGAAGCTAAGGTGGGGATGGGTAGAAATCATATCATCCAATAGAATTTATACAAGTTTAGGTTCCTATTGTAACCTTATTATTTAGATTTAACATTAAGTTAAATTTTTTTACTTTTACCGTGTCTTCTTGTGTTCTTACACTATAAGGTTAATAAACATACTATAACAAGCCAAACGAACCCCAAGTTGTTTATTATTAATATATATAACCTTATCTAAGTCATTTGGCCTAACATTATATTTTTAGGAATAAAATAAAAATTAATAATATAATATTTGTTTTAAAAACTATTTTATGTCAATTTTGATACTATTTAGTAATTGATTTTTGTGAAAATCATAACAGAATGATTAGTTCTAAAAAAGTTAATTAAATAAATATTAACATGTCATATTAACCTATAAAATTAGTGTAATTCATAAAAAGTCTCAAATTATATTTATTTGGGTATTTATAATATCAATAATTCTAATTTTTCACTATTATGGTAATTACTGCATCATCATTGTGTCATAAATAAATTAAATTATTTAATGTCCAAAAATTATAAATAAAATGTCATTATGTAGGAAATATTATTATCTTTCTAATTAATATTTAAAATCGAATTTATCTTATGTATAACCCTATATTAAAAATTATTTACTTATTAAACTTTGATTTTAACTATTTTAACCCTTCTTTAAATAAATTAATAATAAATGTCCTAATCTAATCCAAGTGGGCCTAAATGGTCATATTTTATTCCTAAGGTTGTTTTTGGTCGAATTAAACTTATCCAATAGAATTAGGACATGTGTTAGGATAATAATAATATCATTTGTACCCGTAATTACCCTATTTACTTTTAACCGTGGTAAAAAAAAGTAAAAAGTTACTATTCACCAAAAATTATTTTCATCTCATTGAATCACATTTTACTTACTGACATCAACCATGTCTCTCGGATTTTTGAAATTCCACTCACAGAAGCGGTAAAATTAAGTTTTATGAAAAAATCATTTTTCTTAACTACCACTTAGTGGTTTCACTATTCATCAAAAAATGAAAGTTTCTAGAAAAATACCAAAAATTAGGCCTAAGATATATTTGATATTATGAACTCAAAAATGATGTCTATTTTACCAAATTCAAAACATATCAGTTTCATTAATTAATTTAAAATTTAATTCTCATCGTCAAAACAAATAGTGTTCTTAAGAGATAATAACTATCAAAAGATTGACACTTGTTTATGTCCGGTTTAAATGTAGAATTACATCCAATGACCAACATTGTATTAAATTGTAAAAATATATTCTAAATATACTTTAAAACCACCCAAATTAATAATTTATCACTATTAATTATTTCGATTAAAAAGGTTGTTTTTAATTAAAATTTAGTAATTTTCACTATTCATCAGAAAATGAAAGTTATCCAAAAACTACCAAAATTTCACCCTAAGCTAATTTCGATATTCCAAATCCAAAAATGAAGTCCATTTTTAAAAATAAAGTTTAAAATTTTCAAAAAGTGGTTATTAGTATTCGTAATGGATAGTTTTAATAATATTTTAATAGCATATCGTTGTTTAGTGAAACTCGGTATTGCGTACTACACACGCTATCGAGGAAGGTCGTGATTGCGTGCAATGAAAGGAAAGTCAAGGATGCGTGTTGTGAATGCTCCTTTTGGTGTATCGTACAACACAAGACATTAATGAAATTAAAATAATATTTTTCATAAAATCTAGGGGTGTTACATTCTACCCACCTTAAAATGAATTTCGCCCTCTAAATTCGTCGGGGTTATAAATGGTTTACTAATCGAAAGTTTGTTTAATAGAAACCCACATTGTAAAAAGGAATACCCAAACTTGGCTTCAAAAACTAAAGTATTAAATGTAATGGTTACCCAAATTAACTCATCACTGGGTTTCCACGTAGGAGAACATAGGTGAAAATATGGATATGGAAGAAAAATCTAACCATCAAGTTCTGCTGGAGAGTGGTAGAGAACATGGCTATGAAATAGTCAAAAATCACAAAGCCATAAATTTGTGATGATCTAAGGTACCATTTGATTCATCGGATATAAGAGCACTAGAACAACATTCTTGGTTTTCAAAATCATTTCCCTAAAGTTGAAGAATTTGAATTAGAATAAATACTTACTTTATTTTGGTACAATCTCACTGTTGTTCGTGCTTTGAACAATTTCCATTTCATCTCTTAAAGAAATGAAGTTGAATTTGTTATTCATGAAGTGTTAATAGATCATGTGATAGAATGATGGGTCATTACATCTGTTTCAAACAAAAGGTTAGCAAAAGTTATCAAATATACATAAGTCCATCTATGGTGAGGTTAATCGTATACGATTCCAAGAATGAACCTATACTTAATATATCATACCGCGTAATAAAATAAAACTAGTTTCAAATAACCAGGGACTCCCTGTAGGCCAGTGGTAGGCGATAAAGGCCAGTCGCACTTCGGTTGTGGGTTCGATTCCCACAGCCTTGTCCGACGTGATGGGTTGTCGCCCGTCCTGCAGGTTTCCCTTTTTCTAAAACTATATTACTATAACATCCCATCAATAATATCGAAAAAAGTTCTATACTAACTTATGTCCAACATAATCCATTACAATCTTTAGGCTTATCTAAAATACTTCGGTCTAAGCTCATAGTATAAAGAAAATGATTACTTGAAATGTCATCAACCAACCATCATTTATCCCCCATTATCTTGTTGGTCACATTCCAATCATGTGAATACCATAATCATGTATTCTCTTGAAAAATGTATACCCATTAAACCTTAGTGAAAACATGAATGCTATCAAAAGTTAACTCTTTCCACATACCAAAATATAAAAATTCTATATACTCAAACCATGATATAACCTTCTCCTTATATCAGTCAAGAGCTCATGAATACTATCAAACATTTAATTTTCTCCTTATCCCTTCATTATGCCCATATCCTCTTTTTTTCCAAAAATATCTCAATCACTTTCCATGGTTACCGGTACCATAAAATTATTGAAAACCACAATAGACCAATACATAAATATTCCAATATTCCACGATACTATATACAACATTATTTAGGAATCCCATTACATAAACACTTAATCATTCCACCACATCATTGTCATATTCAACATCGCAAATGGTGATCGCATGTGACTGCTCTTTGTCCTTTGCCTTAAGTGGTTGCTCATGTCGATCATCAATAAACCTTGGATTAGGGAATTTATTAGCATAATGCCCCATTTCCTTGCACTTGAAGTATTGAAGTGTAGTAGGTTCATTCTGTGTATCCCTTACTTTGTTTGCATCATTAGACATCTTCTTCCCATCATTGCGGCATTCAAATGCTCGATGACCTTCCTTTCCACATTTGAAACATTTACTTGTCCCTTTAAGACAATCTCCACCATGCTTCTTTCCACACTTTGAGCATAAGGAAACATTCATCTTCTTTTCACCATTATTCTGAGATTTCTCCTTGAACTCCATCTTTCATTTCTTGTCAAAACTATGAGATGGATAAGTAACACCAACTTCCATTTCTACCTTGATAGCACAACGCATAATTTCTTCATAGCTACTAAAGTCTCTTATAGCTAATGCCCTTCGAAGATTTGGTTTTAAGCCACTGAAGAATCGATCAAATTTACTTTCAGGTTGGATGATAAATCCATATGCATACCTTGAAATCCTTGTAAAATTCGCTTCGTATACACCAATAGATTCATCATCCTTTTGCTTTAGTTCAAGAAACTCTTTCTCCATCTTTGTTCGAAGAATACGAGGGAAGTACTTATTGAAAAATAAGTTCTTGAACTCGTCCCATTCCATGGACTCAATTTCATCTCTTTGCCTCGTATTCTTGATAAGATTTCACCATTGATCATCTTCACCTTCCAAACGATATACTGCTAAGATGACTTTATCATGTTCAGAACATTGAAGAACTGAAAATATCTTTTCAGTGGTACTGATCCATTTTTCAGCAACAAGTGGATCAGAAGACCCACTGAAAGAAGGTGGATGTTGCCTCATGGAGGACTCAATAGAATATTGTTCCCTTCTCTGCTCATTTGGAAGTCCAGAATGATTCATATCTTGTGTAAGTATAGCAATAAGATTTTGCACTCCATCTCCCATAGCATTTGTTTGTTCAGGAGTACAATCATTACATTGTCCATTGCATTGATCAACACGGTTCCTTCGGGTTCCAGCCATCGTATAAAACCCAAAAAGAATAGTGTGAGAGGCAAAAATCATGCTAGGGAAAACAACATAATAAAGGGGGAGTACCTTCAATATCTAACATCTTAGGTTTAATTCTAAGATCGTTAGCACGATTCTAGGACTATAACCTATACTTATACTTAACCTTATGGATATCCCTAGACATACCTTAGAAATATCGCTAGGGATATCACTAAAGTTCTCGCATCCTAGTTTCCAAAGGTTGACTAAACCTTTCCTTTGATACCAACTGTAGAGAACCGAAGCCTGTCGTATATGGACATTACATTACTTTAGCAGAATACTTAATACATAACAAAAACAGACACACAAGGACCGTAATAGTTTATTGTCTTTGGAAACTCGGAATATAATCTTCAAATCGTTGTGAAAGATCTTCAACATCTCTCATAAAGATCTTCCTTTTTTTTTACCTAAAACCTTTCTTTATATCCTGGGGAAAATAAAACATAAAAGGGTGAGCTCAAATGCTCAGTAAGGGTAAACAAAAGAAATATCAATCACATCATATTCATAAGAACATAACAATTTGGAAATCTTACCCTGCAAAAGAGATCATAATTTCATAACATGGGATAAATCATGGTAGTGAAATTTAATCCCAATAATCATAACATAAAACATGAAACTTTTTTTAATGCACACATAATCATATAGAATCATTTCTTATTATTCAAGACTCATTTCCAAGACTATCTTAGTGGACAAAGTCCATTTCTGAACCGAGTTCACTCCTCGTTTCAGTCCTGTTTTACTGAGCCGGTTTAACCTGTCGTTCCAGCCATGTCTATCTCATGAGATATAAAATCTTTACTCAATGCATTGGAGGGAGATATAGGTCTCACCCATCTCATAATGATACCATTCTTATGTCTTCCACAAAATCATAAATCATACATCATTGCATAACCCATGTAATAAAAATGGGAATCTTAAACATCGTGAAATCATAAAACAATTCATATAAGATAAATGAATTCATAAAAATAATTTCATCACAACATAATAAAATCAATGTAATAATAGGGATAGAAACAAAACCCTTTATTATCTTAGATGGAAAATAATTTGGATAAAACACTTGAACTCCATTCTTGAGGAAAATATCCTTTCTACTTCAAAAACACTTTTCCTTTCTTAACATGTCATACTAAAAGAAGTTGGTTAAAAATAAAATTTAAAACTTGTAAAGGAAGCTTCTTGTAAATAATTTTTTAAAAATCCATTCATGCCGTATAAGTTAAAAAAACATTCTTCTCGTACTTTTTTCGGAAAAGTCAAAAAGTACCTCGTACGAAAAACGATAAAAGACTCCTTTAATGTCTTTTACTAAAAACCCAAAAAAGGGTAAAATTGGATTTAAACAATTATAGGTGGATGGATACAATATTAAATATTGAGGAAACATGTATGTGGATGATAAAATACACCCCAGTAAATACCAAAGTATAAACAATCTCGGATAAAAATGAGATTGTGATATTTCCATTACCTTAGGTCCGACATGCTTCGTAAGTGTCTGAACCTCCTGTATAATGATTTAAATAATGTCATTGAATTATTCCAGAATAATACTCATTGTTATGATATCATATATGGTTCACTTATGACTTTATATTACCCGTTCTTTTGTAAATTCCATGTTAAAGAGCGTTTTGGGTAAAATCGTCTCATTTGTCGTTCGTGTTTTAACTTGTAATTATTCATATGATTACTTAGATCATGATTACTTAAATACATAATGTAAAACATGATTTATATATAATATATATTCAGAATATACATATATATAATAAATCAGTAAATGGAAAGAAATACACCGTTCATGGAGATGGTAGGCCGAACGTACGCATGAACGCTGTTTTCGTTTCCTTATTGAGTTGAATGGAATTAAGTAGATGACATACATATATATACACATAAATCCAGTATCATTATTATTTCATATATTTCATGATTACTTATTATATATACTTTATAATCATTCATGAATGGTTAAAGTGGAGAATGAATCTCATCATGTCGTGGAGACAGTAGTTCGTACGTACGCACGAGTGATGATATCGTTCTCATGATCGTGGGACTGTATTGGAGTGTATGTATACTATTTAAGAATCAATATAAATTTAAAATAATCATATATAGTTATTATTTACACCATTATACCCATCCAAGTAAGGTGGTGGTGGAAAATAGATTTCACCACGGCGTGGAGACGGTATTCCGTACGTACGCACGCGCGGTGATTTCGTTTTCCGTAGGTTGGATAGATGGTGAAATAGGGTTGTTTCATACTTATAATAACATATCAGTATATTATTGATACTTATGTTATTACTTCAAAATGAAACAAGCTTAGAAGAATAAGTGGAAAAGAAATAATGTTGAAAGAATCGGTAACGGACATTACCTCTTCTTTGAAGCGCCTCTTTGAGATCTCCTTTTAGGGAACTAAAATAGGTCTTTGAGGAAGACCAGAACCTCTAGGATGTTTCTAGGGAAGTTTATAAGAGAATATGTCAGGTTTTGGCCTAGATGGAAAGCTCAAAGTGGTGTGAGGAAGAGAGGGAGGGGTGCCCTTTTATAAGGGAGGAGAGGGGCACCTTTAGAATAACTAAAACTATTATTTTATTATAAATCCAAATTCGGTTTTAAATAGCTCAAAATTGATTTATTTCGAAGCTAAGGTGGGGATGGGTCTAAATCATCTCATACAATGGAATTTAGACAAGTTTAGGTTCCTATTTTAACCTTATCATTTAGATTTAACATTAAGTTAAATAATTTTACTTTTACTGTGTCTTCTTGTGTTCTTACACTATAAGGTTAATAAACATACTATAACAAGCCAAAAGAACACCAAGTTGTTTATTATTAATATATATGACCTTATATTATTCATTTGGCCGAACCTTATATTTTTAGGAATAAAATAAAAATTAATAATATAATATTTGTTTTAAAAACTATTTTATGTCAATTTTGATACTATTTAGTAATTGATTTTTGTGAAAATCATAACAGAATGATTAGTTCGAAAAAAGATAATTAAATCAATACTAACATGTTATATTAAACTATAAAATTAGTTCAATTCATAAAAAGTCTCAAATTATATTTATTTGGGTATTTATAATATCAATAATTCTAATGTTTCACTATTATGGTAATTACTGCATCATCATTGTGTCATAAATAAATTAAATAATTTAATGTCTAAAAATTATAAATAAAATGTAATTATGTAGGAAATATTATTATCTTTCTAATGAATATTTACAATCGAATGTATCTTATGTATAACCCTATATTAAAAATGATTTACTTATTAAACTTTGATTTTAACTATTTTAACCCTTCTTTAAATAAATTAATAATAAATGTCCTAATCTAATCCAAGTGGGCCTAAATGGTCATAGTTTATTCCTAAGGTTGTTTTTGGTCGAATTAAACTTATCCAATAGAATTAGGACATGTGTTAGGGTAATAATAATATCATTTTTACCCGTAATTACCCTATTTACTTTTAACCGTGGTAAAAAAAAGTAAAAAGTTACTATTCCAAAAATATTATTTTCATCTCATTGAATCACATTTTACTTACTGACATCAACCGTTTCTCTCGGATTTTTGAAATTCCACTCACAGAAGTGGTAAAATTAAGTTTTATGAAAAATTCATTTTTCTTAACTACCACTTAGTGGTTTCACTATTCATCAAAAAATGAAAGTTTCTAGAAAAATACCAAAAATTAGGCCTAAGATATATTTGATCTTATGAACTCAAAAATGATGTCAATTTTACCAAATTCAAAACATATCATTTTCATTAATTAATTTAAAAATTAATTCCCGTCGTCAAAACAAATAGCGTGTTCTTAAGAGATAATAACTATCAAAAGATTGACACTTGTTTATGTCCGGTTTAAATGTAGAATTACATCCAATGACCAACATTGTATTAAATTGTAAAAATATATTCTAAATATACTTTAAAACCACTCAAATTAATAATTTATCACTATTAATTATTTCGAGTAAAAAGGTTGTTTTTAATTAAAATTTAGTAATTTTCACTATTCATCAGAAAATGAAAGTTATCCAAAAAGTACCAGAATTTCACCCTAAGATAATTTCGATATTCCGAATCCAAAAATGAAGTCCATTTTGAAAAATAAAATTTAAAAAATTTCAAAAAGTGGTTATTACTATTCGTAATGGATAGTTTTAATAATATTTTAATAGCATATCATTGTTTAATGAAACTCGGTATTGCGTACTACACACGCTATCGAGGAAGGTAGTGATTGCGTGTAATGTAAGGCAAGTCAAGGATGCGTGTTGTGAAAGCTCCTTTTGGTGTAGCATACAACACAAGACATTAATGAAATTAAAAGAATATTTTTCATAAAATCTCGGGGTGTTACATTCATAAATAAACATAAACATTTAAGACAATGTATAACTAAAACAAAATCCTTTTAAACTTGAAATTCAGTATAATATGGAAAAAATAAAATAAAATAATGTCATTTACTTATTCACATGGATATTCTATAGTTGAATAATCACATGCAATATCAATAACCACATTTATAATGATGTAATGCATAATGCCAGACTATCATAACCACGTAGCCAAGGACTCATGCCAAGACTAAAAATAAGATTTTGTCAAGGGCTCGTGCCAAGACACTAGTTTGTCTCATGAGACGCTATAGCGGGCTCTACCCGTCACATATTAACTCCAATGCATTCCTTATATCAAAATGTTTAAACATATCATAAACCATAACATAATCATATCACATAAAACATGCATAAAAGAAATATAACATTTCCATATTTCAATCACAAGATATCAATAAAACACATTAATATAATCAAAACCATTTTCAATACCAAAATAAAAGAAACGTAAAACTTGGTAATTATTTTTCATTTAAAAAATTTTATGGCTTGTAGAGGAAGCCGAAACTCAAATAATGGTCACGGCGGTGGAGAAGTCGTTGTCGCCGCATATGTAAGAAAAAAACATTCCCTTTTGTCATTTAGTAAAACTCTTTGTATAAAAATATTCATTTTAAATAAATGTAAAAGTCAAAGGGGTTTATAAACCGTATAAAAGAAAGTCTTGTATTAAAACAAAATATGCCTCAATGAAGGAAGATTGAGACGAAATCCCTTACCAAGATCATTTTTTAAATAAAATAGATATATTATGTGTATTAACTATACATACACATAAATAAAGTACAAATACAATATAAGAGATAATAATATCATGACATAATTTGAAAGTAAGAGATTAACCCCAATGAATGGAAATTGGGTTAAGAAGTTCTCTTACCTCATGTCCGACTTGACTCGATCATTCTTTACCCTCCTGAATAATAAACTAGAGTTAATTTATACTTGATTAAGAACCTTTTTCAAATTCATTATTCCTTTTATATCACTTATTACCATGTTATGAACATTATTTAATCATTTAAGTTAATAACGGTAGTTTTGTCGATCTTTGGTACTTGAGTTAAAAATAAACTTCTTATAATTACAAGTTGTTCATGTGGTAAAATATCCATTAAATACAGAATTATATTAATGATGTAGATATCATATATTTCATATATATCCAGTATATACATGCATTTATAATATTACATAACATTTAGAGGTAAGAAATGAAATGCACCGTTCATGGAGATGGTAAGCTGTAGGTACGCATGAACGCTACTTTCATATTTATTTTTTATTTAATGGAATGAAATCATAATGATATAAAGGTGTATTATAACTCCAGTACAATATCATATATAATATCACTTACTCCATCCTTTACACATCCCACATATGGCATTAAAGATTCAAATCACTTTGAGGGGGCGGTAGTCTGCACTTCCTAAAATGAAGATATCGTGTTTACCCATAATGGAAACCATAAACGTATGCCATAAAAGAAAAATAAAGAAGCATATGGAAAACATAAACATAGTATATATCATATATAAATATAGTGTCATCTTAATGTCCACCATGAGAGGTGTTAAAAGAAGATTTAACAATCATCATTTCGTGAGGTAGTAATTCGCCACCCACAGAAACAGTATGTTATTTAACCATTAGATGAAGGTTTGTGTAAGTGTAAATCAAATAATTCTCATTAAAACATCCTAGTATATTTAAGATACTTGTGTTTTTACAAAATAATGGAATAAAAATAGTTTAAGGGGTTGGAGAAGCAAAATAAAACAAAATAACATAAGAGAAGACATTACCTTAAAATCAGGTAACTCTTTTTGATTTGAGCCAAAGGCTTCCTTAAGAAGACCTCTGCCCAAATTGAGGCTTCTCGGAGTAAAATAGGGATGTTGAAAGAGTATTTGGGTAGATTTTGGCAGATCCAAATGGCTTTTATGGTGTGAATAAGGTGGTAGAGGTGGGGGCCTTTTATAAGGGGAGAGGAGGGGCACTCTTGGAAAGTCATGAAATATTACATTATTATGAAATGATTTTCAGATTTTAAAGGTCCCACAATGATATATTTCTAGGATAAGGTGATAAGGGTTCTAAATATACTAATACAATTGGTTTTTGACAAGTGTATGTATTATATTTTACATTATCCTACCATTTTATTAAAATCGTTAATTAATGAGGTAATCGTTGCATCATCATGGGGTCATAACAAATTTAATTTATATAATGTCTAAAAATTATAAAAAAATTACCATGATCTAGGAAATCTTTTTATATTTTCAATAAATATTTATAGTCAAAATTTTAACTTATATAACCCCACTTAATAATTGTTTTAGTAAAACAACACATGTTTGTGACAATTTTATTTTTACTTTAAATAAAAAGTTATTAATGTCATTTTCTTACCCAAGTGGCTCCATGGGGTACTCAGGTTGACCCATGGATTGTCTTGGTCGTCCATGACTCATCCAATAAGTTCAGGACAAGTGTGAAGATATTTTTATATTTTTATAATATCATTTTTACCTTAAATTTCACTAATTACCTTTAATCGCGATTAATAAAACTTAAAAGTTACTATTCACCAAAAAATTATTTTAATCCCATTGAACCACATTTTACTTTCTAATGACAACAATGTATGTTGGATTTTTTAAAATCAAATCACAGAAGTGGTAATGTTTCATTGACACGAAAAATTAGTTTTTAAACTACCACTTAGTGGTTTCACTATTCATCAAAAATTGACGTTTTTCAGAAAAATGCCAAAAATTCACCCTAAGATATAATTGATATTCTGAATTAAAAAATGGTCTCTATTTTACAAAATTCCAAACATATAAGTTTAATTAATTAATTTTATAATTAATTCTCGTTGTCAAAACAAATAGCGTGTTTTTAAGAAATAATATCAATCAAAATATTGACAATTGTTTATGTCCAATTTCAAAGTGAAATTAATTCTAATGATCACCATTGAATAAAATAATAAAATTATATTCTAATTATACTTTAAAACAAATCAATAGTATAATTTATCACTATAAATTAGTTTATTAAAAAAGTTGTTTTTAAGTATTTTTCACTATTCATCAAAAAATGGATGTTCTCAGAAAAATACCAAAAATTCAACGTAGGATAATTTCGATATTCCAAATCCAAAAATGAAGTCCATTTTGAAATATAAAATTTATATAATTTCAAAAAGTGTGTATTACTATTCATAACGGCTACTTTAATCGGTCGTTGTGTGTTAGAATATCGAAGTTGCGTACAACACACACTACTGTATTATTCAAAAAGAAGCATACCGTGGAAGCATGGGGTGTTACATTCTCCACTACTTCAACAAATTGCATCCTCGCAATTTGAAATTGTTCTTCGAAAATAAAAGGTTTAAAGTATAAAATACCTTTGTGGAAAACCCACATCGGAAATAAGGTTAATAAAAATATAACTTTAAAATAATGAAAGAGAAGTAGAAAGGTCACCCAAGATATCCCATACTAGGATTCTATGAAAACATGGATATGAAGGGAAAAACCATCAGGGTCTGATGGAGTGTTGTATAAAACAGGGTTAGAAGAAAGTTAACAACAAGAAAATCACAAAACTGTGATTGGTTAAACCATCATTGATTCTCTAGTAAGAAAAGTTAACCGACAACATTTTTGTTTTAAGTTACCTTTTATAAAGTTGAGGAATTTATTTAGGAGATTTACTAAGAATATAAGTAAATATACATACTTGTCATGTAGCCTTTCATTCTTTAATAAATTTTTACCACACACCCATATTTCACTCAGAAATATAATAGAACTCAAAAATATTATATTTATCTTAATCATACATGGTTCCAAATATTAATACATACCATTTAAATTAGGAAAACTATTTTTTAATAACCAGGGACTTCCTGTAGGCTAGTGGTAGGTAATAAAGGCATGTCGCACTATGGTTCTTGGTTCGATTCCTACAGATTTGTCCGACACGACGGGTTATCCCTCGACCTGCAGGTTGTCCTTTTCCTAAAACTATAGTATTATAATATTACATAAATAATCTTAAGAAATTTTTTAACCTTAAGTCATACTATCCAATGTCCAACTTAATACATTCCAACCTTTATAGTTATCCAAAATACTTCTTTCCAAACTCACAGTCCAAATTTTATAAGGAAGGTAAACACAATGAAGATCCATTTTTCCATGTAATAACATGTGAACACCTTCATCATGTATTATTTAAAAACACTGCAACATCCTGAATTACGATAAATCATTCATGATCCCATATTCCTTATAGAATACTATGTATACTCCTTCTATCCAAAAATGTATACAAATCATTATTTTGTTTCAAGGAAGTCGAGAATATCCAATACAATTTATCCAAACCAATCATGTATTATTCCAAAATCACTATCTCGGTATCAGAACCATATTTTGGTTTATCTTTCTCTCAACCATATATTTTCCAAAAATTTAACCTTATATTGAGTCACTTTTCTTGGTTCCACACAATCTCAAGTTCTTGATGAAATATTACTGTAGTACAATCCTTATATATATTTCACATTATTTTTATAACCATAATATAGGTCTTGAGTCCAAAAACAAAAATACAATAATTATTCAAATTCATCTGTAGTAACAGCATAAGCTTGTCCTTGATCCCTTGGCCTTTTCTAAGGTATGTTTCCCTGACGCTTACGACGTTCATTTGCATAATGCCCCATTTCTCTACAATTTTAGCATTCAACATTGATAGCCTCTTTTTTCCCTTGTAATCACAAGCCTGGTGACCTTTTTCTCCACATTTATAAAAAACTCCCATTCCTTCTAGGCAAGTACAGGGGTGATTCTTCCCACAATTATCACATAATGAAAAAACCTTCTTTCCCCTTTTCCCTTTATCTGTATCTTGTTCCACCGTTCTCTGCTTCTCTTGCTTTACTTTATTGTCATAAGATTTAGAGAATTCCTTTTCTGTCTTGATAGCACATGAGACTATATCTTCATACGTTGAGAATGATTGTGATACTAATGCTCGACAAATAAACGGTTTTAACCCATCAAATAAACAATCGATCTTACTTCTTGGGTTACGTATATAATTTGCTTCATGCCTCGCTAACCTTGTAAAGTTAGACTCATACTTTGCAACATTATTGTCCTCTTTTTGCCTCAAACTCAAAAATTGTCTTTCCATATCCGCTCTATGGTCACAAGGAATGTATATTTCTAAGAAAATCTCTTTGAACTCTCTCGGTTCCATAATTGATAATTCTTCATCTTCCTTTGTATTTTGAATCAATTACCACCATGATCATCATCTCTAGTGAGGTGGTAAACTGCCATGATAACTGTTCCCTTTCACTACTCCCCGAGGCATGAAATATTTTCTCTAAGGAATTTATTCATTGATCTGCTAATAAGGTATTTGTACTCCCATTGAATGTTGGTGGTTGTTACCTCATGAAGCAGTCTAACATTGATCCTCCACGTTGCGGATCAGGGTGCTCCAAATGAGTAAGGTTAATATTCATAACCTGAGTGAGTTGTCCCAGTATGGTTATAAGTTGATCAACACCAATTGTATCCCCAGCTCCACTATAATTATCTTGAGCAGGAGGGCAATCCCTGCATGGAGTGCGTGCATTGATATGGTTTTCATTCCTCCCACTAGGTGCCATTTCTAAACAATGGCATAAACTAGATTAGTTTATGAATCAAAATACATAATTCCATACTTGTAAAAAACTTAACATAAATTGAACTATAATCATAAAAAAAATTTCTTTGAGGAAGTATATACTCATAAACCCTTCATAATGGTTTGTAAAGAAAATGATAATTATCCTAATCATGTCCCCCGGGAGTGTCGTAACCAAGAGTGCTGCAAGGCCCATTGTCGTTCACTAGTTCCCGTTCGAGTCTAGCTCAAAGCGGTGATTTCGGGTTTTACCCCTAGATACATCTTTACCAGAGCCGCCTCTACCTACTCGTATCCAGACAGGGATGTATTGCCCAGAAAACTGACAAAATCTCTATAATACCAAAATTCTATGAAGTTCTTCTATACTAATCCTCAAAGTCTATCTTTGGGCTATGTTCTCTAATCAGATATTATCTAAATATAGCTTCCAAGGTTATTACTAAACTGCCTCTGATACCAACTATAATGCCCTAACCCTAGTTACACAGAGTCAGTTCATTATTGCATAACATTAGAATGATCACAAAAGATCAAGTCTCGAAGGACTTATTAGTTTAGTAGTCTTGGAAACACTAGATACATTCATAAGTCTTACATTACATCATAAAGTAAAACAAAACTAAAAAACATCATGTCTTCTTATCCCCTCGTACTATCTCTGCAAGTCAATCATAATATACTTCATCACATCCTGGAAAAATTAAAACATTGAAAGGGGTGAGCTCAGATGCTCAGTAAGGATAACAATACAGCAGAAACATTCATAAATAAACATAAACATTTAAGGCAATGTACAACTAAAACAAAAGTCTTTTAAACTTGAACTTCCGCATAATATGGAAAAAAATAAAATGAAATAATGCCATTTACTTATTCACATGGATATTTTACTAGTCAAATAATCACATTCAATATCAATAACCACTTTCATAATGATGAAATGCATAATGTCAAACTATCATAACCACGTAGCCAAGGCCTCGTGCCAAGACAACAAATAAGATTTTTGCAAGGCCTAATGCCAAGACAATAGTTTGTCTCATGAGACCTACCGATGCATCTAGGAGTTATAGCAGGCTTCACCCATAACTTATTAAGTCCAATTCATTCCTTATATGAAAAGGTTTAAACATATCATAAATCATAACATAATCGTATCACATAAAACTTGCATAAAGGAAACATAAAATTTCCGCATTTCAATCACAAGATATCAATAAAACACATTAATGTAATCAAAACATTATTAAAACCATTTTCAATACCAAAATAAAAGAAAAGTAAAAATTTGTATTTATTTTTCATTTAAAAAAATTTGTGGCTTGTAGAGGAAGCGGAAACTCAAATAATGGTCACGGCGGCCAAGAAGTCATTGTCGCCGCATATGTACGAAAAAAAACATTCCCTTTTGTCGTTTAGTAAAATTATTTGTATAAAAAGACTCTTTTTTAATAAACGTAAAAGTAAAAGGGGTTTATACACCATATAAAAGAAAGTCTTGTATTAAAACAAAATATGCCTTAATGAAAGAAGATTGAGACGAAGTCCCTTACCAAGATCATTTTTTAAATAAAATAGATCTATTATGTGTATTAACTTTAAGTACACATAAAGAAAGTAAAAATACAAGATAGGACATAATAATATCATGACATAATTTTAAAGTAAGATATTAACCCCAAAGAATGGAAATTGGGTTAAGAAGTTCTCTTACCTCATGTCCGACTTGACTCGATCATTATTTAACTTCCTGAATAATAAACTATAGTTAATATATACTTTCTTAAGTACCTTTTTCAAGTTCATTATTCCTTTTTATCACTTATTTCCATGTTATGAACATTATGTAATCATTTAAGTTAATAACGGTCATTTTGTCGATCGTTGGTACTTGTGTTAAAAATAAACTTCTTATAATTACATGTTGTTCATGTGGTAAAATATCCATTATATCCAGAATTATATTAATTATTTAGATATCATATATTTCATTTATATCCATTATATACATGCATTTATAATATTACATAACATTTATAGGTAAGAAATGAAATGCACCGTTCATGGAGAAGGTAAGTCGTACGTACGCATGAACGCTACTTTCATATCTATTTATTATTTAATGGAATGAAATAATAATGATATAAAGGTGTATTATAAATATAGTATAATATCATATATAATATCATTTTCTCCATCCTTCACATGTCCCACATATGGCATTAAAGATTCAAATCACTTTGAGGGGGCGGTAGTCCACACTTCCTAAAATGAAGATATCTTATTTACCCATAATGGAAACCATAAAGTTATACCATAAAAGAAAAATACAGAAGCATATAGAAAACATAAAAATAATATATATCATATATAAATATAGTGACATCTTAATGGCCACCATGAGAGGTGTTAAAAGAAGATTGAACAATCATCGTTTCGTGAGGCAGTAATTCACCACCCACAAAAACAGTATGTTCTTTAACCATTAGACGAAGGTGTGTGTAAGTGTAAATCAAATAAATATCACAAAAACATCCTATTATATTTAATATAATGGTTTTGTTACAAAATAAAGTAATAAAAAGAGTTTAATGGGTTGGAGGAGAAAAATAAAACAAAAGAACATAAAGGAAGACATTACCTTAAAATCGGGTAACGCTTTTTGATTTGAGTTAAAGGATTCCTTTGGAATACTTATGCCCAAAGTGAGGCTTCTAGGAGTAAATATATGGAATTTGAGAGAGTATTTGGGCAGAGTTTTGCCGATACAAATGGATTTGATGGTTTGAATAAGGTGGTAGAGGTGGGGGCCTTTTATAAGAGGAGAGGAGGGGCACTCTTGGAAAGTCATGAAATGTTACATTATTATGAAATTCTTTTCGGATTTTAAATTTCCCACAATGATATATTTTGAGGATAAGGTGATGAGGGTTCTAAATCTACTCATCCAATAGATTTTTGACAAGTTTAAGTATTATATTTTACATTATCCTTCCATTTTATTAAAATCGTTAATTAATGATGTAATCGCTGCATCATAATGGTGTCATAAAAAATTTAATTTATTTAATGTCTAAAAATTATTAAACAATTAACATGATGTAGTAAATATTTTTAGATTTCCAATGAATATTTATAGTCAAAATTTTAACTTATATAACCCCATGTAATAATTGTTTTAGTAAAACAACGCATGTTTGTGACAATTTTATTTTTACTTTAAATAAAAAGTTATTAATGTCATTTTCTTACCCAAGTGGCTCCATGGGGTCCCCAAGTTGACCCATGTATTGTATTGGTCGGCCATGACTCATCCAATAATTGTAGTACATGTGTCAAGATATTTTTATATTTTTATAATATAATTTTTACCTTAAATTTCACTAATTACCTTTAATCACGATTAATCAAACTTAAAAGTTACTATTCACCAAAAAATTATTTTAATCCCATTGAACCACATTTTACTTCCTAATGAAAACCATGTAAGTCGGATTTTTGAAAATCAAATCACAGAAGTGTTAATGTTTCATTTACACAAAAAATTAGCTTTTAAACTACCACTTAGTGGTTTCAGTATTCATCAAAAATTGAAGTTTTTCAGAAAAATACCAAAAAAATCACCCTAATCTATAATTGATATTCTGAATTCAAAAATGGTGTCTATTTTAAAAAATTACAAACATATAAGTTGCATTAATTAATTTTATAATTAATTCCCATTGTCAAAACAAATTGCATGTTTTCAAGAAACAATATCAATCAAAAGATTGCCAATTGTTTATGTCCAATTTCAAAATGAAATTAATTATAATGACCACCATTGTATAAAATAATAAAATTATATTCTAATGATACTTTAAAACCAATAAATAGTATAATTTATCACTATAAATTATTTTGATTAAAAAAGTGGTTTTTATGTATTTTTTACTATTCATCAAAAAATGGACGTTCTCAAAAAAATACCAAAAATTCAACATAGGCTAATTTCAATATTCCAAATACAAAAATGAAGTCAATTTTTAAATATAAAATTTATATAATTTCAAAAAGTGGGTATTACTATTCATAATGGCTACTTTGATTGGTCGCGGTGTGTTAGAATCTCGAAGTTGCGTACAACACACGCTACTGTATTATTCAAATAGAAGCGTACCGTGGAAGCTTGGGGTGTTACAGTGTTTAAAAAAATCATTCCTTAATCAAAGTACAATACACCATTCACCTGTCATCAAAATTTTCAAGCTGACTTTCATTTAAAAAAAATTAAAAACAATCCCCCTAAACTCCTTTGATTATCCAAAATCCATATTCATATTTTATTCTCAACTAAGGATTACAAATCAATGAAAAATTTACTCTCAAGATATTGATCACTTATGAACAATTATAATTCTACATGAGTGAACTCATTGTTTGAAATAATAATCATTGACAAAAAAACCAAAATGTCCAAAAGTATACACTTATAAAACATATTCAACATACAAGGCCTCTTTCATTGCACAAAATATTTCCTCCTATAAAATTTTTCCTAAAGATAGATCAAAAACTATTATAAATCTTCACACACTTTCATGATGAGTTCTCAACATACCCAAAACTCCCATATAAATTCTTCCTTGATCTTTTTAGTGCCTATCAATGGATATATTTATGAAACACTATTTTTATCCCCCTTTAAAAACAACATACAAATAAAATGTGATAGAGTAGATAGAAACACATACCTTAATAGTGTAGAGAAATTGGTTGGGCACCAATGTTCAAACATCGATTGAAAATTGCCTCATCATATAATGGTTTGGTTAAAATTTCAGAAACTTGTTCTAATATAGGAAAATACTCCATCATGAGTTCATTATTCTCCACATGATCATTGATGATGTGATATTTGGTATCAATATTTATGTTTGATATTTTGATGCTATATTTCTTATATGGTTTATATCACTCTGATTATTGAAACCCATGAATATAGATAACTTCAATTCAACAAGAAAGTATTCCAAATCCGTATCCATCTATATAATATTTTTTCAACTTGACTCATAGAAACATACTCATCTTCATACATTCTATGATTTACTGAATTTATTTTCTTAGTATGCCAATATAAATAATTTTCCCATATAATAAAAAATATCAGAGATACTGATTTTAAATAATATACACTCTCTACCCAATCAGTATCTGTATACGCATACAATCAACACATTCTGAGCTATCATACCTGATTCTGAAATCAATTATGCCATTGATATATCTATGAATTATTGTTATATAAAATATATGTGTTTATTTTGGATAAAATTGGAATATTGCACATAATATATAATCATAAACACTGTATCATCTTGAAGACGTTAGATCAACGCACTTCCAATCATATTCAGAAAATAATTAGAGTCAACATCCATACATTATCTATATTTTTTCCACATGTATCCCATAGAAATTGGTCTAGATATTTGTTCCATATTTATTATGAAAAACATATTCAGAAGTTCCTTAGAATTCATTTATTGAGAATGAAAATTTTGATTGTTATTTTGTGGGGGTTTTAACCCAATAATTTATATCATTTTACCATGTCTGGAAATTTGAAACAAAATCATCATGACTTCAGAAAACATTTAAAATGTTAATCAATAATTTATTATAATGATAATATCATCATCATATAGAATAATAGTGATGGAAATATTTTAACACTCTCTAATGTACAGATTATAAAGGACCCTTATTTTTGTGAAGTTCAACTTCCTTATTTTGGTATAAAAAATTCCTTAAAACACACAAGGATCTTACTTTATGACATAAAAGGAATTCAAAAACATTCACACATAACATTCACCCATGAAAATAAAAAACCACAATTTTTTATAATAAACTTCTTCATCATCTTATACATTCAGAACAGATAACATCACACCCATTTTAAAAAATATATAAATTTCACATGTAGTAATTTTGGGAATGATTTTAATTTTTTATTATTATGAATATAGAGTAAAAGTATCATCAATATAAATTATTCCAACTATGAGTAACCGTTTAAATACAATATTTCTTTTTTCCTTATCAATTCACCATATTCATTAAACTTCTCCAAAAACACATATTTTGTACCAATAATGTTTTACTCATTTGGTTTAGGTATGAATTCCCATGAATCAATATTCACACTGTGATACAAATCATCATTCATTGAATAAATCCATTATGTGCTTTCCAAATCTACATTAATGTATTTTGGTTCAAATTATGAATTTAATTAAATATGCATAAAAAATAATAAATTTATTCTTATTTGAAACATTGGATGTTGTTTGAAAATAATGTTTGATCTTCATCCAGTTTCCTCAACATACAATGAGATATAAAAAACTCATCAAAAATTCATGAAACTGTTGAGATCGATTCACCCATATATGTTTCATAATAATTGTCAAAATACTTTTAATGATTTTTAAAACTAATTATTTCCTTATCATTGACTTTCTCATAAGTAAGTGATTTTGAAATATTTTCCCAACATTCCCAGTAAATGTTAGATCAATTGAATCAATTATTCTTCATGTGTCCATGTTAAAACATCTATATCCTCTCCCTTCATAAATATAGCTAAGAAATATTCCATACTCATTAATTTGATAAAACGTTACAAGGATTTCACCTTTGATCATTAAGATGCCTGGACTACCAAATAATCTTAATTGTCTAAAACTTGTAGTTTTATTACAAATCATTTAATAAGTATTTATATCAAAACATCACTGGAAAGAACACAAATTTCTAATATATATGGATGTTCTCATAGCCTGCCGATAAAAAATTTAATGAGAAAGGCCATGTTAAAGTAACATTGTTCACCACAGTTAATCCATAGTTATATTCTTTCTTTCAGTAACACAATTTTTTATTTTTATATATGGCTTACTATGAACATTCCAATTAATGGATTTTCAAAATAAATTTTCAAGTATTAATTATTTTATTCAAAACCATGACCATTTATTTACTTCTTAAAATAATACCCACATTACTTTTTATCTCTCCCCATGAAACTTTTAAACATCATTTGAATATCTGACTCATTTTTATAACACATAACAAATGTAATGAGAGTAAAATAATAATTGAAATAAATTAAGTAATTATCTCCAATAGTTTACTGACTGATACGTTTCACACAGATATCAAAATGAATAATTTTTAAGGGTCAAGTTGAGCATGTATTAACATTATTTTCACAGTGATTTTAATATTCACTTGAAGAAAAATTGTGAAATAAATTATATTATTATTGACATATCAATAATATTTCAGAAAATTTCTAACTATGAATACATTATAATATTTCTATGAAACATATTTCACAACCCTTTTTACCAATACTAATTTTGTTCTGTCATTCTTATATTACATGAGTTCTAAACATCAACAACCTAAAATGATTTACCTTTTTCTCATTGAACCCTTTTATCAACTCACACGTCTTAGTATCCATCCAAAAAATATATATTTTTTAAAATGATAAGTATTTCCTCCATAATAATGTTTTGAAACACTCAATATATTAAATTTAAATCCATCGAAAAGCACTGCATTCTTAAATTTATTCTTTTTCTTTGGGAAAAATAGTTAATCCAACACCATTGATTTTAAGAGATTCATCATTTATAATATAAATTGTTATTTATTTGAAATAATTCACATTATACAATAATTTCAAACCTCCTTTCTTATGATATGAAGGCCCTCTATCCAAAATAAAAAAAATTATACATTTGTAACATTGAGAGATGTTTCTACAAAATTGTATTATTCTATCCCTTTACCATTAAACTCATCTAGATTTTTAGAATTTTTAAAAACATGTTATTTTGATGGTAACAAAAAAATATACAATTTTTAATGAATTACAAGTATTCCACATAGTGTAAAAATAACTTAAAAAGGGTGGACACTATTTTCAACATTCAAAAATAATTCACATATTTCATCCTTTGAGAGGATTGAATCCCCCTTTATCATATCCATGATAAATCATGGAACAATTTTGATGTTATTTATTTAAAAAAAAGTTATTTTCTCTATGCCCAAATCCACGAATAAACTAGTTGTAACCATAGAAATAAAACATTTCAATGAAACTTCCATACTATGAAGAATTGTGAACATGTTTATTTGAATACTATTTATCATTCACATCAAAACAATGTTGATCCAAAAACATTATTATTTTTTTAGAGTATTATTATTCAATTTAGGATTCTTCCCAACTATTTTAGAACCGAAAGTAGTAACTACTTTTTTTAAAATATGTATTTTTTGAAACCTTTAATTCCTCAACGTTGATTATTTTCCTCGTACATTATTATCTCAACATTATAATTCATATAAATAAAATAATATTTTTTTTAATATTCATAGGTATCATTTGTATATCCTTATCAAGTTTATCCATACCAAAACATTCACCAGTGTTAGATATAGAGTTCTTGAAACATGTTTGTCCCTTCCCAGTTTAAAAAAAATCTTGAAGATGTTCAAACAATTAATCTGTTTCATTCAATATTTCATCAAGATTTTAATTATGATTCTTTTATTTCTCTAAATAATTCTAATGAAAATTTACTTCTTCTATATATTTATATTTATATTTAGGAGGATGTTATTGATTGTTTTTTGTAGGAAATTACTTCTTCAAATTATTTATTTCTATTTCAAGTGTTATGATTTTTCTATGATATTATTTCAAAACTATTTTTTGAGGAATATTTAATTCAGTATTTTCTTCTTTAGAACATCTACATCCTAACATACTTTTCCACAAATTCTATAATGAATTATTTTCACCAATAACCATAGTGAATTTTTCAGCATCATCTTCATTTTATTCATCTTAATCACCATTAGACACAAATATTCACATTTTGGATTTAGATAACACTACATTTTTAATAATGCATTAATATTTTTACTTTTCATTGTACTTATACCATGCTCTTAAAGCCCTATATAATATTTATCAATATCTTCTTTGTTTATTATTTGAGGAAAATTAAATTAAAAGTGACCAACAATTCCACATTGAAATTTTTTAAGGGATATTTCCCTTTATAATTTATTGAATATTTTTTCACATTTTTAGAAAATAATGAAAAGAATTAATCATAATTATTAGTAGCCTTGTTTTCATATTCTGAATCACCACATTATTCTTCATCAAGAATCTTAGTATAATTTCCCATCAAAGAACCCTTGAAGGACATTTCTTGTTCAATATTTCCTTTAAATTTCATAACATTTTATCTTCCCAATTTCATAATTATGATATTAATATGAAATACATCAATGGAGGGAGTTTCCCAATATCTATATTAAAAATATGAAACATCAACATCAATTTTATGTGTAAATATTCTCAACATAATTTTAAAATTAGTGGAATCTCCCACCTTTGGAAAAATACATCTTATGGTGGTAACAATATCATTCACCCTTATATAGAGGTAACCAATAGATTCATACTCACCAATTTTCAGATCTTTATTCTTTAACATCCATATTTGAAAAATTTCCTTCCTAAATTTTTTATTTCCATCATTAGTATTTTTAAATCTTTTTACAGAAAAATTTAAAAATTCAACTCTATTCACATATTGAAACTCACTTTTATAAACACGTGAGTGTAAAGCATTCATATCTCTTCCATGGTTATCATGATTATTTTTTTCCACATATATTATAGTACCATTTTAAAAATATGGGTGAAATAATCTATTGATTCTTCCAAAACATCATATCTAGGAGAAAAAATATATGAAAAATATATATCTTTCCAAATATGATTTTAATTATCTCGGAAGAATGTAATCCCCTTTTTGTTCAAATAAATTATAGTTTTTTTCAAAACATCTAATAATTTTTTTAAAGGATTAAATAAACTAAACATTTGGATTGATACCACTTGAAAAGGACAAACCAGGATCACTGTGTCACAAAGAGGGGGATGGGTAAATTAGTGATAAACTTTTCCTTTCTACATTATCTTCCTTATACAACAAAATTCTCCTCCTCTAAAAGAATTGTCACTTTGCTAAAAAATATTAACACATCCAAATGAACGTACTATTTTATATGGTTGACTTTTTAATAAGAGTATCTAGTCCATTGAATGGTGTGTAAATAAAATAATACCAAAAATACACCAAGAAAAAAAATTTGTTCATAAAAAAAGTTAGAGATAACCTTGCACTTGTGTAGAAATATGATCAATAAAATAGTTCACATGATTCTTCTAAGAATAAGGACATAAAACATGTTTCTGTAATAAGTAGTAAAAGCTTGAAAATACGTGTTTCCAAACAAGTTATTGAAATGGTTTAATAACTTCCACTTTTGTAACATTTAAATATACAATTCCTCACTTTCCATGTAACGACATGAACTATTATAAATAAAATTCCCCTTTTTTATTTATTTAAATGTCTAATCACCTAATATTGTTATAAAAACACTTGAAATTATTTTGTTTTATTATATCCTATTGGATAAAAATGAATATTATGTATCATTACCATTGATAATATGGTTGTTTAAGTGTGACCATATGGATAGCATAAATATAGGGTTTTAAAAAATCCAAATGACAAAGAAAAAAGAAGTGATGGCCTCAACCAGTAGGATCATACCCTATAAAGCCAATTAATTAAATCATTTTAGGGATATATAATTTCGGGTTCATTCCATTAAATAATCCCAAGCTAATATCCAGAAAACTAAATCATGATTGAAACCATTTACAAGAGAAGTTCAAGGTCATCAAGATCATGCCCGAATCCATTTTCGCCGAACCACCCCATGAATGTCCCACCATAACACACATAACCCATAGTGAATTATCTGGTGTATTAAAGGGATATGTAATAAGACCCTATAAATATAATTATTTATTTTAGTTTGTATAGAGTAATTAATATATTCCCATCCTATTTTTGTTACTCTATAAATGATATTTATTTTTGTTTCAATATAATACAAATAAAATTTTTGGATAGTATTATTATTCAATTATAAAATCTATTATGAGGAATTAATTTCCATTTCAAATGGATAATGTTTTAAATAATATTATTTTTAAATTAATTTTATTAAATATAAATTGTCATATTTTATTGACAAATTCAAATGTAATTTTTATAAATGTTCAAAAAATGTTATTGACCAGAAACCTCATCCTTGTCAATAAATTTCAGTTTTTATTTTAAAAGATAAAATTTTAATACTTGGAAAATTATGTAGAATAAATAAATATTATTTTTGTAATCATGACATTGTAATTATCCAATATTGAATTTTTCAAAAAAAAAATTGAGACAATTGAATTGTTATGTAAAAATTAAATATCAAATAAATATACATTTTTCTTTATTACATCATAATGACCAAAAGTGATGTTATATGTAATATAAATAGGATCCCAGACCAAATGAATATTTTACTTTAAAATTTAAAGGATTTTATGTTTATTTGATTTATTTTGTAAATCCATTTGGGATCCCCCAAGACATATAACATATCTTATGTTTTTAAATCATTTCTTTAAGATCATGACTCACCTAAACATAAACAAGAGTAATATTTTAATAATTTCACATTATAGACTTATAAAATAATAAAATAAACTCCCATTTGTATGGAAATATTGAAAAAACCCATGGTATAGATTTTGGTTTTGGATATTTCATTATATAGAATTTGGAACCTAGACTATAATGAAATACCAGCCTTTACCATATAAACTCACCCAATCTCTTTTTTATATTCACTAAAACATCATTGGGAATTTACATACTCTTCCCTAAACTCACTAGAGTCCTATAAAGGTTCCCCAACCTCTCCATAATCCACTCCCAAGCCATTAGAGTCACACACTCAATTAAGGGATCCTCCCTTTCCCCTCTTTCTTTCATTTCAAGAAACTTCTTTCAAATTATTATTTATAATTTCAATTGGTAAAATTTTAATTCATTTATAATCATTACCTTACAATAAAATTAATTTTAATGTAATTAGTTTCCGTTTATACTCTCTCATTTTTACCCTTAACTATGCCCGTAGTATGCCAAAATTTCATAAGGGATTTCACTCTTCTCACATGAATTCAAGAATATCCTTTTATGTTATAGCTCTTAAATTAAATTTTAATTTGTTGGAATATATTATTCCATATTCCCATTACATTCCATTTAATGTATAAATTCTTATATACCCTTTCAGTATCATTAATCCTCCCATGATCATTTATGTATTCCCTTTACCATGTCGAAATATAGTTATGATTCTTTTCTCAATTCATATTTCATAATTACTATATGCCTTATATTTTCAAATTTCTAATGTTGGATTATTATTTTACATTTTCATATTATTGTATATTTTTTGTCAATGTGGTGAGATACCCATTTCTCTTTCATCAACACATTTTTTTGAATCAATATGTTAAGATGTTATGCTGCCAAAAATTCACCGTGACTTTCCATGCCAAACGAATTATGTTGTGAATACCATGATCATTTCTTATCATGGGTGTCCATATTTATGAACATATATTTTTTTTATTTTTAATTATATTTATTTATCCCATAATCATTAATTGTGGAATAAATTATGATTTTTAATGAATACAGGTTTTGTGATCTATGTGGTACACTTACGCTTGAGAATGAAAAGTACAAGATGTGTGCCCACTGATAACACTCCAGTTCATTAGGTAATATTATGTATCATAACACTTCACGTTGGTATATGGGTTTAACTATATTTTTTTGGGAATTTTTCTATATTGATGTCTTGGTGGTTTATCCTTGACCTATTTTTTTATTTAGTGTTTTATGTTTTTTCCATATTTCCCACGTTATGATTAGCATATTATATCATGCCTTATTATTCATGTTCCATTTATTCCTCATTAAATCCTATTATGTAACATTTATTATATGATTAATGTTGTTCATAATATTATATCTTAATAAGATTTATATCTCACCTATTTTCTAATGATTTCCCCTAGATATCCCATCTGGTTTCAATTTTAAATAAGTATTTTGAGTCCGTTATGAAGTAGTTAATAAAGGTGTTGCATTCATTGTCATATGTTGTTATTCAATGTACCTATTTAATAATGAAAATAGAATTATTGATCATATAGGTTGTATTAAATACAGTACTATATAATAAATAAATTATTAATGTGAAATGATGAATAGGGCTATAATAGTAAGTATTAAAGGAAAGGTTTTCATATTTTTGTGATTTGGATTATAAAACTCTAGAAAAAGACTTAGGGATAAGACTATGTGTAATAAAACATCCCCAAATTTTGTTTTCTATAGATTAATTTTTATATCATGAAATACATCCAAGTCATGATACTAAAAGTGGTTGAGGTTTGGGAATATATTTTCCATAGACTAACAACACTGGCATGGTGTTCTGGGTCTAACTCAGGGAAACCCGGTACACGAAAATATGCCTTAATAAAGACCTACATTGACACTCTTAGGTAAAATGGTTTTATATATTCATAATCTCATTATTAAATATTATTAGGGGAACACAAAAATCCTATAATAATATACATTAAGAAATAGATCATGGATAACATAGATTGAAGTCTAAAAATTCATAAGTTAGGGAAATAAATGTATTTTATTATTTATCCCTCTAATGTAATTGGATTACCATTTATGTTTTAAATATTTTAAAAGTACTAATCCATACATCTATATTGGATAATATTGGACCAGAATAAAAAATCTCATGGAAGGGTGATCTCCCAAACTTATAATCATTCCTTCATATAATTAATGTTTAGTATAATTATCAAATTACCACAAGAAATCATTGAAGTAGAGATGTTAGTGAATATTTAAAATTGGGAAATTATTTCATCCCAAGTATATAAATACTCCACTATTAATGTTTCTAAGTTGAAATTCTTAGAAATCCTTATCATAATTCCATTGTTTGAATTTGATGCAATTCATTTAAGGGATTAGCCTTCCATGTATAGAGTGAGTATAAATTTCTACGAGAAGGAAGTCACATTCCATATGGTGAATCAAAACATGATTCCGTACAATTTAATAGAGTGAGATGAGTCTTCTTTAGAACCATCCCCTCAATTGTGGATATTATTTCCCTATGTTAATGAGTATATTTCTCAAAAGATTGAGTCTATGGAAAAAAGTATCCTCAAATACATACATGTTGTGAGAGAATACACAAATTTGTTTTGAAAATAATTTCCTAGACTTTTTTTTAATTTAGAGGTCGAATTTTTAATCATGCTTGTAATTGGACCATGATGATAGTCCATAATTTGTATAGGATGTCTATTGTGGAACATGAGGATTTGATGAAGCAACAATATGAAAATCTAGATAAAGCATTTATATGCCCAAGTCATTCACCCTAGGTTGAACTAGTCATATTTATCAAGAAAAAGCATCGGTAAATGTCTATTATATTTATTATCATGAGATAAATAAGATCATGATAAATAAAAAGTATCATCCTCCACTGATTGATGACTTGTCCAATAAGATACATGTAGAACAATACTTCTCCTATGTCGATATTCAATCAGGATATAATAAAGTAAGTTTGACAAAGGAATATATCCCCAAGACCACTTTTCATACAATTTATGGTCATTATGAGTTAATAGTGATTCCACTGGGACTCACTAATGCTCCAAAAATATTCATGGAATTGATGAATTTAGTCTTTAAAGATTGACTCGACAAATTTTTGGAAGTCATTATTGATGATATTTTAATATAGTCGAAATGATTTGAGGAGCATGATATGAATTTGAACATTGTGCCAAAGACCTTAAGAAATGGGAAGATTTATACCTTGTACAAAGAATGTGATTTTAGTTTAATGGATGTCACATTATTGGGAAAAATAATCCCAATCCATGGGATATATATAGACCCTTCAAAGATAAAAGTAATAGAATGATGGATGATACCAACATCCGTGTCAGATATATATCGTTTACTTGGGATATTTGGGTATTATTTCCAATTTGTGAGAAATTTCTCACAATTAACAAACCCACTACAAAAGTTAAATCAGAAGGTAGTCGAGTTTTCTTAAATTTATAAATGTAATGAAATATTCAGGGATATAAAATGGTGTCTTGTCACTTTCTCTATTATCACACTACCCATAATTGGAAATCTTCTCAAAGTATTCAATGATTAATCAATAAAGGGATTCAATTCTGTGTTAATGACGAATAAAAAATTCATTTCATACACCTCTTGTCAATTGAGAATTCATGATAAAAAAATATCTTATGCATGATTTGGTGCTGGAAGTGATGTTCTTTTCATTTAAAATATGACTGCATTATCTATTTGGAAAGAATTATGAAATATATATGGATTAAAAATAATCATGTATATATTCACATAGAAATAGATGCATATGGGACAAAAAATAAGGTTAGGGATGATCAAAGACTATGACTACTCAATTCAGTAGCATCCTTGTAAAGTGAATAATGTGGTGGATGCTCTAAGTATAAAAGACCAAAGAATTTTTTCATTGATGGGAATTAAGAGGAATATAATCTTATTATATTTTGAATGGATGGCCATGAGAATAATAAAAGAATGAACTTAATCAAACCTTTCACAAATGATTTCTCACCCATCCATTTGAGATAGTTTCAAAGATGCTCAAAATTATGATGTGGGAATTTAGAATAAAGAGGAAATGATAAGGAATGGGAAATCCTTGGACTTCATTTTTAATGAAGAAAGAATTGTGATATTTTGGACAAGACTATGTTTTTCAGAAAATCCAGAGTTAATAAAGGAACTAAAGTATAATGTGCATCGTTTAACCACCTCCCTTCACCCAGTAATCACAAAGATGTATCAAGATCTTCAAGAGAACTATTTGTTGGATAACATAAAGTGGGAGATCATTAAATATACATCAATGTCCCTGATTTTTGAATATGTGAAGTATGAATGAATGAAGTCTAAGGGTATGATACATCCATTACCCATACCAAAATGGATATAGTAAAATATCACCATGGACATTTTAATTATACATCTGAATACGTCCAAATGAAACATTTCTATCTTGGCTGATGGGGATATTCGTAAAAATAATGAACACTTCATTATTATTTTATAGGATTCCACACTAGATAAAATTTCACAGATATTGATTAGATAAGTGGTGAGGTTGCATGGATTGCTACTATCGATTACATCTGATTGAAATCCTATATTCACCTCTCTATTTTGGAAAAATATCGAACATTATCTAAACACTGAGCGAAAATCTAATACATATTATCACCCCTCAAAATGATTCCCAAAAGAAGTGGACAATCCAAAAACTTGGGTACATGTTAAGAGAATTGTTAATTGACTTAAATGTAGGATGGGATCAATATATTCTTCTAGTCAGTTCTCTAACAACAACAGTTTCAACTCAAGAATCCAAATGTCTTCCTATAAATCTATTTATGGGAAGTGGTGAAAAACCCACACATGGTGGGATGATGTTAGGGAACAAATCTACTATGTTATAAAATGGTTAATGAAATGGTGTAGAAGGTTAAAACCATTCATCATCACATCAATGCTTCTCAGAGTTGAAAGAAGATCTACGCTGAAATTTATCGATGAGACCTAGAGTTTGATGTTGGGGATATATTATTCATCTGCATATATCCAAGAAAGAATGAGATGGGATATAGTAATAATAGAAGTCATAGTATAATTAAGATATTCCATTTTGATATCTCTGATGGCATCTGAGCGGTGGCCTGTCCCCTAGCACTTCCAAAAAACCAATCTCATGTATAAGTTGTATTCCATGTATCCCTCTTGAGAAATTACATCCCATACCCAAAACATGTACTAATTCTAGAGGTGTTTCTAGTATAGAATGACATTACTTATGAGTGTTAGCCAATTAATATCCTATATCAAAGATAAAAAGTTCTACATAATAAGACAATTCACCTTTTCAAAGTATTTTAGATAAAAAAAATTCTTGAAGAAACAACATGAGAATCTGAAGAAGTGATTTAACAAAGATACTGTCATATGTTTTAATTTGATAAAAGAAAATTTTGAGAAAATTTTTTTAAGGGGAAATTGTAACGACCAAAACTTTTATTAATAAAATTTCCACTTTTCATTAAATTAAACATCTCATCATGTAATATAGTTATAGAAAACATATACACTTATATTGTTTTATTAGATCCTATTGGTTTTATATTACTCTTATGTTTAATTACCACTAATTATATAGTCATTTAACAATAAACACATGGTTAGTATAAATATTGGGTTTTAACAAATCCAATTAACATAAACAATCTATGTGATGGCCTTAACTTTTATGATGATGCCTTATGAAGCTAGTTTATTGGAGCTTTTGGGAGAGATAGATTTTAGGGGCTTTCCCCTAGACTAATCCCAAGCTTATATCCAACAAATTAATCATTACTGAATCTATTTACACGAGATATTCTAGCTCCTCGAGATCACAACTCAAACAATGTTCGTCAAACCGACCCATGAAAGTCCAACTATTGCACACCTTACCATTATATTTTTATCTAAATTTTTAAAAAGATATGTAAAAATATTCTACATATAGGATTATGTATATTATTTTATATAAAATAAGTAATATATTTCCATACTATTACTGAAGAATTATAAAAAAAATCATTCAATAAAACTCAAATAATATTTTTGGTTAATATTAAAAATAAGTTTTGAAAATATATTTTCATGAATTAGTGGATATTTGAAATAAATAGATTTTTCAAAAAATATTATTATTGAATACATTTTATTAAATATAACTTATCATATAATTTTTATGATTCATGTGTAGATTTATAAGTGTTAAAAATGTTATTTTCAATAAGAACATGTTATTTTCGATAAATGTCAATTTTTTTAATTGTAAAATTTCACATATTTAGAAATTTATTTATATTAAATGGATATTATATTTCAAATAAGGATGTTGAAATTATCTGAGGATGAATTTTTCATAATTTTCTAAGATAATCGAATTTTTGGGAAAAAATTAAATACTGTATAAATATACATTATGTTTGATTACATCAAAATCACCCAAAAGTGATGTAATAAGAAATAAAAATAGGATATATTACCAAATATATGTTTTATATTTAAAATAATATGATTTTAGGTTTACTTTATTAATTTTTTAATTCCATTATGAATCCTCCAAGATTTATAATATATTTTATGAATTTAAAATCATTTATTTAATATTATGACTAACATACACATATTCAATGGTAATATTTTAATATATTCAGATATTGAACATATAAAATAACAAAAAACACTCCCATTTGGTAGAAAACATGGTATATACCATTTAATGGTTTTTTCCTAGATATTTTACTATGTAGAGTCCAAAAGCTTAATAATAATGAAATCACCCTCCTTTTATATATAAAACCACAAAAAAACCCATTTAACATTAATAAAACTCCTTCCAAAATTCCAATATTAGACCCTCCACTCCATATATTCCTCCCAGGGATCCAAAATTTCTCACAGAGCCCCACCTAATCCTTTGGAGTAGGAAACTCAAGTAAGGGATTCTCACCATCCACACATTCTTTCAATTCAAAAACCTTCTTTGAAAATTTACTTTTAAATTTAAATTAGGTTTATTTTCATTAATTTATTATCATTATCATACAATATAATTTTATTTATTTGAATGATATAACATTTATACACTCTCATTTTGACCCTTTTCTAAGCCATTACTACGCTGAAATATCATAAAGGATTTCCCTCTTCTCATTTCAATTCTGGATGTAATTTTATGTTATGTCTTATCTATTAAATTTTAATATTTTATAATATGTAATTCCATATCCTAATTAATATTTATTTAATATATAAATAATTATATCTCATTCCCTTCTCATTAATCCTCCAATTATCCTTTTTGTACACTTGTTACCATGCCGAAATATAGTTATGATTCTGTTCACAATTCAAGTTGCTTCATTATCTTATGTGATATATTTCCAAATTTATAATTTTGGGATATTAATTTACATATTATAATTATATTCCATTTAATTTATATGTGATTAGGGACCAATTTTTCTCTCATAAATAGATTTTTATAAATGGTTAAGTGAATATGTTTTGATGGAGAAAGTTCACTGTGATTTTCCATGCCATATCCATTGTGTAGTGAATATCATACCCAATTACTATCAAGTGGGTTCAAATTTATTTAAATATTAATTTTTTATTGGGGACATACATATGTGAATTTTAAACTCCTTAATTATGGAATAAATTAGGATTCTAAATGAATCCATGTTGTATAATCTATGTGGCATACTTAAGCATGAAAATCAAATGTACATGATGGGTTCACATAGATAGAGATCTAATTCATTAGGTAATTATTAGTATCATGACACGTAATATTGGGAAAAGGGTGTACCTGATTCCTTTATATGAATTTTACCCATAAATTGAATGCATTTTACCATTGAACTGTGTTTATAATTCATTATTTTATGTTGTTGAAAAAATTTATATGTTATGTTTATCATGTTATATTCGTCAGTATTATTCCTGTTAATTTTATTCCCCATTGATACCTATTAGTTAACATGTATTATCTTATTTATTTTATCCCATTTTAATTCCCCTGCTAGGATTTATTTCCTACTTCTTGCTTATAATTTTCCATATAATAACCCTTTTTATTTTAAGAACGAATGATTATTTTGTGCATGGTAATCAATTTATTAAAATAGATGTTGCAATAACTTTTTTATATTGTTATTTAATATACATATTTCAAAAAAAACAATAGACATATCAATAATATGGGTTGTAATAATTGTATTATTATTTAATAAATCTATTATTAAAGTGATATATATAGTACTGTAGATATATTCCCACCCCAAAACATTAGAAACAATATTTCTATATATTATATGAAAACTCAGTCTGATGTATCGTTCATTTTCCTTATTCAAATTTCTCATTGAAAATTTATTATTCCAAAAGGATACATCGAAAACACTTCTAAAACACTTTTTTCTCCCCATCTATACCTCATTCTTAATTATTAGTTCTATAATGTTACATCTTCCTTTTTTTCTTCTATTCGGAAGAATTAATTGGGAAATGTTTATTAGTAAAAATATTTGACCACAATAAATTTAGTTATCTCTATCTCTTATGAAACATGAACAATGATCTGTCATTATAATGTCTAATGTGCTTCCATCTATTTATAGTTGATACAAATGTTGAATATACGGGACTCTGAATACACTTTTCTTCTTAAACATATTTTAATAAACTCTATTTTTTAATTTCTTTTTGACTCTAACATTAACACTTTAAATACATCTCAACTCTTATTGATTATTATTAAAACATCTCAAAACAACTTACAACATCATCCAAATTTCAAATTTCAAAAATTGAATTGATTAGATACATGGTTTTTTCTGATAATTTTTCTCATTAAGTTTAAAAAGTGAAAATTAAAGTTGTCTTAACACACTTGAAAACAAATGAGAATAGAAGAATTATTATACCATATGAAAAAATCATACATAATAGTTGTTTCAATGTTCATAGGTTCTATATCCCCATGACAACCCATTGAAAAAATCATTGAGCCAAATATCTTTTTCATGAATTGATCAAAACTTCCTCAGAATATGTTTGATGGTGTCTAGCTATTGAATAATTATTTGTGTTAGAAATTGAATCATGAATTAGTGTATTCTTCCCTCTGGAGGATCGACTTCACTCCTTGTATGATGACTCTTGATCTGATTTGAAATCAAATAATATTTTTTTTCTCTCTTGTCTCATTGAAAAAAAAATATTAACATATTTTTCACTTTAATGAATTGAATAAAAAGATAAATCTTTCATTATAAAAACAGATGAATATATTATTGTGCTTCCTCCAATTGATTAATCCCATCAATTCAAACATATTGATCATTATAAAAACTTTATCTGTGATCTACCTCAAATAGGATGCTACATTGGATTAACTGCTGATGCTAATAATGTGTCTAATGGATTGGTATCGGAACAAATAGATTATCAATAGTTTTCTTTTTGATCCTTATGAATTGGTTCGATGAGTGGATTTGAAAATATAATGGATCAACTTATCAAATAGATTAGTCAATCAACACTTTAGAAAACCAACAACTTCTTCATATTCAAACATCTCTTCCTTTAAAAAATATGATGTCTGGTGATTCCACATCATTGACTTATTACTAGCATAAATTTACATTGAATATTTTCTTCTTTCACAAATAGATTATTGTTACATAACATTATCATGACGTTGAGAACATTATTTTCAGAAAATAATCATCTTACTTAATGTAACAGACATTTATTCTGTTTATTTCATTCAAAAATAATTCATAACAACTGTTTCAGGAAACATAATATATTTTTGAACATAAAAAAAAGATAAGAATCGTCCGATTTTGAATGGAGTAATTTAGACACAGATAAAACTCTTTATCTAATCAAAAACATTATTTTATGCTCAATTTCATTCTCATGAAAAAAAATTACCCATAAAAATTTCACGAAAAGGAAAATTAATCTGATGGATTTTCATATACTAAATGAATTTTTTCATCTAAGTATGATACCCCATTAAAAAATCAGAAACATTTAAAAATAGAATTAGTTTTTCATGTAAATAATACAAAACAATTATCTCAAATTACATTTAGTATCTGAAAACCACATTCAGCCAACTTTGTCCAATCTGGTAATGGAGAGACCAACATATCACTATTAGGAAACAACACATATTGATTATGGAGGAAATTATTCCAAGGTCAAAAACCATTCCATATAGATTAATTATCTTCTCAAAAAAATTAAACTATTCAATAATCATATGGGAAAAATTTAGATATTTAATTCACCATATTAAAAATTTATATGATTGTATGAACTCAGAGGTGAAACTCATGGGTTTTATGATGCAATGATAGGAATCTGGACCCAATTATTTTTTGAGTTGATGTTGATTCTCTCATAAAATTTATTATTTGTATTAATGAATCAATGAAAATCAAGAAGGGTCGAGAAGCCTAAATTTCACACCTATTTGTGTTGAATATATTCTTTTTGGAAGGTTACATGGAATGAATTTTTTTGAATATATATCCACCAAAAGGGACTTCTACATCATTGTGAATAATTCTCTTTATAATTGATTATAATTTATCAAAAAAACATATATTGATATCATGTGCATGTAGTGGGAGATATTTCACTAACATTTTCTAAGAGTAGTGGGTCTAGTGAGAATTACTATACATTTCTTAAATCCATGATTTGGCCCCTAAAATCATTGTCATTTTTTATTTTGTTCTCTTACATTTACATAAAAAATGAAAGGTAATGGAATAAAGAATAAATAACATAATTTTATTAAGGAATCCGTCTATTAATTTTTGAGAAAAATAGTCTTTAGAAATCTTTCATTTATTTATGCTCTATTTTTTTGAGAGCCTCAAAAGGGAATGTGATAGCGAGAAAAGATGTGAATTTTTATCATGACACCAAGTATAAGTTTTCAGACTGATCATCCCTTTTATATATTTCATTTACACTTAAAATTAATGTAATTTTGACTGAAATTGAGTGACTAAATTTTATTCCTTAATGTATTATACTATGGTTGATGATGTTTTATTTCATACATATTTGAACAAAATGAGGTTGTTTTTTTGAATCAGTGTAGAATAGATCACTCACCATGATTGATGAACCCAAAACTAATAAATCAAATGTATGGGAAATAGGGATAATGGGTGGAATTGAGTATTTAATTAGAATTAAATTTTCTAGGTAGGTTTATTATAAGAAATATGGGAAACAATACATATATTGTGGTAATAAGAATCAATCCACACATAGTTACTAAAATGTGATACAATTATCCTTGTATATTTCATTTGGTGGAAACTCAACATGAATTGAATAAACAATTAATACCCAAGGATGAAGTGGAGAACAGAATTTGAAAGGAATTTTTTTTCATGTTTGTGACAATAGACCTTATAATTTCTACATGTTCTATAATAAAAGGAATACATCCTTGTACAGTTTTTGGAATGGGTAATTTTTTTCATAGGTTAGGTATACCTCAAAATTAATGTTAAAATATATTTCCTTATACCAAAAATTTAAATTTTAAAAAGAAAGAATACATTATATAGTTCTTAAATAAGGAGGTTCTAAAAAATTGTGATGTTTTTCATGTACCATGTGTTATACTTAACTAGAGACTAAACGTGGTATCTAGATGAAATTGGTGAGATCATTATCATTGAATTTTTAAAAACTATAATTTATCAGATAGAATTATATTTTATTATATATTTTAATTTTCATATAGTTATCTAAAGGGGTCATCAAAGATAATGGGCATACCTAAAGGGCGTCAAATAGTTTATGAGTATATATGATTTTAAAATACATAAGGATAATGGTCACATTGGCTGGAATACACATTGTACTAGTTATTTTCATATATTTTGGATCATGAGTCTTATGGTTTAGGGTTTTATTATAAGTACATTATATTGAACAATATAGATTCATGAAAGAAGGATTTAATATTAGAATAGGAATTTTGAGGATTGATGCATTATTATTTGAGTAAGAATGACCCACATGCATGTTACATTCATCTTTGTATTCATGAACATAGTTAAGACACTGAGTATCTTCTTCAAGAGACAAAACCCAATGAAAAATTAGTTTTCAATCATATATCCCCAATCAGTATCTTATGGAAAATAATTTAAATTATATTTAAAAATTACATCCCTGTGACTCTTGATTCCCAAAATCATAATAACAATATAATATTACTATCTTATGAGATATTCAATCCCATTCTCAGGATTAAGGGAATATCATTGTTTTTTCCATAATTATGATATAGGTGCCATTAATTTCTTTGTACACATTATTTTATATTCTCAGAGTACTCATATGAATTAATTAAATATTTGTGAAACAAAAAATTTTTTATAACCTAATTTAACATTATTAAAATAAAATTCATAATGATGATGAACTTTATGATGGTACTCCTTATCAATTGGTGGTAGGGTATGTATTTCATGTGGGATCTAATATCAAATTACTCTAATAGCATGAAACATAAAGGATTAAGAAATGAATTTTCTTATCATCTTTTAGATTTTTATTTTCATATACAATTGGAAATTTTTTTTATTTTGATGACAACATGTTGATATTATCCATGAATATTATTTTATAAATAACTTATTTCAGAATATATTAATTCATCAATCTGATAAATTTATTAGAGCTAAACTTTTTTCCACATTATACATGGACCTCTTTATATGGGCCATGACATTTTATGATCATCCTACAAAGAAGATCTCATTTGGTTTACTAGATCATTCTAGTGATCATCCAAATATGATGATTTAATTTAGTGTGATAGTTACCATTGATGATTATAATTTTTTATATTTATCGTATGATAGGATGGTTCCCATTAGTTACCCTACAATAGAAGAGGTCTAAATTTGTATAGAATGTATCTGTTGATGACCCTCTAGTGAAGAGGATGATTTTAATAGGATGGTGATTGTCAGTGTTCATGGTGATATGATATTCCAATATAGTTGGAATTTACCCATCATTGTTTTTAGAGGGATTATTCCAACTATCTGATTTGGCCAGACAAGTCCCATTACTAGATATTATAATATTAATCCCATTTTAATTCTTGGTTGGATGGTGATAAATATCAAATTTGGTGGGATAATTCCTATTTTATTCTTAAATGGGAAAATTTCAACGATATTGTATAGTTGGATAGTGACTAGTATAATAATTGTTTTGATGTTCCCCATTGTCTCATTTTGTGGGTTTTTTCCTATTTTTTCATCGAATGGGATAATGTCCCTTTTTTTATTTTGTGGGAGTAATACCATTCTACCAATTATATGGAAATTATATATATGGGAGGTTGGACTATTTTAGGAATAATGGGGGACACCTATTTCTATTTCAATATTATGTTTGTTATGTCAATTCATAGACAGTTGAGAATTTACATGTTCTATAATTTGAGTTGTTTTATTAATTTGGCATATATGTGGTTCATTCCATAACTCTCTAAATAGGGAACACATATTATTCTCTGACTTCATCTCCACTAATTCATTCGACACTTACATGTTTCCTTCCATGTACTTTTACGATTGTTCTTATTCTCCCATATTAATGATTGAAATACATGTCACTAGAACCTTGGTGATTCCTAATGTAGCTTGACTGTAATATAAAATATTTTGTATTAGATAATTAAGTATATATAGTTCCAAGATCATGTGACCCAACATAAAATTTAAAGGGAAATAATTCTTGATATTAGTTTTTGCTACATTATTTAACATTATAATTTCTTGAAATTTTGTTAGATTATTCTTTACGGTATAAAAATTTTTTATATAATTTTTTTCAAAATAAAATATTGTGATTTTTTCTTCAAGGAATCAACATAACATATCTTCATACATTGTTTCATTAGAGTAATGAAAAGATTTTTTTTTTCATTTTATGATGATTGATTCTATGATGGTGGTTCTTGATGAGGCTTCATGATACTTTACTATGTTTTATATTTTACACATTCTTCCATAATAGAAAATTATAAATTTATATTAGGATATTTTTCTAGGGTTGGAATGGTTACTGATGGTTCATATTGGTTATCTATAATTATCAATAGAGTTTCTTCTAGGGGAAGTTGTAATCAAATTAACTGTATTAGACATTTATCTCTAGAAATGAAATCTCAATCTCTCTCATTCTCTTACTCCATGCTATTATATAGGATATAAATGGTTTTTTTTTTGAAATGTGGTTCTTGATTTATAATGAAATTTATGACATAGATCGTGCTGACTTGTAACTTTTTTACAACCATAGTTTTTAAAATAAAAAATATTATAGTTCTTCTATAGTCTTTACAATGAACTTTTCTATGACAATTCATTTTTATTCAGGGTTTTCCAATATTGCGCTACCCTAAGACAAATAATGTTTTCAATAATTATCCAAATATCGTATTCCCCTGAATTTTGAGAAGTTGGGGTTTCTGTATTTCTATGAAAACAGAAACAAATCAATGAATTAAATTTATATATTTCTCATTTTTTATACATGTTCATGTTATCTTTCTATGGATTACATTCCAACTATTGATAAATATTATAATTCCATAGATGAATCATCCTTCTATGAAAACATATTTGTAATATCTACCTAACATTTTTTATATTTCTTATATAAAATGTTGGTCTATGGATCAGCTAACTTAGACTCAGATAATTTTCCATTATTGGTGCCTAATGTATCCCTCCTAAAGGAAAATCATTGTAATAAATCACTGTTTTAGTCAAATGGGTGTTATTATATGATCTCAACCTAAGAAAGTGTATTTATTCAATGTTTATTTGTTGAAAAATATTTTCCCATTAATTATGGTTACATGAATGAGTCATATAAGATCCAAACATAAAATAAATCTAGGTTGTATGTTTCCCCAATTAAATAGAATATTGATCTACTCATAAAATATAAATATTCCACTAAAATATGGAATCTATTATTTTTATGAGATATACGCACTATATTTTTATTATTTATTGGATGTGGACATGGTCATGCCCTTTTTTCAATAGATCATGCCCAAAAAGAGGAATAAAGTGGAATATTTATAGTAGAATAGAAATAATGGGATTCAATTTTCTACGAGGTACGTAAGCCTTATTCTTATACCACATTATGTGTTTAATTATCTTCAAAATATTTAAATTTCTCAATTTTCTATCAATTGAGTAATATTGATGAAATTTACTGATTTAAAACCATCTTTAAGACACAAAAAACCCATATAGGAGGTATATCAATAATTTTGTTATATTAATATCCAATAGATGAAAATGGAAATTACCCTAGGGTAAAAAAGAACTAATTACTTCTAGATTGTGTTTCCCTCAAGATATGGATGTCAGATCAACCTCTCTCCTCACTTCAAGAACTTATTTTCGACTAACCATTATATATAATGAAATGAAAATATAAGGGTATATAGTGGTATAATTTTTTATCTCCTAAGTGAGTGGTTTGTTAAAGTTGTTACTAATGAAACCTTTGATGATTTATCAAGACTCTAGATAATGTTGATTTATAATTTATCTTGCTAATTAGACACATGTGTGTTGGATTTTGAATAAGTTTGGATATTCACTAGAGTTTCATTGCATGGATGTACTTATTCTAATCTACTTCTAGGTAGTAGATTCTATATAACCACATCTAGTATGAAATCATCTTCACCATCTTCTGGAATATTTTCCACAATGTGATAGTGATATAATCCTTAATTAGATGAATCACTCTTTAGCTTCATTTGAGATTTCAAAAAAGTTGATGAAACTTTCACAGCAAATTTTTTCTAGTAGGTAAGTTAATATTTTCATTAGTTAGGAAAAATATTCATAATTTAGTTTGACATTGATACCCGGAAATATTACCCTAATTAATATAAATAAAAAATATAACCTATATGTCTTCAACTTCAAAAAAAATATTATGCCTTCTCTACATGGTATTGGTTAATCAATTATTGAAATATCTTCTTATTATAACATTTTTCATATGTTGCTGATGTTACTAGATAGTTGATAATGTTTGTGGTTTCCATTTAGATAAGGATGGTATGGATAAAATAATTTTATAGGTTTAATAAACTACTAATTATTGGTTACTTTTAAAAATTTATACAAGGTGATTTTCCATATACTAGATAGGGATCGTGATACCTCATGTTATGTTTATCATATATTCCATTTAGAATCTTTTCCATAATACAGACCCAATAGTATATCATAAAAATGTGAAAATGTCATCAAGTATTTTCTTTCTTATGTCATATATTTAATATTCTATTCACTATGTTATTTTATATATTTTTTCTTTCCATTTTTGTTGGTTATTTAAAATTTGAAGTTAGTTTTCCAATTTCAAAATGTGGGTAGTTTCTACCAAAGTTAAAAACATATTTAATTTATCTAGATAATGATATGTGGACCAATAAAAAAAGTTTTATTGTTTTCAAGTCTAGGATTCTCTCATAAATTTAATATAATTTCTTGATATACATCCAAGTAACAATATTTTGTTACCCTTTGAGAGAAATTTATGAACTGAAAACATAAATCCTAGTTTTAAATGTTTTTGAAGATCGTAATATTTAACTTTGGATAAGTTTATTTAGAATTATAATTTCTACTTCCTATAATATTGTAAATTTGTAATATATATCTTAATAATTAGTTTTTGGTATAATTAGAAAGATGTAAAGATGTGATGTGGAGTTAGTGTTGATCCCATTAATGGTTGTGAAAATGCCCCCTATGAAGAGAATATGAATCAATATTTTTTTGTTCCATTCAATGTTATATATAGTAAATTTTATAGAAATTTTACAATGTAAAAGTGTTTTTATTTATGGTTCTTAATACATGACAACTGGTGAAATATTTAATTTTGTATATAGTCGATTACTAGGAGATGGTTTCTTTAAAGTAGTTTGGTGTGGGACTTATGCATGAGTGGTGCATTGGGGTTTAACATTAAAAATAAATTATCTGAAAACACTTTTTATCACTAAGAGGTGGATCAAAAATCTTAGAATTTAAGGAACCCAGGTTGAGAATCCTAATTAATGGAATTTTAAGAAACAGAGAGTATAATATCAATTGAAGGTGTTTTTTGGAAATCTAAAGAATAATCATCATACATTTAATTTTATGAAACAATGAATATAATCATGAATCATTAAAATTGATGGAAATATAAAGAGAATATTTACTCCATATATTTTAGGAAACCATAAGGATAGTTTCATATCATTATATATTAGGTAACCATGAGAAAAATTATTTCTCAAGGAATTTAAATAAAAAATGAGAAGAATATAAACTCATATAATTTGATGAAACAATGAGGTGGATCATGACTCAAGGTATTTATGAAAAATAAAAAGTTTAACTCAATAAATGTTTTTTGGAAAATAGGATGTGTATCATGAATCATTTTATTTATGAAACTAGGAAAAGTATCATGTAAAAATGTAATTTTTACATCATTGTGGATTTTTATTATTATTGTGAACCAAACTATAATGGAATGGATATAAAACTTTGAGGGAGTGGACTAAAAACATTTGATGTGGTAATTGATAGATATGGTGGGGTCTTTCCAATTATTGAAAACCAAAACCCATCTCAGATGATGACCAAGGGTATTAGAGTTGACCCCATGAAATATGGACCAATGTTAATTTAATCTATAAGGGATGTTCTGAGTGAATGGTTTCACTGATATATTACGTGGGTAAATGGGATCCAAGGTTGGAGGATGATGCATGGGCGTAGATTCACTTTTGGATAAACTAATACTGACTAGAAAATGATGGATTCAAATAACCATATTTCATTGATAAGGATTTACCTTGAGGTTTGGGGATGGGTTCATATTAAATAAGTGTGGGCAGAAGGATGGTTCCCCTATGTTATTCCTTGACAGTTGGGTATTGTATGCTTTTGAATAATTTAAAATACATTACAATTGTTTAATAAAATAATGTTATGTTATAAAAATTATGGTCATGTATAATAATAACCTATTCAATCAGGTGAATTTTGTATCATTTTCATGTAAAATTGGATGAAATAGGGGTAACTTTTTATGAAAACCCTATCCTATGAAGGAATATTTTTGTGTTTTCTATCCATAACCACTAAGGAACTATTTATATATGTATGAGTGTCAATAATATTTTTTGGGCTCATTAGAGAGGCTTTATCTGGTTTTTCACAAATGGATTTATTTTCATAGATGCACAACATTGATTTGGATCATTTTTGGGCTTCATTTTTCATGAATCTAGGAACATGCCCTAATAGTGTGATATTATCCACAAAAAATATGGGTCTAATACTAGGAACACTATCGAGTTATGAGACTGGTTGTGTGAAGTAATATGTTTGAAGAGTTGATAACATTAATTATCATTATTTTAGTGTGGTCTTGAACATTAGAAAAACACATTTATATAAGTACAACATAAAATATTTATAACATGAATTCAATAAAAAAATCATTCCATATTATTTTAAATATTATCCTACTAAATTAACTACACACATGGATATATGTTTTACCCATAGATTGTGTTTTTATTCGACAAATGATGTCTAGAAAAATTTTAAAATTTAAGCTAAATACTGGAGAAAACCATTCTCCATATATAGATTAAATTCACATCGTACTCCTAGTTAGATGCTCTTACTACCATTTCACTAAATTGGGAATCAATTTTTTAAAGGGAACTCTGTCCATTGGTGTGTGAGGAGTAATATAGTACATGTAAATCCCAATTTTATCCTCTTAATGGTGTGTACACTTACTCATATATAACTCCAATAATGTAATTCAAGGGAGATTCATATTAGGGTCGTCAAATTCATGTGGAAACTAGATATTATTGTGTTAAAAATAATCGGAATTTTATTATAAACTATAATCATTAAGTATATATTACTACTGTTTATAGATTTAAATTATTTATATTTCTAATTATTGTATAGAATGTTTCATTTGAACCCATTATTAAACTTTAAAATTTACCCTCAATATGTATTACACAAAACATTTCAATCATTATTTTGTACTTTAAAACCCCATTAAATATATATTTTTGTAGAGTATAAAAAACTCTTTTGACGAACGAGATTGAATGAGTTTTTAAAAATTTATTTTCGTATATAAATATATTTTTATATAAATTTTTTATTGGAAAATTTAAATTTCTATTCATTTATCTTATATAATATTTATATATTTTTATTATTATTTATTTAATTATCTCACCTACCTATATAATGAGATTATTAACAAAAATAATTATTTAGGAAAATATTTTTATTACAGATTATTAATATATAAACATTCATTTATTTTAAACTATTAAATTACCAAATGAAAAGTAAAAGTAAAATCATATAGGTCATATTTGATCATTTTTATACCACATTATACAACCAATCCCCGATAATCATTTTATCCCATGTGGCCAATTTTGACCACTGAAAAGCATGATTTTAATACCAATTTTATATGCAAAAACTCATTCTGATAAAATGTCTTCATAAAAATTCAATCATTATTTTTAGGGTGGATGAAATTAAATAATTAAATATATTTTTTATTATGATTATAAAAGTTTTTTCTGGTGAAGGAATTCAATCTATCTATACAATGATTTTGAATTCCATTTTATAAAGATGAAACATAAAATTATGCTAAATTTTGAAGAATAGTATTTTTTACCCAAATGTATAAATAATGATCATTATTGAAAGAAATTATATTTATATATATATGATAAATGGGTAAAAATATAAATTTAATAGAAGAAAATGAAAAATAAGGAATTAATGATCATTCAATGATGAGACTGATGTTTTATAAGGAGGGTAATTTTTTTATAAATCATGAAATGTTTTTGGACAATTGACAACATTTCATATATTAATTTTAAAAAAATACCCACCATATCTCAACTAATTTAATCATATAAATAATTATTCTCAATTTAATTTTGTTCACAAATCATGTAGAATGTAAATTACATAACATTATCACCTATGAAATAATTTATGTTCACTTCAGTTTTAGTAAAATCTCCTGAAAAATATAATGGATGATATTTTTTCATGATATAGTGTAATTTAATGAAAAATAATTTTAATAGAATAAATTTTAAATAATTGAAGGAAATTTTATAGAAAATTTATAAATAATTTGTTGTATTAATTTATGTAACACCCTCATATATTTAAGAAATTGACAGGCATTTCCCATTGGTGAAGGGGGGTGTTGAGTGGATTTCTCCAATGAAATCATATTCTACAACATGATGTATGTTTTAACTATGGAATATATATATGTAATGTGGTTGAGATATTGTAGAATATAAAAAAAATTATGGATATTTATATATTTAATAATTTTGTGGTAGATAATTTTAAATAGTTCTATTCTGGAAGGATGATTTTAGGATGTTCATAAAATTTTGCGGCAACTATTCTTAGTATAGGGGGTAACAATGTATCATTTTTTTGAGGTATTTGAGGATAATTAATTTTGATATATTTCATATAAAATTAAAATAACCTACATTATATATCCTTATTTATTCCCATAATTTTGATTCTAGACTCTATTTTTAATTAGAACCACAAGTATAAGGACAACTCATTGTGTGTAGTTAATTACACTATGGGATGAATTGCCACAAATCCCTCAATGTTGATCTATTTAAATAGTATTTATATAGTTTCTATAAACTATTTAGGTTCATTGATATTTAAGTTTTCTTAATCATTTCTCTTAGTACTATGAAGACTATATGGATTATCAAAATTTTCTTTGATCCCATATGATTTTGGAATAATCCTAGACAAAAGAGTATTGCCTCTAGAAAATTTTTGGTTGGTTATTTCACATTTATTATTGGTTTTTCTCATTTATCTTTGAATATAAAACATATATAATACTATTTTTTTCTACATATAGTATTTTAATCAATAATATTTTTTTTATTTTTTGTGATTCTTAATAGTGTCATTTGAGTGTAGGAAAAATCTTATGGTTGTGCATGAACGATTTTGGGACCTTCTCTTTATTATTGTTGATGGTAGAATTAATATTATTGTGGATGGATGTTGCTTAAAATTTAAAGAAATGTATAATTCATTTACTTGATATGATTTTTCTATTAACATATCTTGATTGACCATTCATGATTGTGATCACATGTGTGTGAGTTAGTAGCATGTGAAATCCATATATGATGTTTTATTCAAATAGTACACACATTTTTCATGTTATTTAATGTTTATATTGATCATATGTAATTGTATGTTTCTATTAATTCAAATATAGACGATTAATGTATTTCAAAAATATTATTTACCCTACAATGTGCGATAGTGATATGATTGGAGGTATTTAATCATGTTATTTGAATATGGGGATTATCATTCATGGAAATATATTTGTGGGTTAGTGTCCATGAAAAATTAAAATGATTGAAATGTAATTGATCACAATATATTACAATTAAATCATGGGGGATAGCCTTACATTGTGCCATGTTATGATATCCATGTGGATAGACCCATGGAGGTGGTCGGTGCGTGAAGAACATGTGGTGTGTCTAATGGTATAGACATGGTATGATGGGCATTATGCCTGGATTGTAACTGATATTGGGTTTACTGGCCATAATTACTTATCCATGATAGAGGAAGGATAATACTATCATGTTACATGATTTAAAATAATGAAATATAACTACTAAGAGAAACTTTCATGAGCATTTTAGCTAGCTCTTAGTCAATATAAAATGATTATGACCACTCTTCTGACATGGGGAAAAAGTAGATATAACTAAGAAATATGGTATCTTGGCTAAAACACAAACACATGAAATGTATTTTTTATAAAATTTTATATAATATTTATTCATAATGGAATAAAACTCTTATAATTTCACACACATGTTATAGACACATTTGTGGTATCCTAAAACATTTCATTATTAACACTATTATCAGGCATCTTTATGCACATGTAGATTTCCTAAAAAGGGATCTAGTGAGTTGAAAGGTTCATATAAAAGGGAGTTAAGGATACTGAAACATAGAGTTGAATATGATGACCTGAAATACTTCAGTCTCCTTCTACGATATTTATTTAATTTTTTTATCTATACATGGTTGAGCTTCCACACAATGGGTCTTCATAATTATTATTATTGGACACAACATGCCATTTGTTTAAAATTATTTGGTTATCTTATATTGTGATGTTTTATTTTTTTATTTATTATATGTGTTACCAATGATGTAATGATTAAATAGTAGAGAGTGTACCTACATAAAATTAGAACCATGTCACTAGTGGGAAACCCCTTATGTATATGGAGATACTAATGAGTTCATTTGGAACTGTGGCCTACACCATGTAGTCTATGATATATAGATACAAAATTATATAAAATTCATAGAGTTTCATTAATTTAGTATGGGAATATGGATGAAATGAGATTGGTTGTGTCAAACATTTTTTGGGAGTTTCTACATTCCTAGAAGGGTAATTTATAATGGACATTTGATTTTCTAGTGTGGGGATTTAACTTATAGTTTTTTGGGATTTGGGGAAATCCATGAATCAGGAGTAGGCACATAGTTCACAATTCATATATATATATATATATATATATATATATATTGAGTATTTTATAGTAGTTATATGATTTATTGACTTGATTTGCGTTATCTTGTGGGTCATATATCAATATTATATACTTTTGTAATATCTCTATTTGGTGTTAGTTTATTTAAATTTGCGTATAATTTTTTTTATAAATTTCATTTAGAAAAATATTATGGATTGGAAGAATAAGCGTGGGGAATGTAAATATCAAATAGGGTTTGGCCTTATGGGTGTTGGTAGCCTCTAGGTTATAGTATTCCTATAAAAGCAGTGGTTGTGACTATAAATTTAGAAGGTTTTTAAATTAAGTAGAATGATATTATATTTTTAATATTTACAATATCATTTTGATAATAAAAAAGTATGAATGTTTTATGGGAAATGTAAATATATGAATAAATATATTCATTCAAGTGATGATTCCATAGTTCTATAACCTGATGTGTTAGTGAATTCCTTATTACCCACTGATGTGGTGGGTGTTATGAGTCATACAAGGAGACATGAATTTATAACATGGATGAAATTCATATATCCATTCATAGAGGAGTTAATTCAATGTATGACGATGTTAGACCACACATAAGAGTTCATGAATATTTTTTAGGTCTTGATAACAGTGTATGCTTACTCAACATATGTCATGGGGTTTATTCTCTTTCATCACTCTTACTTGAGAATGAGGTAAAAAAGGATATAATGGTTAAGATAGGATTATCACTAGAGTAAAGGTATCATGTTAGAAACATTGACCTAGTGACATAATTAGTTGTCCTCACAATACCTAAATTATTAGGCATGGTTTAGAGGATGACATTGATGCATGTCTCAATTTATCATTTAGGAAAATTTCTAGTGATTTATTTTGTCGTAATAATAGAAATGTAGATGATTCATTATAGGTAATTTTTATATAACCAGTGTATATATGTGGTTACTCATCGCCTATATTAGAAGAGGATGACCTCATATTCCTAACTAGGGAAATTATGGTACTTATTGAAAAAATTACACAAGGCATAACATCAATTTAAATGATGCTGAACGATTTGGAATATGCAACATTACTACCTAAAGGAATCACAAACATGGTCTCATGAGGGTTACATTCAGACTCACTAATTAATTAAATATACAAGATAGGGTTCCAAAAAGTAGTTTTAAAACCATATGTTGATATTATATGAGGTTATTAATACATATTAGTGACATGGTTATGGATGAGAGGAAGGATGAGTGTATGTATTGGACCAGATTATGGATGATAGTATAGAAGGACCAAAAACGATCCTAGGAATTTTATTGAACACCTCTGCTATTATTAGAACTTTTTTGGATACTTTTTCTTCAAATATATATATACATCAATTATTATTATTTTTAACCAACTAATTGGTTTTTTCCAATAGTTTCCCCTTATGAAAACACATTCAAGAACAAATGTATACCATCTACAATAATTTTATATATGAAATAATGTTTTTTGGATGTAGAAATCATTATTATTTATTGATCCTAGAAATAAAAAGTTTTTAGTTTATCTTTAGGTCATACTGGAATAATATCTTTCAATCATTCATTTACTAGTGTATGAGATGGGTGTCATTTATATCACCTAATGGTAATATTTTTTTTGAAAGATAAGGGAGATGGGAAATATATCTATATGGGATTATATTTCATCCTTTTGGGTTCTATTATAGTGTATTTATTTACAATGGTTTCCCCTAGTGGATATTTTTGTATCCTCTTCCATTCAATATATGTTGGACCTCTACAATGATTCTTTCCCTAAATACATATCTTTAATTAAATCTTATATAAGAGTTATATTTGATGTTGAACTCAAAAAATGTTTGTAAACCATATTTCCATCCGCATATAATATGGTTTTGGATGTGTTGAGTGAACATGAATTGAAAATAGAGGATCTCAAGGTGAATTGATGTATAATAGCCAGCACATATCTGTAGGGTTATCTGGTGTTGTTTACTAAGAATTAATATAGTGGTTTAAGACTTGATGTGGGTTATATGAATTTAAAAAAGGAAATGACATTGAATATTTATCCTTTCCATGGGATTTGTGATCTTTTTGATCATTTGTGTGGATCCCAATTGTTCTCCACGATTTAATTTAATTTGTTCTACCACTAGTATTGGTTTATATAGGAAAAAATCGTGTAGAGAAATTTATGAGTAGATATGGCATTTATGAGTTCGTTTTCAGGAATTTAGGTTTGCAAAATGGATAAAAAGTGTTCATAGATCTCATAAAAAGATCATCCTTCCATATATCAATTCTATTATTTTTGTCACAGTTGATAATATCTTAATATATTCACAAAAATCCACACTATTTGCTAGACCCTTTAAGACCATATAGTGTTAACTCTAAACATATCAAAATTGTGGTAATATTTCAATGTGTAATTTTTTGGATCTGAGAAGTTTATTTACTTTGACAAGTGTTCTCCAAGGTAGTAATTTATATTGACCTTGAGATGGTGGATTCTTTGATGTCTTATAAATTATATGATAATGTTTTTGAGATAATGAGTATCTTCAAGTTTGGAGGATACTTTCGATGTTTTTTGGATTAATTTTTCCAATTTGTTTAACTAATGAATATGCATAATAAGAAGAGGGTGAATCTAGACAGGACTAATCAATTTGATTATTTTTTAAGCTAAAGTTTGTAATGATGATAGATTGAGTGTCGAATCTTCCATATCCTATGATTAAATAAAATATTTATTATGATGAATTAGGTTCTTGGTTTGGAATTGCAATGAGGTAGAGGTATCTGGTAGTTTAACATGGAAAAATTACGATGATACCACATGATATGAACTACTTGATACAATAAATAGATTTTTATACTGTAGTATATACCCTAAAATTCTTTTCGAACCATCTATTATATAAGGAAGCTACCTTAAAACATTACATAATCTTTTTGGTTTACAATAAAATACATTCTAAAACATTTATGTTCTTTTTAGGTTTATAGTTTTAGAGAAATCAGTACATAAAACATACATAACATCCCATAACCATACACAAGGATACTACTAAAATATTATCCACTTTTTTCAAAATAAAAAACATAAATACAAACATAATTTCATTGAAAAATCATCATAAAATTAAAATTTTCTTCTTTATTTCAATTACACATCCTTATAACCTATGGAAAACACTTAAAACTAGGGATGATCACAAAAAACATAGAAAATTATATAAGGAAAAATAATTAGTTAAGTGAAAACATAAAAAAATAAAACAAATTTCAGACAAACACATTAACCTAAATGTAGTTTCCTTGGGACATATTTATTATATCACTCATAAATAAACCCTTACACTTGGAATAACTATTTGACCAAATTCCATATCGGGAGTAACAACTGCATTGGATAGCTATAATGGGGATCACCCTTCATATCTTGAGAAATAATTGGATCAACCCGCCATATATTGAGCTATAATGGGATGAATCAAACATAAATATGTCCAAAAAACATATCATGGTAATAATGTATCATGACATCAGGAGAAACCACTCATTCAATATATATATATATAATAATCTTTCTAAATTTTATTAAAGAGACTTTTAAAAGGATTTTAAAAACAAATTCCCTTACAAATTTAATTGGAGTGAGAATTAATAGAAGTGAATGTATATGAGTATTCACTATAAATACAAAAAATACAACATAATATAAAAAAATACATTACACAAAAAATCTTAATACCGCATAATGAATAATATAGAAGGTTAACCCTAGGATTTGAAATTGGGTTAACATTCCCTTACCTCGAGTATTTCCTACTTCAAACATATTTAAATCAAAATTATAAAGGTTTAAATAATTTTATTAATATCTTAAAAAACATATTAATTTTTATACACATTATAGGATCATTTCATAACATCATTTTACCCTTTAATTATTAGTATTTTGTTCTATCCATAGTCTCAGGTGCGTTCTTTACATGATTTCAATATACGATTTGTATTTGATTTTCCTTTCCTATGGAAATGATATTATAGATCTTGAATTAAAAGTTAATAATATGTTTAAATAATATTTAACGATTTCATAAATCATTTTGTTTATATTTTATTTGGATGAATCAATATAAAAAATATTTTTTGATATCTGTTTAGATCATTTTTGCAGTACTTTGATAATCACAAACTAGTATCATTATATAACAAAATATTACATATATATTTTAACAAAATAACATTAAAGAGGATATATAATATAAATTAAATTATTATTCAACCATTAAAATGGTTTTATAATCTTTTTTGAAGGTGTAATTTAAATTGTAGACACATAGTCCATGATTTTGGTAAATTGGCACATCATAGACGACGATTTTATTTTTAGAATAAGTGGAAGATGAGGGGAAAATGATGGTGAATAATTCCATAAAAATGATATGAATCTTGAATATATATCATACTATAGATTTATTTCCACCTCAATAAGGGGATGTGATGATATTATAAGAAAATAAAATAATTGAAATGAAAACACAAGAAAATGATAGAGAATTATTACCTCTGGACCTCTTCTCCTTGAGAACATACATAAGTCCTTTGGTTTTGGCCTTTTGGTGATACCATTAGAATTTTGAAATCGGTAAGACCCTTAGGAAGGAGATTTGGAAGAACATAGACCCTCTTCAATTCTTGAGAGGTGTGAGAGGAAGAGGGGAATGAGGGTGTTATTTATAGTTGAGGAGTGGATGGGTTTTACATTATTTTAATTATTAGTTTAATATTTTTATAAAGAATAAGAATATTATTGATTCATGTGACCCAAACTATTAATAAATTCATGTTTTTTGAACCAAGTGTTCTTACATCATCCTTTCATCACCCATGATGCAGTAAAATAAGTATTTATCATTATTATATTTTAATATTCATAAAAAATTCATGAAATTTTAAAAAATCCAAAAAATTAACCCTAAACTTTTTCAATGCGTAGATTTAAAAAATGAAATCCATTTTTAAAATATAATTTTTTTAACTATTATTAATTTATTTTTTAAATAAAGTCAATTTTTTTTTCAAAAATAACAATTTTAAAACTATAACTCATCTTTTAACACATTGAAAAATTATTGAAGATCTCATTATCTTATAACCATAAAAAATAAAATAATAATGTGATTTAATATTCATAAGGTTCATATTACTATTAAAATTACTATTCATAAGGATATGACACTACTCACCAAAAACAATTTGGTTTTATCAAACTCCAAATAACTTTCTGATCATAACTGTATATGACTGTTTTTTTTAATTCAAATCATAGAAGCATAAAAATTTTGTTTAATGTCTAGTTATAACTATCTACATAAAATAATGTTTCATGAATTTCAATTTAATTAAAATTCTTGTGTTGTAACTTTATCCCCACATTCTAGAAATTATGTCCTCAAATTTATATTTATATATTAAACTAGTTTGGGTACTTTTACATCATAGCATTTCCAGATTCCCATGTTACTTATTATACCATGTGGTTTATCCAGATAACCATTACCTAGTTGATTACCTTATTCCGCAATACATTATCTCCACGGTCAAGAATCTAAACGAGTCTCTCATCATATGTAAGGTTCTTATACAGCTGAACAACTTCTAGGCTCAAACATGAGATGAATATGGATCATAGTTTCTCAAAATTGAAAAATGAACAAAAATTTGTACCTATGATAAACTCATAGACAACACTACTTTGTAGGAAAATTGTAAAAAATTATATAGTATTTGATAAGTTTCAATGTACCATGGACTTAGCTACCCTTTCTTACCATAATTCATAACACTATTACATGGTGACATTCTAATAAAAACATGATCACCTACTTGAATAAAAATTATTTCCACCAAGTATCTGCATTACTTTCTTGTCTTCTATGAGTTTTCCTTATGTGTTGCTGGATCATATTCACCTTCTTAGCCACTTCATTTACTAATTTTGGTCCCATAAACTTTGTTTCCTGAATTTATTCCCAAAAATATTGAGTTCAACACCACTTCCAATATAATGCCTCAAAAGGTGCCATATGTATACTGGAATGAAAGCTCTTATTATACAAAAACTAAACTAATGAAATATAATGATCCAAATATCTATAGTTTTCTATTTAACAAGCTTGAATCATATCCTCCTATGTATGAATCCATCCTTCTATCTTCCCTTATGATTGAATATAAAAAGATATTCTGAAACTTAATTTTTTTCCCAATGACTTCTGAAGGTCATTACAAAAGATAGAAGTTAACCTAAGATCATAGTCAGATATAATTGAAAGAGGAACTCTATGTAAACAAAAAATATATTTTATTTATAGTCAAGAAATATGATCCAAATTCATGGTATCTAAAAAAGGAAGTAAATGAGAAGATTTAGTTTGTCGATCAACAATAACCCATATTTCACTTTCTCCTCAAGAAGTCTTTGGTAGTCCCACCACGAATTCCATAGATACATTTAAACATTTCCACTATAGTATTGTAAATATTTGAAGTGTCCCATTTGGTAACTATCTCTCTACATTAACTTGTTGACATGTCAAAAAATTCATGGTAAAATCAGAAATATCCTTTTTCATTCCATCCTACCAATAATATTCCCAAAGGTATGAGTACATCTTAGTACTACCATGATGAACTGAAACTAGATAACTATGAGCTCCAGACAAAAGTTATTACTTCAATTGGGAATCAAAAGTCACACATAGCCTTTATGAAAAACATAAAACACCGTCTTTATCAAGGTTAACTTCTAGAAACTTACCCATTATAACTAATCCTACTTTTTTCTGTAGCTCACATCTTTCCTTCTGTACTTTTTTAATTATGTTTGATAATGATGACTGCACTAAAACATGAAACAAAAAAATGTACTTCTATACCAACAACATCTAAAAAAATTCATCAAATCAATAATCAAGAGATCATGATTAAAAAGTATCATGGTTAATGATTCATGATGTATTTGACTCATGGAATCAACCAATTTTTTTTCTAGGATGGTGATTGATCATGCTATTATAATACTTTATCAGTTCAATCCATCATTTATAACTCATTTTTAATTCCATCTGGCACAATATATATACTTCTAAATTTCATGGTTAGTATATATTTGACATTCAACTCCATATAAATGATTCCTCCTAATTTTCAAAGAAAAAAACCATATATTTTAATTCCAAATCATGTGTTTGATAATTTAACTCGTGAGGTATTAGTTGTATTGAAGGATAAAAAATTTCCAAATCATTCTGCATCATAACACAACCATGAACCTTCATATAAGCATCATTGTAGATGAAAAACTCACCACCTTTAGAAGGTAGGGTCAAAAATGGAGCATTCACCAGTCATATTTTCATTTATATAAAAAACATCACAATATTTTGTCCGTATAAATTTAACTCATTTTTGAGTTAACATAATCAGGGCACTAGATAACATTCTAATTTTTTCAGAAAACCTTCAACAATAGCTTTCCAAACCAAGAAAACTAAAAATATGTTTTATTTTTTTGGGTGTTTTCCATTCATTAAAAACATCTATTTTAGCTAAATCAATAGATATTCCGTATTTTGAAAAAATGTGGCCAAGGAATTAATTTTTCTTAACCAAAATTTACACTTTGTGAAATTTGAATAGATTTTCTTTTCATTTAAGGTTTGAAAAACCACCATTTTTCATGCTTCCATTTACTTTTATAATATACCAAAATGTCATCAATAAACACAACCATAAAAATATCCATGATCTCATGAAATATTCTATTCATAAAATCAAACAAAATATCAGGTGAATTAGTTAATCCAAAAGGCATAACTACAAATTCATAAGGACCATATCTAGTATAGACGCAGTCTTCAAGACATCTATATGCTTTACTTTCTATTGATGGTACCTTGACCTTAGGTCAACCATAGAAAATTATTTTCCTCCCTATATCTAATCAAAAAAACTATGAATATGATGAAAATGATAGTTGTTTTTAATAGTAATGTAATTCAAGGACCTCTAATAAATTCAATGTATTATTCAAATATCATTATTTTTAACAAACAAGACAAGAGCACCCTATGGTGATGTTCTAGGTCAGATGAAGCCTTTATTTAATAATTCATGATACTATTTTTTTAACTCAAAAATTACATTTGAGAAATTTGATAAGGGGGTATAAAATTAGCATAGCATCATGAACTTAGTTAATAGTAAAATTGGTAGGATCTAAATGATGATGTAGATGCTCAACATACAAGAGGGGGTGAATTGTATAATTTAAAAATTACTTTGGAACATTTAAAGTTTGTTATAAACCTATCTATTATTTAACATTTTTAAACAAGGTAAATTCACTAAAAATCTTAATTCAACAAACTTTCATGATTCCAGAAATAGGATTCTAAGAAATATGGTTCCTGAAATATGGTTCCTAAAATAAAACTTAACAAAAGTTCACAATGTAAATATTCTACCTTAAAGCATATAGAATATCACTAATCAGAGTATATAAAAACAATGAAGTATAAGATAGTTATAATTTACTTATAATACAATATGCATCAGAAAAAAAAACATGAAACAATAATGAGTAACAAATATAAAATCTTTTAACCCAAAGATAAGGGTATCCAACAACCTTGAATAAAGGTCCCATGATTTATACTTTCAAGAAATTCTGTCTTACCCACACTAGGTGTAACATACCAAGTAATTAATTAATAATATATGTTCTTATCTATGTCTATTTATTAATAATATAGTGTTTTAGAGGCTTAAAATGAGAATAAATCCAATCTTCAGCATGGAATACACTAATATTGTTTTACTGCCTTTTGATGGAAAACCATTTTTTAAATCAAACTTTTGACAATTTTATAAGATATATTTGTTAAAATAAACTTATTATTTATTATTGGTACATTTAAATTTACTTTGGGTAAATTTTTGGTATTTTTCTGACAATGTTCATTTTTTAATGAATAGTGAAAAATACTGCATTTTACATCAAAACTGCTTTTTCATCTAATTTAATTATATGGTTAGATTATCTTTTTAATTGGTCTTAAATTTTAATTTGAATATATTTTTACCATTTAATCCAATGGGGGTCATTAGTATTAATTTCACATTGGAATTGGGCATAAACTAATGCCAAACTTTTCATAGATATTGTTTCAAAAAAAACCCCGCTATTTGTTTTGACAACGGGAATTATTTTTATATTAATTATTGAAATTTATGTGTTTGTAATTTGGTAAAATGGATTAAATATTTGGAATAATATGTTCCAAATTATGTAATCAAGACTCTTTTGTTTTTGGACATTATGAACAGTAATGACGGTAATTATCTTTAATTGTCTTGATTAATGAGTAATCGGGTAGTTAAGGATAATAAAATAATATCATAATAATAAAAAATGACACCAACATGTATCCTAATGCTACTGGTTGTCTCATGTCCGACCATGTGATGCCTTTTCCCAAACTTGGGGACCCCATGGAATCACTTTTGTGGGAAAGTGACTTGTTATCTTTTTATTTTTTTTAAAGAAAGTAAATATAACAAAGAATGTATCACCTGAGTAAAATATTTTTAATTTTGTCTACATAGATGATATTTTAGACTATAAATATTCATTGGAAAACTAAAAAGCTTTCCTACATCATAGTATTTTTTCATAATTTTTAGACATTCAATAAATTAAATTATTTATGACATCATGATGATGCAGCGATTACCTCGTTATTTAACGATTTAAATAAAATAAAAAGATAATGTAAAATCTAAGACCTACACTAGACAAAAACCTATTTGATGAGTATATTTTGAAACCTTATCACCTTATCCTTGAATTATATCAATGTGGGATCTTTTAAATCTGAAACTCATTTTCAAATAAAGTAACATTTCTTTACTTTCCAAGAGTGCCCCTCTTATCCTCTTATAAAAGGCCCTCACCTCTACCTCTTTACCCACACTTGCAAAGCCTTTGGCTCAGCCAAACCCTGCCCATTATGTCTCTCCACATCCCTCTCTTATTCCTTGAAGCCTCACTTTGGGCAGAAGTCTTCCCAAGGAAGCCTTTGAGTTCAAATCAAATGGGGTTACCCGTTTTTAAGGTAATGTCTTCACTTGTGTTCTTTTGTTTTATTTTGCTTATATCACCCCCTAAACTCTTTTTATTCATTTCTTTTGTAACAACACCAGTATCTTCAATATACTAGGTTGTTTTTATAAGAATTATTCGAGCTACACTTACACACACCTACATCTAATGGTTAAAGAACATACTGTTTCCGTGGTTGGTGAATTTCTGCCTCACGAAACGATGATTGTTCAATATTCTTCTAACACCTTAAAAGGTGGCCATTAAGATGAAACTATATTTATAAATGATATATAATATCTTTATTTTTTCATTAAGCTTCTGTATTTTTCATTTTTTTCATACCTTTATGGTTTCCATTATGGTTAAACGCGATATTTTCATTTTAGGAAGTGCGGACTACCGCCCCCTCAAAGTGATTTGATTCGTTAATACCATATGTGGGACATATAAAGGACAGAGTTATGATATTATATATGATATTATAATGGAATTATAATATACCATTATATCATTATGATTCCATTCCATAAAATACGAAATAGATATGAAAGTAGCGTTCATGCGTGCGTACAGCTTACCGTCTCCATGAATGGTGCATTTCATTTCTTACCTCTAAATGATTATGTAATATTATAAATGCATGTATATACTAGATATATATTAAATATATGGCATATAAATCATGAATATCATTCTTGAGATAATGGATATTTGACTACGTGAACAATTTGTAAATATAAGAAGTTCACTTCTGACTCAAGTACCAAATATCAACAAAACGACCATTATTAACTTAAATGACTACATAATGTTCATAACATGGTAATAAGTGATATAAAAGGAATAATTAACTTGAAAAAGGTTCTTAAGAAAGTATAAATTAACTCAAGTTTATTATTCAGGACATTAAAGAATGATCGATTCAAGTCAGACCCGAGGTAAGGGAACTTCTTAACCTAATTTTCGTTCTTTGGGTTAATCTACTACTTTCAAATTATGTCATGATATTATTATGTCCTATCTTGTATTTATACTTTATTTATGTGTTCATATAGTGAATACACATAATAGATCTATTTTATTTAAAAAACGATCTTTGTATGGGACTTCGTCTCAATCTCCTTTCATTGAGGCATATTTTATTTTATACACAACCTTCTTTTATACGGTGTATAAACCCCTTTGACTTTTACATTTATCCAAAAGGAATATTTTTTATACGAAGTGTTTTACAAAACATCAAAAGGGAATGTTTTTGTTGTACGTATGAGGCGAAAATGACTTCTCTGCCACCATGACCATTATTTGAGTTTCGGCTTCCTCTACAAGCCATGCCTTTTTTTTAAAGAAAAATAAATACCATGTTTTACTTTTCTTTTATTTTGGTATTGAAAATGGTTTTCATAATGTTTTTATATCAATGTGTTGTATTGATATCTTGTGATTGAAAGGTGGAAATGTTATGTTTCCTTTATGCATGTTTTATGTGATACGATTATGTTTTGGTTCTTGGGCATTATTATAAAGAAGGGTGGTTCCGTGATAAAATAAGGGTGGGTGAGCCCAATATAGCTCTCTAATGCATTGGGTAATGCGAAGGAGTGAAACGTTAAGGTTTCTATGAAGAGATTTAGGGAATATACTGTGATGGGTATTCCAAACGTAACCAAGATGGTTACTCCCTATGTAAGAATGTTATGAATGCCTCAAGTTACCTTTATATCTTATGATTTCTATGATTTATTCATGATTTGATGAGGTATGTTAAAGTTCTTATGTTTTATGGGTAATGTATGATTTCATTATTATGTATATATGAACTCATGTTTCCTTTCCATATTTTTTATAACCCATGCTGATCTTTTTATGCTCATCCCAAGTTTTTGAAATGTTTTTCACAGGTCAAGGGAATGGTACATGATTTGATGATAATGTCAAGGAAGTGTCAAGAAATAATCCATGTTTTATTTCAAATATGTTTCCGTTGATGGGAAAAATGAATACTATCTTTTAGGTATCCACTTTGTTTAAATGTGGAATGTAATGCAAGTTTTATAATCTAATTCTCTAAAACTCTAAACCTGAAAAGATCCTCAATGTGTAATCTTGTAATAACTCAAGATTAAGTAAGGTATAAGGTTGGGGCCTTATACTAGGGTAAGCCCTCGATATGAAGATTGGAGTCTGTCTTGCTTTCCCCACAGGCCCTAAACTTCAAGATAGTTGACACCTCTGTCTTCCTATCCCTGGAAGCCCTCGAACATCAAGGTAGTCGGCACCTCTATCTTCCTATCCTCAGAAACCCTCGAATGTAATCAGCAACATTTGTAGTTGCACGAAGAAATTCTGAACAAGATGTTTAGTACTCACTCAACATGAGAGTCTATCCCTTGAAATCACATCACAGCATGTAATCTATAGAGTTCTAGAACTGTTCATCAAAGTTGTTCAAAAGTCTTGAGCTCTTTCAAATTAGATCCTATTTATAGGCACATCTCCAATGGTAGGCTCCTCCTCCAATGGTCATATTTTTCCTTGAATCTCGGAGAGACCTGTACACATGCCACTCAAACAATGGTTAGTTAGAAACTGAATGTATGACATCATTTCATAATTATATCAAGGATAGATAAAATATGGTTTTCAGGATAAAACCAATATTCAAAGTCTATGAAAAAATAACATTCAAAGTCTAAGAAGAAAACCAATTAGTGTTTATATTACAGGATATTCATATTGTATTTATCAGGAAGTTCGTAGTGAGAATTCATAGGAATTCATAAACTGAATTTGGAGTTTGAATTCATAAGATTTTGTAACTTGAATTAGGAGTATGAATTCATAAGAATCCGTTACCTTAATTTGGAGTCTGAATTCATAAGAATTCGTAACTAGAATTCAGTGTCTGAATGAATAAGAATTTGTTACCTGAATTCGGAGTTTGAGTTCATAAGAGTTCGGAGTCTGAACTCAAAAAGTTCGAAGACTGAATTTAGAGAACTCGGGGTGAGAAATCAGATGAGTTCGAAGTCTGAATTCAGCGAACTCAGAGTTAGAACATAGAAGAGTTCGGAGTCTGAATTCAAAGAACTCAGAGTCAGAACTCAGAAGAGTTCAGAGTCTTAATTCAGAGAACTTGGTTTCAAAACTCAGAAGTGTTTGTAACCAGAATTCAGAGAATTCAGATCCAAAAACAGAATGCTTCATATCTAAGTAATTATAGGATTTTGAGGTTTTGGATACAAATTGAATTTTATATTTAGAAAATTATGACATGAACAATGAAAACATGGTAAGGATAAATTTTCCTTGGGGCAGGAAAATTTTCCTTATTAAAGAAAAACTAGGTAAGGAGGAAATTTTCATGAGGAAGGAAAATTTCTTTAAGGACAGAAGATTTCCCTAATCATATAAAATACATTTCTCCTTAAGATAAGGTGTTTCTTATTTTTAAAACATAAATAAATGGTAAAGTCATAAAGAAACCTTATTGACTCAAGAATCTCCCTAAACATGAAAGAATGAAAAATTCATAAGGAAACCTTATTGACTCAACAATATCCCTTTTTTGGAAAGCCCAAACATCTTTACGAAAATAAATATAAAGACTTATAAAAAAAATTCCTAGAATTTGAAAATAAAACATATCTCTCTTATCACATGGGAAATGATGAATACGGGTAACTCCCCTTTAGGATTTGGAACACTAAGGATCGTATTCTAGATTTATGAAATGAGATTTTTCATTATCTTGAATATAGAAATATTTATAATGAAAACAACCCCTTAGATAAACTACCCCTTACTTGGGGACATTTTTTATTTTCTTAATATTCTTTTTCATTTATCCCCCTTTGTGATTTTCAAAAAGAATACAGGGAATGGAAAAGAAACTGTAGTACCTAAAAAAATTAGTACAACACATCTAAAAGACATGCAAACAAACATTTCATTATGATAGGAAAGACTTTGTACAATAAGTAAAATACAACAAAAGATCAGATTTAACCAAAGTTATCCTTCCTTTTCCTTCAGCATAAAATTTTCTAATATAGTCTTCTGCTTCTTGAGCTCCTTATGATCTTTCTCTTCTATCTTAAGAATCTGATCCTGATCCTCAACATTTTTCTCTAAAGATTTAATCTTATCTTCTTGAATCTTAAGATCCTCTGCCTGAGCCTTCAGGACTTCTTCCTTCTTGACAAGATTTTCTTCTATTTCATCTGGAGATCATTTTCTTTCTTCCAACTCTGAGAAACTGAATATAATTTTCCATTCCGATCATTTACTTATTGCTTATGAGAAGTTTTTTGAAGAGTTATCTTTTCCTCAAATGTATTAGAAATATCCTTGATCTTACCTTCTTCTGTGTCAAAAGAATATTTGACATTATCTTGAAATTCATCAAGATTCTGAAAATCTTGAACATTTTTCTTTGACCAAATGGTCATATTTTTACAATATCTCTTATGATATTCGTATCCAAAAAGAAAATATTTGAAGTCAGCCTATAGCTTTACACATTTATCCATCACCATGGATACTGAATCCTATTTTGGGTTCAAGGTGTGTTGAAGCATATGAAATCTGGAATCTATGCTTGGAAATATCGAAATGGTCCCAACAAGGTTATTCAACAACTGAAAAATGAAATGATTTCCAAGAGATGATGATTCTGATTCGGAAACATTTCTTGTTGAGGGTTATTTCTCTATCTCAGTAAGTTTCTTCATTGAACATCCAAAAACTTCCTTCTTCTTCACAACAACTTTACTACGTGTATCAATAACCACCTGTTTTCCCTTATCAATTCTCAGAATAGCCTCCTCATTTGAATAATTGTGTTCACTATCAGATAGCTGAACAATCTTGTCTTCATGTACCTCTTATTTCTCATCTCGTGCCTCAACATCCTCTAGTTAAATAAAGTCTGGATTAGATCTTTCTTCCTCATATATCTTATTCACTTCATCTTCTCCCTTCTCATCTTCTTCTCTATAATCTTTCCAATGAGTAGGGATCTTTAAAGACTCTTCTTTAGAAGTTTGTAATGAAAGCTTCTCGGATGGGATTTCTTTCTCATGAAAATCTTCTTCTTGATTAATCAACTCTACGGTGTCATCACTACTTTCATCATCTTGTTTTTATTCTACTACCTTCTCTTGTACTTTTTCCAGAGTTGCATACTTCATACCAGGGGTCTCTGGTAAACCATCTACCAAGAAAGGTTTTGGAACCGGTATATTTTCAGATGATACCTCTCCAACCATAAAAAGAGATTGTACAATCTCTACTTCATACATCTTATTCTTTTGTTTCTTTTCTTTTTCTTGTTTCTCAAGCTCATCAGATGTATTTTCTTTAAAATCTTTTTCTTTAGCATGATCCAAACCAAAACATGTCTCCCCTGCTTTATTCTACTCATTTTCTTCCCTCCATTTTGAAAATACCTCATTTGGATATGATTTTACCTTCATAAGTTTTGGAGGTGCAAATTGTATTTCTTTAGCCACATGAGATTCTATATTTTCGTCCACTTCCTTCACATTCATCTTCTTTCAAACTTTTTTCAAAGGTCCAGCCACTTGTTTTTTCTTTGGAATGCCTTCAGCTTCTCCCTCTAGTAAGTCATAAAATTCTCTAGAGACTGTGGAAAAACCAATGTTCATCCTCTTCAGAGTATCATCACTGACTAACATTAATTTCCAATTCCTTTTCTTCGAGCTGCAAGGAATTTTAAAAGATTTTATGCACCAAACAATTAATTTGGTGAGAATGTTTGGATACATGATTTTCTAAGCCTTCATGTTTCCATTCATAATGATCTGAATCTTAATGAGAATATGCTTAACCAGATTGATCATTCATTGGTTCACCAATAAGTCTAATATATACTTGTAACTTTTATTCTATGTGTCCTTGTTTCCTTTTCTCAGAATGATGAATCATTGACCCCATAATTCGATAATATGATGATTTGTACACAATTGATCTATATTCAGTGTCTTTACATTAGAGAGTCCAAGACATTCCATATCGTTCTCCTTATCAAAACATCCTTTGACATCTGAAAACTTATTAGAAGAGAATTATACTTCCCCTTCGTATAGAATACCAACCAAACTGGCTACCTTAGTATATCAAAGTGCATAAGTTATTAAATAGCTCTTGAAGGAAAACTTCTCTCTGCCTTCTTCTTTAAAGAAACTGATTGATTTATAAAACTCAACTAGAAAATCCAGATACACCAAATCTTGAGCACCTGCCTTTGATACAGAAACACAATCCCATCCATTCGACTTAATGTTCTTTGAGATTAAAGAATCATACTTGTTGAATAATTCTGAATGCACCAACCTTTCTCTATAGAGATTACACTCTAATATAGGCTTAATAGTAGACATATCTTTCTGATAGGATTCTTTTACAGACATTTGGAATTGAGAAACAATTGAAAATCCTGAATGAGCTTATGTAGAGGGAGAGAACTTTATCACGTGAGAGCTTGAGATTAGATGTGGATCAATCATCGGGAGGTCCTTTATATAGGCGTTGGATGCAACAGTTCATCTTCCAAACTCAATACAATGTTTGAATATCATTATAATAAGATCTGACAATTGATATGACAGTCGTAAGGAAATCTTGGATCTGATCTTTTGATGTTTCAAAGAAATACAATCGGAATTTTCAGAAAAGAGAATACGAATGTTTAAAAAATGAAGTAAAATACCAACAAGTAAAATATGATTACGAAATATTAGGAAGGGAAACATACCTTTCGGATTTCTAGGAAGATTATTCTTATTGAGAAAAAAAATTCTCTTGAAGAACATTTGATTTTTAATATGTAATTACGATAAACGAAAAACTCCATTACAAAAATATTTTAATAAAAACATCATTGCAAAAATTTGAAAAACATCTTTACGAATATTTTAAAAATATTCATTATGAAAATTTTAAAAAATCTTCATTATGAAAATTTTGAAAATCTTCATTATGAAAATTTTAAAAATCTTCATTAGAAAAATTTTAAAATTCATCATTATGAAAAATTTTGAAAAAAATCTGACTATGAAAATTTTCATTGTGAAGGATTTGAGAGAAATTCTAACTATGAAAATTTTCATTATGAATGATTTTAAAATATGACTATGAATATTTTCATTACAAAAGATTTAGAAAATATGACTACAAAAATTTTTATTATGAAAGATTTAGAAAATATAACTAATAAAAAAATGTATTATCCCAATTAAAATGAGTTTATTATTGTAAAGAGATTTGTTTTAACAGAAAGCTAAAAAGGAAGATTACCTTATGGTTATCATTTCTAACATCTGTTTATTTTATTCAAATCTATCGGAGGGTAATGATTTTGTAAAAATATCAGCAAGTTGATCTTGTGTTCTGATAAATTGAAGAATGATATCCCCTTTTTATGTGTGATATACAAGAAATTGATGCCTAATATCTATGTGTTTTTCATGAGAGTGATATGTAGGGTTTTTACTAAGGGAAATGGAACTAGTGTTATCACTCAAAATTTGCGTTTTTGTAAAACTCATACCAAAGTCTGTGAGTGTGGGTTGCATCCACAACACTTGAGCACAACAACTTCCAGCTGCTACATATTCAGCTTCAGCAGTGGAAAGTGCTACGGAGTGTTGTTTTCTGCATGAGCAAGACACTAATGAATCTCCTAAGTAATGAAAAGTTCTGGATGTACTTTTACTATAAATTATATATCCACCAAAGTCAGCATCTAAAAAACTTTTCAAAATAAAATAATTTCTAGAAGAATAAAAGAGTCTTAAATCCATGGTTCCCTTTACATAGTGAAAAATTATTTTCAATTACATTAAATAAGATTCCATGGGATTGGATTGATATGTATCACATAATAATTCTGAAATCATGAATGTCTGGAAAACTAGCTATCAAGTATAGTAGACTTCTTATCATACCTCTAAAAGATGTTTGATCCACTGGTTTCCAAGCTTCATCAAGATCAGGTGAATTTGAGGTACCAATGGGAGTACTAATACTCTTACTATTGTCATATCCATAATTTTTAAGAAGATCTTTAATATACTTATATTGGTATATATAGGTTCATTATGGTTTTTAAGAAATTGTAAAACCAATGAAAAATGTTAACTCACCCATCATACTCATTTCAAACTCAGATTTCATTAGATTCGCAAATGAATTGATTAAAGATTGCAAAGTTGAACCAAATATAATGTCATCAACATAAATTTTAAAAATAAAAACATTTTTCATATCTTTCTTTATAAAAATGGTTGGATCTACATTTCCCTTAACATAATTATTTTTACACAAAAATATTTTAAGTCTATAATACCAGGCTCTAGGAACTTGTTTAAAGCCATAAAAAGTTGGGAATGTTTAAAAACATGATTAGGATGTTTTTTATCTTCAAAACCAAGAGGATGTTTAAGAAAAACTTCCTCTTGGACATAATCATTAAAGAATTCACATTTCAAACCCATTTGAAAAATTTTGAAATTTATGAATACTGTAAAGGCAAGTATGATACTAAGATATTCAAGTCTTTCAACTACAGCATAGGTTTCTTCATAATCTATTCCTTCTTGTTGATTGTCTTCATTATCAACTAATCTATCTTTATATCATACTATGACTCCATTTTCATCACATTTATTTCTGAAGACCAATTTTACTCCAATAGAAGTTGGTTGCGCCCAAATTTACCCTACTGGTAAAAGCGGTCGATGTAGTACATGTAGGGGTCGAATCCACAGGGACCGAAGAAGAAACCTTGAGACACTTTGATTAGATGCGGGATTGGCTATGAAGTGGCCAACTATGGTGTTGATTGATTTGAATAAATATTTATTTAAATTAAAGAACAAAACCAATAAAATTACTTTAATTAAAAAAAATAATTATGGTGATTTGATCCTAGGTTGTCTCTTGGGCTTTATTGAATGTATTTGTTTTTCATTTGATTTTCTGTTCATCGGTTCAAGAGGTATCCATTAAATGAAATAATTCCTCAATATAATTCTCAAATTTAATCCATACTCAATTTCAAGGATAATAACCAATTCACTTAGAGGATCAGTTAAATGAGCACTCTGAGGAATTGGATAGTACTAGCACTTAAAATGTGTCGTCGTTAAAGTCGGTGAAGACAAAGAAGAAGATAAATCAAATAAAGGAACTCTTAAAATAATGAACAAGTTTAAGAATTTAAGAAAATCAAATAAAATTCAATCTAGCCCATGAAACTACCTAGGATCAACCCATATAATTTTAGCCCTCCATTTATGTTATTCTATCAATGGAAGCAGGTAGTTGACTTATGGGGGTGGAATTGAAGAAAAAGAAAATTATTAAAAGAACGAACACTCCACCGTTGTGTGATTGAAATCACAAGTGATGGTGTGAATAATTTCACACCATGATTCAACGGTATCAACGTGTGAAGAAAAAGAAAATAAAAAATTAAGAAGAATAAATTTTATTAAAATACTGAACGTGAATGAAAAACATACATTAGAGAAATTGACGACGTCATTACAAAATGAAAGCGGGAAATTACAATTGAAAGAAAAACTTGGATTCAAAGAAAAATGTTAGATGATTATTCCATTAACCACCAGATCCTTATATAGGCATATTAGGAGCCTTATTTCCACCCCCAACAATAAATTCACCCCCCAACAATTAAGAGAGTCAAAAGGAGGGTGAAGAATCAAAAGGAAATTAACGTTACAAAGTTGACCACAAAACCAGCCAGATTCATCCTCCATTTTTACGTGTGCGTTTGACACTTCATATGGACGAATCCGAAGGTGTCATAAATATAAAATATCTTTTTCCATGTGTCTTCTATAAGATCCCAAAATTTCATGAAATTTTGCTTAGCCGTTTGGATGTTATGGTCGAAATGGTGGGACAGATTTCTGTGCATTAATGTCAGGTCCACTATTTAAATCTCAACTTCAGATCTCTTTATCATCATGAAAAAATCAGAATTAGCTCTGGCCACAGTTGAATAAAATGATCCTCATATTTTTATCTTTCTACTGTATAACTTTTAGCTTCATTGGGATTGCTTTCTGGTCCCCACATTTGTTTGATGGGCCTTAGGCCCATTATGCTTTTTCCAGCAAGTTTCTGCCTTCAGGCGCAAAATTATCCCTCTTCCTTTGGGATTAATCCATCGTACCTAAAAGATAAAATGTTCCAAAAAAAGTGATCAATCATATCCCAAAATTTCAAATTCAGAAAATTAATATAATGTTGTCAACAAACAAATGAATGATTGGGCCCAAATTTAAATTTTAAACATGAATTTCTTTTTGATGAGAAATGAAGTTCTATTTATGTAATGCACTAAAAACAATGTTTATGGACTTTGGAAAAATGAATATAAAGATATTAACAATTAATATTAGCCACTTTCAGTGACTAATCACACCCCCCAACTTGAGTTTTTCTAGTCCCGAGCAAAATAAATTACAAATATGAAATTCAAATCCCCTTTTCCAAAAACATTTTAATACACATTGATCACCCAAATATCTAATACCAAAAAAAATTATGAAAAACCATCAAAATCATTTAAAACAAGCTAGGTCTATAAGCATATCCCAAGCCCAAGCCCATTCCTTTGTTCAAATTCATCGCCACATTTCATCCAATTCCAATTAAGCATGATAAAGTGTTGTGCATCATAAAAGATATGGGGCCCATTTTATTGTTCAAGGGGAAAAATGGAAGCACTAGGTGGGAATAACATTAAACCTTAAGATGAGTATCCTTTTTTTATTTTTATTTTTGATTTTTTTAACCACAATAGATATGAAAAGACTAACTCTGGGCAAGACAACTATGGAGTCACGATCCCCAAGTGTCGGACGCCACACATATTGTCAATTTCATGCTCTACAATAGAGATATAAATCCTAAATCTGGGCAAGACAACTATGGAGTCACGATCCCCAAGTGTCGGACGCCACGTATTTGGACAAAACATTGCTCTATGTGGTCATTTTTTTTGTTTTTTTTTGTTTTTGTTTTTGTTTTTGGATACTCAAATTAAACTAAAAGTGATCCCAGAACCCTATGCTATAATGAAAGGGACCCAAGAACTCAAATTTACACCCATGATCCAGTAGACGTTCATTGTGGCATTTTTATTAAGAGGATGAAAATGTAAACATTGAAAAATCACATCAGACAACCACACTTTCCAAAAACTATGCTCATGAAATTAAACTTGCATTAAAATCAGAATCAGGGCATGCAAAATTTATTTGATATCCAATTTTAGAGTTTTCAATGTGTGTTATCATGTTCAAGGTGAATGGATTTTTTTCTTTTCATGCATGTTCTTATTGAAAAAAAATCATTTTTTATCCCCCCCCAACTTAGAATAACATTGTCCCCAGTGTTTAAAGAAAATAAAAGTTAGAAGGGGTTAGGAGAGGAGTTGAAAGAAGAAATTTAAAATGAAAATCATGGAATGAAGTCACCTGGTGGTTAATGATGATAGCGCATGCCATATTCTCCCTTCAATCCTAAATTTGAGTCTCAGTGGCTTGGATAGTGGTGAATAGATTTTCCTTATGACTTACGACATGCCCTTTTATTTTTAAAACATAAAAATAAAACAAAAAAATAAACTGATGATACATTGTCTTCTTTTTAGATTTCTGGGTAAGGTATTACTCAGAGATCACGCCACGTGACACGGATGAATATGGCGCTCCCCTTTCATACCCATCTTTACTCATAAAAGAAGAACAGTTCAACAGTCTATGGTAATTTATTATATGAAAAATAAAATGATTTAAAATGATTAGAAACATGAAAACCATGGGTTGCCTCCCATGCAGTGCTTTTGTTTAACGTCGTTAGCTCGACTTGAACCCCCCAACTTATCCAATTCCAACTTTCAAAATTTTAATGAACCCATCTTTCTCCATCTCAACAAGATTTAGATTATGTCTTTTTTTATAATTTTTTCCATGTGAAATTCCATGCTTAACAATGAGTGTGAAAGTCCAAGGAATTTCAGTAATGGTTGATTGAGTTTCATTTGGAGTATTTCCTATGATTTCAAGGTTCATTCCTACTTTGTGAGATTCTTGATGAAAATGGATGATAATTGAATGGTATAGGTTTTCATAAATAGAGATATTTTTTAGTGGGGAAGGAAGTATTATAATGTTGAGTTCAGTTTCATTGAATTTTCCCAAAGATGAATGGAAATTTGAATCCAAATTTGTTTCTTTTACAAAAAAATTTGAAAGAATTTGTTCCTTTTGAAAATATGATTCATCCATAAAATTTTCCATTTTAATTTCATGAGTGGGTATGGACTCACTATTCGTTATATCTCCCAATGGTTCAATGATCGGTGATTCTAAAAAAATGTTATTGGATCAATATTCTGAACACTCAATCCATGAAGACAAATTTTCCCCTTGTGAATCCAAAAAATTCATTTCCTCCTGATTTAAGAACCCATCAACAATTACTTGATTATCTTCAACTATCCCAAATTCAATGGTTGGTTCTTCAATAAATTCATGTGAGGTTTGTGGGAGACAATATTTTTTGTATTAGTGATGAGGAAGAAACAACCTGAGTGGGAATGGGTTCCACAACCATTTCAATGCTTTGTAGTTCTACTCTTAAAGATGAAACCTCTGAATTCATTTTATCCATTTTTTCACACATATGTTCAAGAATTGTTTTCAGAATTAGGATTGATAGATGTTTGTACTTCATGAACTTCATTATGTTTGATCTCTTCAATCATCCTCGAGAGGTATGGAAATTGATCCTTTAAACAATCAGCATCCCATTGATTGTAGATCTCATCTGGTGTGGTGTATTCAATCATGGTTTGGTCAATGAAATTTTCTATATGATTTGATTCAAAATATTGATTTTCCAATTGATTATACCCTTGGTATATTAATGGGTGTTGTTGAAGATAATCCATTGGAGTTGATTGAAAGTTGTTTTTGGGATTCATTGGACACGCAGAAAAAGAAAGGGGAATAGAGAAGATAAATTAGGATGAGAATAGAGAATTTGGGGTGAGAAAAGAAGATGAGTGTCTAAGGTACTTACTTGGGTCCCCGGCAACGGCGCCAAAATTTGGTTGCGCCCAAATTTACCCTACTGGTAAAAGCGATCGATGTAGTACATGTAGGGGTCAAGTCCACAGGGACTGAAGAAGTAACCTTGAGACGCTATGATTTGGTGAAGGATGGGCTATGAAGTAGCCGACTTTGGTTTTGATTTTGGATGGTTTTAAAGAACACTAAGAAAACTAAGTGAATTCAATTCAAAGAAAATGGGTTGATCTTAGGATTATGCTCGGGGTGGATTGAATGAATTTTACTTCTTTAGATAATTTTTGTTTTATTAATTTTTGATGAATCCATTCTTCAAAAATAACTCTACCTTCATCATTTTCTGGTTTGGTGCTTACTAAACACAATTACTAATACCCTATACACTTATAGAACTAAATTCATGATCTCTCTGAGGTATATGGTCATTTAGTAATTGAATTTAGTTTGCTCAAACACAGTAAAGATGAAGAGTATAAATAACTGAAGAATGGATGTCTTAAATTAATTATCCAATTAACAATAATTCGTTCATAAAATAACATTCAACCCAGACTTTGCATCCTCCTAAGATCAACCCATTAAAGGGTTATCCCTCCATTGATGTTATACTCTCAATGGTTGGCGGAATATGGATAACAAGAATTGGATTGAAGAAATTAAAACTGCGGAAATAACGAGCACTCCTCCGTGTGTGTGAATGAAATTCCCACCTATGTGTGAACTAATTCACAAAAACACAGATATATCACTGTGATTTGTGATAATAAAGTTTTAATAAATGAAATGGAAAATATAGAAGAGAAATAATTTTATTAATAACATAAGGATACAAAAAAAGAAACTTACATGGAAATGGAAAACATTACAAAGGAAATTTGGAAGCATAACCTTACAATGAAACAAACAACAAAAGATGATAAGAAAAATATCCACCCCTATTCCCTTCACCACTAGCTCATTATATAGGAATATTAGGAGCCTTATTTCCACCCCCAACAATAAATTCACCCCCCAACAGTTAATAGAGTCAAAAGGAGGGTGAAGAATCAAAAGGAAATTAACGTTACAAAGTTGACCACAAAACCAGCCAGATTCATCCTCCATTTTGACGTGTGCGTTTGACACTTCATACGGCCGAATCTGAAGGTTTCATAAATAGAACATATCTTCTTACATGTGTATTCTAGAAGATCTCAATATTTCAGGAAATTTGGCTCCTCCGTTTGGAAGTTATGGTCGAAATGGTGGAACGGATTTCTGTGCATTAATGTTGGGTCCACCATTTGAATCTCAACTTCAGATCCATTTATCATCATGAAAACATAAGAATTAGATCTAGTCACAATTGAATAAAATGATCCTAATATTTTTATCTTTCTACTGTATAAATTTTAGCTTCATTGGGATTGCTTTCTGGGCCCCACATTTGTTTGATGGGCCTTAGGCCCATTATGCTTTTTCCAGCAAGTTTCTGCCTTCATGCGAAAAATTATCCATCTTCCTTTGGGATTCATCCATAGGACCTAAAAGATAAAATGTTCCAAACAAAGTGATCAATCATATCCCAAAATTTCAAATTCAGAAAATTAATATAAATTTTTCAACAAACAAATGAATTATTGGGCCCAAATTCAAATTTTAAACATGAATTGCATTTTTGATGAGAAATGAAGTTCTATTTATGTAATGCACTAAAAACAATGTTTATGGACTTTGGAACAATGAATATAAATATATTAACAATTAATATTATCCACTTTTAGTGACTAATCAGAAGTTGTTTCCTTAGGTATTTCAACCATGGTCCAAGCATTATTCCTTTCAAATTCATTTATCTATTCTTGTATGGCTTTGATCCAATCATCATGACCTAAAGCTTCATCAGTGATTTTTTGTTCTAATTGGGAAATAAATGCTAGATGTTCTAACTCATTTATTAAGGAACTTCAAGTCCTTACAGGTTGATTTACATCACTAATGATACTATAATTGGGATTATTCTTTAGGAACAACTGATATGGGTTTTGTAAAACATGTTCATCAATATAGGGTAGAAAATATTCTAGGGTAAATGGATTGAAAACATTTTCTTGAAAATTTTCCTTATTGGAAGGATCTTCTATCATGGGTTGAAAATATGTTTTTGAAAACACATTTGAGGATGTAAGTTGGGGTTGTTTGAAAACAAAAGGATCAGTTTCATCAAATGTGACATGTATTGTTTCTTCAATAGTACAAGTGTTTTTATTGAAGACTCTATAAGCCTTAGAAGTTGTGGAGTAGCCTAAGAAAATTCCTTCATCAGATTTTGGTGAGAATTTGTGTAGATTATCTTTAGTATTCAGAATGAATACTTTTCAACCAAAAACCATGAAGTAGGAAAGTCTAGGTTTTCTAAACTTCCATAGCTCATAAAGAGTTTTATTAAGAAAAGTTCTAATCAAGACTCGATTTATAGTATAACAAGCAGTAATTACAGCTTCATAACAAAAATATTTGGCTATAAAATATTCACTCAACATGGTTCTTTTTGTCCATTGAAGAATTATATTTCTTCTTTCAACAACACCATTCTATTGAGGAGTTCTTGGTGCTGAGAAATTGCGTGTAATAGAATTTCTACTACAAAAAATTTCGAAATCAGAATTTTGAAATTCTCTTCCATGATCACTATGAATAGTTTTCAATTGAAGGTTTTTCTCAATTTTAAATTCGGCTCTAAAAATTTTTAAATAAGAGAATGATTCAGACTTCTTTGCTATAAAATAGACCCACATAAATCTAGTGTAATCATCAACTAGGACAAACACATAATATTTTCCAACAATGATTCCAATTTGTGTTGTCCAAAAAAGGTCCATATGCACTAAATGTATTGCTTCTATACTTGAGACTTCACCAACTTATTTAGAGCTTTATTTATGTTTCTTGCCCTATTGATAAGGCTCATAAACCATAGAATAAGAAAATCTAAGCTCTGTTAAATCCTTAACAAGTCTTTTTGTAGAATGTTTATATAAGTTCTTAAGGTTACAGTGACCTAACCTTATATGTCATAACCAAGAACGATCTTCTATTGCACTAAGGAAAGGTAGGTATTGGCTCCTAAGGTATTCTATGTTTAGTGTGTAAACATTCTCTTGCCTGTGGGCAGAAAGAATAAAAATTTCCTTCAAATTGTGTACTAATAAGTTTTCATTCTAAAAATTCACAAGGTAACCTTCATCACATAATTGACTTATGATAATGAGGTTGTGCTTAATACCCTTAACAAAAAAAATATTTGAAATCAACGTTTTACCAAGAAGAACAATGTTACCTATACCAAAAATTTTCCCTTGGGAATTATCTACAAAAGTTACTTTTCATCATTTCGTCTTGATAATATTTTCAAAGATGTTTTTATTACCAGTCATATTCCGAGAACATCCACTATCTGTGTACCATGTATTCCTGTTGGTACTTTCTCTATTTTTCTGAAAATAATGAAGTTAGATTTTCGGAATTCAAACTTTCTTGGATCTGGGAATTTCAGAAATCAAGAGCTTGGGTATACACATTTTCTTAGAAAAATAGGCTTTATGGAATCCTAAAGATTTTGTTTTGTTTAAGGACCAATTTTTGGCCCAATTCCCACCACACTAACACTTAGTATAGAATGGATCACTTTGAGGAGAAAAATAATTGTTATGAAAAATCAGTTTAGAACTAGTATACCCAAAACCTGAATTATTCCTAAGAGGTCAGATTTGTGAATACATCTTATCAAAATTTTCCTTACATAAAGTAAAATTAGAAAAACACTTCCTCATGGAAAAAATTTCGGATTTTAGTTTAATAACTAAGTTCTTATCCTCAAAAACATTTGTACTAGAGTTAGGCTCAAAAATGTTTTTCTTGGAAATTACCATTTCTAAACCCTTGAAATATTTATCCTAATCAGAATTTACTTCCTCATGTTTCTTAGAAAGGTTTTTCAAAGAATCATTTTTATTATCAAGATCTTCAAAAAGATCTGAAATTTCTTTTATCAGAATAGATTCTATTGAATTTAATTTTTCAAGTTTCTTTGAAACTTTACAGTTTCTTATCTCATGTAACTTATAAAATCATGAAACCTCCTCATAGGAAGGAAAATAATTTTCATTATCTGATGAAGAAGATTCTTCATCTGATGAAAAATCTCTATCAAGAAAATATTCACTTAAAGACATATTTTTCAAGGATTCAATAGTTCATACCTTATCTATAAGACAATGATTTTGAAATAGAGATTTGGCTATAAGACCAATATTATTTTTCCAAGAAGATTCATATTCTGAAGAATCATTATAGGATTTTCCACCACTTGCACTCCAAGTGTCATTGGATTTTAAGACCTTCTTATGCTTTGATCTGTAGAACTTATTCTTGTTTCTCTCAAAATTCCTATCTTTTTTTTGTTATCTTAAGAAAAGGACAATCAAGTCTAATGTGACTAGTTATTCTACATTCATAGCATGTCACTTCCCCATCTTTCTTATCTTTACTATATTTATTTTTTTATTTTTATTGAAAGTCTTTCTTCACAACTATCTTGTTCATCCTCTGATAAAGTTTATCTATTTCAATTTTAGAATGTCTACTTCCACTTGATTCATATAATATAGTAACCTTCTTATATTTAGATCTCATAGCTCTCTCATGAGTCTTGGATTTTATATGATTATAAGTAGTTGCAAAAGAAACACTTCCATTCCCTTTTTTCTTCTTAACATTGTCAGCATCTCTCTTCATTCTAGTCTCATGTTGAAGAAGAGTTCCCAAAAATTTCATCAAGAGTAATCTGTGAGAATTTTCTATTCTCATCTATAGATGTTCTTTTAGATTCCCACTCATTAAGAATTTTATCTATAATCTTTTCTATAAGTGCATCATCATCTAAACCTTTTTCTCCCATGGATTGTAAGTTATTGAAAATAGTCATAAACCTCTATTGTACCTTACAAACTGGTTCTCCATAAGGAAATCCAAAACCATGATACAAAGCTCTGAGCATAGTTCCTCTCGTTTCAAAAACTTTGGATGAACCAAAATGGTTAACTTAAAGTTTCTTCCATATGCAATTTGCTGCTTCACATGAAGAAATTTTTCTATATATATTCCTAGTCATGGAACATGATAATGTATTATGTGCCTTATAGTTTAGATAATATTCTGACTTCTCTTGATTAGTAAGGGTTTTAACTTCCTTATCAAGAATTTTATAATCTCCAATAATCATAACAATGTTTTCCACTACATTATTTATGAAAAAAGTCTTCATATGATCTCTCCAATATTTATAGTCATTACCATCAAAAATAGGCGGCCTTATAGGATTTATATTTTCTATGGAACTGACATTAATTCCTTCCATCGTAAAGAAAAATCATTCCACACAAACTTGTTAATAGTAAATGTTTGTAAACAAGGAAAATATCCCTAAGCAAGGAAAATATTGTGAATAATGAAAACATGAGCAAGAAAACTTATATATGAGTATAAGTATTTCAGATACTTCCTCTAAAACCAATTATAAGATCTAAATGATGATGCAGATACTCAATATACAAGATAGGGTGAATTTTATACTTTAAAAATTCATTTGGAGCTTTTAAAGTTTGTTAGAAACCTTTCTATTGTTTAACAAGGTTAAACAAGGTAAATTCAATAAACCTCTTGATTCTACAAACTTTCTTGATTCTGGATATATGATTTTGAGAAATCTGGTTCCAAAAATATGGTTCTACAAATAAAACATAACAAAAGTTCACAATGTAAAGATTCTACATTAAAGCATATATAATCTCACTAATCAGAGTATACAACAATAAGGAAGTATAAGATATTTATATTTTCCTTATAAGACAATATGAAGCAGAAAACAAACTTGAAACAATAATGAGTAACAAGTATAAAATCTTTTAACCCAAAGAGAATGGTATCCAACAACCTTAGATAAAGGTCCCTTGATTTATACTTTCAAGAATGTATGTCTTACCCACACCAGGTTGAGACCTCAATACAATGATCGGAGGCTGTCTTCCTTTCCCAACAATCCCTCCACTTCACGGTAATTGAAACCTCTGTCTTCATATCCCCGGAAGCCCTCGAACATTAAGGTAGTCGAAACCTCTATCTTCTTATACCCAGAAGCCCTCAAATGTACTCAGCAACATTCAGAGTCACGCGAAGCACTTCTAAACTAGATTTTTAGTACGCACTAATCATGAGAGTCTCTCTCTAAAAATCACTTCACAACATATAATCTCTATAGTTCGAGAATTGTTCATCAATGTTGTTCAAAAAATTTGAGCTCTTTCAAATGAGATCTTATTTATAGGCACATCACTAACAGTCGGTTCCTCCTCCAAAGGTCATATTTTTTCTTCAATCTTGGATGGACCTGTACATGTGTCTCTCAAACAATTGTTAGTTAGAAACTGAATGTATGACATAGTTTCATAATTCTATCAAGGATAGACAAAATATTGTTACCAGGACAAAACCAATATTTGAAGCCTATAAAAAATAACATTTGGAGTCTAATAATATAACCAATCAGAGTCTATATTAATAGATATTCTGATTATGTTTATCAAGAAGTTTGATGTCAGAACTCATAGGAATTTGTAACCTGAATTCAGAGTTTGAATTCATACGAATTCATAACAAGAATTCGGAGTCTGAATTCATATGAATTTGTAACCAGAATTCAGATTTTGAATTCATAAGAATTCGTAACCAGAATTCGGAGTCTGAATTCATTAGAATTCGTAATCTTAATTAGGAGTCTGATTTTATAAGAGTTTGGAGTCTAAAATTAGAATGTTCAAAGTCTGAATTCAGAGAAATCAGAGTCAGAACTCAGAAGAGTTAGGAGTCTGAATTCAATGAACTTGGAGTTAGAACTCAAAAGTGTTCGGAGTCTGAATTCAAGGAACTCAGAGTTAGAACTTAGAAGAGATTGGAGTCTGATTTCAGAGAACTCGGAGTCATAACTAAGAATAGTTCGTAACCATAATTCATATAATTTGGATCCTAAAACAGAATGCTTCATATCTAAGTAATTATAGGATTCTATGGTTTTGGATACAAATAGAATTTTACATTTAGTGAATTATGACATGAACAATGAAAACATGGTAAGGATAAAATTTCCGTGGGGAAGGAATCTTTTCCTTATGTAAGAAAAACTAGGTAAGGAGAGAATTTTCTTGTGGAATGAAAATTTCCTTAAGGAAGATTTCCCTAATCAAGATAAAATACATTTTTTTATAAGATAAGGTGTTTGTGATTTTCATAACATGAAGAAATGGCAAATTCATAAGGAAATATTATTGACTCAACAATCTCCCCAAACCTGAAGGAATGGAAAAGTCATATGGAAACATTATTGACTCAACAAAATCAACCTCTAGATCCAGAATAACTCTAAGAAAATCATCAGGAAAAACATCCAGGTATTCATTTCCCACTGATACATAATTAATCGATATAGTTACCTTATCTTCAAAAATATGAGAAATATAACTTTGATTTAAATATTTTATTAGTTCCTTAGCTTCCTGATATGTTATCAATGGTATGGGTTAATTATTGTACATAAACTATAACTCTTTCTAAAAACATCTTATGTTGATCAGTAATATGTCTTATCATGATAAAAAAGAAATCCAATCAATACCCATAATAACATCAAACTCCGCTAGATTAAATACAATGGGGTTTGTAGGTAAACTCATTACACATTAAAGGATAGGTAGATTCTTATAATTTCTTATTTCCAAAATATTTTCCATCCATTGATGAGACATGTCTCCAAACAATCCACATTGGTATAATTTCCCAAAATTTATAATAAATTCCCTAAGATGATTTTTAGCATTATTTTCATAAGAATGGAAATGAAATTTCTTACCTCCAGATTTCATTAATGAATTCTTCCCCAATTCCTTCCAACCTAACTACTTCTTAATCTTTACATTGTGAGGTATATATGTTTTAGAAAACTCCATCATAACTTTATGATCACAACAAACAATTTTCTCATAGCCTTTAATGTATTATGAAGAAAAAGATCTTTATAAGAATTGTTTCAAACTAGAATAAAATCTATTAATTTTACTATCAAAATCCCGAGTAAAATCCGGAACATACTTCTTGAGTCTTGTAAAATTGGATTCATATGATTCCATAGAATCATTATAATTCCACTTCAGTTTAAATATTTGTTTCTCCAATTTGATTATAACAGTTTTAGGGAAATATTTATCCAGAAAAAGTCTCTTAAAACCATCCCAATCCAATCATTCAAGATCATCTATTTCTCTCATATTCATAACCAGATACCACCATTGATCAAATTCACCTTAAAAATTATAAATGGAGAGTATTACCTTTTTATGTTCCGAAAATCCCATGACATAAATTATCTTTTCTAGAGCATTGATCCATCCTTCAGCTATCACTGTATCAACGGTTCCACAGAATGTTGGAGGATGTTTCCTCATATAATGTTTCCAAAAATATTTTTCTTATTAGTATATAATTTTCCTCTTTATCATGTATACCATCACTATTTATTCCATGATTGAACTGATTAGTTTCTATTACAAACTGATTGGTTCTGATTCCCACCATTCTAGGCGGCAGATTTGGACCGACATCATCCTCTTAGTGCCTTCCTGCATCCCCATCCCTATTTCTTCGGTAGAAAATTATTCTAAACAGACATATATTATATTAAGCAACATGGTAATCTTTGAATTAATTAACATTTCATATTACCATAGAGTAAAAATTATTTATTATTTTATTTTAACATCGTCCTAAAACCTAATGTTATTTAAACCATCATATGAAACCAACTATAAGGATAAAACCTTAACCCAATACATAATCCTAAGTTTTATTTAATAAAATGCATTACTATTCATTGAGGATATTTTTATGTTTATATGTTTAGAGAAATAATTACATAAAACAAGTATAAAATCCCACAACCATACAAAAATATACTACTGAAATAGTATACAATTTTCCCAAAATATAAAACCGAAATAAAAAAATAATTTATTTCAAAAATATTGATAAAATTTAAATTGCCATCATTATTTCTCTTACGGATCCTTATAACCGGCAAAAAACATTTAAAAGCATGGGATGATCACAAAAATCTCAATAAGGGATTTATGGAAAAAAATGTCGGTCATGTTATTACATAAAAACTATTAAAACTAATTTCATAAAAAATCATTAACATGTACGTAGTTTCCTTAGGACATATTTACAATAGCACTCATAAAATCACCCATACCCATAGAATAACCGTTTGGTCAAATTCCATCTCTAGAGTACCCAATGAATTAGAGAGCTATAATGGGGATCATTTGTCATATCTTTAACTATAATGGGATCAACCCAACATATCTTGATCTATAATGTGATCAAACCAACATAACTATGTCCAAGGAACATATCATGATAATAATGTATCATTAATTCTAGAGAAACCACTCATGACATATATATATATATATAAGATTTTAAATAGAGAGAATTTTAAAAGGATTTTAAAAGGAATGTCCCTTACAAATATAATTGGAGTTATAATTAATGGAAATGAAAGGATATGTGTATGAACTAAAAATAAACATAATACAAAATAGTATAAAAAAATAATCATCACACAAATAATCTTAATACCACATAATGAATAAAGTAGAAGGTCAACCCAAATATTGGAAATTATGTTAAGAATTCCCTTACCTCTTGTTCGTCTTACTTAAAATGTGTTCAAAACTTATTTATAATGGTTAAAAGAGTGTTATTAATATCATAAAAACATATTCATGTTTATAACACATTATATGATCAATTTTTAACATAATTTTACCCTTTTATTATTATTATTTTGTTCATTCCATTTTTTTGGGTGTATTCTCCACATGATTTTCACGAAGTGTATTTATTTGATTTTCTTGTTATATGGAAATGAAATTCAAGAAGTGGAATGAAATGGTATTCATATCTTCCATAATATTAATTTATTCCATTACTAATTTTGTATATATGTTATGATAATTAATCAGTAGATAAATTGTTAGTGACATCCGTTTAGATTGTTTTTGTTGTTCATTGATAATCCCAAACTAGTTTCATTATATAACATAATATTATATATATTTTTTAAATCCATAACATTAAAGAGGATATGTAATACACATTAAATTATGTTTTAAACATTATAAAAATATTATAACCATTTATTAAGGAAGTAATGGAAATTATAAACAAATCATCCCTGATTTTGGTAAATCATCACATCACAAATGAAGATTTTATTTTTACAATAAAAGGAAGATGAGAAGAATAATGATGATGAATCATTCCATAAGAAATATAAAAATTCATAAAATATATCATACTATACTTATCATGACTCTTTGATAATGGGAGTTAAAGATAGTGTAAGAATAGAAAATAATCAAAAATAAAACACAAGAAAATGAAAGGGGATTATTACCTCTTAATCTCTTCTCCTTGAGATCCTCTTTAAGACCTTTGGTTTTGGACCATTGCTGAGACCAAATACCAAAATTTATATGATTTTGGGAAGATACTTTATGAGGACATTGGTAATAATATAAAAAATTATCAAGGCTTGAGAGGAGTGAGAGGAAGAGGGAATGAGGGCAGTATTTATATTAGAGGAGAGCATGGGTTATACATTATTTTAATGATTAGTTTAATATTTTTTCTCAATAATTTAAAAAGACTTTATTAATGTGACCCAAAATAGTAATAATTTTTTGTGATTTTGATCCAAGAGTGATTAAATCATCCTTTCATCATCCATGATGCAGTAAAACAAGTATTTAGCCTTCATTGTAATTTATCGTATTATGCTATTATTCAAAAAATCAAGAATATTAGAAAAATCCCAAAAACTCAACTTATAAATTTTTAATTATTATATATATAAAAATGAACTCCATTTTTTGAAAATAATTTTCTAAATATTATTAATTTAATTTTTAAATAAGATCATAATTTATTCAAAAGTAACAACTTTTAAACTATAACTCCTTTTTAACACCTTTAAAAAAGATCTCATTATCTTATAACCATATGAAAATAAAATAAAAATAATATATCATTTTAATAAGGGTCATATTACTAATTGTATTAGTATTCATAAGGGTGTGATACTATTCCTAAAAAAACAAGTTGGTTCTATTAGATTCTAAATAATATACTCATCACAACCATATATGACTATTTTTTTTGAAATTAAAATCATCGAAGTAGAAAAATAATTTGTAAAGAATAGTTATAAATATTTACTTAAAAATCATGTATTTTCATTTATTTGTAAAACCTAAGGGTGTTATATATTCAGTGACATGTTCTTCATCAACACATACCACATGAGCTGGAAATATATCTTCTCTCAGTATGATCTTGATATGAGGTATGGAAATTTGGTGGAGAATATATAAAAATAATTTCCTAAAATGGATTATGTTACACTTAATGGTAATGTTATTAAAGATTATATTAAAAGGAAAATTCATGAGATGTAGGAACATCGAGACAGACCTTTACTGGAGGAATGATTTCTAATGAGTCTTATGGTTGAATGGATAGTGGATGCTTTAGTGGATCTTTGTGTGATTAGTTGTGCACCTATTATATCATCTATTCATTGACGATACATGTAGTATAAATAAAAAATTAAACTCAAGATTTTTTGGTTATGATAGATTTCATGGTGAGAGATGATTTAGTTCCAAGGTGGTCTTTATATGACACTGACATGATCTATGTCTATGGGAGGGAAATTTTTCCTGTTTCCATTATGAGGTATATGATGAGAGAATATATTGATTAAAATTTTTCATTACATCCATGTTCAATGAATATGTATATAGATATATGGAATTATTTTTTCTTTGTTGGTATAAAGATATGATTTACTGGTGTTTTAATGGAATGTATTCATGCTATAGGGTGAAGTCCAAGCATCATCATCTTGGTGACTCAGTCACTTCTAGTACCTATTTGAATTTGGGATTATGTAAATATTGATTTCATTATGTGGTTACCCAATACCACATGTATTCATGATTCTGTTCGGGTGATAATAAATTTCCTAAAAAAATTTGATCCTTTCTTATTTATTCCAGTAGCCCATTTATTTGAAGATTTTAGAAATATATATGTATGAGAGACTATATAATTTCATATATATAAATTAAAATTAATTTCATATATAGATTCACATTTGACATCATGATTTTTGAAGGGCATACAAAAGTTATTGGGTCCCAGATGAGATGGACTACAATGTATCACTCACAGATAGAATAGAATTTGAATATGATTATCCAATTTACATAGTATATTCCACAAGAATTAAGTAAATACATAATTTGATCATGGTTTCAAAACCTAAAACTAGTTTAATTAAGTTAAATCAAACAATATTATTCATTAATTTAGATATTGTTTTATGATTCTCTTTACATATAGGTGTATCACTCACTGTCGTGTTGACATGAGGTAACTAAGGTGGGAGTTGTGGGGTCAAGAATGGTACATAAGTCATTTTATATTTTTATTTTTATATATAAGTGTTTTATTACAACATAGAGTATTCAATGATGATATTTTTACAAGAGTAGTTGAAACATAGAGTTTAATATGGCTGTCTATATTTTATTGCAGGTGACACCTCCGCTATGGCATTGAAAGGTTAAAAAGAAGGGGAATAAAACACCATAAGTTTATAGACAATTAAATATTACTAAAAATATTTAGAAAATATACTTCCTATAATATCATCATCAAAATTTTAAATGTAATCATGATTTATTCTAGGTGTATCTTTTTTGACGGAACGTGCCTGATTCAACCAAAATTATTTACATTGAGAATGTTAAGCTAGATGGTGACATATATGTTTTAGCATTCCGATTTTGGAATATATACTAAAGTGATAAATTATTTCATGATGTGTTAGTGATATATATAATAGACCAATATAATCATTGAAAAATCAAATATGTGACGTTGGAGTGAGAGTATTATGTTCAGGACTAATGTATAGTGTTAATTAAATTGGAATCCCACAAGAACTTCATGTGGATGAAATATCATTAGAGTTGGATAATTATAACACCCTTGATTTTTTAAGAGATTTGATATAGATATTTATAGAAGAATTTGTTTTAGATAATTTATTTCTTTTGTGGAATTTGATTTGATGGTATTTGGTAGGTTTTTTACCATGGAGGCTATAGTTGTGGTGTGTCTTAGGTGTTGCATCATAGAAGAAATTTTTGATATTTTTGATTATTTTAAAATAAATGTGGTGTTGATAATTGGAGAAATCGTAGAGTTTTGAATGTGGATTGTTGGAAATTCTACCATTTACTAGGTCACAAATTTTTTGAGTGTGATTTATTTCATAGATTCCATGTATGGGTTTAGTGGATAAAATGTAGTTATATCCAATACACCATATTAATATCCCCAATATTACTGGGTCTCACTATTGATCATGTTGTGGATTGAGAACATGATTTTTTCTAGGAACCATACCAGCATGAAAAAATCCATTTCATCATAATTCTTTTAGTTATGGTATTTGTTTTCATGTATCCGTATTGGATGTTTGATGAAATATTTTTAGACTGTCTATAAATTGATGGGGTAAAATGAACCTATACTTCTCATATCCATTCCTATTAGTCCTAGTTTTACACAGAATATTTTCTAAATAAAATTCATCCCCTATATATTCACATAACCCCTAATGACATAAGATCAAATCTTCAGGATTATTAATTTCCTTAATCATTATTCTTCTTGGTTTTACGTTGTTATCATGGTATGGACTTCTTTTGAAATCCTATGTCACTATCTATATAATGGAGTATGATCTAGAATCCTATTTTTGATAATTATATATTTTTTCTATGATCCTTTTTATAAGGACATAATCCTCTGTGTGTGAAGGCCATATTTGGTTATTATCACTTTTGGAATCTTGAGGATGAAATTGATGTGGTTAAAGAAGGAAAGTTTATACCATTTTTAAAATTATATAACCTTGGTTACTATATATAAGGTTTACATTGATATTTCCTAAATTTTATTTCTTTATTATGATCACATGTGCATATTTTTATATCCTATGAGATCCATATATTATGGTATATTACAAGAGTATTCTTAAGTATATTATTCCATCATGTTTGATGTTGATCCCATGTACATATATTTTTATACTTATGCTCATGATGGAATGTTATGTAATTCATATATATTCTATAATATTATATGTTTCATTATTATAACATTGTAGGTATTAATTCCAATTCATTTAATTGTAGGACCACCATTTATGGAATTCCCTAAAAAGGGGAATGTTAAAAAATATGGTAATGATGATGATGGACCTTAAGTGAGTGTGGTTTTGTGAATACCTTAGGGCCAGAACTGAGGCAGAGCATGGATATGATGCTTATATGTCATATCCTGAGGATGTGTTATGTGTAGGAAAACTATGTGGTATGATTAATGATTTTTACATGGTGTAAAATCCTTGAGTAATGAACTGTGAATAGATAATTTTACCTAGCCTTGATTCTTGGACCATGTTAGGGGTTGGATGTGATGGTATTGTTTTTCTGATCAGCAATAATGCCTTATGACCCCCATGAGATATATTTACATTCCTTGGGGTATTTCATGACAAATCAGATATCCTTATGAACATCCTTCTAGTTATGATCCAAATCAATTGTGGATGGGACTTGTGGTGGGTATTTTAGAACATTAGATTTATAAAACAAATTATAGCTTGTGTACAAATATTATACTTTTGAACTCATATTAATAATGATTTGGTGGTGTCTTTCTTGGTTTTATTCATTAAACCCTACATGGTAATATCAATGGGAAGTAAAATTAAATGTTCTGTGTTATAGAAATGGGAAGGTCCTTGTGATGGGGAGATGAAAAGAAATTTACTTAGAGGTGGATGTTATACCAGGATATACTCTAGACTATTAATATTGTATTTATTTTATTTTCCTTTTCATGATTCATGGTTGAAATATCACACCAATGTTCAACCTAATTATCATTATGTTACATGGAATTCTATGTGTTTAGTAGAGTTATTTTATATTTTTTTTTGTTTCTTATTTGGTATATATATATTGATAACAATGATTAATATGATTATAGAGGGTGAATTTTACCCATTTTACTTTAGCCCCTCACTACTTCTCAAATGCCTCTTGCATATGGGGATATGCATCTGAGTTTAGGTGGAAATCCATCATAGATATGGTGCATTATGTTAGGATATTATAATGGACTTAATTTAAAAAATAATATAATTACTCTATTTATTTTATATTAAAATTCTAAATAGAAAATGATTTTCTTTATTACTATGGCTAACAATATTATTTTTTGTTTCAGAACAAAAATATTATCTATGAGGGAATTCAAGGAGCCTCTAATTATAATTTATATTAATTACATATTAATTTAAATTAGGACTAGTATTAACATTTAACATGGTATATTATTCAAAAGAATTCAATATAATTGATCGCATTTTCAAATTATTGAAATTGAAAATCATTTTTCAATCATCATGATAATGAATGATGATAATATGATAATATATATAGTCAATAAATATTATTCATATAAATCTATAGTCTTTTTCCTTATATATATGGGAATTGATGAAAATACCCAGGAAAACAACCTAATGATAAAAAATTTGAAGTATGAACCACATTAGTGATGATTCATATTTCAATATATTATAAAGAAATTGTAATTACCTAATGAAATAATATATAAATTTTCTTGTGGGACCCTTGATAACATTATAATAGTAAAATTGAAAAAAAAATACCCATGAAGATGAAGAAAATAAATATAATGTATCCACTGATTCTATGGTGTGGTATATACATCTTGGATGATTCCACATTGAATATCAAAATGGATGAGGCCTTAATATAAATATATTAATTATAATGATAATATTTATTTTATCTCATGAATTTATATTTATGATGAAATATATATCTCTTGTAAATAGAGTTTCATATGGGAAATCTAACACATCAATTAAATATACAATGAGGGTTTCACCCTAGGTACATTATAATTTTCATTTTCATTTGGTCTCATGAGAGTTTAAATTCATGGGTGGTGTTAGAAGAATAAATTAAATAATTAAAAACCCCTTAATATATTATGTGAACTAATAAATCCTTTATTTACGTACCTCTATCAAATATCTATGGTTTTACCCCATAGTGGATTTATCATTCCATAAATATAATTAATTTGTTTAACTATTACGGTATCAATGATCGAACCCTAATGATCTTATTCATGTCTATACTAATTTTGGCCTAGATCAATGGATAAAAAATTTCAAATTTATCCATGTATATCCTCTATCATGATACACCATTTCCCACATACCCATTTTAGATATAAGGACTCCTAAACTCACTAGGAAGAACATAATTTTATGGAGTTGTTCTATGGATACTAGATATATACTAATGTATTTGAGTGTTTGAATTAATATAATTATGTGGGAATGTTTGGTTGAATTGCATGCATGATATGCTAGTGATAAAATGGATTATTTGATGCAGTCCTCAGGATGTAGGTCTTAAAGAGAGAAAACAATAGTGGTAGTTCATTTATCATGTGTCCAACAAATGAGTGATATTAATGAAGTGATATAGGGAACTTGGTAGGTATATGCAGGGAGAGTGTATGAAATTTTACTAGAAATACATGTTTATTGCTTCTAAGAACATTATTTAGGTGTTGGATCAAATTAAATTAAATATAATTATAATGGAATTTTATAGTATTTTTCATGCGAGAGTACCCATGTGTGAGAGTGGTACATAAACCCCCATGTGTTTGTGATTAATAGATTGTTAGTTGGAGTCCCCTGAATTTTAATATATATGAATTAAATTATATTTTTAGGATTGATGGGTGTTGTGTGAATAGATACATGTGGTTATTGTGAGCTATAGTCACCCTTATTTTATAATTTATAAACTAAAATAATAATAAAAATAATAATTTAACTTTTTTATTTTAAATGAATATTAATTTTGACGTCATTTTACATTGAGAAACCATATTAATAATCCATTTATGATAAAAAATAACTATTATTTGAGATCAATAAATCAAGATGAACGTGGGACATACAATTGAAACTAATGCCTCGGTCCTCAATTCCAAGATTGTAACATATCACATGATTTATATGAAAAAATGCATGTTTTTCACCAAATTTCCATTTTTTTAACTATGTACCAAATACTAGTTATTTTTTTCTTGTCATATGAAAATTCATTGTCTATTTTTTTATTTAATTATTTTTTAAGGTGAGATAGGAAATTTTTATTTTTCCTATGTAGGGAGAATGAGGAGGTTTGAGCACGATCATCGCTTATATAACAACCTAATAAATTATATGTATAATTTTGTAATAAATCTGAAGTATTTAACAACCTTCTTTATATTAATCTAATAATTTAAATGAATGATGATATATTATAAATGTTATAACCTATAGTTATTTGGATGGTACAAACAGGATTAACAACATTACGAAATATTTATGTAAATTTTATCCATAATTCCAATGATTTTCTTAATACTTAGGAAATAATACTTAAATAAAAAATATATCCCAAGGATTTAGTGCCTTTTTTCATATACATAAATGTATTTGAATAGGTGGTTTGAGGGTTAATATAAAATAATATGTTTATCACTATTAATAAGATAATTTAACTTAATTTATTATTAATGTATGAATAATAATTCACACATTAGTTATCGAACAGTTAATAATGAAGATAATATCATTAGAAGGAAAATGTGTTATTTTTTTGAAAACTATTTCTTTTGTGTATAATGTTTTTTTACATAATAAATTAATAAATAACTATTGATTAAAAAATTTAAAGAAATTTATAAAATATATAATCAAAAATAATTTACCCTTCATATAAGTTTTTTACAAGGAATGTAATAGATTTAATATCATTTTTTCTATAAAATATATTTTTCAAAAAAATGATATTCTATAGATTTTCACATTTATTAAAAAATTAATTTCATTAAACTTTTGAAATTGAATTTTAAAAAAAATTATTATATTGTTATAATCATAGCATCAAATTTTGGTAATGATTCCACTTTATTTTAATATTTTATAGTGAATTGTGAATGAATTAAAACATTGATACAACAATTATGGTTTCAATTGGTTTAGCATGGTGTGGTGGGGGTGGGGTGTGGTGGCAATGGTTATTCCAAAGGTTAATGGAATATATTCATATTAAACATGTGTAAATAGTATAATTTAATTATATATAAAAATATTATATCATGAAAATAAATTCATGGGTATATGGTGCCACTTTGACTTTAAAGTGATCTTGTATTATTTATATCTTTAATGTAACTCCATATATGTCCCTCCTCTCCCTTATAAAATGAAATATCATGTTCTATTTTATTAATGTAATTTGAGACCTGAGGCTCAGCCAAACCTTTCCAATAAACCATCCCTGATTCATTCATTTTATTTTTAATATATTATTTTTATCTTTCATCCATCATAATAAGTTTTAGGTTGTAAAGCATGGGTGGTCTCTCAAAGATGTGTTAATTGTCTTACCCGACTCATTCAATGTTTATTAATTCACATACATTCTATAAATATGTTCTATAAATTTTAATATAATTAATGCAGTGACATACATAAACACTGATGTTTTTATGATTACTGGACAATAATTCATTATCTTCTTATCTTCAAAAGGGAAATGAACGTATCACTTGTGTGTATGTTTGGAATAAAAAATACAATTAAATATATGATTAATTTTATATATCCATCATTAATATTTGATTGATATGAATTATTTATTATGTATATAAATTTATTATATTTATTACATAACTATTTTCAATATAATTATAAAATCTTATAAACCTTATTTCATTCCCATCCATTGAAAAATGGTAATATCCCTCAGGAGTATGTATAGACCCCCAATGGTAATAGATGATATAATTTATTATAAATTTTTTTAAATAGATGTTAATGAGGACATATTTATTATATATAATAGTTATTTCTTTTAAATAAAATCTTTTCTAAAATTTTCAATCATAATATACCCATTTTTATTCCATCTATCGAATAGTAAAAACATCACTCATGCATACGTATGAACCGCCATTCCCATGAAGTGAAGTAATTAATTTTTAATCAAAACATTATTTTAATTGTGATAAATTATTTTATAATTAATATATATTATATTTATATAATTACTAATATTGTAGATATGATCTAACCATGATCAATTTGTAAGAAAAATAATTGATGAACTGAAACATACAAAAAAATGAAGTTTTTAACATCTAGAATGATGATGATAATGAAATATTTTAATTAATGGGTGAAAATACGATTTAAGAAAAAAAATTATTGTTTTATAAATATGAATATTGTTATAGAATATATTTGTTCCAAAACAATTTATTATATATGTCATTATAGCGCTTGCGAAGCATTTAATATCATAGGAAAGGGTTTCTCATCCTAATTTTGTTTTTATAAGACATAATTCATATTCACCACTAGTTCTTTCATTTGGTGTAAGTAATACCCAGTTTATATTTTATACCATGAAAGTATTCTATTAAATTTATTTAATTGTCCATTTTTTAGTTTTTCCATTCCTCTTAGTAATGAAAAGATTCAAAAGTGGTAATGGAATTATGTTATAATATAATTTATATGGGATTGTAAATGTTCAAATTTATAATGTTTAAAATTTATAATATATCTCTATAATCTATTTTATAATTACCAATCCAATATTTATTTATATAAATTATATTTTTTTCATTTAATTCTCTTTTATGTACTCAAAATACCAAATAATGTTTTTTATATACAACCAACTTTATTTACCTCTTAATCTTTGAATATTTTTCTTTGGTGTCTATATTTTCTTCAAAACATTTACAAGAACGTTATTTTATCATCTAATTATTTATTAAGGAAGTTTTATTTTTTTTACATTCAATAAAATTCCTTAATGGGAATTATTTTTTTCAGTTTCTAATTGAGGTGTTATTTAAAAATAGTGGGAACATAATCAATGTTTTTAAATATACCACATGAAATGGTTTTTATGGTTTCAAGACTACAATTTTCATTAGATATTCTGTGTAATCTTTCTATGACTTTTTTATAACATTTATATCATTCCAAATTTTCTTAAATTTTATTGAATATCAAAATCAAAATTAAAATTTCCAAAATAAATATTCAAAGGTATTTTTTTACATAAAAAACATTTTATATTTATTATAGTTCACTAGGGAATTGAATGAGTGATACCATATTTATACTTTCATTAGACGGTGACTCATTATAATGATGTAATCATGATGAACCCATTTTATATTATATAGTTTATATTATTGTTAAATGATAAATATTTTTGTGATCTTATAGAATACATATGAGTATATTAAGATTAGTTATGTGTTGGGACCAATATTTTCCTCAAATTCATTGGGTATTTATTATATTAATTACATCAAAGGGTACACATGAGGTTATCCTAAGCATGATGGATGGTAAATGATAGTTTGTCCCAATCCACAACAATGTCTAATGGTGGTTAAACAAAACTCTATGTGTGATGAATTACATGGTAAATATCCCTAAAATTTCTACTATGATTATTATTATTCCAATTTTTATCCCACCTTCAATGATATTATATTATTATTATTATATAAACTTACGAATCATAATATTTGATTGTTATGTGATTCATGTCTTTTGATAAGCCAACTCCTTATTCCATGATTTTGATATATGAATTTCTAGGTATCATTTTCAAATCATTATTTCATATTTTCATACCCATATTCAAATGTTATATCCAAATATGATATTTGATAGATATAACACATGTTTACCCATTCTGAGCATCAGATCGTACCCTTTGTTTTATTTCTTTTCCACATGTTAGGAATAAATGTTTTAAATATGGTATGAAAAATAAGTGTATAATATGTGAAGAACATTGTGGTAGTGTCAAATAATCATTTTAAAAAATATGATTATAATTCATTTCTTCAATAATAGTAATATTTTATGGTCCTCATGTGTGTATTTTTTTGAAAAGTATTGATTATTCATTTGAAATGATTCAATATATATACATGTTAACCTTAAGTCACCTAAATTGGTATTTGAGGAAATTTTAATTTTATTTGGATTTTAAGATTATATATATTTTATTAAAACCCAAGGTATATTATAATTATATTAAAACAACCTGAGGTCTTCATATAATATAGATTATGTGGATCCCCTATAATTGCATTCCTAACTAGATACTAGAATAAGTATATGACTATGGTTTATATTCTTCTAAGGGTAACAATTCTAAATATGGAATATTAGGGATTAAGTATCATCACCAGGGTAGGTTGAGTAGTCTTATGGGTTTAAACTAAGATAATTTGTCCCAGGAGATATACTATAGTTAATTAACATATTCCGTATGAACCATAATTATGAAAAAGAGGATAAAATATATAAAAACCTATAATAATCCATATTGATATGGAAAAAACATTATGGTTTTAATGATGGATTCCAAAGATGGGAAATATTAGTAATTATTTTATGATTTTTTGAGTTATTAATTTGATTAACGATGTTTGATTGATATGTTAATAATATTCTTTTAAGGGATTAATTATATAATGATGATGTTGTGGTTTATATTGATACACAAAAATAATGATGTATATTATTTGATATTATTAATATGGATTCATTTTTTTAACGAAAAGTACCTAAAAATGTTAATTACTATCCTCAATAATTTGATGATGAATTAAATTTAATAACAAATATTCTAACATTTATCACATTATAGGTTAATGATTCTTATTATATTGAATATTAGTGGAATATTCTTCCTAAAAATATTAATTTTATCCCATTATTTTATGTTTATGAAATTTTTTATAGGGATTATTTCTATCTATATTGATTATATATCAATTATTAATGAATATAAGTAACATTTCATATTTAAAATAAATATATTTCCATTCATTATTTCAATAATGAATAAGAGACTTGAATGAAAATTACTTCCATTTTATTGGTCATGATTTCATATTCACAAGGGTTATTTATTTCTAATGGAAGGTATGAAACTGAACATTGATGATATCTAATTATACAATATTTTTTTGAATTCTTTTTGTATGATTTTCATAGTATTCCTATGAATCCTAAAGTAGATCACAGGATATAACTAAAACATGGTTCTATACATATTTCAAAGATTTATTATAGAGTAGAAGCGATATATTTTTTATAATTGAAGAATAAACTGCAGAATAATATTGTTAAAGGATTCATATTCCCTATTAGGCTGCAATGTGGTGTATCGGTTCTTTTCTTTAAGATAAATGATAAATAAAATGGAATATAAATTGATTATTGATAACATAATAGGATATTTATCAATATTAAGTAACCATTAACCTATATTTATGGTTTGTTTAATCAACTATGATGATCTAAATATGTTTCCAAGATTTTTATTTTATCATATACTAACACACGAGGGTTCAAAGTGAAAACATACCAAATAGAACCTTCAATATGATGTGTGGGGTTAATTAATTTAATAGGATTCCATTTTCACTTACAAATTCCCCAACTACAATTATGGATTTAATGAAAAGTTCATATAGATATTATGTAGAATTTTTTTGTGGCCTTTATAGTATATATTCTTATATAATCAAATAGAAAGGAAAATCAAGAAGATCACTTTATAATTATGTTCAACTCCTTGATTAAGGTGATATTATATTCCAAATTAATAAAGGGTGAATTATAGTTAAAATAATTATAATTAATGGGGTATGTAATAAATAGTGAGGGTATATTAAAATATCATTCTAATATGGAAGTCATTGGACATAGGTCTATACTATCCAATCTGATTACAATCAATAGTTTTCTTAGATTGGTTGTATGTTATCGAAACCTTCTAGTTAATTTCTCATGTATTTTTAATCCACTCACCAAGTTGAAATGGAAGGGATTCGTATTCCTCTTGAATAATTTATAAGAATAAAAATTCATTGTGTTGAATGTACGACTGGATGGTTTACCTATAGACACACAACCCAAAGGGAATATGAATCATTTTCAATTGGGATGAAGCATAATATACAAATATTTTATATTATGTTATCCATGTACTATATAATCTAGCATGACCCTTTGGACTAAGAGCATCATCTTCCTTATTCACCATTCCAGGGATATAATCTATTGATTATTCATAATTTTTATACAATTAAAAAAATATCATTTGTTTAATATTTAACGTATTCTATGTGAATATATTATTAAACCTTTTATTATGAATATATATTGAAATACCTTCACTTTATAGATAATGCCTCCAAATCAAGAAGGAAAAAAATATTGCATCTAACTCCAAATAATTAGATAGTTAATATTTCTCATGAACCATCAATTGGGATGAAGCATAATATATCTTCTTATCATTTCTTAAAATAAAAAAACTCAATGCATTCTTCATTTTATAAGGAAGATGATTCTCTTAGTCCAAAGGGTCATGCTAGCTTATATAGTACATGGATAACATAATATACAATATTTGTAGATTTGACAAGGACCTACCTTGAAATAAATAAGTAAGGGGAGAAATATTATCTTTCGAAAAGGTGGGTTATGTAAAATATAGAATAATATATTAATGATTCCCAAAAGGAATATTTATGGATGAAAATTATGGAGACTAATTTTACAAAGTTCAACCTTGATTATTAATGAATTATATGGTCTTATAATAGAGTATGGGTCCCATTTATACCAATATTGAAAAATGGTCAGTTGTATTAAGCTCATTAATCATAATTATCGATTAATCCTAAATGTATTATGATTTCAAAATTCCTTTTGATGAACTTTTTATTAGATATTAAGAATATAGATGTTACTTGTGTGTATAACAGTGCTTGGTAATATAAAAACTTATAAAAGAAAAGTAGAATCATATGGGGATATTGTAACCATTATACAAACCTATATATAATTGGAAAAGTAAATGTATATTTTATTACAATAATTACCAAGAAATAATAATGGAATAATTTAATTTTTGTAATAGTTGATCTCTTTTTTGATTCATCACAAATAAATGTATTGTTGAATATTACCCCCTTGAACATATTTTCCTTTTATACGTTAAATAAGTGGAAAGAATTCATGTATTAAAATAGTATATATAATCATACTAACATATTTTGTTTAATTAAATTTTTGGGAAATGTATTCTACAAAATCCAAAGACATAGTTACGTATCAGTGCTAATTTTCATCATTAGAATAAATGTTAGTCTGAGAGAACAATTTGATACCTAGATTATAAGCTAATATCATGTTCCGATGATTTCATTTGTTTTCGGTATTAACACATTACTATTATATAATATTTATATTAAAATATATTTCATTTAAGAATAGAAATGGGATGTTGTGATGAAATCAATAAAAAAATGTGTAGAAATCAAAAATTCTGGGATGAAGTTAGAAAATTAATGATATATGAACCTAACATAACTGAGGAAATAGTAGATGTGGTTTTATCCATTACTTAACACAATTAGGTACCTCAATGTTGATATAAATTTTATTCTCATAATCACTGGTAAGATATATTATTCAATTACAATAATTAATTTTTCTATTAAATATACCAATAGACGAAATATATGATATTTAGAAGGATAGGAAATTTGATCCCAAGATATATTGGCCCTATTTACATTGTTGATCATGTTGGGACAATTACATATCAATTGGTCTTTAAAACAAACCTATATCATGTTCATGATGTTTTTTTAGGTATCTATTTAGAGGAAGTACACACCTAATCATTTAGATTAACTAAAATCAGAGGATGTGACACAAGAACATGATCATAGTTATTATGAACTACTAGTAGAAATATTGAATCATAAGGGATAAATTCTATCATTTAAGACTAATCAAATGATTATACTTCTTTAAAATAATTAATTGTTTGAGGATGCTACTTTGGAACCTGAGGATATGATAAGGTATAAGTATCATTAATTTTTTGTATCACATGGATATAAATTTGAGGCAATTCCTTACATGTGGTGTAGAATGTTTCACCTTGTGGTTTTACAGGTATTCCATTAAAATAAATTTCATGTGTTTGATATCTTTCTTTAAATGAAACCCATATTATGAAGGAACAACAATATATTATAACATTTATAACCTAGTAATTTTATTGTAGGGTCTGAATATGTTTAAATAAATTATGAAATATATATAAGAATGTTTTCTTTATTTCATTTGTATTAATTAATTCCAAATAAATAATACTGAAATTTTTATAAAATAACTTCCTGATTAACATAATTATTTGTTTTTATTAAATGTATACTCATGGTGTTATGTAATTTTATATAAAAAATCTATTTATCAAAATTAAAATTTGATTTTAATGCAATTTTTTGGAAATGTATGAATGTTTTAGATTATTTCAATGGGAACCGTCTACACATTGACATGAATGTGCATGCTATCTTTCTATTGTCTAGAATTCCATCATTATAATAGTGTGTGAATTCCATCACTTTCATTAGAGATTTATTCTCCTTGATCAAAAGGGGACTATCAAATATCAGTTCCTACTTCCATTGATTCCTCCTTGGAGATCAATTCATGATATGGGTCTCCCTTGTAAATTTGAGTCATGTTCATGGAAATCATTCTCAGTGAAATATCATTATGTAAACTATTTAATTATTCTTATTTTATCATTAAATGGAGGTAACCTTCCTTCGATAGAGTATTCATATTGGGTATCACAATTTATGTCTAGACATTGGGTGAATTGTTCATCTATGTATCTTCCTCTTAGGATAGAATCTCATATGAGATATCTTATGTGTGGATCCCAAGGTATATTATGGTGATAAAAGGTAATTACACTAGAGGTGTATATATTAACTTGATTTTTACCTTAAGAATCCCATTTCTATTCCATGGGGTAGATGTTTTACATTTTGTCATAAGTTATACGTTATGTGAAGACAGATCAAAACATCTGGTTGAAATAGAATCAAGCACGATTTTTGAATCTTATAGAGATGAAATTTTATTATCATAATACCACATTTAGGTTGATTGAAGAAGTATACCATTGAGATGGAAAAACAGTATAGTTTACCATTCATTTTGATGGAATGACTTTTTAGGTGGATCACAAGTTTACCAATGTGGATCGATCATCATGTGAGGAATCTCTAGGAGGTGTATTAATTGGAGGAAAGATGCCTACCTAAGTTTACCATTTATTTTGATCAAAGTCCCTCTGTCGTGGATCCAGTTTTTAAGATTATATATTGAACACTATATGAGGAGAATTGTTGTGTTTTTTCTATAGGAGTGTGTTTTTCAAGCATATTTTTACTATTTTTTAGTATTGATCATAAAAAATTCATATTGTGTACCATGTTTAATGGAAGGGAACAAATACTATATAGTTTGATGTAGTATTGTAGGCTCAGGTGTTAGGACCGATCCATGGAGTTTAACAGCATGTGGTAAGGATTCTCATGTCACTAAAGTGTAGTTTATGAATGATTTTTTGGGTCTTACATGCATTACCTACACTTTTTTGGTGTCTTGTACTCCTCTAGTGGTGACTTTTACTGCATAGAGTGAGTGGGTGGAATACCATGATGATCGCCAATGGGGTATACCATTTTCATTTAATGGGTTAAGACTATAGTTTTATATCATTTGGTGAGGAAGTTGTAATATATTTTTATGTTTTACATCTAAAACAATGAACTATAATGTTAAACATCATGAATCTCATATATGGGGGAACACATTCCTCAACTCAAGGGAATATGTGACCACTAGTCATGCTCCATTGGGCGGGTCATGTTGTTGGAACTACTTTAGAGGAGTTTCCAATCATGAGGACCACATTAAGGTACCTATTATTACAAGAAAAAATAGTTACCATATATATTCTTAAAAGAAATAGGAACGTTATAGGACCAAGCCTCACAAATGGTTTTGTGGGGGGTATATGAGTCGGTGGCACTGGTCACATGTTTACTCGTGTGTAGATGAACCTATCCAGGATTTGTGTGGGTAACCTGTATGTTCTACCATCATGAATGAGTGCCAGTAGATGGGTGGCATGTGGAGAGACCTTGGAGAGGTGATTTTTAAATATTGGAGGTTCTTGAAATGACGTCATGAAAGGATTTGTGTCCTAATAATGGTTATTGTCTTTTTTAAGGAGAATGAATCACAAAAATGGTGACCCTACATCAAAGTGTTGTTATAATTTAAAAGGAGAGTGGTCTGAAAAGGATGAATGCTTCATGAAGACTCAAGTGCCACTGAGGGAATTCTTATTCTATGAAGGTCTTGGGCCTCAGTGAAATGAATCTTCACATTAGGTGGAGGCTTTATGGAACACAAGGTATATTGTTTAAAAAAGCATGGATACTTTGGGTTATCCATATTTTTCTTGGTTTGCGATGCTTATGGGTGCACAATTAATAGAATTTTTTGATGATAGAACAATTTCTAAACCATAAATGTCACTATCTGTCAATAAAATTTTACTATTAATGGGTTATTTATAACAAATTAAATTCACAAATATTTCATGTTGTCACCAAGATGTATGTTCTTCGTGAAAGGCGGTGGCTCCTTGCATGTGAGAGTTTCACTCACAAAAATTAATGTTAAATAGTCATGTGTTTAGTAAGCACTCAAAAACAATGAATTTTTATCTCTAAGGAATTACCAACATGCCATTTTGTGGTCATGAAGGAAATATTTCTTCTAGATATATTCATGAGCTATGATCATTTTTGAATGCATTGAGCATCGTGAAATAGACCCCTTAGGGGGGTTTGGGGCCATTTGGGCATTAATTCACCCTAAACCATCCATTACTTCCTCTTCTATAATTGTGAAACATGTATATTAATTTCCAAAAATGGCTAATAATTTAATGGGATCCAAAAGGATATAGAAAGATCATATTTAAAGAGGGAATAAATGAAAAATGGCCATTAACTACCTATATTGATGCTCACTCACAAAGAACATTATAAAAGATCACTTGTGATGCCCACATAGAATAGTAAATCATGAAACTTGGGGCTATACATACCCCTATAAATAGAATAGGTTCATATTATAATTATCACTAGAGTCTCACATGAAGAAAATTTTATGGTCTCTTTTCACAAATGTCACATTCTCCATTAGTGATTTGTGATTTCGGTCCACACCAATCAAGAATCTCACCATCTCTGTTATAATATATTTTTATATATTGCTATGTGAATATAAAATTTTTAAACTAGACGTTTGTGAATAGAATACAAAAAATGAGCTCCATAAACTAGATCTCAGTTAATGGATCTTCATGAATATGAACTAAAAACATCCTAAGTCTCAATGGAAATTGACCTTTTAAGATCCAAAATCGCTACATTCTATCAAGAGGAAATGGATCAGAACATCATGATTGAGAAGAGAGTAAAATGTGATTCATACAATGAATTACTCATCGCACCACTATGAAATTCTCAGAAGGAGTGTCCTATGTACATGAGTTCGCTTCTCTACGTCTTCAGACTAAGAGAATATGTTGTTATCCAAGCGGCGAGTAATGATAAACTACTCTACTGGTTGAGAAGTACTCCAGTACATTACTAGTGGGGTAGTTCTATAAGGGGCCACATTGAGAAGGACTATGTGTCAATCCTATAACACCCCAAGATTTCATAGTACATTATCTCTTCAAAATAATTCAATAACTTGCGCTACACGCAACACCCAGTTCGAGTGCACCACGACTTAACAAAATAGCCATTCAAAAAAAGGTTATGAATAGTATTAACTGAATATTGAATTATATATACTCCATAAAATTTTATAATCCATATTATGTGTTTATTATACATAATATAAGAATAAATTCATTAAATAAAATAAAAAAAATTATTTTTCAAAAAAATGCAATTTTACAACCTCTTACTGGAGATCCGTTTTTAAATATAATATTTGAAACATTTATATATTAAATTTTATAAAATTAAATGTATCTTCATAAGCAAGACATAAAAATTTTATTGGATAATTTTTTGGTATTTTTCTGAAAACCTTCAGTTTTTTATGAATAGTGAAAAATATTAAATTTTATTTAAAAACAACTTTTTTAATCAAAATAATTTATAGTGATAAATTATACTATTGATTAGTTTTAAAGTATAATTAGATTATATTTTTACCAATTAATCTAATTTTGGTAATTGGATTTAATTTCACATTTAAACTGTACATAAACAAGTGTCAATCTTTTGATAGTTGTTATTTCAAAAAAACACACTTTTTGTTTTGACAGCAGGAATTAATATTAAATTAATTTATGCTATTTATAGGTTTTGAATTTGGAAAAATGGATTCCATATTTGGAATCATTTGATCCAAATTGTGTAAATAGGTTTCTTTTATTTTTAGAAATTTTAAATATTTACATTAGTAAATATTTTTATTACCTTGATTAAAGGGTAAATATAATAAATAAGGGTAAAATATAGTATTATAATAATATTAAATTACCCTAACATGTGTCCTAATACTATTGGATGATAAATATCCAAACATGGGCATCCTTGGGTTGAATTGGGGATCCCATTGAGCCACATGAGAGTAATAATGACAATTTATATTAATTAATTTAAAGTAAAGAAAAAAATGACATAAACAAATATTTTTTAGTAAATAAATTTTTACATGGGGTTATGTAAGTTATATTTTTTACTATAAAGATTATTTATAAAGATAAAAATATTTCATAAATCATGGTATTTTTTTATAATTTTTTTACATCAACTAAATTATATTATTTATGACACAATAATGATACAATATTTACCTCATTAATAAATGTTATAATTAAATAAGAATATAAATATTAAAACAATATCCAAACCCTATACAATTATTATTGGATTATTTTATTTCAAATATGAGTAATATTAAATTCTATTGTAATGATTAGTTGACCTTTTGAAACCTAATATGAGTTTATAATAAAATAATTGTTTCAAACTTTCTTAAAGAGCCCCTCCTCTCCCTTAGAAAAAGCCCTCACTTTCTACCCATTTGTCACACTTCCCAAGATTTTGGCTCATAAAAACCCTACCAAAATATCCTCCCAACATCCCTAAATTCATCCTAGAGGCCTTACTTTGGTTTGAAAGACAACCTAATGATCCCTTTTGATCAAATCAAAAGGAAGAACCCGAAGAAGAGGTAATAATTTCACCACCCTCTTTCATGTTCATTTCTTCTTCCACATCCTCTTTAATTGATGTTTCCATTCAAAAATAATAACTCCAATATATTATATATACTGAAATGTTATTATAAATATGGTATAACCATATTCATTATTATATCCATCATATGAATGACATGTCCTCATACGTGTGTATATACGGCTTACAATCTCCATGTCGTGGTGTAGTTGTTATTCAAATACATTATTATTTGGATGGATATAATAATGATGTATAATAGTTTTAAATAATTAGTATAACATGTTAATTTTAATTTATATATGATATACCATCTATTTACATACATTTCTAAATCGAAATAATGATATTGTCGCTCTTGCGTACATACAGATTACCATATCCAAAAATGCAATGAGATTCATTTCCCCATCATAACCATTCAATACTAATTTTCATTTGATGGTTAAAAATAATGTTTAAATAAAGAATATAATTCTTTATATAAAAAAAATACATCCTATTCATAACAAAAATGGCTTATGTAAACAATAAAATAAAGGAAAACGAATCATTTAACACCTGAAACGATGATAATGCTAAAATTTTATTAACAAAGCAATATTAGAAGATAATATATGATATCATATTAATATATATGGTTATTGTATAATTAAATAAAAATTATTTAACCATTATACAGGTGTTTGACCTACCCTTAGCCAAGTAAAAGTATAGGGTAAGGGTTAATTTCTCAATATCTTCATTATCTGAGGTTGTTTATACGTAATAATATAATGGGACCTCTTTATCACCCACATCCATGTTTTCATAAAAATGTATTTCAAAACATTTTTAGTATTTACTAGACTATGGGTTAATTTCATTTATACCACTATTTTACCTTATATGTTTTGAAAGTAATCTTTCTGTCATTTCCCAAACAAGGTACTTTACGACCTTTTCGACAAAATTGTGGTAAGAATGCCTTATTTTAACTTATACGGTGGGTACGGTTATTCACCACCGTTATAACATTGTCGAAGGTTCCCTTAAAATCTTATAAGAATATTTTAAAAATAAATATTTTCTTTATAATTATGTGTCTCTTAAATGATTTCAAAATAGGAAGATATATTTCTCTCAAATAGTTTTAATTTCATCTATGTCAATATCCTTTGATAAATTTTACACTTTTTTGAAGTTGATTTATTATCATACAATTCTTCCATATTGTATTTAAGTATTTTTGATATATATGACTATGGATGAGTTATTTTTATGCCATAAATGGTTTATGGTTAAAGTATTGACATTTTATATGCTAGTTTTAATAAGAATGTATATGTTATATTTTAACCCTTTTAATGATGAATGTACTGGATTAGTATGTTCAGGGATGGGGACTGGTAAAATTAAGCCCTATGGGTTTGGGTCTGATTACAGAGGCTCTTTGGGTTGGAGTCTGGTTACAGAGGCTCTCTGGGATGGAGTCTGGTTATAGAGGCTCTCTAGGTTTGGGTCCAGTTACAGTTATTCCCTAGGTCCTAGCATGAGGCCTTGACACAGAAATTAAAGTCAGGTATTATACATTCCCTCATTATAAAAATAATATTGATGGTTTTTGCTATTATTTGACTAGTAGAATACCCATGATTATGTTTTATTATGGAATTATTTACTCAGCTCATATTCCTACCATAAAAGTGTTCATGTTTATTATTTGTAAAGGAATGTTTTTTCAATTATTCAACATGCCTAATATTTATGTTATCTTCTTCTGTATTGCTTACCTTTACTGGGCATTTGAGCTCACCCCTTCCTTATGTTTCATTTTCCCAGGATATGAAAATGTTAGTTATGAGTGACTTGCAGGAATAATCTAGGAGGCTTGGATGTTTCTAATGGAATAAATTACTGTTGTATATCTTTTCAAGTTGTAAATCTGAACTTATGTATGAATCTTATTTCCAATAATACATAACTGATCAGTATTTTGGAACATGATTTCCTTGTGATCATGCCAATGTCATGTATTAATGTACCGACTCTGGGTAACTGGGGTTAGGGCGTTACAGTTGGTATTATAGGATATTTAGTACAATCCATGGAAACTATATTTAGAAAAACTTCGATTAGAGAACATTACCCTAATATAGACTTTAATGGTTAGTATAAAATAACTTACTATAATTTTAGAAATGTGTAGATATTGAATATTTTCCAAGCAATACATCCCTGTCTGGATACGAGCAGGTAGAGGCGGCTCTGGCACAGATGTACCTATGGGTAAAACCTGAAAACACCGCATTGAGATAGACTCGAACAATAACCGGTGCATGAAAATGGGATTTCCTACACTTTTTGTTATGACACTCTCAATGGATATTCATAGTAAAATTCTAATTTTCTTTATAAACCATTAGGAAAGATTTATGAGTATATACATCCTCAAAGAAAACATTTTTAGGATTATGGATTATATCCATAAACTTTTCAAGTTATGTTAAGTGTTTTATAAGTTTGGGATTATATAATGTGATTCATAAACTAATATAGTGCATGCCATTGTTTAGAAATGAAACCCAGTGGAAGGAATGAAAAAAATATCAATGCACTTAATCCATGTACGGATCGCCCTCTTACTCACCTTACCTGTATGGAGCACCCTGATCCACAACGCGAAGGATAAATGTTAGATCACTTCATGAGGAAACAACCACCAAAATTCAACAGGAGTATAAATCCATTAGTAGCTGAGCAATGGATAAATTACTTAGAGAAAAATATTGCATGCTTTGGGAAGTAACGTAAGGGAAAAAGTTGTCATGGCAGTTTGTTTCCTCAAGGGAGATACAGATCAATGGTGGTCATTAATACAAAATGCAATGGATGATAAAGAAGTGTCCAATATGGAATGGAGGGAGTTTAAAGATCTTTTCTTAGAAAATTACTTTCCTCGTGACTATCAAGCGAATATGGAGAGGCAATTTCTGAGCCTAAGACAAAAGGAGGATGATAATGTTGCGAAGTATGAATCTAACTTTACATGGATAGAGAATCATGCAGAAGATTATATATGTAACACAAGGATCATGATTGATCAATTCTTTGATGGGTTAAAACCATTTCTTCATCGAGCATTAGTCTTACAATAATTCTCATCAAATAATGATATTATATCATGTGCTATCAAGACAGAAAAGGAATTCTCTAAATCTTATGACAATAAAGTAATGCAAGAGAAGAAGAGAACAGTGGAATAAGAGACAGATAAAGGGAAAAATGGAATGAAGGATTTTATATTATGTGATAATTGTTGGAAGAAACACCCTGGTACTTTCCTAAAAGGAATGAGAGTCTGTTACAAGTGTGGTGAAAAAGGACACCAAACTCGTGATTGTAAGGTAAAGAATGTGTTTGTCAATGTTGATTGCTACAATTGTAGGGAAATTGGTCATTATGCATATGAATGTCCCATGAGCCAAGAAAACTTACCTCAGAAAAGGTCAAGGGGGAAGGTGAATCTTATGTTTTTACTACAGTTGAAGTGGTATAATTAATGTATTTGTGTTTTTGGACTCAATAATTATATCATGTTTATAAGAATAATGTGATGTATATAAGGATGGTACTGTTGTACTTTTTTTTCATTATGGTTTTAATATGATGAAGGTAATCATATTTTCAGTATGTGGCAATAAGAGAAACTTTACTTTGGAGAATCCGATTTTACCATTGATTTTCGAATTTAGAGACCTTTTAGAGAGAGTCTGGACAGAGGTATTTTTGATAACTATACAGGTTTGAATGGATTAAGTTGAACATTGTATAGTATTTTTTGAAGGTTAAAACATTTCATAAGATTATTTTTTGAATATAATAATTCTATAGTTTTATGAAAAGGACAACTTGCAGGTTAGGTGATAACACGTCGCGTCGGAAAAAGCTGAAGGAATCGAACCCATAACCAAAGTGTGACAAGGATTTATTACTTATGACCAGCCTAAAAGAAGTCCCTGGTTATTACCAAATATTTTTCTTCATTTAAATGGTATATGTTAATATTTATAACCTTATACGATTAGGATAAACTGAATATTTTTGAGTTCTATTATCTTTTGGAGTTAAAGATGAGCTTGTGGTAGAAATTAGTTTAAGGATGAAACTCTACTTGTCAAGTATATATATCTTATTATATGATGAAATTAATTCTTAAACTTTAGGGAAGGGATCTTAAAACAAAAAATGTGTTATCCTAATAACTTATGTTTTGTTGAACCGATGATATTTTAAATTATCATTGATGGATGGCTTTGAGGCCCTCAATTTGACATGATTTTGTGATTGATGACCTCAATCACTCCCTATAGATATTTTTATTTTTCACCTAATAACATGCTTATAATTTCCACCAATGTCCTCCTATTAGAATCCCTTATTTGGTGCTGACTTTCTCATTTCCCTTTCTCTCTTATTAAAACTAAATTTTATTAACCCTATTTAAGATGTGGGTTTTCCACAAAAGTATTTTCTATTTAAAAAAAATTATTTTTGAATAATAATTTCAAATTTTGAAGATATTATTTATTGAAGGACATAGAATGTAACACCCCATGATTTCACTGTACATTATCTCTTCAAAGTAAATCAATAACTTTCGCTACACGCAACACCAAGTTCGAGTGTACCACGACTTACCAAACAAGCCATTCAAAAAGCAGTTATGAATAGTATTAACTGAAATTTGGATTTTATATACTCCATATAATTTTAGAATCTATATTATGTTTTTATTATACATAATATAGGAACAAATTCATTAAAAAATAAAAGAAGTATTTTTCAAAAAAATGAAATTTTACCACCTTTTAATGGAGAACCATTTTTAAATCTAATAATTGACTCTTTTATATATTCAGTTTGATTAAATTAAATGGTTTGATAGAAGAGGGCCATAAAATTTTATTTTGGATAAATTTATGGTATTTTTCTAAAACTTTCAGTTTATAATGAATAGTGAAAAATACTAAATTTTAATTAAAAACAACATTTTTAATCAAAAAAATTATAGTGCTAAATTATACTATTGAGTAATTTTAAATAATAATTAGATTATATTTTTACCATTTAGTCTAATTTTGGTCATTGGATGTAATTTTACATTGAAAATGTACAAAAACAAGTGTCAATCTTTTAATAGTTTTAATTTCTTAAAAACACACTTTTTATTTTGACTGCAGGAATTAATTTTAGATTAATTTCTACCACTTATTAGTTTTGAATTTGGAAAAATTGATTCCATATTTGGAGTCATTAGTTCCAAATTTTGTAAATAGTTAACTTTTATTTTTATACATTTTAAATATTTACTTCAGTAAATATTTTATTTACAATGATTTAAGGGTTAATATAATAAATAAGGGCAAAATATATTATTATAATAATATTAAATTACCCTAAAATGTTTTCTAATCCTATTTTCTGAAAATTATCCGACCATGGGAATCCTTGGGTCGAATTTGGGACCCCATTGAGCCACATGGGAGTAATAATGACACTTTATATTAATTAATTTTACATTAAGGCAAAAATGACATAAAAAAATTAGTAAACAAACTTTTACATGGGGTTATATAAGTTAATTTTTCGACTATAAATATTATTTAGAAAGAAAAAAACATTACCTAAATCAAATAATTTTTTTATAATTTTTTTACATAATATAAATTAAATTATTTATGACACAATAATGATGCAATATTTTCCTCCTTAATAAATGATTTAAATAAATATGATTACAAATATTAAAAAAATATCAAAACCCTATCCAATTCTTATTGGAATTTTTTATTTCAACCACGAGTCATCTTAGATTCTACTTTAATGGTTAGTTGACTTTTTTAAACTGACGATGAGTTTATAATAAAATAATTGTTTCAAACTTTCCTAAAGAGCCCCTCCTCTCCCTTAGAAAAAGCCCTTACTTCCTACCCATTTCTCACACTTGTTAAGCCTTTGGCTCATACAAACCCTACCCAAATATCCTCCCAACATCCCTCAATTCTTCCTAGAGGCCTTACCTAGGTCAAAAAGCCAACCTATGGATCTATTTTGATCAAATAAAAAAGAAGAACCCGAAGAATCGGTAATAAATTCACCACCCACATTCAAGTTCTTTTCTTCTTCCACTTCCTATTTCTTTGTTGTTTCCATTATAAAATGATAAATTCAGTATATTCTATATATGATGATGTTATTATAAATATGGTATAACCATATTCATTATTTTATCCATCTTATGAATGACATGTCCCTATACGTGTGTACGTACGGCTTACCATCTCCACGTCATAGTGTAGTTGTTATTCAAATACATTATTATTTGGATGAGTATAATAATGATGAATAATTGATGTAAATAAAAAATATAACATTTTAGTGATTATTTATATATGAAATAACATCTATTTACAAAAGTTTTTATATAAAAATAATGATATTGTCGCTCGTACATACATACAGATTACCGTCTCCACGAACACGATGTGATTCATTTCCCCATCATAACCATTCAAGACTAATTTTCATATGATGGTTAAGAATTAAGTTTAATGACATAATATAATTTTGTTTATAAATCAAATACATCTATACATAACAAAAATTCCTTACGTAACCAAGCATATAGAGGAAAAAAGAATCAATTAACAACCGAAATGATAATAATGCAAAAATATTATTAACAAAGAAATACTTGAAGATCATATATGATATCATATTAATGTATATAGTTATTTTATAATTTAATAAAAATGATTTCACCATTACACAGGAGGTAAACCTACCCTCGACCATGGAATAGTACAATGTAAGGGTTAATTTTAAAATCTCTTCATTATCTGATGTTGTTTATGCGTAATTATCTACTGGGACCTCATTATCATTCACATCAGTGTTTTCTTAAAACTGTATTCTAAAACATTTCATCTATTTACAAGACTATGGGTTAAATTTATTTATACCCTTTTTAAACATAAATTTTTTGAATGGAATCCATCCATCATTTTCCAAACAAGGTAATTTATAACCTTTTTGACAAAATTAATGTAAGGATGTCTTTTTCTAACTTATACGGTGGGTATGGTTATTCTCCACCATTATAACATCATCGAATAATCCATCAAAATCTTATAAGAATGTTTTCAAAATAAATATTTTCTTAATAAATATGTGACTTTTAAATGATTTCAAAATAGGAAGAAATATTTCTCTCAAATAGTTTTAATTTCATCTATGTCAACATCCTTTGATAAATTTTATACTTGTTTGAAGTTTATATATTATGATACAAATCTTCCATATTGTATTTAATGTTTTGTGATATGTATTACTATGGATGAGTTATTTTTATGACATCCATGGATTATGGTTAATGTATTGACATTTCTTATGGTAATTTTAATATTGATATATATGTTATATTTCAACCCTTTTTATGATAAATGTATTGGATTAGTATGTTCTGGGTTGGGGACAGATAAAAGTAAGCCCTCCAGGTTGGGTTCTGGTTATAGCAGACCCTCTGGGTTAGAGTCCAGTTATAGATGCTCTCCAGGTTGTACTCTGGTTACAGAGGCTCTTCAGGATGGAGTTTAGTTACAGAGGCTCTCCAGGTTTGGTTCTGGTTACAGTTAGCCCCAAGTTCCTGGCATGAGGCCTTAACATAGATATTATAGTTTGGTATTATACATTCCTTCATTTGTAAAATAATATTGATGGTTCATGCGGTTATTCTACTAGTAGAAAAACCATGACTATGTTTTATTATGGAATTATTTACTCAGCTCATGTTCCTACAATAAAAGAGTTCATGATTATTATTTTCAATGGCATGTGTTTTAAATTATTGACCATTCATAATATTTATATTATTGTCCGTTGTATTGTTTACCCTTACTAGGCGTTTGTGATCACCCCTTTTTTATGTATCATTTTCCCAGGATATGAAGAAGTTATATATGAGTGACTTCCAGTCATAATCTAGGAGTCTTGGATGTTTCTAGTGGAATATATTAGTGTTTTATTTCTTTTCAATTTGTCAAGTTGGACTTATGTATGAATCTTGTATCCAATAATACTAAATTGATCGGTCTTTCGGGATATGATTTCCTTGTGATCATGCCAATGTTATGTATTAATGCACCAACTCTGGGTAACAAGAGTCAGGGTGTTACAGATCTTAGTAGACACTCAATGGAACCACATCAACAAAAATAATATGGAGTAGATAGAGGATGAGATAACCCCACCATAGCATGAGATGATCCTTAAGTATGGATTGGGGAAAAAATTAAAAGGTTCTAATGAAAACATGTATTTTCAACAGGATGCATACATTACTAATTAATGGTCATGATCCTATTAGACAATAGAGTCATGACACAAATTCAAGGTAGATATGAAATAAGTTGGGATCTATAAAGAAGTATGGGCCGAGAAGTTTAACTTTTACCACCATCAGGACATCATTCCATAGGTATTGAGAGTAGGTGGCCTTCTGGGAAAACAATTCCCATATATTATATTTTTAGGTTAGATTTAGCCTATGGAATATTCAGTATATTACTAGGATCCAAATTCAGGTGGTTATGTGAGATTAATTCTTCTGCGTAGAAAATATGTGGTAGGACTTGGAGAAGATTCTATCTCTCTGGACGGAATTATTGAGGTCGGTGTAGGGAACCAATGAAGTGAATCTGGGTATATGGGAAATTCAATTTACGAATTGGTATTGGGTATATACTGAACAATAATTTACCATTGTAGGAGTTATTTGAGGGGAAATATCAAAATAATGATTCAGCAAAAAAGCTACCACTTAATCCACACACATGCCATTAGTCATACCAATGGGGAAAGGAGAACTCCTAGTGGTGAGTCTTAGAGGTAATTCAGTTATAGATGTGGTGATTATTATAAATCATGAATCTATAGGGGTTAGGATGGTAGGGATTATTACTACACTCAACTGTGGATAGACTATCCCCATTAGGAATTCATGTAGGAGGATGAAACCAATAACATTAATTATGGCAGAGATATTAGCGACAAGGTTGTTTCCAATTCATTATCATTAGGTCATTCTCTGTCTGTGGGGATACACATTTTTTTCCTTCATTAACACATTCCAATGGTGAGAAAAATTCATCACTTCTTCAGATATGTCCGCTCAATGGTCAAAATGGGATGATTGGATGTCAATCTCTCCTTTTGTGGATTCCTCCTAAGAATTCAATGACTAGTCCGAGTCTCCCTTAATGTTTTAGGTGTTTTTTTTTAACTTCTAAAAAATTTCATCTCTTTTCAGATTCTGGTTAATTACGCTAATTCTTTCAGGACATTCCAAAGGGTCATATCGGGGAAACATCCATTGGTCAGGGATGTAGTCACGTTATGAATCACTGGTATTTCTGAATGCTGTAAAATATGGACACCTGAATTATTTTTTCATAGTCCTTCTTGAGGGAATGTAATACTAAGGAATCCCTTGTAAAATGTGGGGAACCATATTATTTAGTCATGTCTCCGAGTATTTACAGGGTTTCCCATGTAAAACTTGTGGTATGCGATGAGTATAACTTCTTTCATAGATTGATCAGACAGATCAGAAGACCTACGAGAGTGGATGTGATTGGTACATCCCATGGATGGTGTGCAGGGATAGTTTACTGAATGGATGTATCAAAACACCTAATAAGGATGGAACTAGGATTTCATGTCCCACAAATGAGAAGGTTTCACACAGTGAAGGTTGATTAGGCACCACAAATGATGGATTAGAGAATGGTGATCCCCACCAATGGGGACACCAAGGTTGACAATTGGATTTGATAAAACCTCTATGAGGCTTCCCACAAACCCTATTTAGAGGACATGGATCAAAACCCATATTTTTCAAGAGGGAATGGTTTGGGGATTAAACATGATTAGTTTCCCTTTAAAACAAGGACACTCTTTATTGGATGGATATGATGTTTAGCGATTATGCATGGTTAGCTTCCCAAGTGTAGTAAATAAAAATGTGATGAATTAGTTTTATACGTGGTTAGATACTCGAATGGATGATGTGATCCCACTGGGATATTGTAGCCCCATTAGGAATCCGGATGGATGATGGATGATTGGTTGAATTGGGTGGAATGTGTGATATAGAACGGATGTGGAGATGGTGTTTTTGGGCTTGATCCTCATAGAGGATTCCAACATATCCTATGGGATAAGAATTAAAGGCCACATAGTTGATGATGTGGTGATGAGACACCTAGAGAAGCCTCACCTAAGAATGGTGTGCATGGATAAGGTTCTGATGTATGAAGAACATCTAGATTCTGGAATTATCTTCCCATGTTAGAAAGACATCAAAGAGATACTAGGATGGAATCTGGCTGATGAGCTTGAACCTTGAGGAGGGTTCCTAAAAACCCCTATTTGAATGTAAGGGATCAGTATCCACATAGTTCATGATGTGTGAATAGAACTTGGGTGTACAGAACGGAAAGTGACCCAAAAATGTTCTATGGGATTATGCATGGTTAGCTTCCCTTCTCAATATGACCACTCTTGGTTGGAGGAGTATGGTGATGAATGGGGCTTATACATGGTTATCTACCCATGTGGATTAAAACACATCAAATAATGGACTTATAGATGTTCCAAAAAAAGGAAATATGTCACATCATGAGTGTATATCCCTAGAAGGGAGAATCGAGGTTACCATTGGTTGGGATTTAACCTCAAAGAGGCATCCTATAATCTCCAAAGGGATCAAAACCCATATATATTTTAGGGTTCAATTTAACACCTTGTTGGATGAAAGTGAATTGATACTATGTATTTAGAATAGATGAATTTGTGTAGTGATGGCCATGAACCTTGAAGAGGCTTCCTATATACATTGTTTAGAAGATAGGGATCAAAGTCCAAAAAGATAAGTAGATTCCATTTAATGTCATGTTGGATGAGGGGCATGTGGGTATACATGGATAGCAGCACAAAGTCGTACTAGGGATTACACATGGTTAGAGGCCCAAATAGGATTTCATGGTCCATGTTTACGCTAATCCCACATGATTCATACTTAGTGAAATAATCAAGAGGCAGCAGTATAACATATGGTTTTGTCATGAATGGTCTATACACGAGGGGTGGTGTGGGGTTTATCTATGGATAATGGATTAGGGAGATGGATATTGGGACTTACGGTAGAATGTAATCCCGATAAAATTGTTCGGGGATTATGTGGAGACGTCCTAAGGTGCACATGGAGACAAAGCACAAAAGGGAGTGATAGAGGGTAGAATGAAATGTTAGAAATTAAAGGCTCTTAATACCATCCCATATCAGTTCTTCAAAGACTCGTTAGGAATGTGTCAACTTATATTTTAACATCATGTGTTGATGATATGGGATGTCGGAAAATTAACTTCACACAGATCGAACGATGAGGACTCACTCCTCACTACTTTGACTTAGATAACCTATACCTTCCCCTGATTTGGGAAGGGAAATAACAAGAAATTCCTGAGTAAATGGGGTGGATGAATGGTTTATGGAGTGGTACATGTTATTGTAATGATGTGAAAAGGAAATATGTGTTAGCACACATATGAAAATATTCTTATGGAAGGGAAAAGAAACTTGAATCACCACTCGAGGAACCAGGAAATCACTATGTACAAGCATAGAGGAATACATAGGGAATTTCCTGTAAGAGAGGAATTTTGCGCAAAATATTATCTTGAACATGGTTCCACGGAGTAAGGAATACCCATAGAGTCTTGTGGATGGTGTGTGTGAAATATTATGGTCTTGCACACAATATTGAAGTGTGCATGAAAGATTTAAAACATTCATTCCATGAGGAAGGGTTGAGGAAATATAATTATTACACAAGGCTAATACATGAGTGGAATAAATGTATTTTGTATACCCTAGTATTGGGTGAAAAATAAAATGTGTGAGGGTCATGACCCTGTGGTCCCACCAAAAGGAAGATCCATGGGGACCTGTCGCAAAAGATCTTATTCCTTAAATCAATGACTTTTGCGTAGTCATAGAAGGTATATTATTATGTGTACATGAGCGATGGTTTTATTTGAGATCAATTTTTTATTTTTCTAAATGTAGCACTACCATTATATTTATAAGTTAAAATATCATTGATGGAAAATAAGGATTCCAATGTTTAAGGGGTCATCTGATGTCGCATTGGGTGCAAAAGAGGATTTGGTGTAGATTTCTTTCTTATGTGCTTGCTGATTTTTCTTCGTTAATCTAACATGCCCATTTTTTGGGAGATCTATGGGTAGACACCCCATTAGCATCACATAGGGTGTGCAAGAGGCTTGCACAATGATTTATTTCTGGCACCCCCCCCCCCCCAAATCTTGTGTGCAGCTCTTTTGGGATACTTAGGATCATCCGTTAATCCAAATTATGGTCTTGGTTTCCAAAAATATGAAAATCAACATCCTCAAATGGAATTTTAAGCCAAAAATCACCCCCTTGGAATCTGAGTGGAAAGGGGACCAAAAGGACATGTTCTGAGTGAAACGTAAAAGAGAAAAATTATTTAATGGTAGTGCGTGAAAAATGGTGGAACTGTCATGCATGATGCCTTACACATTCTAGGAATACCAGGTCCTCAGCTATAAATACATGGGGGGAACAAGTCATTTTACCTCAACATTATTTATGATAGGTTATTTACTCTCATTTTTTTATGTTTACCATTTCTACGTGGAAGAAACAAAATCATTTTATTCCTTGTGTTCTAGCATCAGATCTGGCGTGCACTTGACTTTTTCAGATTTGTTTCGTAGCCATTATCAAAACTTGCTTGAAACCGGATGTTTTGGGTACCAACCCCCAATATTTATTTCTAGTAAATTTTTTCATTTTTAGCTTTACCCATATGTACATTGAACATACAACTACTAATATGGAGGACGCAACAGCTATACGGAGGGTTGAGATGATCGCAAACATTCAAATTATTCACTCGATACGAGTACTATTAGAAAATTAGATTCTTCTAGGCATGAACACGTAGTCTCAGAATGTCTTTGTTCTAAGTGATAGCCTCCCGCTATGGAACATCAAAATTTTGGAGGAGGTGTTGATTGTGTGTTTCGAGACTGATGCACCATGGTCATGGGTGACACACAAAGATGGCCTTCAAAGGTTCAACATCAAAAAAATGGTCACCTAGATAGGGAGACTTGGGATATGGTTGTTTATGTCTAAAACGTGAATGCCAAGATAGTTATGGGGGTGAACCAGTCACTAAACACTTTCCTGCCAACTACACCCACACTTTTAGGAGCATTATCACTGATGAGAGAAAATGATGATAGGAGGACTGGGACATAAGCTCTAGGGGGAATTTTACAAGTGATTGTTAATGGTAGTACTTGTTATTTCAAACATGTGATGAGTTTGGGGAAGATCCTTGGAACATCATGCTATTTGATACATTGTAGATGTCACAATGTCACTTCTACCACCAGTAGGATCTGGTATCGAAGTTGTTCAGCCGGTGGTCCCTTGATTCAAATACTTTCCATATCCACCATGGAGAGGATGGTATCTACCTTGGGGTCATAAATTGAATAGGAATAATACCATTATAAGGGTATTATTTTTATGATTTCTAGCCATCATAGAACATATGGGGAGATAGGACACAAGTATGTATTCTTACTAATAATCTGCTCAAAATGAAAAAAGAGGGGTTGGGGATCTAATACATCTTGAAGAACATCTCTTACCCTGCATGGTTCTGTCTATTCATATAGAGGGGTTGTAACATGAGGATTCTTGTGAAAGGGATGTAGTTACCGAATTCATTGTAGAGGGGAAACATCAGGTCGTATTGGGTGGTTTTGTAGGTAGGTGAAAACCAATTGTTGGGCTTTAGTGTGAATGAAAGTTAAAATAAAAATGAATGTTATGATGGTTTCTGTGCATCCTTCCTTTGTATATGGCTACTGATAGTGTGGGATTCAAGGATGGGAGTTAGATCGTGAACACTAGTGATGGTCAATATCATTGCATCCCACTACATGGTCAATTTGGGGGTGCCTGTATTGGAGTGGTTTTCCAGAATCCTATGGTGCATTTCAAGAGGGGGTATGCTCCAAAGAATCAACAAACTGTTTCAAATTCTTCATTGTTGGGTTTCATCTCACTATGGTGGGTATGATTTCCAAAAGGCCATCCAACCTCTATGAAATGACCTAAGGCAATATTTATTGGATATAGCTAGGGTATGTCCAGTAATTTTCAATAAGTATGGGATCAAGATATAGATTGGAAATCATTTGAACTTCAAATTTCAGAATTTCCATACCATAGGTGGACAGAGGGTGGATGACCTATGAGGTATGTTGGATAACAGATATTATCTACTAAATATTTTGGGTGGTGTTCTAGTGGCTCAGGCTAATGGGAAGATCTTCAAAGAACCCTATGAATTTTCACAGGTTTCTAAGTAGTTTAGGTGTATAAATAAGATTCAAAAGAAAGTATATACAGTGGTTCATGAAGAGAAAACACCATGTATCATTTTTTAGTTGTGGCTCATGTTCACAACTGCTAGCTTTGGAGAAATAATCACCCTCTCTCCAACCGATGTCGACACCATTTTATTAATGGAATATTCTAATCACTAGGTGGAATAATATCCTAAAGTGATTTTGAGGAATAACATATGGTATGTTATATCAGGGAGTATAGAGTTTGGATGGTGAGAGTGCACTCATGGAGCTGCAAAGAAAAAATACCATAGGCATGTCTGGAAGCTATGGTAGCACGAGATGGAATCTTGATAACAGAATCATCACAAGGTGTGGTCAAGAATATGCCTTCATAAATAATGTGGTCCTATAGAAAACCTCATGGTCCAGATAGGTAATCCCCTAGGAAAGAAATAAGATATCTTATATACCCAAAAGCTGACACTATTTTCCCATCCCCATGTTCTTCTTGGAGAACAATGTGAAAATCAATATCACAAGAAGTGCTATGGTGAAAACTGGTGAATATTGGTCTTTATATGCCAAACATGGGGTCTATTCAAGGGTTTTACTAGGTGCAATTCCATCTCCAACATGTGTACCTGACATCCATGGATGTTTATTCATGCATAAAAGGGTGGTAGGAATAATGTCAACACCAAGTCAAATTAATACTTTGTAAAGAGTGTGACACCGATGAAATTCCACTAGAGGATGAAGATGATGATAGAGAAGAGGAAGAGGAGGAGGAGAAAGTGAAATTGGAAGATGAGGATGTTGAGTATTCAGGTCCTAATGGAAAAGGATCTCATTGGATAGTGTCCTACCAGAGGATCCCACATGAGAGTAGTGAAATCATAGGATCTGACGAGGTACTCGATGAACACCTCGAGTTACGTTTAACTAGAATATATATTGGTCCCTTGTATGTTCATAACAGAGATCCAATAACCAAAATATTCCCTATTTAGGAACACATTATTAGTGATGATCGGGAGGATCCCACTGCAGGTGGTGAGAACATACCTACGGATGTAGAAAGACATACCACTAAATCAATATCTAGAGGTGAACAAGGTAGTAGACCAACCATAGCTGAAGATGTGAGAGGTTAAGCAGCATGAGGGGCCAATGTAACAACCTAAAACACCTCATTCTTCTCTGATATCCAGAAGGAATCCACGCAAATCATTGATTTAACTATGGCTAAGTGATCACCTATTGTGGAAGCTCTTGCGGTGACTCGTGCACTAGATTCAGTTACACACAGATCTAAAAATTCATAAATATTTTGTAGACCCATAACAATTATCTAGGAATATAACTAACCAATTTACCCATTCTCCATGCAATAGTCATTATATGGGATGTCTGGTAAACCGTTGATTCTTGGAAATCATCAAGAGATCCATTGATGATTGTACCTTTATGTAAGGAACCTTCTATTCAAATTGATTTGGCCCTGGAACCCAGTGAGAGAGAGGTTGTGATCACAAGTTATTCCACTATTAGAGAAGATCCAAAAGCTGGTGGAGGTTAATTTTTTGAAGAATACATGAGTGAATATGGTTGTACGCACATCATAGAGTGCAATCCCTCAGAGAGGATGTCTAAGTAAGAACTTACTATTGAATATCTAGCCATATTACCTAATTATACACCTATTGGTCTGGAAGATCTAGATGATGATGATCCTAACATATATTAGGATATTATTACGACACAATAAAAGTCATGTACGTGCATCATATTCTTCCCCATTATTTTAGAGGAAGAATGGTTCAGTCGAATGGGGTCACTTTGCACATGGCTTCTATCTCTCTATGTCGGAGGGGTGTATACTCTCTATCTTCATACAATAATATGAAATTATCATGAAGAGAAGTTGAAGGACATAATCCAACTAATAGATGATTCCTAGTTCCAAAATAAATTTGATAACGTCTATAATAATCATGTGGTTGAGAAGGATATTTTTGAGGCTTGACGAGAAGATGGATGAGCATTCCAGATTCATCATGAATCAATCTACACTCATTGAAAATTTAAGGACCCAACTAGTAGGATCCCAAGAGTATCTATTATATGTGACCTGCCAAATGGGTGAACTCCATGACGAATGAGAATGAATGAATATAAGGGCTAATGAGCTTCCCTTTATAACATTTCATGAGGAGAAAGAGCTCAAGAGATGATAAGAGACCTGGGAAGCTACACTTCAAAAAGAGGTGATGTTGAAGCATTCTATCGAAGGGGTTGATCCATGAGGGCTGTATTTTGAAAAAAATCATGAAACATATTTTCTTTGTTTCCTTTTAATAATGAAATAAATTCATGATTATATTTCTTTCTCATTTTTATTATCGTGTCTTATTCATAATTATGAAGAAACTATTGATCAATAATTAAGCTCATGTGGGTCAAACCCAGTGTGATATACAAGGGATGATCACATAATAATACACTTTGGTATGAGAGTGAAGGCTTGCCATAGAATATCGGGGGACTACTATTGTTGACTAACAACCTAGAGTATACAGAAATAGAGAGGTAGATGTTTCTATATAATTGGGCTCCCAGAGTAGCCAACATCCATTTCCTAATGTGCACTAGTGCGCGAACATGATAACACCCGAGGTTTTGAAATAAATCCAAAAAATGGGGATTGATAACTATAAATCACGAAATCAGAAATTCATGACATAATGATGGTGGAATGCTGATTTAGGATAACTATTGACCATATTTTAAACCAAACATCAATATTATATTATCCTAAAATGATAACAAAAAATATTTGAACACTGACCAAGTTAAAAAACACATGGCCTAACTCAAAATGTCATCTGACGTCCTCTGAGAAGTTGGACAATGATGTTAGGTAAGCCATGATCCCAATCATCCATATCATTTTGGTGTCCCTTTTGACTTGAAGGAGGATAAGGATCTGAATAATGGGAATGAAAATCATGGAGATGGTGTGATGGAATGTTCAAAAAGACACCTGGACTCTTGAAAATATGCCAATGTGACCAAGGAAAATTAGTGTGAGTGTATCAATCTGAATCAAGATCAAACACACTTCAATAAAAGACCGATCTAGTGAGGGTCAAGGATCTCTTTCCATTTTATTTTATGCCAATGATGAAAATACACATGTAGTTATGAATCATACGGTAATGAAAAAGATGAAAGGTATATTTTAATTTCATATAACTAGGATGTTTCACATTGTTTAATGGTCATACAACCTAGACCCTAGCCAACAGTTTAAATTCATGTTACAATTACTGTAATTTCTATTCCTAAAATGTTCTTGTGGCATGGAGGAGATAAATCCAATGTGAATGAGCTAAATGTGGATTGTACACAATACAAATACTAATAAGATGATGGGAAGGGAAAATATTAAATGTGCTAAGGCACAACACCCGACATGAATAAAGGTGAAGGGGAACCTCTATCAGTAAATAGAACGCATATTAATGTAATTTTAATATTTTAAGGGTACAGTTTTTGGACTATTATTGAGGCTGGATGGCTAGGAAGGTTAGTGAATATGTGTCTAGGATCGAGGTGAAATGTTTGGGCATCACTACACATCATGTAACAATAATAATCACGCCATACATGCTTCTTGAAGCACATCTTGGTGGAAGACCTACACTAATAGGGTAATTGCAATTTTGTAAAGAAGATGTAGCACCCTATAATGATCTTGGGGCATCTTGATCATGTTCAAGGTAAGGTTGTAGTTTACTATCTTATGTTGAGGAAATAAGATCTAATTTAATGGTCATAGAATTCAAACCATAGGGATCCTAGTATATGATCATAGATTTTGGACCGTGGAGTTTTTAGCTGGACCCATTGAAGAAGTGTTTGAGCATCACTATGTATCCCTTAAGGAGGGGAACCACGTCACACGTAGTTATTGAATGTCGTTCATTTTGATTTTATGTAGCAAAGATGAGAATTGGAAGATAGTTTATTGTCATACAGCTAGGACATGGGAACCCCAAAAGATAAATGTGTCGTGTGGTAACATAATCTGATGTGAATGAGGACCATAAAGATCCACCCTACACCACACATCCTCAAAAGAGAGTTGAGGCCCAAAATTCCATAATTGGGAGTTTACCATTATATGGATGGACCCGTATATAATAAGCATGAATGTCTCTACATATCCTTCAAGGGTATGAATCATTCCAAATGTAGTTTTGGAGGGTTTCTCTATGGAGTTATAATCTATACATAGAGAGAAGAGGCATTCAATATATACTGCTTATTCTTTTTATTTTGGTTTATTTTTTAGGTGAACAGCCCATGATGGAAAGATGGGGTGTTCTATTGGAATCAAGCCATATGTTGGAATTGGAAACTAATATAGAAACTAACCAGTGCCCATGGTGATTCCCTCTCAAGTGAGAACACAACAAGTTTGTGTTGTCTTTAATCGTGAATCTAGGATGATAAATTCATGGTTTAACATCATATGGAAGGACTAAACTATGCACTTTAACAACGTATAGTAATGACTCAATGGTTTGATGACATTTAAGAAGAGTTAGATCCTAGTTTATGGTCGTGGAACATGGACCATGAGGTTGTGCAACTTTCCATGTGGGTATGACCATACCAAAATTTTTAATACAACATGATCCATTATTGATGTAGGAAAAAAGATGTGATGTAAGGATTCCCCATCACCTGATAGAATTCAACAATGAAAAAGAAATGTCAGGCGGTAAAATCTAAACCATGCTGACATTCCTCACTCGACATGTGTAGATGCAAGGAGGGAAAACACTAGGGGTGATAGAAACCCATCTGAACAAAGGGGAAATAAAATATGAGTCACAAAATATGATATTTTGGATTCAATGGGGGTGGATTAATTATGGAGGATAACTACTGAACATGTTCGAGACATGGTATTCATATATTGTATCCTGAGTTGGGAACATGAAAGTTAGGGTTGACCACTGACTGTATTTGAGAATAGGAACCTATCTTGAAATTTCATTCAGAATCCTCTAGGATGATGTCCAAGGATGGTAGGAATTCCATAAGGTCAATCATCCATTCCATTTTGGGGTCCTTTCTGATGTGAACGATGATAGAGTCCCAAATAAAGGGGACATGCAATATGTAAACGTACTTGTGCAGTTTAACATTATGCTATAAGAATGAAGGAAAGGAGTACTCCCAATAGAGGTATACCGTGTGTCTATTACAAGACCGATGTGAATGAGGACCTAGAAGGTCTTATAATACACCAAAAAATTTTGGAAGTAAAAAAATTCAATAAAGGGGTGAATATGTTCTTGAATATGGAGCTTGACCCGAGGAAAAAATGTCCTGGTGCCACTAGATTTCCCACTAGGGTGAGAATCAAGACACACATAGTTCATGAAAGAAGGTGTGGAAATAGCCAATTCCAGAAGGGAAACATATTCATGGATGAAGGAATCATAGTGATAGTTATTTTATCATTATAAAATAAAGATATAGAGAGTGTAGATTAGCATCGAACGATAAGGAAGCTAGGGATCTTAGTTTACAGTCATAGAGCATGGACCCAAGGAGAGGCTTCCAAAGAGGAAATATTTATTGCGAAACCATAAAGAAAATTGATGTGAATGGGGACTAGAAATATCCACACCAAAAAACAAATTATGGATGGAACACACATATAGTTTATGGTCATGATGATTGCACCTTGATATGTGAACTCTTAGTTTAAGTTCATAGGTTTTAGATGAAAAGATGAAAAAATTATTCCATGAAGGAACAAATCATACCAAGTCCCCTAAGCCATGTGATCCATGATCAGTGTGGGAAACAAGGGTCAATGATGATATTATAGCACATGTAAGTACATTACAGGGGGAATAGAGGTTCGAAGTTAAGAATGACCCCCACAACATTGATCTTCCCACTCAATGCCCAAAGGTTCCCAGAGGGGTAAAACTAAGAGTGTCAAAATTATGACTAGACATAAGGATGTGAAGTGGGATTTGAATAATGGAGTTTTATATTTGGGACACAATCAGAGTAGCATAACAAGTGAGGATAACTTCTGACCATATTTGAGACACATTACCCATATCATTTCGTGTGGGATGGGAAGAAACACCTGATGATCGGCTATTGGACCTATTCAAGATGGATAACCTGTATCAAAATTTCAATTGGAATCCTCTTGTATGTTTTCCCAGCATGTTAGGTGAGACATAAGGCTAATCCTTGATAGCATTTTGGGGTCCCTTGATATGTTAAATATGATAAAGACCCAAATATGGGGACATGTGAAGCATGAGAATGGAAATAAATCATATCCATGTAGAATCCAACACTCTAGACCCAACACCACAGTGTATATGAGCACATTGATGAGGAAGAAAATGGTCAAGGGATCCAATTACAGAAAATGGATTGGAAATATGAGAGTATTAATGAGGCTAAGTGGGTTGATTAACCTAGGGCTAGACCTGAAAAAAAAATCTCCTAGAATTCATATGTATCCCGTAGGGGTGGGAATCAGGCCATAAATAGTTATAAAGTTTCATGCAGTTTATCTTCATTCAGTAATGATTAATGAAGGAATGGTATCCCAAAGGGGGATATGTATGATGTGGAAAAATAACCTGATGTGAATTTGAACCGAAAAATTCCACACCACACAATTTACAATCCCAAGAGAGAACTCGGGTCAAAGGGCTAGATGACAAATTAAAGAACATGGGGTTAGATCTGTAGACAAAATTCCTTGGTGTTCCTATATATACCATAAGGATAGAAATAATCCATATGTAGTTCTGATGTGTCGTGTAGTTTATCATCATGTAGTTAGGATGAATGGGTAGTTTAATTTCATGCAATATAAAGGGTCAGTGAACATTTAAGGTCATGTAGAATAGTTTAAAAATTCTATGCAATTTCCTGTCTTGCAAGCATGATGTTGTAGTTTAACATCATGCTGAATGGGAGAGATCTTATTTTAAGTTCTTATAAACCATATCATGTAAGTCTAAAAAGTGGATATAAATTTTGATGATCCTTGGGTTGGACCCAAATAAAACATGTATGGGAATTCCTACATATCCCATAAGGATGGGAATCAAGCCCTATGTAGTTTCTAGAATGTCGCATAGTTTAACATCACTTGGTAAGGATGAATTTGTAAAGTAGAATATCCCTATAGGGGATACGTGAGGCGGTATTTGTAAACCAGGCATGAATTTGGACCTAGTCTATGCCACACAATGGGATCACAATATAATCTATCCAAAATGATAGAAAGATTAAAGGATTCTATGTACTTGTGGATGGCCCCGGAGAAAAAATAACTAGGCATTCATATATATACTTTGAGGGATGGAATAAATGCATAAGTAGTTATAAAATGTATTTTAGTTTAACTTCATGCAATAAGGACAAATGAGATCCTATGAGTGGTATGTGGGGAAGCTATTTAAAAGTTGACATAAATGAGGACCATGTTCGTACCAGACCACAAGCTCCATGGAGAAACCTAAGGTCATAATACCAAATATGGGTAGACGTAGCACTGGACCCAAATATAAAATGTTCAGGCATTCCTACAAATCCCAAAAGGATGGGAATCTATCTAGACATATATCATCAGATACTGCATAGTTTAACTTTATGCAGCAAGGATGAAAGGAAATTTTCACGTTATGTAGGATGAGCGAGGGAAAATGGGGCTTCAAATTTACTGTCATGCACGATCCTTGGAATCCTAGTTTAAGGTCATAGAGCTACTACCATAATGAGAAACCATTCAGTTTATCATCATGCAGGACAATGACTATTGTGTAGTTTAATATCTTGTAGGATGTCCAGAATCACGAATTTTAACATCATGAAAGATGATAAAAACGTTTTGGTAGGTTAATTTCATGTCGGACATGAAAAAGGAATGTTCGTATGCAATGTACTGCTTCAAGAACATTGAATTGGTGGGAGGAGTAAAATTCTATCAATGTATAGTGATCAAGGAATATGCACAATTTGGGTGAACCATATGAAAAACATAGTGTCCATACCATTTAAGAACCAAATTTGGTGGCTTCATGATGGGTATCACTGGCTTCCTCAGGGCCGACACCCTATCACCATGATGAAAGGATCAGAGGTGAAATTTCTTACTAAATGTATTGGAAATCTTGATTTTTTGCCTCTACAGATTATGCAAGGCCCAAAACCTTTTCTCATTAAGGGATTCCAACATAAACATTTATACTTTCATTACTTACCCTGATGTATTCTGATCATATACAGCAGTACATAGCTATGTAAACTAAATCTCAATCGGTAGGACTGGATCTGTTCCATACAACGAGGAATAGGGGGTCACCTGGGTAGAATAATGATTCATCATCAAGTAATCCCAGAGAGAATTAAGATTATTTTCATGCCAAATTTTTTTGTTCTAACCAATCTTCATATTCAAAATTTTAGATATGTTCTCGTTGAAGACATAAATATTTCCATTTTCCATTATATGGTAGTGAAACGTATGGTTGGACCAGATGATGTACATAGAATAGTATTTATTCAGAGAAACATCTCAAGACTTTTTTCTGTTATCTTTGAGTATGGAATGAGGGAATCTGAATTGGTGGATGATGTTGGAGATCATTAAATCAACAATATAATGGGCCATGACTTTATTTAGTGGAATAACTTCAACCCACATAGAGATGAAACATGTGGTAGTCAGAATAAATCAGCACTCATAAGCTATTACTGGTGGATATGGTCCCACGATATTGAGTCCCTAGATCATGAAGGGCCAAGAGTACATAGTTTCTTGGAGAGTATCCAGTGTCTGATTAACAAAATTATCACGGATATAAAATTTGGGACATGTCCTGGAGAATTCGATACAATCATTGACTATGGTGGGCTAGAATAAGCCTAACCTTCAGTTCTTGTGGGAGATATAGAAAGGTATAAAAAGGAATCAGTACAAACATTCTATGACTGAGGAACATAATTACCTCAGTCCAAGAATAGAACTGAGTAATCAGCTAGAAATCACGTTCTAACATGGGATCAAGCTCTGGATTTCTGATGATGCAGTCACCATTGATTTTTTTGATGACTAGATCAGATTCCCCTTTCACATGTAGGTGGAGAACATCAATCTAGATGGATTTCTTGAGACCGGTAATAAGATATTGATAATCTATGTTTTTTTGGTGAATCCTTTTGACAACAAGAATGAATCGGAAAAGAAAACCTATGTGGGCGTGATGAAGATGATACTCATGCCTACTGTATTGATTCTGGGTTAATTGATCCTTCTACTAGTGGGGCTCTATAAGGTTCCATAAAAGTGAATTTTCCAACCTGGTACGGTTTGATCCACTAAGTGAATGGAGTAATCTATAAAATAATGATCCAGGGACTACTTTGTGGGAGATATATTGGCAGTCAAAAAATATGTTATCGCCTGACCCTTAACAACATTTTGTAGATCAAACCATTTTCTGAATTGCTGATAGATCACTACACATAAATCTAGATTGCCTGTAATCATGGAGTAGTTCATAAATTACATTAGTGGTTCCACATAGCACACTAGCAGTATCTCATGATGCTTAAAATAGTGCTGAAATTTTTTTTCTATGAAGACTACTACGAGGAAGCTCTTCTCAATAGAGAAATATCTAGTTTTTGTGTGGAGGAGTATGTGGATGATATAGTAAAAACGGTTCTATATCACTTCATTATTCTCCTTTTAATGAAAGGAGCCAAGGGATCATTCCATAATGGTCACATAAAGGACCATCATCTTACTAGAGACAGATGTCCTCAAAACCATAGGCTACAATAGATACCTCTTAATCTCTTCAAAGGCAGCCTAACACTCTTCATTTCACTATTAAATGACATGTTTCTTCATGAGTTGGTAAAAAGGATTACACTTTCCAGTCAGAATCGTGATAAATTGGAGTATGGAGGATATGTTGCCTTGGATGCCATAGAGATCTAGAATATTTCTTAGAGGATGCATGTGACTGATGGACTTGGTCTTCTCTGGATCAATCTTGATGCCTCTGTATCTAATAGAAAACCGAGGAATATTCCCAAGGTAACCCCTAAGGTTCACTTCAAGGGGTTCATCTTTATATGGTGGGAGCAGAGGAAGCCAAACACTTTCTCAAGATTTTTGAGATGGTCTTTACACTGGTGATATTTGACCACCAAATTTTCCACATAGCATTCCACCAAGGAATATAGGTTCTGTTTGATTATTCATTACATAACATGCTGATAGATGGCTTCTGTATTCTTATAGCCAAAAGGCATCAATTGGTAACTGAAAACACCATATGGTGCTCTGATGGTGGTGGATTTTACATCCTTGGGATCCATACAGATTTAGTTATACCTATAATATCCGTCCATGAAATAGTGGAATGGGAACCAAATAGTGGTTTCAATCAATTGTGCTATCACGGGAAAGGGAATATCACCCTTCATACAAAGGAAGTTTAGATCCTAGAAGTTATTGTATACATTTATTTATCTTTTATTATTTCTAATGGGGTTGATTTTTTCAAATCATATGGGGTATTAGACTTCTTTGGTGCATCTTTATGGGAGTCTGTTTCAAACCACAATGTATTACTGGATGACCAAGATAAAAAACAGTGACCCGAGGGTCTAATCGTAGAATCTCATCATAAATCTCAGAAAATACATCATGATTTTGCTTTAATAAATCCACATATTGTTTCTATTCATCAGCTAATATAGCTTCATTGTTTAACATTACCCTTGGTTCCTCCTTGATACCAAGATTCACTAGTAACAACTCATCGCCAGTGGTGGAGACATCTTCTTTGAGTATAGGATGATAGTCTTCAAAATACTCTTCATAGTCCATGATGAGAGGATCATTATCAAGTGTATCTCTTCTAGGATAGATGACCCTAATGGAATGTTGGTGCCGGCATGTTTAGCAGTGGAATCTTTTTTGGGAGAATCCCATACAACTACAACCTTGTCCACAAAGGTTGTTAATCTAATTCTATTATGAAATCGATCATCAGGCCCACACTTGATGATATAAAACGTGTAGTGGTGTATTTTTTTGAGTTGTTCCAACCCATTTTGGTAGAACATGCATGTATGGTATATTTCTATACCAATGGGGTGAACATCCTAATGCCTTACAGGGGTATGGGGTTCTGGTATCACCTGATCCTAGTTATTCTAAGAGTAAAAGTAGATCCTTTGGTGTTCCTTGTACCTTGGAATGTGTTTCTCACTCTATACAAGGAAAAAAATAATGTCTGAGGCCTAGGGTTATGGCTTACAACTGATGAATTATTGAATGATGAATGCATCATCCAAATCTATCCATAGGTCGGCTGAAGGATTAGTATGATCAACATCATTGGCTTGGACTCGCTTTTCCATGCTCTTGTCATATTCGGCATCAAAATAATTGGATTCACGTGAGGAAAAGGGAGATACATCACCCTAGAGTATGCCCTCTAGGCCATTGAATGATTTCTTAAGGAATTGATAATATGGGGAAGAAACTACTACGTGTATATAGAGCCAAGGGCTACCCAGCACTGTGTTGTAGGAGGTTTCTAATGAGATGAACATGAATTAAATACTTGAAATCAAGACACCAAACATGGTATTTAGGTGAATCTTACCCCAAATCCTCTGTTTAGTCCAATCTTACCCCCTAATTTTTAGGTCAGTGGGATGCAGATCTACTTCAGATGGTCCTAGCTTGTGGATCATCCAGGTCAAGATGACATTTATCCCAAAACCAATGTCAATAAATAAATCGTGTAATTACACACCATTAATCCAGAATGTGATGTACAGTGGGAAGATGATCCCTTATATAGTGTAGCCTTCATCTTATCCTTATAACGAGATGGCACCTAGACATTCTGAATGCTCAAATTCCTCATCATGGAAAGCATCCACCGTCGCTACCTCTGTTTCAATCTATAAAGGGATTCTTAAATTCATTACAATTGATTTATACATATATTCTAATAGTAGTGAATCCTATATGATCGAGATATTTGCTGGAATACATTCAAGTTTCTTGATCACATCATACTTTGGTACAAAATTCACATTCATGTTGATAAGAAGTTGCTTTGTGGAAGGAGGTATGACGTGCATTTCTTGTGGAACCAGGGGATTCTAAATGGTACTAGGGATAACCCATTTTACACTAAATGAACCAAAAAAAATCACTACCAGCTGAGTATTAGATGACTATGGTTTTTCTATTCCTGAACGCATCTGGTTATGGATTTTTCATGGTGGTTCTACTAGATAGAGTATCATAAATGATTGTTGTCATGAATCATATGAAGATAGAATAAGAGTAATGTGCTTGCTGAGATATAAACTAAATATTTTATATGGTCTCTATATCATTTATTTCCTAGCTATAGGCATTTTCCAATGCATTCTAATGATTTATGTGTCCTCGGTTTCGTTGATGATAGTGTTGACTGAGAATATTATAAGGACCTACCTCACTCTCCTCCGCATTGGTGATCATGTAAGGTTCTACCAGCTCAATGGTATTTACTTTGGAATACTCAAAATAGTTACCTCAGGAATCCTCCTCTGAATGTTGAAATCTATGGGTGATTCCAATCTCTGGGGGCATGAAGTCACTAAGTGTGCGAGAAAACTTTGACACTAGTGGGGGTCTTTTTTTCCATTATGCTTTTGATGACTGATCCATTGAGTGGAAGAAAGTTGAGATGTGGATGAAACTGTGGAATTTGGGGGATGATTTGTGACTATGGGTGGATTGGGATAACTCAGATGGGTATGGATTATAACATGGTCATGAGAAACTACTTTGAGATCTAACCAATTATCATACTTTTGAGACCCAAGGCTGGAGACCTACTGCCATTCAATATCCATGTCGCTATCAGGCATTGCAGAAATAGATTCCACATATGTCGGAGAAAGACCCAACCTAACAGTAATATTGTCCACTTGGTCCATATGTTTTTCCTTAAACATATAGAACTACTTCATTGTATCTCCAAAGAAATTTTGATAGAGACAACATTTGGAGCGATCCGTGAGATTAGCCTCCTAGGGTCTCTTGCATTCTTGAAACTACAGGATTCCAAGATCCAAGGAATTCTAGAAATAACTAATGAATTTGGATTCATCAAAAAAGTGTGTAATTTTTCTACTATCTAGGAAAGGGACCCAATAATCCTGGCCCTAATGTGGGTCTAGAGCCTGGCGATTAGGTGGAACATTATAATCCAGCCAAGGCAGTGGTGGTACATTACATGGTGATGCCAACTGATTCTGAGGTTGGAGATGTTAAGACTGATGATGGGTCAAAGGTTGTGGACCTCGTTGAGGATTTGGAAGAGACTTTATGAGTAACAATTATAATTCCTTGTGGTCCTCTACATATTCAATAAAATTTGTATCAACCATGGATTCTCTTCTTGTAGGAGCTGGGGGAGGCAACAAATGTTCCTATATAGAAAACTGCAAGGATTCCCCAAGGCTCTGCACCTTGTTAGAGAAATCTTGAAAGAAATCTATCATGTTCTGAGTGATAAAATATGGGATCAATTTAGTCTTCATAGTCCCCATGCACATTTTTTGTAGCTGGTCTTGAGTTAGCAGCATATCGAGATAATCCATGAGGCCCTTCCACCTAGCGATTCATTATGTGACGCGATCATATGGCCATTTTTTGATCTTGAGGAGGTCAGAAATACATTTCTTTCAAGTTTTAGAGCTAACGTGTTAAGGAAACTGCCTGTAGAGATCTTACCAACAAAATATAGACCTAATGGGGAACTATTTGTACCATATGAATGTGTCACCTTCTAGTGTCTATATGAAACATTGATTCTTATCATTATCCTATTACACTGGAGAACCTAACATGGGTCCATACCTTGATATAAATTCTCCTAGATGATGAAGTGTGTCACCCATCCCATTGAAAGAGTAGAAGGTATGATTCCTGATGCTCAGGGGCACCGACATATCATCTGCGCATGCTAGATATATATTTCCTATAGTTGTATTTCCACATGTCTTGTTTCAGGAGCCATTAGGAGGGTAATGAGACTTTCCATGAGGTCATCTTGGTGAGGATTCCTATCTTGTAATGGAATACTAATCACCAGCACATTGGAAGGTTCCTCTATGAAATAAGCTCGCTCAGCATATTGTAGTGTGGTTAGTGGAAAATCCTGTAGAGCTACCAGAGGGATGGCCTACAGAGCAGTTGGAGGAATGATCTAAAGAGAAACCTAAGGGTCCACTAAAGGAACAAAATGTAGATCTGGATCCCTAATAAGATTGTAATGATTCTCAGGTGGGTTCGGAAAGGCGTAGATTCACTTATTTCCATGTACTACGGCCTCTACCCTATCGTGATATGCAGGTCTTTCAAGATCAACAGGAGGAAAATCACTTAGGAGATTATGGTCCCACCCCTACAGCCCTAGATGATAATGAAGGGGATCATTCTGGGGATCACCATTATATGGTAAGTGTTCTATAATGCACTTGGAAAGGAGCTCGTTAATTACCCATTTTCTATTCCATGAGTTTTTGTAGAAATGTGTCTTTATTGGGATCACCCCTTATTTTTTTTGTTCTAAACTAGATGGGTCATAGAGCATAGAACTCTAGGTCTATCCATTACCCGTTTTGGGGTCTTATCTCAAGGGAAATGACTCGGTGGGTTTAGTAAGGCTAAGCAAGTGTCTTTTCTGGTGATTGGAAATTAATAGGGGACTAATAGATGTTGTGTTGTCCCTGGGGGGTATGGTCGCTTCATTGAGACATATCTCAGTGTCCTTATATATGATTTTAGCCATGTTCAATTCGGCTACACCTAACTGAATATCCTCAATATCACTGAGAAATTCAGTTGAGTGCATGATAGGGCTGAAGTGGAGAGACACATAATGTCCCCATCCTAGGATGTAAATGTATGAGTAAACCTCTTTTATTATTATAAAAAGCATTAGAAATTCTTGAATTCAAATTTTTTGAAAATCCTAAAGGATTTTGGGCGATGCAGGGTGTTGATCCACAAGAAGCACGACTAGATCAACCATGTGTCACTGCTAGCTGATATCATCATAATTCTCCCAAATCATTAAATATACCATATAAATGTTCATGATATAGAAATGTGTCACCTATATTGTTTGGATGAAACACATGACTTCTTCCTGGGTGAGTTATTATATAATGTAAATTTATGGGGTCATGGTTGGAGAAAACATTTCATGAAACTAATCATCCATGATAATTCCCCCAAACACTTATTTTCTTAAAATCTAGATTTATTCCATGGTTTCACCATTGTTCAACTAGGGGAGGCTAAGTAACCAGTAACAACACTGATTTGGATCACTGCATTGGTGGACTAGTTGGTGGAAAGAACACTATGTGAGACAACAAACCACTGTAGACTGGTTCATCTCTCAGAGACAGTATCGATCACATCATTATGTCCTTGTAGGGTGGGGTTCTGACCACCACATCATTTTTGAAGGCGGAGATGATTGGCAGATGATCTGGTAGATTCTCATCATCCATCACACCCAAGAAAAACTCTATGTGATCTCTTGTTGAGGTAAATAATGATCTTGGTGATGAACGAGAGGACCGCATGGCTAAACCCTGAAAGGGTTCAAATCATCCTCACCCTGCATGTAGTTGTATAGTGCTTCAGAGATCTTATACATCTCAATTTCTGGAAGGATGAATATCACACATCAAGTTCCTTCCCCACATGCTCATGAAGAGGATTGGGGTGATTATTCCAAAATCAAATCACACTCCATTTCATAATCTGAAATACGAACTTGAGAAACAAAAATCTAGTGCTTCTCGGGGTTCATCCTTTAGTGGTGGAAGCTCTCCCTTCAACCCTAATATGGTTCTTTAAGGATGGTTAAATCTTCAACATGGGGAGGACCTCCATGAGGGTTGGTGTTGGATCAGGGAGGGCCTCTGCTAGATCTAGATGGGATATGAAGAGGACCCCCATGCCTGTTATTTCCGGAGCATGGAGGACCTACACGAGGACTGCTACATGAGTGAGGAGGACCTCCTCTCTTAGTGCTGATGAGGATATGGGGAGAACCACCATGTTGTGTAAGAGAGTGTGGAGTAAATATTATTGGGTTTGTTAGTGTGCAAGGATAACTCGATAAAATGTCAAATATGACATGGGGATGACCTTTGTGTTGAAGAGCCTGGTTATGGCGAAGACCATCATACTAGTTAATAGATACATGGGGAGGACCACTATGGCTGGATGTTCTGTAGTGGGGAGGGAATATTTTGGAGATGGTTAGAATATGGGGAGGACCTCCATACTGATGGGTGATGGGGAAAGGTGTAACTTTACCTTGATAAGGTGAAATATGGGGAAAATCTCCATTTGTAGGATTTTGGAAATTGGGAGAAACATTGTGTTGGGCGTAAACTACATGTAGAGGGCCATTTTTTGGATTGATGTTGGTGGAATGGGAACGACGTCTATGCTGGGTGTTGTAGTAGAGAGGACCTACACTCTAGATTCATATAGTATGGGGAGTACATTCATAATAAATATTATCGTCATGGGTTAGACTGCAATGGGTTTTGTTAGAACTAGAAACTAGATGAGTCTACCCAGCCTACTAGGGAGTTGGATGGGGTCTTGATCCCAATCATAAGATGGTGAATATATATTCTTCCGTGGTAGGGATCTGATATAATTTTATGGGGATGTCATGGTCCACTAAAGCTATAGAATATGACACCCCTGAATGGAAATCATCCTGAGCTAGCACCTGATGTTGGCATCGGGTCTGCCAAACGGGGGTCGGTGGAGTAGGGGCATGAACCAACTATTCCTCACCTGGAGGAACTAGATAAGGGAATTGACAAGGGCTGATGGGATTCATCATTAGAGTATATTTTTAAATTATTGTAGATGTTATGACTCTAACATCACTCACCTAGTCAGTGTAGGGGAACGAGTCATAAGATTATTATGGGAAGAGGCTCCCAAAATTGTTGGATGTCGTATTGGGGAACCAAGGCTCCCTACATGGTCATTGGTGGAGCTGTTTAATTCATGTAATAGTGACCTCTAAATCCTGGTGGTCCATATCTGGGGTTGGGATAACCGCCCTCTATTCATACCATAAAATATGTGTATCAATCACCCTTATCTAGATGAATTATAATGGTGAGATGGGGTGTGGGCACCTGATAGCTGTGTTTGTGGAAGTTGTCTTTGTGGAGGTGGATCCATGAATAATTACCACGTCAGCATTTACCTTTCCCCTGCATCTATAGGATGGAGTTGACTAGTTTTCGGTAGATTGGTCCATGTAAATTATGATGATTCTTCTTTCAGTACTAATAGTAAGAAAAATTTTCTTAGTTTTCCAACATCATTAAGTTTTTCAAGGATGGATAGAGAGACCAATAATTATGATTTCATACACCGAACAGCACCATGTTTAACTACCCCATATTTTGGGAATTTCCATGCCAGACCCACTATTTTCATGGTAGGACTTGGTGTCAGATAGCTTGATCTGTTTACATGATTATCTACTAATGTCACAAGCAATATCAATCCCCATGATTGAATGAGAACTGATTTAGGTTCGGATCACTATTTCTATTTCGGAATCTTTCTCACCAGGTCACACACTATCTATGGAAACACACATCCATTTCCCTATAATACTGCTTTCCATTGGTGGGAAAAAATTCATCACTTCAAAAGAGATGTCTACTCCATGATCAAAATTGTATGATGGAAAATTTTCCTCTCTTTATGTGGATTCCTCCTTAGAATGTGTCACCTAGTTCAGGTATCCCTTAAATATTAATAAGTTTTTTGTGAAACTCCTCTCGATGCCATATATTTGTGGACACCATTAAATTACACTATTTTAGTTATGAAATTACAAAGGGTCAAATAAAGACAACATCCTTTTGTCTCGGAAGTAGTCATGTTGGGAATTGCTGGCATTTTTTATGTTTAAACATAACAACACCTGAATTATCCCTTATAAGAGGGTTTCTCAAGGGTGAGTAATCCCAAGGAATCCCACATTGAATGTAAGAAATATTATGTTGGAGGTATGACTCAGAGGTTTTACTCAGATTCACATGTTTAACATGGGGTATTCCACGAGTTTAAATTCTTGAGAAGATGGATTAAACTAATTAAAACATTTACAAGAGTGGATAAGATGGGTACATACCTCAGAGGGTGTACCAAGATAGTTTACTGAATGGATGGATCAGAATGCCCGATGATGACAGACCTGGGAAGGATGTCCCACAATGGGGAAGGATTCACAATGTGAATGCTAGTAGGGACACCACAAAGGGAACAAAATAGATTGGTGAGACCCAGTAAAATGGGACAAATATGTTTACCATTGACTGAGATTCATCCTCAAGAGGTTTCCTATGTACCATTTGTTGAGGAAAAGGATCAAAACCCACTTAGATCGAGAGGAAATGGTTTGGGGATTACAAACTATTAGTTGTCCTTCACAACAGGGGGAACACTTGGTTGGATGGATATGATGTGAGGGGATTCTTCATTGTTATCTATGTGAGTGTTGTAAAGGGAAATGGGATGAATTGGGATTAGGCATGGTTAGTATCCCGAATGGATAATGTGATTCCACTGTGATCTGGTGACCCTGGTAAGAATTATGATGGATGATCGATGATTGGCTGATGTGGGTGGAATGAAAGAGATGGAATCGACAAGAAGATCATGGTGTCGAGATTCAACCTCAGAAAGGATTCATAAACATCCTAGTTACTAGGAATCAATGTCCATATAGTTCAGGATGGGGTAACACAACACCTAGGGAGGCAGATCATGATAATGGAGTGCATGGATAAGGATTCAAAGGAAGTAGAACATCCAGGTTGGGTCGTGATATTCCTGAGACAGAAAGTCTTTAAGGATAGAAAAGGATGAAAATTCGGTTATGGGATTGAACCTCGGGAAGGTTCCAACATACCATGTTTGAAAGGTAGGGAACAAAGTCCTGGTAGTTCACGATGGGGGCATTGAATCAGGGAGTACACAAAGTATAACAACCCAAAACTTTTCCACAAGCTTATTCATGGTTAAATTCCCCTTGCAAGAGGATCTCTCTTCATTGGAGAAGTATAGTGAAGTGTAGGGCTTAAGCATGGATAGATTTTAATGTGAATCATAACAACAAAAAGGATGGATCTGAGATATGCTTCCAAAAAATGGATGTTTTCATGTCAGGATGGTACATCCCATGAAGGGAGAACCTAGCTTACCAGTTATTGGGATTGGACCTAAATTTGGAATCCTATATACCTGAAAGGGATCAACACCATTGTAGTTTGTAGGGTGAAGTTAAATTCATGAGGGAAAAAAATAGTTGATGTGAAGTATTTGTTACAGCTTAATTTCGGTATTAATAAACTTGAACCATGGAGAGGCTTCCTATGTACCCTATTTTGAAGACATGGATGAAATTTCACATAGTTCGGTAGATGCAGTTTAACATCATGCAAAATTAGGGGAATGTGGATTATACATGTCTAGTGGAATAATGTTATTTCAGGGACTACACATGGTTGTAGTACCAGTGAGTATTTCATGGTCGCTATTTAATTTAATCCCATATGAGTCATACTCCATGTGAGAAATAAGAGGTAGCAGTAGAACAGACGGTTGTGTCATGAAATGTGTTCCCATGAGTGGTAGTACGGGGCTTATGCATGTATTGAGGCCAAGGGAGATGGATATTAGGACATAATCCAAATGCGAAGCATGATAAGGTTTTTTAGGACTTACTTGGAGATGTCTTGAGGCACGCATAGAGAAAAATTTCAATGGGAGTGAGAGAAGGTGGAATGAAAGGTGGGAAATTAAAGGTTCCTGATACCATCCCCTATTTGGTCCTCTCATACTCGCCATATATGAGGAAAGTTAGATTTTAACATCATATGTTAAAAGGAGTGGTCAATTGAGGGTCCATGTTATCATAGCTCTATGAAAAAGAAATAATTGTTAGTGTACATTTGTGATGAATCATAAGACAAGGATACACAAAATCAAGAACCGCTCGGGGAATCATGAAATCACTATGCACAAGCCTAGAGGCTTGCACATGGGAAGTGCACTCTAGATAGGGATGTTTCATGACAGAGGAGATATAATATAGTTCTTTGGAGTAAGGAAACCCCATGGATTCCTAAGGAAGGGGTGAACACAACATTAGAGGATTTCACTCATCATTAAAGGGTGAAAAAAATATTTAAGACTTGTGTGCAAGGTGCAAGGGTCGAGGAAACAGAAGTATTGCACAAGGATAAGTCTTTCGTGCAACATGGGAATTTTATGCACACATTCCTCAGGTGAAAAATGAAATTGGATTAGTTCAAGACCTTGAGGTCCCACCCAAAGGTGGACCCATGGGGGACCTGTCGCACAAGATCATATACCATGAATCCATGACTTTTGTGCGGTCATGAATGGGGTCATCTTATGCACATGGGTGTGATAGTTTGAATTATGGAGCATTTTATTCTCTTCTTAAAGGGAGGGGTTCCCTTATATTAATAAGTGAAAATCATGGTGGTGGTGAATAAGGAGGATAGTGAGGAAGGGGTCTTCTAACATCACATATGGTGAAAATGATGCTTGTGTACAAATGTCTTTCTTGTGCGCTGGCTGAATTTCCTTCGTGCATCGAACTTGGCCATTTTTCGGGTTTTCAGAGTGAAAAAACCCATTTGACATCACATTGGGAATTAAAGTTTCTAGAACATATATTAATTTCTTGAACACATTCGCAATATCTTTCAAACACCATATCTGGGTTCCCTGAGATCATATATCATGTCAAATTATGGTTTTTGGCAGCTCAAATATTCCAATGTACGGCCTCAAGAGGAATTCGGTGCCAAAAGAGGAATTACACCAATTTGGATTTACCTGTACTATTGTAGTTTTACAGGGTTCTTCACAACATTAAGAAGGGGAATGCATCCCTCCATGTGTGTGGGACCCTTCATTTCTTATATAGTACGGTGACTGCACACATGGTGGGTTATGAGTATCTAAATCTCTTCTATCCTTATATCACAAAATTTCATCCATCGATTATGATCCTCACTGAGAGTCTACCTCTCTAGTTTTGGAGGGCATTCTGGAAAGGTTCAGGATATAAAGGAACTTTATAATCCAAATATTCCCCATTTTTTTGGATATATTGACTGATGATGTTACGAGATCCATCAATCCAAGAGCATGCCTCTAAGACTTCCAAAGAAGGGTACGTGTGGTGAGGGTTGTATGAATGTTTATCTGTAAATCATAAAATATGCACCATTATGAATGGGAATTCAAATTTTTGTAGCAGTTGACACCAAAGTTATACATGTAGGTATTCCACAAGTGTCAATATTCTATTATGTTTCAGATTTGGGGTGTTTTTTACTGATATGATGGGAAATGGAGGAAGGATAAGCCACCACCTACTTCTCCATACAAGCTCATCCATGGATATATACTATTTTGGGAGAGAAACAAACCTAGAGATATGTTGACATTACAAACTACCTGGACAATAGAAGGATAGTTCCTACAACTATGGGGTAGGGTCGAAGTGGTTGTTGATGGGAACTGTTGATGCATAGTTGGCCTAGTGGTTAGGTCCACTATAATGTGTCTAGCAGTCCCTAGATCAATATAGGTGGAAATTGGAGGGAGAGGTGCTACATAATCAGGTCTAGTGCTCTTGTGAAATAGGTCAGAGGAATAAGCGGGTCCCTCTAGGGTGATTTCTAGGGTGCACGTCCAAGGCCTATGTGAGAAGCTGTTTCACCCAAATGTTCTTAGTGATGTTGTGTTTCCCAATGCATGGGATCTATGGGGTATCAAAAGTATATCATAACCCCTTTAAGGGTGTGGAAATACATCAAAACTGGTGTGATATACCTAACTCATTTTTTCCACAAAAAGAAATGTTTAAACACTCTTCATGCTAAGTTGTTGCAATATATAGATGAGAAAAATGATTTGATCTAATCCATGGGTACTGCTCATACCCTGAATAATCGAGAGAGGATATTTCTGGTATTTTTTCCCTTTTAGTCACCCTTGTAGGTCGGGTTGTTACTGAAGAGGTTCGGTCTAAATCCATTGAAAAGAGGGAAGACCTAGTGGAGAGGAAGTGGAAATTTGAGGCCACTCAAGAGAGGTAGGATGAGAGTGAGCACTAAATTGCAACAATTGATATATGATGGAATTTCAAAGGGGATCCTCCAATGAAAAGATATCCATATATATTTAATTTTCCTATTTTATCCATCTATATTCATGGACATGTTTCATAATTTTACTATCTTGCTTGAATCATATTCATGATATCACCACCGACCAATCCCTAAGCTCAAATGATTTATTGTTGGTGTCAGAAACAATGGATGACCATGTGATTGCTCACTTATACTAGAGTTGTAGACAATAATCAGACACTAGAGGTCTAATATTTTTAAGTGACCACCATGAGTTTCTAGATAAGAGGTGCTTCAGCCGAAGAACATAAGATATTTGAAAAATCGAATTTCTTTTCTAATGTGTGTTATTTCATGAGTGAAAAAATGTTAGTGGTGTTTTATTCTACCTGAAAAGGGGGTTATCGATTGTTTGAATCATGATGGCCAAAATTTGGTACAAAATATGAGTTTCATGAAAATAAAAGATAACATTTGGCCATGTCTGATACCCTCAGTCCATAAATATCAGTCGATATAGGGGTATATAAATGAGGGTCGACCGTTGTCAATGTTTGATGACATTTGACCAATCTCTGAATCTTATCTTACACACCCTATGTAATTATCCCAGGAAAGTGGGTGAGAAAGCGTGACAAGGCACCATTCCTTTTGGGGTCCCATTAGAAGGAATGATGATGATGATCCATATAAGGGGCATGAAAAGCATTGAAATTATGTAAAGTAATGTTCTAATGGATTCCAAGAATCCTGTAATTATTCATTCATGACTTGATGAACATTGTTTGGTGTATAATTATGAAAAAAAAATCAAACTCATCTTCTAGGGGATGTATCATATCATACTTAGAGTGATGGTCAATGAACATGCGTGATACAGTAGATTACCAACACCATAGGATAAGTCTTCTCAGGAATGATCCTAGGATGCCTTATAGTTTTATACTTTGTAATGGGGATGATAAACACATTTTTGAACATCATACGTTGTATACATTAGAAATGTTGTTTAATGTCATATGGTAAGGATGAGGAATAGTATAGTTTAATGTCATTTGATCATGATGCATATCATAGATTAGCATCACGTGATTTGGATATAGTGAATGGGGGAATATGTTTTGATATACCCACCACTTCCTCCTCAAGTCAGGCCAAGAGAAAATAATATGACCATTAAATTATGTAGAATTTCATTTTAGTGTAATGTAAATAGGATATAGTTAAGCAATGTGAATGATACCTACATAGACACAAGAGTTTGGGGGCATAAGATAGTATAATTATGGGAGACCCCACACTAGAATCTAGTGTGGGTCATGAATTTTGTATGTTCATGATTCTCAGAATATGGCATTTAGTTTATGGTAATAATGTTTGGACCAATTTATTCTGGATGGATAATTCCTCGTGACAAGTCGGCAGAGGGGATAGACATTGTATAAAATATTTGGGTGTCACTACCTATACCATGACAATGGGAATCAAGCTACACATAATTTTGAAACATGGTGTGGTTGAAGACAAACACTAATAGGGGGATACCCTCTCAAATGAGGGTATTGAATCCTATCATACATGGATTTGAGGCATCCTAATTGTATATGAGGTAAGGCTATAATGTAATTTCTTTTATAAAGGATGTTATTGTTTGTTCATACCTGATTTTTCATTCAAGGATTTGTTTATTGATACATGATAAATCCATATCTTATTCAAAGGAATCCCATACTTGACTGGGGAATGACTATAGTTTACTATCAATCACTTAATATGTTGGTGGTCCTCCACATGGGATTCCCATTCATTCCTTCCTCATATCATTCTAGGATAGAATCATGTCCCACTAATGGGTCAATGTAATTTAATGGGTATTATTCTAATAAGGAGGCCCGAATGAAATATTAGGGTGATAACACCTAAAATAATGGGTGATTTGGTGGTGAATCTATACTTGGGACTACATGAATATTATATAGGGTTCACTATATATCCCATATGGATGGGAATAGTGACACACATAGTTATGGAGAAAATACACATAGTTTATAGTCATATGGTCTGTACTTTGGAAAAGTGTTTATATTCATGTTTCTTATACTATGGGAAATAACTTTATTTCCATAATTTTAGGACAATGGATGTTTTTTTCTCAAGGTTAATTGAATAAAACAAAACGGGTCATACCAAACATAAATAGAGCCAAAGGAAGATCATGTATCACACATGTATTATGATTAAATGACACATAGTTTAAGGTTGTAATTTCAAGACTGTATTAATGGAAGAAAATAGTTTAAATTCTTGATTCATGGATGAAAAATGGGGGAAAAGGTCCAATGGGTTGATCAATTTGTGGTTGGTCCTATAGAATGAATCACTATGTTACCCATAAAGATGTGAATCAATACACTAATATTTCTGAAATTATGGAATGGATGAAAACTGACCTTGGTATGTGTGATCCTATATAGTGGGGGAAATCGAGGAATCCCATGATTATCATTGGGAATCCCATTTTCAAGGATGCATGTAATTTTTTTGATAATCCCATAATTGTAGCATTATTAATCCAAGTTTAGAATGTGGTTAATAACATATATCATTATGATCTATACCAATCTTATGTGGGTAAGGATTTAATTAAAACATTATGAATTGAGGACATCATGATTTGTTGTTTAAAGACATACAACATGAACTATATGGGATGAGAATTGTTTAAGGACATAATGTTATGGAGGTAGGGGATCTTGGATTAATGTAAAATATTTTGGACCATGGGGAGTATTCTAAAAGGGATATTAATGGTATGAATAGAATGACTCAATGTGAATTATGTCCTAGGAGGATAGCACCAAACCACACTTTCCAAAGGTATATCTATATGAAGTTTAATGATTCGATTCATAGACATGATATCCAAATTTATGTTAATAGAGTTCTTACCCATTATAGGGGATTCTCATGAAGATATAAATAGAGTGGTGCAGTGGAGAACCTAAATTGAATGAGGTCTTATGAGTCTCAATGCTACACCACATATTCCAGAGATGAATGAAATAAATTTTAAATCCATGATGATTTGAAATGGTGATCCTAGTTTTATTTTATAGTGTTTTCAACCTTTCATATTCCATTACACAAATTACTTCTTGAGAAACATAGATTTATTGGGATATGTCATAAATTAACTATCCATAGTGATCAAAGATAATGAACCATTAAAATAGACCTAATTAATGATGTAAGGACATTCCCACAAGGGAACAAACATTGGTGGATTCTTACCATGTCTCATAAATTTTAGGAGAACTACTAATATTTATCCATGGTAGAAAGAGAAGATGTGAAACTTCTTGTTAAACACCATAACAATCCTATTCTAGTGCCTCTCTAGATTTTGAAAGGCCAAGATTCTATTTTCATTGAGGGATTCAAATTTTTCTGAATGGTAATATTCTATTTTTTTTAGGAATACTCTATTCATAGAACACATTTTATTGCAATTGAAACTAAACCTCGATGGGAAGGACAACTTCCATTCATACACTAGGGAATATGGGCTCACCATGGTGGAAATATAGGTTTTCATCCAATATTTCTTGAGGCTATTAGGGATATTTTTCTACTGCCTTTTCTTATTCTGTACCACTATTTTATATATTATTTTACAGAGGATCTTGTAAAATTCCTCAATCCTTAAATTTTTCTACGCATGTTAGCAGGATGTATGGTTGGAGCAAATCTCTTATTTAGCATAGAATTTATTTTCACGGGATCATGGAATGTGGTTTTGTAGTCAGTTATAATTGGGTGAGAAACTCAAAATTGATGTATGATATGGGATCTTATGAGCTTTATCATGGATCAATAATTTAATTCCACAAGGGGAATTTATTATACCCACTTAGAGAATAACTCCATCATGGTCAATATGAATCTATACTGGCAATCTTTCACATGTTGTTATGGCCCTACCATATCAAATTAACATAGTGAAAAGGGTTAATAATACATGGTTTTATAGAGGAGATCTGATAGTTGATGCGAAAAGTTGAATGGATCCGACATTCATGGAACCTCTTAGAAAATTTGATGCAGTCGTAAACCATGGTAGGATAAAATCATCCCAACCTGTAATTATGGTTGAAGGGCTTCAATGCTGCTATATGGGTGACACTATACCTTGCGTTATATTCATGCATAACCTAGGGAATCTAATCACATTGGATGGAATATAAGAGGGTTGAATCAAAACCCCATCTCTAGTGGGTCCTTGAATGGTTTGGTCTACTATGAATTGTTAAAATTGCCATACAATGAAATATTTACTAATGCTTAGTTGATACTATAGTAGAATAATGCACTATAAGTACTTAATAAAATTGTATTTCTTATTAGAGGATTACTCAACTATTTGGAAACCTGAGTACCCTTGCATATAAGAATTATTAACCTACTGGTTTACTAATTTCCAATCATCGATGTCTAAAATAATGGGTGTGAATACCCATTGATTAACCACATGAATGAACATGTCATCTTGTTCAAACTCTGAAAAAGAAAAATATATGCTCACTATGTTGTCAGAGAGATCATTATATGAATGAGGGACCTGAGTACCCTCTAGTTAAGAAGGTAACTGGTCCATTATCTAGTGAGTTCACTCTAGTAGGGTAATGAGATCTCAACATATAATTATGTAGTAACTATGGATCTTTTATATTAATAACTCATAATACCCATTCACATAAAACCAGGAGACATAAATCTTAAGGTCTATCTCGATTCTAGTGATTTGAGGCTAATAATATTCCTCATTGTTGGTTTATCCTTCTGATTGAAAGAATGATTATGGAAAAAAAGAAATTTCTACGATGATAGTGATGATCCCAAGGCCTTCCTTGTTTAGAAATGGATTTTTGAGACTTCTACAAATTGGTCTATGCGAGTGTCCATTGAAATGAATCTTCCAACATTTTTTAGCCTAATCGATTGAGAGTATATCCACATCTAGGAAATAAAATTCCAAGGGTGATTCTTCAAGGGTGGTATGTACGACCATGAATTTTTCTAATTCATAACCATTGATGGATTTTTGTGGAACAAACATAATGTCAAACTACTGAAGTATTACATCCCGACATGATAACTATCATGTATTCTTGGTATGATCCATGATGTACATCAATGGGTCCCCATGGGACACCATATATATCTCATGTTGTTTTAGATAGTTCTACAACTTCTCCACTATGAAAAACAATCCCGGAAAGATCATTTAGATGTGGAATTATTTTGTATATGTATTGAGTATCATGATAGTGAGATAGTATAGACAATTATATCCACCTTTATTGTTCCTCTAAGAGCGAAACATACTATGTAACCATTACTGGGAGGTCACATAGAGGACTAGGGGATTCCATGAGATGAGTAGAAGATGACCAATCGGTTTTAGTAGATACTTCATGGTCACAAAAAATGAAATATATAACCCTACATCACATTGGAAGCTAGTTCCTTTCTACTTGTGTGTCTAAAAGGTATTACTCTTACCATACATATTTTTGATAAATCGTCATACATAGAAAAAGTGTCCTTGGAGTACAAAAATCACCAAGTGGTTCCTCAGGGGATGCCTTTTAAATTGTGTACATTATCTTTCTTATGTTTATCTCGATGACTCTATAAATGATGAAGAATCCAAGAACATTACAAAAGGTAACCCTAAAATCACACAAAAGGTGGTTCATCCTCATGTGTTGAGAGAAAAGGGAGATGAACAATTTCTCAAGATATTTGAGATGTTGTTGACACTGGTAGGATTTGACCATAAAAGAATCTACATTGAATTCCACTAACATACTGAGAATATGTTCTAATATGTGGTTCATATAACACAGGTATGTGGGACCTTCATTATTTTAGACAAAAGGAATTAGAAGATATAAGAAGGTCCCTTAAATCACCCTAAAAGTTTTAAAATCCTCATATACAAGGGCCATCTGGAACTAGTTTTATCCATACTGTCCATCCATAAGGGATAGGGTCTAGAACCTAGATATAGCTTCACTGAACAACTCTGTCACCCGATGTGGAAATTCATCGTTTGGGTAATGGTAGTTGAGGTACATAATGTCGATGAGGACTCTAATGTTTTCATTCTTCATCCTGATTATGATTATTTTATCTATCTATTTGGGGTATTTTTTAATTATTTTGGATGTATTAATCTTATCAACCTTATCCTTGACATGTATCCATGGGAAAGGTGTATCTTTTTGGAAGGATACGTGAATATGTGGTGACTTTATGAGATACCAAGATGGTGTATGGTAAACTAAGAATCAAGTCCTAGAATATCAACATATATCCAAGAGAAAATTTCATGTATCTACCTCAATAATGCCATATACTAGGTTTGTTACTCTAGAGGCATGGCTACAATAATTAGCATTAGCCTCAGGACATCCTTTGTACCCATTTTCACTTGAACATTCAAATTAATAGTGGTGGGGACACGAAATTAAAATATAGTGAAAGGGGGTTTATTCCAAATCCACTTCATCATCTAGGGGAGGAATATCTATAGAAGTAGTAGGATCGTATATGCTATCTAATTATGGTGAAGTATCGATTTGTACCTGGGCGGAAATGGAATCTCAATTGTGGGGCTCATTCTCTTCCAAAACCATAGTTATAAAACATGTTGAACTAATGCCATCTAGAATATGACCATAGGGTCTGTGATTGATGTTAAAAATTAGTGACAAGTTAGTTTCCATTGATTTAATATTTCTCCATGGAAGAATAAATAATATCAAGAAATGGTTTCTATTAAAAGAACTTTCTGGTACATCACAGAGATAAGGTCTTCTACTATGAAATGGTCCATTCCAATGAATGTTTATGATTTAATATATGGATGTTACTTCTTTTTAGGGATCTCTAAACAATTCTTCTGGTATAAAATGATACAACTTAACATGTTCAGAATTTTGGAATCCAACCAGTGAATCATAAGAATGAAAGAATCATCCAATTCATCCCATAGATTAACCATAGTGGTTGTGCACTCATCCTCATTGGACTAAACCTTCTTCAATTATCTATTATAGTAGTGGGATTGCATGTAGAGAGAATAATAGGTTTCAAAGGGTGATGTATCACCTTGAAGTATCCCAAAACAATTGTTGAGGGGGTAATTGAGGCACTGGTGATAAGAGGAGGGGACAACTGCATTAAAATGAAGATAATGATGATGAAGAAACACATTGTAGGTGAGATCCTATGAGACTGCCAATTTTTTCATTTGTATCAATACACCAAATTGGGCCATTATATAAACCATTTCACATGGTTTCAATTCAATCTTATCATAGCCCTGGACATTTAGGTCAGAGGGATTCAGACCTGCTTTAGTAAATCACAGATCCTGGAGTGTCCTCATCCGGGAAAGGTTCATCTTATAAGATGTTTCCACCGGACAGTGGAATATATCTACACCATTAAATTATATTTTAATGTACTACAAGATTATGTTCCCCTACATTAGAGTGCCTTCACCTTCCCCAAATAATTAGATGATGTCTTAATGTGCACCTTGCTCAGACTCCACTATATAGAATGTCTTTATGGAAGCTACTTGTTTTCCAAACTGTATGTTTTTTTCAAGTATTTAACCATGGAATCATGCATTTGTTTCTTCATGTGGAGGGTGTTGAGAGATAGGATCCATGAAAATATGATGTAAACGTGCTTTAACATGTTGTACTTCAACTAAAAGGCATGTTTTTGTCCTTGTATGTTTCAAGGTGAGCAACTTTGTTCTGGATAGTACTAAAAATATCTTGTTGCTAATGGTATGAATCACTTTGAACCATAACTAACAATTTCTCTTAGAATAGGATTCAAACTAGAATGGTTTGGTTGGTGATGTTGTGGTGATGGCTGATCTTAACTTTCAAATGACATTGTTTTCTATAGAAGCACCTCTGATAGAGTTCCAAGATATGGTTTACCATCTTGATGATGTTCACAAAGTCATAATCCGGATCATTATGAATGAAATCACCTAGCATGGGGAATACCTTGGGGATTGTTCCCAAATCATGAGGATTGGAATCATTGGTGGTGATGGATGGATTTAGCATCGGTGGTGGAATCTACTTCCCCTTCTATTGTTGGTGATTACTCTTCTAGGATTTGGTGGAAAAATGATGGAACACTGGCAGTAGTTGGAAAAGGTGAATCATTCATTTATAGTTCAATATTTCATAAATGATCATGGAAAAAACCAAGGGTTGGATAGAATACTATTTGTGTGAACCATTCATCAAAATTCTTGGTCCTATGGTTGGAATCCCTCTACCATTCACATGATCCATATTTTTCTCAACCAAATTCTATTGAAATATGTGATACATTCATGAGATCATTTCCCAAATTTACCAGGTAATGTACAACATATTCATGAATCAAATACTAAACAAAATATCATTATTTGATGGTATGTGTGTGGATTTTTTGTTATAGGAAATGGTTCGGTCGATCAGTGAATCCGGCCGCTAAGGATTGTATACATTCTGAAATCATCACAATTCCATTTTTTATGGAACAAATGAAATAGGTCGGGATATATTGATAATTTAAATAATGGTTCTAGTTACTTCTCTCTGAAAATGGAACAATGGGAGAATGAAATTGGTGAGGGGATAGAGCATCATTTTATCATCTAGGTGGTGGGGCTTGGTGAGGCTGTTCCTTGTGGTTTGATGCAAGGAAAGGTAGCACTTGGTAGGGTTATGAAAAAATAAAAGTCTCTTCAGGTATAGAAAAAAACAATTACAAAATATTTGGGTCCTCCATGTATATAGAGGATGTAGTCTATGGTTTGGTTGTCCTTCCCAAATAACATAGAAGAGTCAAAACATGTTCTTATCTAGCCTGCTATATGGCATATTCGGGACACTAGGACATATCATAAAATTTAAATAACAGTCAAGTAAAGTTATGTGTAATGAGTGATGGGACTAACCTAGTGGTGAAATTCAGAACATAAATTTTTATTAGATTCTCTTCATTCAATTCCATATTGACTATTTAAGTGAGGCCTTTTGTATCGGCGATAACATATGAGATCAGATCAACATGCCTTTTCTTTATCTTTAAGTGGTTGGAAACACATATCTTTTAGATTGGGGAGCCAAACTGGTAGGGGAACTATTAATAGAGGTCTTCAGAACCAGTTATAGACACCTTGGGAATCTAGTTGTTCAATAGAAAGTTGATTTTTCCACTGGATGAACTACACATAGTAATTAAAAAGCGTCCAACTATTCTTTCGTTCCCAAAATGGGTTCACACCTTCAGTTGAAGTGGATATAATGCTTCAACAGGTCACTCAACCCATTGAATAGGGTAATTCTATGCTTCCTAAACTCTAGGGGTGTTTGGATATCATCCACCCATGTCGTGGATGGCTTTATGTCAGGATATAACTCTATTTATTTTTTAAGACCTCTAGGTGAGAAATGAGGGCGGTATCAAATCATCTTGGTGAGCTTATCTATCTTGAAGTGGATCCCTGAACAAAAATGTATTTATAGACTCATTAACTTGATAAAAATTATCAAAGGCTTCGAGACATTCCCATCCTAGATCTTGAGAAAGATAACTATGCTGCTCGAGTTGGTTTTGAGACTCATGCATCAATATTTTTCTATATATTCTTATTTCTTCTTTATTTGGATCCACAAGATTACCAAGATTGGCTGGGGGAATCTAGAGAAGAAGTAAATGCTTCCTTTCTTAAGTACAAATAGTATCTCATCATGTAGTGTTGTAATACGGGCTCTGATCACCCCTGATATCAGGAATGATTCTTTTTGTCTCTTCTATACATTAAAGAGAAATGTGTACCATTTTATCTCTCTCTATTTGTTGTGAAACCACGAATTTATGAGAAGGCCAAACATACTGATTAACCTAATCATGAGGTCGATGAGAATTCACTATCTCATTAGGGGATCCCTTAGGCCACATTCCTTACTTTTTTGATGAGTTAGGACACCTTTATGGGTGACTTTCTAGTCATCTTCCACTACTTTGGGGGGGGCTTCCCTATCAATACATATGTTAAATACCCTCTTCTTTGGAAACTCAAGAATAAACATGTTTATCATAATAGTACCTAGAGTGTAACACTCATAATTGGATGTCAGGTCGGGTTGTAAAAAAATAGGAATGCCATGGAGAGAAACATACTAACTCAAAGTTCTAATTTTCACAAGCGGAGATGCCTCTTCAATAATCCAATAGAGTAAAATCTAGGTTTTGAAACATCTTTATTGGAGGGTCTAGTGGCATGAGGATGACTTAGGGAACTATGCCACTGGGATTTCTACCATCCAAGCCCTTAGACACTACTGATCGATGTCATCATGGTTCTCCTGGCTCCCTCTCTATCATAACTCAAGATCATGAAAGAGGTGAAAAGTCACCTAGATAATTTATCAGAAACACACTACCGAGAACTCAGCATGGGAATCCAGGTTTCAATTGTTGGGAGTTACATGAGGCCAAAACAAAAAAACAATGTTGGTTGGAGGCTAGAGTCTTCCATTGGATCTTATACAAAAAAACAGACCTTGTCTGGGTCAGCAAAAAATCCAATGACTACTAGCTGAGAGATTTGTGAAGGCACTAAAATGGACCAGTTTAGATGTTGACTAACTATTAGAGAATCCACTGCATGATTCAATTGTTTGATATCCAATCGGATTTAATTTTGGTGTAGTACCAAATTCATCATCACATCCTTCTATGGTGTGTTATTCTCCACATTCTCATGTTCAAGGTTAGAAGTTCCCATCTATGGATAAAGGAGTTCTCACCATGAAAATGAGTCATAACATAACCTAAAATATCTCATACGTCTTGTTTAGAGGTATAAAAGAGTGAATATAATAGTGATGATGATGGTTATACAATTATCCCTTAGAATGTGGTTATTACTTCCTCCACATGAAAATACATGTAGTAGGATCTATAGATACTATGGATCTTATCTTCAAGAATAGATACCCTCTAAAATAAAACTCCTTCTATAGAGTCTAATGATTTGGGTGAAGGTGCAGTCAATGATTCATTTTTTCCATCAATATCCAAGAGGTTTATAAGGTCGAATATGACATGGAATTTCCTTGTATTTTACCTTTGATGGTTAATATTTAGTGTTCTTATGAAGTATCATTTTTAGGATATTTTTACTCGTGTGAATTAAGAAGACCTACGATTTGGTTGACTGGGATATGGTGAGGGTCTTCATTTTGGTTGTTTTCAGTCAGAACATGAGGAGGACATCCATTCTAGTTGGTGTGTGTTCATATATGATCTTTTTACTGATTATCTAAAGATTAGGAGGACCTTGTTTATTTATGTTAATAATGTGGAGAGGAACTCAACTTGTTTTGGCACTAGGGTGGGAGGGGGCTCAACTTATGTCAAAGACGACATGGTGACGACCTTCAAGCTGGTAGAAGAAAGAGTGGGGAGGGAATCCACAATGATTTACATCCTTATAGGTTGGACGTAATGAAATTAAGTGGTGATAGTGATTGAAAGGGTCAACCCTACCTACCTAAGAGGTGGAAGGGGTATCGATCGAAATATGTAAAATATGAATCCCTTTTCCTCTACTAAAGTGGTCTAGAAGGACATGACAGTGGTGTTAGGGACCATTGGAGCCTTAGGGGATTACCATTTTCTATTATTATCATGATCCTGTCCATGAAATGAGTATCATGTGATTCGGACCAGGGCTTGCAGAGTAGGTGTAAATTCCACTTTCTTTTAGACCTTATAGGTTGGTCATCATTGGTGTTGATGGGGCCAAGAGGGATCCATCCTTGGCAGATCCCGATTAGTAGTCATTATTGTTAAAACTAAAAAATTCCCCACCTCCTTGGTGTATGAGAGATATTTACATGAATACTCTGGATATAGTTTTATGAAGAGGTTTTCTATTGGTATGGTGGCCATTACCCCAGGTGCAGCCCATGGGGGTGGTAGTGTCAGTGATTACCTAATGCCTCAAGGTCCAAGTGGGACACATCCCTTGATTAAATGAATATATTATGCTTTTAGTAGAATATGAGAGAATTTATTTCACTCATATGGATTAACATAGAAAGATAGATGGGGCATTGAAACCTATTATTTTATGTTATGGAAACGAATGTGGTGGTAGCGAAGTTATGTGGGGTTATAGCATAGTTGCTTCTCTGACCTGGGCTCCTGCAGTTTTTGGCTCACTGATTTCCATTGGATGAAGTCCTATAAGGATGTTGGAATAAAATATCAATAAAATTATAAGTAATGACATTCCAAATTCACCATCATCATTCAATCATCCAAAGACAAATAGGCGTCTACATTAATAATGTCATAGATCGAGGATGAACAATACAAACTACCCAATTCTATAGAGACTTCCACTTTTTGCATACCATTTTCTAAGTGGGACCTGGAATCATATGTTTTAATCTAGTGACATAATAATCCCCAAATGTATCAAACTCTAATAATCCCATATACTAGTATAATAGTTTCAAATCAATTTCACCACTACTATTTCCTACACTTTTGACAGGGACATTCTACTCATCGACCCAAATGAATTCATCAGATTTTTGATTCCATACATTCCCTCTTTACAATATAGCATAAATTTTAAAAATTTCATCAATTAGGCCATATCCTTAATCAAAATGTGACGATACAATGTCAGTTCCTCAACCATGGTTTCCTCCTTGGATCTCATTGCCTGGTCCAGGTCTCCCTCATAAATTTGATCCATATTCGTGGAACATATTCAATGTTCCATATGTTTCTAAACATTGGTTAACTGTGATTCTTATGTATTGGAAGCGAAGTAACCATCAGTCATGAGGGAATTCACATTGGGAATCACTGAGCATTTTTGGATGTCAGGCACATTGGTCACCAATGAATCTTTCTATTTAGAGGGTATCACATACAAGGCATCCTAGGAACAAAACCCAAGGAATTCCATGTTGATAATGAGGTGTGTATGAAAAGGGTTTACATTTTCCAATTATTTGTACCCTAATAATCCAATTTTTATATTGTGGGTTAGTTTTTAGGGTTAGGTCCCATGTTCTACATCATGTGGTGGTATATTTAAATTTATAGTTCAAAAGGACCGGTGCATTAGTTTAACATTGTGTGGAGAAAAAATAGATGATAGGAAAACATCATGGAGGAAGGTCAAAGAGGTTTATACCGAATATGGAACTCCTTAATAGTTTCCAATTAGTTGTGATCAAATGCCTTTTGAGGAGGATCCCAGATTTACCATTGTGGATTAAATGTGGTTTGAGGAAAATCTAAGAGGTGTGTGCTAATGCAGGAATATGTCACACATGAGTTATCCATTTTTTGAGATTTAACACCCTATGAGTTATATCCCATGTCTACTATTGTGGATTGAATTCCATGTGAGTTGGATCTGAGAGATGTGTCTCTAGTAGGGATGATGTCACACATGATTTTACCATTTATTGGGAGTCAAACTTGAAGATGCGTCCTACATAACATTTTTTAGATATAGGGATCAAAACACACATAGATTCATGCTGCAATTTAGTGGTTTCTGTGTAACATCCTATGTTAGGAATCGGAATAAAATCTGGAGTAATTTGATCATTTTTCATTTACTAGACTAACTATTTTTTAATCCATACATTAGAAATGAAATATGAGACTTGGGTCACTTCTCAGTGATGTTTTCCGAACTTGGGTGATGGATTGAAAATCATCTCTCATGTCCCGAGGAGTTTTAGGAGCATCAGACTAAGAAAATTCAAGTATTGATGAACCTGCAGCTAGTGCACAATTTATTTGAAACTTTCATTCCCACAGTAGGAAACCATGAAACACTTTTTAAGGGAATAGAAGGTGTCACAAAGTCATGGAATCATTTACCAAACAATGCACATATCCCGTAGGGTTAGTGGCATTTGGGAAGTAACTAAAAACTATTCACCACGTGGTTATTGCATGATTTTCAAACTTTGTGGACAACATGTTCGGGGTTTTCTAAGTTTCCATTGGAGGGTGCATGGTGGGTGAATGGGTTTCTAAACCATGTGGTAAAAAATGTGCATGATGAAGGGTTTTAAAAATAAAATTATTTAAAAAATTAAAAAAACACATCCCTTACACTTTCTCCCTAAAACTCGATCATGATTCCCCTCCCCGGTTCACTAGCTACCCACGACGGCCTCATCTCCTTATCCTTCTCTGGTTTTCGATTCAACCTCTTTCCTTATAAATTCTTCTTGGATATGGTGAGGTTTTGTATTAGGTCTCTTGTATTTTTTTCATGTGTAATCCAACAATTTCCACTGAAGGAAAGGTAGTTTGGGGTGTTTTGGTTTGATACCAATGTTTTTTGTATGATGGAACCTAATGCGTGATTTAGAGTCACCAGAGTCTAATTAAAATTTCCTTTGTATGTATAGGAAAGTATATATATATATATGTTCCCATATTATGTGTATATTCATATAGGGTATGGAATATATATGTATGGGGCTAGGTGTTCATATGTATATATATATGAAAATTCATACATAGGTGAGTGGAGGAGATTATATACAAATAAGAATATATGTATGGATCCACTTTCACATTTTCATAGACATGCAGATGTGTGAATAGGGGATAGGTGTTCTTATATATATGTGATGTTACATAGGCATAATGGGGTTAGCAGTATCTCCTTGTTAGAAAGAGTAATGATCTGAAGTGTTCATCTTGGTTCCAACCTATGGTGGGATCTATATCATTTACCTTTAATTCAATTAAGTCTTAAATTTCCATTAGATTTATGATTATTTTTTCTTTATTATATTGAATTGTATCTCTAGAATAACCTTTCTGGTAATGATTCTAAATTAATTTCCCTATAAATTATTTAACAGTTTCATAATAAAAACCCTCCAATGGATGTGTTTTGTCTGTATGATAATAAGTGAGAAGTAGACTTCTATGATTACCTTCTTTATTTCCTTGGTTCTGTTCTAATAACATGATGTTATCTTTGGTATATAGAAGGATTAGAAAATGGCCCTTATAAATGTTTCTAAGTTAATTTTCCCTTTATATTTTGGATTTTTTTTCATAAACACCCAATTAGTTCTGGTTTAACAATTAAATGTAATTTACATTGAGATATAGGAATTAAACGGACATGGTTAGGACAGATTTAATGAAATAGTTTCATCTATTAAATGAAATGACCATTAAACTTCTAAATTAATGTTTTTCCATGTTTAGTAAAATTGAGTGGGAAGACATTGAGTAGGATGGCCCTCACTAAATGGAATTCTTTAATAAAATTGGTAGGTCATAATGAAGTTCTTACCTTGTGCCAAATGGTTTAAATGAAATAGATCCTTAAAATATAATTTGAACTTGGATATTGATATACATAAGGGACATTTACTTGTTTATTATATTATAAATGTAAATGATGGTTTTATGAATTTTCTAACACCCTTATATGGGTTGGTAAATGAAAATCATGAGATTTCTATGCCTCATGTGGTGAATTTAATATTAATATGACTAAGCCAATGAACATTTTAATTTTTAATTCATAAGTGTCTTTTCCTTATGAATCTTTATGTAATAATTTATGGATGGGTGGAATTATTACCCCATTACATCTACATAATCATTTATAGATGGGAGGAATTTGTACCCTATGCCATTTATACAATCATTTATGGATGGGAGGAATTCTTACCGCATGTTAGTTATATAATCATTTGTTAATGGGAGGAATTCTTACCCAATGTCAGATATATAATTTTTTATGGATTGGTGGCATTATAACTCCATGGAAATTATATAATAGTTTATGGATGGGGGGATTATTACCCCCATGCCAACTATATAATTATTTATTAATGGGAGGAATTCTTACCCCAAGACAATTATATAATCATTTATGGATGTGATACATTCTTACCCCAATCCCTTTATATAATCATTAATGAATGGGAGGTATTATTAACACATTCCAACTATGTAATTGTTTATGGGTGGGAGGAATTATTACCTTATACTAGTTATTATCTATACATACATGTATGGGTGGGTGGAATTTTTACCCAATGCCAACTTTAACACACACACACACAAACACAAATATATATAGTGACATGTTCATACATAAAATGGTTGTGAGATAATTCAGGTATTTCCATGATGTGTCCCTTAGGACCCTAGATTGGTGTTTATTTTTTATTCACTTTTTGTAATTAATTATATATAGAAGAATTGATTAATTTATACTTAACTGTTTAGGTTGGGATTGAAACCATTGATGATATTTCATCTCACACCCTACTCGGTTACCCTTAGTACCTGAGTATATAATATAATTAGAAGACCAAGGTTGATTGTTATATTCTTCTACCTGAGGAGTTATGAGTGAAGGAATGCGCTAAATCTCTGGAATCCCATAGATATCACTGTATGAATTTTATCTCTTTTCATTTTTTGAGTCATGTATAGTAACCCAGGTTGTATGTTTCCTATTTTAGCATGTGCATCATCATATACCATGAATGCATTGTATTAACTAGCATTAACCACTTATATTTAGTAGTTATAATATTTATCTTCCACTTCTAATTACATACTTTATAGTACATCCATTGTTGTATGATATTTATTCGAATTGTACCAATGTCAAACTCTGATATGAGGGTATAGTCTCTCCACCACTAGCTCCTGAGACTCTTGATATAATTCAGAATCCTCTGGTGTATGGGGAGATGTGTTGGAGGACATGTGACCCACTGGTCTGACTACATGTTTGATGATCATCCGGATCAAGACATTACAAAGTGGTATCAGAGATTAATTATTTTTCTTTTTTATAGTATTTTAGGTAGGTAGATAGGATACTAATAATGTTTCTGTGCTTGGATAATATCTATTTTTGGGATTGATATCCCCATGTATGGGAAATGAACAAGTGTGATGGGTTGGGATTGTCGCTCATGTGGTTCAAAATTAAATTAGATATGATTTCACCTAAACTAATTGGAGTACTTTCCACTATTTGTTACTTATGATATTTATTGAATTTTACCCTTGGACTAATATATTAAGGAAGTTTCATTACATGCAACATAATTGGTTCATAGTATATTCACATTCCATGAATAGTGACATGACATGTAGTTCCATTATCATTTTACTGCTGAATTGATTCTATTCCTTGATTGATGTTCCATGATATTTGTTTTTTAGAATTGTATACCTATTCAACGGCCATGTTTTTGTGTTATAGCATGCTTTTCAATTTACTACTTTTGATTTAAATTTTTCTTTGATTATATTTGGTTTGTGAATTAATGTGATACAATTTTTTATTGTAAGGAGTATGGGTTCTTTACAACAAAGAATGGGTAACCCATATGTTCAAACCATTTTTTGAATAATATGAATACATTGTAAGGATGTTAATAAAATATAAAGGTTCCTAAAGTTTAAATAAAGGTGTACATTGGTTTTGGATAATGGGAGTCAAATGTCATACTCTAAAGTGTATTTTCACTTTATAGGTTAGAAAGTGTCAACTCATATGATTGGAATATTGTTTTTTAGCATGTTGATTTTTAATTTGTATTTTTTTTTCATAAATGGGAGTCAATTTTCAATTCAATTTGTATATTGGTGCTTTATGAATTGGGAAATGGAAACCCATATTAAATGTAATATCCATGTTTTGATTGAAATGGTTATAAATTTGATAACTATTTGATTTGAATATGGAATGAATTATGTAACTTTTAATGGAACAATTAGACTCATGTTTGTCAGTTGAGAAATATTCTTGTGAAATTACTCAGTTGGGTGTCTAAAACATTAATATTTGAGAAAATTCTACTCAGTTGCATTTTAGAGAACCCAGGATGGATCAGTGGGACCCTCAAAGGTTACCTTAATTTTATATGGTTTTTTTGATCAATTTATTAATAAAGGAAGTATGTATAGAAATATTTAATGGTTAGAAATCATGTTTTCTATAACTTGACTATTATTCATTGTGTTCATTATTAAAAATAAGTTTCCTAGTGAATTTTTTTTTGAAGGAGTACATGATTTCTTGAATTATATCCTTTAATGTGATTGAAATATTTAAATGGAATTAAATGTAAAGAGATTAGAAATATAACTTTAGGAGGAATCATTGGTTGAGGACCTCATAAAAGGGGAGTACAGTTTCTCTAAAGATTCAAGGAAAACGATTGTGATATATTTGGTAGGATTTTTTATTTTTAAAAATGGAATAAAATATTAGGATTTTGAGCTTATGTCTACCATTGGTGTGACGTCGTTATGGGTTGATGACTTATACTTTGTAGGGTGCTAGACTGTGGTAGGTATAACCCTTTTTATTTTAGCTTCTTTCAAAATATTGTAATCATTTTCGATTTTTGTTTCATTCATGTTCCATTTTCTATTTTAGGACATTCAGTTTTCAATGACGCCCCTATTCGGATAGGTGATCATGCTTTTCTTAACTTTATCATGGGCTTGAGCATCAGGCAATGCATTTTTTCAATACGTTAAACATGACTAGGGCATTTTCAATATCTTTTTTGGTCGTTTTCACCTATTAAATTTCCTTAGTAGTGGATGAAATACTATGTCAATGTCCGGGTGAATGGTTTTATAAGGAAATAAGATGTTGGTATTAACATCTTATGTTGTTGAGTATCATATCTGGAAATATCCAAGTAGCATGACCTAATAATTAAGGAATAAAATTCATTCCAATGCTCTTGATGAAATTTCAATTACATGAGTTTTTTGACAAACTGGTCAGTTTGATTTTTATTTCTTTATATGAATTCAGTGGGAGATCATGGATCATATGAGTGATAAAAATTTGTTAGTGATAATTTGTCCTAATGCACTCGTGAGCAAATGGTCTACCCCTTCTCTATCGCTGACAAGGAAACTCTTAATTTTGGGTGTTTTATGTTGAATATAGTAAATGTGGACATCCAAATTGAAGGAAAAATACATAAAATTCTTTTAATAATAGTTTATTATGTTTGAACTCCATTGAACCATGCGATTTTTGGAAACATGACAGTGCTTGAATTGAAGAAAATTTTTGTTATGGTTGGATGTGCATGAAACATTTGGGAAACGGTGTTGGTTGTGGTTAGACTTCGGTAGAAAATATAGAATGATAACATTATTCCTTAGGTGGAGAAGGCTTCATGGTTCACTTAATGGAAGTTTAACAGCATGTGAATCAATTTTCATCTTTGAATTTTACCAGTTGTGGTTCAACTATTCTTCTCTCCAGTATTTGGTAATGATTGAATACAAACCATGCAAATCATCTTAGTGTATTCTATTAATCTTCCTTTATTTAAACATTCTCAAAATCATTATTCATTCACTAAAAGAGTGTCAATGTTATGTCACACTAAATAATTAAAATCTAATGATCTTTTTTGGTGGTCTGCTTTCGAGGTTGCAAGATTAATGAATTATTTCTTCTGTGGTCTTTGAATTTCATTGAGGTTTGGGTATAAGATTTAGTGAACATTCATGTGGTAAATTCAAGGTGCCTTGCACTACTAGAAAAATAGGTATTTGCGACGGGCCATTTGCGACGGGATCCCGTCGCAAATGGCTTTTTGCGACGGGAGTCGTTGCTGAAAACAGCGTCGCAACAACACTTATTTGTGACGGGCCCGTCGCTAAAGCCTTTTTTTGCGACGGTTATTCTCCCCATCGCAAATAGTACTCCGTATATTTGTAAAAAACTTTTAAAATAGTTTTTGCGATGGGTCCCGTCACAACAACTATTTTTTAAAAAAAAAATAAAAAACTATTAATAAATTATTTTAATGCATATAATAATACTAATATTTGCGACGGGCATAGTATCCCGTCGCAAATACTATAAAAAAAATAAAAAAAATAAATTATTAATAAATTATTTTAATTAATATAATAATATAATTATAATTCACAAATAAAAATAATAAATTATTTTAATTAATATAATAATAATAGAATTATAATTCAAAAATAAAAAATAATAGAATATTAATAAATGATTTAATTAATATAATAATATTAGAATTATAATTCATAAATAAAAAAAATATTAATAAGTTATTTTAATTAATATAAAAATAATAGAATTATTTTACATTCAAATATTAAAATAATTCAAGTATTACAAAAAAATATAATTAAATTATAATATTATAAAATTTTAATATATATATATATAATTTAATAATATAAAATATAAATAATATTATTATTCATATTAATATTATTATTTAAAAATATAATATTATTAATATTTTATAATGAGATAGAAACTACGAATAGAAAAAAAAATCATATTTTGATTTCACAAATTTTATAACATAAATACAAACTCTAATCTGAAGGAGGGGGGGTGGGGGATCTGCAGATGGTGGTGGAGGAGACTCTATCCCTAAAGCATGAGTGAGTCGGCGCATGTACTCCATCTGCTCCTGATGCTGCTGCTGCCACCGACTCGTCTTCTCCTCGTACAGCTGCTGCTGGCGTCGACGCTCCTCATGCTGCTGACGCATCTGCTCCTGCTCCTGTCGGAGACTCTCTATCAGTGCAGTCTGAGATCGTAACTGATCCTCATACTGTGTAGTAGAAGAAGATGCACGAGCTCCTCTTGAGTTGGACGCCGACATCGCAGCACTGCCATAATAATCTCTGGGAGTCAGTCGAGAGCCGATACCAACTACCCGGCCCTTCTCGAAGGCATACTGGGTGGCCTGCATCCATGCCGCCTCATCAAACTGACGGGCAGTGGTCTGATCTGATGACTCGGCCTGACTCTCAGGCCGGGCCTGTGACGCTACGACCTCATATGACTCCTATAGTTGCAATTTAAAATTAAAATTGTGAATATATTATATGCAGTTAATTTTTAAACTTGAAAACAAATAATACTGACCACGATGTGATGCTGACGATCACCTCTGAGCTCCCCAGTAGCAGGATCACTATACATCCTCTGATATACGTCGTACTCTATAATATCGGGGTGCTCGACAGCCTATAAGAATTGTAACGACCCAATCTTTTTGAGTAGTATATTAACTTACTCTTAATGATTTAATAAGATGTTAATGGTTAATGCAGAAAGAGGAGTCGATGGATTCATCCAGTAGACTCGACTCCTATGAATCCCACTTGTCAGAGCTTGGGAAGGAGGTAGCATCTGTGGGCTTCGCTTTGTACCAAGCCCAAGCCGAACTCCAGCGTGTCAAGCTTGAACGGAAACACCTACGGGAGAAGTTCAAGTTAGTAGAGATTACTACTAGGGCAATGTTATCTGAGCCTCCCTCAGATTCTCTCACCATAGCACACCTTACACTTAGGTCTTATGCCGGTGTTATAAGGGGCTATGTGACAAGACCCTAGCTTCCTTGTGTAATCCTTTCGGGTGAATAAATTGAGATTTCTTCCTTTAGTGATGTTTGTGAAATTTAAAATGTCTAGATAATTTTAGAATGTATTTTATTGATGAATTTTGAAAAAAGGATATTTTAAAATATTTATGTAAACCCTAAATAACTAATGATGTGAAATGATTTTCAAAAAATGGTCTTCTAAAAAAGTGTTCATTAAGGAATTTGGAGTCTAATAAGATTAACTTAATTTTTGATGAATAGTAAATTATGAATAGTGATTTTACGCTTAGGATTAGTAATGTGACCAAATGGATTAGTAATTTCACTCAAAGAAAGTTTTAATATAATTCAGACACCTAGATTAAGTAATGTGATTCAATAAAATGGGTAAATAACGGTTTCATAAATTATTAGTCAAGTATTAGTTTTTTCAGATGAATAGTGTTTTTTAATTAAAAATTTAATTAAAAATAATTAGAAAATTATTTTTATAAAAATGACTTTATTTTTAAACTCAGAGCATCGATATTATGTTATGGTAATTTTTGGGGATTTTTCTGAAAAAAAACAAATTTTCGATGAATAGTGTTTTTATTTAAAAATTAAATTAAAATTATTTAGAAAATTATTTTTATCAAATGGAGTTCATAAATTTATTTAGAGCATTGATATTTGGTTAAGGTGAAATTTTGAGATTAATCTGAGAAAGTTGAATTTTCAATGAATAGTGAAAATATAGTTTTTAAGTTACGGGTGTTTAATGACATCATTAAATGAGGTATTAAGTATATATTCAATATGGTCGAATTATGACTAGTAAGATAAGGTGTGAGGTGTCCCAAGTGGCCAATACCATGGGCAAATACCATGGGCAAGCCCATGGTTTTGCCAAAACCACTAGTGAGGTGTCCCTTGGCCATTAATGCCTTGTCCCCTCACTTTCCCTATAAATACCCACCCTTTACTCCTTTAGTTTCCACTCCCAACTCTCCCCCAACGAAGTTCTGGTCTCCTTACCTCCCAAGGAGTCCTCCAAAGGTTCCCCCAATCCCTCAAGGTCCAAAACTTTGAGTTTCAAGAGTCACGTTTTAATGTAAGGGATCTGACTCCTCTCTTTCTTTTAATGTAATCTCTTTTATGTCATTCCTTTTATACTCCATGTTCATATGTGAGAGGATTTTATTTTATATTCCTCTTACTGCCCCTTTCATGTTTATATGATGAGAGATCCCCTCTTACTCTCATCATTTCGTTTTATGAAAGTTTAAGTGACGCCGTTAGGCTGCCGAATGTTTAAGTGATTCTTTCACCCTTCTCATTTTTTCAAGTTCGATTTCCATGTCAAATCTTTCAAGTTCCTTTATTATGTTGGGGTATGATCTCTATATCTATCATACTGATCTCTTATGATCATATTATGAGAGACCCTATTTGATCTGTTCAATTCATTTTTGTTGAAGTTTAAGTGACGCCGTTAGGCTGCCGAATTTTCATAAGAGAAATCAAATTTTTGTCTTCCTTCCATGTTTTTCATTTCAAATGGTATGACCTTAAAATTGCATAACCATGTCCATATATACTTCTTATTCTGTCCCTCTACTGTTTTATGGGTCAATTATGATTGTTCGACCCATGTCCCCTCTCTTTTCAAAGTTTTCTAAAACCGTGTAACATAGCCGTTATGCTGCAGAATTTTCGTCTCAAAATGCCTCTCTTTTCTCAAAATTATTTTATGTTACAAAGTGAATACTCAAAGCTCCTATTCCTAAAGGGGTATTCACATATATATAAAAATGTTCTATTTTAAATTCTGGGATTTACATACATGATACCCGCTTTCCCTTTCCGTGGGTTTAAAGTAACGTAAAGATCATGTCTTTAAAGCAGTTTTTAAAATGTTATGATTATGAAATGAAACCCATTTATTTTATGCTATATGGGTTATTTATGAAATGTTTGATGATGATATATGTGGCTCACATGAAAATAAAGTCAAATTTAAGGGTGTGCCCTGATAGCGCTCCAATGCATTGGGTAAAGACTTAATCTCTAGAGATGACCATTTTAACGACGCCTTGGTGAATAACCTTGGTAATTTTTAACAACACCTTGGGGATGGACCTTGGTGAAACGAAACGATTGTCAATATTAAATGTTGCAGCCACATCTTCAAGTTATGAAAAATTTTATTTTTATTATGATGTATCTCATGATTTATTTCTCATGCCTTAAAGTTCTTTTCATGTCCTTGGTGAAGTATCTCAAGTTCACATGTAAAATGTTTCTCTTATTTCCCTTACTGGGCCTTCTGCTCACCCTTTCTTTTGATGTATGTCCCCAGGTTATGAGATGCATAATGAACATAGGATGAACTAAAGGAGAAGCCTTTCAAGTGTTTAAGAAGAATGTTTTATGTTTTTTTTATGTATTATGATCCTTGTTTCCAAGACACTAAACCTTAACGATCCTCAGTTTTGTGTAATGTAATGAAAGTTTATGTTATAAAAAGACGGGATGGTATAGTTGGTATCAAAGGATGGTTTAGTTATTTTTGGAAATTAGGATATAAAAACTTTAGGAAGAATCCTATAGAAAAGTTTAAATATAGGAAAACTTCCTGGTATTTTGGTAAGTATTGAGTAAGTGGTTTATCAAACAAATACATCCCTATCTGGATACGAGCAGGTAGAGGCGGCTCTGGAACAGATGTACATAGGGGTAAAACCCGAAAACACCGCTTTGAGCTAGACTCAAACGGGAACTGGTGCACAATAACGGGCCTTGCTGCACTCTTGGTTACGACACTCCCGGGGGATATGTTTGGTTAATCACAAACTTTTTATGAATCGTTATGAAGGAATTATAGAAAAGTGTAATTGTCTAAGAATGAAGTCTTAGTTAAAAGATTCATAAATGAAATAAGTTTCTTACTAAGGTTTTATTCTTTTAGAAAATGGAGGGCAATAGGAGGAACCGTGCCGATGGCGACCGCAATGCACCATGTGCTGACGGCCCTCCGATGGAAGCCGGAATGGAAACATTCATGCGAATGATGAACCAACTGACTCAAGTTATGAGTAATAACTTGAATCAAGCTGAGAGGCCGACCTCACCACGAAGGGAACAACACTCTGTTGAGTCCTTCATGCATCCACGACCGCCAACATTCAGTGGATCTACTGACCCATTGGTTGTGGAACAATGGATAAGCTCCATTGAAAAGATCTTTTCTGTACTTCATTGTTCGGAACAAGAAAAAGTCACCCTTGCTGTTTACCGCCTAGAGGGAGAAGCTGATCAGTGGTGGTCACTGATCAAAAACACGAATCCACGAGGATAGATAGAAGCTATGGAGTGGGAATAATTTCGGGGAATTTTCCTTAACAAGTATTTCCCTCGTTCCATGAGAACGATAATGGAGAAAGAGTTTCTCGAGCTGAAGCAGAAGGAGAACGAATCTGTCGGAAGCTATGAGATGAACTTCACAAGGCTTTCCCGTTATACCTCAAGCTTTGTCATGGACCCTAATGGGAAGGTTGAAAGATTTTTGGTGGACTACGACCTCATCTGTGGAAGAATCTAGCCAACAGGGACTATGATAGCTATGAAGAAATAGTTCAAAGTGCTATGAAAGTCGAGCTGGAGTTTGGTGAGACACAGTGGTCTCATAAACCAAATGAAAAGAAGATATCGTTGGAGCCCAGTTTAGGGAAGTCTTTTGATCAGGGAAGAGGTGGAAAGAAAATGCAACTTACCACATGCAATAAATGTGGGAAGAATCATCTGGGGAACTGCTTGAACGGAAGCGGTAAGTGCTACAAGTGTGGAAGAGGAGACCATATTGCTCGGAATTGTCGTAGTGAGGTGAAGCCTCAGATTCCCAACACTAACGATAGAGGAAAGATGGTTCTGGCCCTACCCGAAGTCACATGCTTCAAGTGTGGACAGCTTGGGCACTTTGCTAACCAATGTCCAAATCCAAGGGCGGTGGAGGGGAATCACCACCAACCTCAGCAGAGGCCAAGAGAGAAAGGTCGTGCTTTCGCTATCACAACAGATGAAGTTGAAGTCCCGAATGATGTGGTAGCAGGTACTCCGGTTGTCCTCTCAAAACTAGCAAGTACTTTATTTGATTCTGGTTCTACGTATTCCTTTATTTCTTCCAAGTTTGCAAGGAATATAGAATCAATCCCCGAACTGCTAGAGGTAGATTTGTCTGTCAAGACTCCAAGTGGGATTATCCTTGCATCAACAGTATTTAGAGACTCTAGTGTTTACTTTGGTGAGCACAATATTATCACAAATCTAGTAGTCATTCCCATGATGGAATTTGACATTATACTAGGGATGGACTGGCTATCAAAGTATAATGCTAAGATCAAATGCAGAAGTAAGGAAATCTCAGTAGTCTTGAATGAACGACCTACAGTTATCTTCCAAGGAGAGATATCCCGAACTGATCCCTATCCAGAATCACCTCCTATAGCATTCTTTATGGAGTTAATCGGTGATGATGAAGAAGGAAAAGGGAGCATACAAATAGAAGATGTTCCGATTGTTCAGGAATACATGGATGTATTTCCTGAGGAGTTACCTGGACCTCCCCCAGAAAGAGAGGTAAAGTTCTCCATTGAACTCTTACCTGGGTCTCAACCGATATCAAAGACTCTGTATAGAATGGCAAATGTGGAGCTAGAAGAGTTAAAGAAACAACTCCAAGACTTGTTGGAGAAGGGGTTTATCCGACCGAGTGTGTCTCCTTGGGGAGCACCAGTTCTCTTTGTGAAGAAGAAGGATGGATCAATGCGGCTATGCATCGATTATAGAGAACTGAACGGGATCACAGTGAAGAACAGATATCCTCTTCCAAGAATTGATGATTTATTTGACCAACTTCGTGGGTCTCAATTCTTCTCTAATATTGACCTTCGATCTGGTTATCATCAACTGAGGGTGAAGAAGGAAGATATTCCAAAGACTGCCGATCAAGATATGGGCATTATGAGTTTACAGTTATGCCCTTCGGCTTGACTAATGCTCCTGTTATTTTCATGGATTTGATGAATAGAGTCTTTAAGGACTACCTTGATAACATTGTGGTAGTTTTTATTGATGATATTTTGATATATTCAAAAAGTCGTGAGGAGCATGAAGATCATCTAAGGGTTATATTGAAAACTCTGCGGAAGGAGAGGCTCTTTGGGAAGTTCAGCAAGTGTGAGTTTTGGTTACAATAGGTAGCTTTCTTGGGGCATATCGTAACCAATGAAGGAATCTCGATTGACCCTGCAAAGACAATGGTTGTGGAGGAGTGGCCTCAAACCACAACAGTAACTGAGATTCGTAGTTTCCTTGGTTTAGCGGGATATTATAGGAGGTTTGTGAAAAACTTTTCACGGCTTTCTAATCCACTAACCAAGTTGACTTGAAAAGGGGTTAAGTTCATCTGGACAAAGGAATGCGAGGAAAGTTTCCAAGAACTGAAGAAGAGATTGGTTACTGCACCTGTGTTAACACTACCCTCTATCGGAGAAGGGTTCGTTATTTTTAGCGATGCCTCTCTGAAAGGGCTTGGGTGAGTCCTCATGCAAAATGACAAGGTAATTGCTTATGCATCTCGACAGTTGAAGATTCATGAGCAGAATTATCCTACGCATGATCTAGAGCTGGCGGCAGTTGTTTTTGCTCTAAAGATATGGAGGCACTATCTTTATGGGGAGAAATGTGATATATACACTGACCACCAAAGTCTAAAGTATATTTTCACACAGAAATAATTGAACATGAGACAAAGGAGATGGTTGGAGCTTATTAAAGACTATGATTGTTCAATTCATTATCACCCGGGAAGAGCAAACAAAGTCGCGGATGCATTAAGCAGGAAAGATCCTGTTTTTTTGGCAACAATGAGAATCTTAGGAGATCCCTTGATTAAAGATCTAGTAAAACTGGACATGGGAATTATAAGGAAAGGGACATCATCAACCCTATCCCAAATGATTTCTCAACCTTCATTACTAGAGAAGATCAAGAAGGCTCAAAAAGAAGATCCTTTGCTGCAGGAGAAGTTGGAGGCTGTAAAAGATGGGAAGTTCCCTGATTTCAATATTGATCAAGAAGGTGTATTGAAATTTCGTACAAGACTATGTGTCCCATCTATTCCGGAGATAAATAAAGAACTGATGGATGAAGCTCATAGCTCTACTTTCTCTATACATCCGGGAAGCACTAAGATGTATAGAGACCTTCGTGATCATTATTGGTGGGATAACATGAAGAGGGAGATTGCTGATTACACTACAAGGTGCCTGGTGTGTCAGCAAGTAAAGGTAGAAAGACAACTTCCTAAGGGGGTATTACAACCACTACCCATACCAGTATGGAAGTGGGATAATATCACTATGGACTTTGTAACTGGTCTCCTGAAAACATCCAAAGGAAACAATGCGATATGGGTTATTGTGGACCGTCTCACCAAGATAGCCCATTTTATCTCTATTCGGGAAGATTTCTCTCTGGATCAGCTTTCCAAGATATACGTGAAGGAAGTGGTAAGGCTGCATGGGGTACCACTATCCATCGTATCTGATCGCGACCCAAGATTCACATCAAAATTATGGAGAAGTCTTCAACATGCTCTGAATACTGAATTGAATTTTAGTACGGCCTATCATCCTCAAACTGATGGCCAATCTGAAAGGACTATTCAGACACTCGAAGACATGTTGAGATTATGCTCAATGGAATTTAAAGGTGGATGGGATCAACACCTCCCATTAGTTGAGTTCTCCTATAACAACAGCTTCCATTCGAGTATTCAGATGGCACCCTATGAAGCTCTATATGGAAAGTGGTGTAGAACTCCTACTTGTTGGGATGAAACTGGTGAGAGGAAGCTTCTTGGGCCTGATCTTGTGCAAGAGATTACGGAACAGGTTCATGCCATCCAACAACACATAAAGGCTGCTCAGAGTCGGCAGAAGAGCTATGCTGACAATCGTCGAAGGGACTTGGAGTTTGGTGTTGGTGACAAAGTCTTCCTTCGAATTTCTCCATGGAAGAGAGTCATGCGGTTTGGGAAGAAAGGGAAGCTCAGCCCTAGGTACATTGGCCCCTATGAAATCCTTGATCGCATAGGAGCAGTGGCCTATCGTCTAGCACTTCCACCGAACCTAGCTCAAGTTCATGATTTCTTCCATGTATCTCTCTTGAGGAAGTACATACCCGACCCTTCGCATGTACTGAACCCAGAGGTGGTACAACTGGAACATGACCTCTCTTACGAGGAGCAGCCAGTGGAGATATTGGACCGTATAGAAAAGGTCCTACGAAACAAGACTACCCACCTTGTGAAAGTGTTGTGGAGGAATCATAAATATGAAGAGGTGACTTGGGAGCCGGAGGAAACAATGAAGCAAAAGTACCCTCACCTTTTCGACTAGGCCTCAAGTATAAATTTCGGGGACGAAATTTCTTAAGGGGGGAAGAATGTAACGACCCAATATTTTTGAGTAGTATATTAACTTACTCTTAATGATTTAATAAGATGTTAATGGTTAATGCAGAAAGAGGATTCGATGGCTTCATCCAGTAGACTCGACCCTTATGAAGCCCACTTGTCAGAGCTTGGGAAGGAGGTAGCATATGTGGGCTTTTCTTTGGACCAATCCCAAGCCGAACTTCAGCGTGTCAAGCTTGAACGGAAACGCCTACGGGAGAAGTTCAAGTTAGTAGAGATTACTACTAGGGAAATGTTATCTGAGCCTCCCTCATATTCTCTCACCATAGCACACCTTACACTTAGGTCTTATGCCGGTGTTATAAGGGGCTATGTGACGAGACCCTAGCTTCCTTGTGTAATCCTTTCGGGTGAATAAATTGAGATTTCTTCCTTTAGTGATGTTTGTGAAATTTCAAATGTCTAGATAATTTTAGAATGTATTTTATTGATGAATTTTGAAAAAAGGATATTTTAAAATATTTATGTAAACCCTAAATAACTAATGATGTGAAATGATTTTCAAAAAATAGTCTTCTCCAAAAGTGTTCATTAAGGAATTTGGAGTCTACTAAGATTAACTTAATTTTTGATGAATAGTAAATTATGAATAGTGATTTTACGCTTAGGATTAGTAATGTGACCAAATGGATTAGTAATTTCACTCAAAGAAAGTTTTAATATAATTCAGACACCTAGATTAAGTAATGTGATTCAATAAAATGGGTAAATAACGGTTTCATAAATTATTAGTCAAGTATTAGTTTTTTCATATGAATAGTGTTTTTTAATTAAAAATTTAATTAAAAATAATTAGAAAATTATTTTTATAAAAATGACTTTATTTTTGAACTCAGAGCATCGATATTATGTTATGGTAATTTTTGGGGATTTTTCTGAAAAAAAAACGAATTTTCGATGAATAGTGTTTTTATTTAAAAATTAAATTAAAATTATTTAGAAAATTATTTTTATAAAATGGAGTTCATAAATGTATTTAGATCATCGATATTTGGTTTAGGTGAAATTTTGAGATTAATCTGAGAAAGTTGAATTTTCGATGAATAGTGAAAATATAGTTTTTAAGTTACGGGTGTTTAATGACATCATTAAATGAGGTATTAAGTATATATTCAATATGGTCGAATTATGAATAGTAAGATAAGGTGTGAGGTGTCCCAAGTGTCCAATACCATGGGAAAATACCATGGGCAAGCCCATGGTTTTTCCAAAACCACTAGTGAGGTGTCCCTTGGCCATTAATGCCTTGTCCCCTCACATTCCCTATAAATACCCACCCTTTACTCCTTTAGTTTCCACTCCCAACTCTCCCCCAACGAAGTTCTGGTCTCCTTACCTCCCAAGGAGTCCTCCAAAGGTTCCCTCAAGCCCTCAAGGTCCAAAACATTGAGTTTCAAGAGTCACGTTTTAAGGTAAGGGATCTGACCCCTCTCTTTCTTTTAATGTAATCTCTTTTATGTCATTCCTTTTATACTCCATGTTCTTATGTGAGAGGATGTTATTTTATATTACTCTTACTACCCCTTTCATGTTTATATGATGAGATATCCCCTCTTACTCTCATCATTTCGTTTTATGAAAGTTTAAGTGACGTCGTTAGGCTGCCGAATGTTTAAGTGATTCTTTCACCCTTCTCATTTTTTCAAGTTCGATTTCCATGTCAAATATTTCAAGTTCCTTTATTATGTTGGGGTATGATCTCTATATCTATCATACTGATCTCTTATGATCATATTATGAGAGACCCTATTTGATCTGTTCAATTCATTTTTGTTGAAGTTTAAGTGACGCCGTTAGGCTGCCGAATTTTCATAAGAGAAATCAAATTTTTGTCTTCCTTCCATGTTTTTCATTTCAAATGGTATGACCTTAAAATTGCATCACCATGTCCATATATACTTCTTATTCTGTCCCTCTACTGTTTTATGGGTCAATTATGATTGTTCGACCCATGTCTCCTCTCTTTTCAAAGTTTTCTAAAACCGTGTAACATAGCCGTTATGCTGCAGAATTTTCGTCTCAAAATGCCTCTCTTTTCTCAAAATTATTTTATGTTACAAAGTGAATACTCAAAGATCCTATTCCTAAAGGGGTATTCACATATATATAAAAATTTTCTATTTTAAATTCTAGGATTTACATACATGATACCCGCTTTCCCTTTCTGTGGGTTTAAAGTAACGTAAAGATCATGTCTTTAAAGCAGTTTTTAAAACGTTATGATTATGAAATGAAACCCATTTATTTTATGCTATATGGGTTATTTATGAAATGTTTGATGATGATATATGTGGATCACATGAAAATAAAGGCAAATTTAAGGGTGCGCCCTGATAGCGCTCCAATGCATTGGGTAAAGACTTAATCTCTAGAGATGACCATTTTAACGACGCCTTGGTGAATAACCTTGGTAATTTTTAACGACACCTTGGGGATGGACCTTGGTGAAACGAAACGATTGTCAATATTAAATGTTGTAGCCACATCTTCAAGTTATGAAAAATGTTATTTTTATTATGATGTATCTCATGATTTATTTATCATGCCTTAAAATTCTTTTCATGTCCTTGGTGAAGTATCTCAAGTTCACATGTAAAATGTTTCTCTTGTTTCCCTTACTGGGCCTTCTGCTCACCCTTTATTTTGATGTATGTCCCCAGGTTATGAGATGCATAATTAACATAGGATGAACTAAAGGAGAAGCCTTTAAAGTGTTTAAGAATAATGTTTTATGTTTTTTTTATGTATTATGATCCTTGTTTCCAAGACACTAAACCTTAACGATCCTCAGTTTTGTTTAATGTAATGAAAGTTTATGTTATAAAAAGACGGGATGCTATAAGAATAAAAAATAAACTGTTAATATTTATAGTTATATAAAATATTTATAAATAATGTAGGTACCAGATGCTGTCTATGAGTACTGAAACAACGACTCCCAGTTCGATGAGTCACCTCCAGTCTCCCCCGATTCTGCCTCCCCACCGATGATCTCCTCTGAAAGGCACCACTCAACCAGTGCGCACATAATCCATCCCATACATGGGATGAAATGTACTCTGGTCGGTGTGCTCTACATGACTCGTCAAAATCTGACACTCCTGCTTTCTTCATCGCAGCTTTTCTTAAATTGTGCAAAAACTGACGAAGGCGATCACGCATGGCCACCTCCCATGCCTCGTGGATGGCGTCATGCATGGTATCCTCGATCGGATACCATAAACCCTACAAATAAATCAAAATATCAAGTTAGAAATGAAATAATTTTCAAAATAAAAATTATTTATTTATGTATGTACCAACCAATGGCCGAACATGGCCTGCTGCACATCAATGGGAATCTGCTCCCATGTGGTCCACGACTGAGAGAAATAGTTGCGCAAAATAGCGCTGCCCTGTCCGACTGCTATATGCGGAAAACTGAAAAAATAATAAACATTTATTATGTGAATAGATTAATGAAATCTTAGTCAAATCCACAGGTTATCACACAGGTTATCAAACCTCCGTGTGCGTGGATAAAAACCAAGACGTGGACGTCGCTCGGGGACGGGGTCAGGAATCATCAATCGTGCAAGATCGTGCCCCCTCCGCGTACTCCCTGGAGCGCCTACAGGCTGAGGGTCATCTGTCAGCAACTCATCCGCATCGAAAGTCAGGTCAGCATCTGCCAACTCACGAAATGTGGCGTCGTCCATCTGAAACAGAAAATGTTAATGTTAGCAAATAATTGATAATTACTATTATATATACATATATACATATTATGATTGTATATAAATACCATGGAATGATATCAGTGTTCATCTTCATCATCATCTTCATATATGTCAATGTCATCTTCATATTCCTCCTCAACATCATCGATATCCATTCGAGTTACAGTTACTTCATCTCTTACCATTTCAAATTCATATGTGACATCATTAACATCATCGTCATCACCGACTCTTAAATGTGGGGTGTCGTCATCGATACTCATGTCTCTTTGTAAAAAAGATTGATTTTGAGTACTCTCTTGAAAAACTTCAATTATTTTCACATCAGTGAAAGCACATTCACTTTGACTAAACTGATTATCTCGAATTTTGATTTTTATTACACTCCACCAATCAGTCAAGTATCTTGATGTTGCACAGTACTTTGCGTAATAAACTTGATATGCCTGTTGAGCCAATAATAATGGTTCATTTACTGCGAGAACACTTTTACATTTAATATCGATGATTCCATGAGTCGGATGAACATGCACGCCTCTCTCTGTATCCAACCACCGACATTTGAACATGGTTATGTAATGTTGTCCAAGATAACAGAGTTCAATGATTTCATCAAGTATGCCATAAAAGTCAACTTCATTTTCTCGATGATGATATCCTCTCAAGCTAACTCCACTGTTCATTGTTTTTTTCGATTCCCCATATGCATGTGTGTGGAATTGAAATCCATTCACCGCATATGCATTATAAGTTTTAACAAGTTTGGAAGGTGGGTTAATCAATACACACAGCCGTTTTTCAATTTTATCAGCATGTCGAGACACCTGAAAATTTGTGAAATAATTATCAATATAGTAAACTATACATTGAATGAGTTTCTAAAAGATAAAGAATTTATGTTACCAGTTTTTGAAACCACTGAGAGAAATTTTTCAGTCGACGTTCTTCGAGAGCAGCTGCTCTAATTTGTGGAATTTGTTTCTTGATATGATTATCATACAACCTATAAAAACTAAAGTTATTTACTGTAACATAAATGATAGAATAAGTGATATAAACACTTACAGTACAACTGATATCATCTCTTCACATTTGAGCAGAACATACGTATGATCTCTCTGATGTTCATCATCTGAAAGCCAGCGTTCATAAACTCCACCAAAACCAAGCTCTGACTGGTTGAAAACAGATAATTGATTGTCAATTTCATCAATATTCTTCTCGTTCCGTCCCATTCGGTTGTGTTTTGAAGGATACTCAGATTCATAATAATGGGAGCAGAAAAAAGATATTTCCTCTTGCAAATAAGCTTCTGCAATAGATCCTTCAACAGATTCTTTGTTACGTACTTTTCTTTTCAATTTTTGCATGAATCTTTCAAATGGGTACATCCATCGAAATTGTACCGGACCTCCACATTTGGATTCATATGGAAAATGTAACATCAAATGTTCCATTGAGTCGAAGAAAGACGGCGGAAATATTTTTTCCATTTTACATATAATTACAACAACATATTTTTCAAGTTTTCCTAGAGCATCATAATCTTCCGTAGCCGCACAAATTTCCCGAAAAAAATGAGACATGTCTGTTATGGAATCCCAAATCACAGAATTCAACAGACCTCTTAATCCAATGGATATAAGTCTCTCCATTATAACATGACAATCATGACTTTTTAATCCAGTAATATGACCATTCTTTACACATCTACCCAAATTGGAAGCACAGCCATCTGGAAGTCTCAAATCTGCAATCCACTGACAAAATAATAAACGGTTTTATTTAGACAGTGTATAAGCTACTTTTGGTTTCAGTAACCTTTCTGTTCTGACATTCTCAAATAGTTCCAATTCTGGACGCCTACAAATTTGGGCAAGATCTAAACGTGCATTTACATTGTCTTTGCTCTTTCCTGGCGTATCCAAAACTGTATGAAACAAATTATCAAAACAGTTATTCTCAATATGCATGACATCTAACATGTGTCGGACCAACAGATCAGACCAATATGGAAAATCCCAAAATATGCTACGTTTAATCCAATTGTGTTCTTTCCCAAAACCAGAAATTTTCTGTTGGTTTATTGTGGGACCAAAAGTGATGGGAGGTAATAAAAATACAACTGATTTTAACTCCGAACCTGATAGCATTTTTGGAGGTCCATCCCTTTCAACTGTTCCTTTTCTGAAATGAGATCTGTTTCTGCGAAAAGGATGATCAGCTGGAAGAAATCTGCGATGACAGTCAAAATAACAAGGTTTCTTTCCATGAATGAGCATAAATGCTTTGTTCTCTCCCATACAGTAAGGACATGATTTTTGACCATGTGTACTCCAGCCAGATAACATCCCATAAGCCAGGAAGTCACTTATTGTCCACATCAATGCGGCTCTCAGTATGAAATTCTGTTTCATTGCAACATCATATGTACTGACACCATTACTCCACAATAAATTTAATTCATCAATCAATGGATTCAAATAAACATCAATATTTTTCTTCAGATGTCCTGGAATTAGTAAAGTCAAAAAGATATATGGATCCTTCATCAACATCCATGGAGGTAAATTGTACGGAGTTAAAAAAACAGGCCAACATGAATATTGACTACCATACGATCCAAACGGACAGAAACCATCAGTGGAAAGGCCCAGTCGAACATTTATAGCTTCTAAAGCAAAGGATGGATGCACTCTATCAAAATGTTTCCATGAATCACCATTGGCTGGATGATTCAAGCTTTTATCGATTGAAATATTCTCTTTATGCCATGACATCATTGTCGCTGTATTCTTAGACATGAATAAACGTTGAAGTCTGGATGTAAGCGGAAAATATCTCAACTGTTTTACAGGAATCAAACCAGACTTCCCGTGTTGTCCTTCTTTATATCTCAGTTGCCCACATGTGGGACAACTATCCAACGACTCGTTTTCCCCAGAATATAAAATGCAGTCATTTGAACATGCATGAATCTTCTGACAAGTAAGTCCCAAATTTTGAACCAGCCTCTTACTCTCATAGTAAGTTGCAGGTAAAACATTTCCTTCAGGTAACAGTGTTTTCAGCAAAGAAAATATCTGGTCAAAACAGGTGTTTGACATTCCGTTATCTGATTTGATAGCCATAAATTTTGCAACTGCTTCTAATTTTCTCATCTTGCAGCCAGGATATAATGCATCCTCAGCAGACTTCAACAACTCATAAAATTCAGACGGTGCCAACTCAGGATTTGAAGCTATATCATCCGGAGTTTCTGTATGTTGAACAGATGAACCTGCAACATCATGTACTAAATCTTGAAACTGGGATGGATCCGGAATCAAGTTGGTATCACCTGCTCTGGAACTGCGTTCACCGTGTTGATACCAAAAAACATAATCCGGTTGAAAACCAAAATGCAAGATATGTTCTCCCACTTTGTCAAACGTGTCAAACGTTCTCAATGCACATTTTCTGCAAGGGCATTTTATTTTTCCTTCTGAAACAAATTCTGTATTTGATGCCGCAAATGATAAAAAAGTCTCCACACCCTCTACATATACTGGATTTAAACCAGAACCGTTTGGATTTCTACGTTGATTTATCCATATGCGGTCACCTAATAATGATTGTTGACGACCTCGGTGTTCCATATTTCTCTATAAAATATAAAAGCATTACTGGTTTTGAATAATTTGTTATAAAAAACACTCAAGCTAGGATAATTATAGAGTTTAGATCATACACGACTGACGCAAACTTTTTATTGAGATAGACCTAAAAATTGACCCTTTAAGAATTAAATATGTTGAGAATAAAGCAAAACATGTTACAAATATTGATAATTTTAATATTATATAAATTTTTTATTATTTTCATAGTACTAATATTATTGGTAATTATTACAAATTATTGGTAATTATTGGTAATTATTGGTAATTATTGGTAATTATTACTAATTATTGGTAATTATTACTAATTATTGGTAATTATTACTAATTATTGGTAATTATTTCTAATTATTGGTAATTATTACTAATTATTGGTAATTATTACTAATTATTGGTAATTATTACTAATTATTGGTAATTATTACTAATTATTACTAATTATTACTAATTATTGGTAATTATTGTTGATTAATACTAATTATTGGTAATTAATACTAATTATTGGTAATTAATACTAATTATTGGTAATTAATACTAATTATTACTAATTATTGGTAATTATTGGTAATTATTGTTAATTATTGGTAATTATTGCTAATTATTACTAATTATTACTAATTATTCCTAATTATTGGTAATTATTACTAATTATTGGTAATTAATACTAATTATTACTAATTATTACTAATTATTACTAATTATTGGTAATTATTGTTAATTATTACTAATTATTGGTAATTATTACTAATTATTACTAATTATTGATAATTATTACTAATTATTGGTAATTATTATTAATTATTACTAATTATTGGTAATTATTATTAATTATTACTAATTATTGGTAATTATTATTAATTATTACTAATTATTGTTAATTATTACTAATTATTACTAATTATTATTAATTATTGGTAATTATTACTAATTATTGATAATTATTACTAATTATTGGTAATTATTACTAATCATTGGTAATTAATACTAATTATTACTAATTATTACTAATTATTACTAATTATTGGTAATTATTGTTAATTATTACTAATTATTGGTAATTATTACTAATTATTACTAATTATTACTAATTATTACTAATTATTACTAATTATTGGTAATTAATACTAATTATTGGTAATTAATACTAATTATTAGTAATTAATACTAATTATTGGTAATTAATACTAATTATTGGTAATTATTACTAATTATTGTTAATTATTACTAATTATTGTTAATTATTACTAATTATTGGTAATTATTACTAATTATTGGTAATTATTACTAATTATTGGTAATTATTACTAATTATTGGTAATTATTACTAATTATTGGTAATTATTACTAATTATTACTAATTATTACTAATTATTACTAATTATTGGTAATTAATACTAATTATTGGTAATTAATACTAATTATTGGTAATTATTACTAATTATTACTAATTATTGGTAATTATTACTAATTATTGGTAATTATTACTAATTATTGGTAATTAATACTAATTATTGGTAATTAATACTAATTATTACTAATTATTACTAATTATTACTAATTATTACTAATTATTACTAATTATTGGTAATTATTCCTAATTTTTACTAATTATTACTAATTATTACTAATTATTACTAATTATTGGTAATTATTACTAATTATTACTAATTATTACTAATTATTGGTAATTATTGGTATTTATTCCTAATTATTACTAATTATTACTAATTATTGGTAATTATTGGTAATTACTACTAATTATTCCTAATTATTCCTAATTATTCCTAATTATTTCTAATTATTTTTAATTATTACTAATTATTCCTAATTATTACTAATTATTACTAATTATTACTAATTATTGGTAATTATTGGTAATTATTGGTAATTATTGGTAATTATTCCTAATTATTACTAATTAGTGGTAATTATTAGTAATTATTACTAATTATTACTAATTATTGATAATTATTGGTAAGTATTACTAATTATTGGTAAGTATTACTAATTATTGGTAATTATTACTAATTATTGGTAATTATTACTAATTATTGGTAATTATTACTAATTATTGGTAATTATTACTAATTATTGGTAATTATTACTAATTATTGGTAATTATTACTAATTATTACTAATTATTCTTAATTATTGATAATTATTGGTAATTGTTCCTAATTATTAGTAATTAAATGAATAATTACCAATAATTAGGAATAATTACCAATAATTACAAATAATAACATTATTAGTATATTTTATTATTAATATTAAAATAATATAATTTTCTAATTTATATACAATTCTCCTTTCATCTGTGCGTTTTCTATCTCCACATACAAATAATACATGTGAAGACAGCAAACACACAGATGAAAAGAGAATTGTATATATATAAAAAATTGTGTTTTTTTTAATATTAATAATAAAATATACTAATAATGTAATAATGTTATTATTCCTAATTATTGGTATTTATTACTAATTATTAATATTTATTCTTAATTATTAAAAATTATTACTAATTATTCCTAATTAACATTAACTATGAACAATACTAATAATTTAAATTTATTAAGTAACAAAACAATGTAAACATAATTAAATTACAACTAATTAAGAATAATTGAAACTAATAAAAAATTAAAAATAAATATTAAATTAAAATGAACATAAATACCTTGAAAATTGATCTGCTCTGATCGTTCTTCAAAACTTTAATATCAACTCCGGAGAAAAAAATTAAACTTGAGAAAAACTGAACTTTAGAAATAAAACGTTGAGAGAAGAAGAAGATGGAGTTTGAGAATGATTTGAAAAAAACGGATGGGGGTATTTATAGGTTAGATTATTTGCGACGGGTTCATTTGCGACGGGATTCCCATCGCAAATAGTGTTATTTGTGACGGTACCCGTCGCAAATACCTTAGCCAACATTTATTACGGTCAACGGTTAAATAGTTATTTGCGACGGGTCCCGTCGCAAATACCTTTTATCGCCGCCGGTTATTTGCGACGGGAATATTCCCCCGTCGCAAATATTTTTCCAGCGATTTGGCGCGCAACGCGCGCCAGTTCTTTTCCGACGGGGAAAGCAATCCCGTCGCAAAAGCCTACTTATTTGCGACGGGTAAATACCCCCGCCGCAAATAAGTTTTTAATGGGGCTATTTGCGACGGGATTTATTCCCGTCGCAAATACCCATTTTTTCCGTAGTGTTGGAGGAATTCATTGTGGATTTTTTGAAATAAAATATCTATTTAGGAAAGGAATTATTTTGAATGGTTAGCCATATGTGGATCCAATTGTGTTTTTTCCTGTTTAATGTTTACAATCAGTGAAAGACCATCTCTAGAACATCTCTTGTTGAAGACAATTACAGTTTGTGTTGGCCTGTGCTTTCATGAATAGATGGCTTTCCTTTGAATTGGATTTTTATGGGTATTTACCATTTTATCCAATTTTGGAATCACATGTGAATAATCTCTAGAACTCTTAAGGGTGTGTCTAGTAGGAAATTCCATTTGTGGAAGGTGTCATGAATTTGTATTGTACCTCTTAAATGTTAAATACTATGTTGGAAATTACCTTCATCTGGGTGATTAATGAGATGATGACATGATCATGTCTTTGGATAAACTTTCTCAAGTAATAGCCATTTCTATTCTATAGTGTGAAAAAGGGTGTTTCCTCAGGATTAAATAGATAAAATTCCATATGTTCAATGAATGATGAGAGATGTGTTTGGAGTTTATAAACACAATGAAACCATAAAAATGATGATTTTTTACCCTTTTATGTCGGGTGATGTTAATTTTTTCACAAAGGATTCTTGGGGAAGATAATCTCTAAGGAGAGAAGTTTTTAACTTCCCAGGTTTTGAATGATACTAAAATCTGAATGAAAGGGAATTTTTTCATATACTAGATAGACTATTTTTAAAACCATGTTTCCAAAATAAATTTTGATACTTTTTTAACATTAATGTGAGGTGTGTTTTACTTGTGTGAAGGATAAATTATCTTCCTAGGTGTATTGAGGAGTTTTGAGTGTTTTAAACCGAAAAAAATTCTGTTTTGAAGGACCTATAAATGGCACACCGTTTTTACAAACCAGTGCAGTCCATAACAGAAAACTGTACAGTACATTTTAATGGAATATAAGGTGTTGTAGGTGTTTTTATTGTTTTTCAAACCCTGTTCTATTCCCACACAAATTGTATAATTTTGGTAGTAACTGAACATTATTCACCTCACAGTTGTCACATGATTTCCAAACAATGTGGCCAACCCATGTGGGATGCTGCATGCATCTAGTAAAGGGTGCATGAATAGAACACAATTTTCTAAAATTTCAATCCCAAATACAATGCGAATAGATATTTTAAAAATCCAATTACATTAAAAATTAAAATAAAATTATATAAAAACACAACCCTCACCCTTTATCCCCTCATACCCAATCGCGACGCCCTTCGCTGGTGTCCTTACTGCGCACGATGACCCCCTCTCCTAACTCATTCTCAAGTTTCCAATTAAACCTTATTATATATAGATTATTATATGATTTGGAAAGCTTGTGGGGAAGGTATATAGTGTTGTGTTCATGTGTATTTTTACAACCTCTACAAAAGGAGAGGTGGTTTTGGGTGTTTTTCATCACTGCCAATGTTCTGTGTGATTTAGTGTCAATGCATTATATGGAAATGTGACTATGTATTTATAGGTAAGTATATATATATGTGTGGGGTCCCCATTATGTGAATATTCATCCATTATAACAAATATATATATATGAGGAAAGGTGTGTCAATTCATCTATATGAAAATCTATATGTAAGTGACTGAAATTTATATTTTTATTCGATTTTTTGAAAGTCCACTTAAAGGAAGCGGTAACCACATACACTGGCGGGAAAAATTCAAAAGACGAAATTTGAAATTCAAAAGACATTGTCGCTACTGAAGAGGCCCGAACCACGAGGTACCACGTCAGTCAGTCACACCTTCCACAATCCACCATCATCAAAAGTAAAAGAACTCCATCGTTGTCTGCTTCCCTCCCTACCAGAGCCGCACCACCGAAGATCATCCCCAAAAATTAACCGTCACAGAAAACCCAACTGTCGTCGCTCAACCTCTTCGACCATCGATTCCAACATACGTCACCACAACAGACCAAATCATCAAAACCAAAAAACGAAAAATTATAGAAAATCATCATCACAAGGAAAACAACAGTCGACATCACAGATGAAAGTAGATAGCCGCCCTGCTCAGCCTCCATTGCACCTGAACTCGGTACGCTGCAAACCTAACAAGACGCCAAGAGTGCAAAGAGAGGAGGAGGATGTCTTCATTGCTGGGATTTCCAGAGTACGCCACCTGCGACCTCATACTGGCCTGGGAGAAGACGAAACCTTCCAAACCCAGACCAGAAGAGGTGCAATGTCTTTGAGATAATAAGTAGTAAGTATACTTCTATGATTTTCTATGCAATTACCTTATTTATTTACTTGTTACTAGATTTTATATTTGGTATGTATAATGTTTCGAAAACCTCCCTTGTGAATGTTCCTAAATGAGTTTCCTTTATATGTTTGAATGTTTGTTTCCGCGAACACCTAATTAATTTTTTCTTAACCATTAAATGATATTGTCATTGAGTTATTGGAATTAAAGGGACTTAGACAGTATAACATAAATGATACAGTACAATCCATTAATTAAAATCCCCAGGACACATGTACCTTAAATTAATTTTCCATGATTGAAAAAATGGAGTGGGATGACCTTGATTATGATGACCCACAATAAATGGAATGGCATGAATAAATGGTTAAGTTGTAATTAATATCATACCACGTACCAAATATTTTAAATGAAATAGATCCTTGAAATAGAACATGAATGTGGCTATTGATATGCATTAGAGACATTCCCTTATGCATTAAATTATAAATCTAAATTATGGTCTTATAAAAGGGATAACACCCTTATATGGGTTGATAAATGACAAGCATTATAGGTCTATGCCTCATGTGGTGAATTGAATATGAATATTACTAACCCCATGAAGATGTTTAATATTAAATGAATAAGTGGATTTTCCTTATGCATAATTATGTAATAATTACTTCATGGGAGGGATTATTACCCCATGCCAAAAATATAATCATTTATAGATGGGTGGTATTCGTACCCCATGAAATCTATATAATCATCTATGGATGGGAGGCAATCTTACCCCATTCTAGCTATATAATCATTTATGGATGGGATGCATTTTTAGCCCATGCTAGCTATGTAATCAATTATGGATGGGAGGAATTATTTCCCACTCTAGATATATAATCATTTATGAATGGGAGGAATTCTTACCCCAAGAAACTATATAATTAATTATGTTTGGGAGGAATTATTATCCCATGATATCTATATAATCATTTATGGGAGGGAAGAATTTTTACCCCATGGTAGTTATGTAATCTTTTATTGGAGGGTGGCATTATTACCCCATTACATCTATATAGTTTTTTATGTGTGGGAGGAATTATTACCCCTCACCAGCTGTAATCCATATATCTTTGTATGGGTTGGAGGTATTCATACCACATGATAGTTTTGATACATCTATATATACATATATATAGTGACTTGTTTAGATTTAATACAGCTATGATCTCAAGCACGTATTTCCATCAGGTGTCCCATTTGAACCTAGATGGGTGTTTATTTATTTATTTATTTATTTTATTAATTATATCTACTTTCATTTTTTAAATGATTCTCTACTCTCTAGGTTGGGATTTACACTGTGGGGTTCGACCTACTGATATTTCATCTCACACCCTACCCGGGTACAGTTGGTACCAAAGTAGACCATATCTGTAGGACCTATGGTTATTATTGTTTGTATATACTAGAGTATTTAGGAGAAAAGGACTGATCTTAAACTCAGTATTCTCGTGGAGATCACTTTATAGATTTTTCTTATTTTCATTATTTGAGTACTATATTATAACATATGTTGTATGTTTATTTTTATAGAATTTTTATCATTATCTACCATTCATACATTGTATAAAATAGTGTTTCCCACTTCTATTCACTATTTATATTATTTATCTTCCATCTCTTATTCATTTATTTACACTGCTTTCGCTATTGTGTGATATTTATTCTGATTGTACGACTGTGAAACTCTAATATGAGGGTATTGTCTCCCCAAAATAACCTCCTGAGACCCTATATAATGGTTAGTTGCATCTATCATTTGGATATATGTGCTTTAGTTCATGTGACCCACTGGTCTGACTACCTGTTTAATTATTGGCCAGGTCAATAAGTTACAGTGTGACATGACCAAGCTATGTTGATTAACAACATGTGGTATGGATGATCGTGTTGTGAAAGCAGTGTAGATGAGGGATGGTGTGGGAATTATGCATATACGATTCCCTTTGGCAATAGATTTTACTACTCAGGGGGGTGGATTTTATTACATATATTGATATGTTAATATCCCATGATGAATGTAAATGGGGCGTCCCATGTTCATTGCATGATGTAACACTACTTTTTTGCATCATGTTTTTATAAATTTATCATGTAGTTTAACCTCACATAACTAGGATGTAGAACTAGATAGCTTTATGTCATTGATATTGTTAATATTTTCATGTCTTATTATATACTCCCTTTACTGATTTTATATGAAATGTGCATAATTTGTGTGAAATATTAATGTTTTAATATTAAGTATAATTTTTGAGCATTTTTAGAATTAGTCCAATTAAGTAAGTTTACTGTTTTAATAATAACTATCCCTATACTTATCCAAATTGTGTGGTTCGTGTTTTGTAGGATTATAATTTCAATATAAAACATTTCATTAGAAGGTACCATGAGCCAATTCTGCCATTTGAAGGGTTATATGGTCCTCACAAACAAGACCAAAGAATCTGTGATGAAACTGGACTATTCATGAAGATTGATTTATTGGGCTAAATACAGAATTCCAAATTCCATTATTCTATACCATAGTTAGGGGGAAATTGTAAGGAGTCTTGGATAAAAATTTCAAGACCCAATTCCAAAAAAAAGGGGCCCAACATATGCTTTGAAATCCAGCCCACCATTCTGGCAGAGAAATAAACTCAGTACAGTATTAATGGCATATCTCATGATTTAATAATAAAATCAAGATGAGATTTTTCAGTGTGAAAGAGGGTATATAGGTGTCCGACTTTGTTGAATAAATCATTCGGATTTTAAGGTATATTCCTAACCCAATATCCATTCACATTTTGGACATCGAAAAAGCATGGATAGAAATGGACAGTTTACCTTTGTTTAATAAAACCGCCATAACATTGGATCCAATTGTCCAAATTCCTCCAAATTTTGACAATAGTCGTCTAACTTTATTATATAAAACTTTTAAGAAGGATATATTTTGAGATTCGTCTGTCTGCATATCCAAATTGGTGATGCAAGTGGAGGGACAGATTGGGAATGCAAACAGTCCACTCCTTGGGCTATAAATACTCTCCCCTTATCTCCTTGAGAGGGGTTGGAATTTCAGAAGAGAGGAGATTATATTGGCACGACCAAAGCCTTGACAAAGTCTTGGGAGGACCTTCCATACTCATGTTTTTACTTGAGAGACCTTTCCTCCTCTCTTTGTTTTCACTTAATTTCGTGTTCTTCGTTTTTGTAATTTTGTAAGTCTCTTTCTTTGTAATTCTGTTTTAATGCAAGTTACTTCTTCAATATCTCTTATTATCATCCACCTTCTATAGTATAATATTTATGTTCTTAAAATAGTTTAAATATATTAGAATCCCTTTCCCTTATTTTGCTTCCTCATTCAATCGAAAGTTTTTTTTTAATTATCATCATCGTTCGTGTGTGTGTGCCGATGTACCACTCTTTTCTTATCCCTTTCTTTTTCTTCTATTCTTAATTTCTAATCATAATAATTATAACCAGATTATTAAACACCCAAATGGCTGATTAAATCTCTCATTGGGGTGAGTTATAATTCGGGGATGTTAATTTATTGAGAGTTTTGCTCGATGAGTATTCTTTAAATTAATATTGTGTATGTTAAAATTAATATGTCATGGATTAATGATATTTTTTGTTTAATGAGTGGTTTCCATGTAGTATTGGAACCATAAATACACTACCATAAATATGTTTTGATTGATATTAGAACCCTAAGTTAAGTTAAGGCTTGGATTAAAGCCTTAACACTTAGGAATTCCAATCAACATCAACTTATGACATGGGTGTTAATTTAATGCAATACAAAGTAAGGCTCAAGGATATCACTAGCTTAACTCCCCAATAATGAACTCACCCCAATCATTATCAATTTTTTAAATCAATCATAATCAATTAGTCATTTAAATTAAGCTCTGCAAACAAACCCCCAATCTGAATACAATCAACTAAAAACAGACGACTATTTCAAAGTATCATCACTGAGGATTCAACCCGAGTGCTGCTATACACATTAGCAGAGCACCAAAACCTTGACCGGTCGATAGGCGACAATCAGCCGTGCATTTTAAATGGAGCTGTTGCTGGGTATGGTGCTTTAAGTAGTCATTAGTTTCTGGTTATTGTCAAGAAAACACAAAAAAACAAATTGAAAAAAAAATTGAAAAAAAACACACAAAGAAAAACTCATCTTCCTCTTAAAAATCATAAATTGAAAAAAAAAATACAAAGAAAAACCCATCTTCCTCTTTCTTCCAAATCTCTCTGAATGCCCCGTAGCCTTCCAAGCAATCCCTCGGATTTGTTTGACCCTGAAATTGATTGAAAACTTCACCAACTTAGGAGGAACATAAGAGATAATCAACTCATTCAAGAACCAGTCCTCATCCAACCAGTTGAATTTGAAATAGCCAATCCTAGGGAACAAACCCTTAAATAACTCGCTGCCCCTAACATGAATTACCAACCTATTGGTATTAAATATTCAAACATAGAAGCTGACTTCAAACTCAAATGGGGTTTGATTCATCTTCTTCCACATTTCCACGGGCTATCCGGTGAGGATCCACATCTCCACCTTAAAGAGTTCCAAGTGGTGTGCTCTACCATGAAGCCTCAAGGGGTTTATGAGGAACAAATAAAACACTGATCATTCCTTTTCTCCCTAGTTTACTCTGCTAAGTCATGGCTCTACTACCTACCTCCTGGTTCCATAACCACATGGAATGACATGAAGTGACTTTTCTTAGAAAAATTCTTTCCTGCTTCTTGTACTGCTTCTATCTGAAAGGAAATAAGTGGTTTACGTCAATTCCCAAGTGAATCACTCCATGAGTGTTGGGAGAGGTTCAAAAAGCTTTTTGCAACCTGCCCACACCACCAAATTCCTGACCAACTCTTGATCCAATACTTCTATGAGGGGTTATTGGCTCTGGAGAGAACTCTCATTGATGCCGCAAGTGGCGGTGCTCTTGTTGATAAAACTCCCACAGCTGTAAGAGATCTCATAAGTAACATGGCTGCAAACACACAACAATTCAATACTCGAGCACATGCTCAAGTCAAACAAGCCCAAGATAATCAATCAATTGAGCCGAACAAGATGACCGAGTGGATGAGTGAACTTACAGGTCTTGTGCGACAACTAGTTGTGGCTACAAAATCTCCAACCTTGTCTTCTCGACAATCAATGTTTCCTGGACCTGTCAAAAACTGTGGAATCTGCAACTCTCCATCTCATCCAAATGACACATGTCCACAACTTCAAGAGGATCAATCCGATTCATCTGGACCAATGGAGCTCAATGCAGCATATGCTCAGCGGAACACCAATCCTCAACTATCAGGTTAGTTTGTTAGAAACTTCAAACAACCTCACTATGAGCCCTTATCTTCTTCCTATAACCAAGGCCTGAGGTATGGTAATCCTATCTCTCATCCCCCTCAATTCCCACCTCAAAACCCAAACCAGTTTCAATATGGTCATGGTGTTGGTAACTTCCAACAACCTTATCCTTTTTCCCCTTAACCTCAAAGGATCAATCCTCATCTTCCTCCTCCTGGATTCCACTATCCTAGTGAGACTTCCCAATTCTCAAACCAATTCAATCGCTTTCCCAAGAACCAAAATCAAGGTAATCCCAATCCGGGACAAGTCTCTTCTTCCAAGAAACCATGGGAAAGTGTTGTAGAAGATCTTGTATCTTTCACCCGTTCTAGCCTTAAAAATATTGAAACCCAAATTGGTCAACTTGCATCCCACCTAAGTCAGCAACAACCATCCAATTCTTCCCAACTTCCAGCTCAACCATTACCCAACCCCAAGGGTAATGTAAGTTCAATTCCACTTAGATCAGGAAAGCAAATTGTTATGCCTCAAGATAAGACTTCCAACCCTCCTTTGAATGTTGACCTAGAAAATGAAAAGAAAAAGAAACTTGAAAAGGAATCTGAATCCATTCCCTCACCTCCTTCAATTTCACTTAGGAATCAAATTCCTTTTCCTCAAGCTGTTTCTAAACCAAGGAAGTCCTTTGAACCTGATCCTAAAATTCTTGACATGTTTAGACATGTTGAAGTCAACATTCCCCTCTTAGATGATATCAAACAAATTCCTAAGTATGCCAAGTTTCTCAAGGATTTGTGTACCCACAAGAGGAAACTTAGGACCTTTGAAAATGTTTCCACCCGATATTCTATTCCCATAAAGTGCAAAGATCTAGGGACCTTTACGGTTCCATGCCAAATTGGATGTTCGAACTTTGATGATGCACTCATAGACCTTGGATCCTCAATTAATGTCATTCCCAAATCCATATTCTCCAATGTTGGTCTAGGTCCCTTACATCCAATGGGTGTTGTTATTTAGTTAGCCAATCGAAGCACAACCAGTCCTGAGGGAATAATTAGGATGTCCTTGTCCGAGTCAATGATCTTATCTTCCCTGCTGATTTCTATGTCCTTGAGATGGAAGGTGAGACAAACTCTTCTCGATCTCCCCTAATTTTAAGAATACCATTCCTAATGACTGTGAGAACCAAGATTGATTTCCATTCAGGCATCTTATCCATGGAATTCGGTGACCAACTGGTCAAATTAAACATTTTCCAAGCCATGCGATACCCATCTGAGTATCACTCTGCATTCTCAATCCATGCTTCTGAGGACACTTCTAAGAGTCAATTGAACCCCATTCCATCATGTTCATCCTATTATGAAGAGATAGGATGTTGTGAAATCTGCACTAGGATTAACCAAGTCATAAATGGTGAAGTTGATGTGGACCTTTCATTCATAGACTCTATCAATCTAGAGGAACTTGAAAACTCTCTTGAATTCCACATCAATTCTGATCTCTACTGCTCCACCTTGGACAGTATTAAGGAAAATGAATCTGAAGCAACTAAAGTCCATTCTTCTATTCCTGAGTTGTCTAACCCACAAATAAAAGATGAGACTAATCTGAAACCTCTTCCTGCACACATGAAATATGCATTTCTCTTCCATGATCACTCATATCCTGTCATTATCTCTGCCAAACTTACTCAAACCGAGGAGTCCAAACTTTTTCAAGTGTTAGAGGAAAACAAAAAAGCCTTAGGTTGGACCCTAGATGGCATAACAGGAATCAACCCTACCCTTTGCATGCTTCACATCCATCTGGAGGAGTCATCCAAACCAATTAGACAACCACAAAGAAGACTCAATCCACTCATACTTGAGGTAGTTAGGGAAGAGATCACCAAGCTTCTTCAAGCTCGTATTATCTACCCAATTTTTGATAGTGAATGGGTTAGTCCAATTCATGTTGTAACTAAGAATGGTGGGATAACTATTGTCACAAATGAACATGGAGAGGTAGTCACAACTCGAGTGAAGAACAAATGGCGTGTGTGCATCGACTATAAGAAACTGAATGTTGAAACCCGAAAAGATCACTACCCTCTTCCATTCCTTGATCAAATGCTAAAAAGATTGGCCAGAAAGTCAAACTATTTCTTTCTTGATGGATACACCGGCTATTTTCAAATCCCAATCGCACCTCAAGATCAAGAAAGGACTACTTTCACGTCCCCCTTTGTAATATATGCATATAGAAGAATGCCTTTTGGAATTCTCAATGATCCTGCAACATTCCAGAGGTGTATGATGAGTATCTTTTCAGAATTCATTGAACACTACATGGAAGTCTTCATGGATGACTTCACCATTTATGGTGAGTCATTTGAGTCATGCTTTCATTCACTCTCTCTAGTCCTTCAAAAGTGTGTCTAGTGTAACCTTGTATTAAATTTTGAAAAATGTCACTTCATGGTTGCAAATGGGATTGTTCTAGGGAACAAAGTTTCAAAAGATGGTATTGAAGTTGATCCTGACAAAATTGAAGTGATCCAATCACTTCCTAAACCCACTTCTGTTTGGGACATCCATTCATTTCTCGGTCATGCTGGTTTCTATCGGCGATTCATCCATAACATCAGTAAAATTTCCCTCCCACTCACTCGTTTGCTCCAAAATGATGTCACATTCCATTTCGATGAGTTTTTCATGATATCCTTCATTGAACTCAAAACTGCTCTCACATCTTCCCCAATAATCTAACCCCCAGATTGGTCCTTACCCTTTGAATTGATGTTTGATGCTTCTGATAGAGCTGTTGGGGTTGTTCTTGTACAAAGAAGAGAAAAGATTCATCATGCCATCTATTATGCCTCAAAAAAATTTGATGAAACTCAATCTCACTACACTGTCACTGAAAAAGAACTTTTAGCAGTTGTTTTTTCCATAGATAAATTCCGGCCCTATCTCTTAGGTTCCAAAATCATAATCTTCACATACCATTCTGCTATAAAGTTCTTACTCAAGAAAATTGATTCCAAACCGAGTCTAATAAGATGGATCCTAATGTTCCAAGAGTTTGACCTTGAAATAAAAGATAGACCTGGAAAAGAAAACCCAGTGGCTGATCACTTGAGTAGAATTTCTAATTCTTCTCATTTAAAAATCATTGATCCTAAATTCCCCATTGAGAACCTTTCGTCTCTCACTCCAAAGTTACCATGGTATGCCCCAATTGTAAATTACTTGGCTTCTGGTGTTTTTCTTGAAAATTTTTCAAAATAACAAAAAATAAAGTTGAAAAGTGATTCAAAATACTATTTTTGGGATGAAAAAAACTTTGGAAAACTGGTACAGACATTGTAATTAGGAGATGTGTTGAAGAAAATGAGCATTCTTCCATCTTAGAATTCTGTCACTCACTTCCCGGAGGTGGCCACTTTGGACCAAAAAGGACCTCCCGAAAGGTCCTAGACTCTGGATTCTTCTAGCCTTCACTCTTCAAGGACTCACATGAGTTCTGTCAATCATGTCCCACTTGCCAAAAGTTCGTCACAATCTCCAAAAGAAATGAAATTCCCCAAAAGCCCTTAATCTTTTGTGAAATCTTCGATGTTTGGGGCATCGATTTCATGGGACCATTTCCTCCTTCCAATGGATTCTCATACATCCTTCTTGTAGTTGATTATGTTTCTAGGTGGTTCGAGGCTAAACCCACTAGAAAGGATGATTCACATACGGTTAGTGAGTTTTTAAAGACACACATCTTCCATAGATTTGGCACACCTCGTGCCTTGATAAGTGACATAGGAACCCATTTTTGTAATAAAACCATGGAATATCTTTTGAAAAATAATGGGGTTGTTCATAAAACTTCAACTACATATCACCCCCAAACAAATGGCATGGCTGAACTTTCTAATAGAGAAGTGAAAAGAGTGCTTGAGAGAATTGTAAAACCCACTAGAAAAGACTGGCCTGAAAGACTTGGTGAAGCACTTTGGGCTTATCGAACTGCCTATAAAACACCCATTGGGATGTCTCCTTTTAGGCTAGTTTTTTGTAAAGCATGTCATCTACCAGTTGAAATCCAACATAAGTCTTTTTGGGCTGTGAAAACCTGTAATTTTGATCTTGAAAAATTCGGTGAAGAAAGATTGTTTCAATTAGCTGAATTGGAGGAGCTTCAACTTGATTCTTATGAGAATTCTAATCTCTACAAAGAAAAATACAAGGCACTCTATGATAAACACATCCTGAGAAAGGTATTTCATGAAGGTGAAAAGGTAATGCTCTTCAATTCTCGATTTCGTCTTCACCCAGGTAAGCTTAATTCTTGTTGGGAATGTCCTTTTGTTATTACTAATGTTTACCCATTTGGTTCAGTGCAAGTCCAAGACCCTTCTTCCAAAAGGACATTCACAGTTAATGGACATCAGTTAAAGCATCACTATGAGAGGAAACACAATCTTGGATCATCATCTACTTCCATTGGATACCCAACTTCTCCAGTCAACCCACCACCGGATGGAGACGACGACCCACCAAATCTAAACCAGGGGGCACCTCTTTCCCTTTAACTCTCTCTCTCTATCTCTTCCTCTCTCTACCTATTTCTTATTCTTCCTCTCTATTTCATTTTTTTACCACTTTATTTATCAAAACCTTTATTTTCACTTTTTATTTTGTGTGGGTGTATCTTTATAAAAACACAAAAACAAAAAAACCTAAAAAACTAAAAAAAACAAAAAAACAATCACCTAAAACAAATAAAAAAAAACTCAAGATTCATGATTACTCACCTTTCAATTTTCAAATTTTGTCCAACCATTTTGGGTAATTAACAGACATGTTTTCATCTCAAAAATTTTTTATTTTCATCATGACTTTGGATAATGAATTTTGTGTCAAAATTAACAAACTTTGAATGCTCAATTTTTTATTTGGAAAATGCTTTTCCAGAACCGTGAGGAACAACATTTGCTTTCATGCTAAGGACACCTATGGCCATCTTTTAAAAATGTGTGTTTTTACCCCCATTTGTGAGTCTTGAGTTTGTGGACCTTCGAGCTGAATTTCGGTCCTTAGTGTGCATTAATATGATAGAGGCATTTTCTGAACCACATGAGAATCACAATAGCCAAATAGCCTCCCATTTCCCTTACATTAATCCTCTTTTTGAAAGACACTTCGAGCCTATGAAAACCTTTTCTTTGATAGACACATTACAAGCCCAATACCTTTTCCCATCCAATATCAACATGGATTTTCATTGCATATTTTTTTTTTTGAAATTTAAGTGTGGGGGGAATGTATTTCATTGTTTGGGTACCCTATTATTGATTTTCAACGAGTTATCATATGCTTGAGGGTAAGCATCCATTTCAGTGTGGGGGAGAGTTTTTCATTCAGTGTGTTTTGGGGAATGTAATGTACTTCCATTTATGTAATTTTGTAAATGTTATTGACAAGTGTTCAAAAAAAAATCAAAAATGATGAAAAAAATTGCAAAAATGGGTTGTGTCTTGGGTAGGTCAAAAATCACTCTTTCTCAACCTTTGATCTTGTTATAACTATTACAATTAGTGTCATGAGGAGATCAAACATGGGTTGGGATATGAGTGTGAGATCTATTTCAAGGTCAACTTTTGAAAAAAAAATGAAAAAAAAGAACACTTGCATTATATTCTTATATCATTGGGAGAAGTTTTGTGGGTTGTAAATATTTAATCTTCTCATCCCCTTCATATTTTATTCCTCTATTGTGTCTTTCTTCACACAATAATTCCCTTGTAAATATTTTTTTTCATTTCCTTCCATGTTTTAATTCAAAAAAAAATGTGCATTGCTTTTTCTATGTTGGTATTTTAACCCTCTTCTTCTCTCTCTTGGACATTATATTCCTACTGTCCCATAGCCACAGAAAAAACCCTTAAAAATACCTCTTTATTCTTGTGCACTTTGGATAGGGATTGTAAGCTGAGATCTCTTTCAAACTCTAATATTTTTACTTTTGGTTGGTGAAAGAGTGAACCTCCACAAATGAATTTTATCATCTTGAGAGGTGTGATTTTTGAGTGTCCACATTTTCCATTTCTAAATTTGAGCATGAAAAAAATGAATTAGTTTTGAAACATTGTTTCTGTAACAACTTGTGGTGTAATTCAAAATGGATGAGTTAAATAGTCTAAACCTCCCCTGATTGGATAAAACAAAATTTTAATATTTGTTGGTTAGTGAAAATAATTTTGTCATGTTTTTATATTTTTTGCACATGAGGACATGCACAAGACTAAGTGTGGGGGAGTTGATATTGTTAATATTTTCATGTTTTATTATATACTCCCTTTACTTGTTTTATATGAAATGTGCATAATTTGTGTGAAATATTAATGTTTTAATATTAAGTATAATTTTTTAGCATTTTTAGAAGTAGTCCAATTAAGTCAGTTTACTGTTTTAATAATAAATATCACTATACTGGTCCAAATTGTGTGTTTATTGTTTTTTAGGATTCTACTTTCAATATATAAAATTTCATTAGAAGGTACCATGAGACAATTCTACCATTTGAAGGGTCATATGGTCCTCACAAACAAGACCAAAGAATCTGTGAACAAACTGGACTATTCATGAAGATTTATTTATTGGAATAAATACAGAATTCCAAATTCCATTATTCTCTACCATAGTTCGGAGAAAAATTTAAGGAGTCTTGGATAAAAATTTCAAGGTCCAACTCCAAAAACAAGGGGCCCAACATATGCTTTGAAGTCCATCACACCATTCTGGGCGAGAAATAAAATCAGTACAGTATTCATGACATATCTCATGATTTAAGTATCAAATCAAGATAATATTTTGCAGTGTGAAAGAAGAGATATAGGGGGCCGACGTTGTTGAATAAATCATTCGGATTTAAAGGCATCTTCCTGTTCCAAAATCCATTAACATTTTGGCCATCGAAAAACCATGGATAGAAATGGACAGTTTACATTTGTTTAATAAAACCGCCATAACTTTGGCTCCACTTGTACAAATGCCTCCACATTTTGAAATTAGTCGACCAACTTTATTATATAAAAATTTGAAGAAGGATATATTTGGATATTTGGTTGTCTGTATAGCCAAATTGGCGATGCAAGTGGAGAGACAGATTGGTAATGCAAACAGTCCACTCCTTGGGCTATAAATACTCTCTCGTTCTCTCCTTGAGAGGGGTTGGCATTTCATAAGAGAGGAGATTATATTGGCACAAAAAAAAGCCTTTAAAAAGGCTTGGGAGAACCTTCCATACTCAATTTTTCACTTGAGAGACCTTTCCTCCTCTCTTTGTTTTCACTTAATTTCGTGTTCTTCGTTTTTGTAATTTTATAAGTCTCTTTCTTTGTAATTCTATTTTAATGCAAGTTACTTCTTCAATATCTCTTATTCCCATCCAACTTCTGTAGTTTAATATTTATGTTCTTAAAATATTTTAAATATAGTTGAATACCTTTCCCTTATTTTGCTTCCTCATTCAATTGAAAGTTTGTTTTTAATTATCATCATTGTTCGTGTGTGTGTGCCGACGTACCACTCTTTTCTTATCCCTTTATTTTTCTTCTCTTCTTAATTAATAATCATAATAATTATAACCAGATTATTAAACACCCAAATGGATGAGTAAATCTCTCATTGGGGTGAGTTATAATTCAGGGATGTTAAGTGGTTGAGAGTTTTTCTCGATGAGTATTCTTTAAATTAATATTGTGTATGTTAAACTTAATATGTCATGGATTAATGATATGTTTTGTTTAACGAGTGGTTTCCATGGATTATTAAAACCATAAATACACTACCATAAATAAGTTTTGATTGAGATTAGAACCCTAAGTTATGTTAAGGCTTGGATTAAATCCTTAACACTTAGGAATTCCAATCAACGTCAACTTATGACATGGGTGTTAATTTAATGCAATACAAAGTAAGGCACAAGGATATCACTATCTTAACTCCCCAATAATGAACTCACCCCAATCATTATCAATCTGTTAAATCAATCATAATCAATTAGTCATTTCAATTAATATTTGAAAACAAACCCCCAATCAGAATACAATCAACTAAAAACAAATGACTATTTCAAAGTATCATCACCGAGGATTCGACCTGAGTGCTGCTATACACATTAGCAGAGCATCGGAACCTTGACCAGTCGATAGGCGGCAATCGTCCGTGCATTTTAGTCATTCATATCGAATGTGGTTGGACTTATTCCTCACTCTTATGGCTTACGTTACCACATCTCATGTGCCTTTGTAAGGTTCATGGGGTTATAACTACTATGGAGGAGTTTTCAATCATTAGGTCTATGTTATGGTCCATATTTGTATATGTAAAAAGGGTTATGGTACTTATGAATAAAAACAACCTGTAGGTGGGAGTCTTGAGAAGAACTCAGGGTAAAGTTGGTGGAAATTGGAGTGGGTGGAAATAGTCACATTGGTACATCAAGTGAAGAAGAAGCTGTCCTGGATTATTGTGTGGTGTTATTGGAATTTGAATAGTGTTAATGAGTGTAGGAAGAATGGAGTCACCATGGATTGATCTCATATAGGTGCTTCATGAATACTGGAGTATCTTAAATGGTGTACATGAAAAACTTGGGGTCATCATGGGGTCAATGGATTTTTTATGGTGTATGCTTCATGATACAATATGTTTCTACCTGAAAGTGATATTATGATTTAAAAGGGGGTTTTGTATTAAAGGATGAATGTGTCACAAATCATCAAGTTCCTTAGTGGTTATTATTTTTCTTCTAAGGTCATGGACTTCTAAAAAAGGATTATCTACATTAGGTGGAAGATTTAATGACCACAAGGGATAAGGTTTTGTGAATCCTAGATATGTAGTGTGATCTAAATTTTTATTGGTTTTGGATTCTCTATGGGTTCATGAAAATAGAGAAAATTTGGAAGCCAAATGGTCAACATCTATACCTAAAATGTCAGACTAAATGGGGTATAAATATTTATGGGTTTCATGAAGATTGAAGGAACTCAAAAATCTAAACATTCTTTTGAAAGTGGAGTGGCTCTGTGAGACTGATTATTGCATTTGATTATATTTCCACCAACCTTCCAAATTTCGTGATGTTCTTTGTGACTCCAAATGTCACTCTCACAAACATTACTACCATACCTTCATCTTCCCATGAAGTATGTCTTTTACCCAAATAACGTCATGATATATAGGAGTCCATGAAGGCATTGAGCTTTATAAAATAGACTCCTTAGGGTGTTCTGGGTCCATTTCAGATTGTATTTGCTTCGAAACAACTATGCCATCCTAGCCTTTTCCTGTGACACATATATTTTGTTTTCAATAATGAATAATTATTCATATATTTTTTTTTATTGTTTATGAACGAAGTTAAATTCAATTATTCTAGGTAAGAGTTTTTTTTAGGAAAAATGTTTTTATTTTTACAATGTGTTTTAATGATGATAAATTAAATTAAACAAAACTAGATAATTATGATAATTAAATATTTAGTATACACATTCAATAAAATATTTTTAAATTAATATAGAGATTTTAATGATGAAATGAAATGAGTTAATCTCATTTTTAGGCCTGCAAATGGATTTTAATAAAAAATAGATTTCATTATGTTTTAATAATTAATTATTAAATCATATTCTACAAATTATATAAATTAAACATTATTAAATATATTCCATTTTTGATATTTTAATACGAAATTTTTTCAATGATTTAACATTAATTTTTTCTGAATATTAAAACTATAAAAAATTTGATACTAGGGTTAGGGTTAAAACATGTTTATTGGGGGATAACCTATGATATAACAATAGAAATTAGAAATAAAATTTTTTAATGACCATTATAACATTATAATTTTCTCTTATAATATCTAAAATTTATGGAATTATAATTTTTTCCACTTTAACAATAAATTTAACATATGTTATTTAAATCTATTAAGTAATTACTTATGTGTATGTCCCCTCACTTATGAATGGGAAGATGTTTTCCTCCTTTTTTCAAAAAATTTTATCTATATGTATATATATGAAATACCTACCAAGAAACCTTCATAGTTTATATCCAATCATTATGGATCAGATATTATTACCCTTAGACAATCATATGATGTATTAAGGTGTAACCTAAATGATGTATCTCAATGCATGTATAATCATATTATCAAACTTTTCAATGTTTAATTATTATTATATTTCCTATAAATATTCTTGGTCTAAAACAATTAATGAATATTGTTTTATAAATATAATAAGTTCATAACAACCTAATAACCTCACTCTATAATCCTTTTCTTTAATACAAAAAATTACTTTTCCTTCATTGATACTTCTAATTATGACTAAAATATTTTTTCCCATAAAACATTACATAATAGAAAATAAAAACATGGATCACTTATATTCTAAATGAACTTTTAGGTTTATAGTTTTATATAATTAGGAAAAAATCCTTCATAAATAATTCAAAACTCTAAAAAATAACATTTCTACCATTTAGCATAACGTTTAAAATTTCAAAGTTTTTTATCAAGGTCATTCTGGTGAAATGTTTTTAGGCATAAAAATTTCATCAAAATTCTCTAAAATCTAGAAAAATTTAAATTTAAGAATGGTTAGATCATACTCCTAGTAAGGGGAAATGTAATAATTAATGAGTGAAATCATCAATGAGTATAAATTATTATATGGGTATGAATACATAATTATTGTGAAAGAGAGAATCATATAAGAAATCAAACCCATCAATATATGGATTATCAAATATAGAATCATGTAAAAATATATAGTAATTAGAGTCAATAATAAAAATCCATGTGATATGAATTTTGATCATTAGAAATAATATAAATTCATAAAAAAATAATTAAAAACACTATTTACTAACATAGAGAATCAATTTAATAAAACCCTTTTAAAACTCTTTTAATTGGAACAACCATATTTTCAACTTCCAATATTATCATCACCCAATACATTGAGTATCTATAATGTGGTGAAACCTTCTAATATGCTATATCATGAACACTCGGGAGCTATAATGGGTCTCAGACCATCATATAATATTAATTGGGTGCAACCGTTACATATAATGATCACGTACAATGAATACAAAAGTTTCATCATAAAATTCATAGAAATAATACTTATTCATTTATATCCTAATAAAACCTAGGGAAACGACTGTTTTAAATTTAAGACCCTATGAAACATGATTATCCCAAGAAAAAAATAAACAATTTCCATAACATTCTCTTTGAAACATGTTTATTCCCTAGAAAAGAAAAGGATACCATAAAAATATCATTGAAAAATTATTATACCGTAGAAAATAAAATAGTTCCTTAAAAATATCATTCAAACATGAATAACATAGGGAAAATAAATTTTTTCCATAACAATCTATTTGAAATAAGATAATCCTATAAAAAAGAAACTATTTTTATAACAATATCATCGAAAGAAGAATAGCTTGTTAAAAAAAAGTTCCTTAAAAAATATATGAGACCATCATAATCCATGAAAATAAATAATGAGTACAGTATCAATAAAAAATATCCAAAGTAGAGGAAAATTAACCATATGGGTTGTTGATACTGATTAATGGAAATTCCATTAAAATATCAATAAAACATTATTGAGGAAAATAATTTTCAAGCATTCAAAGTTTCCCAAACCATATTGAATGTTTGAATCACAATCCCCGTAAATGAATATCATTAATTAAAGCATAGAATATAATGAAAATAAATAGATTCATGATATAAATTTTCAAATTTATAGTATATACAACTTATAAAATATGATATGTGTATAACATAACAGAAGTCACAATGAAGTAAAATTTTGACAATAATACATTACTGTTTTTGTATCTTTGAAACATTAAACCCCATGAAATATAAATCATAAAATTTTTATAAAAAACTTCCTAAATTCACATATAACAAGAATATAATATACTATATAAAATATATAAAAATAATTTGGTGTATAAAAATAATTCTTAATGAAATGAAAATTGAGACGAAACAACTTATAACTGTTGTATCATTTGAAAAGGAAACCCCAAAATTAATAATAATAAAATTAAACATATAAATTAAATTAAGGTAAAGTAATTCATTATATAATATATCAAAATGGATACAATATACACCAAACAAAAGAGGTAAGTGGTGAATATGATATCTATCTTAGATATGTATAAAGTGAGATGAAAATACTTTACAAAGATCATATCATTGGAATGAGAAAAATGAAATGAAATAATTATATATGGCAAACATAAATTCCCACAATAAAATTGGATATATAGAAGAAAAAAATATATGTCAATTTCACACATATTCCTATCATAATATAACCAATGACTTATTTTTTTTATCTCAATGAATGTAAATTGAGTGAATAAAGAAATTATAACTATGGTAGCATATGAATCAAATGATCCAAAATTAATTATAGTTAATTGAAACATTTGAATACCATTAATATTAAATAATTAATTATATTATATAAAAAAATGGGTAGTATATACTCGACATAAAAGAAGTAATTAGTGAATATGACATTAATCTCATAGATGTGAAAAGATAGGTGAAAATCCATTACAATGATCGTATCATTGGATTTAGAAAAAACCAATGAAATAATTTTATGTGAAAAATTAATATCTACAAAATAAAATTATTAATGAAGTATATATAAATCATAGTTCATTTCACACAAATTATTTTAATAAAATAACCAACGATATAAAAGTTAAAACTAGTGAATGGAAATTTAGTTAAGAAATATCTTTCATTGATACTGATTCGTCATGATTTGCCTCTATATTCCTAAATATTAATATGATTATAATTAATTGCATTATTTATATCCTTTTTTATGTTTGTTATTAATATTAATTCACTTATATAAATTTTATATACAATTAAATGATCTATAAATCCTAGCTCTTATTTTTGAACATATTTGGCTTATGTTTCAAATCATACATTGATTGGTCGACCAAGGTCCATGAGGTAATTGTATAATAAAATTTATAATAATAGTAATGAAATAATTATCAACTTGGTAAAAAAATTATTCTTATAAAATCAATTAATAAATTTGGTTTTTAAAAATTAACTAATGTTACATCCATGGAGATGATAGACCATACAGATGCATGAGTAGCGTTCTCATTTCTCAATGATAAATATGGGAACAAGGTTAGTAATCTTTACCATTAATAACATGAAATTATATCATAAATTTTATATTAATTAATAATATATACTTATATAAATCATTGTTTTTATTTGGTGACAAAAAAGGAAGAATCACATCGCTTCAAGGAGGCGGTTGTCTACAGATCCATGAAGGACATTATCACATTCTGAGTGTGTCAAATAGATAGATGAATCTGATATTTTATATTTATTGAAATATAATTTTTCAATGAGTATCATAAATATTTAATTTATATCAGAAATATTTATTAAATCCACAGTTAATATATTCCATGTAGTGTGTTAATGTATCACATTGCTTTGAGGAGGTGGTAGTCGACACTCCCACAAACGATGTTGTCATATTCCCAAAAATGGAAAGTATAAAGAGATGTGTTTTATAATAATTCCATAAGTATTAATAAATAAAAAATATCAAGTCCATCATAATACCCAACCATAAGAGTATGTAAAGTAAGAAACAATGACATCATTTCGTGAGGTTCTAGCTCGTTGTACATACAAACTGTGATTTCAATACATGTTTTAATGAAGTGTCTATAGGTATAGATAAAACACTTTACATAAAAACATATTAGAATATTTATTATTATTAGATTATTATATAATCACATAATAAGATTAATCAAAGGGGTGGGTAATTAAATTAAAAAAAGAGTTCTCATTTTAGAATGTTACCTTTTATTCAGGTTACTCCTTTTTTGTTTTCACCAAAGGATATTCTTGGTTTTCCATATTTACAAGGTGAGGATTATTGGATGATATTATATATTTTGATATATTATTTTGTTTGGGGTTTAATGAGAAATACTTATTGATATTTGTGAATATACAAGGGGGTTGAGTGCCCTTTTAATGTGGAAGAGGAGTGACATTCTTGTAAATATGGAAAGGTAAACACTTTTGGGAAATCTCACTTGAATCATGTGATAAAATAATGAATGAAATTATATTCATGTCATGATATGATATAAATATTTTCATAAAATGGGTTTAACAAATGTTTCTAGGTAATTTGGAGAAATAATATTAATGTTTACCAACCTTATTAAATCATTTCGACCTTAATCAATATAATTATTTTTAATGAGTTTCAATAATATTTTTTTGGTAAAAAAATAATTTGAACTTAATAGAAATTATAAATTATTCTTATTTCAAAAATTTAATCCATTTTTTTCAAATTACAATAATAGAAGTGGTGGAATCTATATTAAAATCAATCCCACTAATGAAACAAGAATGCTTATTGTTAAAGTATAATGTTTAAAAGATTGATATTCTTTTATAACAATTTTCAATGTAAAATTTATTCCAATTAATTTAATTTAATTTAATTAAATATTATTCAACTAATTATACTTTGAAACAACTTAAAATTATTATTTAAGTAAAAATATTTTTTTTTTGAAATATCAATTTTCAGTCAAAATATAGTATTTTTAATATTCATACAAACACAAATCTTATATATTATCAAAACAAATAAAACAAAATTTAGATGTTTCTATTTCAAAAAACAATGTTTATTTTTTCATGTGTAATTTATAAATGTGTAATTAAAAAAATCTCCAGAAATATGTTGTAAAACTACCCTTAAAAAATACATATCTTTTTATGATTAAATTTTGATTTATTCTGATCTTAAGCATAGAAAAAATATTGGATTAATTTTAAAAGAAATTATTAGATAAATAAAATATAAATTAATTTCATTTCATTCAATAATAGTTATTAGTTTGATTTAATAATATAAAAATCCACTCAGGTTATCAAAATTGTTTTTTCATAAAAACACATCCTTTATATTCAATTAGTCTTAATATTCATTTCTAATTGATGAATTGATAAATTTTATAACCATATTGAAACTATAATTTCATTATTATTTTAATATCATTAATTTCTACCATTATGATGTCTATGTAATGACTATAATAATAATATTAATAGTATTATGTTTTCCAGTAAGACTCAAGCTTGTTTGTAACAGAAGTCATCATAGGAACTCAATACCATGTGAAATATAAGATATACATGATTTTTTGTATGATTAAAGATAAAATATATATTTAAAGTAATATAATAAATTAATGAATTTTAATTAATTTGAAAATTTGTATTTATTAAAATCATTCGATGTTACAACCTTCCCCCTTAAAATAAATTTCTCCCATGAAATTAAAAAATGGTTATCAAATTGTAAACATTGACATAATTAATTTATTGTAACCCACATTATACAAAGGGTTAATTGAACATCCTCTTAAAAGTTAAAGTTAAAAATATAATGGTAACTGTACATTATGCATAACTATGATTCCACATAGTTAGAACATAAATATTAATCAAAAGACATATATAAAAGGAAAATAATAATTCACATGGAAAATAGATAGTGATAAATAATGTGGTTAATACAAAGTCAATGGAAACAAAAAAAATACAAATAATTGTAGAAATGTTCCTTGATATCATCATAAAGATGGTGATTGGATAACATTTTACTTATATATAAATTTATTCAAGTTCAAGAATTATCTTACCATCTAATCCAATAAAAACTATAAATATACTTAATTGGTGAGATTAATTTCATCCTCTAGTTAATTTCAATAAAATTATTATCTTTCCCACTAATTATTACTATTCATAATTATTTTCATTTCATAAAGTAATAAAATCATATTTTAGAGATCGTATAATCAGAAAAGGTATTATCAAAAACTTAAACCTATTTCTATACATTAAATAAAACCAAAATAGTTAGAATATTGTGAGATAATTCCCAAAATAATAGAACTATCATATGATACATTTATATTCAAAATTTATAACCAAATTTTTACCCAAACCATTCTATAAACAACTATCCGTAAAAATATTCAATGATTTTTAAACTATGTTTCAGAAACTATAGTTATAAGGATTTTATCATATATTCTTCCAAGAAAAAAAATATTCCTCTGGTAAAATAAAACATGTTTTCGAAGTAAAATTAATATTTAACTATAAATATTTAATATTAACTAGGACATCACGTATTCTCATAGTAGTTGTGAGACCCATATCATCCTTAGGTCTTGGGTTCAAGCCCCACCACCTCGCCATATTCGATGGTATATCATCCAGAATATGGGTTTTCTACATTTTTTCTCAAATACAGAAACATAATTCCCAACTAAAACAATTTATTATGATCTTATGGGTTTCAGTAATCTCATTTAAAAAAATAAATCATCTGAAAAATGTCTTTTTCAACTTTAAGGTCTCATTGCATAAATCCTCAATGGGGTATCTAAGACATTGAGTTTTAGATGATACTTAATATTATATAAATTTTATGGTATCTGTAACAATTAATATTACCTTATATTATAAGATCCTAATATCTAGTGTTATATAAACCTCCCATTGATACAAACTATAATATCACATGACCCACACTTTGTGATCCTATGGGTTAATCAATTACATTATATTTCCAGCATTGATTTCGATAATTGTGATCTGTTTTTTTAATCAAAACATATAAATCAAAAGGTTGACTTGGATAACTTATATTCTGGTGAAAATTTATGTTTTTAGTGTTTTATAGAATTCGACAAACTATTACATAAACTATTCAAAATTTTATAAAATATTGTTTCTTCCATTTTATCCAGTTGTAATTGTTTCATAGTAGGTCATCAACATCATCTTTGTGAAATGATTTAGAGACAGAAATCATTCAACATCATTCTTCAAAAAATTTAGAAAAAGTAACATAAGAAGGGAGATGTCTAACACTTAGTAAGGTAAAAACAAGAATTAGAAAATTAACGTCATCAATGAGAATAAGAGTGAATAAGTGCATGATGACCTAATAAAATCGAATGACTAAATAATAAATTAAATCAAACCCATCAATTCCTATTTCATAAAATATTAAAACATTAAAAAATAAAGATTCATCAAAATCAATAATAAAAATACATGTCATATCAATATTGATTATTAGAAACATTATATTCTCTTAAAAATAAATTAAAACTTCTTTTTGGTAACACAAAGCATCACATTAAAAAGACACACTCAAAACCATTTTAAGACCCTTTTATTTAGAATAACTATGTAACCAACATCCATTATTATCATTACTCAATGTAATTGCGATGATAAATATGGAACAACCATTGTATAAGATATATCAGAATCAAATATCCTTTCAAAGACATTACATGGATCATCCATTTTTATATGATATATCTAGCACACCCAAGAGCTATAATGGGGCTCAACCCTTTGCATAAGATATATTTGGATCACCCGTTTCATATAACACTCAAGTACCATGAATAAAATTCATTCATTATAAAACTAAAATAAAAAAATCTTTATTAATTTATAACATTATAATCCCATGGACAATAACTATGTTTAATTAAAATCTATTATAAACATGATTAACTTATAAAAAAGGAAAACAGTTCCATAATAATAACATTGAAACATGTTTATGCTCTAAAAAAGAAATGGGTTCAATAACAATATCACTGAAACATGATTAACCCATGGAAAATAAATGTATTCCATAACAATCTCCTTGAAACATGATTAACTTGTGGAAAATAAATGGGTTCTATAACAATCTATTTGAAATATTATTAAGATGTGGAAAACAAATGTGGTCAAAACAATCTATTTGAAAAGAGATTAACCCATGGAAAATAAATGGGTTCCTTAAAACTACCAATGATATAATCATATTCCATCCAAAAAATTAATGGTAATGGCATAAAAATTGGTATCCCTAGTTTTGGATACCAAATAAAAATGGTTTTTTGAGATTTATTAATGGAAATCCCCATCAAATATCATTAAAAATTTTATTCAGAATAATAATATTTAAACATTCAATGTGTCTTATACCACTTTGAAATGACTCAATCACAACCCCCATGAATGAATATAATTTAATGAAATATAGAATATAATGAAAATAGGTATATTCCTGATATATCATGTCAAAGTGGTTGTATATACACCTTTCAAAAGAAGATATGTGTATAACATAAGAAATTTCATAAGGAAATTTTTGAAAAAAATACATTATCATTATAGTACCAATGAAAATGTAAATCGTTTGAAATAAAAATCCTCAAATGGATATGTAAAACAAAATAATTAAAGTATAAGAAGAATTTAATACAATATTTACACTATATATATGATTAGGTTCATAATAAAATAATAACTCTTAAGTGAATTTAAATTGAGATGAATCATCTTATAGTTGTGGAAATATCTGAATTGAATCCCCAAAAATATTAATAATCAGATGAAATAATTAAATAAAATTAAGATATAATAATTAATGATAAAATATAACAAAATGTGTATTACATTGACTACACAAAATAAATAAGTGGTTACTATGACATTTATATCATAGATGTAAGAATTTTTATGAAACTACCTTATAAATATTGCATCATTGGAGTGAGAATAAACCAATTAAATATTTGTGTGTGATAGATATAAATCCAAAACATTAAACTGAAAATACTGTATTAAAAAATTAGAGTTAATTTCATAGATTTTCTTGGAATAACATCACCAATGACAAATAAGTGTAACCGAATGATTGGAAATTGAGTTAATAATTCTATTACAACCATTGTAAAATTAGAATCGGATGCCCAAAGAGTAATAATACTCAAGTGAAAAAAATTAAAAACCAAGAGAATAATAAAATTAATGTTATAATATATGAAAATTGGCACTAGATAAATGATAAAAAATAAGTAAGTGGATAATATGACATTTATCTCATAGATGTAAAAATTTATATGAAAATAAATTATAAATATCATATCATTGGAATGAGAATAAATCAATGAAATAATTATGTGTTAAAAATGTAAATTTAAAAAATAAAAGTTTGAAGATAGTATTAAACAATTAGAGTTAGTTTCACACATATTCATGGCATAACATATCGTGTTACATAACGTTTATCCCAATGAATGGAAACTTAGTTTTGAATTCCTATAAAACTTTGGTAAAATCTTAGCTATAAGCCCCAAATGAAATAATCATAAGATGAAAATATTAAATAAAATTAATATAAATTAATTCATGATGTAATATATTGAGTCTGATTCGTCATGCTTTTCCTCTATATTCTTGAATAAAAAATAATCTTAATTATTTATCTTTATGATAAACTTTTAATTGTTTTATTAATAACTATATTTAAATTATTAAATGGTTACAAACAATTTCATGATTTATTAATCATAATTATGATGTCATGGGCATATTCGATATATGAGTCAAAACTAACATTGATAGGTCAACTATGTTCAATGTGGTCATTATTTAAAAATATCAAGAAATATAATAATTACATAATTATAATTTTTTAAAAAATTATATACTTTTCATATCATTCATGAAATATTTTTAAGAAAAATGAAGCAATATTATGATTATACACATGTTAGGTCATACGAATGAAGGATTAACATTTCAATTATTCAAAGGTCATTATGGAAAGAAGTTGAGTAACATTAATATTTCCAGAACAACCATTATATCATAATGAAAAAATTAATTATATATATATATCATTATTCTAATGTGGTGTTGAAAAAGGAATAATCAGATCACTTCGAGGAGGCGGTAGTCCACATAATCACGAATGACGTTATCATTTTTTCAGTGTCTGAAATGTAAAGAAGAAAAAGTTATAATATAAGTACATATAGATTATTATTTTATATGAATAATAAATATTTCATTTTTGTCATATATTTATATTAAACATAACATTAATACAATCCACGTAACTTCAGAACGTATCATGTATCTTTGATAAAGCGGTAGTCCACAAGTCCACAAATGATGTTATCATATTCACAAATAATAAAAAACATGAAGTTATGGGTAATATAAATATTATATAATTATGAATGTATTTTAAATTTAATATATATCATTTGAAAAAATATTTCTACTATAATTACCAACCAAATAGGCTGTAAATGAAAAAAATGAATGATATCGTTTCCTAAGGCGGCAGTTTTCTATACCCAGGAACCATGATTTCATTACCCATTCATGGGAAGTGTGTAAGTCATAGGTCGAACTCAGAAAATTAAATAAATTATTATATTTAGATGACTAAGGATATTTTATAATCATACAATATGATTTATTTATGGGTTGTATAATGAATTAAAATAAAAGTTCTCATTGAAGAATGTCACCACTTTTATGGTTAACTACTTTTGGTTCCCACAAAAGGACATCCTTAGTTTGATTTCTGCCCAAGGTTAGGCATCTAATATTATATTAGGGGTTTATTTATCTTATTAGTTATTATATTTAACTATTAAAATATATTTATTTTTTATAATTACTGATGGGGGAGTTCCCTTTTGTAGTGGGGGAGGAGTTATATTCTTGTAAATATGAAAATGTAAACACTATTGGCAGGTATGCCTTAAATATTGTTTCTCAAATATTGATTATAATTGAATAATAGTTTTTATATGGTGTAAATTATTCTGTTAAATGGATTTGGGTCAATTTTCTATGTCATTTTTCACGTTAAGATTATATTTTAACCACCAAGTAAACCCATTTTTACCTTAATCACTATAATGAATTGTAATTTATTTATGGAATATTGGTTGTACAAAAATATTTTTACCTTAATAGACATTATAAATTATTATTATTAAAAATATATAACTACCTTTTTTAATTACAGTTGTATATGTGGAATAATTGAATTTAAAATAAATATAGAAGATGGAATGAGAAAGCATGTTTCTAATGTAAAAAGTTAAACATTTGAATTGTCTTAATATCCAATTTCAATGTGAAATTGAATTAAATGAACAATATATAATTAAAATATTAAAAATAGATCAAATTATAATTTCAACACAATTAAACAAATAAATTAACACTATATAAAAATTATATCAAAAAGTAGTTTTCAATTTAAATCAAGTATGTTTCTATATTTTTGAAAACATGAAACATCTTTGAAAAATAAAAAAAATTATCCCAAATAAAATTTTGATATTATTTTTTAAAGAAATTGACTTTATTGTTTCATATATAATTTATAAATGTTTCAAATTTAATTTCTAAAACTACTGAACCATTAAAAAGAGTTAAAACTACCCTTAAAAAATATAGATCTTTTTAATCTTAAAATTGGATTTATTTATTTTATTTAGACTATAAAAAATTTTATTTGAATTTTAGAAAATTTGATTAAAAATATAAAATATAAATTTATTTAATATATATCAATAATGATGATTTTTTTTCATAAAACTACATTCTTTTCATAATAAACTTTTCAATAAAAAAACATCATTTATTTCAATTTGAATTTATTTTCCTTTTTAACTAATTGCAGAACAACCAATCCATTTTATAAAAAAGTTTAAACTATAATTTCATAATATATGTAATATATTTAATTCCTACCATTCCAATAACTAGGTGGTAGCTATCATAATAATATTAATAGTATAGTGTTGTCATGTAAGACTCAGGTTTGTGTGTAAGATAATCCACCAACAGAACTTGATGTTCTGTGCAATACAAGATAAACACGGTGTTGTGTGTGTTCCATGATAAAAACATTTCTTGGGTAATTAAATTTATTAATATATTTAAATTATTTATTAATAATATATTTCATAAAATCTTGTATTTTACATATATATTTTATGAAAACCATTTTCACCTCCTTAAATCAAATAGGAAATGAATGTATTGCTCTTGTATACATGTGGACTGCCACCTTAACATAGGGATATGAATTGATTTCTATAACCATTTTCATATTTTGATATTAGGATAACATTAATTTTTATATATGATATTTATAAAAATAATTATTTTGTAATTTTTTTGAGATGGTATGTGAGTATGATATACTCTATAATACCAAATGTACGATCGAAATAATAGAGATAACGAATAAATAATCTAATGATGCTCAATATACAAGAGGGGGTGAATTGTATACATAAAAAATTTCCTTTTGGAACTGTTAAAGATGGTTATGTTTAACAAGTATAAACAAGGTAATTCCTAAAACCCCTAATTCTACACACTTGCTGGATTCAGGTAATATGATTCTGAGAAAGTGAATCCAAAATGATGGTTCTGGAAAATGAAACATAATGAAAGTTTAAAAAGATAAAGATTCTATCTTAAAGAATATAGAATCAAACTAAATCATAGTATACAAGTATAAGAAAGTATAAGAAAGTTATACATTATTCAACAAACAAAATGAACCAGAAAACATGTAACAAGACAAGTAACAAGTAGTAAATCTTTTAACCCGAAGAGAAGGGTATCCAACAACCTTGGCTAAAGGTCCATTGATTTATACAATCAAGAAATTTGGTCTTACCCATGCTAGGATAATCCCTCGATACGAATATCGGAGTCTGTATTTCTATCCCCCACAATCACTCAACTTCAAGGTAGTCGGAACCTCGGTCTTCCTCAGCAAGGAATCCCTCAACTTGAAGGTAGTCATCACCTCTGTCTTCCTATCCCTAGAAGCCCTTGATTGTACAATGCAATAATCAGAGTTGCACAAAGAAAATCTAAACAAGAATTTCAGTACGCACAAAGCAATGAGTGCCTCTCTCTAGAAATCACTTCAACAACATGTAATCTCTAGAGTCTTAGAATAGTGTTTAGCTCTTTCAAATGAGCTCCTATTTATAGTCACAGCACCAACAGTCGGCTCCCTCCTCAAACGGTCATATTTTACCTTGAATTTTTGAGGGACCTGTACATGTGTCACTCAAACAAGGGTTAGTTGGTAACTGAATGCATGGAGTCATTTTATAACAAAAAAAAGCGTAAGAAAAATATGATTACATAACCAAAATCAATTACTCATATTGTAAGAAAAAAAAGTTCGGAGTCTAATCAAAAATACATTCAGAATCTATAATATAAGGATATTAGGATTCTGTTTTCTAAGGTATTAAGAACCTAAACTCTATAGAATTCCGGATTCTAAATTTCAAGGAAATTCGGAATCTGGATTTAAATGAATTTGGAACCTGAACTTACAAAGTTAAAAGTCATATTTCTTGAGAATTCAGAGTTTTAACTCTAAAAGTTCACAGTGTGAATTCATTAGAATTCGGATTTAGAACTTACAATGTTCAGAGTAAGAGTTCATGAGAATTATGAGTCTAAACTCTCAAAGATTGGAGTCTAAATTCAATATAATTCAGATTCATAACTTAAAAAGTTTGGAGTCAGAGTTCATGAGAATTCGGAGTCAAAACTCAGAAGAGTTCAGAGTCGGAATTCAGAGAACTCGGAGTCAGAATTCGGAGTCTGAAAACAGAATGCTCTTTATCTATGCATTATATGATTCCAAGGTTTTAAGATATGAAACCAAATTTTACACTTAGACAAGATAATGAATAATGAAAAACATGGTAAGGATAAATTTCTTTGGGGAAGGAAAAGTCTCCTTATAAAAGGAAAACACTTGGTAGAATGAGATTTTCCTTAAGATAAGGTGTTTGTGGTTTTCAAAACAAGAAGTAAAGTTAATGTGATAAGGAGACCTTATTGACTCAACAATCTCCCACAATCATTAAGGAATGGAAAATTCATAAGGAAAACCTTATTAACTCAACAATCACCTCATTTTTGGAAAGCACAAATAACCTTACGAAATAGAATAAAAGGACATAGTCAATATTTTTCTAGACTTTGAAAATAAATCATATCTCCCTGTACTCATGGACAGTGATGAATATGACTAACTCCCCCTTAGGATTTGGAACTCTAAGAACCATATTCTTGATTTTTGGAATGATATTTTTCATTATCTTTATTATGGAAATCTCTGTAATGATAAAGTCCGCCTTAGATAAACTCCCCCTTACCTAAGAATATTTCATCTTCTCATAGTATTTTTTTTCTTATATCCCCATGGTGATTTTCAAAAAGAATTTGAGGGAATGAAAAAAAGATTATACTGCCTGAAATATTAGTACAAAGAATGCAAAAAAAACAAGCAACCATAATTTCATTAAGATAGGAAGAAATTGTACAGGGAAAAAATACAACAAAAGAACAGATTGGATGTATTTTCCTTCCTTCTCATTGGGTATCAATTTCTTCATTATGGTTTTCAGATTTTTTAGTTCCTTTTGTTCTTCCTCTGCTTACTTTAGGAGTTGATCCTGATCCTCTGCTTTCTTCTCTAGAGCATTGATCTTTTCTTCCTAAGCCTTCAGAGCCTCTGGCCGAGCCTTCAACAACTCATCTTGCTTAACTAGCTTCTCTTCAATGTTGATCTGAAGATCTCTTTACCTTGTCCAACTTTGGGCAATGGAATATAGCTTCCCATTCAGATCCTTTACCTTTTGAGTCTAATTATTCTACTCAAGGGTTAGCTTTTCCTCAAATCTAGTGGTGAGATCCTTGATTTTACTATCTTCTTTATCAAAAGATTCCTTAACATCATGTTGAAACTCATCATGCTCTCTCAAGTCTTTATCTACATTATTTGACCAGCTAATCACTTTCATACAAGATTTTTTATGGGAATCGTAGTAAATGAAGATGTTCTTGAAATCAGTCTCAAGTTGGACACACTTATCCATTACCATGGATACTGAATCCAATTTTTTATTCATGCTGTTTTAGAGCATATGAAATCTCGAGTCAATGCTCAGAATGATCAGAATGGTGTCAACAAGCTTATTCAGTGATTGAATGACGAAATCATGTCCTAAGGAAGATGATTCCAAATCTAATATTTTTCTTGGTGAAGTCTCTTTTTATAGCTCAAAAATCTTCCTCTTCAAAGATACACCAACTTCCTTTCGCATTTAAACAAATCTGGTAGGTGTATCCACAACCACATGTTTCCCCTTGTCATTTCTCAAAACAGCTTCCTCATTAGGAGACACATGATCACTATCAGACAGCTGAACAATTATATCTTCATCAATCTTCTCCTTCTCAGCTCCTGCCTCAGCATCTTCAGGGTGAATGAAATGTTGATTATAACTTTATTCCTTAGAGAGCTTATTCACTTCATCTTCAGCTTTTTCATCTACCCCAGGAGTAGCAAGATTTGAATATTCGTCTTGTGAAGTCTAGATTGATAATTTCTCAGATGCACTTTTCTTATCAGGAAAGTCTTCAACTTGTTGTATGAGGTCTTCTATGTCAGCACTGCTTTCTTCTTCATTCAATTCTTCCACAACTTCCTTTTCTTCAACAAACTTCTCTTCTAATTTTTTCGGAGTGAGAAATTTCTTTCCCGGTGTCTCTGTTAAGGATTCTACCAAGAATAATTTTGGCACAAGGATATTCTCGGATGCTATCTAAATATCCCTCAGAAGGGATTGCATAATATCAGCCTCCAACATCTTCTTCTTTTGATTCATTTCCTTAGCATGTTTCTCAAGCTCATTCGTTGTCTTCTCTTTCAAAGACTTGGCGTCAGCAGGATCCAAGCCAAACTGTGGGTCTCCTTCCTTATGATTTTTCTTGTCTTCCCTCCACTTTTCTATAACCTCATCTGGATAAGCTTTGTGGTTCTTGGGATTTGGAGGTGCGGATTGAGCTTCCTTAGCTTTAGGGTTTTTCTCTTCTTCTTCGACTTCCTTCAAATTCCTCTTCTTTCCAACCTTTTTTGATGGTTCTACCACCTCTTGATTCCTCGGAATAGCTTCTTCTTCATCCTTTGGTAAGTCATATATTTCTCTGGAATCTTTAGAGAAACCAACATTCATTCTCTTCAATGTATCGTCACTTTCCAACATGACTTTGCAATTCCTAGGCTTGGAACTGCAAGTGAATTTGAAAGACTTCAGACACCAAACAATAAACTTGGAATGAAAAGATGGAAACATTATAAATGGGATTTCAAGTTTCCATTATTGATATTATCTATTGTAATCAGAATATGATTTATCAAATTTATCTTCCTCAGATCCACTAGAAAATCTATGATGTACATGTCTCTCTTCTCCAAGGTGTCCTTATCACCTTTTCTCGGAAGGATGAATCCTTGAACCCATAATTCAAGGATCCAATTATTTGTTGATAAGTGTGCAATATTTAGAGTCTTGATATCTAAATTTCCAATACACTCCATAGATTTCACCTTTACAAAACTTCCTTGTACATCCAGCAATTTATGGGAACAGAACTCAGCTTCCCCATCAAATGGAACTCCAACCAAACTGGCTGCCTTTGTATATGATAGTGTATAGGTCTTACCATATCTTTTAAAGGAAAAATTCTATCTGCCTTCTTCCTTAAAGAAACTAACTGATTCATAGAAGTCAATAAAAAGATCTGGATACACAAAATCTTGAGCCCCTGGCATTGATATACAAACACTCACCCATCCATTGAGTTTGATATTTTTTGAGATTATAGAATCATACTAGTGGAAGAAATTTGGATGCACCAACCTCTCTTTGTAAATATGTCACTCCGATGTGGGACAACCCTTCAGAGTCCTTTATATATCCGTTTGAAGTGACGGTTGAACTTATAAAATCGATTTAATGGCTAAAAATCCTTCTGATTAGATCTGACAGTTAAAATGATATTCACAAGGAAAATTTTGTGGGATCCGATCTTTTAATGTTTTTAAATGAAAATATTTGGATTTAAGGAAACTAGAATCTGAAAATTTTAAAATACAAAACAAAATACCAACATGTAAATGATGACTACGAAGACTTAAGCAAGAAATAATACATTTCGGATTTCCAGGAAGATTATTCATATTAAGGAAAAAATTCTTCTTGATGAAATTTAGATTTCGAAAATTTTGATTACAAAAAAAATGAATGCGAATGAGAAAAAACTCCATTAAAAAAATATTCATTAAAAAAATTTCAAGTACCATAATTTTAATTAGGAAAATTTCAAGTACGAAAATCTTCATTAAAAAAATTTCAATAAAAAAATAAGAAAAATATTTTCATTGCGAAAATTTAAAAAACTTCATTACGGAAAACATGAAATACTTCATTAAAAAAACATGAAAAACATCATTATGAAAAAAAAATGAAAAACTTAATTATAAAAAAAACTTGAAAAACATCATTTAAAAAACCTTGAAAAACTTCATTATGAAAAACGTGAAAAACTTCATTACGAAAAACATGAAAAACTAATTAGCAAATGTACTCCCTAAATGAAAAGGAGTTTATTACTGTAAGAATATTGTTTCAACATGAAATTAACAAGGAATATTACCTTATAGTTATCATTACTAACATATTTTTAATGTATTCAAATCTATCAGAGGGTAAAGATTTTGTGAAAATATCATCATGTTGATCTTGTGTTCCGATAAACTGAAGAATGATATCTCATTTTTGTTTGTGATCTCTAAGAAATTGATTCTTAATATCTATTTGTTTTGCATGAGAGTGATGTGCAGGTTTTTTAATAAGGTAAATGGCACTTGTATTTTCACATAAAATTTGTGTTTTGCTAAAACTCATACCATAGTCTATGAGTGTGTGTTGCATCCATAACACTTGAGTACAAAAACATCCAGCTACTACATATTCAGCTTTAGTAGTGGAAAGTGCTACTGAGTATTGATTCTTGCAAGACCAAGAAACTAATGAATCTCTTAAGAAGTGACAAGTTCCTGATGTACTCTTTCTATCCATTCTACATCCACCAAAGTCACTATTTGAAAAACTTTTCAAAACAAAATCATTTCCATAAGTATAGAGGAGTCCTAAATCCATGGTTCCCTTTATGTAGTGAAAAATTATTTTCACTGCCTTTAAATGAGATTCCTTAGGATTGGATTGATATCTTGCACATAACCATACGGAACACATTATGTCTGGACAACTAGATGTTAAGTAATGTAATATTCCTATCATAACTCTAAAAGATGTTTGATCTACTAGTTTCACAGCTTCATCAAGATCATGTGTATTTGAGGTGCCAATAGGAGTACTTATACTCTTAGTGTTGTCAGATCCATACTTTTTATGAAGATATTTAATATAATTATGTTGGGATATATATGTTCCTTCCGGTTTTTGAGAAATTTGAAAACCAAGGAAAGGCATTAACTCACCCATCAAACTCATTCCAAACTCAGATTTCATTAGATCTGCAAATAAATTAGTTAAAGATTACTGAGTTGAACCAAATATAATTTCATCAACATAAATTTGAACAATCAAAAAAAATTTCTATGGTTGGATAAGTATTTCCCTTAGCATTATTATTTTGAAGAAAAAATCTTGTAAGTCTATCATACTAGTCTCGAGGGGCTTGCTTAAGTCCATACAAAGCTTTGGTAAGTCTAAAAACATGATCATGATGTTTTGTATCTTCAAAACTAGTAGGTTGTTCAAAAAAAACAACCTCTTGAACATAACCGTTAAGGAAAGCACATTTCACATACATTTGAAAAAGTTTGAAATTAAAGAATGCTTCAAAGGCATTTGTGATATGAATAGATTCAAGTCTTGATACTGGAGAAGAGGTTTCTTCATAGTCTATTCCTTCTTGTTGATTATAGCCTTTAGCAACTATTCTATATTTATTTCTAACTATGATTCCATTTTCATCACACTTATTTCTGAAAACCCATTTAACTCCAATAACATAAGTTTCAATAGGTCTTTCAACCAAGGTCTAGATGTAACGCCCCGACCCCAGCTACCCAGAGTCGGTGCATTACTTCGTAACATTGGCATGATCACAAAAGATCAAGTCTCGAAAGACCGATTAGTTTAGTAGCCTTGGAAACACTAGATACATTCGTAAATGTTACATTACATCATAAAGTGAAAAACTACAATAAAAAAGTCTCCATAGTCCACACTCATATCCTCTTCTCACAATCCCTGCAGGTCATTCATAAAATACTTCTTCACATCCTGGAAAATATTAAATCATTGAAAGGGGTGAGCTCAGATTCTCAGTAAGGATAACAATATTGCGGAAGCTTTCATAAATAAACATAAAAATTTAAGGCAATGTATAACTAAAACAAAAGCCTTTTAAACTTGAACATAAACATAATATGGGAAAAGTAAAATGAGATAATGCCATTTACTTCTTCACATGGATATTCTACTGGTCGAATAATCACTTGAAATATCATTAACCACTTTCATAATGATGGAATGCATAATGCCAGACATTCTGAAACATTTTGTCAAGGCCTCGGCCAAGACTTCTAAAATGATTAAGGCCTCGGCCAAAACCATAAATCAAATTGGGAAAGGGCCTCGGCCAATTCCACGTCTAGTTGTCTCATGAGACCTACCGATGCAATTTTTTTTAGAAGATACTTACGTTTAAAATTGCTCAAATATACTCCAGTGTTTTTCTGAAAACATTATGCAAGCTTCTGAAGACAAAATAACTAATTCTGAGACTGCTCGACTAATTACAGGCCATGATGGGTCCACGCCCAATCCCTTCCTGTCTACCACACTCGAGAGTCGGGTTTTCTGAAAACATTTTTAAGCTTGCGTTAAGTACGTATACATTTGCACTGGATTTTCATATATTGGAGAGAAATATCTCTTTTTTGAAATCATTTAAAAATCACATAATTATCAAATAAAACCTTTTGAATAATTGTAAAAGTCAATGGGGTTTATACACCGTATAAAATAAAGTTGTGTATAAAACGAAATATGCCTCAATGAATAGGAGATTGAGATGAAGTCCTTATAAAGATCATTTTTAAAATAAAATAGATCTATTATGTGTATTCACTATAAGTACACATAATGAAAGTAAAAATACAAGATAGGACATAATAATATCATGAAATAATTTGAAATTAGGATATTAACCCAAAGAATTGAAATTGGGTTAAGAAATTCCCTTACCTTGCGTCTTGTCCTGACTCGACCGTTCTTTAACCTCCTCAAAATCGGGTAACTCTTTTTGATTTGAGCCAAAGGCTTCCTTGGGAAGAGTTCTGCCCAAAGTGAGGCTTCTAGGAGTAAGAGGGGGAAGTTGGGAGATTATTTGGGCAGAGGTTTGCCGAGCCAAATGGCTTGAAAGTGTAAATGAGGTGGGAGAGGTGGGGGCCTTTTATAAGTGGAGAGGAGGGGCTCTTTTGGAAAGATTGAAATGTTACATTATTATACAATTCTTTTCGGATTATAAAGGTCCCACACTTATATAATTCGTGGATAAGGTGATAAGGGTTCGAAATATACCCATCCAATAGTCTTTGGACAAGTGTAAGCCTTGGATTTCACATTATCTTTTCATTTTATTAAAATCATTAAATAATGAGGTCATCGCTGCATCATAATGATGTTATAAATAATTTAATTTATTTAATGTCTAAAAATTATTAAAAAAAACTATGATGTAGGAAATCTTTTTAGATTTCTAATGAATATTTATAGTCAAAATGTGGACTTGTGTAACCCCACTTAAAAACTGTTTTAGTAAAACAACTCATGTTTGTGTCAATTTAATTTTAACATTAAATAAATATATATTAATGTCATTTTCCAACTAAAGTGGCTCCATGGGGTCCCCAAGTTGACCCATGGGTTGTCTTGGTCGGCCATGGCTCATCCAATAGGAGTAGGACAAGTTTCATGCTCATCTCATATTATAAAAACATTATTTGTATCTTAAACTACACTAATTACCTCTAATCGCGATTAAGAACTTAAAAGTTACTATTCACCAAAAATTTATTTTAATCTCATTGAACCACATTTTAATTCTTAATGACAACCATGTATGTCGGATTTTTAAAAATAAAATCACAGAAGTGGTAATATTTCATTTAAACGAAAAATCAGTTTTTAACAACCACTTAGTGGTTTCACTATTCATCAAAAATTGAAGTTTTTCAGAATAAGGCCAAAATTTCACCCTAAGCTATAATTGATATTCCGAATTCAAAAATGATGTCTATTTTACAAAACTCCAAACATATAAGTTGCATTAATTAATTTTATAATTAATTCCCGATGTTACAACAAATAGCGTGTTTTTAAGAAACAATTTATATCAAAAGATTGGCAATTGTTTATGTCCAATTTCAATGTTAAATTAATTCAAATGACCACCATTGGATAAAATGGTAAAAATATATTCTAATTATAATTTAAACACACTAAATAGTATAATTTATCACTATAAATTATTTTGATTAAAAAAGTTGTTTTTAAGTATTTTTCACTATTCATAAAAAATAGAAGTTCTCAGAAAAATACCAAAAATTAAACATAGGCTAATTTCGATATTCTGAATCCAAAAATGAAGTCCATTTTGATAAATAAAATTTATAAAATTTCAAAAAGTAGGTATTACTATTCACAACGGCTAGTTTAATTCGTTGTGGTGTGTGTTAGAGCTCGAGGTTGCGTACAACACACGCTATTGCATTATTCGAAGTGAAACGTACCGTGGAAGCTTGGGGTGTTACATTCTCCCCTCCTTCAATAAATTGCGTCCTCGCAATTTGAAATTTTTCTTTGAAAATAAAAGGTTGAAAATAGAAAATACCTTTGAGGAAAACCCACATCGGAAATAAGGTTAATAAATATATAACATTAAAAGAAAGCAAGATAAGTACAAAGGTCGCCCGATATAGCCCATTCTAGGATTCTATGAAAATATGGATATGGAGGAGAAACAAACCATCAAGGTTTGATGGAGAGTTATAGAAAACAGGATTAGGAGAAATTTTAACTACAAGAAAATCACAAACTTATGATTAGTTAAACGGTCATTGAATCCCCAGTTGGAAAAGTTAACCGACAACATTTTTGTTTTAAGTTACCTTTTATAATGTTGAGGAATTTAATTAGGAGATTTACTAAAACGTAAGGGAATATACATACTTGTTATGTATACTTTCATTCGTTAATAAATTTTTACCACAAACCCAACTTTTACTCCAAATGGTAATGGAACTCAAAAATATTCTATTTATCATAATTGTATAAGGTTCCAAATGTTAACACATGCCATTTAGATTAGTAAAATTATTTTGTAATAACCAGGGACTTCCTGTAGGCTAGTGGTAGGAAATAAAGGCCTGTCGCACTATGATTCTGGGTTCGATTCCTGCAGCTTTGTCCGACGCGACGGGTTATGCCCCACCCTGCAGGTTGTCCTTTTCCTAAAACTATAGTATTATAATATTCAAAGATAATCTTCATAAATTTTTAACCTTAAACAATACTATCCAAAGATCAACTTAATCCACTCCAACCTTTATAGTTATCCAAAATACCTCTGTCCAGACTTTCTCTAAAAGGTCTCTTAATTCCAAAATCAATTGTAACATCAGATTCCCCAAACAAAGAAAAGTTTCTCTTATTGTCACATACTAAAAATATGATTACCTTAATCATATTAAAACCTTACTGAAATCAAAAAGTACTGCAGTACAATCCATATATATATCACATTATTCTTATAACCAGAATATAATCCTTGAGTCCAAAAGCACCAATACATTAATTATTCCGCTTCAACTGTAGTCACAGCATAAGATTGGCCTTGATCCCTTGGCCTTTTCTGAGGTAAGTTTCCTTGACGCTTAGGACATTCATTTGCATAATGCCCCATTTCCCTATAATTGTAGCATTCAACTTTGACAGACTCTTTCTTTCCCTTGCAATCACGAGCCTGGTGACCCTTTTCTCCATATTTATAACAAACTCACATTCCTTTTAGACAAGTACCAGGGTGATTCTTCCCACAATTATCACATAATGGAAAATCCTTCTTTCCCTTTTTCCCTTTATCTGTCTCTTGTTCCACCGTTCTCTTCTTCTCTTGCTTTACTTTGTTGTCATAAGACTTATAGAATTCCTTTTCTGTCTTGATAGCACACGAGACAATATCTTCGTATGATGAGAAGGATTGTGATACTAAAGATTTACGGAGAAATGGTTTTAACCCATCAAAGAAACGATCAATCTTACTCCTTGGGTTACGTATATAATCGGTAGCATGCCTCGCTAACCTTGTAAAGTTAGCCTCATACTTTGCGACATTCTCATCCTCCTTCTTCCTCAGACTCAGAAATTGCCTTTCCATATCTGATCGATGGTCACGAGGAAAGTATTTTTCTAAGAAAAGCTCTTTGAACTCCCTCCATTCCATATTCGATACGTCATCATCTTCCTTTGTGTTTTGAATCAGCGACCACCACTGATCGGCATCTCCAGTGAGGCGGTAAACTCTCATGACAACCTTCTCCCTTTCACTACTCCCCAAGGCATGGAATATTTTCTCTAAGGAATTTTATAGCATCCCGCCTTTTTATAACATAAACTTTCATTACATTACACAAAACTGAGGATCTTTAAGGTCTAGTGTCTTGGAAACCAGGAACATAATACATGAAAACAACATAAAACATTCTTCTTAAACACTTGAAAGGCGTCTCCTTAAGTTCATTCTAGGTTCATTACTGCATCTCATAACCTGGGGACATACATCAAAAGAAAGGGTGAGCAGAAGGCCCAGTAAGGGAAACAAGAGGAACATTTTACATGTAAACTTGATATACTTCAATAAGGACATGAAAAGAACTTTAAGGCATGAGAAAGAAATCATGAGGCATTTCATAATAAAAACAAAATTTTTCATAACTTGAAGATGTGACTACATCATTTAACATAGACAATCATGAACATATCACCAAGGTCCATCCCCAAGGTGTCATTTGAAAATTACCAAGGTTATTCACCAAGGTATCGTGAAAATTGTAATCTCTAGTGGTTACATCATTACCCAATGCATTGGAGCGCTATCAGGGAGCACCCTTAAATTTGCATTTATTATCATGTTAGCCACATATATCATTATCAAACATTTCATAAATAACCCATATAGCATAAAATAAATGGGTTTCATTTTATAATCATAACGTTTTAAAAACTGCTTTAAAGACATGATCTTTACGGCACTTTAAACCCACGGAAGGGAAAGTGGGTCTCATGTATGTAAATCCCAGAATTTAAAATAGAACATTTTGATATATATGTGAATACCCTTGTAGAAATAAGAGCTTTGATAATTCACTTTATAACATAAAATAATTTTGAGAAAAGAGGGAGAGGCATTTTGAGACGAAAATTCTGCAGCATAACGGCTATGTTTTGGGGTTTTAGAAAACATTGAAAAGAGAGGGGACATGGGTCACCCACTCATAAATGATCCATAAAACAGTAGGGGACGTAATAAGAAAGATATATGGACATGGTAATGAAATTTGAAGGACATACCATTTGAAATGAAAAACATGGAAGGAATACAAAAATTAGATTTCTCTTATGAAAATTCGGCAGCCTAACGGCGTCACTTAAACTTCAATAAAAAAGAATTGACAAGATCAAATAGGGTCCCTCATCATATGATCATAAGAGATCAGTATGATAGATATAGAGATCATACCCCAACATAATAAAAAGGAACTTGAAATACTTGACATGAAAATCGAACTTGAAAAATGAGAAGGGTGAAAGAATCCCTTAAAAATTCGGCAGCCTAACGACGTCACTTAAACTTTCATAAAATGAAATGATGAGAGTAAGAGGGGATCTCTCATCATATAAACATGAAAGGGAAGTAAGAGGAATATAAAAGAACATCCTCTCACATAAAAACATGGAGCATAAAAGGAATGACATAAAAGAGATTTCATGAAAAGAAAGAGAGGGGTCGGATCCCTTACCTTAAAACGTGACTCTTGAAACTCAAAGGATTGGACCTTGAGGGCTTGGGGTAACCTTGGGAGGACTCTTTGGGAGGTAAGAAGACCAGAACTTCGTTGGGGGAGAGTTGGGAGTGAAAACTAAAGGAGGAAAGGGTGGGTATTTATAGGGAAAGTGAGGGGACAAAGCATTAATGGCCAAGGGACACCTCACATGTACTTTTCTCAAACCCATGTGCTCTCCCTTGGCATTTATCATGGAGTTAGGCCACATGGGGCCCCCAAAACAATAATTCATCACCCTTGGCCGGCCAACCCTCAAAAGATCTCATGACATCATCATGACACCGTTATGATGTCATTAAACATACTGAAACCCTAAAACTGTATTTTTACTATTCACTGAAAATTCAACTTTCTCAGAAAAATCCCAAAATTTCACATTAACCAAATATCAATGCTCTGATTTCAAAAATGAAATCCATTTTATAAAAATAATTTTCTAAATATTTTTAATTTAATTTTTAAATAAAAACACTATTCATCGAAAATTCATTTTTTTCAGAAAAATCCCCAAAAATTACCTTAACATAATATCGATGCTCTGAGTTCAAAAATAAAGTCATTTTTATAAAAATAATTTTCTAATTATTTTTAATTAAATTTTTAATTAAAAACACTATTCATTCGAAAAAACTAATACTTAAATAATAATTTATGAAACCGTTATTTAACCATTTTATTGAATCACATTACTTAATCAAGGTGCCTAGATTATTTTAAAACTTTCTTTAAGTGAGATTACTAATCCATTTGGTCACCTTACTAATCCTAAGCGTAAAATCACTATTCATAATTTACTATTCATCAAAAATTAAGTTGATCTTATTAGACTCCAAATTTTGTACTGAACATAATTGTAGAAGACCATTTTTTGAAAATCATTACACATTTTTAATTATTTAAGGTTTACATAAACATTTTTAAAATATCCTTTTTCTAAAATTCATCAAAAATATGCATACTATATTTATCCGGTCATTTCAAAATTCATAAACTTCATCATAAGAATAAATCCCAATTTTTATTTAAAACAAGGATTACACAAGTTAGTTACGGTCTCGTTACATAGCCCCTTATAATACCAGCATAGGACCTAAGAGTAAGGTGTGCTAGGCTGATAGAAGCTTGGGGCGGCTCAGTCAACATTGCCCGAGTAGTAATTTCTATCAGTTTGAACTTCTCACGAAGGAGATTCCGTTCCAGCTTCACATGATGAAGTTCGGCTTGGATTTGATCCAGAGCAAAGCCCAATGGTGCTACCTCCTTCCCAAGCTCTGTTAGATGGGCTTCGATCGGTCCAAGACTACTAGGTGATGCCATCGAATCTTCTTTCTATAATAATTAACCAAGATTACTTATATTTAGAGACAATAATCAAAACATTTTGTTCACAGCGGTCATATTGACCGATGGTTATATAATAGTCAAAACCCACTGATCTCATTTTAATTATAATCATGTTTATCAAATAAAACATTTTTGTTGAGTATAAAAATAAAATAAAATAACACATGAAATTAGTAAACAAGATTTATTCAAAATTTCGGGTCGTTACAATCTTCCCCCCTTAAGAAATTGCGTCCTCGCAATTTAAAAAAAAATTGGGTTTTGAAATTTCATTGAAAGTCCCACATCGGAAAAAGAGTCTGTGACACCATTACTTTAAAAGAAAGAAAAGGAAGTATAAAGGCCACCCGAGTTTACTCATACAAGGATTCCATGTAGGAAACATGGACATGGAGGAGAAAACAAAGGGTCACATCCTAAAGGAGAGTGATAGAAAACATGATTAGGAGGATGTTAACCACCAGAAAATCCTAAAATTATGATGTGTGCAAGCGGTCTTTGATTACCTAGTAGGAAACGTAAACCAACAACTTTTTTGTTTTACGTTCCTTTTCATAACTTTGAGGAATTCATTTACAACATAGAACAAAAACATAAGGAAATATATCTACCTTCATGTAGAGTTTCATCCTTTAATAAGTTTCTACCCAAAACTAATCTTTTCTCTAAACTATGAGCATTCAAAACTACTTGGTCTCATCAAAACACAAGAATCATCTTCTAGAGAATCACATAATCCACAAAAGATCAACTATCTATTTCTTCTATCTTTAAACATTATCCCAAAAACAGAAAGAGTAAGGTAAAAAAAACTCTTCAAAAAGAAATAATCCCATAGGAATGGAAACTACTTTTAAATCTTCAAGTTCCATGGTACTACCCAAAGTTCATCATAGTCCATTCCGTAAATAATGGTCCTTAAGATTCCTCAAAATAAACCAAACTAATATTGAAACCCAAATACAAGAAAGATTTGATAACATAGTCTTCCAAAATAAACTTCATTGTTCATCTCCAAACAACATCAACCACTCCTAACATCTTATAACAAAAGTATCTAACCTAAATATATTTTATCCGAGATAGGTTAATCATTCCCGTAAGTAACCTAAATTACTATAAGTCCACCTTAAATTCATCGATTCTTCAAAATATAAGTCAACCTTACTCCTCAATGAAAATACCGTTGTAATCTATTTACCTCGATCATATAGGGTCCCCAAAATAGTGAACGTCTTCCAAAATAAAAATCATATTTTAATCCCCTAATCATCTCTGTCATCTTAATACGGCAATCGTAGCATTTCCTATCACATTGGTTGTTGAGACATGTTCTTTCATTTCCCGCCATTAACTAAGAAAAGAAACTATAATTAGGGGCTTAAATACTTAGCCAATAATCAAGAAAAGAAACTTAAAGCATATAAGGATAACTTGTAGTTGAAAAGTATACCCTAACTTGTGATCCCCTAGGTTCCCATCTAGGTTATCCATGATCATATATTCTTATGTGAACCTTTATTTTATTTTATCTTTGATCCTTTAACAATGGTTCATACTAAGCTTATGAATTTACCAAAGCATATCCCCCGGGAGTGTCGTAACCAAGAGTGCAGCAAGTCCCGTTGTCGTGTACCAGTTCCCGTTCGAGTCTAGCTCAAAGCGGTGTTTTCGGGTTTTACCCCTATGTACATCTGTGCCAGATCCACCTCTACCTGCTCGTATCCAGACAGGGATGTATTTGCTTGGAAACCCCTTACTCAATACTCACCAAAATACCAGGAAGATTTCCTATATTTAAACTTTTCTATAGGGTTCTTCCTAAAGTTTTTATATCCTAATTTCCACAAATAACTAAACCATCCTTTGATACGAACTATAGCATCCCGCCTTTTTATAACATAAACTTTCATTACATTACACAAAACTAAGGATCTTTAAGGTCTAGTGTCTTGGAAACCAGGAACATAATACATGAAAACAACATAAAACATTCTTCTTAAACACTTGAAAGGCGTCTCCTTAAGTTCATTCTAGGTTCATTACTGCATCTCATAACCTGGGGACATACATCAAAAGAAAGGGTGAGCAGAAGGCCCAGTAAGGGAAACAAGAGGAACATTTTACATGTAAACTTGATATACTTCAATAAGGACATGAAAAGAACTTTAAGGCATGAGAAAGAAATCATGAGGCATTTCATAATAAAAACAACATTTTTCATAACTTGAAGATGTGGCTACATCATTTAACATAGACAATCATGAACATATCACCAAGGTCCATCCCCAAGGTGTCATTTGAAAATTACCAAGGTTATTCACCAAGGTATCGTGAAAATTGTAATCTCTAGTGGTTACATCATTACCCAATGCATTGGAGCGCTATCAGGGCGCACCCTTAAATTTGCCTTTATTATCATGTGAGCCACATATATCATCATCAAACATTTCATAAATAACCCATATAGCATAAAATAAATGGGTTTCATTTTATAATCATAACGTTTTAAAAACTGCTTTAAAGACATGATCTTTACGGCACTTTAAACCCACGGAAGGGAAAGTGGGTCTCATGTATGTAAATCCCAGAATTTAAAATAGAACATTTTGATATATATGTGAATACCCTTGTAGAAATAAGAGCTTTGAGTATTCACTTTATAACATAAAATAATTTTGAGAAAATAGGGAGAGGCATTTTGAGACGAAAATTCTGCAGCATAACGGCTATGTTTTGGGGTTTTAGAAAACATTGAAAAGAGAGGGGACATGGGTCACCCACTCATAAATGATCCATAAAACAGTAGGGGACAGAATAAGAAGGATATATGGACATGGTAATGAAATTTTAAGGACATACCATTTGAAATGAAAAACATGGAAGGAAGACAAAAATTAGATTTCTCTTATGAAAATTCGGCAGCCTAACGGCGTCACTTAAACTTCAATAAAAAAGAATTGACAAGATAAAATAGGGTACCTCATCATATGATCATAAGAGATCAGTATGATAGATATAGAGATCATACCCCAACATAATAAAAAGGAACTTGAAAGACTTGACATGAAAATCGAACTTGAAAAATGAGAAGGGTGAAAGAATCCCTTAAAAATTCGGCAGCCTAACGGCGTCACTTAAACTTTCATAAAATGAAATTATGAGAGTAAGAGGGGATCTCTCATCATATAAACATGAAAGGGCAGTAAGAGTAATATAAAAAAACATCCTCTCACATAAAAACATGGAGCATAAAAGGAATGACATAAAAGAGATTTCATGAAAAGAAAGAGAGGGGTCGGATCCCTTACCTTAAAACGTGACTCTTGAAACTCAAAGGATTGGACCTTGAGGGCTTGAGGGCACCTTGGGAGGACTCTTTGGGAGGTAAGAAGACCAGAACTTCGTTGGGGGAGAGTTGGGAGTGAAAACTAAAGGAGGAAAGGGTGGGTATTTATAGGGAAAGTGAGGGGACAAAGCATTAATGGCCAAGGGACACCTCACATGTGCTTTTCTCAAACCCATGTGCTCTCCCTTGGCATTTATCATGGAGTTAGGCCACATGGGGCCCCCAAAACAATAATTCATCACCCTTGGCCGGCCAACCCTCAAAAGATCTCATGACATCATCATGACACCGTTATGATGTCATTAAACATACTGAAACCCTAAAACTGTATTTTTACTATTCACTGAAAATTCAACTTTCTCAGAAAAATCTCAAAATTTCACATTAACCAAATATCAATGCTCTGATTTCAAAAATGAAATCCATTTTATAAAAATAATTTTCTAAATATTTTTAATTTAATTTTTAAATAAAAACACTATTCATCGAAAATTCATTTTTTTCAGAAAAATCCCCAAAAATTACCTTAACATAATATCGATGCTCTGAGTTCAAAAATAAAGTCATTTTTATAAAAATAATTTTCTAATTATTTTTAATTAAATTTTTAATTAAAAAACACTATTCATCCGAAAAAACTAATACTTAAATAATAATTTATGAAACCGTTATTTAACCATTTTATTGAATCACATTACTTAATCAAGGTGCCTAGATTATTTTAAAACTTTCTTTAAGTGAGATTACTAATCCATTTGGTCACCTTACTAATCCTAAGCGTAAAATCACTATTCATAATTTACTATTCATCAAAAATTAAGTTGATCTTATTAGACTCCAAATTTTGTACTGAACATAATTGTAGAAGACCATTTTTTGAAAATCATTACACATTTTTAATTATTTAAGGTTTACATAAACATTTTTAAAATATCCTTTTTCTAAAATTCATCAAAAATATGAATACTATATTTATCCGGTCATTTCAAAATTCATAAACTTCATCATAAGAAGAAATCCCAATTTTTATTTAAAACAAGGATTACACAAGTTAGTTACGGTCTCGTTACATAGCCCCTTATAATACCAGCATAGGACCTAAGAGTAAGGTGTGCTAGGGTGATAGAAGCTTGGGGCGGCTCAGTCAACATTGCCCGAGTAGTAATTTCTATCAGTTTGAACTTCTCACGAAGGCGATTCTGTTCCAGCTTCACATGATGAAGTTCGGCTTGGATTTGATCCAGAGCAAAGCCCAATGGTGCTACCTCCTTCCCAAGCTCTGTTAGATGGGCTTCGATCGGTCCAAGACTACTAGGTGAGGCCATCGAATCTTCTTTCTATAATAATTAACCAAGATTACTTATATTTAGAGACAATAATCAAAACATTTTGTTCACAGCGGTCATATTGACCGATGGTTATATAATAGTCAAAACCCACTGATCTCATTTTAATTATAATCATGTTTATCAAATAAAACATTTTTGTTGAGTATAAAAATAAAATAAAATAACACATGAAATTAGTAAACAAGATTTATTCAAAATTTCGGGTCGTTACAAATTTATCCATTGCTCAGCTACTATAGGATTTGTACTCCCATTGAAGGTTGGTGGTTGTTGCCTCATGAAACGGTCTAGCATTGATCCTCCACGTTGCGGATCAGGGTGCTCCATACGAGTAAGGTTATTATTCATAACCTGCGTGAGTTGTCCCAGTACGGTGAGAAGCTGATCAGCACCAGTTGTATCACTAGCTCCACCATAATTATCTTGAGCAGGAGGGCAATCCCTACACAGAGTGTGTGCATTGATACGGTTTCCATTCCTTCCACTAGGCGCCATTTCTAAACAATGGCATAGACTAGATTAGTTTATGAAATAAAATACATAATTCCATATTTGTAAAATACTTTACATAAATTGAACTATTTATGGATATAATCCATAATCATAAAAATAAATGTTTCCTTTGAGGAAGTATATACTCATAACCCTTCATAGTGGTTTGTAAAGAAAATGAGAATTATCCTAAGCATATCCCCTGGGAGTGTCGTAACCAAGAGTGCAGCAAGGCCCGTTGTCGTGCACCAGTTCCCGTTCGAGTCTAGCTCCAAGCGGTGTTTTCGGGTTTTACCCCTAGGTACATCTGTGCCAGAGCCGCCTCTACCTGCTCGTATCCAGACAGGGATGTATTGCTCGGAAAACTCATAACATCTCTATAATACCAAAATTCTAGGAAGTTCTTCTATACTAATCCTCAAAGTCTATCTTTGGGCTATGTGCTCTAATCAGAGTTTATCTATATCTAGCTTTCAAGGTTAGTACTAAACTGCCTCTGATACCAACTGTAACGCCCCGACCCCAGCTACCCAGAGTCGGTGCATTACTTCGTAACATTGGCATGATCACAAAAGATCAAGTCTCGAAATACCGATTAGTTTAGTAGCCTTGGAAACACTAGATACATTCGTAAATGTTACATTACATCATAAAGTGAAAAACTACAATAACAAAGTCTATATAGTCCACACTCATATCCTATTCTCACAATCCCTGCAGGTCATTCATAAAATACTTCTTCACATCCTGGAAAATATTAAATCATTGAAAGGGGTGAGCTCAGATGCTCAGTAAGGATAACAATATTGCGGAAGCTTTCATAAATAAACATATAAATTTAAGGCAATGTATAACTAAAACAAAAGCCTTTTAAACTTGAACATAAACATAATATGGCAAAAGTAAAATGAGATAATGCCATTTACTTCTTCACATGGATATTCTACTGGTCGAATAATCACTTGAAATATCATTAACCACTTTCATAATGATGGAATGCATAATGCCAGACATTCTGAAACATTTTTTCAAGGCCTCGGCCAAGACGTATAAAATGATTAAGGCCTCGTCCAAAACCATAAATCAAATTGGGAAAGGGCCTCGGCCAATTCCACGTCTAGTTGTCTCATGAGACCTACCGATGCAATTTTTTTAGAAGATACTTACGTTTAAAATTGCTCAAATATACTCCAGTGTTTTTCTGAAAACATTATGCAAGATTCTGAAGACAAAATAACTAATTCTGTGACTGCTCGACTAATTACAGGCCATGATGGGTCCACGCCCAATCCCTTCCTGTCTACCACACTCGAGAGTCGGGTTTGCTGAAAACATTTTTAAGCTTGCGTTAAGTACGTATACATTTGCACTGGATTTTCATATATTGGAGAGAAATATCTCTTTTTTGAAATCATTTAAAAATCACATAATTATCAAATAAAACCTTTTGAATAAATGTAAAAGTCAATGGGGTTTATACACCGTATAAAATAAAGTTGTGTATAAAACGAAATATGCCTCAATGAATAGGAGATTGAGATGAAGTCCTTACAAAGATCATTTTTAAAATAAAATAGATCTATTATGTGTATTCACTATAAGTACACATAATGAAAGTAAAAATAAAAGATAGGACATAATAATATCATGACATAATTTGAAAGTAGGAGATTAACCCAAAGAATGGAAATTGGGTTAAGAAATTCCCTTACCTTGCGTCTTGTCCTGACTCGACCGTTCTTTAACCTCCTCAAAATCGGGTAACTCTTTTTGATTTGAGCCAAAGGCTTACTTGGGAAGAGTTCTGCCCAAAGTGAGGCTTCTAGGAGTAAGAGGGGGAAGTTGGGAGATTATTTGGGCAGAGTTTTGCCGAGCCAAATGGCTTGAAAGTGTAAATGAGGTGGGAGAGGTGGGGGCCTTTTATAAGTGGAGAGGAGGGGCTCTTTTGGAAAGATTGAAATGTTACATTATTATACAATGCTTTTCGGATTCTAAAGGTCCCACACTTATATAATTCGTGGCTAAGGTGATAAGGGTTCGAAATCTACCCATCCAATAGTCTTTGGACAAGTGTAAGCCTTGGATTTTACATTATCTTTTCATTTTATTAAAATTGTTAAATAATGAGGTCATCGCTGCATCATAATGATGTTATAAATAATTTAATTTATTTAATGTCTAAAAATTATAAAAAAAAACTATGATGTAGGAAATATTTTTATCTTTCTAATGAATATTTATAGTCAAAATGTGGACTTGTTTAACCCCACTTAAAAACTGTTTTAGTAAAACAACTCATGTTTGTGTCAATTTAATTTTAACATTAAATAAATATATATTAATGTCATTTTCCAAATAAAGTGGCTCCATGGGGTCCCCAAGTTGACCCATGGGTTGTCTTGGTCGGCCATGGCTCATCCAATAGGAGTAGGACAAGTTTCATGCTCATCTCATATTATAAAAACATTATTTGTACCTTAAACTACACTAATTACCTCTAATCGCGATTAAGAACTTAAAAGTTACTATTCACCAAAAATTTATTTTAATCTCATTGAACCACATTTTACTTCTTAATGACAACCATGTATGTCGGATTTTTGAAAATAAAATCACAGAAGTGGTAATATTTCATTTAAACGAAAAATCAGTTTTTAACAACCACTTAGTGGTTTCACTATTCATCAAAAATTGAAGTTTTTCAGAATAAGGCCAAAATTTCACCCTAAGCTATAATTGATATTCCGAATTCAAAAATGATGTATATTTTACAAAATTCCAAACATATAAGTTGCATTAATTAATTGTATAATTAATTCCCGCTGTTACAACAAATAGCGTGTTTTTAAGAAACAATTTATATCAAAAGATTGGCAATTGTTTATGTCCAATTTCAATGTTAAATTAATTCAAATGACCACCATTGGATAAAATGGTAAAAATATATTCTAATTATACTTTAAACCCACTAAATAGTATAACTTATCACTATAAATTATTTTGATTAAAAAAGATGTTTTTAAGTATTTTTCACTATTCATAAAAAATAGAAGTTCTCAGAAAAATTCCAAAAATTCAACATAGGCTAATTTCGATATTCCGAATCCAAAAATGAAGTCCATTTTGATAAATAAAATTTATAAAATTTCAAAAAGTAGGTATTACTATTCACAACGGCTAGTTTAATTCCTTGTGGTGTGTGTTAGAGCTCGAGGTTGCGTACAACACACGCTATTGCATTATTTGAAGTGAAACGTACCGTGGAAGCTTGGGGTGTTACACTAGACTTTATTCCTTTCGAATTAATTTAGTTCATCTTGCATTTCTTTAATCCAATCATTATCACCTAAAGCCTCATCAGTGATTTTTGGTTCTAATTGGGAAAGAAACTCTTGATGTTCTACTTCATTCCTTAAGGAACTTCGATTCCTAATGGGTTGATTTACAACACCAATGATACTATCACTGGGATGATTCTTAATAATCAACTAATTTGGGTTTTGTAAAAAATGTACATCAACATAGGGTAGAAAATATTCTAGGGTAAATGCCTCATAAGCATCTTCCTAGACATTTTCTTTATCAGAATGATCTTCTAACAATGGTTGATAATCAGTTTTTGAAAACACATTTAAAGATGGTTGTTGGGGTTGTTTAAAAAAAGAATCAGTATCATCAAATTTAACATGTATTATCTCTTCAACAGTACAAGTGTTTTTATAGAAAACTCTATAAGCCTTAGAATTTTTGGAGTATCCAAACAAAATTCTTTCATTAGATTTTGGTTAGAATTTGAATATATTATCTTTAGTATTCACAATGAATACTTTTTAACCAAAAACCTTGAAGTAGGAATGTCTAGGTTTTCTACAATTCCATAACTCATATGGAGTTTTATTAAGAAAAGGTCTAATCAAGACTCGATTTATAGTATAACAAGCAGTACTTACCGCTTCATCTGAAAAATGATTGGCTATAGAATATTCACTCAACATGGTTCTTATTATCTCTTGAAGAATAATATTTCTTCTTTCAATAACACTATTCTATTTAGGAGTTATTGGTGTTGAGAAATTGTGATTAATTCCTTTTCTACTACAAAAACTTTTAAAATCATAATTTTTATATTGTCCACCATGATCACTATGAATAGTTTTCAATGGAAGGTTTTTCTCATTTTTAACATGGGCTCTAAAACTGTAAAAATACGAGAAGGTTTCAGACATCTTTTCTAGAAAATAGACCCACATAAATCTAGTGTAATCATCAACTAAAACAAATACATAATACTTCCCTCCAATGCTTCCAATTTTTGTTGGACCAAATAGATCCATATGCACTAACTGTAATTCATCAGTAGTTGAGACTTCACTGATTTATTTAAAACATGATTTATGTTGATTTCCATATTGAAAAGGGTCACAAACTTTTGATAAATCAAATCTAAGCTCCGGTGGATCCTTAAATAATATTTTCATAGAATGTTGGAATAAGTTCTTAAGGTTATAGTGACCTAACCTTCTATGACACAACCAAGAATGGTCTTCCATTGCACTAAGGAATGGTATATCATGGCTCCTATAGACTTCTAAGTTTATTGTGTATACATTCTCTTGCCTATGGACAGAAAGAATAAACTCTTCCTTGGAATTGTGTATTAAGAACTTGTCATTCCTAAAATTTACAAGGTAACCTTCATCACATAATTGGGTTATGCTAATAAGGTTTTTCTTAAGACCCTTAACAAATAAAAAATTTGAAATAAAAGTTTTTTCAAGAAGAACGATGATACCTATACAAATAATTTCTCCCTGAGCATTATCTCCGAAAGTTACTTTTCCTCTTTTCATCCTGATAGTCTTTTAAAAATAGTTTCTGTAACTAATCATATGCCAGGAATATCCACTATCCATGTACCAAGTATTGTTGTGGGTAGTATCTCTATTTTCTTGGAAACATAAGAGTTAGACTTTTAGAACCCAAAATTTCATGGATCCAAAAATTTCAAAAAGAAAAATCTTAGGCACCCACATTTTCTTAGAAAAATATGCTTTATGAAATCCTAAAGACTGGATTTTTTTTAAGGAACAATTATTTGCCCAGTGTCCACCACACTAAAACTTGGTACAAAATAGAGCACTTTTAGGAACAAATTAATTGTTTCTAAAAATCAGTTTCGAACTAGTATAACTAAAACCAGGACTAATCCGTAAGGGTCGGATTTGAGAGTACATTTTATCAAAATTTTCCTTGCCATAGGTAAAGTTTTGACAAACACTTCCTCAAGGAAAAAATTTTTGATTTCAGTTTGAAAACCAAGTTCTTGTCTTCTAAAAAATTTGATTTTGAACTAGAGTTAAGTTCGAAAACATTTTTCTTAGAAATTACATTTTCTAGATCTTTAGAAAGTTTATTCTTCTCAGAATTTACTTCCTCAAGATATTTTGAAATACTTTCAAAATCAACAATTTTCTTATCAGGATATTTAGAAATATCTGATATTTTCTTAGTAAGAATGGTATTCCTAGAATATTCTTTATCATGCTTTTTCATGAGTTTTGAATTTTCAATTTCATGGAGTTTGGAAAACCTAGAAACTTTTTCATAAAAAGGTAAAGTATTATCTTCATCAGAAGAAGATTCTTCATTAGAAGATTCATAATATTAATCATTACTATAATTTTCATTTAAAGAAACATTCGTCATTGATTCAGCATTGTGTATCTTAGCCATCAATCAATGATTTTAAATAGGTAATATGGCTATTAAACAAAGATTCTTTTGTCCAGAAGATTCGTAATATGAAGATTCAACGGAAGAGTCACCACCACTGGCACTCTAGGTTTCATTATCTTTAAAGAATTTCTTAGCTCTAGATTTGTAGTACTTATTTCTATTTCTCTCAGAATTATTTTCCTTTCCTTCCTTTCCTTTGATAATGGGACAATCAGGCCTTATATGTCCAACTATCTTACATTCATAACATGTTACTTATGAATAATTCTAGTCTTTCCTATCCTTCCTCTTGTATATGGATTGAAATTTCTTTTCTCCAACAATCTTGTTTATCCTTTAAGCAAGATTTGCTAAATCATTTTTTGAAATCTCACTTCCACTAGATTCGGATTTGATAATAAACATCTTAGATTTGGATCAGTAACTCTCTCAAGAGTCTTTTATTTCATGTGATTTGAAGTTGTAGTAAAAGAAACACTGCCATTCCCATTTTTCTTTTTAACATTATCAGCATCTATCTTCATTCTAGTATCATGTCGAATAAGAGTTCCAAAAAGATCATCAAGAGAAATCTGAGTAACCTTTATGTTCTTATCAATAGTATTCCTCTTGGATTCCCACTCATTGAGAATATTTTCTATGATATTATCGACAAGAACTTCATCATTTAATCCTTTCTCAGCCATAGATTGTAAACTATTCAAAATAGTCATGAATCATTGTTGCACCTTACATATGGGTTCTCCGTAAGGAAATCAGAAACCATGATATTCAGCTCTGAGCATGGATCTTCTTGTTTTGATAAATTTGAAAGTTTCAAAGTTAGTGACTTCAAGTTTCTTCCAAATAAAATTTTATTCTTTACAAGATGAAATTTGGATATATATATATATATATATATATATATATATATATATATTTGTATTCATAGAACAAAGAAAGGTATTGTGTACCTTATAATTCATTTGATACTCATGATTTTCTGGATTTGTGAAGGTATTGACATCCTTTTCAGGGATTTTATATCCTTCAGTAAGCATAACAAAATTATCAACTCCAGTATTGACAATAAATGTCTTCATGCAATCTCTCCAATATTTGTAATCATTCCCATCAAAAATAGGTGGTCATGTCGGATTGAGATTGTCTATGGAACCAACATTGACTCCTGTCATCTTAAAGAAAAATCATTCCACAAAAACTTTTTAATAGAAAATGTTTGTAAACAAGGAAAATATTCCTTAGCAAGGAAAATAAAACTAGAGTGTTTCTAAGAAAAATATGAATCTGAAAAATATAAAGAAGAAGAATTTTCTTCTGAATCTAATCATTAGATTAATTCAGATTAAACCAATGCTCTGATACCAATTGTTGAGATGGTATGTGAGTATGATATACTCTATAATACCAAATGTAGGATCAGAATATTAGAGATACTGAATAATGTATCTAGTGATTCTCAATATACAGAAGGGGGTGAATTGTATACTTTAAAAAATTTCCTTTATAACTTTTAAAGTTGGTTATGTTTAACAAGATTAAACAAAGTAATTCACAAAACCTCTAATTCTACACACTTTCTTGATTCAAGAAATATGATTCCGAGAAAGTGAATCCGAAAAGATGGTTCCGGAAAATGAAACATAATGAATGTTTACAAAGATAATGATTCTACCTTAAAGCGTATAGAATCAAACTAAATCAGAGTATACAAGTATAATGAAGTATAAGATACTTATACATTCCTCAACAAACAAAATACACCGGAAAAAATGTAACAAGACAAGTAACAAGTAGTAAATCTTTTAACACAAAGGTAAGGGTATCCAGCAACCTTGGATAAAGGTCCCTTGATTTATACTTTCAAGAAATTCTGTCTTACCCACACCAGGGTAAGCCCTCGATATGAAGATCGGAGTCTGTCTTTCTATCCCTACATGCCATCAACTTCAATGTAGTCAAAACCACTATATTACTTAGTAAGGAAGCCCTCAACATCAAGGTAATTGGCACCCCTGTATTCCTATCCCCGGAAACCCTCAATTGTACAAAGCTACAACCGGAGTCGCAGAAAGAAAATCTGAACAAGAAGTTCATTACGCACAAAGCAATGAGAGTCTCTCTATATAAATTACTTCAACATCATTTAATCTCTAGAGTCTTAGAACAATGTTTATCTCTTTAAAATGAGCTCCCATTTATAGGTACATCACCAACGGTTGGCTCCCTCCTCCAACGGTCATATATTTCCTTGAATTAATTAGGGACCTGTACATATGTCACCCAAACAACGGTTATTTAGTAACTGAATGCATGACATCATTTTATAACAAAAACAAGTGTAAGAAAAAATATGATTACATAACCAAAATTAAATTATTCGGAGTGTAAGGAAATAAAAGTTCAGAGTCTAATCAAAATTCATTCGGTGTCTATAATACAAGGATATTCATATTCTGTTTTCTAAGGAATTCGGAACCTGAACTCTATTTAATTCTGGAGTCTGAATTTCAAGGAAATTCAGAATCTGGATTCACAAGAATTCAGAACCTGAACTTAAAAAGTTAGGAGTCAGAGTTCATGAGAATTCAGAGTCTGAACTATCAATGTTCGGAGACTGAATTCAATATAATTTGGTGTCAAAACATAAAATGTTCAGAGTCAGTGTTCATGAGAATTCAGAGTCTGAACTCTCAATGTTTGGAGTCCAAATTCATTAGAATTCAGAGTCAGAACTTACAAAGTTCGGAGTCAGAGTTCATGAGAATTTGGAGTCAAAACTTAGAAGTGTTCGGTGTCTGAATTCAGAGAACTCGGAGTCAGAATTCATATTCTAAAAACAGAATTCTATTTATCTAAGTATTATATGATTCCAAGGTTTTTAGATATGAAACCGAATTTTAAATATAGACAAGATAATGAATAATGAAAAAAATGGTAAGGATAATTTTCCTTGGGGAAGGAAAATTTTCCTTATATAAGTAAAACACAGGTTAGAATGAGATTTTCCTTAAGATAAGGAGTTTGTGATTTTCAAAACAAGAAGGAAAGGTAATGTCAAAAGGGGACCTTATTGACTAAAAAATCTTCCCAAAACATGAAGGAATGGAAAAGTCATAAGGAAAACCATATTAACTCAACAATTTTAATATCTTATTTATCTTCTAACAATCATGTGAATTGTAAAATTATAATGTGCCTTTTGTGTACATTTTTATTACCACCTCTTGAAATTGATGTAAATCATTTATTACATCCACTTCACCTGGATTATAATTATGATTGATTTTAATAATATAAAATATATTTATGATATAATTATGTTTCTATAATGGTGAATATATATTTACATTTGTTTCATTCCTTCTATAAAGATCTTGAAACATCACTCATGCATATATACAAATTATCTTATGAACGATGTTATGTAATTCTATTGTCCACGGCTATTTATATTAATGAAAATAAAAACATATAAAATGATTAAAAATATTATATATTATTATTTTTCTTATATTTATGATTGAACCATGATCAAAGCTAAAAGAAAATAATTGAAGAATTGAAACATACACGAACAATGATTCAACTAATACATGAAATGTTGATGATAAGGAATGATTGTTAATGAGTGGGTGGTATGATGTTTTAAATAAACAATGTTTCTTATAATTATTATGAATATATTCATCTTTTATAATTAAAATAAAATTAAAATTATTATACCAAAATTTATATCTCATTATAATGATGTCATATTTGATGTAAGGGTTTTTTCGTCTCACTTTTCATTCTATGAGACATATTCAATATTAAATAGCTGTTTATTTCAGTTTATGTAAATAATTTCCAATATATATTTTATATCATGAACCACATTATATAAATTTTATTTAATTTTACATTTTTTTACTTTTTCTTTTAGTTTTATGATTCAAATGTTCTAAAAGGTGTTTGTCTTTTATGTTACAATCTCATTTTTATCAGTATTTATTATGCTAAATTTTTGTATGAATAAATTATATTACAGATAGATCAAAAAAATCATTCAAATCCCTTTTTATTAAAAAATTTAATTGTTCTTATTTCATTTTATTTTATCTATATACTCAAATTTTAGGAAGAATTGTTTTGTGGAAATAGATTTTATTTCTCTCCACATTTATGAATCATTTTCTCTTACATAGATAATTTCATTAAAAAAAATTCAAGAAATTATTTCAAATTTCATATTAATTTAATAATTTCATTTTTACTCATTTTTTGAATTTCTAAAAAATGGTTTAAAAAGAATCATAAAATCATTTTTCAAAGAAGGTATTTGTTTACATAGGTGCGAAGAAAATTTTATCACTAATGTATACCTCTAGAATAGATTTTACTACCATCATGAATACTCTTTTCATTGAATATAACCTTACAATATTCCATATTTTCTTTTTAAATAATAGTTTCTCTTAATGTTTAGGATGTTTTTATATTTTAAATATATTATTTCAAAATGAAAAGGGAATTTTTCTCATGAAATATTTTCTTGATGTTTCAATTTTATTTTTTTATATGACAAAATACATCATATATTTTTTTCTATTCACTAGGTATATGATCCAATGATACATTCAATATTATTTTTGTGTTTTATTATTGATAATGAATATAAAATATTTATTAAATACATCATTTTATAGATTAAGATATGATTAATTGAAAAATGTTTTGATGATATTAGGGAATAAACATGAATTTATTATGATTTTTTGATAGGTGGTTCTCCTATAGAAATAAAATTAATTTGTTAATGTTTATTTTTTTATCAGATAAATGGTTATATTAGGGGTCATCAGAATCCGGAAATTGAGTACATTATGTGTTATCCCATTACCAAAAATGGTATTTGGTCGGTTATCTCAATACAAACATGTTATGAATATATTAGTTAATAGCCTTGGAAAATGATTTATATTCTTATTATTTTGTAACATTCTGTGAAAGGCACTATGAAATGTTGTTATATTAATGTATAAACTTATTTATCATGATATTTTATTCATTCATGAATCATGACTTATGATTCTATAAATTCTTTAGACAATATAATGATATATGAATTGTTATGAATAATTTTAAAATTCATAGCTGATATTGTCATATATTCATACTCATGTTACTCTTATATTTGATCATTGACTGATATAAAAATTGTTTACCCTTATCGAGAATCTGATCCCACACATTCTTTTATTTCAGTTCCATTGGTTATTTGAGAAAATTATTGGGATGTGTCTGAATATGGAAGGTATTGTGTATGAAAAATGTAATGGGGGTTATGACGATCATTCGTGAAATTATAGGATAATGCATTTAGTGATTAATGATAGAAATCCATTATAGTAATTAGGCATTTATTTTTAGGAAATATATATAATGTTAATCTAAAATGACACAACATATATATATATATATTTCTCAAGTCACCTCATGAATGTTTTTTTGATCTATAATCTATAAGAAGTGCATTTATAATAGAGCACAGGTCCCCCATTACCAATTTAGAGATTTTTTTATTACTCCCTCCCCCTAGAGAAACACAACTAGTGTACATGTCAATCATAAGTCATGTTGGTACCTCCCAATTATAGATCTTATTAAGGGTGCTTCCCCTCCACCTGAATTTGGTACTCTCTCAACTAGGCATTCACACATTGATGAGGCACGGGTATCCCAACTAATTAGGTGTGCTTGATTTTGGAATTTGGCTATTGGTATTTTTTATTAGGGGATATGTAGGTATAGGCTCTTATATCAGTGGATCCTCATTTATTTCTGGATTATATAGGTGGTTTTTATGGTATTATTTTATGTCATAACTCATTTAGATTCATATTATATCAGTGTGTAGGACACACACATCCTATGTACTAGAGTATTCATAAATCCATTAACTAAAAGTGATATATTCTATGATGATATTTCTTTTTTAACATGAATTTTAGTAGTGGTCTAACAATTGTAATGGAAGAGAATTTTTGACTTCCATTGGAATAGTGACATATTGGAACACTGTGAGTTGTATCTCAGATGATGTTCATAAATTTTTATTAATATATGATTCTTGGTCTATTCACTAATATAAAAATCATTGTTTTTTCATGTGGTATGACTATTACAGGTTTTAACTTTGAATACTAATACTTTTCAATCTCCATCAAAATTATAAGAATTTGTTATATCAATATTATCATACATTTTTTTCATTCCAATTACACCTTAGTACCAATAGATTTCGAGCTATCTTGTTCTTCTGGGTTCTGAATATTTTTTAATCTTAGTCATCTCTCTCCAATATTGTGTAGAAAATAATTTTCTTGTTATTCATTTTTTATTTTAGAGATATAGAATGATAGTTCTATACTCACCCTTACAGAAGCCATTCTCCCACCAATATTTTGTCTATAAAAATGATTCATATGTTCACAGTAGGGTCCTAAAAACATTTAAAAGTGAATTTCACTACTTCCATAATGTATAAAAAGGAATGAAAAAAAATTGGAAGATTGATTTAGAGAAAATTGTGGAAGAAGCCAAATTTGGAAAATGAAAAAAACCCATCTGCGTATTGAGTCCTGGAAATGGTACATAGAAGGTCTATGTCAAAAACCAATAGTTTTTGGAAACCCATGAGGTGATGACCCATGGAGAATTGGAAAGTGAATTGATCAGTATGTGGAATGAATATAATGGTGTCACCCACCACAAACGGTGTTGTCGACAGAATCATGGTAGATATTTTCACCCATGTGTATCGTCTCCATGAACCGTATCTTTTTTGAAATGGAGGCGGATAATTCCACCCTTGTAAACCACTTAGTTATAGAAAAAGTGGTGAAGAAACTCTCCCCAATATTCCATCCATGTGAAATCAACATTCTTTGGGTGACATAAAACAAGTAGTGCCCCTCGAACAAGAAAATACATTCATGGGATTGAGGAAATGATTTACCCTGCCATGAACTGCAACATTGTGGACCTCTTTTACTTGATTCATCCACTGGTTTGGTGATATCCCTATGTGATTACATAAAATTTTTTGTGATATCCCTAGATCTAGATTCCCCAAAACTCTATAAAAGGACCCCAAGGTGACTTGAGAATAATACAAGACATCATAAGATTAGAAAAACTTGTGAGATGAATTTCTGAAGAGAACGATCAATGAGGCATGATCCTCTTCCGATGAATTACCACATGTATAAACCTGCCAAATAAACAAAAAATATTGAAACATAATATTAATGAGTATACAATGATCCTAATTGGAGTGTTTTGAACCATATCGTGATAGTGGATGAACATCCCATGAACTGAAGGATCAATTCCCCTTCTTCAAAGTGGCACCTCACATAGTACCTTGCTATGCGGATGGAACACGGCATGACAAGGCATCCTACTACATGGCATCAACCTGCTATCGTGTAACAAAACATGACATGAACCACCTACAGTTCCACATACCCTCATGGTATGTAGATGATCCATCCTCCCGCGTATAAACAAACTATTTAGAGAGTACCCTATCCCACATAAAGAAACGGTATATGGAATGGGTTACCCACGGATGTTCCAATATCTAGCTTTTATCATCTCTTTCCATTTATGTCACCTCATATATAGCCCCTCCATGAATATATCTAATGGAATTAGGCCAAATCCTCGTTCGTGACCCGGCCCGCGGCGCAACCCAACCCGAGCCACTAAACCCTTATGATAAAATCACTTGACACATCAGCGCTACCTTTGGACTTTTTCATATCCATGGTAAGAGGAGTAATGAGGTTAATCCCCACAATGGTGTGGACCACTGAAATATCCTCATGTTTACATTCACATGGTACGTTGGGGTCTAACCTTGTGATACAGATGTGGACCTCCCTATTCTAGGGACCAATTATAATTATTATTTTTTCATTCAATTAGGGACAATGAAAAGTCAAAGGGATCTCGTCTTCTTTCCTTTTAGAGATGAGCGATGCTTCTCCCCATTCCCAGAACTCATTATAAGGCACCTCTCCTAGGGTAAGTCCCAAACCTTTCCAGGAGAGGTGGCATTATTCCTCCTTTTAAGAACAACCCGAGATAGGTTTGGTTTGATTGTTGGATGTGGATATCCTAGATATCCACATGGAACAAGAAAATGGAACGTTTTAATACCCCTTATCTCTCTCCACTTTGGATCTAGTACCATCTATTAGCAGACTATGTGGGACATGCAATTTTCAGATCCATTTCCTCCTCTTTTTTATTACACTGAGCATGAATCATGCAATCATATAGGTTGTTAGAGATCATGACCTCATCATAAACCCAAAGCACATAACTCTTAATAGGAATAAGACCAAATCAAATGAACTACTATAACTCTAATTCATTCCCTAAATAGGATTCATGTTACCCTTGTATAGGGCTCGAGATCAAGGGACATTCTCCATAGAATTTAGCCCCAATAAAATTCCCCCAAACATGCTAGGACATCCTCTTCAGAAGTAATCTATGACTTATTTTTCTTAATAGTAAAAATCCCACATATAATTCCTAATCATGACCCCACAAATTGGATGCCTCAAGGTTGTAATACCCAACTCAAACTGAACTACAAGGGATTTTATTACTAAGAAAATGAGATACATAGGAAGCATCCCTGAGGTCCAAAACCAACACCCAAAATTACCCTAGTTTTCACTAGGACATATCCTTAGTAGGTTCATATTAACCCATGAGGTCGTATGTCTTATAGACATCTCGGGCCACCTTATTGTATTCCCCTCATAGAATCTTGACCGACCTCCTTTCACTTATATGTCCTTGCCTCGGGACGTTAAACTACATGGATGGTTCCTCATCACATGACCTTAAAAGGTGATGCGTCTAGTTAACCAGCACTGAGCTATATGGGATATGATTTCCTCATGAGGATACATAAAAATACAATCTTATGGGTTCAATACAAACATCAAAAAAACATCTATTCTCCGTGTATGATGGTAAACTCTAGGGGCCCTAATCACATAGACTAATGCAGCATTGTATTAGTAATTAAAAATTCATGTATATAGATGATTGATTTTAAAACCAAGGGTAATCCATGGACACGTTATTGGGAATGAAAAATGGATTCACGAACATATGTACATTCATTAAATATATAAGAGATTCCCAGAGTAGGAAATAATTCCACCTAATAGGGTGTGATGAGTCTGACCTCCAATTCACTTGAACAGTGGAGTCCTTATGTGTCATTGGCCAAATTAAAATCATTGATCACCTATCTTCGGAAGAAAATGTCCATGAATCTTGTATAAATAGGATGTTGGGTGTTTTTAGCCCTATGAATAAAACTATTGGAGACCAACTGAGGATGTCGTAACTGAAATGGGTTGATTTCACAAAACACTTAACCCCTTAAAATCACACACAAGAACCATTAAACTATGTAACATACTTTGAAACATAAAATAGGACACACTACTTAGTAATGGTGTGACCATCTCACCAACCAAAAAGGGTATGACGTGAATCGGGTAAGAAGAAAATGGTACGCCCGAAATGAAACTCTCTATAACTATAGGTAATTAGTTGTTATCCATTTAACCATTCTATTCACCCACACACATGTACCTCAGAAGAAAACAAAAATGGTGAACCTGACCTGAATGCTTATCCAAGGTGGTGGGTTAGCTCACCTCAATACCCTTTTACATTCAAAATGAAAAGGGTCAAGCACGATCATCAATTATAAATGTGATCATGGGATGATACTTTAATGGGTTTTTTTGTCTATATATATCATATCTATTGTAGTCATTACGCAGATATACCTTTAATCCAATGGAATCACAACAATTTTCTCAAACACAAGCGTTAGAAACTATACAAGAGGTTGGGTCCCAAATGAAGAACATGATTATGTCGCCAACTCAGCATCTTCAATGCTATCTTTCAAATGCACTAAACAAAGAGTACAACCAAAATAGTACTATCCCCATGGTGGAGGCTTCAAAAAAAGCCATGAAATTAGTGAAAGCTATCCATCCACCTCTTCAGTTGCAACCAACAATATAACATAGGATGGCTCCACTGGCCATCTCAAATAGTTTCCAGGGCCTGACCCTGAAATACGAAAATGAGAACTTCCCTTACATAAGGGAGGAAAATGAAGTTGACACCAGTGAATTCATTCCAAATACACAAGAACCCCTCTCGATGGATCTTAGTGGAAGATGATTCCTACAATAGTGTACAACCCAATATCCTTGCTCTGAAGAGGATCTCATGTCGAGGGTACCTGATGAAGTCCAACAGACATCGTCCCATTGGGTTGCCCGTTGAAGGAAGAAAACAAATATTATGGGGAATTTCATTACCCTGGATCCTAAGGAGGAGATCCATCAAACATGCATGGTGTCATAAAATGGGTATACATATAACTCAGCCACCTCTTATGAGTCTCACCATAGATATACGGTGGCATAATACGAGCTAGTGTAAATTCTCACCAATGGATTTGTTCCCACCGTGTAGATAGGTCGACAAATTCTTGTTGGATGAAAATCCCTAATGATTCTCAAGAATCATTGCATCCAAATAGTGCATCCACCATATACAAGAAGGCACAAATCACTACTAATGCACACCATGCCTACAATCCAAATAGGGTGGCAAACTATGGGTTTTCATAAAACACTGCCATTGGATATGAAGCCCACTAGTAAAATACTGGGGCATTCAACATGCAGATGAAAATTACTACCTACCAATATCAATCCAACTAGACAAATATGATTGAAAAAAAATATAAGCAGATTCAAATATCTATAGATGCACATCAATCCCGTAAAACAAACACAACTAAAAACAAGTAGATAAAAAATTCATACTACAATATATAAATCCCACCAGTAAGATATAGTGGTATGTAGAGAAATTAGTCTGTGTATCTTGGTTATAATTTGGGGAAAGATTAATTTCTCTACCCCATCACAAGGGAACTGAATATACCCATTAGCAACACATGGAGGACTAGAGAAGGTGAAAACTCTTTATATAACATCAGGATAGGAATTCATACTTGTTCCATCCAAAGACGTATCTCCACACATCCAAGAAATTATGGAGTATCAAACATTGATTATAGACCATATCCTCCAAACCATTCAAGACATTATTGTGTCTGTAGATAAAGTAAGGATTCAGGCCCATGATCACATCTCCTTGGGTGGGGTGATCCATCCAAAAATTAATATGGTTTCTCAGGAGAAGACTTGAGTCCCTAATCCAGTCAAAGAGGTTCAATGGCTATATTCCATTATAATATGAAAATCGAATGAGGAACAAACACCCATTCAAATTGGTGGACAACAGTCCCACATGGTGGCCACTCCTGGGGTGGCATATATCCATGCCAGAACTCAATATGGTCATCTGCATATCCTGATGGCATCACAGGAACCGACAAAATGGGGACCCATATATGATATATGTTACCAATAGCAGGTGGCCCTAGTTTCCCACAACAGAGAACCCCATAATGAAGGGATCCAAAGGTAGCTGGAAAATGAAGAGCACATTCATGATTATGCTCTTCTAGAAGACGGATTTATTAATTCCATAAAATATCTATCAATAGAGGCTTAAGATCATGTACATTCATTAACAAATTATGAATGTGGTTGTAGCAGTTATGATGGTCCTCCATACAATATTGTGACCAGTAGCTCTGAAGGTCCTCCTCAGAGCACCGGCGTGGGAATACTCAGTTTTCCAAAAATGATTTGTTGTGAGAAACTATATCCTGATGGATGTTAGGTTATCCCTACCCACGACCGGAAGATTAAATATCAAGAAGGTCCTCCCCTTACTTTCATTCTCCCTAATGGTTTTCCCAGGGGTATATGCTACAGATATTATTCTACCAATAGTCAAACATCAAGATATGATGGGATTCCTTTCCATAAAGGCATCCACAGTGAATGTCCTCCTCATAGTGGCATCTAGAAAAAAGAAGGCCCTCTCTTCATTTTAGTACATCCTAATGTTCCTCCATAGAATGTAAACTGTATATTTTCTCCTTAAATCTATACATCAATCCATAATCATAGCTCTCTCCATGAACGAAGTCATTACAAAGGTCCTCCCTGCAATGAAAACAATCAATAAGAAGGTCCTCCCCTTGCCGCGATCCACCATGATGATCCTTTATAGGGTACAAGTTGTGGAAAATATCCCAATGGTCGAATGTTAAGCTACAATGGTAGTCCTCACCACCACATCCTTATTTTTGAAGGTCCTCCCTATACCCCAATCCCCTACAGCAAGAAGGTCCTCCAACATCCAGTCTAAATATGAGAAATCCTTCATATTTTGAGGTTCTTGTAAGGATAGTGTTAGATATGCTAGAAACTCTATAAATTACAAGTGACATCCTTTCCCTTACAGAAGATGTTTTGTGTCCATGATCCTCATCTGAGCATGCCCTGCACCATCCATACATTAATGAAGTCTCTTATATCCCTATAACTCAAGAAGAAATCATCACAAAATATCCAAGTTGGGAAAAAATTAAAGGAGTACCTAGAATAAGAAATAAATGATATATTTCTTTGGAAAATATAGAATGTCATGGACGACATACCAGTTATGTTCTATCCCATAACCACTTATCAGTTGATCATTCCAAAAGAGTTATCAAAATAATGTATGTACAACAGTTTCCTTAATGTCTAGAAACTCCAAACCATTTGAAAAATGAAATTTATACCCTATGATGGGTATGAAAACCATGTTAGTGTATTGGGGTAGCTTCATTGGAAAATTGACATGGAACACATTCTATACACATGATATCTGTGATCAAAGATGCAAAATAAAAACCTTGAATTAACTTAGCTCCACGCACTGCACTAATTACATTGCCACATTGGTTACACCCCATCTGGTGTTCACACTTAAAGGTAGAGTGAACATGGATCCCTAAACTTCACAAAAAATCACATCCAGTAGAACCCAAAGAAAAGTATATCCTACAATTTCATAATCCCATGATGGCAACCAAATGAAGTACTTATTCTGTAAATGTGGCCCTCCCAACAAGAACCATCCTTTAGTAAGTCTGAAAAGAATCATTCCTAAAGATATAATGCAATCGAGAAGCTCCTGAATAAGGCCAATAATAACATTTAGGAAGAATACTTCCTAAGGGAACATGACCAAAGATCATATATAATTTCCTAAGAATCAAATAATTGACGTGTAGATCTATCACTATATCTGGCTTACACCCACATCGGAATGCATGTGATCACGACAGCTATGATAGGAGCAACAACCACCGCAATATGGGAGCAACCCTATATTGTTGGGATGGGTGAATTTTTAAAAAAATGTGCCCCTGTAATAACAGAAAATCTAGGCCGAGATATATCAATGGGAGAACACAAGAAACCCCATCCTGTAGGGCTATGAGTATTTTTACCTCAACCAACTGCCTAGTGAAAATCATCCTTTTCCCTCCTGTGGAGGACAGCAAATACAGAGGTTACACATTCTTTCTCATCTCACGAATTTATCTCATAGGGTGGCAGTGTCCTTCCAGGTCCTTTTAAGGATCATTTGAGTCATACATCACCATGAAACTCGAAGAGGGTCCCAAAATGGAAGGAGAATATCAATCATGGGACACAAGATTCCCTCCTTCCATTCAGTACCTAGAATGCTAGCCCCAATGCGGTATGCATCGATAAATGTCATAGAAGAAAATCTCTCACACCGTACTAATTATAAAACAAATGAGGAGTATGAAAGATAATATTGTTCCCTTTAAGAGGTATTCCACATCGAGAATGAAGGTGTGTCTACCAAATGTTTGATCAAAATATAGATGTAAATGTATATGATTTTTCATAATACAATAGGGGGTGAATTTTAAGTTTAAAAACGTCATAATTATGCTATTAAGAAGAATCTTAGTTTATGGGATCTTAAACTAATACAATTCAAAAACAATAAAAATGATCTAGATAATCCTAGATCCAATTAATATGATATGATATGATACCATAAGTAATAAAAAACAATTGTATTTGAACTAAATACAATGATCCAAGTATAAAAAATGTAAATGATTCTACCATACATCATATTGAATATTTTAATACAATATGTAATGAATGTATTATAATTGAAAAAATTACAATTGAATATAATTTGAATAGAAATAAGAAATAAAATGATTTCATTTCGATTAAAAATGGAGCGGAAAATAAAATGTATTACAATTATTTTATCCCAAGGAGTTCGTTATTATTTTCCCTACGATAAAAGTTTTGTCATATCAACACCAGAGTGAACCCTTGATATGATGATCGACACCTCTATCTTTTTATCAGTATAATACCTCGATTAAAAAGTTAATCGGCTCCTCTATCTTTAATATACATGAAATCTTTCGATACAATGATCGGTAGCATCATCTTCCTATCCCTAGAAGCCCTAGATCATTGTCACAAAGATCGGTCCCTCAAAAAATACATATCAAATATTGAAATACATGAACTTGGAAAAATTCATTAACATCTTGTATCTTCAAGGACATTCACATGAAGTAAGATATATGTCTCACAGTCTCTCTCCAAAACTTGGAAGATGAAAAATTATATTCTATGGTTCGAAAAACCTCTTATTTATAGGCCTCAGGTTCCAACGGACACATTTTCTCCAACGGTCGTATTTCTCAAGAATATTTGGAGAGACTTGGACACCTAGAATTATAAATGATATAAAAACAAAATACATGACATCATTTTAATTTGTATATATGTAACTCAACAACATCATTTTAGTTAGAAAGAAATAATTACATAAGTATGAAATAATGAGTATGATTAAATATAACGAAAAACATTTGGAGTAAGGTATGAGTATAATTCATTCAATAAGAATGATACATTACTTGGTTATGATGAAATCATTATTACAATGAAGATCGTGGTTACGATACATAACATGGTTACAATGGTTAACATGGATAAGATACATATTGTGATTATGATTCATATCATGGTTATGATACATAACATGGTTATGATTCATGGTTACATTACATAATATGAATACGATGTATAAACTAGTTACGGTGAATGGTTATGATGCATCATATAATTACTAAGTATAACCTAGTTACGATGAATGGTTACGATGCATAATATGAATATGATACATAACCTGGTTACAATGGATGGTTAAGAAGCATAATATGATTATGAAGTATAACCTGGAAACAATGGGAAAAAATATATGTGATTGTCATTGTAAAAAAACAGTATATGATTACAATAAGAAAAAAATATATAAGATTATGATAAATGTGATTAAAATTAGAATATAACATATATGGAAAACAATATATGTGATTATGATGTAAAACAACATATGTGATTACGTTGGAAAACAACGTATGTGATTGTGATGGAAAACAACATCATATTATTATGATTTAAAACAACTGGAAATTTGTGATTTTTAAAAAAAATGATAAATGGGAAAGTCAAAAAAATGTACACTCATCAATATCCCCCTTTTTGGAAAGCACAAAACAAACAATAAAGTCTTATCTCCCCCTATGATTAGTAACTCTTCAGAAAGTAATAGTGAATACGACTAAATCCATCCTAAGATAAAAATATCACTAAGGATTGTATTATCTTTAATTATACATGTGATTTCTTCCCCTTAATAAGGCTTTCACCATTTTTTCCTTTTTAATGATTGAAATTTCTTCATTTACAAATTATTCCCCCTTTATGATTTTCAAAACGAATAAGGGAAAACATTCAATTGCTGCCAAAATTTTGGGAGGAGAAGAAGAAAAAAATAATCATGTGGACTACCTCGCGAAGCCACTTCGTGTGTCACCCTAGCACCACGACCGCTGCAGAACAATGAGGCGGGATGCTCCGCAAACACCTTCGACGTTCACAGGCGGGATGCTCCACAAACACCGTTGATGTTAAGGAGCCCGTCGTGGAGCAAGGAGACGAGATGATTTTTAAATACCTTTGACATTAGTGATCCCTCCACGGAGCAAGGAGGCATGATGCTCTATAGACGCCTTTGACATTTGTGAGACCACCATGGAGCAAGGAGGCGGGATGCTTTGTGGACGCCTTTGACGTTTTCGAGTCCTCTGCAGAGAAACGAGGCCTATCTTCGCACCGAGTGAGATCTTCTTTGCAGCGCCTCATGGCTATAAATACCAGCCTCCCCCCAGGCCCAAAAGAGGGAAAATCTGAACTTTCGACTTCCTAGCTCCCGAATCATGAAGCACCCTCTGCTCTGGGAACCATCATCTCAGCAAGGTACTATTTCTCTACGAAGTGCCTCCCCTTTGCCTTTATTTAACCCCCTATTCCGAGAGGGATGCCTTTCATAAAGCCTAAGGGCCTTCATGAAGGAAGGGAATCCACAAGGGGACTCGGGTCACCACGGAGCATTTATGCTTTGCGAAACACCCTTCAGGTACACGTGATTCCCATGTTAAGGCAGTGTCACTGTACTTCACGAAGTACATTGCTTCACCACACCTTTCTTCATGAGGCAGTGTTCTGTGGATTCCTTTCCACTTCGTGAAGCACTTCCTATAGACATCTATTCCCAATGCTTAGGCTATGCCCCCCCCCCCACCTCGCGAATCACACCTCTTCGCAAGTACCCTCCGCTGCGTGGAGCACCAGAGATTCACAGGGCCCCTACTTAAGAACCCATCTCCTTTGCAATTCATTTTCCTTTCCAACCCTCCAGGTTTGCAAAAAGTAACTTCAAAGTCCCTTAGACAATATTTCCCATTGTGTTGCTTTCCTTATGCTTATTTGCATTAGGCGCTCTAATGGTTGTTGCTTCTTCACATAGCCACACTAACATAGACACCCAATGGGTTCATCTCACGACACCCCCTAGCCATGGTGTTTCTGGTTCCTTCCCTTCACCAAGGTGTAGAAGGTACAGGTTATGTAAGTCCTAGGGGTGCGGAGAGAACCCAACTCATCCGAGCTATAGGACATTAAACATCCAAGAACCCTCGTCCTCAGCACAAGACATTAAACTGTAACCTCCCCCATGCATCCTACACTAGGTCCCCCACCTCGGACATTCTCCACGTCCGCTCATCCCCACGGGAGTGTGAACATTCCTTACAAGGAATGAAATCCTCCTAATCGGTGGATCGTCTGTCCACAGGGAAAGAGAAACCATCTAGGTGCAAGCCCCTAGATTTTCTTGCAGGAGGTAGTACCCCTAATCATCCATTATTCTTCCATGCCAAAGACTTAGAGGAGATATGGGGACAATGATCTTACTATCCCTTCCCTCTCCCTCTAGACTTTTTCATCATCGGGCCTCCATCCAGGAGTAAGTCCCAATCTTTCTCTCCCTTGGCTGTTAACTATGCATAAGCCCTCGTTTCTTATTTGGGATGCGAACCATGTGTAAGCCCTATTCCACTTCCCACAAATTCACCTTTCAGGACGTGATCGTCGGGTCTTTGCTGCCTCTTGTTTCTCACACCGAGCGTGACTCACATGGGCTTAGAGTAAGCACCGACCATGCCACTTTGGGCAGCCTATATTGTAAGCCCCACCTCTATAACCTGAACTATGAGGACCTTGATCCATGCCAAGGCAAATTATGTAGGAAGCCTCCCTGAGGTTCAATCCCAACACCCGGTCGTTCCAACCCCCTTCACGTCAGATCAACAAACATCATTCCAAAATACGAGGACATTGATCCTTTCCATGGAAAGGTACGTAGGAAGCCTCCCTGAGGTTCAAGCCCAATACCCCATCACTCTAACCCCCTTCACGTCGGTTTACCAATCACTTTGTGTAGCCTATAGTGTAAGCCCCACACCCACCACCAAACTACGTGGACTTTGATCCTTGCCAAGTCATGGTATGTTGGAAGCCTCCCTGAGGATCAAGCCCAACATCTATTAGTCTTGAACATATTCACGTTGGTGTACTAATCCCAATCCTGAACTACGAGGACTTTGATCCATTCCAAGGTATGGTACGTAGGAAGCCTCCATGAGGTTCAATCCCAGCATCCACATGGACCCCAGGTCCTTATTCATGTCGATTCCCATCATCGGGAACTACGCGGGCCTTGATCCCTGTATCCTAGAAAGGATATGTAGGAAACCTCCCCGAGGTTCATCCCCCTTCAATGGTAAGTCATTGTCATCTACATTCAGCGGTAATCTGTTTTTGTCCCCATTCAACGGTAATAGGTTGTCTCCCCATTCAGTGGTAAGCCATTGTGAACCCCAACCAGCGGTAAGATGTTGTGAATATTAACTACTCAAACATTGAGTCCCTTCCACAGGGATATGTAGGAAGTCTCTTTGAGTCACTAGACCAACATAGTTGTTGCCCTTGAGATGGTCTTATTTAATTCCCCCTCCACTTCATTCATCCACCCATTTTTTATCCTGATTCTTACCCGGGCCGTCACATTCTGGTGAGATCATGAGAATTCACCTCTTCGTTTCTCCTAGAAGTAACTAGGTAACTAACCACACGTTAGCCCCAACATTAGTGTATCCTCAAGGGGTTACACCTATCTGATCCACTCTAGTTAGTTTTATGATCATCCTTCTCTATCTCCGCTAGATGTTAAACTCACGTCATACCCTATGTTAAGCATAGGATGCTGAGGAAAACCTCAGATACATGCCTATGGCATATAATTACTCACATTCAATGTGGGATTCCTTGGGCTTTTGTGCCCTTGAGAATTCCTATAATAAGAGGCAGAAACCCAGACGCGACAATGACCCAGTTCCCAGACATGCCAGGGATTCCCAACATGACTAATCCCCTGACTTAAGGTTAATGCCCTTACAAGACCCCTTGGAATGTCCCGACAGAAGCAGTGTAATTAACCGGTGTCCATGAGGATATCGATCTGGGAAGAGTTTCACGAAAAATTTTATAAGTATATAAGGGAGACACGAACTGGGTAATGAGCTTCGAGGAGTAATCCAGGAATAAAGGACAGACATCCCATCATCTCGTTTCGATCATGGAGCAGACATCCCTGAATAAGAAATGGATGCTGCCAGCCTTTGGAAAGATGGAATGCGGGGAAACAAAACTGCACCTTTCATCCTCCCACAAACGGATGCGCGTGCCCCAGAGAAAGAATCAGAAACATAAATGGTGAACCCGACGTGAAATTATTCTCCTCATTATGGAGATTAGTAGTGCTCGAGGCATCAATGGATTTACATGAAACCAGATCGAGTTATCTGGTGCTGGGTCTCGACAAGAAAATATCAAGCATGGCGTGAAACTAACAAAAAGTTAGGGCAGTAGAACGTTGGGCATCCCATTATGCGATGTTGTTAGTATTGATCCCTCTTACCGGCCATGGAAAATGGGATGACACTTGGGAATTGGTCACCGATTCTTTTTTCATTCAGCACTAATAAGTTAATATCCCTACTTTCAGGAACCAAGTAGTTGTATACGAGACTCAATCCCTACCTACCCACTAACACAGGGGCTAGGGAAATACCAATGCGGCAATCCCGAGCGGTTCTTCCTATCTCATGACTGTCTATATGGCCACGACCACTAGGCACTGACGCCCCCTATCTCAATTAGAAGTTATCCAACGAAGGGTAATTAATGACCTTGTATGTAGAAATGAGGAGGATGAGATCATCACTATGATGGATATGGCCTGCTTGGATTTAGAGGCATCTGCACCTCTCCATCAACGCTGCCCTCAAGGGCCACGCAGGGAGCCACTACTCCCCACCCTGACAAGAAATCATTTCGGGAGTCTGTCCTCGGAACGCTTCGATGATTCCCTACCCTACGCGGATGAGGTAGATGAGGTTCGTGCCAGCCTGGTCAGAGTCCCATTCAAAGAGATCCCAGTGAGGACTCCCACCCGGCCGCATCAACACAGCCGCCTGGTCTTGCTAGATGAAGAGCATGTAATCCATGTACCTGTGCCACAGGCTTCGGTTCGTCCGACCCGAAGCCAGCGTCAGGTGCAAGCTGAGGACGCCCGCCAAGGGGATTCAACGTCGGCGGCTATTGTGTCCCGATACACCACTAACGCATATCATCAATTCCCTGCATACACTGAGCAGGGGTACATATACGGCTGTCCAAGATCGAGGCCCCAAGCACCTCACGGGTAGGCTGGATTGACCCTCTTAGTCGCCGGCACAAGCAGTGGCCACCGCGAGCTAACCCGCAGCAATGCCACCCTGTATGGAGGTCCTCCTCATACCACTAACATGGAGAACATGGGCCTTCCCCACTTCGAGGCTCATCATGGAGGTCTTCCCTATGCCAAATTCAACCTAGATGGGAGTTCCACCATTGATGACAACGCTCATCATGGGAGTCTATCCAGTGCTCATTACACTGTGTATGGAGTCATTTCTCCGGCCCCGACCGCTGGTGTAGGGACATTTCCCATCCAACCTCTCGTCAATGTGGGGATCCTCCCCACATCCTTTTAATATCCAGTAAAGGTCCTCCTCACCTCGGGAACCAAAGGGGAGAAGGTCAGCCTCTCTCCACCCACACCCAGCGTGGAGGTCCTAACTGTGTCCACCTAGACCGGTATAAGGACCCTCCTCATTCTGAGGTCTCCAAGGAAGGAAAAAATAGAGGTCATCCCCATGTTCTTACCAATTTCAATGGAGGTCTTTCTCGCTCCAGCACTACCCATGGAGGTCCTCCCCATGTCCCTTTTGACATTTTTCCCAGTGCCCTGTGCACTATGGCCTACTCAGTAGGAAATCCTCTCTGCCCCAACACCAATGTGGCTAAATTTCCTCATTGTGATGGAAACCTACCATGTCTTGAATAACCATCCCGGGACAGGAGGGAGGGTCATCACCACCATAAGAAAAAATCTATGAAATTCTGGACAGAGATTAAACTGGTCCGCTTCTTATACTCTAAAGAGGAGTACGACTCAGCATGGGAACCCTCTCCTCGGTCCTCCGAATCAAGGGTTGGGGCAGAAAAAAGGAGCATCAACCTAATACTCCTGGAATGTTAGGTAAATCATATTTCTGCCTCTCTCTATAGGTATATCCAGGAGGATGACAATCTGGTGACCCCACAGGTTACAGTCATGCAATCACCACCGTCGTCACCAGAAGCGCTCTCTACCTTGATAAGAGATCACTCAGAACTATTCTAGGGACCAATGGAAGGAGAGCAGCATCACATCCTATCACCTGTATCCATATCCCATGATCCATGAACTACGTCTTTCATCCCATCTTACCATGACATAGCGGCCAGGTTGCTGCACTCTTCGGAAGGCAGCCCGAGATTTGGCGGCCAGTCAGCTCGCTCACCGTACTCTCCACCATCCAGCTTGATGTCCTAGCGGTCTGCCTTAGTACCCCTACCAATTCCATAGCCACCCCTAGTTTACGAATGGTAAAATGAAGGGCCAGACCCTGAATCCGATCTGAGGATCTTATGGAACATCCTCGCAGCATACCAATTCCCATAGATGTTTTGGCCCGTTGTAGCACCAGACTTCTCTGTGCCAGAATCTCTCACCTCAGTAGAAGTTGAGTGTTTTCATGGGACCCTCTGGAAAACGGACTTCCCCCTTCGCCACCAAAGACTATCTTATCCTAGGATACAAGTGCATTTCATAGACATTGGTGAGCAATGCCATCTGGTCGATTTGGTCGCGCTCCATATGGCCCAACGCCCCGAGTCGCCTGGCCGTCGTAAGGTCCTCCAAGAGAAATGCGTTCAGATTTTCAAGAAACTCTACAAGATCATAAAGTATGCTTCCCACACTTGCAAATTTGTGGCTAGGGGGAGTATGCTTCCCTCCTCTTCAGTCCTATCCGACGTTAGCTGGACTCGCTGGGTGATATTGTGGACATGCCCCCAGGAAGAGTCACGGTCAGCATGACCGACCTAGTGGAATGAGAGGATGATCTAGAGATTACTTATGGGGACTTACCCCCCGAGGGTGTGCCACCACTATTATACCCATTGGGGATGGTTACTCTCTAGCGGAAGAACCTACTGGGTTTCCCTATGCCCACTGAGGCACTAGTTCTCAGCTGAATTCTGGTAAGGGTAAAAAGCACATCGAAGATGCCAAGCCCTCCGACCCATCCACCTTAGTGCAGACAATAGAGGAGGACCCTAAGAAGGCCACATTATGCCTATAACTTGCTGAGAATAATAGGTTGGTCAATTAACTCCTTGCTGAATGCACTACAAAGCAACGACCATACTATGACAATCCTATACTAGTATAGTAGGGGCATGAACAACTTCCCCTCGGCGTGCGGCCTCTTGGAGACCCTGATCATTATATTCCCATAGATAGGTCTGAGGCTTGGAATCATTGCAAGAGGGTGGGTTATGTCTCTTAAAACCCTCCTAAGTGGTGCAACAACCCTTGGGACCTAGCTCGGGCTCCCCCAGTTGCCCCACAGGTCGTTCCACCAATATCTCCACGAGCCGTTGGGCTTGTTTCCGTGTTGAAGATCCCAAAAATACACTAGAGATTATGGATTCCCATCAAGACAGGGACCCCCATCTAGAGGATCCGATGGAGCCACTCATTACCCGCCTAGAGGCTTTGGAGACATGACAGGTAGCAATACCACCTGATGGAAAGCCATATCCAGCATGGGTGAATGATATTCCAGTACTGCCAGGTTTTGGGAATCCCACCTTTTCCCCTTTAAATGGGATAGGAGACCCACCACACCATCTGTCTCACTTTAATTCATTGTGTGGGCCCATGTTAGGGACTCCAGCGTAGTAGGAGATTGCCAAGCTCCGATGTTTTGTTCAGACCTTGGAGGGACAGACATTCATCTGGTACAACCATCTCCCCGTCAGATCAGTAACCAGCTAGGACGACCTTCACAGGAACTTCATCTAACAGTTAAGCTCCAACACGCGGAAAACAAGTATCAAAGACCTTTTCAAGTGAAAAAAAATACCTTATGAGCGTGTCGCGAATTTCATCACCCGGTGGAAGGGGCTTACATATTCCCTTAACATGCCACTGACTCAAGAGAAATTACTGAAGATGTGCATAGGGAACATCAAGATAGAACTAGTTCCTTCGATTATAACCCAGATCTACCCTGGAGGGTTTTGAGACTTCTCTGATTAGGCCTAGCGCCTGGAAGAGGCCTTGAAACAAGACGACTAGGCACGCCCGTTGCCTCCTATCATTATTGCAAGGAGGGCCGCCAGACACGAGTCCTCCACAGTGTCCCAAATATAGGCCCCAAGGCAACTGGAATTGATCCCAGTGGAGCCACCTCTGCATCCTCACAGAGGCCCACCACCACAAGCACAACCGCCAGCCCAGCAACGACTACCTCAAAATCGGTAGGCACCTCGGCGTAATGCGTCGCCACCACCTAGGAGAGATAACTTGGCTCCACCTCCTCAGTAGGCTCCTCCAACCCCCCTTCAGGGACAAGCACTATGGACCCCCTTCCCGGATAGAAGAAATACTTCCTACTCGTTCAACGAGAACCAGGTCCCTAGCTACTTTCGGAGTGGCTTTGAATACGGGATTGTGCGTTTTCCTGAGTGTAGAAGGCTAGAAGAGTTGAACCACACTGACCGCCCCAACTATTGACCCTATCATCATATCCTAGGGTACAATCTCAAGAAATTATATGTGTTCAAGGACTGGCTACAAGACCAGGTTTACAACAACAATGTCCAGTTGGGCCCTACCCCCGCACAGGTAGAAAGCGTCTTTGCAAGACCCGAAAGTAGAAGTGGCAGTGAGGGAGAGTGGAAGCATGTTTCTAACCATGGGTCCCAAAATTATGATGACCAGATGGCCTAAAAAGCAGTATCCCATGCTCATGGTCTCATCCGAGCATGTTTGAATCAGCCGAATCTGTTAGAATCAACAACCGCTACTTCTGCATCATCATCTCAGACGACCTCTTCCCAAAAGAGCAATCATCAGTGGAGCAAGGGAAAGCAACATTCCCTCCCAATTCCATTATCATCTTTCACTCTCAGTGACTTAATGCCTCAATAGATGGGTATTACTTACATAATCTTCCTAGTAATCGATGATTCTTCGAGCAACAGTCCATGGTACGCTTCGGTTAACACTGTAGAGCTGGTAAACCCCTATATAATTTCCGACGACGGGGAGCTCCAAGCCGACCTCCCCAACGTCCCCAGCTATTTTCAGCGTCGGTGGAGCTGCGTTTATGTAGGTAGTAAATGTAAATCATTTGGAACCTCTTTCCAGGTCGTGCTTTCTACTAAAACAAGATAGTAGTCCTAGTACAGAGCTCAGCATGTGTTGCCTCCTCATCTGGTGTCATCAGGTCGGCCTCCACTGCCATTTGTGCTACTGGACCAAGCAGAGTCACCCAGACCTCACCATGATCAGCTACACTCCACTGCATACTGGTCCTAGTTAGTTGGCCCCAACACAGTTGTCCTTTTGCAGGTTTCGACTAGTGAGCAGTGGCACATTCCCACTATCAGTCAGTCGTCGATCCAGTCGGCATGGCCCGCCATACCTCCTGTCACGGAGCGACCATTTCCAAGCACAAGTTCACACCTGGCACGAAAGTTTGATGTCCTCAAATTTCTTTCTATAATTCTAGCAAGAATCCCTATTCTCGAGGCTCTTTTCATATCACTAGATATGCTTGAGGCCCTCACCGAGGCTTTAAGAAGCCCACTCCAGTTCAAGATAGAGGTTGCAGCTGTAGATGCCTTTCATATAGAGGCTATTGAGAATTCTGAATGATTTTCCATCATCTTGTTCTCTAGAGAAGATGATGGTTCTCCTATATAGGTGCACATTCGCCCATTGTATATCACCTGCCAGTTCAATAGCGTGGAGATTCTTCGCTGTCTTGTCGACACAGGCTTTGGGATCAACCTTATCCCAACACTGACGATGCGGAAGCTAGGATTATCTGAGGAAGATCTGATTCCTTCCTACATGAAAATACAAGGATATGATAGTAAGGAATAGACCCCGGTCGGCAAGATCCATTGGAAGACCTAGTTTGGCGGTTTAATTACTAGCACTGAGTTTGTGTTTGACTCCCAAGACTCCGCGTACAACGCATTGATGGGTAGGCCATGGATCCACCTGCACGCATCGGTCCCCTCGTCATAACACCAATGCCTCAATTACTCCTTTAATGGTTGAGTTGGGTACTCTAAGGTGACACATCTCCTTTCAACTTTTGTGAAGCCCGTTGTCTGGATGTTAAATATTACAAGAGCAAGGATAAACAAATTCAGGCAAGGTATGTCGAACCTGTCACCGTTGGGAATGAACCCTGGGTAGGTCTGGATGACGCCTACGTCATCCTGATCCATTGATTGGAGGCCACAACCCCTGACATGGGGCAATGTATTATTGTCTCTGGTACAAGGGAGGGGCATATTTTCATGTCTATGAAATATTGGAAAATCACCTCCTACTCCTACACAAATCAGGCTCAGGTGATCCCGGAGCCTCCTACCCCTGTAAGGTATTGGGATGTCTGCCTCATGGAAAAAACAGTGCTCCATACTTGCTTGTTCTACCGAGCTGGACTCAACCGGCTCAAGCTGACACGCCATTATGGCTTTGATATCATCAAGCAGGGCTCCTTGGGTTGAAGACCAAACGAGATCAGGTCGACAGCCTTCATTTCCATGGTTGCAGAAGCATAGGAATCACCTAATGTAGCATCCACCGCCGCCCAAGTGGGTTCCAGCATCCCACTAGGATCTGCCGACTTAGAGAAGTCTTCCCGGACTGGGCTTCCCTTCTCCATATGCGAAGAAGAGTACCGTGAAGATGCTACCCTTTCCTTTGAGGATGATGTCTCTTCCAGTGTTGATGAGTTAGTACAGGTGAACCTTGGAAACGAGGTAGACCAAAGACCCACATTGATCAGTGTTGTCATGCCCCTCTTGGAGAAACAATGGTATGTGGGATTCTTGAAACCACACAATGATGTGTTTTCCTAGATTTAAGACAAGATGCTAGCACTAGATCCTCAGGTAGCCGTCCATTGTCTCATTCTCCCAACAAATCATCACAGGTTCAAGTAGCATCCCAGGAAAATGCATCCTTCTCATGGTGTCATGGTTGTGGCTGAAGTTGACAAGCTTATCAGAGCCTACTTCATCAAGGAGGTCCAGTACCCCAAATGGCTAACCAACATTGTGCAGTTAAGAAAAAGAATGGGAAGATCAGAGTTCGCATTGACTTCAAGGATCTCAACCATCATTGTCCAAAGGATGACTTTCCCCTTCCTGTGACGGAACTCTTGATTGACGCCTCAGCGGGGTTCCAAGCTCTCTCCTTCATGTATGGTTACTGCGGATAAAACCAGATATGAATGGCCCCCAAGGATGATGATTCAACAGCTTTCCAGGCACTACAAGGTACGTTTTGTTACCAAGTCATGCCCTTAGGTTTAAAGAATGCAGGTGCCACCTATCAATGGGCCATGCATCGCATATTCCACCCAATCCTTAGGACATTGGTGGAATTCTATGTGGTTGGTCTGGTGGTCAAATATCACCAGTGTCATGACCACCTCAAAGACCTCGATAAATTGATTTGCTTCCTCCGTTCTCACCACCTAAAGATGAACCCATTGAAATGTGCCTTTGGGGTCACCTCTGGGATGTTCCTGGGCATTGTTGTTAGGTAAAGGGGCATCGAAATTTTCCTTGAGAATATCAAGGCCATCAGTCAGATGCCTCCCCCAGGCAATATTTGGGAGCTTCAAGGCTTCCAATGCCACTTATCCTACATACTATGATTCATTACAAATCTGACTAGAATGTGTAATCCCTTTTCTCAGAACATGAATAAAGGCTCCACCTATGAGTGGGACGGATATTGCTAGACCGTGTTTGAGGAAATCAAGCAGTATCGGCTCCAGCCTCCGGTTTTGATGTCACCTGTCTCCATAAATCCACTGATCCTGTACGTGACTACCCTGGAACAATCTATGGGTGCCCTTCTCATCCAAAAGAATAATGAGGGGACAAAAAAAGCCTCTACTACCTCAGTCGTATGATCATCGATGCAGAGACCAGATACTCCCCCATTGAAAAAGGCTTCCTTGCACTGGTATTTTCCATACAGAAATTACAGCACTACCTGTATCACCACGAGGTACAACTGGTGTCTCGGTTAGACCCGCTGATGTTCATTCTGAACCGTCCAATGTTGACCGGACGACTTGTACGGTGGGCAGTGATTCTTCAATAGTTTGATATCAGGTTTGTCCCTCAAAAATCTATTAAGGGGCAAGAATTGGAAGACTTCATGGCTGCCAATTCGGCTCCGGCAGACCTGTCTATGGACCCGAATTTTCCCGATGAGGCAATCCTCTCGGTAGATCAGGTCATCCCGTGTTGGAAAATGCTCTTCGATGGTGCCTCCTGAATCCCCACCAATAGGAGAATAAATGATCATAGGACAAATAGAGTAGTCATGGGTATCATCTTTATTACCCCGGCATAAGTCATTATTCCATACTCATTCCTATTGTCATAAGGTTGCACCAACAATGAGGCGGAGTATCAGGCCCTCATCACTGGCCATGAGCTGGCCCTCAAGATCAATGTACCCCATTTGCATGTGAAAGGGGACTCAGATCTAGTCATTAATAAGATCAATGGTGACTATATTGTGAGGAATCCAGAGCTTGTACCATTGTTGGGACATACTCAACATCTAATGGACCAGTTCCCTTTTTGGCCGGAGGTTACCCATGTCCCTCAGTCATAGAATGGTAGAGCAGACACTTTGGCCAGCTTAGCTTCATCACTTACAGAGCCTGAACAGGATGATCTGATTATCCCCATGGCACACCGAAGATTCATAGCTTCTATCACTCTAGATGACGATGACAACCAATGGGTAAGACATCTTACCATTAGTGCATCCACATCCGGACCCCCAGGTTCCCCAGATGAAGTGGTTGAATTAACTCTTGACTGGAGGGTACCCTTGGTTGAATACCTCCAACACAGTAATCTCCCGTGAGATTGGGCCAACTGCGAGCGAATCTGATGCCACACGCTGTAGTTTACCCTCCAGAGTGGTCCCAGTCTTGAGCAGACCCTCTATAAGTGTGGGTTCGATGATGTTCTCCTCCGTTGCATCCAAGGATTCTAGATTTATCAGGTCATGAAAAAGGTTCATCATGGTTCATGTGGGGCTCACCAGACTGGACCGAAGCTGTCCCATCAAATCTGGAGACTGGGGTACTTCTGGCCCTCCATGACCCATGATTGCATTGAGTTCTCCAAAAGATGTCATGCTTGCCAAATTCATGCCAATTTTATACATCAGCCGCCAGAACCTCTCCACTCCACCATGTACTCTTGTTCATTTGCGGTATAGGTACTCGATATCATGGGACCATATCCACCGGTGACGTCTCACTAGTGCAGGTTCATCCTGACCAATACATATTTCTTTTCCATGTGGGCAGAGGCAGTTCCGCTCAACGAGGTCAAGGCCCGTTATATCATTGACTTCGTGAGCTCAATATCATCCACCAGTTCGAAGACCCTCACACCGTCCTCACCGGTAATGGAGCCATCATCTGAGAAGCCAAGCTGAAGAAGTTGTACGCTAAGTACAACATCTGTTATAACCATAGCTCTCGCTCCCACATGCAGGAAAATGGGAAGATTGAGGTGTTCAATAAGACCTTATCTAAAATCTTGTAGAAAAAGGTTGTTAAGAACAAGAAGATTTGACTGGACAAGATCCCCAATTCCCTCTGGGATTATCGGGCGAAGACCTTCAATTCCACCCAGGTGACCCCATATTCCCTGGTATAAGGAACTAAGGTCGTCCTATCCATTGTGATTAAGTTTCCTTCATTGCGCATATCGGTCTATGACCAGCAGACACCAAATAAGGTGGAAGAAATCTACCTGGATGAATTGGAAGTAGTTTACGAAAATAGACTTTGGGCCCTGCACAACCTAGAAAGACATTAGAACAAAATGTCCAGAGCTTTCAACAACAAAGTGTGCCTCCCCTTCTTCTTGCAGGGTGACTTGGTACTAGCCCTTAGAACACCGATGATACCCAGCAGGAAACCACCCACGTTAGAGCCCAAATGGGAAGGACCTTTAATTGATCACAAGGTCTAACCCAATGGTGTGTAATCACTCGTGTCTATGGATAGTGAGCATATAACTCCTCCCACCAATGCCACGTTTCTCAAGAAATACTTCTCTTGAGCCACATCGGTCCCACAGGACCTTAAACTACTAGGTCCCACATGAACTTAAACTACCATTGTCTTGTTGGCAATACGTTAAACAACATTTCATTATTATAACTACGTACAGCTTGATTCCCATCCTCATGGGATATGTCAGAATGCTCAGACACCTTGTCTTGAGCCCAACCACAAACTCTCTGTTCCAACCATCCCTTTCGGTAATAGTCCTCTCGGAGGGTCATCATGTGGTGTAGCGCAGGCCTCCATGGCCTCGATCATACCATAATAGCAACGATTACACCATTTACTCCCTCATTATTCTATTCTCTCATGTCCTCACCACACGACACTAAACTGCATTACCATCAAGAACTATGTATTTCTTGATTCCCATCCTCATGGGATACATAGGAACGTCTGAACATTTGTCTTTCGGCCCAACCCCAAAACTCTATAATATAACATCTAGTCAATACATGTGGTGTGGCACAGGTTATTTCCATGATCCGAATAGACTTCATCATAATCTCTCCATGCATCCCATTCCCCAGAATCTTCAATCTCTTTCACCATCCCACTTGATGTTGAAATGTGCAGGCACACCTTCTTTGCTCATGCTCCTTACTTGGGACTCCATCATCCTTTATGTCTGAAATGACCCCCAAATGGCATGGATACTCGGCCCAAGGGCTATCCTAGCATTTCAGGCCAATGTCCTCAAGGATTTTGAACAACGAATTGACGCGAGCACCACGTTGCGAATGTGGTCAGCGGTCGATCCTCATTTGTTGTTCCCATTCCAGGTCACGTGATACAGACACTGTGTTTCAAATATGGTCAAAAGCTATACTTTTTCATTATCACCGCCCCTTTGGTCCTATGTATCGAGTGTAGTGGTTTGCTCTGCCCTGATTGCCTTCAAGTTGCAGTCTCCCTCGGTTGATTCTAGCTATTTGACCCCTATATTATGGGTGAGAAAAATCCTACTCCTTGTTTCCCACACTGAGCACTGCTCCTCTGGGATTAGGGTCTATGATAAAGTGGCACCCACATGAGGGGTCATATGACAATGTTTGGTCGGGATGTCTAGTTTCAAGTCCCCCAACAGTTCTGGGCCCCTAGCTTGAGTTCTCACTTGGTTTTGTATGGTGTAGTATGGGATTATGTCCTCATTCACGTCGGGTTACTCGCCACACCATATGTATCACTCATTGGGGTATCTTACCACTATGTGATTCATTTCTAAAACTATGTGTGGCTTTATCCCCATCTTTATGGGATACGTATGACTGCCCGATCATCTCGTCTTTGGTTCCAGCCCCATCTTGGCCCCTTGGACCGCATCCCCCTAGAGAGAGGAATATATTGTGTGGTATGGGATCATGATCTCACTATCATCAAGTGTTGTAACATCCATTCCATATATCTCTTTCTCCTTGGGGTTCTCCACCCCTTGTTCTATGATCATCTTCTCTAGAGGGTCGTCTTTAAGACTGAGCCCCTCGACCTTCTCTGGTGATTCTCCAATGTGCCCAAGAATACTCTGGTTCAGCACCTAGAGTGTCAGACTTTAGCCACACAGGTTCCCACTAGCCTTCCAGGCTTCGGTTCCCCCTTTATTAGGGCTTCCATCACCTTTCACACCTGAAAGGACCCCATGAATTGCATGGATGCTCGGCCCAAGGGCCCTCATACCTTTAGGGCCATAGTCCTCGAGGGTCTTGAACAACAAATTGATTCAAATCCTGTGTTGCAAATACGGTCAGTGGTTGATGCTCATTTGTTGTACCCATTTCAGGTCACACGATATGGATATTGTGTTTCGAACACAGTCAATCATTATCCTCCCTCGTCACACAAACCTGGCTATGCCCAAAATATCGATCACATGATTCACACCACTCTCCACCCCAACATATCTTAGTAGAATCTTGACACTCTGGGTGTTATCCCTTAATGCGCATTCGAGCTTTAGGAGGAAAAGGACACAGTATGGCGATCTTCGGGGCTCTCCACTGACTTATCCATTATGTACATTCTAGGTATTAGAAGGATCTCCTCTACCCTTGTTTCCTACACCGAGTTCAACTCACGTAGGATTGGGGATTTCAGTGAGGTCCACACCTACTTGGAAGGATTCTGATTTTCCTTGGTCTGAGTTCTAAGACCATAAACTAAGATCTCCTCTTGAACTACGTACAGCTTGATTCACATTCTCATGGGATATGTAGGAATGCCCATGCATCTCATCTTTGGGCCCAGCTCCAGCCCCACTAGTTTATTTCTTCTGGTATGTCTTCAGGGTTTTGACTCTTATGAGACTGCATGGAGTGGTGTTGGATTATGTCCTCATTCATGTCGGGTTTGTACTAACCGCACCATGTATGCCCCTCTCTAGGAGTTAGTCCCTTCTACTTCCTGTCCCACATGACATTAAACTGTATGTAGTCCCGTATGACGTTAAAATGAACCTTTATGAACTATATATGGATTGATTCCCATTCTCATGGGAAACATAGGAACACCATGACATCTCGTCTCCAGGTCCATCTCAATGGAGAACTGATTTCTCCCACCCCTTTCCCAATAGTCTTTCCTAGCCCTTCATCCCAAGGATTCCCTCATGGAATCGTACATGGTGTGATGTGGGATTATGTCCTCAACCACGTCGAGTATGTTTTACCACACCATGTGCATTACCATCCTAAACCTCACCTCTCCTATATGCGTCTAATCCATATGATGTTAAACTATGTCACTCGGTCCTATCACATGACCCTAAACTGTGAAATTATTGTCTTGGCCTCACAATGAAAAATTGAACTACATCGTGATGTCCTCACTCGAGGGGACACCATGATTGGTATAGGTCAAACACCGCACCATTTGTCAATGCCTGCATGTGGCTTGATTCTTGTGGTGATGCTGGGACTTTCTATCCTAGGCCTGTCGCTTCATAAAAAAACATTTACTTTAAAGGACAAACAAGATAAATCAAATACAACTTATTTTAGTGTGAGGGACACACCTGCACGCCCCTTTTTCCCCACAATGACATTGGGAAGCAATAGAGACCTCACCAGAGAGTCCTTGTCCAAAGGTAGGAATGATCCATGATCAAAATGACATTCCTATCTAATGTGCTTCCACCATGGTGGCTTAATTTCAAGAGTATTGGATTCTGTTCAAACAAATTGTCACTCCACATTCCATGCTTTGTGTGCCCCTTATTCGGTCCCTCGTCACGTTTCACATTTGTAGGAACCCCCTAACTATATGGATGCTCGGCCAATGTAGGAACCCCCTAACATTTTGTAAGACTAATGGATCAAATTTTGAGTCAGGCCACGTATTTCGAACTTGGTCAGTGGTAGGCTCTCATTTATCATCCCCATTTCAGTCTAATGAAAATAGGATACTATGTTTCGAACATGGTCAACAATTATCCTTTATTATCACTCCACCCCTATAGTGTTCTGAACCTGGGGTATCGTAATTCACACTTCCCACTCCCCTATGTCCAAATTAATTACAACGCCTCTGGCATTGCCCCGCTTGTGCACAATAGCACATCTTGAAAATGGAAATGCGTTTGTTATGAGATCTTCCCTCTCTAGATAGGACTTTTCCCCCTTTCTATTTAGGAATCCAGATTAACTATCTACGTTTAGGATACCTGAAGATTGTTTTTCACACCCGCGTTTGAATGGAGCAATCAGGTGGTCATCCCTTATTTCTCACACTGGGCTCGACCTGCCTAAGCTTATGGATTGATCTCTGGACATTAAAAAAGGCCAAATGGATGAGATAAACCAATACAAATAACGGAACATATGCATGCATCTAGCATAAATTAATCAAAGCATGAAAGTACGTTGAAATGATATGTGCATTACAACACATGAGGATCGACCCCTCCCATAGACGGGTTGACCCCGTTAAAAGAGCGTTCCAGCTCCTCCACCCTCTAGATTGTGGCATCTAGCATTAGATTCCGCATTTTCAACTATCTCTCCTCCTCGGAAGCGATGAGGCGCAACTCATCAGGCACAATTTGGACCCACTCTAAACTATCCCAGATGACGATCGTCCCTTCAAAACCCCGCTTCATGCACTCATCAGCCTCTACCAGCTGGGCCATCAATGGTAGTATTAGCTCTAATTTCCCCTGGAGGGAGGGTGAGTGCCTATCCACCCGACTCTGTAGTTGTTGAACCTCATCTCCAGACTCCGGATCCAATTGATATTCACCGCCTTCCTCCACTGCCAGCCCACACCAAGGCCACAGTCATACTCTCGAATCTTCTCCTTCATAATATCTCGGATGAGCAGGTGGGGACACTGGGCATGTACTCCCCCGACACACATCTCATGTACCCGTGACCAAATTCTACCCATCACATCCAGCCATAATTCCTGGGGGGTGTCATCGATGAAGCACTTGATCAGCTTACACGACTGGCGATGAACTATATTGATGTCCTCCTCATCGGATGTCATCTTGTCCCAGTCGGCACGATTGGTAGGATCATATGTGGGGTACGCCTTTAGGAACTCATCAATAGGGTCCACATCTGGGGTTAGATTAGGTGTGGCGGGACCTAGACTATCAGATTGATCCTCATCATCGGATCCCACCTCAATAACCTATTGCGCAGACCCGCTAATGGTCCCACTAGTGATTGGGAGCACTGTAGTCAGGTCGGTTTGGACCTCTGCCTCCATGACCACCGACATTCCCCTAGGAAGGACGCCACCAGAAACCCCAACCAACCTCACCAAGGTGGCCCAGGACATTTGAAGAAATGTACACACCCAAAAGGGGTACATGAACGTCAATTAGAGTGGTTATGGGATGGAAGTCATGAAATTGGTAGAAGGGACTTACATAGATCAAATTCCTGATCTTGATCATGGGTTGATGTCGTTGGGACCCCGAAGCGTGGCCCCCCATATATGGTCAGAAGGTATGAAAGATCCACAAGGGTCGCCTCAAGTATTCTAGTCCTTCTAGATGTAGCAATAGATGCGGCGGTGGGCGTAGATTCCAAACGTCATGCATCTGCATCCGACGAGGGATGAAAACAAGTCCTATGTATAAGACTCTCCTGCACAATTCAGATGTTAGAAAAGGAATCATAATGACCTCAATGCAAGCCTTGAAGAAGGGTGGTTTCATATTTTTTTACCTCAAGGACCTCAGCGAACTGTTCAATATCTGAGTTTTGATCTCCAACTTCACCCTCCTCCCACGGCTCCCTCTCCTAGCCTCGTCTCCCCAAGAGGACTCTTCTGATTCTTCCGGTAGGGGGAAGCACTCTCTTAAATCAGTGGCAGACAACTACGGGGGAGTGGTACGATCAAGAAAAACATTGACTCGATCTTTAATTGGACGAGGGGCACCCCAAGAGTGCATGCAGTCCTCCATATCAATCAGATATTGCTCCCCATCAGCTTGGGACACCACAAAGCTAGCCCGAATAGGGCCTATTCCCAGAAAATCCATTCTGAGATGGTTCAGGTACTGTCACATCTCGAACGGGCCGAGGAATTACCTATTGACGTTCTAGATGTCCCAGGCCTATGGGAATACATCATTCTCCAGAATGTCTATATGGTGCGACTACATCCCCAAAGCCTGAGTAGTTATTCTATGAAATCCTCTGGGTGGCATCCTCTCTGGGTAGTTGTGCTCTTCGTGGACCACCGGGTCAGCTTCCACTACTGGATCTGCAGCCACTACTTCCCCCTCAGCTAGTGCGGTCCTTGCCACTACAATAGCCCCACCATTGCAGGATTCCCTTTCCGCCTTCCGGCCTCGGCCCTAAGGTTGGGGAAGCTCACCATCACCAACTAGAATGTTTGGCTACTTCAGCAGCTCCCCCGAGTAGGTAGCCTCCCAGCTCTGGGCATATTCCTTTACCAGCCTGAGGACAGAGGTCGGTGGAGGCAACATGTTCCGCATTTTCTTATCTTCCCGCATGAACATGAGCCACATCTGCCTCATCACGCATTGATGATCTTCTAGGTGCACCCCTAGGTAATCCTGGGGGGTCAGTCGCTGCATGAACCAAAATTGTCGGGAAAATTGGTGTCGGGTGTATGGATCGCAGAGCGGCTCACAATCCACCCTCACCACCCTGACACCACCCCTAAAGGCATGGAGATAAGACTTGTGCTCTTCTGTCCCTCTGTCATCATCTGTGAAGGCCCCCATTGGCAACAGGAACTGTTGGATGTTGATCTCTTCTACCTTCCAGACTCTATTTAATACCGATGGTATGGTCAGCTTGGCCAAAAAGATCCCAACAGCTTTCAAGATGGATGGAAGAAAGGCCGATCCTGGAGGATAAATATGGTTAGAATAATCATAAATCCCCCTGATGTGCGCCACTATCCACCCATACAGAAGGTGGAATGATCCACATATCCTCTTTGGCCTCTTCCCCTCGCTTATATGCCACAGCATCCTATAAGGTTTGGCGAGCATCGGGGTGCCTAGGTTGATCTGCCCTCCTGTTGCCAATGTGGATGCCATGATAAACGTGCTTGGTCAAACTCCCATGTTGGTATCCCTCACCTGTAGGATCCAACCACATATAAGAGCTTTAATAAACACTGCCATCCTGACTATTGGTTGTTTCTTGGTGCTGACGCTGAATCCCCACGTCTTTCACAAGTTTTCCTCTAACAGCAGCAAGTACGAGTGTTCCTTACTCTGGGCCCCCTTTGGACAAGTCCAATTCTTCACCGGAAATTGACTGTTTTCTAAGAATTTTAGGAACTTTTTGAACAAATGCCTAAAGTGGACATCCCTCACCACCTCCTTATCCTCTTCTGGCACAAGCTCCATCAATGTCATCGCCAGACGCGACATCAGTTCTGGTTCCCCCCACGCACCCATAGCAGGGAAGAATTCGTCATACATCACTCCCAGTATTGGGACCCCTGGGATCTAATGCACATCCCAAAAGTTGATTCTAACCTCCTCGTGATGCAGGTGTAAGGTATTGGTCCTCGATGACCACCTGCTCAATAGCTTCGACATTAGCTGCTTCGGCCGGTAGATGTGAAACTGGGAAGCCCAAGCTACCTCATACATACCCTCTCTTCTCAGCTCCGCCCTGAACTCCTCACACGAGGAACCTACACAGTAGGCCCAGGCACAATCATCTGTGAAGTTGCTGCCATGGCGTAGGTCTCATTCCTCATACAACCCCTTCCTCGGGATCCTCAATGCTTCCATCAATATTGTCTGGTACATAATGGAATACATCTCCTGCTGCAATGCCTTCCCGTCGATGTTGATCAGATTTTTGTATAATCAGTCATCAACGATGGGCGTGAAGTCCTCCCGGTCATGATCATCAGCCGCCCTGAACCATCGATGATGTCACAATGTGATCCTGGACCTGTAAGCTTGCTCTTCCCTACTTGCTTCAGGGATGAGGACATCATCCCTCAGCACGATGCCATACAGAGGTAAGCTCTTATAGAACATGTAGTTCTTCTGGATCTCTGACAGCAGCGCCACCAAGGAACTATGGTTAGAGTGGCTCCGAATTATTTCCCATAGTCTAAGACTGTGTGCCATCTTATCCCTCCAGGTAGCATCCACAAGGAACCCCTGAGCAGCTTCTTCATGAGCCATTAAGTTCTAATGTTTTGGAGATTTTCAAGTTGGTTCGCTAAGAATGTTTGCAGAGCATGTTCGTGAAGCTTGTTCACAGAGCCCTGCCTCGTCCTCCGAATGCAGATTCGTGAAGCGCACAAATGCGAAGTCGAAGACTCGCTATGCGCCGTGAAGTAGAAGACCTAATTCGCGGAGTGCAATCATGGAGTATACGGAGCTTTGCAAATTGAGTGCGTTAATGGCCAAATTCACAGAGAGAAGAAAATGAAAAAAGAGAGGTCAGCTCCCCTATTTATAGGGGATGACCTCTGGAGCATCGCGGTGTGCTCGACCCACACATCACCTATCTACCTCGCAATCCCTCTTCACAAGCCAGCATCGTGAACGAACAAGGATTTTGGCGATTGACCCTCAGACTTCGACCCTTGATTTCTCCGTGGCTCTATGTCTGATGGGGGGTGAGGAATTTGTTGGTGCCAAAATTTGCGGAGGAGAAAAAGACTCAAAGATTGTTGTGGACTGCCTCGTGAAGCCACTTCGTGGAGTCCCCCTAGCACCATGGCCACCGCGGAGCAAGGAGGCAGGATACTCCGCAAAGGCATTTGACGTTTGTGAGCTCTCCCCAGAGCAAGGAGGCGGGATGCTCTGTGAATGCCTTTATCATTCGCAAGCCCGCCACAGAGCAACGAGGCCTATCATTGCACCGAGCGAGTTCTGCTTCATGGATCCTCTTGCCTATAAATATCAGCCTCCCCCCAGGCCCAAAAGAGGGACAATCTGACCTTTCGACATCGTGGCTTCTGAATTGTGAATCACCCTCTGCTCTGCGAACCATGAGTTCCACGAGGTACTTTTGCTCCATGAAGTGCCTCCCCTTTGCCTTGCTTTAACCTTATATTCTGAGAGGGATGTCTTTCGCAAATCCTAAGGGCCTTCATGAAGGAAGGGGATCCCCAGGGGGACCTAGGTCGTCACAGAGCATTTATGATTCACGAAAAACCCTTCAGGTACACGTGATTTCCATGCTAAGGCAGGGTCACTGTACTTCGCGAAGCACAATGCTTCACCACATCTTGCTTCATGAGGCAGTGTTCTGTGAATGTCTTTCCACTTCGCAAAGCACATCCCCTAGGCACCTATGCCCAATGCTTAGACTATAACCCCCCACCTCGCGAAGCACACCTCTTCGCAAGTACCCTTCGCTGCGTGGAGCACTAGAGCTTCACAGGGACCCTTCCTATGAACCTCTCTGCTTTGCAATTCCTTTTTCCATGAGACCCTCCAGGTTTGCATGAAGTAACATCAATGTCCTTGGATGATACTACCCATTGTGTTGCTTATCCTCATGCTTCTTCACATAAGAATGCTAACGTCTATTGCTTCTTCACATAGTCACACTAACGTGGACCCTCAATGGGATCACCTCATGACACCGCCTAGCCATGACATTTTTGGTTCCTTCCCTTCACCAAGGTGTAAAGGGTACCAGTTTTGTAAGTCCTAGGGGTACAAAGGGAACCCGCATTGTCTGAGCTGCAGGATGTTAAACTGTTAAGCACTCTCATCCTCAGTACATGACGTTAAACTGTGACCTCCCCCCATGCATCCTACATGGGGTCCCCACCTCTGACATTCTCCATGTCCGGTCGTCTCCACAAGAGTGTGACCATTCCTTACAATGAATGAAATCCTCCTAATCAGAGTGGCGTCTGTCCATGGGGAAAAGGAAACCATATTTGTGTAAGCCCCAAGCTTTTCTTGTAGAAAAAAAGTGACTTATACCAACATAAATTCAATGACAGATAACATATATGTTGGTAAAACTCAGTATTTCCAACAAATATTAAGTTTTTATGATATTAATTTAATATACCAACAAATGTTTTTTCCAATAGATATATCTGTTAATAATAACTATTAAATACCAACAATTCTTTTACTAACACATAAATCTATTACTTTATTATATCAATACCGACATTTTTTTACCGACACATGAATCTATTATTAATAACCATCATTACCAACAAATCATTTAACATTGGAAAAATATATTGAAATAAACTGTTGAAGGGAAAAAAATAATTTATCATTAACCAATTTAGAAATATAATTTATTATAATATCATTTTTAAGACCAATGTTAACATTCAATTTATCATTACTGTTTTGTTAAAATATTATATTTTATATAGTAATTTAATTTTTCTATTTAAATTTATTAAACATAAAACCTAATCAACATAAATCCAATAAATTATTAATATAAATTTAGTAAGTAAAAAAACATAAAAAACATGAGAAATTTTGGAAGGGGTGCATTCTGCTCGGTCGACGCTCCTGCAACCATGCCCTAGGCAGCGATGGTTACCGCACCGGCCCCTCCCCCCTCGGCGGGGGAGGGTCTTTCATCATCTCTACTTGGGATCGACCACCGCACATTATCCCTTTCTCGAATCCTGATTTCTTACCCTCTTTCCTTCAGATCTCCCTTAGTCTGAAGGTCCCAAAATGGATCGATGGGTCCCCGTAATTGTCGCTCACAACCTAGGAATTCACTGATGCTTCAACCCTGCTACATCTAACCCTAATTGCGCGTTTCAAACGCCGACGACCATCGGTGGACGTCTTCGATCGCCTGATTTTTGGATCATGGGGTCTACATGAGCACGCGACTGTAGGGCTTCTTGATTCCAAGCATATTATGATCTGGTTCGCCTCTGAAGAAGATATGATCCTTGCCTGGTCGAACGCATCCCGATTTCACCAGTGGTATGTGTTGAAGTTGATGTCTCTAGGCCCCCGATCGACTCATTCTATATTACTATGGGTGAGGAGTATCGTTACAAACAGTTGGTCATTTTTGAATCTTTGTATGACTTCTGCTCGTTGTGCTAGAAATTGGGGCATAGTCTTGTAGCTTACAGGCACAAGAGGTTGATGCAACAGGGATCTGGTCTGGGTGATCGGGTGAATCTGTCTTTAGTTGGTACTGTTGTTGATCATGGCAGGTTCTCGGTGAACTGTAATGTGTCAACTGAGGGCCGTGAGGGTGATGTTCGAACTGCTGGTATGGATGCTGGTCCTATGAATTTGGGTGATGCAGTGTTGCTGAAACCAACACAGGTGTTGCTGAAACCAACACAGGTGTTGCTGAAACCAACACAGGTGTTGCCTCCTGATCTGAAGGTTAATGGAATTTTTGAAAGGTTGAAACATGACTTTAAGGTGGTGATCTCTTCAGGATCATTTGTTAATTAGGGAAATGTGGCTGCTGTAAGTGAAAGCAATGGAGAAGCAGATGTTAATTACTCAACTAGAGGTCTTCCAGGTGATAATGGGGTAGCAGTGGGTGCACATGAGGGTGTAATGGTGGATGCTAATCTAGACTTGTAGAATGTCTCTTTGAACCAACATAAGGATGCTGAAATGCATAAGGAAGTAGAGGCTGAGAAACCTGAAACCCCTGAGAGTGGGTTTTCTCAGCCAAGAGTGACTAGCAGGGAGGATGTTGGACTGGTTCATGATGTAGATGTTGGGCACATGGGGAGGATGTCCAATGGGAGCCCACCAATGAAGTTGCAGTTAATGAAGACAGTGCGAGCTGGGTGAAGGCAACAAGTGGGGTGAGACCAGAAATAATCATTTCAAATGTTAGAGTTTGCAACTAATTTGGGCAAATTAGTGATTGTGTTTTTTTGTTTCAGGTCTAACCTGGTGTACTTGATGTCGGAGATGGAAAGAATGCTATGGTGGGAGGGGGCTTCAGAACCTTAGCCTATAGCTAGAACACCCCATTTATTTTGTTCTTCATTGGTTTCAGAAGAGGCCATGGAGTATGTGGCTATAAAACCAACGAAACCTGGGCTGGAGGATCCCCTGGAGAAGATTCACAAGATCAGGATGACATTTCCTCAAAAAATGTCAAGAACCTTGAAAAAGGTCTTCTATTGATTCCTTTCAATGATTTCATATTTGATTTTCTATATTGATTATCAATTATATTTTGATAAAATATGGAATCTTTTATTCTCGTTCCAATTTTTTTCTTTAGCATAGTTTGTGATGGATCTTTTTTCAATTAATTTGATCTTTCTTCACTTAATAAATCAATTCTCCTGAGTTTTGATTTTACATTAACTCAACATGATTTGTTTTGTCCTGGTATACTGGCTGTCCACATGTACAGAGTTTAAGTGGATGAACATTATCCACTTTAAATTCTGTTTGAAATTAAAGTTGTTCAAATACAAGTTCCAGAAATGAGGACTAGCTTCAATCATGTGAGCAAATTTATATGAATAATATGAAAAAATGGATTCAGTAATATGTAATAGCCTTCTAGTCCTTTTTCCAATTGTTTATTCTTTCTATTATTTCAGAGGTGACTTTGTTTTGCCCTTTTTTTATGTTGTTTTCAGTGTGTGATGATCTGGTTCATGGTGCCAAGGCCAAGCAGCTGAAAGTAAAGGGACCTGTTAGAATCCCTACCAGGGTCCTTCACATAACTACCAGAAAGTCCCCTTGTGGAGATGGTAGTTTATAATTTATTCCCTGATCACTTCCCAGTTTGACCTCAAATTCATGCAAAGTTACTACATTTTCTTAAATCATACATTCAACATTATGTTTTGGAATTTGAAGTCAATTAATTCTTTTAATATCATTACTGTGAATGTAATTGTTGGTTCAAGAAGGTTATGTCTTCCTTGTAATCCAAGAGTAGAGTTTTTATATGATCAAATAGGTTATATGTGGGTTTTTATGCATATTGAAATATAACTCATATTGGAGCCTGTTTGATAGCTTGATATTATCTACTATATTTCTTTGCTTTTCTATTAAAACTTGTAGGTACCAACACATGGGATCGGTTTGAACTGCGTGCGCACAAGCGGCACTTCCCCTACTGTTGGTGTGGTGCTACAACAAGCTGGAAACAGGCGCCACTGCTCAGGATTGTAAAGGAGGTTCTCGAGTGGCTGGATGAGGTGCCCGTCCACTTGATTACAGTTCTCGTGCACTGCATCAAGATTATGGGACCCCTGAAATTAAAGGGACGGAGGTCCACATGTGCATGCTACCCAGGAGGGATCTTGTTCATCAAAGGATGGCTTCTCATTCGTGATTTGGACTTGGGTTCATGCCGTGTTGCTGATGGAGGCTTTCATGGTGGAGGGTTCATGTCATGCCATTCAGGTTGGAGATGTAACAAATATGGTTTTGGTGGCTCCCTGGCTGGGTCTATTCAAAACTGATGGCTAGGAAGATAAAGACTCATGGTCACGTCTACTGTCATGCAACGTGCTGTATTCGGATTCATGTGCTGTAATTTCTTTCTTGAAGGAGTTCCCACTAGGGTTGTTTTGAGTTGTTCACTACTGCATAAATTTCTTGGACCAAGATTTGTATTAGGCTGCCTCGTGAAGACTTGCAGGCATCCAATCAACACTTGGAGGCCCAACCAGAAACCAAGGTTTATCAAGTGGGACATATGGAAGGATGACATGAGGAGAGAGACACCAAGATAGATTTTGTTACAGCTACTGTGAAAGAGGAGGATTCCACCTATACCAAAAATGTACCCAGATTACTATCCACTCTATATTATTCCTGAATCAACTTATTAATGAATTCCCCTCAGTGGGAGGATACTCTGCTGCTACTGCTAATTCTTCATCATTATGAATAAGTTTCCTATTTCATTCCTCTCTTCCACTGGCTTTATCCACCAACTCATTCTGTTTTTATTTTATTTGTGTTAATGTCGTGTTACTGCTACCCCCTGTGCTTCTAATTCTAGTTTTGATGTGTTTCTTCTTCTTATATCATATGAACTTCTATTTAGCGTTTTTAATTATGTTTCATATTGTTTTGTGTTGATGTGTTGTTTTCTTCCTCTATTTAGTGTTATTATCTTCTTTTGTTTAGTGGTGTTTTCTTTCCTCCATTGCTGTTTATTTTTCTCCTCAATGGTGTGATCTCCCACCATATATGGTGAGCTAATTGGATTTTATAGTCCAAAAGAGTGAAGCTGAATTTGTTGTTTTGAGTTTTAAAAATTATTATGTTGATATTCTTTCATTCCTTCTTTGTGACTTTAGTGGATGTATTAAGGATCTTGGTGACATCACATGAATTCCCATTCATTTTCTTCTTCTTTTTCAATCTAATCAATTTCTTCTTTTTGCTATCATCATTTCTTGATAATGTGGGTTGTGAAATGATAATTGAAGTGGTCACTTCACAGAAAAATCTGAGAGTTCATTGTTGTACTTGTAGGAAGAGATAACTTCACACTAGGAATTCTAGTGATGATCTGTCATGCCGAGCTCAAGAACAAGACTCTCAGGCTGGTTTGGGTTTGCATTTGCCTTAACCAGAAGGGAACCACACAGGTGTCCATGATTTTTCAGAGGCCACCAAGGAGGCACCAATGAATGGCTTGGTTAGTAGAAAGGGGCAACCGGTGGGAAAGGATGTGCTCCACGATCACAAACCTAAGCATGCATATGTGTCTCATGCAGCTATTGACTATACATCTCACCGGGTGTGGTGAAGCAAATCACATCCATTGGGGTGGAGGTTGAGGTCACCATTTGTCCTCAGAATCTGTTGCGAAACACTTAAACCAACATATATATTATCTGTTAGTATTATTATAATTGCAACAGAACTATTTTATCTGTCGCAAAAACATTTAGCGACACAGTTTTTACCGACAATTTAGTGACAAAGACATATATGTTGGTAAAACATTTTACCAACAGAAAATGCACTTTTACCAACAGATATGCTCATGTTGGAAAAAGTGAAATATTTTGTAGTGGTTGTACCCCTACACGTTCGTTCTTCTTATGTGCCAAAGAGTAGGGGGAGAGATGGGGCCAAAGATCTTGTTATCCCTTCCCTCTCCCTCTGGGCTTTGTCGCCATCGGGCCTCCATCCTATACTAAGTCCCAATATTTCTCTCCCTAAACTGCTAACTATGCATAATCCCCGTTTCCTCTTTGGGCTGCGAACCATGGGTAATCCCCAATCCACTTCCCACAGATGCACCTTTCACGACGTGATCGTTAGGTATTTGCTATCTCTTTTTTCACACACCGAGCATGACTCACATGGGCTTAGAGTAAGCACCGATCATGACACTTTGGACAACCTAGTGTGTAATCCCCACATCCATAACACTAACTATGAGGACTTTAATCCTTGAAAAGGCAAGGCAAGTAGGTAGCCTCCCAAATGTTCAAGCCCAACACCCGATCGTTTCGACCCCTTCACGCCGGTTCACCAAACACCATTCCGATCTACGAGGACTTTGATCCTTTCCAAGGAAAGGTACGTAGAAAGCCTCCCTAGGGTTCATGCCCAATACCCAGTCGCTCTGACCCACTTCACGTCGGTTCACCAAACACTTTGGGTAGCCTAGAGTGAAAGCCCTACAACCACCCTCGAACTACGTGGATTTTGATCCTTTCCAAGGCATGGTACGTAGGAAGCCTCCCTGAGGTTCAATCCCAACATCCATTGGTCCAGACCATCTTCACGTCGGTGTACTAAGCCCCATCCTGAACTACATGCACATTGATCAATTCCAAGGTATGGTACGTAGGACGCCTCCACGAGGTTCAAGCCCACCATCCACCTGGACCCTAGGTCCTTATTCACGTCGGTTCCCATCATCGGGAACTACGTGGGACTCGATCCCTGTCTCCTAGATAGGGTATGTAGGAAACCTCCCCGTGGTTCATCCCCCTTCAGCGGTAAGCCGTTGTCAGCCACTTTTAGCTATAAGCCGTTGTCGGCCCCATTCAGCAGTAATACGTTGTCACCCCGTTCAACGGTAAGCCGTTGTGAACCCCATCCAGCAGTAAGTCATTGTCAATATGAACTACGCAGACTTTGATTCCCTACCTTGGTGATACGTAGGAAGTCTCTTCAAGGATCAAGTCCAACATAGTCATCATACTTGCGATGGTCCTATTTCATTCCCCCTCCACTTCATTCATCCACCCATTTTCCATCATGATTCTTACCTGGGTCGTCACATTTCGATGAGATAATGACAATTCACCTCTTCACTACTTCTAGTAGTAACTGGGTAACTAACCACGCATTAGCCCTGGCATCAGTGTATCCTCAAGGGGTTACACCTATTTGATCCACTCTAGTCAGTGTTCTGATCAGTCTAATCCGTCTCCGCTAGACTTTAAACTCGCAGCATACCCTGTGTTAAGCATAGGAAGTTGAGGAAAACCTCATATACATTCCTATGGAATATAATTCATCACATTCGACGTGGGATGCCTCAGTATTCCATGCCCTCGAGAATCCCTATAATAAGGGAAAGAAACCCAGACACGCCAACGACCCAGCGCCCAGACTTGCCAATGATACCCAATGTGACTACTCACCTGACTGAAGGTTACTGTCCAGACTGGACCCCTTGGAATGTCATGACAGAAGCAGTGTAATTAACCGTTGTCCATGAGGATATTGAACTAGGAAGAGTTTCACGAACAACATCTTAAGTCTATAAGGGAGACCCGAACAAGGTAACGAGCTCTGAGGAGGAATCCACGGAAGGAAAGACTGACATCCCATCATCCCATTTCGATCAAGGAGCAGACATCCCTGAATACGCGACGGATTCCACCTGCCTTTGGAAAGCGGGAATGCGGGGAAAAAACCCACACCTTTTTTCCTCCCACAGACGGATGTGCACGCCCTGACGAAAGCCTCAGAATCACATTCATTTCATACAAAGGGTGACAAGAAAAAATTATGAAAAAAACAGACATTACAAGGAATGAAATGTGATTTTATTACAATAAGAGTTCAAAAATTAATTCTTTGGCCTTTTTTTCATGATATTGAACATATAAAGCTTGATCTTCATGAACTTCTATCTATACTCGATTAATTTTTCATGATATTGTTGCCAAGCCTTCAACTTCACATCATATTCTATAATAATCCTTTCTTGTTTCTAGATGCTTTTTTATGCAGATGATTGATTGCTTCTTATGCTTTAATCCTTGATTCCCAATAATTGAAATCCCCCATTTGAACATTGTAGGTATTATATAAGATTACAACTCTATTTGAAATAAAAAAATTCATTATATCCATTTTCCAATTTTGCCATACAATTTTATAGCTCTTCAGAAGGTATTACTTTTGAGGTACCCAGTCCTTGAATGATTTTTATTTTTTCATTCAAATTAGTAACCATATTGTGGTAGACTAAATTGAGATTATTTACCCACTTCACCAATTCATGAAGCTTTTCCATATGATACTTCATATTAACATCAATGTTGTCCGACCACAAGAAAACCATCCTACAAGCCTTATTGTTCTTAGTAGCACGTTCTTTTAATATTTTGAAATCAGCTTCAAGATTTGAAAACAAGTCCATCAGAGTTTTGATAGAGTCTATTATTTAATTACGGCAATTCGAGTTAATATCCATCGTTGATTCAATTTTGGGAAAGAATAGTATAATACTTTCCAATCTGTTCAAAGCTTGTTCAATGTACTAAATTCCCTTTACTGTGATTATTCTTTCAGAATATGTATCATCAGTGTATTCAAGAAGATTGTTGAAATGATATTCAGTGCCAATAAATTGAGATGGATGATTTAGATTCTTATCGGATTATTATTCTTTATTATCTGAGATTTTAATATCTTTATTGGAAGATACCATTTGAGATGATTTCTTGGAAGGGTGAGGATTGGGATATGGAAACTTAATGGATAGAAACTATGATGATTCTTCTGAATGATTTATTTTTTTGAATCTTCTTTCTATTCCACTTATTCTTATTCTTGATCATGTTCTTCTTCCCCTTGTTCTTCTTATTCTTATTCAGTTTCTTGAATGAAAATTTGTGTGGATGATTGTTCAGATGCATGTTTTGGTTTTTCTTTCTCTACTAGATTCGATTAAGTTTGAACATGTGGTTACCTTATAAAGATTCGGGTTCTTACTTCTTCATCTATCTAGAGAAAACTATCAATATCAGTAGATTGATCCTTTAATTTCTTCATTCTTTTGTTCCTTTATTCTTCTTTAAATGTTTCCCCAATTCCTATATTCATTTCTAGGGCTTCAGCCAGATCTAAACTAAACTGAGGATCCCCTTCTTCCATTTCTTCCTTATTTTTCTTCAACTCTACCACAACCTCATTTGATACAGCCTTTTGTTTCTTTAATTTCTTGGGGTTTGTAGCCTTAGCTACCTTTAATTTTCTTAAAGATGTTTTGGAGGGATTTGAATATTTTTCACAAACTTCAGCTGCTTCCTTTCCTTTCTCATCTTTTGGATCGTTCTCAAAATTTTTTTATTTAGGATTTAATTTTAATTTTAGTCTCCTTATCGTGTCCTTAATGATGGGAGGCTGCTAGAAAGATGTCAGATCTAACTTAATTGAAACATTACACAAGCTTATAAATAAAATTCAAAAACTTGCTGTGGATGACGGGAAACATGGTCCATTGACAGTTTATGGAACCTTATTTAGGCTTCATAATTGTTAAGAGTATGAAATCCATAAGATTTAAATTCTCTATATTCACTAAATAATCAACCACATAAGCATATGAAACATTTATTTTTTTTCATCACCTTTTCTATGAATGACAAATCCATGCATTCAGAGGGAAATTAGGCGATTGTATGCTGAAAGAAGATTAACATTCCTTTTATCATCATGAATATCAAAAAGTGACTCATCTTCTTTCCTTTTATCAAAAGTCCTAACAAGTTCTGGTAGTTTTGGGAAGGAAATAGGGCATCACCATCAGATGGTACTCCATGGAAAGTAGCTGTTTTTTTAGGCTGTTTATTTCTTATCATACATCATAAATGATATCTTGAGACCATTTTATGTCTCTATTATTTATTATAATAGTAAACATCCTCATAAAACAAAAAGTCTTGATCTGAAACTGGTCATTCCACACAAATGTATTCCCACCCTTAGAAACTTATCATCCTTTCAATGATGAATCGAAAGTCGCATAAAAATCTCAAGAAACTGACATTCCACCTATAATGTTCATAGAAGAGAAATATTTTATAGACATATTCATTGGAGAAGAAGTAGCTGAATTAGATATGAATGCATATCTAAAACTCTAAAGATATTCTATTGAGTTTAGATATTATGGTATATGAAGTAAACTATGATTAGGAACCATGTTGAATATTTATAGAGCATTATAACTTTGGAGTATTTCAGATAAATTCGATGTTGGATGGGTAGAGAGGGGTTATTTAAAAAAAATTGACAGTAAGGATTATATCTAAAATATCCAATGGTTGAGAATGACATTGAACACTTGAGTTTTTCATTAAAATAAAATCTTAATCAGAATGAATCTGATTAGGAGATAAAAGAAGAAATTGAAAAAAAAAACTATTTGAATGAACAAAATAAGGATTTAGAAATTTTACATGTCTGAGTATCATGATAGATATATTGATTTCAGTATATTTTTCTTATTATAACGATACAAAAAATATTTTAATACAAAAAAACACATGAGATCGATAAGAGTTCTAAAATCGATAACATTTTATAATACCTATAAAAAATCTAGTGCTGATAATATGAAACCAATAAACATGAAACTGATAATCATGGAACTGATAATTATGATACCAATAAGAAAGTGAAGTGGATAAAAAGTATGAAGATGATAAAAATATGAAACCAGTAACAAATTGATACCGATAAAAAGCATGAAACCATAAAAAATAAAACAGATAAAAATATGAAACTGGTAAAAAAGTGAAATAGATAAAAAGTACGAAAATAATAAAAATATGAAATTGAAAAAATGATGTATACCCCCCTTTAAAAATGACTAAAACAATTTAAGGAGATGTTTTAAACAAGGGGTTGAAGTGAATTATTACATTATAGTAATCATTATAATATTTTGTTTAATGTATTCAAATATATCAGAAGATAATGGTTTTATGAAAATATCAGCGTGTTGTTCTTGAATTCTAATGAAATGGAAAACAATATCTCTTTTTTTGTGTGATATCTATGAATGTAATGCATAATATCTATATGTTTTTCACGTGAGTAATCTTAAGTGTTTTACTAAGATCATTGAAACTAGTATTATCACATAGTATTTGAGTTTTGGAAAAACTCATTCCATAGTTAGTGAGTGTGTGTTGCATCTATAATACTTGAGCAGAACAACTTTCAGCTGTTACAGATTCCGCTTCAGAAGGGGAATGTACGACTGATTTTTGTTTTCATCATGACCATGAAACTAATGAATATCCGAGGAAATTTCATGTTCCAGATGTATATTTCATATCCACTATACCATCACCAAAGATAGCATATAAAAAACTATTTAAAACAAAATCATTTCTATAAGAATAAAATTTCCTTAAATCCATTGCTCCTTTTATATAGCAAAAAATTCATTTCACTAATTTTAACAAAGATACCATTATATTAGATTGATATATTGAACATAGGCATACTGAATACATTATGCCCGAATGACTAGCTTTTAGGTATAATTTACTTCCTATCATATCTCTGAAATATGTTTGATCTAATGGTTTCTCAGCTTCATCAAGATCAAGATTATTTGAGATACCAATTGGAGTGCTTATACATTTAGTGTTTTTATATCTATACATTTTAAGTAAATATTTGATATAATTATGTTGGGATATATTGGATCATTCTGGTTTTTATGATATTTGAAACCCTAAAGAGAATATAGTCTCACCCATCATACTCATTTCAAACTCAAAGATTCACGAAAGAATCAGTTAAGGATTGCTGAGTTGACCCTTGTATAATGTCATCAACATAGAATTGAATAATAAAAACACTTTTGTTTACCACTTTTTAAAAAAGTTTGATCTATATATCCTTTAGAAAATTAGTTTTGTAAAATAAATCTAGTTAGTATATCATACCAAGCTTTAGGGCCTTGTTTAAGGTCATAAAATGCTTTGGTTTGCTCGAAAACCTATTCAGGATGTTTTGAGTTTACCAATCCAGGAGGATTTTCTAAAAAAACTTCCTACTGTACAAAACCATTTAGGAAAGAAGAGTTAACATCCTTTTGAAAAATATTAAAATTAAATAATATGGTAGAGGGTAATAGAATTCAAATATATCCATTTTGAGCTATTGAGGCATAGGTTTCTCCATATTCTATTCCCTCTTGTTGATTATAGCCTTTAGCGATAAGTCATTCTTTATTTCTTATAATGACTCAATTGGCATCACATTTTTTCTGAAACCTCATTTTAATCTAATTACATTTGATTCTTTAATTATTTCAACCAAGGTGTAGAATTTATTCCATTCAAATACATTTATTTCATCTTGTATTACATTAATCCAATATTCATCACATATGACCAGATTCAACGATTTGGGTTCTAATTGAGATAAAAAAACAATATGTTCTATTTATTTTCTCAATTAATATCTAGTCCATAAAAGTTTATTTAAATCACCAATGATATTATCACTAGGATGATTCCTAAAAAACAATATCTTTGGGTATTTTAAAACTTTTTCGTCAACATAATCTAAAATGTATTCTGGGGTAAATATTTTAGAATCATATTCTTGAGAATTTCCCTTTTTCAAAAATGTTTTCAATCAAAGCATGATAATAATTTTGTGAAAACACTTTTGATAATATATGTAGGGGTTGTTTAAAAACATAATAATTAGTTTCATCCAATTTAACATGCACTATTTCCCCAATTGAACAAGAGTTTTTGTTAAAAAGACTATAAGCCTTAGAAGTAGTGGAATAATCTATAAAGATTCATTCATTGGATTTGGGTGCAAATTTATGTAACTTATATTTATTATTAAATATGAATACTTTTCATCCAAATACTCTAAATACAAAAATTTCAGTTTTCATCCAATCATCAATTCATAAAGTGTTTTATTAAGAAAAGTTCTAGTTAAAACATAATTTATAGTACAACATGCAGTACATACAACTTTATCACAAAAATTATTAGTAATTGAGTATTCACTCAACATGGTTCTTTTCATTTCTTGAATAATATAATTTCCTCTTTCAACAACACCATTTTGTTGAAGGTTTCTTTGAGCTGATAATTCATGACTAATACATTTCTTACTGCACGAAGTTTCATAATCAGAAATTTTAAATTATTCACCATGATCACTATGAATAGTTATCAGTGGTAGGTTTTTCTCAGTTTTTACTTTGCCTCTAATTGTTTTGAAATAGAAAAAGGATTTATATTTCTTTTCTAAAAAATAGACCCATTTAAATCTGGTATAGTCATCAACTAGAACAAATACATAGTATTTGCCTCCAATGCTTCTAGTTATGTAGTACTAAAAATAGCCACATTCACAAAAAATAATGCAATAGAACTTGAAACATACTTAATTGATTTAACGCTAGTTTTATGTTACTTTCCATATTTACAAGGGTCACTGACTTTTGAATAATGAATTCTGAGATCTGTTAGATCCTTAGTAAGTTTTTTCCTTGAGAGTTTACAATAGTTCGTAAAGTTACATTATCCTAAACTTCTATGCCATAACCAAGATTAGTCATCAATTCCACTTAAGAAAGGTATCCCTTGTCTCCCATGGCCTTCTAATTTAACTGTGTAAACATTCTCATGCCTTTGGGATGAGAGAATAAATTTGTACTTGTAATTATGAACTAAACATTTATCCTTCCTAAAATTCACAAGGTATCATTTATCACATAATTGTCTTATGCTTATAAAGTTATTCTTATGACCTTTAACAAACAAAACATTTGAAATTTAAAATTTTCCTAACAAACAATATTACATATACAAATGATCATTCTATGAGAATTATCTCCAAAGGAAAGTCTTTAAACTTTCATTTCAGTGATATATTTATTTCCAGTCATATGTCGAGAACATCCACTATCTATGTACCAAATATTCTTCTTATTGGTACAATATTTTATTGCTGAAAAAGAAACAATCATTATTTCAGAACCCAAACTTATTTGGATATGGAAATGTTTGACAAAATAACATTGGGAATCCACATTTTTTTTCAAAGTGAGCTTAATGAAAACCTGCAAATGTGATTTTATTAAGAGAACAATTTATTTCCCAATGTCCACCACATTGACACTTGGTGCAGAAAGATGCACATTGAGGGAAAAAATAAGTATGAATAAAAACTGGTTTTGAATGAGTATAACCTATTTGGGAATTATTACTTATAGGTTGAGTTTTTTAATACATTTTTTCAAATTATTTCTTTCCAGAAGTGAATTTTATAAAAAAATCATTACAGAATAAATTTATGATTTTATTCTAATGACTAAATTATTTATCTCACAGGAAACTATTTTGTGACTGTTTTTTGATTCGAAAACATTTTTCTTTAAAACAAGTTGTTCAATGTCCATAGATATTTTATCCTTCATAGAATTTAATTCCATAATTTTATTTGAAATATTTCTTAAATCAAGAGTTTTCTGATCAAGATCTTTTGAATGTTACAATAATTATTTTGTAAGGATATATATTATAGAATATTCCTTATCTGTATTTTTCATATGTTTTGAATTTTCATTATCAAGTAAATGGAAAATATGGATACTTATTCAAAAAAAGGTAAAATAACCTCTACTTAGGATGATTCTTCACTTCAAGAGTATTAATATTTCTCATCAGGGTAATTGGAATTTAAAGATACATTTGTAAGAGATTTTTCATTGTGTACCTTATCCATAAGATATAGATTTTCAATTGGTAGTCTAGCTAAATGTCCAATATTAATCTGAATAGAAGATTCATATTCTGAAGATTCTTATGATGAATCACCACCACATGCACTCCAAGTACCATTTTTTCAATACATTCGTAGTATTCTACATTTAATACTTTTTCTTATCTCTTTCATAATGTTTATCTTTAATTTCTTTTCTTTTATTCAAAGGATAATCTGGCCTAATATATCCTACTCTTTTACATTCATAAAAAATAACTTCAGAGTCTTTCTTGTCATTTCTATCCTTATTTTTAAATATATACTAAAATTCATTCTTTCCCACAATCTTGTTCATATTTGAGATAGATTGGATAATTCATTAATGGAATGATCACTTTCACTAGATTCTGATATAACTACATATTTCTTAGCTTTGGATCTGGTTACCCTTTATGGTGTCTTGGATTTAGATGTATTATTAAAAGCTACACTTCTATTACCATTCTTTTACTTTTTAAAATATGCATCTCTTTTCATTATTATCTTATGATGTAAGAGATTACCAAATAATTCATCATGTATAATTTTAGTGACTCTCATATTATATTCAATAGCTATCCTTTTTGATTCCCACTCTTTGGGAATTATGTGAATTATCATGTCCACATAAACTTCCTCATCAAGACCATTCTATCCCATATTTTGAATAATGTTAACAATATTCATAAATCTTTTTTGATTTTTTTATAATAGTTCACCATATGAAAAAGAAAACAACGATATTTATATTAGAGAATGGACCTTCTAGTTTCTATAACTTTAGAAGTACAAAAATGTGTGACTTCAAATTTCTTCAAGATACAGTTGCCTTCTTCACATGAAGTTATCTGATTCAATATATTCATGGACATAGAATATAACAATGTATTGTGTACCCTTTAATTCAGTTTATATTGTAGTTTCTTTTGGCGGTGAAGGTTATTACATTCTTTTCTGGAATTTTGTAATCTCCAATGAGCATAAAAAAATTACATACTCCAGTATTAATAACAAAAGACTTTATTTGACATCTGGAGTACTCATAATAATTCCCATAAATTGGGTTTAGATTTTACATTGATTCAATATTCATTCCTACAATATTATAAAACAATACTTTTCCACTCCACATGTTAGTGTAGTTGGTAAATATATACAAAGAGTTTATAAAAATATTTTTTTTCATAGAAAGAAATAAATCAAATAAAACAAATCATTGGAAACCTCCACTAATACCAATTGTTGGATCAAAATATGGTTGTAAATGTATATGATATGGAACAATACAAGATGGGGTGAATTTAAGGTTTAATAACTTTGTATTTAATCTCTAAAGAATAATATTATTTTATGATAACTTAATATAATACAATTCAAAAAAAAAATACAAATGATTTAGCTGATTAGGGATCCGATGAATATAACATTATATGATACCATAAGTAATAAAAAACAATTCTATTTGAACATAACACAATTAACATAGTACATAAAATGTAAATGATTCTACCATACAGTGTATAGAATCTTTTGATAAAAAATATAATTAATGTATTGTAAATGAAATAATTACAATTAAAATGAATTTTAATAGAAAGAAGAATCAAAATGATTTCCTTTCTATTAAAAATTTAGTTGAAAATAAAATGTATTATAATTATATTATCCCAAATAGTAGGGTATCCTTTCACATAGGATAAAATTTATGGATTTACACCACCTGGGTATGGCCTTGATACGATGATTGGAACATCTTTCATCATATCCCAAGAATCCCTCGATTAAGAAGGTAATCTTCACCTCAATCTTTGAGATACATGGAATACCATGATATAATGATCTATAACACCGTCTTCCTATCACCGGAATCCCCCTATATTTATCACATATATAAGTCATAGAAAATAATACAAATAACTTATTGAAATACAAGAACTAGGAACAAGTCATTCATGACTTGTATCCTCAAGGATTTTCTCATAAAGCAAGAGATATGTCACGCAGTCTCTCCCTAGAACTTGTAAGATGAAAAGGTTGTATTATCTGGTTTGAATGACCATCTATTTATAGCACCATTTTCTAATTCTCACATTCCTTCTAACAGTCATATTTCTCGGGAAAATTTAGAGCGACATGGACACCTTTCATTATAATGGTCAAAACAAATAGAATATATGACATAATTTTTATTAGAATATAACTAACTCAAAAACATCATTTTAGTTAGAATGAAATAAGTACATAAGTATGAATGAATGAGTAAGATGAAATATAATGAAAAACATGTATGTGGTATTGGAGTAATATATTAGTATAATGCATTACAAGAGTATGATACATAACTTGTTTGTGATGCATACCGTGATTACAATACATATCGTGGTTACGATACATAACACAGTTATGATGATTAACTTGGATAAGATGAATATTTTGATTACGATACATAACATGGTAACGATGATTGGTTACGATGAATAATATGATTACGAAGTATAACCTTGTTATGGTGAAGGGTTACGATGCATAATATGAAAATGATACAGAACTTGGTTATGATTTGTGGTTATGATCCATAATATGATTATGAAATATAACCTTGTTACGATGAGAAACAATATATGGGATTTCGACTGTAAAACAACATTATTTGATTATGATAAGAAAAAACATAAATGATTATGATAAATGTGATTATTAAGAGAGTACAAAAAATATGAAAAAAATATGCGATTATGATGGAAAACAAAATATGTGATTACGATGGAAAAAACAACATATGATTATGATGTAAAACAACATGAAGTTTGTGATTTACAAAAAAAAGATAAATGGGAAAGTTGAAACTAATTTAGACTCAACAACCTGAACCAATGGGCTGCCTTAAATTTTGGTGCTCCCTCAGCTAATCCATAATTACATCCTTTCTGAATACCCAATAAAGATAATAATAATAATAAGGATTCCTACAACCCACCTCCTCCTTCTAATGTGAACACTTCTCTCTTGCATGAGGAATGATTCACTCAACAAGATGTTGAAATGAAAGAGCTAAGAAGAATCATCACGAATCTACTAAACTCCTGATATCATATAAAGTATGTTACCTAGGTGTAAAATCAACACACACTTATATAAAATGTACATCATCCCTACAGGCTCATCCCGACAAATGAAGCAAGGCTGAAAAAAAATGTTCAAGGTACGTCAATACAATCTGTGTACCTAAAACCAATATTGAAATGATTTCATGATTTCCCTACATTGGGGAAGTAACCGAAACAGATTTAGAAGCATCAAAAAAGGTTTCCCCAATCTGCATATCAGATTCAAGTTACAGCAATGCCAACACACCCAGAAGTGTCACATATTGTACCCACCCATGCCCAAATTTAGCAGGAAATGCACCAAGCGATCATGAATACCATCAAGCCATTGATGACTCAACAAGAATACATGGAAGGGAGGTGTACATCAATATATCTAGAATGTAAACCTTACTTTGACTAGGTAAGAAACATTATTTTATCAAAAAAATTCAATAACCTAGTGTTACTAGTGTCAGACGTCTTAGGTGATCCGTAGAAACTCTTGATGAAATACTCATCTTGCTGTGATCCCATGATAGGAACCCCAGCAAAGCATGAATCTATGAAGATCATATTCTTTGTACGAACCCTACAATGTTTATACTTGGTGTGGATCACTAGTTAGCTAGCTAACTCAATAATAGGGTTGGAGGATATCTAGTGCCAGTTCATGTTCCACTTCAGCTCAACATTTCCTAGAACAACAATCAATAACCTCATGAATTGAAAAAATTGGGAGAATGACAGATCTTCGATTTTTTTTCTATATGAAGGGTTATGAATTTCTCCTTGAACCAGAAACTCCCCCAATTTGAGATTTTGTCCATGTTCATTGATAACCTATGTGATGAGCTATGAACATCACCTATTTCAATGAAATATACAAGTGGTTTACGGGACATCCATTCCATAACTTTATGGATAGAATATTTCTCAAACAGACTAGTCTCAAGTCCCAATAAGCACCATAATCCCTAGTTAAAATAGAAGGAAGACCTAAAGAATCATTTTTCATGCTTAATCCACATCCCTCCCTGGCTCCTGCTCCCAGGTTCACAACAAATCGGGAAAGGATCCCAGGATGTAACCAGTCACCCCTCCCTCGATAAGATGAGAGAATGGGGATAAGAGAAACAATTTCTAGAAGTTAAGAAACAATTTTTACTCATTCTGGGATGAGCATGTCTATGGATAATTCATAGCTTCCGTGAATTGAAACTTTCTCACAAGTTGAGAGCCAAAAAGGGTTGATGAAGTAGGTCTCGATGACCGGCTAGATTGATGTCCCTTCCATCAGATATTGGGAAACATCATCCAGGAGTGCATATTATTCATGTACATCCTTCTATGAAAGATATATTTCAGAAAAGTCATGTTTGGACCACTTCTAGCACATGTGGCATATGTTTCTCACTACTAACCTGGATGAAGGAGTGGAGTGGAGAAAAGTTTCTAACAAAAAAAGGAAATGTTTGATAGTTGGATGACTCAGAAAACATTCTATTGATACCATGGTATCATCAATGTACTATTAAAGAAACCAATTATGCCTCAAAAAACTCTTGATACAACACAAATAGATTCATTGCCCCACAATCCTCTAAAGATTGACCGACCAAAAAACAGTCCAATCCAAAGGGCGGAGAGAATGAGCAGTAAGATAAACTTGTAAAAAAGACGAAATTTGTTTTGACACTCTCATATTTCATGCCAATATATTTGAAGGTATATGAACCACCCCACCAAATGGTACAACCGGAACCACCCCACTAAACATCACCAACTGAGGTAGAAAATGAGGCAATGTAATTGTCAGAAGAGGAACTGATTTTTGGCTCTGTTAATATCATCCACTTAATGGATCCCTCCTCTGATGATGAATATGTTTATCATCCATAATTCCCCACACCCAATTTGGAGTCTAAAGGAAGAAATCACAAAATCTAGGGATATAAAGGGAGACACAACCACAATAGAAATCAAGCTTATAGTCACACCCCCGCTCAAATATTTAGTTTTAATGAAACCCATGGAAGGAACCTCTAATGGATCCAATGGGGGCAGAAAAAATATCCTACCCTCACAATAAGAAACCTCATTTAAATATTTAAAGAATATCAATTAGAGGAAGAACATCAGTCTTATTTCCCTCGAAATACATGCAGACCTACCCATCCTAATCCACAAAGGATGAAAGGTCCTCTGTCTCTGATACCAAGGGACGACCCATCATAATAAATTTCTCAAGTGCATAGTGTGTATGTAAAAGATCATCCCCGAGATGGGTAGATCCATCATTTATATCATAAATTTAACATTATTAAATATTTATCTCGAGTACTAAATAAAATGTCTATCTTGGATGCACATAATCTATCAACAGTTCTCAAGGAAGCACTCATGGATGATTTTCTAAGCCCCCAAGAGTTTTAATCCAATGTATTAGCCACTGAAGTCTAATGAATAGAGACGAATCCTCCATAATTCCATGAATGTTTCTCTTTCATGGATCAAGATTAATACACCGTCATGTAAGGACAAATCAACCCCTTCTATGTGTCCGGTAGGATAAATGTTGTCTATATCCAAAAATTATTCATTCAAAATTGCTCTACAATTAATTTTCTCCCACTATGGACACTTAATCAACTGGGTTACAATGTGGATGATCTTACACCCTACAACATGACTCTTTTAGGATATGAAAAAATCAAGAAGTAGACATTAGGATAAATTATGCTTGAAACCCAATTTGATGACCTCATAATCACCCAGAATTTATGTTGGTCCAAAAAATTATGGCCTTCAAAACCCTTCTAGAAAGGCCCCGGCTACATCCACACATGAGAATCCCATCCTCTTACTGTCAATGCCTCAAATATATCATTAATGGATAGATTGGGACATTTCATGTCGATAAGTCCCAATTTTTCCTCTATGAATCACACAATATTGATTTTAGGTTCTATCAGCATAAGTGGAAGAAACATCAAGAAAATTTTATTGATTATATTTCCCCCACAAGCCATTAATAAATGGTTCCCCTTATTCCCCTCAATAATCATTGTGAATAATATATAATTCTTATCTATTATATTGAGTGATCAGGTTCAAATTCTGACGTGTATTTAGAAGTCCTCATTATTCTGATCAGGTATATTGAGCCTGATAATGTTGAAAATCTCACTGACACCTAAGATAATGGTAGGGGTTCGGATAAAAATTCCTTCAAACCATCATCAAAACTCTATAAAATACATGCATCACCCATTGAGGTAGGAGGATGTATCTCATAAATCTAAGAATATGAGGAACCTCTTTCTCCCCTCACTGAATCTTCTCCAACAAATCCCTTACTGATGATCAAGGTAGAAGAGGCGACATCACTTCCCAGACACCAAAAGTGCAACACTTCCCTCAACTACAGAACAATTATATCAAATAATTTTTCACAATAATTATAAAAATATGATGATGGGGAGGATTAAAAATATTAATATTAATATATGAGGGATTCCCCTTGAATTTGGGGAAGTAATCTCTACCACCAAGGATGATCTGATGAAATTCATCTTGGGTACGAAAGAAGAACTACGACCAAATCTAATTAGTATGGACAAGTATTCTGAAGGGAAAATAGTAGACACCTCTTTCCTAAAGTAGAATCAAGACATTTTTTCCTTAAATTATATATAAATTAGAAGCCTTGATACAGTTGTGGAAACTCATCACCAAGTCTTTATAGAATACCATTGTGGTTACATGCAAGCTACTGGAAGGATGAACCTAACACATGCTTCCAAACTAGAGGCTAAAGTAAACAAGCTCATCAAATCAAACATCATGGGGAAGTACAATTACCAATATAGATAGAAAATATTTTCCCCTTAAAAAATATAAATAGGCATATTAGAGTCTCCATAGATTTCAAGGATCTCAATCGACATTGTCTGAAAGACGATTTCCCATTCTCGATCACAAAATTGATAATCTATGCAATTTCTAGATATGAGGATCTCTATTTCATGGATGTATATTCAGAAATAACCAGATATGAATGGATAGATAATATATAGAATCCACTACCGTCCAGTCCCATAGGTAGTGTTTTTATATAATTTAATGCCTTTGGGTTTGAAAAATGTCAGCACCACATATCAACACGCTATGCACTGTATCTTCAAAATCATCCTTGGAAGGTCCATATAATGTTATGTGTATGATTCAATCGTTATTTTGTGAAAGCGATCAGATCACCTATTAGAACCTAAAATTGTTTTCAATAAGATATAACAACACATTCTAAAAATGAACCCCCTAAATTATTCTTTCTGTGTTACCTTGAGAAAATTATTTAGCTTCATCGTACAATACCATTACATCTATGTAGACCCTAATAATAAAAATTCCATCCTTGGGATGTCACCTCCTATAAACCTCACTAAATTTATTGGACTCCAAGGAAACATGAACTACATTTAGTGTTTCATATCCAACATTACAGACAACTGATTCCATTCACTAGGTTGATAATGAAAGGGGTAGAAAATCAATGGACTGATGGTCGTTAGGAAGGATTCAAAAATCTCAATAGATATCACCTATGAAAAATGGTGATAAATCCGCATGTATAAGGAAGAAAAATAATTTTGTATATGATCTCCTTGGAGCTATCCCTAGGTACCTTCCCGACACCGAAGATTGATTTCGGCAGCGAGAATAGTGTCTATTACTTTAGCTGAACCATGATCGATACTAAGGCTCATTATTCAAATAATGATTAGATTTGACATGAATTAATATTTAATATATAGAAGATGAGGCATTAATTTTATCCCCACGAGGTCTATTTGTTCTCACATATAAACCTGATCAAGTATATTATCAGTTTTTTCAATGCTAACTTGACGCCTGCCACTGTGGGTGGTTATTCTGCAATAGTTAAATATACATTTCATACTACAGAATTCCATCAAAGGACAGAAATTATTATATTTCCTAGAAGATCATCTGTCAATGTAGGTGGCCCCATAAGATTCTAAGCTACCTAAGGAGGATGTTTTTCCTATTCTAGAGAACTCTTTGATGTGGTAAATTCCCTTTGATGGCGCATATAGAATTGCAACATGGAAAAGGATGGAACACCCCAAATTAATCAAATTTGGATTGGGATTCATAATAATATTCCCCAAAAATTAGGTTATTACTTACTACTTCCGACTATCATAATGTTGAACAAACAGTGGTGAAAAACACCAGACCCTTATCGCAGGATTGGAGGTTGCACTCCAAGTGAAAGCTGAACATCTGAAGATAAAAGGAAATTCAGAACTTGTCATCAATAATTTCATTAGTGAAAATACCCTAAAAATAGGATCTCTTCTCTTTGATTAACGATGTTTGATAACTGATGGAACATTTCCCATCAGAGCTAACATAGACGTATGTCCCTCGGTCTCAAAATGCACAAGATGATGCATTGAAAAATGCATCCATGACTCTGGCCGACAAAGATCGAAATGAAATGGTCATCAATAGTCCCCATCGACGGATGGAATAACCATTCATTCATGATAACATAGAAAAAATTTGTGAAATTAGTCCCGTCTCTGAGTTATATGGTCCTACCATCAGGTAGATGAATCCTATTATAGATTACATTCAAAGGGGAGAGCTTATATGAGATTGGGCAGGATGGGAACAAATTTGGAGACAAGCATCCAACTTTCTCCTATATTATGGTGAAAACTAGCTGATGAATCTCTAAGACATATGCCTTTATAGATTCCTTTTCAGGTTAATTAATGGAGAAGAGTCCACAAACAAAATGAAATAATTGCATGCCATACTTTGTGGAAAGTATCAATCAACATCCAAGTTATTACATAAAATTCGAAGGCTTTGGTACTATTGTCCCACCATGATGTTGTATTGAACTATATTTACAGAGAAGTTCCATTCCTTCAAGTATCATGAAAATTTCATCCACCATCCATTGGAGTTACTTCACATAGCCAAGTACTCCTATCCATTTTTCATATGGGGAATGGATGTTGTAGGAAAATACCATCCTGCCATGATCAGACATTTCAAATACATTCTCACAGCAACCGACTTCTCTTCCAATTGGGAAGAAGTTGTACACAATAATGTCGTTGGGGAAATAATCATTAATAACTGTGTGTAAGACAACATCACCATTAGATTTGGTATCCTTTATAAAATATTGGTGGAAAATGGAACCAATTTATGCTATGTGGAACTGGAAAAGCTATATCAGGAGTTTGGCCGCAATGCCAATAGTTCATCCCGCTACCATACAACAGCCAATGGGTAGATAGAGTCCTTCAACAAGAAACTATCCAATGTAATCTATAATATGGTAGACATGAACATGAAATCATGGCTGAAAAATCTTCTCCATGCTCTGGGGTAACACCAGACCATGACTTTCAATGCCACTAAAGAAACCCTATACTCATTAGTTTATGGGACAAAGAAGGTTTTACCCATTTATGTTTAATTACCATCTATCCACTTTACTATATGTGATAAACTATTTGCAGATGTGAAATCCCAAAAACGATTCGATGAGTTGGAGTAACGTGATGAGAAAATATTGCATACCTTGCGCCATTTGGAAGTTTAATAGAATCAGATCGCATGTGACATCAACATAGTGGTTCAACATCGATCATTACTTGAATGATAGATGGTATCGTTCCTTAGAACCCCTATGATACATGGAAATAAACCTTTAAAATTGGATCCAAAATGGAAGGAATATTTTTCATACACAAGTTCTTCTACAATAGAGCACATTTCTTAATTTCAATGGATGGACATCCCTTGATAGCTCCCACCAATGTGAGGTTCCTGAATAAATAATTTGTCTAATTATACAATAATTTTCTCATATTCATGATGTATAAATTCATAGAACCACCTAAGTTAATTCTACATGATGTTTAACTATACAAAAATCATCTTAGTTTCATGATGTTAAACTTCATAGCATCACATTTTTCTTAGCTTCATGATGTAAAACTGTATAGAACCACAACATCCATGCTACATGAAATTAAACTGCATATAAATCGACATAGTTGAATGATGATAAACTTCATAGCACCACCCACATCCATGCTTCACAACGTTACACTATAATAAAATCATCTTAGCAGCATGATGTTAAACTATATAGAGACAACTATGTCCATGCTATGTGACAATAAACTACTTGAAACTTTTTTCCTAACCACATGATGTTGAACTTCATGGACATATTTTCCTAACAACATGACATAAAATTTTACGGTGTTCATCGTGTTCTGAAAAGTGACTCATCACGCTTGAGCCAAATTCCTTTAAGGGAATTGTTGAAATTCCCCCATCTTGTGTATAGGTCACACTAGCACAAGGAGTGTATATTAGAAATACATGTGGATTGATTACCATTAATTAATAGGATATACGGTGACACTTGGATCGTACATCATGGTCCATAATCTAACATCACAAAACAAAAAATGACCCCTTCCTTGTGCGTGAGTAAGACCTATATAGGGAACTTGTTTTCTAGAACTACATATGGCTTGATTACTGCCCTCGAACGATACATAGTGATTCCTAGATCATTAATCATGGTCCAACCACTATTCAAAGACAATAACACTCCTTTCCTTGTGTATAGGTCATATAAGCATAGGGGAATCCATGAAAAGTCCTAACTGTACGATGTTTATCAGCAATGTACTTCAAGAGCTACAAATGGATAGATTCATTCATTCAATGGATACATAGAGACACCTTGAACCTAAGTCTTGGTCTAGACACCACATGATAAAAATTCCCCACTCTCCTTACATAGGTCATACTTGAAGAAGGAGTCATCATGAACATTGTGAAGCTTGATTCCTTCCCAAGCAGGACACGTAGTGACACTAGAATACTTCATCCTGGTCCAACCACCACCAAAACAATGCCCCTCCCTCTACACCAGTATAGGTAATATTTTGTCAGCACTACATGGATATTGATTCCAAACTAAATGGGATGCATGGGAGACCTCCCTGAGGTTCATTCCTGACACTTCACCCACCTCATCCTTTTCATGTTGGTTCACTCTCACCCTTATCGTATGTGTTAAAAAACAAGGGATAACAAAATTACATGTCTCTTGATTATTTCCTTTTCAGGATACATATTGAGACCCAGATCCCATATCCTGGACCAGCCACTATGAAAAAAATACTTCCTTCTGCGTATAGGCCAGACTTGTGAAGGGAAATTCATGATTTCTAACCATATGACGGTAAACTACATGGACAATGAAGTCCTAACAACAGAAAATTAAACTATAAGGTATATCAAGAACTACATGTGTCTTTATTCTTGGTATGAAAATATATTTAGCAATAATCACACAAGAAATCTTGGGTATGTCCATGAAATATGAAAAAAATTCCCCCAATATCTTGCATGTGAAATGAAAATATATGCAAGATATTCAAAATATAGATTCATACATCCAGAAAGTGTCCAAATTTGATTCCCTCCACATATTTATGAATTATATCTATGTAGAGGATATCATACCTCATTAATAATCACTATCCGGATATTTCTCACATACCCATATATCCACTTTTCATCCATCAAACTCCATGCAATGGGAAATATCAAATCCCCATAATCACCCATGGCTATCAGATATGGGAGGAAAATGACTTATAGACACAATTGTTTGATTGTGCACACAATTCCTATGTGGATCTGCATATGTTTCTGATAAAAATGACATGTCAACCAAAGGCAAATTCATATTCATGAGACAATTTTCCAACTTATGTATTCCCATTGGCTCCAACGCCTCACATCATCCCTTCTAATACAAGGGATCCTAGAATCATGTTGTACACTTTCTCCCCCACTCACATTTGGAGATTAAAAGGTATATCCTGACCTAATTAACCCTTATTTACGGTTTATTCCTTTGATATTTCATTGCTACAACATGACGTTAAGATGTGCCTAGAAACAGCCTTTTCTCGAACATCAAAACTACATTGACCTACAATAGTTATCTCATTCATGTCAAATCACCCACATCCTCACCATAAGATGTTAAAATACATTTCCCAACAATTCTACCTGTTTTTATATTTCCATCCTTTGGTGGTGGAGTGAAACCCTTTCTACCCCTTGTTCCCCACACCATGCATAACTCATATGGGCATAGGAAATTCAGAAGGGGACTCCCCACAAAGCCAGGGAAAATCAATCCACAATAACTGATCCTACTATCATGACATTAAAATACATATTAGAGTTTCCCCTTAATGTTGGGAAACCTAAAGTCATAACCACATGATATTAAACTGATAGGTACCTGAAATATAGATAAAATTCAAAACTCCCTATCCACTGGCCAAAACTATATATGGATTCTAATTTCAAAACATATGGATGATCATAATAGGAACTTGGTTAGGCATGGAAATCAAAATGAATTAGCTTACAGGTGACGTATATCTATATAATAGAGTTCCCAACTATATGGATGATCACGACCTGATCATTTCAACAATATCCAAATATTTATTTTCCATCTAAGAACTACATGCTTTGATCAATTTCAGATCTCCATAAACCTCCCTGACCATCAGATATGGGAGGCTAGTGTCCTGTGGAAATATTTCATTGACTATGAAAACAATTCTCTAGAGGCTCTGCATATGTTGGCTGCAAAAATGGCCTATCAACCAAAGGAAAAGTCATCCCCATGAGGCGATTTTTCGATTTCAATATGATCAATGACTTCTAAGCCTCGTATCATCCCTCATAATATAACATCCTTTAATAAAAGGATTACACATTCCCCATTATCTACATATTGAACATTTTGGAACACCTTGCCCTGACCATTCTCTTGATAATCAGGGATTCTACGTCAATGTACTAATATCATGAAATTAAAATTTCATGATTCTCGACAATCAATGTTCATTCTTGGGCTCTTACATGACAAGGAATGTCCTCTATCATTTTCTTATGCATGAAATGAATCCTCATAGGAATGTGAAAAGTGGGTCATGCTTCATTGGTAACCCCAAATGTAAAAAGTATGGGTTCCCCATTCATATGAATGAACTAGATCCACATATGGATAAACCTTAAAAGAAATATGTTCAGATTTATTCCTATCATCACATGATACGTAGTGACATCCAATCCTAGTATTTCATGTTCATGCATGAAATAGAATTATCCCATCCCTTCATGTGCAATGTTTACACATGTGTAAGGAAATAAATCACATGGATAGGATACAAATTACTCATATTATTCCTGGTATTCATAGTATTGTTCAACCTAAAATGATCCATTTTCATGTTTATGAACCCCTATTCAAACACTATACTCTATTTATAGAAAGGTATGAATCCCCATAAACATTCATGGCCATAGAAAATGGATGGATAATTTCCTATAGACGCCTTTTTTCCTATTCACATAATGGTTCGGTGGATCTGAATTTTTTTCCCATAAAATTTCTTATCATCCAAAGGAAAATTAGTCCCGATGAGAGGTTTTTCATACCTCTATATGACTTATGAAATTTACATCTCACCACATTCCTCGGTTTCAGAATCCCTCTATATTACAGTTTACACCCTCTCTCTCCTCTCATGACTGAAGGTGATAGAACATTTATAGTCAGAACACCGTGATCATGGAAGATCATTTATCCCATTGTTATAGTAAAATTAATTCATATAATAAGTCTCAAATTTCCTGTTGGTATGACGTTCAACTACATCAGGTTGTAGCCTACCATTCCACACATCAAATTCACATTGGAGTAGTTTTTAGATGAGAACCAATATAATTTCCCCATATTACTTCAAAACATCATCCCCCCCAATAGGCCTCCCACTATGGTATTAAAATAATTAATAGGTCTAAATTTCCATAAAACATCCTAGACATCGAATATGGAAGGCTAGTGTCCTACAGACACATTTGATTGAATATTGGCATGATTCCCTGACGACTCTATGTATCTTTTCCAAAAATGGTCTTTTAGCCAAAGGAAAATTCATTATTTAGAGAGGTTTGTCCCATATTTGTATTCCCCACAACATCTATACCACATGTCATATCCCATTCTTTAGAAGACCAACGTCTTGATCAATAACAATACCTTATCCATGTCTATTTTTTTGGGGAATTTTTGGTTAACGAGTCCGGAATTGGGGCCATTACCCTACAAAAATTGGTCCAAACTATTCGACAAAGAACATTATTCTTGGTCTAAACTTCATGATCTAAAACATTAGTCTTGGTCAAATCTATTCAACCTAAAACATCAGTAGTGATATTCTAATTTGGAAGACATCAAACATCTCATGAAAAAGAGAAAACACTCACCAGGATGAAAAACCTCAAAGGGGGTCATGGACAAAAGTAGAGTTCCAGCTCACTAAACCTATGTCACATCCTATTTAGGAAGAAATGTTGAGGATCCAAAAATAAAGAGATAGAAATAATGTTAGGATGAAAACCCACAAAGGGCAGCCAGTGAAAATGTCAAGTCATACATGCTATGTCCACACCATAATGGGCTTAGGAAAAAATTATATTAATAACAGAAAATACAAAATGTTAGTTGGGTTTTACATGAAAATATAGTTTTATTAAAACTATGCACGTTGATCCCCTCAACTCAGGAAAAAATCCGAGCATGAGTTGATTATTTTATTCACTCTTGATTAGAATTTAAATTGTCATCTGGTTGATATTACTATTTAAGTATGGCTAGTCATAAATGATGGATATTAACGGGAAAGGTAATGTATAATAACTAGAGAGAAAAATATTTTCATTTTATTACATTATGGTATATAAGGCATCCATAATCCTAAAACTACCCATATGGATGGTACAAAACCATTACGGAACATGTTTAGTGGACTCACAAAGTTGTATCAATACCAGATTTCACACTTCAATATCCTATAAAAGCATTCACAATGTTGTCGTATCTGCCTTTTCACCTACCAACAATGCCTTCACCTCTTTCTCTACATTAAGGTAATCCTTTCACCCTTCCTCTACTAGCTATTATCCCTCATCAAATACGGTTGTGACACATGTCTATTCTTGTTTTTGTTGCTCCATTTCTCTAATACATTGCCCCACTTCCTAGTTGAGATACTCCACTAAGAAACATTGTTTCATGAGTTTATTATGCATCTTCGTGAATACTCTATATTGTTCACCAACTTCAATAATGAGAATGTGTCTGGGTATAGCTAGATGACCCCAACACTTTTCATAAAAAATATGGGACTCGAGCACACTGTATTTCACTTTCCATGACCGCCTTCTTCACTATGTTGTAAATACCATGCTAATGAAATACTATGAACCCTAGGACAAAAAAATAATATGTAATTTTAATATTTTTGTTGGTGTATCGGTAAGTGGTGGTTGATATATCAATATCGAAATGTCCTTTCATGGCCTTTGGCAGATGGGATAAAAGGTGTACATGCCCTCTCTTTCTGACCTAAAATCACACCTAGATTATGAAACATATTTAGAAATAAATTTCACCAGGGTAGGCCTTGACTCAATGAATTTGGTGGGACTTGACCCTGCGATAGCCGCACTTCTGGATGTTTCAACTCGATGTTGGACCGAGGTGTCTACTGCAACTTCAAACACTTATGGTTGTGATCCTGAAGTCAATAGTGAGATATATAAACACTATCAGTTCTTGAATACAAACAAAAAACCATACATGAAATGGATAGAATATTGTAAAAGTGACCTCTACCTCCTGGAGGGTTAATATATTCAACTTCTGTTATGGCATCACCGACCAATAAATATTGTACTTCATATTAAAGATACAATTGATATTTATGGTCATATAATGGCACTCGAGACTCAATAACATGACCAAATGGAAAATCAATCTCTAGAAGACAACTTACAAAAATCAGTCTCACCATGAAAATCAGTTTGGAAAAAATAACAATGGCCATCTCTAAATTTCTAGGAGCCAAAATCATGTCATCTCTTGTGGGTGTGGAATATGGAACGATGGAAAATTCTGAATTTTTAAGAGCTGGGATAGTGGCCTCAGTAGTTTTGTGGCTTCTTGGAGAGTGGGATAAACATTCTCAATTAGATCATCTACCTCTGGATATGTTCCCTCTACAAGGGTGGGGTTCACCTGGTTTGGGGAAGTCTAATATGAAAGACTATGGGATCCCCTGATATTCTCTGATAATTTGGGATCCCTTCATAAAAATATTGTGGCTATAGATCTTGTCCCATCATTCTCTATGAATATGTGATAAACATGCTCATTTTGGGCTTCAATATCCATATTTCCTGCACTATATCGATAAGGTCCACCTCATCCAAAATAGGAACCCTCTGAGATCTATGAGTGCCCCAGACTTCCTCAGCATTACTAGCCTCTATTCCATGTTCATCCATAATTTTTGGTGATGCTTCCATTAAAAAAATGAATATGAGATTATGAATCATGTGAAAATAATTCTTGGTTACATATTGGTTTTTTATTAAAATAAACACACGATAAAAATTCAGTAAGGTGAATGAATTTAGTATAGAAAAAATATAAAAAGATATAATAATGACATGTAATTACTATTTTGATGCATAGCGACAACTGAGATGCCCGTCAACATTTCTTAGTAAACCATGGGGATGGATCCCTGATGGGAATATCAAGAGGAGTAGGAGGAGGGAAAACCTTGATGGGATTCGCAATATCTTCCTCCATATGATCAGCAGCGTAAGGATAACCTTCCGCGATGACCCCACGTCTGAAGGGATACATTCCAAATTGGGAGTACCTCTAGGGCTATACACTGGAGAAGGTACAGTCTCCTAGGTCTCCTCTAAACCTACAATAATAAAGAATACATTGTAGATACCTACAAATAAAGGAATGTAAAATTTGGGGTCAATTAGTATAGTTACCTCATCTTCTGTATCACCCGAGTATGAGTATATCGCCATCTATACTACTCGATCGGACTAATAAATTTTTTCTTTCGATGAATGAAGGAACTTTTCCAATTAGTTCAGATATTTTTTTCTACATAATCTAGATATACATGAATATAAATCCACAAGGGAGAAATGGTAGCTCCAAATAATGAAATTTAAAAGCAATATTCTTGGAGCTGCTCTGAAATGTATTCATTAGAAAATTTTTCCCTCAAGTCATCCTAGACCTTATAGGTCCTTGGAAAGTTAGATATAATGGGAATAGACAAGGATGGAGGGTCATTCCAAGGATGTGAAGTAGGTCCCATCAACTGCAGCTACATCCTGGGTGCCACCATAACCTTGGAACCCAAAAGGCTGGTGATTGTGAGATTCATGCACAAATGAAATGTTTCCCAAGTTCCAGCCTCAACCACCATGATAGAAAGGCGTGAAACTCCATAGGTATCATCCTTATTCCCATGGACCATGGGTCTTATCATGGATATCACTTAGTTAGAAGATTTACCTCAGTCCTGTTGATCATGTATCATGGTATCAAGATCCCATAAGATAAGGTCAAACGTTTTAGAATCATTATCATAAGAAATTTCAATATGCACAGAAACCTAGAAGTTCCCAATAAGAGAGAATTATCTCTACTAGAGAGAGAAACACAATGTGTGAGGGGAGTTAGTTTGAAATGATTGGGGATCCCTCATAATATCTCACTACCTTCAGGACACTAGAAATACAACATTATGATGGAGGAACATCTAAATATTGGTAGTAGTGCCAGAAACATCAAAGGCCTAAGAATTCACACCCAATTTTTTAATACCTTCCTTAGGGGTTCAGAATAGAGAGACTTCTAAATAGATTTCTCTAGTTGGGAATGCTCCGCAGTTTCCTTCATTTGGGAACTAGGTCTTCCTGCTATCCCTCTGGATATGATTGAATCCTATCATTGGTATAATATTTTGTAAGAATGGGAAGAGAACTAATGGAATATGGAATAATGGCCTTTCATGGAGTATACTCATGTGTAAACAATATCCACAACTAGAAGGAATTAATTAATGTTTTTACTGGAAATCACAATTAAGGTCAGGGGGAAACAATATATGGACATAGTTAAACTAACAACCAAATATACAATGCACAAATCCTTTATAGATATGTTCCTCATCAATACGAGAAACCAATATACCCTCTTTTAAAGAGAATAGGAAACCATGGTTAAAAAATTCCTATGACTAAGAATTCACAATGGTACCAGTAGGGGAGGTGTATGGATGATATGTAAAATTGTCACGAAAATTGATTAGAGTCAACTAGTCTTGTCCATTTTGTTCAGTTCGGTCTTCCTACTTATCTTGTGCAGCCCAGCCCCTAGGCATAACCCAACCAGTACATTGAAGATACAACTGATGAACATTGTGTGGTATCTGTAGTGAATTGATTAACGTATACCCCCTTATGTGGGCTCATGTCCATCCCCAGAGGATTTGGAAATCCCCATTCACTCGATAAGGTGTCTCCCCCTCACTAACTCAGCCTATAAAGCATAAGATCTTTTCCAATAATGGAATGGCCAGGTTGAGGCATTTATCTGTGTTTAGTTGAGCTTCTATGAAAAATGTTATAACTCTCACACCACTAGAGTCTCGTACTAAAAAAATCCAGCTCCTTAGAAACATGGCCAAGAAGCCTGACAACTGAAAGAATCGATCAAAATCGGGGCCAAGTTCTCATCCCCATTTTCCAAACTAGCCCTCCTCCAAGATAAGATATTAGGAACCAGCTTTCCTTCATGTTTACATGGTTGAGAAGGACTAGGTTCTGCATATATTGGGCTCTTGTTTACCTTTCTTAGAAATAAAATTCATCCAATCAAAGAAGGGAATGACTTGAGTTAGGCAAGGGTCTATTTCCATTGAATGGTTTTTCTCTTGGGCAAGAAGCCTCTTAGCTAGAGCTAGAGCCCTCTCCTCGCCTTCCTAGGTTGAAGGAGGAGGTTAAAACTTATCATACATTTCTACTACAATGGGTACCCCTGAAATTATCCAAACATCCTAGAGGATTAATATCGGCCTCCCAATGGAATAAATGAAAGGTATTTGTATGTGAACTCCATCTACTCATAAGCTATGAAATGAGTATGATGGTTCTATGTACATAGGTTTGGGATACCAAGACATCCTCATATAACCACATAGTCTGTATCTCTAACTAGAATTTTTTATAGCTCTGACAAACCTAGAAATGACATGCCAAAACAAAACCAAATAAACCTATAGAGAAAAGGTCCCGCTATGATGACCAGCCATGTTGTTCATTTTAAATGGATATTCATGAAATACTAGGGTAGTAATGGTCCATTTCATCTGGCTTTCAACATGGACCCTCCATAGATTGAGGGGGAATAGTTTAATAAGGACCTAGTAGTCATATCCTTATATATGAATCATCCTATCGATGAAATAAGGGCATCAAGAATGGTGCTATCGAATATCCAAGCAGTAAGTTAGTTATCCCAACATGGTTTTGCAGTCAATGTATCTGATTGTAAACAAAATCCCTAAATGGGAAGCCTATCTGAAATTGGATACTCCCTTTGTCCCATGGTAAGATGGTTTACTAAGGATTGATGAAGTGGGGTTACATGAATTTTTTCATCAATAGAGCTTGACATATTATTATGATTTAAACCAGTAGCTGAAAGGGGAGCGACATCATCACTAGTGACAAAAGTATCCTTAGCAACAACCTATGGATGATGCAACTCTTTCATGTGTTAAAAGTCAATATCATTAGCCTGTCCAATAAAATCATTTGGGAAAAGACCAATAGTTTGGAAATGACTAAAATACGTTCAAATAACATAAAATTACTCATACTGAACCCTAAGAATGGTTCAAAGAAGGAATTCCACCCAAACTGATAGCTCACCTAATGCCATGCGAAGAATTGACCATCGAAGTAAAAAGTACGACGATTGGGCATACTGCTCATTGATCCTTTCTATGTGGTTATCTAAAGATTATGTTGTGAATATATAAAGTTCATTTTGAAAATAAAATTCTAGTTCATGGATTTAAACATATTAGTTCGTATATGTGGAGGGCCATGAAGGGTTTTTGGTTTGTGGAATTCAAACCACAGTTTACAGTTGAATGAATTCATGAAGTGTCTTCGGTATGCCGAAGCACGGAGAAACAAGTTCAATTTGTAGAGTAATTTTTGTTGGGAGTTCCAATAAAAGACAAATGACCTAGGCCCCCTATATATAGGCATGGTCTCTAATACGGGTCTATCTTTCTGCAGTAAAACAGTTCAATTTATTACTTCTTTCTACATTCGAATAGTCGACTGTTCATCCCGATCAGAATCCATTCTGATGGGGGGAATTTGTAGGGTCTTAAAAACATAAAAAAGGTAAAGTTAATACTTCCATAATATTGGAAATTGAAAGAAAACATTTTTTATGAAGGATTTATAGAAAATTGTTTGAGAAGACAATTTTGGAAAAGAAAAATAACCAGTTCACATAAAAATTCATGAAAATGGTATGTGGATGGCACCAGCTGTGAACCGATAGTTCACAGAAACCATGAGGCAATGGCCCATGGAGTGTTTTACAACAAAACATGAAGTACGTGGAACGATGAAATTGGTGTCACCCATCATTAACCTTTTCATTGAGAGTATCAAGGTGGATAATTTAGCCCCAACATGCTATCTCCACGTACTGTGTTGTTGGTGAAATGGAGGTGAAGAAATGATCCTCCATGAAACGAATTATTGGTGAAATATAGGCAGAGAAACTGACCCCGTCATACCGTCCCCCGAACTAAATAATTCATGGGTGAGGAAAATCCAGAAGCACCCCGCGAACATGAATACGACATTCGCAGGATTGAGGCATTGATTTCAACCGCCGTGAACCACTACCTCACATGACCTTGTAGACTATGTTTTCTGTGGACTAGGTGATCTTTCTATGGGCTTTTATAAAAGGTTTTGTGAGATGCATATAACCAACTTCCCTGACACTCTATAAAATGACCCCAAATGGAGCCGATATGACGACACTTTAGAGGATTGGATGGACTTGTGAGGTGAATTAAAAAAGAGATCAAATGACAAAGCATGAACATCTTTAGATGAATTACGAATGGTACAAAACTGCCGCAGAACATAAATAGGGAAAAATAATATTAATTGGTCGAGTGAAAACCTAATAGGGGAGACATGAACCATATCCCGATGGTGGATGAACTTCCCCCAAACTAAAGGATCAATGCCACTTCTTCATTCTGGCGACCCTCATACTAGAAGGCTATGTGGGTGGAAACCTTTGCTGAATAACACCTCACAATATGGATGGAACATGGAGACACATATAATCCTACTATGCAGCTAAAACCTTGTCCCACATAGCAATGCATTACACAGATGGTCTATAGGTCTGCATACCATCATGGTACGTGGATGGTACCTCCTCCCACATAGAAACATGCTCTGTGGAGATTCCCCCATACCAAATAATGAAGAGGTTTGTGGAATGCAGAACCATCACATGTTATAATTTTCAGTTTTGATAATCTCAATCCATTTTCATTGCCTCAACCATAGCCCCTCTGTGAACCAATCTAATGGAATCAGGCCAAAGCATCTTCCAAAGCCACAAAACCTGTATGATAAAACTATTGCACATCTGTGTGGTCTTTGGAGTTTATATACCCATGGTAAGAATATCCATGTTATTAATCCTCGAAATGGTGGGGACCCCTGGAATGTTCATATGATTACATTATCATGGTAACCTGGGTCCCAACATTGGGATACTTATTTGAACATCCTAATTCTAGGGATGAAGGGTAATCACTGGATTTTCCATTCTATTATATATCGTGAAATGTCAAAGGGATCATGCCTTATTTCCTTTGGATGAGGATATATGATTATCTCCTATCCAAAACATATCAATGTTCAAACCTCCTGGTGTAAGTCCCTAACCATTGAATGGGAGGTGGTTCTCTTCCTCCTCTTATGATCATAACAAGAAACGTCTCGATAGATCATCAGATGTGGATATCCTGGATATCAACACAAGTGAGGGAATTGGCACATTCAAAGACCCTTTATCTCTATATCCATCTCCCTTTGTGCTCTAGTACAATATTTTAGTTTTTGATGTGGAATGTGCGATAATCAGATCCACTACCTCACCTTTTTTCTCACATGGAGCATAACTTGCTTGGGATTAGAGGTTAGTAGTGATCATGACATTCGCATATCCCCAAAGACTGGTCCACCTCTTAGTTATAAGACCCAAATTTAATTAACTATGATAACAATGATTCATGCCCCAAATAAGATATGTAGGATGCCTATCTATGTAACAAGATCAAGGGACATTCTCCTTAGAAGTCAGTCCCAATAAAATTCCCCCAAAAGCATTGGGGTATAATATTTAGGAGTAAGCCCTAACTCATTTCTCTCAAATGGGAAGCTCTCATGTATAACCCCAATCATGCCCCCATATATGGGCCAACTCAAGGGTGTAAGCCCCAACTCAAAACAAATTATTTTGTATTTGATTCCTAGCCAACTGGGATACATAAGAAGCCTCCATAGGGTCCAACAAAAACACCCCAAATTACCCTAGTATTCACCATGTTATAACCACGTTAGGGTAATATTAACCCAGGAGACTGAATTTTATATAGACATCCCATGACACATCAGCGTAATCCCCACATAGAATCTTGACTAGGCTCCATTCTCCTAGATTTCCCTACCACATAACATTAAATTGCATTGACGGGTCCCCATCGAATGACCTTAAAAGGTAATATTTTCAGTTAAGTAGCACCAAACAATGTGAGTTCTGATTACTCCCATGAGGATACGTGGGAATCCCATATTATTGGTTGATCCTGATGGTGAATAAACTTTTGTATCCCTTGGATTATGGTAAATTCAAAAGCACTTAATCACATGGATTAAATTTTAATTTTCTCCAAAGTTCCTAATGCATGTATATCCTTGATTTTTGCAACCCAGGGGTAATCCATGGACACATTCTTGGGAATTAACCAATGATTCAAAAACATATGAGGATTTAATAAATCTACAACATACTCCCATAGTATGATATAATTTAACATAAAAGGTTTTTATGATCCTGAACTCCCATCCTCTTGAATAATGGAGCCCTTAAGTTTCGTTGGTCAAATCGTCATCCAACGAGTGCCATACATTGGAAATAATGTCCAAGAATATTGTATAAAATGGCTTTTGGGTGTTTTTATCACCATTATTAAACATGTTGGAGACCATCAGAGGGAATCATCACCAATATGGGTATATTTCTCAAAACACTTGACCCCCTGAAATCACCCACCAGGAGCATTGAACTGTGGCATCTCATTTGGGATATAATAAAGGACACACTACCCAGTCCTAGAATGACAAAATCTACCACAAAAAAGTTACAGATGCGAATCAAGTCATAAAAAATGGTAATCTTTACAATAAACACACTATTACAACATGAAAATAGTTTTTATCTATTGGACCATTTTCTTCACCCACACAGATAAACCATAGGCTAAAACATTCACCAATGGGATCCATATATGTGGAAATAGTTTTTCCTATTCATGTTTGACCCCTAGAGAATAGTTGTGATGCAATATAGAGAATAGTTATTTAGATGGGGATGATGACCTTTGTATCTAGTTATTGATCTAAGTGTATATATGTTTCGGATTAGCTTTTCAATGCTATTGGTTTCTATGTACTGTCAAATCTATTGTTTCATTTTTTACTTCATGAGATCAAATTTTACTTCTTAAATCATTAATAAATTATGAAAAAATTGTGACTCATTTATATATATTTCATGGTTGTTTTTTTGGGTTTTGATGTATATATTATTTTTATCTATTTTAGGTTCATATTGGATGAGGCCTCCAATATTATGAGATATTCAAAATCGGTGCTTTTCAGCATCCCAAAGATTATTAGTGGTGGAATGGTGGTCGTACTCTCACCTTAATTCCTTCCAGGATGGGGTCATGGTGAGTGGGACATGATTGAGTCATTTTAGAGATGTTGTTTCCTAGTGGTAGTAGTTGGAGTAATAATTCATTCGAGGGTTGGTTTGAATGTTTATTTTAATGGTTTAATGTGGGTCTTTGGTTTGGTTATTAGACTAAGGAGTATATCATAGGTTTAAATTTCAATGATTCCATTTTACAAGTCTCCAATAACCACTTCATTGAATATGATCTATATGACATCATTACGATGTGAAAGTAAGTTAGTAGATGAATCATATTATTTATAATTATGATTCATTATTCCTTTTCATATTATTTAATCCATGTATTCTCTAGTATTTTTGAATACATCATATAAGTTTTTGGGTTACATACTATGATATCAATATTGTATATAGAGGTACAGACATGTCAAGAATGTTCATGTGTTTGGGCTTACCACCATGAATTATATAGTGAGGTTCTTCTTCTAAGTCTCTAGTAAAATATATACTTATCACATGAAATAAGGTTGTTTCTATCCTTTTGTATTTAGTATATATTTTTCATTAATGGAAAACTATGGTGTCTGTGTTTTTGTTTAATACTATTGATAGGAAGTAGATGTCACGTGTGTCCAATATAAGAGGCCTAACTAATATATTTAGAGATATATATTCATATGTTATATGGGATTGGATATTTTTTGAGATTTTTATTCCATTTGGATAACATTTTTTATAAATATATGTCTTCAATTATATCAAGAATTCTATATTTCACATTGAGTAGTTAATAGATTATATGTTTTGAACTCATGATCATATAGCTCTACCATGGATTGAAAATGATTTTTGGACAAGGAATACTATTTTTTGAGGATTTTGATCCCCACATAGTGTGATGTGGAAAAGAACAAGTTCACATCAAGGGTAATTCCCCTCCCTAAGTGTTCTATATGAATATATTATACTATAATTTTTCAAGACTAATCATTCAGGAAGAGACACTAGGGGAAGAGTTATCTAGATATAGTTATATTGTTATAAAGACCACTAGTGGGAGGTTCCTTCAAGGAATTTAGTAATGATGTTAATATATATAGGAAGGTTCTTTATAAGGATAACATTATCCATATTTATGTGGGTGTAGTTCATGGTATGATTTGATTTTATTCTTCATAGAACTTCATACTTTCTAACAAAAGAATTGGTTACTCATCATTCATCCTATGTTCTAGTTTTTGTGAATCCAACAGACCACTAACTATAACATGGTCAAATATTGATATTTATTTAATTTAAAACATCATTAACTCATACCTTATGGTTAAGTGAGTATGTAATTATTAGATAAAGAAATTTTGTTAGATAAATACTCATGGTATAGATGATATGTGGGGATACAAACCTCAGTTTGTATTAGTTATCTTTTTATAGTTTTCTATGGTGTTTAATGACTGGTTTGATATGGGTGATCCTTTATTCAGTATTGAGGGATACCCCCTATAGTTTAGGGATTAGTAACAAATAATTGGTAGTTAAAGTTAATAATTTAGATAGCATTTAAAGTGTCTTGGTGCACTATATGTGTACATGAAAATACTCTTTCTGTGAGTACAGGGGAGTACATATATTCTTTTGAACTGTAACTAATATGAACCTCCTATAAAAACGATGATGTAATTTTTTAATTACATTATAGAGATAATGTTTCAATATTTATTAGTGGGATGATATGTTCCTCTTTTTTTTTGGAGGTCTGTGCTAAAAACATCATGGAATAGGATCATAGAGGATAGTGATAGGTGTTTGATGTATTTTATGTTTTATTTACCTGAGTGATCAAGATATTTAGTAAACTATAATTGTTTGTAATATGGATTCAAGAGGGTAAAGTTAGTATTCATGTTGTTAATGACATAGTGGCTGGTGTAATATCCTGGATTATAGAAATCTCATGCCGACAATTATTTAAAATTATTTTTAAAATATCCATGAGATCTGAAAGGATAAAATAGTTTTTTCATATAGGAATACTATATACATAGATTTAGATCATTTCCCAACATAATATTTAAGATGATATAATGTTAATGAAATTAATATACATTCAATAACTTCTTTAAATTTACTCATAGTTATCATATATGATTCCCATGGAAAGGATAAAAATTAATGGTGTACTCTTATGCACATTGATGAGTAACCTATAGAGGAAGATAATTTTACACAAAAATGGAATAAGTTATATAGAATTAATAAATGGAAAACCTGAATCAATAATTTACTACACAAAAGGGAATGTTACATCAATGATAATAAATGAAAACATAGATATCATTATCATTGCTATCAAAATGATGAATAACATAATGTGATGCAAAAAAACATACAATCATGGCCTTGTTCAAAGATGATTTCCTATAAACAGTAGTTGTATACAGTAAAACCTAATTTGTTTTGACTTAATAGGATTATATATGCATTAATTGGATATATAATTCTAGCCCCAACTCATCAACTTATAAGTCAAAATAACTCACCATAAGATCCATTAAGACCATTCATATCATTACCTAAGGAACCTATTATCGAATAAAACTTGGATTTCTATATAATTCTAAATATCGTGTTCATATAAATCCCCATTAAACAAAATAATGTATATGTATATGATAAAATTCATTAATAAACTTGGAATTCATGAGATATCATCAATGTTACAGTAAATACCATAATACATGAAATATATTGGCAGGTGAAAATATAATGTGATGACTTATCAATGAAAGATAGTAATAGGATTAAATAGATTAAATTGGTAAGGTAAAAAATAAATGGAATGTGATATACTCAATCATGGATCAAAATGAGTGTGTGGAAAATTGAAATAATATACCTCAGGTGTGTCTAGCTAGGCATGTAGTCTTTGGCCCATTCATTGTGCATCATAGTGATGATTGAGTCAATTATTAACCAAACCTTTTTGGGTTGATTATGCCTTTGATAATTTTTTATATATATGCATCTAAATTAAAATATATACATAGGTATTTATTTTCTAGTAAACTATATGTAAATTTACTTTACCAAAACATCGTATGGTTTTACCATAAATAAAAATATTAGGTTTTACAATTGTTTTTGTAAATCATGAAAGAAAAGAATATGAGTTTGGTATGAAAATATAAAAATCTCATACCTTAAATTTAGATAATAAAATTTTCAATGTCTTCTGTTGAAATATATCCACCACAAAAAATGAAATAGCTAGTGAATAAAACATTTTTCCCAATGAATGAATATTGTGACGGAAAAAACAACATATTTATTTGGTAGAAATTTATTTATAACATAATTATATAGAGGGATTAAATTTAATCTTAAAATGCATTGAATAAAATAATTTCATGATATGACATATAAAATATGAATTTTTTAAACCATATAATGTATATTAGGTGAATAATATATGACATGCCACGAAGACATGAATTTTATATCGAAAATACCTCTATGTTTTCCCAATTTCATTGAATATAAATTCACCTAATGTATTCCAAACATAGCTATAAAAGTAAGATAATTCATGTTCTTATAAATATAAATTTTAATACATAATATTTATAAATCGTCTTACAGTAGAATGTTTTTTTGACCTCCCATATTAGGTGTTTCAGGTTTAAATTGTTTGAAGAGGTTTCATAATAGTGATGTTCATATTCAATATTTTAACAAAATTTATCATAAAAAAGTTATTTAATTTATTTTTATGAATAATATTTTATATTTAATTACCTATAAAATGAATTTTTATGAGAATATTAGTCATTATCCATAAATAAGTAAATGATAATAAGAATGTTTCGGTGATTCTTGATAGTTAAAGTTCATTTTATTAAATAATGAATTCCATAATTATATAACATCTTCAGAACAAAAAAATAAATTATTTACACATCTCTATCATATTTTAAATTTAATTATTCTCACATAGTCATTTCTGATATAAATTCATTTTATTATTCAATTATGTCATTAAACTAACCAAAACATGAACCTAACCTGATTTAATGAATGATTATGATGTGGTATTAATGTAACATCATGTAATGATAATATTTAGTTTTTTATTTCTGTGATATATTAGGATTTCATGTACATAGAATAATAAATAATAAATATTAAAACATTACACCATTTGAATAAATTATTATTATAATTAAATTCTTATTTCAAATGACAAAATTTAGGATGATCATTTGTTAAACAAATAATTAATAGGTCTAAATATTTTCATAAAAAATTAGAGATATTATAAAAACAATATAAATTTTTTATTCCCCTATTTAGTTACAAAATTTTACTATAGTAAATGAAAATACAACATGTTGCCTCATTAAGGAAGTAGTCTTAACAACACACGGTTGACAGTTTAATTTTTGGAAATGGGAAAGGTAGTCGACCAATTTTTTAAAAATATAGAAACAATAAGTATAAAATAAATTATATTTTAAACATAAATTATAGGGAAATTAAATTTTTTCCCACTAAAATATATAGATATTATTGAAAATATTTAACTTACATTGAGAAAATTCATTTTCACAAGGTGGATTTCATGGATAGAAGGGGTTGGGATATGTTCTTGTGACTAGAAAATTATGAGAATGAAAAGAGAGGATATTTGATGGAATATTGAATATTTTTTGGTAGAATACTTTTCTTAAATTTCAATTGAATGGTTTGGTGAAAGGACCATTAATAGGAGGAAAATAGGGTGGATTTTTATGTAAACAAATGTTAGGTAAGAGGAATGAATAGAATCACATTAGGGTTAGTTGTATTTGTTGAGTTATGTTAATTTTGGGAGGAAATAGTATATAATATACATGAGTATGACTTTAAATCATAATTAAAATTTCTAGAAATCATATGTTCTCTTATAATTATAAAAATATTAGACAAATATTTTACCTGTTTTACCCATATTAATCTTTGAAAAAAATTATCCATGGAATTTATATCATTCGTAAAAATATAAGAATACCCTTGATTAAAATAATTTACATAATAAATCTAATATTGGGATCCATATAATATAATTAACATTATATATATGAAAAAATACATTTTATATTAAAACATATGGTATAAGATGAAATGCTTTTATAGGGAAATATATTATTATATATTAAGTGTTTTTACTCATCACTTTATATTAATTTTAAATTTTGTGAGTTTTTAAATATTATTATATTTGAAAAAATTGTATAAGATTCATATTTTAATTTATATTAAAATAGTTTTGTTATAAAAATTATATATCTCTAATAAAATTAATTATTTGAAAACAACTATTTTAATTTTACCATGGTAAATAATCCTTATCCACTGTAAATTATTATAAATGACTAAAAATATTATTATAATAGTTACATAATTTGTAAATATATATTATAAAAATAAATTCCATTTAATATAATAACATTAAGATATACATGAAAACTAATTCTATCATATATGTGAATGAAAACTTTTTTTTGAAAAATAAATAAATATTCATATTAAGCTAAAATCATTACAATAAAATTAAAAAAATGAATTTAAATTTTTAAAAATTTCCTAATATTTTGAAATTAATCATTTAAATATACACATGAATATATTCTATTTAGAATTTTACCATCAGATAGTTCAAGATATTGTGTTTCCATACTTTAATAAGTAATGAGGTACTATATTTTCCCTATTAAAAAGAAGCACCCTCTATATTAAGGTATATATCCAGTTTTAAACAATGGTATATAGTCCTTCCATATAATCTATTTAGGATCCAATGTTTCTTATTCAAATGTTTTGTATCTCAAAACCACTTTCACATAACTATTTTCCCATATTCAAAATATAAGATCTATAATGTCAATAATCTTGATAGATTCATCAATATAATGCATATAAATCTATAAATTTTTTCCCCAAATATGTGAGTATATATGTTGGATATGTCATGATTTTCCTCATTATTGATACATGGAAAATTATATGTACTGGTTGATGCTCCTTTCCATCACAAAGTCTAACAACTAAAAAAGTGAAATACCTTAGTCCAAAGTGATTCATCCTTTGAAGAAACATCAAAAATTGACAAAGGCATGAACAAAGGTTCATTTGTAGCAGTGTCGCGCAAATTCCACCATGGTCATGCAAGTATACTTGCGTGCCGAATAATGGTCGCGCATGTGACTTGCACGCCCTCTTTGATTTTCTCCCAAGGGTTTTCCCTGGCCTATAAATACCCCTGTGGCCCCCCCCATTTTGGGGATGGAAAAATTCTAAAACTCATATTCGAGCTCTAGTCACCCAAGTTTCTTCTGGAAGACTTATGAACACTTATAAGGTAATTTCATACCTATAATAGAAGGTATAAACAGGGGAAACAAGTCTTATGTGTTGAAACTCATCAACACTTGCGCACATAAGTGGCCATTCCTTAAGGGAAATGACCACACTTGAGCACTGCCTTACCCCTTCAACAGAACTTGCACACCACTATTCTGGAAGCCTCTAGGGATAGTACTAAGGGCTTGATCCAAGTCTCACCCAAGTATTACCCTAAGGGTTAACCATCGCAAAAGTACCCCTGTGTCGCGCAAGTATACTTGCGCGACCAGGACTTGCTCGCCCATGCATGTCCTACGCGCTCACTTCTTTTTGGGTACCTCTCCTTCCTATTTCACTTTTCTTATACCTATCCACCTCTCCTATTCAAGATCCAATCTTCAAAACCCTATTTTAATCCATTTCTTTTGGCATGGCTTCCTTGTTGGCTTCCTTATCTGAAAGGAATTTTTTGGAACATCTCTCAAAACCTGGTGATTTACATATCTTTATATCACTAAGGTTAGATATTTCATTCTTTAAACCTCATACTTTGAAGATGGGAGGATCTTTTTATTTGGGATTCCTTCTAAGGAGTAAAACCAAATCACAAATCCCCTCCTAATTTGGGCATCTTCCTTAGGAGTAAGCCCCAAGTTGGAATATCCAAATCGCCATAAAGCACATATAACTTTATAGACCTTGTTCCTAGGTTTTTTCCCTGAAGTAAATCCCAATATTTATTTATTTGAGCAGTCATACATATGTATTACCCACATGATTTCTTATAATTGCATCTTTCATGGCACAATTTTCTGGTTTTACCAATACCTCTTATTTCTCACACCGAGCATGACTCACGTGAGCTTAGAGTGTAAAAGTAATTATGAAATCTTTCTTTGAGACATCAATCATGCATAAACCCCATACTTCTTTACTCGAACTACTTGGGTTCTGATTCCTTTTCTAAAATAAAGGATACATAGGTATCCCATCTGCAGGTACGATCCCAACTCTGAAATAATATATGTCCTTCTGAATGACAATAAACATCAACTGCCCCACTAAGTGGCTTTAAAACCAGTATGGTTATCATAATGACCAAGAGATTTATATATAATGTGTTGAAGGATACCATTTACTACGAATCTCTAACAAATACAAATGATTCTCTATTGATGAAGAAGCTATAATACATATAAAAGATTCTCTAAATCTCATACATATTAATCATTGATTGTCAGATCTAAAGGAAAGATCATTTTATACTTGGTAGTGTAATAAGGATTCATGAACATAACTTAAATCTTTAAAGAGAGTCCCGTAGTAGACAATAATTCCCCTAAAAAAGGTGTGATGAGTATGACCTCCCATCCTCTCAACCAATGCTAATTCTTAAGCCTTATTGGTTCATAACTAATGAGAACCTACCTTTGGAAAGTAGGTCCAAATGGATATAGAATCATTGGATGTTTTCGGTTCTACGAACAAACTTGTTAGAAACTGCTTGGAATGTATGGACATTAAATCAATGAGGTCATTCCCATTTCTAGAGGAAACAAAAAATGGTGAACACGACGTGAATCCTTAACTAAGTTAAAATGATGTTATACTTATTTTGTTAGGCCCCTATTTAAACTCAATGAGAGGGACAAAAAAACAATCAATAAAATATGTGCTCATCCTAAAGATTTAGCGGCCGAACTTATCTTGATTATGTTTGTTATATCAAACAGGCACTCTTTTACAAGATCTTTTGCGTCACAAGAATGGATTTTCTTTATTTTACGTCTGTGAATTCCTCTGCTGTGAATGCATCAACTGCTACTCCTTCTAGATCGTCGTCCGCTCTGAGGGAGACATCACCTAATCAGTGTCTTAAATGCTGGGTATCGAATGCACTGGTTAAGGAGTACCTTCAACAATGTGCCATTCCAACTATGGAGGCTGCTCAACAAGCCCTCCAAGTGAACAATTCACCCTGGTCGTCTGGACAGTGACGACCAGTAATCAAGAAGTAGGCGGTGCTAACTACCATCTCCAACCATTTCGGGTCGTTATCCCTGGAACACAATAACCATTCCCTCCCATATTATGAGGAGGTGAATGAGAAGGTCACAGAAGGACTTAACTCAAGGAAACAAGAGTCTTTCCTGAGGGATCCCACCAAAAATCACCACCAGACTCGTGCGACAGTGTTCCATCAACATGATGAGGGCATCGCCTTCAGGAGTTTGGCTCAGGTCCCTCAGACCCGATCATACAAGACGAACTACCAGAGGTGAAATCCGGCCAAAAGTTAGCAGGTTCTTATCTCTGCCATCTCCAGAGAAGTCCACCAACCTAAATTGGTGGCAAGAAACGAGCGGGCACACACACCCGCCCGTTTTAATTCCGCTATCCAGCAGACTCGTCTGGCAGAAACACGCCAATCCCACCAGGAAATTCTGGCGAAGTATAATAGATAGGAACATACACCTGTTTATAAGTCATCAACTAGTCAGCAGGCTCGTCTGACTACATATGATGAATCCCGCCAACCCAATGTGTTGACAACTGGTAAACAGGCACATACACCTGCTTACACTCATCAATCCTTCCAGCAGCCTCGTCTATTAGTATTTAAGTAAGATCTTCAACCACATTTGGCGAAGTGCAATTAGAAAGCACATTCACCTACTCGTATTGATCAATCCTACCAACAGTCTCGTTTGGTATCACCTAGAGAAGTCAATTGGAAATCCCCAATGACAAACAGGAGGCAGACCCAACTCTCTGCCCCCATTCATGAGTACGGTCAGAATTCACTGGTAGGAAAAGGAGGATAGGAGCGGTAACATACACCTACTCCATGCATGGAATAGAATTATATCCCCATTATAGCAGCTTAAGTCACCAAGAATATTCTATCAATAGTGAAAGAGTAGAAGCAAATCTCTGCTCATATTCTGGATGCCTGCCATAATATTATAACAGCTTCAGCAGCATCACAGGGAAAGAAATGAAAATATATCTCTACCAATGGAGTGACACATCAATATGTCACTAAGTAATAGACACACACCTCTGTTCTAGTCTAAGAGGGTTGGGGGCGTACTCCCCCATATCATACGGACAACCAAGTCAGGCACATACACCTGATTTGAGCGGAGATAATCAGCCTAACCAGATCCTTTCTCCTGAGCATGCACATACACCTACCCATAATAACCACTTTCATCAAAAAAGTTTTTTCTAAAGTGAGTAAGAAGGAATCTATGAAGAAGACCCGCCCGGTACAGTCAATAAACAAAGGGCCAATCTGTAATAATGCCTTACTCGATGTTAGAGTTCTTGATGCATTCAGAAAATGATCTGTTGCAACTCAAGATTCTACTCTCTCAGTTCCCAATAGTGGGAACATTAATTCCGAAGGTCTTCATTAGACACTTCCTCACGAAGGCTTGATTCATGAGAATTTGGGTGATCTCGAAGTTTCATCTTCAGATGAGAGCCACAAGAACTCTCTGTGTGGCCAGAAGAGAAAGGAGAAATTTTTTTCATCTTTTTCTATTACCCACCATGGTGGTCCTCCCCATGATGATGAATTTAGCTTCGAAAGTCCTCTCTGCAGTAGTGATTCACATTTCTTGGAAAATGCTCCAATAGAAAATGTAGTGACGAGAAATCCCTCTTATCTTGAGGCACTTGAAAATGTGAAGATAGTCATGTTTGATGCTTTACCATTAGAAGGTGAAATACTTTCTCAATCAGAAGATATCCCAGGGTGTAGGTTATTATCCAAACCACCTATAAGTTATGCATTTTCTTGTTTGATAAGTGAATTCTCTATTGATCTTGTTGAATCTGATAAAGCAACAAAGAAGCACCATCTTTGGTCTAAACATGTAGAAGAATCTTCATCAAATGATAAGGAGGAAGTATTGAATATGAGAAAAAAACTGGCTAAAGGTGAAGTGCCAGTTATGTTTTGGCCTTTGGCTGACTCTCAGTATGACATTCCAGAGATGTTAAAGGAACATGTAATTCATGATATTTGTCTCAAAATATGAAAAAATCATTGTCAGTTGAAAAAGAAAATATTATCTTATGATGAATATGAAAATAATGTCAAGATAATAGAAGGGTTACAATGCCCAATTGACTTGTAATCTTCTTTAGTTTCTCGATATCCTAAGGATGAAAAGCAGCATAGAGACCTTCAGCGTTCATGCCTTGGCACACTAAGAAGATTGCACAAGTTAATCGCCAATGCCCCATCGGGTATTAATATCAGGGGATGGGGTGTCAATGGATCACTACATTTCACTGTAATCTCCAGTAAGTAAAGCCCACTGAAAGTGGTCTCATGGAATGTTATTGCCCATGACCGGCCACAGTCAATGGGATTTGTTTGTAATCAAAGGCTCACTCAAGAACTGGACTCAACTAGTTCCTCTCAAAATCAAGCATACAGAAAACAATTTGTTGAAATACTTTTCCATCAGGAAAATGAGAACATCAAACAGGCTTCTCATTTAGAGCATGCACATCATCAAGTTACATAAGTGTTAGAAATCATCCAATGGTATTTTGAGACTGGTAATAAAAGAGGATGCAAGTTAATGTATCCAGCCATTGGACTAATGTCTGCAAGATCAGGAGAGCTTTTAAGAAGGTCTCAGATATAGCAACTCAAGAGACACCCCAGATTTCCAGACTGTGGACTCTTTTAACCCAACCCTCAAAATTAACAAATATGATTCAAGGAGTTGAGAAGAAATAACAGGAACATCCCCAGTCCACATGACTGGGGACTTTTTCAAATCCTCAATATTTCCCTCAAAGAAAGTTAGTCTTCTCTCGATTAGGGAAGAATCCACAAGAGGAATGAAGAGCCAAATTATCAGGAGACTCCCTCCAAATTATGATTTGTTAAGAAGTTTCTGAGGGATCAAATCAATAAAAAGGCAATGTCTCATCAAGGACATGGAATAAGAAAATATCATAGAAATGTTGATAAAAGGGATACAACACATTATGCATCAAACAATGTCATCAATGAAGTTGTTTCTGATCCCCCAGATGCAGCTCACTCAGAGGGATCAGATGAGGAAACTCCTGCTCAAGAGGTTGTACCCACAGACACAAATGAAGAAGGTGTGCGTACAAGAAATCAAAGGATTACCCAGAATCTAGGTAATCCTTCAAGTAACCCACTTCCCCCTCTTCGAAAGGTGTACAATAAGGGTAAATGAAAGAATCAGGTTACATACCCTTCCTTTGGAGAAGTCCAATCACTCTCATTAGTGAAAAGATTCGCACAACAAGAGGAAGAGATGAAGGAATTAAGGAGGTTGAGTGGAGAACTACTTCAAATTAGTCTTCCTCCTAATCGTGTTGGAGTCAGTCAGCCAAGGGAATTTGTTGTGGCTACTGAGATGGATCAAGAGTATCTTCCTTTACTAGTACACCCTCAAAGGTCTAATTCTATGGGTTATACACAACAATAACCGGCAATACTACCATCAATGGCAGTCCCGATCATCACACCTATCCAGGATCCAGTTATTGCACTTGCATAGGTCCAAGCTCAACTGGATGTTTCTCAAAAGTTAATGAATACCACTGAGTCATTAACAACTCAGTTGGAAGCTATGTAAGGAAAGCGTACACCAGTTAAACCGGAAAAGAAAGATTACCCAGAATGGGTAGACGCGATTCCTCCCCCATTAAAATTTTCAAGTACCATATTCCCAATCTTTAATGGTTCGGAAGACCCAGAGAAACACTTAAAAAATTTTGTTTCTCGTTGTGATCCTATGATGGGAACCCCTCAGTAACAAGAAGCATTTAAGATTAGGTGTTTTGTACAGTCATTACAAGGACCTGCTTTTTTTCTGGTAAACAAGCTTGCAATCCCAGTCAATTATTGGGTGGGAGGATCTCTGTCAACGATTCCTTCTTCAATTCAGCTCAACATTTCCAAGGACAACAGTTTTTTATCTTAAAAATTATAAGTAAAGGGAGAATGAAAGGGTGTCAGATTTCATTTCTCACTGGAAGGGATTAACGTATTACCTGAGCTTAACACTCTATCAAGAAGAGTTGTTTCCAATCTGTGTGTAAAATTTGTGTGATGAGTTGCGCACACCGTTGATCCCTGTGAAATATGTAGGAGGGTTTCTAGACCTTACTTCAATAACTCAGTAGATTGAGGACTCTCTTTTAAAGACTAAGGATAAATCTCGTGTAATTATATCAGCTCCATGAAGGAGAATGGGTAAAGTAGAGACTGCTAGAGTTATGCTTAAGCAAGCACTTGTACCTGCTTCTACTTCAAAACATTCATATTACCAAAGGAATCCGCCTCCTGATCATCAACAATAGAGGCCATTTTGTCAAGATGATCAAAGTGATCAAAGACGGAAACAATTTGAGGATTTAAATAGAAAAAATTACTCTTTCCGAAATGAACAAGTTCCTGGATACTTCATTTCGGCTCTAGAAAATAATTTGGTTCAATTTCCAAGGCCCAAGAGGTCGAACAAGGAAGGAGATGAAGACTGTCCCAACTATTGTCCATTTCATCAGATGCTGGGGCATCCCATTCAGGTGTGTTTTGTCTTCAAAGACCTCCTTCAAAAAATGGTGGACTCAGGACAACTCATGTTGAAAGGTTCTTCCGCTCAGGTAGCATGTGTAACTGCTACAAATCCAGAGAAAGAAGGCGAGTGGAAAGAATTAAAAAGAAAAAATGCCAAAAAATATGATTCTTGGATGGTCAGAAAAATGATCAACCAAACTCATGCCATTTTTCAAACACAATTTAAGAAACCAATTGTATCTTCTACCATGAATTCCACAGCAAAACCCTCTTCATCAGAGGAAAAATTCTCAAGAGGGTGGCATAATTAAAATAAAGAGGAACAATCAGAAGAATATTAGATTGTGTCAAAGCCCAAATTATCTTTGACTCTAGAAGATTTTATGCCATCTACTTCAAAGCCTAAACGGGCACCACCCCACCAAACGGCATAGCCTAAACGGGCTAATCAGGTAGAGTCTTCATCAGATGAAGAGTTGATCTTTGGTTCTGTTAATATGATTCATTTAACAGATCCTTATGCCAGTCGTAGTTTCGATTTTGATGAGCCTGAATTCCCTGAATCAAATAGAGGAATATGAGGGAGTTCTAAGGTCTCAGGGTATAGGGAAAGACATGGATCTTTTAGAGGATAATATTCCAATTTTACCCCTTCTAGAACTGCGTATGCAGTAGAAACTCATGGTAGATCTCTTCAATGGGCTCAACAAAAACAAGAAAATTATTCCACCAATAGCAGACTCAATCCTGGTACAATTTTTCTAGAGGATCGGTTAGAGATTCCACCTTCTTCCTCTCAGCAAGTAAATAGACCTATTCGGTCTAATCTTCAAAAACCATTAGTATTTCCAACTCCTACCCCGATACAAGATACATCTACTTCCAAAGAACCTACTTCTAAGGTACCTATGAAACCACATGTTCCTGTTGGGAAACGCAGACCTTTGGATCAAAAGTATGATGTATTGAAACACTTGGAACAAGTACCGACAATGTTATCGATCCTGGATGCATTGAATTTATTAAAGGATCTTCAGGAGTCACTCATCGAGGCTTTGTCAAGTCTTTAGGAATTTGAAACTGAAATTGCTGCAGCTGAAGTCTACCATGTAGAGAATAATCCTCCAGAATGCCATGCAGTGATATCCTTCACGAATGAAGATGAGAATTATGTTGTGCATGGACATATTAGACCTTTATAATTATCTAGTAAGGTCAATGGTGTAGACATCCGAAGAGCTTTCATTGATAATGGTTCAGGAGTCAACCTCATCCCCATTCATACACTTCGTCGATTGGGCCTCACAGAATCTGATTTATCTCCTTCTACTTTGATGTTACAAGGATATGATAAAAATGAACAAGAACCACTGGGCAAGATTACAATCAGAACTCAGTTTGGAGATCTTGTATCCAATTTAGATTTCATAGTGGTTGATCATGGCACAACCTTCAACATCTTTCTTGGAAGACCCTGTCTACATCAACATGTGGCTATCCCTTCATCATACCACCATTGTCTCAAATATTGTTTCGATGGTAAAATTGGGACATTGTATGGTGATAAATCCCCTTTCAAAACATGTGAGTCTCAATACATTGAGGTGTAATTCTATCACATGAAGGGTAAGGAGAAATCCATTACAAGGGAGGTCACCAAAGTTAATGCTTCATTTGGTTTGGAAAAGATTATAGTAAATCTATTTACACATGTGAGTGCAGATTATGTGTTGCCTATCAGTCAAATTGACATGATAGACCCAAATCAAAATACTCTTATAGAAACTTCCATAATGTCAATTACGACAATTATTCCAGACAGCATGGGAGAAATTGATGATTCACCAAGAAATAATGAAAGCTCAAATGGGGATGTCTTCATTTCATCTACTAAAATCCAGAAAGTCTATACTTGGCCAACCAGGCCAAAAGAAGTTATAGCAATGTCAGAGGTGAATGATGATGTTGATTCTCAATCAGTTGTCTCCTTTTTATTACCCAAGGTAGACCCTTCATCATCAATAGGGTAAAAAATGGAAGATTCTTCTTCAAGATGTTCAAATTTTAACATCTCTTCTGATCATGGAAATTATACTTCATCATCTACTATGCAAGTAGAAACTGAAGAAATAACACATGTTGAAGAAGAAAAGGAAGATCTTAGGGATGCTCCGCCATCATTTGAAGAAGGTATCTCTACCACTATGGATGAACTCAGAGAAATAAATCTGGGTATAAAAGAAGATCCACACCCCTCTTTAATTAATGCGTCCATGACTCTTGAAGAGAAAGAAATGTATATTTCATTTTTAAAGAAAAATAAAGATATATTTTTTGGGAACTATACAGAGATTCCTGGGATTGATCCTGATGTTGTTACTCATCGTTTGGGTTTTCCAGAAGAGCATCGAGGATTTAAGCAAGCCGCTAGAAGATCACACCCAAACTATGCTTCCAAAATTGAAGCTGAAGTGGATAAGCTTATCAATGCTAACTTCGTCAGAGACGTTCAATATCGCAAGTGGCTGGATAATATTGTCTTTATGAAAAAGAATAACGGACAAATTATAGTTTGCATTGATTTCAGAGATCTTAATCGGCATTTTTCTAAGGATGATTTTCCAGTTCTGATTACAGAACTCTTAATTGATGCAATAGCTGGATATGAAGAAATTTCCTTAATAGATGGATATTCAGGATATAATCAAATCCGAATGGCTCCAGAAGATGAGGAATCTATAGATTTCAGATCCCCTTAGGGTGTGTTTTGATATCGGGTAATGCCCTTTGGCCTGAAGAATGATGGCACAACATATCAGTGTGGCATGCATCATATCTTCAAACCCTTTTTAGGGAAGTTTGTTGAATGTTATGTAGACTATTTGGTGGTTAAATCCAGGAAATGTTCTAATCACTTGGATGATTTGGAAGTCATATTCCACAAACATCGGCAACATAATTTGAAGATAAACCCCTTAAAATGTGCTTTTGGGGTAACCTCAGGAAAATTTATCGCCTTTGTTGTACGCCATCGTGGTGTCGAAGTCGATCCCATGAAGTCAAAGTCAATCCTTGGTATGTCACCTCCTTGGAATTTGAATGAATTGAGAGGGATTCAAGGAAACTTAGATTATATTTAGCATTTCATTTCCAATTTGACAGGCAAATGATTACCCTTCACCAAATTGATGAAGAAGGGAGTCACTTTCTAGTGGACTGAAGAATGTCAAGAAGCATTATTTATTCTCAAGAAATATCTCTTGAGTCCACCAGTGTTAATGCCACCTTTTGAAGGAAGACCACTTATCCTATGTGACAACTTTAGAGAGATCATTGGGTGCCTTTCTTGCTCATAATAATTTTTCTGGGAATGAAAACAGTCTCTACTATCTCAGTCGGACTATGCTTGAAGAATAAACCTGATATTCAAATATTAAGAAGTGCTGCCTAGCACCAATCTTTGCAGATTAGAAGTTGAGACACTATCTTCAACATCATGAGGTCTAATTGGTATCTCGCAATAACCCGCTCAAATTCATCCTTAGTCATCCAATGTTGACAGGACGTCTGGCAAGGTGGAAAGTTATTTTGAAACAATTTGATATCCAAAACATGTCTCAAAAGGAAATAAAAGGCCATTCTCTAGATGATTTCCTTGCTGAACACCCTTCAGTATAAGATACATCATTAGATATTGAACTTCCTGATGAGGAAGTCTTTTCTATTCAAGATAGTCTTCAAATATGGGAAATGTACTTTGATGGTGCTTCTAGAAGTCCAAAAGGGAAGAAAATGGAAGATCCCAAATTCAACAGTGTTGGGTTAGGAATTTTACTCATTTCCCCAGAAAAGGCAGATCTACCTTATTCCTTATCATTTTTGGGAGGCGGTACGAATAAGGAAGTAGAATACCAAGATCTTATTGTAGGATTGGAGTTGGCGCTTCAAGCACAAGTGAATCACTTATAAGTGAAAGGTGATTCATACCTAGTAATCAAACAAGTCAATGGGGATTATGCAATCATAAAACAAGAGTTAATCTCTTTGTATGATTATGTCAGAGAGTTAATGGAGGAATTTACTTCAGAATCGACATTTTCTTATGTCCTGAGATCACAAAATTCCCAAGATGATGCACTGGCTAATATATCCATAGCTATGGCAGATCCAAATCGGGATGATACAAGCATCAGTATTGCCCACCGTCGTACAATTTCACCTTATGTTCAAATCAGAACAGAGGAAATCAATGAAATTAGTCCCATTCCTGAACTGTATGGTCATACTATAGGATGGATGACACCTATCAGGGAATACCTTCAAAATGGAACACTTCCACCTGATAGAGCTGGGAAAGAACAAATATGGCGATGTGTGGTCAATTTTACTCTTTATGATAGCCCAGATCACCAAGATAAAATTCCCTACACAAGTTGTTTTGATGGAATTATCTTCAGATGCATTGATGGTGAAGAGACAATGGCTGTCATGAAAGAAGTACATACATGAGTTTGTGGTTCCCACCAATATGGACATAGACCATCTGATCAAATTCGAAGGCTTGGATACTTTTGTCCTTCAATGATACAAGAATGTGTTGATTTCACAAAGAAATGTCATTCTTCCCATGTACATGCCAACTTAATTCATCAACCCAACCGAGTTGCTTCATACAACTAAATACTCGTGGCCATTTTCCACATGGTGAATGGATGTAGTAGGACCTTATCCTTCGACTATAGCCAAGAAGTTTAAGTACAGTCTTACTACTACTGACTTCTTTTCCAAATGGGTAGAGGCAATACCTCTCAAAGAAGTTAGTTCTAAATGCATTGTTAGCTTCATCAAGTCTAAAATCATTGCCATATTTGGTGTCCCTCATACCATATTGACGGACAATGGCACCAACTTCTGTTCATCTAAGGTGAGGAAGTTGTATCAAGAATACAACATCAAATCCAATCATTCATCTCAGTATCATGCAGTGGCCAATGGATAGATAGATGCTTTCAACAATACTCTATTAAACATACTGCAAAATATGTTGGATAAAGATATGAAATCATGTCCTGATAAAATCTTTCATGCTTTATGGGCTTATCGGACAACCACCCACACCGCAACGCGGTCAACTCCATATTCATTGGTATACGGAACAGAAGTAGTCTTACCCATTGAGGTTCAATTACCCTCGCTTAGAGTAGACATATTTGATCAGTCATCTACAGATGAACAATCTAAAAAGCTATTGGATGAATTGGAATGATTAGACGAGAAAAGATCGTGCACCTTGCACCACTTGGAAGTCTATCATAATCGAATAGCACAAGATTTCAATAAATTTTTTTGTCTTCGTTCATTCATTCATGGAGAATTGGCATTGGTTCTCAGAACTGCAATCATACCAGGAAAGAATCCTCCCAAGCTGGAGCCAAAATGGGAAGGACCTTATTCAATACATAAGTTCTACTCCAATGGAGCTTATTCTTTAATCTCAATGGATGGAGAAATCATCACTACTCCAACCAATGCTAGATTTCTGAAGAAGTATTTTGTGTAACACAAATACTTTTTCGTCCCACATGACGTTAAACTATGCCATTTTCCAACATGATTTTAACTTGTGTCATCCTAACTACATGACGCTTAACTGTATAGAAGTCCCTTACGTCCAGCAAGATGTTAAACTACGTAATCTATGGTCCATGAATATGACCTTAAACTACTCACACTATCGTCTAACATGATGTTAAAATGTGAAAAAGTCCCTAATACGTTCAACATGACGTTAAACTGTGTCCTCTTTTGTCCTCACTGCATGACATTAAACTGCACAGTCCCCCCTTTCGTCCTACATGACGTTAAACTATATTGTTCCCATCGTCTTAGTTATAGGACGCTAAACTGTACAGCACCCTTACATCCAACATGACATCAAACCGTGTCAATATATTTGTAATACATGACGTTAAACTATACTTCTCATTCGTCCTACATGACGTAAAACTGAGCAAAATACCTTAATATGTCCTACATGACATTAAACTGTATTTTGTCCCTGCTACATGACACTAAACTATGCAACACCAATAGTCCTCACTGCAATACTTTAAACTGCATAGTCCCTTCATACGTCCTGCATGACCTTAAATTGTGCTTCGTTAATGTTGTTGTTACCTATTGTTTCTCACAATGAGTATGACTCACGTGATCTTAGAGTAAAACTTCAACCATAACACCCTCTCTGGGCCGCTAACCATGTGTAAGTCCTGACACCATTTTTTAAGTCGTTTTCCTAAAAAACAACTTGATCACTAATTCATTCTTTAATTGAACTATGCGGACACTGATCCTTGCCTTCTAGGATGGGTACGTAGGAAACCTCCTGAGGTTCAATCCCAAAACCAATCTCTTCACATCGGTTCACCTCCATCTCATATGATGTTGATATGTGAAGCAGCCCCAGAACCAATATTTTTTCATTGGTTCACCACGGTCCATGCATATGACCTTAAACAACTCGTACTTTTTTCCTATATGACAATAAACTACAACATTATTTGATACCCTCACCTGAGAGGGAATCATTATTTACATTGATCTTCAATAATTTTATATTCCAAAGACTACGTGCATACATGGAAATACCTAAACCTTTTATCTTGGGTCAAACCATCATTTCACTAAAGTCCCCTTCACCCTTCACTTGTACAAACCAAATCTGTATAGAGGGTATTTATAGAACTACGTGCGACTTGATTCCCATCCTTATGGGATACGTAGGAACATTCATGCATCCCTCAAATCCAACCCCAAGTCTTTGGGCCTAACCCCAAATTTTTCTTTCAGTCCCTTGGCTGAAAAGTCCCTGTAAAAAAACACACACCATGTATTAATTATTATGCTCCGAGTTCTATGACCGTAAAACAAAGATTTTCCATACTTTTGTCCCACATGACGTTAAACTGTATTTAGGTAACTACGTATGGCATGATTCCCATCCTTATGGGATACGTAGTGAAGTCCAACATTGCAATTTTGGACCCAGCCACAACATGATTATGGTTAGAATTGGTTTGTGTATTTCTACATGCATTGAAAAAATGCCCATTTTTATATGTCATACTCCTAACCTTAAATACTTCCAGATCTCCATAACCCTTTTCTTGACTTCTGGTCACAAAATGTTTGATACTTGAGAGTTATTTTGCCTGATTATGCAGCATGTACCCTTAGGCGTCCATGCATAAGTAGTCTACATAACAGATTTGTCAGCCAAAAGATAATATTATTTGACTATGCAGCCAACGACCTTAGGCGGCCCTGCATAATTCAACCCCCTAATGGGTTTGTCAAATAGTGGTTGTAATGACCCAAAGTTTCATTAATGAAAATCTCTCTTGATCTAATTAAATGTCTCTTTATGTTTATATAAAATGTCAACTTCTTTGGTTTTATGTTAAGAATTTTGACCGTTGCTAATATATCCGTTGAACAGTGATCACATGATTAGTATAAATATAGGACTTTAACAAATCCAATTTACTAATACAAAGGAAGCGATGGCCTCATCCAATAGAATTTACCCATACGAAGCCCATTTGTCGGATCTCGGAAAAGAGGTGGCGTCTTTGGGCTTCACCCTTGACCAAGCCCAAGCTGAGCTTCATCATGTCAATATGGAACGTGACCGTCTATGGGAAAAGTGGAAGTTGATTGAAATTACCACTCGAGCGATGTTATCCGAGCCACCCCAAGAGTCGGTCACCATCGCACACCTTACCCTAAGGTCTTATGCGGCTGTTTTAAGGGGTTATGTAACAAATAAGTAGTACTATGTTCATGTACATTATTTTTTGTATATAATAATGATTATAATTTCTAGTCATTTATGATACATTGTAAATAGTTTTTAAAGTACAAATGGTGTTTTTAGTTATTATTTAATTAAGAAATCTATTTTATTAAATTAAGTTATTTTTTAATTAAATAATATTTTAATAAAATAATAATAATATTATTAAATTATTTTTTATTAAATACAAATGATCTTATAATTTTATGAATGCAATTAAATTTTTTATTAAGGTTTGAAAGCCATTTTTGTCAAAACCCGTGAATTTTCGATAAATGTCGGTTTTTATTTTAAAAGTGAAAATTAACATATTTAGAAAATTATTTAGATAAAATAAATATTATTTCTATAATCAGGATGTTGAAATTATCCAACGGTGAATTTTTCATAATTTTCTGAGACAATCAAATTTTTGGGTAAAAATTAAATAGCATTTAAATATATAATGTGTTTTATGACATCATAATGACCCAATTTTGATGTAATAAAATACTATAATATTTATTTTAGGACAATATATGTTTTACCATTAAAATAATGTTATTTTGGGTTTGTTTGACTTACTTTTCAAAGCATTAATGGACCCCTCAAGACATATTCAACACTTTTCCTTTTTAAATTAATTTCCATGGGAGTGTGAGTCACCTCCACATAAGCAACCTTATTATTTTAAGAAGTTCAGACTTTGGATTTAAAAAATATTGTTTTCCTCTTCCATTTTCCAAAAACCATGGTAAAAAACCATGGGATGGTTTGTGGTTTGGATTAATTTAATGTAAGGGGACCCAAACCTAAATAATAAAGAATTCCCTCACCTTTCCTATATAAACCCACCCAAGCTCCCACTTACTCCTCACTCAAAGCCCTTGGAGTTCGTCCAAACTCTTCCCTACTCTCTCTATAATCCTCTCAAGGTGACTCAAGCTCCCAATAAGTCTCTCACAAGCCTCTCTATATCCTTTGGAAGCACACTTCCAAGTAAGGGTTTTTTCTTCCTTTCTCATTTTTGTCCAATTTTCTTTAAGTTGTTTTTCTCTTTTAATTTCAATTATAAATGTTGGGGTATGGTTTTTTACCTCCCTCATACTTCCCTATTTATGTTTTAATGATGGGAGACCCTTTATCTCTCATTAAATGCCTCCCATGTACATCCGTTACTATGCCGAAATTCCGAAAGGAACTTCTCTCTCCTCTTTTCCATTCAAGCAATACATTTGTATAATGAATCTATATTCCATTAAAATTGTTGGGACATGTATCTATTTGACCTAATTACTTTCCATTACATGTAAATATTATTAGGAACCCCTCTCTCTCTCATAAACCTTTTTTATGAATTCTTATGTCACGTCGTTACGCTGCCGAAATCGCACCGATTTTCTAAGCCAATGTCATTGTGTAGTGAATACCATGACCATATCTCCATCAAGGTTATTCACCTTTATGAACATTTACTGATTGATTTTAAAGTTTCATGTATTAATTTATCATTCCTTTATCATGGAATAAATGATTATGTTTTATGAATCCATGTTTTATGATCCATGTGGCACACTTATGCATGAAATGAAATGTTTTAAGAAGGGTGCGCCCTTATAGCACTCCAATGCATTGGGTAATGTATAGTATCATGATATGTCATGTGCAATGAGTGTTGACTCATGCTAATTAAAGTGAAACGAGGGTTTACTCGTGCTTCATGTGAAATGAGGATTTACTCATGCTCTATGTGCAATGAGCCTTGGCTCATGCTAATTCCATGTTAAGTGTTGTTGCCACATTTCCATGTTATAATTATCATGATTTATCATGCCTTTATGTTCATGTTTCTTTTATGCTCTATTGATATTCCTATTTTCTAACATGTATTGTACTCCTCATTTTATTCCATGTGTACTCCCTTACTGGGATTTATAGCTCACCCTTTTCTTATGCATGTCCTCAGGTTATCCCATGCAATGCCAAGTATGAGGGAATGTAGTGGTCATGTAAAGGAAGTTTTCAATAAAGATGTTGTATTTCATGTTTCAAGTTTTTATGTAATGATCCTAAGCCCCAAAGACACTAAACCTCTCGATCTTCTTGTTGTATCAAGTGAAGTTTTATGTAATAAAACATGTTTATGTTTGTAATAAAAGAAGGGTTGTCATTGTAACACCCCGGGTAAATAAAGAATACGACATTTTTATATTTATCCCTAGTTGTGAATAAAATGTTAATATTAATATAAAGGGAACGCTATGCTCAATGGCTTACCCAATACGCAACAACGAGTTCCTTTGAAATCTTACGTTGCACTCTAATAATAAAATAATATTATTTTAAATGGTAGTTAACGCCTAGCTGTTGTAATGGCAGGAATGAACAGAACTAACTAAAAAATGATTATATATGTTTGTCAAATATTTTTTACTTTTTACAGCAAATGTTAGAGGATTAAAAATGCGAATGAATCCAATTTTAAGCATAAACATTCTAATATTCTTTAAAAGGTTGATTAACCGCCTTTTGATGACGAACCTCCTTTAAATCCACTTTTTGACAATTTTATGTGTTATATTTGACAAAATAAAATTCTTCTTTAGAATCGGGACATCAAAATTTACTTTGTGTAAATTTTTGGTATTTTTCCGATAAAGTTCATTTTTTAATGAATAGTGAAAAATGTTGTATTTTAATTCAAAACCTCTTTTTAGTATAATTTATTTATATGATTAGATAATCTTTTGAATTGTTTTTAAAGTGAAATTAGAATATATTTTTACCATTTAATCCAATAGTGGTCGTTGGAATTAATTTCACTTTGAATTCGGACTTGAACTAGTGTCAATCTTTTGATACTTTTTGTTTCATAAAAACACGCTATTTGTTTTGACATCGGGAATTAATTAATAAATTAATTAATTCAACTTATATGTTTTGAATTTTGTAAAATAGACATTATTTTTGAATTCGGAATATCAAATATAGCTTAGGGTGAATTTTTGGTATTTTTCTGAAAACTTTATTTTTTTGATGAATAGTGAAACCACTAAGTGGTACTTAAAAAACTGATTTTTCATTTAAATGAAATTTTACCACCTTTGTGTTTTGAATTTCAAAAATCCGACATACATGGTTGTCATTAAGAAGTAAAATGTGGTTCAATGGGATTAAAATACTTTTTTGGTGAATAGTAACTTATTATGTTTTTAATCGCGATTAGAGGTAATTAGTGTAGTTTAAGGTAAAAATAATGTTTTAATAATATGCGATGATCTTGACACATGTCCTACCCTCATTGGATGTGTCATGGACGACCAAGTCAATCCATGGGTCAACTTGGGGATCCCATGGAGCCACTTTGGTTGGGAAATGACATAAATAACATTTTATTTAATGTTAAAGTAAAAATGACACAAACATGAGATGTTTTACTAAAAAAATTTTTACATGGGGTTATACAAGTCAGATATTTAACTATAAATAGTCATTGGAAAGATAAAAATATTTCCTACATCATAGTATTTTTTTTATAATTTTTAGACATTAAATAAATTAAATTATTTATGACATAATGATGATGCAACGATGACCTCATTATTTAACGATTTAAATAAAATGGAAAGATAATGTAAAATATAAGACCTAAACATGTCCAAAACCTATTGTATGGGTGACTTTATAACCCTTATCACCTTATACTCGAAACACATCAATGTGGGACCATTAAAATCCGAAACTCATTCTAAAATAAAGTAACATTTCCTTACTTTCCAAGAGTGCCCCTCCTCTCCTCTTATAAAAGGCCCCCACCTCTACCTCCTTACCCACACTTCCAAAGCCTTTGGCTCGGTCAAACCCTGACCATTTTGTCTCTCCACATCCCTATACAACTCTTAGAAGCCTCACTTTGGTCATAAATCTTCCCAAGGAAGCCTTTGAGCTCAAACCAAAGAGAGTTACCCGATTTAAAGGTAGTGTATTCTCTTGTGTTCTTATGTTTTATTTTGCTTCTCCAACCCCCTAAACTCTTTTTATTCATTTATTTTGTAAAAAATAAAGTATCTTAAATATACTAGGATGTTGTTATAAGAAGGATTAGAGCTACACTTACACACACCTACATCTAATGGTTAAAGAACATACTGTTTCTGTGGATGACGTATTTCTGCCTCACGAAACGATGATTGTTCAACATTCTTCTAACACCTTCAAAGGTGGCCATTAAGATGAAACTATATTTATATATGATATATAATATGTTTATGTTTTACTTAAGCTTATGTATTTTTCATTTATGGCATACCTTTATGGTTTCCATTATGGGTAAACGCGATATCTTCATTTAAGGAAGTGCGGACTACCGCCCCCTCAAAGTGATTTGATTCGTTAATACCATATGTGGTAAGTATAAAGGATATATTTAATGATATTATATATGATACCATAATTAAATTAAAATACTATTATGTATCATTATGTTTTAATTCCATTAAATATGAAATAGAAATGGAAGTAGTGTTCATGCGTACGTACGGCTTACCGTCTCTGTGAACGGTACATTTCATTTCTTATCTCAAAATGTTATGTACTATTATAAGTACATATATATAATGGATATATATGTAATATATTACATCTAAATGATGGATATAATTCTGGAATTATAACACATATATATATCTCTCATTTTGTTTTAATTCCATTAATATGACAAAAAATTAAAGTAGCGTTCATGCGTACGTACGACCTACCGTCTCCATGAACGGTGATTTTAATTTTTATCTCCAAATGCGATGGAATAGTATAAAATGAATATATATTGGATATATATGATATTTAAAACATAAATACTATTCTGGATAAGATGTACCTATAACTACATGGAAAATTATTTTCCAACAAGTTCAATTTTTGACTCATGTACCAAACATCGACAAAAACGTTTGATATGAACTCATATTATTAACAAATTATTGTAACATTAAAATATGTGATTTGAACTGAATAATAATCTTTATAGGAGGTCTTTAAGCAATTATAAATTCACCAAAGTTTATTATTCAGGAATATAAAGAAACGAACAAGAAAAGTTGGACTTGAGGTAAGAGATCCTACCCCTCTCCTTCTTTTTAAGTACACTCTATTATGTCATTCCTTTTAAACTAATATTTCTTATGATTGGGATGTTCTTTTATATTAATATTACTGTAATTTTTATGTTCATATGATGAGATACCTTACTTTCTCTCATCAATCAATTTTGGATGTTTTGAGTGGCGCCGTTAGGCTGCCGAATTTTCATAAGGGATCCAACCTCTCTCTTTCTTTTTAAGTACTCTCATTTATGTCATTTACTTTAATCCCATCTTTCTTATGTTTGGGTATGTTCTTTTATATTCCTCATACTTTACTTTTTATTTTCATATTATGGGAGACCCTATTTTATCTCATAAATCCATTTTTGGAAGTTTTAAGTGGCGCCGTTAGGCTGCCGAGTTTTCGTAAGGGATTTTTCATCTCACTTTTATCCCCGTGACATTTATGCTAAGTTTGCCACTATTTACATTGAGTGGTGTATGTACTTACCATTATTATAAACTTTGTGTAGTATAATTTCATTTATGTGTATTTACATCTTCATTGTATGACCCTTCTTCCATGGGGTGTACTTTTCGAAAGTTACCCAACTCGGTAAGGGGACCTTTCACCCTCCTTTTTTTAAAGACTTATTTTGTTATGTATTTTAATTCACATACTATTATGTTGGGATATGTTCTTCTATATCCTTATTTATGTAAATTTTATGTCCAAGTGATGAGATCCCCTTTATCTCTCTCATCAACCCTTTTTGTAAAATTTTATGTGACGCCGTTAGGCTGTCGAATTTTACCAAGGGAACTTCTTAACCCAATTTCGATTTCTTTGGGTTCAACATGTAGTTATTGAATATGTCATCCTATGAATATGTGTGAATAACCTTTGATTGTTTTACACTTAATATACACTTATATTGAGTGTATTTATATTTGTCACACATAATTATGAGATTGATTTATCCTTAATTTAAGGATACCTTCTTTATAATGGATTTCATCTCATTTTACATTTCTTTTGATACTTCATTGTTGTTATGCACCAATTAACTCTTATATGGTGTGTATACTATCCTTTGACATATTATATCATGAATCCCTTTATTCTCATAATATTATAAAGTTCGGATTAAATGTTATTCCACTATTATTTGTATTCAAGAGTCTCTCATTTTGTTAAAAACTCTTTAACAAAAATATCGTTTTAAATTTTTTAAAGATTCATTATTCTAAATCTTTATCTTTAATGTCCATGTTTTCAAAATGGTTTTCAGTATTTATTTATATGGACATTAATTTTTTAAAATTATAATTCCAATAAAAGCTTCAAAGTGGTATGGGACACTTTGATTCAAAAATCTCTTTTAAATGATTTTTGAAAATGGATTGATTAATTCAATATCTTGGAATTACTTATTTTGATTGAAAATGAAATGTTGTTATTGAAATTTTTATATTTTCAATATTTTATGTGTAATGATGGTACTTGGACATTTTACGGGTGGTTACGTGATAAACCATATGACGGGTGGTGCCGTGAATACCAGGACGGGTGGTTACGTTATAACCTCCAATGCATTGGGTATGGAAGTCGGCCATATGGCTATTCCATTAAGTATGTATGGAAGTTGGATGAATGGATATTCCATTAAGTGATATGTGTGGAAGTCGACCTTATGGTTATTCCACTTAAGTATGTTTATGTCCCTAGTTACCTTTATATGTTATGTGATCTTTATATGGGTTTTATGGTAATCTTTTGGTTACAGAAGGGTAAGTAATGAAATTTTATTCAGTGAAGAGTTTTTACTACTTCGAAAAGGTGAAAAGCATTACTTTGATAAAGTATACATGGTTTACTTGTTGTTTTGAAAAACTAACAGTTTTCATTCTTTGTGTATCCCTTACTGAGATTTTTATGCTCATCCCAAGTTTTTGAAATGTTTTTTATAGGACTTAATGTGGAATATGGTCAAGGATGGGATCAAGGGAAAGTCATGCTACCTAAAACATGGAACTAGACATGTTTCTTTTTAAGAGTTTTTATTTTATGGAAACTTAGTAGAAGTTTCTACTTTGTAATCTTTTGAGATGTAATAGTTATGTCCTAATTCTCTAAAACTCTAAACCTGAAAAGATCCTCAATGTGAATTATTCATTTAATTCAATATTAAGTAAGGTTTAAGGCTGGGGCCTTATAGTCATAGTTGGTATCAAAGGATTGGTTTAGTTATTTTTGGGATTAGGAAACCCTAGTAAAGCCATAGATACAAGACTAAGTATAATAAAAACATCCCTAAGTTTTGGTAAGTACTGAGTAAGTGGTTTATCAAAAAAATACATCCCTGTCTGGATACGAGCAGGTAGAGGCGGCTCTGGCACATATGTATCCTAGGGGTAAAACCCGAAAACACCGCTTTGAGCTAGACTCGAACAGGAACTGGTGCACGACAACGGGCCTTGCTGCACTCTTGGTTACGACACTCTCGGGGGATATGTTTTGATAAATTTAAAATCTTAGTATGAACCCTTATTAAAGGAATTAAAAAAATGACCCTACAAATATATGTTAGAAAGTAGATCATGAAAATCCTAGATTGAAGCCTATAGATTCTTGAGTAATGTCACGACCCTTCCTCGGGGCCCGTTCCGTGACTACCCCAAGCCCTCCTTCCATAGGCCAGGGGCTGGCGACTAGCACCAAAGGCGTAAATCCTGATAACTGGGAAGGCATTGCCTTTATAAAAGTAAACAAAACACCACAGAGTACAAGTGGAAGTAAAACACTAAGTACAAAGAGAAGTGCTGAAAGGTAAATGGGATAGACTAAAAACCCAAAAGAAAGTACAAATACAACTGAACAAAGTACAACAGAAAAAGACAACAGCTGGAAGAATGGAAGCGGCTCCTAGTTCGTCCTCCTCGGATCCTACCTGAAGGGTAGGTACAAATGGCGCAGCTCCTGGATCGTCCACCACGGATCCTACCTGAAGGGTAGGTACAGATAGCCTCCACAACACTATCTCCCGTCAACCTCCTACGTGTGTCATCTCGTCGTGAAGTCCACCTCCGGATACTAACTCTTCGTGTAGTCCACATCCGGGTACTATCCAATCCTCGAACATTCAGCCTCCGTCAGCACAGCCCGTCATCTGCAACCAACACAATGAGGTGCGGGCATAGCCCGTGCAGGGGTGAGTATAACGATACTCAGTAGGGACCCCGAGACCCTCAAGGTCTCACTAAAAACCAACAAGGATAACCACAAAGAAGATCTCAATAGATAACCTCTACTTAGGTATATTCCATGAATATACCTAAGTTATCAAGTAACTCATCTCAATCATGAGGAAAACACCAAGATCATGAAATTTACGGATAACCACTACCCAGGAATATGCCCATACATATACCTAAGTTATCAAGTGACCCATATAAATCATGAGGTAAACACAAAGGTCAAATGTCTCAGTTCAAACCAGGATTTTCATTATCAAAACCGTAACTGCTGAAGAGCCCTGCCTCTGGAGTGTACAGTGGTCCTGTCATGACTCCGAGGTACTGCTCACTAACCAAGACTGCTGAGGTACTCCTCCTGTCCAGTACTGTGGGTCTGCTGCTACAACCAAGCACTTCCCAACATGGTTCTGCTGCTACAACAAAGTGCTCCCCCTCATAGCCTCAAGAGGTACTCCTTCTGTTGAGTACTGCGGGTCTGCCGCTACAACCAAGCGCTCCTCCGCCGTGGGTCTGCCGCTACAACCAAGCGCTCCCCCTCATAGCCTCCAGAGGTACTCCTTCTGTTGAGTACCGCGAGTCTCCCGCTACAACCAAGCGCTCCTCCGCCGTGGGTCTTCCGCTACAACCAAGCGCTCCCCACTGGGCTATCCGAAACACACCGAGTCGTTCAGTCAAGCAGTCGTCAGGTCTCAGCCGGCTACACGGTCTCCGTACTCTGCACGCTTGTCTCCGGGAGGGTCCTCTCCATGAGATTCTGGTCGATACTACAAGTATCACAAAGTTCCATGAAGAAGTATCTCAAAGGACCGCCTTGTCATAGGGGTCTCAATGCAACAGACAGAGCGTCAATCGGACTCCCGGTCTGTGAGTTATTAGCCTTTTCATCCAAGGGGCCCGGTTGGTTTCATGAGTGACCAACCCGGCCATAACTCAATTGTACCTCGAACTCTCATAGGGTATACTCATAGGGACCGTTTCTCAATGAGATCACCAACGCCGTTGACGGTTCGTCAAACGGACGTCTGGTCTGAAAGATAACAGCTTTTCTGTTCCAAGGGCCCGTTTGGATTTCGGGTGCAATCCAACCCGACCACTATCCAACAGCAAGAAAAACTCGGGTGAAGTATGCCAAAAGTTCCGTCTCAACAAGAGGAAATCAACGAGACAGACGACGCGTCAATCGGACGCCCGGTCTGTGAGTTATTGAATTTTTCGTTCCAGGGGCCCGGTTGGATTTCGTGAGCGAACCAACCCGACCGTACTCCGACGGCATCCAAACCTTGAGAGGAATAAGCCAAAAGGTCCGTCACACTTATAGGAATCCATCAAAGTCGACAACACGTCAATCGGACGTCCGGAGCTCAAGATATAAGCGTTTCCGCTCTGAGGGCCCGGTTGGTTTCGTATCCGAACCAACCCGGCTAAACCCAAATTATTCCGAAACCTTGAGTGCGATATACCGAAACGACCGTCTCATTCCAAGTATCGCTACGCAACTGATGGTGTATCGATCGGAGGTCCGTATCCAATGATATGGGAAAAAAACCAAAGAGGGTCCGAAAACGGGGGGTCTGGGCCCAGACCGACCTGGGTCCGGGTCTGACCCAGTTTGGTGCGACCCGGCCCGGACAGGGCGGCCCGGCCCGACTTGGGCGCGAACTGGCCCGACGGGTCGGCTCGGCTCGGCTCGGCCCGACTGAGCGGCCGAGCGAAGGAACCGCGGCCCCCGCACGGGGGCCGCTCCGCAGCACCCGGACGCGGCATGCCGGCCGCGTCCCACCTCCCGGTTCCGCGTGGTCGCAGAACCGCCTCGCCACCGCGGCTTCAGCCGCGGCGGGTTTTGCCGGCGGCCGGCCGCTGCCGGCCGCCACCTTCGGCCTCCGGCGCCGCCGCGCCGGCGTGGCGCGCCGGCGTGGGATTCCGCGGACCACCGGACGCGCTCTGGTGGTCCGTTTTACGTTCGGTCTTCGCCAGTGGTCCTCCCGGGACCCGACCTTCACTTCAAAGCCCTCAAATCGCCCTTGCGGCCCTGTTTGTCATCGTCCGTCGTTCCGCACACTAAGAACGAGAAAGAATGCGGTGGTTCGGACTTGTTTGTTGGTCCGCACCCACCGCGTTAGCGGTTTGAAACAACACCATAATATTTCCCATCAATTTGATAAACCTCGAACCGCAATAATAATCCATGGACCAACTTGTTAATTAGTTGGTCCGCGTTCATGCCTTGAAGGGAAAAAAACATGGAGTATTATCATTTTCAAAACAACCCCTACCTCAACGTCGTCGTCGGACGCGAGTTCGTCACAGAATTGATCATCGCGGAAGAAAAGGATCGTCGCGTCACGGAAGGGCGTCGCTGTCGTGCGGTACTCGGCATCGCGCAGACAAACTCCGAGGATCCAGAACATACAGATTTAATTATAAAAATTAAATCCATGTTGATGTTATAATCCACAAAGAATTAAAAGTACCGCAATCCCCTACCTTGTCGTTGTCGATCGAAGATTGTCGCGGGGTTGGATCGTCGCGGAAGAAGCGTTGCGGAGGGAGAATCGTCGGCATCAATCTCCGGGGGTCCGGCGTTCTTCGTCGCCCTTCGTTGGAGGCCGGCGTTCTTCGCGTTCTTCATGTTTTTCACATTCTTCGCGTAGGAGGGTGAAGATCTTTAGAGATTCTCCAAAGGTCTAACACAACAAGTCGATAATAAAATAAGTCCTCATCTTATTTTATTATCAACTGAAGAATTTGTAAAACAAAGATAAGTAACGAACAATTAATTCATAGAATTAATTGCAACGAACTAACCGCCCAATTAATAGGGGCGTTAAGAATTTAGAAAACGCGTCAGTTGACTTTCGTTTAATAGGGGTTTTCGCGGGTGCGTTACTTAGAGGAAAAGAAACGGTGGGGCTCGTGCGGGCCCCACCTCACAAATATCCTACCAAGAGGGTAGGATATTTTGGGTTCCACCCTATCCGCTTCAACTTATCTTAAGCAGCTTTAAACGGATTTAAGTAAAAATAAAATAAAGTTTGTCGTACCAAATTATTTTATTTCTTAACTTAAAGCCCAAAAATTTAAAAACCACACCCGAGCAAACGAAACTCTGGAAGAGGAGTTTCTAAGAAATTACCGGTGCTGCGATTCCATCGGTTCCCTCAGAATTTGATTCCGAGCACCGGTTCAAAAGTTAGAAAAACTCACTCATTCGTTCACTGAACGTACCCGAGCCCAAACTTCGGAAAATGATTCTGGGCACACCGGGCCTCGGAATCAAGCGCCGTCAGAAACTGCGTTCTTGTAAAATCCCAAAGAAAATTTAGAAAAAATTTCCCTTGAAATTTCCGGGTCTTTACATTACTCCCACCTCAGGGCTTTACGTCCTCGTAAATCTTTAACACAAACTAGGGTCACAAAAGCAGTACAAAGCACGCATCTGAGCCTTCCGCTCCCATGTGCTCACCCGAAGGTTCCCGTACTGCCAGAGAAAGTGCACCCGAGGAATTTATCATCCTCTTAGGATCCATTCCTGTCGATCCTCGATCCCCACTGGAACCTCCGTGAAAGACACCCCATCGCCGTCGTCCAACTCCTCATGGTCAATGATATGCGAAGGGTCAAGCACGTATCTCCTCAGTTGAGATACGTGGAAGTTTTCGTGCACCTGGTGCAACTGCGGTGGATGGGTCAAGCGGTAAACCACCCCGCCTACCCAGCTGAGGACCTAGAAAGGTCCGTTGAACCTCAGAGATAACTTTCCGCCTTGGCCACATCTCTGTAAACCTCGTCGAGGTGAGACCTGTATAAGGACATGATCGTCATCCTCGAACTCTAGAAGTCTCCAATTCCTGCTAAAACTAGAACTCAAAACGAATACCACCACGAGGGTAAGGTTGACTGACTCAAGAATGATCAGCCGCACCCTCCTATGCAAGAGTTTATCCTATGCTACCTGGGGTTTCCTTTTCTCCGACCAAGGAAAACCCATCCCGACATCGTAGTTAAACCACACCCTTTTTTTTGCCTAATACAGTAAATCCGTGTATGAACTGTGGATCCAATCCATACTCAGACCAACGTCGTAAGGCCTCGACGCTGCTACCAAGATATTCCAACCGAAACTCTCGCCTCGAGGGTCTGACCACACTGTCAGTGTAAGTGTGATTATCGAGTCTCCTCCCAAGGTATCTCCAGACGCGAGGGTCAAGTCCACGGCTTACCGGGAACTCTAGGTCTAGAACAAGATTTGTGAAAGAAAGAAATGATTCATATCGACGTCCGTTACTACAGCAGCTAGTAGTGGACACAAACTGTCCCTTGAATCATTTATAGAGACATTGGGTCACACTCCTTGACTGCAAGCAGCCGCACTCTTCCTCCTCCCTCCAGCTCCCTGAGCCTGGCGGGGATAACTAAGGCGGGTGGTTGTAGCATGCTAAGATGTACACCACCTCATGCTGCTCTCCTAGCTCTGCCTCCACGTCTGCTGCTCCGCAGACTCATCTCTCCTTAAAGCTTCCTCTTCTTTAAACATTTAACATGCCCGAGTCTCCAAGACTGGTGCCAGTTTCCTGTTTCTTACTGCACTGTGCAGTCTTCATCCACTCCTGGATGATCTGCACCTTCTTTTCCTACGATCTGAAGAGCTGCTAAAATTTATCCTCTGCCGAAAAGAGAAACTCAGTCTCATCCCCTAGATGAATCACGCCCATTGCCTAATACAGTCAATCCTGACATGAATGATGCATTCATGCCATGGATGACGTCATAAGTCCTCGACATAACTACCAAGAGATCCAACTGTCACTCTCGCCTCCAAGGGTCGAGTCACACTGTCGGCATCAGTGTGAGGTCACTGGGTCTCCTCCAGTAGAAATCTCGAAAGTGAGGGTCAAGTCAACAGTCTTAACCAGGACCACTCAGTATCAACCAAACAAAAAGGACAGTAAAGAAAACATCACAAGATAAGTGTCTTTTTATTATTGCAGCTCATAGTACAAAGACACAAATACAACAGCAACATGGAACTAGAAGTACAAAGGACGTATCCACTAGTTCCTCTCCTGTCCACCTTCTCCCGGAGCTCTACTGCCTTGTCCACTGCTCGACTGTTGCTTAAGCACCTGCCGCTGCTTCTGCCTCGGTGGCTCCTCCAAAGCCTGCAGATCAACTGTACAAGGAGTCGGACAGTCACGTGCCAGGTGACCCGTCTCACCGCATTCATAACACTTCCTGCTCCTCGTACGGCTGGCTCTGGTCCTCTTGGACCTCTGCATCATCTGTCTACTGCCCACAGATGAATCGGCTACTGATCGAAAACCCTGCAGCAAAGGAAGATGCTCCTGTACACGCTCGGGGTGTAGAGCTACTGGCACAAACTCCACCCTGAAGAAGGTATCGAAGTCTTCCCATGCGAAGGTCATCCCGTCGCAAAACTGGAACAAGTGGCTCCACCACCTGCCTGCTGCTGTCTGAAGAAGGCTGGCAGCAAAAATCACCATGAAGTCTGCCAGCGTCCCCACTAGCCTGAAGACTCTCACCATAGCCTCCATCCAATCCTCAGCGGCCTGCGGGTCCGTCTCTCCCTGGAACCTGGGTGGCCTCTGGCGCTGGAACTCGTGCAGCGCACTCAAGTGGCGTGCATCGCCTACTGCTGGGGCTGGTAGCATCAGTGGCCCAACGTATGGTAGTACCACTGGTGCCTCAACTACAAGAGGGCCCTGTACTGAAGCCTCGTCACTCGACAGGCTGTTAGTACGCACATCCCTATGGGCTCTAGATGGTCTTCTGAGAAAAGGCATCCTGAAAGAAACAACGTGACATGGTCAAACGATTATACATGGTGAGCTGACCTGGTTTGAGCTGATATTTAAATAAAACTTCTGGAAACACACATGCAATTAGTGTTTTCGTGCACAAAGTCGGAATTCAGTTGTTAGGGTCCTGGTGTATGGATACGTCGGCCGCCCACACCAACACTGGACTCCCTGAACTGAAGACCACACTCGGTACCCTTAACACTATTGCTTCATAGAAAGAAAATATCAGGGTTATAAGTTCTGCGGTAGAACCGACTCCTCTGATACCAATTTGTCATGACCCGTCCTCGGGGCCCGTGCCGTGACTACCCCAAGCCCGCCTTCCATAGGCCAGGGGATACTGACTAGCACCAAAGGCGTAAATACCGATAACTGGGAAGACATTGTCTTTATAAAAGTGAACAAAACACCACAGAGTACAAGCAGAAGTAAAACACTAAGTACAAATAAAAGTGCTGAAAGGTAAATGGGCCAGAATAGAAACCCAAAAGAAAGTACAACTACAACTGAACAAAGTACAACAAAAAAAGACAAAATCTGGAAGAACGGAAGGGGCTCCTGGTTCATCCTCTTCGGATCCTACCTGAAGGGTATGTACAGATGGCGCAGCTCCTGGATCGTCCACCACGGATCCTACCTGAAGGGTAGGTACAGATAGCCTCCACAACGCTCTCGCCCGTCAACCTCCTCCGTGTGTCGTCTCGTCGCGAAGTCCACCTCTGGATACTGACTCGTCATGTAGTCCACCTCCAGGTACTGTCCAATCCTCGAACATTCGGCCTCCGTCAGCACTGCCCATCGTCTGCAACCAACACAACGAGGTGCGGGCATAGCCCGTGCAAGGGTGAGTATAACAATACTCAGTAGGGACCCCGAGACCCTCAAGGTCTCACTAAAAACCAACAAGGATAACCACAAAGAATATCTCAACAGATAACCTCTACTTAGGTATATGCCATGCATATACCTAAGTTATCAAGTAACTCATCTCAATCATGAGGAAAACACCAAGATCATGAAATTTACGGATAACCACTACCCAGGAATATGCCCATACATATACCTAAGTTATCAAGTGACCCATCTCAATCATGAGGTAAACACAAAGGTCAAATGTCTCAGCTCAAACCAGGATTTTCATTATCGAAACCGTAACTGCTGAAGAGCCCCGCCTCTGGAGTGTACAGTGGTCCTGTAACGACTTCGAGGTACTGCTCACTAACCAAGACTGCTGAGGTACTCCTCCTGTCGAGTACTGTGGGTCTGTTGCTACAACCAAGTTCTTTCCACCATGGGTCTGCCGCTACAACCAAGTGCTCCTCCGCCGTGGGTCTGCCGCTACAACCAAGCGCTCCCCCTCATAGCCTCCAGAGGTACTCCTTCTGTTGAGTACCGCGGGTCTGCCGCTACAACCAAGCGCTCCTCGGCCGTGGGTCTGCCTCTACAACCAAGCGCTCCCCACTGGGCTATCCGAAACACACCGAGTCGTTCGGTCAAGCAGTCATCAGGTCTCAGCCGGCTACACGGTCTCCGTACTCCGCACGCTCGTCTCCGGGAGGGTCCGCTCCACGAGATGCTGGTCGATACTACAAGTATCACAAAGTTCCATGAAGAAGTATCTCAAAGGACCGCCTCATCATAGGGGTCTCAACGCAATAGACGACGCGTCAATCAGACTCCCGGTCTGTGAGTTATTAGCCTTTTCGTCCCAGGGGCCCGATTGGTTTCGTGAGCGAACCAACCCGACCGTAACTCAACTGTACCCCGAACTCTCATAGGGTATACTCATAGGGACCGTTTCTCAATGAGATCACCAATGCTGTTGATGGTTCGTCAAACGGACGTCTGGTCTGAAAGATAACAGCTTTTCCGTTCCAAGGGCCCGGTTGGATTTTGGGTGCAATCCAACCCGGCCACTATCCAACTGCAACCAAAACTTGGGCGAAGTATGCCAAAAGTTCCGTCTCAACAAGAGGAAATCAATGAGACAGACGGCGTGTCAATCGGACGCCCGGTCTGTGAGTTATTGGCTTTTTCGTTCTAGGGGCCCGGTTGGATTTCGTGAGTGAACCAACCCGACCGCACTCCGACGGCTTCCAAACCTCGAGCGGAGTAATCCAAAAGATCCGTCTCACTTAGAGGAATCCATCAAAGTCGACGGCACGTCAATCGGACGTTCGGAGCTCAAGATATAAACGTTTCCGCTCCGAGGGCCCGGTTGGTTTCGTATCCGAACCAACCCGGCCGAACCCAAAGTATTTCGAAACCTTGAGTGCGATATAATGAAACGACCTTCTCGTTCCAAGGATCTCTACGCAACTGACGGTGCGTCGATTGGAGGTCCGTAGCCCAAGATATGGGCAAAAGACCAAAGAGGGTTCGAAAACGGGGGGTCTGGGCCCGGACCGACCCGGCCCGACCCCCCCTGGGTTGGCCCGAACCGGGTCGACCCGACCTGGGTCCGACCCGGTTTGGTGCGACCCGGCCCGGCCTGGGCGCGACCCGGCCCGGCGGGTCAGCTCGGCTCGGCTCGGCCCGACCGAGCGGCCGAGCGAAGGAACCGCGGCCCCCGTGCGGGGGCGGCTCCGCAGCACCCGGACGCGGCATGCCGGCCGCGTCCCGCCTCCCAGTTCCGCATGGCCGACCGCTGCCGGCCGCCGCCTCCGGCCGCTGGCGCCGCCGCGCCGGTGGGGCGTGCCGGCGTGGGATTCCGCATACCACTGGACGCGCTCAGGTGGTCCGTTTTACGTGCGGTCTTCGCCAGTGGTCCTCCCGGGACCCGACCTTCACTGCAAGGCCCTCAAATTACCCTTGCGGCCCCGTTTGTCGTCGTCCACCATTTCACATACTAAGAACGAGAAAGAATTCGGTGGTTCGGACTTGTTTGTTGGTCCGCACCCACCGCGTTAGCGGTTTGAAACAACACCATAATATTTCCCATCAATTTGATAAACCCCGAACCGCAATAATAATCCACGGACCAACTTGTTAATTAGTTGGTCCGCATTCATGCCTTGAAGGGAAACAAACATGGAGTATTATCATTTTCAAAACAAGCCCTACCTCAATGTCGTCGTCGGACGCGAGTTTGTCGCGGAATTGACCGTCGCGAAAGAAAAGGATCGTCGCGTCGCGGAAGGGCGTCGCTGTCGCGCGGTACTCGGCGTCGCGCAGACAAACTCTGAGGATCAAGAACATACAGATTTAATTATAACAATTAAATCCATGTTGATGTTATAATCCACAAATAATTAAAAGGACCGCAATCCCCTACCTTGTCGTTGTCGATCGAAGATTGTCGCGGGGTTGGATCGTCGCGGAAGAAGCGTTGCGGAGGGAGAATCGTCGGCGTCAATCTCCGGGGGTCCGACGTTCTTCGTCGCCCTTCGTCAGAGGCTGGCGTTCTTCGCGTTCTTCACGTAGGAGGGTGAAGATCTTTAGAGATTTTCCAAAGGTCTAACACAACAAGCCGATAATAAAATAAGTCCTCATCTTATTTTATTATCAACTGAAGAATTTGAAAAACAAAGATAAGTAACGAACAATTAATTCATAGAATTAATTGCAACGAACTAACCGCCCAATTAATAGGGGCGTTAAGAATTTAGAAAACACGTCAGTTGACTTTTGTTTAATAGGGGTTTTCGCGGGTGCGTTACTTAGCGGAAAAGAAACGGTGGGGTTCGTGCGGGACCAACCTCACAAATATCCTACCAAGAGGGTAGGATATTTTGGGTTCCACCCTATCCTCTTCAACTCAGCTTAAGCAGCTTTAAGTGGCTTTAAGTAAAAATAAAATAAAGTTTTTCGTACCACATTATTTTATTTCTTAACTTAAAGCCCAAAAATTTAATAACCACACCCGAGCAAACGCAACTCTGGAAGAGGCCTTTGTAAGCAATTACCGGCGCTGCGATTCCATCGGTGCCCTCAGAATTTGATTCCGAGCACCGGTTCAAAAGTTAGAAAAACTCTCTCGTTCATTCACTGAACGTACCCGAGCCCAAACTTCGGAAAATGATTCTGGGCACAACGAGCCTCGGAATTAGGCGCCGTCAGAAACTGCGTTCTTGTAAAATCCCAAAGAAAATTTAGAAAAAATTTCCCTTGAAATTTCTGGGTTTTTACAAGTAAGGAAATAAAAGTTTATTTATAAGTCATCAACTTTTGTGTTTGGATTACCCTTTATATGTTACCCCTAACTTTCCTTTTATTCCAGCCAATGGATGGTAATAGGAGGACTCGGGATAACAATCGTTGTGAAGATCAGTGTGATGACTGTACTAATGGGATGCCCAATCCAATGGGAGCGGGAATCACGAACTTTGTCATGCTTCTCTCTCAGTTAACTCAAGTTTTGAATAGAAACACTGGTCAAGAGGAACATTCTACCCCCCCTAAGAAATAACAAGTTGCTATCGAGAGATTCATGAGACAAAGGCCTCCTACTTTTAGTGGATCATCTAATCCCACGATCGCTGAACAATGGATCAACTCCATTGAAAAGATATTCTCCATCCTCCAATGTTCTGAACAAGAGAAGGTTCTCCTGGCGGCTTATCGTATGGAGGGTGAATCTAATAAATGGTGGACGTTGATCAAAAATACGAAGCCTAAGGAGGAGATCGAGGCATTGGAATGGAAGGATTTCTGGAAGATGTTTTTTGATAAATATTTTCCGCGCACCGTCCAGCTTAAGATGGAAATGGACTTCCTTTCCCTCAAGCAATAAGATGAAGAATTTGTTGGAGCGTACGAGGAAAACTTCTCAAGGCTTGCACGATATGCTTCCGGCTTTGTCGTTACCCCCGAATGCAAGGTTGACCGCTTCTTTGGTCGGCTGAAGCCTAGATTGCGGAAATCATTAGCGATTCGTGACTTTGACAGCTATGAGGAAATTGTCCGATGTGCCCTCAAGGTCGAAATGGAGATAGGGGAATCACAGGGGTATCATAGGGACATGAAGCATAAGGTGGAATTCAATGTTGTTGGTCCGATGGATAAATCCAACGGTGCTAAGAAGATCCAGCACCCCACTTGCCAAAAGTGCAGAAAGAAGCACCCTGGAAATTGCCTTAAGGGGACAAGAAAATGCTTCAGGTGTGGAAGAGAGGGGCACCTAGCTGTTAACTGTCGGCAAGAAAGACCCACGGCTGCGACATAGGAGAGGAACACTCCATTCGAACCTCAACGCGTTGTTCAATGCTAAAAATGCAAAGAACCGGGTCATTTTGCAAATCATTGCCCTAATCCAAGGGTTTTCAGAGACAACCAACAACCTCCAAGGCAGTAAGGAAGATCTTTTTCCATCACTTCTACCGAAGTGAACCCCAAAAACGAAGTGGTGATAGGTACGCTAGTTATTCATTCAAGAATAGCGAACGTACTTTTTGATTCAGGTTCTATGCATTCTTTTATATCTCGAAAGATTAGTAGAACAATCCCAGCACCACCACAAATCATGGAAGTAAAGATGTCGGTAAGTACAGAAAATGGGGAAATCATTGCATCCCATGAATATAAGTCCTCCCATGTTATAGTCTGTGGATTGAATTTCTTGGTGAACCTCATCATACTCCCTCTAGTGGAATTTTATGCAATTCTTGGCATGGATTGAATTTCCTTATATAGAGCCAACATAAATTGTCGGGAGAGGGAAATCACACTCCATATGGAGAATCAACCCCCGATTCTTTACAACTGTCAGGAGGAAGATGAATCTCCTTTAGCTCCATCATCTCAAGCATGGATATTACTGCCTTATGAGCATGCGTATATGGCTCAGATGATTGAGTCCAAGGAAGAAACCATCTTTTAAGAAATTCCTATTGTGAGGGAATTCGCTGAAGTGTTTCCCGAGGAATTTCCTGGTCTTCCTCTAAGAAGAGATGTTGAGTTCTCAATTGAACTTATACCTGGGGCACTACCAATATCCAAAACTCCATATAAAATGGTTTTTATAGAGCTTAAAGAGCTGAAGAAACTACTACTGGAGAATCTGGATAAAGGGTTTATACGCCCAAGTGCTTCACCATGGGGTGCACCAGTCCTCTTCGTCAAGAAGAAGGATGGGTCATTGCGACTTTGCATCGATTATCGTGAACTTAACAAAATCACGATAAAGAACAAGTATCCTCTCCCAAGAATCGATGACTTGTTTGATCAGCTGTGTGGAGCACAATACTTCTCCAAGGTGGATTTTCAGTTGGGATATTATCAAGTAAGGGTAAAGAAGGAAGATGTCCCCAAGACTGCTTTTTGTACAAGGTACGAGCACTATGGATTCATAGTAATGCCTTTAGAACTCACCAATGCTCCAATAATATTCATGGACTTGATGAATAGAGTTTTTAGAGATTACCATGACAAATTTGTGGTAGTCTTTATAGATGATATTCTAATATACTCCAAAACCAAGGAGGATCATGAGGAGCATTTAAAAACTGTACTAGAGACTTTGAGCAAGGATAAGCTCTATGAAAAGTATAGCAAGTGTGAGTTCTGGTTGAAGGAGGTCTCATTCTTGGGCCATAATATCACAAACAATGGGATATCTATGGACCCCTCCAAAACAGATGCAATTGAGGGATGGACGAGGATAACATCAGTAACAGATATCTGTAGCTTCTTGGGGTTAGCTGGATATTATCGAAGAATTGTGAGAAATTTATCCCGATTGTCCAACCCTCTTACCAATCTAACTCTAAAGGGAGTAAAGTTTTCTTGGAGTGATGAATGCGAAGAAAACTTCAAGGAGTTGAAAAGGAGGCTTATCACTGCACCCGTGCTCACGTTACCCACAAGTGGAGAGATTTTTATGGTATTTAGTGATGCTTCAAAGAAGGGATTATGCTGTGTGATGATGCAAAATGATAAAGTTATATCCTATTCCTCAAGGCAGTTGAAAATCCATGAGCGAAACTATCAAACGCATGATATGGAGTTGGCGGCGGTGATCTTTGCCTTGAAAATCTGGTGGCATTATCTCTATATAGAGAAATGTGAGATATATACTGACCACAAGAGTCTTAAATATATATTCACATAGAAAGAGCTTAATATGCACCAGAGAAGATGGATAGAGCTCATCAAGGATTATGACTGTTCAATACATTACCACCCTGGGAAAGCGAACAAGGTGGCAGATGCCCTAAGTAGAAAGGACCCAACAATTCTATCAATGATGAGAATTGAGAAGGATCCAATCTTCTTAGAATTAATGAAGATGGACGTGGGAATCATAAAGAAGGGAACATCATCAATCCTTTCACAAATTATTGCTCAACCATATCTTTTGGAAAGGTTAAAGGATGCTCAAAAGGATGATGTGGGAATTCAGGAAAAAGTGAAAGCTATAAAAAAAGGGAAATCCTCAGAGTTTAATGTTAATGAAGAAGGAATTGTGCTGTTTGGGAAAAGACTCTGTGTTCCATCAAGTCCGGAGCTGAAGACGGAACTTTTGGATGATGCACATAGTTCAAATTTCTCTATTCACCCAGGGAGCACAAAGATGTATCGTGATCTCTGAAAAAACTTTTTGTGGGATTATATAAAGAAGGAGATCGCTGAATATACATCAAAGTGACTGGTGTGTCAGCAAGTGAAGGCAGAGAGGGAGAAGTATAAGGGGATGATGCAACCATTGCCCATACCAGAATGGAAATGGGAGAACATCACCATGGACTCTATCATCGGACTTCCAAGGACATCCAAAGGCAACAATGCAATCTGGGTTTTTATGGATCGTCTTACAAATACTGCACACTTCATTGCTATTTGGGATGATTTCTCTTTGGATCAACTGGCACAGATATATATCAGGGAAGTGGTAAGGTTGCATGGAGTACCACTATCTATTATGTCTGACCGAGATCCAAGATTCACCTCTAAGTTTTGTAAGAGTCTTCAACATGCTCTGAATACTGAACTGAACTTCAGTATGGACTATCATCCTCAAACTGATGGCCAATCCGAGCAGACTATCCAAACACTTGAGGATATGTTGAGAGCATGCTCAATGGACTTTAAAAGAGGATGGGATCAACATCTTCCTCTGGTTGAGTTCTCTTATAATAACAGTTTCCACTCCAGCATCCAAATGGCACCATATGAAGCCCTGCATGGGAAAAGGTGAAGAACACCGACATGTTGAGATGAGGTCGGTGAACGTAAGCTGCTTGGACTAGAAATGGTCGAAGAAATGGTGGAGAAGTTGAAAACCATTCAGCAGCATATCAAGGCATCCCAGAGTCAACAGATGAGTTATGCAGATAATTGTTGATGAGACCTTGAGTTTAAAGTTGGAGACATGGTGTTTCTATGCATATCTCCATGGAATAAGGTCATGAGGTTTGGAAGGAAAGGGAAGTTAAGTCCAAGGTACATCGGCCCCTTAGAGATTCTTGATCGTGTTGGGGCTGTGGCCTATCGTCTAACACTTCCACCTTCCATGGCCAAAGTACATGATGTCTTTCATGTATCCCTCTTAAGGAAGTACATATTGGACCCTTCACATGTACTCTCTTATGAGGTGGTACAATTGGAAGATTATCATTCTTATGAGGAGTAACCAGTGAAGATCTTAGATCATAGAGAAAAAGTTCTACGAAATAAGACAACGCCCCTCATCAAGGTGTTGTGGAGAAACCACAAGTTTCAAGAAGTGACTTGGGAATCGGAGGATATGATGAAGCTGAGTTACCCACATTTGTTTTAGTGTGGGAAAAGGAAAATTTCAAGGGCGAAATTTCTTAAGGGGTGAATATTGTAATGACCCAAAGTTTCATTAATGGAAATCCCTCTTGATATAATTAAATGTATCTTTATGTTTATATAAAATGTCAACTTCTTTGGTTTTATGTTATGAATTTTTACCATTGATAATATAGCCATTGAACAGTGATCACATGACTAGTATAAATATAGGATTTTAACAAATCCAATTTACTCAGATAAAGGAAGTGATGACCTCATACAGTAGAATTTCCCCATACAAATCCCATTTGTCGGAGCTCGAAAAAGAGGTGGCGTCTTTGGGCTTCAACCTTGACCAATCCCAAGCTGAGCTTCATCATGTCAAGCTTGAACGTGACAGTCTACGGGAAAAGTGGAAGTTGATTGAAATTACCACTTGAGCGATGTTATCCGAGCCACCCCAAGAGTCTGTCACCATCGCACACCTTACCCTTAGGTCTTATGCGGCTGTTTTAAGAGGTTATGTAACAAATAAGTAGTACTATGTTCATGTACATTATTTTTTGTATATAATAATGAATATAATTTCTAGTCATTTTTGATACATTGTAAATAGTTTTTAAAGTACAAATGGTGTTTTTAGTTATTATTTAATTAAGAAATCTATTTTATTAAATTAAGGGATTTTTTAATTAAATAATATTTTAATAAAATAATAATAATATTATTAAATTATGTTTTATTAAATATAAATTATCTTATAATTTTATGAATGAAATTAAAATTTTTATTAAGGTTTGAAAGCCATTTCTGTCAAAACCCGTGAATTTTCGATAAATGTCGGTTTTTATTTTAAAAGTGAAAATTAACATAATTAGAATATTATTTAGATAAAATAAATGTTATTTCTGGAATCAGGACGTCGAAATTATCCAACGGTGATTTTTTCATAATTTTCTGAGACAGTCAAAATTTTGGGTAAAAATTAAATACCGTTTAAATATATAATGTGTTTTATGACATCATAATGACCGAATAGTGAGGTAATAAAATACTATAATCTTTATGTTTGACCAATATATGTTTTACCATTAAAATAATGTAACACCCCAAGCTTTCACGATACGCTTCTCTTTCAATAATGCAATAGCTTGCATTGTAGGCAAGTTCGAGATTCTAGCACACTACGACCAATCAATGTTGTAGTTATGAATAGTAATACCCTATTTTTGAAATTATATAAATTTTATATTTTAAAATGGACTTTATTTTTGTATTCGGAATATCGAAATTATCCTAAGTTGAATTTTTTGTAATTTTATGAGAACTTCCAATTTTCTATGAATAGTGAAAAATACTTAAAAACAAATTTTTTAATCAAAATAATTTATAGTGATAAAATATACTATTGAGTGGTTTTAAAGTATAATTAGAATATATTTTTACCATTTTATCCAATGGTGTTCATTAGAATTAATTTCACTTTGAAATTGGACATAAACAATTGTCAATCTTTTGATATATATTGTTTCTTAAAAACACGCTATTTGTTGTGACAGCGGGAATTAATTATAAAATTAATTAATGAAACTTATATGTTTGGAATTTCATAAAATAGACATCATTTTTTAATTTGGAATATCAATTATAGCTTAGGGTGAAATTTTGGCATTGTTCTGAAAAACTTCAATTTTTGATGAATAGTGAAACCACTAAGTTGTAGTTAAAAAACTGATTTTTCGTTTAAATGAAACATTACCACTTATATGATTTGATTTTAAAAAATCCAACATACATGGTTTTCATTAGGAAGTAAAATGTGTTTCAATGGGATTAAAATAATTTTTTGGGGAATAGTAACTTTTAAGTTTAATTAATCGCGATTAAAGGTAATTAGTGAAATTTATGGTAAAAATGATATTATAAAAATATGAAAATACCTTTACACTTGTACTACCCCTATTGGATGAGTCATAGACGACCAAGAAAATCCATGGGTCAACTTGGGGACCCCATGGAGCCACTTTGGTAGGAAAATGACATTAAAAACTTTTTATTTAATGTTAAAATAAAAATGTCACAAACATGAGTTCTTTTACTAAAACAATTTTTAAATGGGGTTATACAAGTCATATATTTTACTATAAATATTAATTAGAAATATAAAAAGATTTCCTACATAATGATACTTTTTTATAATTTTTATACATTAAATAAATTAAAATTTTTATGACACAATGATGATGCAGCGATTACCTCATTAATTAACGATTTAAATAAAATGAAAAGATAATGTAAAATATAAGGCTTAAACTTGTCAAAAACCTATTGGATGAGTGGATTTATAACCCTTATCACCTTATCCTAGAAATATATCATTTTGGGACCTTTATAATCCGAAAATCATTTCATAATAAAGTAACATTTCAATCTTTCCAAGAGTGCCCCTTCTCCCCTCTTATAAAAGGCCCCCACCACTACCACCTTATTCACAACTTCCAAGGCATTTGGCTCGGCCAAACGCTGCCAAAATACCCTCTCAACTTCCCTCTCTTACTCCTAGAAGCCTCACTTTGGGTAGAGTTCTTCCCAAGGAAGACTTTGGCTCAAATCAAAAAGAGTTACCAGATTTTAAGGTAATGTCTTCTCTTATGTTATTTTGTTTTATTTTTCTTCTCCAACCCCCATAAACTCTTTTTATTAATTTCTTTTGTAAAAAAAACAATATACTCAATATAACAGGATGTTTTTATAAGAAGGATTCTAGATACACTTACACACACCTAAATCTAATGGTTAAAGAACATACTGTTTCTGTGGATGGCGAATTTCTGCCTCACGAAACGATGACTATTCAACACTCATATAACACCTTCAAAGGTGGAAATTAAGATTTCACTATATTTATATATGATATATAATATGTTTTTGTTTTACTTAAACTTCTGTATTTTTCATTTATTGCATACCTTTATGGTTTCCATTATGGGTAAACGCGATATTTTCATTTTAGGAAGTGCGGACTACCGCCCCCTCAAAGTGATTTGAATCGTTAATGCCATATGTGGGATGTATAAAGGATGGAGTAAATGGTATTATAAATTATATTATACTGGAATTATAGTATAACTTTATATAATTATAATTTCATTCCATTAAATATGAAATAGAAATGAAAGTAGCGTTCATGCGTACGTATGACTTACCGTCTCCATGAACGGTGCATTTCATTTATTACCTCTAAATGTTATGTAATATTATAAATGAATGTATATACTGGATATATATGATATATATGATATCTAAATCATGAATATAATTCTGGAGATAAGGGATATTCTACCACATAAACAACTTGTAATTATAAGAAGTTTATTATTGACTCAAGTACCAAAGATCGACAAAACGACCGTTATTAACTTAAATGACTACATAATTTTAGTAACATTGTAATAAGTGATATAAAAGAGATAATGAACTTGAAAAAGTTTCTTAAGAAAGTATAGATTAACTCTAGTTTATTATTCAGGAGGTTAAAGAACGGTCACGTCAAGTCGGACACAAGGTAAGGGAACTTCTTAACCCAATTTCCATTCTTTGGGTTAATCTCCTACTTTCAAATTATGTCATGATATTATTATGTACTATCTTGTATTTTTAATTTCTTTATGTGTACTTATAGTGAACACACATAATAGATCTATTTTATTTAAAAAATAATCTTTATAAGGACTTTGTCTCAATCTCCTTTCATTGAGGCATATTTTGTTTTTATACACAAATTTCTTTTATACGGTGTATAAAACCCTTTGACTTTTACTTTTATTCAAAAGGAATATTTTTATACGAAGCTTTTTTACTAAACGACAAAAGGAATGTTTTTTCTTATGTATGTGGCGACAAAAACTTCTCCGCCGCCGTGACTATTATTTGAGTTTCATCTTCCTCTATAAGCCATAACTTTTTTTTAAAAGAAAAATAAATACCATGTTTTAATTTTCTTTTATTTTGGTATTGAAAATGGTTTTGATAAAGTTTTTATTATATAAATGTGTTGTATTGATATCTTGTTATTGAAGTGTGGAAATTTTATGTTTCTTTTATGCATGTTTCATGTGATACGATTATGTTATGGTTTATGATATGTTTAAACCTATTCATACGAGGAATGCATTGGACTTAATAAGTGATGGGTGGAGCCCGATATAGCTCCTCGATGCATCGGTATGTCTCATGAGACAAACTAGTGTCTTGGCATGAGGCCTTGACAAAATATTATTTGTGGTCTTGGCACGAGGCCTTGGCTACGTGGTTATGATAGTCTGGCATTATGCATTCCATCATTATAAAAGTGGTTATTGATATTGCATGTGATTATTCGACCAGTAGAATATCCATGTGAATAAGTAAATGGAATTATCTCATTTTATTTTTGCCATATTATGTTGAAGTTCATGTTTAAAAGGCTTTTGTTTTAGTTATACATTGCCTTAAATGTTTATGGTTATTTATAAAATCTTCCGCTATATTGTTATCCTTACTGAGCATATGAGCTCACCCCTTCTAATGTTTTAATTTTTCCAGGATGTGAAGAAGTATATTATGAATGACCTACAGGGATAGTATAAGGGGATATGAAGACAAGATGTTGTTGTAGTTTTGTTTTAATTTATGATTTAATGTTCGACTTATGAATGTATCTAGTGTTTCCAAGGCTACTATACTAATCGGTCTTTCGATACTTGATCATTTGTGATCATGCCAATGTTACGCAATAATGCACTGACTCTGGGTAGCTGGGTTCGGGGCGTTACAGTTGGTATCAGAGGCAGTTTAGTACTAACCTTGGAAGCTAGATTTAGATAAAATCTGATTAGATCACATATCCCAAAGATAGACTTTGAGGATTAGTATAGAAGAACTTCCTAAAATTTTGGTATTATAGAGATTTTGTGAGTTTTCTGAGCAATACATCCCTGTCTAGAAACGAGCAGGTATAGGCGGATCTGGCACAGATGTACCTAGGGGTAAAACTCGAAAACACCGCTTTGAGCTAGACTCGAACGGGAACTGGTGCATAACAACGGGCCTTGATGCACTCTTGGTTACGACAATCCTGGGGGATATGCTTAGGATAATTATCATTTTATTTACAAACTATTATGAAGGGTTATGAGTATATACTTCCTCAAAGAAAACATTTTTATGATTATAGATTATATCCATAAATAGTTCAATTTATGTTAAGTATTTTACAAGTATGGAATTATGTATTTTGTTTCATAAACTAATTTAGTTTATGCCATTGTTTAGAAATGGCGCCTAGTGGGAGGAATGGAAACCGTATCAATGCACGCACTCCGTGTAGGGATTTCCCTCCTGCTCAAGATAATTATTGTGGATCTAAAGATACAACTGATTCTGATCAACTTATTAACATACTGGGACAACTCACTCAGGTTATGAATAATAACCTTACTCATATGGAGCACCCTGATCCGCAATGTGGAGGATCAATGTTAGACCGCTTCATGAGGCAACAACCGCCAAAATTTAATGGGGGTACAAATCCATTAGTAGCTGAGCAATGGATAAACTCCTGAGAGAAAATATTCCATGCCTTGGGGAGTAGCAAAAGGGAGAAGGTTGTCATGGCAGTCTACCGCCTCACTGGAGATGCCGATCAATGGTGGTCGCTGATTCAAAACACAAAGGAAGATGAATAAGTATCACGTATGGAATGGAGGGAGTTTAAGGGAATTTTCTTAGAAAAATACTTTCCACATGGCCATCGAGCAGATATGGAAAGACAATTTCTGAGTCTGAGGCATAAGGAGGATGAGAATGTCGCAAAGTATGAGGCTAAATTTACAAGGTTAGAGAGACATGCTGCTGATTATATACATAACCCAAGAAGTAAGATTGATCGCTTCTTTGATGGGTTAAAACCATTTCTCCGTCGAGCATTAGTATCACAATCCTTCTCATCGTACGAAGATATTACCTCGTGTTCTATCAAGAAAGAAAAGGAATTCTCTAAGTCTTATGACAACAAAGTAAAGCAAGAGAAGAAGAGAATGGTGGAACAAGAGACAGATAAAGGGAAAAGGGAAAGAAGGATTTTCCATTATGTGATAACTGTGGGAAGAATCACCCCGGTGCTTTCCTAAAAGGAATGAGAGTTTGTTATAAATGTGGAGAAAAAGGTCACCAGGCTCGTGATTGCAAGGGAAAGAAAGAGGCTATCAATGTTGAATGCTACAATTGTAGGGAAATGGGGAATTATGCAAATGGATGTCCTAAGCCTTAGGGAAACTTACCTCATAAAAGGCCAAGGGATCAAGGACAATCTTATGCTGTTACAACAGTTGAAGTGGAATAATTAATGTATTGGTGCTTTTGGACTCAAGGATTATATTCTGGTTATAATAATAATGTAATATATATAAGTATTGTACTGCAGTACTTGTTTTTTCATTAAGGTTTAAATATGATGAAGGTAATCATATTTTTAGTATGTGACAATAAGAGAAACTTTACATTGTTTGGGGAATCTGATGTTACAATTGATTTTGGAATTTAGAGACCTTTTAGAGAAAGTATGGACATAGATATTTTGGATAACTATATAGGTTGGAATGGATTAAGTTGAACTTTGGATAGTATTGTTTAAGGTTAAAACATTTCTGAAGATTATTTTTGGAATATTATAATACTATAGTTTTAGGAAAAGGACAACCTGCAGGTTGGGGGATAACCCGTCGCGTCAGACAAAGCTGCAGGAATCGAACCCACAACCATAGTGAGACAAGCCTTTATTACCTACCACTAGCCTACAGGAAGTCCCTGGTTATTAAAAAATAGTTTTCCTAATCTAAATGGTATGTGGTAATATTTGTAACCTTATACAATTAGGATAAATAGAATATTTTTGAGTTCTGTTACCATTTGGAGTGAAATATGGGTTCGTGGTAAAAATTTATTAAAGAATGAAAGCCTATATGACAAGTAAGTATATTTCCTTATGTTCTTAGAAAATCTCTTAAATAAATTCCTCAACTTTATAAAAGGTAACTTAAAAAAAACGTTGTCGGTTAACTTTTCCAACTGGGGATTCAATGACCGTTTAACCAATCACAAGTTTATGATTTTATTGTGGTTAACTTTATCCTAATCCTGTTTTCTACAACTCTCCAAGCTTTCACGATACGCTTCTCTTTCAATAATGCAATAGCTTGCATTGTATGCAAGTTCGAGATTCTAACACACCGCGACCAATCAAAGTAGTAGTTATGAATAGTAATACCCACTTTTTGAAATTATATAAATTTTATATTTCTAAATGGACTTCATTTTTGTATTCGTAATATCGAAATTATCCTATGTTGAATTTTTTGTAATTTTCTGAGAACTTCCAATTTTCTATGAATAGTGAAAAATACTTAAAAACAACTTTTTTAATCAAAATAATTTATAGTGATAAATTATACTATTGAGTGGTTTTAAAGTATAATTAGAATATATTTTTACCATTTTATCCAATGGTGTTCATTAGAATTAATTTCACTTTGAAATTGGACATAAACAATTGTCAATCTTTTGATATATATTGTTTCTTAAAAACACGCTATTTGTTGTGACAGCGGGAATTAATTATAAAAATAATTAATGCAACTTATATGTTTGGAATTTCATAAAATAGACATAATTTTTGAATTTGGAATATCAATTATAGCTTAGGGTGAAATTTTGGCATTGTTCTGAAAAACTTCAATTTTTGATGAATAGTGAAACCACTAAGAGGTAGTTAAAAAACTGATTTTTCGTTTAAATGAAACATTACCACTTCTGTGATTTGATTTTCAAAAATCCGACATACATGGTTTTCATTAAGAAGTAAAACGTGGTTCAATGGGATTAAAATAATTTTTTGGTGAATAGTAACTTTTAAGTTTAATTAAACGCGATTAAAGGTAATTAGTGAAATTTAAGGTAAAAATGATATTATAAAAATATGAAAATACCTTTACACTTGTCCTACCCCTATTGGATGAGTCATGGCCGACTAAGAAAATCCATGGGTCAACTTGGGGACCCCATGGAGCCACTTTGGTAGGAAAATGACATTAAAAACTTTTTATTTAATGTTAAAATAAAAATGTCACAAACATGAGTTCTTTTACTAAAACAATTTTTAAATGGGGTAATACAAGTCATATTTTTTACTATAAATATTCATTAGAAATATAAAAATATTTCCTACATCATGAGACTTTGTTTATAATTTTTAGAAATTAAATAAATTAAAATTTTTATGACACAATGATGATGCAACGATTACCTCATTAATTAACGATTTAAATAAAATGAAAAGATAATGTAAAATCTAAGGCCTACACTTGTCAAAAACCAATTGGATGAGTATATTTCGAACCCTTATCACCTTATCCTCGAAATATATCATTGTGGGACCTTTATAATCCGAAAAGCATTTCATAATAAAGTAACATTTCAATCTTTCCAAGAGTGCCCCTTCTCTCCTCTTATAAAAGGCCCCCACCACTACCACCTTATTCACACCTTCCAATCCATTTGGCTCGGCCAAAATCTTCCCAAATACTCTCTCAAATTCCCTCTATTACTCCTATAAGACTAACTTTGGGAATAATTCTTCCCAAGGAAGCCTTTGGCTCAAATCAAAAAGAGTTACCCGATTTTAAGGTAATGTCTTCTCTTATGTTATTTTGTTTCATTTTTCTTCTCCAACCCCTCTAAAATATTTTTATTAATTTATTTTGTAAAAACACCAGTATCCTCAACATAATAGGATGTTTTTATGATAAGTATTAGAGATACATTTACACACACCTACATCTAATGGTTAAAGAACATACTGTTTCTGTGGATGGCGAATTTCTGCCTCACGAAACGATGATTGTTCAACACTCATATAACACCTTAAAAGGTGGCCATTAATATGTCACTATATTTATATATGATATATAATATGTTTATGTTTTACTTAAACTTCTGTATTTTTCATTTATTGCATACCTTTATGGTTTCCATTATGGGTAAACACGATATTTTCATTTTAGGAAGTGCGGACTACCGCCCCCTCAAAGTGATTTGAATCGTTAATGCCATATGTGGGATGTATAAAGGATGGAGTAAATGGTATTATACATTATATTATACTGGAATTATAGTATAACTTTATATAATTATAATTTCATTCCATTAAATATGAAATAGAAATGAAAGTAGCGTTCATGCGTACGTACGACTTACCGTCTCCATGAACGGTGCATTTCATTTCTTACCTCTAAATGTTATGTAATATTATAAATGAATGTATATAATAGATATATATGATATATATGATATCTACATCATGAATATAATTCTAGAGATAATGGATATTCTAACACATAAACAACTTGTAATTATAAGAAGTTTATTGTTGACTCAAGTACCAAAGATCGACAAAACGACCGTTATTAACTTAAATGACTATATAATTTTCATAACATTGTAATAAGTGATATAAAAGGGGTAATGAAATTAAAAAAGGTTATTAATCAAGTAGATATTAACTCTAGTTTATTATTCAGGAGGTTAAATAACGGTCGAGTCAAGTCGGACACAAGGTAAGGGAACTTCTTAACCCAATTTCCATTCTTTGGGTTAATCTCCTACTTTCAAATTATGTCATGATATTATTATGTACTATCTTGTATTTTTAATTTATTTATGTGTACTTATAGTGAATACACATAATAGATCTATTTTATTTAAAAAATGATCTTTGTAAGGACTTCGTCTCAATCTCCTTTCATTGAGGCATATTTTGTTTTTATACACAAATTTCTTTTATACGGTGTATAAAACCCTTTGACTTTTACTTTTATTCAAAAGGAATCTTTTTATATGAAGCATTTTTACTAAACTACAAAAGGAATGTTTTTTCTTACGTATGCGGTGACAATGACTTCTCCGCCGCCATGACTATTATTTGAGTTTCGGCTTCCTCTATAATCCATAACTTTTTTTTAAAAGAAAAATAAATACCATGTTTTAATTTTCTTTTATTTTGGTATTGAAAATGGTTTTGATAAATTTTTTATTATATCAATGTGTTGTATTGATATCTTGTGATTGAAGTGTGGAAATATTATGTTTCCTTTATGCATGTTTCATGTGATACGATTATGTTATGGTTTATGATATGTTTAAACCTATTCATATGAGGAATGCATTGGACTTAATAAGTGATGGGTGGAGCCTACTATAGATCCTCGATGCATCGGTAGGTCTCATGAGACAAACTAGTGTCTTGGCATGATCCCTTGACAAAATCTTATTTGTGGTCTTGGCACGAGGCCTTGACTATGTGGTTATAATAGTCTGGCATTATGCATTCCATCATTATGAAAGTGGTTATTGATATTGCATGTGATTATTAGACCAGTAGAATATCCATGTGAATAAGTAAATGGCATTATCTCATTTTAATTTTGCCATATTATGTTGAAGTTCATGTTTAAAAGGCTTTTGTTTTAGTTATACATTGCCTTAAATGTTTATGGTTATTTATAAAAGCTTCCGCTATATTTTTATCCTTACTGAGCATCTGAGTTCACCCCTTCCAATGTTTTAATTTTTCCAGGATGTGAAGAAGTATATTATGAATGAACTGCAGGGATAGTATGAGGGGATATGAAGACAAAATGTTGTTGTTGTTTTGTTTTACTTTATGATGTAATGTACGACTTATGAATGTATCTAATGTTTCCAAGGCTACTAAACTAATCGGTCTTTCGAGACTTGATCATTTGTGATCATGCCAATGTTACGCAATAATGCACCGACTATGGGTAGCTGGGTTCGGGGCGTTACAGTTGGTATCAGAGGCAGTTTAGTACTAACCTTGGAAGCTAGATTTAGATAAAATCTGATTAGATCACATATTCCAAAGATAGACTTTGAGGATTAGTATAGAAGACATATTCAACACTTTGCCTTTTTAAATTAATTTCCATGGAAGTGTGACTCACATCCACATAAGAAACCTTATTATTTTAAGAAGTTTGGAATTTGGCCTTAAAAAATATTTTTTTCCTCTTCCCTTTTCCAAAAACCATGGGCAAAAACCATGGGATGGTTTGTGGTTTGGATTAATTTAATGTAAGGGGATCCAAACCTAAATAATAAAGAATTCCCTCACCTTTCCTATATAAACCCACCTAATCTCCCACTTTATCCTCACTCAAAGCCCTTGGAGTTCATCCAACCTCTGCCCTACTCTCTATAGAATCCTCCCAAGGTGCCCCAAGCTCCCAAGAATCCTCTCACAAGCCTCTCTCTAGCCTTTGGAAGCACACTTCCAAGTAAGGGTTTTTTCTTCCTTTCTGATTTTGTTCAATTTTCTTTAAGTTGTTCTGCCATTTTAATTTCAATTATAAATGTTTGGGTATGGTTTCGCACCTCCCTCATACTACCCTCTTTATGTTTGAATGATGGGAGACCCTTTCTCTCTCATTAAATTCCTCCCATGTACACCCATTACTATGCCGAAATTCCGAAAGGAACTTCTCTCTCCTCTTTTGCATTCAAGAAATACATTTGTACTAAGAATCTAAATTCCATTACAATGGTTGGGAAATGTATCTATTTGACCTCCTTACTTTCCATTACATGTAAATATGATGAGGAACCCCTTTCTCTCTCATCAACCTTTTTTATGAATTCTTATGTCACGCTGTTACGCTGTTGAAATTGCACCGATTTTCTAAGCCAATGTCATTGTGTATTGAATACCATGACCATATCTCCATCAAGGGTATTCACCTTTATGCAAATTTACTAAATTATTGTAAAGTTTCATGTATGAATTACACATTCCTTTATCATGGAATAAATGATTATGTTTTATGAATCCATGTTTTATGATCCATGTGGCACACTTATGCATGAAATGAAATGTTTTAAGAAGGGTGTTCCCTTATAGGGCTCCAATGCATTGGGTAAAGTATAGTATCATGATACTTCATGTGCAATGAGTGTTGAATCATGCTAATTCCAGTGCAATGAGGGTTTACTCGTGCTTCATGTGCAATGAGGATTTACTCATGCTCTTTGTAAAATGTGCCTTGGCTCATGCTAATTCCATGTTAAGTGTTGTTGCACATTTCCATGTTATGATTATCATGCTTTATCATTCCTTTATGTTCATGTTTCTTTTATTCTTTATTGATATGCCTATTGTCTAACATGCATTGTAATCCTCATGTTATTCCATGTGTACTCCCTTACTGGGCTTTATAGCTCACCCTTTTCTTATGCATGTCCTCAGGTTATCCCATGCAATGCTAGGTACAAGGGAATGTAGTGGTCATGTAAAGAATGTTTTCAATAAGGATTTTGTATTTCATGTTTCAAGTTTTTATGTAATGATCCTAATCCCCAAATACACTAAACCTCTCGATATTCTTGTTGTATCAAGTGATGTTTTATGTAATAAATCATGTTTAAGTTTGTAATAAAAGCAGGGTTGTCATACTGGTAACTTCGTTCTTAGGATGAAAATATCTTTTTTCCTTAGTTCTCTTAATGAAAATATGTAGCAATCCACAAAAAGTGGCCATCCTTAAAATATCTATCCCATACTCTTTTTCATGATCTGAAAGTATTCAAGTCTATGGTTTATATTTTCCTTCCCTAAGTTTGGGTCAGACCTTCGTAAGAGTGACATTCATCCAGTTCTTAGACAATCATGTTTGGAAATATATTTTCCATATTCAAATACCTCTCTCCATACAGCAAACTCTATGCTTTTGAAAATTTGAATCCCCATAAACTTCCACTGGTTTTTTAGTAGTACAAATGTAAATTTATGCGAGTTCTTTTGCCTAACTATGCAACACATGCCCTTGGGCGGCCTTGCATAAACAATCTACATAACAGACTTTTCAGCCAAAAGATGCTATTATTTGACAATGCATCCAATGACCTTAGGTGGCCCAGCATAATTCAACCCCCTAATGGGTTTGTTAAATATTGGGAACTTCATTATTGGGAACTACTTCTTCTAATGACTTTTTAGCCATTTTTCATATCATTCCTCAGATCCAACATTTCTTAAGTCATCGTTTACATTTTTCCCTCATACACGAATATGGTAATATATTTTCAGATAAATTATCAAGGAATTGAGTCAATTTTTATCCATATGGTCAAAGGTATTTCGACCTTAAACATTATCCTTTTTATGTCTGACATTCATGACTTTTAACTGCATACAAAAGACAATGTAACTATGAACAAAAGTCAAGTTCTAGATCACTAAACATACATTTAATATGATTTTTCTAATATTGAGAAATTAAAAGATTCAAAGTTTATAGGGTTATATTTTATAATCCTAGTGAAAATAAAACTATGCTTAGTTGTCCCATCGGCTTAAGTAAAAAATTTAAAGCAGGTAGCAAAAGAAGGCATGCACAAATGATTGAAGATGAAAATGTTTTTCATTTGATGCACAAGAGTTAAAAGGACATCCACAGATTGGAGTCTCTTCTCCTTTTCAAGAATTACAAGAGGCTTTCAACATAACTCTCCATTTTATTTACGGAATCCTGAGCTTCATCAGGAGCCACCCGGAATACATTCATGCAACTAGATACAATAAGAGATGCAGTGATACCAGCTCTTCAGGGAATAATTGTAAAGGAATATTCTTGAGTTCGGTTTTAGAAAATTTTATGCTGATCAAATAGAGACTCTGTTTCAGTCCAAGAGACGTTGAAGATGGATACATGGATTTGAGAATGGAGCATTGGAAGTAAAGAGCTATTTAGAGAGAGTACTCTTTTCAGATATTGTTTCTAATTCCATGATAGTCTTCTCTCCATCAACCGGTAGCGAAAAACATATCAGCCCATGGTTTTCCATTTTCATATCTACAAGGAAATGGCATAAAGTAAAAATTTGAAAGTTCAAACCATTGTTACTTATCTTAATTCACAGCATAACTGAAATACAGGAGTAGCAGTGGGGCTGAATCTCAAGCATATAATTCATTGCATATGGAATGATGACTCCTTACAGAAGACCATGGTTATACAGAGGCAAGTAAATGCTCTGTGAAAAATTACGATGATACTTCTTCAAGTAATTGGCCAATTTTGGGAGAGTGCTATCGCAGATATTGTAGTAATCATGGCCAATGATGCTCATCAGGTCATCAACTCACTTTCTAGCCAGTTCATCAGCCATTCTGATTCTCTTGGGAGCCATTTTTTCTGCCCAAAGGTTGAATAATTAACTCTTATGTAATTTGATTTTTCATAAATTTTGTGAAGATAATTGAAAAAATGGCTAAGGCATTAAGGCGCTCAAGTCCCAAAGTTGGCGTGCAATTATCAGTGTGTCGCGAAAGTTTTGGTGCATAGGTATCACCGCGAAAGTCCAAATACATTTGCAGCAGTGCAACACAAAGAAACAAGTGGAAAACATAGAACTTGCACGACGTAGGAAACTTGCCCGGCGAGAGCTCGAAAATATGAAATTCAGTGCTTTGCGTGAGGAATGGCCGCATATATATAGGACAGGCCTCAACCCTGCGCACCTAAAGCCAGCGCGCGCAACCCTGTGCGCTGACGCCTGCGTGACTCTCACTTGTGCACCTCCCTCTGCATGTTTAACCTTGTGTGCCACATGTTCCTTGGGTTTCTTCTTTACCTCAGAGTCACATCCTCATTTCATTCGGATCCAACTCTGAGGGGGGACTTTTGTTGACGCTCCTTTCCATCACAAAGTATAATGACTGAAAATGGGAAATACCTTAGTCAAAAGTGATTAATCCTTTGAAGAAACATCAAAAATCGACAAAGGCATCAACAAATATTCATTTACACCTGTGTCACGCAATTTCCACCAAGGTCGTGCAAGTATACTTGCACGCCGAATAATGGTCGTGCAAGTGACTTGTGCGCCTTCTTTGATTTTCTCCCAAGGGTCTTCCCTACCCTATAAATACCCCTGTGCCCCCCCATTTCGGGGATGAAAAAATTACAAAACTCATATTCTAGCTCTAGTCACCCAAGTCTCTTCTTGATGTCTTCCGAACACTTCTAAGGTAATTTCTTACTTAGAATAGAAGGTCTAAATAGGGGAAAGAAGGCCTAAGTGTTGAAACTCATCAACACTTGAGCGCCTAAGTGGCCAGCCCTTAAGGGAAATGACAACACTTGCACGCCACCTTAACCCTTCAATAGAACTTGCACGCCACTCTTCTAGAACCCTTTAGGGATAATACTAAGGGCTTGAGCCAAGTCTTTACCAAGTATTACCCTAAGGGTAAAATGTCGAGCAAGTAACCCTGTGTCGTGCAAGTATACTTGCACGACCAGGACTTGCGCTCCCACACAGGACCTTCATGCCCACTTCTTTTTGGGTGCCTCTCCTGCCTATTTCACTTCTATTATGCCTATCCACCTCTCCTATTCAATATCCAGCCTTCAAAACCCTCTTTTAAGCCATTTCTTTTGGCATGGCTTCCTTGTTGGCTTCCTTATCTGAAAGGAATTTTGTGGAACATCTCTCAAAACCTATTTATTTACATATCTTTATATCACTAAGGTTATAGATTTCATTCATTCAACCTCATCCTTTAAATATGAGAGGATCTATTGATTTGGGATTCCTTCTCAGGAGTAAAATCCAATCACAATTCCCCTCTTAATTTGGGCATCTTCCTCATGAGTAAGCCCCAAGTTGGAGTATCCAAATCTCCACAAAGAACATAAAACTTTATGGACCTTGTTATCGGGTTTCTTCCCTGAAGTAAATCCCAATCTTCATTTATCTGGTTAGTCATACTTACATAATCCCCACAAAATTTCTTAAAATTGCATCTTTTAATGGAAAAATTGTCTGGTTTTACCAATACCTCTTGTTTCTCACACCGAGCATGACTCACGTGAGCTTAGAGAGTAAAATTAATTATGACATCTTTTTTAAGCCCTCAATCATGCATAAAACCCATACTTCTTTACCCGACAAATGATCTCGAATTAGCTGCAGTTGTACATGCGTTGCGCTGTTCGAGACATTATCTATTGGGGGAGCATTTTGTGGTTTTCAATGACCACAAAAGCCTCAAATATATCTTTACTCAGCGTGACTTGAATCTGAGGCAGAGGAGGTGGGTTTAATACCTACAGTCCTTCGATTTTGAGCTTGCCTATAAACTTGGTAAAGGTAATGCAGTAGCTGATGCACTGAATAGGAAGACTCCGATACAGGCAGTGAAGGAGGAAAGTGGTGAGTGGGAGCTCATGGCCTTGTTCTCTAAGATGCATCTGGTGGTGCATGACAGTCAGGGGCAGAATTATCTTTCATCTTTAGCTGTGACTTCTACCCTCCTGGATAGAGTGAGAATGAGATAGCTATCGATTTCAGAAGGCCTAGTTCTGTGGGAGTTGGTGGCACGTGAGGACCCTCCTCCTGGTTGGATGATAGGCGATGATGAAGTTTTGCATTTCCCTAGATGATTATGGGTTCCAGGGGATACATGTGAGGAGCTGATGTGGGAGTTTCATGCTTCAGCTTGGGCAGTTCATCCTGGGGTTACCAAGATGTACCGAGACTTGAAACGTCTGTCCTGGTGGCCGGGTATGAAGAAATATATAGCTAGTTTTGTTACGATGTGTTCCACTTGTCAGTAGGTGAAGCCGAGGCATCAGAGACCAACTAGGATGTTACAGCAGTTACCCATTTCGGAGTGGAAATGGGATGATGTCGCGATGGATTTTGTGACAGGATTGCTGAGATCACCTCGTGGCAATGATGTCGTGTGGGTTGTTGTGGACAGACTCACGAATGTATCTCACTTCTTGCCGATCAAGGAGACCTTCGGTGTTGACGAGCTCGGGAGGCTATATATCTGAGAGATCGTACGTCTTCATGGGGTCCCTAGTTCTATCGTTTCAGATATGGACACCCTCTTTACATATCATTTATGGAAGAGTTTTCAGAGGGCGCTGGGTACACAGGTACTTCTGAGCACAACATACCACCCTCAGACCGATGGCCAGTCAGAGCGTACGATACAGGTGCTAGAGGACATGCTGTGTGCATACGTCCTAGACTTTGGGGGATCTTGGGAGAAGCATATACCCATAGTCGAGTTTTCCTATAACAATAGCTTCCAGGTGACTATTGATATGGCACCATACAAGGCTTTATATGGTAGGCCATGCCGATCACCTTTGTGATGGATAGAGGAAGGTGAGGCAGCTTTACTGGGCCCACAGCTCCTACAGGAGACTTCTGAGCAGGTCCAGTTGATTCAGAAGCGGATGGATACCGAACAGTGTCATCAGAAATCATATGCTGATCGCCGCAGATGACCTTGGGAGTTCATGGTCGGGGATCAGGTTTTTCTACGTGTTTCGCCGAGGCTGGGACACAAGCGGATCATGAGATAGGGTAAACTTTCACCGCGGTATGTGGGACCATTTGAGATTCTGGAGAGGATCAGGCTGGTTGCTTATCGGTTGCGGTTACCGCAGTGGTACCGATCCATGCACGACGTCTTTCACGTATCTCAGTTGCGTCGCTACCATTCAAACCCGTCTCACATCTTTCAGCCCAAAGAGGTTGAGCTGGAGGTAGATGCGTCCTTTGAAGAGCATCTGATTCGTATCGTTGATAGGAGCATGAAGGTACTTCGAGGCCGGTTAGTTCCTCTCCTACGGGTGCTATGGCAGCATGACCGAGTGCAGGACGAGACCTGGGAGTGGGAGGCTGACGTACATGCTCAGTGGCCGGAGTTATTCACGACTATATCTTCTCTACCCTTGGAAGGGAAATTCGAGGACGAATTTCTATAAGGGAGGATGTTTGTAAGAACCCAGTTCTTCTCTTTAAGGCACATGCTTCTTCTCTTCTCTTTTCCTTAAGTGTTTTTAATAAAATATGGAAAATGGGGGAAAACCAAAATTTTGGAACTACACGCCGTGTACTTCTGGCCGTGTTGGGATGAGTACACAGGGCGTGTAGGCTTGCCGACGAAAAAGTGTGTAGGAACCAACTACATGCCGTGTAGTGGTCCACTACACGCCGTGTAGTCAGTCGGCATGCCAAAATAGTAAGGCGGTGGATCAGCCGCCAGCTGGGCGGCAGTACACGCCTTGTACTCAGGAGTACATGCCATGTAGTCTTGTCGGCAGGCGAACAGTGCCGCGCTGGCGGGGAGCCACCAGATGAACAGTTAAATGAAAGGAGTACACGCTGTGTACTTGGAAGTACCATGTGACCTCAAGAGTATTTCCCCAAATGCCAGAGGCTACCGACTAGCAGCGAGGGTCCATGTCTGATAGTGGGGAAACTATGCCCTTATTTGTCAAAGTGCAGCATAGCGGAATATAAATAAAACATATAAAGAATAGCGGAAGCAGTAAATCATACACAACTGAAATAAACAACAACATTGGATATAACAAACATTATATAAATGATGATGCTACAAGTATCAAGTTCTATGAAAAACTGCCAGAACATGTTATACATCAATACAGTACAACCAAAAGTAGAGTACAACAAAACAAAGCAAAACAGCTGGCAGCGGCATCACGATCCTAGGCTCGGTCTCATGCCCTCCTACTCCTTAGCAACAGTCAAGTACATGTATAGGGAATCTTGCCTCTATCCACACCTGCAGAAATGTAATCTGTTTGGGCTGAAAAGCATGACCCAAACAGGGTGTGAGAAATAAATTCCTAGTAGGCACCCACCAAAGGCCCATACCCAACTGTGTGTAAACATGCAACAAGTGTGCAGTAATAAAATGTAATAAACCAAGAATTACTCAAAAGTAACTAACTTAACAGTTATATTACCATTTAATTATTTATTTAATCTATTTAATTTAGTATCATTCTGTGCTCAACAGCACCAAGCCCTCAGGCCAACCAGTATCTTGCCCTCGGGCTAATATAGTGAACCCTACCCTCAGGATATCCAGAATACCACCCACAGGTATTGCCCTCAGGCGTAACAGAAGTTTCCCTCAGGTGTAGGAAGTGTCTCCCTCAGGCATAGAAGTCAAACCCTCAGGCACGAAAGGTTTCCATCAGGCGAAATAATGACACCCTCGGGATAAAACAGTCACGCCCTTAGGCTAATACAGTACAGTTCCCACAGGCTAATCACAACAATGCCCTCAGGATAAACAGGTAACTGGTCCATTCCCAATAGGTAAACAAGAAAAAAACAAGCAATTCCTATCAAGAAAATTCTACAATTACTACTTTAAAGGCATACCCTCGGGTATCCTGGCCAAATGGCTAAACAGTGGAACACACACCGGGGTGATTTTGGATCCAATCAATGATCCCAACCAGCATTTTTATTATCACAATTTAATCACATATACAATTCTAGGCATTAAATATATCAATGGACTCAGCCACACGACACCCCAACATGGGTTCGTGGCACGAAAACGTACAAAACATACAACAGTTGGAAAACTAAACACCAAGCCACCTACCTTATACGCCAACGAACGATATACCCGAACACCGACTCTAGAAATGCCCAAGAATGGTGTAGATCTGACGAAGAACGAAATCCACTCAAACGTAAATAACTTACGTTAGGAGAAGAACTGGTAAGCAACACGCTAGGAGAAGAGAGGGCTTACCCGTGCGGTTCCAACGTGATCGTCCGAAGCTCAATCGGATTCCAGAAAAACACCTGGAGGATCTTCAAAGGTCTGACCTCCTCCTTTGGCTCCAAAACGGCTCCAATGCCTCCTCTTCCAAATGAGGAGGCCACTGTCTGTTTCAAGCAGAAAAAACAAAGTACACGACCTGTACTTCCAAGTACACGACGTGTACTCCTTTCATTTAACTGTTCATCTGGCGGCTCCCAGCCAGAGCGGCACTGTTCGCATGCCGACAAGACTACACGACATGTACTCCTGAGTACACGGCGTGTACTGCTGCCCAGTTGGTGACTAATCCACTACCTTACTATTTTGGCCTTTCAACTAACTACACGGTGTGAAAAGGACCACTACACGACGTGTAGTCGGTTCCTACACACTTTGTTGCCGGCAAGGCTACACGCCCTGTGTACTCATCCCAATAGGTCCAGAAGTACACGACGTGTGGAAAACGTACATGGCGTGTAGTTCCAAAATTTAGGATTTTCCCCATTTTTCATATTTTATTAAAAACAGTTAAGGAAAAGAGAAAAGAAGAATCCCGTACCTCAAAGAGAAGAACCAGATTCTTACAAACTTCCCCCCTTATAGCAATTCTTCCCTGAATTGCCCTTCCAAGGGGGGAGAAGATATATCCATGAAAAACTCTGGCTAATCAGCATGTACGTCAGCCTCCCGCTCCCAGGTCTTGTCCTATACTCGTTCATGCTTCCATAGCACCCATACGAGAGGAACTGACCAGCCTCAGAGTACCTTCGTGCTCCTGTCAACGATACGAATCGGATGCTCCTCAAAGGACGCATCTGCCTCCAACTCAACCTCTTCGGGATGAAAAATGCGAGATGGGTCTGAATGGAAGTGATGCAACTGAGATACGTGGAAGACATCGTGAATGGATCCGTACCGCTGCGGTAACCGCAACCGATAAGCAACCAGCCCGATCCTCTCTAGAATCTCAAATGGTCCCACATACCGTGGTGAAAGTTTTCCATGTCTCCTGATCTGCTTGTGTCCCAGCCTCAGAGAAACACTTAGAAAAACCTGATCCCCGACCACGAACTCCAAAGGTCATCTGAGGTGATTAGCATATGATTTCTGACGAGACTGTGCGGTAACCATCTGCTTCTGAATCAACTGGACCTGCTCAGAAGTCTCCTACACGAGCTGTGGCCCCAGTAAAGCTGCCTCACCTACCTCTATCCAGCACAAAGGTGATCGGCACGACCTACCATATAAAGCCTCGTATGGTGCCATCTCAATAGTCATCTGGAATCTGTTGTTATAGGCAAACTCGGATAAGGGTATATGATTCTCCCAAGATCCCCCAAAGTCTAGGACGCATGCACGCAACATATCCTCTAGCACCTGTATCGTACGCTCTAACTGGACATTGGTCTGAGGGTGGTAAGCTCTGCTCAGAAGTACCTGTGTACCCAGTGCCCTCTGAAAACTCTGCCAGAAACGAGATGTAAAGCAGCGTCCCTATCTAAAACTATAGAACGAGGGATCCCATGAAGACGTACGATCTCTCAGATATATAGCCTTCTGATCTCGTCAACATCAAAGGTCTCCTTGATCGTCAAAAAGTGAGCTACCTTTGTGAGTCTGTCCACAAAAACCCACACGACATCATTGCCACGAGGTGACCTCGACAATCCTGTCATGAAATCCGTCGCGACATTATCCCATTTCCACTCCAGAATGGGTAACTACTGTAACAACCCAGCTGGTCTCTAATGCTCCACCTTCACCTACTAACAGGTGGAACACCACGTAACAAAACCAGCTACATCTTTCTTCATACCCGGCCACTAGTACTGAGGTCTCAAGTCTCGGTACATCTTGGTAACCCCGGGATGAACTGTCCAAGCTGAAGCATGAAATTCCTGCATCATCTCCTCACGTATATCCCCTGGAACCCATACTCATCCATGGAAACTCAAAACTTCATCATCGCCTATCGTCCAACCAGGAGGAGGGTCCTCACTTGCCACCAACTCCCAGGCCTTCTGAAACCGATAACTGTCTTGTCCTCACTCTATCCAGGAGGGTAGAAGTCACAACTAAAGATGAAAGATAAGTCTGTCCCTGACTGTCGTGCACCTCTAGATGCATCTCAAAGAACAAGGCCATGAGCTCCCAATCACCACTGGCCTCCTTCACTGCCTGTATCTGAGTCTTCCTACTCAGTGCATCAGCTACTGCATTACATTTACCTGGTGTATAGGAAAGCTCAAAATAGAAGGACTGTAGGTATTCAACCCGCCTCCTCTGCCTCAGATTCAAGTCACGCAGAGTAAAGATATACTTGGGGATTTTGTGGTCAGTGAAAACCACAAAATTCTCCCCCAATATACAATGTATCCAACAACGCAACGCATGTACAACTGTAGCTAACTCGAGATCATGCGTCGGGTAATTCCTCTCATGTGGCCTCAACTGTTGAGACCCGTACGCCACAACTCGGTCACCCTACATCAACACTGCACCCAGCCCAATACCTGATGCATCATAGTAAACTGTATAGCTCTTACCATACTCTGGGAGTATCAGGATCGGTGCTGATGTCAACCTTTCCTTAAGGTCTTAAAAAGCTGCCTCACAAGATTCCGAAGAAACGAACTTCACACCCTTCTTAGTCAAGCCCGTCAACGGTGTAGCTAATCGGGAGAAGTCCTGTATGAAATGTCTGTAGTAACAAGACAACCCTATGAAACTCCGTATCTCGTACACGTTCTTAGGCCGCTCCCAGGAAACTACCGCTCTCACCTTCTCTGGGTCTACTGAAACTCCTGCCTCAGAGATGATATGTCCCAGGAAGTGAATCTGGTCCATCCAAAAGTGGAACTTTGAGAGTTTAGCATATAGAAGATGCTCCCTCAGTGTACTCAATACGATCTCAATATGGGTGGCATAGTCATGTCTAGTGTGAGAGTACACCAAGATGTCTTCCATGAATACTACCACAAAAGAATCAAGATACGGATGGAACACACAATTCATCAGATCCATGAAAAATGTCAGCGCGTTCGTGAGTCCGAACGGCATAACCGTATACTCGTATAGACCATACCTACTCCTGAAAGCTGTGAGAGGTATATCAGATGGTCTAATGTGTAGCTGATGATATCCTGATCTTAGGTTAATCTTCGAGAACACTCGTGCTCCACGAAGATGATCAAAAAGATCATCAATCCACGGTAAGGGATATCAGTTCTTAACCGTCAACTGGTTCAGCTTCCGATAATCCACACAAAGTCTAAGGGTGTCATCCGCCTTCTTCGCAAAAAGGACCGGCGAACCCCAAGGAGAAGTACTGGGTCGGATAAAGCCCTTTGCCTGCAACTCCTCCAACTGCCTCTTAAGCTCCTACAACTCAGGTGTAACCATCCTATATGGAGGAATTGACACTGGTGCTTCTCCTAGCACAAGATCAATAGAGAAATCCACCTCTCATTCCAGAAGAAGACCTGAAATGTCGTCCGGGAAGACATCCCTGAAACGATCAACGACATGAGGGAAATTTACCTGACAAGTCCCCTAGTCATCCAGATATAAGCTCTCAATCTGGGATGTGACTCCACCTCGCCCACAGTGCGCTGGTCCAGCTCGACTTGCCTGAACATATCATTCTCCCTTATATAGAAACTCTCTGCCCTCTGGTGACGTGAAACGCACCCTGCGACGATAGCAGTCTACAAAGGCCCGAAAGGGAACCATCCAGTCCATCCCAAGACTGATGTCATAGCTCGTCATCTCTAGGACATAGAGGTCCCAAAGGAAGTGACACCCACCAACCTCAAGGGGTCACTCCTTGCACTGACGCACACCAGCCGTCCTAGTCCCCAATGGAGTGTCTAACGTCATGATAACAGAAGAAGTAGAAACACAGAGCCCAAGGCTCTCCACAATGGGTACAAATATGAAACTATCTGTAGCACCCGTATCGAAAAGTAATGAAGATAAGACAGAAGCTACTAAGATAGTACCTCTGACTATAGAAGGTCCGGGATCCTGCTCATGCTGGGTCTGTTGCACTGCATATGCCTGCCCAGTGCTATGGCCCTATGACATAGCCTGGCTACCCTGAGCTGTCCCGCCCTGTTGCCTCTGGGAATCTGGTGTCTGGATACCACGACCACAGCCACCATCTCTTCCTGCACGCCCTGACATATTCCAGTTCCCTGACTGGTAAGAAGCTGCTGGTCCTGTTCCCGCACGCGGAGTCTGCACAGAACCCCTATCACTAGCCACCAGTAGAAACGCCCTATAGAAGCACTGTAGATGACCCATCTTGCTGCAAGATCAGCACTCCGCTGGGTCTCGTGGACACTTTGGTCTCTTGTCCCCTCTCTACCACACTGGTAGCACCTGATCGAGCCACTTGAAGAAGTTTCCTGGTTGGTACTGCCACCCTGAGAGAACTCCATTTTCCTCTTCCTCTTGCCAGCAGAAAAAGTACCAGTAACTGGTGCCGAACCGCCCTGGCCCACACCTCTAGATTCTTGCAGGTTCCTCTCCGTAATCAGCGCCTGATTCATTATAGCGTGTACAATAGGCAACCTGAAGACATTCACCAGTGCTCGAATGTCATACCGAAGACCATCCTCAAAACGTATGGCTCTCAATGTCTCATCACCCACCAGCACGGGTGCAAAGCGCTGAAGCTCCGTAAAACGAGCAGAATAGTCCATCACTGACATAGTGCCCTGCTGCAGATTCAAGAACTCTCGAGCTCTATCTTCTCTCAGCGTATCTGGGAAGAAAAAGTCATAGAGGACTTCCTGAAAATCCTCCCACACCATGTCCCTGTAATTCTCTGACTGGGTGGTAACATCCCACCACCTCTTGGCAGAATCACGCAGCATGTAAGTCGTGAGATTGACCCTCCGCCTTGATGGCGTATCATGATGCTCGAAAATAGTCTGCATCGACCCCAACCAAGACTCTTCAGCCTTTGGTCCACCATCCCTTGAGAACGTAGGCAGATACTACTGCTGGAAGATACGTGCCAGCTCGGCCATGGATGTGGCAGACTGCGGTGCTCCCTGAAAGGTCCGCATGAACAACAATAAGCCTTCACGGAACTATGCCTTCGTGCCTGATTCTGGTATAGCAGCTGGTGCCACATTTGGCTCTGCTGGAGGATCAACTGGTAACCCATGACCCACCATCTCTGGAGTATTCTCGTTTTCTCTCTCCTGGCGAACAACACGCGGTCATCTAGGCGGCATGACACTATAAGTCCAAAATCACGCCTTATATTCAAGATTATCAAAGACCGAAAACGAAGAAACCCAAAAAGTAACAGGAGGAATAAGGAATTCAAAATTTGCAAAACAAGACTACAAGGCATGTATACTGACTACACGGCATGTACTAGACTTCCCTTCCCCTGCCCGGGTCCTTCGAGACGGCTAATCCACACGGCTCCCGTCAAACAAAACTACACGGCGTGTACTTACTCTACATGGCGTGTATGGTGTTATTTTACAACTGCCTGTGTCGCTTGTGACATGACTGACTACTCGGCTTGATGTAACATCCCAGTTTTGGGTGCCACTCAACGGGTGCCCCGAACCCGGTTCACCACGTATCCTCAAAATAATTTCCTCAAACGCCATAGGCTGCAGACTAGAAGTGAGGGCCCATGTCTGATAGAGGGAAAATTATGCCCTCATTTGTCAAAGTGCAGCGCAACGAAATATAAATAAAACATACAAAGAACAGCGGATGCAGTAAATCATACACAACTGAAATAAACAACAACAGTGGATATAACCAACAGTATATAAATGATGATGCTACAAGTCTCAAGTTCTTTGAAAAACTACCAGAACATGTTATACATCAATACAGTACAACCAAAAGTAGAGTACAACAAAACAAAGCAAAACAGCTGGCAACGGCATCGTGAGCCTAGGCTCGGTCCCATGCCCTCCTACTCCTCAGCAATAGTCAAGTACCTATATAGAGACTCTTTCCCCTATCCACACCTACAGAAACGTAATCTGTTTGGGCCAAAAGGCATGACCCAAATAGGGTGTGAGAAATAAATTCCTAGTAGGCACCCACCAAAGGCCCGTGCCCAACTGTGTGTAAACATGCAAAAAGTGTGCAGTAATAAAATGCAATAAACCAAGCAGTACTCAAAAGTAACTAACTTACCAGTTATATTTCCATTTAATTATTTATTTAATCAATTTAATTTAGTATCATTCTATGCTCAACAGCACTAAGCCCTCAGGACAACCAGTATCTTACTCTCGGGCTAATTTAGTGAACCACGCCCTTAGGATATCCAGAATCCCACCCACAGGTATTGCCCTTAGGCGTAACATATTTTTCCCTCAGGCGTAGGAAGTGTCTCCCTCAGGCAAAGAAGTCAAGATCTCAGGCACGAAAGGTTGCCCTCAGGAGAAATAACGACAACCCTCAGGCTAAAACAGTCACACCCTCAGGATAATATAGTACATCGCCCACAGGCTAATCACAACAACGTCCTCAGGCTAAACAGGTAACCAGGCCTTGCTCAACAGGTAAACAAGCATTAAACAAGCAATTACTCTCAAGGAAATTCTACAATTACTACTTTAAAGGCATTCCCTCGGGTATCCTAACCAAACGACTAAATAGTGGAACACACCCCCGAGGTGATTCCAGATCCAAGCAACGATCCCAACCAGCATTTTTATTATCACAATTTAATCACCTATACAATTATAGGCATTAAATATATCAACGATCTCATCCAAACGACACCCTAACATGGGTTCGTGGCACGAAAACACACAAAACATATAACAGTTGGAAAACTAAACACCAAGCCACCTACCTTATATGCCAACAAACGATATACCCAAACGTCGACTCCAGAAACACCCAAGAACGGAGTAGATCTGACGAAGAACGAAACCCACTCAAACGTAAATAACTTATGTTAGGAGAAGAATTGGTGAGAAACACGCTAGGAGAAGAGAGGGCTTACCCGTGCTATTCCAATGTGATCGTCCGAAGCAGAATCAGATTCCAGACGAACACCCGGCAGATCTTCAAAGGTCCGACCTCCTCCTTTGGCTCCAAAACGGCTCAAATGTCTCCTCTACCAAATGAGGAGGCTACTTCCTGTTTTAATCCAAAAAAAAAGTACATGGTGTGTACTTCCAAGTACACGACATGTACTCCTTTCATTTAACTGTTCATCTGGCGACTCCCCACCAGCACGACACTGTTCGGGTGCCACTCAATGGGTGTCCTGAACCCGGTTCGCCATGTGACCTCAAGATCATTTCCCCAAATGCCATAGGCTGCCGAATAGTAGCAAGGGCCTAGGTTTGATAGTGGGTAAACTATGCCCTCATTTGTCAAAGTGAAGCACAGCGAAATATAAATTAAACATACAAAAAACAGCGGAAGCAGTAAATCATACACAACTGAAATAAACAACAACAGTGGATATAACCAAAATTATATAAATGATGATGATACAAGTCCCAAGTTCTAAGAAAAACTTCCAGAACATGTTATACATCAATACAGTACAACCAAAAGCAGAGTACAACAAAACAATGCAAAACACCTGGTAGCGATATCACGAGGCTAGGCTCGGTCCCATGCCCTTCTACTCCTCAGCAACAGTCAAGTACTTGTATAGGGAATCTTTCCCCTATCCACACCTGCAAAAACGTAATCTATTTGGGCCGAAAAGTGTGACCCAAACAGGGTGTGATAAATAAATTCCCAATAGGCACCCACCAAAGGCCCGTGCCCAACTGTGTGTAAACATGCAGCAAGTGTGCAGTAATAAAATGAAATAAACCAAGTTGTACTCAAAAGTAACTAACTTACCAGTTATATTTCCATTTAATTATTTACTTAATCCATTTAATTTAGTATCATTCTGTCCTCAATAGCACCAAGCCCTCAGGCCAACCAGTATCTTTCCCTTGGGCTAATATAGTGAACCATACCCTCAGGCTATCCAGAATCCCACCCGCAGGTATTGCCATAAAGCGTAACAGAAGTTTCCCTAAGGCATAGGAAGTGTCACCCTCAGGCACAGAAGTCAAGCCCTCAGGAACGAAAGGTTTCCCTCAGGAGAAATAACAACAACCCTCAGGCTAAAACAGTCACGCCCTCAGGCTAATACAGTACAGTGCCCACAGGCTTATCACAACAACGCCCTTAGGCAAAACAGGTAATCGGGCCATGACCAACAGGTAAAAAAGCAGTAAACAAGAAATTCCTCTCAAGTCAATTCTACAATTACTACATTAAAGGCATACCCTTGGGTATCCTGGCCAAATGGCTAAACAGTGGAACATACCCCCGGGGTGATTCCGGATCCAAGCAGCGATCCCAACCAGCATTTTTATTATCACAATTTAATCACCTATAAAATTCTAGGCATTAAATATATAAATGGCCTCAGCCACATGAAACCCCAACATGGGTTCGTGGCATGAAAACGCACAAAACATATGGCAGTTGGAAAACTAAACACCAAGCCACCTACCTTATACGCCAACGAATGATATACTCGAACGTCGACTCCAGAAACGCCCAAGAATGGCGTAGATCTGACAAAGAATGAAACCCACTCAAACGTAAATAAATTACGTTAGGAGAAGAATTGGTAAGAAACACGCTAGGAGAAGAGAGGGATTACCCATGCGGTTCCAACGTGATCGTCCTAAGCGGAATCAGATTCCAGACGAACACCCGGCGGATCTTCAAAGGTCTGGCCTCCTCCTTTGGCTTCAAAACGGCTCAAATGCCTCTTCTGCAAAATGAGGAGGCTATTGCCTATTTTAATCCAAAAAAACAATGTACACGGCGTGTAATTCCAAGTACACAACGTGTACTTTTTTATTTTAACTGTTCATCTGGTGGCTCCCCGCCAGCGCGACACTGTTTGCCTGGCGATAAGACTACACGACATGTACTCCTGAGTACACGGCGTGTACTGCTGCCCAGCTGGTGGCTAATCCACCACCTTACTATTTTGGCCTATCGACTGACTAAATGGCATGTAAAGGACCACTACATGGCCTATAGTCGGTTCCTACACACTTTGTCGCCGGCAAGGCTACATGCCCTGTGTATTCATCCCAACACGGCCAGAAGTACACGACGTGTGGAAAAAGTACATGGCGTGTAGTTCCAAAATTTAGTATTTTTCCCCATTTTCCATATTTTATTAAAAACACTTAAGGAAAAGAGAAATGAAGAAGACCGTACCTCAAAGAGAAGAACCAGGTTCTTACAAACTTCCCCCCTTATAGCAATTCGTCCCCGAATTTCCCTTCCAATGGTGGAGAAGATATAGCCGTGAACAAATCCGGCCACTGAGCACGTACGTCGGCCTCCCGCTCCCAGATATCGTCCTGCACTCGGTCATGAAGCCATAGCACCCATACGAGAGGAACTGACCGGCCTCGGAGTACCTTCGTGCTCCTATCAACGATATGAATTGGATGCTCCTCAAAGGACGCATCTGCCTCCAGCTCAACCTCTTCGGGATGAAAGATGTGAGATGGGTCTGAATGGTTGCGAGGCAACTGAGATACATGGAAGACATCGTGCATGGCTCGGTACCGCTACGGTAACCACAACCAATAAGTAACCAGCCCGATCCTCTCCAGAATCTCAAATGGTCCCACATACTGTAGTGAAAGTTTACCCGGTCTCCTGATCTGCTTGTGTCCCAGCCTCAGTGAAATACGTAGAAAACCCGATCTCCGACCATGAACTCCAAAGTTCATTTGTGGTGATCAACATATTATTTCTGACGAGACTGTGCGGCAGCCATCCACTTCTGAATCCACTGGACCTGCTCAGAAGTCTCCTGCATGAGCTGTGGCCCTAGTAAAGCTACCTCACCTGCCTCTATCCAGCACAAAGGTGATTGGCATGACCTACCATATAAAGCATCGTATGGTTCCATCTCAATAGTCTCTTGGAAGATATTATTATAGGCAAACTCGACTAAGGGTATATGCTTCTCCCAAGATACCCCAAAGTCTAGACGGAGTGCAGGACGAGACCTAGGAGCGGGAGGCCGACGTACGTGCTCAGTGGCCAGAGTTGTTCATGGATATATCTTCTCCACCCTTGGAAGGGAAATTCAGGGACGAATTGCTATTAGGGGGGAAGTTTGTAAGAACCCAGTTCTTCTCTTTAAGGTACGAGATTCTTATTTTCCTTTTTCCTTAAGTGTTTTTAATAAAATATGGAAAATGGGGAAAAATCCTAAATGTTGGAACTACACGCCATGTACTTTTTCCACACACCGTGTACTTCTGGCCGTGTTGGGATGAGTACACAGGGCGTGTAGCCTTCCCGACGACAAAGTGTGTAGGAACCGACTACATGCTGTGTAGTGGTCCTTTACACGCCATGTAGTCAGTCGGAAGGCCAAAATAGTAAGGTGGTGGATCAGCCGCCCGCTGGGTGGCAGTACACGCCGTGTACTCAGGACTAGATGTCGTGTAGTCCTGTCGGCATGCAAACAGTGCCGCTCTGGCTGGGTGGCACCAAATGAACAGTTAAATGAAAGGAGTACACACCGTGTACTTATAAGTACACGCTGTGTACATTGTTTTTTGGCTTAAAATAGGCAGTAGCCTCCTCATTTGGTAGAGGAGGCATTTGATCCATTTTGGAGCCAAAGGAGGAGTCTAGACATTTGAAGATCTGCCGGGTGTTCGTCAGGAATCTGATTCCGCTTCAGACAATCACGTTGGAACCGCATAGGTAAGCCCTCTCTTCTCCTAGCATGTTGCTTACCAATTCTTCTCCTAACCTAAGTTATTTACGTTTGAATGGGTTTCTTTCTTCATCAGATCTACGCTGTTCTTGGGTGTTTCTGGAGTCGGCGTTCAGGTATATCATTCGTTGGCATATAAGGTAGGTGTCTTGGTGTTTAGTTTTCCAACTGCTGTATGTTTTGTGCGTTTTCATGCCACGAACCCATGTTGGGGTGTCATGTGGATGAGGCCGTTGATATATTTAATGCCTAGAATTTTATAGGTGATTAAATTGTGATAATAAAAATGCTGTTTGGGATCGTTTCTTGGATCTGAAATCACCCCGGGGGTGTGTTCCACTGTTTAGCCGTTTGGCCAGGATACCCGAGGGTATGCCTTTAAAGTAGTAATTGTAGAATTTCCTTGAGAGGAATTTCTTGTTTACTACTTGTTTACCTATTGGGAATGGCCCAATTACCTATTTAGCCTGAGGTCGTTGTTGTGATTAGCCTGTGGGAACTGTACTGTATTAGCCTAAAGGCGTGACTGTTTTAGCCCGAGGGTTGTGGTTATTTCGCCTGAGGGCAACCTTTCGTGCCTGAGGGCTTGACTTCTGTGCCTGAGGGAGACATTTTTTATGCCTGAGGGAAACTTCTGTTATGCCTGAGGGAAATACCTGTGGGTGGGATTCTGGATAGCCTAAGGGCATGGTTCCCTATATTAGCCCGAGGGAAAGATACTGGTTGGCCTGAGGGCTTGGTGCTGTTGAGAACAGAATGATACTAAATTAAATAGATTAAATAAATAATTAAATGGAAATATAACTGGTAAGTTAAATACTTTTGAGTACTTCTTGGTTTATTTCATTTTATTATTGCATACTTGCTGCATGTTTACACACAGTTGGGCACGGGCCTTTGGTGGGTGCCTACTGGGAATTTATTTCTCACACCCTGTTTGGGTCACGCTTTTCGGCCCAAACAGATTACGTTTCTACAGGGGTGGATAGGGGAAAGAGTCCCTATACAGGTACTTGACTGTTTCTGAGGAGTAGGAGGGCATGGGACCAAGCCTAGGATTGTGATACCGCTGCCAGCTGTTTTTCTTGGTTTGTAGTCTTGTCGGTAGGTGAATAGTGCCACGCTGGTGGGGAGCCTCCAGATGAACAGTTAATTGAAAGGAGTACACGTCGTGTACTTGAAAGTACACACCGTGTACTTTGTTTTTTTGGCTTAAAATAGACAGTAGCCTAGCCTCCTTGTTTGGAAGAGGAGGCATTTGATCCGTTTTGGAGCCAAAGGAGGAGGCTGGATCTTTGATGATCCGCCGGGTGTTCGTCTGGAATCCGATTCCGCTTCAGACGATCACGTTGGAACCGCACAGGTAAGCCCTCTCTTATCCTAGTGTGTTGCTTACCAATTCTTATCCTAACGTACGTTATTTATGTTTGAGTGGGTTTCATTCTTCGTCAGATCTATGCTGTTTATGGGCGTTTTGGGAGTCGACGTTTGGGTATATCTTTCATTGGCGTATAAGGTAGGTGGCTTGGTGTTTAGTTTTCCAACTGCTCTATGTTTTGTGCATTTTCATTCCATGAACCCATGTTGGGGTGTTGTGTGGCTGAGGTCGTTGATATATTTAATGCCTATAATTGTATAGTTGATTAAGTTGTGATAATAAAAATGCTTGTTTGGATCATTGCTTAGATCCAAAATCACCCCGGGGGTGTGTTCCACTGTTTAGACATTTGGGAAGGATACCCAAGGGTATGCCTTTAATGTAGTAATTATAGAATTGCCTTAAGAGGAATTACTTGTTTACTGCTTGTTTACCTATTGGGCGTGGCCCAGTTACTGGTTTAGCCTGAGGGCATTGTTGTGATTAGCCTGTGGGCACTGTACTATATTAGCCTGAGGGCGTGACTGTTTTAGCCCGAGGGATGTCTTTATTTCGCCTAAGGGAAACCTTTAGTGCCTGAGGGCTTGACTTCTATGCCTGAGGGAGACAGTTCCTACACCTAAGGGAAACTACTGTTATGCCTAAGGGCAATACCTGTAGGTGGGATTCTGGATAGCCTGAGGGCATGGTTCACTATATTAGCCCGAGGGCAAGATACTGGTTGGCCTGAGGGCTTGGTGCTGTTGAGCATAGAATATTTCTAAATTAAATGGATTAAATAAATAATTAAATGGCAATATAATTGTTAATATAGTTACTTTTGAGCACTTATTGGTTTATTTCATTTTATTACTGCACACTTGCTGCATGTTTACACACAGTTGGGAATGGGACCGAGCGTAGGCTCGCGATGCCGCTGCCAGCTGTTTTGCTTTGTTTTGCTGTACTCTGCTTTTGGTTTCACTGTATTGATGTATAACATGTTCTGATAGTTTTTCTTAGAACATTAGACTTGTAGCATCATCATTTATACACTGTTGGTTATACCCACTGTTGTTGTTTATTTCAGTTGTGTATGATTTACTGCTTCCGCTGTACTTTGTATGTTTTATTTATATTCCGCTGCAATGCACTTTGACAAATGAGGGCATAGTTTCCCCACTATCAGACCTGGGCCCTCGCTGCTAGTCGGTAGCCTCTGGCATTTGGGGAAATGCGCTTGAGGCCACGTGACGAACCAGGTTTGGGGAACCCGTTGAGTGGTACCCAGAACCGGGACGTTAATGGGGAAAAATCCTAAATTTTGGAACTACACACCGTGTTCTTTTTCCACACGTTGTATACTTCTGGCCGTGTTGGGATGAGTACACAGGGCGTGTAGCCTTACCGGTGACAAAGTGTGTAGGAACCAACTACACGCCGTGTAGTGGTCCTTTACATGCCGTGTAGTCAGTCAGCAGGCCAAAATATTAAGGCGGTGGATCAGCCGCTAGCTAGGCAGCAGTACACGCCATGTACTCAAGAGTACATGCTGTGTAGTCTTGTCGGCAGGTGAACAGTGCTGTGCTGGCGAGGATCCGCCAGATGAGCAGTTAAATGAAAGGAGTACACACTGTGTACTTGGAAGTACACGCCGTGTACTTTGTTTTTTCGGCATAAAATATAAAGTAGCATCCTCATTTGGTAGAGGAGGCATTTGAACCATTTTGGAGCCAAAGGAGGAGGCCAGACCTTTGAAGATCCGCCGGGTGTTCGTCTGGAATCTGATTCCGCTTCGGATGATCACGTTGGAACCGCACGGGTAAGCCTTATCTTCTCCTAGCATTAAGCTTACCAATTCTTTTCCTAACATAAGTTATTTAGGTTTTAGTGGGTTTCTTTCTTCGTCATATCTACACCGTTCTTGGGCATTTCTGGAGTCGGCGTTTGGGTATATCGTTCATTGGCGTATAAGGTAGGTGGCTTGGTGTTTAGTTTTCCAACGGTTGTATGTTTTGTGCATTTTCGTGCCACTAACCCATGTTGGGGTGTCGTGTGGCTGAGGATGTTGATATATTTAATTCCTAGAATTGTATAGGTGATTAAATTGTGATAATAAAAATGCTGGTTGGGATTGTTGCTTGGATCCGGAATCACCCCGGGGGTGTGTTCCACTGTTTAGCCGTTTGGCCAGGATACTCGAGGGTATGCCTTTAAAGTAGTAATTGTAGAATTTCCTTAATAGTAATTGCTTGTTTACTACTTGTTTACTTGTTGGGCATGGCCCGATTACCTGTTTAGCCTGAGGACATTGTTGTGATTATCCTGTCGGCTCTGTACTGTATTACCTGAGGGCGTGACTATTTTAGCCCAAGGGCTGTCGTTATTTCACCTGAGGGAAACCTTTTGTGCCTGAGGGATTGACTTTTGTGCCTGAGGGTGACACTTGCTACGCCTGAGGGAAACTTCTATTACACATGAGGGCAATACCTACAGGTGGGATTCTGGATAGCCTGAGGGCGTGGTTCACTATATTAGCCCGAGGGAAAGATACTGGTTTGCCTGAGGGCTTGGTGCTGTTGAGCACAAAATGATACTAAATTAAATAGATTAAATAAATAATTAAATGGAAATATAACTGGTAAGTTAGTTACTTTTGAGTACTGCTTGGTTTATTGCATTTTATTACTGCACACTTGCTGCATGTTTACACACAGTTAGGCACGAGCCTTTGGTGGATGCCTACTGGGAATTTATCTCTCACACCCTGTGTGGGTCACTCCTTTCAGCCCAAACAGATTACGTTTCTGCAGGTGTGGATAGGGGAAAGAGTCCCTATACAGGTACTTAGCTGTTGCTGAGGAGTAGGAGGGCATGGGACCGAGCCTAGGCTCACGATGCCGCTGCCAGCTGTTTTTCTTTGTTTTGTTGTACTCTACTTTTGGTTGTACTGTATTGATGTATAACATGTTCTAGCAGTTTTTCATAGAACATGAGACATTTAGCATCCTCATTTATATGCTGTTGGTTATATCCACTATTGTTGTTTATTTCAGTTGTGTATGATTTACTGCTTCTGCTGTTATTTTTATGTTTTATTTATATTCCACCGCGCTGCAATTTGACAAATGAGGGCATAGTTTCCCCACTATCAGACCAGGGCCCTCGCTGCTAGTCAGCAGCCTCTTGCGTTTGGGGAATTGCGCTTGAGGTCACGTGGTGAACCAGGTTCGGGGCACCCATTGAGTTTGGAACTACACGCTGTGTACTTTTTCCACACGCTGTGTACTTCTTCCCATGTTGGGATGAGTACAGAGGGCATGTAGCCTTGCCAGTGACAAAGTGTGTATGTGGCTTGGTGTTTAGTTTTCCAACTGCTGTATGTTTTGTGTGTTTTCATGCCACGAACCCATGTTGGGGTGTCATGTGGCTGAGGATGTTGATATATTTAATGCCTAAAATTGTATAGGTGATTAAATTGTGATAATAAAAATGGTGGTTGGAATCGTTGCTTGGATCCGGAATCACCCCAGGGTTGTGTTCCACTGTTTAGCCGTTTGGCCAGGATACTCGAGGGTATGCCTTTAAAGTAGTAATTATAGAATTTCCTTGAGAGGAATTGCTTTTTTACTAATTTTTTACATGTTGGGCATGGCCCAGTTACCTGTTTAGCCTAAGTGCGTTGTTGTGATTAGCCTGTGGGCACTGTACTGTATTAGCCTGAAGGTGTGACTGTTTTAGCCCGAGGGCTATCATTATTTTGCCTGAGGGAAACCTTTCTTGCCTGAGGGCTTGACTTCTGTGCCTGAGGGTGACACTTCCTACGCCTGAGGGAAAATTCTGTTATGCCTGAGGGAAATACCTGTGGGTGGGATTCTGGATAGCCTGAGGGCATGGTTCACTATATTAGCCAGAGGGCAAGATACTGGTCGGCCTGAGGTCTTGGTGCTGTTGAGAATAGAATGATACTAAATTAAATGGATTAAATAAATAATTAAATGGAAATATAACTTGTAAGTTAGTTACTTTTTAGTACTTCTTGGTTTATTGCATTTTATTACTACACACTTGCTGTATGTTTACACACAGTTGGGCACGAGCCTTTGGTGGGAGCCTACTGGGAATTTATTTCTCACACCCTGTTTGGGTCACGCTTTTCAGCCCAAACAGATTACGTTTCTGTAGGTGTGGATAGGGGCAAGAGTCCCTATATAGGTACTTGACTGTTGCTGAGGAGTAGGAGGGCATGGGACCAAGCCTAGGCTCGCGATGCCTCTGCCAGATGTTTTTCTTTTCTTTGCTGTACTCTGCTTTTGGTTTTACTGTATTGATGTATAACATATTCTAGCAGTTTTTCTTAGAACTTGAGACTTGTAGCATCATCATTTATATATTGTTGGTTATATCCACTGTTGTTTTTTATTTCAGTTGTGTATGATTTACTGCTTCCGCTGTTCTTTGTATGTTTTATTTATATTCCGCTTCTCTACACTTTGAAAAATGAGGGACTAGTTTCCCCACTATCAGACCTGGGCCCTCGTTACTAGTAGGCAGCCTCTGGTGTTTTGGGAAATTCTCTTGATGTCACGTGGCGAACCGGGTTCAGGGCACCCGTTGAGTGGCACCCAGAACCGGGACACTCGGTCGCCCGGTTCTTCTCTTTGAGGTACAGGCTTCTTCTTTTCTCTTTTCCTTAAGTGTTTTTAATAAAATATGGAAAATGGGGAAAAATCCTAAATTTTGGAACTACACACCGTGTACTTTTTCCACACGTCGTGTACTTCTAGCCATGTTGGGATGAGTACACATGGCGTGTAGCCTTGCCGGCGACAAAGTGTGTAGGAACCGACTACACGCCGTGTAGTGGTCCTTTACACACTGTGTAGTCAATCGGCAGGCCAAAACAGTAAGACGATAGATTAGACGCCAACCGGGTGGTAGTACACACCGTGTACTCCAGAGTACATGTCTTTTAGTCTTTTTGGCAGGCGAACAGTGCCGCGCTAGCGGGGAGCCGCCAAAAGAATAGTTAAATGAAAGGAGTACACATCGTGTAATTGGAAGTACATGTCGTGTACTTTATTTTTTCAGCTTAAAATAGGTAGTATCCTCCTCATTTGGAAGAGGAGGTATTTGAGCCATTTTGGAGCCAAAGGAGGAGGCCATACCTTTGAAGATCCACCGGGTGTTCGTCTGGAATCCGATTCTACTTTGGATGATCACATTGGAACCGCACGGGTAAGCCCTCTCTTCTCCTAGAGTGTTGCTTACCAATTATTCTCCTAACATAAGTTATTTACATTTTATTGGGTTTCATTCTTCATCATATCTATGCCATTCTTGGGTGTTTCTGGAGTCAGCGTTCGGGTATATCGTTCATTGGTGTATAAGGTAGGTGGCTTGGTGTTTAGTTTTCCAACTACTGTATGTTTTGTGCGTTTTCGTGCCATGAATGTTGGGGTGTCGTGTGGATGAGGCTGTTGATATATTTAATGCCTATAATTGTATAGGTGATTAAATTGTGATAATAAAAATGATGGTTGGGATCGTTTCTTGGATCCGGAATCACCCTAGGGGTGTGTTCCACTGTTTAGCCGTTTGGCCAGGATACTCGAGGGTATGCCTTTAAAGTAGTAATTGTAGAATTTCCTTGAGAGGAATTTCTTTTTTACTACTTTTTTACCTATTGGGCATGGCCCGATTACATGTTTATCCTGAGGGCGTTGTTGTGATTATCCTGTGGGCACTGTACTGTATTAGCCTAAGGGCGTGACTATTTTAGCTCGAGGGCTGTCGTTATTTCTCCTGAGGGAAACCTTTCGTACTTGAGGGCGACACTTATTATGCCTAAGGGAAACTTATGTTACACCTGAGGGTAATACCTACATGTGGGATTCTTGATAGCCAGAGGGTGCGGTTCACTATATTAGCCCAAGGGCAAGATACTGGTTGGCTTGAGGGCTTGGTGTTGTTGAGTACAAAATGATACTAAATTAAATGGATTAAATAAATAATTAAATGGCAATATAACTGGTAATTTAGTTACTTTTGAGTACTTCTTGGTTTATTGAATTTTATTACTGCACACTTGCTGCATGTTTACACACAGTTGGGCACGGGCCTTTGGTGGGTTCCTACTGGGAATTTATTTCTCACACCTTGTTTGGGTCACGCTTTTCTGCCCAAATATATTACGTTTCTGCAGGTGTGGATAGGGTCAAGAGTCCCTATACAAGTACTTGACTGTTTCTAAGGAGTAGGAGGGCATGGGAACAAGCCTAGGCTCGCGATGCCGCTGCTAGCTATTTTGTTTTGTTTTGTTGTACTCTACTTTTGGTTGTACTGTATTAATGTATAACATGTTTTGGAAGTTTTTCATAGAACTTGAGACTTGTAGCATCATTATTTATATACTGTTGGTTATATCCACTGTTGTTGTTTATTTCAATTGTGTATGATTTACAGCTTTCGTTGTTCTTTGTATGTTTTATTTATATTCCGCAGTGCTTCACTTTGAAAAATGAGGGTATAGTTTCCCCACTATCAGACCTAGGCCCTCGCTGCTAGTCGACAACCTCTAGAATTTGGGGAAATGTGCATGAGGGTGTGTAGCCTTGCCGGTGACAAAGTGTGTAGGAACTGACTACACGCCATGTAGTGGTCCTTTACACGCCGTGTAGTCAGTCGGCAGGCCAAAATAGTAAGGCAGTGGATCACCGCCAGCTGGGCGGTAGTACACGCTGTGTACTCAGGAGTACATGCCGTGTAGTCTTGTCGGCAGGTGAACAGTGCCGCACTGGCAGGGAGCTGCTAGGTGAACAGTTAAATGAAAAGAGTACACACTGTGTACTTGGAAGTACACGCTGTGTACTTTGTTTTTTTGGCTTAAAACATACAGTAGCCTCCTCATTTGGCAGAGGAGGCATTTGATCCGTTTTGGAGCCAAAGGAGGAGGCCGGACCTTTGAAGATCCGACAAGTGTTCATCTGGAATCTGATTCCGCTTCGGACGATCATGTTGGAACCGCACGGGTAAGCCCTCTCTTCTCCTAGCGTGTTGCTTACGAATTCTTCTTCTAATGTAAGTTATTTACGTTTGAGTGGGTTTAGTTCTTCGTCAGATCTATGCCATTATTGGGCATTTCTAGAGTCGGTGTTCGGGTATATCATTCGTTGGCGTATAAGGTAGGGGGCTTGGTGTTTAGTTTTCCAACTGCTCTATGTTTTGTGCATTTTCATTCCACGAACCCATGTTGGGGTGTCGTGTGGCTAAGGCCGTTGATATATTTAATTCCTAGAATTGTATAGGTGATTAAATTGTGATAATAAAAATGCTGGCTGGGATCGTTGCTTGGATCCAGAATCACCCCGGGGATGTGTTCCACTGTTTATCCGTTTTGCAAGGATACCCGAGGGTATGAATTTAAAGTAGTAATTGTAGAATTTACTTGAGAGGAATTCCTTGTTTACTGCTTGTTTAACTGTTGGGCATGGCCCGGTTACCAGTTTAGCCTAAGGGCATTGTTGTGATTAGCATGTGGGCACTGTACTGTATTAGCCTGAAGGCGTGACTGTTTTATCCCAAGGCCTGTCGTTATTTCTCCTGAGGGCAACCTTTCATGCCTGAGGGATTGAATTCTGTGCCTGAGGGTGACACTTCCTACACCTGAGGGCAACTTCTGATACGCTTGAGGGAAATACCTGTGGGTGGGATTCTGGATAGACTGAGGGTGTGGTTCACTATATTATCCCGAGGGTAAGATACTGGTTGGCCTGAGGGCTTGGTGCTATTGGGCACAAAATGATACTAAATTAAATGGATTAAATAAATAATTAAATGGCAATATAATTGGTAAGTTTGTTACTTTTGAGTATTGCTTGGTTTATTGCATTTTATTACTGCACACTTGCTGCATGTTTACACACAGTTGGGCACGGGCCTTTGGTGGGTGCCTACTGGGAATTTATTTCTCACACCCTGTTTGGGTCACACTTTTCAGCCCAAACAGATTACGTTTCTACAGGTGTGGATAGGGGAAAGAGTCCCTATATAGGTACTTGACTGTTGCTGAGGAGTAGGAGGGCATGGGACCGAACCTATGCTCGCGATGCCGCTGCTAGCTGTTTTTCTTTGTTTTGCTGTACTCTGCTTTTGGTTGTACTGTATTGATGTATAACATGTTCTGGTTGAGCTGGAGGTAGATGTGTCCTTTGAAGAGCATCTGATTCGTATCGTTGACAGGAGCACGAAGGTACTCCAAGGCCGGTCAGTTCCTCTCTTACGGGTGCTATGTCAGCATGACTGAGTGCAGGATGAGACCTGGGAGCGGGAGGCCGACGTATGTGCTCAGTGGCTGGAGTTGTTCATGGCTATATCTTATCCACCCTTGGAAGGGCAATTTGGGGATGAATTGCTATAAGGGGAAAGTTTGTAAGAACCCAGTTCTTCTCTTTGAGGTACGGGATTCTTATTTTCCTTTTTCCTTAAGTGTTTTTAATCAAATATGAAAAATGGGGAAAAATCTTAAATTTTGGAACTACACGCCATGTTCTTTTTCCACAAGCCATGTACTTCTGGTCGTGTTGGGATGAGTACACATGGCGTGTAGCCTTGCTAGCGACAAAGTGTGTAGGAATCGACTACACGCCGTGTAGTGGTCCTTTACATGCCGTGTAGTCAGTCGGCAGACCAAAATAGTAAGGCAGTGGATAAGCCGCTAGCCGGGCAGCAGTACACGCAGTGTACTCCAGAGTATATGCCGTGTAGTCTTGTTGGCAAGCGAACAGTGCCGCGCTGGCGGGGAGCCGCCAGATGAACAATTAAATGAAAGGATTAAATGTCATGTACTTGGAATTACACACCGTTTACTTTGTTTTTTCATCTTAAAATAGGCAGTAGCCTCCTCCTTTAGCAGAGGAGGCATTTGAGCCGTTTTGGAGCCAAACGAGGAGGCCATACCTTTGAAGATCCACCGGGTGTTCGTCTGGAATCCGATTCCGCTTTGGATGATCACGTTGGAACCACACAGGTAAGCCCTCTCTTCACCTAGCGTGTTGCTTACCAATTATACTCCTAACGTAAATTATTTATGTTTGAGTGGGTTTAGTTCTTCATCAGATCTACGTCATTCTTGAGCGTTTCTGGAGTCGGCGTTCGGGTATATCGTTTGTTGGCGTATAAGGTAGGTGGCTTGGTGTTTAGTTTTCCAACTACTGCATGTTTTGTGCATTTTCATGCCATGAACCCATGTTGGGGTGTCGTGTGGCTGAGGCCGTTGATCTATTTAATGCCTAGAATTGTATAGGTGATTAAATTGTGATAATAAAAATGCTGGTTGGGATCATTTCTTGGATCCGGAATCACCCCGGGGGTGTGTTTCACTGTTTAGTCATTTGGCCAGGATATCTGAGGGTATGCCTTTAAAGTAGTAATTGTAGAATTCATTTGAGAGGAATTTCTTGTTTACTGATTGTTTACCTGTTGGGCATGGCCCGGTTACCTGCTTATCCTGAGGGCGTTGTTGTGATTAGCCTGTGGTCACTGTACTATATTATCCTGAGGGCGTGACTGTTTTAGCCCGAGGGCTGTCATTATTTCTCCTGAGGGAAACCTTTCGTGCCTGAGGGATTGACTTCTGTGCCTGATGGTGACACTTAATATGCCTTAGGGTAACTTCTGTTACCCATGAGGGCAATACCTGCAGGTGGAATTCTGGATATCCTGAGGGCGTGGTTCAGTATATTAGCCCGAGGGCAAGATACTGATTGGCCTGAGGGATTGGTGTTGTTGAGAACAGAATGATACTAAATTAAATGGATTAAATAAATAATTAAATGGCAATATAACTGGTAATTTAGTTACTTTTGAGTACTGCTTGGTTTATTGCATTTTATTACTGCATACCTGCTGCATGTTTACACACAGTTGGGCACGGGCCTTTGGTGGGTGCCTACTGGGAATTTATTTCTCACACCTTGTTTGGATCACACTTTTCGGCCCAAACAGATTACGTTTCTGTAGGTGTGGATAGGGGTAAGAGTCCCTATATAGGTACTTGACTATTGCTGAGGAGTAAGAGGGCATTGGACCGAGCCTAGGCTCGTGATGCCGCTGCCATCTATTTTTCTTTGTGTTACTGTACTCTGATTTTGGTTGTACTGTATTGATGTATAACATGTTCTAGAAGTTTTTCATAAAACTTGAGACTTGTAGCATCATCATTTATATACTATTGGTTATATCCACTGTTGTTGTTTATTTCAGTTGTGTATGATTTACTGCTTTCGCTGTTCTTTGTATGTTTTATTTATATTCCGCTGCGCTGCACTTTGAAAAATGAGGGCGTAGTTTTCCTACTATCAGACCTGGGCCCTCGCTACTAGTTGGTAGCCTCTGGTGTTTGGGGAAATACGCATGAGGGCATGTAGCCTTGCCGGTGAAAAAGTGTGTAGGAACTGACTACACGCCGTGTAGTGGTCCTTTACACGCCGTGTAGTCAGTCGGCAGGCCAAAATAGTAAGGTGGTGGATCGGCGCCAGCTGGGTGGTAGTACACACCGTGTACTCAGGAGTACATGCCATGTAGTCTTGTCGGTAGGCGAATAGTGCCGCGCTGGTGGAGAGACGCCAGATGAACAGTTAAATGAAAGGAGTACATGCCGTGTACTTGGAAGTACACGCCGTGTACTTTGTTTTTTCAGCTTAAAACAGACAGTAGCCTCCTCATTTGGTAGAGGAAGCATTTGAGCCATTTTGGAGCCAAAGGAGGAGGTCAGACCTTTGAATATCCGACATGTGTTCATCTAGAATCCGATTCCGCTTCGGACGATCACGTTGGAACCGCACGGGTAAGCCCTCTCTTCTCCTAGCGTGTTGCTTAACAATTCTTCTGATAACGTAAGCTATTTACATTTGAGTGGGTTTCATTTCCATGGATGAGTATGGGTTCTAGGGGATATACGTGAGGAGATGATGTGGGAATTTCATGGTTCAGCTTGGGTAGTTCATCCCAGGGTTACCAAGATGTACTAAGACTTGAGACGTCTGTACTGGTGGCCGGGTATGAAGAATGATGTAGCTGGTTTTGTTACGAGGTGTTCCACCTGTCAGCAGGTGAAGGTGGATCATCAGAGACCAGCTAGGCTGTTACAGTAGTTACCCATTCCGGAGTGGAAATGGGATGATGTTTCGTGGGATTTCGTGATAGGATTGCCGAGGTCACATCGTGGAAATGATGACATGTGGGTTGTTGTGGACAGACTCACGAAGGTAGCTCACTTCTTGCCGATCAAGGAGACATTTTGTGTTGACAAGCTCAGAAGGCTATATATCCAAGATATTGTACGTCTTCATGGGGTCCCTCATTCTATCATTTCAGATAGGGACACCCGCTTTATGTCTCGTTTCTGGTAGAGTTTTCAGAGGGCGCTAGTTACACAGGTACTTCTGAGCACAGATTACCACCCTCAGACCGATGTCCAGTCAGAGCGTACGATACAGGTGCTAGAGGACATGCTGCATTCCTGTTTCCTAGAGTTTGGGGCTCTTGGGAAAAGCATATACCCTTAGTCGAGTTTTCCTATAACAATATATTCCAGGTGACTATTGAGATGGAACCATACGGGGCTTTATATGGTAGGACTTTCCGATCACCTTTTTGCTGGATAGAGGCAGGTGAGGCAGCTTTACTAGGGCCACAAATCATGCAGGAGACTTCTGAGCAGGTTCAGTTGATTCAGAAGCAGATGGCTACTGCACAGTCTCATCAGAAATCATATGCTGATCGTCGCAGACGACCTTTGGAGTTCGTGGTTGGGGATCATGTTTTTCTACGTGTTTCACCGAGGCTGGGTCACAAGCGGATCAGGATATAGGGTAATCTTTCACCGTGGTATGTGGGACCATTTGAGATTCTGGAGAGGATCGGTATGGTTTCTTATCGGTTGCATTTACCGCAGCGGTACCGAGCCATGCATGACGTCTTCCACGTATCTCAGTTGCGTCGCTACCATTCAGACCCATCTCACATCTTTCCAGGAGGGTAGAAGTCATAGCTAAATATGAAAGATAAGTCTTCCCTTGACTGTCGTGCACCTCCAGATGAATCTCAGAGAACAAGGCCATGAGCTCCCACTCACCACTGGCCTCCTTCACTGCATGTATCTGAGTCTTCCTACTCAGTGCATCAGCTACTGCATTACCTTTACCAGGTGTATAGGCAAGCTCAAAATCGAAGTACTGTAGGTATTCAACCCACCTCCTCTACCTCATATTCAAGTCACGCTGAGTAAAGATATACTTGAGGCTTTTGTGGTTAGTGAAAACCACAAAATTCTCCCCCAATAGATAATATCTCCAACAGCGCAATGCATGTACAACTTCAGCTAACTCGAGATCATGCGTCGGGTAATTCCTCTCATGTGGACTCAACTGCCGAGACCCATACGCCACAACTTGGTTGCCCTGCATCAACACTTCTCCCAGCCAAATACCTGATGCATCACAGTAAAATGTATAGATCTTCCCCTGCTCTGGGATTATCAGGATCGATGCTGATGTCAACCTTCCCTTCAGGTCCTGAAAAGCTGCCTCGCAAGCTTCCGACCAAACGAACTTCACACCCTTCTTAGTCAGGGCCGTCAACGGTGCTGCTAAGCGGGAGAAGTCCTGTATGAAACGTCTGTAGTAACCAGCCAGCCCTAAGAAACTCCGTATCTCGAACACATTCTTAAGATGCTCCCAGGAAACTACCACTCTCACTTTCTCTGGGTCTACTGAAACTCCTGCCTTAGAGATGATATGTCCCAGTGAATCTGGTCCATCCAAAAGTGGCACTTTGAGAGCTTATCATATAGCCAATGCTCCCTCAGTGAACTCAATACGATCTCAATATGGGTGGCATGGTCATGTCGAGTGTGAGAGTACACCAAGATGTCGTCCATTAATACTACCGCAAAAGAATCAAGATACGGATGGAACACACGATTCATCAGAGCCATGAAAACTGTCGGCGCATTCGTGAGTCCGAACAGCATAACCGTATTCTCGTATAGAACATACCTACTCCTGAAAGCTGTGAGAGGTATATCAGATGGTTTAAGGTGAAGCTGATGATATCATGATCTCAGGTCAATCTTCGAGAACACCTGTGCTCCACGAAGATGATAAAAAAGATCATCAATCCTCTGTAAGGGATATCAGTTCTTAACCGTCAACTGGTTCAGCTTCCGATAATCCACACAGAGTCTAAGGCTTCCATCTGCCTTCTTCGCAAAAAGGACCGACGAACACCAATGAGAAGTACTAGGTCGGATAAAGCTCTTTTCCTGCAACTCCTCCAACTGCCTCTTGATCTCCTGCCACCCCGGTGTAGACATCCTATATGGAGGAATGGATACCGGTGCTGCTCCTGGCATAATCTCAATAGAGAAATCAACCTCTCGCTCCGGAGGAAGACCTGAAAAGTCGTCCGGGAAGACATCCCAGAAATGATCAACAACAGGAGGGAAATCTGCCCGAAAAGACCCCTGGTCATCTAGATATAAGCTCTCAATCTGGGCTGTGACTCAACCTCCCCCACGATGCTCTGGTCCAACTCGACTCGCCTGAACATCCCATTCACCCTTGTATAGAAAATCTCCGCCCTCTGGTGACGTGAAACGCACCCTGCGACGATAGCAGTCTACAAATGCCCAAAAGGGAACCAACCAGTCCATCCCAAGAATGACGTCATAGCTCGTCATCTCGAGGACATAGAGGTCCCAAAGGAAGTGACACCCACCAACCTCAAGGAGGAACTCCTTGCACTGATGCACACCAGCCATCCTAGTCCCCAATGGAGTGTCTAGCATCATGATAACAGAATAAGTAGAAACATAGAGCCCAAGTGAAATAATGACAGCCCTCCGGCTAAAACAGTCACGCACTCAGGCTAATACAGTACAGTGCCCACAGGCTAATCACAACAACACCCTCAGGCTAAACAGGTAACCAGGCCATGCCCAACAGGTAAAAAAGCAGTAAACAAGCAATTCCTATCAAGGAAATTCTATAATTACTACTTTAAAGGCATACCCTCAGGTATCCTAGCCAAACAGCTAAACAGTGGAACACACCCCCGGGGTGATTCCAGATCCAAGCAACGATCCCAACCAGCATATTTATTATCACAATTTAATCACTTATACAATTCTTGGAATTAAATATATCAACGGACTCAGCCACCCGACACCCCAACATGGGTTCGTGGCACAAAAATGCACAAAACATACAGCAGTTGGAAAACTAAACACCAATCCACCTACCTTATACGGCAAAGAACGATATACCCGATCACCGACTCCAGAAACGCCCAAGAACGGTGTAGATCTGACGAAGAACAAAACCCACTCAAACGTAGATAACTTATGTTAGGAGAAGAATTGGTAAGCAATACGCTAGGAGAAGAGAGGTCTTACCCATTCGGTTCCAACGTGATCGTCCGAAGCGGAATCAGATTCCAGACGAACACCCAACAAATCTTCAAAGGTCAGGCCTCCTCCTTTGGCTCCAAAACAGCTCAAATGCCTCCTCTGCCAAATGAGGAGGATAATGACTATTTTAAGCTAAAAGAAAATAGTATACAGAGTGTACTTCCAAGTACACAACATGTAGTCCATTCATTTAACTGTTCATCTGGTGGCTCCCCGCCAGCGCGACACTGTTCGCCTACCGACAAGACTACACAGAATGTACTCCTCAGTAAACGGCATGTACTGCTGCCCAGCTAGCGGATGATCTACCGCCTTACTATTTTGCCCTGCCGACTGACTACATGACATGTAAAGGACCACTACACAATTTTGGAATTACAAGCTGTGTACTTTTTCGACACGCCATGTACATCTGGCCGTGTTGGGATGAGTACATAGGGTGTGTAGCCTTGCCGGCGACAAAGTGTGTAGGAACCAACTACACACCGTGTAGTGGTACTTTACACACTGTGTAGTCAGTCGGCAGGCCAAAATAGTAAGGCGGTGGATCATCCCCAAGCTGGGCGGTAGTACACACCATGTACTCAGGAGTACATGTCGTGTAGTCTTGTCGGCAGGCGAGCAGTGCCGCGCTGGCAGGGAGTTGCCATATGAACAGTTAAATGAAAGGAGTACATGCCGTGTACTTGGAAGTACACGTCGTGTACTTTGTTTTTTTGGCTTAAAATAGGCAGTAGCCTCTTCATTTGGCAGAGGAGGCATTTGAGCTGTTTTGGAGCCAAAGGAGGAGGCCAGACCTTTGAAGATCCGCCGGGTGTTCGTCTGGAATCCGATTCCACTTCAGACGATCACGTTGAAACCGCACGGGTAAGACCTCTCTTCTCCTAGCGTGTTGCTTACAAATTCTTCTCTTAAAATAAGTTATTTACATTTTAGTGGGTTTTGTTCTTCATCAGATCTACGTCGTTCTTGGGCGTTTCTGGAGTTTACGTTTGGGTATATCGTTTGTTGGCGTATAAGGTAGGTGGATTGGTGTTTAGTTTTACAACTGCTATATGTTTTGTGCATTTTTGTGCCACAAACCCATGTTGGTGTGTCATGTGGTTGAGGCTGTTGATATATTTAATTCCTAGAATTGTATAGGTGATTAAATTGTGATAATAAAAATGCTGGTTGGGATCGTTGCTTGGATCTGGAATCACCCCAGGGGTGTGTTCAACTGTTTAGTTGTTTGTCCAGGATACCCGAGGGTATGCCTTTAAAGTAGTAATTGTAGAATTTCCTTGAGAGGAATTGATTTTTACTACTTTTTTACCTATTGTCCATGGCCCAATTACCTGTTTATCCTGAAGGTGTTGTTTTGATTAGCCTATGGGCACTGTACTGTATTAGCCTGAGGGCGTGACTGTTTTAGCCCGAGGGTTGTCGTTATTTCACCTGAGGGAAACCTTTCGTGCCTGAGGTCTTGACTTCTATGCCTGAGGATGAAACTTCCTACTCCTAAGGGTAACTTCTATTATGCCTGAGGGAAATACGTGCAGGTGGGATTCTGGATAGCCTGAGGGCATGGTTCACTATATTAGCCCGAGGGCAAGATACTGGTTGTCCTGAGGGCTTGGTGCTGTTGAGAATAGAATGATACTAAATTAAATGGATTAAATAAATAATTAAATGAAAATATAACTGGTAAGTTAGTTACTTTTGAGTACTTCTTGGTTTATTGAATTTTATTACTGTACACTTGCTGCCTGTTTACACACAGTTGTGCACGGGCCATTAGTGGGTGCCTACTGGGAATTTATTTCTCACACCCAGTTTGGGTCATCCTTTTCGGCCCAAACAGATTACCTTTCTGTAGGTGTGGATAAGGGACAGAGTACCTATATAGGTACTTGACTATTGTTGGGGAGTAGGAGGGCATGGGACCGAGCCTAGGCTCGCGATGTCGCTGCCAGTTCTTTTGCTTTGTTTTGCTGTACTCTACTTTTGGTTGTACTGTATTGATATATAACATGTTATGGTAGTTTTTTTAGAACTTGAGACTTGTAGCATCATCATTTATATACTTTTGGTTATATCCATTGTTGTTTTTTATTTCAGTTGTGTTTTATTTACTGCATTCGCTGTTCTTTGTATGTTTTATTTATATTCCGCTGCGCTGCATTTTGAAAAATGAGGGCATAGTTTCCCAACTATCAGACCTGGGTCCTCACAGCTCTGATACATATTAATCATTGATTATCAGATCTAAAGGAAATCACATTTTCATACTTGGTAGTGTAATAAGGATTCGCGAACATAACTTAAATCTATAAAGAGAGTTTGAGAGTAGACAATAATACCCCTAAAAAAGGTGTGATGAGTCCGACCTCCCATACTCTTGAAAAATGAAAATTCTTAAGTCTTATTGGTTCATAACTAATGAGAACCTACCTTTGGAATGTAGGTCCAAATGGATATAGAGTCATTGGATGTTTTGGGTTCTATGAACAAACCCATTAGAAACCGCTTGGAATGTTTGAAACTTAAATCAATGAGGTCATTCCCATTTCAAGAGGAAATAATACTATATAATCATCAGGTGACATAGCTGACCAATATGTTATAACCCCAATTAATTATAGAATTTGAAAATTCCCAATATACCTAGGTATTAACTTTTCATTTTATCTGAATCTTAAAATCCCTTAAATTTTGTAAACATCAATAATACATAATCCCTAATATGAAAATCCTTGTATTCCATTAAATTTATATTGTTATATCTCATTTTTCAATTATGGAATTATTTTATATGAACCTAAATAGTTATTTCATTAAAGGTCTTCTGCTCTAAATTCTCTTGGATGACTAAAATTCCTCCCAAAACATCTTCCCTATGGGTTGGAGTTTGATACCTCTCATCATGCAGCAATTTATATGGTTTTATCATGATACTATAAAATATTCCATTATTGTATAAATACAACACCAATGGTTGATACAAATCACATATACCTTGGATGTTATGATAATATAATCTTATTATATCCTCCAATTCCTTGATAGTTCTTTCATAATTCCAATTAGTCTGGGGAATAATTGTTATTATTAACAATATCACAGTGTTAATATCCCTTTTAATTATATTCCATAATTTAAATGAGAGATGAGGGATATTTAAGGATATAATGGATAATAGTTCCTAATCAATCCATATGAAATGATAGATATATATCTGGGAAATATGGTCATGGAGTAGATCTTCTCTTATCTTTAAGAAATGAATAGAATTATTATAATTATCGATGATAACCTATATAGTATTTATCTTTCATGGTGTATTTCGTAATCTAGTGAAATTATACATTGTACAATTTTCCACTTCTATATGGGTATATGCAGTGGTTACATGACTCCTTTTGGATTTATTCTTTAAGAAATTACCTATTATGATACTAATTATTTATACACATAGCCCAAATTTTACCAATTCATACCATCCTCTCAGAAATGTTCTATTAAATCCTTATACATCTTTGTGCAACCAGGTTTTATATAGAATTATGATCTATGTGTTTCAACTAGCCATTCCATTTTCAGCATTAGTATATATGTACCACAAAAACTATTCCCAAACATCAACACTTCATATTTATAGTCAAATTAATTTAATTTTCCACTAGTTAATAATTTATCCATTATTTTCATGTTTTCATAGTCCTATGAGGTTTGTCTTACCGTTCAAGATATAATGTAATTGAAATGTCCTAAAAAATGAATTATGGATCCCCTTACCTAGAAAGTTCCTCATATATCCTTAGTTGATATTTGTATATAAAATACCTGTTAATTATGATAATGGTAATTACCCCCTGTTCCCTCCCAACCAATATATATTCAACCTTTTTAAAAACCCCATTGGGGATGTATATTGAGAGAACATTGTCCTTGAGTAGTTCTGAGCAACTTCATTTCAATATGTTGCGCTCCCTCAGAGGGAACATATGTTTCAAAATATCATGGTATATGTATATATGTATTATATTTTACTATAGAGGTATTGTATCAATATTTTATATTAATGATTTATAGATTAAAAAAATGTGTTAGATAATTATGTTCATGGATTTTCAATTATATTCATTCTTGTGAAATCACCCTATCATTCTACATAAGCACACAACCAAGTCATTTTTTAGGAAAGACCATAAATTATAGTTCCTTCAACACCGTATGGTTAAGTTAATACTAGTGAATTGACCAAATATCCTCTTCATATCTCAAAAAACCCATCACTTTGATCTAAATACATGAATCTAACCCAATTATGGGTTAACATGGTTAAAAGGATTCCTGCCTGGGAAAATTTGGAAGAAACTACCAATAGTAACCTATTTTTATTATGAAACATTGGATCTCAATTATAATCATCAATAATGGAAATTATTTGACTACCTTTTTCATTGAGGGGTAAATAAATATACCATCCGTTGAGATAATATATCCATGGAATTAAACCTCATTTAACTAATGTTTTTACTTATTATATTTCCTATATAATTATCCTTTGTGTATCCATAATTATTTAAATATATGTATGATTAAATTTATAGCTCTTAGAATACAAAAATCCTCAATGAATACCACCACAATGTGTTCGATATTGTTATTGAATAATATATGAATCCAATCAGTAAAAATAGAAAGTGTATTATTAAATTAAAAATGAATTCCTATAAAATAATAATGTCCAAAAGTAGTTCAAAATACCTCCATAAATATATAATCTTTAGTCGTTATAAAAATATGAAATCTAGAGGGTGGATCGATATTTTAAAATTATTGATCTCCTTTATTTTGATCAAATAAGTCAACAATGTATGGTAAAGAATAAAAATTATATATAGTAATAATGTTGATCTCCCTATAATTTACGCACAACCTCAATGATTAGTCCTTATTTTTGATTAATTAAATAGTGTATTTACATGTTGAAATACTAGTGAGTATAAATCACATCTTAGTTAACTCAAGATGAAATTTTTTCAAATAAAAATACACTACTGGTGACACTATATAGGGAGTCTTAAATATCATCATTTCATCTACTTTGATTTTAATGTATAACTAATTTTCATGATTTGGTTGATTACTATGTAATTATTCAAAAAATTATCACTAAAATCCAATCAAACTTGATATTTGAGGAATTGGCTATATAATATCACTTCCCTGCATAAATAATGATTTTTACATCAATATCTTCTTCAGTTAATATACATTAGTGAGATTGATTAAATTTTTTGTAAAACAAGTTACAATATAGTGTTCCCCTCATATAAACCCTAGGTGTTACATCCCATAGTTAACGCATGGGGTAAATACCACAAAAACATTATTCACCTTTTCTACATCATTCTTCCCACGATGACCTGGTGACCTATTCCACCCCTAATTTTCCATCAATATAAAAATAATGTAGAAATCATTTTCTATCTTAATGTAACATGGGAATATATCCTCACATGAGGACATGTAATGGGATATACACTCCCTTTAAATGAATGACTTTAACACATTAGGGAAACAAAAATATTTCATAATACTCTACATAAAATTTATACAATATGTTTGGAAATCCTTTTAATGTTAGTGTCATAATCAATAAAGTTTCCCCCTCATTTTAGTGAATATTGACGAACAAAATTAACATTTATCTTATTTTCTCTTGAGTAAATTCTTTATCATAGTGGATATAGTGAGACAAATTGTTATAAAAAAATTTCCCTTTCGATTTAATTAAACGAATAATTAAATAAACATGGTTATATAAAAATCAAGATACTATTTGGTTTCATTATATACTATTGTCATTTAAATAACATTTATAATCATTTCTATTGAAAATATAGTCACTGAATAGTGATTATGTGACTAATATAAATAGAGGATTTCAACAAATCCAACTGACACATAAAAAACAGGCCATGACTGAAAATAGTAGGATAATACCCTATGAAGTATATTTATTAGAACATACATGTGAGTTTTAAACTCTATAATTTTCCATTGGAAAAGCTCAATATAATATCCAACAACATAATCATGACCAAAACCGTTTTTTGGAGATGTTCGACCTTATCGAGATCACGACCCAAACCATGTTCGCCGAACCACCCCATGCAAGTCCCACCATCACAAACTATTCTATTATAGATTTTTATGGTTTACTACAGAGATAGGTATCAAGACCCTAGCATTATGAGTATGTACATTATTATTTTTTCAATAATGAATATATCTTCATCCACTTGTTATTAGTTTATAAAGGTTTTTTTATTTTTTATTAAAAAATAATATTTCTGGTTACTATTCTAATTCAATTAATCAATTTATGAATTAATTTATTTTATGAATAAATAATATTTTAATAAAATATTGCTATTATTTATTTTTTATCAAATATAAATGATCATATAATTTTTATGACGTCTAATGTAATTTTTCTAGGGGTTAGAAATATATTATTGTCTAAAACCTAGAATTTCTAAATAAAGAATTTATTTTAAATGTGAAATTTTACAAATTTAGAAATTTTTTAAGATAAAATGAATTAAATTTTTTGGAAACATAATGTCAAAATTATCCAATGGTTCATTTTTCATAATTTTCTGAGAGAGTCAAATTTTCAGGTAAAAATTAAATATCGTATACATATACTTTGTGTATTACGACATAATATAGACCCAAAAGTGATGTAATATTTAAAATTAATAGTATCCATGACCAAATAGTTGTTCTAACTTTTAAAATATTTATTTTTTATCATTTTTTTAAATACATTATAAATTTTCCAAAACCTATAAAATAACTCAGGGTTTTAAAATCATTTCTTCAAGTGTGTGACTCACCTCCTCATCACCAATGGAATTATTTCAATAAGTTAGTCCATTGGAATTATAAAAATATGATAGCCTTATTTTTTTATAAACCATGGGAATAAAAAATGGTATATATTTTGGTTTTGAGTATTTTATTATGTAGTGTCTAAAAACAAAATAATAATGAAATTCCCCTCTATTCAGATATATACCCACAAGAGATCCCATTATTCTTAACTAAAACTACTTGGAGCACTACAATTCTATACCATCAACTCTATATAGTTCTCATAAGGCTCCCCCAATCCTTAAATAATCCCCTCCCAATATTTTTGTGCCACCCACTCAAGTAAGGAATCGCCACCCTCCTCTCCACCATTCTATTCAACCACCTTCATTGGAATATTTCTTCTTAAATGCAATTTTTATGGTGAAATTTATATATAAGAATACCCTAATGTCTGAATTATATAATTTTAATGATTAATAGTTTATTATATCTCATTTTAACCTTCACCTAAGCTTATACTATGAAAAAAATTTGTAATTGGTTTATCTCTCCTCATTTCCATACATGAACTCATTTTATGTTATGTCTATTAAATTACATTTTATATAAATGGAATATGTTATTCCAAAATTTCAATAATTTCCATTTAATGTATAAATTATGAATTTTCCCATTTCACTCTCATTATGCTTCCCATGATCCTTTATGAACTCCCTTTACCATGCCAAAATTCCATAAGTGATCTTTTCATTTCTCTTTTTATTCAAATAACTTCTTTACCTTATATATTTTATTTTCATTTCCTAATGATATAACATGTCATTATATATCTACATTACTATAAATATTATTTCTATATGAATATATACACCTTTCACTCTAATCAATCCCTTTTTTTAATTTTTCAGTAACACCATTACGCTGCCGATGTTTCACTATAATTTTCCATGTGAATTTTTTTAGTATTACCATACCCATTTTCTATAAATTGTATTAACCTTTATAAATAAATAATAATTTATTGGGGAGTTAAATAAATGTATTAATTAACCCTTCTTCATGGAATTAATTATTATGATGAATGAATCCATGTTTAATGATCTATGTGGCACATTTAAGCATGATAATTAAATGAATATGATGGGTAAACCAAGGCAACACTCCAATGAATTAGCCAATGTTTAATATATTTATATGATACATTAGGGTATGGGTAAAACTGATACCTTATTGGAAAATTTGACACCTTTATGGCTTCAATGGTTTAACCTTGAACTATGTTTATGATTAAGTTTTTATGTTGTTTCCACATTTCCTATGTTATAATGATCATGATATATCATGCCTTATTATTCAGGTTTCATTTTCTCATAATTAATAATACTATTGTATAAAATATACCAATTGTTTAATTTTTATTCCATTTTTAGTTTTTATATCTCACCTATTTCTTATGTATGTCCCCATGTTATCCCACATAGTATAATATTTTAAACAATATTATGATCATGCTAAAGAAGTTTTCAATATACATGTTGTATTCATTATTTTATACTGTTATATAATGTACCTACTTCCTAAATACGCTATAAATATCAATCATTCAGATTTTATTATGTTTATTCTTATATAATTTATCAATTATTAATGTGAAATAAATATCATGGTTGTTGTAGATGGTATAAGAGGAAATGTTTAGTTATTTTTCGATTTTAACTTGAAAACTATTGTGAAAGCCTTAGTGATAAGACTAACTACAATAATTCATCCATAAATTTTTCTAAGAATATGGTCAGTGTTATTTCAAATAAAAACATACATTTTTGGATACAGTAAGTTGATGTGGTTATAGAACATATATAGATAGGTTTATCAACACCAACATGGTGTTTCAGGCCTCACTCAGGGTAACCTAGTATATGTAAACGTGCATTACTACACACCTGTTTTGATAATCCTAGGGTGTATGCTTTGGTAAATTAATAAGCCCATTATGAACTATTATTAAGGGAATAAAAATTATATAATATCTTTTTTTTAGGAAATATATCATGGATACCGTAGATTGAATCCAAGAATGTAATAATTTTGGGGGATAAATATAATTTGTACGTTGTCTATTTAATTCCATTGGATTCCCAATTATGTGTTCAACAGTTTAAAATAACTCTTCCCTAAGCCTATATTTCATAAAATAGAACTAGAATAAAAAAATCAAAGGTAAGGTTATCATCCATAGTTCAATGATTTCCTTCATATCATGAAATATTAGTAGAACTTCTCATAAACCCCCACAAAGCATGTAAGTAGAGTTATTAGTGAAAATGGAAAATGGGGAAATGATTTCATCTCATGTTTATAAATTATACACTATAACAATTTGTTTTGTGAATATACAATAGAAACTTGTCATGCTTCCTTTGCTTCAATTTGAAAAAATTCTGGGCATGAATTGCCTTTCACTATATAGATCCAACATAAATTTCTACGAGAAGGAAATCACACTCTATATTGTGAATCAACCCCCTATTGTTTACATGTTCAAGGAGAATGATTAATCATATTTAGTGCCATCATCTCAAGTATGGTTATTATTTCCTTATTATCAGGTGTATCAAAATCAAATGATTTATTTGAAGGAAATAACTATCCTTGAAGACATACCTTTTCTGAGGGAATAAACTAATGTGTTTTATAAGGAATTTCATGGTCTTCCTCATAGTCGAGAGGTTGGATATTAAATTTAGCTTATACCTGGGGTGTTTATATTATGAAATAATCTATATTGAATGGTTCTTTCTAACTTTATGAGATGAATAAACAAAGACATGGGAATATGGATAATGGTTTATTACACTTATTTTCATCAATGTGGGGTGTGCCAGTCCTCACAGTCAAGAAGAAGGATGGGTCATTGCACCTTTGAATTGATTATCATGAGCTCAATAAGATTAAAATAGAGAAAAAGTAACATATGCCTCATATTCATGAATTTTTTGATAAACTACTTGTAGAATAATACCTTTCCAATGAAGATAATTGATCTAGATATTATCAAGTATGGGTGAAGAAGGAATATATCCCCACGACCAATTTTCATACAAGGTACAAGAAATATGAGTTCATAGTGATGCCATTCAGAGTCACTAATTCTCTATAATTCATAATATACATGATTAATAGAGTATTTAGGTATTACTTAGAAAAATTTTTGGTAGTTCTAATGGATGATATTTTAATATAATAAAAAATGATGGCTGATCCTATAGAGAATCTATGTATATGCTAAATACACAATTAAATGATAATATTTATGAATTGTACCAAAAATGTGAGTTGTGGTTGAAGAAGACTCTTTATTGGGGAATATCATCCAAGAAAATGGGATTTATATGGAACCTTCAAGTATAAAACAATTTAATGATGACTGAGGCCAACAGCTGTGATAGATATTCATAGTTTCCTTTGGTAAGATGTGTATTATCACCGATTTGTGAGAAATTTCTCAGTTTTATCAAACCCTCTTACCAACATAACATGTATGGGAGTCATGTTCTCTGGGAATGATAAATTTGGATAGAGATACATGGAGTTAAAAAAACGAGTCTCATCACTATGCCCATGATCACACTACCCAAAAGTGTAAAACATTTCATAGTATTATGTGATTAGTCAAAGAATGGATTAGTAATTGTGTTAATAAATAATGTCAAATTATTACCTTAATCTTCAAGGTATTTGAATGATCATGTGAAAAACTATTCGACCCTTGATCTAGTGATTTTATATGTGATCCTTGAATTGAAAATTTGGTGGAATTAGCACTACGGGGAGAAGTATGAGATATACATAGATCAAAAAATACTCAACTATATATTCACATATAAAGAGATCAATATGTGATAACAAAGTTGGTTATAGCTGATCAAGAACTACAACTTCTCAATCCACTACCATCATGGTAAAGGAAAGAAAGTGTAAAATTTATTAAGTAAAATAGATCCTAAATTTTATCAGTGATGATAATTGAGAAAGATCAAATATTTTTAAAACTACAAAAGATGGACATGGGAATCATAAAGGAAGGAACCTCATAAATCCTTTCACTAATTATTTATCCATTCTATAATTTTGGAAAGGATAAGGGATTCCCAATTAAATTTTGTGGAAATTCAAAAGACAGTTGAATCCATGAGAAATGGGATGTCCTCAGAGTTTAAATTTGATGAAGAAGGAATTGTGGGATTTTGGTCAAGAATATGTGTTAAATAAAATAATAATTTATAGAATGAACTATTGCTTAAATAACAGAGTAAAAATTTCATCATTCACCCAGGAAGTAAAAAGATATATCAATATTGATGTGATCACTATTGGTTGGAAAACATAGTGAAGGATCTCGCTAAATATACATCAAAGTTCCTAGTATGTCAGAAAGTGAATTCTTAATGGTATAAGTCTAAGGGGATTTTAAATATATTACCCATACTAACATGGGAATAGATAAAATCACAATTTACATTATCACAATACTTATGAAGACATCCTAGGGAAATAATACTATATGTGTTATTGTGAATCATCTTACAAAGACATATCACATTATCACCATTTGATAGGACATATCATTAGATCAAATCTAAAGGATACACATCAGAGATGTGGTAGGTATTCATAATTTTCTAATAACTATTATGTATGATCTAGATATAATATTCACCTATATACTTTAGAAAAGCCTCCATAAATCTCTAAACATTAGGATGAATTCAGTATGACTTATCACCCTCAAACTAATGTCCAATCAGATCAGACTACCCAAAAAATATAGAACATGTTGAGATAATTATCAATTGACATAAAAGGTGGATGGGACCAACATCTTCCTATGACCGAGTTCTCTAACAAAAACAATTTCTAATCGAACATCCAAATAACTCCCTATGAAGCTCTTTATAGTATGTGGTGAAAAACAATTTCATGTTGGGATGATGTTTGGGAACACAAACTGAGAGGTCTCAAAAAGGTAGAAGAAATTGAGTAAAAGGTTAAGACCATTCAGATGGACATCAAAGATGCTATGAGTCGATAAAAAATATATGATGATAATCATAGATGACACATAGATTATGATGTTTGAGACATGGTATTCCTACGAATATCTCTATGAAATAAAGTGATGAGAGTTTGGAATAATTTAAAGGATAGTCCAATTTACATCATCACTTTTTTACATCCTATATCACATCGAAATAGTTTCATATCTAGTGAAGATTTTATATTATAGAGAATTTATTTTACGAAATAAGACTATGAACATTTCCAATGTTTTGTGGAGAAACCAAAAGTTTGTAGAAGAAACATGGGAACTGGAGGAAGTGATGAAGTATAGTCACCCTCATCTATTCTATTTTGGCAATGGAAAATTTGTAGGGTGAAATTTTTTATTGGTATAATATAGTAATGACCCAAATTATTAAAAAAATCCCTCCTTTTTTATTTAATTAAATGCCTCGTTAAGTAAATATTGTTATAGAAAACACATTCACTTCTTTTTTTATTATATCCCATTTGATTAAAATATTACTACAAATCATTACTGTTTAAAGCATATTCTTTGAAAAATTATTAGGATATTTTTATGAATATGGGGTTTTAACAAATCCAATTGACACGAAAAAAAAATTGATGGCTTAAAATAGTAAGAGTGTACCTTATGAATCCCATATATTAGAACATCTGGGGTAGATAACATCTTTGGTTATTTCCCTTGACCAATCACAATCTGATATCCAACAACTTTAGCATTATCGAAACAATTTATGGGAGAAGATGAAGCTAATCGATAGCACGACCCATATAATTATCATTGAACCACCCCATGAAAGGAAAACCATCACACACCATAATATTAGGACATTTAATATTTTTTTAAATGGGTATATATCAAGACTACATCATTATGAGTATATTTATTATTTTTTATGGAATATTGAATATATTTTCCTCATATTATTTTAACATTATAAATTATTATTATTTTTGATTCAATAAAACACAAATAGTATTTTTGGTTAATATTCATAATAAATTAATCAATTTATGAATTAATGGAGATTAAAAATATAAAATAATTTATTAAAACATTATTAACAAGTAATTCTAATCAGATATAATTCATTTCATTATTTTTATGAAGTCAGACGTAAATTTTTATAAGGGTTCAAAAAATATTGCTGTAAAAACCCAACATTTCTTAATAAATTTAGAAATTATTGTAAATGTGAAAATTAAAATATTTAGAAAATTATTTAGATAAAATTAATATTTTTTTTGATTCATAACATCAAAATTATTCAATGGTGAATTTTTTATAATTTTCTAAGACAATCAAATTTCCTGGGAAAAAATAAATATCGTATAAATATAATTTTTCTATTATGACCTCATAATGACCCAAAAATGATGTAATAAATACTATAAATAGTATCCTTCACCAAATATAGATTTTTCTATTAAAATGATATGATTTTTGGTTTATTTTAATTATTATTTTTAAATCAATTATGAATAATCGAAAACATATAATATATCTTATGGTCTTAAAATCATCTCTTAAAGAGTGTGACTCAAATCCTCATAATAAGGGGTATTATTTTAATAATTTATACCATTTTACTTATAATATAATTTGATAAAACCCATTTTCTCTTAAACCATGGAAAATATCATGTGATTGTTTGTGTTTTTAGATATTTTCTTATGTAGAGTCAAAAACCTAAATAATAATACAATGCCCAACATTTCCTATATAACCCTACCAATAATCACATTTATATTCACTCAATACCATTGGAACAAGACCATACTCTTACATAAACTCTCTAGAGTCCTCTAAAGGCACCCTAAGTCCTCATAAAGCCACTCCTAAGCTTTTAAGGTAACACACTCAAGTATGTTACCCTCATCTTCCTCTACTTCATTTTATTCAACCAACTTATTTGGAAATGGTATTCATAATTGGAATTTTTTATAATTTAGTTTATTTATAAACAACCCATTAGGTATAATGGATATTATTTTAATGAGTTATCATTTATTATCACTAATTATAACATTCACCAATATCGTTACTATTCCAAAATTCTATAAGGTATTTCTCTCTTTTTATTTCCATTCAGGAAGACCTTTTATGTTGTTTCTACTAAATTACAATTTATTTGGGATTTGATATTCCATATAACCCATACTATCCATTTAATGTATAATTTATTAGATCCTAATTTTCACTCTCATTAATATTCCCATGATCCTTTATGTTCACCTCATACCAAGGCAAAATTTTATAAGGGATCATTTTTTATTATCTTTATTAAAGTATCTTCTTTACCTTATGTATTGTATCATAATTTACTTGGGATGTAATATGTTATTTCATATCACCCTTGCTATAAAATTAATTTAAAAATGATGAGATACCACTTTCACTATCATCAATTCCATTTATTAATTTTTATGTAACATCATTACGATGCCGAAATTGCACCGCTATTCTCCCTGCTAAAACAATTGTGTATTGAAAACCATACTCATTTATCTATTGAAGGTTTTCAAATTTTTAGACATATAATTATTTAATTATTACCTATGTATTTATTCCACATTACTCAATCATGGAATAAATTATTATGATGAATTAACCCATGTTGTATAATCTTTGTGGTACACATAAGCATTAGAATGAAGTGAATGTGGTGGGTGCACCCAAATAACACTCCAATTCATTGGGTAATATTTAGTATCATGACTTGTCATGTTTTTATAGATATTGAACCTGATTCATTTCATGTAATTTTTCAACCATAATGAATTTTTTTATCCTTAACCTATGTTTATGATTGAGTTTATTCAATTGTTTCCACATTTCCCATGTTATGATTATAATGAAATACCATGCATTATTATTCATGTTAATTTTATTCCTGATTGATATTACTATTATCTAACATTTATAACTTATTCTATGTTTATTCTCTTACTGGGATTTATTTCTCACCCCGTTCTTAAGTATGTCACCTTGTGATCCCATGAAGTTTTTAGTTTTGAAGGAGTATTTTGAGAATTCTAAACAAATTTTCCATAAATATGATGTATTATATGGTTTATGTTGTTATGTAATGTACCTAATTACAAAATAAACAAGACATCCAACTCATTTGAGTTGTATTATATTTATTATTATGTAATAAATCATATATTAAGGTTAAATAAATATCAGAGTTGTTATATTATACTTCCCGAAAAGTCACTTATTATATTCACTTTGTCTCATATTCATATTTAGTGTTTTGAATGATGGTCTACCCCTGGCCAGAATCTACCTACAAATGATAGACTACCATGATTAGTTTTCCATTTTGACTACTTCCTAAAGATAAAATGTTCTTATATAAGGCCATGATATATTTTTTATCTACCTATAGAATAGTAATTTCCCTGAATGATGGGGGATGTTGTCAAATGAACAGATCCTTCATTATTATTCCATGTTTTCATCATGGAGATTCTAATTATGGGAATGGTGATTTATTATATCCTGATTCAACTATCCCAATTTTTTTATTATTTAATGAGCCTTAAGTCAATATTTATTAAATTGTTCATGGGAATTATCCCAACATTGACTATGGGTGTCAATAAAGTTCTAATAAATCAGGTTAGTAACCATTATTCTACAATGTAATACACATAATTAGATAATTGTATAATATTTTAATATACTATTGAAATTACATTACCTTGTGTCTTCCCTAGGATTCTTGAGGTATTTTCATAGTCGATGTTCTATCTATATTGTTCCATATATATATATATATATAGTCCCCATAAATAATACTAAAAATCTATTTATACAAACTATAATGAACCAGTGTTAATATATATATATATATATATATATTACATAACCTTTATGGAAGACATAACACATTACAAAAAATAGATGCCTAGAGAATGTATTAGTTTAGTGCCTATGGAAATGTGGAACAAAAATATTCTTACTAAGTGAAATATAGTCAATGTTTCTCAAAATGATATCCACCATAATAATTCAATTTAAAAACATTTCTATATAAACTAGATAAAATACACATAAGAATGGGTTGATCTTGAATGATCTGTAAGGGTAAATAAAAGAAACTCATAAGAATTATATAAACATATGGGTACAAGAATAGGATCGTGTCATTAGTAGATCATAACATTAATATCAAAGATTTTAAACATGAATCATGACATAAATATTATTAGTTCATAAGATATGAATCACAATATTATCAAGAATTTAATACATTAAAGAATAAAATTTTAATAAGACATGCAATTATGGAATAACCATCAGCATATAACATCTTTAGTATGCATATGAATAAAAAGGATCCCACATTATGTTAATGGCATGAAATCATGTCCTCAAATAAACTTATGGACAAGAAACCAGGTCTACGTGTAATGTTGTCAACATGCAATCAGGTTCCCGCATAACTTTGTGAACATGTAATCAGGTTCACTCATAAAATTATTAACTTCCAACCAGGTTCATGCATAACATTGTGAGAATTTAATTAGGTTCATGAATAACATTATAATCACATTATAAGGTTCACTCATTAAATTGTGAACATGTAATCAGTTTCACACATAAACTAATGGACATGTAACTAGATCCATGCATAACGTTGTGAGCATGTAAACATGTTCATTAACAAAATTTATACATATGAGTCATGCATCATTTCAAAACTCATTTTATTGAGATTTAGGTACCATCCACTACATATTAAGATCAGACATACACGTTCCATTACATAATAAAACATTCATAAAATCATGACACAATAAAAGAGATCGTATCATATACTATATAAAATATATAGATATATCTCATATTCATTTCATCATAGAATAACCAAGAAAAGTAAGTGGATTTCGTAAGTATTTATCATGAAATAACTCATTGAATAGAATTGAGTTTCATAATCATATAACATGTGGATGTGGAACATGTATCATTAACATATAACCCATGTAAGAGGAACATGTTTTATAGATATATAACATATGAATGAGAAATGGGTTTTCATATACATAATTACATCATAATAGAAACCATTAAGGGAAATAATATGAATGAATCCTTTGGATAATTTTTAGGAAAGTGTTGATCAACATAAATATATAGTGTATTATATTGGAAATAATTTTAAAATTTATTTTACAACATTTCATGAGGAAAATATCATTCTTTCATTGTAAAAGTTTTTTTACAGCCTAAAAATAGTTTAAAATTTTTTTCTTCAAAACAAACATGAAATAATATAAATAATATATTAAAATATTTTGGTAACTTTTTCATTGAAAATGTCTAAAGAGTGCTTCAAAAAGTTTTTAAAACTGTTTTCCATGACAATAATATAAAATGATCTTGTAAACAATTTGAATACCATTTTCCTTGAGAACATATAAAAGAAGCTTTGAAACCTTCTTAAAACCATTTGTTTGAAAATTTATTTTAACAAAAATTTCATACAAATTAACCTTTTAAAATTTTAATAGAATGATTTAAGGATTTGATGGTGGGTAAATTTGTACATACCATGCGGGGTAAAAAGAACATTCCTTTTTCATGATAAAAGGTTAGAAAAATGACGCATTCATAAAGAGAAAATAATATTTCATTTAAAACATTGGTAAAATAAGAAATCATAAAATTTATTTTAATTATCATATGATATTATTAGAAAATTATTGGAAACACTTTTTAGAAAACATGGTTTTTATAGAACACGTATTTCCGATCAAAGAGAGGGTAATGTTAGGCTTTCATAAAAATCCGTTATTAACTATATTATATTAAAAATAGTGGGAAAATGGTACAAATACATTAATATATCATTAATAATCATAAGAGGAGAAAATTAAGGATATTTTATAAGATATGTATCTTTATATTTCATCAAAGGAAACATAAACATAAACAATCTAAAAAAGTGATTTTATTATTTCAAAAAACTCTTACCACTTGGTAAATTAAAACCATAATACCCATTTAAAAAAATAAAGTTACATGAAGCATATAATATCAAGAATATAATTGGATTCATTATATTCCATTTCAATGGAATTATATTCCTGTTATCTAAAAATATAGTTGTATAACATGGCTTGTGTCTCGAAGAAGGAAAATTGAGACGAAATTACTTTACCGATTTTGTAAATTTTGAAACATAAACCCCATAAATGTAATTTAATTAACTGTATATGTATATATCCATATATTTATTTATAATAATAATATAATACATCGATTTTAATTTTACAAAAAACAAAAAGGAATGGTTGGTGAAAAAATCATGTATCGCATGAAAATAAGAAGTGAGATGATGTTCATTTACCTTATGTATTGACATTATTTGTACTAAAATGAAAATCCTATATAATAAATAAAAGTTTATTATAAATATTATAATGAACTATTTTCTTATATCTAATTCCATATATGGTTTTATTATTAATTTATAATACTCTCTTATAAACAATTCTATGTTAAGGTTATGCTTTGGGTATTATTCACTTGGTTTGTCAGATGTGTCTTGGATTGTTATATCATTGGTTCTTATACATATATCATTATTTTTAGTTTGTAAAAAAATAAATAATTACCATTAATATTTATTATATATGTATTATAATAAAATATTGAATTATTAAATGGAATGCACTGTTCCTGGAGACTGTAGGACGTACATTCTCATGAATGCTGCTTCCATTTTATTTACCCAATGAAGAAAGTAAGTAAATGACATACATGTATATGTTTATGTGTATATAATATCATTAAAATAGAATTATTATTTCATATATATAATATATTTTAGCTAAAACTATACTTAATTCATTCTATGTAGCTTGTGATCAAATAACATCTTTTTGAGGGGATAGTAGTCCACACATCCTCAAATGAAAATATCATAATTAAAAAATGAAAAAAATAAATATAATTGATGTAAAAGTTTTAAATAATATTAAATAAATAATAAATATCATTTAAAAAATATATTAATAGTTCTTAAATCATTATTTCCACCATGATATGTTGTAAAGGAAAAAATGAACAATCATCGTTTCATGAGGCAGCAGTTCCTCGTACACTTAAACAATATGTTTGTTACCCATTAGATGGATGTCTGTGTATGTTTATGTAGAAAATGTATCATAAAAACATCTTAGTATATTTATTATAATATATTTTTATAAAATAATTTAATAAATATATTAGTGGGGGTGGATAAATAAAATATAATAATGGTGCGTGAGAGAAAACATTCCCTCTTAATTGGGAAACTCCATTGGGTTTTACCAAAAGGATTCCTTGGATTGCATTCATCCCAAATGGAGGATTCAAGGAGGAAGGAAGGGATATTGGAAAGTGAATTCTGTAGATCATGGATGAATATAATTTTTTTGATAGGTGTTTAGAAGAGGGAGATATCGTAGCCTTTTATAGGGAAGTGAAATGATATAATTGGTATTTAAAAAAAAAAGTTAGGTGTACCCATGTTTTTACCTACAAAAAATTCATAAAGAAAAAAACTAAATAATGGACGGTGAAGGTAATAATAATTCCCCAAAATGTGTTTTGTAAAATTATCTTCGATGGTTTTGTTACTAAAATTTAAGGTTTAGTACTTTGTTAACCTAATTTTGTTTCATAATCGTTGTAATTATTTTTAATAAATTTCATTAAATATTCGGTCAAAAACTATGTCTAACGACGTAAAAATTATAAATTATTTTGATCCAAAATATGGAATCCATTTTTACAAATTATAATTGATTATGTGAGGATAATGAATTTAAAAATATTCCTATTGACGAGATGACACTATGGGTTTTTAAAGTAATAATGTTCAAAAGTGTGATATGTTTTTATACCCAGATTCATAGTGAAATTGATTACAATGAGAAAAATTGGAGTATTTGATAAAAATATGATCTAAATAACATTTTAAACCAAATTAAAATACATGTTATCCTTATAAATAAATTAGATGAAAATGAAATTTTGGATTAAAATTCATTATCTTTCAGCATTTATACCAAAATGATTGTTTCTCAAAATAACTTACAAAATTCACCATAAAAAAATTGTTTCCTTATAAATTCTAAAATTATCGTTATTTTATCAAATAAAATATATAAATGTGTATAAAATTAATTTAATTAAATTTTACTAAAGTACATTAAAATCAGTTCATTTGGGAAAATAGTATTTTTAGAACATATAAATTCTTTACAAAAAATTATATCATTAATTTTCAATATGTTCTATTTATAAAAAATAGTTATATACATTATTTAAAAATTATTTGATAATATTAATATAACTATGTTTAATGTCTTGGTAATAATTATCACATTTAAATGATTGTAATAATAAAATGGCGTTTCATAGAAACATTGGTGTTTCATGTAACACACGTTAAGTAAGTGTTGCATGTAGTGAAGCAATCTCGATTCCATGTGAATAGAATGTTTTAATTATTTATTTAATATAAATGAAAAAAAATTCAGTTTTATTTGAACTGAAAAATATCAAAAAATTATACTAATTTGAAAAAATATATTTTACAAAATCTCGTGTGTTACATTCTACCTGAGTTAAAATGGATTTCCCCCTCAAAATTCATCTGGGTTATCAGATCATTAATACTTGAATTTTTATTTCTTAGATACTGAAATCATAAAAATTAATACTAAAAAATAATTTAAAAATGGAATGTTGGAGCCATAATGGTTACCCAATTGAACATATAACTAAGTTTCCACATAGGAGAACATAGGTTGGGACTGAAGATTGTAAATGTAGGAAAAGTGTAAATATTTATAGGGTGAGATCGAAGTCATCATTCAAAAACTATTAAATGATCAATGAAACATTAAGGGAAAAAAACTCATAAATATGTGATGATCAATAAGTCCATTACTTCAACAAAAATTAAGGGATTATGACAATTTTTTTATCATTATCTTATCTTTGAGTAATTATTTTATTAACGAAGAATATAAGAAAATATAATTGATATATTTCTATAAAAAAAATTTCACCCTTTTCTTATACTTTTAAATATTTCTATTTCATCCATTATATTAAGAAATGGAAGTAAAAAAATTAACATTGATCTCAGATGAAGTAAAATACCCATTTATTAGATATTATGTCCAATAAATGAAATGAATGTATAACTATTTAACTATAAAAATTCATAAAAATAAATATGGATAATACATGAATATATAAATATAAATAGTAACACTACTATTTTATTATATAAAAATATTCATAAAAAATAATTATACATTAACCTCGACATCGCATAGGCTATTTGTAGGAATGAAACCATTATCATCCTTATTTTATTGGTTCATCACCTATGGTCTTGCCAAACATTATTGGTTGTCACCTGACATACATGATAACCATTTTTAAAACTAGAGTAATATAACTTCTAAAATATGATGGAAATCCTTGAAATAATGTTAATCTATATATATCCTTTTAAACAATTTTTTCAATACAATCTCAATACACAAATACTTTATCTGAACTTTAATTTAAAATATTCATGAATGGTTACCTTATAACCCATCTAAAAGATGAATATCCAAAATATTAGAAAGAAAGTCACAAAAACCCCTTAACATTGATCCCCCATATATTAAAAAATTATATATTGGTTGTAACTTTCCAAACATGTGAATAACCTCATGATAAATTCTCTTGGAACATGGTTATAACTAGAATTATAATAAATGATTTTGGAAAACATGAATGAATCCTTATTCAAGATATTATTGGATATATTCCGTAAATCAAGGAAGTTATAAAATTCATTAATTTTAGACTGAAATAATTGTCAAAAAGTCTTTAATTAGTTCCATGGTAATCAGCACCTTCCAATTTACTTATTCATATCCCACATATCATTACCCAAACAAAAATATATTAACAGAAGTTACACATTAGGGATTATAATTCCTTAGTCGAAAAATCAACTTGTTATTAAACCACTTTTACATGTCTTAATCACCCTTAAAAATGTCTATTTCAATGCTAAATGAAAATGTACATTTAAAATAAATATATATTTCATGATTCCTATAACAAAATCTCTAAATTCCAAAACCTACATTCATCATTCATGAAACATTACTCTTAAACCATTAATAAGGCTTTATAAAATTATTCATTAATAACATTTTCATGAATATGAAATATGAATCATGTCTTGAGGTTCTTCACCCTAAATATAATAATGAATCTCTTGTTTAATGTAAACTATACTGAAAGAACATCAAATTAATTTCACATGTTGTTTGCAATCTCTTTATCTTCATAAGTTTAACCACCACTCATACCAACTTCTATATTCTCTTTATGATATTTCCACTTGGTAAATTGATTCACATACTACCCATTATTTCCATATCTGAATAATTAAATGCTAACCATGTTCCTTCTAGTTATCTATATTGATTAAAACCTAAAATCATAGTTTGAGGAACATTTATGATATGGGGATACCATAAAAATAGAAAAATTACTTATATGATGCCTAAATCATGGATCCTACATCATTAATCTATGACAACTTTGGTTTATCTTAGTTTCATCATTGTTATATTTTATTTATATCATTTATTTTAGTTCATAATGAGTTTGTGAATTCCCAAATCATATCCCCTAGGGGTGTTAGACCAGGTGTGCAGTAAGGCCCATTGTATTGTACGAGATTACCCTGAGCCAGGCCTGGGACATAATGTGGGAGTTGTTACCCCTATGTACATTTGTGCCTAATCCACATAAGCTTTTAGTATCCAGATTGGTCTCTATTGATAGTAAACTACTCACTATATACTTTACCAAAATTTCAAGATGTTTATTATAACTCTCTTATCCTTATACGTACCCATATACATGTCCTCCAGGTTCTCACTGAGGATTTATACTTATTTCATCCAAAGGAAAACTAAATCATTTATTTGATACCATATATAATAACCCATTCTTAACATACATATAAATTACATTACCTTTTTTGGAATAATTAATACATTACAAAAATAGATGCCCTAACATAATATTAGTTTAGTGAAATTGGAAACATTAAACAAAAATATTCTAATTGATTGAAAGATATTTAATGTTTCCAAAAAAGGTCAACCCTTATTAATTCTTTTTAAAAACCATTATTCATAACCATGTGAAATTAAACATAAGAAATGGATGAGTTCAAATGGGCAGTAAGGGTAAATAAATGAAAATTGTAAGCATAATATAAATATAAGGGTATGCGAATATTTTTTCTGAAGTATTCCATCAGGGTGCGCTTACTGAGGCAGGTTATGTGGACGCTTGCTGATGATGTATTGTGCCCCGCATTCTTGTATTCTCAAGGAAGATGAAATTAATCAATTCATCATCAATGTATGCAACTTGATTGATCGAAATAGGATTATGGGATATCGGTTCCACCTTCCATGGATTTCTCTTTGGAATTCGTCACCTAGTCTGGGTGTCCCTTAGATATTAATATGTTGTTCGTGAAACGTTTTCCTCATTCCATATCTATTTGGATGTCGGTTAATTATGCTCTCTCTACCAGGATATTCCGAAGGGTCAAGTTAGGGATAAAACCTCTGGTCTGGAGAGTAGTCATGCTGATAATTGATGGAAGGTATGGAAACAAATGCAATAGAACACATGTATTCTTCCCCATCATTGGGATTCTCAAGGGCACATAAATCCAAGGCTTCCCACATTGACTATAGGGTATCTTATGTCGAAGTCACGTCTCTAAGGTTTTCCTCAGCTTCCCACACTTTATGTGGGGTATTTCTTAATTTTAATGCCTTTTAGAGAAGGATCAGACAGATTGGGACAATTATGATGGTGGATCAGAAAGTTAAATTCCTAGGAGGAAATACCCAGAACGATTACCAGATGAGAGGATCAGAACACCCAATTAGGTCGGACCTGAGAGTAGTGTGTGCCATAAAAGGATTAGGTCATACCGTAACAGATTATTTGTATGACACTAATGGAATACCAAGTAAGGTGGTTCCTAATGAGGGGGACACCAAGGTTTACCATTGTATGGGATTGAACCTCATGGAGACTACCTGTGTATCCTATGTAGAATACATAGATCAAAACTCACATCCATTGACAGGGCATAGTGTGTGGAATTTTCATGGCTAGGTACCCATCACAAGAGGATCACTCTTGGTTTAATGATATGGATTTTGTAGGTATTATTCATACTTATATTCCCTTATGTCACTATAAGTAGTGATTCTGTTGAGGGAATGATCTCACCAGGATGTGACATCCAGGGTAATAAGTTGGGTTGTGGGACTGAACCAAGAATAGGTTTCCTATATATCCTAGAGTATGGGGATAAATGTTAACATATTTTAAGAAGCTGGGTGGTGGGACACCAAATTAGGGGGGCAATAAGAAAGAATGCATGGATTAGGACATGAATGGAGTGGAACCTCAATGTTCAGGCTTGATCTTCTCGATACATAAATACCTAAAGGAATGATCAGGATGTGAATGAGAGATGGGATTAGTGCTTAGGGAGGAATCCTACGTACCCTAGTGGTCGGGGATCATAGTACACATAGTTTATAATGGAGGAATATAATCAGGGCATAAAAAATCGAAAATGACCTAAAGACATGCCAGTGGATTATGTGTGGTTAGTAGTCCTTTGTAGGAGGATCACTGTTGGTTAGAGGAGTTTGGTGAAGTGTATCTGACTTATTCTTGTTTAGCAGCCTAGGTGGGTGGATCAAAACACCTCTAGGGTGAATCTGGGATATTGAACTGAAAATGGGAATATTTTATATGCATCAGAAGGGTACGTCCCTATGAGGGAGGACCATAGTTTACCATTGGTTAGTATTTAACTTCAAAGAGGCTTCCTAAAAACCCAAAAAGTGGTAAAAACCTACGTAGATCAGAGCATGAAGTTTAAAGTCATGTAGGATGAGTGAACTAATTTTATGTAGATAGAACTAATGGATTGTGAGGAGTTATGGGCTTGAACATCAGATTGTCTCCCTACATTCCCTTTTTTGATGATAGGGATCAAAGGCCATATAGTTTGGTAAGGGTCATAGAGAATATTCATGGCTAGAATCCAAAACACATTCTGGGTATTATTCATGGTTAGTGGCCCAAATATTATTTCGTGGTCAATATTACTCTAATCCCACATGATTCATTATTAGTCCGAGGTTCAAGAGTTAATAGTAGACCTGGTAACCAGGTCACAAAAGGTGCGACAACGAGGGATAGTGTGGGGATTACACATGGCTAGCACCACAAGGAGATGGCGATATGGAATTAATCTTCAAGGAAAGCCAAAATAGGTGGCTGGGGGAACACATATAGACCTTCCAAGGTTCTTATGGATACCTAACACAAAGGGAGGGAGATATTTTATTGAGAAGACAAGAATTATAAAGGTCCTCAGTCTCATCCCCTATCTAATCCTATCAGAATTATGACATAGTCTACAAATTATAGTTTAATTTCATTTGTTGAGGAGGTAGGTTCTTGGATGTTTAACATCCTAAGTCTTGGACAATGAGGACTCAATACTCATCCTTTAGACATACAAAACTTGTACCAACACACACTTGGGGAAGGGAAGGCACAAAAAATGTCATACGTGAGAGAGAGGTGGAAGAGTTTTCAATCTAGGGGGCCATGTTAGTGTAGAAATATGAATATGTAATAACTATTAGTGTACATATGTGAAGAATATGGTTGGGTAGAGTAACATGAGACACTATATGTGGAATCAAGAAATCACTACAAACAAGCCTAAAGGGTTGCACATGAGAGGGGTTCATGATGTAAAAGGCCTCCCAAAAAGGGGATTCACGATGCACTGGTGCTTTATGAAATGAGAAACTATTATAAGGAATGTGTATCATGAATCATGGTGAAAATGATCTCTATGAGGGAAGATAATTTGCGATGCATAGAGACCCAATCAATGTGTGGTGTCCACATGTGTTTGGAGGATTCTTCATGAATTATTATGCTCCACAAAGTCCCTAATTCCTAAAAGGGACTCATACATTCATGATATAATTTAGGCTTCATTATGTGCTCCCCAATTTATGTGGAGGTAAATTAGGACAAGGGGAAGCTCCTTCGCAAGGCTCAAATACCACGAGTGATTCATATTCTCACCGTTTTTTGGATCAAAGGGAGAATTGTGAAACATAAGCTTGTAATGACAAAGGTCTTGGTAGAAATAATTTGGGGTGGGGTTGAGTCTTATATTTATAGGCACTAGTTATCGTGATGATTAGAGGAACTCCACTAAGTTAGTGGAACTCCAAGAGTGGAGGTAGATCCATCACACCCGTAGAGAATTCTATCACTACTTCTCAGCATTCCCAGATCTCATCAGACTCAAAGAGTCATTTTTCACTACTTCACTACATTCACACATATTGTAAGAGTCATGGTTGAATAATTCTCTACATCTTGGAATTAACTGTGGTGAAGGGCTTCATGATAGAGCTTCGTGAAAAAGTCCCCATTTTGTGATTTTTTTACAGCTCGTAAGGGATGAATGTTGTCCAAATGGTTTTGGATGTCCATGATCTATCATGGGAACATATTTATGTGCCAAAAAATTACCCCCACAGAATAAAAGATGAGGTAAAAAGGTTGGTTAGATTTAGGGGGACGATCACTGAAAACCTATAGATCGTGAAGTTGTCTCACAATAAGGGTGCACATAGAATGGTGTATGATCACTAATAATCTCATTTAAGATGAGGTAACCGCGAATCACATGATCCTAATAACTATAAATTTAGTAATATGACCCCCATTTTTAATTTATATAACCTCCACGAACCTTTTCTTGAGCTCTAGAATCATGAAGCTCATGCACCCCCACAAACTCTCTTTGCAAAATGGGTTCCTCAGAACAGTGCTTTGTGAAACTGCCTGTGAAGCCTTGTACCTTCCCAATCGGGGCCCAATGGAGTAAAGAATTTTTTTACAAGATAATCCTAGAAGAAATACAATGGTAGATGTGGGGGTATAGCATCAACACTGAGCCTCAACCAATGGTTTGGTTAGCTGGGTTTAGCTCTGCACTCATTTGCAGATGGATGTTGCTGGTCAGGGATGCACACATGGGGGAACTAACAAAAAAACTTATAATTGGATCCATGATGGAGAAGGGGAATCATGTCAACCTTTAGATTCTAGTGATGGAAAAGAAGTATAATATTATTTTTCACATCATTTAGGGGAAGATGACACAACATGTATGTGGACCACTCCACATAATCTACGGCTGGTTGGAAGCTCACATGAGGGCATATGAATATCTAAATCCCATTTCCCATCCTAGATCAGACATTTTTCCAGCCATTCAAAATGTATTATGGAAATTCTCAATCCAGATGAACATTCTAGCGGTGGTAAAAAAAGTTTGGAGGGTGGTAAAATTCAATTTATATTTAATTCCATTGCCAATGTGGTTGTTCACCAATGATAGAAGGAGAAATGAGGAGTATTAGTAATATCTATTGTCTATTCAAGTTATAGTTCTAGTGGATCTGATAAATGGTGATCCTATATAAGAGCCTCATATAGCACATTTATTCATGAGCTAGTTCTGATGTCTACAAAGGCTTACCCTAAAATTTTACCTAGGAGTAAGCGGTGATGATCAAAATGTTGTGATAAAGTTACTTTGTCTTTTGTACACATAGGAATATTCAACGATGCAGAATGAGCTTCCACCACCAACTGTCGCTTACTAGCTAATCATGGAGTACACAAAGAGATGTGAGTTAGCCTACCCGAGATGATATGTTGATGAGATTTTCTACCTGAGCCAATGATGGGTTCACCCTAAAACCCATGGATGTGGTCAGACAATAGAAAAAGTGGGTCATAGTTTTAGGGTTTTGAAAATCATGGTGGAGGATTAGTAACAGTAGGACCAATAATTCAAAGGCTTGTACTGGTTAGAAGTGACATTATAGAGGTAGCAACATACCGATTATCTCTAACTTGGATGAACTAAGAAGAATGGGGGCCATCCAGAGGGGTTCGCAGGAAGCTAACCAAAGATGTTGTGAGGAAACCATGTTATCTAGATATACCTAAGGAGGTTATCTGTCCTGAGGATTTGGAATCATTTGAACTCATCTAGAAACTCCTTGTACCTAGAGAAATGTTGGATAACATCAACTTTTTTGAAATTGAACTTCCTAGAATTGGCATTGTCAGGGCTGAATTTCTGGTATATTAGGCTTAGGGGGAGTTATATGTGGATGAAGTATACAAATTAGTGTAGTCCTGAGGAACCTTGTGTCTAATGATGGATCGATTGAATGTACTACTTAAATAAATGTATCCACCACAACTGTCTGCTGCAGAGTAGGAGAAGCACTTCCCTCTACTTGATGGATCCAAAGGGTCCTAGGGAGAAGATTTTAATAGGGGAGCCCTTTGTAGGAAGGTGAGGTTATAGAATCAAAGTAGGGGGGACTCACTAAAATTCTTGAGTTATGATCCAAATCATTCAAGTGTATGGTCTATTTCATACATTACAATATTTCATGACGGAAATGTGTTCTACATGGGAGAGCCTCATAAAAATGATCCATTCCTATGAAACAATGGATGTAGAGGGACAAGCTCCCAAACTTGTGTCTGGAACAATTGTTAGAATATATCCAATAGTGATGTGGAAACCAAGTTGACCTTTCTATAATCATTTAAGTTTCTAACCATATATGGGGGCCACACATTGGAATTCGAATAGAAATAACTCGAGGGCGCGAGAAAATATCATGGTATCTTTTTATGATTTCTTACTCACAGAGTCATAACTATTACTTACACAAAAAAATAGACATTATCTTTTTATAGAGAGTCCTTGAAAGAGTGAGAATATTTTTTGTGTGATTGGTTAGGGGTCATGGGGATCCTTTCCTAAGGGGAATAAAAATTGACATGGAATCATACTCTGGAGTTGACCAGACCATGGAAATCACGGTTTTAAGTAGAACCATTGATGAGGAAGAACTTAGAGATGAAAAGGAACATCTTATAATTTTTGGGTCCAGTGATGAAGATCAACCAAAAAACATAGATCCTGACCCATATGATTGAATTCTATATAAGTATCATCCCGGTGAACTCCTGGAAGTGTTCTTGGAATATGCACCTGTTGACCCATAGGAGTTAGATGGGACCAATTCTGATGTGGAGGACACTCATGTTTTCCCTCACTGATAATGGAAGAAGATCATGTTCTTCATTGACAATACCTCATAATAAGAGTGGATAATCTGGAGGGATAACTTCTCCCACATTGGCATGACTTATGTGCCATAGGGGTAGATGTACGAGGTCTACATATACTTATCTGGGATTACCTTGTGAACAAAGTATGGGAGAGAGACAATATATTAAGGGTTTCCTACAACTGGAAGATGTTTTCAATCATCCATAACCTTGAAGAGACTGAATATAAGATCCAATTATATGAAATGCAGATGAAAAAAATGCCATTCCTTCAACAAAACCCAACCAGAACTCATATAACAATTACACATCCAATTGGAGGAATCCAAAGAGAAGCTACGATGAGCATATAATGTAGTGGAAAATATATGAGCTATTATAGAATACATATTAGGGAGGATAATGTTCTCCCAGTGATCAATTAATAAGTAAAGGATCCCATTTGATGAAAGAAAATCCTAGATGGCACACTCCAAAGAGTGGTGGGGCTGAGACGCTCCATCTAAGGGGCCAATTTATAGGGGCTATGTTTTTTCAAACTCACAAACATATTTTTGTTTGTTCTTGTTTAGTTAAAACTATATATACATTTTTTCCTACTTTAAATTATCCCACTCAAATCAAACCTTTGAGAAAACTGATAGCCAATCCCTATGCTCATGTAGGTCATGCCCGATGTGAGAAACAAATTTAAATCACGTAATTGTTCACATTGTATGAGAGGAAAAGATAATCATCGAGTACTCGATGTATGAAATTTTCGACTGAATACCTGGGGAATTTTGGGATGACAAAGGTTGCGGCTAGAGAACAAGGCTCTTAGAGTATCCAACTTACTTTTCCCAAATTGGGCTAGAACACGAGTAGGTAAATGCCTAGGGCATTGGAATTAATCAGAAAAAATGGGAGATGAGATTTTTGAATCACATTCCCAAAATTCATAACATGGTGAGGGTGGGATGACGATAGAGGATAACACAATACCATATTCGAGACATATCATATGCACCGTGTAAGCCTAAAATGGAAACCAATAAATAAGGACTAACTACTGACCGAATTTGAAAGCATAGGAAAAAACACGATGTTTCATCCAATGTATTCTATGGATTTGTCCCAAATAGGTAGGTTAGCCAATGTGGCCTGAGACCATTCCATCACTAGGTCCATTCAAACATGTACTAGAATAAAAATACATATAAGGGCCATGAAAAGTGTGAGGAAGAGTTTTGAAATGTTTGAAGGCATCAAACAGACATAAAATTATGCCACCTTGGAAGAGATAACATAGGGGAAGGCATATTGGTATGAAAAAATATCAAACCTAAATCCAGAAGGAAATCCTCTCCATGGATGGATTAGATTCCTTGTTGTCTTAGGTCATGTAGATAAGGACAATGATTGTGTAGTTTAATTTCATATGGTGAGGAAAATTCAGGTAATAGTATAAGTCGCATGACCAATATGTTTTACAATGATTAAGGTATTACTTCCTATAAGATGTCCAATAGTTTATTTCCGTTTTTCATGGACTATCAGAAGTTTATTAGTCTAAGAATATACTCATCATCTAGGAAGAATAACCAAATGTGAATAAGGACTAAAGGAGGGTCACATATTTCATACACACCATAAGAAGAAAAGAGGCTAAATGGATAATGAACCCATGGTTGGGCCCAAGATAACATGTATGAGCATCTCTATGAATCCTGAAAGTGTAGGAATCATGTCGCCTATAGTTCATAAATTCCATGTAGTTTAACATCATGTGATAAGGAAGAAGGATATACATTGAAAGGGGTAATAATGTTGTAGCTAATCCCATGATTGATAATCCGAGCATCACTATGTATCCCATAAGGATGTGAATAAATCCACAAAAATTTCTAAATGGTAATTTCATTGTGCAGCTATGATCCATGAATAGAGAAAATAGGCATTGGTTATTTCTTGTTTCTTCTTTTGATGGTGTGGTTTTTTAAAGTGACTAGACCCGAAAAATGTTTTGGGTTCTACTATAAAAATCATGACATATGTAGGTTCTGACAATTGGTATGGTGGATTACCCATTCCAAGGGTGTTGCCCTCTCAAATGAGAACCCCACAATGCTGCGCTGTTTTCTATCATGCGGCCAAGATGTTGATGCTATAATTTAAGGTCATATAACAGGACCAATCCATGCATTTTTAAGTCATGTAGTAAGGATGAAATAGTTTAACATCATGTGGGATACAAAATCATATCCTAACGTCATTCTAATAAGATTAAAGAGATCTTAGTTTAATGTTATATAATATGGACCATACGGTTTTACAACACCTCTATGTGAATATGAACCAACCAATATTACTAAGACCATGTGAGACATGCTCAGTGTGGGATATAAGGAGTGATTCTAGGTTTCTTCCATCATATGGGGGTGCACAAAAATAATAATAATGAATTACAGGTAGGAAAATTGAACCATGAAGACATTTTTACTAGATGTGTGTGGATAAATAGAGGTACAAACCCAAGTTATTAGATATCCACAAGCATATACGAGGGGAGAAAAATGTGAATCATTTCATCTGATATTTGGGATAAAATGGAATGGCGTAAAGATGGAGGATAACTATTGATCCAATTAATAAAAAATTATCCATATCATGTGACTTGGAATGAGGAAAAAAAGATGTTCGACTGTTGAAAGTATTCAAAAAGAAGAACATATCTCCAAATGTCTTTTGAATGTGTTAAGGATTGTTTTCCTAGCACCGTAGGTAACCCATGAGGCCAAGAATACATACTATTAGGGAGTTACATCAACCATGAATGATGACGAAGGCCCAAATAAATGGATATGTGAAACATGGAGATTGATTAGAAACATTTCCATGTCGAATCTAACACTCTAGGTCATACACCATCTCACATTCAAACATGCTAGTGTGGGACATATGATCCCCAAAGGGATATTTGTGGTGGGGTAAATAAACTGACCTGAGTGAGGACCAAGGAGGACTCAATCACACCATATATGGGGAACCCATTCAAATAGGTCTAGAAGGGTTTCTGATTCTATGGTCGGGCCAAGGGACAAAATGTTTGGGCGTCACTACATACCATGTGAGTGTAGGAATAAAAATCATGTATTTCATAAAGATAACATGAAAGATTTATTATTCAAGGGGGATATATCATCTCGATCAAGGAAATTTTGATTGTTACGTAGTATTCTATCATGCAATCTAGGACACTGAAAATATTAGTTTATGGTCCTATAGTTCGAACCATAAGAGCGTAGGTGTATAGTGTGGTTCCATGAGGATACCCGACAAGAATAAGGAAAATGGAGGTCTCAATAAAAACACACACTGGGAACCCACTCCGATTGATAAAACTTAAATCAATAGGGGAAAATAAGTTCACGATTCTATAGCTGTGCCCAAGGAAAATATGTTTGGACGTCACTATTTATCCTGTGAGGGAAGTAATCAAGCCACACATAGTTATTGAATACTGTACAGTTTAACGTCATGTGGTAAGGGCTAGGACTATCTCATATTTTACTTGTAACAAGAATGTTGGGGTTCTTAGTTTATGTTCATATAGCTCAGACCATAGAATGAGGCTTCCAAAAGGGGAAATGTTTTGTTTGGTGACATGAGGTACCTCGACGTGAATGAGAACTATGAAGATCCACACCACACCACATACTACCATGGGAAAACCAGTGCACTGTTTTAAGGTGTTATGATTTTTCATGGCTGCTCAGTTTAAAGACATGAGGTTAGGATGTAGGTTCCTAGATTGAGGTCATGGATCTTGGACCATTATAAAGTGGGAATGTGTAGGGTCATGTCATAATGAATACTAAGGTGAATGATGACTATGAAGCTCCACACCACACCACAAATTCTTGAGAGATCACACATAAAGTTTAAATTAATACTTCTTGAGAATTAATTCTAAGTTTAATGTCATGATATCAGTACATAGGCTCCAAGTTTAGGGTCATAGAGATTGTACCATAAGATACTGAGATTCTTCCATATAGGTAAAAACCCATCCAATAACCCTAAGGCTATGTGAGACATGCATGGTGTGATAAATAAGTGGTCAAGGGGATCCTTACAAAACATGGAAACACATATTAGGGTAATAGATCACTTAGGTCAATAACATCCCAATGATGCTTATTATCCTTCTTATTGTGTAATGTTTCAAAAAGTGGTAACATAAAGGTGTTGAACTTCTTGATGGACATAAGGATGTGAAAAGTGATGAATAACAGTGTCTGTGGGACATAATGAGTGTCGATTAATAATGGAGGATAACCTTTGACTGTGTTGAAAACATAGTATCCATATCGTTTGACCAGGTATGAGAAAAAGAAAAATATGTTTAACTACTGACCATACTAGAATTGAAAGAATTATATCAAAATTTTATTCTAAAGTCTTCAAGGGAGTTGGACTAGGATGGTAAGTGATTCATGAGGCTAAGAATCTATACCATTAGGGGTTCCCTTAAGACATGAAAGATGATGAAGACCCAAATAAAAGGACACATGAATTAGGGATATGGAATAAAAAAATTTTCCATGTAGAATCCAACACCAGGGGTCAACGCCATAGCTCATCTAAGTGCATTGTTGCGGCATGTTGGATAGAGGGATTCAAACCCCTTCTCAAGGGATATTGGCTTTGAGAGGGCCCTAGGATATGGAATTGTAATGATCCAACTCCATGTCATGAGGATGATGGAAAGAATAGGTTTAAAAAGGGTGAAATGGAGGTTCTACTGCTGGTCTTGGAAACAAAATGTATGCACATCGCTATATATCCAACTAGGGAAAGAATCAAGACACACAATGTTTTGGACCCCATTCAGTTTAATGTCATACTGTGGGGATGAATAACAGGAGAAAAAATACAAGGGAGGAACACTAAGTGGCTATTATAACCCGATATGAATGAGGACCAATGAGGTCTCAACATTGCACCACATAGTCCTAAAGAAATCATCTGCCATACAACCAAAAGACCAAGAACACTTCATGGTTTCAATAAATAATAATTATCATGACATTCCTATGTATTCTATTAGGATGAGAATCAATCCATTCATAGTTCTTGAATGTTGTGTATTTTAACATCATGCGGTAAGAAATAATATGAAAGTGGATGTCCCTAAGGGAGAAGTACATGGTGAGGCTATTTTAAAGATGACGTGAATGAGGATGAAAGAGGTCTCATACCACACCATGTTATCCTAGGGCACTCGGTTCAGTGGGAAAAAAGGAATAAATATTTGTGGATACTGGTCTTGTACCTGATGAAAAAATGTTGGGGCGTTTCTATGTAAAAGATAAGGATGGGAATTATTCCACACATAGTTCATGAATTCCATGAATTTTAACATTACACATGATAAAGGTGTGTATTTATCATCATGAAGGACATTGGTACTGAGAAGTTTGACGTCCTACATCCATAACAATAGAGATCATATATTAAGGTCATTGAAATCCTACCATAAAGTGGGAAGTTCATAAAAAGTAATACTTGAAGAATTTGTAATTGGTGGGAAGAGTAATTTTCTCATCATCCATAGGGATCAACGAGTACGTACTGTTGGGGTAAAACATGGGAATGATGTAGGGTCCTTCTAATTTGGTATCCAACATTGGATGCTTCATACCAGGTATCATCGGCATCCTTAGAGCCAACGTCATGTAACCATGGAGGAAGTAACATAGATGAACATTATTCATGAAATCCCTGCCAATATTATTCTGGTCCCCCTCCAGATTGTGAAAGTCTTGGATCCTGTTCTCATCGAGGGATTCCAGTTTAGCTAGACCGAGTTCTGCTAACCTATCTGACATATTCTGATCATATATAGGTGTATTGAGAGATGTAAAATGAATCTCTATGTATAAGAATACCTCTATATCATACATATTGGAATATTGGGTCAGCTGGGGGGAGTTTTGAGTCGTCATCCGATATGTCCATAAAGCATTGGGGATATTTTCTAGAAAACATTTTTTGTTTTAGACCACCATCTTCTGAAAAACGTGGGGAGGGTCTTGTTTAATTCCTTAATCTCTCCATTTTCATATGAACTATAAATACAATTATGGTTGGAACAGATTATTTTATTGAAGTATTATTTCATTAGTTCAGAAGCCTAAAAATTGATTTCATTATCGGTGAGAACAACTTGAGGGACTCCAAATCAATGGATGATGTTGGTGATCATGAACTCAATGATGTAATGGGAATTGACTTGTTGAGTGGGATCACCCCATCATTTCTGATAAGAAACCCATCCTATAATAAATAAACCTATATTGGAGAGGATTCACTGGGGGATAAGGGCCTACAAAATCATGTCCCCAGACTATGAAGGAAAAGGAATAATTGGTGGTTTAGAGGGGCTCTGGTGGTCGAGGAATAATGTTGTAATGAATATAAAACACATAGAACCTCTTGGTGAATTTGATGAAATCATGGACTATGGTGTTCTATATGTTTCTAAACCTTCAAATATGGTGAGAGTGATTTGATCCGGCCTGATGGGATCCACACAAGATGACATGGACTTCCTACATAACATGGGGAATCTCGACTCCCTAAATGAATTAGAATAAATTTCCACCAAACCTGTATTTCTAAAGGATCTGTTTAAGGGTAGGAAAACTCTAGAGGGTGAAATTCACTACATGCCGAAAAATTCACTAATATACAGATCTATGTCTCAAGATATTTTCATGGAAGAGATACTCAATGAAATTATTTTTCCAATTAGAGGATTCTTATTCTACAGCAAGGGGATCATAAGGTCCTATGGAGGCACTGATGGTAAGGTGGATTAACTATTGGTTCTCTTCACCATTCTTGGATATGTAATCAAAGACCCTTTTATATACCACATTGATAAACAGGTCACCCTGGTTGGACTCTACCAGAGATAAAGAAAAACATTCTAAGGAATCAAATCGACCATTCTATGACTGAGGAAAATGAGTGGCCTTCGGTTGAGATGGGAACTGGTGCATCAGGTGGAGAGTTTTCACTGAAATGGGTACAAGATATGTCTTCCTGACGACATAGTCACCATTAATTTTATTGATGACTAGTTTAGAGTACCCCTTAATATGTTGGTGGGGAACATCAATCTTGAAGGATATATCAATACCACTGATGAGATCATGATACTCCACCTTGTTTTTGGTTCACCCTTCTGACAATAAGAATGAATAGGGAAAGACAACATGTGTAGGAATGATGAAGATCATAACAAGACCTACCATGTTATGTATGATATCATTAAGTATTTTTCTTATGGGACTCTATGAGGTAGCATCGAAGTGAATATTTGAATATGTAATGGTTTAATCTAGTGTGAGTATGACCTCATATGGAAATTCACGATCTGGGGAATGTTCTGTGGGGTCCAGATGTGCAGCAAGGAATTCTGCAAGTTTCTAACCCTTGAATGACTTTTTTTTTGGAAAGAACCTGATTTAGAAATGTGTATGGATCACTTACCAATGATCTAGATATCCTATCAATATAGTATGGATCAAAATATAAAATAAAATATCCATACGGGACACCAGCTATATATCATGATGTTGCAGATAATGGTACTACATCAACAGTTTGCAAACTAGTGTAAGACACTTCTTAGAGTTAGAATAATATATGGTCTCCATGTTAAGGATTCTACAGCTGAGATAGTAAAAAAAATTCTGAGCCTTCATTATTCTTCTGGGTGAGAAGGGCACTGAGGGATCCTACTAGGGTGGTTACATAAACGAACAACAGGTTACTAGAGACAAGTTTACTCAAAACTAGTGGGTGCAGTAGATACTGCTTGATCTCATTAAAAGATGTCCAGAACTCTTAATCCCATTTGTAATCAACACCTTTCTTCATGTTTCTAGAAAAGGTATTACACATTCTTTCCATATTCAAGATAAATCAGCATATATAATCAAAATGGCCTTCATATCATTGAATCTCTCGAATGTTTCTTGAAGGAGGAATCTAACTGATGGCCTTCATCTTCTCTAGATTGATCTCAATGCCTTCATATCTGACAAAAAAACTGAGGGACATTCTAGAGGAAACCTTGAAGGAACATTTCAAAGGGTTCATTTTAAGATAGAGAGAGGAGGGGAAGCCAAAAAAATTCTCCATATATCTGATATGGTTTTGAAAATTGTGGTATTTTAGCACCAGATAATCCACATAGCATCCTAGAAACATGTTTAGGATAGGTTTGAATATGAAGTGCCTAGAACGCTGATAGGTGGCTCAATAATTCTTATAACTGAAAGGATATACCTAGTAACAAAAGGTACCTTGTGCTTCTCTGAAGGAAGTGGATTCCATGTACTCAGGGGCTGTCAAAATTTGGATAAACTGATAATATCCATCCTTGAAGGAGAGGTATTGTAACCCATTAGTGGTGCTGATCAACAACACTTTCATGGGAAAAGGGAAATCATCTGTAAAAGTGTGACAGTTGATATCACGGATGTTGATGTAGACTCCGATCTATCCCTTCTTCTTATTAATGTGAGGGATGATGGCTATCCATATGGAGTACTATACATCCTTGACAGAGTTGGATTTTATGATCTTGTCAACTTCAACATCAACCATGGAACCATGGGATGGTTTTATCTTCATTGGAGGATGTTCAAACCTGCAATGACTTACCAGGAGACCAAAGTGGTGAAGGCGACCTAAGGGACCAATCCTTGAATCTTGTTGTAACTTTAGGAACACACATCATGATGTTATTCTAGAATGTCCACATACTACTATTTTTCATCAGTAGGTATAACAACACTGATCTGTGTCCTTCTGGTGTTTTCCTCGATACTGAGATTCATATATACTAGCTCATCAATAGTTGTTGAGACACATCCTTTAAATGTGAGAGGATCATTTTCCAAATAATATTTATTGTCTTAGGCAGGAGGATCATCAGTAGGAGGCAATTCATCAGAGTGGACTGACCATGAAGGAAATATTGTGATGGATTGAATGGTGGTTTAATCTTCATTAGGATACTCCTTCAATATTTAAATCATGGAAATAATGAATGTTGTCCTGATTCCATCTGGTCAGTGATTGAGGGGATCACGCCTAACAATATCATAGTAGTGGTGGCGAATCAGACTTTGTTGAATTAGACCATACCGATAGAATTGGATGGTATGGTGTACATTAGTCATCATAGGGTGAACATCTTGATACTTAACATTGGCAATGGGTTCTTGTATTACGTGACCCTCATCTGTATAGGAATTTGGGGTAAACTTATGACATTCCTTATACCTAGGAACATGTTTCCCACACTTTCTTGAGACAAAAAAGTAGTGTCCTAATTCTGGGGATATGGCCTCTAACTGATGAATCAGGAGGATGAATGCATCATCCAAATTTTCCCACGGGTTATCTAAAACAATTATGCATTCAACCTCATTGGTTTGAACCTATTTTCCTTGTTCATGTAATATTTTTCATCTAAATTGAGTAATTCAAAATTATAGAATGGATTTGCTTCATCGTAGAGTACGCCCACTCGATCATTAAAGGAGTACATGGGGATTTGTGATATAATGAGGGAACTCTTGAATATAGATGGAGCCAAAGTCTACCCATCAATTCATTCTAAGCATTTTCCTACAAGATTACCATGAATTCAGTGTTGGAATTCTGGCAACAAAATTGGGTCTTCAGGTGAATATTTCTACAGGGCCTCTACTTAGTCCTATCATAACCTTGAATTTTCATTTTAGAGGGATTTATATCTACTTCAAATAGTACTATCCAACAAAGCATCTAGGTCAGGATGAGATTTACCCCAAAACCTGTGTTGACAGTACAAAGACAGACTTCCACATCATTAAGCTATCCAGTTATGTGTAATTGGTATATGTGACCCTATAGTGGGAATCCACCAACTTACCATGAGAATGAGATGATGGATTAGAAATCTATTCACACAACTTCCTTTTCATGGAATGAATATGCATTTTCTACATCTGTTTTGAACTAGAGGGGGATTTTCAAAGCCTCTATGATAGATTAACGCATATCTTCAGACAAGTGGAGAACCTCAAGGATCGAGAGATTTTCTAGAATATTTGAAAGTTGATTCATCACATCATACTTCTCTACTAGGCGCACATTTAAGCCTCTAGGAAGATTCTTTGTGGCGAGGGGTATGACAGGCATTGCTGTTCGAACTAGAGAATTTTAGCTGACATTCAGGATATCCCGTTTCTCATTATATGAACCATGGAAAATGAAACTAGATGACTATTAGATGAATTAGGTCTAGGAATTTATGAACATGTATGATCATAGTACAGTCACAACGGCTCTTCCTGGTCAAGCATCATGAATTGTGGTGGTAGGGAATCCGATGGAATGTGAGGAAAGCACTTCATATGATGAGCTTTAAAATAAAATTTCTATTTATTCTTAGTTGCATGCACTACCTGGATAGAAGCATCGACATGAGCATTTTGATGATTCCCATACACATTAACTTGTTGACGATTGTGTCAACAAGGAACATTAGTAGGGTCTTCTCGATACTCCACAACATCAGGGACCATGTACGGGTCCACCAATTTGATTGTATTCACTGAGGCATTCTTATGGAATCAATTGAAAAATATTCTTACAAATGGAGAATTCCTGGGGTGATCCCCATATACGGGTTCATGAAGTCGCTGAGAGTATGGTATGGCTTAAACATTGGAGGGGGACTATGATTCCCCTTACACCATCAGTGACTTCACTTCTAAGAATAAGAAGACTAATATATAGATGTAAAAGCAGTAGCAGGATGATGCACAACCACTTTGGGAAGCTTAGGCTGATTCAATTGGGTATGAGTGACACCATGGGCACGAGAATCTTATATGTGGGAAAAATATTCATACTCTTGAAACCTACAGCTGGAGACCTACCTCTAATCACTATCTCTAGTACTTTCATGCTTTTTAGAGTTGTGTGTGACTTGTAATAGAGCAGTACCCAGCCTAACACATTGTTGTCAACTTGGTTATGGATCCAGTCCTTGAAAAAGTATAATTATATTAGAGTGTGTCCATGGAATCTATGATAGGGGCAATAGTTTGGGTGATCTATGAAATCCTCCTCCTAGGGACCCCTACACTCTAGAAACATCAGGATTCCATAATCCAGGGATCTTCATAAAAAACTGGGGACATGATCCTCATCAAACGAGTATGTATGGATTCTATAGTCTAGGAAAAGAACTCTAGGAATCTATCCCTAATGAGGGGATTGATCTTGAGAGGAGGTGGAATTCCATTTTCTCCCACGGTGGTGTACATGATGAGGTGTCACCTTCCGATTCTAAGGCTGATGATGTTGAGAATGAGGTTGGTCCTGAGGATCATGTTATCAGGGAGGCTGTGGATGTAGCTCTGCTGGTAAATATTCTAGTGGCTTGAGGGCCTCTACCTATATAGGGGAAGTAGTATCATCCATGGAGGCTCTCCATATTGGGTAAGTGGGATGGAATAGACATGCCTACTTGTCTTTTTTCAAGGATTACATTAGGATCTGATCCTTCTTAGGAAAGCCTATAAATCAACCTGGGAAGTTCCGAGTGATGGGAAAGGGGACCAATTTAGTTTTCACATTCCCCATGAACATCTTCAATTGAATTTCTTATGATATTCTCATATCGAGTTAAAATGTGAGGCCCTTCCACCTACTGAAAAATATACAACTCATTCATCTGTTCATGGATTTCGCTAGAACATGCCATCAATATTGGTCTACTGTGTGGTTGAGTTGAACTGATACATTAAATTCCATTGAATGTATTCCCATATAATATAGACTTGATGATTAACTGGATATACTAGTCAAATGAGGGACCGTCCAGTGAATGTATGAAGACTCAGAGTTTATAAGATTCATACAACATTGGAGTTCCTAGCATGGTTTTGTACCTTGATATAAAGGGGTCCAGATTCTACAACGGGTCACCCATCTCGTTGAATGGGGATAAATTATGATTATCAAAATCTAGGGGTGACAATATATTATCTACCCATGTTGAATATGGATTTCTATTGGGGGGGGGGGTATTCAACTGTTTTATTTAGAGAGCCACAAGTTGGGTAATGATGGAAGACATTAGATCCTCCTGATGTGGGTCTCGATCTTGGCGGGGGTCTATAACTGCCATCACAATGGTAGATTCCTTAATATGGTAAGTATTCTCGATGGATCATGGAGTTCCTGGTGGAACCACTAGAGGAACAAGTTGGAGATCTGTTTGAGGAGAGACCAATGTTGGGTCCTAAGGGTATTTCTCTTAATGTTTAGGTATGTTTGGTGAGACGCTCTGTGAGGATATCATCAATGATCCATTTCTGTTCAGCAAGGATCTGGTGCAACATAGCAATCTCATGATCATCCTTCGTCTTTTGTACTAAATCAAATGGGTCAAAAAACATATAAGTCCCAGATGACCCATCAACATTTTTGGGGTCTTGACCTAATGGAAATGAATCAGAGCGCTCCCCTAGTCCAATAATCCTTCATTGCTAGCGAGTGACTACATATGGTGGTCCAAAAGATGTTGTGTTGCCCCCAGGGGTGAGTCATCTCATTCATAACCAAATTATATGTCCTTCCCCTTAGGTGTTTTGATATTTTCCATATTAACCATGACTAATCTTGGATACATATCATCAATGTCACTAAGAAGGTATGACTGTCAGAGGATTTCCCTACAGTGGAGAGTAGCATACTGCCCCATCCCTAGATCTATACGTGTAGGGATTCCCCTTTGAAGATTCTACAGATCACATGGTTGCTCTGAATACATCATTAATAAAGATCTTGGTGGAATTCAGGCAATGCATAGTGCTAAGCCTTAGATATCTATGTCAACCATGGGACTACACTGGGTGATGTCGTTGAATTGATCCCGAATATTTAGATACACCAATTTATGGTTTTAGATCTAGAATTCATATCCTGAATGGTCTGGTGAGAGAAAATGACTTCTTCCTGAGTGAGAAATTCTAGATTTTCAAAGTCTTCAGTTGGGATCGGATATGACATCGCAGATAAATATTTTATCCATGATAATGTTCCATTGACTTCTTCACTAACCATTGGGATCCAGATCTTGGTTTCCCCATTCACTGATTGGGGGCATCTAAGGAACCACCAATGACACTAATGTATGACATTGTGGAGGTGAACTGGTTAGTGGAATAAATGTTGTGTGAGCTTTCATGTGGTTGTATACTGAGTCATCTTCCTGGGATGGTACCAAATGCATCATTATTTATCTATAGGACGGGGTGCTGACCAATACATCTATCATGAATGTGGTAGTTGTTGGTTGAAGATATGGATGGTTCTCAATATGTAACACACCCTAGAACAACTCTATGTGATATCGTGTCATGGTAGGGAATGATCCTAGTGAATATGGAGAGGAATACATTGGAAGACCCTAGAATGGAGCTAGATCATACTCCTCTTTCATATACCTATGGATGGATTCAGGGATCTAGTGCATTTTTCTTTCTGAGAGGAAAAAGCTAACATGCAGGGTTCCTTCCCTAGACCATGATGTAGTGGATCTAGGTGAAGGTTCCATCATTGAGTCATACTCCACATAAGGATATGAAAGGAATACTTGGTTGATTACAATCTGACGTTTCTTAGAGTCCTTTATATGATGATGATGGTTTTACCTTTTTCTCTAGGATGGTTCTTCAATGCCAGGGAGATCATTGACTCATGTAGGACCTCTGAATCCATTGTTGTTGAAGTTGGGAGGACATTTACTTTTGTGAGCTTGGGTGAAATGATCAACTGAGAATATTTAAAATGGAACAAGGGGAGTAACTACATGTATGTTTCCTGACACATAACGAGGACCTCTATGGTCGGGTGTACTAGAGTTGAGAGGACCTCTAGAGGATCATGCTGAAAACAAAGGAGGAATTCCATGCTTATGGGTGACTGGTTGAATAGTACCTTCACTATAGTAAAAAATACAATGGGGAAGAACTCCATAAGGTTTTTTTATTACAAAAGGAGGGCCTTTACATTAATAACCCGAGATATGGGAAAAAATTTCATACATGAGATCATGGGCCTAGGGAGGACATCCATATTGAGTGTCAAAAATTCATTTAGGAACTCTACATGGGATGATGCTGGTAACATGGGGAGGACCTCCATGATGACTTCAGAAGTGGGGATGACCTCCTATCTAGCCAAATATGGTATGGGGAGGACCTCTGTATTGAATCTTAATATCATAGGTTGTCCCATGATGATTGGTGTTTGCACCAGTGAGTGGATGAATCAGCCCAGTATTCCCATGGGGTGTATGTGGTCTCAATAATAGTCAGTAATAGAAGTGATCATTCTCTTTCATAATAGGGTACTGATGGTATACTTTTATTATGGAATGGTTCATTAAATCTATAGAAGATGATGATCCCTGATAGTCATCTTCTGTAGCCTATTCTCGATGCTGGCATCGGGTTAATTGGATCAGAGTAGGTTATGGATATTTGTAAACCACCTACTCCTCATCTAAAAGAGATGAAAATTGGTGGTGATAAAGAATCATGGTGGGATCCCTCCTTAGCATCTCTCGGGCAGTGTCCAATGATGGTGTGACTTTGATGTCCCTTACATCATTGGAATTATGGGATGAGTCATGGGAGCCTTTTGTGGAGAGACTCTTTAAAATGTTGTATGTTGTTGTGGGGAGAAGCGACTCGCAATGAGGCCCTTGGGGTGGTAGTGATGATGAGGAACACAAGCCTCAATGTCATGGTAGTCCATGTCCCTCGTAGTAATGAACCCCTCCTTCTCATACCATCAAACAAGAATTTTCAACACCCTCCTTTGAACAATTTCAGATGGTGAGACATGGTGTGGGATCCTAGTAGGTTTGGTATTGGTGATGCCATGGAAGGGGTTGGCCCATAAATAAATGATTAAATATCATTCCTACTACCACTGTGTCTATGGGAGGGGAGATTGGATTCCTATATCTATATCTTGGATCCTTTTAGAATGTAATATTAAGACATCATTATGGATATTTAAAAAGAAATTCCCAATTCCCAAGCATCGTTCATACATCCACGGTTGGAGAGAAATATCTACACTAATAGTTCCATAGATTGGAATTCACAATGATTAACTACCCTACATTATGGCAAGTTTCACGTTAGGCCCACTATATTCCCTATAGTACCTGGAACCATATAGCTGGATATGATGAAACACTCATTTGTAGATGTCTTGAGTACTGATAATCTCTATATTTTAAGGAGAAAACATTCATGTTTGGTTTACGATTTAAATAGTGACATGACATGGTCTCTAAGCAGAACCATTGATATGACGACTAAATGTACAATTTACATATTTTAAGGAGAAAAGATTTATCTAGGGTTCACCATTTCGGTTTCCAATGCTTTTTGGTAGGTTGTTCCGCCTGAGGTGGGTGTTGTCGATGCTTCATGATGGTAAAATGGGACTCACATTCCCACTTTCCAAAGGTGGTTTACATTCATCACTTATTCAAAGATGTATTTTCTATGATTTATCAAAACATAATGGTTGGATGTTGGTTCTTCCTTCAGTGGATTCCTCCTCAAAACACATTGCCTATTCTAGGTATCCCATTGAGATTAAGATGTTGTTCGTGAAACATGTTCATGGTGCTATATCTTTGTGGACGTCAGTTAATTATGATTCCTCTATCATGACATTCTAAATCCTCAATTAAGGGATCAATAATTTTTCAATATAGTAATTACGTAGGGTATCAGTGTCATGTTAGGAATATGAAACACTTGAATACAAATATACTCCCATTTCAGAGGACTTCTTAAGGGAGTGGAAATCTGAGGATTCCCACATCAATGGAAGGGTATTATATGCCAAAGGCATGTCTCTGATATTTTCCACATCTTCCCATGTTTGAACTAGGGTATTCCATGACTTTAACGTCTAGTGAATACATATCATACTAGTTAATACACCTAAAAAGGTAGACCATATGGGTACATCCCTTAGATGGATCACCGGGATGTTTTACCAGATGAATGGATCAGAACACCCAACGACGATGGATCTCAAAGTGGTGTGTCAAATAAAAGGGATAAGTTACACCATAAATGATAATCTAAAACCCATTAAGAGATGATCAAGGAAGGTGGGACCCAATGAGGGGACACCAAGGTTTACTATTGGTTGGGATTGAACCTCATGGAGGCTACCATTGTAACTTGTGCAGATGACATGGATCTAAACCTGCATATTTTGAAAGGGAATGGCGTGGGGATTATGCACGGATAGCTTCCCATTGCAAGAGGATCACTATCGATTGAATGATACGATTGTGTAGGGATTATTTTTCGTTAGTATCCCATATGTTACTAGATGATGTGATGAAGTGGAGGGAATGATCTCACTGGGATATGTTGTCCTAGATAAGAATTCAGATGGATATGGATGAAATAATGATGAAGTTAATGGAATGAATACCGTGGTCAGCTGGATCCTCAAAGAGGTTTCCAATGTATCCCAATATTTGGGAAACATAGTCCACGTTGTTCAGGATGTGGGGTAGTGGGAAAACTAAGGAGGAGGCCTGTCCGAATGAACGCATTGATGGGGATTTGAAGGGAGTGGAACCTCCAAGTTGGTTCATGATCCACATGAGAAATAAATAACTTGTTGAAAGATAATGGTGGGAATGGGTGATGGTATTAGACCTTAGAGAGGAAACCTATGTAAACAAGTGGTTGGAAATCAATGTCCACATAGTTTTGGATGGAGGCATATAATTAAGGAATACAAAATGGAAAACAACCTGGAGATTATTTATGGGATTACGCATGGTTAGATACCCTGAACAAGAGGATCAATCTTTTTTTGAGGAGTATAGTGAAATGTATGGGGATTATTCATGATTATCTTCCCAGGTGGATGGACCAGAACCCCTATAAGGGTGGATCCAAGAGATGTGTTCCAAAAATGGAAAATGCCATATCAGGTGGGTACATCCTTATGAAGATGAAACAGAGTTTACAATTAGTTTGGATTGACCTCAAAGAGGCTTCCTATGTACTTGAAAAGGTATAAAAACTCGTGTAGTTCAAAGATTACAGTTTAACATCATGTTGGATGCGTGATCCAACATGAAATATATGGAAAATATGGATTGTGATGTGTGAGGGGATTAATACTTAGAGAGGCTTTCTATGTACCATGTTTTGACAATAGGTATCAATGTCCTTGTTTTTTGTTAAGGGGAATGGGATTTATGGATCTCTAGTGTCCCAAACACATAATGGGGATTACACATGCTTAGAGGCCTAAAGAGGATGTCATGTCCACTGTTACTATATGCCCATGTGTGTCATTATTGGTGTGAGAAACTAGAGGTAATGGTAGTCTTGAAGATCCTGTCACAAAATGTGAGGCCACAAGGCATGAAGTGGGGATTTTTCATTTCTATAATCGTAGGGATATAAATATTGGTACCTTCATCATATGGGGGCCCAAAAGAGATGGTTCAGGGCATACATAGAAAATTTCTAATGTGAACATGAAGACTAAACCCAAATGGGGGAGAGAGAGTGAATTAAGAAGACAAGAAGAAAAAAGTTCTGCAGTCACATATCCTCTCTAATCCTCTTAGACAAGTCACGCATGCGAAAACTTAGAGTTTAACATCATGTGTTGATGACGTAGGTACTTAGCAGTTTAACATCATATAGCTCGGATGATGAGGACTCACCTCTCAAACCATAGAAATACATAACTTGTACCAACCCACACTCGGGGAAGGGAAGGGACAAGCAATTCTGTACAGGAGAATAGTAGAGGAGTGGTCATTCTAGGGGTTCTACATTAGCATATCTATCAAACGAAGTAATATATGTTAGTGTACATGTGGGATGAAACATAAGGTTGAGAAACGAAACATGAGACACTATAGAGGAAATCCAGAAATAAGTGCATACGATCATGGTGGTCTACAGGGGAGAGGGGTACATAGAGAAAAAGACCTCCCTAAGAGGGTTTTTGTGAAACTCTATTTCATTAGGAAGGGAACAAGATTCACAAAGTAAGGTGCATCACGAACCATTTTGAAAAGGTTATCTGTGAAGGAAGGTTTTTCAAGAAGTATGGAGACCTAGTCGAGACATGGAGTCCACTTGTGTTTCAGGGGTTCTTTGCAAAGCACGATTGATACGTAATGTCTCAAGTGCCCAAAATAGGCTCCTACATTTGCAATGGCCATGGGGATTAGTGAAGGTAATCACAACATTAAGTATAGGTAAATCAGGAAAAAGGTAATTCTAGTTTACAATGCTCAAATTACTTGGGTGATTAATTTTATCCCTAGTTTAGGTTTCAAAGGGAGCTTCATAAAACAGATGCTCGAAAGGAAAAAGGTTGGGGTAGTGATCCATGTATTTATTGGCACCGGGTATTGCGATGCTCAAAGGCCCTCCTAGAAGGCAATGGAACTTCACAAATGGATGTGGATTTTTCGATCCCATAGAGTGTTCCATCACTACTTCATGGTATTCACAGAGCTTGTTGGACTTACAAAGGCATCCATCACTACTAATCATCATTTCCAGATCTCTTGGGACTATTTGAGGTGTTTTCACTGCTTTGTGGCATTCTCTATGGTGACAAGATTGATGATATAAGTTCACTAAGAAGACCCCCTTTAGAGATTTTTTGCAGCTCTTATTGGTTGAATGTTCTTAAAATGGTTTTGTCCATCCTTGATATATCTTGGGAATAGACTTCAGTTCCAAAAATATGATCATGTCATTATAATAACATATCCTAAATATCAAAGAATGTAAACATGAATCATGTCAAAAATATTACCAGTTCATAATATATGAATCGTAAGATAATTTGGAACACATGCCATTAAATCATAACATATGAATATGATATGGAATTGTATCATACACATTAATGTATAACATCATAAAAATTTATAAGTATAAGTAGGCCCCCAAATTATGTTAAGGACATGATATCAATCCCTCCCATAGACTTATGGATATGCTACCAGGTCCACAAATAATGTTATGAACATGTAATCAGGTTCATGCATAACATTGTGAACATGTAATAAGGTTCTTTCATAAACTTATGGACATGGAACCAGGTTCATGAATTACATTCTGGAATCGTATTCTACTTCACACATAATATTATGAACACATGATAAAGTTCACTAACAACATTGTGAACATGCAAACAGGTTCACACATATACTTATGGACATACAAGTAGAAGCATACTTAACATTTTTAACTTGTAATCAGGTTCACACATAACATTTATACTCATGATTCATTCTTAATTACCCAATTAATTGAAGAGAGATAAAGGTCCCACCATCACATAATTATAGTCAAACTTATATGTGAAACAGGACAATAAAACTTTCATAATATCATTAACCATAAAAATATACCACACCATAAACTATAAAAGATATATTGGCTTCCTATTCATTCTACCCTAGAATAACCTATAAATAGAAGCAGGTTTCATAAGCATTTATTATGTTATAACTTATTGAAGTGAAATAGGTTTCATAATCATATAACTTGTGTAATATGAAAATGTTTCATTAAAATATAACTTTTTGGAACAGGAAGGGGTTTCATAAACATGTATCTCATGAAATAGAAATGGATTTTCATAAACATCATGCCATCAAATCCAAAACCATTAAAATAATTAATATGTATTGAACCTTTAGATATATTTACAGATATGAATTAGTAACCTCAAAAGATTTTTTTTATATGGGAAATAATTTCTAATTGTATTTTAAAACATTTCATGTGGAAAATATCTTTTTTTAAAGGATGACTAAAACCTAAAAACCATTTGAAAACCATATTCATGAAAATAAACCCAAATGATTTTAAATAAATCCTTGATAACAAATTAAGAAACATTTTCTTTGAAAACATATATAGAGAGAGATAATTAAAACGTTTTGAAATTTTTTTCTTTGAAATCATATAAAAGGACCTTGAAAAAAATTCTAAAACCAATTTCCTTGAGAAATTATAAAAGGATCGCGATTTATTTAAATCCATTTCATTGAAAATATATTTTAAAAATATTTTCATAAAAATTAACTTCTAAAACATGAAAAATATATATTTAAATAATTGATGGTGGGTAAATATGTACCGATCATATGAGGTAAAAAGGATATTTATTTTACATGGTAAAAATTCTAGAGAAATGGCTAATTCAAAAAGCTACAATAATATTCCTTTAAAAACATTATTAAAATAAAAAAGGGTAATAAGGCTTTTTAATGATCAATTTATATTTGTAGAATACTTTTTTAAAACCATTTTAGAAAACATGTTTTCGAAGGAACACAGATTTCTAACCGAAGAGAGGGTAATGTAGGTATTTCCAAAGAAAACTTTATTAACTATATTATGTACCAAAAAGTAAAAAAATGGTACCAATACATGAATATATAATGAAATGCTATGATATTGTTTCAATAAACTCAAACTAATTGTAAATTTGAACAATACTCCCTATTTAATGAAATGGAATTACATAAAGATTAAAACATTATTAAAAAAAAGGATATTCATGATTTAGAATTTTAAAGGTAGTATATACTCGTCATGGAAAAATAAGGTTCATAGCTTGGCATGTGTCTTGATGAATGATAATTGAGACAAACATACTTAATCGATTTGGTAATATTTAAACAAAAACTCCATGAAAGGAATATAATCAAATGGATATGTAAATAACAATATATTTATGTATAGGAATCATATAATATATCAATGTGAATTATAAAAACCACACAAAATTAATGGGAGGTGAATAAACGAAGTATCTCATGGAAATATATAGTGAGATGATGTTCCCCTAATTTATATCTTGACATTATTCCAACACATATAAACCTCATGTATATTAAATATAATTTAATTATACATAATTTAAATAACTATATTATTATATCTAATTCCATATATGGTTTTATTATGAGTTTATATTACACACTTTTTTACAATTCAATATTAAGGTTATGCTTTAGGTAATTTTCTCTTTGTTTTTCGAATGTGTCTTAATTTGTTATATCATTGGTAATTATACTTATATCAAGATTTAAATAATGTAACGTATGATATAAATATCATAAAAATTAATTATATGTTAATTATAATAATATATATAATAATGAAATGGAAAACACCGTTCATGGAGATGGTAGGAGGTACATACACTTGAACACTCCTTCCTTTTGATTGACGTATTGGAAACAATTATATAAATGACATATATTTATAAGTATATATATATACACAATTTTTAAATTATAATTAATATGTCATTTATATCATATTGGTTCACTAAAAATATCATTAATTCACTCCATGTAGTGTCTGAATGAATCACATTAATTTGATGGGGGCTGTAGTCCACACTTTCTCAAACAAAACTTTCATATTTACCACCAAATGAAAATTTTAAAGATATATTTTTTAAATAATTAAATAATATTAAATACTTAATTAATATCATATTTAACAAATATATAAGCATATTTTCAATTATAATTTCCACCATGAGATGCAGTAGAGGAAAAATGAACAATCATCATTTTCCTGAGGTGGTTGTTCACCTTACACGTAAACAATGTGTTTTTACCCATTAAATGGAGTTGTGAGGAAGTGTAAGAATAATAATTATCATGAAAAAAATCCTATTATGTTGACTATATTGGTGTTTTTATAAAAGTGTGGTATATTTAAAGTGGAGTTTATGGAGAAAAAAAATTTAAAGAAAGGAGCTTGAGAGAATACATTTCCTCTTAATCAGGTAACTCTTTTTGTGTTGTGCCAAAAGGCTTACTTGGATTAATTTCATTGAAAAGGGAGGAATAGAGGTGGAAGGATTGTATTTTGGTAATTTTATTGGGAATATATTGGATAAACCTATGTGTTTTTATAGGTGTTAATATGAGGGAGAGATTGTGGCTCTTTATAGGGATGAGAGAGGGAACACTTGGCATTCTTTTTAAACAAGTTATATGTACCAAATATTTTACCAAAAAAGGTATTAACAAACTAGAATAATATATAATGGAAGGTTAATATATTATTAATGGCCCATAATGGCTGTTTTACAATTTTATGTGTCTTTTTGGGTCATAAATTTATGGTTTAGAACATTGAAAACCTAATTTTTCTCTTAATTATTGTAATTAATATTAATCATATTAACTAATATTTTTGTTAAAAAACAAATTTTAGATAACTATAAATTATAATTTATTTTTATTTCAAATATGGTGTCCATTATTTAAAATTATATTCACATAGTTTGTATAAATTAATTTTAAAATAATCCTACTGACGTTACTACAACACATGTTTTTAATGTAAATATTTTGAACAGATTGCTATGTTTTTATACCCAATTTAAAAGGGGAATTGATTAAAATTACATATATTATATTGTTTTATAAAAATCTGATCTAATTAGACTTAAAAACCAATTAAAAATATTATTTAACATTGTAAATAAATTAGACGAAAAGGATGTTTGGAATTAAAATCTCTTATCTAGCCGTATTCATCAAGAAATGATGTTTCTCAGAAAAAACCCAAACAATATCATTAAGATTATTTTGAAATTATAGATTCAAACATGAGGTTTATTTTATCAAATTAAAATTATTGATTTTTCTAAACTTAATATTATTATTTTTCATAGAAGGGCATAAAAAGTAGTTATATTAACAAAATAGTACTTTTAAAACAAATAAGGAAATTACCCAAAATATATATCATTCTTTATAATAATGTATTATTTATATAAAAAAATCATAAAATATATTTTAAAAGTATTAATTACTATTCATATACATTTTTAACAGCTAGGTTATAATAATATCATTTAAATAATTATAAAAATAAAATGATATTTCATAGAAATTTGGTATTGAATGTAATGCATGAAAAGTTAGTGTTGCATGTATTGAATGTGAAGTCGGTTCTTTGTGAAATGAATTTTTTACTTACTTATTTAACATATATGTATATATATATAACTATTTTTAGTGTTGTGTGAAATGAAAAATACCAAAAGATTAAATTAATTTGAAAAAATATTTCACAAAATCTAAGGGGTTTACATAAACTATAACATATCAAACTTCAAAAATATAGTGAAAATATATACATTAAATAATTTATACAACATAAAATATTTCCCAAATGATAAAATAGTTTATTATTATATAAGGAAAATATACATACATTCATTACATTGCATCACATAGGATTTAACAATAGCATTTTGTGAGATCCTTATTGACCAATACATAATTTCCGTAAAATATAAACATAGTATTTCTCTATATTTTCTAGGGAAAGTAAAAAAAATATCTGTTAGAACAAATACTATGTTGGGATTATCATAAAATAGAATCTCACATAACAAAATCCTAGGATACAAGATATGCAAGAAATAAAAAACAACATTAAGCCATAATCAATAAAAAATAAGAGAATCTTATATCTGTGATAATAAATGAAAAATGGAAAATAATAATGAATTAGCTCATACTTATAGAAAACTCTATACTGTAAGGGAGATATTTATATCAATTTTTAGATACCAAGTCTTCTCACAAATTTATATTACGTCATTCTAGATGAATATTCAGTAAGTTACAAAAGAAAATATATGTGGAGCATAATAGTTTAGTGAAATTTGAAAAAATGTAATATAGACTTATAAAATCATGAAGGATCTTTTATTTAACCCAATCAGATATTCCCTATTAGTACTCCAACTTAAAACCTTTCTTCATAACCTTTGGAATGAAAAAAAATAATCAGAGATCTCAAATTCTCAAGAAGGGTAAACGTAAGGGATAAATAAGTATAACATTAGCATAAAGGTATGATAGCATGAGAATCATATTTTATAACCATTACCTTCAAATTCGAGATTGTAATCACGAGACATGGAATAATAAATGGAAATTAAATGAAATGAATGAAGGAAATCAATGAACTTGATACATGAGAGAATAAAATTATAATAAGTAATAAAATTTTGGCACACACAAAAGCATACAAAATCATACTTAAAGGATATATACTGATAAATTAATATCATGTTAGGACTAGGATAATCACCTATGTACCTAATTAATGATTGGGATAACATACAATGTACCCCCTTTTTTATGCTTGGGATATCCTCCCATATACCCTATTTTACGAGGCATGGGATAACCTTCTAGGTGCCATCATATTTCAAGATTTGGATAACCTCCCATTAACTATGTTCTTTAGGTATTGGGATAAGTTCTCACATATCCTATAGGAATTAGTTTTCATAATCTATCATCTCCTATCATTTAATTTACTAAACATAAATATCTTCCGCATCTCCCCTACATTGGTCATCTTGATAGTTATTTTTTCCAAAATTCAATCAAACTTATAATACCTTAATATAACTCCAAGGGGATTCTTCTCATAGTAAGCACACATGGTAAATCCCATAAAAACATTATTACAAATTATAATTTTTATTCCATTTATGATGATCCAAACTCTTCCTCTCATAATTTTCCATAAATATATAAATCTTAGAAAAATTCTTCTCTATCTAAATGGTTCATGAGACTATATCTTTATACAAATAATGTTCATGATAGACCATCATCCTTTGAAGTATTTACTTTAATGAATCAATGAAATGATAAAGGATTGATTCTAGTCTACAAACATATTCAACATGATGGTATACTAACCATGTAATTATAGCATCATAATCAACATATTGTTTCTAATATTGTTTTCTAATATTTAGGAACAACCTCTCATAAATTATATTTTCTCATGAGGAATGTATTTATCAATATGTAATTACTCTAAAATTCATCAATATATAAACTTGATCTTATCCTAATATTTAATACATTAATATAGAGACAAGACTTTATCAGTATTTTGATGTAGATAGTAGACCACCATTTGGAATATTTCCATTTCAAAACATCCAAATGATATAAATATCTTATCGAGGGACTTAATTAATTTCTTATATAAAAATGGATTTGTAGTTCCAAAGATTTATGGAGGTAGTTATCACAAGAATAGAACCATCTTAGTTACACTATATGGTGTATTAGTTGTATTCTATATGAGGTAAATATTCATTATCATAACATGGGTCCATTGACACAATTGTTTTATGAACTGATGAGAATTAACTCCATATTCATTAAATTATCTAGGGAAAATATCCTTGCATTGACTATGGGTGTTAATATAGTTCAAATTACTCCATTTTGAAACCATATTTTTACAATGGTATACAAAAAATTGGATCCTACTATTTCATTATAAAAAAAATTCCAGTTACATTTTATAGTTTTTTCCTTGAGGTACATTCATCATATATGTGTTGCAAACATTATTCATATAAATATTCTCCCTGTGGGTGGTAATAAATATGAATTTGTAAAAACTATAACTTATTGGACTCTCCAAACCTAGTCATAATATTTATTTTGAAAAATTGGTACAATATATAATAGTTATAAAAGGATAAATTAGTTTAGTAGTTTTGAAAGACTATAAACATACATACATTACAGATCAAAGTATAATATTTCACATTAGTACATTATGAGAACCGAATAATCCAATCCATAATGTATTTAATATTTAAGTATATTAATCATCAATGTTTTTCATTGAAATTTTAAAAATTATGACTGAGAATAGATACTCAATAAAGTGTAACATACAACAATGTCTAACTTAAAATAATATTGGGATACATGATATAGAAATAATAAATAATCAATAACAATCCATAATAAACTAAAACTATGGGAATCATATATCTTTGATAGTAAACGAAAACATAGATAAATTAATCAAAGGCCATATAGTGATGGATTACATAATTCTAAAAATTAAATCCTACTATCAAGGTATAATGACCTAGGCTTCACATACATGGGCATTAAATCAATTTAGATGAATATCCAATAAACTAATAAAATGATGGGGGATCATTAAATATTATTACTTTGGAATCATGGAAGACAATATTATTAATTAATTAATGATATTCAATGTCTCCCATAAATATCTACCCCTTGATTAAACATACTTAATACCATTATCTATCTCATAAGGAAAGGAAATAAAAGAGATAGTGACATCAAATTCTTGATAAGGGTAAAAATGGGAGATATGTTAGTATAACATAAGAATAAGTGAGTGAGAAAATGAGAATAATATTTTAGAAAACACACCCTAAAAATCAAATATCATAATCTTGATCCATGAGATAATGATTGAAAGATCATAAGACATGAATCACAAGTAAATAAAATAGCATGAACCTTCATAGAATAACATTGACACAAGACATAGACGTGTTGCATGAACCAACACATATAAAATCTTATGTCAAGCATATCTACGAAGACATTCATAACATGTTAGTATTATTTTAATCATGCATGTAGCTATTTTGAGATTGTGAAAACTTCTTGTGTACCCAATCGTTTTTTATTTGGATAACACCCTATGTTCCCACTTGTTTTGGTCATGAGATTACCTCTTATATAACCTCTTATTTAAGGATTGGGAATAACTATAGAATAACTTTTTATTTATTGATTTGAATGTCCTCTCATTTACACTTTGATCTCATGGAACAACAATTATTTCCCAATTAATTATTAGGAGAAATTGTTTATACACAAAAAACAATGCATAAATTTATATTCTATATGATCCTAGAACATTCAACATATCAGAAACCATTATATGAAATATATTTCATAAAAAATTCCATCATAGAAAAACCCATGGACAATAATAAAAATTTATAATCATTTACTGACATCATTATAACCTAACCCATACAAATAGAGGTTTGTTTCATAAGAAAATCAACATTGTATTACCATAGAAGTGAAATGGGTTTAGATAAACATATTTTCATCAAAAACCATTAAAATAATAAATAATAATGAATAATAATGGAATCTATGGTTTATATCCCTAATAATGTTTTTATTTTGGAATTAAATTATTGATAGAGATTTATTTTGAACGATAACCTTGAACATTTAATAAAAAAAATAAATGTTATTTTCAAATATTATTATAAAAACATTCAAAATATTAAAATGATTTCATTTAAAAATAAACTTTAAAATATTTATGGGTAACATTATGTCATTAAATGTTTATGGGGGTGAAAACTACTATTCATGTCAAGCATGTTAAAAATAAATCTTATTTCCACATTTTTGGTAAATTAAAATATGGAATTGATTGGAAAATGACTTGAATATTACATTCAAAAAAAATTGAATTTTTTTATCTTTTAAAAAATACATTTAAAAATAAATTTTAATAATTTTAAATCAAATTTTAGAACATTTAAGAAATGGTTTTTGAAGAAAAATCCTTTTTGACCGTAAATGATGATTTTACATAGAAATATTATTTTTAACACTTCATTAAATAAATAGAGGAAAATAAAGGGGAATCATGTATTATAAATAAATTACTAGAAGTGATTAAAATTCATTATTTTCATGAGATATGGATCATAATATTCCATCATCATAAGTATATATATTCAAAATCCTATTAAATGTCGATATTCTAACATAAATCTCATACCACTTTTCTGACATTTTATAATAATAAAAATGAAATAATAACATTAAATGAAATAAATAATATCATTAATATTGGGATATTTGTGATATAATATCTCTTAGGGAATTAATATACACCACAAAAATAAAATAAAAAAGAGGTGCATATGGATTATGTCTCATAATAATTAAAATTGACATTGAAAAACCATACCATATATCTTAAATTCATTCATACACATTAAAACAACATATATAATTTATACTAGTTTATAAATCAAAAATTGAAGCACAATGTATATTTATATATACACATATAGGATTTAATTATCACCTTTTATTACCCATTTATTAATAATTATTTGATAAAGTCATGTTTCACATAAAAACCTCATTGTTTTTCATTTAGTTTATGATTTTTTATTTTCAATCATTTTACAGTGATCTTGGATCCATATTCTCAAGTATAATAATCATTAAATAATTAAACATTTTATACAAAAATTATACTTTTATTATCAATAATGAATGTTTTTTTTGAAAAGTGAAGTATTTTACATTCATGGACACAACATGCTATTGTAACTCATGTGTAATGTTTCAATTTTTTAAAGGTAATTATGGAAATGATATAATTTATATTTTTCCTTTAAAAACTTACATTATATAACATATGGTCATTAAATATAATTATAAATATTATAAATGAGTTTTATTGATTAAAAGATAGTGTCACATCGTCTCTTGAATGTGGTAGTCCATATCATACATGAATGATGTTTTCATCCTTTAATTAGTGAATTTTTAAGAAATAATATTATATATAATCTTAATATAATGAATAATATGTCATGAGTATAAGAATTATTTCATTTATATCATATATATTTATCCTTATTATCTTCCATGTAAATATTTAGTGAAATATGAATCACATCACTTCACGAGGTGGTATTATGTCATACACATGAGAAACATTTTGTTTCCCCTATTGAATAGAAGGTAAAATGATATATATATGATATAATAACTCAATAGGTATAATTATATTATAAATATCATATATATAAGTTATATATAACATCTTACCCAACCATTAGAGGTGGTAATCTATAAAATTAATTATATTTGTTCATGTTCCAGTAGTCCCCTGTGCACAAGAACCATGATTTTGTAACCCATTTTAGGGATTTATAAATGGATTTAATTCATTAAATGAACATAAATACCAAATGCATATGTTATACAATATTTTTATTATATAATAAATAACTAATTATAAATTAATGAGGTTGATGAAGAAATAAAATAGAAACCCTAGTTGAAAACCCATACCTCTTCCTGTGGTAACCACCTTATGATTGCACCAAAATTCTTATTAGCTGGGTTTTATTACCAAAATAAGTGTTATAGAATTATAATAGGGAATTTATTTTTTATTTTCTAATTACATTCCGGAACCAAAATTATTTGATGCTATTAATATGAGAGGAGAGTGGGTATCCTTTCACAACTGAGGTGACTGGAACATTGGTAATTTTTGATAAGAATATGGTGTACCAACGTGTTTCTCAAACAATATTCTTGAAAATGGAGTATTATAGAGACTTAAAGACTATATAGTATAAATATTTAAGTAAAAATATATTTTAGAAGATTTTCCATGTCATTTAATGACTAATCCTTTTAGTTTAACCCTAGATAATCATATTTTTACCTCTACTATGTTTGTTAATTTGTATTGTTATCAGTATTCATTTTGGTAAAAAAATTAAGTAAAATTTTTTATATAGTATAAATTATTATTATTAAAAATATCTAATCAATTTTTCAAAATTTAGTTTAGGTATGTGAAAAAGTTTATTTATAATTCATCTCAAAAACGTGCAGACAAAGCTGGTTTTTAAAAAGAAAATGTTCAAAAGGATATTTTTTTTGTATATTTAATTTAAATATGACATGTATTCCAATTAAAAAAATTAATAAATAGATATATAAATTGAATAATTTTTCATTAACAAAATTTAAAATTTAATCTAACTTTATAAATAATTTAAATGAAAATAAATGTTTAGTTAAAATTCAATATATTTCAAAATTCATTAAAAATTTAATCATTTTGAAAAATTATAAAAAATTTACTCCATGAAAATTTTGATATTACAATATTAAAAATGGTGATTATTTTTTCAGATAAATTTTCTCAAATTTCCAAAACATACTTATAAAATATGTGTGCAAAGTATGCGACAAAAACAGTGTTCTGAAAAATATAATTTTGAAGTATAAAATTGGAGATATTCACATATATTTTCTAGAAATCACATAAGATGAATAAAAATAAATTTATAAAATATAAAATATATAAATATCATTGAAATTATACAATAATTATAGTTTTTTTAATTGATCAATGAAAAGTACTTTTTTTGAATAAGAAAATTTTTTCTAATAAATATTTATTTTGTTCTAAAATTGTATAATTGTAATTTTTAATTTACTAGTCACCAATGAATTCATTATGTATACATGTGTAAACAACATATTTTCATAATTTTTACAATACTATTAATTTTATCCATTACAATGGATATGAGATAAATATCACAATAAATTATATTTCTTTAATTAGAATCCATGATTCACTTAAACTATAAGGCCCCAGCCTTAAACCTTACTTAATCTTGAGTTATTACAAGATTACACATTGAGGATCTTTTCAGGTTTAGAGTTTTAGAGAATTAGACCATAAAACATGCATTACATCCCACATTTAAACAAAGTGGTTACAATAAAAGATAGTATTCATTTTTCCCATCAACGGAAACATATTGAAAATAAAACATGGATTCTTTCTTGACACTTCCTTGACACTATCATCTTATCAAATACCTTTCCCTTGACCTATGAAAAACATTTCAAAAACATGGGATGAGCATAAAAAGATCAGTATGGGTTATAAAAATATGGAAAGGAAACATGAGTTCATATATACATAATAATGAAATCATACTTTACCCATAAAACATAAGCACTTTAACATACCTCATAAAATCATGAATAAATCATAGAAATCATAAGACATAAAGGTAACTTGAGGCATTCATAACATTCTTACGTAGGGAGTAACCCTCTTGGTTACGTTTGGAATACCCATCACAGTATATTCCCTAAATCTCTTTGAAGAAACCTTAATGTTTCACTCCTTCGCGTTACCCAATGCATTGGAGAGCTATATCGGTCTCACCCACCCTTAGTTTATCACGGAACCACCCGTCTTCATAAACAATGCCCAAGAACCATAACATAAATCGTATCACATAAAACATGCATAAAGGAAACATAATATTTCCACATTTCAATCACAAGATATCAATAACACATTGATATAATAAAAACATTATCAAAACCATTTTCAATACCAAAAAAAAGAAAAGTAAAACATGGTATTTATTTTTCATTTTAAAAAAAGTTATGGCTTGTAGAGGAAGCTGAAACTCAAATAATGGTCACGACGGCGGAGAAGTCGTTGTCGCCGCATACGTACGACAAAAAAATTCCCTTTTTTCATTTAGTAAAACGCTTCATATAAAAAAGATTCATTTTGGATAAACGTAAAAGTCAAAGGGGTTTATACACCGTATAAAAGAAGGTTGTGTATAAAATAAAATATTCCTCAATGAAAGGAGATCGAGATGAAGTCCCTTACCTCAGGTCCGAATTGACTTGATCGTTCTTTAATGTCCTGAATAATAAACTTGAGTTAATTTCTACTTGCTTAAGAACCCTTTTCAAGTTCATTATTCATTTTATATCACTTATTACAGTTTTATGAACATTATGTAGTCATTTAAGTTAATAACGGTCGTTTTGTCGTTATTTGGTACTTGAGTCAAAAGTGAATTTCTTATATTTACAAGTTGTTCATGTAGTCAAATATACATTATCTAAAGAATGATATTCATGATTTAGATGCCACATATATCATATATATCTAGTATATACATGCATTTATAATATTACATAATCATTTAGAGGTAAGAAATGAAATTCACCGTTCATGGAGATGGTAAGCCGTACGTACGCATGAACGCTACTTTCATTTCTATTTTGTATTTTATGGAATGGAATCATAATGATATAAAGGTATATTATAATTCCATTATAATATAATATATAATATCATAACTCCGTCCTTTATATGTCCCACATATGGTATTAACGAATCAAATCACTTTGAGGTGGCGGTAGTCCGCACTTCCTAAAATGAAATTAACGTGTTTACCCATAATGGAAACCATAAAGGTATACCACACATGAAAAATAAAGAAGCATAAGGAAAACATAAACATAATATATATCATATATAAATAGAGTGACATCTTAATGTCCACATTTGAAGGTGTTAGAAGAATATTGAACAATCATCGTTTCGTGAGGCAGAAATTCGCCAACCATAAAAACAGTATGTTCTTTAACCATTAGATGTAGGTGTGTGTAAGGGTATCTCGAATCCTTCTTATAAACACATCCTATTATATTGAAGATTCTGGAGTTGTTACAAAAAAAATGAATAAAAAGAGTTTAGGGGGTTGGAGAAGCAAAATAAAACAAAAGGACTCAAGTGAAGACATTACCTTAAAACTGGGTAACTCCCTTTGGTTTGAGCTCAAAGGCTTCCTTGGGAAGACTTCTGCCCAAAGTTAGGCTTCAAGGAGTAATAGAGGGATGTGGAGAGACAAAATGGTCAGGGGTTGGCCGAGCCAAAGGCTTTAGAAGTGTGGGTAAAGAGGTAGAGGTGGGGGCCTTTTATAAGAGGAGAGGAGGGGCACTCATGGAAAGTAAAGAAATGTTACTTTATTTGAAAATGAGTTTTGAATTTAAAAGGTCCCACATTGATATAATTCGAGGATAAGGTGATAAGGTTTCGAAAAATACTCATACAATAGGTTTTTGACAAGTTTAGTTCTTAGATTTTACATTATCTTTTTTATTTTATTTAAATCGTTAAATAATGAGGTAATCGCTGCATCATCATGATGTCATAAATAATTTAATTTATTTAATAAAAAAATACTATGATGTAGGAAATATTTTCAGATTTCCAATGAATATTTATAGTCTAAAATATCATCTATTTAGAAAAAATTAAAAATATTTTACTCAGGTGATACATTCTTTGTTATATTTACTTTCTTTAAAAAAAAGATAACAAGTCACTTTCCCACAAAAGTGATTCCATGGGGTCCCCAAGTTTGGCACAAGGAATCCCATGGTCGGCTATGAGAAAACTAGTAGCATTAGGACACATTTTGGTGTCATTTTTTATTGTTACAATATTATTTTATTATCCTTAACTACCCAATTACTCATTAATCAAGATAATTAAAGATAATTACCGTCATTACTATTCATAATGTCCAAAAACAAAAGAGTCTTGATTACATAATTTGGACCTTCTGATTACAAATATTTAATCCATTTTACCAAATTCCAAACACAGAAATTTCAATAATTAGTATAAAAATAATTCCCGTTGTCAAAACAAATAGCGGTTTTTTTTGAAACAATATCTATGAAAAGTTTGGCATTAGTTTATGCCCAATTCCAAGGTGAAATTAATACTAATGACCCCAATTGGATTAAATGGTAAAAATATATTCAAATTATACTTTAAGACCAATTAAAAAGATAATCTAACCATATAATTAAATTAGATGAAAAAGCTGTTTTGATGTAAAATGCAGTATTTTTCACTATTCATTAAAAAATGAACATTGTCAGAAAAATACCAAAAATTTACCCAAAGTAAATTTAAATGTACCAATCATAAAGAATAAGTTTATTTTGACAAATAGATCTTATAAAATTGTCAAAATTTTGATTTAAAAATGGTTTTCCATCAAAAGGCAGTAAAACAATATTAGTGTATTCCATGCTTAAGATTGGATTTATTCTCATTTTAAGCCTCTAAAACACTATCTTATTCATAAATAGACATAGATAAGAACATATATTATTCATTATTTACTTGGGATGTTACATCCTTCCCCACTTTAGAAAATTGCGTCCCCGCAATTTATTTACTTAACGAATAAGTGGGGGTATTTATACCTCATAACATTTTCAGATTCCCATGTTGCCTCTTAAACCATATGGTTTTTGCACAAAACCTTTACCTGATGAATCACCTTATTCCATAATACTTGCTCCTTGTGGTCAAGAATCTGGACTGGTTGTTCCTCATAAGATAGGTTCTCTTCCAGCTGAACTACCTTTGGACTCAAAACATGAGATGGATCTGGCATGTACTTCCTTAACATTGAAACATGAAGAGATAAACTCGGAGGTAAAGCCACTCAGTAAGCAACTGATCCAACTCTCTTTAGAATTTCATATGGTCCAATGAACCTTGGACTCATCTTTCCTTTCTTACCAAATTGCATCACACTTTTCCATGGTGATACTTTGAGAAAAACATGATCACCTACCTCAAAAGAGAGATCCTTCGTCCTGTTGTCCGCATAAATTTTATGCCTGCTCTGAGCTATTCTCATGTGTTTATATATCAGCTTAACTTTTTCTGCCAACTCTTCTACTAATTCTGGTCCCATCAGATTCCTTTCACCCACTTCATCCCAGAAAGCTGGAGTTCGACACCGCTTCCCATATAATGCCTCAAATGGTTCAATCTGTATACTATAATGAAAACTGTTATTATATGAAAATTCAACCAAAGAAAGATGTTGGTCCCATCTTCCCTGATAATCCATCGAACAAGCCCATAGCATATCCTCCAAAGTTTGAATCGTTCTTTCTGACTTCCCATCTGATTGTGGATGAAAAGCTGTACTAAAATTTAATTCAATACCCAATGACTTTTGAAGGCCCTTCTAAAAGTTAGAAGTAAACCTGGGATCACGATCAGATACAATGGATAGAGGAACTCCATGTAACCTGACTATCTCTTTAAGGTACAATCGAGAAAGTTGATCTAGAGAGAATGTATCTCAAATAGAAAGTAAATGAGCATATTTAGTCAAGCGATCGACAATAACCCGGATTGCATTATTACCTCGAGATGTCTTCGGTAATCCCACAAAAAAGTCCATGGATATATTATCCCATTTCCACTCTGGCACTAGTAAAGGCCGAAGCATCCCTTTCGGTAGCTGCCACTCTGCTTTAACATGCTGACAAGTCAAACAATTCACAGTAAAATCAGCAATATCTCTTTTTATTCCATCCCACCAGTAATACTATCGAAGATCTCTATACATCTTAGTACTGCCAGGATGAACTGAAAACGGAGAACTATAAGCTTCACATAACAACTCACTCTTCAACTGTAAATCACAAGGCACACACAATCTCTTCCCAAATCTCAAAACAAAATCACTATCAATGTTGAATTCATGCAACTTACCTTTCTGAACCATCTCTACCTTTTTCTGCAACTCACTGTCTTGCTTCTGTGCTTGCTTGATTCTGTCTGATAGAGAAGATTTCACTAATACCTGAAATAAAACAGAAGGAAATCCTCCACCAACAACTTCTATGACAAAGTTCATCAAATCCTTAACCAAAGGATCACATTCCAAACACAAAATTGTTAATGAAGCATTACTTTTTCGACTCAAAGCATCAGCCACTTTATTTGCTTTTCCCGGATGGTAATAAATTGTAAAATCATAATCCTTGATTAATTCTAGCCATCTCCTATGTCTCATGTTCAATTCTTTCTGAGTGAGTATATACTTTAAGCTTTTGTGATCGGTATATATTTCACACTTTACTCCATACAAATGATGCCTCCAAAATTTTAAAGCGAAAACAACAGAAGCTAATTCCAAATCATGTGTAGGGTAATTTACCTCATGAGTTTTCAACTATAGTGAAGAATAAGCAATTACCTGATCATTCTGCATTAGGACACAACCAAGTCCTTTCAATGAAGCATCACTTTAGATAACAAACTCACCATTCCTGGAAGGTAGTTCTAAAACTGGAGCATTCACCAATCTTCTTTTCAGTTCCTGAAAACAATCATCACATTATTTTGTCCAGATAAACTTAACACCCTTCCGAGTTAGCTTCGTCATTGGACTAGATAACCATGAAAAATTTTCAACAAACCTTCAGTAGTAGCCTAACAAACCAAGGAAACTACAGATCTCGGTTACATTGGTGGGTATTGGCCATTCTTCGACAACCTTTTTTTTGCAGGATCAACAATTATCCCATCTTTAGAAACAATGTGACCAAGGAAAGAAATTTGTTGCAACCAAAACTCATAATTTCTGAATTTCCCATACAATTTATTTTCTTTCATGGTTTGAAAAATAACCCTTAAATGTCTTTCATGCTCCTATTTAATTTTAGAAAATACCAAAATATCATCAATGAAAACAACCACAAACTTATCCAAGAACTCATGGAAAATTCTATTCATTAAGTCCATTAATACAGCAGGTAAATTGGTTAGCCCAAAAGGTATTACTACAAATTCATAATGGCCATATCTTGTACAAAACGCGGTCTTCGAAACATCTTCTTCCTTTACCTTAAACTGATGGTACCCCGATCTCAGGTCAATCTTTGAAAAATACTGAGCTCCCTGGAGCTGATCAAACAAATCATCGATATGAGGAAAAGGATATTTGTTCTTAACAGTGATGTTATTCAAGGCTCTATAATCAATGAAAAGTCTCATAGAACCATATTTCTTTTTAACAAATAAAACAGGATCACCCCATGGTGATGTGCTAGGTCGAATGAAACATTTCTCTAATAAATCTTGCAATTTCTCCTTCAACTCTAAAAGTTCAATTTGAGCCATTCGATAAGGGGGTTTTGAAATTGGATTAGATTCAGGAACTAAGTCAACAGTAAACTCAACTTCCTGATCTGGTATTATTCCAGGAAACTCATCAGAAAAAACATCAAGATACTCATTTACCACTGGCACATCATTAATCTGAACAGTTCCTTTATTTTCAACAATGTGTGCAAGGTAACATTCATTTCCATCTTTTACAAGTTTCTCGGCCTCTTGATAAGTTATCAACAGTAAGGGTTTATTATTGTACAAAAACCAAAAGGTTTTCTGAAAAGAAACTTCTTTATCTCTATAGTCAATCTTAGCATGGTAAATAGAGAGCCAATCCATACCTAGGATAACATCAAACTCTACTAGAGATAAAACAATAAGGTTTATAAGTAGGTTCTTTCCCCGGATAAGGATAGGAAGATTCTTATAAATTCTTTTTGCCTCAACATTTCCCCCAGGTGTTTTTACCATAAGTTCAGTAGTCATTTCTTGAGATGGTATTCCCATTTTACTAGAAAAGGTTTCAGAGATGAAAGAATGTGTAGACCCCGAATCAAACAACACATTGGCATAACATGAAAAAACAAACAAAGTACGTGATACAACTTCAATTGATGGCCCGACATCTGCTGAAGTAGTTGAAAAGGATTTCACCACCCCTTTCTGCTTGTAGTCTAACTGCTTCCCATCACTCAAGCTCTTTTTCAGACACTCATTTGCATAGTGACCCATCTCATTGCACTTAAAACATTTCACTAACTGTAAATCAAATTTGGACTTACCATCACCTTGATCTTTTTCAGTGCAATCACGAGCCTTATGTCCCATCTTACCACATTGGTAGCACTTTGCAGAATTCAGAAGACATTCCCCAGCATGCATTTTACCACATTTATCACAAACTGGAAACTTAGTTTTCTTACCGTCAGACCTTTTTGAAGAATTCTTTCCTTTCTCCTGCCACCCCGGTCTCTTCTTCTACTGGTTGTTATAGAACACTTGATCATCGGAAAACTCCATTTCCACCTTCTTAGCACATCGAACAAGCTTTTCATAACTTTTGAACTCACGAGAAGCTAATTCCCTTTGATATTTTGGCTTTAATCCTGAGTAAAAACGATTGATTTTACTATCAAGGTCTCGGATAAAATTTGGAGCATACCTTGCCAATCGAGTGAACCCTTCTTCATAGGCGGCCACTGAGTCTTCCCCTTGCCTCAATTCTAGGAATTGTTTTTCCATCCTAAGTCAAAAATCCTTAGGAAAATACTTCTCAAGAAACATACCTTTGAATTCATCCCAGTCAAGAGCATCAATCTCATCAGCGTCCCTGATATTTTTAACCATCGACCACCACTGATCTGCTTCACACTCCAAATGGTAAATAGCAAGACCAACCTTTTGATTGTTTGAACACCCCATGACATCAAAAATCTTCTCCAGTGCTTTAATCCACCCTTCATCTAGCACAGTGTCAGATGATGCTCTGAATGATGGGGGATGTTGCCTCATGAAATGTTCCACCACTGACATGTTCCTCTGTGGTTGATCTGGCTGATCTCGTGCATGGATACCACTGCCATTTATCACTTGAGTCAACTACGCCATTACTGCAACAAACTATTCAGTTCCAATTCCGACCATCTCAGGATGTTGATTCAGAAGGTTATTTCCTTCTGTATGGCTTCCTAGCACTTCTTCCCTGTTTCCTCTGCCGAAAACCATTCTGAACAAACATGTCTTAGATGAAGCAACATGGTAATCTTCAAATGCAATATCACTTCAATTTGTCCATAAAAAAAATATTTTTGGATAATCATTTAATATAATTATAACTCCTAAAGTTATATAAACCGACCTCTGATACCAACTATAAGGCCCCAGCCTTAAACCTTACTTAATCTTGAGTTATTACAAGATTACACATTGAGGATCTTTTCAAGTTTAGAGTTTTAGAGAATTAGACCATAAAACATGCATTACATCCCACATTTAAACAAAGTGGTTACAATAAAATATAGTATTTATTTTTCCCATCAATGGAAACATATTGAAAATAAAACATGGATTCTTTCTTGACACTTCCTTGAAACTATCATCTTATCAAATACCTTTCCCTTGACCTGTGAAAAACATTTCAAAAACTTGGGATGAGCATAAAAAGATCAGTATGGGTTATAAAAATATGGAAAGGAAACATGAGTTCATATATACATAAGAATGAAATCATACTTTACCCATAAAACATAATCACTTTAACATACCTCATCAAATCATGAATAAATCATAGAAATCATAAGACATAAAGGTAACTTGAGGCATTCATAACATTCTTACGTAGGGAGTAACCCTCTTGGTTATATTTGGAATACCCATCACAGTATATTCCCTAAATCTATTTAGAGAAACCTTAACGTTTCACTCAATCGCGTTACCCAATGCATTGGAGAGCTATATCGGGCTCACCCGCGCTTAGTTTATCATGAAACCACCCGTCTTCGTAAACAATTCCCAAGAACCATAACATAAATTGTATCAAATAAAACATGCATAAAGGAAACATAACATTTCCACATTTCAATCACAAGATATCAATAACACATTGATATAATAAAAACATTATCAAAACCATTTTCAATACCAAAACAAAAGAAAAGTAAAACATGGTATTTATTTTTCATTTAAAAAAAGTTATGGCTTGTAGAGGAATCCAAAACTCAAATAATGGTCACGGTGGTGGAGAAGTCGTTGTATCCGCATACATATGACAAAAACATTCCCTTTTGTCATTTAGTAAAACGCTTCGTATAAAAAAGATTCCTTTTGGATAAACGTAAAAGTCAAAGGGGTTTATACACTGTATAAAATAAGGTTGTGTATAAAATAAAATATGTCTCAATGGAAGGAGATTGAGACGAAGTCCCTTACCTCGGGTCCGACTTGACTCGATCGTTCTTTAATGTCATGAATAATAAAATTGAATTAATTTATAATTTCTTAAGAACCTTTTTCAAGTTCATTATTCCTTTTATATCACTTATTACCATGTTATGAACATTATGTAGTCATTTAAGTTAATAATGGTCGTTTTGTCTTTATTTGGTACTTGAGTCAAAAGTGAACTTCTTATATTTACAAGTTGTTCACGTAGTCAAATATCCATTATATCAAGAATGATATTCATGATGTAGATACCATATATATCATATATATACAGTATATACATGCATTTATAATATTACATAATCATTTAGAGGCAGGAAATGAAATGCACCGTTCATGGAGACGGTAAGCTGTACATACGCATGAACGCTACTTTCATTTATATTTCATATTTTATGAAATGGAATCATAATGATATAAAGGTATATTATAATTAAATTATAATATCATATATAATATCATAACTCCGTCCTTTATATGTCCCATATATGTTATTAACGAATCAAATCACTTTGAGGGGGCGGTAGTCCGCACTTCCTAAAATGAAATTATCGTGTTTACCCATAATGGAAACCATAATGGTATACCACAAATGAAAAATAAAGAAGCATAAGAAAAACATAAAAATAATATATATCATATATAAATAGAGTGACATATTAATGGCCACCTTTGAAGGTGTTAGAATAATATTGAACAATCATCATTTCGCGAGGCAGAAATTCGCCAACCACGAAAACAGTATGTTCTTTAACCATTAGATGTAGGTGTGTGTAAGTGTAGCTAGAATAATTATTATAACAAAATCCTTGTATATTGAATATACTTTAGTTTTTACAAAAGAAATGAATAAAAAGAGTTTAGGGGGTCAGAGACGCAAAATAAAACAAAAGGACTCAAGTGAAGACATTACCTTAAAATCGGGTAACTCCCATTGGTTTGACCTCAAAGGATTCCTTGGGGAGACTTATTCCCAAAGTGAGGCTTCAAGGAGTAATAGATGGATGTGGAGAGACAAAATGGGCAGGGGTTGGGCGAGCCAAAGGCTTTGGAAGTGTGGGTAAAGAGGTAGAGGTGGGGGCCATTTATAAGAGGAGAGAAGGGACACTCTTGGAAAGTAAAGAAATGTTACTTTATTTGAAAATGAGTTTCGGATTTAAAAGGTCCCAAATTAATATAATTAAAGTATAATGTGATAAGGTTTCTAAAAATACTCATCCAATAGGTTTTTGACAAGTGTAGGTCTTAGATTTTACATTATCTTTTTTATTTTATTTAAATCGTTAAATAATGAGGTAATCACTACATCATCATGATGTCATAAATAATTTAATTTATTTAATGAAAAAAATACTATGATGTAGGAAATATTTTTATCTTTCCAATTAATATTTATAGTCTAAAATATCATCTATTTATATAAAATTAAAAATATTTTACTCAGGTGATACATTCTTTGTTATATTTACTTTCTTTAAAAAAAAGATAACAAGTCACTTTCCCACAAAAGTGATTCCATGGGGTCCCCAAGTTTGGCACAAGGCATCCCATGGTCGCCCATGAGACAACCAGTAGCATTAGTAAACATGTTGGTGTCATTTTTTATTATTATGATATTATTTTATTATCCTTAACTACCCGATTACTCATTAATCAAGATAATTAAAGATAATTACCGTTGTTACTATTCATAATGTCAAAAAACAAAAGAGTATTGATTACATAATTTCGACATTATGATTCCAAATATGTAATCCATTTTACCAAATTCCAAACACAGAAATTTCAATAATTAATATAAAAATAATTCCCGTTGTCAAAACAAATAGCGGGTTTTTTTTGAAACAATATCTATGAAAAGTTTGGCATTAGTTTATGCCCAATTCCAAGGTGAAATTAATCCTAATGACCCCCATTGGATTAAATGGTAAAAATATATTCAAATTAAACTTTAATACCAATTAAAAAGATAATCTAACCATATAATTAAATTATATGAAAAAGCAGTTTTGATGTAAAATGCAGTATTTTTCACTATTTATTAAAAAATGAACATTGTCAGAAAAATACCAAAAATTTACCCAAAGTAAATTTCAATGTACCAATCATAAAGAATAAGTTTATTTTGACAAATAGATCTTATAAAATAGTCAAAAGTTTCATTTAAAAATGGTTTTCCATCAAAAGGCAGTAAAACAATATTAGTGTATTCCATGCTTAAGATTGGATTTATTCTCATTTTAAGCCTCTAAAACACTATCTTATTCATAAATAGACATAGATAAGAACATCTATTATTCATTACTTACTTGGGATGTTACATATACTCAGTGTTTCATGTTACAAAAGTTAAACTCAGTAATTTATACTATGAATTGAAAAATGAATTTTACTTTTTTACAAAATTATTTAAATATTTCTAAAAATTATTTTTTAAAATAATTTCACAAAAAGGGAACAATAATGCATTTAGGAAAATATAGTTTTCAATGTAAAATTGGATTTCTTATTATCTATTATTCATAAAAAATATTAGATTAATGTAAATAAATTTGTTTACTATATAATATAAAATAATCATTAAAATAAATCCCCAAAAAGAAATATTTATTTAATACATTGTGATTTTAATCAATGTAGTTTTTTGAAGAATGATTTTTGGTCTTTTCCAATTGATTTTGATTTATATTTTAGATTAATTGGTCACCATAGAGTCAAATTTATATTCATGTTTACACAATTTATTTTCATAATTTAGATATACCTATTCATACCCTCCATTTAATTTTCTTGGGGGTAACTATCACAGAAAATAATAATATTTTAATAGTAATTCGTGTATTGTCTAAACACATCATTGCATGTAATTCTAGATAAAAATAGTTATACATGTCATTCATGGTATATTATCTTTCTCATGGAATGAAAAATATCAAAAAGATTAAATTTATTTGAAAAAGAAATATTTAAAAACATCAGGGTGATACATGACTTATTCTGACATAACACATTCATATAAAGGTAATAGGTATACACCAAAACTCAACACATCATATCTTACATGAATTGGTTTTCCATCAAATTGATATAAAATACCATGACCCACCAATCACTTGATTATGTTCAAATAATAAATTTTATTAATTATAAATCAAATTTGAGAACATTTAAAAAAATGTTTTGGATGAAAAATACTTTTTGACCTTAAATGTTGATTTTACGTAGTAATATTATTTTTAACACTTCATTAAATAAAGAGTGGAAAATGAAGGGGAAACATGTATTCTCATTAAATAACAAGAAGTGATTAAAATTCATGATTTTCTTGAGATATGGATTATAATATTACATCATCGGAAGAATATATATTCAAAATGTTAATAAATGTGGAGATTATAACATTAATACCATACAACTTTTATAACATTATATAATAATAAAAATGAAATAATAACATTAAATAAAATAAATAATATCAATAATATTAGAATATTTGTGATATATTTTCTCAAAGGGTATGTATATACACCATTAAAAAATAAAAAAGAAGTGCATATTGATTATGTCTCATAATAAGTAAAATTGATAATGAAATACCTTACCATATATCTTAAATTCATTAAGAAACATTAAAACATCCTATACTATTAATACTAGTTTATAATACAAAAAATTGATGCACCATGTGTACATATTTATACACATATATGATTTACTAATCACCTTTTATTACACATTTATTAATAATTATTTGACAAAGTCATGTTTCACCTATAACCACTTTATTTTTCATTTAGTTTATGATTTCATATTTTCAATCATTTTACAGAGATTTGGTTCCATATTCGCAAGTATAATAATCATAAAATAATTAACATGTTTAAAAAAAATACTTTTATGATCAATAATAAATATTTTTTTTAAAAGTGATGTATGTTACATTCATGGACACAATATGTTATAGGAACTCATGTGTAATGTTTCAATTTTTCAAAGGTAATTATGGAAATGAGATAATTTATATTTTTTTTCTTTAAATAATTATCATTATATAATATAATTTCATTAAATATAATTATAAAAATTATAAATGTGTTTTATTGATTAAAATATAATGTCACATTGCCTCTTGATGGTGGTAGTCCATATAATACATTAATGATGTTTTCATCCTTTAGTGAGTGAAAGTTCAAGAAATAATATTATATATATATTCTTATTATAATGAATAACATTTCATGAGTATAATAATTATTTCATTTATATCATATATATTTATCCTTATTATCTTCCATGTAAATATTTTTTAAAATATGAATCATATCACTTTAAGAGGCGGTATTATGTCGTACACACGAGCAAATTTTTGTATCCCCTATTGAATAGAAGGTAAAAAGGTATATATCTGATATAATTACTCAATATGTATAATTATATTATAAAAATAACATATATAAGTTATATATATCATCTTACCCAACCATTAGAGGTGGTAATCTATAAAATGAATGATATTGGTTCATGTTCCAGTAGTCCCCTGTGCACAAGAACCATGATTTTGTAACCCATTTGAGGGATTTATAAATTGATTTATGTCATTAAATTAACATAAAAAACGAAATATATATGTTATAAAATTTTTTATTATATAATAAATAACTAATAATAAATTAATGCGGTTGATGAAAAAATCAAAAAGAAACCCTATTTGAAAACTCATACCTCTTCTGGAGGTAACCACCTTATGATTGCACCAAAAATCATCCTAGGTTGGGATTGTTACCAAAATAAGGGTTACAAAATTATATTTGGGAAATTATTTTTTATTTTATAATTATATGTCTGAACCAAATGTATTTGATGTTATTAATATGAGAGGAGAGTGGGTATCCTTTCATAACTGAGGTGACTGGTACATTGGTAATTTTTGATAAGAATATAGTGTACCACCATGTTTCTCTAAAAATAGTCTTGAAAATGGAGTTTTATATAGCCTTAAATACTATATTGTATAAATATTGAAGTAAAAATATATTTTAGATTGTTTTCCATTCCATTTAAAGACTTATCCTTTTAATTTAACCCTAGATAAACATATTTTTACCTTAACTATGGTAAATAATTTGTATTGTTTTCACTATTAATTTTGGTAAAAAAAATTAAGTAAGAATTTTGATATAGTATAAATAATTACTATTAAAAATATCTAATCAACTTTTCAAAATTTATTTTAGGCATGAGAAAATTTTTATATAAAATTCATCCAAAAAACATGAAGAGAAAGCTGGTTTTCAAAAAGAAAAAGTTCAAAAGGCTAAAATGATTGTGTATTGAATTTAAATATGACATTTATTCCAATAAAAACTTTCAATTAATAGATATATATATATTTAATAATTTAACATTAAAAAAATTAATAAAATAATTTAACTTCATAAATATTTTAAAAGAAAATAAATGTATAGTTAAAATTCTTTATATTCCAATATTCATTAAAAATTTAATCATTTTGAAAAATTATCAAAAATTTACCCCATGATAATTTTGATATTAAAATATTCAAAATGAATATTATTTATTCAAATAAATTTTCTAATATGTCCAAAATTTACTTATAAAATAAGTGCCCAAATTATTCGACAACAATACTATTTAGAAAAATATAGTTTTAAAGCATAAAATTTGAGATATTCTCATATATTATATAGAAATCACATAATATGAATAAAAATAAATTTATAGAATATAAAATATATAAATTTAATTGAAATTATACACCAATTGTAGTTTTTTTAATTTACCGAGGAAAAATTCTTTTTTGAATAAATATAGTTTTCTAATATTTATTTCCTTTATTGTACAATTTTTTTATTTTTATAAACCACATATTTTCATAATTTTTACAATAATATTAATTTTTTCCATTATAATGGATATGAGATAACTATCATAATAAATTATATTTATTTAATTAGAATCCATGTTTCATTTTAATTCAGTGTTGCATGTAACAAAAGTTAAACTCAGTTTTTTATATTTTGAATTAAAAAATGAATATTACTCTTTAACTAATTTATTTAACAATTAACAAAATTATTTTTAATGCAATTTCACAAAAAATGTGACAATTATGCATTTAGAAACATATAGTTTTCAATGTAAAATTGGATTTATTATTATCTATTGTTTATAAAATAGATTTGATTAATGTAAATAAATTTATTGACTATATATTTTAAAAATATCATTAAAAAAATCAACAAAAGAAAATATTTTTTAATACATAATTATTTTCATCAATGTAGATTTTTGAAGAATTATTTTCGATATTTTCTAATTTCATTTGATTTACTTTTTAGATTAATTGGTCACCATCGAGTTAAATTTATATTCATGTTTAAACAATTTGTTTTCATAATTTATATATATTTATTCATACCCTCGATTCAAATGGCTAGGTGGTAACTATCATATTAAATAATAATATTTTAATAATAAGTCATATTTTGTATAAACTCATCATTGCGTGTAATTGTAGATAAACATAGTTATTTGTGTCATTAATGGTATATTATGTGTCTCATGGAATGAAAAATATCGAAAAGAATAAATTTATTTCAAAAAGAAATTTTAAAAAACATCAGGGTCTTACATGAATCGTTGTGACATAACACATTCATATAAAGGTAATAGGTATACACCAAAAATAAAAACATCGTATCATACACAAATTTATGTTCCATAAAATTGATATACAACACCATGACCCACCAATCACCTAATTATGTTCAAATAATTCATTATAAGGGTCATTAAGACTTATAATACAATTACTTTGGGAACGTATTCTTAAATAAAATGTGGCTATATATATAATTAGAAATAAATCAATCAATGAATTTCCCATTTAGTATAATAATTTTGATGTCCAGTAGATCATCCCTTCATCAACATGGAATAAATGGGGTATCATCATGTAACATGGATAACCCTTATCAATGAAATATTGTTTTGAGATTACATTCAATATGCTCATTTATCAATGGAATATATTAATTTAAATAAAAAATTTTCAACTATAGAAGACCAAGAAAATAGTAGGAAGAGTATCCCACCAATATAAAAATAGTGTATACCAATTTTCCAATGAATATCCCTCAATATTTTCTTTCTAGGTGTCCAGTTATAGGTTCATATTTTATGGATCAAAGTGATAATTCAGTCATTTATCAACAAAACCTTTTCTACATGAGTATAACTATTTGAACCTATTATATAGTAATATTTATTTTTTAGTATCTAGTAAGGGATTCAATTTTATAAAAAACTAAACCTATATTTACATTACCAAAATATATGTTTATTTTTTACCGTTAAAACTATATAGTATTAAAATGGTTTTGGAAACTCATTTGTGAAAATAATACACTAAAGGAATAAAAATATAAAAAGCAGAACACATTAAATTTCTTTAAAAATATGGTAAATGTATAAAATAATACTATATACACCAAAAATAGGGAAATTGGTGGTGAATATAACATGAGCCCCAAGGAATGAAAAATGTGTTGAAATCACCTAACATTTGTAGTAATTCAGACATATGACCTTGAATGAGAGGTAATAAACATGATACTAATATTTAATTAATAAGTTAATTTCTTGTTGAAAATATAAATTCGTTAATTTATATTCAGCATAAATGAATTTATGACCATAATACAAATCATGTATTAAAAAAAGTAAAATGATATAGAAAACTGTGACACATTTTATCTACTTGACCAAAAAAATTTTCACCTCCAATATCAAAAAAATATTGGTCTTTATAATATTTTATATTATTTTAATTTCCATTTTCATTCATACTTTTCATTAATAGTTATTCTCCAAATTAATTCATCTGTATTTTTACATGAGGTGTTTAATTTTGATAATTTGTACCAATTTCATATTAACAATGTATGTTTTCATTATATTTTTGAAGATAATAATTAATAGGTCATTAACATTACATTTTTAAATAATATATAAAAATATATGATGTTTTAAATTCAATCCATGGCTATCTTAATCATTATTAATAATGGATAAATCTGAAATAACCATTTTTTTATAATCATAACGATTGAAGTGGATTCTCTTAACAGAAAATCAGAACTTAATATAAAACTAATAAAAAATGTTTTTATTTAATTTTTTTATAATATTATAATAGTATGTCTGTTTCCATATGAATTCATGATATAAATTCATAGTATTGTTCACTCATGTGATTAAACCAACCCAAACATTAATATAACCAACTTTAATGAATGATTGTGAGGTTTTACTCTTATAATATCAATATAGAAAAATAAAAATGATAATAATTATTTTTTTATATAGTGATATATTATAATTATGAGGAATTATAAAAATAAATAATATTTATAAATAACATTACATAATTTGGATAAAATTTTATACACTTAGTATGCTTGGTTTTTTTGATAAATATAATATTGATTGTTTCAAAATCATATAATTAATTGGTTAAAAAAATTCATACCATATCCAAAATTCTATCATAAAAATCATTTTTAACCTTTAAAATCATCCTCAAATCAACCCTTTTAAGTATATTATGGAATACATCACATGTTTCATTATGGGGGTCATGGTGTGCACAACAAATGAATGACATTTTCAATTTTTTCATGGGAAAGTGGAAAGGTGGTTAGTGTTTGATTCTAGAATATAACAATAATGAATAATCAATAAATATATAAATGATAATTTAATATTTGGATAAATAAATTAAAATATAATAACAAATGTAAAAGGAATTAATGAATTTATTGCACATGGATCCATAATATTGCATATCAATATGAGGATTCCATGGAAAGTAAAGGCTTAGGATAACCATTTGTGACTAGAAAATGATGAAATTGTATAGGAATGCTTGTAGAATAAAAATGGGTAAGGGACCAGGAGGAAACATAATTTAATAGTGTAATTGAATGTGGTGGTGAGATACACCTTTATAATTTAAAAATAAGAGATTGTTTTTAAAAACTAAAGTAATATACGTTGGGGAAATTAAATGAAACAGGTGTTAATTGAGTATGGAAAATTGGTTTCGAAAAAGGTTGGTGAAACAATTGGGTATCAAATTCAAAACATAAATTTATTTTAAGAATTTGTGTACAGACATTTAGTTGTAAAAAATTATAGATACCTCATTTAGACCTTTTTCACTTATTAATCTTGATTAAAATGTAACAATGGTAATTATATTACTAATAAAATCTAATATTTACCTTCATAGAAATTTTAAACATTTTAAATAATAATTTGGGATCTATTTAACATACTTTTATTTCTATAGAAGATAAAAATATATATTAAAATAAATAATAAGATACATATAATGATTATTTAACACAAAATTTTCATTTTATATATTGAGTGTTTTATAAATATTTACTATTAATTATCAATTGAATGAGAATCTAAATATTATATAATGTGTTCATAAATCATATTATAGACATATTTAAATGTTTTTAAGCTAATTTATTTAGATATAGATTATAAATATAATAAAAATATATTTTAGGAAAACAAATATTTCACTTTTACTATGGTAATTAATATTTATCCAAATTACATTATAATTAATACCTATAAATAATGTTATAATGATTAAAAAATTAAGCTAACTAATTTTAATATGAATTAAATATTATTTAATGACAGTTATATATGCATGGAAAATTAATTTTAACATTTTAATGCATAAAAACCTTTTTATAGGAAAATCTCCAAAAATTATTCTAAAATTAATATATATCTTATGAAGTAAAATCACTGTTTATTTTTTATAAATAACATTATTACATTTATAAATTAATATTTTAAATATAACTATGATTATTTGATATTTATACTTTCCATCTAGTGATATTTTTGGATATAGTATTTATCTTGTATTATCAGGTGACAAGAATAAATATAGGTGAGATTACAGTACCAAAACAGAGTCATGTTGGTTAATACATCAAGAAGAGAACTATATGACTTGATGATGGAGGAAGAAAATCATTATCTAATTTGGGGAATGTTTTTTATATGCATATATAATTTTATCTCACCGTTATTATATGAAATGTTGTGTCACACTCTTTCATTATATTAGGGAATATCATGGTGATGAAATTGATTTTATGGTCTGGTGTAATAAGTTATTCTAAATAAATTGATCTAATGGACTTCTTAAAGGTGCAGATCACATCCAACACTTAGTCTTGTTTATAGTGGGTTTTAATTTTTGTATATACGTAAAGAATAGTTGGATATCCTATGTGGGAAATAAGAGATTATAACATTACCCTCAATGAGGTTTTTCTTATAAATATTTATGGAAATAACCATTTAATAGAAAATCACTCTCAATCATGCAGGGTGAGATATTCATTGAAGGTTTCAGATTTTGGCATCTTTTTTATGTGTTATATTGTGGTATAGACCTTTATAATAGTTTAATCTAAATTATCGAGACTATCTACCTTAGATTATTGTGGATTAAGACACCCAATATGAAGTGGTTTTATGTGAAGTGCTTGGGTGTGGGTGGTGTGGTTCTTATGGTTTCTATAAGTATCTCTCAAAATAGAGAGATAATAAATCAACTAGTATATATTATCCATTTATTATGAAACCTTATAAAGATGAAGATGTGAAAAAATAAATAATTTTTATTTTTATTCTATGAAGGAAATAATTTTTCACCTTGGATCCAAGAGTTAGAATCATTGGTTTCTCTTATTTTTGGGAAGGACATATCAGAGAAGCTTAGATATGTTCGGTGGTTTTTGACTTGTAGAAACACTCTTCATGCCATTTTAATATCAATATTAAGAACATATTCATGTATTAGGAAATTTCATATGGTTCTCATATGAAGACCATAAACAATATTCTAAAAAGTATTGGAGTGAGGTACTCTTACCAGGGATAAACCTATGGAAGGACCCTATTAGAGATGCATATTGATGGATTGTTGTATTGTTTCATTAAATGTTAAAGGATACCCATTAAATTAATTTGTTTTAGATTAGTGATTTTAATGTATCAAATATAGAGTATGTGTGATTCCACTATGTTATTAATGTAATATTAATGGATATGATATCTTAACTAATGGAATAGGGTGTTCTATTTATATGAAAATTTGTTCTAAATTTATTTATAGCCTGAACCATTTAAGGGGACTTTTGTTTTCGTGTTGGAGGTTCATTTTCCATATGAGGATGTCTTATTATCATTCTTTTTTTCCATCTCCAATTGTTTCTATTTCATGGGTGGAATTGAATTATCGTAGGGAAGACATGACAGACCAAGATATTCCTAATCAAGAATTTGGAAAAAAATATAGAGTTCACAAGAATTTTCAATATTTAAAATTCATAATTTAACCTCATCGAATATTTTTGAATTTTTTTATTGGTTATGTCAATTATGGGGCATGACATTTTCAATTGGGTTGATCAAGTGTTGAACTATAATTTTATTATGGCCCTGAAAATAAAATTTGTATTAAAAATGTATTATTATTATCTCACACAAGATCATTCATGATAAAAAATATATAGAATGGTTAGTGTGTAATGATAGAAAACTAATAATGTGGTTGAGTTAAAAATGATGTTTTTTACCTTGGAATGTTGTATACTCTATTCGCATCAGGTCCTGTGATAGTTCACTTTAGTTGGTAGTGTTATGTGAATAAATTATATAAATAATTTAATTTATTAATTTAGTCTATGACCCAATAAATATTATATTTATATTAATATATCAAATTCAAAGAATTATCCATATATTTTTAGAATTTTATAGGTTCCTTGATGGGAGAGAACTCAACTAAAGATCACATATACTTCTGAACATAGATGATTGATCCAACAAAGATCATCTGAATCGTCACTGTAAGCATTTTCTTCACTAATGGTAAGACATATAATACAGTAAAGATTTATTATTTCTGAAGTTTTATAATCTTTTTACTTCTTTTTAAATTTTTTATTGTAATACCCTTCATTTATTATTTTATTGAGATATATTAATCTGTTGAATTTTTTTCATGATTCTCATTGGTGATAAAGAAATTTTCTTTTCTTAAATCACATTCATGTATGGAGAAGTCATAGCATTGTAATTATTCAACCCTAATGTTCATCTAAGTTATTGTACAAGTTTTTAATTCAATAGATAGGAATCAAAGTCTCCTATTATTATTATACCACTTCAATCATCATACCACTTTACCCTCTTACTTATGGGTAAGAAAGGCTGACTCATCTTTTCCATGGATAACAACTATGTCAAGGGCAATAGGTCTAAGATGAGTAGACGAAGACCCGTGTGAGAACATAACTAAAGTTGGAAGAGGAGGCTTCAGTGTATGTGATGTCTATTTGTTTTTGGTATAACTGCATTTGGGACAAGTGAGAGGTTATCCTCATGGTGTAGGTTAGTGATAGTGGAAACAACTACCCTTGGTTGTTTATGATTCATATCACCATCGAGTAGTATCCTTAAAAAATAGGGGGTCATTAGATTGGAAAGGGTTTATACAATCATAATTTCATGCATATTTTTGGTATGTTTTTTATAAATTTTATTGTAATTTAATCAATATTCCCATATAATTCATTGTTTTTAAAAATTGTGGTAAATTAAAAATTTCCAATTAAAATTATTATATATGACTAAATTTTCATTGAAATATATGTTTGGTATTTAATTTAATATTATTATGAAATTCACTTACTTATTTTAAAAAAATCAAGTAAAAATTTATACCACCGACTATTCCTGAGGAATTGGCAAATAAATACACATGTCCCACCCACAAGGTATAGGGAAACCCATCAAGTCTAAGGGGAGATCCTCTGAGATATAGGGTTTGGAGCAAGCCCACAAGGAAAATACCATATGTATATGGTGGGATAAGCCCATACAATGAAAATAATTGTGGAGAAACCTAGTTATGTTTATGTTGTTAAACCCGGAACCCACCCATAGTATGATTTTTGGCCACTAAATCTTTCATATTACATATTGTGCAGTTCTCTCCCAGAAAACCCTTTTATGTGGAACATGTTTGAAGAAGGAGTTGTACAATATAGAATTTTTTTTTCTGGGAACCACTATGGAACACATACTGTTTCTAGTCTCCCAAACCTAGTATTGATCAACCTCATGAACCACCATTTCGCATCACTAGAAATTCCATGGCTGATGATGGTAATCTTGGTATCTTGAAATAATTACACTACCGAAACATAGGGATGAGGTAGATAATCTTCTCCACCTAAGACATGCGCCCTAAATACCTCTTTGAAGTATATTGAAGCATCACTCCTAGAGTAGTTGTACTCATCCAACCACTTTGAGGGCTATTTGAGATGATATGTTTCACTACATAATATTTTATACACACTGCAACACAACAACATTCCATGGATAACCCCCAAAAATTCATGCATTTCAAATGTGTGATTCCCCGATAATTTTTTCATGATGTAATGAAGAAAAAAAATATTTGATTATTTTCAATATTTACGCCACACATTCTAAAAAAATATTTATTCAAACATTGACATAATGATTTATTATTATTCAAAATATTTAAATGTCATGGCTCTTCTTTTTTCACATAAAAAGATGAGGGATCGACTGAATAAACAGAGTTAAAGCACCAAGGAGTGGAGGCTAGATGCTGCATGTCTTTGTTCTTATTTTTTTTCATTTTATTATTTATTATGTAATTTTTATTTCATATACATATATATATATAAATAATTCATGAAATATTTTTTAATTTTAAGGTGACTTGTTAGAAATGAAAATTTTCTTCTTATTTCATTAATTTTAATTTATTCATCCCTATCTTGTACTTTTATTTTATTTATGTATCATGGGTTATATTATTTATCTTTCTCTCACACACAAATTATTATCATAATTTAATTTTAATTATATCATTCTCATTCTCACACACTATGACATATTACTCTCGACAATGAGTGGCTGACCTGAGGCTTGTTCTCGGGTTTGGTAAAGTGTTCTTGAATTATATGCCTAAACTATATATGATATATTTGTGTTTTATGGAATTTTATTTCATGTATTTTACATAATTAGACCAATAAAATATTTTTTAAACTATGCATTTTACTTTTTTAATTAATTATTTTCTGAAGTCATTATAAAATCGAGTTGGGGAGCCGATAGAAGGAAATGATATACCATGGAGGTAGGTATATTTGGAATTTCAATCTGATTCATGGTTTTTTATTATTTTCATATTAGTGGAGGTGGTATTTAGTGTTCCAAAGAGGATTCATATTCATGATAAAATTCCAGACTCAATAAATCAATGGGAAGTAATTAATTTATGATGTATCATAAATTCATTTATCAAATTACATTTAAACAATCAAGATGAATAATGATGGAACCCATTAACTAAAATCTTAATGAGATGCTATTTCTATATAACCCACATATCATCTTGCATTTCATGATGGTATATTTTTAGTTTATCACTTCATTCATTTCCAAAAACAAAAACACGAATTCATTATTTTCATTAAATAAAAAGAATATTTTTTTAAAATAAAAAATTGTGAGTAGAAAATTCTAAACTCATTTTGTGAGATGACCCTGGTATACTACTATATCACATTAAAAGAATTATATCTTTTTTATTTTCCACTCATATTAAATGGAGTTAAATAAAACTTGAACTATTTCATGTTTTTAATTAGTATGATTCATAAAAATTATTTTCACATTATAAAAAGTTGTTTTTTTCAAATAAAAAATATAAATAAACACTTTTCCCTGATCTGTTGAGCTCTCATGGCGAGACCTATAATGGACAATAAGAATCCGAATGTGTGTGAATAAAATCGCTACTCTAGAGACCATCCCTTCATCATGGCATGTGTGAGCTTAAAAAATCATATCACCAATTACAGACACTTAAATTATCCCTGATTTTATCTACATACACCTTAGCCAGAATGTTTATTCTCTTCACCTAGGGGCCCCAATGATTCCCTTATCCATACATGAATTCTTTAAGGCATCATACACCCCCAGCCTCTCCCTATTGACTCATTTTGGATAAAGGAAGCCTTTATTGGAATACAATGACAAATTTTTCATTGGATCTTTTTATATTAAGGATAAAGTCACTTTCAGTTTATAAGATCCCCATCACATTGTTCTTCGATTACCAAATAAGGATAATATCATCTTTACTTGGTACATGGGACACTGAACAGGAAAATAATCTGAATAACATATATTTATATGTGGATATGATTTATAGTGGAATGTTGATTAAATATTCCTAGTGTTCTGGGAATGTTTCTAAAGCTTACCCCTTCCATTTAAAAATTGATCATTCTGCTAGTTTTCTTTTTAAAACTGGATGAATTATTTTGGGTATTTTATTATTTCTCATGATCCTTGTTTCACCCCATTTCATCTCACAATTTTTTGGATTTTTATATATCTAATACTTTTTTAAATATATGTATATTGAGGTGGTAAATAAATATGATATCAGTAGTCCTTTTTGTTCGACATTCATTTTTATTTTATCTCATCATGATATTTCTTGGGCAACATGTATCATGGGTGTTGTATTTGTTAAAGGAAAGATGTGTCTTACACTTTTTATATTGAAATTATTAGTAAGATAAATTATATAGTTCTCTATAATTCATCTCCCATTATTAATGAATGTTCTAGGGATCCTAGGTTGAGTTCTTATAATGTGGTCAATTTATATTCAAAAATAGTTTCTTCATCCCCCATTTCATATGGGAATGGTAGAAAAGGGATGGAATAGATTTCCCTTAGTTCTAGGGGAGGGGTGTGGTTCAATATACGACACCCACCAAGGAAGTAGTTATGGTGAAAAAATCTGTTGTAGAATTCCATCGTGAGGCCCCAACATGAGATGCTACTTTAATATGATCATTGAACCCCTTTGTTGGTGGTAGGGAGAATGGATTCTCTAGAGTTCCACATCCGATCAATTCTTCTAGTTCTAGGAAGGGAGATTCTATGAACATTGATAATGATGTTTCAGTGGAATTCCTGATACATGAAGGATTAAAACAGGTCATCTCAACTTAATGTGATGGAGGGATGAATTTGAAAAATTGGATGATTACTTGAATTGAACATTTTGTATATAAATCCATGAAATACGTTTAGAGGTTTTGATGCTACATGTTCAATCCTAGAAAAATATAATGAAGGGTATAATCCTGAAGGTGGTAGTATTTTGTTTGAAATAATAAGTGGAAGAAGGTTGGGTGTATGTCCTAGGGGGATCTTCAATAGAGTGAAAAATAACCAGCATCTCGATATATAGTGGCGTGTGAGCAAGATCATCATACCATAATGTTTTTTCAGTGCATCCAAATGAATTGGAAGTAAGGAAACATTATTTCTATATTTTTTATTCTCAATTAAAAGAAAAAAACTATGAAACACAATGTCAAAATGACCATTCAGATGCCCATAGCCACTAGATTATCTAGAAAACTAATGAAAACTGTAGAAGAGGCAAGGTAAGATCCTGAAGTGGTTCTTGATTTTAGAATTAAATTGGTTCTTGCAATACATTATATTGATGATGTTGAGGTATCTAGTAATAATTAATAAGAGACTGATGCAATAAGGTTATAATATCCAAATCTTCTATTAGAATCAGAGGAATATGATGTTTTCTAGATGGTGTAATGGAAGGAGGATGTGTCCTTGATGCTTCTCTGACATTCTATGGAATAGATGTTGGAGAAAGACATTGATAGTAATATTTAAATTTTATATGTTGATAGAATTAGAGTTGATCATAAGGATAATAAACATTATTGCATCCATGAAAATGACCATATATTGGCTCATTAAATCAATTAATATAAATTAATTCTAGAGTAATATATTCAGATCTGGGATAGGTCAGCATACGACATTAAGGATCTCATCAATGACGATCCTGACATGAAGGTAACCTATATCACTTAGAGATTATGTAGAGTGATTAATTTATATATTTTAAGATTTTTTCAAGAATTGATTTGTTATTTATCATGTGGATTGAAATTTTTTGCGGCGTGAAATCTTTTGGGGCTCTAAATTTCCCTAAATAATGTTTTTAGAAATAAATTTTTTAATTTTCTGGTCGAGATTTATCTAAAATACTTTTATTATAAATAAATATTCTACTAATATGTTCTATATGAAGAATTTTTTCTGTATAAGGTATCTAATTGATCAGGTCTAAAGGTTGTGAAAATGAATAGACGATTTGGTGAGAAAAATGGATGGGATGCCCACATCATCCAATGTTCCCCATGAGAAACTAGAACCTAAACTAGTGAAAGAACATTATCCAGTCGTGAGTGAGATTTCCATACTAATATTTTAAGATGAAGAACTTAAGGAGGTATTGGAGGATTTAACTAAAGATTCAGTCCACCTCACTCGACCACTACTGGTGGACATAGATAAAAGAGATATGCCTACTAATTTATAAAAGTGATCATGTTAATTTTGAAAATGTTTTTATAAATTTGGTTGAAATTAATATGAAACATGATATCCCAATTAATAATATATAATAATAAGAACAAAAAAACATTGTTCTAGATATAGAAGATGAAGAAACTACCAACGAGGTGTAATTATAAGAAATAATGGAGTAGCATGGCTACTTATCACAATCAACTACTACTCAACTCCAAAAATCACTTTAATCTAAAGAACCAATTAATGATAAACCAACTCATATAGATGATCCATTCCGAAACTCTACCTAGTCTAATATTAATGAAATTTAATTTTGGATCACTCTATACAATTTTTATTATGAATATTCATTTCATAGTTATATTTCCATTGAGGAAGATGATGAAAAATAAGATGAACATATTGAGGAATATATAGATCAACCTGATGAAATTAAAAAATTATTGGAGAAAATCCAATAAGAGACCCATGTAGCTCTTCTCAATGTAAAAAAGTCACTTTTTCTAAAATTGAAAGATAATATCTAAATAATATATATTTAAATTGAATCTTTTTTTTAAAAAAGCACTCTAAGTTCCCTCATGAATTTTATTTATAATAAAGTGTATATTATCTTAACACTATATAGTGAGGAAGTTTTTTCACAAGTAGAATATAAAGAAGAGGAGGATCAATACATCATCATACCCCATCCATGAATGATTCACCTTATTGTGATGTGGGGTGGGGTGACCTAATATTCTCTATACATCGAGTCCTCATCTATAAAAAATAATTCAAGGTTGTAAATAACAACAATTGGTTATTAATGTCCATGAAATTACACGCACCGACTAACTATGAAAAATAACTTATACTACCCATCAATAGGGAGTCAAAATCTAGGGCCCACAGATAGGATAAAACAATGCCTTACCTTTCAATTTTATTTTTATGTATTCATAATTAAATTTCATTATTAACAATTACATGGATATCATTCCCTCTATCAATTTGATATTATTCGAGAAGGCCTATTATTTTTATTGACTTATTATCTTTTGTTGGGCCATGACGGCATAATGAATCCCCAAATAGTCTAAGATGATTTCTAAATCAACATGAGAAAAGGAACTTAACTTTTAATTTTTATCTTTTAAGATCATAATCTCATTTACTAAATATGTATTATTAACTATAATATTTAATTTTTACTCCCATGATATTAATTTATTGTTTACATGATTTATCCAGGATACATGAGTTTTTTTAAGAAATATATGGTTACATATCATTGATTTCAATGTTAATGGGATTTAATGTGTAAGTAAATTATTATATTCAGTTGTGGATATGGAAATTATTACTCATGATATAGGGGGATTAGTTGATTCATGTCATTAATGTTTCCCAAAAAAAATCAAATATTGAGTTTTAGAAATTTATGTAGATTTATTTTTTATTAAGTGTTCTTTAGTGATTTTCCCAAATCATATGGTCCATTACTGAGAGGATTTATATACAAAGTATTTCATATTTTATCTTTACTATATTTCTGAGGTTATATTGATAAATTCCACATACCAGAACATGCATTGAAACTTTTCCATGCTATGGACTATGGAAAAACTAAATTTATTGAGGAATTTTTATTCATAACCCCTAATCCATGAGACCACTATATATATTAATCTTTTTTGTCCCATTAAGAGTATGAATGACCTTTTTAAAAATGATCCATGTTTTAATATATTTTTATCTATTTATGAACTCCTCTATTTACTTGCATGATATTTTAAAATTGATGTGTGGGGGGAGGTAATTAATTGTAGAAATTATTAAATACATTGTATGGAAAATTTGTGGGGGGTGATAATATTTGTATATATAATCATTCTCATGTAAATAATTATACTTAATTTTCCCCTCTAGAATAATATATATATATATATATATGGTTTTGAACTTGGTGAATCCAAAAAACACAATTAATATTCCAATTAGTTTCCTTATAATTTGTTAGGTGGTGAATATGAGGTTTATGACATGAATGAAATTCAAAAATGAAAAAAATATTTTAAAATTAGTTTTAATGAGAAAAAATGATATGTAAACAAATTCTAGTTAGATCAATTAATTCATTATGATATTATTGATTACAAACCATAAATATAGTTTGTTTTAAGGGAAAATACAATATTAAGGTGAAAAATATCATTATAATCTTACATTTCATGTCATGAATTACACATTAGAGATAATACTCTTCCTTTGAGCATTAATTTTTTAAAAATACCTATAATCCTTAATAATTCAAGAAATTTAAACCTTGATTACAAAGGTATCATGATTTTATGTTATTTTTGAATTTGAAAAGAGAATAAATTAGTTATTCTCGAATGATATGGATAATGAGAATGTTTTAATAATAAGATCATAAATATACGAGATTTTTAATCATTAATTATGAGTGAAATGATTCAAGAGTGAGGTAAATCATGATTAAAAATGTTTAATAATAATAAATTCATAATATTGAATTTATTAAATGATATGACACACTATACTGAAAATTTAGAAAGTAAAAAATATGTTTTTTTTCTTTTAAAATAATGAAATTGAATTTATATTCTATGTAGAACATAATGTTTTTATTTGTAATTGATAAAATTTATCTCTAATTTATTTGAAATTAAAATATTTTTGGAAATAATGACCTCTTCAACACAATTATTAAATTTTATGTGTTAGAAAAAACATATTTTAAGTGTGGGGGTATTAGAAAACTCATATATTCATGATGATTTTTGAAATTTTATAAATAAATTTTAATAGAACTTAATAAATATAACCATATAAATCACGTTTTACTAAAATGTTGGAAATTTTAAATATGAAGTTAAAATTATATAAAATGGGTAAAATTATCATCAATTTGATGTTTGGAATTTATTTTATTATTTTATTAAAATTAAAATTGTTGTGTTCAAATATTTTTCAGGTAAAAATTTTGCAGACTAGAAATCCGCAAACCATTGGTCCAACAAGACCCATTGCCAACCCACTAGGGGAAATTTTTTTATAAATAAAAAGTGGGAGAGCCTTCTAACATGGTGGTGGATAGTGATCCAATATAGAGAATACAGTTTGTATATGGTGGGAATATTCTCACACATGCCACACATGTGTGGCACAACCCATCTCAGTTTGGGCTGGGTAACTAGAATCTCACAGTAGAGTAGGATTTATTGTCATTGAATCAACCAATTATTATTTTAAGGAGTTATATTACATAATACTCATATATATGGGACATGTTATATGTGTGTATTGATCCCACATACAAAAAAGTGTTCTTTTTATTCATCTTCATGTTCCTTTCCCCAGGATAAATGTTTTTTCTACTATCCAACACCTTTGACTACATGAAATTACATTCCACACAAATAAAATAATAGAAGAATCCATGTTTAATAGTGGGAATCTTGGAGTAAAGATACAATTCCCCAAAAAAATAACAGAACTATTGGGGATCATCTTATCCAATATGGGAAACCTCCGTAAATCCCACTTAGAAGAAGAATCAATCCTTTTTTAGTAGTTGAGCTTGACTACATCGACCACTATGAAGGCTTCTTGAGCTATTACATTGAACACTTATAGACCACTTATACACTTCAATGTCATCAAATTCTTTGCATGACCCCATGAAAGCAATCCACATGATAATTTTTATTCCTATGTGTTTTTTCACTCACTACAGAGAATGAAAGACTAATATCTTCTACTGTTTAAAAATTTTACTCCACTATGACTCACAATAGATTTAAAATTTAAATTTATTCACTAAAACAATAATTTTGGGATATTTTATTGCTTAGAAGTATAAGGTTAGTCTTATACCCAATAAAGAGAGAATTTATCAACTGAAGAAAGGGATTTTGACCACTGATGAGGATTAGTCGAATGTTGTTGGCCGTAGTTATTCAATTTTTTATTTCCTTATTTCATATATAACTCTAATTTAATTTATTTATAATTAATGAATTTTTATAAATATTATAGAGACTTATTACACCAAAAAATATTATCCATCTTCTTCCTTTTATTTTAATTTCTTTATCATTTAATCTTATATTTTTTTCATGTGTTTTATTCCTTTTCACTCGCACTCTCATTATTATTTTTAATTTTTTTTTGTTATATTCATTCAATTTTCACCATTTTTATATTTCCCTCCTGATAATTGGATAGTTATTCAGGGATTTGACTCACCTGTGGTTAGGTTTTCTTGAATTTTGTGCTTAAATTTCATATATTATATTTGTGTTAAATGTGATAGTATTGCACTAGTGCAACAATCATACAAAATGACATTATTTTAAAATCCATTCATTATAATTGTCTCATTCAGTTTCCCTTCTTAATCTCAGGTAATATCTTCATATAGTGGAGTTGAGGATACTTGAGGGGATGAGAAAACATAATGTATAACCAATTATTTTAGTAATTTCACTCTTCATCGAGGTGTAATCCTATTGTTCGTTGGGAGGATGTTTATTTTGATGATCCAAATAAATTTATTAAGAATAAAAAAAATCCACACTCAATTAATCAATAGATTGGGTGAATTTGAAAATAATTAGTAGACAAATATGAAGATCCCTTTGTGATAGAATTGTGGGAACCATATATACTGCAGTGGAAAAAATATATAATATTCATTTTACAAAATATACGATACGAGTGCATCCGATATGGATATAGAGTATGAATGGGTTGTTAAAATTTGAGAATAGTTCTTCTTCAAATACCACTAAGGTGAAAAAATTAAAAAATTAATATATATAAAGACAATGAAAATTCTATTGTTATGGGTTGGTGTGTGTGAGGAACCATATGTGAGATAGGTTCAACAAACCCATTGTGTGGATGAGTTGGGGAGGGTCTAGTGGGGGTATCTTAATTTTTTATGTATACTAATGTTATTATAATTATAGGAGATAGGGTGGGTGTTGTGAAAATGGTTCACTGTTTCCAGTTAGTCAAGTATCCACCCTTTATTTATAATTATTTACTACTATATTATTTTTAATAAATAATTATTTAATTATTAGTATTGTTTTTTTGTTGATGTTACAGAATATTTCTATAAATTTTATCTCACAACAAGAAGTAACATTAATGAACCAAATGTGTCATTGAAATTTATTCTATAAGAATGAAAATTCATGAAATATATATGATATATAATTTAAGAATATGGTTTAATCCAAAATTACTATCAAGAAAAATATCACATGTTCAATATGAAAACATTCATGTTATTCAATAAATATCATTTTTTTCATAAAAGTAAAAAATCCAAATTATTTTTCAATATAGATCAAACTGGGTTTTTCTATTTTCTTAACTAAGTATTTATTGCATTTTCGGACTGTAAGATTTAATATTTATATCTATACGGTAGATAATGAGGTCCATACATGAATATCTATGTGATATTGGGTATTTTAATCTATGAAAAGATTCATTTAAGTCAGTTAATAGGTCCATATTTTTAATTTTTGTATAGGGATGGTACTCCCCCACACATAGGTGTTCTGTGAATCCTATATCTTTGAAGTTAGAACTTCCTCATCTTTGATATGAATCAATAATATAGTCCTCTACAATAGGAACATGGTCCCTTGACTTATTTTTATCTCATTTGTGAGGCACATTTCCCCCAATAATTTGTGAGTATGTGATGGGATTCCAAATATTAAATAAATGGATTCAGCTAAAATTGGATAAAATTTAATCTATAATAGTATCCTAGTTTATGTGGAGTTTGGAAATTTGATCTTTTTTGTATTATTTGGGTTCTGTACTCTCTTGTAGGATTTTTTTTCAAGTTTCCAGATCCAAAAAATAATATAAATAAGAATATTCGGTAAACCCTGGAATATTGGGCATGATTATATGACCAATAATATTTTATTCATGGAATCTGATTATAGTGTTTGATTTTTAATGGGAGAAAAATGTGGTTTTTTAGGGCATGTGATTTTTCATCATTTTAGTGGTGGTATTTAGGATGCAGTCCATCACTAGCAATTGACTTTATGAATTTCGGTTTCTTTAGTATTCTGAGATTCAGTTTATTCTCATGTTTTATAACTATTGATGGCTGGATATGACAAGTCCATGACCACATGATTTCCATAAGGTTGATAGTGATAATGAGTATCAAAATTATCAATCCTATTAATTTGATCAAATAATCCTTAGTTGTATAATCTTTTGAGTTTGCATGGTGTTCTAATTTACAAATATGGTCATCCTCCTATACATCATCCACACCATGTGTTTTTAATCAAACGATTAATCTATATTTGTATGAGATTTTGATATGGAATGGTGTTACAGTTTACCAATATGGTCATACTCTTAGTCATCTTCCACACCATGAGTTTTGTTAATATTGTTTATTTATATTCATCTATAGGAATTGGTGTTGCATAATGGGCATGTTTATACTCAACCATAAATTGTACTTCTTTGTGCATATACTGTGTATGTGCATAATACACACTGGTATAAAAATGGGGTAGATTAACATGGAACAATGGTGTATTATTTGAATTAGATGGTACACAATTCATGGACATGAATTATAGAGTGCAATGAATCATGATGATATTTTTCAATTCCATGAATGTGTTTTATCTAGGTGTATATGCAGTTAGAGGAGAATTTGGGTGCCCTATGTTTTTGTGTACCCATTGATATAATGTTTCCATTATATTTACCTTATGGGATATACTATGTTTTCTAGTCTACAGAATCCATATTTACGTTATCATATATATATATATATATATATATATATATATATATATCCTATTGGTGTTTTGATTATCCCATATATATGAGATATATATATATATATATATATATATATTGGATGATGATATATCATAAGGCCTACTGTGAGATATTCCTACTCATTGTCTATCATGATCCCTCATCCCATTAGGGGTTTGGTTATTGTGAACTCTAGACAGAACACCAGCCTAGGATGTGTTCCAGCAGTTCAAGGATTTTCACATATTCAAACATTACATGTTTATATTAAAAATAAAATATATATTGGTGTTGGTTCACATATATTATTCCACATTACCATCTTACTATACTACCCTCATATCTTTATCAAATAATTTTTTCTTTAAATTAATGTATTTCTTCGATAGCTTGCAGTACATGTAACAATGAGTTCAATGTACTCCATATGAATAATAAAATATCATATTTCAATTATATACTAAAATTTGGATTTTTAGGTATGAATAATAATACATAAATTATGAAAAATATATATTCAACATATTTATGAATTAAATTAAATATTTTTCAACTAAATTGAAAAAAAACCATTATTTGAAAAAGAAATTTATATTTTTTTTTGAAAAAATGTTTATACATGTAATTTTAGTTTTTTAAATGAAAAAAAATATATAATTATTTTAATCTTTGTTCTATATTATTTATTTGACACAATTTTTTTGAAAAATAAATTAACATTTTTCAATAAAGTTTTTAACAATAAATCAAATTTTATTCATAAATTAGTTTTTTTCAAAAAAATGTTTATTGTTTAATATTTTCACAGACTCCTTAACATTAATTTCACCCATTTATATATATTTAGTTTTATTAAATTAATGTAATATTTAGAATTATGAGTTCAAACTTTATAATTGGGATTCTTTTTGTTTTTATTAATTTTAAATAGTAATAATGGAAAAAAAATATCATCTTAGTAAAGGGTAAATTTGGTTAATCCACAATTAAAACAACTAATAAGGCCCCAATTATTTATTAATATTATTTTTAAATTAGTTCAATTCACACCTTAAACCAATTTTCATGAAATTGGGAAGTTCAAAGGATTTTTTTCCTTGAAAATGACTTATATATTAGTATTGTCAAATAATGTAACAAAATTTCATCCTATTTTTTTATATAATTTTTATGTTCAAATAGTGAAAAAAATAAGTCATGAATGAATCATGATAACCATTATTCGAATAATGAGATTATATTCATTATATAAATTATTTTCTAATTTTCAGGTATTATATTATTTCATTAAATTATTCCACAATGTCAAGAGATTATCTATTAAATTAATGAAGAAAAATAAAATAAATGATATTGAAAATATTAAATGTTATATAATTTTAGTAATTTATAGTTTTCAACAAATTTAATAGGGAAAAATTATACATTAATGTTGTTTTAAAATATTATATTCAATATTAATATATATCCTTATTTATTTTAAGTAAAATTCAAGTAATATTTTAATAATAAAAAATAAAGAAATTTTATTAAAATTCTAGTCTGTTAAATTATCTAAAAATCATTAAAATATTAAAATAAATGAAAGTTGTTATGATATTTTATAAATATTCAGTAATTGACCATATCTGATCTAATTTATACCTTCAATGTAAAAATTACAACAATTTAATATTTACAATGTTATTATTGTAGTTAGAATTAAAATTGGTTAACTAATGGTTAACCAAAATGATAATGTATAAAATTTCTCAAAAATATGATCTAAATTTAAAATTTTAATATTATTAAAAAAATTATAAATTATATTTGAATCTATATCCATTTTGAGTAATTATTATTAAGAAATAATTTATTATAATTTATGATTTTTAGATATTCCAAAATTAATCCTCTCCACAATTAAAAAAGGAAACATACTTCCTCACTCAATTACACTACATTAATGCTTCATAAAGAATAAAAATATACCAATTTATTATATAAAACCCACAAGAACCATATTATCGGTAAATTTCTCCCCTAAATTCCAGTCATAAAGACTGCTCAAGGAGATCTACAGGATTAGTTTCAAAGAAGACGTAATTTCCTTAATCAATCAATTTATTTTCCACTTCTTTTACCTCTTATAAATATATGGAATTTATTAGAAAAAATAACTTCAAAATTTTCAATATTATTAAATTTTATTATGGTTATGATATCAAAATTATACCCCCCATTTCCCATAATTAGATAAGTGAATGTATCACTCGTGTGAACGTATGGCCTATTGTCTCAGCGCATTGATACAATTTATTCTTCATCATCATATTTTATCAATTATTTTAATCATGTTTTTAATGAATATATGTATAATATTATGAAATAATAATGCATATTTAAGAATTTAATCACATATATCTACTTACCATGTGATCCTATGGCAAATGATAATGTCGTTCATGCGTATGTGGGGACTACCACCTCCATGAAACAACGTGATTCATTCTTAAATTAAATTATAAATGGATGGTAAAAATTAATAATTTATTAAATATAATATATATATATATATCATATAATTATTATACTTTAATTGTGAATAAATTTATACCCTCTATTCCCTATATCCTTCAAATAATGAAAATGTAATTTATACGCATGTACGACCAACCATCTCCACAAACTGTTTAATTTATTTCTCAATATATAATATTAATAAATGGAACGAAATATCAATTTGATTAATATATATATATATATATAATAATGTTTTATTATTAATATTCTATATATTATTGAACCAAGAAAAATATATATGGAATTAAATGAATGGACTGATATAATAATGAAAACTGAAACAATTATCACATAGAAATTACAATTTTGATAAAGAATTATTGATAAACAATTTGATGAAATGTTACAAAGTGATCCTATATGAAATTATATGTATTTACATGGATCTATTAGATAATTTTAATACATTTATATTTTTCATAGAGGGATTGGGAGCTTTCAGTTTATGGGGAAATTGAGGTAGGGTTTTTATTTTTCAACCCCCTCAATATTCATGATTGTTTATATTTCAGGTTCCACTAGGTAATAATTTCCTTCCATATCTATTTTTTAATGTATTAATGTGTTTTTTTAATATTATCTACTCATTTTTTAAATTCATTTTTAACAATGTTTTAATTTTTACAGAAGAGTATGAAAGGAATCTTCATGTCTCTTAGAAATGAGGTACATTGAGAATTTTACGACAAAAAATCTGGAAGGAATTTTTTCACATATAATGTGTGAACATATTTTCCCAAAACCCAGAATAATTTTTCATTTAAATAATATTTTATTTGTTATTAAGTTATATTCATAGGACGTTTTTCCATTTTAATTGTGATTTTTTTAAAAAATAAAGTGATTTAAAAATAGAAAGGTCATTTCTCATAATATTTATTCTGTGTAATAATTAGAAATCATTCTCTATCAAAGATTATATCAATTCATATTCCAAATGTTTTGTTTGGGATATGATCCTAGGATAAAATATTTAGTTTTATCAGTATGGATTATAAACATGGTGAAAAAATGAAATTTTTATTAAACCCATTTATTTTCCTTTGGGTATGTTGTGATGAAATGTTTATAACACCCATATATTTTAATAGGTTCTTATATGATGAATGTTTATAATATTTTGGCAGAAATATGAATTATTTTCATTGTGAGGTGGGTGATAACTATATTTCTCTCTATATTATTGGTAATAACCGATATATCATGAGATAAAATTGAATGGAATCAGGAGTGAACCCAATTTAGTAAGGGACTATATCCACTATGATAGTCTTTCGTGTGAACCTTAACTACAAGTGAAGTGAACCCATTCAACTTTTATAGCCTTGAAAATGAGACATTACTACTAAGGAAATTATTTTATATGCTTGTTTGTATGCCACTAATCAATGTATTCTATCCATATTAAGATTTTTTTTCATGTTATTTGATTATATTTTGAATCATTCCATATGAAATGTTATGATTTATTCCATGACATAAGATTATGATCTCTGATATTTTGGTATAGTTTTAAAATATTAAATCACGTTATTATACCTTATATCTCTTGTTTTCTTATATGATCCTTGATATCTCCCATTTCAACCCTTATTAAGGATCGCATATTAACCATTCATATGTTACCTTTCCCCATGTTATGAAGAATCATACTAAGTATTATATGTCTGAAAAGCGTGATGGTTATTATGAAAATAGTTGAATAATATTTATATATTTTATCAACTATTGTTTTTATTTTTCTATGTTTTCAAGAATAATAGAACTAAACAAATCTTGTATGGATCGTGATGTTATTTAAATAGTACTCATCTATCTATATTTAATATTTTTTATGAAAGTTATAGATATATATTGTCTGTCTCATAGTAAGGATCGGTTAAAATTCCCAAACAAGGATGAGACTATATAATAAACCCTAGGGATAAACATATGTATATGATAATATCATAACGTTTTAATATTTATAATGAATCATGAAGGATACAACTAATATTTCATAGAATTATATTCCACAATTTGTAATTCATATAATTAATTTAACTAGATTACGTGGTTTCCCACAATAATCATTTTATTCACACTATTCTTTTTGGTTTATGTTAATGGATAGAACCTAAAGTAATCATGTCAATGATGAATGTAAAATATAATTAAATGATTTACTCATTATTAAAAAAAGGTTATCAGAGATGGATTAAAAAACCATATTTCCATTCTTAGACAACATTTTCCATAAAATGAATCATATTGTGCATATAAAGAAGAAAAGGATGGAATAATGTTATGTTGAGTACCTTATGATGCAATAGACATATTACATTAGTGGGTCCACTTATCAACAAGTCTCTGATTAATGGGTTAGTCCCATTGGAATTATTTTTTATGTTTTCTATTTTTACGAACATGAGAATGTTATATTATAAATTTATCATTTGGATGTTGAAGCAGATCCATGGTGAAATATTATCAAGTACACATAGTTATAAAATGAAATTGACTCAATAGAATTTAATTACATTATGATCTTATATCTAAATAAGTAAATTCCCAATATTCATTTCACAAAAATATCAAAGTAATTAAATGAGAAAAAGTTGAAGGATAATGAATTTATTGATACCTTTGAGGAAAATTTAACATGAATTGTGAGGTATGATTTTTGTATTATCATCTAACCTCTATTTAATGTTGATTGATTCTTCTATTGAATAATTCCATGTTTGATAAGGAAGTTATTTATAAGGGACTTATATAAATATTAATAAAATGTTTGATGTACTCTCAATTTGGGGACAGAAATTAGAGAAGCTCATCAATCTCATGGATTTGATAGGAAAAGAATAATTGAATTAAAAGTTAATTTTAAAAATTATCAAGAGATGATTTTGTGATTTCTATTATACATGATGTGTGGATAGAAACTTGGGGTAAATTGTCTTATGGGAACTAGAAAATTCTTAGGGTGTGGAAATTAATTTTTTTAGTAAACCAAATGAATATGTAATGAGAGTAATTTATCTAATGATATATATATATATATATATATATATATATATATATAAATAACCATAGAATAATCCAACCCCACTTTAATTTTTTATAAACAAGGATTGTGGGAATTAAGATAACCATTTCACAAATATGATGGTTAATGATGTTGAATCACATAAACTACCTCTTAATCCTAGATATAGAAGGAAATCTCATGAAATCACTATTTCTGAGGTGGGGTATGCCAAATATCTAGTGAAAGGTACACTTCACATCCACTATATATCTTTTACGTCCATATTTGATTCTATATCTATCCAATATTATATATATATATATATATATATGTCGATATCATAATACAACCTAATAAATTGGTTTTTTATTTATCACTAAACCACTATAATGGTATGATGATTGCATCCCATGTATATGATTCTTATACGGTTGTTGCTTTTAGGAATGTATCTTCGAAAAATATCATTATTCATTCTTTTTTTGAATTGGATTTTATTTTTGGAATGGATTGGATTTAATTACCTAATTCTAACTACATTATCCTAGTAAAGGGATGTTATGATTGATATTATGAATCGAACATTGATTATTTATTATTGTGACGAGTTAAATTGCATTGTATCGATCCAAGAGACACTAAATAGTTCACCGAGCCTATTGGCCACTACACTTCAAGAGTGCCTCCCCATTTGAAAAATGATATCTAATGGTACTGATGGTTTAAGGGAGGTACATTGGGGAGACTATACCCTCTAGATCAGTAAGAAATATATCTAGATAATCAAATAATAAATTAATAAAAATTAAAATAAACTGATAAGTAATAGTGAATGTATGGATGAGTGATGTATGAATAATATAAATCATAAAAATAGTCATGAAAATGGATTAAAATGAAATAAATAATATAAAGGAATTAAATAAATAAAGAGAATAATTTAAAAATATCTCCAATATAATCATGATCACTAGATCGGTCCACTACTTCCATACTCTATCCTAGAAATTATGTCCAATGATAAGAAAGTACAATCGAAGAACCTGATCCTGCAAACATGAGGTCTAGTTGGGTACACCAATGTAATACATGCCCAAATATGGTAAAAAAATCATTAACCACCACCAATGGTGAATAAATTAATAATCTTCTTCTAGACTAAATTATTATACAATGTTAACTTATATCATAGTAAAGAAGTGGGAAATTCATTTGATTAAATTCAAGATGGAATGAAAGAAAATAATACAATCATCAATCACTGTAAAATATGTCAAAATATCATGATATAATTTAGTGTATCTTATGGTGAATTAAATGGAGAAGAAAATCATGAGGTGTCCATTTCATAACAATATGCTTCCAATTTAACAAACAATAAGTGAAATGAAGACCATATTGATATCCCAACTCAATGACTAGGAGATAAAGAATATGTATATCTAATGTGGCTTCCCTAGTGAAAATGAGTGAGGGAGAAAAAGGGGGATATATGAAATAAAACGGATGGAAAAAATAGTCATTTCATATCCCATTAATGAACCTCAGATTTGGACATAGGGGTTGGATAACTGTCAGCAAACTATGTGATCTTTAATTCTTATAAGTTTTACCCCACATGGTTATCTCACACGATTAGGAAAACTGTGCATATATCATCCATCACCTCTACAATAAGATGAAGACCACCATCACAGTTGTGTTTATAAACTCTCATGGTTTATATAAACTATGCAACTCCTACTTAAATGGACCATACTACATAGTTTCACCTAAGGGGTGCATAGTTTCTAAAAAATGTTCACCCCTATCAGCTCATTAGGAGCATCAGTGTTTGGGGCCTCGCTCTCCCAAAACACAATGATACCCTCATGGAACCTCTTTAGACATATCTGAATTATAAAAATATCTCATTTAATTGATCTAACTCTCGATAGTTTTTGGGGCCTATGTCTAGAATGAGGCCCATCCAGTAATCAAAATTATCAAAAAACTCTTTAAAATTAAACTCAGTCCAAAACATAGGATGTTATTACCTCCCCACATTAGAAATTATCATCCATGATAAACCTTATAGAAGTGAATAAACAACATCTAGCTTACTCGAGATGAGAACATCAATTTAAAATGATGAATTGCATCTCAAAATCCCTAATGCATATTCAAAAGAAAAATTAAACATATAATACATGAAATGCTACAACTAAGACCAATTTTCATAGCCCGGACCCTAACATCATGATGAGGCATACACCATTTATTTAATCCGATAGAAAATAATATCATTGTCTATTTTTTATCTTTTTATATGGAACATAAATTTCTAGGTATTGACCCTTAACAGAAAGTTATGAGTCACAACATGAATCATCATAATTTCTTTCTAAAATTTCATTTAGCATTCTAATTATTCCACAAATAGGTTTCTCAAATGATACACCTGACTATAGGAAATGAACTTTTCCCCAACCGCCACTTTGAACACAATAGTCGACACAATTTGAACTAGCTCAAAATTGGCCACATGGATTCCATTAAATTGATAACACGATCTTTTCTAAAACACTCACCTAAACCCATAGTATTCCTGAAATGATTACAAATTGACAATAAAACTATTTTCAAAGGGTTCCTAATCAATCCAACTTAGGGGATCTATTTTCAAAACAACTCGAAATTATAAGTCGGAATATTTCATAAAGTAGATCCCAAATCTTTTATGTAGAGTCACTATGAGATCAAATTGACCACATGACCCAATTACCATAACTAAATTCTAGTGATGTCTCTTAGTCAAATAAATTCTTATTTTTTATCAATGGAATGCGACTTCAAAGACGATCATCCAACAATTACTCTCAACAACCATAAATCTTCTTAGAGGAGATTCATCTGTAAACTACCTAGGGTATATTCTACTCAATAATGATTATGTTAAACCTCTACTATAGTGCATTCTTGATATTTCCATCAACCAAAATAGATATCAGCTTTTTGTTGATTAGCTCAGATTATAACTAGAGCTTCATCATGTCATGATACATTCATGTACATCACTAAACTGTGAGTACACCGATTTGTAACCCAATTAAAGTATAAATTTCCCTAATACAAACACACATTTGACATAGGTTATAACATGCTTGGCCAACACATGACACCTCATTTCTCAACCGTGAGAACCTAGGATCCAATATTGGTAAACTGTGTCACGGTTTCCAACATTATTTTGAGATACCTCATACCGTGGGAACATATATAAACTTACTCAAGATTAGGATCTCTATACCCAGAAGCATTAAGATGAAACTATCAGCTCTCAGCTAAGACTTTTCAACCCAACTATTGTGTCTAAATGGCTCTCGATGAAATATGTAGTTATCAGCTTTCCTTCTGTAGTGGGTGTACACCCTAATATTACCAAGTTTTAGACGTGAATCACACTCTTGTGGTTCTTTCATCCACATGATATAGGTGACAATGCTATTCGTAATGTCAGTTATTTTATAGAAAGTGATCCCCTACAACAATACTTAAATATAGGGATATACAAGAAATTATGTATCAAATAACCACTTTCCTCACAATGTAATTAAAAATATTGATCATGTAACTGTCTTTTTAAAATTTTCTATCTATTTAGGACTGTCCATTTAATATAGTGTTACTTATAATTTGGAGGAAATGTATTTCATGATCAACGTGACTCTACACCACCATAGGTGTGTCCTAGTCATTGTGTTATTGAGAATGGAAAACATATGAATACACATGTTTAATTGTATAATTCCATATCAAATCACTGGGACAACACAAATTTTTATGGTTATATGGTATTATGAAACCTCATCACCCAAAGAAACATATAATTCAACATATCACATTTAAATCAACATGAAATCTTCAAACCAACATGATACATAATGAAAGGAAGACAATGTATCTAGAGATATGAATTTTAATAATGAATTAGACCAATAAATTAATGGGAAGGTCACATGACATACAATAAAACCATTCATGACTAGGGAATGTTTATCCCTCAAAACTATAGAATTAATTGATTCTAACACCTTTATCATGGATCAATTCACTAGAGAATTTCCCATTTAATCAAGTATCAAATTATTTCAAAGAGTAGTATAATATAATAACAACACCCAAATAATACATATTATTTTATATATGAAAGGAATCATCCATAATTTCTTTAATATCGGAAGGTGCTTTCATAATAGGCTAGCTGTGCACATACAAAAGTAATCTACTCTAAATAAGGTCATTCCTAAAAGTATCAAAAAGGATTTACCACATGACCTTTATGTTCAATGAATCATAGGAAGATGTCAACTAAAGTTTAATGGTGACTTCTACTATCCCTCTCTAATGAAACATCATAACTTACCCTCACATGAGGGTTCCCATGATAAAAAATAGTTATCAAGTTTCCCTTTTTAAGTCCTTAGACAATGATCATTTTTTAACATTTTAAACCTCTATAAAAGGAATTTCAAGTATAAGTTTTAAAAAAATTATAATAATATATTTATTTATATTATGTTATGAAACATTATAAAAATTATCACAAAACTATACTTCTTAGAAAATTATTTAATCCATGAAATCCACCACTGGATTTTATAAAATAAAATGTATATTTCCAATATATATGGGAAAATAATCATTAGATTTTAATGGAAATTTTAATTAACCTTTTCCCCATATATAATAAATCTAAAAAAATATCATAAAAGATTTAAATAATTTATGGAACTGGTCAATAAATGACACTATATCTAAAAATTCAATAACATAATAATATCATCCTTATTATCACATAAACAACACAATGGGTTTATACACTATTGCATGAAAAGGGAAAATGGGTCCTATATGGGTCCCAGTAATGAAATATTGGTTTCATTTAATTTTTTTAAAAAATTTCTATCCATGATTTAAAACACCTTTAATGTTTTTTCATACTGTCATGACATATTGGGAATGAACTAGTGATTTCATGTCCAATAATCTCATAAGAAATATCCCACAACTATCCTACATGGGTCTAGTTATGCAATTCAAAAAAAATTCCATATTTGTCATCATGGATTGATAATATAGAAGCAATAATATATAATTAAATATATATATATACATATATACCATGCATTTAAGTTACATTTTCAAGTAACTTCTCAAATTCATATAATAAAATCAGCTTCTTTATAATTTGAGGCTCCGACCAGTTCAAATCATTAGACATTTATTTATAAATCAAGATTCATTTTTCTTATTCTATATAGTAGTATAGTTTTATGGATCTCCATTATCTAGTTTAAAAAGGTATGAACAACTTTTAAATTGGTCTATTGATTCCCATTTGGTTGTAACTATGATATCACACATTGGATTAAATATACACACACACACACACACATATATATATATAAAATATATGGGAGATGGTTTGATTAAATGGGTCTCCATTATCTAATTTATATGGTCCTACACACCTTATAAATTCCTAGTATAAGACCCATTTAATATAGTCCATTAATGTTTTATCCTAGGAAAATGAGGGTTTATGGCTAAAATATATAATAATCGGTTGATTTAATAGAATTATATAATCATCATATGTTGGAAAACATCATTTATGTTGATGCTAAAATCTTATTTAATCATCTATATCTCATGATTATCTCTAGGAATTATATTACTGGAAATAATCACCTAAAAACGTGATATAAATCACCCATGCATGGTGTACCAATACACAAGGAAAATAATCATAAAAGAAGGGAATATAATAAATAATAATATTCAATAAACATTAGGAAATCTACAATGAAACCCTTATGGAATGGAATATGCATAGAATAAGACTCCATATATCCCTATAATAATCCATGAATAAATCACAATTCTCTTTCTATGATAGGCCAAGAAGAAAAGATTCATAAATCCTCTAAACCATTATCCATATGAATTAGAAAAATATTGAATGGAGAAAATATAATCGACAATAATATAATACAATTGTCAAATTCCCTGGCCACTAGATTTTTCCCTCTTTTATGGGTTGTCCATAATAGTACATAATATATTTATCATGTACCAACACATTCCTAGTCTCATGTATAAATTTTCCCAAAACTATAAACCCAATAGGAAAAATCATTTCTCTTATAACACTTATAGCATGTCCACTTGAGATCCACTAAAAAGTTCCCCAATCTTGTTATACACTAGGCCTCAGGCATGAGTCCCTATATGCTAGAGGCTATCAAATAGTGGGGAGGGTGTATGAAAGGTATTGTGGGGAGCCTACACCCCCTAGATCACTAAAGAATATATTGGAATAATCATTGAACAATTTTAATTGAATAAATATAAACTAACTTGTAATATTGAAGTAATTGACTTGTCGTGTATGAATATGCTAAGACATAAAATTATTCAAACAATAGGCGTACAATAATAGAAATGATAATAATATAAATAAATAAATTAATTAAATGATGTGGAATTTATCTCTAAAGTAATCACAAGAACTATTTTGGTCTTCTTATCCCATACTCCATCCCTGCAAAAAGGGTAACAATAAGATAGTATAATCAAGGATCATAATCATTAAAAAATGAAGTATGTTTGGGTGAACCTCTATAGTGGATGGACAAACAATGTGTGAGATAAACTTATTAGGTCACCCCCGATGGTGTCTACTGATTATACTTGTCTATAATTACATAATAATTGAGTGTGCATGTATATTAAGGTAAAGAAGTTCTATAATAATAAATGTGTACCCGTCAAGATTAGATTACTCAATGATACCTAGAAGACTATACCTATTACAATGAATGTTACGATACCTATGAATATAAAATCATATATATATAAATATTCACTATTGGAGTAGTGATTCTTATAAACATATATTTGGATAAATAGAATTGGCTAGGACACAAGGTGTAATTCTGGTATCCATGGCTTATATTACTACTAATAATGAAAATAAACTCATAATAATGAGTAAGGGTCCTCATATATGAGAATCATGTGTATTACATGACAAAGATGATTCTTGAGTATCATAATCTCTATAGTGTTCCATTTTGAGAATAACAATTAATATATGCCACCATGCTGAGTGTCATAAATAAGGGGAATGGGTCATTCCCAAAACACATCACAATTATCAGCTTCCATGGCATGTATCATTATTAGTAGTGAGGTGGTTCATACCAAACCTCACACATGAGGAGCAATGTTATTTCATTTCCAACAACATAAGTTATGTTTACTCCATTCCAACCATTCTCAACTGAGGGTGTGTGACATGGCATGCACAATAACCCTACTCAAGGTCCCTCAGTCACAATGTAATGACCCATAAATTTTCAATGGAAATTCCCTTCTTATAATTATGTCATAAAATCACATTAAAACCTCACATAATGAACTAATAAATGCTATGTTACCTTTAAAAATAAGTTTTTCAGATATGTGTTTGGAATTTGGAAAATCCGACATACACGGTTGTGTTCAAGATATTATTTTTGGAGTCTAATAGAAAAAACATAATTTTTTTTGTAAATAGTAACCTACCCTTATGAATAGTATCATACCCTTATGAATAGTGATATACAATAATGAATAGTAACCTTACCAACGATAGTATAAAAACATATTTAAGTGAAAGTATGATGTACCTATATTTTAGAATAAGTAGATGAATGTTTTAAAACCAGTTTTAAATAATAAATTAGGATTTTAATTTAATATTAAATTAATCATATTTAAAAAATTATTTTCGAAAAATGGACATCATTTTTTGATTCTACACGTTGAAAAATGGTTGGGGTGAAATTTTGGAATTTTTCTGAAATCCATGAATTTTTTATGAATAGTGAAATACCGAAATTTTCAAAAAATAAGCTAAATAAGCTAATTATAGAGTCATGTGTGATGTTCTTATGATGTAAGCCCACAGGGTTCGGGATTACATTATAAAATTACTATTACTGTTCATGAAAGACTCACTATTCCTTGTCTTTTGGGGAAATAATAAACTAATGAATTTTATAAAAAGAAAAACCCTCTCCCCTCCACTATAAATACCACCCTTCACTCCCTCGTTTCCTCAAACCTCTCAAGCTTCATGCCTTGCCTAAAATCTGCCCAAGAATCTTCCCTAACCCCTCCCCCATGTCAAATAGATTCTGGTCTCATAAAAAGTCCATGCTTAGGCCCGATAATGATGATCTCAAGAGGAGGAATCAATATGTAATTTCTGTCACTCTTCTCCTTTAATTCCCTTTCAATTTCAAGTTCTTTTCTTATTCTCTACCCACATATATTTTTCAAAATGGTATGGTAACTCTAGTATCATACATATAATTTAATTATATGATACTAATGGTATATCAAACCATCCAACCCCTTTACCTCTTCCTTTTATTTTATTAAAGAGAACGTTGTTTGTGAGGTGTTAATTTATCACCTTCAAGAATGATATGTCTTCTTGTTCAATTTATACCTTCAAATCTGGTTGAAATCCATTTTTATGGTTGAACCAGAATAATTTATATGTATTATTTCCTATTTAATGTTATGGAACTATCTTATGTACATATTACTGAGTGATAAATTAAAACAAGTTCTTTGTGATCGAAAAACTTCCCAATTTAACCCAAATGATCATCATTTAATTTTTATCTAAAGATTCATACACATGGTATAAAATATAATTCCTTATAAGATCATTTTAAATTCTATAATTTGATTAATAAATTGTAATATCAGTTCTGGATGTTTACCCATGTTCTACCCAAACATCAATTTATGAATACAAGTGAACCACTCATGAAAAACCATAAAAACGAACATTCCTGAACAATGTTTTTAAACTCTATAACTCGTCCAAAGGAACATAAAATGACATAATGAAACCAAATAGAACCCTATTCATGTATAAAAGGTTATTTTATTATTAATTTATGAATATAATTTCACTATACATGTCATTAAAGAGAATGAAGAGTTTGGATACAATGTAAGGGGAAATTCTCGAACCCAACTTTCATCCTTCAGGTTCTCCCTCTTTAACTCCATTTTAATTATGGTTACTCCTTAAAAATTATTTATTCATAATTTTCATTCCTTTTATAGGATATAACTATTTACTATTTTCGTTTTTGTAAAATAAAATTTTTTCCAAAAGAATTCATCTTTTAAGAACTCACCTTTTACTTCCCACTTGAGATTGACGATTCATCTAACATGTTTTTTATTACCTCATTCTTTTGGGAACCCAATGTTTATAAATGGGTTCTTATGAGTTGAAACCCATTCCTTTTCATGGGTTAGTTATGTTTATTTTTTTTGATATATGTTCATTGTGTTATATGTGATAAATGATAATGTTATGATGTGACGGGTGCGCCCGAAATTATACAGAACTCTAATGCATTGGGTAAAGTGATGAATCTCATGAGTAAATGTGAAATGATGTGAAAAATATTCTACATTTTTTTTTCACAATTATTTATAGTAGTTAACCACTAAGACATTATGTTTCATTTTAATGAATTGCCACATTTCATGTCATATATTTATGCTTCCTCTCATTTTTATGATCATTTCCCCATGTTATGATTATGATCACCCCATGATAAATTGTTCTTATCTATCCTCTTACTAGGATTTTAGCTCACCCATTTTCAATTTATATCCTCAGGTGACTAAATGTACTAAGTAGAGGTCAAGGTCTAATAATAAGCTAATGAAGATGGAATTAAATGATTGTTTATGATTTATGTTGTAAAATTTATGAATGGTCCAAGCTTCCCAAAGACACTAAACCGTTGGATCCTCTATGTGTAATACTATTATGTTTTTTATCATTAAAATGATTTAATAGTAATGTATGAAAAGGATGGGTTTCTATAGTTTTTATCAGATGGGGGATTAATTAATTTGGGAATTAGGATATGTGAACCCTTGAGAAAACCCCTAGCATGCGACTAAGTAAAAATATTCACACAAGAATATGTACATATGGAACCAATATGTTATGATCTTAGTATAAATTGTTTAAATTAATATGTTATTCATGCCATGTTGAATTATTTTTTGTTATAACCTTTTCTATTTTAGAAAATGGTGGGAACCAGGAGAAACCAGGCCAATGACTCATTCGAGGGCCAATGCAACGATTTCCCAAATGACATCCCCAACAATTTGGGAGGTGGAGTTCAAAACATCATGGTGATGCTTACCCAATTATATTAGGTTTTATACAACAACCATAATACTAGGGAATTTCTTCCTTCAACAAAGAGAGAGAAACTAACTATCGAATGTTTTATATGGAAACAACCACCGACATTTAATGGATTTTCTGATCCACTAGTTGCAGAATAGTGGGTCAAATCTATGGAGAAGATCTTTTCCGTACTTCATTGTTCTGAGAGGGAGAAGGTGACTCTAGCTATTTATCATCTAGATGGAGAGGCTGATCAATGATGGGCTTTGATTAATAACCCCAAGTAAAGGGAGGAAATTGAAGAGATGGATTGGGAAGACTTTAAGATAATTATTCTTAATAAGTATTTCCCACAAACTATTCGTACGAAGATGGAGAGATAATTCATAGTGCTCAAAAAAAATTATGGAGAAGCTGTCACATCCTATGAAATGAATTTCACAAGTCTTTTAAGGTATAATTCAGTTTTTTTATCAACAATGATAGAAAAATTCATAGATTCTTTAGTGGATTAAAACAACACCTTCGAAAGGATATTGAAATTCGAGACATTGGGAGTTATGAAGATGTTGTTCGGTGTGTTATCAAAGTGGATATGGAGTTTAGAGAATGGTCCCATATTTATGGTGATATGAAACAAAATATGGAGTTTCTAGCTGGATGATCTAATGATATAGGTGGGAAGAAAAGTCAACAACCCACATGCCAAAAATGTGGGATGTTTCACCATGGGAACTGCCAAAAAAAGATGGGGAAATGCTTCAAGTGTGGGAAAGAAGGACATCATTCTCAATAGTATCGAAAATACATGAAAAGAGAGGATAATGCAGTAGAAGAAATGAGAGAAATACCCATGGTTCAATGATATAACTGTAGGAAGATATAGCACTATGTAAGTCAGTGCACTAAACTCCGAGTTCTCGAGGGTAATCAGTGTCAGCAACCACAAAATCCAAAGGAATAGGGAATGCCTTATGCCATCACTACTGCAGAAGTGAAGAATTATAATGAAGTCGTACAAGGTACACTTCTTATTCACTCAATAATGGAAAAATACTTATTTGATTCTGTTTCTACGCATTACTTTATATCATGCAAGTTTGCTAGAACTATATAATCGAAGCCCCAGATCCTTGAAGTAGGGATATCTATAAAAACACCAAGTGGGGAAATCATTGCAACCCAAGTGTTTGAAACTTCTCCTATTGGATTATGTCAGAATATTCTTCCAGAGAATCTCATAATACGTCCCATTGTGGAATTCGATGCTATAATGGTAATGGATTGGCTCTCGTTATACAGATCACATATCTACTTTTGAGAAAAGGAAATAACTTTTCAAATACCAAAACATCCCCTAATCCTCTAAAAATTCAAGGATGATCATGAATATCCATTGAAAAATCCTTCATCTATGGGGATGTTGATTCAGTAGAAGAATCATACCTCTCCCAAATGGTTGGGACTAAGGATATTTCCATCCATGAGGAAATTCCCATCGTGAGGGAATACGAAGATGTATTTCCCAAAGAGTTACCCGTAATTTCCCCAGATCGTGAGGTAGAGTTCTTAATTGAAATAATACCTGGAGCTAATCCTCTCTCAATGTGTCCTTATAGGATAAATCCTATCAAACTAGATGAGTTAAAGAAGTAGCTTCAAGAGAATCTGGACAAAGGGTTCATATGCCCTAGTGTATCACCTTACGATGCGCCTGTGCACTTTGTGAAGAAGAAGGATGGAACCATGAGGTTGTGTATCAATTATCGGGAACTCCACAAGATCACCATAAAGAACAAGTATCCTCTTCCAAGGAATGAAAACTTGTTCGATTAGTTAAGAGTAGATAAATACTTCTCAAAGGTGGATCTTCATTCAAGATATCATCAGGTAAAGTTGAAGAAGGAAGGTATTCAGAAGACTGACTTCCATACAAGGTATGAGCACTATGAGTTTCTAGTGATGCCCTTCGTACTTAAAAATTCCCATGAAATTTTCATGGATTTTATGAATAGAGTCTTATGAAATTAGGGCGACAAATTTTTGGTAGTTTTTATTGATGATATAATCATTTAATCAAAGAGAAAGGAGGAACATGAGAAACATCTATGACTTATATTAGAGACATTGTGAAAGGAGAAGTTGTACCCCAAGTTCAGCATGTGTGACTTTTGGATGATTCATGTCACCTTCTTGGGACATGTGATCACAAGTGAGGAAATTTCTATGGATCCTTCCAAGATAAAGATGATTGGGAAATGGTCCAATCCCTCTAGTGTCATAGAAATCCATAGTTTTCTTGGATTATCTGGGTACAACCGACATTTTCTGAGAAACTTCTCATGATTTTCAAGCCCGCTAACTATGTTAAAAAAGAAATGGGTAAAGTATGTATGGACATAAGAATATGAGGGAAGATTCAAGGAGCTAAAGAGAAGGCCAATCACTGCACCTATACTGACACTACTGAAAAGTGGATAATGTTTTGTGATATACAGTGATTCTTCCATAAAAGTATTAGGTTGCGTACTCATGGAAAATGAAACTGTGATAGCCTATGACTCATGAAAGTTGATGATACATGAGCATAACTACCCGATGCATGATCTAGAGTTGGAAGACGGGATTTTTTTCTTGAAAATCTGGCGTCACTACCATTATGGTGAGAAGTGTGACATATACATCAACCACAGGAGCATAAAGTATATATTCACACAAATAGAGGTCAACATGTGTCAAAGGAGATGGTTAGGGATAATCAAGGATTATGATTTCTCTATTCACTACTATTATTGAAAGGAGAAGAATGTAGTTGATGATATAGGTAGAAAAGAACCCACTACTCTATCAATGTTATAGATTGAGAAAGACCCTATATTGTTATATATGCAATGGATGGATTTGGAAATCATAAGGGCATGGGATACATACTACCATGACCCAATGATTGCGCATCCATCCATCCAAGAAAAGATTAAAGATGTACAAAGGGATGATGTGAAGATACAAAAGAGGTTGAATGCAGTAAAGGAAGGGAAATTTCACAAGTTCTATATCGATGATGATGGTGTGATTTGGTTTGGAACTCGGATTTGTGTGCCCTAATCACCTGTGGTAAAGAAGGATCTTTTTGAAAATGCACACAGCCATATATTCTCTATCCATCCAGGTAGCACTAAGATGTATTGTGATCTATGAAAACACTTCTGGTGGGATAACATGAAGAAATAGATTGTCGAATATATATCAAGGTGCTTGGTATGTCAGCAAGTTAAAGTCGATCTATAAAAGTCCAAAGGGATGATGCAGCCATTGTCTATACCCATGTGGAAATGGGAAAATGTTACTATGGACTTTGTCACGGGTCTCTCGAAGATGTCAAATATAAATAATGTGAAATGGGTTTTGTCTAATCGACTCACCAAAACTGCCTATTTTATCTCTATTCAGGATGATCTCTCGCTTGAGCAACTTGCAAAGATATATGTGAAGGAAATGGTGGGACTGCATGGTGTTCCACACTCAATTGTCTCTGACCATAATACAAGGTTCACATATGAATTATGGAGGATCCTTCAATATGCTTAGAGTACTGAATTAAATTTTAGCATGGCATATCACCCCCAAACTGATGGCCAGTCTGAAAGGACTATGCAAGCACTTGATGATATGCTAAGAGCTTGATCTATAGAATTAAAAGGTGGATGGGATCAGAATCTACCATTGGTTTAGTTCTCATAAAATAATAGCATCCACTCAAGTATTCATATGGCTCTATATGATGCTCTATATGGAAAGCGATGTAGAACTCCAACCTATTGGGATGAAGTTGGAGAAAGAAAGATACTTGGACCCGATCTTGTGCAAGAGATGATAGAGAAGGTTTAAGTCATCCAGAATCATATCAAAGCTTCTTAAAGTTGGAAAAGGAGCTATGCTAACAACCATATAAGGGAATTATATTTTGACATTGGAGATAAATTATTCCTTTGAATATCATCATGGAAGAGAGTTATGAGGTTTGGAAATAAAGGGAAGCTAAGGCCATGTTAAATTGTCCCCTTGGAGATCCTTGACCGCATAGGATCTATATCCTATCAGTTTAAATTCCACTAAAAATGGATCAAGTTCATGATTTTTTTCACGTATCACTCCTAAGGAATTACATACTTGACCCCTCACATGTACTAAACTCAGATGTGGTACAACTGGAAGATGATCTCTCTTATGAGAGCATCCAATAGAGATTCAGGACCAGAGAGACAAGGTTCTACACAGAAATTCAACCCACCTTGTAATAGTGTTTTGGAGGAACCATAAGATTGAAGAAGTTACTTGGGAACTAGAGGGGGCGATGAAGGAGAAGTACCCTCACCTGTTTGCGTAATATAATCTTTTGGGGGTGAAATTTCATAAGGGGAAAGAATGTAACGACCCAATGTTTTTCAATGGAAATTAAATTCTTATAATTATGTCATAAAATAACATGAAAACACAACATAATGAACTACTATGTGCTAAGTGACCTCAAAACATAAGTTTTACACTTCTGTGATTGGAATTTTGAAAATATGACATACACTGTTGTGTTCCAGATGATTTTTGGAGTCTAATTGAATTTTTTTTGGTGAATAATAACCTACCCTTATGAATATTAACATATCCTTATGAATAGTGATATAACCTAATGAATAGTAACCTTACCTATGTTAGTATAAAAATAATATTCAAGTGAATGTATGATGTACTTATATTTTAGAATAAGTAAATGAATGTTTTAAAAATGGTTTTTTAATAATAAATTATGATTTTAATTAAATATTAAATTAATCATATTTAGATTTTTTTTGAAATATTGACATAATTTTTGGATTCTACATGTTTAAAAATGGTTAGGGTGAAATTTTGGGATTTTTCTGAAATACTTGAATTTTTTATGAATAGTGAAATACTGCAATTTAAAAATAAAGATAAAAAAGATATTTATAGAGTCATGTGTGATGTTATGCTGATGTAACCACACTTGGTTCGGGATTACATTATAAAATTACTATTATCGGTCATGTAAGACTCACTATTTCTTGTCTTGTGGGGAAATAATAAACTAATGTATTTTATATTAAGGAAACCCCTATTTCCTCCACTATAAATACTACCCTTCACTCCTTCATTTCCGCACACCTATCCAAATTCAAGAATTTTCTAAACTCTACCCAAGAATCTTCCCTATCCCCTCCCCCAATTCTATGTTCTTCTTCTCTCATCAAAAGTTCAATCTTAGGCCCCTTAAGAAGGATCTCAAGAGGAGGAATCAAAAGCTAATTTCTCTCCCTCATCTCCTTTCATTCCCTTTCAATTTCAACTTCTTTTCTTATTATCTCCCCACATATCTTTGTCCAAATGGTATGATAACTCCAATATCATACATATAGTGGAATTATATGATACTAATGGGATATTATACCATAAAAACCCTTTCCCTCTTCCTATTATTTTATTAAAGAGAACATTGTTCGTGAGGTGTTAATTTATCACCTTCAAGAACAATATGTCTTCTTCTTCCATTTCTACCTTAAGATCTGGTCATGAAACAATTTTTATGGTTGAACTAGAATATTATGTATGTATTATTTCTTATTTAATTTTTTGGAACTAACTTATGTACATATTAGTATGTGGTAAATTAAAACATGTTCTTTGTGATCGAAAAACTGCCCAAATTAACCCAAAAAATCATCATTTAATTTTTATTTAATGATTCATCGACATGGTATATAATATAATTCATTATAAGATCATTTTAAATTCTTCAATTTCATTAATAAAATGTAATATTAGTTCCTTATGTTTACCCATGTTCTACCCAAACATCAATTTATGAATACAAGTGAACCACTCAAGAAAAACCAAAAAAATGAACATTCCCAAACAATGTTTTTAAATGCAACAACCCATCCAAAGGCACATTTAATGACATAATGAAACCATAATGAACCCTATTATTGTATAAAAGGTTCTGGAATTTCTAATTAATTAATATAATTTCATTATACAGGACATTATAGAGAATGAAGCATTCAGATACAAGGTAAGGGAAAATTCTCGAACCCGACTTTCATCCTTTGTGTTCTCCCTCTTTTACTCCATTTTTGATATGGATACTATGTAAAAATAATTTCTTCATCATTTTAATTCCTTTTCATGGATATAAATGTTTTCTATTTCTGTTTTTTTCAAAAAAAATGTTTTCCAAAATAACTCTTCTTTTAAGAACTCATATTTCACTTCACACTCAACGTTGACTGTTCTTGTAACATGTATGTTATTACTTATTTATTTTGGGAACCCAATATTTATAAACGTGTTTTTATGAGATTAAACCCATTCCTTTTCTTGGGTTAGTTATGTTCATTTTTTGATATATGTTCATTGTGGTGTGTATGATAAATGATAATGTTTTGATGTAACGGGTGTGCCCAAAATCATACAACGCTCTAGTGCAATGGGTAAATTGATGAATCTCATGAGTAAATGTGAAATGACATGAACAAGAGGGTATATTCGTTCACAATTATGTTTGGTAGTTAACCACTATGACATGATGTTTCATTTTGATGGATTTTTACATTTTAAGTCTTATATTTATGTGTCCTCTCATGTTCATGATCTTTTTCCCATGGTATGATTATTCTCACCCCATGCTATATTGTTATTATCTATCCCTTTAAGAGGATTTTATATCACCCACTTTTGATGTATATCCTCAGGTGACTACATGTATTAAGGAGAGTTCCAGTTCCAATATGAAGCTAGTGATGAAGGAATTAAATGATTGTTTCTGATTTATGTGGTAAAAGTTATGAATGGTCCTAGTTTTTTCAAGACACTAAACTGTTGGATACTCTATGTGTAATAATATTATGATGTTTATCTTTAAAATGATATCATAGTAATGTATGAAAAGGTCGTGTCGCTATACAAAATCAATATAAGTAATATATTCTCCTTGTGATCCCTTAATCCTGATGTTCTGTAAAAAGGGTATCCGATGTCCATCAAGGATCATTGTATCCATTTATTATAGTTAATTTATCATTTACATACTAACATGAATTATGTAATTTCTGGTGTACAATATGATTTTAAATAATAGTGTCTAAGTACAATGATATTCCATAAAAAAATCAAGGTCTCTATGAGAGGGCCATTACATTTAAAAACTATAAGGGATTGAAAAATGACCACACTAACAATGAAAACACCCCTAGGATGTTAAATAAATTTTTGGATATAAGATAGAGCACCTCGACAGAGGGGTTTTCAAAAAATAATTTACTCATATTCAATATTTCATTTTATTCAATGCAACCATCACATTTTAAAATCCATATGATATCTCACCCTATGAGGTTTTCTTGGAATGGAAATCATTTCGTCCAACACAATTAGATAGGACACTCTAGTGGGTGTCTCAATATTAGGATTGAAGTTAAAAAAACAAGGAAAATTTATTGAAATCATCATATAGATATGATTTAGGTTGAGGTTCTCAAATCTGACCGTGTAATATAGTATATGGTAGTAAAGACATTGCCAAACCATTTAGTTCACATAATATAATTTATTCTTGAGTGAAAATATTGAAATATATATTTTTCAAAATAGTGTAAATTTAATATAAATAATTATACTATTAAGGAAAAGAAACTAGACAACATACCTCATTCTTAGGATGGTCTACATATCCACTACCAAACATTGATTCGAGGTGGGTTGAAGAAAATGGTAGAATTGTAACCTCCCTTGAACATAAGTGAAAAGAGATTGAATAGATTAAGAATTTCATATAGTGAGGTAAATGGACAAGAGAAGATTGAGGAGTTCATAACATATTGATGTTAGTAACTATCTAATGAATAGGGTGGTTGTATTCTAGTATAGCATTTTTTTAGGATGTTTATGAAGAATAAAAAAATAACATCACTTTGGATTTTCTGAAAATCAATATTACCACCATATTAATGTAATAGGTCTCACACTACTTGAAAATTTCAATCATATTGAGTAATAATATTATTAGAATTAAATGGTTTTCAGATTCACCTTAAATTTGATAGGCGTGGCCTAATTCTAATGGGGAGAATTAGAGTCTGTATGACTACAATTTTAAATGCGATGATGCGTTTCTAACCATGGAGTTCTCATAAATCCCAAGTATTCAGTTAAATTGTAATTCTAGATTGATGAAAAAAGGTGTCGTGAAAGAGATATTGCCAATTGTATTTAGGATTGATTGGATATGGATTGGAAGACAAAAAGGATATTGGAGATAGTATTCAACGTGGTCTTAATGAGGCCAATCGTATTCAGGCCAATCAAATTCTGGACAATCTTACTTAGGCTGAGTTAGAAGGAAATCTTATTTATGGAGTTTCTAGAAGTTTCAATACATTCCATTATAAGTCAATGATGTTAATGTTGATCTTATAAGTATTCAAAATCATAAAGGAATTCCTGATACCAGAACATGTTTATTATTTAAGTATGTTTCTTATGTCCAATATGATGATACTAGGCTATCGTATTTAGTATTTAATCATCTTCACTAGGAGCATAATTTTTTTTAATTAAGAGAAGTTAGTGGTGTTATATTCAGAAGAAAATGTTGAAATCTTTTTTGTTTTCAAATGGTTTTTATTTCAATTTTATCAAGATCCAAATTATTTGAATTAATGTAAATTTATCTTTATAATGGGAATATTAAGTAGTTGTTATTGAATCATTTCATTCAAGCAGATCATGAAAATATAATATGGAAATAGCTAGATGTATTCTTGAGGGGGAGCATAAAATCTGAAGAAGATGTTTGTTTTAAATAGTTTTTTATAGCGCATTATAATGATAAAATATGATATAAAAATAAGAATGGGAATTATTATTCATACTAATTCTTGAAAATAAAGTATTAATTATAATTGAATTGATGGAGAATATTTTAGAAGAATTGATATATTTTGATAATGTTATAAATGCACCCTAAATTCAAGGTGTTGTGAAAATTTGATTAATTTGGTTCAGCAAAAAACCATTATCTATTTCTGCCAAAAATGAATTCTGATTCACCTATAAAAGGAGAGAAGTTCATCATATATTCATACTAATGTATTATTCACAGTAAAGATGAGATTAAGTGGATCAATGAAGAATAATGGAGAGAGAAGAAGAGTTTTCCTATATTGTTTTGTGTTGAAAAAGTCTCATATAATATAAGTGATAGGGGAAGAGACCATTACACAATGTATTCATCTAATCATCGTTTTCACTGATCATCATATTTAAATGTTTATCATTTTTTTTCAAATAATCATATTAATTTAGTCATCATAATATTTCGGATAACCGGATCTTGATTTCTGTGAATGTATTTTTGGACTGAGGAAGAATTAATTATGAAATGGATCAATCATATTATGATAGTGTTATATCAATCATATTTAGAAATCTTATTGGAATAATCAGACTGGGCAGATTGGACGGGGCAATTATATTGAGTTCTATATCAATGAACTTGTTGTTCTTACCAACTTCTGGGTAAGAAACTGAAGATTTTTTTGAAAGGAATAAATTTGTGGAAAATGAAAAGGAATCACATTAACATGTGTTATTAATCCAAAATTGAATTACTACATTAGTGCTTGAGGGAGGACATGCACTATTGGATTATTTTCATAGTGCTACACGAGTGAAAGTATATGTTTTACCCATTATATTTCCCATCAAAGCATTGGTTTCTAGTGGATTGTGTGGTATTGAATTATTTCTAAACCATACCAAGGACACAACTATTCTATTTCAATAGTGAATCTTGTAAATACTTATGTACTTGTGGATGTATTATTGATTTTTTTTCAATAGGGAAATAAAATTTTTAACAGGAGGAAAATGTTGTTTCATTTTTAAGGAAACAGAAAAGAAAAATTACAATTGATCCACCCCTCCCTCTCTTAGGGATACAATTATCTTAACTGGGAACTATCAACTTGTATCATCGTGTAAATATCCCTTATATTATTATTTGATGATGGATAATTTAAATTTTATGAATAGTTATGGTATTCCAATTTGCAATGGAAATAATTATCATATATAGAAGGATAGAATGTTTCCTTATATTATGTATATTGGATATGATGTTCTTGAAGATCCAACAAATTTGTTTCCTCCAATTGATTATAAAGTTCCTATAATATCTGTAAATAAGAATAATCTTGAGAATGATAGAAGGAAAAGAATTATTTATTGTCATCACTCTATACAAGTGATTTCTTGATGGAGAAAGGTAGTGCAACATCTAATCGTATATGGGATAAATTGAAAAAAATATAAGAAGACAATTCAAAATTGAATATGGAAAAATTATAGATGTGAAGATAAAATTATGAATATTTTATGATGGGTGAATATGAATATGTTGGGGACTTCATTAATAGGGTTAATGATATTATCAATAATATCTGATGTAATGATTGAAGTTATAATATTATACAGTCACTGAAAATATATTGTGATAACATCCCAAAAAATTTTGTATAAAATTTTATTCATTAGAATACAGATATCTTGAAACAATATCTATATAATATTATCATACCACTCTCATCAATTATGAAATGAGATGGGAGAAATCTATAAAAATAAAAAATAAATTTATAGAGATAAGTCTTTCAAGGTTGCAAATTCAATGAGGATTCTTATTGAAGATGAAGCTAGTGAATCTAATTCTGAAAATGTTTTATGTGAAAACATTGATGAAATTTTATCCTTGTTTCTATGAATGTAAAAAAGGGTATTAGGAAATAAAAACGGAATCCTTCCTTGAAATGATTTGAATATGGAGTTGTTAGGCATCTTGAGTATAATTTTCCTCAATGAAATATATAAGTGTATAGTGGTGAAGAAGAAGGAAGCCCAAAAAAATATTTTGGAATAAATTAGAAGATAATGGAAAATTATATTTTATAGGGAAATATAGAAAAATATTCAAATCTAAAAAGAGAGGTTATTTATATAATGATGAATAAGATGAATCTAGTGAATCTCAATCTAGAAAATCTATTGATTTTGATTTTCAAAATACTTTTTTTACAAGAGTGAGTTATGAATAATATGGAATTGGTAGTTCCGAAGAAGAAGAAACTAAACTTGAAAATAATTTGATATAAGAGTTGAAATAATGTTTTAGAAAGATTACAAGGCTTGAAAATAAATAGAATAAATTATAAGATAAATGTTTGTCAAGAAAAAATAAAAAATACATCTATAATGAGAATGTAAGGCCAATGATAGAGATTGAAGATTTTACGAAAACACTTGAGGTATAAAAGTATCGTAATGAGAATCTATATGATAATTAGAAGGAAAAATAAGAAGAGTTGGATCTTTTAAAATAAAAAAATTCTAATGATGTATAGATAAATACATGTTTAAAAAAATATATCTCTGAATTTGGTGAGGCTAGTCGAAAGGATAAACCTAATAAGGATAAAAAAATTACCTTCAGAGGTAGAGAAGAAGAACCCCATTTTTTTTGAAAATAATAATTCTAGGAAAGTTATGCATCTTGCCAATAAATAAACTTAGGAATTTAGATGTTTGAAAATACCCTAAGTCCGAAAATGATTCAAACAATTATTGATCCAAAAATATTTCATATACATCTGATTCCAATAGGTATAAAAAGAAAAATAAGTTTTAGGTTAACAATAGAAAGGTTAGTGGATTAGATCAGAAGGAATATAAGATTATTAAGAAACATATTCACTATTTCAATTATATGAATGTTTCAGAGAAAAATAATCTTTTTATGGCCACTTCTGGTCTGGTAGAAGATTCAAACATATTGAAAACGTTTACTACTTTAACCAATAACATTTGTACTTTTACATTTGTTTATAAAGGCAATGGTTTAGGGAGAGTAAAAATTATGGAATGAGATTTGTTTGAAATTTGAGAATAATGGTGTAGTAATTTAGAATAAATTCAAACCCCAGTAACATTTTCTCAAATATGTGAAAAATAAGGGTGGGGTGCTAAGGGTTTCTTGTATAGTTACCAAAAAAAAATGTTTCTTAACAATTATCAGAAACCGAAATTGAAGAAATAAATGGAATGAAAAGTCCCTTGTTGTTGAACCCACTCTGAAAGATACACAAGTAGAATGGAATTCGATTATTAATAGTGGGTGTTCTTCTCATATGAAAGAATATTTTTTGTTGTTAAAGAATGTGGAATATTTTTAAAAAGGAATTGTGACATTTGGAAATAATAAATTTTTATGAATAAAAGATATTTTTTCATCCATGATTGGAAAAGAAAATTTGAAATCCAATAAATCTATGTATGATGATGGAATGAAACACAATTTTCAATGTGTTTCACAAATTTTTGATGATGGAAAAAATATAAGCATAGTGGAAATGGAAAAAACTATGTTACTTGAACATCTTCTTTCTTGTTACTATTTGAGAAAAGCCCTTATAACTACTATTTATATTGAAAAATGATGTTTCTATAGTATTGATTCAGATATGAAACCTTATGAATTGTTTTATGGGAAAAATCAAAATTTGAATCACTTTACAGTATTTAGGAGTCTATGAATTATAAAAAAAATGAAAACAATTGAATTTTTCAGAAGAAAATTGATGATGGAATCTATCATTGTTATGCTTAAAAAAAATAAGAGGATGCACATGTTTTAAATGAACAATGAATTTTTTATTCTATTTATGAGAAAGTAATTTAAAATGATGAATAATATAAGCATATCCATGAAGATATGAATGTTTGGCATTAATGTTTTAATAATAATTCCATAATGATACAGAAAATTGTAATCCTACTCAAAAATAATAATTCACTCAACTATTTTAGTGATGAGGGATACTCTCAAAAATATCTTACTAGGTTGAGGAAGAAAATAAAACCTTAGAATATAATTGCGGATCAACATTAGAAGTTTAAAATAAGAAGAAAATCAAAGTCAATTACACATACTTCATTGTAGTAAAAAATGGAGCTGAATGGTGTAAATGAAGCTTTCATGTATTTGTAATGGGTTTAGACTATGAATTAAGAGATGAATCATATTGGAAAAAATGACACATTGTAACTCTTATCGAAACCATATAATAAATAAATTATTATCACAAAGTTTGTTATTAAAAACATTCTGAATGAAGAAGGTGAAGTGATAATAAATGGGGGAAGACTATTTTAAAAAAGTTATTAACAAGTTGATGGTATTGATTTTGATGAAACCTTTTATCTAGTAGAAATATTAGAAACTATTAGAATCTTTCTTCCTATTTCAGCACAATAAAGATAAAATTTCTTTCAAATTGATAGTAAATTTTAATTATTGAATGGTAATATTTATGAGGAAGTTTACATTAGAAAACCATGCAGATTTTTTATTAGGAATGATAAATTTTATGTTTATAGATTGAAGAATGCGTTGTATGGGAAAAATAATATCTAAGGTAATGATATTCCAAAATGGATAATTTCATAAGGAACATGAGTGTCAAGAAATGATGATTTGGTAACAATATTTTCATCAAACATATTCCAGAGTATTCCCCCATTATAGTGGTTTATATTGATGATGTTATCATTGTTGGGAATTAATAAAGAAGTTATGATGTATTTAATGAAAAAATGAAAAATATGATTCAATTTTACATGCTATGGGAAATGAAATACATTCATGGGTTAATAATTTTAAAAAATAACAAAAATATATTTCTTTCTCAATAAAATTATATTCTGGAACATCTGAAGTAGTTAGTCAAGAAAAACTAAACCCTTGTTTCCTTAGAGATATTTGTGAGAATTGTGTTTTCAAATGATGGATAAATAAAATAAGTTGATCATAATGAATTTTGGAATTTTATTGGAAGGTTTTAGCATTTGTATTCTTTAATACCCAATATTATTTACATTATTACCTTAGGTAAAATATTTCGGAGTGCTACTAAATAATAACATTTAGTTTCTGAAAAAAGTCTCAGATACATCATTGTCACAAAAAATTTTAGAATCTGTTATGATATCATAGATTGTTTTGAATTTTTTGAGGATTAAAATAATTAATGGGTAGGAAATTATAATGATAAATGATCAACATCTGGTGGAATATTATTTATTGGATGTAATTGTGTTGGTTTTCATTCAAAGAGACAGAATTATGTAACAATCTGTATGGATGAAGATCAGTATTTTTCTATAGCTCATGTAGTTACTCAACATATGTGGATGAAAACACAATTAGATTATTTAATTTTTGAAATGATGTTACCCTAGCTTTTGGGTTGTGATAATCCAAGAAAAATTAATATCACTAGTTATCCAGTTCGACATTATGAATAAAAAAATATTGATATAAAATATCAATTTACCAAGAAAAATTAATTGATGCTGTAATATGTTCCAACATCGGAACAAGTTTATAACATTTTCAAAAAACCTTTGATGAAGGAACCTTTTTCTAAATTGATGTTGAACATGGGTGTCTATACACTTTATCATCATGGTTGAGGTATGAGTTTATGTCCCCAATCACATCTTTCCATTGGATAATGCTTTCTAGGTGGATATTTTTTTTATAAATATACCATTATGGAAGCATATAAATATGGTGACTTTTGGTTATGTGGTGAATTCAACATTGTATGTGTGTGTAAACTATTCAAACTATTTGTTGGAGTTTGTGAACTACTACAACTGTCTATTGGAGTGGTTATAAAATATTAAAATTTTTCTTTCCATGAAATGTGATGAATGTGTGAAGAAAATAAAGGATGAGGAAGTTTTCATAATAACTTATTTTTATAGCATGCTTTTCTATGAATAATTCTTTTTTAAATAATGAGTTAGCTACTCTTGGAAAATAATATATTATAATTAATCCACTATAGGAGGATAAAATGTTTAGTGATTTATGAATCTTGGTTGATAACCAAATAAAAAGGGGGGAATTTTTAGGACCAACATGATGAGGAATAATATTTGATTTTGGTATTGTCATTTGTTTTCATGGATGTTTAAGAAGAAATAAAAAATCCAAATCACTTCGTATTTTTTTGAAAATCGGACTGACCAACATATTCATGTAATAAACCTCAAAATTATTGAAAATTTAAATCAATTTGAGGAAGAATATTTTTATAAGTAAATGGTAATAAGATTCACCTAAAATCTGGTATGCATGGTTTGATTGAATTAGTTGATAATCATAGTCATCATGATTAAAATTTTAAATGAGACATTTCTTTTTTGATCATGGAGTTCCCATAAACCATGAGTACTTGGTAAACATGTTTTTTAATCTTTATGAAAGAAAGGGGGAGTGAAAAATATTTTTCCAATCGTATTCAGTATTGATTGGATATGGATAGAAAGTGAAAAAGGGTGCTAGAGATTGTATTCATCATTATCATAATCAAGACAATCCTATTTAGGACCATTGAATTATAAAAAATTATATTCCCGCTGAGTTGGAATGAAATTAGGATTATTGATTTTTGGTAAGTTTCAATACATTCCATTGTAAGTCCAAAAATTCTAATTATTTTCATCAATGTATTGAAATTCATGAAGGATGTCATGATACAAGAATAGGATTGTGATTGAAGGATGTTTCTAAGGTAAAATATACTGAAAATAGTCTTTTGTATTAATTATTTCATCATATTCACTAGTAGTAGAACTCATTTTATTTTGGAGAAGTCAGTGGTATTGTATTCAGAAGAGAAAGATGATCTATGATTTATTTTCAAATATTTTTCATTTCAATTAGGTAAAGAGCCATATTATATGAATTTATCCTAATTTTTCTTTATAAATAGAACTTGTATATGTGATTGAATCATTTCACTCAATTGGATGTATATAAGTGTTGATGGAAACAAACATATGGGTTGTCAAGGGGGATCTTGAAATTCAAAGAAGATGTTTGTTTTTCAATAGTTTATATAGAGTGTCATAATGATGGAAATGGATTGAAAAAAAATTTAATTTAAAAACATATCTTGATAGGTGTTTGAAAAGAAAGTAAGAAGAATATTTAATTTCATTGAGTTTATTCGAGATGAATCGAGTAGCATTGATGAAGTCATAAATACACCCTAAATTTAAGTAATATTCATAATTCGAGGAATTAAGTTTAGCAGGAAACCATTTTTGATTCCCACAATAACCACATCTAGGTATCATATAAAACTCGATAAGTACATCATACATTCTAACTACTGTATTATTCATAGAGAAGAGGAGATAAGGTGGATCAATAAAGAATATTAGAGAGATAAGTAGAAGATTTCTATATTGTGTTGTGTTGATGAAGTCTCATTGGAGAGAAGATAAAGTAGAAGAGATAGAACATATTCAATTTATCATCATATTCAATGACAATGATATTTTGATTTTTTTTTATTTTTTTTTCATGGTATTAATTTGTTAATCGTATGAGGATGGATAATCCAATTGTGATTTCTTTATTAGTATTTACAGACCAAGGAAGAATGATTGATAAATTATCTCAATTATTTTTTAAAAATTTATATCTACTGTATTGGGAAATCATATTGGAAGAACCATACATGGAATATCATATAGGGAAATCAGAATGAGTTCTATATCAAATTCCTTGTTCTTTTTACCAGATTCTGGGTACGAAATTAAAGAATTGTTTTGAAATAAATATATTTGTGGAAATTTAAAAGGGATCCTAGGTAACATGTGTTGTTTCAAAAACTTCAGATTGCACCATTTGTTCTTGAGTGGGGACACATGCTATTTGATTGTTTTCATAGTACTACATAAGTGGATTACTTCCAAACATCATATTATACCATTTTTTCTATAGGGAGCACACACACTATTGGATTATTTTAAAACCATACTAAGGATGTATCAATTCAAGTAGCATAATTAACCTAGTAAATACTTGGTTTCATTAGGAGTTCTGTGGATTTTTTAGTATGAAATTAAATATTTTACTAGAGGAGAAGTTCATTTCCTTTAAGGAAATTGAAATGAAATAGTATCACTGATCCACCCTTCCCCCTCTTAGGGTTACAAATATATTGACTGAACACTTTCAATTGACATGGTTCTATCCCAACCAATGATGATAGAAACATATACTAGATGAAGATCCATTCTTAATGAATATAAGATAGATAAGTAGATGCTCCCATGTGTCTCATGTAACACCCCAATATTTTATAATACATTATCAATTTAATGTAATTTAATATCTTATATTTCACCAAACACCGAAATGGCTTGCGTTATACACAAGATTGATTCTTTGAAAAACAACACATTAGTATTATAAATATTTAAAATATATATTTATTTATCAATTCAATATTTTAATATAAATAGTTAAAAATAAATTTTAAAGGTAATATATAATGTTTTCACATAAATAAAAGATATTTATAATGAAATTTATATGTTTTTTTAAAATAATTATATATTAAAAAAACTATTTTCTTAAAAGAACAACTTTTTATATCCTATTGTGAACAATAATACAATTATCATTATACACTACTAATAATTTAATTTGGTAAAATAGACTCCATTTTTGAATTCCAAATATTGAAATTAGCATAGGGTGATGTTTTTCTATTTTCCTAAAAAATATCAAAATTTTTAAAAATAGTGAACAACAATGCATTATTGATTAAAACCGAATTTTATGTAAATAATGATTATATTTATTTCAATATATTTTAATTTCAAAATAGATACATAATTCTTGTATTAGTCCAAGGTAATTCATTAGAGTCATTTTATAATAAGATTAGATATATAATATTTTATTGATCTTTTTAACGTCTTTTGCCCATCTTCTAGGAACATTTGAAAATTTGCATAAAATGTAATTTTACCGCTTATGTGAATTGAATTTAAAAAATACAAGAGACGTGGATTAAATCAGTATGTAAAATTTGGTTCACTAGGATGAAAATAATTTATAGTGAATAGTAACTTTGAATTTTATTTAACATGTTTAAAAGTAAATAGGGTAATTAAAGGTAAAAATGATATTATAATTACCCCAATACAAGTACTAATTCTATTGTATAAGTGTATTTTGACCAAAATAATCCTTAGGAAGAAAATATGATCCTTTGTTTCCACATGGATTAGATTACGTCATTTATTATATTTTATTTTAAGAAGAATTAAAAGTGCAAAATTCAAAGTTTAATAACTAATTTGTTTAATATATGGTGACAAAAGAGATAAAGTTACCAATAAATAATCATTAGAAAGATAAAAATATTTACTACATCATGGAATTTTATTTATAATTTTAGACATTAAATAATTATTTTTATTTCTGACACATTGATTATGGAGTAATTACATTATTAAGGAAATATTAAAATAATTGATATTATATATATTAAATTAAAGGTAAATTGAGACTTTTTATTGATTACATGAATTTTATTGGTTAATATGACATGTAATAATTGATTCAATATATTGGGTTAGACAAAAAAGGTTTTTTATGACTTTAACAAAAACCAAATACTAAATAGTGTCAAAATTGACATAAATGAGTTTATAAAAAAAATTCTATTTTATTAAATGATATAATATTCCTAAAAATTTATGGTTCATATAATGGACTTATATAATGATATATATCATTAATTAGCCACTTGAGGTTATCTTGTTATTTTACAGTAAATTTATTAAACCTGTAATATAAAAATACAAGAAGACATTGTAAAAGTTAAACTATTTTACTAAAAATTAAATCTAAATGGTAAGGTTAATATGGGGACCTAAAAAAATATAAAACATATTATTTGAGAATATTTAGACCCATACCCACATTATCCTAGAAATAAATCTATTTGTAGCCATCAGAAACCGAATATGATTTTATAATAAAATAATATTTCAATCTTTTCCTAAAGTGACCCTCATATCTATTATAAAAGTATACTTCACCTTCCCTTAATATCACACCTCCAAATCTATTTGTCTCTGACAAAACCTAGTCCAATATCCTCCCAAATACCCTCATTTAAACCTATTGGCCTTACTTTGATCTGAAATCCAATATAAGGATCCATTTAGTTCAAATCAAAGGAATAAACCTGAAGAAGAGGTAATTATTTCATCATCTCTTTCAAAGTTCACTTCTTATTCCACTTATTATTTATTTATTTATTCCATAAAAAAATAAAAAATACAGTACCTTATACTTACTATGATTTTATTATAAATATGGTACTACTAAATTCATTACCTTATCCACCCTATGAAGGACAAAGTCACCATACATGCATACGTACGGCTTACCATCTCCACATCATGGTGTAGTTTGTTATTCAACGCTTCATTATTTGGGTGGGTATAATAATGAGTATAATTGATTTGAATAATAAATATAACATGTTAATGATTCTGTATATATAATATAACATAAAACTACATATTATTTCACCATCAATAGAATGATATTGTCGCTCGTGCATACGTACGACTTATCGTCTCCATGATGTGATGATATTTCATTCCCCATCATAACAATTCAAGAAAAATTTTAATTTTATAATAAAGTATAATGTTTAAGAACATTATATAAATTTTTATATGAATAAAATAAATCCTATCCATAACATACATAGTTTACGCAACAAAACATATAAGGGAAAACTATTCATTAAAACCCAAAATAATAATACGAATGCAATATTGTTAACAAAGAAATATTAAAGGATAATATATTATATAATATTTATGTTTTTCTTTTATAATTTAATATTAATTATTTAACCATTATTCAAGAGGCTAACATACCATAGACTAATTAAGAGTACAATGTAATGGGTTTTCATCTCACTTTTTATTCCCGTGAGATTCAGGCTATATTGGATGCTATTTCCTTTGTGTGGTGTATATAATGTGCTTGATTATATTATTTTTTTAATATGAATTAATTTATTTTTATTTGAATCTTAGTAGTATGATCCATCTTTAATGGGGTGTGTGTTTCGTATGTTACCAAATCAGTAATGGAATTTCAAATTTCAATTTCCACTCATTAGATATTACACATACTTCATTGACTATTCTACTCAAATATTATAAGTGGAATAACTATTTATTTATTTATACATTAATTTACACTCCCCTTGGTGTTGATATAATTATGATACACATAATCACTCCATTGACAAATTCTCAAGTCATTTATATTAACTTGATAAGGGTAATCTTATCTAAATTTCCATTCTTTGAGTTAAACATCCAAGTCATTGGTTTTATTTTTTACAAGAAAAAGTTTTAATGTATTATTATTGTTTTACACTAAATATCCAATCATATTGAATGTATTTATAATTTTTACTCAAAATTATGTAATTTATTTATCTTTAAACTAAGGATACCGTCTTTATAAGGTATTTCGTCTCAATTTACATTCCATTGAGACTTCATTGTTGTTATGTACCAATTCACATGTATATGGTGTATATACTATCCTTTGGAATATTATATCATGAATACCATTATTTTAATAATATTACTATGTTTTTATTAAATTTTATTCCTCAATTATTTGTACTGATGCGTCTCTCATTTGGTTAGGAACTCCTTAAATAAAATATTATTTTAATGATTTATTCTTCTAAATATATCTCATTAATGTTCTAGTTTTAAAAATGTAGAGACCCAAAGCATGATGTACATAGATATTACATTACTTTTTCGGAATACATAATACATAATGAAAACAGACACACAAGGACCGTAATAGTTTAGTGTCTTTGGAAACTCAGAATATAATCTTCTAATCATGGCGAAAGATCATCAACATCTCCCATAAAGATCTTCCAATTTTTGTTTTCTTACCTAAAACCATTATTTAAATCATGGGGAAAAGAAAACATATAAAGGGTGAGCTCAAATTCTCAGTAAGGGTAAGCATGGAAAAAATAAAACAAATCATATACATATTAACTTAAAAAAACATGATCATAATGTTTAAACATCAAAATCTTGAGCAATGACATATAAAATGGCAGTACGTAAGGAATAGATCATAATGAAACATTAATCAGATAAAATATCATGGGAATAAAACATTTAATTGTGTCAAAACATTAAGCACATGACATGATTTCCATAGTATCCAAGACATGACTGCCAAGACCATCTTAGTGGACAAAGTCCCTTACGGAATCAGGTTCACTCCTCGTTCCAGTCCTGTACCACTAAACCGGATTAACTTACCATTCCAGCCATGTCTATCTCATGAGATATAAATCTTTACCCAATTCATTGGAGGGAGATATAGGTCCCAACCATGTTATAGTGAAATCATTGTTACTTGTGCCACAAAATAAACATAAATCATTCATCATAACCCAAAGAATAAAATGGCTTTCCTAAACATCATCGCATCATAATGTAATCCATATAAATAAAATGGATATCATTTAATCATATTATGAATAAATCTGTGTAAATAATATAAACATTATACTTGAAACATAATCATACTAAATAATTTCATCTTAGATGGAAAATACTTTTGACAAAACACTTGAAATGAATTCTTGAAGAAAATATCCTTTGTTATACAAAATCATTTTATTTTCACAAAATTACATTCATTGTTAAAGGAAAATTATTCCATTTAAAATAATCATGAAATCTTGTAGAGGAAGCTTTATGAAAATAAGGCTTTATAAAACCATAACAATCCGTTCATGCTATATAAGTTAAAAAAAACATTCTTCTCGTACATTTTCCAGAAAAGTCAAAAAGTACCTTGTATGGTAAACAAAAGAAATATTCCTTACATACCATGTAGTAAAAGTAAAAAATGGGTAAAAAGGACATTAAAAATACATGAAACCATTTTTAGAAAACAGGGACATGGATGATAAATATTACTGCAATAAATACATATGAATAAACAATCTCAGATAAAAACGAGATTAGAAAAGTTATCCCTTACCTTATGTACGATATGCTTCGTATGTATCCAAACATCCTATATAATGATTTAAATAATGTCATTGACTTATTACAGAATCATATTCATTGTTATGATATCATATATGATTCACTTATGAATTTATATTACCTGTTCTTTGGTAAATTCATGTTAAAGTAGCGTTTTGGGTAAAATCATTTCATTTATCATCCGTGTTTTGACTTGTAATTATTCATATGATTACATAGATCATGATTAATTACATCCATAATGTGTAAAATGATTTATATATAATATATATTCAGAATATACATATATATAATAGATCATTAAATGGAAAGAAATACACCGTTCATGGAGACGGTAGGTAGTATGTACGCATGAATGCTATTTTCGTTTCTTTATTAAATTGAGTGGAAGTAAGTAAATAAAATATTCATAAGTCTAGTATCATTAATATGTAATATATTTCATGATTATTTAATATATATACTTTATAATCATTCTTGAATGGTTAACTTGGAGAATGAATCTCATCGCGTCGTGGAGACGGTAATCCGTACGTACGCACTGGCGATGATATCGTTCCCATAATTATTGAATGGAATTAGATTGGATGATATAATATCTCATAATTAGTATCATGTTATAATAAACATATATATAGTTATTATTTACACCATTATACCCATCCATGTAATGTGGTGGTGGAAAAACAGATTACACCACGGCGTGGATACGATATTTCGTACGTACGCATGCGCGGTGATTTTGTTTTTCATAGGATGGATAGAAGGTAAAATGGGGTTGTTTCATATTTATAATAATATATCAGTATGTTATTGATACTGATGTCATTACTTTATAATGATACAACTAAAAAAGAAGAAGTTGAAGAAGAAAGAAACTTGAATGAATCGGTAGAAGAGATTACCTCTTCTTCGACGCACCTCTTTTAAGCTTCCTCTTAAGGCACTAGAGTTGGTCTTTTGAGAAGACCAGAACCTCAATAATGTTTCTAGGGAACTGGAGAAGAGAAAATGGTAGGGTTTGGATGATCTTTAAGGCTCAAAGTTTTGTGAAGAGGACAGGAAGGAGGTGCCCTTTTATAATGGAGGAGTGAGACACCTTTGGAAACCTCAAAAATATTAATTTATAATAAATAAAACCATAGATAAAACTTCCAAAATGTCTCAAATACGAAGTGTAGATGAGATAATGTTGTAATATCATCATCCAATATAATTTATACATGTTTGGGATTTATTTTAAACCTTATGAATTTGATTTATCTTTATTTAATTTATTTAATCTTATTTTTGGTAATAATATTCTAGATTTTTAATTGTTATAAATAATTACCTATGGAATTTTTCATAATTGGTTACTTTATGAAATTTTATACCATATAGATTTAAATTAATAATTTTTAAATATTTATGTGTTTTTTAATCATTTTAATTATATGTTATTTTTATAAAATAACAATAATGTTCATTTTGAAACTATCAAATTATTTGAATTTAAATAAAATACACACAGATAGGTTATATTAAAAAAATGTTTAATAGATTTATAACATGTCATATTCATATTTAAAATTTGTGGATAACATTAATTAGTTCATATAATGTTTATTTTAATATTTATAAAACCATTTATTTGATATTTCTCTTAATAAAACAACTACTACATCTTTTTTGTATAGTCATTTAATAAACTTATTTGTTGCATAAAAATTAAAAATAAAATCCTATGATGAATAACAATATAAAAACTTTCATAATAATATTTTTACTCTAATTAATCATCTTAAAATAAAAACATTTAAATTGTTATATTTATTAAATTATGAAGGTGACATATTTGACATCATTTAAAATAAAATAATATAGATGTCTTAATCGGTTATATAAGGCTCCAAATAGTCCAAAAATCTACCCTTGTATGATTTGGGTATAGATATACTCGAAAAATAATTTTTGGTCAAGTTTCTGGTCCGTTTTATTGGTATTGTTATTTTAATAAAAACTATATTATTGATTTTTCACTAAATAAATAATTTCTACATCATTAATGTATAAGCTATTCAGGTAAATAATATTTCTTAAAATTTTCAAATAAATTTCCATGATAAATAAAAACTTTTTATCTTTCAGATGAGTATTTATAATCGAATTTATGTTCTTTATAACTATATATTAAATATAATCTAGTTATTAAATTTTGAGTGAGACATTTTACTTTCCTTTAAATAAACTAAATAAAAGGTCTTAATCAAATACAAGTGGGTTCCATTAGATTCCATTTCGACCCAAGTATGATTTAGGGTAAAATATAATCATCTAATTATATTAGAACAAGTGTTAGGGTAATTTTATAATATTATATTTACCCTTAATTTCCCGATTTACCATTAAATATGCTAAATAAAATTTACCATAGTTACTATTCATAATGACTAAAAATAAAAAGTCACTTATTAATATAATTTGGACATACTGATTCCAAATATGGAATCAAAATTTCCAAATTAAAATCATATAAGTTACATAAATTAATTTAAAATTAATCCCGTTGTTAAGAAAATGAGTTTTAAAAGTTAAAACATTGCAAAAGATTGAACAGATTTTACCTATGAATTCAATGTAAAATCAATTATAATGAAATACATTATATTAAATGGAAAAAATATATTCTACTTATACTTTAAAACCATTTAATATTATAATTTAACCATATAATTTATTACGATGAAAAAAGTTGTTTGTAATTAAAATATAGCGTGTTTTTTACTATTCATTAAAATATGAAAGTTATCAGAATAATATGAAAAATTAATCCAAAGTAAATTATTATATCCTGAATCCAAATAAGAATTTTATTTTGTCAAATTTAACTTATAAACAATTAAAAAACTAGATTTAAAGCGGGTGCACCATCAAAAGGAGGCAAAACTGCATTTTTAAAAAAATACTTATTTTACTTGAAAAATTTATTTTGTTCTCACACAATGTTCTAGAAAATATGTAAGATGAAATAATAAAGTTATAACATTCATGATGTAGTAAATACTATTCATAACGGCTAGTTCATAATAATATTATAACCACATATCATTGTTTAGTGAAACCCGGTATTGCGTACAACACACGCTATCGAGAAAAGTCGCGATTGCGTGTAATGCAAGACAAGTCAGGGTTGCATGTAGTGAAAGACTCCTTTTTTGTTGATTATAATAGAATCCAACCATATTTCATTTATACATTGAATATATATATATATATATAGTCAATGTTGCGTAGAATAACTACTATAAAAAAACATGAAATTGTGTGTTACACAATCCAAGAATAGTGTTGCGTATACTGCAAGCTAATATGGTGTTGCGTATAACACAAGATAATCATGGTGTAGTGTATAAGAAAAGAAATGAAAGAAATTAAAAATATTATATCTCAAAAAATCTTTGGGTGTTACATTCTACCCCCCTTAAAATAAATTTCACCCTCAAAATTCGTCGAGGTTATAAATGGTTTACTACATTAAAGTTTATTTTATAGAAACCCAAATCATAAAAAGGAATAATAAAACTTAATTTTAAAAAGTAAAGTAAGAAACATAACAGTTACCCAAATTAACTCATTACTGGGTTTCCACATAAGATAACATAGGTAAAAATATGGATATGGAAGAGAAATATAACCATCAACTTCTGATGAAGAGTGGTAGAGGACATGGCTATGAAAAATACAACAATAACAAAGCCATAAATTTGTGATGATATAAGGTATCATCTAATTCATCATATATAAGGGCACTAGGACTACATTTTTGGTTTTCAAGATCATTTCACAAAATATGAAGAAATTGGAATTAGAAGAAATACTTTCTTGATTTTGGTACAATCTCACAGTTGGTTGTTCCTTAGACAATTTACACATCATCTCTTAAAGAAATGAAGTTGAATTTTTCATTCGTGAGGTGTTAGCAGATCATGTGATAGAATGATGGGTCATTCCATCTGTCTCAAACAAAAGGTTATCAAATACATATAAGTCCATCTGTAGTGAGATTAATCATATATGGTTCCTAAAATGGACTTATACTTCATATATCATACTTCTTAATATAATAAAACTTGTTTCTAATATCCAAGGACTTCCTGTAGGCCAGTGGTAGGTGATACAGGCCCGTCACACTTCAGTTGTGGGTTCGAGTCCCACAACATTGTCTGACGTGATGGGTTTTTGCTTGCCCTATGGGTTGTCCTTTTTCTAAAACTTTATTATTATAACATTCCTACAATAATATAAAAACATGTTCTAGCCTTAAACAATAATATCTTTTTTCTAACTTAATTCATTCCAATCTTTACTCTTATCCAAAATAATTTTGTCCTAGTTCATAGTATAAAGAAAACAATCTCTAGAAATGTCATCTACCGAGCATGTGAATACCATCATTTATCCCTCATATATCATATGATATATCTTGTTGGTCACATTCCAAACATGTGAATAACTTAATCATGTATTCTCTTGAACCATAGTGAAACCATGAATGTTGACAAAATTTAACACTTTCCAAATACTAAAATCCCAAAAATTCAATATACTAAAACCATGATATCACTTTTTCCTTATATTAGTCATGAGCTCATTAATACTATCAAACATTCCATTATCTCTTTATCCCATCTTTATATGAATATTAGGTTCTTTCCAAAAATATCTGAATAACCATTCATGGTTACCGGTACCATTCAATGTATAATTTCAAAAACATAAGGAAAAACAATAGTTTAACAATCCTTAGATGTCTCTTTATTCCATAGTACCATGTGATTACTTATAAAAAATTACTCTTGATAAACATGTAATCATTCCACTTCCTTCTTAAACCATTGACCGATCTTGAACAATTCATTCATTTCACATATCATTTGTAGTCTCTTCATCATCATTAACATAAATACTACCCATATGACCATGTTGATTCTCTTCATGATACATTCCCTTAGGTAATTAGTTTGAATAATGCTCGTACATTACACATTTAAAACAATTAACCGTTGTTGATGTCTTAGCAATGCCATTATCCTTGTCCATGGTGTTAACTGGACCTTTTCATTTACAATTACTAGCTTTGTGTCCTTCTTTTCCACACCAAAAGCATTTTCCAATTCCTTTGAAACATTTTCCCTAATTCCTCTTCCCATATGATTTACATGTGGAAAATTGAACTTTCTTTCCTCTATGATCATCATGAGACTCCATATTTCTCTTATTAGCTGAGTTAGGAAACATACCAAAGTTGAGATTATTGATCATATAATGAGATTTCTGATTAGGCATAATAATGATATGTGGAGCTCCAGATCCAATTTCATTTGGTTTCTCATGAAGAATATCCTTCCATTGTCCATCATATCCTCCATTATCCTGAATCTTCTTATTTCCAGCCATTTTCTAAAACCCCCAAAAAATAGTGTGAGCAGAAAAAACCATAATCAAGGCGTACCTTTAATATCTAACATCTTTGGTTTAATTCTAATATTGTTACCATAATTCTAGGACTATAACCTATACTTATAATTAACCTTAGAGACATCCCTAGACATACCTTAGAAATATATCAAGGGATTTCACTAAAGTTTTTGTATCCTAGTTTCCAAAGGTTTACTAAACCATTCCTCTGATACCAACAATAGAGACCCAATTCTTGACATACCTGAACATTAAATTACATTTGCGGAATACTTAATACATAATGATAACAGACACATGGGGACCGTAATAGTTTAGTGTCTTTGCAAACTCAGAATATAATCTTCTAATCGTGGTGAATGATCTTCATCATCTCCCATAAAGATCTTCCCATTTTTGTTTTCTTTTCTAAAACGTTTATTTAAATCCTGGGGAAAAGAAAACATATAAAGGGTGATCTAAAATTCTCAGTAAGGGTAAGCATGGAGAAAATAAAACAAATCATACACATTTAAAGTTAAAAAAACTTGAACATAATGTTTAAACATCAAAATCTTGAGGAATGACATAAAACATGGCAGTACGTAAGGCATAAATCATAATGAAACATTAATCATGATAAAATAGTATGAGAATAAAAAAATTAATTGTGGAAAACCATTAAGCACATGATATGATTTCCATAGTAGCCAAGGCATGGCTACCAAGACCATCGTAGTGGAAAAAGTCCCTTACGGAATCGAGTTCACTCCTCGTTCCAGTCCTATACCACTAAACCAGATTAACTTACCATTCCAGCCATGTCTATATCATGAGATATAAATCTTTATCCAATACATTGGAGGGAGATATAGGTCCCCACCCATATCATATTGAAATCATTCTTACTTGTGCCACAAAATAAACATAAATCATTCATCAAAACCCAAAGAATAAAATGTGTTTCATAAATGCCATCCCATCATAACGTAATTAATATAAAACAAATGGATATCATTTCTTCATATGAAGAATCAAACCATGTAAATAATAGATAAATTATACTAGAAACTTAATCATACTAAATAATGTCATCTTAGATGGAAAATAGTTTTGACAAAACACTTGAAATGAATTCTTGAGGAAAATATCATTTCTTCTTCAAAATCATTTTCTTTTCAAAAAATTACATTCACTGTTAAAAGAAAAGGATTATGTTGAAAATAATAATGAAATCTTATATAGGAATATTCATGAAAATAAGGCTTTATGAAACCGTAAAATTCCGTTCATGCTGTATAAGTTAAAAAAACATTTTTCTCGTACATTTGCCGGAAAAGCCAAAAAGTACCTCATATGGTAAAAAAAAGAAAGATTCTGTACATACCATGTATTAAATATAAAAAATGGGTAAAAATGACCTTAAACATAGATGAAACCATTTTTATAAAATAGGGACATGGATGATAAATATTACCCCAGTAAATACTTACGAATAAAAAATCTCAGATAAAAACGAGATTGGAAAAGTTATCCCTTACCTTATGTTGGATATGATACATATGTATCCGAACCTCCTGTATAATGATTTAAATAATTTCATTCACTTATTATATAATCATATTCATTGTTATGATATCATATATGGTTCACTTATGACTTTATATTACATGTTCTTTGGTAAATTCATGTTAATGTAGAATTTTGGGTAAAATCGTTTCATTTATCGTTCGTGTTTTGACTTGTAATTATTCATATGAATAATTAGATCATGATTACTTACATCTAGAATGTATAACATGATTTATATATAATATATATTCAGAAGATAAATATATATAATAGATCGATAAATGGAAAGAAATACACTGTTCATGGAGACGGTAGGTCGTACGTACGCATGAACACTATTTTCGTTTCCTTATTAAATTGAATGGAAGTAAGTAAATAACATATAAATAAGTCAAGTATCATTAATATGTAATATATTTCATGATTATTTTATATATATACTTTATAATCATTCTTGAATGGTTAACTTGAAGAATGAATCTCATCGCATCGTGGAGATGGTAATCCGTACGTACGCAAAAGCGATGACATCGTTCCCATAATTATTGAATGGAATCCAATTGGATGATATAATATCTCAGAATAAGTATCATGTTATAATAACCATATATATAGTTTTTCATTACACCATTATACCCATCCAAGTAAGGTGGTGGTTGAAAAACAGATTACACCATGGCGTGGAGACGGTATTCCGTACGTACGCACGTGCGGTGATTTCATTTTCTGTAGAATGGATAGAAGGTGAAATGAGGTTGTTTCATATTTATAATAACATATCAGTATATTATTTATACTGATGTTATTACTTTATAATCAAACCACTTAATAAGAAGACGTTGAAGAAGAAAGAAACTTGAAATAATCGGTAGAAGAGATTACCTCTTCTTCGAGGAACCTTTTTTAAGCTTCATCTTAAGGCACTAGAGTTGGTCTTTTGAGAAGACAAGAACCTCTATAATGTAGCTAGGGAAGTGGAAAAGAGAAAAGGTCAGGTTTTGGACGATCTTGAAGGCAATATGTGTTGTGAAGAGGAGAGAAAGGAGGTGCCCTTTTATAAGGGAGGAGATGGGCACCTTTGGAAACCTCAAAAATATTAATTTATAATAAATAAAACCCCACATAAAAACATCAAAAATGACTCAAATACAATTATTATATGAGATAAGGTTGTAATCTAATCATAAAATAAAATTTAGAAATGTTGGGGATTTATTTTAAAACTTATCAATTTGATTTATCTTTATTTAATTTATTTAATCTTATTTGTGGTAATAATATTCTAGATTTTAAATTGTTATAAATAATTACTTATGTGTTGTGAATTATGTATAATTGGTTACTTTATAAAATTTTATAACATATAAATTTTAATTTATAATTTTTAAATATTTATGTGATTTTTAATCATTTTAATAATATGTTATTTTTATAAAATAACAATAGTGTTCATTTTGACAATATCCATTTATTTGAATTTAAATAAAATACACATAGAGGATATATACAAAAAAAATGTTTAATAGATTTATAACATGTCATATTAATCTATAAAATTTGTTTAGAACATTAATTAGTTCATATAATATTTATTCTAATATTTATAAAACCATTTATTTGATATTTCTCTTAATAAAACAATTAAAACATCATTTTTGTATAGTCATTTAATATACCTATTTGTTGAATAAAAATTAAAAATAAAATCTTATGACGAATATAAATATAATAACATTCATAATAATAGTTTTAATCGAATTTATCATCTTAAAATAACAACATTTAAATTGTTATATTTATTAAATTAATAAGGTGACATCTTTGACATCATTTAAAAAAAACATAAATGTCCAAATCAGTTATATAGTGCTCCAAATGGTCCAAAAATCGTCCCTTGAATGATTAGGGTAGAGATATAATCGACCAATAATGTTGTTTCAAGTTTCTGTTTAATTTTATTGGTATTTGTATTTTAATAAAAATTATATTATTGATATTTCACTAAATAAATAATTTCTACATCATTAATGTATAAGCTATTAAGGTAATTAAATATTTCTTAAAATTTAAAAATAAATTACCATGATTAAGAAAAACATTTTATCTTTAAAATGAGTATTTATAATTTAATTTATGTTCTGTATAACTATATATTAAAAATAATCCAATTATTAAAGTTTGAGTGAGACATTTTACTTTTCTTTAAATAAACTAAATAAAAGGTCTTAATCAAATAAATATGGGTTCCATTAGATTCCATTTTGACCCAAGTATTATTTATGGTAAAATATAATCATACAATTATATTAGGACAAGTGTTAGGGTAATTTTATAATATTATATTTACCCTTAATTTCCAGATTTACCTTTAAATATGGTAAATAAAATTTACCATAGTTACTATTCATAATGACTAAAAATAAAAAGTAGCTTATTAACATAATTTAGACTTACTGATTCTAAATATGAAATCCATTTTTCCAAATTCAAATCAAATAAGTTTCATAAATTAATTTAAAATTAATCCTGTTGTTAAGAAAACGTGTTTTAAAAGTTCAAACATTGCAAAAGATTGGAATGATTTTATCTATGAATTCAATTTAAAATCAATGCTAATGAAATAAATTATATTAAATGGTAAAAATATATTCTATTTATAATTTAAAACCATTAAATATTATAATTTATCCATATAAATTATTACGATGAAAAAATTTGTTTTTAACTAAAATATAACATGTTTTTACTATTCATTAAAATATGAAAGTTATCAGAATAATATGAAAAATGTATCAAAAGTAAATTTTTATATAATGATACCAAAGAAAAATTTTATTTTGTCAAATTGAACTTATAAAATTTTCAAAAACTATATTTAAAGTGGGTGCGCCATCAAAAGGCGGCAAAACTGCATTTTTTTAAAAATACTTATTTTACTCAAAAAATTTATTTTGTTCTCACACGATGTTCTAGAAAATGTGTAAGATGAAATAATAATGTTATAACATTAAAAATTTAGTTACTACTATTCATAACGGCTAGTTCATAATAATATTATAACCATATATTGTTGTTTAGTGAAACCCGGTATTGCGTACAAAACACACTATCGAGGAAGGTAACGATTGTGTGTAATGAAAGGCAAGTCAGGGTTCCGTATAGTGAAAGACTTATTTGTTGTTGTGTATAACATAATCCAACCATATTTCATTTATACATTGAATATATATATATACACTCAATGTTGCATAGAATAACTACTATCAAATGGACTTGAAATTATGTGTTACACAATCCAAGAATAGTGTTGCATATACTGCAAGATAATATAGTGTTGCATATAGCACAAGATAATATTGGTGTAGCGTACAACAGAAGATATGAAAGAAATTAAAAAGATTATATCTCATAAAATCTCGGGGTGTTAAAAAAATGGGTATAATTATTTATTTATAAGGACATGAATTATTTAAATTAAGATTTTTTTCTAATGTTTCAATGTTTTATGGGACAAATTTATACAAACATCTCTTTTCAATGACTTCTTTGATAAATAGTTCAACATTTAAATGATTTCCAAAAAGGGGATATTTCTCTAAAATAGATTAATCGATTATTTCCATCTATGAAAATATCCTTCTTTTAATTTTATTCTGGATTGAGGTTAATTTAATATAATACAATGTTCCATATTTTATTGAATTAGCTATGTTTGACTATGGATGTTCTATTTTTATACCATTACTAGTTTGTGGTTATAGTATTGACATTTCATATGATAGTTTTAGTACGAATGTCTATATTATGTTTCACCCTTATGAGGAATGAATTGGACTTAGAAAGTGATGGGTGTGGCCCGTTATAACCCCTCAATTCATCAGTAGTACTCATGAGACAAATTAGCATCTTGGCACAAGTCCTTGACAAAATTTTTATTTTTAGTCTTGGCACGAGGCCCTGACTATGTGGTTATGATGTCTGGAATTATGAATTCCATCATTATGAAATTATCTATTGATATTACATGTGATTATTTGACTAGTAGAATATTCATGTGAATAAGAAAATGGAATTATTTAATTTATGTTTTCCACCTAATGTTGATGGTTATGTTTAAAAGGCTTGTGTTTTAGACTTATACATTACCTTAAATGTTTTATGCTTATTTATTATAGTTTCCAATCTATTATTATCCTTACTAAGAATTTAAGATCACCCCTTTATTATGTTTTGTTTTCCCTAGGATGCGAAGAAGTATATTATGATTGACATGTAAGAATAAGATAAGATATATGAGTGTGTTCAAAGGGGACAAAACGGGTTTTTCCATTTAGTAATGTTATTTAAAACTTATGTATGCATCTTGTACTTCTAATACTACCAAACTGATCAGTCATTTAAGACTTGATATTTTGTGATCATGACAATGTTATGTAATAATGTAATGACTCACAGTAACTGGGGTTGGGGAATTACAACTCCCATAGTGTTCATGATTCAGAAAGAATAGAGGGGAATGAATAAATAATTTAGAGGGGTAAAACAATCAATTCCATGACCATTAATGAATCACATGGTTTGAGTAACTGTGCACCAAAAATACGAGATTCACTTTTTATAATCCACTCCCACATGATTCACTAGAATTGTTAGGAAAACCCTATATATCAAGTGTGTAAAATATACAATAATTTGATGACCACATGCCTAATCGTGCTCCCTATCTCACAAGGTTTAATGAAACTCTATGAAACCTCCTACTTCACTAGATAGGGCTGTATAATTTCAGACAGTTTATGCACCCAGATTAGCTCCACCCGAGACTGACTCTCTAGGTCACGGTGCTCCAGAAACTCAATGAGTCACCAATGGAACATTTCAATCCATAAACCACATATAAAAATATCAAATTTAACATACCCAAATCTTAATGTTTTGTTCCAAGGATTAGTTTATAATCTAGCCTATCCACTAACTAAAATGTTCAAAATCTCTTAAAAATTAATCTCCATCCAAAACACTAGACATTATAAAAATGAAATTATTATGGAAATTTCATCAAATATATGTGGTTTGATTCCTATTGAAAAGGTGTATTTATCTCATATGGTTAGAGAGAAATTGAAAATTGATGAAATGGATATTTTTTGAGTTTATTGATATGTTTCTAGAATATTTTATAATTTATCCACTGAATAGAGAAGTTGAGTTTTAAATGGAACTCATACCTATTAATGCATTTATATCAATGAATACATAAATATTTGACCTGAGTATGTTATAATAATTTAAGAATAAACTCAAGGATAATCTTAAAAAGTGATTAATTTCTTCAACCTTTTCACCTTAGGGTGAACTTTTTTTGTTTTGTAGGAAGAATAATGGATTTGTGAGACCCTTTATTAATTATAAATTCCATAAAAAGATCTATATAATATTAAATTACCCATTTCCTGTTATTGATTTATTTTTTGTCCTACTAGAAAAAGCTCAATAATTTTTTAGAAATGATATTCGTTTTGGATATCGTCAATTGTGGTTATAGATAGATGATATACCAAATACGGATTTCCGTACAATGTATATAAAAATTTAATTTAATGTGGTTCCATTTGGTTTTAGTAATTCCCCTTTTATTTTATTGGATTTAATTTATAGATATTTTAGATATTACCTTCATCAATTTGTAGTAGTCTTGATATATGATATTCTTATTTATTCACTGTGAATAGAAGAGAATGAAGATCACTTAAGGATTGTGTTGAAGATGCTAAGGAAGGTGAAACATTATAAAAAATTTACCATGTATGGATTTTTTTTTATTTTTATAGTTTCATTCATAGAACATATAATGTTATGTGAGTGTATATTACTAGACCCTTGAAAGAAATATGTTGTTGATCATTGTCTAAAAAAACTATTGTGGGAGAGACTCATTATTTTCTGGGTTTGGATGGATATTATCAATTCATTTTTGATAATTTTTTTTAAATTATGAAATCCACTCACTATGTAAAATACAAATTAAACATTTTCCACTGTAACATGAAGAATGATTTAAGGAACCGAGGAAAATGAAATTCATTCAGTTTTTTATTACCAAACCCTACAATATTGAAGGGTTTGTATTTCATAGTGATGAATGTAAGATTGGATTCGGGTCCACCATCATGTATGGTGATATTTTTATTCGTTATGACTCATTATAATTGATGTTTTATGATCAAAATTACCCAAATAATGATTTGGAGTTAGCTATGTTTACTTTTTCATTATGGATGTGGAGGAACTATCTCTATTAGGAAATGTGTGACTATATATCGATCAAAAAATTGTAAAGTATATACTCATCGAGAGGGAGTTGAATATGTGATAGATAATATGGTTATATCTAATTAATGATTATGAGATTTCAATATATCACAACCCTGGGAAGGTGAAAAATGTGTTAAATTATCTATGTAGAAAGGATAATTCTAGAATTTATATAATATTCAGAAAAAAATATCCAATATTTTTGAATTACAGATTATGGACCTTGAAATATTGAATAAAGGGGAGAGATATTATTATCTTCAAATGAGTTTCCAACCATATTTTAATGTGATTATTTGAGAATCACCAATAGAATATCCAGTATTATAAATGAAGGTGGGAAATATTCATGAGTTAATTAATTGTTTTAATGGAATAATAATGTTTAGAAATTATGTATGTGTCGCTTTGGTACCATATTTAAAGAATTAGTTAATGAATGATTCACATAAATATTAATAATATATTTAACTAGGAGTAAAATTATATTTAGAGATGTGAAAGAGTATTATTATTGGGATGGAATGAAGATAGTTGTAACATATTTTCTCTCTCAGTGTTTGGTATTCAATAAAATATAGGATCTAATAAAGATGTATAAGGGGATTTTACAACTATTACCCATACCAGAATGGGAATATGAAATAATTACAATGAAATTTTTCATCAAAATTCCCAAATAAACTATTGGTAAAAATTAAATTTGGGGTTTAGTTAATCATCATAAAATTTCTTCACAAAACATTACCATTAGAGAATGTTTATCTCTTGATAAAAATACAAGGTTATATATTAAGGATGTGTTATGATTGAATTGTGTTCCACTATCCATTATATTTTATCAGGATCTATGGTTTTCCATACTTCATTGGAGATTTCTTTAATAGGTTATAGATAATGAATTATGTTTTAGAACTACTTTTCGTCATCATACAGATGGTAATTATGATATTAAAATTAAAACTCATGAATACATGTGTTGATATTTCCCAATGGTTTTCAATTTTTTTTTGGATAAACACTTGTATTTGGTGGAATTATCATACAATAATAGTTTTCACTCAAAAATTTATATGGTTCCTTATAAAACATTCTATGGTAGGAATTATAGAACTACAAAATGCTAGAACGAATATTTTTTAATGATTTTTATTGCAACCTTATCATGCTGAGGAATTAGAAGAGAATATTATTGAAATTCAATAGTATTTATGATCATTATTTAGTAAAATAATCAATACTGACAATCATCAAAAAGATATAGAGTTTGATGCCGGTGACAAGGTTTTACTATGAATATATCCATGAAATATAGTGATGATATTTTGAATGAATGGAAAGTAAATCCCTAGGTATGAAGGTCCTTTTAAAATTATTTATTATACTTAGATGATAGCATATTTATTATATCCACCACTAAATCTCTCTTAAGTTAATTTTTCCATTAGGTATATATCATGTGGAAGTATATGACAGATCCTTCACAAGAAATGATCACAAAGATCATACCGAGGGAGTGAGATCAATTTTATAAAGTAAAATTTGTATATATTCTAGATTGTAGAGAAGTGTTCTTCAAAATAATACCACTCACATGTTCTACATTTTTGGTTGGACCACTAATTTAAATAAGCTATCTAAAAAATGGGGATTTAATGAGGCATATTTATACTCATTTTTTAATATTAGAGTGATGATTTTTATTTAAAAAATTCATTTTAATTGTTTTAGAATATTACACATTAATATTTATTTGAATTATTTTTCATCAAAAAATGACTTCAATAATATCTTACATCATACACAAGAACAAGTTTAAACAAACTATGTAATTATATTTAAATTTTATTTGTTTACTATCACCAATAAATTATATTGGTGAGTGTCAATATTAAACTAAATATTAATGGAAATAGTGGGTCTACATATTTATAAAATATAATCATTAGTTATAAAATTAATAGAATTAACAATAATTTTTTTGAATATAATATTTTATTTTCTAAAAATTTGATTTTATGAACGTAATGAATTTTATTAATAGAATTAATCCCAAATGAATTATTTTAATGAATTATATATAATTTATTTGATAATTTTTTTTAATCATTCAACAAATATTTTTATGAATTGGAAAATAATAAATTTAGTTTTATTGTTATAATTGGTTTCATTCAGAAAAGATGTTTTTGTAACATTTTGAACACCAACATTAATATTAATTTAGACCATTTTTATCTATTTTATTAGATAAAATAAATGAAAATATTTAGAATTTGGATATTGATATTTTTTAAATACGACATATTTATTTTTTGTCAATATGAACAGTAATAGTGGAAATTTTTTTCAAATTTGAAAATGGTAAATTTGGTTAATATAGAGTAAAAATAAGTTGTTATCCCCTAATTATTCATCCTAATTCATATTTAATGAAATTATTTTTTCAATTAACACATTATGATAAAAAAGATCTATCTAATTCACACTTATGGAAAGAATATCTTATATATCATTTATATCGATGAATGTTTCAAAATGTCACTCTTTTTGTTTTTAAAATCTTTTATGTGTTCACACAGGGAAAAAATTTATTAAAAAAAATCATATCTATATGTTTATAATTAAAATATATTCATTAATGAAATGTATTTTTAATTTTTAGTTTCTATATAATTACATTAAATTCTTAAACAATTTAAAAATAGTAATTATTTCAAGAAGGATAAATTAAAATTAATGAAATTCAAAATATTAAAAGAGAAATAATTTTAGTATTTTATATTTTTCCATAAATTTAATAGGTGAATATGACATATTGAAGTTCTGTAGAGATATTATATTCTAATTCAAACATAATATTATGTCTTTTAAGTAAAATATAATTAATAATATCAAAAATTGATATGTTGATATTTTATAAAAATTATATACTATTAAATTATCTAAAAATAACAAAAAATTAAAATAATACATGTTGGTTATTCATGGTAATTTTTTTAATTTTTTTACCATTTATGGTCTTATATTTACATTATAAGTTAAAATCAAAACCCTTTAATGATCACATTTATAGTTACACCAAATCAAGTATAAATTTAATTTTTATGGGATTACAACCATCTATTACCTTAACTTTGAATATTGGGCCCTTTGGAAGAATTTTGTTTATAATTAATTAATTATAATTTATTATTTTGTGAAATTCCAAAAGTGTCTCTCATATGAATTATAAAAGAGACCATCCTCCACCACATAATTATCCCACAATATGCCTTGCAACTGCACAAAACACTCTTTATTTACCTTATAAAAATCCCTAGAAACATCTTAGAGGTGTTTTTCAACTTAAAAGAACAAACTTAGTACCCTTTTGAAAATATATTAAGGATTGGTTTCAGTGCAGTGGTAATCTCTTTAACTGGTCACTCTCTTTTATTCCCTTATTTACCACCTCTATATCTTTCCAATTTTTCATAAAATAAATAATTCAATATTTTATATATTATTAAATGTTATAATAATTATGAAAATAAGACTATATTTATTTTCCAAATAAAAAATGAATTGAAAGTATCACTTGGGAGTACGTACAAATGACTATCTCCACTTAGCAACACAATTCATTTTTCATGAACATAATTTATCAATGGGTATAATGTTGGGTTTAATTATTATATATGAAGTTTATAATAAAATAATTGTTATGTTTTTACAATATCATATCTACCTTTTTATAATCCAATCATTTTAGAATTGATAACATCGTTAGTTAGAACGTTTTGATGGCCTACTACAAAATATTATGTGATTTTTTTATTAATATATATTTTACTAATGTGGTAAAGAGGAATAATGTAATGAATATTGTTTCCGACGCTTTCACCGGGGCGCGCGCCCGTCCGTCCGTGGGGGAGGACGCGCGGCGCTTCTGTTGCCCCGCATTCCCGCTTTCCAAAGGCGGGCGACATTCGCTCCTTATTCAGGGACGTCTGCTCCTTGATCGAAACGGGATGATGGGATGTCGGTTCTTCCTCCTATGGATTCCTCCTCAGAACTCGTCACCTAGTCCGGGTCTCCCTTATAGATTTAATACGTAGTTCATGAAACTCTTCCTAGTGCCATGTTTCCATGGACGCCGGTTAATTACACTGCTTCTGTCGGGACATTCCAAAGGGTCCAGTCAGGGCAGCAACCTTCAGTCAAGGGAGTAGTCACGTTGAGGCATTAGTAGCGTGTCTGGATGCTGGGGTACCTGGCATGTCTGTCTGTTATCCTTGACCACAAGGCTTCTCGAGGGCGTGGAAGCCCGAGGCATCCCACATCGAGCGCGGGAAATTATATGTCGTAGACACATATCTGAGGTTTTCCTCAGCTTCCCATGCTCAACACAGGGTATGCCGCAAGTTTAACGTCCAGCGGAGACGGATCAACCCAACCAGAGCATTAGCTAGGATAGATCAGATTGAGGGATCCTCCTTGAAGGGATATCGATACCGGGGCCAGCCCATGGGTGACTGTGAAGAAGAGCGTACCGACATGGTCTCACCAGGATAAGACGGTCCGGGCGAGAATCAGAACGGGTGGTAGGTTGATGAATGGAGTGGAAGGAGAGTGAAGTGGGACCATCGTAGGGGCGATAGTGAAGTTGGGCTTGAGCCTTGACGAGGCTTCCTACGTATCCCCGTGGCAGAGAATCAAAGTCCGCGTAGTTCAGGATGACGTCGATGAACTGACGTGAAGGTGGACCCTGGCCCGATGAGCATCGTCAGAGTACCGACGTGAGAGTAGACCCGTGGGTCCACTAGTGGTGGGATTGAACCTTGGGAAGGTTTCCTACGTACCATGCCTTGACATGGATCAAAGTCCTCATAGTTCAGATGGGGCTTTGTCGGTGAACCGACGTGAAAGTGGACCTTGGTCCGATGGGTGGTGGGCTTGAACCTTGGGAAGGCTTCTTACGTACCATGCCTTGACATGGATCAAAGACCTCGTAGTTCGGGTTAGTCACAACGGCTTGCTGTTGGACTAGCATTGGGTGTACAGTTTAAAGTCATGCGGGACAAAAGGAGGCATGCAGTTTAACGTCATGCTGGACGAGGGAGAAACTCGACGTGAATGAACGACCGAACGATGTGGCTTGAACCTCATGGAGGCTTCCTACGTACCATGCCTTGACATGGATCAAAGACCTCGTAGTTCAGGTGGGAAAGGGTCGCAACAGCTTACCATTGGACCAGAATGCAGTTTAACGTCATGCTGGACCGGGGTGAGACCCGACGTGAAATGACGGGTGGGCTTGAACCTCATAGAGGCTTCCTATGTACCATGCCTTGACATGGATCAAAGACCTCGTAGTTCAAATGGGATGGGTCGCAATGGCTTACCACTGGACCGGAGTGTAGTTTAACGTCGTGCTGGACGGGGTGAAACCCGACGTGAAAGACGGGTGGGTCGCAATGTCTTACCACTGGACCAGAGTGCAGTTTAACGTCGTGCTGGACGGGGGTGAAACCCGACGTGAAAGACGGGTGGGTCACAATGTCTTACCACTGGACCGGAGTGTAGTTTAACGTCGTGCTGGACGGGGTGAAACCCGACGTGAAAGACGGGTGGGTCGCAATGGCTTACCACTGGACCGGAGTGCAGTTTAACGTCGTGCTGGACGGGGGTGAAACCCGACGTGAAAGACGGGTGGGCTTGAACCTCATAGAGGCTTCCTACGTACCATGCCTTGACATGGATCAAAGACCTCGTAGTTCAAAAGGGATGGGTTTGTCGGTGAACCGACGTGAAAGTAGACCCGGGGGTCCACTATTGGTGGGCTTGAACCTCATGAAGGCTTCCTACGTACCATGCCTTGACATGGATCAAAGACCTCGTAGTTCAAAAGGATGGTGTTTGTCGGTGAACCGACGTGAAAGTAGACCCGGGGGTCCACTATTGGTGGGCTTGAACCTCGTGAAGGCTTCCTACGTACCATGCCTTGACATGGATCAAAGACCTCGTAGTTCAAAAGGAATATTCGGGGTCAGGGTTGGTGCTCACTCTAAGCCCACGTGAGTCATGCTCGGTGTGAGAAACAAGAGGTTGCAAGGACCTGACGATCACGTCGCGAAGGGTGCATCCGTGAGAAGCGAAGAGGGGTTTACGCGTTGAGCGGCCCATGGTGTTGGGACTTACTCCAGGATGGAGGCCCATGGCATGACAGAGCGCAGGAAAGATGGACCTTGGTCCGACGATGGGAGGTGCCTCGTTCCCTATCACGCCCTCCACTGACCTTGGTAGTGGGGAAGTACGGAGATGCAGAGGTGAAACCATCCGTTGAGGGGGCTAGGGTCGCCCTTCTCTTACGAACATACGCCACTCCGACAAGGAGGATCTCATTCCATGTGAGGAAGAGTTCCATCCCCGTGGAGACGAGTGGTGTAAAAAATGTTCGATCTGGGGGGACCCTTCGCGAGGGGCACGAGGTCGGATCACAGTTTAATGTCATGTGTTGAGGATGTGGTGCTTGGAAGTTTAACGTCCTGCAGCTTGGACGAGGTGGGTTCACTCCACACCCCTAGGACTTACATAACCGGTACCCTCTAGTCCTTGGGGAAGGGAAGATACCAGTAAGGCCATGGTTAAGGGGGGTCGTGGAACGAACCATCGAGGGGTCCACGTTAGCGTGGCTATGCGAAGAAGCAATAGCTGTTAGCGTGCCTATGTGAAGAAGCATTAGGCGAAGCAACGTTACGGGTGGCATTGTCCATGGGACTTTGAAATCACATCTTGCAAACCTGGAGGGTCGCACGGGAAGAGGAATCGCTAAGCAAAGGGGTGCGCTTCGCGAAGTGGAGTGCCTTGGACTTAGCATGGGGCATAGGTGTGAGTGGGAGGTGCTTCGCGAAGTGGAACAGTGTTCGCGGAGCACTGCCTCGCGAGGAAGGGGTGCCTCGCGAAGCAGGATCCTGCAAAGCAGTGTGCTTCGCGATGTATAGTGATCCTGCCTTGGCATAGGGATCACTAGCATGGGTTGGGTGTTTCGCGAAGCATAAACGCTCCGCGGCTGCCCGGGTTCCCTTGGGAATCCCCTTCCTTCGTGAACGCCCTTGAGCTTCGCGAAGGGAATCCCTCGGAAGAGGGGCTCAAAACGAGACAAAGCAGAGTCATCTCGCGAAGTAGAAATACCTCGCGGAGCTCATGATTCCCGGGGCAAAGAGTGCTTCGCGATTCGGGAGAGGAGAAGCCGAAAGGTCGGATTGTCTGTCCCTGGGACTCATGGGGATTCCAGTATTTATAGGGAAGGGGCGCCGCGAAGCAGGGCTCGCGCGCCGCCTCCGGTGCTTCGCGGCGCACTCGCGAACGTCAACGTCGTCCGCGGAGCATTACCGCCTCCGTAGCTTCGCGGCGGCTCGCGAACGTCAAATGTGTTCGCGGAGCATTACCGCCTCTGGTGATTCGCGGCGACTCGCGAACGTCAAATGGGTTCGTGGAGCATTACCGCCTCAGGAGCTTCGCGGGGCCGCAATGGTCGGGGCGCTTCGTGTGGGTGCTTCGCGGCGGTGCTTCGCGAGGCAGCACGCCAGCTGTCTTTTTCCTTCCTTTCTTTCGGGCCGTATTTTTGGTGCCAAAAAATGCCCCCCCTCAGACTTGGAGCCGGGGAGGGCGAAGAGTCGAAGTCTGAGGGAAAATCGCCAAAATTGTCGGAGGTTCGCGATGCAACATCGCGAAGGGGCCCCGCGATGCTCGCCGGGGCCGCGGATCCGGACGTGCCGCGATGCTTCGCGTAGGTGAGGCGCGCCGCGATGCTCCAGGGTCACCGCCTATAAATAGGGGGTCCGCCCTCTTTTTTCTTCACGTGCCTTCTTTGTCTTTTTGTGCTCTCGACTTCGCGAAGCTCCGCGTACTCCGCGACAGCCCTTCGCGAATCGAGCTTCGCGGCGAACCGTGGGTCTCCGACTCTGCGTCCGCGCCAAGCGAACCTCTGTTTGTCGGCCTTGGCCAGACATCACGGCTTGGTCTCGCGACCGATCTTCGCGATCCGGCTTCGCGGTCGAGCTTCGCGGTCGAGCTTCGTGATCCATCCGAAAGAATCCTTTTCTGAGGGCCAGAGTTAAAATGGCCCATCAAGAAGCTGTCTTGGGGGTCCTTGCAGATGCTGCTCGTCGAGAGGAGATGACCAACTGTCCAGGCTTAGGGGAGATGATCCAGAGCCACTCGGACCACACTTCTTTGACGGATCTGCTCTCGGAGGGTCAGAAAGATTATCCACAGTGCAAGAAACTGCCGTTGTACGGCTTCGGGCTGAGGGATGACGTCTTCATCCCTGAGGCGAGTAGGGATGAACCAGCTTGCTGGTTCAGGAGCACACCGTGCCAGCACCAATGGTTCAGGGCGGCCGATGGTCATGCGCGGGAGGACTTCACACCCGTTACCGCTGACTGTCTCTACAACCATGTGAACGACATCGACGGGAAGCCATTGCTGCCGGAGACTTCCCCTCCCCTCTACCATACCATGCTGAAGGCGGCCTTGCAGGATTCGAAGAAGGGATGGTCCGATGAGTGGGACCTGCACCAGGGCGGCAACTTTACTGATGACTGGGCCTGGGCCTACTGGGTAGACGCCTCATGCGAGGAGTTCAGGGCCGAGTTGAGGAGAGTGGGGTTGTATGAGGCGGCATGGGCCTCCCAATTCCACATTTACCAACCGAAGCAGCTAATGCCGGAGTTGCTGAGTAGATGGTCATCTAGGACCAATACTTTTCACCTGCATCACGGGGAGGTGGGCATCAGCCTGTGGGATGTCCACCAGATTTCTGGGGTCCCAATCTTGGGGGCCATGTATGACGAGTTCCTCCCCGTTGCCAGCGCGTGGGGAGATGCGGAGCAAATGCCGCAATTGGCGTCGGCGCTGATGGAACTTGTCCCTGGAGAGGACAAGGAGGCAGTGAGGGACGTCCACTTCAGGAGGTGGTTCAAATGCTTCCTGAATCTCCCAGATAATCGAGAGTTCCCTCCGAGGCCTCGAACTTGCCCGAGGGCGGCCCAACGGGGCAAGGGGCACTCGTATTGGCGGGTCTTGGAGGACAACCAATGGAAAACATGGGGTTTCAGTGTCAGCACTGAACAACAGCTGATAGTCAGGCTGGCGGCGTTCATCGCGGCTCTCATCTATGGCTGGATCCTGCCGGTGAGAGATACAAGCATGGGGGTACGACCCAGCTCGTTTATCATGGCGTTGATGTTGGCCATGGGGCAGCGGATCAACCTGGGGATCCCGATGCTCACCAAACTGTACAGAATGCTGCGGCATATTAGCGAGGGCAAGAAGCCGCTAAGGATATACGGGCCCTTCCACCTCCTGTATGGGTGGATCGCAGCGCATATCAGGGGGATTTACGAATATCCAAACCCCATTTCGCCACCGGGATCAAACTTTTGCCCCTCCATCCTGAACGCGGTCGGGAGCTTCCCGTTCAAACTGGCCGTTCCGATGGTGCTGAATAGGGTGTGGAGGGCAGACGAGTTCAACTTTCATCCCTTCCCATTGCTGACAGGGATGGTTACTGATGACGGACAGGGAATGGAAGAACATCGGTCTTACCTCCTGGCTTTCTGAGGTGGAGTTTTGGTGGCATGAATAGATCGTGAGCCGCTGTGTGAACCGTACACTCCGTATCGGTTTGCGAGGCAGTTTCGGTGCCTCCAGCGGCTGACCCCGCAGGTCTACTGGGAGGTGCGTCACGAGGAGCACCTGTGTGTGATGAGGAAGCTGTGGCTCATGTTCACACAGGAAGATGGAAAGATGCGGATTGCATTGCCTCCATCCACCGCCGCCTTCGGATTAGTGAAGGAGTACGCCATTAGTTGGGAGGCCGCTTATCCGGGGGAGATGCTGAAGCAACCAACGATCCGGGTTGGTGACGGTGGGCCTCCTCTATCTCGAGGTCGGGGTCGGAGGGAAGCTAGGGCCGCTCGCGGTAGCGGGGCTTCCATGGCGGCGAGACCCACACCGGCCGAGGGTATGGCAGCAGCGGTGGATCCGGTGATTCCGGGAGAGCAGGGTCATCCGGAGGGGCGGCCACCGAGGGGATTCTGTAGGATATCCACTCAGGCTTCGGGGAAGCGCCTGCGTCACATTGACATGGCAGAGGATTCCGTCTTCCCGGAAGCTTGGGACATTTGGGATGTCAACCGGCAATTCCTCAGCCCATCCGAGATATGGGCCCACCTGAATCGCCTCGGGATGGAATTACCGGGTATAGGCCCAGTTTGGGCTGGATTCATGGCGTCTCCGGCGGAGGCAGAACAGTACCTGGAAGAGCTGGAGTATTACGTCCACTCCAGTGGTGTCCCTCACCCAATGACAGACTGGGTGAGGGTACTGTTGAATCAGACGGTCCCCCCACAGTTATCGGCTGCCGATCTGAGGGAGCGCTTCCCCTTGCCGGAGGAATCAGAGGACTCCTCTCGGGAGGATGAGGCTGGAGGAGGGAGCCCGCTGGAGGAGGGCGAGGTCGGAGACCGAGGCTCAGAATCCGACGATTTCGCGGAGGCTCTCGAGGTAGCATTCCGAACTTCTCTCCTTACGATCTATTCTTGGATCCCTATTGACTTCTCACCAATGTTTGAGCCATGCAGGAGGAACTTGTTCGCAGGCCTCGTTCTCGCTCCTTGGCGGGTGATGATGCGGGACCTTCAGAACCCGCGCCTATGGCTGCGTCCAGTTCTACGTCTGGTGGGACCAGGGGGCCCGAGGTGGCTCCTATGGAATCCCCAGACCTTCCAACAGTATACGAGGGGCCTCGTCTCGGGGTCCCATCAGTACCAGATCAAGAGCAGCGCTCGGAGGTCGATCTTCGTAAGTGTCCTCCACCGGTCTCCTCGTTGTCACATGTAGGCCATGTCAACTAACGTTTATGTCTCTCTTTGTCGTGCAGTCCTTCGACTGGCGTGGGCTGCTGCGGCAAGGCTGATCGGAATGTCTGGTGGCGTCCCTCCTAGGGGCATGCCGGTGATGGTGGTAATAGTCCCTCCATCTTCTCAAGCTGCGACGCACATCATCACTGGTGGGTCCGCCAGCAGGGCCGCACCCGAAATCATTGAGGTGGACTCCGAGGAAGAGGATCAACCGGTTGGTCCCGGCTCTGTCGCGCCTGCATCGGCGCCAGGTGTCGCACTGGATTCAACACCAGATGTTGATCCTGCCGAGGATTTCCTGTAGGCATATCCCGTGTATGAGCCTTCCAATCGCACAGACTGGGACGAAACGGCCTCCAACGAGGAAGAAGGAAGCATAGTTCGCCGCCGGTCGTGGAAGCTGATCGCACGCTTTATCAAGGACACTCCCCAAGCACAATGGCTGGCCGAAATGGATAGGATTCGCTCGCGGTTGCGCGAACTGTGTGCTGGGGGAGTGGATGCCCAACGTCCTCATGCACTCATCCGAGATCTTATGGATGAGAAGATCCGGGAGCATGATCGTGAGCTCCGCGTGGATGGCAGCGGAGGAAGGCGACCAGCATCAAGAAGCTCCAGGAGGCTGAAGGCGAGGTTCAACGGATGCAGACCCGGGCAGACGAGATTTCAGCCTCTCTTGATGCACAAACTGAGCTGGTCTCACGGTTGAAGGCCCAGCTGGCGGAGGCAGAAGAGCATATGAGGCAGACCTCTGGAGAGATGGCTGTCGTTCAAGCTGATGTGGAGAGGTCCAACTCCAGGACTGCTGAACTGTGCCCCGCTGCTGCGGAGGAGGAGCGGGAGCTAGTTCAGCGGCAGCAAGCCTTGGATGCCGCAAGTCAACGGGTGGCGGAGCTGCAACGCTCTTTTGACAGGGTCAACCCGTCCATGGGGGAAGTCAACCCCCGAGTATTGTAACAAACCCCAAACCCTTTTATTGGTAGTTTCGTGCTTCCAAATTTTACCTTTGTTTTGAATGCCATAGCACGCACGATTTCCACTGTTGAATTGCCTTGTCACATCCCTACAATGTTTGCAGGACGTTTGACAACAATTCCCCAAGCCATTCTAGATTCCCGAAAGATGGGGAAGGCTTGATCAGAGGAGGAACTTCCAGGATAGCCGAATTACTGTTTCTTCGACGTGCTCTTATGCACGAACGGGGCAACGCCAGGGGCGTTGAAATCGGTCCAAACAGATGAAAATGGGAAGTGTGAATCACGATACCCAAGATTCGGAACACTGTGGGATGGCGTGACAATAAGGGACAACCGTTAACCTTGGAGGAGAAACGGTACCCTTACTGCGTTAGCCCGAAATGGGGACAACAAATGAGCATCGACCGCTGACCATATTCGCAACGCAGGATTTTATCAATTTGTTGTCGATCAATCCTTCGGGACGTTGGCCCGTAACGGTAGGAGAGCCCTTGGGCGTAGTATCCAGGCCGTTATTGGGGGTCCCTCCAAACATGACCAGTCTTCCGGAACGTTGGCCCAGGACGGTAGGTGAGCCGATGCGGCATGAGACCAGGCCATCAGGGGTTCCTTTAGACACGAAAGAGGATGAGGGTCCGAATAAGGGGCACGCAAAGCGTGGAATATGGAGTGATGTTCTGTCTGAACAGAATCCAACACTTAGGTAGTTACACCACCGTGGTGGGAGTACGTCCAATAGGCGCATCGGTTTGATCATGGATCATTCCTTCTTTTAGACAGGGCCTCTCTGGAAAGGGGATCCGTCACTTCCCAGTGGGATCTTGGGGCATCCTGAACTTGTTCAGGGCAGAACCGCAGTTTATTGTCATGCGTTGAGGACACATAGACTCGTGTAGTTTAACGTCATACGATAGGACGTGGAGTAAGAGGGAAGGAAGCGTGTGGTGCGGTAGATATGAAACCGACGCGAATGAGGACTTGGAGTCCAAATCACACCACATACCCCCGGAGGACACTCTTCAGGTCGAGGGACCAAGAGTGAGGATTGGGATGGGCCCGAAGCAAAGTGGCCGTGCATTCCTACGTACCCCATGAGGATGGGAATCAAGCCATACATAGTTCTGAAAGCGCATTTTAAATTCATGCAGGACGAGGAGCATCCTGACCGTGTTGGTACACATCCTTCCAAAACTACTAAGCCCACGTGAGTCGTGCTCGGTGTGGGAAACAAGCAGTAGTGGTGGGAATTTCCCGACACAGAGAGGGGCTAGTTAGGGCAAAGGGACGCTCGGTGAATCCCGGCCCAGTGACACTAACACGCTCTTGTGGCGCACCTAGATGCACGAAGAGAAATATCTGAGTATGATGGAATTACACTTGAACATGGGGAAGTGGAAATGTGTGAATCATGGTGCTCGAGATTCAGATCACAATGATGGTGGCGTGACGACGGAGGGTAACTGCTGACCGTATTCGCAACGCAGTACCCTGTCGCGTTAGCCTAGAATGGGGACAGACAAATGAGGGTCGACCGTTGGCCATGTTCTAAACATGGGACCATGTCACAAATGTTGTCAGATATCCGTAGGGATGTCGGCCCGAAACTATTGAAGGGCCCTTAGGTCCAGCATTCATGGAGAGCCCTTAAGCCAAGTATCCATGTCGCCCGGGGGTCCTTCTGGATGTGGAAGAGGATGAGGATCCAAATAGCGAGTTCACGAAGCTTGGTCGTGGGATGAGGGGAATGTCCCTGTGAAAATCCCACACTTCGGGCTCTTTGTCAAAACACATCTGAATACGGAAATGAAACGTATTAGAGGGAGGGATCAGATTCCTTTCCCTTGGGGAGATCTTAGTTTAGGGTCGTAGAATTCGGACCATGAAAGTTAGACTGGGCCCGCGGGGAAGTGGCCGGGCGCTCCTACGTATCTCATAGGGATGAGAATCAAGCCTTACGTAGTTCTTGATGGACCTTAGACCATAAATAGGTAAAGGGAGCAGGGGACGCATGGCATCAAAACCCGACGTGAAGGAGGACCTAATCCCTACTTACCATGAATTCTCTAGGGAAACGCTCGAGTCGAGGGACCGAACACAATGGTTAGGCTGGGCCCGCGGGGAAGTGCCCAGGCGCTCCTACGTATCTCATAAGGATGAGAATCAAGCCATACGTAGTTCTGGAAGTGACATGGTAGGATACCAGTGCCAGGGGAAAAGGGGAGTGCGGGCGTGGCCCTTACACTAAAAGAAGCGGAATTTGATGTATCTTGTTTGTTCTTTAAGGTGAATGGTTTTTTTTGTGAAGCGACAGGCCTAGAACAGTAGGTAGTGATGTCGCCACAAGAATCAAGCCGTGATGGGCGTTGACAAATGGCATGGCACGTGACCAATACCCAATGTGATGCCCTCTACAACAAGGTCACCACAATGCGGTGCCGTTTTTCGTCGTGCGGCCAGGACGATAATGTCACAGTTTAGGGTCGTATGGTAGGACCAAGCATGCATTTTATCGTCATGCAGCACAGACGTAGCAGAGACGATGCTAGGCGGGAAATTTGCGCAGTGTTATAAAACACAATTGACAGAGACATGATCCCACATCAAATTGTACACCATCCGGAGAGGGAAACCTTAGGCCGAGGGGCCTACACAGAGGTGAAACAGGGAGAGAGACTGGCTTCCTGAATGGGTTGTACCCGGAGATAGGGCATCTGGGCGGTCCTACGTATCCCATGAGGATGGGAATCAAGTTGAACGTAGTCCCGAATGGATCTTAGTTTATGGTCTTAGAGCTCGGACCATGAGAACCCCAAAGGACGCCATATTGCAGCTTTGTCCCCCTAGAATGCAAAGGCGCACTGAGGGATAGCGCCAAAAGTGTCGAGATTCCACCTGGACATGATGGGGTGGAAAATGATGTGAATCATGCAACCAACATTCAAGGACTGAAGGGGCTGGCGTGACGACAGAGGATTACTGCTGACCATGTTCGCATCACAGCATCCTGTCGCGTTAGCCTGAAATGAGGACTAACAAACGAGCATCGACTGCTGACCATATTCGCAACGCGTGATTTTATCGATTTGTTGTCCAAAACCCTCGGGGGCGTTGGCCCGTATCGGTAGGAGATCCCTTGGGCATTGTATCCAGGCCGTTCTTGGGGGTCCCTCTGGGTGTGAAAGGTGATGGAAGTCCGAATGGAGGGGAACACGAAGCTTGAAAAGTGGAAGGAACTTGGTCAAGTTGAATCTGACACTCTTGGTTCTAGACTAGAGTGCTCTTAATACATGGGTGAACCACTGCAAGGAGTCAAGGGACTCAACTTTGAGGGTAATCGAGAGATGGAAGGTTCCCGGGGGAAGGGGGATTGGTGCTCAAAACCTTGTATCATACCTACGCATCCCCCTTATGGAGAGGGATAGACCAAGTGGCCTAGGTGACCAGGAGATCAGGAGATCACTAAGAGGTGGGGCTGGACCCGAATCTTAGACATTCAGGTGGTCCTACGTATCCCATGAAGACAGGGAATCAAGCTACACGTAGTTCTGAAGGGTGACTTTTAATGTCATGCAGGACAAATAATAGGAGGGCCAACTCTTAGAACGGGGTGCGCGTGGTGCAGCTATTGCAAACCTGACGTGAATGAGGACGTAATCCTACACTACGCCACGTGGTCCGGTGGTCGGGGTCCCAATGGTAGGACCCGAGAGAGGTGAACTTGCTGAACTCAAGCTGGACCCAAAGACAAGGGGTCTTGAACGTAGTTCCAGATGAGAGTCTTAGTTTATGGTCTTAGAGCTCGGACCATGGATGGTGACAACTCCTGAGTAAGCACAGATGTCAACCCAATCCCTAAGCCCACGTGAGATAAACTCGGTTTGGGAAACAAGGGGGGTATCCTCATCGCAATACTTGGGGCGTCCATCAAAGGGGAGTCGATGGAGAGTTTCTAAGGACACCTTTGATGCAGCTTGTTCTCCCAACGCGCAGACGTGCACGGAGGAAAAGTACCAAGAATTCTGAGACTCTACTTGGACATGATGAAGTGATGAAGGGTGTGAATCGTGTACCCGACATTTGGGCTTAATGGGTTGGCGTGGTGATAGAGGAAAACTGTTAACCATGATGGAAACACAGCGTCCGTATCGCGTTAGCCTGAGGTGGGAACAACAAACGAGCATCGACCGCTGACCATATTCGCAACGCGGGATTTTATCGATTTGTTGTCCGAAACCCTGGGGGGTGTTGGCCCGTATCGGTAGGAGAGCCCTTGGCCGTAGTATCCAGGCCGTTCTTGGGGGTCCCTCCGGGTGTGAAAGATGATGAAAGCCCTGATGCGGGGATACACAAAGTCTGGAAAGTGGGTGCGGACGTGTCCGAGTAAAGCTTGGCATTCCAGGTAATAAACCAGAGTACTCTTAAGCACATTGGTGAACCGCTGAAAAAGGGATCGACGAAACAGCTCTGTAGGGGGGAGGGGGAGCATGGCGTGGTCATTACGAGACCATCGTGAATGAGGACATAATCCCACACCACACCATATGATCCTCTCATGGAGGAAGGATAGGCCAAGGGGCCGGGATGGGATGAGGATTCCCGAGATATGGGGTTGGACCCGAATTTTGGACATTCAGGTGGTCCTACGTATCCCATGAGAATAGAAATCAAGCCACACGTAGTTCTCTATATGTAGTTTAACGTCATACTGGACGAGAAGGGTAAGCAATATACCCCGAAACAAGGGAGGTGTGCGGTATGGCGAAGAAGCCGACGTGAATGAGGACATAGTCCCACATCACACCATACACCCTGGGTAAGAGGGGACCTGGGCCGTGGCCCGGAAAGGCCAAGGGGCCTAAGGTCAGGCATCAGTCAGGAAGGCCTGACTGGTTTGCAGTTTAACGTCTTACATGAGGACGAGGGTCGGGGACCCGGGAAGGCCAAGGGGCCTAAGGCTGGGCCTCGTAAAGGGAGGGCGTACGACATGGTACATGATCCCAATGTGAATGAGGACATAGTCCCACATCACACCGTACACCCTTATGAGGAATCCTGGGCCGTGGCCCGGATAAAAGGGAAAGTTATCAGTCAGAAAGGCCTGACTGGTCTGCAGTTTGACGTCTTACATAAGGATGAGGGTCGGGGACCCGAGAAGGCCAAGGGGCCTGAGGCTGGGCCTTGTAAAGGGAGGGCGTACGACATGGTACATGATCCCGACGTGAATGAGGACATAGTCCCACATCACACCGTACACCCTTATGAGGAATCCTGGGCCATGGCCCGGATCGCTAGCACCACCTGGGGGAAGTTTGTCACCTCGGGATGGGGCAGAATGAATCAGTGTTCTTGATGCCTGGGACATCTCGGGGTGGAACCGAAAATCCAGGACACTGTTGACCATGTTCGAAACACAACGTTCCTATGGTGACCCATATGGGGGCAACAAATGAGCGTCGACCTCTGACCAAATTCGCAACGCGGGACATGTATCGGCTTGTTGCTTGAAAACCCTCAGGGGTGTTGGCCCGTATCGGTAGGAGATCCCTTGGGCATTGTATCCATGCCGTTCTTGGGGGTCCCTCTGGGTGTGAAAAATGACGGAATCCCAGTCAGAGAGTGGGTGAAGCATAGTTGTATCCATCCACGAAAGGGGAAAACACCTCCAGGGGGTAATGTGCAGCCGGGTCAAGGCTTGCTCGATGTGGGTCGGGGAAAAAGTGTGCACCCTGCCATGTCTTGACCCGAGGGGAAGATTTTGGCTTTTGGGCTGGGCCAACGGACGACGCGTCTGGGCGTTCCTACGTATCTCATAAGGATGAGAATCAAGCCATACGTAGTTCTTGAAGGCCATGCAGTTTAGCGTCATGCGGTGAGGACGTGGAAGGATAGAAGAACGGGAGTGGGCGCATGGTGCGACCCTTAAAATCTTTGTGCGAGCGGGGTTTCATAAGCGGGGCCAAGAAAGCCTACTCCCTGCTACACAAAGATCCTCCAAGAAAACTATTCCTAGGGGGGACAGTGGAAGGGAAAAGCTTGGGGCTGGGCTCAAGACGAGGTGTCCGAGCGTTCCTACGTATCTCATAAGAATGAGAATCAAGCCACACGTAGTTCTAGAAGTGCAGTTTAACGTCATGTGGGATGATGAGAAGAACCTCATTTGGGGATATGTACGGTACGACAAGTAATCCGACGTGAATGAGGACGTATTCCTACACCATACCGTACAATCCCTCAAGAGGGTAAGTCGGGGAAAAAACAAGGGGGGCCTGGGGCCAAACCGCGGTGGAGACGGGGCCAGGGGCCCAAGGAGGCCATGGGGCCTGAGGCTGAGACTCGGTCAGGAAGGCCTGACCGACTTGCAGTTTAACGTCCCGCGGGACGAAGACGCAATTTATGGTCATGCAGGACTTTACGGTTTAGAGTCATGTTTGACTATAGTGTCCAGTTTAAGGTCATGCGGGACCGTTTCACAGTTTATCGTCTTGCAGGACGAAGATGCAGTTTAAGGTCGTGCGGGACCATTTTGCAGTTTAAGGTCATACAGGACCTTCACGCAGTTTAGGGTCGTGCTGGACCTTTTTTTCCCTAGGCAAAGTACCGCTTGAGGAACTTGGCATTGGTGGGAGGGGTTATACACTCTCCATCCGTGGTCACCAAGGAGTATGCTCCATTGGGGTAAACCTTATGGATGATATAAGGCCCTTCCCATTTGGGTTCTAACTTGGACGGTTTCCTACCGGGAATCATTGGCGCTCGAAGGGCCAGTACCAGGTCACCCTGTAGAAAAGAGCGGAGACGAACCTTCTTGTCAAAGGCTCTCTCTATCTTGTCCTGATGCCTTTCTAGATTGTGCAGGGCACGAAGCCGGTTCTCGTCCAGTGCCTCTAATTCAGCTAGACGGATCTCGGCTACCTAATCTGATGTCTGGTGATCATAAACTGCAGTGCGTAGCGACGGCAGCTGGATATCAATGGGTTGGACGGCCTCAGCTCCATACACCAGGGAATATGGGGTCACCTGGGTAGAGTTGCGAGTCGTCGTCCGGTAAGCCTAGAGGGCGTTGGGGAGCTTGTCTGGCCAACTCTTCTTGTTCTGACCAACCATCTTCTGCAGAATGTTAGAGAGGGTCTTGTTGAATGCCTCAATCTGTCCATTCGCCTGCACGTGGTAGCGGGAGGTATGGTTCGACCGGATGTCGTACTTAGCGTACAATTTCTTTAATTCAGCTGCTCGGAAGTTGGTGCCGTTATCGGTGAGTACGGCATGAGGGACTCCAAACCGGTGGATAATGTTGGAGCTCACAAAGTCAACGATGGAACGAGCCTTTAACTCTTTGAGCGGAACTACTTCTGCCCACTTGGAGAAGAAATCTGTAGCAGTTAGGATGAACCTACACTGGCGGGCTGTTGCCGGTGGATACGGTCCCACTACATCAAGTCCCCATACCGCAAATGGCCAAGAGTACTTGGTGGGGTGGAGGGGCTCTGGCGGCCAATGCAATAAGTTGGCGTGTACTTGGCACGCGTGGAATATCTTGGCGTATCCAATACAATCGTGGATCATAGAGGGACAAAAGTACCCCAACCTCTAGATTTGATGGGACAGTTTTGGCCCAGCTTGATGGGCGCCACAGGAACCAGAGTGAACCTCTTGCATAACTTGAGGTATCTCCCCTCCTTGGATGCAACGGAGGAGGACACCATCGAAACTCCACTTATAAAGGATCTGTTCAAGACTGGGGCCGCTCCGGAGGGTAAATTGCGGCGCGCGGCGTCGGATTCTCTCACGTTCGGCCCGGTCGTTCGGGAGCTGACCATTTTGGAGATACTCGACCAAAGGTGCTCTCCAGTCGGGGGTGGTTTCAACCACTGCGCCTGACGAACCCGGGACTCCTGATATGGAGGGTCCGGCGGTGAGATGACTTACCCGCAGGCTATCACGGTCCTCTTGGGTGACAGGGGCAATGACTCTCTGGTGGGCCACGTGTATGACCAAATCATCTTGCTCGGGTTCTGCGAGCGATGCGGCTAAGCCAGCCAGGGCGTCCGCTTGGCCGTTCTGCGAACGTGGGACATGGGTAACCTCTGGTCGAGAAGAGAACTGGGCCATTAGGAGGAGGGTGTACTCCAGCAATGGTGCAAGCTCTGGCTTCCTGACGACGTAGTCTCCATTAACCTGTTTGATTACCAGCTCAGAATCTCTCTTCACATGTAGGTGGGGAACATGGATCTCGAGGTCCAACTCGAGGCCGGTGATGAGAGCCTGGTACTCTGCCTCGTTGTTCGTACAACCTTCTAACAACAGTAATGAGTATGGAAGGACGGCTTGCGCCGGGGTAATGAAGACAACACCCAGGCCCACTCTATTGAGCTTGGGATCGTTGAGCCTCCTACCGGTGGGGATCCGGGAGGCGCCGTCGAAATGCATTTGCCAACACGGGGCAACATGATCGACTGAGAGGATCGTCTCATCAGGGAAATCCAGGTCCAGGGATTGATCCATGGAGGTTGGATGGGCAGCTAAAAAGTATTCCAACGCTTGTCCCTTAATGGCCTTCTGAGGTACAAACCTGATATCAAACTGCTGGAGAATCAACGCCCACCGTGCTAGTCGGCTAGTCAGCATGGGACGGCTCAGGATGTAATTTAGTGGGTCTACCCGGGAGACCAATTGCACCTTGTGGTTCTGCAGGTAATGTCGTAACTTCTGCACGGTGAAGACGAGCGCAAAGCAGCTCTTTTCGATAGGGGAGTATCTGACCTCCGTATCGAGAAGCATGCGGCTGAGATAGTAGAGACTATTCTCAGTGCCCTCATTATTCTTCTGGGCAAGTAGCGCACCGAGGGACCTCTCCAGGGTGGTCACGTAAAGGACCAGCGGCTTTCTGGAGACGGGTGGCATCAAGACCGGAGGTTGGAGCAGATACTGCTTGATTTCCTCGAAGGCGGTCCGACACTCCTCATCCCATTCGTAGGCAGCGCCCTTCTTCATGAGCCGGGAAAAGGGCTTACACTTGCCGGCAAGATTCGCAATGAATCGGCGTATATAGGCTAATTGGCCTTGAAAGCCTCGAAGCTCCCGAATGTTGCTCGGGGGAGGCATTTGGCTGATGGCCTTGATCTTCTCAGGGTCGATCTCGATACCTCAGTATCTGACAACAAAGCCCAGAAACTTCCTAGAGGTGACCCCAAAAGCACACTTCAGCGGGTTCATCTTCAGGTGACGAGAACGGAGGAAACCAAACACTTTCTCAAGGTCTCTGAGATGGTCCTGGCGCTGGCATGATTTGACTACGAGGTCATCCACGTAGTATTCCACCAATGTACCGAGAATCGGTTTGAATATGCGATGCATGGCCCTCTGATAAGTCGAACCTGCATTTTTTAAACCGAATGGAATTACCTGGTAGCAAAAGGTACCTTGGGGAGCCCTGAAGGCAGTGGACTCCTCATCCTCGGGGGCCATCCGGATCTGGTTATACCCGGAATACCCATCCATGAAAGAGAGGGCTTGGAACCCGGCCGTGGTATCAATCAACAACTCCGTCACTGGGAGTGGGAAGTCATCCTTTGGGCAGTGGCGATTAAGATCGCGGAAGTCGATACCGATTCTGATCTGCCCATTCTTCTTCCTGACTGGCACAATGTTGGCAAGCCACTTGGGGTACTGGACCTCCTTAACGAAGTTGCCTTTGATTATCTTATCAACTTCGGCCTCAACCATGGCACCATGGGAAGGGTTCATCTCCCTGGGAGGCTGCTTAAACCCACGATGTTTTGCCGGGAGGCCCAGACGGTGGACGACCACTTGGGGATCCAGCCCTGGCATCTCATCGTAACTCTAGGAAAACACATCACGGTGCTGTTTGAGGAAGTCTACGTACTGCTGACGCTCCTCGAGGGACATGGCTGCACTGATCAATGTGGGTCTCGGATCTGCCTCGCTACCAAGGTTCACCTGTACCAGTTCATCAACCGTGGTAGAGACGCCTTCTTCAAATACGGGGGGCGCATCCTCCAAGTCTTCCTCCCCACCCGTGGGGGGACTTCCCGCGATGGGGGGGGGGGGCTTCTGGGCTATCAAAATCCGAGGGGAAGCTGGTGCCGGCTTGGGCAGCAGCGGTCATCACATCGGGAGACTCGCTTGCCATTGAGACCATAGCAATGAAGGCAGTCGACCCTATCCCATCTGGCCTTCGGCCTAATGGGCCATGTTTGATGATATCAAAGCAGTGGTGACGTGTCGGCTTGAGTCGGTTAATTCCAGCCCGGCGGAAGAGACACGTATGGCGCACCGCCGTTATCATGAGCTTGACGTCCCGGTACCGTATAGGGGTAGGGGGTTCCGGGATGACTTGAGCCTGGTTGATGTAGGAGTACGAGGTGATTTTCCATTGTCGCTTGGACACGGGAACATGCCTTCCTTGCGTACCCGAAACAACGAAACATTGTCCCATGTCGGGGGTCGTGGCCTCCAACCGGTGGATCGGGAGGATGTAGGCATCATCCATGCTTGCCCAGGGATCACTTGTGATCGGGGCGGGATCATCCTCGCTTACCAGGATTTGCTTGTCCTTACTTTTGTAATAACCCGCATCCAGATAGCGGGCCTCACAAGAAGCGAAAGGGGACGCGTCTCCTTGGAGCACGCCTACTCGACCGTTGAGCGAGTACTTGAGGCACTGATGATACGACGAGGGGACCGCTGCATGCAGATGAAGCCATGGCCTACCCATCAATGCGTTGTATGCGGTGTCCTGAGAAACAACCATGAACTCGGTGCTGGAAATTAAGCCACCGAACTGAGTCTTCAGGTGGATCTTGCCGACTGGGGTTTGCTCTGTCCTATCGTACCCCTTGATCCTGAGCTCAGAGGGGGTTAAATCACCTTCGGACAGACCCAGCTTTCGCAGCGTCCGGGTCGGAATTAGATTTATTCCAGAACCTGTGTCAATGAGGCAGCGGCGGACTTCCACACCATTGAAGTGGCCAGTGATATACAGTGGGCGAATGTGCCCCTGTATAGGAGGGTCCTCATCTTCACCGGAGAATGAGATAACCGCCTGACATTCAGCATTTTCAATCGTCTCGGTATGGAAGGCTTCCGCAGCTGCTACTTCCGTCTCAAACTGGAGGGGGATCCTTAGGGCCTCGGCAAGTGCCTCGCGCATTTCAGATGACAGGAGAAGGGCCTCAAGGATGGAGAGACTCGCCGGGATGTCGGCCAGGTGCTTCAGAACATCGTACTTTCGTGCCAAACGTGAACCTCTGCTTACAGGAGGTCGTTTGACATTTGGATGCACAGCGGGTCCGGCTGGCTGAACCGGCGAGTGACTAGTACTGGGTACATCTTGCTGCCTACCAGTAGAAGCCTGAAGAGTAGTCTCCGGGCTAGGATCGGACAGCGGAGGCTGGCCTGTAGCCGGGCAAGACTGGCTGTGATACGAACGAGGCGGCTCCCCTCGATCCAGTAGCACGAACGACGGTGGAGGTAGAGCCGAGGGTGTTGGATGGGTTTGCGCGTGCTGAGATCTGTGCTGAGCCTGCTGCCTGGTCTCGGTAGCGTGCACGGCTTGGACACAGGTGCCTGCTGACGTGCCTCGATGACCAGCGCGATTGCGATTCCGCTGACGTTGATGTCGGCTAGAAACGTTGGGGAGGTCTGCCTGGCATTCCCCCTCGTCGGGGGTCATATAGGGCTGTACCAGCTCCACGGTGTTAACCGAAGCGTACCCTTGGTTGCCGCTCGAGGAGTCATCCACCGCTGGGCGGATTCTGGGAGGGATCCCCATTTCGGGGGGCATAAAGTCGCCGAGAGTGCGGGATGACGACGGCACTGGCGGTGCACGTTGCTTCTTCTTGCGTCACCGCTGCTTGCCCTTTTGGGCAGAGGTCGACTGTGAAGACGATGCAGAGGCATCGGCTACTTCTTCTGAAGGTTCCAACTGCTTCAGGCGTGCCCGGATGATACCCTAGGCACGGACGACGGTTTTTCGAGCCATCCAGTCATCATACTTATGGGATCCGCAGCTAGGGACCTGCTGCCACTCACCTTCACTGTCGCTGCTGATCTCTGATCCTGCAAAGACACCTGCCAATTGCGCTGGTGCTGGGCCCAACTTGACTATGTTGTTGTTGACCTGGTCCTGAAGCCAGTCTTTAAACACATATCATCACTTGAGGGTGTGCCCCAGGATCCGATGATAAGGCCAGTAGTTGGGGTGATCGGTGAGATGCGCCTCTTCCGGCCTTCTGCACTCAGGCAGACGCACAATCCCTTGCTCTAGAGCACTTAGGAAGTAGCCAGAGACCTGATTTTCATTGAAAGAATAGGTCTGGTACCTTCTTTCTGGATAAGGGTCCTGGGGGCCTGGTCCTAACGAGGGGCCGGAGGGGCTTGCCGAGGAGGTGGCGCCTGATTGTCTCGCCTAGGTGGTGGTGGCGCGTTGATCGGGGGAACCTGTCTGTTCTGAGGCGGTCGCTGCTGGGTGGGAGCCTGTGCTTGAGGTGGAGGACCTCTGCGGGGTTGTGGGGGTGGTGCCGCCGGCAGCAATTCCAGCTGCCTCGGGGCTTCTATTTGAGCCACCGCGGTAGGTTCAGCCCTGGCGGTTCTCCTGGCTGGGATCATAGGGGGCAACAAACGTGCCTGACTGGCCTGTTGCAGGGCTTCCTCGAGGCGTTGAGCCTTGTCCGAGAAATCTCTGAACCCTCCATGGTAGTTCTGGGTAATCAAGGAGGGTACCAGCTCTGTCTTGACGTTCCCCACACACATCGTCAGTAATTGCTCCTGAGTCAGTGGCATATCGAGGGAGTACGTAAGTCCCTTCCACCGGGCGATGAAGTCTGCGACTCGCTCATCAGGCCTTTGCTTGCACTTGAAGAGGTCTGCAATGCTGGTCTTTCGCGTGGTGGAGCAGAACTGGTATAAGAACTACCAGAGAAGATCCTCCCAACCGGTCACCGATCCGATAGGGAGCTGGCTGTACCAGACGAATGTCGGACCTTCCAATGTCTGTACGAAACATCGGAGCTTTGCGGCTTCTTGCTGAGCCAGGGTCCCCAGCATGGGGCCACACCTGGAAGAAAAATGAGCCAAGTGCTAGGGCGGGTCCCCTGTCCCGTTAAAGGGAGAGAAAGTGGGGTTCCCAAAACCCGGAGGCGCGGGCATATCATCCACCCACGCGGGATAAGGCTTGTCATCCGGTGGGACCTCCACCTTCCGCGTTTCCAACGCCTCGAGGCGGGCTGTGAGTGCCGCAATAAGGTCCTCCGGGTGGGGGTCCCTGTCTTGAAGGGGATCCCTAACCACAAGTGCATTGCCAGGTTCTTCAACACGGTAGACGGCTTCGGCCGCTCGTGGGTCAACTGGCTGGACGACCTGCGTGGCGACTGGGGGAACCCGGGTTGGATTCTTCATATTGCCCCGTCGCTCGGGGGGGTTTGGCGAGACGTATCGCGCCCTCTTGCCGTATGTTCCGGCTTCCGCCCTGTCTGTGGCAGTAGCATGATCAGGGTGGCCCGGAGGCATCTCACCGGGGGGAAAATTTTCCTGCCCCTGCTGCCCCGGACTGGGATTACCATAGTCGGGTCGTCGCTCTGTGGCGCGTTCAGCCAAGAGTTCGTCAACCAGCCTCTTCTTCTCAGCAAGCTGCTGGCGTAACGTGGCCTTCTCGGGATCTTCATCCGTTTTCTGCACAGAGGCGGACGGGTTGGAGTGCTTGACTGTTCCGACGTGCTCCTTACCCTTGCCAGTGCTTCGACCGAGTACCAGCGACTCGGTGGGTATGAGGAGACCTAGAAGGTTCCTCTGATGACGGGTAACTCTCCCTGACGGGTCGAGCAGCGGCGGTACGCCCTCGGATGGTAAGTCTCCATCAAGGAACTCAAGCCCATCTTCCTTATCCACAACATCGGCCATGTGGACTGCGACCCCTCTTGGGGGAATATCCTCGATGTCGCATAGCGAATCGGGCTGCCGTCGGATAGGGTCGAAGAGGAGAGCGACATAGTGTCCCCAACCACAGACTTGCACATGGGGGGTGGCTTCCCTGACGATTCTGCGGAGTGCTTTAAGACTCTGAACGCATTTTTGTTGAAGGGCGCTCTGGTGACCTGGCGACTCAGGGTGCTGGGCCACAAGAAGTGCGGCTGCATCGATCAGGCGGCATTGCTCGCCGATTTCCTCGAAGTTCTCACGACTTCTGGGGTACACCACCAATTCATAACGGAGGCGGAAGTGTGTCGCCCACAGGGATCGACAAAAGCACCCCATGTCTTCAGGGGTAAGAGACTCTGGTATGCGGAAATTCAGTGCCGCCATCGGCCAGAACTTCTCTGGGAAGTAATCCGTTGCAAGGATACTCCAGAAGCTCCTAGGCTCGGACTCAGGGTCTGGCCCTGTGTTGCCCCACTCGTCAACTGGGGGCGGCTGAGAAACCGGTAGCGGTACCGAGGCAGACCTCTGGGATAATAAGCTCGGCGGTGGAGAATACGGAAAACGAGCTGACTGGCCGCCGAATTCCGGGCCATCCTCCGAAGAGTGAGGTGACCTGGCCACGATGTCATGATACGACGGGCTGATAACCACAGCTTCCAGAACAGGAGCCGCGGCTACCGGCGACAGGTCGTGTCATCTCTCTACCGTCGTTGGCCCCCAAAATAACTCTACGTGATCTCTGGTAGAGGTAGAGGGCTCTTCTGGTGACAGAGGCGGTGATTGCGCGGTCGAGACCTGCGTAATTCCCCGGATTTCTTCCTCCTGGATGTACCTGCGGAGAGAGACGGGAATCCGATGGACCTCAAATTCTGGGAGAATGAGGCTAACGCGTCTGGTTCCTGCCCCAGTCCTTGATACGGAGGAATGGGGAGAAGGTTCCATCGCTGAATCGCATTCCGCTTCCGAGTCGGAGAAGCGGGCAGGTTTGATCTCCACCTGGGCCTTCCCAGGATTCTTCTTGTGGCGGCGACGACCCGCTCTTCTGCCCCGGGGTGGCTCTTCGGGACAGGGTTGACCCCTATCAGGCAGCCTCGGGGAGGCGCTGGTGCCGTGGCGGAGAGGCCCCCGACTCGAGATAGCCGGGGTGCGAGGGGCACCGGGGAAAATGTCGAAGGGTACATGGGGAGTACCTCCATGAACAGTACCCATGTGGGCGGGGCCTCTGTTGGAATTGGCAGGAGCATGGGGAGGACCTCCATGGTCACTGCGGGTGGAGCGAGGCTGACCTTCACTCCTCGAGTTACTGGGGCGAGGAGGACCTTTGCCGGTTGCAGAGAGGACGTAGGGAGGGCCCCCACGTTGGAGAGGGACCGGATGGACGGTGCCTTCAGGTTGGCGGTCAGGGGAAGGAGGATGGACTCCATACCTTGTAGAGTGGGCGCAGGAAATGTTTCCGCGCTGAGCGTCATTGCCGCGGGGCAGGTCTTCCTGCAGGATGGGGGTAGCACGAGGCAGGCCTCCATGACGAACCTCGGAGCGGGGAAGGCCGACGATCTGTGGAGTAGTGGTATGGGGAGGACCTCCGTACGGGGTGACATTACCGCGGGTTAGCTCACGGCGATCACCACTTGGGCCTGCAACCCGGAGAGTCAACCCAGCTTGCCCGTGGGGCGGTTGGGGTCTCAATCCTGGTTGGGTGAAGGAGTTCCTCTGCTCAGTGTATGCAGGGGCTTCACGATACACGTCGGCGGTGGCTCGGGCCACTGTAGCTGTCGACGTTGATGCGCCTAGGCGAGCGTCCTCAGCCTGGGCCCGGTGCTGACGTCGGGTCAGGCGGGCTGGCACAGGTGGTGCAGGGACATAGCCTACCTGCTATTCCTGCGGGGCCGGACGGCGGCGCTGACGCGGCCGGGCGGGAGCTCTCGCCTGGAGCCCTCGGGTCGGGACCCTGAGCGAGCTAAGCCAGACGGCGCCCGCCTCTTCAGTGTAAGGCGAGGAGTCGTCAAGGCGTTCTGGAGACAAGCTCCTGAAACGGTTGAATGTTGGGGTGGGGAGCAGAGGCTCCCTGCGCGGCCTGTTAGGGCAGCGTTGACGGCGGGGCCTAGAGGCCTCCAGGTCCAGGCGGGCCATATCCCGGGTTGGGATGACCCCTTCTTCCTCATACCTGCGCACGAGGTTATTGATCACCCTTCACTGGATGACCTCTGATGGGGAAAGGGGACGTGGGCGCCCCGTACTCCGCGATGTGGCGGCTGTCGTGGTAGTAGCGGCGCTACGTGGGGTGGCCGTCGTGGTGTTTCCCCTGCCTCTGCGTGGGCGAGGAGCGGATGGTGATCGCGTCTCTGTAACAGCAACCTGGTTCCTGAGAAACGAAGGGATCAACTCATCAGTACTGAGAGGAAAAGGATTGACAGCTAGTTCCCCAGCGTTCTTCCATTCTCCATGTCTGTGAGAAGGATCCACGCCGATACGCTGCAGAACGGAGTGCCCCAAGTTCTACTGCCCCGACTTCCGGTGAGTTTCACGGTAGGCCCACTATTTGATTGGCGGGACCAGGCACCAGATATCTGGATCCGGTGACACGTCAATCTACTGGTGTCTCAAACGCTACTAATATCCATATTGAGGAGAAGAATTTCACGTCGGGTTCACCATTTCTGTTTCTGACGCTTTCGCCGGGGCGCGCGCCCGTCCGTCCGTGGGGGAGGACGCACGGCGCTTCTGTTGCCCCGCATTCCCGCTTTCCAAAGGCGGGCGGCATTCGCTCCTTATTCAGGGACGTCTGCTCCTTGATCGAAACGGGATGATGGGATGTCGGTTCTTCCTCCTGTGGATTCCTCCTCAGAACTCGTCACCTAGTCCGGGTCTCCCTTATAGATTTAATACGTAGTTCGTGAAACTCTTCCCAGTTCCATGTTTCCATGGATGCTGGTTAATTACACAGCTTCTGTCGGGACATTCCAAAGGGTCCAGTCAGGGCAGCAACCTTCAGTCAGGGGAGTAGTCACGTTGAGGCATCAGTAGCGTGTCTGGATGCTGGGGTACCTGGCATGTCTGTCTGTTATCCTTGACCACAAGGCTTCTCGAGGGCGTGGAAGCCCGAGGCATCCCACATCGAGCGCGGGGAATTATATGTCGTAGACACATATCTGAGGTTTTCCTCAGCTTCCCATGCTCAACATAGGGTATGCCGCAAGTTTAACGTCCAGCGGAGACTGATCAACCCAACCAGAGCATTAGCTAGGATAGATCGGATTGAGGGATCCTCCTTGAAGGGATATTGATACCGGGGCCAGCCCATGGGCGACTGTGAAGAAGAGCGTACCGACATGGTCTCACCAGGATAAGACGGTCTGGGTGAGAATCGAAACGGGTGGTAGGTTGATGAATGGAGTGGAAGGAGAGTGAAGTGGGACCATCGCAGGGGCGACAGTGAAGTTGGGCTTGAGCCTTGACGAGGCTTCCTACGTATCCCCGTGGCAGGGAATCAAAGTCCGCGTAGTTCGGGATGACGTCGATGAACTGACGTGAAGGTGGACCCTGGACCGATGAGCATCGTCAGAGTACCGACGTGAGAGTAGACCCATGGGTCCACTAGTGGTGGGCTTGAACCTTGGGAAGGTTTCCTACGTACCATGCCTTGACATGGATCAAAGTCCTCGTAGTTCAGATGGGGCTTTGTCGGTGAACCGACGTGAAAGTGGACCTTGGTCCGATGGGTGGTGGGCTTGAACCTTGGGAAGGCTTCCTACGTACCATGCCTTGACATGGATCAAAGACCTCGTAGTTCGGGTTAGTCACAACGGCTTGCCGTCGGACTAGCATTGGGTGTACAGTTTAAAGTCATGCGGGACAAAAGGAGGCATGCAGTTTAACATCATGCTGGATGAGGGCGAAACTCGACGTGAATGAACGACCGAGCGATGTGGCTTGAACCTCATGGAGGCTTCCTACGTACCATTCCTTGACATGGATCAAAGACCTCGTAGTTCAGGTGGGAAAGGGTCGCAACAGCTTACCATTGGACCAGAATGCAGTTTAACGTCATGCTGGACCGGGGTGAGACCCGACGTGAAATAATGGGTGGACTTGAGACTCATAGAGGCTTCCTACGTACCATGCCTTGACATGGATCAAAGACCTCGTAGTTCAAATGGGATGGGTCGCAATGGCTTACCACTGGACCAGAGTGTAGTTTAACGTCGTGCTGGACGGGGTGAAACCCGACGTGAAAGACAGGTGGGTCGCAATGGCTTACCACTGGACCGGAGTGCAGTTTAACGTCGTGCTGGACGGGGGTGAAACCCGACGTGAAAGACGGGTGGGTCGCAATGGCTTACCACTGGACCGGAGTGTAGTTTAACGTCGTGCTGGACGGGGTGAAACCCGACGTGAAATACGGGTGGGTCGCAATGGCTTACCACTGGACCGGAGTGCAGTTTAACGTCGTGCTGGACGGGGGTGAAACCCGACATGAAAGACGGGTGGGCTTGAACCTCATAGAGGCTTCCTACATACCATGCCTTGACATGGATCAAAGACCTCGTAGTTCAAAAGGGATGGGTTTGTCGGTGAACCGACGTGAAAGTAGACCCGGGGGTCCACTATTGGTGGGCTTGAACCTCGTGAAGGCTTCCTACGTACCATGCCTTGACATGGATCAAAGACCTCGTAGTTCAAAAGGATGGTGTTTGTCGGTGAACCGACGTGAAAGTAGACCCCGGGGTCCACTATTGGTGGGCTTGAACCTCGTGAAGGCTTCCTACGTACCATGCCTTGACATGGATCAAAGACCTTGTAGTTCAAAAGGAATATTCGAGGTTAGGGTCGGTGCTCACTCTAAGCCCACGTGAGTCATGCTCGGTGTGAGAAACAAGAGGTTGCAAGGACCTGGCGATCACGTCGCGAAGGGTGCGTCCGTGAGAAGCGAAGAGGGGCTTACGCGTTGAGCGGCCCATGGTGTTGGGACTTACTCCAGGATGGAGGCCCATGGCGCGACAGAGTGCGGGAAAGATGGACCTTGGTCCGACGATGGGAGGTGCCTCGTTCCCTATCACGCCCTCCACTGACCTTGGTAGTGGGGAAGTACGGAGATGCAAAGGTGAAGCCATCCGTTGAGGGGGCTAGGGTCGCCCTTCTCTTACGAACATACGCCACTCCAACAAGGAGGATCTCATTCCATGTGAGGAAGAGTTCCATCCCCGTGGAGACGAGTGGTGTAAAAAATGTTCGAGATGGGGGGACCCTTCGCGAGGGGCACGAGGTCGGATCACAGTTTAACGTCATGTGTTGAGGACGTGGTGCTTGGCAGTTTAACATCCTACAGCTCGGACGAGGTGGGTTCACTCCACACCCCTAGGACTTACATAATCGGTACCCTCTGGTCCTTGGGGAAGGGAAGGTACCGGTAAGGCCATGGTTAATGGGGGTCGTGGAACGAACCATCGAGGGGTCCACGTTAGCGTGGCTATGAGAAGAAGCAATAGCCGTTAGCGTGCCTATGCGAAGAAGCATTAGGCGAAGCAATGCTACAGGTGGCATTGTCCATGGGACTTTGAAATCACATCGTGCAAACCTGGAGGGTCGCACAGGAAGAGGAATCGCTAAGCAAAGGGGTGCGCTTCGCGAAGTGGAGTGCCTTGGCCTTAGCATGGGGCATAGGTGTGAGTGGGAGGTGCTTCGCGAAGTGGAACAGTGTTCGCGGAGCACTGCCTCGTGAGGAAGGGGTGCCTCACGAAGCAAGATCCTGCGAAGCAATGTGCTTCGCGATGTATAGTGATCCTGCCTTGGCATAGGGATCACTAGCATGGGTTGGGTGTTTCGCGAAGCATAAACGCTCCGTGGCTGCACGGGTTCCATTGGGAATCCCCTTCCTTCGCGAACAACCTTGATCTTCGCGAAGGGAATCCCTCGGAAGAGGGGCTCAAAATGAGACAAAGCAGAGTCGTCTCGCGAAGTAGAAATACCTCACAGAGCTCATGATTCCCGGGGCAAAGAGTGCTTCACGATTTGGGAGAGGAGAAGCCGAAAGGTCGGATTGTCCATCCCTGGGACTCAGGGGGAGTCCAGTATTTATAGGGAAGGGGTGCCGCGAAGCAGGGCTCGCGCACCGCCTCTGGTGCTTCGCGGCGCGCTCGCGAACGTCAACGTCGTCCGCGGAGCATTACCGCCTCCGGAGCTTCGCGGCGGCTCGCGAACGTCAAATGTGTTCGCAGAGCATTACCGCCTCTGGTGCTTCGCGGCGGCTCGCGAACGTCAAATGGGTTTGTGGAGCATTACCACCTCAGGAGCTTCGCGGGGGTGCAATGGTCGGGGCGCTTCGCGTGGGTGCTTCGCGGCGGTGCTTCGCGGCGGTGCTTCGCGAGGCAGCGCGCCAGCTGTCTTTTTCCTTCCTTCCTTTCGGGCCATATTTTTGGCGCCAAAAAATATATATGATAAATATAATATAATAATGAAAAGGTAATTTTTAATTAATTTTTACATTTCTTTCATTCCATCAATCAAAAAAGAAATCATTTTTCATGTGTACAAACAACCTACCACCTATATAAAAGTGGTAATTAGTTTATCTATATTTACTTATTAGGAATGACACTAAATATGTATATAATTAAAATATATGAAATTTTTATCACAATAAATACATTTTATAAAATGGAAACATTGTAAATGTACAAGTAACAGAACTACTAAACTGATATACACGTGATTAACGAACCAATAACTACAATAAATAACAATTCTAAAAAGGAATTATTGATGCAACATGTTGTAGTAATTTTATAAATAGATGTTTTATGATATTATAGGAAATTAAAATCACTCTTTCATATAATTATATTAAATTTAAATACATTATAATGGATTTTAGAGTGTTTTAAAATAAAGTGAACTCAATGTAATTGTTTTCCTTCAAAATCACTTTAGTACTTGGATTTTTTTATGATTAAGTATCCATGAGGGAATATTTATCTAGCATATATATGTTTTTAAAAAATATTTTATGTGATAATTTTAACATTATACAATTATTTTCTAATTACAATTTTTACCAATATTGTTTTTACAAAGAATTGTGAAATGAGTGTTTTTTGTCATCATCAAAAAGTAGTACATTTTATCATTTCCAAAACAAATATGGATTGAATGTTATTTGACATATAGAAACTAAAAAAATACCCCCATAATAATGAGTAAATTATTTTAATTATTCCATTACATGTTAGCATGGTTATTTTAAAAATAAATTTTTCCTTTATAGTAGGTCATATTTTAATATTGTATGAGATTACGAAATGGGATGGTTACTTTACTATATAATTGTACCATGTGATCATTCAAAACAATTTTACATATAAGATGATATCATTTTAGGTAACATAATAATTAATTGGAATATTATCCAAATAAACAATATTTATTGTTTTCTGGGTGGTTTATGTCAATGATAAATAGATGAAATGTATATGAATCCAATTTAATTTCCATGGGTTCTAAAATGATGAAACATTAATAAAACCATTTTTTTCACAGGTTATTACATGACTAATGGGTTATTATATTATGAAATACACATATAATATTGTAATTATTTGATGAGTTTGACCTATATGACCCTCCATTGAATTTGGTAATGATTGATATCACATAAGATAAGCATGATTGGAATAGGGAGTGAACTAAGATCGATACAGGAATATGTCCACTATGTTACTAGAAGGAGTGAAACTTGAATAATACAATGGTTTGGGTTGTCAATGATTTACACTATCACGACATTTTCAATGAGGATTTCATTGAATGGAAATTAATTTATATTCTTATTTTTAGTTAAACAATTAATTTATTGTTCTTATGTTTTTGTTTCATGGTACTTGTTTCTTTATAATTTTATAATTATTATCATATGAATTACTATGATATATTACATGAAATAATATAATGATCTATCATATATAGTGAATGGATTCCAAATACTAAAATCAGGTTCTTATATACATGTTATGATTTTATTCTTATACGATCATTGTTATCAACCTTGTTTAACCATACGATGGATCACATCTAAAAATTTATTTAGTATGGTTTACCCATGATATAAAAAAGCTATTAATTATGATATTTGTAAAAAGGGATCCTCTTATGATGTAATTAGATAGTGTAAATAGAAATATATTATGAACTATTTTTTATCTTTTCATGTTTCCATAGACAATAGACCTAAGTGATTTTATTATGTATAGTCTTTTAATGTAAACAATATTATTCTATTTAGATGTGTTATATATATTTTAAATGTATGGGTCACTATATATACTGTTAATGATGAATTATAAAATGGGTAAAAAACTATATAAAAACCCAAACAATTAATCATTAGATAATGAAACATTATATGATTAAGTACATGATATGAGATTTAAAAGTCTATAAATAATTCTATTTTGTAGTATATAAAATAAAATAAGATAAAATATGATATATTTATCAATTAAATTTCTCCATATTATCCTTTATTTCATTTCATTTTTTTTATTTTATGTTCAATTTCAATCAAACATTATGTCACACTACTACCAATATTTTTATCCTATATTTTGTGGTTCATGGTATTTCAGTTGATTTTAATGTTCAACTCCCAATTGATAGAGGTGAGTTTTCGGTGTTTCAGTTTATTTTTCTAACATTCCATTATTAGTTTCTTAGTTTGGAAGAATCCGTATGGCGATTTAATGTGACAGGTTTTTCTAGTTCATTAGTTTCATTAGTTTCATGTGTTTCTTGGTCTTTTCATAGTTTGGCCAAAACCATGGGAGAATTATATGTAAATATGAGGACTTCTCGGTGTGTTTCAGACTTGGGTAATATATTGTGAATGGATATAGGAAATTTTTTTGAAATTTTTTTGGGTATATTATATTTTGTTCGATATAGGTTCCAGAGCTGGAACATGGTTTCGAAAACTATGAATCCAACATATAGATGGTGGTTTCCCTTCCGCAAGGGTGTCAATGGTTGGAGAACAATGTAGTTATCCATACATAATATCCATGTGACGTTTCATGAATCCTAGAAACATGAAATATCAATTTTACCTCCTTATGATTATATAAGAAATCAATCCATTACCTCTACCACTAATTCATGAGATTTATTTGGAGACATTAGTGGATTCATTATCTCATACTAGTTAATTTGGGTGCCTTATTCATCAATAATAGGTTTGTTAACTTTGAATATATCCCTCTATTCTCTTTATATCCTCTTATCATTTTGTTTCATGGTTTTTATTTGGATATGGTACTTCTTGGTAGAAACTGTAGGTTGGGTTATGATGGTGACCTATGTATTATTTTGGATTAGGGATATCAGTTTGTATATTGGGGCATGATCTTCTATCTGTATGATACTCTATATTTCATATATTCACCATATTTGTGCTTGGATATTTCTAATTCAATGTCCAAAAAATATTTGCGGGATTAGAGATTGAATGCAAGGGTTTTTAGAAAACTATAAAGGCACAGGGTTAAGGGGAATGGATAGTATAATAATGTGGTAAGTGTGTGGAATGAATAAATGATGTTACAATAATGGTTTTTCATATTTTAAAAATGATTAAAAATGATTTTTTTCTTTCCTAGGGAATAGTGGGGATATCCTATGTTGTTTGTGGGTGTCACGTAGTTTGAGATTGGTTTCAAAAATGGTACAACATGTAGTAAAAATCATGAACCATTTAGAAGAGGGGGTTTCACTATTGGGAATAGTTAAACTAGAAATGTTTCCAATCTATTCCATCAACCATAAAATAAATTAGGGGCCTATAGTTAAGTTTAATGGTTAGCTTAACAATGTAGGTCACCCGAGGAAAATGGTTTCCCCTTTCTAAAGTGTTAAAAATAGTTTTATCCATTTTCATAGGTATATTTTAACTATAATAATTATTAGATTTTATTTTTCACAACAAATAACTTCCCCAGAACATTCATGTTAAATGCCCTTTGATTCTAGGGGAAATTTTAGCATTCCTAACTAGTTATATAAATTTATGTAGTGTTTTTGATAAGGTTCTCCTCTTATTTATATATTTTCACTAGATATCCTATTCTATAATATCATGGATTACAGTGTATCCCTGTATTCCATATCAAGAAGGTTTTATAGGGAAATAAGTTTTTTCTTATGGATATAGGTTTTTTAGGACTCGTTCTACTCTTCATCAGATTTCATTATCGAATTTGAAGTTTTCTACCTCCATTTTGAGGGAGAGGATTCAATAAAATGGTTTAATTATAATAATTTCATATTATTATTGTAATATTAATTTTAGTTACTCATGGAATATCATGTGATTTTTGTTTCAAGTTATTTATTGGAATGACACATTTCTTTAAAGTGTGTTTTCTTAAAAATGTATTTTTTTTACAAAAAGTGTTTGATTAAAATCTTGAATGGTGGGGATGGATTGAAAATGGTTTACTAAACACCAAATAAGAATGGAAACAATTTGAAATTCTTTTTTAAAATTTTATAATGTTTTTTAAATGTATTTTAAAATAAAAATGGCTCATCATTAACCTTAGATGGGTTGGGGAAGTGACATAGGTTACCCTATATTTTGTGGAACCACTATAATTTTCATACAGTATATTGATGGATATTTATGTAATCAATATTGGTTAGTAAAAACATATTCATCGTTTGGTATCTATTATTTCTAGTATGTATTTTAATAGTCTAAGGGAAAATATGGAGTTATTATTCATTAATGGTTAATTTGTCTCATGATTAACTATGTTGTGACTTTTTTCTCACATTATCTTATATGAGTTACATAAAATGGACTAATAAGATGATATTTAATGTATTTTTGTTACTCTATTAACACTTTTTTATGGTTGTGGATTCATATTTAATCATTAATACTTTTCATATTCATATTTATGTGAATATTGAAGGATTTTATGAACACAAAATAATAATTATTTATTAATTAGTTTGGATTTTTGGAATTTCTTAGTAATAATATTTTATTTTAAAAGATAAAATTATTTAATTATTTTTATTTGAGGATTCAAATTATCTGTGGTGGTATCCTATTGGGATTTGTTCTTTCAACCTAAATTTTCTATTTAGGCATTTTAGAAGTTGTATTATTGGATCCAAGTAGTTGGAAGGGAATATTGTATCTTTATAGCTTTTCAAATTATCATTTCCTTCAGTTTAGTATGAATTGGATGTGAGATTTTGTCACATGGAGACGTATTGGAATTTTATGATTCATAATTTTCTGGGTTAGACTAGTTTGATTGATTTGTATGGATCTAGTTGTATCCCTTTCTTCCAAACTGTACTCTTGTTTCATGTCATGTTTTGGATATATTCATGTTTTATTTCAATTATAAAGTTTATTAATAACTATAAGGGGATAGATGTTGTGACTTTTGTAGTTGATAAGGGATGGTCACTTAGAATTTGGTATTATATTGATAGGGATCCTAAAGTGTGTTAAAATTTGGTTAGTTTGGTTTTTTACATGGGTAGATAGGATTGAAGACTCTTAAAATTAGATTATTAGATTGGGGATGGTTCTTATATGGATAAATATTGTGTCAAAACGTGATTTAACATGTCTAGTAAGAAAAATGATACCAGGTATTAGAAGTGGTGTTTGTGTTCATTTGAATGAACTGTATAGTTTTCTTATCAAAATATTATTTTTCCTTCCTAAACTATTGTTTTTAATTCTTATAATTCATAATTTCATTAATTTCATGATGTTTTAATTTTATAAGTGAATTCTTGAAGTTGTTCATAAGATTTCCAAATATTTTCAAATATTTATTTTCCATTATTTTGTTATTAATAAATTATTATCCCAAGAAAAGTGATCTGAACTTATATAGAAGAAGTAGTGAGAAAGGATATCTAGATGAATCCTATATTAACCCTTCATTGGATCAAGATTTAATTCGAAAATTTTATAATCTCGGTAATGTGGGTGTCAGGAATTAGGGACATGTTGTGGATCATTGCTCTATATTCACTAAGTCTAATATACAATTTTCTTATAGTGATAAGGGAACCCATGAATCTGTGGATTTTCTTAAGTGGATTGAGAGGATATTCAACTCCTAGATGAGACCTGAGGACTCTATGGTGGTTTTCATAATGTACATGCTTAAGGAAATGGGATGGATATCGTCTTCCTCTATTATGAGAGTTAGTTTTTCATGAAGAACACACTAGACTTCACTCATGAAAATATTAAAAAAAAGATTTACCATGAAAAATTATGTTAACGGAAGACCGAAGAGTTTATGAAGTTATTTTAAGGGTAGTGTACCATTATTTATAATTCCTTAGTTATTGATGAGATAGTGAAATTTAAACTACAACTAGTCACTAATGATTACCAGTAGAATTCGAGTTTTTAGTTGGGATTAAGTCCATATATTAATTCAATGTCAATTATTAGGTGTATTATTAAATTTTTAGCTGTATTCAATAATACAGCTATGGATGGTATAATTTCTTCAAGTTTTTAGTTGATCATTAGTTGGTGTAGTCATTATCTATGGATGGTATAATTATCATGTCAAGGGGGCGATCATGTGGCAATGATTTTTCTGGGTTACTTCCAAAAAGAGATGTAGAGTTGACAATTTACCTACTCCCAGGTATAAAAACCATTTCTATGTCATCGTATCGCATAGAACCTACTAAGTTAGTGTAAATTAAATTCTATCTTGAGGATCTAGAAAAAAGATATTTATTAATCCTAACATGTCCCCATGGGATTTTCCTTTGATCTTTTCTATGAAGAAAGACATATGTCTTAGATTTTTTTTGGATTATGAAAAGATAAATTATGTAACAATTAATAATAAATATCCTTTTACTATGAACAACAATCTCTTTATCCAACATAGTGGATAATGATGGTTTTCAATGACTGACCATTAGTTAGGGTAGAAATAGTTTAGATTCCACAAAGATGATATACCAGAGACTATGCTTTGATGATGTTATGGGAATTTTATTATTTGGATTATTCCATTTTGTATCAGTATTGATCGTATAACATATAGAGATTTTATGAACTTAACAGTTCAATAAATCTAGTAAACATTAGATCTTTTGTTAGTGGATGATACTTTTTTACACCACATTAGCAGATGAGAATGATGACCATTGGTATATCATTATTCAAATACTAAAAGAACATTTTCCTTATGGTGAACATTAAAATTGTCATTTTTTGATCTAAGACGTATTTTTTTGGGTATGAGATATCTCAGAGGGAAGTATTAGAATATCTTGAAAAGATATAGGCATTTATGTAGTGGGAGTATCCTAGAAATTTTGTTTAATATAAATATCTTCAGAGATATAGATGGTAACTATAGATTTTTTGTTAAGTATTTATCCAAGTATTACATGTTTTATTATATTATTAAGCTATACGGGATTAATTAATTAATGAAAGATACCTTTTGATGTATTGATAGTGAGTTTGATTACAGAAATAAATTTGATTCCTTCAGAATTGGGATTGGGTTTTACGGTTTCCAATTATTCTTCTGGTAATATCATGGGGTGTGTCATAATTAAAGGGGAAAAGGAGGTGTCATATGGATCTATACAGATACACCTTCATGGAAAGGGCTATCTTACCTAGGTTATTGAGTTTGATGTATTTTTTCATACACTCCAAACATAGTGCCAATATCTCAATGGAAAATAGTTTACATTGAATTGTTATCATAAGATTTTTAAATATGTTTCTAATCATATAGATCATAATTTTATATAGATATTATGGGTTTAGTTTATTTAGAAAAATTATTTTTACATCTAATACACTCATATAATTGGTAATCTAATTTCTGATGCATTTATTAGAAAATTACTAACATAAGTCTTGAATGAATAAATTGTGGGATAGTTTATGATGAGTTTGTTTTCTTTTATGATCATTGGAGTATAATATATTGTTGAATGTATTGTTTTTTGAATTTATGAAATCTAAATCATCTTTTAAAAAAATCAAATATAAATTTTTATAGCCATTGAGTTTCAACATTTTAGTAAATGAATTTGTTGTGGAGAGAACTCAGGTGGTGGTCTTGATCACCTAGTGGAGCTTTGTGGTGTTGTAGAAGACTGGTTGTTCCATTTTCCATTTGATATGATTTGATGGATATAGGTCACTATTCGCGATAGTATATACATCATGGGGATACCATGTTGTATCATGGCATGGGATTTCATTATTAGTGTCCATGTTTGAGGTGATCTATTGGATTTTTATTCATGGCATCTAAACTGTTTGAAAATTAAGGCAGAACACCAAAACCTAATAGTTTATTTTAAACCACACCCATTCTTGTATGAAAATGGGATGCTATTTTTAGGAATTCAATCATCATGTTTTTATGGAATCTGAATGGGAAGGATGAAAATTTAGTGATCATAAATTGAATCACAAAATTAGCGAATTTCCTACCTATCAAGAAGAGGATGAAGGTGGAACAACATGGGTCTTGTATTATTAAGGTATTATGAATCATTAAGTGGTTTCCTATGTTATTGATTCTAACGAGGAATTGTGGCCCACATCTTTTTTAGAAAGTATTATAGAAGATGATGTGTTTCCAGATAAAATTGGGAATGTATTATCATCCAAGGATAGATGGAAAGGCAAAAAGTGTTATCATTGTTATTGAGGATATGATTTGGGCTATTGAGCTTGATTTTTCTGGACAAATGGAAAATAATTTCCCTCTACATTAACTTTCATAAAAAAATTATTTAGTAGTATATGTTAATGATGGAACCATTTGATGCATTATAGGAGAATCAATGTAAATATCACTAGTTCTGGGAATAGATGGGTGAGAGGTCCTTGTTTTGGCCTTATCTCATTTAGGATATGATAGAAAAGGTGTACTTGATCTAGAAGAGGCTGGTCATAGTAATGCTATTTTAGAATGATTATAAATACCATCATTTATGGACTCTATATGTTTTGTTTTCTGATTGATAATTTATTAGAGTTTCACCTCACCTCGAACACCATCTTTTGGGTAGGTAGGGTTAGTGAGAATCAAAGATTTTTGGCCCCTTTTAGAGCAAGGGAGATGCTTCAAATGGTGGAATATCGATGGTATTTAAAATCATTATTTACTTTTACCTTTTAAATGTTTCATTTTTCCCATTAGAGGATGTATCACCCGAATTCTTTCCATGTGATTACATGGGAGGATGTTGATCATGAGATCGATATCACCATTATTAATTTAATAGTTCATATTATGGATCACTAGGATAAGTTATTAAAAAAACTATTCCTTTAGTCCATGTACTATTGAAGTGAGAAAATTATAGCCAAAAGATTTGGTAGTGGGAGTTATTGATGAGGACGTAATGGAAACCACTCTTTTTGGGTATAGGATATTGAGTTCCTTTTGGGGATAGAAAGATATTATGATGGCGATAAATTTAATTTCCTTTAAGTTAATGGTATTATGTAGTTGGGCCTTGATTTTTATGTTTTGGGGTATGGAAATATTCTGGGTATCAGATGTTGAAAACATGGGTTTCTATAGAAAATGTAAAGTAATATGCTTAAGTTTAATGGTTAGTTTGACCATGTGATAACCATGTGGTATGTATCTATGATGTTCCAGTGAATTTTTCACAGTTTTTGGTAGGGATAGAGAAATTGTGCTACATGCACATGGAAATGTAAGGGGCTTAAAAAGGTTTTCCTGGGGATTCTCATAGTTTGAGTATGATTTTCATAAACCAAATTCTCTCGTGCAAATCATGCACCCTTTGGGATATATGGGGATTCACAGTCGATATATTGATAAACTAAACATGAATCCAAAACCTGAACCCCCCATATAATGGATATTATGGGTGAAAATTTTATACTTACAGTTTAGTTTTCTTTCCTTACCTATGAAACCATGAAACCCCCATCCAAATAGTAGAGAATTTTTAATTTACTTGTTTGGGATTGTTCCATTTAAATTACAATCACTCCTTATTTAATTATAGATCTTCTGAAACCTTCCCTAGTGACTTTGAGGTATATCTTATTTGATTATATGTGTAATTCCATAATGCATGATGGATCACATCAAGGTATGTTTTGTTGTTTATCTGGATTCTCCTATTATTTTTGGAACATCACTAGATCACTTCTCCTACAATCTTATGGAACCAAAAATGTGTTTTTTGGATATAATGGGATTGAAATAATAGTGATACTGTTTCTTATAGATCAAGGATCACAAGGAATTGATCTACACATCCATAGTCACTATTGGTGAAGATGAATTGTTCTACCTCTATTATGTGGTATTTTTTTCCTATAAAATGGATTAATTATATGAATTTATTGTCATTCGAAATAAACGTTTTTTATTTCTTGAATTATTTTGTATTGTGGTCTAAAGTTATTTATTAGGAGGATGAAAATTTTCAAAAGTTTTTTAATTTAAAAATGGGTTTTTGAACACCAAGTGTTAGATCAGATGGATGAATGATGGCTTTAGACCGGAAACAGATTTTCAATGTAATATTTGAATTGGATTTGATTTAATTTTTCATATAAATTTTGAGCATGTTTTTGAAATATATTTTGACAGACATGGAACATTGGGAACCATGGGTGCACTTGAAAAGGGACATAGGTGACCCTATTGTTTGTGGCACCACTAGGGGTTTATTTTCCTTTATAAAATACTATTGCAAGACTCTATATTGGTTAATACCATCATATTTTTGGATTAGGATCTTCTATTTCTAGTAAGTATTCCTGGAGGCTAAGGCTCAATATGGTTTACTTCGTTATTTATGGTTTTATTTATCGCATGATGGATTATGACATGGGGTTTTCTCATATTTTTTATATGAGCTTGTGTGAGATGGATTAACATGAAGGAATTTCATGTATATGTATTTAATTTCATATGTCTTTGTGTAAGGATATTATTTTCTATATAATCACCAATACTTATTATATTTTCGGAATTTTGAATATGAAATATTTTAATGAAATAATGGAAAATTAATTATAAATGAGTTGAGATTTATGAAAAGTCTTTGTAAAACAGTTTTTGTTTTATAATCTAAAAATATATCACTCTTGCTTATAGGGATTGTATATACTATATGGGGGTATCTTTCTTGGTTTTTTACTCAATATATATATTTTTTCATTGGGTATTTTATATTTTTTTAATGATTTTGCTGAAGGGAGGGGAATATTGTGTTATGTTGGCTTGTCTTGTTGGCACTACATACATGTCAGGATGGTTTAGAGGTGCAATGTGGTTACATAAAGGCTTGTTGTTCATGTCTAATTCATAATTTTTTTTATTGGAATGTTTTTCTTGGATTGAATGAATCTAGTTGCATAAATTTCTTCATCATTGTACTATGGTTGTATGCATTTTTTTGTTATATTCAATAATTCTTTTAGTTATCATTTTTATACCTCACCATGATAGTCATGCTTAGATGGATTATCAAATTTACTTGGGTCAGTTTGTTACATGGACCAAGAGTCTCATTACAATCACACATTATTGAGGTAGGTGATTCCATTCATTTACTTTTTGAACCATGTATTTAGATTTTTATGCATTAAAAATTAATTTCAAAAAGTATTCTTCCTGATTTTGATGTGATTACATGATTTATTATTGCATTCCATGATTGTAATATGTTAAATAAATGGGTTTATTAATGTATTTACATAATTATGACTATCTAGGTCAAATGTTTTTATACTGTACTTATTCAACGAAATTATAAGAGGATTTAAAAAAATTGTGTAATTAAATTTTTTTTATCATGATTAAGATTATGTTTAAATGATTAAATTGTAGGAAATTATGGTTTAAATGGTTTTGGGTTCAATCATATAGTATGATTACTTTTTGAAACCCGTTTTTTCATTAAATGGTCCACTAGAAAGTATTATGGTTTTACATTTATATTATATTCTCATCTATATGTCTATGGGTTGTATGTATAGATAGACTCATTTATATAAAGATAGGTTACATAAAATGTCATCTATAATAGCTTTGGTAATCACTCTCTAATTTCATCTTCTCATTTTTTCCTAATTTCACAAGAATTATGTATTAAAAACTCCAAATCTTTCCCCAATTGTATTTTTTATTCAAAATTACATCATGTGAGACTTTGATGTTTTCTTCTTAAAATCATGGTTCATTTGGTATCATGTATTGTTTGGGAAAATTTTATTCATCTCACGTGAACTGTAGGTCCAGTAGGCACTTATGAAAACTATATGTGTGAATGGTTCCCATATTATTGTCCTCAATTAGATATAATATTCATATAAATGGTGTTGGTGAGTGGGAATGAAAAGAATAGTGGCATCTACCGGTTATTTTTAATTCCATCCATGGGATGAACTAATCATTTTCCCGTTATAGTATTATCATAAAATTCCTTCATATGATCTATTATGTCATGTGATGGGTTCTATTATATCATGGTCATAATTTTTAGATCCCTGTAGAGAGAGATGTTCTATTTGGGCTATGTCGTTAACGAGGATAGTTCGAGTAGATATGTCGGTTATTGAAAATGGATTGCATCATAAACTTGAAGATGAGTAAATATCGAGTATATTCTAGATTTCTTCTAAATTTTTTGTGTGAAATTCCCTTGATCAAATATTTGCATACTCGTGATTATTTCTATTTTTTTGTTTCCAATTATAATTACTTATTCCAACTAACACCTTCTTAATTATCTGTATTTCCATATTTATTTTAAATTCCCCAATTCATGAACATTATTAAAATTAACCTTTCTATTAAGAATTATTTGGGATCTATTTTCAATTTCAAATTTGGTTTTCATACTTATTTTTGTGATGAAAATATTTTTTGAATATTAATTCAAGGTATTGTTTTCAAAAAGGGATATCTAGAAATATGTTTATGTATGTTTTAAGAAAAAATCTCCATTTTCTATATATATATATATTTAATTTATTTTTTATGGACTCTTTTAGGAATGGGGATGTATAGTTTTAATGGTTCATACCTACTTAGCTATTTTATGCCCACACCCTACTATTTTCACACATAATTATTGGACCTGTTATTTTATTCATGTTCATGTACTTTTTTAGAATCACTCATAGAGAGTGATTCATTCCTTATTGGCGGTGACTAGTGATGTCATCAGGTTTCAACTCATGTTTTATTTATTTTTATTATTTTTTCCTATATAATAAATATTAATTATTATTTCTTTTTTTAATTTGTATTTTAATTCCAAAATTAGTGTATTTGATGCATGAGAATTGTTATCTTCCCAAAAAGATCAGGAACACATCTTAGACATTATTGCGGGCAATATAGGGTGACGAGTTTAGGGTCAATCTGGGTTAGATCCTAAAAAATGGTATTAGATGTACAACATGTTATTTTGGGTGTCTTTTTGATTGTGGATAAAGGATTTTTGGAAATTGTGTTTTATGTAAAAGAAACAAATCATGGGCACTTAATTTCCATGAACGATGGGTTACTTGGTCTATTTGTGGCTTGAGACATTAATTATAATTATTTTTATGTTGTTTCTGTAAATTTGGTTTGATCATTTTTTGCATATTGGTGGATGAAAGTGGAAGTGAACAAGTTTCACACCATGAGGTTACATGGCGTAGAAAACCATGTGTAATACAAGTTCATGGTTCAAAAGCTGACAATGTTTGGTGTTTTTTCAAAGTCTTGTCTCCTAAATCATGTAGATAGGTTATACATGAGAAATAATTCCATATTATATGTTTTTGGTGTGGGTGTTTTTTGGATCGATTTTGGTCAGCTTGAGTGGAAAGTGATTGCAAATAATTCTTGAGGATGATCTTTGTTGTGGTAAAAAAAATTAGAAGAAAATTATCTCATGACATGATTAAATTTTAAATGTGGGTGTTATGAAATAAATTGTATTTGGAAATGGTTTTGTTATTTTGAAAGTGACATTGGAATAAAATGAATTTGATTTAAGAATGGAGATGGTGGTTTTTGATATATGATCTCTTCTGTCTATATTTTTGTTACTTTTTTTGAGTATTTGTGTTTTAGTTTGGGATTTTTTTGGTTGATTTTTTATTAGATATTGATTCATTTTTTTATTTCTCCTTTATATTGAGCATGCTGACCAAAAAGATTCCAAGGGGTCCCAATGAGTCAAATCCTACTATTGGCCCTACCACGGCTCCCTATGGTTTGTAAGAGTCAATATCTTTTAAAATATAGCATTTTTTTTCATTATAAAGGTTCTATAGAGGGTAAATAATTGGATTAGAATATTTAATGTTTTTTAGTTATTTTGGAAATTATGATGTATTGAGGGTGTGATATATTATGGGTTTGTTTGATAGACCAGGTGTGGATTAGTACATAATAATCGACCCCTCATTATTTAATGTAAGGATTCTTTGAGAAATTTTCAATAAAAATTCCATCCCATGGTTTATATGTATAGAGTTAAATGTGAAGAATGTGTTATAGCTCTTGGGTGTTCAACATGGTCAATGGATGATGAAGACTTGTATTGATTATTTTAAAGAGTTGGATTATCATTATCCATATGTAGTAAAAATTAATATAATAATATATCCTATATTTTTCTCATGTATTATTTAGAGATTAATGATCAAATACTCTCTGATGGGGATGTTTTACTCATAAATATTGTTGATGAGGAATATTTGTTCGATATGGGTCTCATAGGGATATCTATAGTAGGTGAAAATCAAGCTTCTCATAGTACTTGCAACGGTTCTCCATCTAGTGTGATATTTGAACCCACAAAATCATTTTTAGGGATACAATTTCATTATTTTTTATATCTCATTTATCAAGTAACTAGATCATTGAATTACAATTTGATCAGTTTGTTAATTCGATGATACATTGATATTATCTTCAGAATGCTTCATCCCTATGTACCATTTTGTGTTATCTAGAGAAGATTACTACGTTGAGTATATAGAAGAGTAAGTCTCAATCAGAGATTTTCATCTCTCACATTCGATAAAAAATATGATTCACGGTAGCAAGGATATTATCGTATGCCTCAAAGTTATGCTTTTCACTTAGCTAGGAACTAATATGTGTTGCAGTTTTGTCCCATCGTTTCACTCAAATATTGGAGTGGGGTTGATTTTGGTTTTTATTATTGTAGTTATTTTTTTTTCAGAAATTCCTCTTATTTAGTTTAACTGGTTTTAATTATTTCTTGAAACCTTTTTCGTCAACACATGTAGAATTGTAATTTTTTATTTATAACATTCGTAAGGATCAATTTTTATTTTGGGTGGCCCTCATTTTAGATTTTTTCCCATATATAAATTTTTATTTATGGTTTGGTTCAATTATTGGATTGAGATTCATTTATTGGGTTTGTAATGCCCCGACCCCAATTACCCAGAGTCGGTGCATTATTACATAACATTGGTATGATCACAAGAAAGATCAAATCTCGAAAGACCGATTGGCTTAGTAGTCTTGGAAACACTAGATATATTCATAAGTCTTACATTACATCATAAAATGAAAAACTACTACAAAAACATATTGTCTCCATAATCCACACTCATATCCCCACATAGTATCCCTGCAGGTCATTCATAATTTACTTCTTTACTTCCTGTGAAAAATAAAACATAGAAAAGGGGTGAGCTCAAATGCCCAGTAAGGATAACAATATAGCGGAAACTTTCATAAATAAGAATAAACATTTAAGGCAATGTATAACTAAAACAAAAGCCTTTTAAACATGAACATTTAACATAGTATGGCATAAATAAAATGAAATAATACCATTTACTTATTCACATGTTTATTCTACTAATCGAATAATCACATGAAAAATCAATAACCACTTTCATAATGATGGAATGAATAATGCCAGACTATCATAACCACATAGCCAAGGACTCGTGCCAAGACTATAAATAAGATTTTATCAAGGCCTTGTGCCAAGACACTAGTTTGTCTCATGAGACCTACCGATGCATCTAGGAGCTATAGCGGGCTCCACCCGTCACATATTAAGTCCAATGCATTCCCATATGAAAAGGTTTAAACATAACATAAACATTAGTATTAAAACTAGCATACGAAATGTAAATACTTTCACCATAAACTATGAATGGTATAAAAATAGCACATCCACAGTCGAACATATCACAAAACCTTCAATACAATATAGAAGTTTTGTATCATAATAAATCAACTTCAAATAATCTTAAAATCCATCAAAGGATGTTGACATAGATGAAATCAAAATTCTTTTTAAAGAAATATCTCATTTTATTTTGAAATCATTTAAGATCCATATAAAATAAAACATTTTCTTTGAAAATATTCTTATAAGCTTGTAAGAGAAGCTTTGAAGATTTTATAATGGCGGAAAATAGCCGCACCCGCCGTATAAGTTAAAAAAAACATTCTTACCATAATTATGTCGAAAAGGTTAAAAAGGACCTTGTTTTGAAAACGACGGAAAGATTCCTTTATAAACCTCTTATAAAAAGTCAAAAAAGGGTATAAATAACTTTAACCCATATTCTTGTAAATAATAAATATGTTTTGAAATACATTTCGAAGAAACATGGATGTGGATGATAAAGAAATCCTAGTAGATTATTACGTATAAACAACCTCGGATAATGAAGAGATTGTGAAATAACCCTTACCTTGTACTTTTCCTTGGTTGGGGTAGGTTAACCTCCTGTATAATGGTGAAATAATTGTTATTAAATTATACAATAATCATGTACATTAATATGATATCATATATGATCTTTTAATATTGATTTGATAATAATATCTTAGTATTATCGTTGTTTCGGGTGTTAACTTACTTGTTTTCTTTTATATGTTTTGTTACATAAGACATGTTTTTAAAGGATAGGTTTTATATTATTCATATCCATAATGATATCAAGTCCTTAAAAATCATTTTTAAATCATCAAATGATAATTATACTTGAATGGATACGATGGAGAATGAATCTCATCGCGTTCATGGAGACGGTAGTCCGTACGTACGCACGAGCGACAATATCATTCTTTTGATATTAAAATAATATATAAATGGATGGTATATCATATATACAGAATCATTAACATGTTATATTTATTATTTACATGAGTTACACATCATTATTATACCCATCCAAATAATATTATATTGAATAACAATTACACCACGACATGGAGACGGTAAGCCGTACGTACACACGTATGGTGACATGTTATTCAAAGGGTGGATAGAATATTAAATATGGTTGTACCATATTTATAATAACATCACAGTATATATATGATACTGGATTTATTATTTTAGAATGGTAACAACAAAGGAAGAAGAAGTGGAAGAAGAAATGAACTTAGAAAAGGGTGGTGAAATCATTACCTCTTCTTCGGGTTCTTCCTTTTGATTTGATCAAAAGGGCTCCTTAGGTTGGCTTTCTGATCAAACTAAGGTCCCTAGGTTGTATTGAGGGAAGTTGGGAGAGTATTTTGGCAGAGTGTGGCCGAACCAAAAGGCTTTTAAGGTGTGAAGAAATGAGAAGGAGGAGTGCCCTTTTATAAGAGGGGTGAGGGGCACCTTTGGAAAAGCTAGAAATATTAATTTATAATAAATTCATATTCGGTTTGTAATGGATCCAAAGTTGATTATTAAAAGGTTAAGGTGGGGATGGGTCGAAAACAACTCAACCTATATAATTTAAATAGGTTTGGGTACTTATATTAACCTTATCTTTAAGTATTAACTCTAAGTTAATTAGTTTCACTTTTACAATGTCTCTTTGTATTTTTATATAATATGGTTAATAAACTTACTACATACATCCAAGCGACCCCCAAGTGGTCCATAAATGATGAACCTATCATTATATAAGTCTATTGGCTGAACCTTAGATTTTTAAAAATTTAATATCAATTAATAATATAATATTTGTTTTAAGAACTCTTTTATGTCAATTTTGACACTATTCAATAGTTGATTTTTGTGAAACTCATAACAGATTTATTACTTCTAAAAAAGTCAATTAAATCAATCCTAATATATCATATGATCCTAGAAAATTAGTTTAATTCATTAAAAGTTTCATATTATATTTATTTGTGTATTTATAATATCAATTATTTTAATTTTTCACTATTATAGTAATTACTGCATCATCATTGTGTCATAAATAAAATAAATTATTTAATGTCTAAAAATTATAAATAAAATATCATTGTGTAGGAAATATTTTTATCTTTCTAATGAATATTTATAATCTAAAATCCAACATATATAACCCTATGTAACAATTGTTTTTCTAAAAGATATATGCTTGTGTCATTTTTGTATTCATTTTAACTTAATTAAAATAAAGTGTCATTATCACTTACAAGTGGATCCATGAGGTCCCAAAATCGACCCAAAGATGCCCATAGTCGACCATGTATCAATAAATAGGGTTGAGACACGTTTTAGGGTAATTTAGTATTATTATAATATTATTTTTTTAACCCTTATTTACCGGATTTACCCTTAACCATGGTAAATAAAATATTTTCCGCAGTAATTATTCAAAATGTCTAAAAATAAAAGTTACCTATTTACACAATTTGAACATCCTGATTCCAAATATGGAATCCATTTTCCTAAATTCAAAACACAGAAGTGGCAGAAATTAATTTAAAATTAATTCCCGCTGTCAAAACAAAAAGCGTGTTTTTAAGAGATAATAACTATCAAAAGATTGACACTTGTTTATGTTCGGTTTAATTGTAAAATTATGTCCAATTACCAACATTATATTAAATGGTAAAAATATATTATAAATATACTTTAAAACTACTAAAATTCATAATTTATCACTATTAATTATTTTGATTAAAAAAGTTGTTTTTAATTTAAATTTAGTAATTTTCACTATTCATCAAAATATGAAAGTTATCCGAAAGGTACCAAAATTTCACCTTAGGATAAATTAGATATTCCGAATCCAAAAATAAATTCCATTTTAAAATATAAAATATATATAATTTCAAAAAGTAGGTATTACTATTCATAACGGCTAGTTTAATTGGTTATGGTGTGTTAGAACTCGGTGTTGCGTACAACACACGCTATCACATTATTCAATGAGAAGCGTACTGTAGAAGCTTGGGGTGTTACATTCTCCCCTCCTTCAAATAATTTCATCCTCGAAATTTCTAGAATACTTATCACATGAAAAGACTCGGGTGGTTCTTCATCATAAGTTCCTCGGGTTCCCACGTTGCCTCTTCCATCTTATGGTTTCTCCACAAAACTTTTACCAGATGCGTCATCCGGTTTCTCAGTACTTGTTCTCTCGTATCAAGAATCCTGACGGGCTCTTCACAATAGGCAAGATCGGGTTCCAGTTCTAATTCCTCATAGGTGAGTACATGCGTTGGATCAGGCATGTATTTCCTCAACAGAGATACGTGGAACACATCGTGAACTTTGGAGAGACTTGGCGACATTGCCAATCGGTAAGCTATAACCCCAATTCGCTCTAGAATTTCGAAGGGTCCGATGTACCTGGGACTCAATTTACATTTCTTACCAAAACGTATGAATCCCTTCCATGGAGATACCTTCAGGAAAACATGATCACCGACTTGAAATTCCAAATCCTTCCTTCGATTATCGACATAGCTCTTCTGCCTACTTTGAGCTGCTCTGATGTGATTTTGGATTACCTTCACCTTTTCCATCGTTTCCTCCACCAATTCTGGACCTACAAATTTTCTTTCACCGACATCATCCCAACAGGTTGGTGTATGACATCTCTTTCCGTATAACACTTTATATGGTGCCATCTGAATACTCGAATGGAAGTTATTGTTATAGGAAAATTCTACCAGAGGTAAATATTGATCCCACATACCCTGAAAGTCAAGTGAGAAAGATCTCAACATGTCTTCTAATGTTTGAATAGTCCGTTCTGATTGTCCATCTGTCTGAGGGTGGTAAGCAGTGCTCAAATGAAGTTCAGTATCTAGGGATTTCTGAAGACTTTTCCAGAATCTTGAAGTAAAAAGGGGATCACGGTCAGAAACAATCGATAGGGGTACTCCATGAAGTCTCACAACTTCATTAATATATAGTCTTGCTAGACGTTCCAGGGGTAGATCTTCTCTTATAGCAAGAAAATGTGCTGACTTAGTAAGACGATCAACAATAACCCATATTGCATCGTTCCTTCTAGGAGTCTTTGGTAGCCCCATGACAAAGTCCATCGTAATATTGTCCCATTTCCACTCCGATATGGGAAGAGGTTTCATGACTCCTCCAGGCTGTTGCCTTCCAGCTTTCACTTGTTGACAAACCATACATCTTGACACAAAATCATCAATCTCCCTCTTCATGTTGTCCCACCAAAAATATTCCTTCAAATCTCTATACATTTTTGTGCTCCCAGGGTGTATAGAGAAATTGGAACTATGAGCATCATCCAACAATTCCCTTTTTAGATCAGGTAAATCGGGAACACAAATTCTCTTCCCGAATTTCAAAATTCCATCTTCATACACAAAGTCTCTCAATCTCCCATCATTCACAGCTTTAATCTTCTTTTGGAATTCTTCATCATCGGTCTGAGAACTCTTAATCCTTTCTAGTAAAGATGGTTTGGCAACCATTTGAAAAAGCATTGATGTTTCACCTTCCCTGGTTATTCCCATGTCCATCTTCACTAGATCCATGAAAATTGGATCCCTTTCAATTCTCATATTGTTCAATACTCCATGGTATTTTCTACTCAAAGCATATGCCACATTGTTTGCCTTCCCCGGGTGGTAGTGTATCGTACAATCATAATCCTTGAGTAATTCAAGCCATCTCCTTTTCCTCATGTTGAGTTCTTTTTGTGAGAAAATATACTTCAAACTCTTGTGATCAGTATAAATCTCACATTTTTCACCATAGAGGTAGTGCCTCTATATCTTCAAAGCAAAGATCACAGCTGCTAACTCGAGATCATGAGTAGGATAGTTTTGTTCATGAATTTTCAACTGTCGTGATGCATAGGCAATAACTCTATCATTCTGCATAAGGACACAACCAAGTCCTTTCTTCGATGCATCACTATAAATAACGAACCCATCATTCCCCGATGGTAGAGTCAATATAGGAGCATTGAATAATCTTTTCTTCAGTTCTTCGAAACATTCTTCACACTCTTTTGTCCAAAAAAATTTAACCCCTTTACGTGTGAGCTTCGTTAATGGGTTAGCCAATCGGGCAAAATTCTGGACGAAACGTCGATAATAACCTGCCAAACCAATAAAACTACGTACCTCAGTTATACTCGTAGGTGCTAGCCATTCTTGGATTTCCTTGGTCTTAGAAGGATCAATAGAGATTCCATCTTTAGAGACAATATGGCCAAGAAAAGAAATCTCCTGAAGCCAGAATTCACACTTGCTAAACTTCCCATATAATTCATGCCTCCTCAGAGTCTTCAAGATAATGCGCAAGTGATTTTCATGATCTTCGTAGGTTTTGGAGTATACCAAGATATCATCAATAAATACCACCACAAATTCATCAAGATAATCCTTGAAAACTCTATTCATCAGATCCATGAATACAGAGGGTGCATTAGTCAATCCAAACGGCATTACGGTAAACTCGTAATGCCCGTACCTAGTTCGAAATGCTGTCTTCAGAATGTCTTCCTTCTTCACACACAACTGATGGTATCCAGATCGAAGGTCAATCTTTGAAAAGTATTGAGCTCCATGCAGTTGGTCAAATAAATCATCAATGCGAGGTAGGGGATACTTGTTCTTTATCGTTATAGCATTGATCTCCCTGTAGTCGATACATAACCTCATAGATCCATCTTTCTTTTTAACAAAAAGAACAGGGGCTCCCCATGGAGAAACACTAGGGAGAATAAATCCCTTATTACTCAGTTCCTCTAGTTGTTTCTTTAGTTCGACTAAATCTACAGTGGCCATTCTGTAAGGGGTCTTCGATATAGGCCTTGATCCAGGAATTAAATCAATGGAAAACTCAACTTCTCGTTCTGGAGGATGTCCAGGTAAATCTTCCGGAAATACATCTACAAATTCTTTCACAACAGGTACATCCTCTATTTGAACATTCCTTTCCTCACCGACAGTTATTTCATTCTCTTCCTCCCCAATAATTGAATTAAGTTGAGCTACTGGGGGTGGATCTAAATAAGAATTAGGTGGTGACGATTCTGCTCTAAAGATAAGGTGTTCCTTATCATTATCATCAAGAATCGTAAACTCTTTCTTCTTACAATAAATCTTCGCATCATATTCCGAAAGCCAGTCCATACCGAGGATTATATCAAACTCAATCATAGGTATGACGATGAGATCAGCAGATAAAGAAAATTTATGTGTTCTAATGGGGACTGATTCACAAAACTTTGTTGCAATGATACTTCCCTTTGGAGTTTTAACTGACAAATCCCTTGTTAAATCAAATTGGAAATATCTAATTTTCTTAGAAAACTGGGAAGATATGAAACAATGCGACGATCCAGAGTCAAATAATGCATTTTCTAAACTTGAGGAAACCATTAAATTACCTGCCACCACGTCTTTTGGAGCTTCTATCTCTGCAGTAGTGATAGCATAAGCCTGGCCTTGATCCCTTGGCCTTTTCTGAGGTAAGTTCTCCTGACGCTTAGGACATTCATTCGCATAATGTCCCATCTCCCTGTAATTGTAGCACTGAACGTTGGTGGCTTCCTTCTTCCCATTGCAATCACGAGCTTGGTGGCCTTTTTCACCACACTTGTAACAGACTCCCATTCCCTTCAAGCAAGTACCAGGATGTTTCTTCCCGCATTTACCAAAAGATAGATATTCAACCTTTCCCTTCTTCCCCTTATTTCCATTCCCAGATTGATCAGCATGCCTCTTCTTCTCTTTCTTTGCTTTAAAGTCATAAGACTTAGAGAATTCCTTTTCGGTCTTGATAGCACATGAGACAATGTCTTCGTACGACGAAAAGGATTGTGAGACTAATGCTCAACGGAAAAAATGGTTTTAACCCATCAAAGAAACGATCAATCTTACTTATTGGGTTGCGAATATAATCTCCAGCATACCTCGCTAACCTTGTAAAGTTAGCCTCATACTTTGTGACATTCTCATCCTCCTTTTGTCTCAGACTCAGAAATTGCCTTTCCATATCTGCTCAATGGTCGCGAGGAAAGTATTTTTCTAAAAACAGATCTTTGAACTCCCTCCATTCCATATTTGATACTTCATCATATTCCTTCATATTTTGAATTAATGACCACCATTGATCAGCATCTCCAGTGAGGCGGTAAACTTCCATGATAACTTTTTCCCTTTCATTACTCCCCAAAGCCTGAAATATTTTCTCTAGGGAAAATATCCATTGCTCAGATGCTAAGGGATTTTTACTCCCATTGAATGTTGGTGGTTGTTGCCTCATGAATCGATCTAACATTGATCCTCCACGCTGCGGATCAGGGTGCTCTATATGGGTAAGGTTATTATTCATAACCTGAGTAAGTTGTCCCAGTATGGTGATTAGTTGATCGGCTCCAGTTGCATCACCAGCTCCACTATAATTATCTTGAGCAGGAGGGCAATCCCTACATGGAGTGCGTGCATTGATACGGTTTCCATTTCTTCTACTAGGCGCCATTTATAAACAATGGCATAATCTAGATCAGTTTATGAATCAAAATACATAATCCCATACTTATAAAACACTTAACATAAATTGAACTATTTATGGATATAATCCATAATCATAAGAATGTTTTCTTTGAGGAAGTATATACTCATAATCCCTTCAAAATGATTTGTAAAGAAAATGAGAGTTATCCTAAGCATATCCCCCGGGAGTGTCGTAACCAAGAGTGCAGCAAGGCCCGTTGTCGTGCACCAGTTCCCGTTCGAGTCTAGCTCAAAGCGGTGTTTTCGGGTTTTACCCCTAGGTACATCTGTTCCAGAGCCACCTCTACCTGCTCGTATCCAGACAGGGATGTACTGCTCGGAAAACTCACAAAATCTCTACAATAACAAAATTCTAGGAAGTTCTTCTATACTAATCCTCAAAGTTCATCTTAGGTCTACGTGCTCTAATCAGAGTTTATCTAAATCTAGCTTCCAAGGTTTGTACTAAACATCCTCTGATACCAACTATAACACCCCGACCTCAGTTACCCATAGTCGGTGCATTATTACATAACATTGGTATGATCACAAGAAAGATGAAATCTCAAAAGACCGATTGGTTTAGTAGTCTTGGAAACACTAGATATATTCATAAGTCTTACATTACATCATAAAATGAAAAACTACTACAAAAACATATTGTCTCCATAATCCACACTCATATCCCCACATAATATCCCTGCAGGTCATTCATAATTTACTTCTTCACTTCCTGGGAAAAATAAAACATAGAAAAGGGGTGAGCTCAAATGCCCAGTAAGGATAACAATATAGAGGAAACTTTCATAAATAAGAATAAACATTTAAGGCAATGTATAACTAAAACAAAAGCCTTTTAAACTTGAACATTTAACATAGTATGTCATAAATAAAATGAAATAATGCCATTTAATTATTCACATGGTTATTCTACTAATCGAATAATCACATACAAAATCAATAACCACTTTCATAATGATGGAATACATAATGCCAGACTATCATAACCACATAGCCAAGGCCTCGTGCCAAGACTACAAATAAGATTTTGTCAAGGCCTTGTGCCAAGACACTAGTTTGTCTCATGAGACCTACCGATTCATCGAGGAGCTATAGCGGGCTCCACCCGTCACATATTAAGTCCAATGCATTCCCATATGAAAAGGTTTAAACATAACATAAACATTCGTATTAAAACTAGCATACGAAATGTCAATACTTTCACCATAAACTATGAATGGTATAAAAATAGCACATCCACAGTCGAACATATCACAAAACCTTCAATACAATATAGAAGTTTTGTATCATAATAAATCAACTTCAAATAATCTTAAAATCCATCAAAGGATGTTGACATAGATGAAATCAAAATTCTTTTTAAAGAAATATCTCCTTTTATTTTGAAATCATTTAAGATCCATATAAAATAGAACATTTTCTTTGAAAATATTCTTATAAGCTTGTAAGGGAAGCTTCGAAGATTTTATAACGGCGAAAAATAGCCGCACCCGCCGTATAAGTTAAAAAAAACATTCTTATCTTAATTATGTCGAAAAGGTTAAAAATGACCTTGTTTTGAAAACGACGGAAAGATTCCTTTATAAACCTCTTATAAAAAGTCAAACAAGGGTATAAATGACTTTAACCCATATTCTTGTAAATAATAAATATGTTTTGAAATACATTTTGAAGAAACATGGATGTGGATGATAAAGAAATCCCAGTAGATTATTACGTATAAACAACCTCGGATAATGAAGAGATTGTGAAATAACCCTTACCTTGTACTTTTCCTTGGTTAGGGTAGGTTAACCTCCTGTATAATGGTGAAATAATTGTTATTAAATTATACAATAATCATATACATTAATATGATATCATATATGATCTTTTAATATTGATTTAATAATAATATCTTAGTATTATCGTTGTTTCGGGTGTTAACTTACTTGTTTTCTTTTATATGTTTTGTTACATAAGACATGTTTGTAAAGGATAGGTTTTATATTATTCATATCCAAAATGATATCAAGTCCTTAAACATCATTTTTAAATCATCAAATGATAATTATACTTGAATGGATACGATGGAGAATGAATCTCATCGCGTTCGTGGAGACGGTAGTCCGTACGTACGCACGAGCGACAATATCATTCTTTTGATATTAAAATAATATATAAATGGATGGTATATCATATATACAGAATCATTAACATGTTATATTTATTATTTACATGAGTTACACTTCATTATTATACCCATACAAATAATATTATATTGAATAACAATTACACCACGACGTGGAGACGTTAAGCCGTACGTACGCACGTATGGTGACATGTTATTCAAAGGGTGTATAGAATACTAAATATGGTTGTACCATATTTATAATAACATCACAGTATATATATGATACTGGATTTATTATTTTAGAATGGTAACAACAAAGGAAGAAGAAGTGGAAGAAGAAATGAACTTAGAAAAGGGTGGTGAAATCATTACCTCTTCTTCGGGTTCTTCCTTTTGATTTGATCAAAAGGGATCCTTAGGTTGGCTTTCTGATCAAACTAAGGTCCCTAGGTTGTATTGAGGGAAGTTGGGAGAGTATTTGGTCATAGTTTGGCCGAACCAAAAGGCTTTGAAGGTGTGAAGAAATGAGAAGGAGGAGTGCCCTTTTATAAGAGGGGTGAGGGGCACCTTTGGAAAAGCTAGAAATATTAATTTATAATAAATTAATATTCGGTTTCTAATGGATCCAAAGTTGATTATTAAAAGGTTAAGGTGGGTATGGGTCTAAAAAAACTCAAACAATAGAATTTACACAGGTTTGGGTACTTATATTAACCTTATCTTTAAGTATTAACTCTAAGTTAATTAGTTTCACTTTTACAATGTCTCTTTGTATTTTTATATAATATGGTTAATAAACTTACTACATACATCCAAGAGACCCCCAAGTGGTCCATTAATGATGAAACTATCATTATATAAGTCTCTTGGCCGAACCGTATATTTTTAGGAATTTAATATCAATTAATAATATAATATTTGTTTTAAGAACTCTTTTATGTCAATTTTGACACTATTCAACAGTTGATTTTTGTGAAACTCATAACAGATTGATTACTTCAAACAAAGTCAATTAAATCAATCCTAATATATCATATTATCCTAGAAAATTAGTTTAATTCATTAAAAGTTTCATATTATATTTATTTGGGTATTTATAATATCAATTATTTTAATTTTTCACTATTATAGTAATTACTGCATCATCATTGTGTCATAAATAAAATAACTTATTTAATGTCTAAAAATTATAAATAAAATATAATTGTGTAGGAAATCTTTTTTATCTTTCTAATTAATATTTATAATATAAAATCCAACATATATAACCCTATGTAACAATTGTTTTTCTAAAAGTTATATGCTTGTGTCATTTTTGTATTCATTTTAACTTAATTAAAATAAAGTGTCATTATCACTTACAAGTGGATCCATGGGATCCCAAAATCGACCCAAAGATGCCCAGGGTCGACCATGTATCAACCAATAGGGTTAAGACACGTTTTAGGGTAATTTAGTATTATTATAATATTATTATTTTAACCATTATTTACCGGATTTACCCTTAACCATGGTAAATAAAATATTTACCGCAGTAATTATTCAAAATGTCTAAAAATAAAAGTTACCTATTTACACAATTTGAACATCCTGATTCCAAATATGGAATCCATTTTCCTAAATTCAAAACACAGAAGTGGTAGAAATTAATTTAAAATTAATTTCCGCTGTCAAAACAAAAAGCGTGTTTTTAAGAGATAATAACTATCAAAAGATTGACACTTGTTTATGTTCAGTTTAATTGTAAAATTATGTCCAATGACCAAAATTATATTAAATGGTAAAAATATATTCTAAATATACTTTAAAACTACTAAAATTCATAATTTATCACTATTAATTATTTTGATTAAAAAAGTTGTTTTTAATTTAAATTTTGTAATTTTCACTATTCATCAAAATATGAAAGTTATCCGAAAGGTACCAAAATTTCACCTTAGGCTAAATTAGATATTCCGAATCCAAAAATGAAGTCCATTTTAAAATATAAAATATATATAATTTCAAAAAGTAGGTATTACTATTCATAACAGCTAGTTTAATTGGTTATGGTGTGTTAGAACTCGGTGTTGCGTACAACACACGCTATCACATTATTCAATGAGAAGCGTACCGTAGAAGCTTGAGGTGTTACAGGGTTCCCAATTGTGTCAAGGGTTTGTGTCATTGTCATTGTGCTAGTGGGTTTCTTAAATTGTGGGGAGACTTGCAATAAATATTTTTTGTGGAATTCTCTTGAGATGGTTAGGAATGACTTTTGGAGTTAAAAGGTCACACCATTGATTATGTTTTATTTTATTTAGTTACTATATGAATTTGTTTGGATGGTATATTTCATATTTTCATATTTTTTATTTAGAGATATGTTTTGTTCATTGGTTGAACTTGTTGAATTTTTGGGGAAAATTATTTGCTGGTGGAGAGAATTGTCACACACCAACCTTGACTTTTTATTTATTCCGTTAATTTCCAAAATCATGATCTCCTAGATTATGTATTGGATAATTTATTGGTGTATTTTTTGTATTTTTTAAGGTGTTAGTCCATTTTTATACATCTTCTAATTTAGTGTCCCTAGTATTTTGAGAAACTATGAGTAAGTTAGATATAAATAGTGTTTCTTATTGTTTTTCTTATTTAAAAGTTTTCTTGAATGTTATTCTCATGTATTTTCATAAACCATAAAGGAAACAGACTATATATGTGGCCATAATGGGTGGTTTGAGTCCAAATTCACATACTACAAACGGTTAGAGGAAAATATGTGGAATGTGTGAAAGGGGATCCAGCATTTTGATAGAATTGGTTAACAAGGTTATCACCCATTATCTCAAAATATTTAACAAGGTTGTGCAAGTGCGGTTTCCCCTCCACTAGTGCTCACATGTTTTTCATTTTTTTGGTAAACTATGACGCCCAATTAAAAAATATTCCTAGGATCCTAAAAAAATGAAATTTAAATTTTCACCTTTTATGTATTAACACCTAATAAATACTTATCATCTCAAACTCCTTAATTTTGTCTCTTTGGAGCCTTGTTTGGATTCCTACTCTTATCCTCTTGGACTTGGGTTCCACCTTTATTAATTTTAGAAAATTTTCATTGGATTTTGACCCTCTTTTCTCTTCATATCCTCTTATCATCTTGTATATTGGTTCTTCTTTAGCAATAGTTATTCTTGTATTAACTATACAAGTTATGGGATTATGTTTACTTGGGTATTTTGTTTGGAATAGGGTGTTTAAATTGTCACTCGGTTCATGTTCTTAAATCTCTCGGAGTTTTCTCCCATTCACACATCATTGAGTTGAGTGATTCGCTCATTTTCATTTCAAAACCCCAACTTTACATTCCAGGTCATTCTAAAAAAATTTTAAATCATGTTTTTCATTCTTTTGATCCAAAAGGAATGATTTATTATCCCATACCATATTGATATAATATAGAAATATATTTTCAATGGGTATACATTTTAAAGCCACTATATATATATAACATGTGTATTATATGTTTTGGATAAAATTCAACATATTTTTAAAAAATAGATTTGGGTATTCTAAAATGGTTATTGATCTTCATTGAGATTTGTTGTAGATGACTTATACATGTGAAAGTATGTTTTAAAAGGTTTTTGGGTTCTTTTTGTCATTTTATGCTTATGTGATACTCATTGTTCTTCTTCAATAAGTCGCCTAGACAGTTTTATGGTTGTTCATGTATATGCCGGTGGGTATAGGCATATCTAATGAGAATAGGGTGAAAATACAAAGTCTCATGCATATAAAAGGAGTTTAAATAATTACTATTATGGGATAATTTGATTCAAAAACAGTCTCTCCCATTTTTTCCTCTTTTTCTAATTTCTTTTAATTTGTTTTTTTAAAAATCCAAATTCATCTGTAATTGGAGTTTGGTTTCATAATTACATCAAGTGAGTTTTTAATTTGTTTTTTTATAAAATATTTTTTCATTTGGTACCTTTTGATGTGTTTGGAATTGTATGTTAAATGACATGATTTTTAGGCCCGATTGGAACTTATAAATGGATTTTTCTAGTATAAACACAAATGATTGTCCTACTTTGTGGAGGGTATTCACATAGATGGTTTTGGGTTTTGTGAAATAAATGCATTTTGGAATATGGACGTTAATTTTAGTTATAGGTAATGTGACGAACTTCTCACATAATTTTTATACTATAATCATGGAATTTATATACATAATCAAGAGGGCCATGTGGTGGTTACCATCTATGTCTCAATTAGACATACTAGTTCTCATTGGATAGTGAGATAAGACATCTGATCCATGAAACTAGTGTGGTTAGTTGGAGTATCCATGCTGGTTATTGGCATTGGATTGAATCAGATGTAGGTAGATATGTATGGACTCAGTATATTCCATATATCCTATAGATATAATTATGGAATTCCCATAATTAAATAACTGTATGTTCCTAGATTTTTCTTTTGTATATTAGTTTCCTACTCTTCTTACATATTCCTACCAACACATTCTTGGTTTCTATTATTTATGGATTTTTTTTACATTCCCCAAAATATTAGCCTAGTTAAGATTTGATTTGTTTCTTATGTGTTATCTAGGTTGTGTTTTTTTAATATGGTTTTCAAATAATGTTTTTCAATAGAAATCTATTTTATAAATGATATTCCCCAAATTTATGGATTTTAGGGTTTTTATCTATTTATTTGATTTATATTATCACCATACTTTTCCAAATATCCATCTATAGATCTATGATATTTTGTAGGTTCTTGTTATTATTTGGACTCACTCATGTAGTGATTGTAATTCTGTGGTTTCAGGTGACCGGTGGGGTCATGTAGTGGTACATATAGTTTTATTTCATTACCCTATAAATGATTATTTTATCATCAGTTTTATCACTTATTGTATGTATTTAAATTATAACTCATTTCTAATTTAGTATATTTTTATGCCAGACACCAATTTCCAGCCATGGAGGTTCAAGAATACCTCTTGAGTATTTTTTCATGCTGTCTTGGGTGACATTTTCAAGGTTAAACTAGGATGGTTCAAGACATAATACTTTAATATAACATTTACCCATATTAAGGTTTTTTTATTTTCTTTTACTTTGATATATCATGACCATTGGATGTTAAAATGTATTGTATATGGGATATAAGATTATGTTGTATTTTATTAAGTGAGTTTTCATCCATTCATATATTGATTTTAATAATTAATTATTACATTTTATCGAACCTTATCTAACAAAAATTATCCCTTGTAAGCGAGGATAAATCCCAATAGTTTCATAAATAATAATTATATGACCAATATAACAATGTGAAGTCAAGTTTTCAAATTAAAATAAATATTAAATTATATTATTTAATTAATATCAAACTAATGATTAGGTAATGTTTGAATTATAATATCCTTTATTCCATGTTGATAATATCAAAGTTAAATTATATAGGGAAATAATTGTGACATTAATTTACCCTATAAAAATACTATTTTCTTATTGTATACCTTCTAATTAATGTTATAACCCCAATAAATCTTATTTCTAAAATTATCATGAAATTGATCGCCTACATTTTTTTTGAAAAACCCATAAATGTGTTTAACTAAATAACCATATAAGAAATCATCAGAAAACTACATGCAATGATTTCTTTCCATGGTATCAATAACAAATAACCAAAAGGTTACTAGTTTTTAGGAATATTAGAAAAATATAATCATTGTTATTTGGAACATCTTATTGTGTGTATGAATCCATATTTAGTAATTAATTGGACACATAATATATGGTTATTAATTAAAAATATGATGTGTTTATATATTTTCTTATTTTAGTGGAATCATTTTCTTATTTTATTGAAATAAAAAAAATTATTATATAATTTTCAATTTTATGTATTGGTTTTTAAGAATAATATACCATGTTATTAGTTAAAATTAATTTGATCAAATATTTGTTAATAATGTAATCTAAATTATTATTTCATGAACTATTTTTTTAAAAAAATAGTTTTATAATATTATGTACTAGTACTATTATAGTCATATTTTCTCTATAAATAATAAAAACTACATAGATCATGGAGTTAAATTATTTCGATGAAGGCTCACACAAAATTTTTAAAAACATCATATATTGATTAATCTATATGATGATTTTTTGGGGGGTTATAGGGGGGACACCAACTATTCAATTTTCTATGATCATAAAGTTATTTGATAAAAAAATCTTTATAAAGTATTTTATTAGAAAAACTATAACAAAATTGAACAAATGACCCAACATGGTTGTATTATAACTCCATTTTCACTATAAAGATCATGTTTTGAATTCCCTAAGTGTTAATTATTTATTTGTCATTAAACTAAATACATTATTTAATAGCATGTTTCACATGGAACACTAAAATAAATTGAAAACCATGATAAATTATGGTGAGTTTACTACATTTCACCACTATAATATATGCATTAATTTAGAAGTTATAAACAGAAGTAAAAAATATATGAAATAAAAAAATAGTATAAGGTTGTATATGTCTTCCATATGCTGCAATTTTGTCAGAGGATGGATTACAGGTATCTATAAATTAATTATTCAATAAAAAATACCCATGTTACACTAAATAATTATGTTTTGAGAAAAATAATTTTTTTTAATGTTTAATCTTGTAGAAATTTCCATGACATTTATGCGTGCTGAACTACCACCCAACACTACAACTAGAGCTTATCATTTCATTAAGAGGTACACTAGGATCATAAGGTAATATATTCTTATAAATTAGGATTTTATAAAAATGTAATTAATAGTTCAATCTATTAATTATATATCACGTGTATTTTATAAATTCCAAATTTTGAATTTTAATGCCACATCAAGTTTGCTTCTAATAGAAAGGAATAGATAAAATTCTTGTATTGTATCCAAATAAAAAATAACATCATTTTATTCCAAAATTTTAATTTTTATAAATATTATGTTTTAGTGTAGTATGATTTTTTATTTTATGAAACATGAAATATTATAGCTAAATAAAGATAAAATTTATATATGGTATAAATAATATATTAAAATTAATTTTGAAAGGGATCTATATGATATATGAATAGGAATAGTTAATTATTTAAAAGAAAATTTTCCTATAAAATAAAATTCATTTCATTTTACATTTTTATTTAAAAAATACATAAATATAGATTTATAATTTTAAAAAATAATTTTTTTTGTATTCATCTAAACAATATTATATTTGGATAGATATTTTTATTTTTTTGAACAGATTTATTTTATTATGAACAATTAAAGTCACTATTTTTTCAAATAATGGGAATTTTAAAAAATAATAAATACATAGAAATAAATTTTTGTAAAACCTTTATACTATCCAAATACATTTTTTATAAGTAAAAATATGAATTTTTTAATAACCAATAATTTTAATTTTAGAACCAAGGATATTATTTTCCCAAACTATTTTTATTATATTATTTTTTGAAATCCTAATATTAGTTTATCTGACATTTGTAAATTTAAACGAATATAATGGATTTAAAAATTGGAATAATAAGTTTTAAATTAAATAATAATGTCTATTTTATTATTTTGAATATATATAATTTTTTTATATAGAAACATGTTACCATAGTAAGAGCTGAAATGGTAAAATTGTAAAAAAATTAAAAATGATAATAATTTTGAAAAAATATCCCAAAGTTAGTGGATGATGTACATATCATCCTATATACATATCATACACATTATTTTCACCATTTCATTCCATTTTATTTTAATACTTCAATACATTTTGTAATAATGACACTCCTCATAGCCAAAAAAGAATCCCTTCACCATACCACTTCTTTTCAAAATCCAATCCACTTATATTAGAATAAAGATACCTAAATAACTACGTAAACTACATAAAAATGTCCTAGATGTTCTAATATTCTCAAAATACTACCCTTGAATGGATTAATATAATTTTTTATGGTGTGATTTCAAGTCTTAATGTAAATTTTTCCAAATCACTCATTTTTATCTCAATTTTCTTAATGAATCTTATTGTACCATATTATGTTATACCATCCAAAACTAAGACCATAATTGTCATATATATTCTATAGTGTAATTATATTATTGAATAAATATTTATATACTTTCCTCCCTTATTATCATGAATCATAAAAACATTGTCTATTTTTATGTGTAGACTACTCCCCCCATTAATGACATGTTATATTTTCAAAACTAATTTAAACAGAGAGTTCAAAGTAAGTATTTTAAAAATATATACAATATTTATAAATTTTTTAAATTTTAATGATACTTTTTTTCAACCATAATTATGTTCTATGAAAAATGAGAAATTTAACTGTGTATATGTGAATACTGAAAACTCTATAGAGTGATAAGTTAAATTTTTCATCCCCATTGTATATGGTTGGTTCTAAAATGGATTTGATGAATATAAATGATATTTAAAATTAATAAATTTATGAATATTTAATTTATTGAATAATAATGTAATTAACATCAAATATAAATTAATATATTTATATCAAAATAATGGCTCAAATAAACTGATTGTCATTTTTTTCTAGAAAACCAAGCCAATAGTTTCAATCAAATGAAAAATGATATTTTATAAATAAATTAAATAAATGTTTGAATATATATTGAAATATTACAATGAGTAATTTTTTTAAATGAATGGGGTTTTACATTTCAATTATAGAACATAAGAGAAACAAATAAAATTATTAACAAGAAATAATGAAAAAACATTAAATTTTTAATTAATGTATAATTAATATTATAATTTGAGATTATAAAGGATTAAAAATATTATTTATGTTTTTTAATATTTCATTCCCATTTTTCAAATTATTATATATATGTTTACATCAATTTTACAGAAGTTGGGAGTAAAGGTATATTGTATTCTTAACACGTCTTCTTTTCATGAGTCATAATTAATCTTATATGACTAATTATTAATATATTTATTTCTTATATGTTTTTATGATATTATCTAGAATTTACATAATTGTCATGAATTACATCTACACCTCAAATTCATATTCTACGAAGTCGTTAACCATCAATAATATTTAATGATATTAAATTTAATTTTCATCCTATCCATATAAGATCATTCTTTTATGTATCTATGTTCTCTCATTATGCCATTGTTCTCATTTAATTTTTTAAAATAGAAAATACTTATTATTTTCATATACCATAAAATTTATATTTAGTTATTTTTAAATTAAATATTTTTATCTCATTTTATGGTTTGTTTCAATGAAGGTAGTTTAGAATATCTAAAAATGTATTCTTCTTCACAATATTATGTTTCATCTTCCACATAAACTTTTAATTTAAAAATATTTATGAATTTTAGAAGAATATATTAATAAAATTTCATTTCAAATAATGATGTAAAATGGTTTTCATATCTACCCATTGATTATTAATTTTGAATGAAAAACATATGTTAATATTTTTGAAATAATACTAAAACTATTATCTCAAATAAATTATCAATTTAATCACATTAATTATACATTAACAAAAAAATTCTTCATCAACCATGAATTCTATGTTTTGAAATGTATTTCCAAATATTCATTAGAATAAATTATTTCAAGAGTAAAAGAGTTTTTATCCACTTACTCATCAAATTTATTTATCCAATGTTCATAAAAAGGTGTTTTTCATCTATGTCAACAAACTTAATGTCACTTATGTCACACTCGGGATATATTCTTATCCCCCCATACACAGTTTCTTAATATCTTATGGAATGTTCTATGGATATTATCATTAAAATAGTCCCATTTAATTCTTCTAGAATATTATGGTCTGAATATGGATATTTTCTATGTCTTCTTTAGAAAAAAATATTTAGATGATTATAATTTAACGAGTGGGGTCCTTTGTCACCCAAAAATTAAAAATTTTAAATAATTAAAATTTATTAATTAAAAATGGTTAGATATATAGTTAGACCTGAAAATGGAGTTTCATTAGTTTGATATCCCAATCCCAAGAGGGTGGGTGGGTTGTTAGCTAAAGCCTAATTGGGAGACGGTTTGTTTCCCATGCCAATTATGAAACAAATTTTTTACAGTTTTCACATGATGGCACAAGGGTTAATAACCAAATACCACATTTTTATGTAAATATGTTATCAATTCATATTGAATTAGGTTATTATCTTAGATTATTTCATTTATTCCATATTTATATATTATCTAATATGTTACACTATCATTGATCATGTTAATTGTATGATGATTCCATAGTCATTGGCCATGTTATATATTTGATCATTGGAGAATCAATATAATATTTTTATTCACTGTAAAATGATTTATATATTTCATGTTGTTTTTAAATATATATTTCTCCCATAATCATTTTTTACTCATATGTTTATGGCATAAACCTTGATTACATATTCATATGTTTTCCCCTTACATTGTGTTTGATATAGTCATTCATATGTTATTTTTTCTTAGATTATGAAGGTGAGTATAACATTTGTTATATCTATAAGGAGTTCTTGTATGGTGTGATTTTGGAGAAATTCTCATAGGTATAGTTCAATATGTTTATTATGTAGTTAATCATAAAAAACACTTAAATGTTGATTCATGTGAATATAAAATCAATTATAAGGATTACATTTTGAGTATTAGGAATGATTTAAATTAATAAAATGTATATATTGGACTGCAACACATTATATAAAATTTGATATGTAATGTATGTGTTTTTTCAAGTAGTTGTAGGTGTATAGGTTTGGGTTCCTTATTTTGTATAAGAGAAAGGTCATATTATTTGAAATTGATATATTAGTTATATTACATGACTTGTTTTGTTTTATTAAAATTATAATTGTAAATATTTTGGGTTTTTATGTTATTTATTTTGTAAAACAAATAGGGATACGTTTAGGTATAAGAAAAAATCCTAAAATATTAGTAAGTATAGAGTTTTTGGTTTCCTAGAGTGGATATATTTGTCTATATACAAACATTTCGATTCAAGCATTGAAACAAATGTATGTAGGGTTACCAATTAGGAAAACCTAATTTTAGTATCAAATCATTCCTGAATAAGTCATGAGAAAAAGGAATTAGCAGAATCGTATTTTCACATTCCCTGAGGATATGACTTACTGATTCAAAAGATCCTTTTAACCAATCGTTAATGTTTAAAATTTGGTTCTTTGAAATATTTTATAACTAGTTGGGTTATATAGATTAATAAGATTAGGACCATGGATAACCAAGATTAAAAGTTATTTATTGAAATATTAGTTAATTCACATCATAAATGAGTTACTTGTGTTATATTTATAGTTCTCTATTTAAAAATTTTCTAATTTTATAATTTTAATCCCTAAACATTCCATAAATTATATAAGGGAACGATATGTGTTGAAAAACATGATAATGTGTGAAATGGAAAATTAATTTATTTTCCTAATGAAAACAAATGGTATGAAAGATATGGAAACACCTTAATAAAAACACTATTAAATGTTATTATCCAAAAACATAATCTTGTTTGACCACCTAAATAAAAAAAAGAGGAAGAAACACTTTACTAATTCATTTATTTATCAATTTCCACTAATCATTGGTGGCTCATATGATGGACCAATTAATGACTAAGGGTTCAACTAGATGAAAATATAATTTTATTCCCTATACTTCAATTTAATAAAATTTTGTTTTATATATTAATCAATTAGAAAGATAATTTTATCAATGGTGGAACCTAATTACAAATTTTAGGATAGAGTGGGAAAAATAATGATTTAAATTTGTGGAATTTATGGATATATTTTTTAAAAATACATTTCACTATATGTTGACACAAATGTGGAGTTAGCATAACATCAGTTGAAATATATTGGGTATGAATCCATTAGTACATATAAAGATAAAATCAAGATACTAAAAAGGCAAGATTCTATTTTTTCATCAACCTTGAGAAAAAAATCGATTTTTTCATTATTTTACATAATCATAGTATTGAAATGAAGTTTTATATAATGGAAATAAAAAAATATATTGAATTTTTTTATATCCATTAGAATTAGAAATGTAAATTATGAAATCTAGCTATTCTTCTAGTTTCTAGAAAATGAAAAGGAAATTCATTTCAGTCAATAATCATACGATTAAACACATGTAAAAAAGAATATTTATCCTCATACATGAAAAATATGATAGAAAAAATGAAAATGAATTTATTTCAAGAAATAGGTAAATACTTAATGTATGGATTATAAGTCCATTAACCACCTGAATGCTTAATGAACATAAAGAGGCCGAGTAATGAAAAGGATAAGGGGAATGTTCAAAAACAAAATAAACAACCACACTTTAATGCATTAATTTTTATGGGTATGTGAATTACCATTATATTATTCCAAATTAATGGGTAATAATGAATAATAACATTAGAAACCACCTATCTAATGGTAATAGTGGAAATCTTATGAAATGGCTACCACTAAAGTGGATCATGAAAATTAATCAATAGTTATCCACCACTCTAGATTGGTGCATGTCTTATTGTATTTTTCCTATAACCACTCCAATATATATTTCAATCTTCCTATGAACATAAAATCAACCCCTAATGTTTTTATATTGAATTATCATAAAAACACGCAAAACTATATTACCTTCATTGAGGTATGAATTGAATTTATCATTCATTTTCCCTTTCCATTTGAGTGCATTATGGGATCTCAAGATTAGGGAGACTTTATTGGGGGAGATAACCCAATGTTTAGGTATATATGTTTTTTTGGAATAATTTATTTAAGGGGAAAATATAAAAATGGATTTAAAAGGATATCCATGGGATAATAGAGCCTTAATTTTTTGTTTGATGCTTTTCTATAGAAGACAATGTGATCACTACCTAATATGTATATTCACATCATGAATGGGTTCAAAATCAGGAATCTATTGTATATTAGATTATGTGAGTCTCATATGGGGATTAAAAAATTAACAATTTACGAAAGAATTAAACAACATGAAAAAATTGATTAAGAATTAATTTAACATAAGGAAACACCATCTTTGATGTATTCTTAATTTGGAGGATTTCACTCCATAAAATGGATTCATGATATAAATTACATGGGTCCAGTAGATTTAAACACACTACACACCTGAAAATTTTACCATCACACATGAAGGCTTTCCTATTGAACCCAACATTGATTTTGGGGGTTTCGGTTGATCTTTTTTCCTTACAGATTTCTTTGTCTGGTGTTTGAATATTGTGAATTTTTTGTCACACATCCCTAGAAATATTGGTTTCTACTTCTTCATTGACATTAATCAGGGTGGTATTTTTTTGATATGAATATTAGGTAGTGATCATGATTTAAATGTTTTGTCACATATCCCTAGTAATATTTTTTATTTATTGATGTTTTTTATCAATCCATTTATTTTTATGGTCGTGACATTCCTTTCAAAGGACAATCCATGATTTTTCAATATCCATTTCTAATGGAATATAGGTTTCAATCTTTTTTAGGAATGTGGATCTATAAAAGTGTTTATAATTCCTAAATTTATAAATATTCCCACTTAAAATAGTAGGCTGTTCATTAAAATAATATCTATTTTATGAAATTAGAGTGTCTATTAAATGTGAGCAAGGTTTTTAGAAATGTAATTGAAAAAACACAGCACATTAGAAACATTGGGTGTGTCGGGAAATAAGAAAAGGTTACCCTAGCATGTGTGAAACACCCATGGGATAATTTTTTGATATTGATATTATATGGTAGGACTCGATATCTGTTGGAACTGACATATTATCGGTGTAGGATTCTTTTATTCCTAGTACATATTCATATTGTCTAGATCCCAAATGGTGTGCTTCATCTTTAATACCATGTTTATTGCGTGACTATTTATTTCATTGACATTTCAACACCTATTTTGTTTATATATTTCTCTTTATACCTGATATACTCTAGGATTTTGTGAATACCAAACATATTTTTAGAAAATCATAGATTTTTTTTAAAGTTATTATGAAAATTATTTTCAAACTAGATTTCATTTTAAAGATATAACTTATGCATTCATAATATTATAACATATATATATATATATATATATATTATTTTATGATATCCTACTGGGACATATACTGACACCATAGTTTTTTCCTTTGGCCAATTATAGACTAGGTTTATAAGATTTAAATAAATATAAGGTCATCATTAAGCGTGACATTTTCCCATATCATATGTCACCTTTATAGTGGGATTGATCAGAGGTGACGATTGGTAAACTAGAGACTTGGTTTTTTTTTCATGTATATATTGTTTTTATAGTGTGGATTGACATCTTATGTATCATAAATATTTTTTTTATGGACATATGAATTATACATTGATTTTTATTAAGTTATACATGAGATGTATCAATACCTTGTGCATCACACTATGCACTAGACCACATTTGGGGATTTGTGTAATTTACTTAGGATGGTTAATTACAAAGTGGTATCAATGGAAATACCAAGGCTAAAGTGTTGTCTCTATAAACTAAGTGTGGTAAAGTGACTTGGTAGACATAATCTATTACTACTGAAATTTATATTTTAATTATAGAAAAGGGGCTAGGACAAATACCTTCTGATATTAAATATCTGTTACCATGGGTGGTCATAGAGATCTTATAATATTGATATTTGGTGATAGAGGTTATATAAATGAACATGATATAAGGATTATTTAAATGGTCATGTTCATTTTATAAGATATCATCCATTTTTAGAAAATTAAAAATTTATACATTTATGTTAATGAATTGATATATATATATAGATTAATTTTTTCATAAGATATTTGAATCATTATGTGATTGAATGTGGTTGAAATTATATGGTAAAGCCTCCAAGAATTAATCTTCTAGACCGAAGTAAAGAAGCTGTGATATATGTTCCACATGAAAATAATATGGTGGACCATTGTTCGGTAGACGATATAATATGAACTATTCTGAATCTGGGTTAAGGTGTTATGATAATTGTATGAGAAATGGAATATGACTAATAAATTACCAAGAATCTTCCACCTACCTACCATTTCCAAAAAGGACCATAGATATTTGAATAATTGATTGATTGAATTTAGAGGATATTCAACCTTTATATTTATCCACATGTAACGACCCTCACTATTATGAATAAAATTCCTATTAAATAATTAATTACATGTATAAGGGTTATATACCTTTGTTTTATCCAATTGGATTTAGATGAAATATAAGTATCTTTATTGTTGGTAATATATCCATTGAACATTGATCACATAACTAGTAAAAAAATACGGTTTTTATGAAATGCAATAAACATATAAAGAAAATGTTATGGCCTAAACAAGTAGGATTATAACCTAATAATCCCATTAATCAGAGCTTCTAAGGGAAAAAGCATTTTCGGGATTTTACCCTGACCATCAAAAAGCATAGATCTAAAAATATTAGCATGAACGAAACCATTTATGGGAGATGTTCAAGATCATCGAGATCATGACCCAAAACATATTTGTTGAACTACCCCATAAAATCTACACCATCGCACGCCTCACTCTTATGGTATATGCTGGTATATTAAAGGTATATGTATCAAGACAATAATAATAGGAATATATATATTATTTTTTATAAATTAATTAATATATTTTAATCATGTTACTGTTGCATTGAAAATGAATATGAAATAAAAAATTGTATTTTTTGGTTTATATTCAAATTCCATTAATGAAGTTATGAATTAATGGATTTTTGAAATAAATTATATTTTAATATAATATTGTTATTAAATAAATCTTATCATATATATATGACTATATAATTTTGAAGAAGTCAAATGTAGTTATTTATTAGGGTTCAAAAAATATGCTATTATAAATAACCTGTCATTTTAGATTTGTGACGATTTTTATTTTGATAGTGATAATTTACATTTTTTAAAAATTATTTAGATAAAAAGAATATTATTATTTCAATGAGGATGTCAAAATTTTCCAATAGTTAATTTGTCATTATTTTCTGAAATAGTTGAGTTTTTTTGAAAAAAATAAATACCATATAAACATACTTCATGTTTTATTATATCAAAATTACCATAATGTTATGTAATGATATATATAAATGGGATTCACTGCCATATATATTTTTTATATTTAAAATAATTTTATTTCAAGTTTATTTATTTATTTTCTAAATCCATTATGAATCTTCAAATAAGTATAATATATTTTATGATTTTGAATTCATTTAATTAAGAGTGTGAATCACCACCCCCTTACTAATGGTATTATTTTAATAATTTCTTCTACTGTCCTGGTAAAATAATTTAATCCACTCTCATTTGGATGAAACAATTGTAAAAAACCATGGTATGGTTTGTGGTTTGGGATATTTTATTATGATGAGTCCAAAACCAAAATAATAATGAAATCCCCATCTTTTCCTATATAAACCCACCCAATAAACAATTTATCTTCACTAAAATTCCTTGGAGAATTTCCACACTCTTCCCTAAACTCCCTACAGTCCCCCAAGGCACCACCAATCCTTCAAGAAGCCCTCCCAAACCATTAGAGTCACACATTCATTTAAGGTTTCATTCCTTTCTCTCTATTCTTTAAGTTTCATTATTATATCACGCTTATTTTTCCAATTCCTTATGTTGGTACAAGAATTTCCATGTCCAGCCCAAATTCCATTTTTTATATAAATTATGATATACCCCTTTTATGCTCATTAACTCATTTTTTGAATTTTAATGTGGTGTCGTTATGATGCCAAAATTTCACCACAATTTTACATTCCAAAACTATTATGTAATGAGTACTATTCCAATTTTATATCAAGGGTATTCACATGTATAATATTATAATTAATAAAATTGGGACATAAATATATGAATTCCACATATCATTATCATGTAAAAATTTATGATGGTGAATGAATCCATGTTAATTGATCTATGGGGCACACATAAGCTTAACAATGAAATGACTGTGATGGGTGTGACTAAAATTATATAGTTATCCAATGCAATTGGTAATAGTTAGTATCATTATGTTGGAACCACTTTTTGTATAAGGTTATATTTGTTGTCAATAGTTGTCAATGAAGATCAAAATGAAGGAGAGCAAGAAGTACTCCCATGAAATGGAGGAATGAAAAATCAAAATGAAGGAGATCATGAAGTACTCCAATGAAGTGGAGGAATGGTAATTCAGACGATTGTTGTACTGATCATAAGTTCAAAGAACATGTTTCAAAGGTGATACATTGTTTACAACAATGAAGAATGTGAGGTTTAATCCATCTAAGGATGATTAAATAAGAATGAGGTTTTTGGATGAAGACCATTCAATTCCTCCTTATTGCATGAGAACCATGGGTTTTGATGAAGACCATGCAATTCCACATTATTGCATGAGAACCATGGGTTTTTGATGAAGACCATGCAATTAATCATGATTTCATGAGAAACATTCAAGAGACTTCTTGACGAATTGAATCATATGGTTTTCATGAAGTAGATCATGACGGTTGATGAAGAAGAAAATGTGCAAATGATTGGAATTATAAGATGGCCGTGTGGGGATTGGAATTCTGAGATATCCATGCACATCACATTGTCATAGAATATGATGATGCTAAAGCTATGCCTTCAATGAATACATATCACAATAGTGGAGTTTGTGATAAAAGCAGAAGAGTTGCTGAAGGATACAGATCACCAAGAAGAAGTGCTTTTGAGGTGATCATGCTTGTTGAAAAAGAAAACAAACAACATACATATTTGTTGAAAAAGGAGATTCCATGGTGGCATGTCAAGATTCAAGAAACGTCGACAAAGGAATGGATGATCTGGAGGTGGAAAAAAAGAGCAGATACAAGGTGGGAGGTACAAGGTGGCGTCGTTTCCCAGTGTTTGCCAAATTTTTGGGCCTGAAAATAGAGAAATGAAGAAAAGTGGTTTTTGGCAAAGGGACTTGTGCGCCGTGTACTTGAAGCCTTAAAAACTTGCACGCCATATGTTTTTCAAGATCAGATCATCAAAATATGGAAAATGGATAAGGGTCGCGCAAGTTTTGGTGAGGTCACGCAGGTGACTTGCATGCCCTGAAAGAGACTTGCGCGCCAATGACTTGGAATCTTGAGAACTTGCACACCTATGGTTTTTCAAGATCAGAAGATCAAAATTTGGCAAAGGAAAGAGGTTCGCGCAAGTTTAAAAGTTGGTCGCACAGGTGACTAGCAGGGGAAGAGACCTACGCGCCGAGACTTGCACCCCGATGGTTGACTTGCGTGCCGTCGCGCAGGGTGGTAAAATTGCCTATAAATACTGGACCTCCCCTCCTCATTTCCTATAGAGTTCAACGCTTATAAAAATCAGAGCTCCCATTGCGTAGGTGTGGAAGTTTTGCATGTAGTGTGTGGTCGCGCAGGTGGACTTGCATGCTAGTGTTTGATGTTGCGCGCCAGTTGTTGGCTACACGCCCAAGGTAGTTTGGGAGAGAAAGGAAGTGGGTCGCGCAAGTTTGTGGTTGGGGAAGGAAGAGTCGCGTAGGTGTTTTGGTGACACTTACGCGCCAGTTTGGACTTGCGTGCTATATTGGGACTTGCGCGCCTGGCTTGGAGAAGAGTGCCCGGTGTTATTAGAGCTTGACCGTCTTCACAGAGCTGCACGAAAGCCATAATATTACCTAATACCTTCGGTGCAACAAATGATGTATTCATTTACAAAGATAGAAGAACAATGAACAATTTGGTTTTATGAAGAGAAGTGGTACCACACACACATGACTGATGTTTAACACCCTCATTGTTCTTTGCGAAGAGAAGAAGAACGGTTCATGCAACTAAACTCAGATCTGAACATAAATAGGGGAATATATCAATACACTCAGGTGTTAGTATTGAGAATCAAAGGATGATAAGAAGAAGATATAGTGCATTCAGTTATTGCACTGAAGTAGAAGGTTGAATACAAAAGAGCATCAACTTAGGACTCTGATGCAAGAAAAGTCTCATGCTGAACATGAGACAAATACATCAATGAAAATATATTGAATATAACTTCACGTATATAAACTAAGAGGGACTTCACCGACGACGGTGAGCCAGGGGGAGTCAATGAGAGTTACCTGAGGGATTCAGTGAGCTATCCTTGTACCTTTTGTACAGGCAGTGATCCTGGGATAGTGTGACTGTTCCCGAACCATTGTAATCCACAACTAGTGAAGATTAGTGGAATTTGGTATGACTAGAAACTTGTCGGTGTATGCTCCTCGAACGTAGACCTTAGTGGTGAACCAAGTAAAACTGCTGTGTTATCTCTTTGCATGTGAATTTTTTATTGCTGATCATATCCATCATACAGGTTTAAGTAGTTCCTACCAATCTGGGAACAAGATCCACAACTTAAGGAATAAAAAGTTGACACCTTGATTCACCCCTCCCCTCTCAGGGTGTCCCGGGGTCCTACAAGTGGTATCATAGGGAAAGGTTAACGTATGTTGGATATTCTCAAATAATTAAATTCAGAAGAGTATTTGAGTTTCTTTCCTAAAGTCAACAATGAAGAGCAGTCTTAATGAAGATTCATTCATTTTTGAGCAGAAGTCTACATCTATCAAGACCATGAAAAACAGGAAAAAAATGAGAAGAAGTAGCCAAAGAAGTCCTTCATATCCAAAGAAGATTCAATGTCTTGTTCTCCATTTAATTCTAATAATGAGGAAATATCAGGCTTGGAAAGTATCGATCAGGTGGCTCAGAATTCATTAGAGGAAAGGATGACATCCCTAATTCAAGCTTTCAGAAAAAACTCAAAACATATATGCATGATATTCCTGAAGAAAGGGTTTCTATTATTTGTAGCCTATTCCAATCTATGCAGGTTGAGATCACTTGGTTATAAAGGGAAGCTGACAATATGGAAAAGGGGTTGGAAAGAAAAGTTATGGAAAGTATGAAGCTCACCAAACAGGTGAATGTATTTGAAGAAAAAGAGGAAGTCAATAAGACTCTAAAAGAAAAGATCCATGCACTTGAAGCTGAGATTAAGAAGAGCAATGAATTCAAGAGTTTTTATTTGGAAGAAACTTCCATAAAATTCAGGGAACTTGACTCTTTGTTACAAAACAAAGTAAAGATGCATGAAGATGAGGTTGAAAGATTGAAGAAGACTTGTGAAGAGAAGATGATCATGATTGAAGATCAGATGATCATCCTCAATATTGAGGGTCAAAAATTGGAATCCCAATTGACCAAGATTGAGAACACACATATTGAGACTTCACAAAAGAATGAAATGAGTGATACTTGTACTCAATGTTCGTTGGAGGAATCTAAAGCTGAAATACCTCCAACATGTGACAAGAAGATTATGGCAGATCTTGATTATCTACATCAAGAATCAGTTGCTGCTGGTACTCATTGCTCACTGGAGGATTCTATTGTCGAAAGACTTCAGACATGTGATAAGAAGATCATGACTTCACTCATTGATCTATCACAAGAAACTGAGAAAGTGAAGGTACCATCCAAACCATCTTGTACTCATGTTTCTAAATACGATCCTACAATCAGTGCAGGTTGGAAGAAAACTTCTAAAAAAGTATGGATGAGGAAAGGTGAGAAGAAGAAACCTTCCACCATGGATAGGGTGGATGAGAAGAAAAAAGGAGGATGTTGGTTCCTCAAATAGAGAACAAAATATTAAGAATAACGCCAAACAATCTCATACATAAGATACAAAGAAGAAAAGATTTGTGGGTCAATGTTGGTGCTACAACAGATTTGGGCATTGTGCGCTGAATTGCTGGTATAATACCTTTAATGGAAAAGCACAAAGAAAGCCTGTTTCAAAAGGAAGAAATCCAGAGAAGAAGAAGCAACATCTGCAGGTCCAGAAGCATCTGTTTACAGCAATCAGATTTAGAATGCTTGATAACATCTATGATGTATCCAGCGGTAGGGGTCACAAGGATGATGCATGCCTATGTCAACAGATATCTAGAGCTGATAAGAACAGAATACCACACAACCCAGCTAAGAAGGAAGAATATTCTTTGGTAATAAATTAGAAGAATAGTGTGAACACACATTTCCCCAAGAATATCTCAAGTAGGGAATCCGAGAAGACCCATGATTTTAGATCCATGAAATTGAAGGGTCATTCATCCAAAAGAAACACTATGTGGGATGAAACTCAGATAAACCCATGTGGAAGACCCAAACCAGCTGCAACATTTCCAAATGACATATTGGTCATATGGCCAAAAGATTTGAAAAGAATGAGGAAACTTGAAGACAAAAATGCCAAGGCTGGTGACAAAGGAAAAAAAAACTTTCACATGATGAAGACACAGTGCATGAGAGATTTCAAACCAAGAAAAACACACGTGTCAAAGAAGTTCTATGTGAGAGATGCAAGAAATATGGTCACATTGCAAAAGGTTGCCTAACCTTAATACTAGATAAAGAAGCAGTCCTTAAGAGGAGTAAGAATGTATCATTCATGATGGCTGTTAATCATAAAAATTACTCACACAAAGTAGAAGAGAATGTAAAGAAATCCATGCCACATCAAAAGATGTCAGAACATATGTTCAAATGTGTAGGCATGAAGACTGGAGTGAACAAAGGAACTTGGTTGAGAAAATAACCTCAACTATACAGAACATGTTGATGAAGCAAGGAGGAGCCACCTTATTCCCTTATTCATTTGTGTATTGTATTTGTGCTAATAATGCAGGGAATTGAAGGTGAAGCATGCTCTCAGGGGGAGAACCTGAGAAGTAGTGAATGCTATCAACTCTTGATGTCCAAGCTAAAGAAGTTTCCATCCTTATTATATTATTCAATTGATACTCAGTGATTAAGATGATGAAGGATCACTCTTGATGAAGATGATGAGGAGTTTTTCCCTTGAGGGGGAGAAAAATGAAGAATCTTCCAAAATCACTGTTTCAATCAATATCAACTCCAGATGGTATCAAATGTGGTTACTTTGAAAATTTATTGAAGAACATGTCATTGGAGAAGTTATTTCATTTCTCAATCTCTCAACCTTGGTTACTCAGATCATTCTACAAATGGAGAGTAAATGAATTGATTAGTGACATAAATAGAATGGAAGTGCCCCAAGGCCACTTATCCTGCCGATTGCACTTGAATGTTTTTGATCTATTTGATGATGTGAGTGTAGGAGTTTCAGGTTGATTATTCCCTATCACATTTGATTTTCTTCTACCTTAAATAAAAGTGGTAAACCCTTGAAGAAAAAATACATGAGTTCTCATCTCATGTTGGTATCATGATTTGTGAATAATGAACAGTCTTGTTAACTTAATCAAATCCTCTTGTTTTCTACATCAAGAATTTCTCAAGTAGACTTAGAGTGAAATGATTAATGATACATTTATTAAGTATGGATTGATACCCTCCCTACCATGCGCTTTTAATTTCTTGTCAATAAGGGGGAGAGAAAGTGAAATGAATGTTTGAAAAGAAAAGTTGATTGAAGAGAAAGAAGATTCTCATTTTGACATTGACAAATTCATTTCAGAAGATGTATAAGGTATTGATAAAAAAATACAAAGGGGGAGATTGTTGGAACCAATTTGTGTATAAGGTTGTATTTTTTGTCAACAATTGTTAATGGAGATCAAAATGAAGGAGAGCAAGAAGTACTCCAATGAAATGGAGTAATGGAAGATCAAAATGAATGAGATCATGAAGTACTCCGATGAAGTGGAGGAATGGTAATTCGGACGATTTTTGTACTGATCATAAGTTCAAAGAACATGTGTCAAAGGTGATACATTGTTTACAACAATGAAGAATGTGAGGTGTAATCTATCTGAGGATGATTAAAGAAGAATGGGGTTTTTGGATGAAGACCATTCAATTCATCCTTATTGCATGAGAACCATGGGTTTTGATGAAGACCATGAGATTCCACATTATTTCATGAGAACCATGGGTTTTTGATGAAGACCATGAAATTAATCATGATTGAATGAGAACCATTCAAGAGACTTCTTGACGAATTGAATCATATGGTTTTCATGAAGTAGATCATGACAGTTGATGAAGAAGAAAATGTGCAAATGATTAGAATTATAATATGGACGTGAGGGGATTGGAATTATGAGATATCCATGCACTTCACATTGTCATAGAATATGATGATGCTAAAGCTATGCCTTCAATGAATACATATCACAATAGTGGAGTTTTTGATAAAAGAAGAAGAGTTGCTGAAGGATACAGATCAACAAGAATAAGTGATTTTGAGGTGATCATGCTTGTTGACAAAGCAAACAAACGACCTACAAATTTGTTGATAAAGGAGATTCCATGGTGGCATGTCGAGATTCAAGAAACATCGACAAAGGAATGGATGATTTGGAGGCGGACAAAAAGAGCAGATACAAGGTGGAAGATACAAGGTGGTGTCGTTTCCCAGTGTATGCAAAATTTTTGGGCCTGAAAATAGACAAATGAAGAAAAGTGGTTTTTGGAAAAGGGACTTGCGCGCCGTGTACTTGAAGGCTTGGAAACTTGCACACCATATTTTTTTCAAGATTAGATCATCAAAATATGGAAAAGGGATAAGAGTCGCGCATGTTTTGGTGAGGTCACGCAGGTGACTTGCGTTCCATGAAAGAGACTTGCATGCCAATGCCTTGGAAGCTTGAGAACTTGCGCGCCTATGGTTTTTCAAGATCAGAAGATCAAAATTTGGAAAAGGAAAGAGGTTCGTGCAAGTTTGGAAGTTGGTCGGGCAAGTTACTAGTAGGGGAAGAGACCTGCGCGCCGAGACTTGCGCGCTGATGGTTGACTTGTGTGCCGTCGCGCAGGGTGGTCTAGTTGCATATAAATACTAGACCACCCCTCCTCATTTACTACGGAGTTCAACACTTAGAAAAATCAGAGCTCCTGTCGCGCAGGTGTGGAAGTCGCGCAAGTAGTGTGTGGTCGCACAGGTGGACTTGCGCGCCATTGTTTGAAGTTGTGCGCCGGTTGTTGGCTACGCGCCCATGGCAGTTTGGGAGAGAAAGGAAGTGGGTCACAAAAGTTTGTGGTTGGGGAAGGAAGAGTCACACTGGTTATTTGGTGACACTTGCGCACCAGTTTAGACTTGCGCACCGTATTGGGACTTGGGCACCTGGATTGGAGAAGAGCGCCAGGTGTTGTTAGAGCTTGCCCATCTTCGTTGAGCTGGACGAAAGCCGTAAGATTGCCCGATACCTTCGGTGCAACAAATGATGTATTCATTTACAAAGATGGAAGAACAATGAACAATTTGGTTTTATGAAGAGAAGTGATACCGCACACACATAACTGATGTTTAACATCCTCATTGTGCTTTGCGAAGAGAAGAAGTACAGTTCGTGCAACTAAACTCAGATCTGTATAGAAAGTGGGGAATATATCAATACACTCAGGTGTTAGTATTGAGAATCAATGGAAGAGAAGAAGAAGATATAGTGCATTCAGTTATTGCACTAAAGTAGAAGGTTGAATACAAAAGAGCATCAACTTAGGAATCTGATTCAAGCGAAGTCTCATGCTGAATAGGAGAGAAATACTTATGAAAATCTATTGAAGAGACCTTCACATTTGTAAACTGAGCGGGACTTCACCAATGAAGGTGAGCCAGGGGGAGTCAACGAGAGTGACCCGAGGGACGCAGTGAGATATCCCTGAACCTTTTGTAAAGGCAGTGATCCTAGGACAGAGTGACTGTTCCTGAACCATTGTAATCCACAACTAGTGAAGATTAGTGTAATTTGGTACGACCGACAACTTGTCGGCATATGCTCCTTGGACGTAGCCCTTAGTGGTGAACCAAGTAAAATTGCTGTGTTATCTCTTTGCTTGTGAATGTTTCATTGCTGATCATATCCATCATACAACTTTAAGTAGTTCCTACCAACGTGGGAACAAAATCCACAACTTTAGGAATAAAAAGTTGACACCCTGATTCACCCCTCCCCTCTCAGGGTGTCTTGGGGTCCTACACATTATATGTCACGTAAGGACCGAGGGATTACCAGATTCCATTATGGGACATTGTCCACCATGTTTTCTTGAAGGGTTTATCCTTAACCTATGTTTATGATGCACTGTTTTAAGTTTTTTCCACATTTCTCATGTTATAATTATCATGTTATATCATGCCTTATTATTCATTTTCCATTAATGATCCATTTATATTCTAATTTTATAACATGTTTTGTATTCTTCATTTTAGTTCTTGTTTACTCCCTTACTAGGATTTATTTCTCACCACATTCCTATGTATATCCTCAGGTTATCCCATGTGGTGTTATGTATAAAGGAATGCTTGGATCATGTTAAATAAGTATTTATTAATGATGTTCGTTTTCATGTTTTAAGATGTTATATAATGTACCTCATTTAAAGATTACACCAGAAATATCGATATTATGGGATGTATTATGTTTAATTTTATATAATACATCATATCTAAAATGATATAAAGAGCTTGGTTGTTATACATAAGGACACTTAGGTGGGGATATCATGTATATTCTCTAAGGACCATGATTTATAAGGGAGACTCTAATGTGCAAGCGATGTTTTATGTTGATATTACCAGGATTTTATTTATTAAAATATTCAACCATCAATTTTATCATGATAAATTACCCTTGGAAAATTCCCTAGATATATTGATCTTAGAGAATAGAGACTGTAACATTATGTAGTATTCCATCCATTTTGTTGAGATGATGCACTCAGAACCATATCTTATCAGCAATTATTACTTGATGTCCTGTATGATTGAGATGGGGCTGAAGGATGATATTTGGCTTATTTTTATTCCCATATTCCTTCAAATATTTTTAGAAAAATTTGATAAGGAATATTTGGAAGAGGAATGAATATATGGGAAAAAAATTTGGTGGATGTTCAATTGGTTTTATTATTATCCATGGTGTATCATCTAGGAAGAAAACAAAGTGAAAATGTAGAAACATTTCTTCAATACCAATTTATATGGCTATATATAGAATGAAGGAAGATATTATCTACCAATGTCAGAGTCTTGGTCATTCCAAGAATAATTTTATAGAGAATTAAAATACATATAATTATTATGGGCAATCCTTCCATCTAAAACATTTTTGTGAAAAAATATCTCGAGGTGGTAAGGATGGATCAACATTCACCCAGGTCTCATGTGTTTATAATTATGTTTCCATGGGTGGGGGATATTATAAATAAAAAAGGGGGATTTTCAAGTAGATTTCAATGAATAAGATTATTTTTCAAAATATTTCATTATGTGGTGTAGTTTTCACCAGAGGTGTCTGAAGTAGGGTCAACCATAGTTATAGGTATGATGTTTATTTCATATTTTACCATTATAGATTTTTTCTATATAGTTGATACTCATTATTTTATGTCATCCAATATAGTTGATTTTTTGGGATTATTTTTGGATAATATTACAAAATATTTGGATCTTTTGACACCTTTGGGATAGATGTCCATACATGTTTTTATGGTCCTAACATGTTGAGCAATGAGAGGATACCAAGAGGTGTAGTTGGAGTCCATAGTTATTGATCATGAAATCATTTAATTAATTATTATCATTCATTGGATGAAAAATATTAAGGCTCATATAGACTGTTATCAATTTCAGGTTAGTTTCTTAACTTTTTATGAGGCCACATTGGTTTTTAATGGTGATTGGGATGCTAGATCGGGAAGGATGGGGGATATTTTTCATTATCATGGAGTAATATCATGTATGTTTTTAGAGATGTTTCTTGATGCTATTGAACATTTTTTTGGATGGGAGATATATAAAGTGGTTTTTCTATACTCATGGTATTTAAGGATTATTTTTTGGGTTTACCACCCTAGAGAGTCGTAAATATTTCATTTTATATGATACATTTTATAATACTAATTTTAATGTTATCTTACCATACAGACCCTACTAATTTGGTAGAACATAATTTATAGATTGACGATCTTCAGGATAAGGTATTTATTTTTTATATAATTTAATAGTGGGAATCTCATGTCTCATATTCTATGAAGTAATATGAGATACACATACAATGATTTGACATTCAAAAGTTAAATTACGTGATCATCAAGAAAAAATATCCCTTTACTTGGATTTATGATCTCTTTGATTAGATAATATGGTATTGTTTACTTACAAATAAGGACTATTAGTTAGGGTACCATCATTTTATATTCTATGATGTTGATATTCCTATGGTAGATTTTAAGAGCAGGTATTGGAATTTTGAGTTTTGGGGTATGCTATTCATACTAACCAACACTCCTATGGTGTTTATTCCATTGATGAAATAGATCATTCATTGGTTCATAGGACCATTTTTTTGTGTTTATTAATTTTATTTTAGTTTTATCCATGATAAAGGATTGACATATATTCTATTTGGATATAATTCGTATAATATTATGAGAACATCTTCTCCATGGAAAGAGTTCCAAAATCAGAGTTTTGGATTCCAGATTAAATTATTCTAGCGATTATTATCTCTAATAGGGTCGTCTTAGTGGATTATGGAAATTTATAAATATTTATATCCTTGTATTAACCTATAATTTTGTTTAATATCCAAATAATGTTTGGGTAGTTATGTTATTAGAGTTTTTATTTTTGGCAATTTTCATAGAATGTATCTCTGATGGAATGTTAATATATAATGGTATAATTTTTTATTTTAATGACTTCTGATAGAGATATTTTTTGGAACTAAAAGTAAGTTTGAATTCAACTCAATTTTTTATTCTTATAAAACCAGGGTTGGGTTATAAGGTTTTCTGTGATGTTTTTATAATGGGATTAGATTGTGTATTTTTGGAGGGGAGGAAGGTGTTATCCTAAAAAATAATTTTTTTAACACACATGATAAGCAATAACCAACCCTATAATTTGTTTAAAATGGTTATTAATGTACTCCAAATGTGGTGTTACTGCCTCATTAGGGAACAATTTATGGTATGTTCTAATCATATTTTCCTGAGGTATATTATCACTTAGAGGTATATGAACTTATGATAGAGATTCATGGCGGTGTATATACTATTGGAAAAGTTAATCTGGTCACTGATGAAGTATTAATGAAAATTCTTAGACAATCAGTGGAAGTGTGTCCATTTATGAGTTTTTAATTATACGATAAATTGGAATGGATGAATATGGTTTCAATGTATATATGGATTAAATAAAGGATGAATAATCATTTGATGATAAGTTTATCTCCAGTAGTTGTTTATCCTTGAGTTCAATATAATAAGTAGAGTCATTTAAGGATAGAACACATTAAAGGAGTGGTATAATTCTCACAATGGGGCTTCATATATTTTTAATAATTATAGATTCTCATTTTCTTTGAAGGTAAGAGTTTATAGATATTTGAAACCTTTATTTCTAGTATATACACAAAGGTAAAGCCAAGTTATAGGATTATTTAAGATGTCGGTATTGGTTTCTAGGAATGAGATGGTTGATTGTGGGTTTTATATCATGTTGTCTTACTTGTATGAGAAATATGTTTATACATCAGATAAATTCTAGTTTCTTATAGCCCTTACCAATTTTTGTATTTAAATGGGATAATATTTCAATGGATTTTATCAAAGTTTTACAATGTAATCCTTGTGGTAAGGATTCGATTTGGGTGATCATTGATTGAACATTAAATTGAAACATTTCTTCCATATTATTGTGACAAAAAGGTGAAATTTCTTGGATATATTATGTATGTGAAATTTTGAGACATAATGTGGTTCCCTATAGGTTTATTTCAAATAGGGATGCATGGTTCATATGTAGGTTTGAAAATGTCTATTGGAGGTTATGGGTTACCTTTTTTAATTGGTGACACTATATCATTTCTATATTGATGGAAAAATAGAGAGTGATGTACCAATGTATAAGGACACTCACCAAGCTTGTGTATTGATTATGGTTCTTATTTGGAAATAATTTTTCCTTTACTCGAGTGTTCCTATAAAAACAGATATAAGGTCTCGATCAAAATTGATCCCTTTGATGTTTTATATGGGTAACCTATGGATATCCCATATTTTGGAGAAATTTTGGGGTGAAGAACTTTTTGGGGATGAGTCATACTAAGGAGATGATAGATAGGGTGAAAATAATAAAAATATATATAATTTTTTGGAGAAATTCAATAGAAATCATATGTGTACCATCAAAAATAGACACTAGAGATTGATGTTGGTGATTAGGTATTTCTTATAGTTTCATATATTATGAGACATCACCTATTGGGTAATATGTGTAAGATAGAACTAAATTTTTCTGGCCTCGTTGAGATTGATGTATATGTTGTACATGTGGAGTATTAGTTGGACTTATTGTCTCAATTGACTTCCATCCCTAATGTGTTTCTTTTTTCATAGATGAGGAGGTATAGATTCTATCCATTTCATGAAATTAAATGGAATAATGTAGATTATGAGCCATAAATTTCTTTGGTTGAACAACTAGTTTAGACTATGAATCCTATAGAGAAGGACATACATGGTAAAATGATTCCTTTAGTCCATGAACTCTGGCGGTGAAAAATACATATCCATGATATGTGGGAGTAGTAATTGCTGATGAGGTGGTTATGGCATTCAATTTATATGATTTAATTATCTTTGGGACATTATATGGATATAAATAGTTTTTGTTAGAGATATTGTAACACCCTTTTTCATTCATTCAGGTATTCCATGTCTTCTTATTTTTAATCCCTTTTTTGTTTGGGAGAAAATTGGTTTCACGATAATGGAGAGAAATTGATGGGATATATAAAATGTTCTAATCATGTATGATTTTTTAGATTAATGGAGTATGATTGTAAATGTGAATATGAATTTATATGTTTCTTCATAGAAATAGAGAGCCTTATCATTTTGTTCTATGTTTTTCTGTAGAAAACTGGATGAGCACTTTCATCTGGACAACTTACTGTCATGAATGTTTTACATAACATAAATCTATTGTATTGAATAATTTAAGTGTCTTGTGTAGGGAATGAAATGTTTTAGGCTGTTAAACCATTATATGTTGTAAAAACATTGATCTAGATTACATTGAACCTAATGTGATGACTTTTTATATATATTTCTACTATGTCGGATTTCACAACATTAAAGGGATTATCTACATTAATTCATTCTGTCCATTAATTATAAACACGATACATTGTTAAATCCATTATTATTCCATGTGAATTCATTACTATTATTACCTATGTATGTTTTTTTAATATTTCATAGATCTCCCTACTTGTATATAGCTCCATTATGTGTTTGACTTATTTTGTGGTTATGTTTATTATCCCTGGTAAGCAGTCTTTCTTCTTAATCATTTACTTTAGTCATAGTGGTGTCCTTTGATGATAATTTCAATCATATAAATGATATATTAGCATTTTATATCTATACTTTTCATTTTTATGTTCTTCTATGTACTTAAAATGTCAATGCGTGGTTTTTCATTCTCCATTGTTGAAGGTAGATAGGTTTCTATCGTTTTGAGGCAAGGGATATATGCAAGTGTTATTAATTCTTGGATTGATATATATTATTTTTTATCCCATTTATATATTTATTGAAATGGATTCTATTTATGTAAAATGATTTTATTAAATTTAGTCATGTGTTTGGGAATTGTTTTTGGACAATCATAGATCATTGGGAACCTTGGGTTCATCGGTAAATAGACATAGGAGGCCCTAGACTGTGTGACACCACAAGGGGTCACTATTGTGATAACAATAGACTATGGTAGGAATTTATATCATTTGTAACCATCATATCAATAGTTTATGCTTCTATTATGTCTAGCACGTATTTTCATATAATAAATCCCAAATTATGTGCTTTGGATATTATACCCAATTTATCGCATGCTGGTTTATTTTACGTATATTTTCACACGTGTTTAGTTTATATTTATTTTAGTTACCATATATATTCATATATTTTTTTAGAACATTTTGTAAATTTATGGAAATAAAAGGAATTTTAAAAAAATTGGTTTTATTTTTGAAAAATCATTATAAGTTTGATATCACATTGAATCTATGACATGTGCATTTATTATATTATAACTTATAAATATTCTCTGGTGATATCCTACCAGGAAATGTGATCATCCCCAACATTTTATTTTGGGTGGTTGCAGACTATGTTTTTTTAGGAATTAGGGAATATGAATTGAATGTTGTAGCCTATTAGGTTATATTTCCATCTGTCTCCTCCATAGTGTTATAGAATGGAGGTGATAATTAGTCATAGATAGAATTGATTAGATTGTTATGCTTTAAATTTCAGGTTATGCCAATGTGGTTTGATTGTTTTTTTACTGGATATGTTTTTGTATCCATCCATGTTATACATTAATGTTTATTCATTTATACACGATAGTTTTGGTTTTGTTCTATTTCACATAATTTGTCACACAACCATGGGTTACTTGTCTGGATGACCCATGTTAATTAATTAGAAAACATCTAGTTATATGATATTTTTATACTAATATGATGTTTATAAGAATTTTTTTCATTAAATTATTCTTATTATTCCATTATATTAATTTAATATTGATTTGGAAATATGTTGGCTATATTCAGTTTGTCTCATTATTAATTTTCATAATAACGAAACCACATTCCATATTTAAAATAAATATATGATCATCTATTAATGAATTATTGAGAATGAACTCCCTAGGAAAAAACAATTCCATTATAATGATATAAATATCCCACGTTGATGGATATCCATGTCAAATGATAATAGATAAAGAAAATACAAAGGATCATACTTTCATAATGAAATAAATAAGAATATTATATATGTAAAGTTGGAATATATCTTGAAATTAAATATTGAGTGGTGTCAAACATTATATTCCATTTTATATTTTTATTAATAGTGATAATTAATATTTTAATGATGTAATTTATTTATCATGGGGAGAATGTAATTACCTTAGACGATTGTATTAATTTCACTTTTAATTAGATACTATTTTTAATATTTTTCTTCACAAGGAACATTGAATAGAAAAAAATGATGATATATTGAAGTAAAAATCTTAAATATTACTATTATAATAAATTTTTAGAATAGGTTTGAATAAAAATAATTAAACTCGTTATAAAAAATAAAATTTATGAAATCATTTGGTATATATATTCCTTATAAATATTATTTTTTAGAGCACAGAAAGGATGTAGTATCATTATAGTTTTCTACAATCCATTCTCATGTTGAACTAAAATAATTCCATTATGAGTGATATTTTTTGAGTTAATTTCTTACTCAAGGAAATTTTCATGGAATCCATTATTTATAAACATCCACATAATATATCCAAAAAAACATAATCATATCCTTAAGTTATATATGATGTTCTATAGGGATTATGCAATTACATATTATGATATTATTAAAAAGTAGCAGATAAAATAATAATTCATTTTTAATTAAAATTTATTTAATAAATTCAGAATTTAAAATTTTAAATGGTATGAGGGTTGTTTTTTCAAAATAATTCATTACTAAAATTCACATTTTTTTGAGAAATAAAAAATAGAATAATTTTTTAGTAAAAGGATATATTATAAAAATTCTTTTATTTTAACCTTATATAATAATTTCTATAAAATATATATAATGGTCACATATTAATTAATAAATTTTTTTACATGAATATTATAATTAAAAAAATTTTATTTGTAGTTAATATGATATAAAAATAATAACAGTTAATATATAAAAATGTACATTTCCTATAAATTTGATTTGATAATTTTTTTGTGTTTCATTATTAATTACAAATTATCGTATCAAAAAGTAAAAATTTGAAAACATAAATATCATTTTTTGAATCATAATAATAATTTTATCATATATTTTTTTTCATTTTTTCTTGAATATAATTTTGTTAGGTGAATACTAATGAATTATGTTCCGAAAATACCTTATCTTTTGTTATATTATTAGGATATATTCATAAATAATATATTTTTAATTTTATTTGACAATATATAAATTTATTTTGAAATATTATATTGTTAAAAATATATTTTACAAAATTTAAAATCATAAGTTGACGTTTTAGAAAATAACTAATATTTTTTTTGAAATAAAATTAATTTTTTATACAAGTATTATTGTAAAATTAATTTTTATCTATTTTAATAATTGTGTAAAATAAAATATATTAAATAATTTTAATTAAAATGTTGAAATGAAAAAATTAATCACATTTTTGGGCATAAGATATTATATAGTTAAAAATTTGTTAACATGGTCCAATGAAAATTGTTAAAAGAAATTAGAAATTGCTCATGGTCCTATAAAATATCATGTAATGGTATCCAACTGAGTTGTAATAGGATTTATCGACTTAAAAACATCACCACCCACTTATGTTCCACTTTGTGAACCACCATCCCTGAATAATGAACATCTTATTAAATAATACCACTCCTCTCAATTATAAAATGGACCCTCAACCACTACACTTATCCTTATACAATGAACCCCTTTACCCACAAAAAAACCTACAAAAATTCACTTATATGAAGAAAAAATGTTTGTCATAATAGTTCTTAACAATATAATATACATAAATTTAATGGTTTAATCAAATTTTACATGGACTTAATCAAAGGAGTAATAAAACAATTCCCTGACTACTCATTTTAATTTCAATTTAATTAATATATATGTATATAAGGATATTATAAAACCATAAAATATTAAAATATGTGAGAAATTTACACAAATGTTTTATTATATTAATGTGTAAATCAATATAAACCTTACACCCTTCCTCCTAAGAAAGAATAAAATTCCTTTATCATGTAATTGTAGTCCTCCATATCCAAGTACAACGTGTTCTATTTTTGATAAAACAAATATATAAGATCTGTATAATATGGGTATAAAACAACTAAATATGATATTTATAAAATTATTATAAATATTATAGTATAAAGAAAATTATAAATTTTTATTATTATATGGAAAATGAGAACGTTTACACATGTATTGAAAGACTAATGCATCCATGGAGCGATATATTTTATTTTTTATCAGGTATCTATATTACTTGTTAGAAAATATTTTTGATATTTATATATATGATATTTAGTTGTAATATAGGTAAATAATATTTTTACATAACTAAAAAACAAGAATTATTTATCTTTATAATATAATCCATTCATATCTGTAAATTTCATACAATAAGCTCATAAACATATTCACACTCAGAAACAATTATTACAAATTTGTTAAATGAACACAATACTGACAAAATCATTCAAAAAATATTATTTCAATATCTTTTCTAAAAAAGAAATTTTTAATATTTTAATATTAATTGGTTTTGATATCACCATTATAAAATATATATTAAATAATCAAATTTTTAATCATCTAATGTTGAAAAGAAACATTAACTAGATAATGAATATAAAAAGAATAATTAATAAAATTATAAATGATAATAGATATAAAGTTTTTATAAAATATTCATCTAATAGTGTTATTTTTTGATATAACATATTAAATTACTTTTAGAAAAGTCAAGATCATAGAAATGGGGTGTTATTAACACAAAATCATCTCTTGAGTCATAATTATTGCCCTTGGAAAATTATTTTAAATGATTTGATTACTATATCATATGATGCTATTATATGACCACTTTTAGTTTTTATGTGAATTAATGTTTAAAATCTACTATATCTTCTTTGGTGGATTTTTGGATACATAAAAGTTTATGATAGTATGTAGATTTATTCTCCTCTCCAAATAGTCTATTTATCTTCAATGTCTATTTTCACTCATCCCTTCAATGTTATCATTTCATAATTTGAAAAAAATATTAATTTATTCCCATAGTGATCAGATTTCAATTTTTTCGATTTCAAATGAAATGTTAGTAAACATTTTTACGATGTTGTTTTCAACAATGAATAGATTGAAATACTAAATAAATTAATCAAGATCATATATTTTAACATTAAAATTCATATGGAATACATTTTTTTAATTTCAATTATACATGTATTGTTTTTTCATTACCTATATTGTCACGACCCGCCTTCACCAAAAGGAGGGAAGGGTCAGCAGGTTGCCAGGCCCTTCCTTCTTCGAGTTGAAGGAGAGATAATGACCCCCGAAACCCGCCTTCAATAGGTCCCGGAGTGGCGACTAGCACCAAGGGTATAGGAAGTTCTCACAAATGGAAGGCATTACCCTTTTTTTTATTTTATAGGATCGAAAGATAAGGAGGAGAAAACCCAACAACACCAAGATAGAAAGAAAAGTAAAGCCAAAAGTAAACCATTCCCACATGTATGTTTAAACAGTTTACAACAAAGTACAAGTACAAAAGAAAAAGAAGCTCTCAAGTACAATACCAAAAGAAAACAAAGGTACGACAACAGCGACAACTCCAACTGTCCGACTAATAGGGTCCCGCGCAGCCCTGGTAGTCCTCCTGGAAACCTGAAAGTAAACGTAGGGTGAGCATACAAGTACACTCAGTAGGGAAAACCAAGACTCTCGTGCACAAGTGGGGGAACGTACTAAAGTCCCGTGAGAAAGAGTAAACCAAACACCTAACAAGGCAACTATCCATCCCAAGCCTCACCAAGGTTCGCTCCCCAAATAACGCAAGTCAAGTAATATATATATAAGAGCACATCGATGTTTGGGTACCCCGCGCCACTTTCCCACTGGTTATTGAGACATCCTACGCATCAGACCAATCCCGCCATTCTCACCGCAGTCCCACTGCCACACCCGCCCGCACACACCTGGGCCACAACCACACGCAGTCCCACTGCCAAATCCCGCCCGCACACACCTGGGCCACAACCACACGCAGTCCCACTGCCAAATCCCGCCCGCACACACCTGGGCCTCAACTGTCACAAGTAACCATGCCTGCAAACACCTAGGCCAGAACAACCACCGCTACGCCCGAAGACACCTGGGCTAAAGAATCCACTGCCACGCCCGAAAACACCTGGGCCTCATCCCGAAGACACTTGGGAAACCACCTGCCGCACACACCTGGACAACCACCACAACACCCTGCCCGATGGTTCTTGGGCTAATAATGGACTTCAGGCCATCACAGCCTGCCCGAAGGTACTTGGGCTATCCGGGAAAGGGAGCAGAAAAGGAGCTAATAACCAGCCACTAAGGATAGTGTTGGGAAAAACACCCTTCCCCCATAAATGGGGGTGTTCGGCACTAAGTGCTCAACTTGGGTGGGGCGCGAATAAGAAACACAAAGCTACAAGTATAGATATAGGTAACAAACACTCACCCAAAACTTAGGTTTTCCTAGCCAACCTACAGAACACAACACCACAACGTCCGAGTCGAAATTCACGACCCTTGCCCACAACCATCTTTCCCATTCTTGTTTCACGTTCAGTCAAAAGTTCAATTAATTTTAAGCACTACTGGGCAGCTACCATAAGCATAACCAAGGAAAACGTCAAGCATAGATCAACCAAAACACCCACACCCGGTTCTGCCAACAGAGGATCTCTCCCCAGTTTGTGATAAAAACCCACAACCACTGAAACCATGCCAACAGGAGATCCCATCCCCCAAATTCACACAGCCGCCGAGAGTATAAAAGGAACGGGGGATCCCATCCCCTCCCACATTTCCAGCAAACGGCCCGAAGGGAAAACAACCAACAACCACTACCAACACGAGTCAGGGATTTTCAGATTTAAACGACTTAACACACTCCATGATCTCAAAATTCCATGTGTTCTATCCGTTAGTTATCACAAAAGGGGTTGATCCTGGTGCTTTCAATTATTCAGCCGGGTATACGTGATTAACCAATTTCACAGCAGGAGTTCACAATTCCAGCAACCCATTTAAAACATCACGAGGGGATTCAAGTGCGCACACACGACCACCAACGGCCTCAATTTTCAGAAAACATAGACCAGTACAACAAAAGGGATGATCACAAGATAAAACATAAACAACGATCACAACCCCTTCCCCTTCTTTCTTTAGAACTTCGTTTAGTATCTTCATTAGGGTTTGGTTCAATCAATTTGATAGGAACAAAAGTAACGCCCACCCCGCATGATACACAAAAGTGAGAGACGAGAGAAATTCCCTACCTGTTGATGGATGATCGACGTTTAGGCCGGGGGCGCGGAACTTTACGGATAACGACGCGGCGGTCCCGATGCACCAGAAGAGTCACGAACGAAGAAGGGGGAAAACCACGGCCTAACCCTTAATTATAAGGGCTGGGGACGGTTGAGATGAAAACACAAAACCACGGAAGACGAGGGAGTCGTGGGTTGACCACGTGGCTTGACTCATCATTAATGGCGCTGGGTGGTTTTAACTGACCCATGAATTAATGAAGCATTTAATTAAGACCTTTGCGCGCGTTTCGGATTTCCAAGATATTTTTAGCAAGGAAGAATAGGGTTTAAAACCCTATTTGCGAAAAAGGAACATTACTGGAACAACTTAGCAGGGCCGGTCTCACCGATCGGTCTCACCGATCGGTCTCACCGATCGGTGTCACCGATCGGTCTCGCCGATCGGTCTCGCCGATCGGTCTCACCGATCGGTCTCACCGATCGGTCTCACCGATCGGTCTCACCGATCGGTCTCACCGATCGGTCTCACCGATCGGTCTCACCGATCGGTCTCACCGATCGGTCTCACCGATCGGTCTCACCGATCGGTCTCACCGATCGGTGTCACCGATCGGTCTCGCCGATCGGTCTCACCGATCGGTCTCACCGATCGGTCTCACCGATCGGTGTCACCGATCGGTCTCACCGATCGGTCTCACCGATCGGCCTCACCGATCGGTCTCGCCGATCGGTCTCACCGATCGGTCTCACCGATCGGTCTCACCGATCGGTGTCACCGATCGGTCTCACCGATCGGTCTCACCGATCGGTCTCACCGATCGGTCTCGCCGATCGGTCTCACCGATCGGTCTCACCGATCGGTCTCGCCGATCGGTCTCACCGATCGGTACCCCGCAAGGAAACCGGATTTTTGGCAAAGGAAGGGACCAAGGGGGTTCTGGGTCTTCACATCAGATACCTCTTAAACGATTCTCGTCCTCGAGAATCAAACAAACTAGAAGGAAAGAGAGGATCCGAACAACCATCTTCGAAGATACCTCTTAGGAGTGGACCCCCGCTAGTTGGAAATACTCCCTGTCAAGAACCAAGCATCACACCACGCCAAACCGCCCGGTCATGTGGGTTTGGGGAGTTCCCCTCCCCCATGTCAAGATATTATCCGCTTTGGGCGGCACTGACTCGCCCGCACGGGTTTAATCGCATCCACCTTAATGCGTCCTGATTAGGGGTCGGGTTTCCCCTTCCCTTCAACCGGGGCTTCCCACACAAAACAGAGGGAAGGAACCTAGCACATTCATAGACAAAAAGGTCAAACGTTCTGTCACAACAGGCACCAAGGGTTCAAAACTCAGAACAACTCGGGGTATTGGGCACGCATCTGTGCTTCCCTCTCCCACGTACTCTCTTCGAGGCCGCCATGTCTCCACAACACACGAACCAGACCGACGGTTCGTCCACGGAGCACTTTCTCCTTGCGATCCTCGATTCTGACTGGCCGTTCCTCGAAGGTCGCGTCTCCTCCCACGTCTAGCTCTCCCCAGTTGATGACATGAGAGTCATCATGTAAGTACTGACGAAGCTGGGAGACATGGAAGACGTCATGGACCCTCTCCAACTGAGGTGGTAGGGCCAGCTGATATGCCACCTCGCCAACTCGCCTCAGCACCTCGAAAGGTCCGATGAACCTAGGGGAGAGCTTACTCCCCTTTCCGAACCTCCGCTGCCCCCGTCGAGGGGAAACCTTCAAAAACACATGATCTCCCACCTCGAACTTCAGGGGCCTCCTCCGACGATCAGCATAAGATTTCTGCCGATCCTGAGCTGCTTTCATCCTCTCCCGCACTAGCTGGACTTTCTCCGTGGTGCTCTGCACTACTTCTGGTCCAAGAGTACCAGTCTCACCAACCTCTGCCCAGCATAAGGGTGAACGACATGGTCTTCCATACAAAGCCTCAAAAGGAGCCATGCCGATAGTAGAGTGAAAACTGTTGTTGTAGGCAAACTCTACTAAAGGCAAGTGTCGTACCCATGATCCCCCGAAATCCAGAACACATGCTCGCAGCATGTCCTCCAAAGTCTGGATAGTCCGCTCTGTCTGCCCATCAGTCTGAGGGTGAAAAGCAGTGCTAAGGCGTAGTTGGGTGCCAAAAGCATGCTGTAACCCCTTCCAGACTCGTGAGGTGAATCGAGTGTCCCGATCCGAGACGATCGTTTTCGGAACTCCATGCAAACGCACCACCTCATCCACGTACCTCTGTGCTAAGGTACTCACGGGTCCCGACTCCTTGATAGCCAAGAAGTGAGCAGATTTTGTCAATCGATCCACCACTACCCAGATAGCATCATGCCCGCCCTGAGCTCTGGGTAGTCCCGTGACGAAGTCCATTGAGACGTCGTCCCACTTCCACTCGGGAACATCTAGAGGATGCAACAGACCACCAGGAACACGGTGTTCAGCCTTCACCTGCTGACACACCAGGCATTTAGCCACGAACTCTGCCACTGCCCGTTTCACCCCGGGCCACCAAAACTGTCCCCTCAGGCCTCGGTACATTTTCGAAACACCCGGATGTACCGCCAAGGCTGAGCTATGGAACTCATGAAGGACTTCATCACGCATCACCTCTGGAACAAACAACCTCCGATGAAAGAGCATCCGATGTCGGCTGTCCTCCGACCATCCTTCCGGGGCGTTCCCCTGATCGACACGATCCCGCAACACTTCTACCTCAGGATCTCCCCACTGAGACTCTTCCACTTGCTGCAACAAGGAGGACTGTACCGTCATCTGAAACAAACAACCTCTAGTACCTTCCACCCTTGCATCCAAGTGCAAGGCAGCCAACTCCCCCATTGCCTTCCAAGCATCAGCAGATTCCCGAACCACCTCCTGATGCGGCTTCCTGCTCAGGGCATCAGCCACAACGTTTCCCTTACCTTCAGTGTATGAGATCTCAAAGTCGTAGTCCTGGAGAAACTCGACCCACCTCCGCTGTCGCAAGTTCAAGTCACGCTGGGAGAAGATATAGCGCAAGCTTTTGTGGTCGGTGAAGACCACAAAACGCTCCCCAAAGAGGTAATGTCGCCACAGCTTTAATGCGAACACCACCGCTGCAAGCTCCAGGTCATGGGTGGCATAGTTCCGCTCATGGGGGCGTAGCTGCCTGGACCCGTAGGAGATCACCCCTTGTCGCTGCATCAATACGCACCCCAGGCCCTGTCCTGAAGCATCACAGAATACCTCATAGGCCATCCCTTCTTCTGGCAACCTCAACACTGGGGCACTAACCAGTTTTTCTTTTAGGTAGCTGAAGGACGACTCACATTGCTCGCTCCACATGAAAACTTGGTCCTTCTTGGTCAAAGCCGTCAAAGGGGCTGCTACCCGGGAGAAGTTGGGTACGAATCTCCGGTAGTAGCCTGCCAGTCCAAGGAAACTCCGAACTTCCGCCACATTCTTGGGTGCTGCCCAAGAAACAATTGCCTCAACCTTTGATGGGTCGACTGCTACTCCCTGCTCAGACACTACATGTCCAAGGAAGTGCACTTCTCGCGCCCAGAACTTGCACTTTGACAACTTCCCATAGAGCTGGTGCTGTCGTAGGACCTCCAAAACTGTCCTCAGGTGCTCTGCATGGTCCTCTTCTGACTTTGAATAGATCAGGATATCGTCGATGAACACCACCACAAACCGATCCAGGTACTCCCGAAAGATGGAGTTCATAAGCCCCATGAACACGGCCGGGGCGTTCGTAACACCAAAGGGCATGACCACGAACTCGAAGTGCCCATACCTGCATCTGAACGCCGTCTTCGGGACGTCGCTATCCTTCACCCTCAGCTGGTGGTACCCGGATCGCAGGTCGATCTTCGAGAACCATCCTGCCCCCTTCAGCTGGTCGAAAAGATCATCTATCCTCGGAAGGGGGTAGCGGTTCTTGATTGTTACCTGATTCAGCCTCCTGTAATCAATGCATAACCTGAGGCCACCATCTGCCTTCTTCGCAAACAAGACTGGGGCACCCCACGGTGATGCACTTGGACGAACATAACCCCTCTTCATCAGATCGTCAATCTGTATCCGCAACTCCCGTAGCTCCGAAGGTGCCATCCGGTAAGGAGCCATCGAGATTGGTCGAGAGCCGGGCTGCAGGTCTATCCCGAACTCGATATCACGTCGAGGGGGTAGAGTCGTCACCTCCTCAGGAAAGACGTCCATAAATTCACGAACGATCTCTGGTACTTCCACCATTTCCGCATCTGTTGATTCTATCGTCAGTTCGGTCAACAAGGAGAGGAGAGGTTCCTCCCTCCTGTTTCCCTTCGGACAGCTCCGCTTGCCGGTGAAAGTAACACGCTGGCCGTCCAAACCGGAGAACACCACCCTCCTTTGGAAACAGTCGATGACGGCGCACACAGAAAATAGCCAGTCGATGCCTAGGATGACATCGTACGGCCGAATCTGTAGCAGAAGGAGGTCCTTAACCGACTGATGTGGCCCCAACATCAGTCTACATCCCCGACAAACGAACAGCAAGTCGGTCTGACCTCCAACTGGTGTGCTTAACACCAGGGGCACTGGAAGTCTCTCGGCATCTAGACCCAAGGCGCGGGCTAGACTGGGTGCAACAAAGGAGTGCGAAGCTCCGGTATCGAACAAAGCATAAGCAAGAGTGCTAAACACACTGATCGTACCTCGAACAACCTCTGGCCCTGCTGGAACTGTTGCTTCTGCGGCGTGTAACTGTCCACGCCCAGCTCCCCTACCCCTCGGCTGTCGGCCACCTCCCCGACCACGCCCTGGTCGAGGTCCCTGGGGAGCGCCCTGAGGTCGGCCTCCCCCTCCTATGTCTGTCTGCGGAGGAGCGGGAGCTCGCTGTCCCTGCTGCTGCTGCTGGAAGGGTCTGGCTGGGAACTGCTGCTGCTGTGGCGGATGCTGGGGATGACTGCCACTGCTGTACTGCACCCGATCGGGGCACTGACTCCGAAGATGTCCAGGGCTCCCGCAGATGAAGCACCGTGGTCCCGAGCCTGAAGGGAAAGAACGTGGGCCAGGGGATCGAAACTGAAACTGCTGCGGCCTGCTCCCTGCGGGTCGGAACCTGGAGGGTCCCGATGCTGGGGGCCTGGTGCTGACGGCCTTCCCCTTCGATGGTCCCAGCTGGATCCCTTCTCGTGACAGTCCGCCTAGAGTGTGCATCCTTTCCACCACTTCGGCCTTCTTCTGAACCTCTAAGTATGTCGGAAGGGTAAAGGGAGTAACAGCATACTGGAGGGAGGGTCGGAGCGCCTCCTCCAAACGTCTTGCCCGAGACTCCTCATCGGGAAAGAGGTCTGGAGCAAAACGCAGGAGGTCCTTGAACTTGATTCCAAGTTCCCTCACGGACATGCTCCCCTGCTGGAGGGAGAGTAGCTCCTGTCTCTTCTCCGCCTTCATTGTCGAGGAGAGAAACTCCGCCCGGAACTCCTTCTCGAATTCCGCCCAAGCAACCTCAGACTCTTTCCTACTCCCCAGGTGAAGCATCCACCACTGACGTGACGCTCCTCGCATCTGGCTAACAGCCAGAGGAACCCAGTACTCTGTCGGGGCCCGAATCAGGCCGAAGGCTATGACTAGCTCCTCCAGCCAGCCTTCCGTCTTCATGTCGGAGGTGCTGCCCTCATATTTCTCGAGGGCCTGTCGCTGAAAGGCTCGAAGAGTCTTCTGCCACCGGTCGTCCTCTTCCTCCCGATCAGCTCTCTGCTGATTGGCCAAGGTAGTCTCAGGAGTCTCGATCGCCTGTACCACACGTGGTCGCCTTCCAGGTGCCATAGCTGCAAGGTAACCAAGGAATACCTAAGCCCAGTAGTGCAAAGAAAACCGTTCTCAAAACTTATTAAGATTTAATTTATTCTTAATTTCCCAAGACATCCCAGAAACACAAGAACACAAGTCATTTATGATGCATGTACCTTTCCTAGGGTCTCTACCCTGCAATCAGTGTGGCTTCACTTGGTCGTTCGGTAGGTCCAGAGTCCTTGCATCGGATCACGGGGGGCCCTAAAATCCCGTGTCCTAGCCGGTCCTCCCTGGCCTATTTCACGCACCAAGGTCACCCAACGCTGTTGCCTTACCATCCCATGAAATCCTCACTGTGCCTAACTCCAGACTCCGTCCTATCTCTCAACCTCCTCTGATACCATTCTGTCACGACCCGCCTTCACCAAAAGGAGGGAAGGGTCAGCAGGTTGCCAGGCCCTTCCTTCTTCGAGTTGAAGGAGAGATAATGACCCCCGAAACCCGCCTTCAATAGGTCCCGGAGTGGCGACTAGCACCAAGGGTATAGGAAGTTCTCACAAATGGAAGGCATTACCCTTTTTTTTATTTTATAGGATCGAAAGATAAGGAGGAGAAAACCCAACAACACCAAGATAGAAAGAAAAGTAAAGCCAAAAGTAAACCATTCCCACATGTATGTTTAAACAGTTTACAACAAAGTACAAGTACAAAAGAAAAAGAAGCTCTCAAGTACAATACCAAAAGAAAACAAAGGTACGACAACAGCGACAACTCCAACTGTCCGACTAATAGGGTCCCGCGCAGCCCTGGTAGTCCTCCTGGAAACCTGAAAGTAAACGTAGGGTGAGCATACAAGTACACTCAGTAGGGAAAACCAAGACTCTCGTGCACAAGTGGGGGAACGTACTAAAGTCCCGTGAGAAAGAGTAAACCAAACACCTAACAAGGCAACTATCCATCCCAAGCCTCACCAAGGTTCGCTCCCCAAATAACGCAAGTCAAGTAATATATATATAAGAGCACATCGATGTTTGGGTACCCCGCGCCACTTTCCCACTGGTTATTGAGACATCCTACGCATCAGACCAATCCCGCCATTCTCACCGCAGTCCCACTGCCACACCCGCCCGCACACACCTGGGCCACAACCACACGCAGTCCCACTGCCAAATCCCGCCCGCACACACCTGGGCCACAACCACACGCAGTCCCACTGCCAAATCCCGCCCGCACACACCTGGGCCTCAACTGTCACAAGTAACCATGCCTGCAAACACCTAGGCCAGAACAACCACCGCTACGCCCGAAGACACCTGGGCTAAAGAATCCACTGCCACGCCCGAAAACACCTGGGCCTCATCCCGAAGACACTTGGGAAACCACCTGCCGCACACACCTGGACAACCACCACAACACCCTGCCCGATGGTTCTTGGGCTAATAATGGACTTCAGGCCATCACAGCCTGCCCGAAGGTACTTGGGCTATCCGGGAAAGGGAGCAGAAAAGGAGCTAATAACCAGCCACTAAGGATAGTGTTGGGAAAAACACCCTTCCCCCATAAATGGGGGTGTTCGGCACTAAGTGCTCAACTTGGGTGGGGCGCGAATAAGAAACACAAAGCTACAAGTATAGATATAGGTAACAAACACTCACCCAAAACTTAGGTTTTCCTAGCCAACCTACAGAACACAACACCACAACGTCCGAGTCGAAATTCACGACCCTTGCCCACAACCATCTTTCCCATTCTTGTTTCACGTTCAGTCAAAAGTTCAATTAATTTTAAGCACTACTGGGCAGCTACCATAAGCATAACCAAGGAAAACGTCAAGCATAGATCAACCAAAACACCCACACCCGGTTCTGCCAACAGAGGATCTCTCCCCAGTTTGTGATAAAAACCCACAACCACTGAAACCATGCCAACAGGAGATCCCATCCCCCAAATTCACACAGCCGCCGAGAGTATAAAAGGAACGGGGGATCCCATCCCCTCCCACATTTCCAGCAAACGGCCCGAAGGGAAAACAACCAACAACCACTACCAACACGAGTCAGGGATTTTCAGATTTAAACGACTTAACACACTCCATGATCTCAAAATTCCATGTGTTCTATCCGTTAGTTATCACAAAAGGGGTTGATCCTGGTGCTTTCAATTATTCAGCCGGGTATACGTGATTAACCAATTTCACAGCAGGAGTTCACAATTCCAGCAACCCATTTAAAACATCACGAGGGGATTCAAGTGCGCACACACGACCACCAACGGCCTCAATTTTCAGAAAACATAGACCAGTACAACAAAAGGGATGATCACAAGATAAAGCATAAACAACGATCACAACCCCTTCCCCTTCTTTCTTTAGAACTTCGTTTAGTATCTTCATTAGGGTTTGGTTCAATCAATTTGATAGGAACAAAAGTAACGCCCACCCCGCATGATACACAAAAGTGAGAGACGAGAGAAATTCCCTACCTGTTGATGGATGATCGACGTTTAGGCCGGGGGCGCGGAACTTTACGGATAACGACGCGGCGGTCCCGATGCACCAGAAGAGTCACGAACGAAGAAGGGGGAAAACCACGGCCTAACCCTTAATTATAAGGGCTGGGGACGGTTGAGATGAAAACACAAAACCACGGAAGACGAGGGAGTCGTGGGTTGACCACGTGGCTTGACTCATCATTAATGGCGCTGGGTGGTTTTAACTGACCCATGAATTAATGAAGCATTTAATTAAGACCTTTGCGCGCGTTTCGGATTTCCAAGATATTTTTAGCAAGGAAGAATAGGGTTTAAAACCCTATTTGCGAAAAAGGAACATTACTGGAACAACTTAGCAGGGCCGGTCTCACCGATCGGTCTCACCGATCGGTCTCACCGATCGGTGTCACCGATCGGTCTCGCCGATCGGTCTCGCCGATCGGTCTCACCGATCGGTCTCACCGATCGGTCTCACCGATCGGTCTCACCGATCGGTCTCACCGATCGGTCTCACCGATCGGTCTCACCGATCGGTCTCACCGATCGGTCTCACCGATCGGTCTCACCGATCGGTCTCACCGATCGGTGTCACCGATCGGTCTCGCCGATCGGTCTCACCGATCGGTCTCACCGATCGGTCTCACCGATCGGTGTCACCGATCGGTCTCACCGATCGGTCTCACCGATCGGCCTCACCGATCGGTCTCGCCGATCGGTCTCACCGATCGGTCTCACCGATCGGTCTCACCGATCGGTGTCACCGATCGGTCTCACCGATCGGTCTCACCGATCGGTCTCACCGATCGGTCTCGCCGATCGGTCTCACCGATCGGTCTCACCGATCGGTCTCGCCGATCGGTCTCACCGATCGGTACCCCCGCAAGGAAACCGGATTTTTGGCAAAGGAAGGGACCAAGGGGGTTCTGGGTCTTCACATATATTTTTTGAAATTTTTCTTCATGTTCACATCTTGAATTTAAATGATCAAATTGGTCCTTAGCGTCTTCTTTTTACAATAATGATAAAAATGTTTCTGAGAATATTATTATTATTGTTTTATATGTGAACACATTATTCCACTATTATTACCATCATTATTAATAAATCTTACATTCATGTTTTAAATATTTTTCCCAAATAAATAGTATTATCAATTACATAAAAAATAACGGTGTTGTTCCCTCTCATTTTGATCAAGGTAATTTATCCAATAATCTCAAAAATAATTTTTCCTCAATGTGAAATTGCTTAATTATCCTTTTACTAAACTAAGTACATGTTTTTATTCCGACATAGTTTTTCTTTTTCTATATAGAATTTGAACTATCCATAAAACTATCCTTTTTATTACTAATATTTGTTTTTCTAAATATGAGTTTTTTATTCTCATATAACACATATTTAACGATGAATAATATTTTATGATTGGGCCATGTATTTCTCTCAAATTATATTAGTAGAGTAGAATATTTCAAGAGAGAAACAATATTACATTGGTTGATAGAAGAAGACCAAGAGGGTGAGGAGGTAGTTTTCCAATTCCCAATATGTTACACATTTTGTAATCCCATTACCATAAGAATGTATTGTTTCATTGCTTTTGGAAAAAAATTATAAATTTTATTACCCCAAACTAACTATATTATTAGAATTTGGTATCAATACATTCTCCACTAGTTTATGATTTCATTATATTTTACTTATTCCATATCTATATGTTTTATGATTATGATATGATACAATGGGTCATGATTATTTTATATTGTCTACACACTCATAATACATTTTATTTATTTTTTCATTTGATACTATAGTTCAATTTATTATTACATTCATAACACTTTCACTATTATATGTTCTATTTCATTATATATTCCCCCAATTTTTGTGATACACTTACATGATTTTGACATAAACCTTCTTGAAATGTTGAAAAATTATTACCATATTGAGTGCTTCATATAACACCTTAATTTCCCACTATATAAGTTATGAAGATTAGTATATAAAAGTATATATCTATAAAGTTGTCATGTGTGGTGAAATTTTAGATAACTTTTAACACGTTTAAACAAACATTTATCTCTATATAATACAAAAAATTGTTTCTTTGGATTATGATATAATTTTTCAAGTGTAATAATTAAAAAATGTAAATTATTTGAAATTAATATATGTTTATGTTCGGTTGCTTCAATTAGAATTAAATTTGTTAAGTTGTGGTTATTATTTTACCACGATAACCTAGAGTTTGGTTTTGAGGAACATGAGATGTAATTAAAGTAAAATTTAGATATATTTTGGGATTATTTTAGTTTTTATGATTAATTATGTAATTTTAGTAGATTATGGTAATAGAATATTATTTAAAAACCTATGAAAATGTCAATTTATAATATAACATCATACTATTTTAGTAGTAATAGAGTTTATAGTTTCTTATAATTGATGTACCTATCTGTATACTACAAAATTAAAGCAGACTCTAGAACATATTCACTAATTAGAAATAACAGTAAAAGGCTTATTGGGTATTAACTCAATATTTACCTAGTGCATGAAAAAGTGGCCTGACTATGCATCAGGTTTGACACACTAAGGGGTTATTTATTAATGATTTTTATTTTCTTTATAATCATTTATGAAATATTAAAATAGAAAATGATGACGTAGTTTATAAATAGTGAGGTTATAACATATAATAGGAAAATTATCATGTATAATTGTGGGTGAAAATTCTTAATTCATTATTTTAGTAATACAGATAATTTTTGAGTTAATCCACATACATTTATAGTTTCCCTTTTATACATTAATTTTTTTAAATCATCATATACATAAATAGTTCTCTAGTTAGGTAATGGTTTGAGATAAATGAACCTTGTTAAGAAATGGTGCAATGTAAAATGTGGGATTTTTCCAATGAATAATTAAATTGGATGAGATATGATATAAGAACCCTTATAGAAGCATTATAGAATGATTTTAACATAAAATAAATCACGATTGTGTCTTTTCTATGATAAAGTGGGATAAACAGTCACTTTTTTCTTATTTTACAAAATTAACCAACCATTGTAGGGTCATTAGATCCACTAATTAGTGAGAAATGAATCCAAATTCTAGGAGCAATATTATGTGTTATATAAATCCTAGTAATAGGAAAGGATATTTTATTTATTAATATATTCAATTGTGAAACTGGTCAATATTGGTTCATAATAAAGAACACAAGGAAAAAGGAAGACATAAATTAAATTAAATGAGAAATGTATAAGGTGGAATTTTAGAATAATTATTCCCTCAAACAAATCACACAATGTTTTAGATAGAAATACTTATGTATAATATGAAGAAGTATAAACCCACTAGTACCATTTAATAAAAATTATTAATACACATAAGGTAAATTTTTTGTTTTATAAAATACCATAAAAAAGGGATATAATATTTCTTGACTAGCCTAAAATTAGGGTTTTTTATTATAATAATCTATATGTTAAATTAGATGTGTAACCATTATGATTTAATTATGATTATTTTTTGTGTTTATTTTTTTTCTAGTTTTTCACCTTTGGGATTCCTCAGTTTTTTTGGATAAAAACTTAAAAATTAGGGTAAAAAAGGTAACATATAGTTTTTCACAAAGTTTGGATAACAGTGTGACCCTTCCTAGCAAAATGTGCAACCAAGGGAAATTTATTTATAGAGGCTTATCTCATAGTTAGTTCATGGTTTATAAATCATATAGGCTAACCATACCGGATTTTCTTTTGATACAGTAAGGGGTACACAGTTGCTGCACGTTATGGAAAACCCTATGTGTAAACCATTCATACTATCAAGGTCAATAAAATAATGACTTTACGCTCTCTTTTTTATCCCCTAATTTTTAGCCCAAGTCCTTTATTTCTTCCCACACATGGGTGCCTCCACCCTAGGTTCTGATCCCATATCTATTGGAACCATTGGACCCTTATTTGAGGATATTTTGGTGTGTTTTTTCCATGATTCTTCATGTAAGTCCCCTATTTCATGGTATATCCCTCCCTTACAGGGTTTTCTCTATCTTTCATTGGGGTTTCATATCTACAGCATGAGGAGTGACTTATTTATGTTCGAATATTGTGTTTAACATTATATCATGGTTTTTAAGGTTCAATCATTCTTCTATAGGGTTCATTTGTTGTGAAGTTTTTGTTTTCCACCATTTTTTGGAAGTTTATACACTTGAGGAAGGTGGTTCTGTGCTTAAACAGTACTTTAATAATTTTATATGCCAACTTGAGTGTTTAAATTTGTACTATGATTTATGTGTGTTGTGGGAGAGGTGTTTTTGAATGGTTTTTATATTAATATGACTTGAATGTAGTATCTATAAATGAAATTGGGTGTATTTCAAGTGTGAACACCTATTTCGACCTTTGAATGTGTTTTATAAATTAGGAAATATGTTTAATAAATTACTAAATAGATAAAAAACATGTTTTGAAATGTATTTGGTATGAGTTTAGATTCAAAATTTGTTTTTTGGGTTGTAGAAATGGTGTTTTATCTTATGTGAGATATTGATTGGCTTGTGTATATGTGAAATTGATGTTATATGTGATATATTGAGTGAAAATTGAGCATTAAGGAAAAACATAGTATCATATGGGAGTCCTATAACTAGTGTGTTAGTTGACTTGGAATTGGATTGGACTAAATTCATCTTGGAGGATTAACGATAACACACTAATAAAATTATAAAGATTATTGAAGACCACTAGCACCAGGGGGTGTCCCCTCTGAGTGGATCGTGCATCATAACACTATTATTTGTGGTTACATTACCACTTATTTATATGATATAATGTACCTAGTTTAACATTGAGAAAGTTATTATAGGGGTATCCTATGACTTATTTCTTTTTTGGATATTTCTCATTCCATTGGAATATAGTTCATTATTTTGGTAATTTCAAAAGTAATCATTTTTTGAAAAAATTGTCCACAAAAATGATTCTATATTTTCATTTATAAAACATTTTTATTAATTGACATAATAATTTTAATAAAATTGAATATTATTGATGAGTGGAATTATTCTAGGATTTGTATCACACCCTACAAACACCTTTGGGTGTAAGTATACATTGTTATGTTTGACACATGTAAGGTAAACATGTTGGGGAAGTTGATTTGGGATGCTAGTCTTCATTCCTTACAGGTGTTGTGTTGGTGTTTTAAGGATGATTCTCCTCTGGTTTCTTGGTTTTTTTGGGTAGTGTTCTGTAACCTTTTTGTTTTATTCCCTTTTTGGTAATGTTTATAGTTGCAAAAATTAATTTTAAATTATTAAGACATGTTTAGTTATGATTATTCAGTTTCATACTATTCATTTATGTTTGTTTTTTTATGGTTATGTAATCATGTAAAATCATTCCCATGATACATTTCTGATACTTGGGATCATTTTTTATATCCCATGCAGATCAATAATGCACTCCATGCCATGAAATTGGCATAGTCGGGAGTCGAGTCGGATGGTGCCCTAGCTTGGTTTGAGAAAAAATGGTATGATATCATTTCATGCTCTTTTTGGTCATTTTATATTTAGTTGAGATAGAATATACTAGAGATAGGATTTTAGAGGCTTGAGTTTCTAGTTGCGAGTAGGGTTCATAGGCAACATACAACATGATAGAGCTCTAGTTTCCATGGGATGATGGGATTTTTATTTACCTCTCCACTAGGTGAGACATACATGATGTTGACTATATATTGACACTGGATAAGGATGGATTAGTTTGGTTTTTTGGTTTTTTAATGTGATTTATTTGGTTATTTTTTGATTTTTGGATGTTTATGAGATTTTTTGTTATTGAGGATTATTTTTAGAATTGTTGTTTTGATGGATTTTATTGTGGTTATTGGTTTTTGTAGAAATATTCTTACCAAGAGAATTCATGTAAAACCGGGGGAATATCCAAGAGCGACTCATCCCTTAATAATTTATCATATATTAGTGGAAGAAATAGTCTAGGTTGTTCAAAATTTGAAAAAAGTAGAAGGTCCTGGTCACTACACTAGTTAGAGAAGCTGAATATGGTCTTAGGAATGACAATTCTTAGGAGTTCATTAAGAACAAGCCTCCTTCATTCTATGGCAGTATTGAACCTCACGAAGAAAAGGATTAGAATGAGAAGATAGAGTGGATGTTTATGTTCTCTGAAAATCTTGTGGTATTCAAGATAAAATTTGACTTGTTCATGTAATAAGGTCCTAGTTGGTGGTGATGGGACTCAGTGGTCCAAAAATGGAAGAATGTGCAGATGAGTTGGAAATATATCCATATCATTTTGAATGAGAATTATTGTCTTATGTTTTTATGGGGGTGATTGATCTCAAGGTAATTTATGGTTCCTCTAGAGAATTGTTGTTAATGGGAAGTGGTCATTAATCAGAGAAAAATAAGAAGAGAGACAAGTATGAGAAGATGTGAGGTGGTAGTTAAAGATATCCTTCCCAACTGCATTCATATTTGGCTTCTTATGTTAGTTTGTTTATGTGCCATCAATGCAAGAAGGTATGACACATTCGAATTGTGGGTAAATATCCTCCAAAAACATTCCATTTGCAGAGATCTATGGGACACATACAATGTTTTTGCAATGTGACACACCCATATCTAAGTGGTGTGTGATCTATAGCTTCCAGAGGGATTCTAGCATAGTCAGAGCCCTTCTATATATGAAATATACTATATATCAAATCCCATACCCCAATAGTTCTTTGAAACCTTTGGGAAAGGTACCCTTTCCCAACAGTTTTCTCAATACCATTGGTAACGGGTATAGATTACTATGAATTTGCAAAGGTTTTTCAGAATTATTGGGAAACGGCTGGTGAAAAATGTATATATTAATATTTTTTATTAATTTTTGTTATATAGTATATATGCCAGTTTTTTATAAACCCCATTGGTATTGTTTTCCCCAAATATTGAAATGCTGATCTCCCTCCCCATTCTAGATCCGATTGATTTTTACCCTATTGTAGTTCATCTCTTCCCATCTGGTGACCACTCTTCCTACAACAGATCCATCGGTTTGCAATATATTCTTATTATCCACTACACATTTATACTTCTCTTCCTAGAGGTTAGTGCATAATTGATTTGGATGGTTTGATCACCAAGATTGTATATGGTCCAAGGTCAACCTAACTTTAATTTATTACAGGTTTTCATTTTACTTTTAATGACTTAATGTTATCACTATTTATATTAATTCATTAATTTTATTTTCCTAATATTCATCTATTGTTGGTTATTTTCAAAAATTGCATGGTTATTTTTATGTGGTGTGGTTGTGTATTTCATAGCTATGTGATTTGAATTTTTTTATTTTATGTATGAACTTTGATTATTTTTCAATCAGTTTACAATGAAATTTTATAAATATCATTGAACATAAAACAATAAAAAATAGATTTAAATTATGTGGTTTCATTCTTTTTTGTTGTAGAGTCATATTTTTATTCTCATTAAGAAATGGTTTTAGAAAATTTCTGAAAAATATTTATTTCCATAAATAATGTTTTGTGATTATTAAAAATTGTAGTTGAAATTTATTTATGTGTGTTGAATTCATCAAAATGTTAAAATTCATTAATTTATTTAACTGTATTTCAAAGTATCAATCGTGGAATGTATTATAAGAATATTATAATAAAATATTTTTTTGGTTTAAACATACCAGGAATTCATAGATAAATACATGAAATTAATCCAAGGAATTTTAATAGTTATTATGTCTTCTAAAAATTCTAATGTATGATCTAATGTGGATAGTGGGTACTGTTTCATTGGTTGAATCATATCTTAGGATATAGAAGTGGTCTAGGGACACTGTGTGATGTTCTCATGATAGGGAGAGTGTAGTGTTTTATCTTGTGTGGTTGATGTAGAAGACACTTTGATATTTTTGATATTTTGTCTATTCTATTGATTTTTAGATACATTTTATTTTTCATATAATTTTTGGGAATGGTTGTCTACATTGGTTATTCCATTTTTAGTTTCAATATAGATTTAAAACTACTTATTTGATTTACATTTCAATCTAACATATGATTTGTCCATTATGGACTTTTTATAGAACATTTATATGTGTAAAAATATATTTGATAAAAGTTTTCCCAGTATATTATTTCTATTGTTGGGAAAAAATACCTCAAGGTATCATTGAATTATTTTTGGGGTGATTGTGTTTGTTGAAAAAGTGGGCCTCTATGTTATGTTTTTTGAGAAAGAAAACCATGACGTACTAATTTTTTGACCAAGGGTATTTCATTGTGGCATGTTGAGTTTAAGGGATGTGGTTAATGATCCATGATTGATTTAAGAACATCGACAAAGGAATGGTCGATCTGGAGGCGGTTCAAAAAGTGTTTTTGGAAAAGGGACTTGAGAACTGGTGTCATGGAGGATTGGAAACTTGTGCACCATATGTTTTTCATGATCAGAACAGAAAAATATGGCAAAGGGAAAACAGGTACCCAAGTTTTATGTTTGGTCGCGCAAGTGACATGCGCGATAGAGACTAGCGCAGTGAGACCTGCGCGCCGAGGGGAGACTTGCACATCATCGCGTATGGTGTCAAAATGCCTATAAATATAGGTCTAACACTCCTCATTTGGCATGCGTTCAACACTTAGAAAAAATTAGAGCTCCCTCCATGCAGGTGTGGTGGTCCCGCAAGTGGTGGTGTGGTCATGCAAGTAGAAGTTGTGTGCCAGTTATTTGTTGCGCGTCCAAAGTTGTTTGGACAAGAAAGGAACATAGTATCCCATGTTTTGAGTTGAAGAAGGGGGTGTCGTACAAGTCGTTTGGTGACACTTGCGCACCATGTTTTGAATAAGCTCTAAAGTTGGTGGTTGCGGGCCAATATTGGTTTGGGCGTAAAAGGGTGCGAGTCGCACACGTTTGGATTTGTAGAATCTAGTGTCGTGCAAGTGGTTGAGGTGAACATGCACGCCAGTTTTAACTTGCACACCGAGTCTTGTTCGTCAGCTTAGAGAAGGGCGCCAGGTATGGTTGAAGCATTCCAGACATTTTAGGGATGCACAAAAGCTGAAAGATTTCCCGATACCTTCGTTGCAAAGTGAGATTCATTTACGGGTGAAAGATGAACTTAAACAGTGCATCTACATACAACATAGGATGCATTTATTAGTGGTAATGAATAGAACTAATTGTCTATAAACTGTGATTGGATCTTTTCTAGAGCAGTGAGCAATGAAGGAGGAAGAAGGTGATCCTCTCCATCGACAGTGAGCCAGAGAGAGAAAAACAGGGAGTGACCATTGGGAACGTAATGAGCTGACCCTAAACATTGTAAAGGCAGTGAGCCTGGGAATAGAAGTTATCTATCCCGAACATTGTAAATAGAAATGCACTTTTAGTGGATTTAGTACATCAGAACATCGTCATTGTATGATCCTTGGACATATCCCAGTGAGGGTGAACCAAGTAAAAAATCGATGTGTCATGTGCATGCTTTAGTTTATGTTTATACTTTTCTGATGGAAAGAGAGACATGAGAGTCTTGCTTAATAGCGAAAGAAGATCAATATGGGTAGTTTTTTTAGTCTGTCATACCCTAATTCACCCACATTAGGGTATCTAAACTAGTGGACCTAATAAGTGGTATCACAGGGAAAGGTTAATATCTATAATTCTCTCTCAAATAGAGGTCACTAATCATAAAGGGATTCCGATCTTTGATAGGAAAAATTTTCAACTATAGAAAAATCAGATGCAACACTAATTCTGATCTTTGGGAATGGACGTATTCAGAGCATCAATGCATGGTATAACAGCTGACATCAACAGTGGGGATTTATCGGAAGCCGAGCGAAGAGAATCAGATTCTGACGCCAAGGGCATAAATGCTTTAGGGGGATCGCTATCCAATTTTATCTATACAAAGGTGATGTCATGTAAAACATCATATTCCATGCGGTAAAAACTGTTGAATATATATGACAAAGAAGGAGTTGTCAAATTTGGAAATGATGAAGGCCTAAAGATTTTTGTCTTAGTAAATGCAATGTTTGGGGGCAAAGAGATGAGACGTGTAGATGTCTTAGTAGTAGAAGGTCTCAGTCACAATCTGCTCAGCATCAGTCAACTATGTGACTTAGAACATTATATAAGGTTTACTAAGAAGGTTTTTATCGTCAAAGGAAGAGATGAGTCAGTGGTTCAATATGGAAAAAGAACAAAGGGAAATATATACCTTGTAAGTGTTGAAGATGATATGTGCCTTTTGTTAAGAGATGAAGAAAACAAATTGTGGCATAAACAACTTGGTCATCTTTGTCAACCATCTCTAGACGATCATGTAAAGTGAAAAATAGCAAGTGACCTCCCTAAGCTATAATGTGATTATTAACATACGTGTGACGTCTGTCAACAAGGGAAGATAAAAAAAATATGTACAAAGCAAAAGAAAAAAGTCAACCAGAGTGCTTAAATTGGTGCATGCTGATGTTTGTGGACCTATTTCACCAAGAGAAATTGATGGGAAGAGGTATTACGTCCTTTTCATTGATGACTATAGTAGAATGGCATGGGTATTTGTTATTTCCCATAAGTCCGTTGTGTTCAGCTTCCTAAAACAGCACCAAAGGGAATTTGAAAGGATGCTTAGACAGAAAATTATGATGTTTCTTATAGACAATGGTACAGAATTCACAAATATTTAGGTGGAAGAGTATCTCGAGAAACATGGGATAAGGCATCAGGTTTCTTCGGTATGAAATCCCCAACAGAATGGAGTGGTTGAAAGGAGAAATCGGATCACCAACAACATGGCCAGAACAATGCTTATAGAAAATAACCTACCAGAGAATTTTTGGAAGGAAGCAGTATTGACATCAGTCTACATTTCTAATTGGGCTCTATTGTGTCCAGAGGATGGAAATAATCCATATGAAATGTGGTACAGAAAGAAGCTAGTGGTGAAATACTTCTGAATATTTGCAAGTAAGTGCTTCATTCTCAACAAATAAAAGCATAGGAAGTTTGAATCACATGGATATGAGGGAATATTTCTAGTCTACTCAGGAAAAAGAAAATCATACAAATGCTTTAAGAAGAGTTTTGGAAAAGTAGTTGAGATCAATGACATCATTATTGTGGAAAATGAAGAGAATATTCAACAGCACAATGAACAGTTTCTTGATGAAAGTGATGAAGAGGATAGTAACACAAGATGAGAAGAAGTGGATGATGCTGACTCAAAATAAGACACTCATGATGAACAATAAAGTGTCAAGTATGTCTTTCCAAGAAAGCCAAGGAGTCGAGCTGAAATTGATAGGCAGAATATCATTAGTGATCAGACAGCTCCAGTTCAGACAAGAAGAATGAAGTCATTGTATTATACATCTTTCTTATCTTAGGTAGAGCCAAAATAATTTTCTAATGTAGTTGAAGATGAAAACTAGGTTCATGCTATGAATGAAGAGCTTGATCAGATTGAGAAGAACCAGACATGGGAGATTGTTTTGAGACTAGCAAATAAGAATTCCATCAGGACTAAAAGGGTCTTTCACATCAAGATGAATGAAGATGGAACAATGGTTCAAAACAAATCACGACTAGTGTGAAAATGATACTCCCAGATAGAGGGAATAGATGTTGATGAGAAATTTGCACTGGTGGCAAGGCTGGAGACAATCAGATTATTCCTAGACATTGCAGTGCAACAAATGTTCAAAGTGTTCTAGATGGATTTCAAATCTGCATTCTTGAATGGGATTCTGGATGAGGAAGTGTATATTGAGCATCCAGATGGTTTTCTCATTCATGAGGATGATAACAAGGTTTGCAGACTGAAGAAGGCGTTCAATGGGATGAAACAAGCACCAAGAGCATAGTACTCAAGGCTTGATCAAAACATGAAGAAGCTTGGTTTCCAGCATGGGGGAGTATATTACAATATCTATTTTAGCAATGATAGCAATCAAAGGATGATGGTGTTGGTGTATATCAATGACATAATATTTGGAAGATCAGATGATGCTCATTGCAGTCAGTTTTCCGATTTCATGAAAACTAAGTTTGAAATGTTAATGATTAGAGAGATAACGTTTTCCTTGGTCTACAGGTGACACAAGGAAGGAGTGGAACATTTATTTCTCAATCCAAATATTCCATGGAGGTTTTGAAAAGATTTGGAATGGAAAATTCCAAGGATATGAAGACGCCAGTTGCAACCCGGACGAAAATATCCAAAGATGAGTATGTCAAGGGAGTTAATATCATAGAATACCGACAAATTATTGGAAGTTTTCTCTACTTGACCGCAATAAGGCCTGGCATTGTATTCTCCACATGCTAAGCAACGAGATATCAAAGTAATCCCAATGAAATCCACACTCTTGAAGTAAAAAAGAATACTTCGGTATATCAAGGGCATGGCGGACTTCGGCTTGACATATAATGAAAAATCTAATACAGAGTTATTGGGATATACTGATGCAGACTGGGCCGGTTCAACGGATGATAAGAAAACTACATTAGGTGGTGCTTTCTATCTTGGTGGATTGTAAATTTATTGGATAATAACGAAGAAAGATTTCATTTCATTGAGCACCATAGAGGCTGAGTATATTGCGGCCACTCAAGAATGCACATAGTTATTATAGATGAAGTATTATCTTGAAGATATAGGAGTTGAAGTGAAGTCTCTGATCAGAATCCAGTGTGATAACTCAAGTGTTATCAATCTTAGAAAAAATCTAGTTCATCACTCAAGGATAAATCACATTGAGATCAAATATTTTTTTATCAAGGAGAAGGTGGAGCAAGGGCTTGTGAAATTTGAGTACGTGCCTACAGAGCTACCGGTTGTAGATACTCTGACAAAGGCCATACCCAAGTATGCATTTTAATGGAATCTAATAGCTCTTGTAGTTCAGTCGACTCCCTACACTTAAAATAGTGTGTATGTAGAACCACCCCCTCTCCCCGAGGTATGCTGATTTTTCCCTAATTGTTGATATGTGTTCTCTACTCTATTACAGACTAGAAAAGAGAGACCTTTGGGTTCATTGACAAAGGGGGATAAAATATTTATTGTTCAAGGGGGATACAATGTGTATATTGGAGAAATCATGACAGATAGAGAGAGAACCTGACATATAGAGCAACTAGATAGGGGGAGTTGAAACAGGTTCAATGTGCTTAGCCAGAGTTTAGCTTAGACAACAAATGAAATAGTGTTGAAGAAGATTTGCAGATGACAAGAGTTCAAGCTTTGAGTAGATAGGGGGAGCATTTTAAATTTGATGATGCTAGAAGTGATTGATCAAAGAAAAGATATCACAACAGCTAGGGATTGTGATAAAAGCAGAAGACTGGTGTTGGAATGCGGTATGAATATTTACAAAAATTGGTATCAGTTTGGTTTCAACAGTGGGTGTCAGAGTTGATGTGATTCATTGATGCACTTTTCATTTACTCTTGTTTCTCACGCCGTGTACTTCCCATGTGGTCTTAGAGTATGTGTTGAGTAAAACCTTGATCTCTATCAAACTCACAATAGGGAAATGGTGGTTAAAGAATTAATGATGTATCTTTTTATGGAAGAGTTGTAAACAAACCCAAATTGGGAGATTGTTGGGAATAAATCCCTCAAGGTATCATTAGAGCATTTTTGAGGTTATAGTGTTTGTTGAAAAAGTGGTCCTCTGTGTTGAGTTTGTTGACAAAGATAACCATGCCATAAAAATTTGTGGCAAAATGAGATTACATTGTAGCATGTCGAGTTCAAGGTATGCGGTTAATGATCTATGATTTATTCAAGAATGTCAACAAAGGAATGGTCGATCTAGAGGAGGTTCAAAAAGATCAGATACAAGGTGATGCCGTTTTGCAGTGTTTGCCAAAATTTTGGGCCTGAAAATCGACAAATGTAGAAAAGTGTTTTTGGAAAAGGCACTTGAGGATGATGTCTTGTAGGATTGGAAACTTTCGGACCATATGTTTTTCAAGATCAGAACAGAAAAATATGGAAAAGGGAAAATGGTTTCCCAAGTTTTATGTTTGGTCATTCAAGTGACTTGCGTGGTAGAGACTAGGGCGGCGAGACCCACGCGCTGAGGGGAGACTTGAATGCCATCGCGTAGGGTGTCCAAATTCCTATAAATAGAGGTCAACCCCTACACATTCGTCATTAGTTAAACACTTAGTGAAAATCAGATCTCCCGTCGTGCATATGCGGTGGTCACGCAAGTGGTGGTGTGGTCTCACAAGTAGAAGTTGTGCCCCAGTTGATTGTTGCGCTTCTAGAGTGGTTTGGGTGAGAATGTAAGGGAGACTCGTAAGTTTTGAGTTGAAGAAGGGGGTGTCACGCATGTGGTTTTGTGACACTTGCGTGATAGGTATTTAAGAAGCATGATAGTTGGTGGTTGCACACCAATATTGGTTTGGGCGTAAAAGGGTGCGAGTCATGGAAGTTTGGAGTTGCCAAAGCTAGTGTTGCGCAAGTGGTTGAGGTGAAATTGCACACCAGTTTTAACTTGTGTGCCGAGACTTGCGTGCCGTCTTGGAGAAGGGCACCAGGTATGGTTAAAGAATGCCTATCATTTTAGGGATTCACAAATGCTGGATAATTTCCCAATACCTTCAGTGAAAATTGAGATTCATCTACTGGTGAAAGCAGAAATTCAACCGGGAATCTACATACAAAATAGGATGCATTCATTAGTGATAATGAAGATACCTACAGGTCTATAAATTGTGAGTGGATCCTTTCCAGAGTTGTTAGCAAAGGAAAAGGAAGAAGGTGATCCTCTCCGCCGACAGTGATCCAGAGAGAGAGAAACTAGGAGTGACCCTTGGGAATGTAGTGAGCTAACCCTAAACATTGTAAAGGCAGTGAGCCTGGGAATTAAAGTAATCTATCCCGAACTTTGTAAAAAGTAGTGTGCTTGTTGTGGATTTTTTCATCGAAACATCACCAGTGTGTTCTCCTTGGACATAGCCCAATGAGGGTGAGCCATGTAAAAAATGTTGTGTCATGTGCATGCTTTAGTTTCTGTTTATACATTGCTGTAGGAAAGGGAGAGAAGAGAGTCTTTATTAACAGTGAGACAAGAACAATAAGGGAAGTTTTTTTAATCTGTCATTCCCTAATTCACCCACCTCTTAGGGTATGTAACCTAGTGGACCTAACATCTATTCACATAGAACCTATTTCTTGTATGTGGGGATAGAGAACACCCTTTGGGCCTTATCACATACGAATATGGGTTACATGTTAGTTTGAAACATTTTGGATCATGAAAAAATGGTATTAGAGATCCATTCACAATTTTGGGTAGTCTAGTAGATTGGATATATGTTTTTTTGGAACAAAAGTGGTAGGTCATGAGTGGGTGTCCGATCAACACATTTCATGGAAAGACTTCAGTTTTCAAGAAAATTCAATATTTCAATATTCATTTTTCATTTTTCTCATTATTTATATATATATTGATATTAATTGATGTTACATTAATTAGTAGTGAAATTATATGGGTTATTTTGAGGTATTTCATGTTTTTTGGTGAGAGTGCAGAAGGAATCAAAGCCACAAAACTAGATCTTATAGTGTGTAAAATCACGTGGAAGCCTTGTGCAAGGATCGATAACTTTTCATAAAATGTGTTTTATAGTTGATGCAAAGTTATTGAAACCTTTTCATCAAACCATGAACAATGATTCATTTACTATATATTTATTTTTTTCCTACATTTATTTTCCATCTTGGTTACAAAGGTGTTTACCATTGATGTAGAAATAATATTGGGCAGTTTATTATAAATTAATTTTATTGCTATGATTCACATATAGAGAAGTGTGTTAGTTCAGTATTATATAAAGTGAATAATTCTAATTTTGTTAATTATATTTTTTATTACACTTCAATAATATTTAAATTCTTTAAATTAATTATAACAATTTTTACTGAATGGATAGAAGTAAGATGTATGAAAATGATTGGATCTCAAGAGATTTTCAAAATAATTTGGAGAGATTTTTGGTTTTTTTATTTGAAAATGCTTCAGATATGGGTCACATACACTTCCCATGTTATAATTGTGTTATAAGGAATTGGTTGATCCGTGAAAAAGTTTTCAACCATATAATAAACTTTGGTTTTCAAACAAACTACTTTTTTAGTTTTAAAATGGGCATATAATGGAATCTGAAAATGTTGATGAACCAAATGAGGGGACTGGATTAATGAATTTGATAAATGAACAATTTGTATTTATTCTTTATCATGAGAAGAAAATTATTTTGACCTATGAAGACATCGATATAATCACACATGATGCGTATAATGAAAATTATGATGTTGACCTGGTGAAAAAATTAAATGATGATTCCACGACTCTAGTATATCGGCAATGTGGTAAAATGAAAAAGTTCGAATTTTTAATCTAATTGTTTCAAGGGAAATCCATGTATGGGATTTATGATATTTTCATTGATTATATTCATACCTTCTTGATGAAATTAATTCTAGATGATGCAGATATTCCCTCAAACCACTATATGACATGAACGTTAGTTTAAGAACATGGATTTTCAATAACAAAATCCATGTTTTCCCAAAAGACTGCATGTTATTCTGCGTGGGAACTACTAAAAGAAATGATTTTATAATATATGGAACATCCTGATAGAAGCCAAAAACTGATGGAACACCATCTTGTGTTCCATAGAATGTAATGTGGAACTTTTGCTTAATACGTAGATGCCATAATATTTTCACGTCTTTTGAAATATCAATAAAAAAGTGATGGAGTGATACCAAGAGAAAAAATAATAATAAAGAGTTGGCTCACCCTACAGATGAATTTTCATGGTAGAGACTTCATGCTAGATATTTTAATTTATCAACTGAAATGTGTAATGTGAGATTGGGTCGTTTTTGTGATGGTTTTAATCTATTTTGGATGATTCTTACTTTATAAAACACATGACCAGTTTTCATACACATTTATAACCTTCCACCATGGTTGTGTATGAAAAACCCTTACACATTCATGAGTATATTCATATCTAGTCCTTCTAATCCCATCATTGATATAGACGTATACATGAAGCCTTTAATAAAAGAGTTTAAATTTCATTGGAATGTGGGCCTGTGCACATATGATGCATGTTTGAAAGACATAGTTCATTTTTGTGTTGTGCTTATGTGGATGATCAAGGATTTTCCTACTTATTCAATGATGTATGGATAGGGCACAAATGTAAATATTTCATATAATACTTTTATGAAGAATAATTGATCTGAAGACTGAAATATCACCGTAGTTTTGATTTTATGGAACATCAACGACTGCTCCCAATAGAATATCCATATATAAAGAATCGTCAAATATTTGACAATACCAAGGATATAGACCATCCACCTTAGTGTATGTTATGAACTAATGTGTTTAATGAATTTCATGATTTTTATTTTTCATTCAGGAAGTGTCAAATGAAATCTATAAATAGGAAGATTTTTTCTAATGATATATATTACAATTGGAAGAATAAGAGTATGTTCTTTGAATTTCCTTATTGGTCAACCAATCTATTACTTCATTGCTTAGAAATAGTTCATATAAAAAATATATATTTGAAATGGTGCTTTTGATTCTTCTAAATTTAATGGAAAGTGAAAAAGATGATTTTTAATAACTACATGACTTGGTGGATTATGGGATTAGAACAGAATCATAACCTTTGTTTATAAGTGAAAATAAATGGAGTGATCCATGTTATTCTTATATGATGACACTTGCAGAAAAAAAATATGAATTTCTAGAATAACTATAGAAAGTGAAAGCTACCAATGGCTATTCCTGTAATATATCAAAAATGGTAAATAGAAGAGAGTAGAAGATGAAATAATTAAAGAATCATGATAATTGCATCCTTCTAAATTAGTTGATTCCAATAGAGATCCTTCATCTTTTTACCAATAACCTAAGGCTGTCAACAATTCAGTTGTTCCATTTGATTAGAAATATTTGTTCTAATATGTTGTCCAATTATTTCATGCAAAAAATGTTGGCAGATACACTATTACTTAAGTTTAAATTAGAAAAAATATTTCTTCCATCATTTAGACATGTATTATTCATGTGAGAATCCATCTTCCAATCAAAATAATTCTCCGAGGACCTGTTTATTTCATTGGATGTATCCAACTAAAATAATCATGTACACATTGAAATCTTATGTCCATAAAAAGAATCATATTGATGGTTCAATCATGAACAACTACATGGCTCAAGAATGTATGGATTTATGATCAAGGTATTTGTCAGATCTTACTATAAGAATCAAAAGAACAATGAGAAATGAAGAAGACTAGTCTGAGAAAATTGAATCGATTTTTCCATCACATTCTCAAATTAGAGAATTTCTAGATCATATACATTGACGACATTAAACCTTAAATGGCGAGAGTTGGAATATCACATAATGCAATTGCACTGTGATTTTCTCAATGACTACATCAAGTATGTAAATTGAAAATGTATATCTTATCTCATCTCTTGTAATTTCACATGTCTATTAAAATATTTCAATTTTTATCTAAAGGGAATATAAAGAAATAATAATTATAAATCATCATTTTTTATCTTTAACAGGGAGGGAGACTTCTCACAGAAAAGTGTTCTCATCTTTGTTGAAATTGAATGTATAAATATTGATGTAATAAATAAATAAATAAAATATTTAATTAAATTTAATATTTTTTTTTATATTTTAGGTATTGAGATTTTATAATTACCCTGTTTCGGAGGAAATAATAGCTTTGTCTTTTGGTCCTTATAACATAGTTCATGAATGTATATCATTCATGATCAATGGGTACAAATTTATTATCACTAAACAATAAACTAACATGATAACAAAACATGATGGTGTTGTGCTAACTACCACACCAGACTCTTATGGGAGTGCATCAGATAATAGACCTCATTTTTTAAATGTTCCATGATATAGAGTCAATGAGAATATAACAATATTGGATTATTACTCTCATGGTTGAGTCACGATGATGAAATTACAGTGGGTTGATTCAATGACTCAGTAGAGAACCTTTATTGATGATTGTGGATTTTGATTTACTGAAGTGACTTGCACTCTTGCTACCCATGAACCATATTTATTGACATCACTGACAGAACATGTTTTCTATGTGAAATTTCATATTCACCCAAAATTTGGTTTCATTATTGGTGTAATTCCTAGACATGCTTTGGATTATGGTGACAATGTAAATAACAACATACGTACTGCTATTGTAACTAATCCATTTATTACTTATGGCGAATCTAATAGCTCAATTTTTAGAGTTTATTTTGAACCTAAAGTTGTGCTGGGATATATATTGAATAATCCATCTTCGTTCTCATTTATTTTGGTTTATCTCAACATGGATTGTAAAGGTTGGTACTATGAAAAATTATTTATTATTGATTACAAATATTTTTTATTTGACTTGACCTTAATGTTAATATTAATTTTTTATTTGATGCAGTTTTATTTGAGTTTCATTTTCTAATATTTAATTGAATTATACAGAAACCTAAAAAAACAAAACACATCTAAAATAATTAAATTATAATAAAAAATAATAGGAATTGAATTGGACATATTTAACTTATTGATGTGAAAATTAAAAAAAATGAAAATAATGACCTAACCCAAAAAATAACTACATTACCTAACTAAAAATATGAACGAAATGACCTACGAAAAATAATTCATGTATCATATTTTATGTTTTCAGGGTTACACATTATTTATACATTTCTAATTACTTCCATATTTGTTTTCAAATGATGGAAATGAATTCTAATGCGGAGAAGTGAAGAAAATGGAAGAAAGACAACAATCGTGGAATAACAAAGTTGAGGATTCCTCTATTATTACCCATTGTGAGTTGTTCATTTCACACACACACACACAGATATATATATATATATATATATATATATATACCATATAATTTCATGTGATTAATTTTTATAAAATTTTATGTAAGATCCACCACTTAGGCACCAGTTATTGGATGAGCTACCTATTAGTGGTCCAAGTACTCAAGTCAATCATATGGGGGGTACGAGAGATAGGACCACCAGTCAATGTACCTAATTAGACGTTTCCCCTCCCATTAATGTACCGTATTCTATTTGTTTTGATCCAGATTTTTCATTGGGGACACAAAAGATATTTAGGCCACCTATTTTCTAAATAGCTTTTACATATGAGCCTCCTCACTTAACATTACTTTATCCGAAGATGATTCCCATTCCACATCAAAATCATCCATTTTTCCATCCATCTTTTCAATATTCATTACCATATACTTATTTCTGTCCATGATTCTATATTCCTTCTTGGACTCCTACTCTGACATAGTCAGTGCCTACAGAGCATACGTTGGGACCCACTCATCCTATATAAGGTGATGTTCCTTGCGCCCATTGACTAGACATTCTTATGTATATTTTAAAACCCTTACAAATTTTTATAAAATAATTTATTTTCATTATAATATATGGTTTTATTTAATAACATATACATCTAATGATCAGAGGTGGAGGAGGGGGTGTATACACATGTGTGCGGTGTGGAATAGTTGCCTTAATTTGATGGTGGACTATAATAAATACAACCAAATGATCGAAAAAACAGTGAAAAAATGCCAGAGCTTTTTGGCAATGCTTTCCAAATAAATTGACATCATTCCCTTCACCCCTCTCTCATATAGATAGTTTCCAAACGAAGTTAGGGATAAATCATGGGAACAATTATGTGTAACAAAATCTATTAGATTTAAGATAATATTTTTCTTATTTATATGCATTAATATTTTTGTGTCATCTTCAGTTTAATTTTTTCCAATGGTGAAGGTGCACAACCAGAAAATCTAAAATAATTTGGTGAGATTTGGAGAGACCATGAACACAAGTTATATATTTTCTAGCATTATATATTTGGAATAGAGTTATAGGTAGTAAATATCACAAATGATGGTTTGATAGAATAGTATGGAAAAAATTATTACCCATTGGATGACTACCATGGTTAAGTTATTAATAACATTTGAGGTTTCTAAATTAAAATATTAATTTAATTAATTAATACTATATTTTGTATCATTAAATTTTATTTAGTAATCATACGGAAGAATTAAAGCAACATTGATGCAAAAATTACCTCCACACTTTTTCATATACTGTGATGTTGTATCATGAGAGGAAGCAAGTATTCTAGTTGTTTATAATTATTCATTAGGATATGCAATTTCTATTGTTTCCCCCATAATTTATTCAATTTTTTATATTTTTATTTATTTTTAATTATGAATTTAATTAATGGTTACATATTTTCAATTATTGGTTCATACATTCTAGGTCATTTCATAGTCGGTTATTGAATATTAAAGGACATGTGCCTCGAGAAAAATTGGTTTTCTCGAGTAGAATTAAAAAATATGGAAGTGCAGTTAATGAACCGAAACAACATCATATTGTATGTTTTTATTTTTTTTAAATAAAAATTTAATAACTATTTTGTAGAATAATAATATATTTATATTTTTGATAGGCTCCTTTGGCAGCCCTTGATGTCTAGGAACCTTACAATATTATGCCAAATTATCACTAACATTAGGTGTTGGGAGGTGGTCACTATGGAAAAATATGATGCCGAACTGGGAACAGTATTGTCCCAATAATGTATTAGACATATTCATATAACATTTATAGTACCACAATGTTGGAAAAGGATAAGCCATAGGCTGAACATGCCAAAAAAGGGTTACACAAGTGGTTGAACTATTTGATAGAGAAAACCCAAAATTTACAAAACTGTTGAATATATTTCACCTAGTATTGGTCCAAGTTGTGGTCGAGACAATATTGTTTGTGGAGATGATGATGGTGAGGAATAGAATGAGAATGAGGATGATGCTGAGATCGAGGCCGAGGATGAGGTGAAGGATGAGGGTGAGGATGAGGCCAATGATGGTGAAACAAATGAGGATGGGGATTTCGACATGGATATGGATGAGGATGATGTAGATTATGATTATGAAGATGATATGGTGATGGTGATGCGAGAAAGATTGACCCGTTAAATTTTTTCACTGATATTATCAACATTTAATTTTTGATGATTTTATTGGACTGAATATATGTTTGATTAGGTAGGTCACATTATTATATAATTAGAAAGCACAAATACTATATAGTTTTCATCATAGAACCTTTTACCAATGTATTGTCTATCTTTTATGATAATGAAATTAGGGTATTTGGATATTTAATATATGATTCAACATTATATGGATTCATTATGTTAGTGAACTTACATGCATCGTTATTTCATTATTTATAAATGCATTATATGAATTCTATTTTTACATGGTATCAATGATATTTCACAACCCTACCCATCCTTATCTATAAAACCCTCTCCGATGCACCACCCACCCTGCCAAAACAACACATACCTATGGTCCTTATTAGTATCCCCTTCCAGGATATCTCTTTACCACCCTATCCCCTCCTATTGGGTTCACTTACATTCCCACCCCTCTTGAAGTCTCAGCATCTGACTATGTTATGCATGAAAAAAATAAATTTTCTAAAATTCACCTTCTATCTTCACTTAAACACTTTTTTTGGGATTCATGTTATTCCATACCAACGTATATTATAAATTAAAATATCATTTTCTAGTTATTTTTGTATCATTTAGTTCCATGGAGGATTCTTTTATTCATGTGGGTATGGAACTTAATTATAATTTGGTATTAAATCCTCCCACTTTTCACTCCATCATGGGTTAACATCCAATTATTCCACCACTGTGATAGATATTCTAGAAATCCCAACCACAATAAACATCTCCTATTTTTATAATTTTATTTTTGTGTCCAATATTATTTTGGATCATACTGTTGTTTCTTTATTATAGATCATAGTACCATGACATCTTTTCAATATCATGTTTATTTACACTATTCCACTACTCATGGAGAAGATTGTTCAAGTGGTCATAGAAAATAATTTTACAATATTATGGAAAAAAATTTCATCACATTGAGGTCTATTAGACTCTCAATGGATTCCCAATATCCATTCACACTACCTAAGTAGCCTTAAGTGAGTCACAAGGATAAAATATTTTTGAGTCAACCTAAAGACCAAAGTGAATAATATTCTAGCTATTTTTATATCCTTTGACGTCACACAATAGGCGTAACTTAAAATTTTCATGAAACCGCATTTCATCATTCCAACATAATCTTTTTTGATTCAAGCCAATTCCCAAAATTAATTCACAGAAGACTTATCACATGTCCAACAAACATCCACAAATTAAAACACCATTGGATCATTGTTTTACATCTCATGGCATGGTGATATTTATTATTCCAGGTAATATCCCATCAACCCCACTATAGTAGAGAGAATTAGCCTCCATATTATGGCCTCAAAAACCACTAGTCATGGACTTATATTCCCAACACCATCTACATATATATGGTAAACCACATCTCCTATGTCCCATAATCTACAGAGGTTTCCACCAACAGTGAGTCGTCCACACCAAATAAATGATTTTTATCCTATGTGAACAAGATCTTGATGGATATATTGGAAAACCAAAGTGAGAGTCATCACAAAAAATCCAAGGCTACACTTTTGGAAAACCTCTGTCACAACTTGGGACCAATTTTTACCCAAAAATTGTTCAAAACCATCTATATCATCCTGAAAAACCATGTCACCTCACCTATAGTAATTAAAATCACCCATAGTCACATGGGTCATTCCTAACATATTCCCATAGAACCATATTAGCGATCACATCATAAAATACATTCATAACTGATATCATCATGAAAAACTGTCAATAAAGTCATAAATCACACATATAGTTCCATAATTGGATCCACAATTCAATTTCACACAAGATTAAACCATCTACTATTTCCTAAATACTGTAAAAATCATATTAGTATCAAAAATGGTATCACCTAAGTCACCCCTCTAACACCTATTGACCAAAAATCACATAACAAACATATCAATTATGGAGAACAATATATTTCACATTCCTTATAATCATAGATGCATAATAATATAAGAATTAACTATAATTTGGGTTCAAATACGATGAATAGAAAATTTATATTAAAAATATAAAAATAGAGTATAATATTTGTAAATACATAAACGCCTCAAGAAAGTGATAAAAATCATAGAATAATGGATATATAACATTATCCATTCTCTAAGATACTTAAAAGTTCTAATAAATCCATGATCTAGAAGTAAAATAGTGAGATCTATAATTTGGGACATAGAATGAAGGAGAAATAAGAGTACGCTGCTAGCTCAGCTGCACGGATAACTGTAAAATCTCATTTTAATATCATAATAAAACCCTTTTTCTTTCTCCTAGAATATTTCACAGTGTGAACTGTATGTTCATTACATGGGTTATCAGGACCTCCCCACCTCTTTTTATCTATACCATTCTATTGAACATATTGTCAAACTTTGAATGGATATAGACTTTAATGATTCTCCCACACATATTTCTTGAATACTCCTAGCCCCCGAAGCTATTAATTTCATGAAAAAATACATGGAATTTCCATATCCCCAACATATAATAGCTTATCACTATGCTATTTTGGTTATACACTGACCAAAACACTACTCCATATAAAGTTCCTGAACATCATTGTCCCAAAATTTGATATGAAATTGATTGAAGATGTATCATTCCCACATGACCAAAAAACCCCAACTACTCAATATAATTAATTGACCCCTTCTATGGGAACTTCCCCATAATAATTACCTACCAGATCACTTATCGACCCAATGTATCAATATCCCGAGGTCTCAACACCAACCATAATACCATAACACCCATATTAAATCCATCATACACCATTACTTACCACATACCATTATATTCCCATTTCATAATCATGCCATACATGATGATGATAAAATTCCACATCACACTAAAGGCTCATACAATTTTTTCATCACTCCTAATTACCATATATTAACAACAGTATGTTAGTTTACTTATCAAACATACCCTTCATACCCCAATTTCAATAAATAAAAACTAAAAAACATAGTCACATGATCCAGATGCAACTCTATCAATCATCATATCTTCAAAAGAAGATTGGTCTCTCACCATTTTGACTAGTATCATGGTACATCATTTTGATCTCAGATCATTCCCATTTACCAACAGTGAGGGGTCTCTCACAATCCTAATGATGATGATAGATCCCATCATCCATAAATTCTTATTTGGTTTCTTCAATCTCTCTTTGAGTAAGCATTCTACTCAATTGCATTACAACCCTACCATCAAATATTTCAATAAAAATAAATAACTACCATCAAGATCCTATTTTAAAACATAACTCAATGGCTATAAATAATAATCTCATCACTCAATATTTGAAAGACAATAAGGATGTGTAATGCTCTTATGGGATGTAAAAGAGATTTCTACCTATGAAATTATCATCTTTAAATTTTTTTAAATAAGATTTAACTATGTCTGGGGTAGTAGATAACACTAAATAGTGGATAATAAAAAGTATTTCATCTTAGAAATTAAATTTTATATGGGTTGTATTTGGGGACCAAAAATAACATTGACTACTCCATGAAAAAATATTTTTGTGCATTTTGAGTGAAGTAAAAAAATATGAGACTTCTACTACAAATAAATTTAAATGGGAAAGTTGGAAGACCTGTTATCATATGATAATTCAAATAAGGAATATTATATTGTGGTACATGCCTTGGATAGATTATTCTGTTGTTTCTATATGCTATTACAGGTTATTTTTTTTGATGTTTTATGTTTTTTATGTAGTTCTATGCATTGGAGGGGATTCTAGATGGATGGTGTGGATATTTCTAGAAATAAACTATTCAAATATTTTCAATCAATTGGTATAGTATTGAATAAAATGTATTTACCAATGGTTTTAATAAAACAATGGTAAATCTCTATACCAATGTTTTAAAAACAATTGTTAAACTGTTTAATTATACTATATACCAATGGTTTATTAACCATTGGTATAAATCTATACCAACAATACTTTTGAAACAGTTGGTATAGTATCATTTACAACACCCTATTACAATTTTTTGGGAATAACCATTGGTGTAGGGATATCCCAATGCATTACTACCAGAAGCTTTTGAAAACTGTTGGTATAGGGTATACTAATGGTTTTCTATCCTACACCAACAACATGAAATCGATGGTATATACTACCTTTCTAGTAGTGTTCTATGATTGTGGGGTTTCAATTTTGTGGCTGTGATAGTATAAATAAATCCAACTCTAGTTAGATTTAGTTCATATTAGAGCCGTATGTATATGTTCACACATAGAATCAGACATAGACAAGGCATCTCAATGATGTGGACCAAGAAGGACCTTAGATAATTTGAGGAACCATTTTGATTGCATCATCTAAAGGTAATGTTTTTCTTAATAATGATTCTTCTATTTCATTTATCTCTACCCTTCTTGGGAACTTGTTGAATTTTCTAACCGATCTCATGCCTTATGAAATTGATTTAGTAACCCCTCTCAGTACAAAGTCAGATCATGGTCTCTGGTGTCTATAATGTGCACTCATCATGTCAAGTGTTGACGATGAAAGGTATTTCCAAGTCTTCAATATGGAACTCTTTGTTGTAATCCTAAATATCCATTGGATGGTTTGATTCCATGTGCATATTGATTTCTATTGTTGATGGGTGAGTTTCATGGAACATGATGGGAGTACCCAGGTCTTTCATGGAGAATGGGATCCTCAGTCGAGTTGTGTTATAACTCCACTGAAGGAATTGGGTAATCTCATTATTCAATTATTGTAATTCGCATTCGGTTATTATGGTGGTTCACAAAACGGTGGGTTACCACCCATGGTGGAAATGTTCTGAGTGTTTTTTTCAACGGATTTTTTATATTTTCCTCTAGAGCAGTATATAGACTTCTCGATTGATTTGTCAAGGAGGAAACATAAGATATCTTTTCCATCTAAATGTATTTCCCCCAACGACTTGAGATAATTATTTTTACAACTGGATTATTTTTAATCAAATGCATTCATTCACCTGTGAGTTTCTCCTTGGTCTGCCACAATTTCATTATGTGAAATATTGACAGATCTCTCTGGTTATATTTTGTTTATTGGATGATGAACATGGTAACCATAAAGAACAAGTATCCCTTACCCGGAATTGATGACATGTCTGATCATCATAAAAGGTAATGGTGGTTTTCAAAATTTGAATTTCATTTAGGCTTCCACCAAGTCATAGTTATATAGAAGGATGTTCCAAAAATGACATTCCAAAGTATGTATGACAATTTTTAGAAGTTGATAATGCACTTAGGGTTGATGAATCATCCATCATTATTCATGGTACTTATGAATATTGTGTTTCATTAGTACCTCAACACATTCGTTGGGGTATTTTTTATGGCATCTTGTTCTATTCCTAGATGATAGAGTATCATGAGAACCAATTTATAATTGTCTTGGGCACTCTTATGGATCATAAAACCTTTGAAAAGTTCAATAAATGAACATTTTATGTTAGGGAAGTGATGTTTCTAGGATATGTAATCTCAAAAGGAGGTGTTTAAATGTACCCTGAGAAGATCAGTGTTGTGATTTTGTGGGAGAATTAGATGAACTTGTTTAAAATCAAAATATTATGGGGCATGTTAGGGTATTACAAGGAGTTGTTTTAGGATTTTCTCAGATATCTTCGTCGAATAAGATAGTCACTCAGAAATAGGTGAAGTTTGAATATAGTACAAGGGTCCAAACATCTTTTAAAAAGCTGAATTAGTGGTTGACTACAACCCATGTTTTAATCTTGCTAGATTATGGAAAGTGGTTTGGGGTTTATTGCAATTATTTTGGTTTGGGTCTTGGGTGTTCTAATGCAGAATGATCACATGGTGGCTTATGGACTACAACAGCTCAATCCACAAAAAATGAATTTTCCAACTCATGGATTGGAGTAATTAGTGGTGATTCATGCTTTTAAGATAAGGAACCATTATCTTTTTGTGGATAAATTTTTGGTTTGTTATGATAACTAGTGCTTTTCCTAAATTTTCAATCACAAACATCTAAATCGAAGGATGCATTGCTGGGTTGAGTACCTTTTTGGGTTTTCTATTGATATAGTCAATACCCATAGAAAATGTAATGTGTTGGTATATTCTTTGAGTAGGAATGTTCCCATATAGGTATTGAAAGAGTCTAGTTATGAGTGTACTTTTATGAGGTTCTTCACTCAGATATACATTGAATCCAAAGAGTATAGAAAATGGATGTTCTTAGATAGTGTCTAGTTGACTCATTATATTATATAGTTCATTCAATATAGGAATTATAGTGATGAGTTGTTCTATAATTATATGTAGTTTCTTTATTGTGGAGAGATGCCTTGTGGTTGGTCATTTTAACTTTATTGAATCTTGATCTTTAAGGGACAAGTTTTGGAGAGATTATATTTTCGAAAGGTAATGTTTAATCATAGCCACCATTGTAGGTGGTCCATTAATGTTGGTTATACCATGATATATTATGATCCGTGTCAATAGTTCTGGTTTCTAGGTATGAGGAGGGACGTAGATGACTTCTTGTCGAGTTACTATACATGTTAGAAGGTCAAGGTAGAGAATCATAGGCCCTCTTATTTGATTTAGCCACTACAAATTTCTACCTAGATTTGGGATACGATCACCATAGACTCCAGTATCATTTTCCTTACACACCATAGAGAAAACTACCATATGGGCAGTGTTTGATTTTTTGACCAAATCTCCCCATTTCATTCCAATAAGAGATTCATCCAAAGTGGATGAGTTGGGACAAATGTATATTCATAAAATAGTGGTGCTTCATGGTGTTATAGCAGCAATTGTTTTCGACAAGGGCATCCCATTTTAACTCCTTGTTTTAGGATGGACTTCAAAATGAGTTTGGGTCCCATATCATGTTGAGAACTGTATACCATCCTCAAACAGATGGTCAAATGGAATAGGAGAATCAAATTTAAGAAGACATAACATGGGCATGTGTGTAGGATTTTAGTTGATTGTGGGACAACAATTTGGTATTTGTTATGTTTAGTTATAATAACAGTTCCCAATCATCAATATGAAATGATCCTTTTGAGGAACTCTATGGTTTCTTGTGTCGATCACCTTTGTGCTGGGACGGGGTGGGTTAGACCACACTACATGGACCGATGTTAGTTAAAGAGACGTCATAGAAGGTAAATATAATTAATCAGTGGTTATTAATAGACCAGATTCTCCATAAGTTTTATTTTGATCATAGGATCTAAGATCCTCAGTCTTCTATATGTTTCTTGGTATTATTGCAAGTGGAACCTTAGTTTGGTCACTATATTTTGGGAAAGCATGTAAATCTAATTCTATCGTATGTCAGAACATTTGAGATAACTGGGCAGATTAGTAAGGTGGAACAATGGTTGGATTTTAATTTATAGATGATTTCAATTCCTAATGTTTCTTATGTCTCCCAGTTGAAAAATTATAACCCTGATCCATCTAGTTTGATAAATTGGGAAGAGTTTGTATTGGACTCCGATTTACCTGTGATTTAGAGGCCAACGCATATTATTGACTCCAAAGAGAAAGTGATTCATGGAGGTTTATCCCACTCGTATGAGCAATTTGGTAGCATAGTAGTAATGTGCATGATACATATTATATGAAGTCATCATATGTACACAAGTATCATTCTCTATTCTCTGATCAAGATTCGAGTTGACTTTTCATGGGAAGAAGGATTTCATGGTGGGGAGAATTATCACACATTTGGTTTATTCTTAATTTATTTTTCTACTATTTTTTTTATATTTTCCCTTTTATATTTCAATTGGTTTTTATATAAAATTATAAAATTTGGGTAAATAGTAGGTAGTGTGCAGTTGGATCAATATTTTGATAATTGTACGCCCTTGCCCAGGTAACCATGCTTCCCTGTGGTGTTTTTGGACATATGATTATTGCATTATTAGCACATGATTTGTTAACTATGCAGGCTAACCCTGTGGAATTTCCTACTAGGAAACTATGGGGTGTATAGTTTCCACACGGTTTACCAAACCATACAGACTATCCATGTCATTAAAAAATGGATTTTACCTTTTTTTTATTCCCCAATTTTTACAAATATCCCTAATTGCATCCCCTAATTGGGTAACTATACCTTAGGTGCCTCTCTATCCCCCATTTTCAGCCATGGACTTCCATTTTGAGACACTTCTGTGTGGTTTCTCCTTAATTATTCACGTAAGTCACTCTTTTCTTGGTTTCTTTTTCCCTATTACTATTTTATCACACTTTCATTGGGGTTTCAAATGTACAGTAGGATTGGTGACTTTTTTAGGATCAAATATTGTTCTTTAGGGATTTATATTGGTGATTATGGTTTGATCATGCATCTATAGTCTTATCTCATTACACGGTTGTTGGTTTCCACCATTTTTTGGAAGCTTGTTCATGTGAGGTAGGTGATTCCATGATTAAAAATTATTTTATGAATTTGATATGATTTATAGGGTGTTTAAATTTTGTACTAGGATATATGTGTGTGGTGTGACTGGGTTTTTTTGAAGGACATTAATATGTGTACGGATTGAATGTGGAGTTTTAAAGGAAATAGATTATATTTAAAATTTAAACCCTTATTTTGACATATGAATTTGTTTAATAAATTATGGAATATGTTTAATATGTTATGAAGGATAACTAAAACATGTTTTTTAATGTATTGGGTTTGAATTTTGATTCTAAAGTGGTTAATGGGTTATGAAAATGTGGTTTTATCAGGTTTGATAAATTTATTAGCTTGTGCATATGTGAATGTTATGTTATATGTGATATATGGAGTAAAATTTGATCAAAAAGGGAAAATGCGTAAATTTGGTGGTGGACTAAGACAACTATGCTAGTTTAGTTAGAAGAGGAATAGCCTAGATTCATCTTGTATGACTAACGATACAACACAAACTAAATGATAATGATGATTGGAGACCACTATGCCCATTTGGTGTCCCCTCTATATGGATTGTTCATGAGAACACCACTGGTTGTGGTAACTATACCACATTTCTCTTAGATACGATGTACCTATTGTCCCATTTAACTAGTGCCAATAAGGGTTTCCCATAAATTGGGGATCTTTTGTGCCATTTTTCAAACTATCGGTATATGGTGCATTTTGTATGTTATTTAAAAAGAAAGAATGTTTCCCTATAAAATGTTTCTATATTTTTTTTTCAAACATTCAATATAATTTAACTTATAATGTCTAAATCATAGAATCACTTTGATGGGTGGAAACCTACTAGGCTTTGGCTCACACCCTACTTACACATTTTTGTATAATTATTCTTAGTTATGAATGAAATAGTTAAAGGCAATATGTTTGGAAATGGTACATCTGGATTCTAGTGGTCTTATCTTGTTGGTGTCATGGTGGTGTCTTGAGGACGACGATTCTCTTATTTTAGGGTGGTTTTGGATAGTGTCTTGTTCCCTTTTTTGTGGCCCATTTTTGGTCCTATTTAAAGTTGAAAAATTTAATATCAAATTGTTATTCCATTTTTTTTTATGATTATTATCTTTTTATTTATTAATTATTGTTGGTTTTTTATGTATGTTTAGTTCGGTGAAATCATTCCCAAGTTGTATTGTCGAAACTTGGGAACTTGTTTCCATCCCATGGAGATCAAGAATTCTCTTCAGGCTATCCCACAGACTGGGTTGGGCGCTAGGTTTTATGGTATCCCAGATTGGTTCATGATAGGATTATACATTTAAATTAATTATTGTTCATTTTTTGTGGAAATTGAAATTGATTACTCTCATTATTATTGTGGATTTAGTTATATGTGTAGGAATATAGAGATTTATGGAATCTGATGTCGTAAGAAACAGAGAGTAAAGAAAATTAATGTTCCTACAATTTAATTTTTTTGGACGATGAATGGATGAAACAATCTCCATGGAACAATTATATTATTCAAATATAGAAGTGAAGTTCCTTGAGCACATTAATATAGTGGGGATATAATATTTCTAACTAATATAATGGATAATGTGACTGATAAACCAAATGAACAACTCATTTTACAATTCTTAAATTTTATGGGGTATGTGAATTAAGTAAAATTGTTTACTAAAACTAGGGTTAATAATGAAAAACAACATCTAAAACTATCTAAGCCATTGAAATAATAGAATTCCAAGCATGTGTTTAGTGACATTGGATAATGTGACTAGGAACCATGGTTTACATTATATTATTAAGTTAAGATATAGTGAAACATGTCATAAAGGACCAAATAGTATAGTAGTCTCGTAAAACAAGATACACACTCAAAATTAACATTACATTTTAAAATATAAAATATAGAATTAATTTTCATTGAGAATTCCATTATTCCCTATATCTTGTCCCAATACATCCATCAAAAAATACTTCTTGGTACCATATGTAAAATACATCTTATGAGAGGGTTGATCTTAAATGCTCAGTAGCGGAAAGCTTACAATAAAATATATGAATAAATAAGGAATAATTAATATGTAATGGTGAATAACTTAGACATATTCCATTTATTCAATAACTCTAGAATAATATGGATGTAATAAAATATCATAAAATAAATATATATAAATAATCACATGAGCTTGAAACTTGACCATGAATATTATAACTAATCAAATAATCAAATGTAATATCAATAACTGAATTCTTAATGATGGAATTAGTAGTGTTGATCATCTATAAAATACAATACAATATTGTTCCCTGGAATCTTATACTATTTATCCTTGTACTAATATATCTAATACCATCACAGATTCTTCAAAGACATCTATATAAATGGGTATGTCCTCATAGAAACTCATATCTAAATAGTCACATGAGGCCTGCCGATACATAGATGGGATATAATGGGACCCCAAAATAAAATTACAAGACTAATTAATTCCACTTATGTAAGAGTTTAAACATAATCAATAAAAAAATTAATTTTAAGAACAAAAAATAATAAATTTTAATACATAACACCAATAAATACTAATATTCAAAGACCATTCAGTGTTAAATGGTGAATGTTAATAGAATTGGAAATCCAAATTAAACTGATCATAAATGATCCAATAAAAAAAATAAGGATGATCATAATAAAACATATCCCAATTAATTAATAATTAATGTAATGGGCTGATGTCATTGAGGAATTGAAATACCATAAAAATATCATTAAAACATTATTGTGAGAAATAAACTCCTCAATTTAAATATCTCCTTTTAAAAGGGAATGTTCACAAATAATTTTGAAAACAAAATATTTTGTAAATAACCATTTAAATTGAAAAAGGAATCATTCAAATAGTTAGTGGTCATGAAAAAATTAATTTCATTACATTGTGTGTATGGTAAAATAAAGAATCCATTCACATTATTTGTAAAACCCCAAGTAAAATTATTTGGAAAATTATAGTAATATTCCTTGAAACATATTTTATATACATAGAGATAGGTAAAACTATATTTAATGAATCATTTTTAATTGGATAAAAAACTTTTTGAAAACATTTTTAGAGAAAATGGTTTTAGATGAACATGAATTTCTCCCTAAAGAGTGAAAAAAATATATATTTTCATAAAAACATTTATAAATAATTTTAAAACAAAGCAGAGGGTGAAATGATTCAATTACATAAAAAATTTAATAAATAACCAGAGGTGAATAAAATTGATGTATTTTTCGATATAAATATCAAATAATAACCCATGTGATACCAAAAAATCCATAATAATGAATAGATTGTGAAATAAAACAATTATAGATTTGAAAATTTTGAATCATAAGCCTCATAAATAAAAAAAATTAAATGAAACATTAAATAAAATGAATATAAATAAATTAATGATATAATAAAGTGACCCTGTAATTACATAAGTGGATATTCAATTTTGAAAGATGATTAATAATATTTTTACACAAACACATGCCTGAGGACTGTAATAATTTTGTGCCTTTGGAAACATGGAACCCACTCTTCTCAATTTGGTTAATTATTATCAAGTTATCGTGAAAATATATTACCCTTTTATACTCTTCAGCAATATACCCTATATAAACCATTATTCATGACATGGGGAAGGAAAACATAAGAAAGTGTGAGCTCAGCTACATAGTAAGGGTAAAAAATAGAGATATATAAGCCTAACAAGAACATAAGTACATGAGAACATGAGAATAAAAATGAAAACCAAACAATGTATATCCAAGATCAAAATATTTTTTATGGAATAAATATTGGTATCTCAATGTACATGAATCATTATGAAATAAATGTACATTATCAATAAAATCATTACATTAACATAATACATAATGTTATATCATATACATAAGCAAAGAAAATCATTTGATTTAATAGTCAAAGTTTATTTTTGAAACATAACTGCACACTCCAAGGGTGTTTACATATATTTAGTGGACACACAACCATCCCTAGTGGAATAAACACTCTAATAGTAGAATGGTTTCAATCCCTAATCCATCATAGTGGTCAAGGATCACTTCCAATACCTTCGTAGTAGAAAAATATTCTTACAGTTCAAGGTTAACTCCCAATTTATATCTTATCAATCTCAGGACATATAAATAATTACACCATTCATTAGGGGGAGATATTTGTCCCAATCATCTTTTTTTATAACATTACCACCATCCTTGTATATAACATAACCAAAATCCTTGGTAAAAATATAACCGCTGTAACATAATGAAAACCATATATATGGGTTCCATAATTTCATAGAGAATTCATCATGTAAATACCTGTGAAATGAAATTAGTTTCATAAACATTTTATCATAACATAACATATGTAATAGATATAGTTTTAAAAATTATTTCATGGTTTATAATATTATGAATTTTGGAAGAAATATGATGGTTTCATAATCATTTTATTATGGTACAACCCATGGAAGATAAATGGGTTTCATAAATATTATTTCATCGCAAACATAAACCATTCAGATAACTAATAAGAATCATATTCATTGATAAAATATCTAGTAAATAATATGTAACCTCAAAGGATTAAATCTTTTTTGGAGAATAATTTTGAATGAAAAATAAATTGGGAAATTTATTGTGGAAATTGAAATTTCATTTAAAAACACTTATTAAAAGATAAAACATTTTCAAAATAAAATTGTTTTAAAACAACACTAATATCTTGTAAAGGATACTTTCCAAGTCATTTAAAACAATACAGGAGAAAAATATCCATCCCATATTTAAATGTACATTTTACTAATTATAAAATTATAAAAAACATTTTCTTTTAAAATATTCCAGAAATCATATAAAGGATTACTCAAAGCATGTAATGCTCATGATTTTGGATATTTGATTGTTTTTGTATAAAAATATTCCTTAGACATTTTTAGTGATATAAAATATAATTTTTAAATCCACATGATGATTCATTTTAAATAATTATATAAATTTTAAATCATGGGTAAAAATTTATTTAATTAATATATCAAACAAAATATTGAAAATATTTATTGTAAACATTGTTTTGGAGAAATGAGATTCGACCAAAAAGAAAAATAAAGGAATTATTCTTAAACCAATTAATTTTTAACTCTTAGGTATATAGAAATAAATAACAATTGAAAAGTAAATATTTTCATGAAATAAATAATTTAATATAAAATTCACATTTCATTTGAGACATAGTATGTAATATTCAATCATTTGAAATGTGATCATAAACAATCCCAAAAAATAATGATATTGTAACATAAAATCATTACTACATTGGTAACATTAAATTCTAATCTAAATAATGGAATATAATTAAATGATGCATAAATTTAAATGGGGGAACATTCAAGATAATACATGTATAAGGGTTAATATATACAGCTTGTATAATAATATTTTCTGTATAACATAATCATGTGTGTTAGGAAATGAAAAATGAGACAAAATCCATTAAAAATTTGTCACTTATACACCTTAAACCATATGTAACATTGATCCTAGAATTGATATTTAAATACCAATAATTTTAGGTAAAAGAAACATAAAATACATTCATGGGATATTTATATATCAGTTAAAATAAATATTGAATAAATTTTTAATTTGACCTACATAAATAAAATTTGATATATAATCACTTACATTATGTATTGGATTCCTTCATAAACATCCAAACCATATCTTATTTAGGTATCCTCCTTAGGATTGAACTAAATGCATCATTAGATGGATTGTTTTTTCATAATAAATATTGTTGGATGGGAGGATGAGATTTGGGATGTGATTTTGGAATGGTATGGTTATGAAAAATGGATTAAAATGCATGAGTATGTGAGGGTGAGTGTTCCCTTTTATATTTGATGAGGGGTTGTATTTCTGTAAATACCTACTAGTATTCAATATTGGTAGGTCACAAATGCCTCATATTCCTAAAAAGAAAATCAATAATGGAGTTTTAGAATACATGGTTGATACACACCTCCACCAAATATAAGAAGCAAACATTTATAATTTTATTAAATTTTCTTTACATTTACTAATTTTTACACTTTTATTTTTTAACCAGGATAACTTGTTTTAATTTATTTAACTAGGAAATTTAATATTTATGAATAAAAATAAAATGGTTATTTTTATAATATATATATATATATATATTATTAGGATTAATTAATTATTATTAACTAAAAATCATATGTCTATGAAAGAATTAATTTTAATATAAGTTCATGTGATGCACAAAACCCTTTGATTACCTTAGTCACTATATTTAATTTTAACTATTTTCAGTAAATTTTAATAAAACAATTATGTTGGAATTATTTTTAAATAAAAATAACTCTAATTCCAAATATCGAATAAATATTTTTACAAATTCTATTTATAAAATTTCTTCAATTTAATCTAATATGATTCTATCTAAGGCGATGAGAATGTGGGTTTTCAAAGAGAAAACCATCAAATGTTTAAAAGGTATTTATATCAGAATTCAAAAAAATTTACAACATTGACCTAAATTGTATTAATACATATATAATTTATCTTATTTTTCTATAAAACAAATATAATATAAATTTTTATTTCATAAATAAATTAAACAAGTTTTTTGTTTTAAATTTAAAATTTAGTATTTTTCAGTATTCATCAAAACATGAAACATTTTAGAAAAATAAAAAAATATATCTAATATAATGTTAAAGATTTGATTTTAAAATTCAGGATTTCTTATTTGAATAAATTTCATATACTAGGTATCATTATTTTTGAAATTTGTGTTCCATTGGAGACAAAAATTGTTTCTTATAAAATATAGTATTATGGATAAAATTGTATTTAATGTTATCTCTTGTATCAAAAATATATATTATGAATGTTAACCATTTTATTGAATATATAATATATGTCATTTGTTTAAATAATTCACCAAAATTTATTTGTTGAATATATTTTGATAATTTTTTTTGTGTTCATAAAAATAGTTTATTTAGAAAATGATTTCTATTATTTTCAAATGGTTTTTATATTCATGTTTAATTATTTGGTCACCAAAGAATTAATTTTATTTACATGGGTAAACTATGTATCTTTATAATTTAGTTTAAATTATTATTAATTGTCCTTCCAATTGATATAATATTACTATAAAATTAAATATTTGTATATTAATAATATTCCACATTTCACTTAAACTCATTTTTTGTGTAACGAAAGTCAAACTGAGTATTGCGTTCTACACAATCCAATCATTCTGTTGCGTGAAACCCATTTTAAACTCTATTTTATGTGAAATGAATTTTTCTTCATATTAAATTCATATGAAAAAATAATTGAAAAAATATCAGGTTATTAAATATAAAATTCAAAAAGGGAAATATATAAACCACAAAAAAATAAGTGGTGAATATGGTGTACGTCTCACAGAAGCCAATGTGAGACCAAAAACACTTACCTCACGCTTCTTTTTAGTTAAGAATATATTTACAAAATGAAAATTGGGTTTTAATAGGGTATTGACTTATTTTATAACCATATTAATAAATATAATATAACATATGATTCTTTTATTTCATCTGTCACTCATTCATTAAAAATAATTCATTGTTTAATGTGTAAATTTTCATGTTTTCTCAGGCATGTTTTTTCATGAAAGATATAGTTGTTTTAAATATAATATTATTTCACGATCTATAGGATAAAAACCATTAGATAAATATCATATTTATACCTCAATTATTATTTTTAAACCAATAATTAATAATGGTTATAAAAATGATCTATGTTGCAAATCATGAGGATGGTAAACCATACAAACGCTTGGGTAACATTTCTATTATTCAATGATAATTTTTGAAAGAATTTATGTTATATATTTTCTTCCTAGAATTTTCATAGTATAATATGTAATATATTATTTCTTTAAATAGTCATATATACTATCAATGTGTTGTGGTGATGAAAGGGAGTCACATCACATTGTAAAGGTGGTAGTGGAAAAGTACACGAACAATGTTATACTTTTTCCATGTAAGAAATGTTATATTATATTTTAAAAATGAAAAATTGTTATAAATATCATAATTCTGTCTTCTATATCACATAGATTCATTTTCATTTTTATTATTACATTACAAGAAATGTGTTTGTGAGAAATGAATCAGATCACTTCATGAGGCGGTAGTCTATCGTACATATATAAAAAATTATCAAATTCCCTACATAATGGAATTAAAAATTTTACATATGTTATAGTCACTATATAGGTATAATTATACTATAAATATCCAAAATATGAATTAAATATATCATCATAACCAACCATGAGATGTGGTTATGGGAAAATGAATGAAAACTATTCGTGATGTTGTAGTTAGCCATACACAAGAATGAGGATTTCATAAACCATTTAATGGAATTAGGGACAATTATATGTAATTAATTTATTATTAAAAGATATATTTATATGGATGATACTGAGGCTATTATATCACATTATTTTAATATGAATTTAAGGATGTGGAGAAATAAATAAAATAAAAATTCTCATATAATAACATTATATCTTCTTTATATAACTTCTTTAGGTTATCACCAAATCATTGTATGGATAGATTTATTCCCAAAATAAGGATTCTAGGATGAGTTTATGGAATTTTATAACTAATTTATTTTGGTATTTGTGGAACTATAATTAGGATAATGTGTGATTAATAGTGTAGAGGGGTGCCCTATTATATGTGAGGAGAATTTAATATATATAATAGAATTATATATTCTTAAAATTACATGTTTATACATATATATATAGTAATTATTATGAAAAAATAATTATCATAGGTTATCTAATTTTCATGAAACACTATTTGGTTAATTAAAAAATTAATCTCTAAAACCTTATCCAAGGTTCAATATAAAATATTTAATAAATAGTTAACCTTATAGGACTTCCAAAAGGTTTTGATTAATACAATTATAAAGTAGGTCACTGAATTCCCAAAATTATATTATCATTAATCAGTTTGAAGATAGTTAGTACTATGAAATTTAATTTCATCATATCAATCATCTCATTATTCCCACATATTTATGTCAACATTTTGAACATAATAAGGGATATATTTCCACTAATGATATGTTATCCAAGAATTTAAACTTTCAAATAAATCATTTTTCTTATTTATCCTTACCATTAAATAACCTTTTTCAAATAAATAATGAATATTTCAATAATATAGTCCATATACATTTCATAAAAATCATCAATAAAATAGTTTTAAAACAAATATATCGGATTAAAATACATAATGACGATAATAATTTCACTTCATTTTTAGTAATATCAAAATTTTTACAACGAGCCACTATTACCTTTGAGTTTTCCCCCTCAAATACTATGAAATTATTATGTTTAATTCACTATTTTTTTTATATTGGTATAATTTCACATTGTCATATTATTTATTTCTCGTACAATAATTAGCATGGTGGACTCCACACATGAAGGAAACTCATTTTACTTTTAATCAGGTACCATAGTCATTCCTTTCACAAGTATCACATGTTGCAAAATCCTTTTTTCACTTCATCCCATTTTCATTATTCTCTCTACCATTGTCTTCGTATCTTTATTCCCTTCTAAGAGAAAATATTTTTAGAATTAATTATATATATTTATAGTATATGATACAATGTCATCATATGATGAGAATTATTGATGGACTAGTTCCCTTCAGTTAATTTTCTTAATCCCATCAAATAAACGGTCAGTATTGATATATAGATTACATATATAGTGTAAATCATGCATTTATTACCTTATAAGGTTGACTTCATACTCAGTAACATTTTCATCATCCTTGATTCTTTAGCTCCAAAATTTTCTTCTTATATATTCTCATTGATCCTGAGGTAATTATTTTTCAAACAAGATTAAATTGAAATTCTTCCACAATATGAGATCTTTTTCATCCCCATCTTTAATATTTTGAATCAATGACCACCATTGATCTAAATCTCCAAATAGATTATATAATATAATTATAAATTTATCCCGTTCAGAACATCCCAGAGTGGGTGATATAATCTCACCCAAAGGAAGACATTGATTAATTAGATAAAAATGGATTTTTAGTCCCATTGAATTATGGATGATTATAAATCATGAAGTGGCTAAACATTGTTATAATTAATAGTGGATTAGTAGTCTACTTCGTACGAGACAAATTATAACTCAAAAGTTCAGTTAGTTTCCCCAATATTGGTATAATTTGAGCAGTCTTGGAAGTAATTCCACCTCCAGCTTCATTATATTTCCAAGGAAGGAAATCACTATACAGAGTGTTCATATTGATATGGTTTACATTCATCCCATAATTCCACATTTTTTAAAAATGTTATAATTTATATTTGATCATAACATATGAAACATAATGTATAAGCCCAAGAATAGTGAAATACATAATAGAATTTGGAAAATTCATGCATATCTAATATCATAATCATAAACAAAGTTTCTTTTGGAATATCATTATTTTTGTTTCAATCATAATGTATTATAAATAAAATTGGAATTATCCAATGAATATCACCAAAGTGCGCTAGACCATAGGTGTGGTAAGGAACATTATAAGGAATTAAGTGGAAATTGGGTAAAGCCCAACGCATCCTTATTAGGGTTATTAACACTATGGATATCTATGGTAGAAAAATTTCCACGTGTAGTATCCATACAAGGATATTTTTTATCAAAAAATCCAAATAATATCTTACTTGATAAAATATTTGGATGCTATATTATACTTATCAGAAAATAATATCATGGGTTTATGTTCCCTTTTCTATGATTTCCTAAAACTAGTTTCCAAGAGTTCTAATAACATTCCTTTGATTTTTTACTTTAAAGACCCTGAACTTAATACCCCAAAGTTGGTGTCTACATTATTTTATTAGAATAATATACATGAAATCACATCATCAATGATAGAATTGTTTATTAGTATTGGTAAACTATATACACACATGAAATTCACATTATAGTTTATAATATAAAACACACAATGAAATATCTTTAAGAATTCCATTAATTCCCTTAGATTATCCGTTTATATAAATAAAAAATAATTCCTTGTATCTAGTGGAAAATAAAACATAATAATGGGGTGATATTAATGTCTTAGTAAGAGAAAATATATAGTTGATTCCATAATTAAATAATGAACAATCAATATTGAAATGTAAACACCTAAAAATCATTCCTTTTTAATCAATAATATAATTATAATATTTAAGTAATAATATATGATCAAATTATGCCTTATAAATAACCACATGAGATTATATCTTGACCACAGATATTATAATTTATCAAATAATCAGAATTAATACAAATAACTATGTTCATAATGATGGAATGAATAATGATTGAAATATAAATCATACCATAGGGGTTTGTTCCAAATCATATAATAATATTTATAATTATGAAAATAAAAATATAAAAATGGCTGATACCTATTCCAATACAAAAAAAAGTATTTTTCATGAGGCCTACTAATACATCGAGGGGCTCTAGCAAGGGCCTCTCATCAATTATGAGGTACAATCCATTCTCTATATGAAATGGGTTTAACATAATATAAAAAATATTTCATTTCTATAAATGGACATACAAAATGTTAATGCATTCCCCAATAAATAAACTGAATCATAAGCCATTTTTATTAAAACAATGAATGGTATTAAATTTTATATCTTCAATTAATCTAATAAAAAATATTCCAAAGAAAAAAATAAGTATTATATAAATTCTATGATTAACTAGTGGATCATAATTACATTAAATGGATGATGATATTGATTATTATAAATACCATAAAAATATATTTTAAAACATTCTTGAGGAAAAAAACCATTTCATGTTTAAAATCACAATTTAAAAAATGGATAAAAAATTGAAAACACTTTCATTTCAAAATAAAATTTGATACATATAAATGAATCATTAATATAATTAGTGGTTATAAATAATGTAAATTTAGTATATAGTGAGTATGTAAAATAAATATTCTCCTCATATTTTTAGAAAAGGAAAAGAATCCATTATTAGGAAAGTTAAATGAACATTCCTTTCAAAAAAATTGTAATGAAAAATATGGGTAAAAACGACTTTAATAAAACATTTTGAAATAGAAAAATATTTAATTTTTTATAGAAAACAATGTATTTGTTGAAATTATATTTTCCACCAATGTGTGAAATAATGTCATATTTCTTGATAACATTTTCTAATTAATTTTATGATATAAATAGTTTAAAATAAAACTAATAATTGGAAATATTCATGACCAAAAATTGGAAAACAAAATTTTTTTATATTAATGTTGAATTATAATATAACTCTTCCAATGGATGCATAAACAAAAAATAATCCTACATAATGATGAGATTGTGAAATAAAACATTAAAAAATTGGTGAATTCTGAATCCAAGGACCGATTAGATAATTAAAATTTAATTAAAATAAAAATGACAAGATTATAAATTAATTCCTGAAATAACATAAAAATTGAATGTATATACTCAAAAAAAAGTAACATGGAGTGAATATGGTGTATGCCTCACTTATGTAAAAGTTAAAAAAGACACCCTTACCTTATATATACTTTTGGATAAACATACATTAGTCATCAGTAAAGTGGTTATAGAAATGTTATTACCATATTCCAGAACTATTTCAATATTTATATTATTATATATGATCTTTTTATAACCTCTTATCAATAATTTTTTAAAACCCATTCAATATTCTCGTCTTTTTAGGTGTCAATTTTCTTATTTTATCATGTTGTTTTTGTCACGAATGATCTTGTTCTTTAGTAAAAAATATACTGTGATGATATAAAAAAAAATTATAATTACATAATTACCATTTTTATATTTGAAATATAATTTTATTTCCCATCAGGAGTGATGGTTATTAAAATTGAAATACTTTATAATCATGGAGATGGTTGGTCGTACATATGCGTGAGAATCATTTCCATATTTCAATGATCATTATAGAAAGAAGATAAGTAATATTTTATCTTTAAAAAAATATTATAATATCATATATACCGTATTATATAATTTGATATATCTATATATACCATCCATGTAGTGTTTCGAATAAAGAGAGTTACATTACATTATGAAGGAAGTAGTCTACATGTATACAAATGAAGTTATCTTTTAACAATGTAAAAAAGAAAATGATATATTATCTTTTTTATCGATAAATATTTCATTAATATCATAATTTTTTTTAATTTATATAAAATATATTAATTATAAATTTATTTATTACCTTTTATGTAATGATTTAGAAAAAATAAATCACATCGCTTCGCAAGTCGGTAGTATAATGTACACTTGAGTGGCATTATCACATCCCCTATGAAATGGAAATAAAAATGGAATATATGATAAAATTACTCAATAGGTATTACTGTATAATAAATAATTTATATATATATAATTTATATTCATCATCATACTAAACTATGAGAGGCAGTAATAGAAAAATGAATGACATCAATTTTTTATATGATAATCATTAATTAAAATTAATGGTGATTTCATAAACCATTTGAATCAAGTGGGGATGGATATAAGTAATTAATTTAATAATAAATAATTTAAATATATTTAAGATAATTATTTTATTAAATTATAATGTTTTAATAATAATTAAGGAAGTTGGATGAAGAAATAAAAAAAGGCTCATTTAAGAATAGTACCTCTTCTTCGAGATACCTCCATGATATTGCACCAAAGCCATCCATGATAGCCTTTTGGAATATAAAAAGTAGTGTAGGATGATTGTGGTAATTAGGAAGTTATTTTTTTAGGAATTGAGTAAGAGAAAAAAATTATTAATAGTGTGAAGAAGAGTAGAGATGTGGTGGCCTTTTATAATTGAGGTGAGTGTCACAGTTGTAGTTTTTTGTTAAGAAAATGGTGTACCTTATTTTTAGACAATAATATTCAGTCAAGAATGAACTATTATATATTTTTATAAATTATAGGGTCTAAATATTTCCATAAAATATAATTTATAAATTCTTTTAGGCTATTTTATCCCTTAACTTTTAATTATAACCCCTAGTATATCAATTTTTATTGTAAACATGATAAATAATGTCTATTTGTTAATATTAATTTTTCACAAAAATTATTCATCTATGTTAGATAATATTAATTATATTTATTCTGAATATTGAATCAATTATTCAATTCAAATTTTCACAAATGGTAAATTTAAATTTTAAAAATAATCCTATAGACATGATTTGAAGGAGGGAATTTTCAAGAAAATTTTCTCCATGTTTATAATGTTTTTATATAAAAATTCAATAAAAAATTATTAAAAAGAATTAAATTATATGAATTGATATTATATTAAAATAATTTTAATTTAAAATAAATAAAAAATATAATTTATCTTTGTAAATAATTTAAAAAGAATACTATTTTCAATTAAAAATCAACATTTTTCACTATACATAGAAAAGTAAATAATTTCATCAAAATAAAAACAACATTAAAAGATAATTTTGATATTATAATTAAAAAAAATTATTTTATCCAATAAATTTTAAAAATTTGGTAAATGTTATTTATAAATAATGCGCATAAAGTAAAACATTAATTAATTTTTAAAAAATTCATTTTTTCTGAAAACATTTAATTTTTCTTTTAAATGTTTCTTATTTTATTTTTAATCAATAGATACCCATAATTTTATAATTTTTTTCTATTACTTTCATACCTTCCATCTTAATGGATAGGTTATAATAGTGTACTATTTTGTGATTCATTTTCACTCAAGGATGTGTGTTCAGCCAACTATCGATGAGATTAAATTTAATTTAACATAAATATCTTGTAATGTATAATGTGTTAAATTTTCTTATAATATTTATTCATTGTGACAAAAATGATATATAAAATAATGATCATGTTTTAAAATCATGAGCTTCTAAATAGTTAATACATATGAATAAGATCATAATAATTAAAGAACATTAATCTTTCATAGGATATTTGCAGTTGTCTTTTTGGATTTTGATTATAGCTACTCAAAAATATCATAAATGTTTTATAGGATTATTAGATAAACACACAAATAATTTTGTATTTAATTATCTAAGAAATTTTCTATTTGAATGATAAATGTATTATAACATGTATTTTTCTGTAATGTGATTCACGAATATTTAATTATTCACCCTTTACAAGAATAAAATATTATTCTATATTTTTATTTCCTATCTCCACATTTATTATATATTAATTAAAAGAATAGTCAAATAACATGTCATCTTTAATTTCAACCAATGATTATATTTCTTGTAGTTTTAGATAAAACACTAAATGAAAAATCATTTCCATTTTAATAATTCTAACAGCCAACCGCAAGGGATATTTAACTCAAATGATTGGAGAGTAACAAAATAATTGTGATTTTTTAAAAAGAAAACTACTTGTTTTTTAATGTTTAAAATATTATATCTCTATTTAAATTATATATTGATTCTTGTATATAATTTAGATACCCTTATCCATTTTAATTATTGAGATGTAATTAAAATTTTGAGAAGGTAATTTATTTATGGGATGAGAACTTAATTCCATTAGGTTTTCGTATTAAACCCCCTTAAAAAAATTACTTTGTATAATAGGATGGATAACCTAAAAAATATAACTAAAATTAAAACCATGATAATTTAAAAGAATATTATTTAATATTACCAGTAAAATATATCTTGTATATATAAGTAGAGGTAACCATATTATGAAATTTAATGTAAATATCGTTAGGTATTAGAAATCTTTATTGTGAAGATCGACATTCCAATTATAGAAGGGAGTAAGTATCACCTTGGTTTTATTTGGATTATTTCAATGTTTAAATCAAAAATTAAAGTGTCTGAAAAATAAATTTTTGGATATTTTTAGTCTCATGTAAATTTCCATGAAATTCATCACTCTGAAATTTTTAAATAATAACATTTTATTCAATATCGTGTATAAAAAAAATTAAGGGTAGAAGGGACTAAAAAAGCTCAATGAATTATGATAAATTTAATTTTAGAATAATTCAACCTCCAAAATCGTTTTTATTAATGGAAAAATTTATTTTACCTTGCGTTACATGAACCACAATGGTTAAATTTCTCTTCACAGAACAATATGTATTTCTTACATTACATTCAAGACAGAGATTTCCAAAATATGATTAATTTTGTTAGTTAAAATGAGAATTATATCTTAAAAATTAAATTATTATTTATAAATATAATTGAATAGTTTTTTAAAATAAATTATTTAATTCATTGGTTAAATTTTTTTCATAAATGAATATAAAAAAATTGAATATAAAGGAAAAGTTTTTATAAAAAATAATTTTTATGTGCCAATACAATTTCATCATAATAAATAATAATAATTAATTTTAAATAATTATATAAATTATATAATAATATAATAAATTAAATAATTATTTTTACATTCTTATAATAGGTGTGATAAACCTAAGATTAAAAAATTATGATTTTACCCATAAAGCTATAATTTTCAAAATGAAAATTTCCTCCCATTAATGGTGTGTCTATATTAAAACTGTATTCTTATGAATTTTTAAACTATATATGAAAAACTAAACTTCATTTTAGATTTTTTATGAAAAATTTAACTAATTGTGATTTTTTTTATTTTTCTGAGAATTTTTATTTTTTGATGAATATTTAAAAAATCCAAATTTTAATGGAAGATTGTGTGTCCATCTAAATAATTTATCATGTAAAATAATATTTTTAATTTTATAATATAATTTTTTTAACTTATACATATATTAATCTAATTTAATTTATTTGAAACATTTTATATATTTTATTTATACATAGAAGCTTTGTAAACATTTGGAAAATTTCACTTCAAGATCATGTTTTCTTATAACGTATGTGAAATTAATATTTCAATAATTTATTCCAGTTATAGGATTTGAATTTTCAAAAATGGATTAAATATTTTTAATAATAATAATTTATAATAAAAAATAATTTCATCTTAACCGTTGACATAAATTATTCAAAAAAACATTTAAACTTAATTATAATGATTTATAAAAAATTTGTTAATCAAGGAATTAAAATTTTCACTTAATGGGGAAAATTGCATATAGACTCATCCACCACCCATGGGATGGGATTAACATTACTATATAACCTTTTTAATCAAAATGGTTAATTAATTGTAGGCACATGTTTTAAGGGAGAAATCCCAAAAGTGTTTACTTTTTTTGTTTTTACAAGATAGCCACTCATTCTCCACTATAAAATGACACTCCCTTGACTCACATATTTACAAATATAATGATATTTAGATCTTAAAACCCAATTAAAATTAACATATAAACACCATGACATAATTATATAATCCCTATATGGGGTAGAAATCTAATTTATGAAGGAATTGGTGAAAACCTAAGAAGGATACCGAATGAAGAGGTAATGTTTTTATAAAGGTGTTTTTTCCTTCTCTATCTACCAAACATTATATTATATCATGATTTTATAACTAAATATGTATAATAAATACATTGATATGTTTTTATGTTAATGTTAAGACCTATAACAACACACACTATAACCAAATGGGATAAACAACCACTGTTATAATGTACGACGAACTACCTCATCACAAACTGATGTCTTTCATTCTACCATTACAAACTTTCATGGTTGGTAATAATGATGGATATATAGTTTAAACAAGATATATATTATACATATAATTTCATTGTTATTGTTTAATTATTAATTAACACATACATTAGTGATTTCAAATTTTTGGGAATACGGTAATGTCATACTTCTGTACGGTGGACTACCACCTCACAATGCAATATGATTTATTCCTACATTACTTGGTATAAATTAAAGATGGGTTTAATAAAAAAATTGGGTTTCATATAACATGAATATGATACTAGAATTACAATATACATATATATCCTTCAATTTTATATCTTATAATATGATAAGAAAATGGAAGTAGTATACATGTGTTTGTATGGCCAACCACCTCCATGAACTACACATTTCATTTACTATCGTAATTTTTTTTGGATAACTATATATAAATACATACTAAATACATATGATATTTTCATCTAGTTAAACATTATTTTTATAATTAAATCATGATAATATTAATATTAACCGAAATAAAAAGGTGTATCATACTTGAATAACAAGGAAATTAGAACACAAAACAACGAAAATAATTAGATATTTTTAAACAAAAATGAGTGATAAAATGATGGTTAACTTTATCTTCAAATAGTCTTTTTATTGTAATTATTTTTCATTGTAAATTTTATTTATCATAAATATCCATATACATGGATGATGTATATGATTATTTCCTAACTGATATACTATTTCTATATAAATTGTGTACATTGAATGTTATTTCATTATCTATGGAAAGGTTGTCAAATATGGATTCTATAATCAATACTTATATTTGATAATGAAAATTCTTCATGATTTAAATTTCATAGCTGATATATAAGGAATTATTTATAATGTAATTTAGGTGTAGGTATTGTAGATTATATGTCCCATCGATTCATTTATCTCTTTGATGATACAAATTGGTAAGAAAAGGTTAATGGGTTTCTATATATAGTTTTAAGAAATGTTTTGAAAGTTCATTATGGTATATGATTACATGTTCCAATAACATGAAGACTAATAGTTAATGATTTCATTAATTGTGTATTCATTAATTATTATTTTTTAATGATGTATTTTTCTATTTGAAATTATATATGGATGAATTCCATTCTTGGTTTATTCATTATGTGGTATGTGTTTCATTTTATTAAATTCTATATATTTATTAACACATCAAATAATTTATATGAAATTTCCGTTCAGTAATAAACAATTAAATTATCATTATTCATATTTATTGGTGATAGATTTAATGATAAATTCCCCTCATTGAGCATTTGAGTTCTACATTATTTTTTTTCCTTTCACTACATTGTTAAGAAGAAGATATTGAATGAGTTTTCATGGATAAATTTTATTAGATTTTTTATGTATTATGTTTTATTTTCAATTACATGTTTAATATAATAATTTTTTATTTAATCTTTATTTACAAAAATAAAAAACCATTCTGTCCATTGGGATTGTAATCTTGTATCTACGAAATTGTAATAAAGTATGGCACTAGCTCTCGGCTACTAGGGTTAGGGTCATTATAGTTGGTATTATAGAAAATTTTAGTAGAATCCTAGGAAACCTTATTTAGGAAAACACAGATTATAGAACATAAAAATAAGATAGACATTAAGGATTATTATAGAACAATATATAAATGGAAACCATGTTTTTAATTATTAAATTATCTACGGTTTAATTTTTCAATTTTTTTAATTTTTTCACTAGTTTTAGGATTATGAAATATGTTACATAATGTAATGACCAAATCTATTATATTCCATTGTATTAAAATTTCACATGTAATAAATAAAGGTATTAATATTAATTTTCCATGTATAGGTTTAACATTTTAGAATGCCAATATAGATTGTATTTGAATGAAGAATGTTACATATATATTAGGCAACCTTATTCAAATTATGAAAAATAAACATTCCTAGATGGTGCAACCACTCCAACAAATAGATTCTCCAATATTGGATCCCTTTACATGACAGAGGCCCCAATCATTTAGGGGGATACAAATTCAATGGATGGTGAGTAATGTATAAAGTTATTAGTGATGATATTTATAGAATTGGGATGCATTAAAAAGTAAAAGGATATACTAAAGATGTATTTTATTAAAGGAAATAATAATGAGTGGTTGTAATTGATGTATAATTTTATGGAGGAAGAGGAAATAGAACTCATGGAATAGACACCAATTATGGAGGCATTGATAAATAAATATTTCCCTCTTGAGAAAAAAATAGATGAAAAGAATGTTCCTTAGTATAAATAAAAAATAATAAGAGGTTGTTTTAGAGTATGAGGATGCCTTTATATGTTTTTGACAATATTAGGTGGATTATATATGTAACATGGAGTGTAAGATTTGTTATTTATTTGACAGTTTTTAGAAAAGTTCTTGAAGGGGGATACTATCTCAAATATTTCTTGTATATGATGAAACAATTTGTTGTGCTGTCAAGTTAGAGACATAATTCTCCAAAACATATGGATTCAATGTGATGAGAGATAAGAATATGATGGTATAATAAATAAAAGATAATTTAAATATGGTAAATAATTATTTTACCTCATTTGATAATTATAAAAAAATCACCATGAGAAATTATTGAGGGTTTTGGATGTTTTTTATAAATTAAAAGAAATTTTTTCCCATGAGAAATAATGAAAATGATAGAATAAAAATACAGCAATTTAGTGTTTTTACTCAAATAAAATGTGGGAGTACAAAAATTAATTCCCCAAGAATCATGGTAATATACCTTAAAAGAAACTAAGGGACCCAGGTCAATTATATTTTGTTCGTGCAACCTAAGTGGAATGATTAATGATATTATGTAATTGAATCCAAAAAATTTTATAAAGTTATATTAATAATGAGATTCTCATCAGAAAAATTATTAAATATTTAATAATTATACTACAATACTATTTCATTTTGTATTTTAGATTATATGTTGTATGGTACGGATAAACAAGAAAAATAATTCATTGAAATGTTTAAAATCTTGGAAAGAACATGATTGAGAACCCTAAATATGTTCCTAGTGTTTAAATAATTATGGTTGGATAATGAGATGACTGAGATGGATAAAGTAAATTTTATAATTCATGCTACATGTGAACTAGTTAAAGGCTTGTTGAAAAAAAATTATGTTATAATTTTTCGAGTTAATATTATTTTTGGATTTAATGAATATATCCAATAACCTGTGTTTTTCTTTTTTAATAATAATGCAGGAATGTTTTCAATAAGGTATTATTTTAATTCATGTTATTACCATGTTTCATGGGAGTAAATGTGGAAGGTATTCACATGTTTTGTATGTGATCATTAAAGAGAAACATATTGATTGATTAGATATTAATGGAATGTTCATTTTCTAAATTCAGTGTCCTTATTTACGACATGTATTATGATAATATTTTTAATGGGTCATAAGGATAACCATTTATAAAATGGGTTTTGTTAAACATTTGATGATTTTTAGAGATTAATAAATTACATCACCATATAATGAACCCTATTATTAAATATTGACTATAAGTAGTTCATTCCACAACCAACCAATAATATTGTGATTATAAATAATAATTTTATTAAGTAAGTATATGTCCTTATATTCATATAGAGTGAAAGTATTCCTCAACTGCAGAAAAATGTTCTTGAAATAAATTTATTCCAATTATAATCATTTTTTTGATATCAATGACTTTATTCAAACCCCTCATTTTTGTATTTTTTATAAATAAATTTCCCCTTGACTTGTTATATATCAATCTCCCCTAGAATGTTAGTGTTAGTTTTCCATTCAATGTATATGTTATCATTTCCCACATGTGTTATCACAACTAGAAACTGAGTAATTTTATTATTTGAAATGTCATTTATACTAACCTTTCTATCTTATTAAGGGGGAATTTGGTTAACCCTTTTATGATGTGGGTTTTTCAATAATGGTATTTCAAAATAACAAAAACATTAGTATTTATATCAAGTTTAAATTGAGAGGAAAAAATTTATTTAAGGTGTGTTGAATATAACACCCTAAAAATCTAGATGAATAATATATTATTCCATAGCATGAATGACACACAAAAACATCCATTGAAGGGAATATAACATCGTAATAATATATAATATATTTATATTTTGATAAGTTAAATTTCTATAATTGTTTATATTATATGAAACACTAATTTTCTATTTTGTTATAGGAAACACAAAGGTTATCTTTCTCTACAAAGAAGGCCAAATTTAGCTTATGTTACACACAAGACCATATTTTGGAAAATACTATTAATATTGTTTTGAAATGAAAATTATATCCTAGACATTAAATTATAAGTTCAAATAATTATTAAAAAACTTATGAAAATATAATTATTATTTCATTGGTTACCGATTAATTAGAAACGAATATAATAAAATTAAGTATAAATGAAAAGTTTTTATAAAGAGAACTATTTTCATACACTAAATGAGATTTGTGAAAATAAATTAAATTAATTACTATAAGTTACTAAAATATATTTTATTTATAAAATATATATTAAAGTTATCTTTCTACAATAGTCCAAGAGATTTTATATTAATAATATAAAAATCTATTTTTCTGCATAAAAATCTATATTTTTTAAGATATATTTTCGTAGCCTTTTAATAAAGCATAAACTTCTAAATATAAATTTTAAAACATTATAAATTTTATGAGAAAAAATAACTTCCTTTTGAAAATAATAATTTCAAAATTATTAGAGGGTGAATTTGGGGTATTTTATTCTAATTTTTATTTTGTTGTTAATTGTGAAAAAAAACTGAATTATAATTGATAAATAACTTTTCCTCTAAATAATTTATAATTTTAAAATATATTTTGAAATTGTTTTAAGGTAATATATGTTCATTTTAAAATATATAAATAAAATTAATGTCGTTAGAATCAAATTGATATTAAATTAAGATTAAAAAACATGCTAATTATTTGGCCTTTTCTGTTTAAATAAATGTTTTTCCATTCCATCTATGGGTTTACCCTTAAACAAATTTATACAATTTTTTATTTGATTTTTAAAATTTAAAACAATTTTTTTAATCATAATAAATTATATGGTTTAACAATTTCAACACATTATTTAACCAAAATGAAGAGTGAAAACAATTAAAATTAATTAAAGTGATTAAGAGAAAAATGAGTTTACCAATGCACTAAACTATAATATTAAAGGGGAAAATGACCTAGAATGTTTTTAAAAAACCATTTTTGTCCATATATTGACCATTAAATCTCTTAGATCAAAAATGGTTCTTTAATGGAGGCACATGATTTAATGGAAACCACAAAATAGAGTTTAGTTTTTAATATATACAGGAATACCACTTCTCATTCACTATAAATGGGATATCACTAAAAAAACTTATTCAAACCTAAAAATGCATTTTAATAGTCTATAACATTAGAAATTAACTCCCCAAATTACCTCATATCATCATTTATGCCTTATATTTTGAATAAATCACACATATTAAGTTGTTATTGAAAATATAAGCAGGATACCTCAAGAAGAGGAAATGTTTTTCAAAATGTTGTTTTGTTTTATTTCCTTATCTACCTCCCTAATTATTAATTATAACATGATTATATCATATAAAAAGTAGGTTAAATATACTTGTACATTTGAATCTTAATGGTGTGACCTAATACCACACACTCATCCATCAAAAGTGATACACAATCATCGTTCATGTTTATGGTTGACTACTACCTTGAGAACTGATGTTGTTTGATTTTCCATTACAACCTTTAAAGGATGTGAATAATGAAAAAATTACTATTTTTATATAATATAAAGGATATTTATAATTTTTATGATGTTCTAATTATTATGTAACACAAACATGCATTCTTTCCATTTTTTGGGAATATGATAACCCCATTCATGTGTACAATGGAGTGCATCATGAACGATGGGATTCCTTCATATATTACATGAAATGAAATATGGATTGGTTTAATAAATATATTTGACATATATAACATATATATTATACTATAAGTTTCATATAAATATTTATCACTTACTTTCATTCCATTTAATAAGAAAATAAAATGGAAGAAGCGTTCATCTGTACGTATAGCCTACCATCTCGGTGAAATGAAAATTTCATGTCTTTAAAAAAAATTATATACTATTATAAATACATATATTCTAAATATATATGATATTTTAATCATTTCTAAATTGTGTACATGAATAAATAATGACCTATGAAATAAGAAAAAAAATAAAAAGTCAATACTTACTTGAAATCATGGGAATAAACCCACAAAATAATGAAAATAATGAATGGTTATTAAAAAAAATGTGGTATGTGTTATAAAAGGACTATATATGATATTATAAATATTATTATGAATATATTATAATATAATAATATTATTAAAACCATAATATATCATATAAAATTGAGTTCATCCAAAAGTGAGTATATGGTCAGGGATATAATCTAAATTTACATTCAATTGATACTTATTTGTTATTATGAACTTATTCACTTTTATGTGGTTTATATACTACTAATTGGATATGTAATATCATGAATAAGTCACTATTTGTGGTAGTTTATGATAATAACTCAATTATTTCATCCATGTGGATTTTAATTGCAAATTAACAATTGATAAATGTTATTGTAAAATATCACATTCTTTTATGATTTTTAAATTTCATTAGAAATAATCACTTTATTGAAATTATTTATCATTGTAAATTTATTTTATCTTCAATACCCATAATCACGGGTCATGGATTTTATTTATTCTTATAAATTATTTTAAATTTTCATATAGGATATACCTCGGATGTTATTAAATTATCTAGGAAAACATTGATAAATCTATAACCATTACTCAATAATGATATTTAATAAGGCATATTGTTCATGATTTTAATCTACTATTAGATATATAAATAATTTTATGGACTAGTGTCATGTTATCCTGCAATTTTTATAGTCACTTAATTCAGTGATAGGTTTCATGGGGAAAATAGTTAGCCAATTTAAATTGGTTTCAACCTATAGTTTTAAATCACCTTTAAGAGGAGTTTACTTAATATGTTTTCTTATGAAATAGACATGGAATCCAATAATTAAGAATCTCCATCAATGAGAATATAGTAATTATTATTGTTTATCCATTAAAATTTAGTATGAAATTCTTTATGGATGTATTTCATTCTATATTTATTGATTTAATAGAATTATATTCTTATATTTTCCTTTCCATAATGATTATGTCTTATCTAGTTATTTAAAGGGAATGTGTTTTCATTAATCAACACTTCCATGTTGATTGTGTTTATGGATTCATGATATATTCTTTTTCACATAACCCTTATTGATCATTTGAGATCACTCTCATTTTTTTTAAATTTCTACAGGTTATAAGAAATATATAATTGTCCGAGCTTTCATGGATGCAAACTATTAGATATTTTATCTATTAGGTCTTATTTTCTATTCTTAACCTAATATGTGTATCATATATGTAATATAAATTTACAAAACCTTTGAATTATTCAGTCATTTGGAATTTTAATCTCGTGCCTCTTCCAATTAAATAATTCAAGGCATAATCTCTAGCTACAAGGGTAAGGGTCATTACCCAAATTCTATTCGAGACTGCAACCAGAGTTAATTTTATCATTCAGTCTAATATAAGGATTTTAAGGTGTTATGTAAGTAGAATTTTATATTAAAATGACATGAAAATATTAAATTAATATGTAATTTATTAATTGAAAATATTTTATAAATTTTTAATGTATATATTTATATAATGAAAAATCACTCTCATTTTAATGAATTGATAAAATTCAATTAAAATAAATATATAACGAGTAGCATAATTTTATCCATAAATGTGTATTTTTATTAGAAATTGATTTTATGTTCTCTGAGTTTTTATTTTTTAAAAATTTATTTATTTTTGATAAATAAATATGAAATAGATTTTTCATCTTGATAATACATTAACACAAATTTTATTTATATTCATAAGAAATAAAAACATGAAAAGTTATTATAAAAGGATATTTTCATAAAAAATAGTTACAATTACTTTTTATTTTTCCATTTAAAAGTTATATTCCTATGTTTTAGAATTTATATGTAAAAATATAAACGTTGTTTTTTAGTCGTCAAAATATTATTATTTTTTTATGTTTTATTATATTTTTTGAAAATATGTTTTTTGGTGACTAGAGAGAATATCACTTTTCCAAATTTAGTGAAATTAATGAGATAATTACAATATAAACAAGAAATAAATATATATGAAACCTTTTTCTCGACCAAATATATTTTATATAAGTAGGATTATCGATTTAAACACTTTATGTTTAACTTATAAACCTATTTTTCACATTTTAGTATATAAGTAATATTTTTCTCAAAAAATTATTTATCATGTTATATATTTATAGGTGTAGAATTAATTTTTATCACTTTTAGAAAATCTATCAAATAAAATTAATTTCACATTTTCATTTAGAGTATAACTGTTATGATTTATTTTTTAATTTATTTTTAGATATAAAAATACATTATTTTGGTAAAAATTATTTCTCTCAATAAAAGGAAAAATGGTAAAGGGTTAAAAAAATGTATTTTTTCATCAAACATGATGAAAACATATCTCTATATTAGTGTTGGAGTTATTTCTATAAAATACTAATATTATCAATTAGTTTACTATTTGGAGACATTTTCCTAGAATAGTTCACTTTTTATTAAAATAGATCCATTCATCTAAGTCAAAAAGAATTCCCTAACTACACTAAATATCATCTCATACCAAGAACATTAGTTATCCAAATATCACCCTAATTACCTCCATAATAAACATATACATGTACTAGGGGTTTTTTGCTCAATAAAAGACTACACATCAAAAGCCTAATCAAATTTTAAAAGGAGTAATTCATAGTGTAAAGTAAAAATTACAAAATAACTCCTTTTTATTTATATTTCATTAATTAATATTCTTGTGAAATAAAATATTGTATAACATCCTTAATTTGAAAAATCATTATATTTATTATATTTATGTTTTCTTATACAAATTAAACAGGCACTATATACCATCGACTATTCTCCTTAATAATTGAATATGAAATCTATGTGTACGTTCGTACTATAACATCCATTAAAGTAATGTTTTATTTATAATAATTTAATTTCATAAATTCTATAAGTGGTGAATTGAAATAATAAATATAATAAATATTTAATTTTTATTATTTTGAAAATATAAATGAATTTCAAAATTATTTCATCTATGTACATGTGTGGATTGTCGCATACATAAAGTAACATATATCATAGTTAACCATTTAAAATATGAATGTATATAAAGTAAATTTGATTAATATATTTGATATAAATGAATATTAGATGTCATAACTTTTTTTATAATTCTATATCATAAAAATTAATTATCATAATATTGTAATATGTCGATATTAATAAATTTCTCAAAATTAGCACATCATGGCTTTCATTCCAGAGAATAATGTCAAGGTATTGCATACAATTAAAATGGTTATTCATAAATCATTAATACATAATGTTTTAAATATATATTATCATATTATAGATATTAAATTAGTATCAATTATTTGTTTTTTACATGTAAATTATAAACCATGTAAGACATAATAAAAACTAGTAACACTTGATAATGAAAATAACCACTAACTTTCCAATAAATGTATACTGAATATTTATTATTAAAGAATAAAAATTATAATATATAAGTATATTTTAATAAAATTGTTAATTAGTATGATGATATTTAGGATTCATTAGGTTAAATCACTATCATAGAAATCAAAAGTAAAGGTATGAGATTTTAGTGATTTGACTTATATTATTGATTAAAATTTATTCCTCATTGACATAGATTATACATGATTGATTTATCATATAAATTTATGACAATAAAATTAATTTACCCTATCTTCTCTTGGTAATTACATTTTCACACTAAAAATTAAAATTTAATGTATTTCATTCATTATAAAATTTAATGATGCCAAAAATAATTCCCACAGTTTTAAAATAATCCCTTACATTCTCATGTAAAAGTTCACCTTGTATGTTAATGTTCACATTTTTTATTTTGAAATAAATAAAGGTATTATTTTAGTTGATATTTAAATTTATCATTAATTATTTTCAAATTAATTATTTACCCATCTTTTTAAACTGTGTTATAGTTATTTTAAAACATAAAAATGGTTCATCCTTCTAGAACTTTTTTTATCATTCCATTAGAATTTCGATTAAAAACCATTATGTATTTTCCAATTAACCCTGATTTCTTTTTATTTAAAAAAATTAGAAAAAAGTATTAATTTCAATTTTGTGAATGTATATGTTTAATGTTTCCCGTAACATAGACTTCATAACATAATATTAAAAAATTTTATATCAAAATTATGGTTTTTTTCATCAAAAGAAATTATTTCATTGTTATGACCATTAGTTTAAATGAATGTTCCATTCCATATTTTAGTTTTTTTCAAAGGAATAAAATTTATAGTGGTTTTAAAATTATAAGGGTGGCGGTACATATTCTAATTTTTAAATGTAATTTACCCAATGATATTAAAATATTATTTTTCTATTTTCCCACATCCTTAATTCTCAATATGATATATTGGATATGTATTATTTAACCAACATACACATGATTTATCTAGATAACTTGTGAAATATTTTTTTGGAGATTATCCTGAAACCCTAACCTTTTCCATGAGCTAATAAGTGATGTTGGAAAAATAATTTTTCCTTTATCTCTTGAAACATATATTTCTAGATGATTATTATTTTACATGTCTTGTTCTATTTCAACCTATATTTTATTGGTTTATTTTTAAATTTGATGAGAACATAAGGTGTACATAGGTTGATATATCAAGCCTCATATAGTACAAAACTTATTATACCAATCCCGAATGGGAACAAGGTTTTTTAATCCATTCTCAACAGAGCACGTGAATTGTTAACATGAGCACAAGAGAGTACACGGGTTGGTATAAAAATCTTAAGAGGGTATACAAGTTGTTCACAGGCTCTAAATAATTTTCCAGAAATAATTATCAATAATTAAAAAAATATATTATGTTTTCCAATGGTATTAATTATTCCACATTTTTATATTATATGTTTCTGTTATGATATAATTGAACATGATTATTTTATCATCCATCAAAAATCTTATAAAATTATGCATGTGTTATTATTTTAGGCCATAAGTACTCCAATTATTCCTCATGGAAAACTATGATAATACAATTTTAGTTTTTAATATATATCTCTCAATTTATCATATTTAACCTAGATGAATATTATATATCCTTTTATGACATGTTGATAAGTTTTTACCATACAATGTGTTCGAGATCAGACCTTCTTATGTTTCCCCTACCAAGGTTTTTATGTTGACAAAAATATAATAGAGGTCTAAAAATAATATAATGTTGATTGATTTTTTAGAAATAATAACAACTATTTTAAAATAACATTCTTATCTGAATAATAAAAAAAACACCAGGATTTTGAGTCTATAGATTTTGAGATTCTTTTAGAGGGGAAATGTTTTAAATTTTCATACAGATAAAAAAAGATATGTTCATCTTGGGTAACCTCTCATGGTTAATGGTTTATATGTAATGTATTTTATTTTAGCATTGTACCTTGGAGTTTGTGTTTATGGGGATTCACGGGTATTGTAAAAACACAAAATTTTCATTATTATGATATTTCAAATAAGGGTTTAATTAAATTTTTTAATAGTCTTTTAAATGTATCTATTTTATTAAATAAATATTAAAATTATTTAACATTTCCTTGGAAGAAATGTTTTTCTCATACTGTGTATATTTTGTAGCATGATTTATTCAATTATTTTTTAGTTTCTTTCTTTCTCTACTTTATCATATTTCACACACCATCTCATGTAACTGGTTGAACACTTTAAATAGGCACACCATATATTTTTTGTTTTATTTATTGAAGTAGATGTTTTTAATTAACAATATAACTCTTGATGTGCATGCTTTTTAGTTGTATTATATTTTTTTAGTATAAATTTTTTTAATACATGATCATATTAAAATATATAATAAAAAATTCAGTTTTTTTTAATTTTCATAATTCAAATATACTATTTCAATTTTTTTTATAGAATTTGGTATTGTTCCCTTAAATATTTTTTTCGACATCAAAAAATACAACATATATTATTTTTTATTTCTTTAATATTTATGAATATAATATGTGTTATTATTTATAGAACAAGATGAATCACATGTATAATGTTTTCATTATGTACTTATTGAAAAAAATCATGTATATTATCATACATTTTATTTTGTATTAGTTTTTTTATTTTTTACTGAATATCTATATTATTAATATGTAATAAAATAAAAAAACTATAATTACCATTAAACATGATTTTTTTTTATTTATAAAAAAAAACTTTTCATTAAATAATTTGTAATTATTATTTTATAAATAGTATCCAAAATATAAGTCAAATATCCATATCATGTATTTTATGAAAGAAACATAATATATTTAAACTTTATGATATAATTTAATTTTTTTTCTATGATATATATTAATATATCAAAATAATTTTTTTTCATTTTTAATATATGATTTATTTTAAAAAATGTAGCAAATATTTTTTTTTAATTTATTATAAGTTGTAATATAACATGTGTATCTCACTGACTCTCGTTAAACTATTATTTTCTGATTTTTTTTATTTTTTTCACTATAAAATGTTGTCTAAAATATTTAATTTTTTATTATTAAAATAATTTACACTAATAGATTTGACATAATATTTTTCCAATTTTACTTTATTATTTTTGATAATATTTAATTTTATATTTTGGAATGCTATTATAAAAATAATATAATATTATATAACATGAGTAAGTAATCTTTTAAATGTTATTATTAGACTAAAAAGTGACCTCACATGGATCAGTAACAATGTCATGCATGTCACCATAAGGTTAGTATAAATATTGTTTTATATTAAAATTACCTAGGAAGAAGTACATTAATGAAAATGGGAGTGTTTACAATAATATATACATATATAATAAGAAGATAGCAGAAAAAAACAAAATAATAGATTATAAACCCATGAAATATAATTTTAATATCAATATAAAATTAATCATAAAAATTGAATCCATGAAATTATAAAACCTAAATCATGGAAAAAACTATTAATTACTTTATAAAGGGAAATGTAACCCATTATTTTTTCATGTAAATAAACTTCACGTTTTTTAGGTGATTCACCAAGACATGGATCTCTAATAGAACCATCATGATCATATTAAAATTTAATGATCCTATAAAAATATAATCATTTTCATGCATTAGTCATCATGAGATATCGTTAGAATATATCAATAGAAATACCCTATGTAATGAATCCTCCATATAATATTACAAAATATTGAATTTTTAGATATGAATTTACTTTGTTAAATTTTTAATATCTTTTTAGTTTCATTTTTCATAGAATTATATCATAACTCTTAGAAGTCAATATAATATATAAATAACTAGACACATTTATTTACTATCCAATTTTCCCATAGTATAAAATCTTTAATAATAAAATAGTTTTATTATCATGAACATTGTTAATGAAATTCATTATGTACAGTGCCCTAAAATTCATATTAGTAACTCTTTAATTATTATTTATATAAATTATATGGGTGATGATTGGGAGAATTGGGATAAATTTAAAGTGTTTTAAGGGATTTTCTATAAGTGTACAGGTGGTACATGGTTTTTGTAAACCATGCATTTCTTATATGAAACCATGAAAATTGAATCATTAGAAAAGGTGAACGGTCACATATGACACACAATTTTTCCAAACTATGATATTTCCTATTAGATAATATTCTATTTTTATGTATGGGTTTTTTGTTTGGTATATTGGCCTAGAAACAAATAAAACACACTTTGGAGACCGTGTGAGGTTCATATTTAAGGTAGTTTCTACTAAATGGATAGTGCATAGTTTTCCCAACCATGCCACTAAACTATTTTGTGGGTCAAATATTAGATTCTTAAATTGTTGATCAAACTCGTTTTCCTCTAAGTTCAATGATTTTCACCAAAACTGCCATAACTTAAGATTTTAGTGTCTCTTTGGTTGTAAAACCTCTCGCTTTTAAACTAGAAGGGACATGTACTTGTCCCTTGGTGCGTTGATGTTTGATTATCACAGTATGTGATCGTTCTTGATTGTTCTTGTTAGTTTTCTTAGATCCACTTCATGCTCTCTCATATTTTCTTAGATCTACGACCATTGTGGGTAGATCAGAGGTTATGGATTCCAAGTATATATATAATTGTTCTTGTTGTTGATATGGGAATATAACTAAGGCAAGTTCATCGTGATTTATCCAATATTTGTGTGGTTTTTTCAGTCCGTTTATCATTTTCTCCAAGACACTTGAGGTGTGTTTTCACGCCCAACACCTCTCTTTTAGAACATTAAGGCCTAGTTTCAAAAAAAAATCCCTGATTAAAATTGATCATTTATCTGACGGGAAGCGATTGTTAAAACCCTCTCGAGTGAAATCTTGTGGAAACTGGGATGTATGGTGTGTTATTCTATAGTGTTTTCATAACATGATTTTATAGTGATGGTTATAAAAAATATATTTTGTTTTTCATCATGAAAAAATTCGTTTCAATTTAAATAATGATTCTTTAATGAAATGGTTTTAAGAAACTTGAATTTGGAATGGTATGTAATACTTTTTTTTGTTTTTTCATGTGCATTGGGATAGATAAGGGTTTGAAGTACCCCTATCAAAAGGATGTGACGAATGATGGCATGAAGTACGCCGCATAAAGTTGTCTAGTAAGAGAAAAATTAGTGAAAGGATGGCTCACCAACCATGAGTATTTAGAGGTACATTGATTTCATCCATGTATATAAGTATTTTCATGTGGAAATGAAGGGTTTATTCCAAAGTGAAATGTGAAATTATTTAAAGAACTTTTTAATTTCTTTTCTTCGAGAACGGTATACAATGGATTTTTTTTTATATTTATACAAAAAATTTTATATATTGTTTTATATAATGTTTTTTAAATAAATTTTATTAACATGTTCTGTCCAGGAGGCATGATAAGGGTATTCATTGGGAAAACATATAATGTTTTAGTACTCACCCATTATTTTTCATGTTAGTTATTTTTCATATGTCATCTACCAGGACATAGGAAAAGGTAAGGTATTGTATGTATTTAGCACTAATACATGATATTTGGGGGGTTTTGGTGATGTTGAAGCATAGAGATTGTGTAATTTGGATTCATATGGTTATCATTGAGGGTCATTAGTTTTTAATTTGCTATTTACTTTGATATTGTAGTCTTCTATTATGGAAATTGATTTTAGTATGACTTTGATAAATGAAATTTTGAGTTTTTTTCTTTTTTACAATGCATCATATATTGGTTGTTTGGTTATGGGTTGTTTGGTTGGTAGATTCTTAAAGGTAAAATCATCCACCACATGTATTGATGCACATTAAATTTATTACCATCCTTTGGAATCTTGGGTATGTAACTTAATGTATAATAATGCCTCACATCCCTCTAAATCCATTATGAAAGGGTGGAATGTTACAAATGTTATCAATTTGGTTTAGTAGAAAATTATATTTGAGGCAAATAATATCAACTTGTTCCTTTACATGTAGATCAAGTGGTCATCAAATCTGTCAATATTGGAATCAAATTATTTTTTATTAATTCCTTGAGTAGGGATTATAAAAAATAGTAGGATTGTAGGGACATGAATTACAGACTGAAAAAATATATAGTTAACCTTTTTATATTGAACTTCATGTTACTAGGGATTTGGGAACATATGTGTTTTATAGACACTTATAGGTTTGGAATCTCATTATCAGGAGTTTTCCAGTGATACAATCATGACATTAATTAGAGGAATGAATTTCCACTAGGATTTCATATATAATTTTATGTATTGATTTATGTTTTCTGAAAATGTTAGGTTTTTGGAAAAAACAAATTTGTAAAGTGTATACAAATGAAATATTTTGAAAAGGATCTTGATGGAGGTATTTAGAAAATGGATTGATATTCAAAAATAATGTTAATTTTTTCAAAAATGGATGTTTTTGGAAAATTTTTATTTTGGAAATCAATGTTGTAATAGTTGATGTGGTATAATTTCAAATTATTAAACCTTCCATTAGTAGAGATAGAGATATATAGTGTTTGTTGTTGATTAGAAAATGGTGCATCGTAGGAATCATATAAACCATAATGAAGAATATGTCGAGAATGTTGTTGTACTAGATCAATAGGTGAACAAATAAATAGTTTAGAGTACAACCCATAATTTCATGTTATGGACACAGGGAATCTGAGGGAAGATCCAGGACTATTAGATCATTTCGTGAAGTTATAGAAGAAGAATACCCCATATTTTTGGTTGATTATGAACTAGAAAAGTAGGAGTTTTTGATGAACATAGTGAGTTTTATCTTCAATTTCATCATCACAACAGCGGAACTAAAAATAAAATTATTGATGTATATACTCAAGGATCATGCATTACAAGGTTTAGATATAGTGGTGCAGGATAAACCAGATCAATCCATTAGTTTGTAGGATTTTGAGGAATTTTTTAACAAACAATATTGTCCTCACATGTTCAATATCCATATATTTATGGGATTCATCAGCCTAAAGCAAGAAAATCTCAATTTCACTGATTATGTTGCTAAAATCATGAATTTAGAAAACTTGGAACCCAATATTGTGGCCACTGAGTAATTAAATGAAAAAAATCTTTAAATCATGGATTAGGTAAGAGATTCAAGTAATGATAGTTGTGCTCTATTATAGACTATACATAGATGGTGAATGGAGTGAAGATATCTAAAAGAGACACCATAGGAGCTATTTTAGGTTGAAGTATGTTAATACCCATGAGAAATTGTGGGACCTCTATTTCTAGGAGAAAATGGAAGAGGAAAACCTAATTCCAAGGTTGGAGTTTGAGTCAAAATCAGATGGTTGGATCATTAAACCTTCCTCAATTCAGCAAGAGAAAAATAGGATTTTTATAATGTGGTTCACTTGACCACAAAAATGAGATAGTGTATAGAACAACTTAGATCATGCTAAAACTGAAACCAGATGAGGTAACTTCAATGCTATTGTTATAGTTCTCCATAGCCATGTTCTCAGGACACATCTTAGTCATCATAAACATAATATTTATTAATGGGATAAGGATTGTAGAACCAATATCATCATTAGAATAGATCAATATATGGTGATTCTTGGAATTCCTTGACTCTCTAGGAAGGGAAAAATAAATAGGGAAACAAAGAGCACAAAGAAGAATTGAAGAAATCATACGAATATGATCATGGGATTGTGGACAATCAGGCGGGACTATCTATGGTGAGAGGTATGATTACTTTAAATTCTTCCCCTATGTAAGTGCTATTTCATAATGCGGAATTACACTCCTTTTTTACTTTTTGTGCTATTGATTTTTTATATTAAACCTTGAGATGATTCCCTCTATGATAAAACATAAAACTCTTTTTAGGGAAAGAAAATTAAGAGCAATTATATTTAGAGCATGTTATATAGCTATTGATGAAGCTGAGATGAAATAGGGATTCTCGGTGCTGGATATGGATGTCTATAATGTAAACCTAGGTATGGATTGATTAATAATATTCAAGGATCCGATAAATTGTTATAAAATAACAGTTAATCATGAGACTAAGGATGGTGTCAAACATCTATATAATAGATAATGGCGTTAGAAAATATGTGTAAAAAACTTAATAGCACCAGTAGTTGGAACAATCTCTTACCAGATGGAAGCGTTGACCTAGGAATTATGTGAACAGATCGAGAATAGAAGTATTACAAGAATTTTGGACATGTTTCATGATGTGTTTCTGAAATATTAATATGGGTTACCACCGGTGAGGGAAGAATCATTTAAGATTTATATCCTTTGGGTTACACGTACTGTCTTACTTCCATATTATCGAATGACACCAAGGAAGTTAAGGTAAATTAAGGCATTATTAGATGCTTTGGAAAGTAAGGGTTTCCTTTGGCCGAGAACATCTCTATAGGAAGAAAAAAAATTCATGAAGAAATATAATTGAACTATAAGGATTTGTATGGATTTTCATAAGATTAACCATGTTATGAAAAAGTATAGGTATCCACCTCCATGCATTTACAATCTATTCAATCAATTTAGGGGACCTCAATGGTTCTCTATGGTTGTATTGTAATCCGGATATCACTAATTTTTTGTTTCAAATTAGGATATCCTAAACACAACTTTCAGAAGAATATGCGTCCATTATGAATATATGGTAATTAATTTCAGCCTTCAGAGTACACCAGTGGTCTTTATGGAATTGATGAATCCAATATTTTAGATATATCTTGATTTTTTTGTTATGGTATTTCTGTATGACATACTGTGGTATTCAAGGACAAGGGATGATCATGAGAAACACATGGTAATAGTGTTGGAAATCTTGAGATCCCATATTTTTTATTCCAAATTATAAATGTTTAAATTTTGGATATAATGCATATGGTTTCTTATCAATGTAATTTATAAAATAATTGTTTCAATGGATCCATAGATGATAAAATCTATTATCGTTTAGAATCCATCTAAGAACATTGTTTAAATATGATTCTTTCTTGGTATCTATGGTTATTACAAACAATTTTTTTTGTGATTTATCACATATTTCATCCCCAATGTTTATTTTCAGAAAGAAGAGTTTCCCATTAAAATGGAGTGATATATTCTATATATCTTTTCAAGAGCTATAGGGTTTCCTTACATGTACATTGATATTAATTTTACTAGAATATCAACAAGGATACATGGTGTATTGCGATGCTTTAAGATCGGGGTTGGGATGTGTTCTCATGAAAGAAAAAAATGTTGTTGCTTATGGATCTATGAAGGTAAGAGTGCATGATAAGAAGTGAAAAACACATGATTTATAGTTATTTATATTAATACTTTACTTAAAAATAATGTTTCATTATCTGTTCGATGATAAATTTATTGTGTTCACATATCATAAGAGCATGAAGCCTATTTTCTCATAGAGGGTTTGAATCTGGGGGAATGAAGATGGATGGAGTATCTATAAATGTTCTACTTTAACTTGATTTATACACATGGTAAAGGCTTTTCGATGGATGATTCATTAAGAAAAATTTCATACACTTAGTTTGAAAAAGAAGCTTTAGAAGATTGACAGATAATCGTTGTCTTAAATGACATGCATGTGGAATGTGAAGAACGAGGTGATAATGTGGTTTTGTTTTCTGTTGTGGTGGTTCCTGATTTTGTAAATTTTTTAAATTAGGTACATAAATCTGATATAGAGTGTATTTATATGAAGTCAAAATGTAATGGTGGGGTGAACATTTAGTGATAGAGGCTATATGAGAGTTCATTTTGGGTGTGTTGAGATTGGATGGTAGTACCTATGACTTCCTAGAAGAAACTTCTTTATACATCCCACCATTGGATATGGGTTGTCCGTCCTAGAATACGAATTATCTATAAGGAGTTTAATGTGCTATTTTGGTGAATTATCATGAAAATGATGGTGTATGATTTTGATTTGGGATTCCAAACATTCAACAATTTAATTTAGAAAATTAATTACTATCTTGTACGGTATATTGTTTACCTATCCCATTGTGGAAACGGGAGATGATAGCTATGTAATTTTTTACATGTCTCCCATGAATGGTTTTGAAGCATGATTTTATATGGGTTATAGTGGATCATCATACAATGTCAACCCATTTCATTCATATTCATGAAACTCATATAGTGAAGAATCTTTCCAAAATTTATATTTGAGAAGTAGTAAGGAGGCATGGAATACTAGTTTCAATCATATCAGATAGAGATCCAAGGATTACAATCAGTTTTCGGAAATCCTTATAGAAATACCTTGGGACTCAGTTTATTATGAGTAAGGAGTAACATCCTTAGAAGGATAGGAAATTTGATAGGATAGTACAAATGTTATAGGACATGTTGCGAGCTTTTGTAATGGATTTTGGTGTTTATAATGAAGATATTTAGTTGTTGGTGGTGTTCTCATATAACAGAAACAAAAAACCTTGATACATATGGCTCTTTTTGAGGCATTATATGGGTATCATTGTTGTTTATCCACTTTTTTGGGTGGAAACATGTGAGAATTTACTAGGTGGTTATATCCTCTTCCAATAAATAATGGATAAGATTTAGTTGATCAGTAAACAGACGGAGATGGATCATAGTCATCAGAAATCTTATGTGGATCATCATATATGGTCATTTTTGTTTATAGTGTGTGATCACGTATTGTTTAATATTTATCTAAGACATGAAATTGTCATTTTTCAAAGAAGGGAATGTTTTCTCTTACATATATACACTCTTTTGAGATATTGAAATGGGTGGGAGAGGTCAAATATCGGGTAGTATTACCACCATTGTTCAGTGTGGTGTCATGAGTTCCACATATCTATGTTCAAAAATTATCATCCTAATCCTGACCATGTGATCAGATGGGATCAGATTAATGAAATCTGTATGGTTTGATCATACATATCTTGGTGCATATTGTGGATAGGCAAGATAAAACCTTGTGTGAAAAAATCATCAGTCAAGTTCAATTTTTTTTGAACCATGGTCAATCACAGGAAGAGACATGGGGATAATAGAAGGAGATGAAAGAAAAGTCTCCAAAACTCGTTCAATACATAGATGGTTTTCTACTATATAGGGATGGAAAGGGAAATAGAGGGGATAATTTAGTACCACATTTTTTAAGTAGGTAACCCTTTAAATATGATTTTTATGTATATAATATATATGTGAGATGTTTTTGAGACATTAGATAACATTTAAGGTGTTTTTTGGGAATTTTATGTAGGTGCACAAGTGGTGCTTTATTTTTGGAAACTATTTGAAACTTATAGTAAACATTATACTGTGAGACAGGGACAACGTAGACGGAGCATATGAGGCAGACAATGTTTCCCAACTATGAAACTTCATATTAGAAACACTGCCCTTTGAAGTATGGATTTGGACTATTTGAGAATGTGGCTTCGACATGGTTGGTACATAATTTTGATACTGTTCTAGGAAACCATTGGAGATAGATCATTAAGGTAGTGGACAACACACAATTAGCTCACAGTTTTCCTAGCCACGTGACTAAACCATGCATGAGTCAAAATTGAGATACATAACTTGTGGATATAACAAATTTTTACCTATAAGTGCATTGTTTTCCCCTAAAATGGCCCAAACATCGGATTCTAGTCTCTCATAGTTTGGATAACACCTCCTAATTGATTCAAATGTGATCCAGATCCATCCCTTGGTGCGTCGAATCTCGATTGTCAGGGTATGTGATAGTTCTTGATTGACCATTATAGCTTTCTTAGTTCTACTTCACCCTCTCTTGAATTTTATGAGATATATGATCGTTGTTGGTTGACCTAAGGTTATAGAATCCAAATGTGTTTATATTTGGTCTTTTTCTTTATAGGGTAAGAGATATAATATGGGTTCTTGGAGATTTTTTCATGACCCGTCCCCCAGGGCCCATTCCATGACTACCCCAAGCCAACCTTCCATAGGCCAGGGGATGGTGAATAGCACCGGAAAGGCATATCCGAGAAAGGTAATGAATTGGATTAAATCTTGTACACAAAAATTCCCAACCATATACAAACACACTGGAATGTAGAAACAAGTATAATAATAAAACAAAGATGAGGGTAGCTACAAGTGTAAGTAAGTGTTACAGAATACAAACCCAACAAGGAACTGAAAACAATAAAGTAAAAAAAATGGAACTCTAATGGTCGTCAATGAAAAAATCCACCTAATAATGATATAATTAAAGCTACTAAAATCCAATGTGGTATTACCTCCCCACCCTATCCTACTGGGCCCCCTAGATCCTAGGCCACCAAGTCCACCTCCGTAGCATCCATTAGTCATGTCCCCCTAAGCACATCTATCAAAATGTTGATCATCTTTCCCATACCCAACATGTGTGGGCAAAGCTTGTGCAAGTGTGAGTATTACAATACTCAGTAGTGAACCCAAGACCCCTAAAGTTCCCTCAGTAATCCACCATGTATAATGCCACAAATCAAAAACCACCGAGGTAATACCACTATGTATGACCTCAACCACATACCAAAATGTGAAAGACACTTCTCACACCAGGTATATTCATAGGTAGTGATAGTATCATCATCAGTGATATCATCAAACTCCTTTACTACTGAAGAATTCCTCCTCTATCGAGTATAGTGGGAATTTCGGGTCACGTAGAGCCACTTTACACTAACCATTGATTTTTTTGGAACTCATCCATATTAGAACAATGGGTATGTTGGGTCACATAGAGGCTCTCCCAACTGTGGGCCTACTGGGTCACATAGAGCCACTTCCCACCTTTCTCGAACTGAGGTACTTCTTCTATCAGGTATCATGGTTCTATTGGGTCACACAGATCTTCTCCCCACCATGGTTCTTCTAGGTCACACAGATTCGCTTCCCACTTGGCCTTCATCGAGCAGTCTTCAGGTCTCAGCTAACCGCAGGGTTCCGTAAGTAGCGTGCTTAGATGAATCTCTCCTCAAGTAATTATTTTCTTCTTATTAATTCTTTAAAGTCACCAAAAACATATTAAAAGATCAGCCTCATCAAGAGGGTCCCAACTCTGCCGAAGGCACATCAATAATACATGTGGTTTCCAAGATACATGTTTTTTAGAATCCAAGGGGCCAGTTGCGATGGGGCCTGATCTAACCTGGTCAGACTGTCCCGAACAACCCTAACCAGGGATCCCACATTCCATATTAATATTAGATGGAATAAACCTAACCTGGTTTGTTTCGGGGTTGGTATGGTCTAGCATGGCTAGTGGGTAGGCCCAATAGGACTCAAGGGTCCCAGCCACAAATGGATGAGGGTCCAGCCTACCGTGTCACTCGACATCTCGGCCATGTCTGGCCCAACCTGAAGGGAACAGGTCTGGGCAGACGGCAAGGGTCTTGGTCACTAGGTGTGGGTCTGGCCCATAGGTGTGGGTCTGACTCACTATGCATGGCATGCTAGCACTAGCACAATCCTCCAAGGGGCGGACCGGTGGTGCACTTCCCGGCTAGAACGAGGGAGCCTCTCCACTTCCTACCTCGACTGTCCCGGCGGACATGGGGTCTAATCCTACCATGGTCAATGAACCGTTGCTAACTAGCTGCTCGGACAGCCCGTAAGAAGGTCGTCCCTCCACCCAGTGCCCGCCTAGCCTCGTGACTCCCAACATTGGCGGTGTGCCGACAGGCGCGCCCCTATCCTCCATCACGGCTACCGAGGGTCGGCCGCCTCCCCTACTACTGCTGCGCCGGTTGGCGTTGCACCCTTCAGGCGGAAAACGTGGGCCACCGAAGATTCTTTGGTGGTCCGTTTTCCAATCCGTATGTGCATACGGGCCTCTCGGGTCGATGTCATCCATACTCAGGCCCCATAATCAATTTGTTTCCACATAGAGCATTAATCCACCAAGAATGAAAGAGAGGTGTTGCTCGAGACTTGTTCATGTCAGCTCGAGCCCTCCACGTTAGAGGTTTAAATCATGGGGGATTTTTGGGGATTTTTGTTCAATCATTTCAGGCATGGTTTGAATATCGACTAATAAATCACCAAGAAAAGTCACCCACCCATATAAATGAACAAATCGCAGATCAACCTATTCATGGGTTGATCCCTATTATTCGTTTCTTGAAAAATAGGAGCGGTGATGATCTTTGAAATAAAAATCAAACCCATACGTCTTTCACGTTTGATGCTGAAGCGTTCATCCTTGAGGATTCAAGATGGTCATGTTTTCACATCCTGCTCCTTTCTTCGCGGTATGTCGAAGTCGATGGAGATCCACTTACATTCATCATTCTTGGTTGGAGAGGAGATTTTCAATAGTTTCCTTAGTGAATCATCCATGTTTAAATCTACTTCCACCAATTCTGTAACACCCCAAGATTTCACGATACATTTCTCTTTCAATAATGCAATAGCTTGCATTGTATGCAGGTTCGAGATTCAACACACCACAAACAATCAAAGTAGCCGTTATGAATAGTAATACCAACCTTTTGAAATTATATAAATTTTATATTTCAAAATGGACTTCATTTTTGTATTCAGAATATCGAAATTATCCAAAGTTGATTTTTTTGTAATTTTCTGAGAACTTCCAATTTTTTATGAATAGTGAAGAATACTTAAAAACAACTTTTTTAATCAAAATATTTTATAGTGATAAATTATAATATTGAGTGGTTTTAAAGTATAATTAGAATATATTTTTACTATTTTATCCAATGGTGGTCATTAGAATTAATTTCACTTTGAAATTGGACATAAACAATTGTCAATCTTTCGATATATATATTGTTTCTTAAAAACACGCTATTTGTTGTGACAGCGGGAATTAATTATAAAATTAATTAATGAAACTTATATGTTTGGAATTTTGTAAAATAGACATCATTTTTTGATTCGGAATATCAATTATAGATTAGGGTGAAATTTTGGCATTGTTCTGAAAAACTTCAATTTTTGATGAATAGTGAAACCACTAAGTGGTAGTTAAAAAACTGATTTTTCGTTTAAATGAAACATTACCACTTTTGTGATTTGATTTTCAAAAATCTGACATACATGGTTGTCATTAGGAAGTAAAATGTAGTTCAATGGAATTAAAATAATTTTTTGGTGAATAGTAACTTTTAAGTTTAATTAATCACGATTAAAGGTAATTAGTGAAATTTAAGATAAATATAATGTTACAATAATATAAAATGACCTTGACACTTGTCCTACCCCTATTGGATGAGTAATATACGACCAATACAAACCATGTGTCATCTTTGGGACCCCATGGAGCCACTCTGGTAGAAAAATGACATTAAAAACTTTTTATTTAATGTTAAAATAAAAATGTTACAAACATGAGTTGTTTTACTAAATAAATTTTTAAATGGGGTTATACAAGTCATATTTTTGACTATAAATATTCATTATAAATATAAAACGATTTCCTACATCATGATATTTTTTTATAATTTTTATATATTAAATAAATTAAATTATTTATGACACCATGATGATGCAACGATTACGTCATTAATTAATGATTTAAATAAAATGAAAAGATAATGTAAAATATAAGACTTAAACTTGTAAAAAACCTATTGTATGAGTATATTTCGAACCCTTATCACCTTACCCTCGAAATATATAAGTTCGGGACCTTTTGAATCCGAAAAAGCATTTCATAATAAAGTAACATTTCAATCTTTCCAAGAGTGCCCCTTCTCTCCTCTTATAAAAGGCCCCCACCACTACCACCTTACTCACACATTCAAAGACTTTTGGCTCGGCCAAACTCTACCCAAATACTCTCCCAAATTCCCTATCTTACTTATAGAAGCCTCACTTTGGGAAGAATTCTTCCCAAGGAAGCCTTTGGCTCAAATCAAAAAGAGTTACCCGATTTTAAGGTAATGTCTTCTCTTATGTTATTTTGTTTTATTTTGCTTCTCCAACCCCCTAAAATCTTTTATCCATTTCTTTTGTAACAAAACCAGTATCATAAATATACTAGGATGTTGTTATAATAAGTATTAGAGCTATACTTACACACACTTACATCTAATTGTTAAAGAACATACTGTTTCTGTGGATGGCGAATTTCTGCCTCACGAAACGATGATTGTTCAACACTCATATAAGACCTTCAAAAGTGGACATTAAGATGTCACTATATTTATATATGATATATAATATGTTTATTTTTTACTTAAACTTCTGTATTTTTCATTTATGGCATACCTTTATGGTTTCCATTATGGGTAAACACGATATTTTCATTTGAGGAAGTGCGGACTACCGCCCCCTCAAAGTGATTTAAATCATTAATGCCATATGTGGGATGTATAAATGATGGAGTAAATGGTATTAGACATTATATTATATTGTAATTATATTATACCTTTATATAATTTTAATTTAATTCCATTAAATATGAAATAGAAATGAAATTAGCGTTCATGCGTATGTACGGCTTACCGTCTCCATGAACGGTGCATTTCATTTCTTACCTCTAAATGTTATGTAATATTATAAATGCATGTATATACTGGATATATATGTTATATATGATATCTACATCATGAATATAATTCTGGATATAATGTATATTTCACCACATGAACAACTTGTAATTATAAGAAGTATATTTTTGACTCAAGTACCAAAGATCGACAAAACGACTGTTATTAACATAAATAATTACATAATTTTCCTAACATGATAGTAAGTGATATAAAAGGAATAATGAACATGAAAAAGTTTCTTAAGCAAATAGAAATTAACTCTAGTTTATTATTTAGGAGATTAAAGAATGACCGAGTCAAGTCAGACACGAGGTAAGGGAACTTCTTAACCCAATTTCTATTCTTTGGGTTAATCTCCTACTTTCAAATTATGTCATGATATTATTATGTCCTATCTTGTATTTGTACTTTATTTATGTGTACTTATAGTGAATACACATAATAGATCTACTTTATTTAAAAAAATGATCTTTTGAAGGGTCTTCGTCTCAATCTCCTTTCATTGAGGCATATTTTGTTTTATACACAACTTTCTTTTATATGGTGTATAAACCCCTTTGACTTTTAAGTTTATTCAAAAGGAATATTTTTTATACGAAGCGTTTTACTAAACAAAAAAAGAGAATGTTTTTATTTCCGTACATATGCGGCGACAACAACTTCTCCGCCGCCGTGACCATTATTTGATTTTCGGCTTCCTCTACAAGCCATAGCTTTTTTTTAATGAAAAATAAATACAAAGTTTTAATTTTCTTTAATTTTGGTATTGAAAATGGTTTTGAAAGTGTTTTTATTATATCAATGTGTTGTATTCATATCTTGTGATTGAAATGTGGAAATGTTATGTTTCCTTTATGCATGTTTTATGTAATACGATTATGTTATGGTTTATGATATGTTTAAACCTGTTCATATGAGGAATGCATTGGCCTTAATAAGTGACGGGTGGAGCCCGCTATAGCTCCTCGATGCATCGGTAGGTCTCATGAGACAAACTAGTGTCTTGGCACGAGGCCTTGAAAAAATTTTATTTGTGGTCTTGGCACGAGGCCTTGGCTACGTGGTTGTGATAGTCTGGAATTATGCATTCTATCATTATGAAAGTGGTTATTGATATTTCATGTGATTATTCTACTAGCAGAATATCCATGTGAGTAAGTAAGTGGAATTATTTAATTTTATTTTTTCCATATTATACTGAAGTTAAAGTTTAAAAAGGATTTTGTTTTAGTTATACATTGCCTTAAATGTTGATGTTTATTTACGAAAGCTTCCGCTATATTTTTATCCTTACTGTGCATCTGAGCTCACCCCTTTCAATGTTTTAATATTTTCCAGGATGTGAAGAAGTATTTTATGAATGACATAAAGGGATAGTCAGAAAATGATATGAGTTTGGACTATGGAGACTTTGTTATTTTAGATTTTAACTTTATGATGTAATGTAACATTTATGAATGTATCTAGTGTTTCCAAGGCTACTAAACTTATCGGTCTCTCGAGACTTGATCTTTTGTGATCATGCCAATGTTACACAATAATGCACCGACTCTGGGTAATTGGGGTCGGGGTGTTATAGTTGGTATCAGAGGCAGTTTAGTACTAACCTTGGAAGCTAGATTTAGATAAACTATGATTAGAGCACATAGCCCAAAGATAGACTTTGAGGATTAGTATAGAAGAACGTCCTAGAATTTTGTTGTTGTAGAGATTTTGTGAGCTTTTAGAGAAATACATCCATGTCTGGATACGAGCAGGTAGAGGAGGCTCTGGCACAGATGTACCTAGGGGTAAAACCTGAAAACACCACTTTGAGCTAGACTGAAACGAGAACTGGTGCACGACAACGGGCCTTTCTGCACTCTTGGTTACGACACTCCCGGGGTATATGCTTAGGATAATTCTCATTTTCTTTAGAAACCACTATGAAGGGTTATGAGTATATACTTCATGAAAGAAAACATTTTTATGATTATGGATTATATCCATAAATAGTTCAATTTATGTTAAGTATTTTACAAGTATGGAATTATGTATTTTGATTCATAAACTAATCTAGTTTATGAAATTGTTTAGAAATGGCGCCTAGTGGAAGGAATGAAAACCATATCAATGCACACACTCCATGTAGGGATTGCCCTCCTGCTCAAGATAATTATTGTGGAGCTAGAGATACAACTGGTGCTGATCAACGTATTACCATACTGAGAAAACTCACTCAGGTTATGAATATTAACCTTACTCGTATGGATCACCCTAATCCGCAACGTGGAGGATCAATGTTAGAACTCTTCATGAGTTAACAACCACCAACATTTAATGGGGGTAAAAATCCATTAGTAGCTGAGAAATGGATAAACTCCTTAGAGAAAATATTCCACGCCCTGGGGAGTAGTGAAAGGGAGAAGGTTATCATGGCAGTTTACCGCCTCACTGAAGATGCCGATCAATGGTGGTCATTGATTCAAAATAAAAAGGAAGATGATGAAGTATAAAGTATGGAATGGAGAGAGTTCAAATATCTTTTCTTAGAAAAATACTTTCCTCGTGACCATCGAGCAGATATGGAAAGGCAATTTCTGAGTCTGAGACAAAAGGAGGATGAGAATGTCGCAAAGTATGAGGCCAACTTTACAAGGTTAACGAGGTATGCTGCAGATTATATATGTAACCCAAGAAGTAATATTGATCGTTTCTTTGATGGGTTAAAACCATTTCTCTGTCGAGCTTTAGTATCAAAATACTTCTCATCGTACGAAGATATTGTCTCGTGTGCTATCAAGACAGAAACAAAATTCTCTATGTCTTATGACAACAAAGTAAATCAAGAGAAGAAGAGAACGGTGGAACAAGAGACGGATAAAGGGAAAAAGGGAAAGAAGGATTTTCCATTATGTGATAATTGTGGGAAGAATCACCCTGGTGCTTGCCTAAAAGGAATTGGAGTTTGTTATAAATGTGGAGAAAAAGGTCACCAAGCTCGTGATTACAAGGGAAAGAAAGAGGATATCAATGTTTAATGATATAATTTTAGGGAAATGTGGCATTATGCAAATGAATGTACTAAGAATCAGGGAAACTTGCCTCAGAAAAGGCCAAGGGATCAAGGACAATCTTATGCTGTTACTACAGTGGAAGTAGAATAATTAATGTATTGGTGCTTTTGGACTCAAGGATTATATTCTGGTTATAAGGATAATGTGATATATATAAGGATTGTACTGCAGTACTTTTTGATTTCATTAAGGATTTAATATTATTAAGGTAATCATATTTTTATTATGTGACAATAAGAAAAACTTTACCTTGTTTGGGGAATCTGATGTTACAATTGATTTTGGAATTTAGAGACCTTTTAGAGAAAGTCTGGACAGAGGTATTTTGGATAACTATAAAGGTTGGAATGGATTAATTTTAACCTTTGATAGTATTGTATAAGGTTAAAACATTTCTGAAGATTATTTTTGGAATATTATAATACTATAGTTTTAGGAAAAGGACAACCTGCAGGTTGGGGGATAACCAATCGCGTCAGACAAAGCTGCAGGAATCGAACCCACAACCATAGTGCGACAGGCCTTTATTACCTACCACTAGCCTACAGGAAGTCCCTGGTTATTAAAAAATAGTTTTCCTAATCTAAATGGTATGTGGTAATATTCGGAACCTTATACAATTAGGATAAATAGAATATTTTTGAGTTCTGTTACCATTTGGAGTGAAAGATGGGTTCATGGTAAACATTTATTAAAGAATGAAAGCCTATATGACAAGTATGTATATTTCCTTACATTCTTAGAAAATCTCTTAAATAAATTCCTCAACTTTATGAAAGGTAACTTAAAACAAAAATGTTGTCGGTTAACTTTTCAAACTGGGGATTCAATGATCGTTTAACCAATCAAAAGTTTGTGATTTTCTTATTGTTAACTTTCTCCTAATCCTATTTTCTACAACTCTCCATCAGACCTTGCTGGTTTGTTTTTCTTCCATATCCATATTTTTATATAATCCTAGTATGGGCTATCTCGGGTGACCTTTGTACCTCTCTTTCTTTCTTTTAATGTTATATTTTTATTAACCTTATTTTTGATGTGGGTTTTCCACAAAGGCATTTTATGTTTTCAACCTTTTATTTTTGAAGAACATTTTCAAATTGAGAGGATGCAATTTATTGAAGGAGGGGAGAATGTAACACCCCAAGCTTTCATGATACACTTTTCTTTCAATAATGCAATAGCTTTCATTGTACGCAGGTTCGAGATTCAACACACCACAACCAATAAAAGTAGCCATTATGAATAGTAATACCCACCTTTTGAAATTATATAAATTTTATATTTCAAAATGGACTTCATTTTTGTATTCGGAATATCAAAATTTTCCAAAGTTGAATTTTTTGTAATTTTCTGAGAACTTCCAATTTTTTATGAATAATGAAAAATACTTAAAAAAAAATTTTTTAATTAAATTTTTTTATAGTGATAAATTATACTATTGAGTGGTTTTAAAGTATAGTTACAATATACTTTTACTATTTTATCCAATGGTGGTCATTAGAATGAATTTCAATTTGAAATTGGACATAAACAATTGTCAATCTTTTGATATATATTGTTTCTTAAAAACACGCTATTTGTTGTGAAAACAAGAATTAATTATAAAATTAATTAATTCAAATTATATGTTTGGAATTTTGTAAAATAGACATCATTTTTGGATTTGGAATATCAATTATAGCTTAGGGTGAAATTTTGGCATTGTTATGAAAAACTTCAATTTTTGATGAATAGTGAAACCACTAAGTGGTAGTTAAAAAACTGATTTTTCATTTAAATGAAACATTACCACTTCTGTGATTTGATTTTCAAAAATACGACATACATGGTTGTAATTAGGAAGTAAAATGTGGTTCAATGGGATTAAAATAATTTTTTGGTGAATAGTAACTTTTAAGTTTAATTAATCGTGATTAAAGGTAATTAGTGAAATTTAAGGTAAATATAATGTTATAATAATAGGAAATGACCTTGAAACTTGTCTTATCCCTATTGGATGAGTCATGGAAGACCAAGACAAACCATGGGTCAACTTGGGGACCCCATGGAGCCACTCTGGTAAGAAAATGACATTAAAAACCTTTTATTTAATGTTAAAATAAAAATGTCACAAACATGAGTTGTTTTTCTAAAACCATTTTTAAATGGGGTTATACAAGTCATATTTTTTACTATAAATATTCATTAGAAAGATAAAAAGATTTAATACATCATGATATTTGTTTTATAATTTTTAGACATTAAATAAATTAAATTATTTATGACACCATGATGATGCAGCGATTACATCATTAATTAACGATTTAAATAAAATGAAAAGATAATGTAAAATATAAGACTTAAACTTGTCAAAAACCTATTGGATGAGTATATTTAGAACCCTTATCACCTTAACCTCGAAATATATAAGTGTGGGACCTTTATAATCCGAAAAATCATTTCATAATAAAGTAACATTTCAATCTTTCCAAGAGTGCCCCTTCTCTCCTCTTATAAAGGGCCCCCACCACTACCACTTTACTCACACCTTCAAAGCCTTTTGGCATGGCCAACATCTGCCCAAATAATCTACCAAATTCCCTATATTACTCCTAGAAGCCTCAATTTGGGCATAATTATTCCCAAGGAAGCCTTTGGCTAAAATCAAAAAAGAGTTACCCGATTTTAAGGTAATGTCTTCTCTTATGTTATTTTGTTTTATTTTGCTTCTCCAACCCCCTAAACGCTTTTATCCATTTCTTTTGTAATAACACCAGTATCTTAAATATACTAGTATGTTGTTATAATAAGTATTCAAGCTACTGTTACACACACCTACATCCAATGGTTAAAGAACATACTGTTTCTGTGGATGGCGAATTTCTGCCTCACAAAACGATGATTGTTCAACACTCATATAACACATTCAAAGGTGGCCATTAAGATGTAACTATATTTATATATGATATATAATATGTTTATGTTTTACTTAAGCTTCTGTATTTTTCATTTATGTCATACCTTTATGGTTTCCATTATGTGTAAACACGATATTTTCATTTGAGGAAGTGCGGACTACCGCCCCTCAAAGTGATTTGAATCGTTAATTCCATATGTGGGATGTATAAATTATGGAGTAAATGGTATTATAAATTATATTATACTGTAATTATAGTATAACTTTATATAATTATAATTTAATTCTATTAAATATGAAATAGAAATGAAAGTAGCGTTCATGCGTACGTACGGCTTACCGTCTCCATGAATGGTGCATTTCATTTCTTTCCTCTAAATGTTATGTAATAATATAAATGAATGTATATACTGGATATATATGTTATATATTATATCTACATCATGAATATAATTCTGGATATAATGGATATTTCACCACATGAACAACTTGTAATTATAAGAAGTATATTTTTGACTCAAGTACCAAAGATCGAAAAAATGACTGTTATTAACATAAATAATTACATAATGTTAATAACATGGTAGTAAGTGATATAAAAGGAATAATGAACATGAAAAAGGTTCTTAAGCAAATAGAAATTAACTCTAGTTTATTATTCAGGATATTAAAGAACGATTGAGTCAAGTCGGACACGAGGTAAGGGAACTTCTTAACCCAATTTCTATTCTTTGGGTTAATCTCCTACTTTCAAATTATGTCATGATATTATTATGTCCTATCTTGTATTTTTACTTTATTTATGTGTAATTATAGTGAATACACATAATAGATCTACTTTATTTAAAAAAATGATCTTTGTAAGGGTCTTTGTCTCAATCTCCTTTCATTGAGGCATATTTTGTTTTATACACAACTTTCTTTTATACGGTGTATAAACCCCTTTGACTTTTAAGTTTATTCAAAAGGAATATTTTTTATACAAAGAGTTTTACTAAACGAAGAAAAGGGAATGTTTTTCTTGCTGTACATATGCGGCGACAACGACTTCTCTACCGCCGTGACCATTATTTGAGTTTCGGCTTCCTCTACAAGCCACAACTTTTTTTAATGAAAAATAAATACAAAGTTTTAATTTTCTTTAATTTTGGTATTGAAAATGGTTTTGAAAGTGTTTTTATTATATCAATGTGTTGTATTGATATCTTGTGATTGAAATGTGGAAATGTTATGTTTCCTATATGCATGTTTTATGTGATACGATTATGTTATGGTTTATGATATGTTTAAACCTGTTCATATGAGGATTGCATTGGACTTAATAAGTGACGGGTGGAGCTCGCTATAGCTCCTCGATGCATCGGTAGGTCTCATGAGACAAACTAGTGTCTTGGCACGAGGCCTTGACAAAATCTTATTTGTGGCCTTGGCACGAGGCCTTGGCTACGTGGTTATGATAGTCTGGCATTATGCATTCCATCATTATGAAAGTGGTTATTGATATTGCATGTGATTATTCGACTAGTAGAATATCCATGTGAGTAAGTAAATGGCATTATTTAATTTTATTTTTTCCATATTATGTTGAAGTTAAAGTTTAAAAAGGCTTTTGTTTTAGTTATACATTGCCTTAAATGTTAATGTTTATTTACGAAATCTTCCGCTATATTTTTATCCTTACTGAGCATCTGAGCTCACCCCTTTCAATGTTTTAATATTTTCCAGGATGTGAAGAAGTATTTTATGAATGACCTGCAGGGATTGTCAGAAGAGGATATGAGTTTGGACTATGGAGACTTTGTTATTTTATATTTTCACTTTATGATGTAATGTAACATTTATGAATGTATCTAGTGTTTCCAAGGCTACTAAACTAATCGGCCTTTCGAGACTTGATCTTTTGTGATCATGCCAATGTTACGCAATAATGCACCGACTCCGGGTAACTGGGGTCAGGGCGTTACAAATGCATTAGACAATAAAAAGGAAATCTTGTCGCAACATTTCATTTATGATGTGACATTGTGTTGTTATTATATATCATTTATGAAGAAATGTCATTATTACTATTCTTTTATTGCATCATTACAATACGTTAGATGGTCCATTATTGAGCTTCAATAATGCTCCCCCTCGCGGACTCTCCCCTGCACCGCAACATCATCAAGTCCTCACTTGTCAGATGAGAATGAATATAAATTAACTTTTAAGTTATATTATTATTTTTCTCATAATGACTAAAAATTAGCTATTCTCTCTGGCCCTTTCTCATAGACTTTGAGTCTATTCTAGGTGAATCCCAACATTCTAAATCCAATGGTGGCCTCAGATTGTTCTTCTGAGCACCAGTTAAAATGATATATAATCCCTCTCTCACATTTACTGAACGTACCATAAAAAAGATCAAAATTCCATTATGGTCTCTCTAGGCCTTGGAATCATGTGCCGTCAGAGCGTGTAGTATCAAAATAATTCCATATAAATAAAACAATTAAACATAATTTAATAGACATTAATTTCTTCCCTTATTAGTGTTTTATATCCCAAAAATCCAAAACCAAATATAGACAAATAGATGGGGGTACTAGGAATGAATCTGAGCCTCTCACTCCCATGTGCTCTCATGGAGTTACCAATCCAGCCAGTGAACTCTCACTAGAGGAATTTACCACGCACTTTGGACTGACTTCTATCAATCCTCTATCTCTACTAGGAACACAAAAAATGTATCCCCGTTGTAAATGTCTAGCTCACCTCAGTCAATGACATGTGATGGATCACATACATACCTTATCAACTACGACACCTGGAAAACATCTTGTACCTGGTGCATTTGTGGGGGGAGGTCTCAGTAGTACACCACCTCTCCAACTCTTATTAGGATTTAAAAAGTTTTGATGAACCACATAGATAGCTTGCGCCCTTGCCAAATATTTGTAACCCTCATCGGGGTGAGACTCGAACGAACACATGGTCTCCCTCCTCAAAGTCAAAGGGTCTCAGTCTATTATCGATATTAGACTTATGTTAACTCTGTGTAGTACAAATCCTCTTTTGGATGATCTACACCGTCACAGTGGTATCCGTACCAAATCCGGACCAATGAGTGCCAACTCCCCTATGTATGTCCACCATAGTGGTGATCTGCAAGGCCTACCGTACAAGGCCTCACATGGTGCCATGCCAATGGATGACTGTTAGCTATTGTTGTATGAAAACTCCACCAGTGGTAGGTTGTCCTCACATTTACAAAAAATTCATGTACACAAGAGTGAAACATTTCCCCCGGGGACAGTATGGTCCACTAAATCTGACCATCCATTTGGTGAGGAAAATATGTGCTCAAACGTAGCTGCACCCCAAACGCCTCCTGTAATCCCTTCCACAGATGGGATGTAAAGTTGGTGTCACAGTCTGACATGATCGTCGAAGGAACCCTCTAGATCCTCACTATATCTTGGACATAGAGGCATCCCAAGCCCTATACTGTACCCTATTCCCAGACGGGTAGGAAGAGATCCAACTTGGTGACTCATTCAACAATCTCCCTGATAGAGTCCTGTCCAGTGGATGTATGTGGTAAACCTATCACAAATTCCATCGAGATACCATCTCACATCAACATTGCTACCTCAAGTGGCTAGTTCAATCCTGATGTAACCTGATTCTCAGCCTTCACTTACTGAAAATTAAAAATCATGAAATGAACTCATCCAATGCTCTATTCATCCCCAACTACTAGTACAGACATCAGAGGTCCCGGTACATCTTCTCCACATTGAGATGTACTGCTAAAGGGGATGTATTGATCACCCTCAACACCTCCTCCTGGAACATCACTGCTACTATGGTGCACCCTCTTAAATGAATGGCATGCTCCCTAACTATATAAAATCCATTAGGAGCTCGTCCAAAGGATTACTGATCACTCTAGTCCTCTCGATCAATATCCACCTGTTTTTCATCCCAGGCCCACTATAAGAGTGGGGGAGTAATATTCATTAATTGAAGGTAACCAGCTCCACAATCAATCACAGTGGATATCTGTATCGTGGCTAACAGATATATCATCTAACTCAGCAGATCCAAACTGGTCTTCCTACTGAGCGCGTCTTCCACAACATTCCCCTTCCCAGTAGTATAGACTATCTCAAAGTCATATTACTCATGGAACTCTTCCCATCTACACTATCTTAGGTTTAGGTCCTTCTTGGAGAAGATATACTTGAGACTCTTCTTGTCGGAGTAAACTATAAACTGCTCACCCATCAATTTATGACACCATATCTTTATGGAAAATACCACTGTTGCTAACTCTTGGTCATGGTTTGTGTATCTCTGCTCATGATGCTGTAACTGGCATGATTTGTTGGTGATCACCACTTTCTCCTACATCAAGACACAACCTAGTCCGGTCCTAGATGTGGTGCAGTAAACTACATACCCAACACCCTCCTCTTGTAGTCTTGATATGGGGGTACTAATCAGTCTCCACCTCACCTCCTGGAAACTCTGCTGACATTTCCCCATCCACATGAAGGGATATCCATTTATTGTAAACACTGATAAGGGTGATGCTACTCTAGAGAAGATTTTCACAAACATCCAATAGTAACCAAGAAACCCCAAGATTCTCCACACCTTAGTCACGCACATAGGCGGCTCCAAAGAAAGAACCACCTCTTTATTTGCTGGATCCACTGAAACCCAAACATCTTAGATGATGTGTCCTAGAATTTGAAATTACCAAATCCAAAACTAACACATTGAGAGATTACCATAAATATAGTGCTCTCAAAGTGTGTCCAAGACAATCTGTCAATGTGTAGTATGCTCCTCTTCCAAAGATGATTACACCAGGATGTAATCGATGAATACCATGAGGAACCATTCAAGGTAAGGCTAGAATAACATTTTCTTGAGATAAATGAATAATTATAGGGAATTGGTCATGCCGAAAGGCATCACCATGAATTCATAGTTGTCGTACAAGAACCTGAAGGATGTCATAAATTTATCTTCATCTCATACCTGAAGCTTGTGATTGCCTGATCTGAGGTCTATCTTTGAGAACCACTTCATTACCATTAGCTGGATGAAGAGGTCATAAAATCTTCATAGTGGATACTTGTTCTTCATAGAAACTTGGTTCAGGGGCCAAAAGTCCACGCATAATCTCAAACTCTCGCCTACCATCTTGTTGGAATGCAATGTGGCTACCCATGGTGAAACTCTAGGCCTTAACAACCCATTCTCCCGAAAGTCGTCTAGTTGTACCCTTAGCTCACAGAGCTCCGCAACATCTATCCGTTTGATGGTGTGGATATCAGTGATGTATCTGGGTATAGATCGATGCAAAAATCTACCTATCTATGAGTAGGTATTCCTAGAACATCCATATAAAAGAAAAACTCATACTCTTCCACCACTCTAGGAGTTCCTAAACTCCTCTCATTAACTAAAATGAAAGGGTTACTAGCCAACTACTAAGTGATCAACTGAACCCTCCTATGAGAATGTTTGTCCTGCACTGTTAGGGTTTTCTTCTTACCAGTGAAGGCAAAGTTGGTCCCATCTCTATGGGCATTCCTCTCCATATTCATAAAGAAGTATATCATGGAATGGAATATGGATAACTATTACATACCCAAGATGACATCGTAAGGCCACGGTGATGCTTGTAGGAGATCCCATCTGAATCTCTCCCATTCTAGTGTAAGCTGACACTACCAGAACTAGTGGGTAATTGTCTAATCGTCTCCCATGAGAGTCTCTAGCTGTAAGGATCAAGCCAACAACCCCACCAGAATCCCTGAGTTCTGAACATGTGTCATGGTAAGGAAATAGTGGCTATCACTTGTGTCTATAAGAACAATAGATAGGGTGTAGAAGACAAAAATCATACATCAGATCATATCTGGAGTGTCATGGTCATAGTCCGATGCTGCCTAGAGATGAGGTCACCCATTCTTGCCTGCTCCCTAGGATTGGGCTAGACCACATGGGGGTGGTGGGAGTAAAACCTGAAACAGTCGACCACCACCTACCACTCGACCAACACTCCTAACACATCCTCAGCCCTGCATAACTCCTCGCTCGAATTGCTGCATCTGCCTCAATGGTCCCTTGACCGTCGGTTGGTCATCCATACACTAGTTAAGGTAGTCATGTTCCATGATTCCATGCCCACTATATGTGATGCACTACCTAGCTCCCTATTGACTCCCCCTAGATTGGGAGACCCATACTACAGACCCTCAGTCATGGGGTTGTCCTATGACAGATCTGGCATGCTTGATCCCACATGTCTTCTTTCTAATGACTTCTGAATACTATAATGCCTAAGGTTTGATGGCTTCTATAGATATCAGAACCTATGCCACCAAGAAACGATCCACAAGAAGGGATCACTCCATCACACCATCTTGGGTAGGGATGCTGATAGAGAACATCGATGGCATGATCTCTGGGTTGAGTCCCTGCTCAAAGTACCAAGCCCTAAAAACGGGTCTCCCACCATGTCGGTGGTGTAGTGAGATAGCTCAGTGAACCTTTATAAGTACTATTCTACCATCATGCTAACCTGATGAAGGTGAAGAAGCTCATAAATGTGCACAGAGTGCACGGTCATAGGAAAACACACCTCCAAAAAAAGTCTCTCAATGTCTAATAGGGTGAGGGTCGCCTCATAATGTTTCTGGGTGGTAAAACTCTACCATCTACCTATTTATCCCTATAGAAGGCTTGTTTCCAAGATCTACATCCAGTCATGTGGTGTACTCACTAAGAAGATGACCCACGTCATAGTATCTAGCTAGTACTCAGGGACCTGAGGATCTGTCTCTTCTGTAAATCTGGGAGGTCTCTGTCTTTGAAACTCGTTGACGACACTGAGTCTATGTATGTACTCTTTCAGAACAACCAGAAGGTTATACTAACCATCGGGTGGTGGTAGAAATGGTGCATCACCCAATGGGGTCATCTCAAGCACTGTCCCTTGAACAGATTCCTCATCTCTATGCATGTTGTCCTCACATATCAGGATCCTAGTTGGTCATCCTCATTGTGGAATCTTGAGATTGATCAAGATGTACCATGGTCAATGGTTATACGTAGTGGGATTATTCTTATTAAAAATAAGAAGACACTTATGAAACCAATGTTTTCACGTATTAATCCTAAAAATAGAATTCCAGGTCCTGGTGTAGGGATACATCGGTCGCCGCACAAACACTAGACTCCCTGAATCTAAAATCCAGACTGGAAACACCTAACTTGGTATCCCCAAAACAAAACAATCACTCAATGCCTTTGTAGTGGACTAACCACACTCTAATACAACTTTTTCATGACCTGTCTCCTGGGTTCCATGCCGTGACTCCCCCAATACCTCCTTCCATAGGCCAGGGGCTAGTGACGAGCACCAGAAAGGCATATCTCAAAAAAGTGAAGGTATTGACTTTAATCCTACACACACACACACACACACCCAACCACATCCCAACACACTGGAAGGGGAAACTATTATACCAAAAAATCATAAGGAAAGTACAAGTGAATTTATGTGGGAAATAATAATACTCTTAAATGAAATGAAATAGTAAAGTACAAAAGGGAAACTCTGATGGACATCCATGGAAAACCCCACATAATACTGAGAGTATTGAAGCTACTATCAGCCGAAGTAATATCTAATGCCCTCCCAGTCCTACTGTGCCCCACCTGTTCCTACTCCACCACATCCACTAAGGTAGGATCCATCAGTCCCTTTCCCATAACACCTCTATCGAAATGCCAATCGTCTGCACCAATCACAACACATGCAGGTGAAACCCTTGCAGAGCTGAGTATAACAATACTCAATAGGGTCCCCAGGACCCCCAAAGGTATCTTAGTAATACATGATGAAAAACACCACAAATCAATTAACATAGAGGTAATACCCCCATGAAATACCTCAACCACATATTACAATGTAAAAGACACCTTTCACACCAGGTATATTCTTGCGTAGTGAAAGTAGATTCATCACTCATATCATTAAACTCCATGAATACTCAAGAACATATTCAATATCAAGTATAGTGGGACTACCGAGTCACATAGAGTCTCTTACCACTATCCTTGGACTATTTTTGAACTTATCCTTGATATGTATTGTGGGTATTCTGGGTCACACAAAGCCGTTTCCCACTGTGGGCCTATAGTGTCACATAGAGTCGCTACCCACCTTTATCGATATGAGGTACTTCTCCTATCGAGTATTGTGGGTATCAATATTCATAGAGAGCTGGTCCACCTATGGGAATACTGGGTCACACGAATCTGCGTCCCACTAGGCCGTCGTCGCGCAGTCTTGAGGTCGTAGCTAACCATAGGGTTCTGAACGTAGCGCGATTTGGTGAACTTCACCTCAATACATTATTCGAATATCAACATCCAATAAAGTCACAAAAAATAATTTAAAAATATAATCCTCATCAAGAGGGTTCTGAAGCTGCAAATGGCTCGTCAATCGGACATGTGGTTTGAAAAATAATGTTGTTTTAGTAACCAGGGCCTGTAGTGATGGGGCCTAGTCTGATTCAATCAGATCAACCCAACCAACCCGGATTGGGGGTCCCACATACCCTGGTCTAATTAGAAGGACTCAAACTGACCTAGTTCGGGTCAGGGTTGGTCTGGTCTGGCCTAGCTAGTGGACCAGGCCCAATAAGCCTTGCTAGACCCTGGCCGAATTGCCCGAGGGTCCAGACCGCCGGGTCATCAGGTCTAGTTCGGGATTTCCCAAAGGGTGCGTGTCCGGCCTGCTGGCACATGCCCAGCCTACTAACGTGTGTACAGACTGCCGTGTCGGGTGTGTGGCCCTCCATTTATAGCCCAGTTTAACATGGGGCGGACCGGTGGTGCACCACTCGACTAGGATGCGGCAGCCGCACTACTTGCAACCTCTATTGGCCCCATAGATGCGAGAACTCCTAGAGAAATGGTCAATAGATCGTGACTTGATAGCTACCCGGATGGCCAGGATGCATGTCTTCCCTCCACGTGGTGCCCTCTGGGGGACACGTCCCCCAGCAGTGGCAGCCAACCGGTCGTGGACTCCTTCCACAATCCTCCAGCACGACCGCTGAGTGTCGGTCACCTTTGTTTCTTCTGTGGAATCAGTTGGTGCTGCCTCCTTAACATGGTTAGTGTGGGATGAACTCTATCTCACTAGTGGTTACTCAATGGAAACAACTTGTGCAAGCCACCGTAGTTTCTCCGGTTATCTGTTCTTTTATCTTTCTATGCCTACGAGCCTCTCTCGTCGTCGACATCCCTACTCAGACATTAGAATCGAATTGGATGCCCTTTGATAATGTGGATTCCACAAATTCATGAGAGGAGGTGCTTCAGCCTTGTTCATGTCAGCCCAAGGCCCCCACTTTAGAGGTTTAAATCATGGGGTAGGTTCAGGGATTGAATTTCAATCATTTCATTCAAGGTTTGAATCTTGAAGAATAAATCCCCAAGAAATGTCAGCATGTCACATAAATGCACAAATTGCAGATCAACCTATTCGTGGGTTGATTTTTCATCTTCATTTATAGAAAAAAGAAAATAGGGGAAGAAAATTTAATTAAAAATAAAACCCATACCTCTTTGAAATTCAATTCCGAAGCGTTCGTCCTCGAAGATTCTAGATGTCGATATCGTCACTTCTAGCTCCATTATTCGAGGTGTATCGAAGATGAAAGAAGATACTATAGGGTTCATAATTATTACATAGAGAGGAGATTCTACAAATTTTCATCAAATAGTCATCCATGATTAATTCTTCATACACCAACACTTTAGACAATAAAAATTAAATCACATCATAGTTTTTTAGTTACGCTGTGACTTAGCATCATTACACTGTTTCATTTATGAAACAACTTCACTATTATGACTTCTTTATTTCATCATTAAAATGTGTGATACAGACCATTAATGATCCTCATTCACGTGCCCTGTTGTTACCTCTTCCCTGTTAGGGTCGGTTTCCTAAGAACCAACTATTTTGTACTTTGATTACTTGAATTTTTACTTATTATATATTGTTAATTGATCTGCATGACTATAATATAATAATGTCCTAGAATATTTGTTGCATTGATAAGGTCATGGTAAATCCCTGCTATGATGATAACCTTGAAATGTTATAACAAATATTATTAAATAATTTTCTGTGGTTGGATGACATACTATGATAGGACACATAGTATACAGACCGTCATGTTTGAGTACTCATAAGAAGAGAAGACTCTCTCTCATGGAGTTCGCACCTGGTAATCTCCAAGATGGGAGATGAAGAGAACAGACCCACTAGTAGTAATTACGCATGTTTTGGTGTCATCAAATATTGCTATATGTGAACATTTTTAACGATCCTTAGATAGAAAGATTATCATTAACTCATGTCATGACTCACACACTTAGATTTGCTGACGAAAACCATCACAAAGACTGTTGGCAGGAACTATGGTACATTGGGTGCGTCACGAATGACATATTGTTAATGGATATGTCGATGAAGGATTTGTACCTTACATATTTATGGAAGTAGATATCTCAGGCCCTTTTATTTAAATAGAACTATCGAACAAATTCCATGGCCATGGTGACACGATGAGTTTATTTCGGGAAGTCAAAGAATTACAGATCAAGCATATAAGTTTATGACACTGCCAGGAAACCTGATTGATGAGATATTGAGACAAAGGGATTAAATTACACAGTAACCATTTGTATGAGGTGTCACGTTAATGCGGCGTCAACTTATTTCCCTTAGGTGCCTTTACCCGTTGCTTGACAGTAATCTTGGACTTTAGGCAAGCCCACTTAATGCCAACGAGAAAGAGGCCTAGAGGCTCACACACTGTGTATCCAAGTATCTCAAGTAGAATAAAGATTATTACTGTATGTGGTTTAATAATTATTCAAGGAAGACTAAGTCGTTTTAAGGATGGTGGAAGAAGGAAATGAAAAACAAGATATACAAACCATGTATTAATGATTACACGTCGTGTTGTTTTTTAGGGAAAAGAAGTACACTCTGTGTATTAATGATTACAAGCCGTGTAGTTTTCCAGTCGGGATTTTGAAGATATAATATTGTTTTATTAAATTATATTTATTATAATCAGTTTGGGTGCATGTTAAGGAATTAATTATTCGACATGGGGGTTTTCAATAAAAGTTAATGAAATAAATAGAATGCATAAAACATTTATTTATTTTCATAACTCTACAACCTCAAACCTGATTATAATTATCCTCACAACCACAACTCTTTTCCGAATAAGAGAATCATTGTGAAAAACAAATATGGAGAATTCTCTCAAGACCGAAAGAACTTCTTCCTCTAAGAATGCTCTCGAGACCGAGAGAGATCCACCTCCATCAGATCAAGGCGATCTAAGGCGGAAAATGCAAGCAAAGAATTCTCAAAGAAATCACCCAGATATTCCTTTGGAAACGTCCAGAGATATGTGGTGCATGTGTGGATCCCTGCTAGAGGAAGTCCACACTTGGATTTTGAAATGCAATGACAAATCACATCAGAACGTGATGAAGAATATCAACGAAGAAAGAACACCCAAAAGGTACTTCTTGTCAATTAATGAAATTAATTATAATCAACCTGTGATGATCCACTTTTGTGGTTCTGTGAAATTTCTTCTTGTTTGTCTATTTCTATGTATCGATCCTTGGAGATTGGCATTTATCATCGTATTGATCCCAGATTGATCATTTCTAATGAAAAAAATCCAAGTGGGAACATCCACCCATGTGCTTTCACTGTGCCAGAAACCTTCAATTGGTATCAAAGGGAGGTTAAAATGTTGATTATAGTTATTTAATTTTCTTTGATAATTTACGCATTTATATTTGACTCAATTCGTGATAAATCATTCTATTAAACTGAATGAACGAGATATATTCTTTCTCCTTCGTTTCTCAGTTCAAATCAAAGAAACAAACTTTTTATTTTAATTTCGATTAAATTAAAAACAAGGAACTCATCCGGTGGATCCTCTCTTTCTGTCTGTACAACACAGGAATACATAGTGTGTAATGAAAACTACACGTCGTGTAATTAGGTTCAACGAACCGGTACTGGTCCGCCAAACCACGCCGTGTGAATTGAGTATACTTGAGTTTTATTACACCGTGTTGACCAGAAATGAATGGTCCGTGGAACCAAAATACACAATGCATATGTTGAATCAACATGCCGTGTAGTCCGATCTGGTCCAAGTGAAACTGTGTATAAGGAGAATCTGTTTTCCGCTTACACGGGATTTCCAGGCCGGTAACTGTGTTACAAGGAAGTACACGTCGTGTTAGATTAATCTACAGGTCGTGTACTCAAAAATTTCCAATGTAGAGAAAACAAGAAAAATCCTCCTGCGTTTACTTGGATAAAGAGTGAAAAGAAATACATGCCGTGTAAATATAAACTAAATGATGTGTACTTTACAGAAATGGAATTTCACTAGGTTTCCTCTAAAAGTACAATGACCTTTACAAGGAATATGGATGAGAAGATTATCAAGGAAATTCAGAAAGGAATTTAAGATAATGAATTGATTAATTAAAAGATCATAATTAATTAATTTCAATCGCGACTTGTCTTAAATAATATAACGATTAAAAGAATTTGAATTTTAAATATGCGTAAATGTCGTTGAATGCTATGGATGATCATGATCTAGACCAAAGACCCTTTTGTATGTGTGTTTGGTTTCATTTAAATTTATTTAATTTAAATTCATTGGCCTGCGAGCCTTCTTCCAATAAAATGTATGGCCTGCATGACCATGGTTTCTTTAATGTAAACCCCATGTAATGGAGGATCTCCCAAGACAAATGAGACGATTCGAAACCCGATGTTGAGGCAAAACCAGCCCAAGAAGATACAAAGGTGGACAGGTGGGAGCAACAAAACACTAACCATCGGTTCAAGGTGTTTTCCCCAAGGTTATGGTTAGCTTATCAAATCCCTGGATAAGATAACCAATAAAAACTCATTATCATGCCATCTTATTTTATTTCTATCTGATTGCATGGCTTATTTATTATGTATGTGTTTTAGTGATCACATAGTTAATAAAATTAACAAGCATGCAAAGATGGAATAATATAAAAACCATAATATGCGTAAACATTATCAGAACATGGTTAATCACTTAAGAAAGCTTCACATAATATTAACAAGAATGTGATGATGCGAAACTACGTATAAAGGATTAAAATACCTCAATACCATATTAATTTAGACCAATCCTTCCATTACCTAATTAAGGGCTAGACTCAATAAAACTATGTGTTTGACCAACCCCTATTGGGACACTTACTTTTATAAAGTAATCCCTTAAGAAAGGTTTCATATAGACTTAACCATATTACCTCAAGAGTAGTAGACCTTTCTAGACCTGATGTAATATTGGAGGAAGGAGTTGAGGAAATCCAAGTCAGGATTTCAAGAATGGAGAGTCCACTCAACAGATCAAGGAACTATAAACTCACAGTTGGCAAAGAACTGGTTACCTAAATACCTTCAAATAGCTGGACCAACCCTTCTTTCGGTTATGTGAAGGGGAATATGGATCCTTGACAATAGAATGTCAAAGCAACTAGACATTCCAGGTTCAATGGTGAGGGCCATTGGGACTTGATAAAATAGTGGGATACTTAATAAAATTTATTATTTTGAAAAAAATGTAATCAAGAAAGTACTAATAAATCTTCTCTTCTAATTTGTAGAATCAATATGACAAACTCTTCAACCACATTTTATCTGTGATAAATTATGGAAAAATACAATATCCTCACCGGCAGTAACTATCATAAATTGTTTGGGCACTTTCGGGTTATCATACGCTGTGAATGAAAGTATTATGTGCTGGAGTCCTCACTTCCGGATTCTCCTACCCAAGGGGCGAGTGATGAATATTTCTTGGTCTATGATAAAAATTTGAGCAATGCAATCGAAATTCAATGTTTGATGCTATCATCAATGTCTAGTGAGCTCATGAAGTCTCATGAAGACTTGGATGCCTACAGCATGCTCGAGCACCTCCGTGGTCTATATCAGAAGACATAAAGATAGGAACAATTTGAGTTCTCCAAGGCTCTATTTCAGAGCAAGCATGGAGAGGGTGCCCCAGCCGGGCCTCATGTAGTCAAGATCATTAGCTATATTAAGCGCTTGGAGGTTCTAGGGTTTAAACTCCCCGAATAACTAGGTACCGATCTCATTCTTGCATCACTGCCCCAGAGCTTCTCAAACTTTGTTGTGAACTTCTACATGAACAACATTGAGAAGTCTATGTTTGATCTTCTAATCCTTATTCACCAAGAGGACAATGAAATGAAGCTTGAAAATACTTTTTTCCTCATGAGGAATAAAAGGAAAGGGAAGGTGAAGAGCATTATGAAGGAACCCGGGACACCTTGAGAGGGAAGGGGTGAATTAGGGTGTCAAATGTTTCTTCTAAACTGAGGGATCTTATTCCCACATTGGTAGAAACTAGTTTACCCGGTATGATGGATATGAGAATAAATAATACATTCACATGAAAATAGATGACATATCACTTTTTACTTGTTTCACCACTAAGGGATACATCCATGGAGCATACGCCGACAGGTTCTCAATGGGATAAAATTTCACTATTCTTCACTCGTTGTGGATTATAAAGGTTTGGTAATAGTCTCTCTATCCCAGGCTCACTACCTTTACAACTATTTAGGGATAACCCAATGCATCCCTCAGGTCACTCTTGTTGACTCCACTGGGCTCACTACCTTTGGTGAAGTCCCACTCAGTTTATAGACATGAAGGTCTCTTCATCATCGCTAATGAATACATCCTATACTATATGTATATGCTCTGTTGAAGTCAAACTTCCACCCATTGACTAAGCTCACTTTAAACCAAAGGTATCGGGAAAAATTCCATCTTTCGTGCAGCTCTAAAAAGACTGGCAAGCTTCAATCCACACCTGTCATGCTTCTCTAAGATGACGCACAAGTTTTAAACACATCTTTCAAGTTCACATCTACTACTTGCGTGACACTAGCTTTTTCAACCTCAAACTTGGGCGACTCACACTCTTTTCCACCAAAACCGGTTTTGGCGTGCAATTGTCACATGTCGCGCTTCTTCAAATTATGGTGCACAAGTGTCGCCAAACCACCTGCATGACACCTCTTTCACCAACTCAAAACATGGGCGACTCACCCCATTTCTCACCCAAACTACCTTGGACGCGCAACAAACAACTGTCGCGCAACTTCTACTTGTGCGACCCACAACCACTTTCACGACCACTACACCTACGTGATGGGAGATTTTATTTTCTCTAAGTTTGAATTTCACCCCCGAATGAGGATGTGTTGACCTATATTTATAGGCATTTGGATACCCAGTGTGATGGAATGCAAGTATTCCCTCGACACTCATGTTTCGGCACACAAGTCTCTGTCGCATAAGTCACTTGCATGCCCAAACATAAAACTTGGGTGCCCTTATCCATTTGCTATATTTTCATGTTCTGATCTTGAAAAACATATGGTGCACAAGTTTCTAACCCTCTATGTCATCAGCGTGCACGTCCCTTTATCAAAAACAATTTTTTTTCATTTGTCAATTTTGAGGTCCATAAATTTGGAAAACACTGGAAAACGATGCCACCTTAAATACTATTATCTTCTTGTTCTGTATGATCACTTTGATGGAACACATTATGAACATCCACTGAGTATTGATAGAAAAAACAAACCATACTCCAGTTCATGCATAGAACGAACATGGTTCCCATAATATCTCCCATTGGGTTTGTGGGAAATCAGTAAATAAATTCAATAAAGAACCATCCATAGGGAAACAAAAAACGCAAGATTCAACTCATTCAACACTCAAAGTCTGCGTGAGCAATGCTCGGTGTAGAAAACAAGGGAAGAAGCTTAAATTGGGTTCCCATGTTTTGGAATTCTCAATAATTCCCATGAAATTCTCTTACAGTGTCATAAAAGAATTACATGTCCAATGTATTCCTTCCCATCCTATCACCGACACTGTCTCTCAACGGGTCACAAAAGAATTACATGCCTGAATTTATTCCTTTATCCCCCATTGAAAATAAACCCAAAGACCAGTAAATGTTCATTGTTCAGCTCAAACCACACTCCCCCTGGATAGTAACTCCCCCACAAACCTGCATCTCATCCATTAATAGATTAAATACAATAAACATAACTGGGGAGAGGGGTATTGCGTAACCTCTTTATGTACTGGGAGGTGGCTGAACACCGAGGTTCACCCAATGCTTCTCAAACATAGACACGAACAGTGGCATGGTCAGGATATCAGCCACTTGTTCATCAATTCCCATATGTTCCATTCTGATCATGCCTTGCTCAACTTTTTCATTGATAAAGTGATACAAGATTTCAATATCTTTTGTATGAGAATGCTGAATAGGATTCGTCGTACGATCAATTGTGCTCTTGTTATCACTGTAAAATACCATTGGTTGATTCACCTAATCACTAATATCTGTTATTTGTTGCTTCATCCATAGAAGTTGAGTGCATGCCTTTGTGGGGGATATATACCCATCTTCAGCAGTACTAAGAGAAGTACTTTCTTGTTTCTTGCTCAATCATCCAACACATTTATTCCCTATATAGAATGATCCACCAATGGTAGACTTTCTGTCCACTACATCACCTGCCCAGTCAGCATTAGAAAATGATGATAATTCACTATCTCTTCCTGCAGCAAAGTATAATCCACAATTGTGAGTACCTTGAATATACCACAAGATTTTTTTACTGCTGTCATATTTTCCTCCTTTGGATTACTCTGAAAGTGGGTCGCTAGACAGGTTGCAAAGACAATATCTTGCCATGTTGCTGTCAGGTATAGTAGGCTCCCAATAATCCTCCTGTAAATAATGGGGTCTACAGATGCCCCATCCTCATGCTTTCCATGTTTGGTTCCAACTGCAATCAGAGTTGATATTGGTTTGGAGTCATGCATGTTAAACTTCTTCAATATCTCTCTTGCATAATTTTCCTGAGAAATGAAAGTGTATTCCTTCTTTTGAATCACCTGCAACCCCATGAAATATATGATATCCCCAATCATAGAAATTTCGAATTCTTATTTCATGTGATTGGAAAATTCATCCACTGATTTTTTCCTACTACCACCAAATATAATGTCATAAACATAGACTAGAACCATGAACTAATATTTTGGATAATTAATCACATATAGATTGTGTTATAATACTCCTCTTTTTAATTCTTTCTTCTTGAGATAAAATTCCATTGGGGAATACCATGATCGAGGTTCCTGCTTTAATCCATATAGAGCTTTCTTCAGTTTGAAGACCTTTGTTTCATTAGTACCGAGAACAAAACCCAATGGTTGTTCAATGTAGAGTTATTCTTTGAGTACACCATTCAAGAATGACGTCTTGACATCCATTTGATATACTTTAAATCTTATTTGGAGTTCCATGTAATAGAAAAGCCTAATTGACTCTAGTCTAGCTATGGGAGAAATGGTTTCTTCAATATCAACGCCTTCAATCTGAGAGTATCATTTACATAACAGTCATTCCTTGTTTCTAATAACACTTCCATTCTCATCAAACATGTTCTTTAAGATCCATTTTTTACAAATCACATTGTGACCTTCACATCACTGGACAAGATCCCATGGATTATTCTTGTCAATCTAATCTAACTCTTCATTCATGGATTTCACCCATGATTCATCCTTTGTAGCTTCTACAAATGAGTATGGCTCCACAACTGACAGAAATGAAGATTGCATTTTGTTCCTTATCCTCCTTGTTTGTGTGGTTCCACTCTTGTCCCCAATTATATAAGATTAATCAATCTCAACTCTTAGATTTCTCCTTTGAGGTTTAGTTTCATTTTCTCCAGCCATAGTTTATTCTTCAGATTCTTCTTCAGAGTCAACATCATGAAGCGATTACTGAGTGTTTTTTACATCTTCCTCTATTTCTGTATTTTTATTTTCTGCATGTTCACTTTCTACCTCACTTTCTATCACATCAGCATATGGATTCCTTGAAGAATTTGTGGTTTTATCTTCAATTATCTTAACATTACTTCTTTCCACAATCCTTCCTAATCGCTTTTTGAAACACTTGTAGGCTTTGCTGTTCATTGAGTATCCGATGAAAATTCCTTCATCTGCATTGTCACCATACTTCCCTTGATTTACTTCTTTGTTTTTTATGAAGCATTTACTTCCAAAACATGAAATTATTTCAAATATGGATTCTTTCCATGCCACAATTTATATGGTGTCTTCATCTCACTCATATAATGTCATGGTCAATTTTGAATATACACTGCATCTTGAACAACCTCTTTCCAGTAATGTTGTGGAATACGAATCTCAATCAGCATAGTTCGTGCCATGTTGTTCACCTGTCCATTACTACATCCAACAACACCATTTTGTTGTGAATTTCTCGAAGTAGCTACCTCATGTTGTTTCCCATGATTTTCCGGGTAATTTTCATATTTAATGGACGTGTATTCCTTTACAATTTCAGATCGCAACACTTTTATTGTTCATTCAGTATCATTCTCGGCGATTCACCAATATGTTTTCATGCAGTCAAGCACTTGTCGTTTCCTGTGAATGACCATAACACATGAAATTCTACTGCAATCATCTATGAAAAGAACAATGTACCTTTCTCCATGAGTTCCAAAAGCATTTATCAGCCTGCATACATCTGTATGAATTAGATCAAGAGGATGAGATGCCCTTTTCTTCTCTAGCCGATATGAACTATAGGCCAACTTTCCATGAATTCAAGCATCACAAGACTTTTCATGCTCACGCTTAATGATGAGAATTTCCATGAAAATCCTCAATTTTGATATTTTCTCCATATCTTGTTGATTGATGTTTGCCGGTCTCCATTTCCACAAATTGTTTTCATCTTCAATAGTCATGTAACAAAAATTGTCTTTACTATCAACCTGATACAAGTTTCCTTCTGTTCTGCATCCCTTTATAAGCGAATTGCTTGTATTTCCCTTGATAGTGCAGCCTTGCTGATTAAAAGTAACTATAAGTCCCGAGTCATAGAGTTGACTCACACTGAGTAGATTATGACGTATTCCATCTATGTAAATGACTTCATTCATCATTATCTTTCCATTAGCTAATTCAGTACTTCCACTACCTTTTATTTTCAGAGCTCCATCATTACCAAATCGTACTGTACCATTAACCTTCCTTTTGATATCCGTTAATAGGACAACATTACATGTCACATGAGATAAACAAATGCTATCCAGAATCCAGCTAATGTTTCTTTTTTTAGCTTTGAGGGACACCTATGTAAGGTTGGATTTCTCAATTTTCTTCATTTATTTCCATGCGACATTGTATTGAGTATAGAGCACTGATGGAATTTCAATTATATCATCTGTGTACATAGGGCCTTCATAGTCAAAGACTTCTTCTAGTAGAAAAAACCTATTTGTAAGAGAAACACTATCTTGTTGATGAAATTTGACTTGTCTTGAACTCTGGTATGAGGTGTCTATGTGCCTTCTCTTCCTACAATTAATAGCCTCATGACAAAAGATCGAACAAACGAAAACAATATCCATTGAAATTGTTTCTTCTAAAAGAATTAGGATATGAATTTATTCTCCTTCGTTGGACTCCCATATATTCACCATTAAGATAGCTTCTTTCTTCTTCACAATAAGACATGGAATGGCCTAAATATCCACAGAACTGACACTTCATGAGAGGAAATGTCTTCTCACTTCTGTTTATCCTCATTCCTTCTTCGGTGGGGTAATAGTTTGAGGGAACCTTTTTTAAGGAGACTAGACGATAATATTATTTTATTCTATCAGATAGAATTGGGAATTTCTGTTTCAGCACTTCAGATGACTTTTCCACATAACTAACTTTCATCTTGCTATTATGTTGGCTACCTTTATTTGCAACATATGACAGCTCTAACGCACAAACAATTCCACTATTTCCCATGCACGAAGGTCTTTGATCATTTAAAATCTTTTTAAGTCAATTAGAGCCATGTTTTGTACTCTCCAACAGATCAGCATCTGAGAACCTTCCAAACTATATTTTCTTCCATGCTTCTTTTGAAATTTAATATTTTTCAAGTTTACTCCAAATAGTAAAAACTTTCTCCTCAAGAGGCTCACCAGTCTTGGACTTTTCCTCTAGTCTGGAGGTGAGGTCATTGATAAACTTTGCATGCTCTTCATTTCTCAGCTTCAGATCCACTACATCATCATTGCTTTCAAGTATTTTATATTTTACTTTTATAAATTCTTCCAGTCGTTCAATTTCAGATTCCAGTTGATCAACATATTGAGTTAATTATCATACATTTGATTTCCACTTATTGCATCTCTTACATTTAGTCTTAAGATTACTAATAGCATCATTAAGTTGAAACTCAGGATCTGAACTAGTTCTCAACTGATTTTCTCCACTAGTATATTTAGATTTTTCAACAGTGGCCATAATGGAAGCATGGTTCCCAATTTTAAATTCTAGTTCTTCTTCATCATAGAAGTCATTATCATCTTCTTCCTCTTCAGAGAACAAACTCTTCTTTGGTACTTTCTTTCTTGATTTGAAGTATCCCCTTTTGAAAAACCTTTCCCAAGGATTCTCAATGTTTTAAAAATATCTATTCTCATCATTGATCATTCTTGAACATTGAGAGTAAATATGACCAACATTGCCACAACGAAAGCAAGATAGAGGTAACTTCCCTGTTAAATTTCCCTTTTCCCTTCTAGAACTTATTTCCAATAAATGAATGAATTTTTTTTCTTCATCATCTTCACCACTACTATCTTTTGATATTTTAAGTTTCTCAATGGCTTTAAATTCCATTACCTTGCTCACTCGAGTCGTAGCATCTTCTGGTTTGACCCTCATTTCATATGCCACAAGGCTGCTTAGTAGATCATCCAGATAAAGTTTAGGAAGATATATTTCCTCAAGGGCTAAAACCATTGCATTGTAAATGGTTGGAAGTATTCTTAATATTTTCTTCACAATGTCTACATCTTTGATTTCATCGCCTAGACCCCGAATTGATCCAACCACTTCAAAAATTTGATTGAATAAGGAATGTGCATTCTCATCATGATGCATCTTCAGATCATTGAACCTATTGTGAATGACTTGTAGTTTCACCTCATTCACTTTGCTATATCCTTCATAAGTATTTTCAAGTTTATCCCACATGGACTTTCCTAAGGTGAAACTCATCACTTTTCGATAGATCTGATCAGAAAGTGCTCTGGTGAGAGCATTCTATGCTTTAGCATCTGCATCCAGAATTTTCCTATTTACATCAGTCATAGCCAGCCCTGTTGGATCATTAACATGTATAAAATGCATAGTAGAAAACAGAACATCCATTCCAATTGATCTTAGATGAGATCCCATTATATTCTTCCAAATATGAATATTACTTCAATCAAAGAGGGGAACTCCCCTAACACTGGCTGAATTTTCCATGGTGGTAAAAAATCGATCAAACACTAGTAACCTCCCTCTAATACCACTTGAAGGACCCCAGGACACCCTAAGAGTGAAGTGGTGAATCTGGGTGTCAAATTTTTCATCTAAACTGACAAATCTTATTCCCATGTTGGTAGAAACGAGTTTAACTTGTATGATGTATATGATAATAAATAAAACATTCACATGAAAAGAGATGACACAACACTGTTTACTAGGTTCACCACTAAGGGATACATCCAAGGAGAATACGCCGATAGGTTTTTTGTCATACCAAATTCCACTATTCTTCAATCTTTGTGGATTACGAAGGATTGGGAACAATCACTCTGTCCCATGCTCACTGCCTTTACAACTGTTCAGGGATAGCCTACTGCATCCCTCAGGTCACTCCTGTTGACTCCCCTTAGCTCCCTACCTTTGGTGAAGTCTCACTCAGTTTATATATGTGAAGATATGTTCATCATCACTAAAAAATATATCCTATTTTGTATGTAGAATCTCTGTTGAAGTCCAACTTCCACCCATAGAGTATCTCACTTTTCACCAAAGGTATTGGGAAAACTTCCAGCATCCGTGCAGCTCCAAACAGACTGGAGATCTTCAATCCACACCTGGAACACTTCTCCAAGCCATCACGCAAGTTTTAAAGATGTCTCACATATTAACCTCTACTACAAGCATGAAACTAGATTTTTCAACCTGAAACATGCCTGACTCACACTCTTTTCCATGCAAACTGGTTTTGGCATGCAATTGTCAACTATCACGCTTCTTCAAATTCTGGCGCACAAGTGTCACCAAACCACCTGTGTGACACCTCCTTCACCAACTCCAAAATTGGGAGACTCCCCTCCTTTCTTGCCCAATCCACCTTGGACATGCATCAAACATATTTCGCGCAACTTTAACTTGCGCGACCCACAACCACTTGCACGACCACTACACCTGCACGACGGGAGTTATGAATTTCTCTATGACTGAAGTTCACATGGAATGAGGACAGGTTGAACTCTATTTATAGGAATTTGGATACCCTGTGCGATGGCGCACAAGTCTTTCCTCGGCGCACATGTTTTGGTGCAAAATTCTCTACCACGTAAGTCCTTTGCACCACCAGACATAAAAGATGGGCACCATTCTCCCTTTTCCATATTTTCATGTTCTGATCTGGAAAAACATATAGCGCACAAGTTTCCAACCCTCTATGTCATCAGCGTGCAAGTCCCTTTTTCAAAAACACTTTTCTTCATTTGTCAATTTTGAAGTCCAAAAATTTGTCAAACACTGGAAAATGATGCCACCTCCAATACTATTATCTTCTTGTTTTATATGATCACTTTGCTGGCACACATTTTCAACTTCCACTGAGGATTAATAACAAAAAAAAAAACATACTCCAGTTCATGCATAGAATGACCATGGTTACAACACTTTAAGCCCAAATATTCATTAAGGACTTCCAAGAAAAGGAAGATCAAAGGAGAGGCAAGAGAACAGGAGGCTGTTTGTTTCGCATGTGGCAAGAAGGGCCACTGGAAGAAAAACTTCACCCATCCAAGGAAGCCGGGGGATTCTTTAGGTGCGTTTGTTATCAAATGAAATTTATCTATTTCTACCAATAGGGTATTAGATACTTCTTCTAGTACTCACATGTGTATCCAAATACATGAACCATGTAGATTCATAAATATTGACCTAGGTGAGGTGGATCTACAATCTTTCAACGGAGCCAGACTCACTATTACCACCTCACATTGCCTACTGGGATGGTCATAGTTTTGAAAGGATGTTATTATGTACCTTCTGTAACCACAAACATTATTTCAGTATCAAGAATAGATACTCATGGATTCATCATCATGTTTTGAAGTGGGTGTTGCTACTTTTATAAAGATAACATTTGTTTTGTTAGGGCACATTTATATAACAACTTTTGTGTGTTAGACTACACAAACCAAGTAATAGCAATCAATGACAATGTTAATTCACATGACTCATACCACACCCAACTTTGGAATCACTAGATTGGTCATATTAATGTGAAACATTTGAAAAAATTACATCAAGATGGGTATTTAGATTATTTCGAACTAAAACCACTTGGTGTATGTCATGCATGTCTACAAGGAAAAATGACCAAAGCCCCATTTTGTTGGAAAGGTGAAAGGTTGAAAAAGATTCTAGAATTATTTCACACAGATATGTGTGGACCATTTCTAGTTGATGCAAGGGGTGGGTTCTCGTACTTCGTAACTTTTACTGATGATTTTAGTAGATATGGATATATTTACTTAATGAGTTATAAGTTAGAATATTTTTATTTGTTCAATGAATACAAGAATGATGTTGAGAACCAGATTAGTAAGAAGATTAAGAATCTCCACTCAGATAGTGGAGGAGAATATCTTAATCAGGAATTCATTGATTTCTTACAGGATTTTGAGATTCTAACTCAACTCACTCCTTACACACCTTAGTGGAATGGTGTTTGTTTAAGGAGGAACTGCACCCTGTTGAACATGGTGAGATCAATGATGTGTCATGTGAGTCTTCCATTATCCTTTTGGGGATATGAATTACAAACAGAAACACACATACTAAACCAAGTACCAACTAAATCTATAAATGGAATTTCATACGAGTTATGGAGTGGACACAAAGCCATGTTATCGAATTTACATGTGTGAGGTAGTGAAGCATTTGTTAAGGGCTATTAAGGTAAAAAACATGGACCCCGAGGCACAAAGTGTATCTTTATAGGATATCCCAAGGAAACAAGGGGATATTACCTATAAAACCCCTCAGAAAAAAGGTTATAGTGGAAAGACACACCATATTCCTTGAGAGGGACCACATCTACAAAAGATATAGTGGGAGTGAGATAGAATTCGATGAATTCAAGGCTCAAGATACACAAGAGTTGGTACAAGAACAGATTCCCCAAAGCCCTGTGGATGAACAATCTGTTCTAGATACACTAGAACTGCATAGGAGCACGAGAGAGGTGAGAGAACCAGAATGATATGGTTTTCTTGTCACCGAGGATGGTGACTCATTATTGGTTGAAAATGATGACCCTCTACCAACAAGGAAGTAGTTAATGGCATAGATGTTTCCATGTGGCAAGAATCCGTGAATTCTAAAATGAATTCCATTTACCAAAACCAAGTCTGAATTTTGGTAGATCCTCCAGTTGATGAAAATCTTATTGGTAATAAATGGGTATTAAAGAAGAAACTAGACATGGAGGGGAAAGTCAACACCTATAAGGAACAACTGGTTACTAAAGTGTTTAAACCGCATCAGGGAATTGACTATGATGAAACCTTTTCAAAGGTTGCAATGCTGAAATCCATTAGAATCCTATTGACCATTTCTGCTAACCATGACTATGAAATTTGGAAAATGGTTGTCAAAACAACATTCTTTAATGGGAATCTCCAGGAAGATGTCTACATGACACAACCTGAAGGGTTTGTGACTCCAATGGATGCCAACAAGGTATGAAAGTTGCCGAAAACTATTTATAAATTAAAGAAAACATCAAGGTCATGGAAAATTCATTTAGATGAAGCTGTAACGAAATTTGGCTTTGTTAAGAATGAATGTGATCCTTGTGTCTACAATAGGTTTAGTGGAAGTGCAGTCGTTTTACTAATATTATATGTTGATGACATATTACTAATTGAAAACGAAATACCTGTCTTACAGTCAGTTAATGCATGGTTAGATAAATTATTCTCTATAAAAGACAAGGGTGAGGTATCATTTATTCTTGGGATCAAGATCCATCATGATATATCCAAGAGAATTTTGGGCCTGAGTCAAAGTACATACATTGACAAGATACTGAAGAGATTTAGTATGGAACAATCCAAGAGGGGATTGTTGCTAGTGTCACATGGAATTCATCTTTCCAAGAAAATGTGTCCTCAAACACAAGAGGAAAGAAACAAAATGGAAAGGATCCCTTATGCATCCGCGATTGGGTCAGTAAAGTACACTATGATATGTACATGGCTAGATGTTGCTTACGCATTAAGTGTAGTAGGAAAATATCAAGCTGATCTAGGAGACCACCATTGGATGGTATTCAAGACAATCCTTAAGTATCTAATGCGTTCTAAGGATATGTTCGTGGTTTATAGAGGATATGAGGAACTAGTCATCATATGACATATAAGTGCTAGTTTCCAGACTAATCAAGATGACATGAAGTCATAGGATAGTTACATCCTCAGTTTCAATGTTGGTGAAATGAGATGGATGAGCTCAAAGAAATGTGTGGCGGAAGATTCTACAGCGGAGTCCGAGTATATCGCAGCTTATGAGATAGATAAAGAAGCAGTATGGATGTGAAGATTTATCCAAGAGCTAGATGTAGTACCCAGCAGTAAAGATCCTATCATAATCTATTTTGGTAATACTACAGCAGTGGAACATTCAAAAGAGCTGAGGTCACTTCCACGGAAAAAAAATACTTCAAATGTATCATCTCTTGAGGGATTTTTCTCAGAGAGGTGAAGTTGTAGTGAGCAGTATTTCCATGGAAGACAACATGGTAGACCGCTTGACTATATCCTTGACACAGTAGAAAAATGATCATCATGTGAGGTCCAGCAGAGTAAAAGTCATAGACAGTTGGCTCTAGTACAAGTGGGAGTTTTTTAGGGTTGGTTTCATGAGAACCAACTATTTTTTACTTTTATTACATGAATTTTTACTTATTATATATTGTTCATTGTTCTTCATGACTATAATATAATAATGTCATGGAATATTTGTTGCATTGATAAGGTCACGGTAGATCCCTACTATGATGTGATCCTTGAAATGATATAACAAATATTCTTAAATAAAGTTCTACGATTAGATGACATACTATGATAGGACACATAATATACAGACTGTCATTTCTGAGTACTCATAAGAAGTCAATACTCTCTCTCTCATGGAGTTCGCACTTGGTAATATCCAAGATGGGAGATTATGAAAACAGACCCGCCAGTAGTAAGTCCGCATGTTTTGGTTTTATTGGATATTTCTATCTGTGAGCGTGGGTAATGGTCCTTAGACTTGATGATTATCATTAACTCAGGTCATGACTCATGCACTTGGATTTTATGACAAAAACCATCATGAAGATAGCTGGCAGGAAGTAGGGTATGTTGGGTGCATCACGAATGACATGTTGTTATTGGATAAGTCGAGGAAGGATTTGTCCCTTCCATATTTATGGAAGAAGATATCTCGGGCCCTTTGATTGAAATAGAACTATCAAACAAATTCCATGGCCATGGGGACACAACGAGTTTATTTCTGGAAGTCAAGGAATGTCAGATCAAGCATATAGGTTTATGACACTGCCATGAAACTGGCTTGATGAGATATTGGGACAAAGGGATTAAATTACATAGTAAGTGTTCATATGAGGTGACATGTCAATGTGGCATCAACTTCTTCCTCTTGGGTACCTTGACTCATTGCTAGACAGTAATTTTGGAGTTTAGGCAAGCCCACCTAATGCCTACGAGAAAGACGACTAGAGGGTCACACACTATGTGTATCCTAGTATCTCAAGTAGAATAAAGATTATTATCGTACGTGGTTTAATAATTATTCAATGAATCATAAATCATTTTAAATAAGGAGGAATAAGGAAATGGAAAACAAGATATACACATTGTGTATTAATGATTACATGCCGTGTAGTTTTCTAGTCAGGATTTTGAGGATGTAATATTGTTTTATTAAATGATATTTATTATAATCAGCATGGGAACATGTCAAGGAATTAATGATTCAACATGGGGGTTTTAAATAAGATTAAATTAAATAAATATAACGCGTAACATGTTTATTTATTGTCATAACTCTATAACCTCAAACCCGATTATAAATATCATCAAAACCCCAACTCTTTTCCTACTAAGATAATCGTTGTGCAAAACAATTCTGGAGAATTCTCTCAAGACCGAAAGAACTCCGTCCTCCAAGAATACTCTCAAGACCTAGAGAGATCCACCTCTATCAGGTCAAGGCGATCTAAGGCGGACAATGTAAGAAATGGAATCTCCACACTAGCACCTGGAGATTCCTTTGGCGACATCCGGAGATACGTGGTACACGGGTGGATCACCGCTAGAGGAAGTCTACACATGGATTTTGCGATGAAATGAAAAATCACATCAAAAAGTGATCAAGAATATCAATGAAGAAAGAACTCCTAAAAGGTGATTCTTGTCAATTAATTAAATTAATTATAATCAACCTACGACGATCCACTTTTCTTGTTCCGGGGCCTTTCTTCTTGTTTTTCTATTTCTATGAATCGATCCATAGAGACTGAAATTTATCGTCATATTCTTCATTGATTGATCATTGATAATAAAAAAAATCCATGTGGGAACATCCACCCATGAACTTTTGCTGCGCCCAGAACCTTCATTCCCTGCACCACAGCTTCTCCATGTCGCCGCTCGTTAGATGAGAAAGAGTATGAAATAACTTTTTAAGTTATTATATTATTTTTCATGAGATGTCCGAATATAAAACATACCATTATATCCTTGTCGGCTGAAATTAAGTCCATTATAGAAGAATTATAGCATTATGAATCCAACTATGCCATCATATTTTTAATCTGAGTACGAGTTCAAAAGATATAAATTCTCACTCGTAGGTTTACTGAACGTACCTTAAAAAGTTCAAAATTCAATTTCAGGCTATTCAGGACTTGGAATCACATGAAGTCAGAGTGCGATGTCTACGAATATTCCATATAATTAAAAAAAATTACACCTAATTCCCAAGACATTACAAATTCAACTATATTTGGGGATGTTTTTTATGACATTTATCATTTTCTCCAAAACTCTTGAGGTAGATAAATCCACTATCGACTTCGAAAATTTATAAATTGAAGGCTTAAATTCCAGTTCATTTCCATTATTCAAATTGATAAAATACCAGATTTGAAATGATTTTTAAAACCCTCTTGAGGGATGGTATGGGGAAATTGGGAACATTGGTGTGTTATTTGATAGTATTTCAATAACATGATTTTATAATGATGATTTTAAAATAAGAGATTTTTTTTCATGGAAAAATGGGTTTCAATTGAAGGAATGATTATTTATTGAGACGGTTTGAGAACAATTGATTTTTTCATCGGTTGGAATGAGTTGGAATGGGGTGTGGTGTATCTTCATATGAATTGGGATTGATAAGGGTGTAAAGTACCCCCATCAAAAGGTTGCGATAGATAAAGGTTTTTAGTAACCCCATAAAATAGGTCCACTAAGTGGCATCATAGTGGAATGATGACTCACCACTTATGAGTATAGAGAGGTACATGGATTGTATAAAAGGTTGGATGAATGGTTGTGTGAAAAGGAAGGGGTTATTCGAATGTGTGATGCAATTTGATATAAATAATTATTTATGTTCGTTCCTTGGTAAAATGTTTACAATGGATTTTGGTTACATTTTGATATAAACAATTTTAGACTGTTTTTTATAGAATTTTTTTATATAAATGTTTCCAAAATGTTCTATCCTAGTGGCATGAGCATGGATTTCATTGGGGAAACCCTACTAAGTTTTAGTACTCACCCTTTCTTAAGAACATTAGTGATTATGTAGATGTCATCAACTGGGACATAGAAAAATGTAATGTATCACACATCTTTAACACTAAATCAAGAATCATGGGATTTTTTTTGTGATATTGGATTATAGATATTGTGGGTTTTGGATTCTTTTGGTTATATTAGAGGGTTATTAGTTTGTATTCAATTGTTTACATTTATATTTTATTCTCCCATTGTGGAACATTGTTTTTTTATTTTTATATATGAAATGTTGAGTTTTCATTCATTTTTTTCATGCATCATATAAGGGTTTTTTGTTTATGGGTTGTTTGTTTGGTTTATTAAAGAAGGAAAAAATCACCCCCAACATGAATTGAAGCCCTTTGACATTTAATTCATCCCTTTGGCATCTTGGTGATGTCGTTCAAGGCCTAGTAATGTCTCAACTCATTCTCAAGAAACTATGATTGGACGAGAAATTACAATATAATTTCATTATTTTTATAATCATCCTTCAAACTTAAAAAACAGTTAAAATCATGGGATAATAACAAACATATCATTATGGGATATAATAGAAAGAAATATATTTTACATGTAAAAATATTAAATACTATAAATTTTTTTCCTTTTAAACAATATTCTGTAATAATATAAAATAAATCATATCCAAAGTGAATACTTATCTCTTCTACAATAACAAACATAGAAACCCTTATTTGAAAAATAAAAACCCTTATAATAATCATATTGAAACATATTCATATACTTTGATCACTAATTTATGAAATATTTAGAGTCTATTTAATTTCTTAAGAGAAACCACCTAGTATAACTCCCTATATATTATAATTGAGTAAAATGAACATTTCTCAATTCATTGGTGATATATTTCTTATTCAATTATTTTATATGTGTTATTAAGATAAATATTCAATTAATATATATTTTTCTAACCCATTTACATATATAATTCTCATGTAACATATTAGAGAAAAAAATAATAGTAAAATAATTAATCCTAAATCCCTTGATAAAATGTTCTGAACCCATACATAAACACATTTACACATAGAACATTTTGTTAATTTATTTAAACACAATTTTTCAAATAGAACATAAATGTCTAATAAATATTGAGAATTTTATTTATTTTTATGTAAACATGGAATCTAGAAATTTGATCCTGAAAAAAATGTCTATTCTGATGAGGATAAATGGTCTTCAATCCATATAATTTAAAATACAACATTGTTTCTTTCCATTTGATGAAAAATTCACAATGTTCCATTTAAGATATGTAAAAATATTCCATTTAAAATATATTGAATAAATTAGAAAAATAAAATAAAACATCCTCTATAATTTATTTATTCCCATAAATAAATATCAATAAAATAATTTTTTTAACATTGAAAATGTTATAAATTACTAGAAAATATATATTTGAAACATTTTAAATGTGATTTTAAGGTAAAATGTCTTTTATGAAATTAATATATTTTGAATGATAAAAACATTGATGGGGGGTGTTAAAGGTATTTATAATAAACATTAATTTATGAAAATAAATGATAAATTACTACTTTAGGGTATTATATACAGTAAATAAAAGAAACCTTATGGTGAAAACTGCATAAATCATAGTGAAAAAAAATTAATATGAGAAATCCCCTTACCACAAGTCCGTCTCAACTTTTACATTAAATCTAACATGAAATAATAAAATAAAAATATTTATTTTATTAATTATTAATTATATAAAATTTTATTCTTAATTTATTTTATCATCATTTATTTTATATTAAACTACTTAATTAATTATATTTACGTTGGTTGTTTTGATAATATTAATCTCATATACATAAAATGAAATTTGTAGGTTAAAAATCGTCAAATGGATCATGATTAAAAAATGAAAATAATATTAATCGCGTTATAGTTATAATTTTTATAAATTATTTATAATTTTATAATATAGCCATTACTATGGTTACGAAAAAGGAATTAAGTATCAACTATGGAGATGATAGGCCATATATGCGCCTGAGTGTCATTTTCATTTTTAAATAAAGATGAGGGAATTAAGGTGTGTATCATTTTTTAATTAAATAATAATTATTATATCATTAATATGATATGATAACATTATATATAATATTATATAAAATCCATGATAGATAGTGAATAAAAATAAACAATATCAGTTTTTGAGGCAATACACCAAATGAAGTCATGAGGGATGTGTTCATTTTTTATTTTATATTAATTACTATATTATAATATTTATTATCAATTATAAAATTAAAATTATATCATATATATCATATTATTCAATGTGGATCAAACCTTATTTTATCTAATAATATTAGATGATAATAATTTAAATATAATGTCTTGAAAAGCACTACTCTCTACATACACATGAGTGAGAATTTTTTATTTTTTTTATACAGATATTTAGATGTAAAAGGTTATACCATATTCAAAATAACATTTTATTATATAGTAAATAGTGTTATTTGAAGTAATTTTCCATCAACACGAAATATTCACAGGTTATTAATATTTAATTCACAGTCTTCCGTTCCCAAAAAAGTTTTAGTTATAGATTTCTTGATAGCTAGGTTTTAACTCCTACATAATAAATTATATATCACAATGTGGAACTTCTATTACATAAAATTTTATTCATAATAAAATAAATTTAAAAAGATACATGTTTTTTAGGAAATATCTTTAAAATTTTCATCTTCACGTCATCCATGTCCTTACAAATCCTTAAATCCATAAATTTTTTATAATATTTAGATGAGAACAAAAATCTTAGTATGGTTCATAAAAGTAATGAATGAATCCATTAGTCTATGAATACATATAAAAAACTAATTTTCATAATATACTTTAGGAAAAAAATAAACACATTCTTACCCTTGAAACCACATTATCTGCACAATTATATTAATAAAACATTTCATAATAAATCTTAATGGAAAAATAAAACACAAAAAATATTCTTTTTCTGTCATGAAAAATCATAAATTTATCAAAATGACATATTTTTCACTTTTAAAATTTATAACTTACTTTCCATTAAATATATAATCATTATATTACCTTGAAAACCCATATTATTTCTTTAAAAGACTAGATAAATAATTAATAAATCTACAAGGTAACTTGACGTATCAATTTTATATCACTCTTACTAAAACATGGATTAAATGTTATGGTTATACTTTTTATAACCATCATATTTTCATTTAACATGACTATCACTATAATAGATGGAATAACTATCTCATTATACTCCCATAATCTCTTAGTATAATCATACTCAGAAAACACTTTCCAATTAAGAAATGCATTGGAGCATGAAAAATTGATCACACAACATTTGACTATTATAGAGCCACACATTCCTAATAAATGTTATAACCACCCAATCATGGTTTATAATAGAACCAAAAGTGATTGATTTTCAATAGAAGCAGCATTCATTATAATAATACAAAATAACCATAACATAATCATAATAAAACATTATTTACCCCTATAAGAATTAATTTTTAGATACTCATATATACATTTTCATTTAATTATATTTTCAACTCAAAAATTTCAAAATTATATAGAAATATTTTTTTTATTTTATTAAATCATAGAACATACTAATTGATTCCAAATAAAAAATAAATTTTAGGGTGGTGCGAAAATTCATTGTCTTGATATACATTAAAAATAAATATTTATTATTCCATATTGAAATGAGTGTTAATAATTCAACAAAATTATTCATTTTTAAAACCTCTAAAATAATGAAAAAAAGGAAAAAAGACCTTTATAATTTTTTAACATTCATATATGTGCATTTATAAAATATTTTTAAAAACATGGATATGAAAGATAATTATTTGGAAGGGAACCAATAAAAGATGATCTTTTTTAAATAGTTTGTAACCTTGATCCCAACCATAACATTTGTCCCCATCATACTAAATAATAAAATTATTTTAATAATTTAATTTCAGGAAGAAATTTTTTATGTTTATTATTCTATTTATTTAACTTTTACTATTTCATAATAATTACTTTCTCTTTTACATTCCTATCAGAAATTTTTACTATATTGAGTTCATAAGTTAAAAATGACTCTCGTTGGATTAATATGTTCAATTTATAGGTTATAACATCACAAATAGAATAATAATCAGTATATAATTAACATTATTATACATAAATTATAATTTTAAATCCCACCATAAAATAAGGTTATAAAAAATTATATTCCTTACAATAACATAGATGGTATGTTGTACATACACATGAGTAACATTTCCATTTTACAAATATAAATATAGAAAGTATATATGGATTATTTTATCTTTATTATATAATAATTAAATAATAAATACCATATAACTTATTTATATATACTTAAATATATCATCCATGTTACTTGGTTGTGGAAAGTAAATTATATCACTTTATAGAGGAGGTAGTCCGCACGTATGCACAAACGTCATTACTAATTTTAAGTGAAAGGGGATGTATGAAGGTAAATGATATATTTTATATTCATAATGTTAATGTTTACAAGAATAAAATATATAATTTTATATTAAATCATTAAAATCTTGTCTTGAGAAATTGTTAGGATAGTTAATTAATCTGTTCATGAGGCTTTAGTCCACGATACACACCAACGATGGTTTTATTTCCCATTTGATAGAAGAGAAGATAAAACTATAGTATATTGATAATATAAAAACATATTATTATATGGAGCTCATTTATGTTATTATTTTACCATGAATAAAAAATAATTTATGTTGGTTAATGTAGAAGTAAAAATTCAAACATGTTGTTAAAAAATATCTATCTTATCTTTAATTATTTTTTTCATAAAACAATATATCCTCAAATAGTGGTATTATTACAAAAAATTAAGCCTCTATTATTTATATATGGATGTTAGGAAGTGATTTAGGTAGAGCATGGCCAATCCAAAATTTATTTGTGTTTGGATAAATGAGAATAAGTGGGTTTTTTTAAAAGAGAGGGGAGGGTCACTTTTTGAATTTCATAAAATAATATATTAATATGTACTCGTTATAAAATCACTATGGATCAAAATTGATTATATTAGAGTATATGATAAGTTTTTGTATTTATAATATTATTTAAAAAAATTTGGATACGTTTGGATTACATTTTTACCATTATCTTCTTTTAACCCCTGTTAAAATTTTTCACACTCATAATGATGAAAAGGTTTTTAACTCATTTTGGGTTATGATATTTACCATAAATGTAAAAAATAAGATAAAAGGATGATTCATGAAATTTTAAACCATCACATAATCAATATACCTAATATATTATATTCATTAATTTAATGTCATCTATAAAAATATTATTTCAATTAAATATCAATAATGTCAATTTTAGAACAATTCACTTTGAGGGAGTTTTATAAAATTAATAAATGAAATAAAATTGTAATAAAATAATTTAGTTAATCCAAATCATGATATTTTTTCTTTAAAATTCTTGGATAACATTAATTCATTCATTTTATAATACATTTAATAATTTATTATAATTTATTTATCTCCATTAATTGAATAATTTTCTTGTTAGCGTTTTGTTAGAATTTAAGAGAGTTATTTTATAAAAAAATATTGAAATAAATTACATTTATAGAGATAAATAATTAATATTTAAAAATCCAATTTATTACTAAAAATATTATCCTCATTTCCCATGTTAAATATATTATAGTTATTAAAAATAGGAGTTTGACATTTTTGACTTTTGTTACAAAAAAGTATTTTAAAGGTTATGATAACATTAAAATGGGGAAAAATACCATATAAAAAACCATATATTATTATTGTTGAAAAGCAATCATCCAATTGTATTAATTAAAGTGTTAGGGTCATTTTGTAGTCCTTGTTGTTTTATTTTTATTTTTAATCATATGATTACCCTTTATATTGATAAAAAATACAAAGATTACTATTTATATTTACCAATAATTAAAGGAACCTATTTTAAAAATTTAAGAAGTATAATTAAAATTATGCAATAACTATTTAAAAAATTCAACACATATATGTAGTTATTTTTAATTTTACATAAATCCTCAAAATGTGATTATTTTTTAAAAACATCATTTTAATGTATAAATGTTTTTATACTAAATTCATTATTAAAATACAATAAAAGCCATCTAATCAGATTATTTTAAATAATAAACAATAAAATAAAATTCAATTTTAAATGAAATTTATAATTTTTCTTTATAAATAATTTAATGAGAAATGTTTTTAAACATATTAATATTTTCACTACTTTTTTAAAATCCAAATCATTAGAAAAATATATATTCTTAACCATATTGTAAATTTGATATGATTATGATTAAAAAATATTGATATTTTTATCAAATAACTGTTAAATATATGAAAAAAAATCAATATAGTATTTTCTCAAAAACAAATTTAAATGAATTTTTAGAGAAATTGTATTTTTGAAGAATAAAATAAATTTACTGAAAATTGAATATTTATTTATTAAGAATCAATAAATGAAATATTACTTCATTTTAATCTTTATTTAAATTTCATAAGTAGATAATCCTATTAATATTGAATAATTTAATAGATCAGTTGCGGTGATCATATTTTAATAATAATATTTCTTGGTCTGTTTATACTCAGGTTTGTATGTCATTTATGTTATATAATATAATATCTATATTTTTAAAAACCATGGTACATTACATTCTCAACTATTAAATAAATTATTTCCTCTGAATTTAAACTTTTTTTTTATAAAATTTGGGTTTGAATTTAAAAAATACAATTTGTGAAATCCCACATAGAAATGATTTTTAATAAAACATCATCCTAATAAGATTGAAAAGGAAGTACAAATGTCACTAGAATAACACATAACACAAGGATTCCAAGTTTGAAAAAAGAAGTGGTATGTGAATACATGGATAAGGAAAGAAAAACTAATTCCAAAGGAATGTTAGTGACTGATAGAAAACATGGTTAAAATAATGTCAGTGACTAGAAAATCATGAATCATTAATGGTTTAAGAGAAAATTGATCATAAATAAATGTAATCAGATAACATTTTGGTTTCCAGGTCATTTTACTTGTATTTTTGGAATTTTTACACCTTCTATACTAAAATAATTATGAAATATACTTACTTTACAAGTATAATTTCATACTTTAATCAATTTACCCCATAATATAGTCTTTTTCCATAATAGATGAGTATTTAGGATGAGTTTATCATGTCTAAATGTCATCATTTATCTTATGATGGATCTCATAATAATAAAAAAGATAGTAATATATTCCTTCTACCTATATACATTATGTAAAATCAAAATGGTTAAAATAGAAAAAGGTTAATTCATAAAATTATTTACCGTATATAAACAGAAATGAAATATTATTCTCTTAAGTCTACATAATGCTCAACATAGATCATTAAAAACAATAACTATTTGTAAAATTCATCACAATATTCAAATATGTGATTGAAAACCAAAAATTGATTATATATTCTTCTAATATTTATCTCCATATCGTGTTTAATAATCATAATGAATCATACCAAAAAAGAATATGACGTATTCATATAGTCTTTAAGATATTATAATCATTCCATACTTTACATGATCACCAAAAGGCAACATTAAAATCATTCATTCCTCTAAATGATAATTCATCAATTATTCCTAAAATAAAACCTAAAAAAATCATTTTACCTTAATCATATAAGTTTAATAAATATTCAAATTCTTCTAAAATAACAATTATTCACATAATCACAAAATTATATTTGAAACCAATAGAAATCTACATGATAAGAACTATTTAACCAAAATAAACATAATAATGATCATTCAATTTTTTTTGTATAGAAAAAAACGTCATACTAAACAAGAAATAACATAGTCTAGTTGTAGGTGTTTCACCCTCCTCAATATTCAGTTGTGGTTTCAAACCACATGTCCTTATTTTATGAGATGGTTTTTTTAACAACCTATAATCATTCATTTTATATAAACTATATCAATATAATTCATATAATATACCCAAAAATATTATAAACATCCTATAAAATATCCTTAAAAAATAATATAAAGCATAATGTTTATCAACTCCTTCAAACATAGTTGCACAAAATTAAAAAATAATTCTTCCTTCAATAACCTTTTCCACCATTATACATAAGGGTTAAATATATCGTAATCATCTATAAAAACTCAATAAATATCTCCAAATGTATTCTTATGGGAATAAAAAACATAATTGGTGAAAATAATTTTAAATTATGATCAGCCATAATTATAACACTACCTCATGACTATATAATGTAGATACCATAATAATTTAACTTTATTTATTAACTATTAATTTTTATCATATTATTGAATACTTCCTTCTTATAATTATGTTTTTAATCGCTTCCTTAGATTCAAATTTTTAAAAAATATAGCCATGATATAGTCTCTAACCTTCATATGTCAATTTCATTTTCATTAAGTTCAGTAATAATGAATTATTTATTAATAAAATATATTTTTATGGTTTTAAATATCTGGTTCTTGATATTTCCTTAACAACCTAATTTTTGAAACTCTATCTCAATGTCTAAATTATTACATTAGCGCTGGATAACTTATATCAAATATAAAATTACATAATAGATTAGTAGTCTTTGTAAAATAAATATATATGATAATATTATATTACATTTGAAAACATAATATACACAAAAAATTCATTGATATCTCCATAATTACACTTATAATATATATGATTATTTATAACAAAAAACACCACGGTATTTGTAGAAAAAATAAATCAGAAGAAATGGGTGAGCTCATATGCTTTTATATAGAATAATATATCAAGAATAAATAATCATAGCCAATATGGAAAGGTAATTAACTAAAACACATTCAATTTAATCGATAGACAGAGCATAATATGGATGAAATTAACGGTGATCAAATAAATCCATATAAATAATACATAATCATGAATAATTTTCAAAAAAAAAATCTATATAATTGAAAAATCTTATGGAAACAGATGATCTCATAATGAGGGAATTCATAATGATGTATATCTGGAACAATTAAGACCTTTCACATGTCATTTTAAATCATTTCTTAGAAACCCATCTAATACTACCAACTTATTTATCTCATGATACATGTTGATTCATATAGAGGTATCTATAATAATACCAAAACCAAGGCATACAATCCTTAACTAATTACAAATATTAAAAGGGTAAAAATATTAAACATAAACTTTTTTTTAAAAAAAAACTAATAAATGAGATTTTAATGCATGATCCCATAAAATAAACATATTAAATAAACATTTAAATAAATATGTATAATTTTAATAAAATCAGAAAAACTCAATATGACTAATAATAAAAAATTTACAGGAATAATTTGGATAAAATCAATGAAATACATCCCCATTGGGTCATATGTAAAGTAAAGGGTTGATGTCATTAATGATTATAAATACCATAAAATTTTAATTAAAAGTAATCTTCAGGAATATATCCTCTCCACTTTGAAATGATCTATTTGAAAAAATATCACAAATCATTTTTTAAATTACATCCATTGAAAGTAATATTTTTAAAAATTAAAAATAATCACAGAAACATTTATTTGTCATGATAGAAAAATATTGTGTTCCATTCATAGAAATTAAAATAATGATATATTAATTTTTTTATAAAATACAAATTTTCCTTTTTATTAACATGAAATAAATATTTCTTTTAAAAAATCTTAAAATGTACAAATACCAAAAAATTACTTAAATATATCATTTTTAAATTGAAAAAAAAGTTTTGAAAACATTATTTTGACAAAAACAATCTTGATGAAAGAAGATTTTCGTCATAAGTTAGAAATAATGTGCTATTTTCATTAAATCTTTTTCTCAATCATTTTATTTTTCAAATGGGAAATAAATTGTACAATTTAATAACGAAATTGTTATATAACTAGATTATATGAAAATATATGTATTTTATTAAATAAATATCAATTAATTACCCTAAGGGATACTTAAACACAATATTAAATAAGGATATGATTTTGAAATAAATGATGACCACTTTGGTAACATCCTATGCACCATAACATAAATAATCAACAATGGAAACATTAAATACAATATATATAAATATTTTCATTATAAAAAAATCAATATGGAAGTATGTATAGAAAAAAAGGAATATGTTGTCAATATGGTGAATGCCTCACTCGTGTAAAAGTGAGACAAGAATCCCTTGCCTTGTTTTTTACTTCATTTATATGTGTCTGAAAATCATATATATTAAATATAGGTTTATTATAAATATATAGATGAACCATAATAAAAATATAAGTCTATATATGATTAACTTATATTATCTTATAACCCTTTTATTAACAAAACTTTGTTAATATCACAACTTCATATGAATTTTTTTTCACGTTTTGTGTATATTTTAGTTCTATAAATTTTGACCTATTAATTTGACAATGTTTTAAAAATCTCTATAATTTTATCAATGATATTTTATATCATATATATTTATTATAACTGTATATATAATAATATATTTATTTTATAGATATAAAATGGATTACATCTCATGAAAATGGCAGGTCGTACATATCCCAAAATAATTATTTAATTTTTCTTAATGGATTGAATACAAAAAAAGAATATATATATATATATATCATTATTATTATTAAAATCCATACTTATTTCAATTCATGTAAGAATGAAATGTTGAAAATTTTGTATTGCTATTTTGAGTCAGTCGTCCCAAAAAATGCGCAAGAGACATTATTATTCTCTAATATATTAGATTGTAAAGTACTCGTGTTATTATATTTAAAGAATTATTTTTTTATTAATATATATTAAATATATTCATTATCATTATCCATAATACCTTTCATGTAATGTGTATGTGAGAAACGAGTCACATCGGTTTACAAGGCATTATTACATTGTACAAATGAGTAACATTATAATACCCCCAATGTAATTGAATGTAAGAATTTATGTATTCTATAATTATTAAATAAGTATAATAATTTAATAAATATCATATTGATATGTTAAATAAATCATTATATTCATTATTGAATAGTGATGATGAAAAAAATGTTGTCTTGGCCTATGAGAAGGTAGTCATCCACACACTTAATTGAATGTTTTGTTTTCCTATGATGTCAGTGGAGATGGATATATGTTATTCTATTAACATAAAAATATTTAAGTATATTTTAGTTAAGTTTCTCATTAAATATGTTTTCTTGGAAAAATATTAGAATTATTTAGAATATTATTTAAAAAATATCCACAGTTTAAAACATTTCCTCTTCTTCGAGAAATATTTATAGTTTTAACGTTAATATGTCTTAGATTTGAATTATGATCCATCTAAGGAAAGAATAATTTTGGTAGGGATGAAACGAAATGATTTTGAATGGTATTTTATGAACTAATTTATTTTTTTAGTTTTAATAGGGGATGAGTGGGGGTGGCCTTTATTAAATGGGGGGATAAGTCACACATTGTATTTTTGAAATGAATTAATTCCAACCTCATTTTTTGTCATGAATAACTCATACCAAAATAAAAATTGTCTAAAAAATGATTTTATATGATTCAAATATATCCATAAAAATGGATTCAATTAATTTGGTAGGTAATTTAAATACTTTTTCCATTTGCTCAATGCCCTAAAAAACAATTTTTATTATAACCACAAAATTTGGTTATTACTATTTTTACTATTCTAATGGTCAAAAATGAAGATAATATTATCATTTAATATAAATATTATGATTCAAAATATGGACTAAAATTTTCAATATTTAATTTATAGAAGTGGAATAATCTAATAATAAATAATATATTCAGATTTGATGAAAATGTGATTTTCCCCTGATAAAATTATGAAAATTATAGAATGATTTAATATTAAAATTCAACATGATATTCATAAAAATGACATAAATACTTTAAATTGTAATCATATTGAAAGAATATTACATTATAATCAACTAAGATTAAAATTTATCATTTTAAATAATTAAAAAAAAATTAGTTTTCCATAAAATTTAGTATTTTTCACTATTAATAAAAAATTTACATTTTTAGAAAATTCAAAACAATTTACCTGAATATAATTTTGTATTCTTGATTTATAAAATGAGAGTAAATATTCCAAATAAATTATCTAAAATTAGTTAATTTGAATTTTAAATTATCAACATAATAATGAATAATCCCCAATTCCCTGAATATTTATTTCTTTCATAATAATTGAATTCTTATTCAAATGTTTTTGATTTAATTTATAATCAGTATATTAACATTGAATTTATTTTATATATTTTATTACAATATACTTCTCCAAATTAAATTTTTACTATAAATACACTACATCTTAACTAAATTCTTATTATGATCTTGATTAAATAATAATATTTCAATATAGTGTTTTGTTTTGTTCAAACCTAGTGTTTCATGCATTGAAAGCTACTTATGAGATTGAATTTGTTGAAAAATAAATATATCGTAATGTTTTGGGGTTTTATTTTTTCTTATACTATTGGTTTTTTGTTTCATATATTCTATATAATATGATGTTCCTCTTTTAAAATATCAATGTTTTATATTCTACACCTTATTTAAATTGAATCATTTCGATTCTATCTTGATCTCAATAATCAAGTATTTTTCATTTGAAGATACATTTCATTAAATCCCACATCATGTGAATGTTTAGTAAAAAACCCTCCTAAAAAGTGAGAAAGTGATTTATGAAGATTATATGATTAGGTTTCCAAATAGGACGACATTGGTGGAAAGTTAATATACAGAAATGAAAAAAAATAATTAAGGATGATGGAAAGTATAGTTGATTAAAAAATGTGATTGATCATTAGAAATTGAAGGACCACAAAACCATTAACCAACAAGGATGGAAAAATACCATCGGTTCATTATATATGATGGTAATAAGATAACATATTTATTCCAATAACTTTTTCTTACAGTGGATTATCTTTTTTATCAAAAATAATTAGAACATATGGAAATGTAAATACATGATATATTTCAATTTTATAGGAAAAATTTCATCCATCGGTTTTTATTCAAAAAATTACCACATAATTTTTATAATCTAAGAAATGAACATCCAAATTAAATTTCTATTCCCAAATCACATTTTTCTTTTCATTATAATGACGATTCATCCTACCACTTAAATATATTTTAAAAAACGAAAATGGTTATCAAAATTTATCCAATAACACCCAAAGTACATCTTAATCCATTAAATATATATTTAACATAATTGATTATCCAAAATATTTATTTCCAAATTTAATATCAAATTTTTTATGGAAGGTCTCTAAATAAAGATAATACTCCTCAAATAAAAAAATGTGGCACTTAATGCCACATTCCAAAAATTTTAATACCTTGATAACTATAAAATAATATTGAAAACATTCCAAATTTCAGATATAAAATCATCAGTTGTCAAATATTTTCGTAAAACAATTCTTCAATTAAAAACCAAAAAATAGTAAATATACCATCAAAAATAAAAAAACATCATGTTAGCCAATAATATCAAATAAAAAATATATAATTATGTCAACATCAGGCCCATCATTAGGGTTATCTTCCCTTAACCATTTTCTTTTCAATAAGATCATATTTTCATGGATTTTTTTTATTTTTCATAGACACCAGTCAATGTGGTCTCTCAAATAACATTTAGAATAGTATTATAGTAAAATACTAATAAATTTGATGATTATTATAAATATAATATAATTGATAAAATTATCCAATACCTTAATTATTTAGTCAAAAATTATGAACAATAATCATTCAACTTCATATATCATAATATAGTAATCTTGGAAAAGTACCCATATATTTTTTAGTTATATTTCCTTGATACATTAGACATTCATTTTCATAGTACCCCATATCCTTACAATAGTATAATTGAACACTGAAAATTTTCTCTCAAACAATTAAAATTATGAGTGTGGTTGACTTTGTCTACACTCTTTCAGAATACTCCCTTTACCTTAAATAATGTATTAGTGTGTTTATGGGTGTGTGGGTGCTGAGGAGATGGATTTGTGTATCCATTTGTACGTGCCTCACGTGTAGCCACTTTTTCTAAAATTTCCTCCTATTTCATCTACTGTGGCAGGTGTCTCTCAGGAGACACTCTTTTCTCAGGTGGCTCTTGACCCTGGTCCCTTGCCGGAAGGTGCACAAGATTCATTGGCTTGTGGTGCAGTTAGGCCTGGTGCTTTTTGGATTCGTTCAATAGTATCCTTCAAGGACGTGCTTCAGAGGTCTTCTCGGGGATCTCCTACTCCATGTTTCCCAGAGGTGCCCCTAGATCACCTAGCTGGGGTGAGGGGTGGATCTATTCCGTCGGTGGTCTTTCCCTATGGTGCTTTCGCTGAAGCATCGTATTGCCTCAACTGGTCTCTTATGGCCCTGTTTGGCACTGATCGGCCGCCGCTTCAGCTATTTCGAAGATTTGTTGACTCGTGGGGTTTGATAGCACTGGTACGTGTCTCAGTCTTGAACTACAAGTCCTTTGTGTGGTCCTGGGATCGGAGTAGGACTTCATTCTATCATGGTGCAAATCACCTCGATCCATGGGGAGTTGGAGTTTTAATCTCTTCAGGTGGGTGATGGAGGATCATCAGGGATGGGATTCCTCGTCGGTAGCAGTATGGTTCAACCTACCGGGTCTCCCATTTCCTTTCATGGATGGTACTTTTTTGCGAACGATTGGTAATACTCTGGGTTGCTACCTCTGTGCAGACGATCGGACCCGAAACATGGAAGAAGCTTCGGTTTCCAAAATCTATGTGGAGATGGATATTTCTCTTCCTCCACCAGACCGTATTCTTTTGTTTTTGTAGGATGTGCAGAAATGGATCCAGCCTCTTGTGTATCTAGTGGCTCCTAGGTTCTATTCCCTTTGACACCTCCAGGGGAACTCTTTGCTAGTCTACAGGAAGTCCATCTTGGGTGAGAAGGGAGGTCATACCTGGAAACCTCGGACCCGTTGTTCAGAGGGTGTTCCAAGGCCTTCTAACCCAGATGTTCCTATCACCAATGATCTTTCTAGTGTAGAGGACCTGGGCCTAGCCCTGGTTCCCTTCAAGGAGTTGGCCGGAACTGCCCCTCCTATCTTCGTCTGTTCTCTTGACAGTCTCTTTAGGCTACTTAAAGGGATGTTTTTGCCTGACGGGACCTCAATGTTCTCTTCTTCATTTCCAGGGATTTCTAGATCAAAGTCCCCTCCCCCTGAAGACCCCCTCTTAGTGCCTGTAGTTTATGACCAACCTGGAAGTTTTTCTGCTGATTTTTTTCTTGAGGTGTCCAATTCTGGGGAATTCAACCCATCCTCCCCTTTAGGTGTTTCAGGCCCCTCTGTGGCGATGCAGGTGGTTCCTCCCAAAAAGAGGGCTCTCTGTCCACCCTCGCCCATTTACAGCTATCCAAGATCTCTGTCCAAGTCTGAGGTATTTTTTCCTTCCTCTTAATCTCCCTCGAGAGGCATGAAGAGGGTCTTTTAGGTATTCACGATTCAGGATCCCCAACCTCTTCTTCCTCTCGTGTATTGTCCAATAGCAAATGTACCCGTTCACAGTCCAAGCACCTGTTGGACAAAATGACTTTCTAAGATAAAAGTGGAAAGTCGTCTGGGGCCAAATCCAGATAAACTTTGTTTCAATGACTTCATTCATTATTTGGAATGCTCGAGGTCTGGGTGCTCGAGTAAAAACAAATTACATTTCCAACGAGCTTCAAAAAACTGATTCTTCCTTAGTTGTAGTGCTGGAGCCCAAACAATGTTCCTCCAAAATAGTAGAATTTGGGCATAGAATCAAAATGTGCTGCTTTATGCATGCATTCCCTCAAAATGATCACATATGGTTTTTTCTAAAAAATTCACCTATTAGTGGAATTGATAGAGGCTTCTGACCATCATGTCACCACAAAAATCACTACGGGTGCTCAGTGTTTTTTACTCACAGTAGTATATAGAAGCTTTGATGTTCTCACAATGGTAGTCTTATGGCATGCCCTTAGCTCTTTCGACCCGGAGGAGATGCCGTGGCTTGTAGGAGTGGATTTTAATACTGTTGCAGACCCAAAGGAGAAGAAGGGGAGAGCAGACATTCCTTAGATGGCTAGTCAGGACTTTTTTGGGATCATGGAATACTCGGGGCTGATGGATTTGGGGTACTCTGGTGACCCATTTACTTGGTGTAACAATTAGAAGGGAGCCCTTCATACCTGTTGTCGCTTTGACAGATGCCTTTCTAATTGTCAAATGATTTCCACTTTCCCTGATATGAAGGAGAATCATCTCTTGAGGAGCCTTTTCGACCATTCCCCGCTTCAGGTAATGCAGTCTTCCAGGAATAAAAGGGAAGGGAGGTTCTATTTCTCCCAGTTGTGGGTTGCTTTGGTAGGGTATCAGAGGTTCTCATGGAAGAAACCCTCCCGCGAGAATGCTTGGATTAGCTTACATCAGAAAATGCACAGGCTGAAGGGAGATCTGCTCGCTTGGATCAAGAGTCATTCTATTTCCTCTCAGGATGTTGAAGCGGTGAATTAGGATATTGATAGGTTCAAATTTAACCTTGATAATGAATGGAATGACTCAACGTTCTGTGCCCTCCACCAAAAGAGGAACGAACTGGATGACGTGATGTGGAGGCAGAAGCGCCTGCTGCGTGAGCAGGCTCAGATAAAGAGGCTACTTGAAGGTGATTGAAATTATGCGTTTTTCCATGCTTTCATTAAAGAAAGAAGATGTTTTTCTAGACCCAGCATTCTAATGGATTACGGGTCATATTCAAATGATAGGGAGTTGATCAGTGGCTTGGCGGAATCCTACTTTAAATATATTCTTGCAGGTCCCAATCCCAATATGCTAGGCGGCTACCCGAGTGGCATTGAGGATCTCTTCGAGGCAGTCCCTCATGCGGTTTCAACCTCTGACAATGATTTTTTTGAAGCCTTACCTGATGAGCAGGAGATTTTTGGGGCTATGTGTAGCCTCAACCCGGAGATTGCCCCAGACCCGAATGGTTTCTCAGGGGTTTTTTATACAGCCTCTTGGGACATCATCAAGAGTTACTTGGTGGGCGTGATTCAAGATTTCTTCAAGGGGTGGTCTTCCTCGGGTGGCTAGTGCAACATCTCTCGTATTAATTCCCCAAATTAAAGATCTGTCCTCTCTTCAACATTTTCTCCCGATCAGTATGTGTAACTTTCCTTACAATGTTCTTGCTAGTGTGCTTTATAGAAGAATTTCTTCGTACCTTCCCAGCTGGATTTTGGATGAGCAACACCATTTCATTAATGTAAGGACTATCCAAGGGGAAATAGCTCTTGCCCAAGAGATGAGTAGTGATATCAATCAGAAGGTTACAGGTTCCAACATGGCCATCAAACTGGATATGTACAAGTCCTATGATCATGTGGAATGGAGATTTATTATTAATGTCTCGGAAAAATGGGGTTCTCCTCCTGGGACTCTGATCTCCTGTTCAGGTGCTACAGCTTTTCCTGGCTCTCTATTTCTTTCATGGGACATAATTGTGGTTTTTTCATGGAAACCTGCGGGCTTAGACAAGGAGATGTGCTATCCCCAACCATTTTCATCTTGATCTAGGATTTTCTCAGTCATCTTATTAATAGGATTATCCAGTAGGGGAATGTGCTTCCCTTAAAATGCAAGATGTACTCTTCTCCCATCGCTCACCTTATGTTTGATGATGATACCTTATTTTTCTCGAATGCTAGCACAAGGTCTATTCGAGGTATCAACAAAGTCCATGATGTTTATTCCAAATGGAGCAGCCAGGTTATTAATCAGATTAAAATTAACTTTTACATCTCAAATAGATGTCCAGAAAGGCATACTTCCTACTTGTCCACCAACCTTGACATGAAAAGAATAACTTTTCCTATGGATTATTTGGGAGCTTCCATTTCTCCCACTAGACCATCTATCCGCCATTTTGATTAAATTTTTGGAAGAATTACAGGAAGGATCCTGAATTGGAAGAATCTTTCTCTCTCTCTTGGAGGTAGAATTAACCTAGTTAATAGTGTTCTTTCCTCTATCCCAGTGCATTCTCTCTCTGCTACATGGGTGCCAAAAGGGGTGGTCTCTCAAATTGACAAGATCTTGGCCTCGTTTATTTGGGATGTGAATATGGAAGGCAAGCATCACTGGGAATTCTAGGCGAGAATGGCTCGAACGATCGAGGAGGGTGGTATTAATGTCATAAATCTCTCAGATACTCTTCAGTGTATGCAGGAAAATTTGGAGTGGGAGGTTCTTGAGGAGGAGACGTAATGGGGAAGATTCATGGAAAAAAATCACTGCTTCTTCAGATCTGGCTAAATTTAGTGCTTCATCCCTATGGTCTATCATCCACCCTCACTTTTCTTCCCTTCAAAATCATTCTCGGTGGATAGTGGGAAAAGGTGAGATATCTTTTTGGCATCATAATTGGGCAGGCTCCTGTCTCGGATTCCTTGGATGTCCTGTCCCAGATATTTCCTTCAACCAAGAAAGCATACATGAGGGTTTCATTAATGCTGTTCTGGATGAGCAGCAACGTGCTGTTTTTGAGTGTATTGATCTTAAAAATGAGCCTGACAAATATGTTTTTACTAGATCATCGTCGTGAATCTTCTCTGTGAAAGATTTTTACAGGAATACACTTTCGGCCAGGCAGATAGACAACTGGTGAAAGCTGGTGTGGTGCAAGGAACTCCCTGCAAAGCATAATTTTCTGGTGTGGAGGATCCGCAATAAGGAAGTTCATACTGATGATCTCATTAAGGGCACATGCATTTTTTTGGTTTTCAGGTGTGCGTGCTATGCTGATCACCAGGAGGAGAGTCTGGACCATCTCTTCTTCAAAGGGAGTTGGGCACGTGAGCTATGGTCAACTTTTAGGGATTTCACTGGTTTTTCTTCCCCTGAGCTGCGGGAGTCTGTGTTCCTCGAGAAATGGTTTCATGGTGCTAGAGTCGCTGGTCTGGAATCGAAATCAAGGGCAGTTGTCCTCTCCGCGGGCTGCTGGTGTATCTGGAATGGTCGAAACAAAGCCCGTTTTGAAGGTATTTCATGCTATGAGAGGACGATTGTCTCCAGAACCCATAACCTCCTGGAGGACCTGGTGCGACTCTTCAAAAATTTAATGGTAACGCCTACCCTCAACTCTCTCAATTTTTTCTTTTCCCATGCTCAGTCGAGATATTATATTTACAAAGGACACTGGGTCAGGTGGTACCCCCACCGTGCCGACCTCAAGCTGAATATGGATGGCTCCTTTTCCTCGGGTGTCATGAGGGGAGGTGGGGTGGTCAGGGACTCTCAGGGTTTTGTTATTTTGGCCTTCTCTATCTTCTATGGCAATGGTGATTCACTTCAGGCCAAAGCTAGAGCTCTGAACATGGGTCATATTCTTTGCAATCGTGCTAACATCAATCTCAGAGCGGTTGAAACGGACTCCATGACTCTCTATAAGTCCTTGCTTGGTTCAGGTACTACTCCGTGGTCTATTTCAAACATCATTCGATGGTGCAGGGGCCTAATTAATAATCAGACGAGTATTCATCATACCTGGTGGGAGTGTAATAAATTGGTGGAATTTCTTTCTTCTAAGGAGGATCAGCATACTCAGATTACCTACTTTTCCAACGTCCATGACTTTCCACCAGAGGGAATAAACCTTGTGAGAGGGGATTCTCTCAGACTCCATTACTTTAGACCCCCTTAATTTTTCGTTGTTCCTCTTTGGTTTTCCTTTAAGTGTTTTGTATGTTTTTTGACTTCGGAAAATTAAATAAATATGATGATGATGTATTAGTGTGTTTATTTCAATGATTATCACTTATGGGAAAACCATTCATTGAATTTTTCACTTATCAATTTTTACACTACCATTTATTCCTCTCTATATTCCCTTAAAATCTATAATACTCATATATTACATTCAACAATGTGATAACACATAATAATATGTCCTCATATGAAAAGGATATTTGTGATAATAGTTCACTTCAAAGAATTGGTATAATCCCATTAAGTAATTGTTCATTATATCTATTTGGATTATGTACGTAGTCCATAATATTCCTTTCTAACCTTATATTGTTTACTTCGTACTTAGTAACATTTTCAACATATTTTTTTCTTATACTCAAGAATTGTTTCTCAATATCTGCATGTTTCATGAGAGAAAAATACATTTCCAATAAGCATATTTTTTAGTCCTTCCATTTCAATAATAATAAAAACTCTTCAAAATGCGTTTTTTGAGTCAATGACCATCATTGATTCATATGTCTTGAGAGATAATAAAATTACAAGAAAGCAATCTCTCTTTCATTACTAAATATAAAAAGAAATATATTCTTCTAAAGAAAATATACATTTCCATGCTACAAATGGATTTGAGGTCTAATTAAATGATGGATGTTGGTGACACATAATCATGTCTAACATTTATTTACCATATTTTTTACTAGATATCTACTATATATGCTAAAGGTCAATGTTCATATCATGTTCCAGCTATGACTGTATGGTTATAATTTGGTCAGTTCGAACTAGAGATCCAACTCTAGTTACATTATCTTTCCCATAATGGAAATCCCAAATAGATTCGTGTATTGATACAGTTCATATTCCATCCACTACGATCCTTTTTAAAAAAATTCACATACTAGATTTGATTATAACATTATGAAACATAATTTATAATCCAAATACTAGGGAAACCCTTTCCATATGTTGGAAAATTATGTGTGGATAATATAATAATCATAAACATGGTTTCATTGGAATTGATTCCAAATATTAAAAATAATTTCCCTTATTTTATAATTTTTTATATATAAAATTCAAATTATACTAGGTATATCCCCCTAGAGTGCGAAAACATTTACATAGTAAGGCCCATTTGGGTGCATGTATTGATGATCGAATCATGTACAATAAGGATATTTCTATTTTATAACCCCTAGTAACATTTTTTCCAGAACCACATCCACTTGTACTATATATGGAGGGAATCATTGTTACTAAAAATAGGATAATAACTTCCTTACCAAAACATTAGTAATTCTTTTTTACTTATCCTCAATTTCTATCATAGGGTTATGTTATATAATCTATGTTTTCTTAAATCTAGTTCAAATTGTTTATACTAAATATCCATTGATACAAACATGAATTAACACTACTCTAAAAACATAGATCTCATGTATAATTTAATAAAACTTCACTAAATACAAGTTATCATATCCTGAATGACCGAACAATTTAGCAAACCTTATAAACTAGTTAAATAAATGAATCTTACATTATAATTTATATCATAAAATTAAAAAATTGTTTTATTTAGTAACTTAGTTATTCCCTTTATCATATTGCAATATATAAATAAAAAATAGTTCATAGTATCTTAAGTAAAATAAAATATAAGGGGTGATCTAAAATGCTTAGTAAGGGCGTGTGTATAGAAATAGATATCATGAATAAATATGAATAATCAATATGAAACGGTAAATTACTAAAACACATGAAATTTAATCAATAAAATTATCATAATATAGAATAAATAATTTTTTATAAAATAATAAGGTGTAAATAATCACTTATGATTAAAACTTATACATGGATATTTTTATTAATTCAAATAATCACTTGGAAATAACTATTCTCTATATTATGGAATAAATAATGATGGTGTTATAAAATTTCAAAGGACATTGATAAAATATTTTAGATCATTGGGTACAAACTCCTCTAATCAAACTAAATAATTTGTGTTATGAGAACTATCATTGCATCGAGGGAATATCTATTACAGGGATCTACCGATAACAAAATATGTCTAATTAATTCATAATATGGAAGGTTTGAATCATAATTAATATAAAAATTTATATTTATAAAAGAATACATGAATGTTTAATACATGACTAAATAAAATAATCATATTCATTAACCAACAATATTTATATGGTGAATGTTGATAAAATAGTACATCGTCAGTCAAACTAATCACAAACATTAAAAAAATAAAAATAATTGTAATTTCAATAGAACATATCCCTTTTGGATCATATATACAATAATGTGTTGATGTCATTGATGAATATAAATACCATAAAATATTATTAACTCCATTATTGAGAAAAAAACAACCTTTGAACATTAAACATCAGTTTTCAAACAAAAGATCACAAAACAATTTAAAAATACATATATTCAAAAATAACATTTGAAAACCTATAAAATAATCTATAATTTTATTTAGTCATTCCTATATAAAATTAATATCATGTCATACATGATAAAACAAATGTTCCTTCATATTTTTTGTAAAATCCAAATGGTCAATGATTTGAAAACGACATGAATATTTATTTATTATTTTAGAGTAATAATAGGTAAGAAATTATTTAATAATATTTGATTAAATGGGTAAAACAATTTAATTTTTTTTCTAGAAAACATGATTTTTTTTAAAATTATTTTCAACCAAAGAGTGAAGAGAAAGTCTCATGTTATTAAAATTATATAATCAATATTTTTATGTACTAGAGAGGAAAAAATATATGATGCTATTGAAACAATTTTTTAAACTCTTTATATACTAAAGAGTGTAAAATGGTTAAATTACATGAAAATATTCATTAAGAAAATGACAAAAAGGAAATATTTTGTGTTTAAGATTGAAATATCACATGGTTCCCTGATGGGATATATAAACAAAAACAATCCCAAATAATAATGATATTGTGAAATAAATACTTACCACTTTGGTATCTTTTGAATCATAATTCCCATTAAATAATTAACAATTCAACAAAACATTGAATACCACGAATATAAATAAATTAATGATATAACAAATATGAGTGGAAGTATATGAACTATGTAATTGAATAAGTGGTGAATATGGTGTATGTCTCATAGATGTTAAGGTGAGATGGGAAACCTTACCCTAGTTTCAACATCCTTTATATGTGTCTAAAACTCATATATATTAAATATAGGTCTATTATAAAAATTTTATAGATGTATAGTCATATCTCTAATTACATATATGAATTAATTATTGTATTTTATAACAAATTTATCTCAAAAATATTTTTTAAATAATCATTTTTTCAGGTGATAATTGTTTCATTTTTCTTATGTGTTTTTGTTCGGTGATTTTAGTCCTTTTAATTTGATCATGGTTAAATTATCAAAATCATTATATAATTTATATAAATTACATATATATTTATTATTAAATTATTTATAATAATTATTAAATTTAGAGGTAAAATTTATCACACCTTTCTTAGATACGGAAGGTCGTACATGTACATAAACGCCATTTTCATTTTTATCATTAGATGGAATGAGAATAATATCAATATTAATACACAAATCAAGATAATTAATATTAAATACATATATATATATATATATATGGGTGTTTTATATTAATAAAACTCATTCATAATAAAATACATTTAAAAAAAATTGAAATACATTATCATCACTTCATGGAGGCAGTAGTCCACACTTATACATGAACAACATTATTATTTTCTAATGTATTGTAAGGATAAAAGTTATAGGTTTTATTATATATCCATAATAATTTTTATGTTATATGTATAACATAAATTCATTAAAATTATCCTTATAACATTCTATGTAATTGGAACATGAGAAACAAATCACATCATATCGTGGGGCGGTAGTCCACTATACACATGAGTGATGTTATAATATCACATAGAGAATGAAAAGTATGAATTTATATATGATTTAATATTTTAAAAATTATAAAAAAGTCATTAATATCAAATAAATATTTTATATCCACTACTATATCCATCCTTAAAAGGTGGTGGTGGAAAATGATCTACATCAGTTCGTAAGGTGGTAGTTCTATATAATCATGATTTAAAAAACCATTTTCAATGCTATGGGAGAGTTTTTTTATAGTGGTTATTGATATATCTATATAAAAACTAAATAAAATGTATATATTCATGTTATCATTTGGGAATTTTAGTAAAAGCTTTAAATGATTTATATGAAGAGGGAACATGAAAATGTATTGTTAAAATATCAACCACTTTATCGAGAAACCTCTTTAGGATGAACCTAAATAACCCCAAATTGGATTTTTATCCATTAAAGTATATTTAAATATGAATTTGGATTTTATAAATATATTTTATGAAATATTGGCCGATAAAAATGGGGTTTGGAGTGTTTACATGGGAGAAGAGGGGTAGCCTTTTATAATAGCAGGGGAGGACACAATTGGTATTTTTGAAAAAAATCAATTATAACCAAGTTTTTATCATTAAAAAAGCCTCCATAATTGGTCATTATATGAACATATAGGATATAAGGCAAAAATATAGACAAAAAATAAGTTTTTTCAAATGATGGTATGTAATTTTAACAATTATTATTTTAGTATGACCCCCAATAAAACCATTTTTTCCTTTATGGTGGAAATTAATTATTCTATTTTTAATATTAATAATGAAAAATATTTAAGATTACCTTAATACTAAATATATATTATAAAAATTTAAAATATTAAATCCATTCTTCCAACTTAAATTCACAGAATTCAATGATTCTAATTTAATGTTTTAATCACATACATGATAAAAACTTATGTTTCCAAAGTAAAAATAATAATAAGTGTATAACATTCTAATATCAAAATGTAATATGTAATTGATAAAAATTAACTAAATATTTTTATTTTAAAATAATTTATCTAATTTAAATTTAATAATAATTTAATTATAATTTAACATTGTGAATATTGTAATAAAAATGGTTGTTTTCAATAATATTCATCATTTTCAAAATTAATAAAAAATTGTCTTTACATAAAAATATCAAATTTCAACCCAAAGATAATTTTCACATGTATATTAAACAACTGGTTTTAATAATTCTTGTAAATTTTATAAATTTTATAAAAATTAATTTTGATTTTAGGGAACAAGGTGTGACCAATCCACCATTAAGAAAAATATAGTTTATTTATAAAACTATACATTCTAATTTAATTGGATATTATTTTCTTTTCAATCACAAGATGAAAATTTAAATTATTTTATACTATTTTTAAGCATATTTTTTTATATTTTTTTAATATTATAAATATCATTCATCATTGTGGCTAGGCTATAATGGCTATGCTTGAATAATAATATTTAATAAAGTATCATGTTTTGGTCAGACCTTCTGTTGTATTAACTATAAGTAATCAAGGATATTGACATTATATATAAATAAATATATTTTAAAGTATTTTGATATAAACTTATCTCCAAATCGTGGGTTTTCATGTTATATACACACTCAAATATGATGTTCCTCTTTTAGAATATCGATGTGTTATGCTTTCCTTACCATTTTAAATATTCAATGGAAGGTATATGATGGGAATTATTCCTCTTCATTATAGTAGTTTAATGATTCCTTTTTCATTTTTTATATTATTTCATTGTTGACTATTTACCACAGTAAAAATCTCATTCTTTTATGAAATTTTCAGGGGCACTACTTCCCATATTGTTAACGCATAGATCGTTGAATAGTTTTATATTGATATGTTTATAACTGGAAATACAAAATAGATTCATTTATCTATTATTTTATGCGTTAAGAGACACAATTATATTTATGTTTTTAATCATAAATTTTGATTTATAGTTTGGAATAAAAAAATATTTATCACAACATATCCCATTCTGATTGGTTCCACATTCATACCACCACTAAATTTTCCTTCACATTCATTTTTATTTTGGTCTATATGGAATCCATCCATTTAAAATATCCAAAATAGTTATTGAGGTAAAATAAAAAACCAAATAAACTATCTTATGAGTTTGATAAAACTAATATATCATTAGTCATGTTATCATAAACACATTAAACTTATCTAAAATAATCCCTTCATATATAATTCATGGTTTTAATAGATGATATCTAACTCATGTTCAAATAACATTCTAACCACTAAAGTTATTTAAATGAAACATTGATTCCAACTATAAGGACAATGACATATAAGTTATGTTTTTATTGACATTAAACTAGAACCAATATTTTTACATTCCCAAAGATACTTTTGGTTAAGTGTTTTTGATTGTTTGGTTATAACTCTTACATAACAGGCACATATTTTACAAAGTGGAATCCTCTATTCATTATCCATTTAGTTCTGAAAATATTTTTCAAAAAAATAAACATGTTTCCTTTTCATATCGATTTTTCACATTTTTTCATCTTGACCTCATCCACGTCCCTACCCATCCTTAAATCACTTTTAAAATACTTTAAAGGCTAGGATTTGTGAAAAAAGGTCAACAAGGGACATAAATATACAAAATGAAACTATTTGTTCATAAATACTAATGAAATTTCCCTATTTAAAAATAAACATTAGGATCAAAAAAATTTAAACATTGAATAACCTTCACTGTGTAGATATTTTATAAAACATTTCATGAGAAATATTAAATGTAAAATTAAAGTCATAAAGGGTTCTTTTGAATCCTGAAAACTCTTAAATTGTCTCCACATAGATTGAACTATCACACATAAATTATATCTTATACATTACTTTAAATGTAAAATTAGTATCATACGTTGAGAAATCATATAATATCTATAAAAATCCAACTAAATTATAGAAAAACCATGTTTTTAGCTTGATGTATCATTTTCATCAATATATTATATACACATGGAACAAAGAACATTTTTATACTTTGTGTTTTTCTCAATTTTATACATAAAATAACCATTATGATTATACTTTGGAAAAAATTACATTATATTCCAAAATATCTTATCAAAAATGGATTTGGTAGACTCTTTCCATTGACTCAATGCATTGGAGAGCTATAATGGGCATACTGGCCTCAATTTAACCAGGAATTAATAAGTAATAGTTAATAACTTATCCACCCATCCTTGGTTTGTAGTGAAACCACCCATAGTTGGAATAAAAAGGAATGATACATCATTATAAAAAATACCCATGAACCCCAATATAATAATAATAACATTGATTACACCTATAAGAAATTACTTTGGGAGATTTATTTATCCCTTTTTTCCGAAATGAATGTTTAATAAATAAATTTTACATAATAAATAGAAATATGGTTTTTATTAAAGAAAATATTTTTATATAAAGAAATATAAACATTATATAATAGTACCACGATTGTGAGAACTTTTTGACATCATATATGTTAAAATAGATCATTCCTTTTGTCTTTTTTTAATGAGCGTTGAAATAATAAATAAAAAGAACTATTTTGAAAACCACTAAAAGAAAATAAATAGTCACATAAAATTAAATTTATAATTATTTTATATCTTTAAAATTTCATATGCAATACAATTTTATAAAAATGGAATTTGATGACAGTGATTTTGAAAGGAATTATTAAAAGAGGGATTGTTTTTAAAATAGTCACTTAGCCTGAGCCCGACTAATAATGTTATTTCCATTTCAGCCTTAATTATAAATACATGTGAATTATATACATGAATTATAAAATTTTACATTTTTATTATTCCATTTATTTCACTTAATTTAATTTTATAATAATTAAATGATCATTTATTTTCACATTATACATTTTAACGATATTGGATTCATAAGATCAAAAAAACATTAGTCAGTTGAATCTTTTCAATAAGTTAATTATTAAATAATATATAATAATAAAAACTAAATAATAAACAGTATTATATTTAAATTATATTTTAATATATAACAATTTAATATGGTTTTGAAAAATAAACTATGCTACAATAATGGTGATAGTATGTCATATGTACAAATGAGTTAGGTTTTAATTTTTCAATGATCATTTTTTAAAATGGAATGTTTTATTTAATCTTCCCATAATAATATTATAATAAATTCATTATTAATTATTTTAAAGTACTTATATATGGAAATCATTTAATATGGTGAAGAAAAAGGAATCACATCGCATCGTGAATGTGGTAGTCGACAAATACACACAATTGGCGTTATCATTTTTATGTGAATGAATGTGTGATAAGGTAAATAATATATTATTTTTTCATAAATATAAAAATGTCAAGAATATCATATATAGACATGAATTTCATAATTACAATCCAGACATGACATATGGTGATGGATAATCAATTACATCGTTTTGTGAGTTGGTAGTCCGTTGTACACTTAAACAATGGTATTTTTTTCCATTTGATGGAAGAAGAGAAATATTTTTAGTATTCCATTAACATAATAAAATATTAGAATATCGAAGAAACAATTTATATTATATTATAATTAATTCTAAATAATTTAAGGAGGATGAGTAAAAAATAAAACTAAAACATTCCGTTCAATCTATATGTCTTATTTGGTCAACCTCATTTTCTTAACAACTTATGACCTCTAGGATTTGTTTTATTTCAAAAATAGGCTTTCTATAACATTAGGTATAATTTTATAAAATATTTTTCCTAAATACATTAGAAAAAAATTATTCTTAATTGTGAACAAATTTTATGAATATATTCCATTTTATAATAGAGTTGAGGGGAAATTTTAGAATGTATAAAAACATTAAAGTAATAAAAAATAATTGTGATGCCCATATTAATCAAAATTAATTATATTAAAATTTTAAATAGTATAACTCTAAATATAATCATAATATGAAATTTGGACTTTTTTGGATTAAAAATTACCCTTATCATTTTTTTAATCTCATGTTATCCATGTTCACACTTATTAAGATAACATTGTTTTTTACACCTTGAGGATTATTATAGTTACCATAAATTAGAAAATCAAACATAAATTTTAAAAAAAGGTATTCTCAACCATATAAAAATAATTTTTTGAAGATAATTTTTTTAATAATTTTATATCATTTAATAAATTATTATTTTTAAAAAATATCGATAATTTAAATTTCAGAACTATTCATTTACACTAAATTTTATAACATGAAGAAAATAAATTAAATTCAATTAAAATATTTTCATAAAATCCTAACATGTTATGTTTTCCAATAAAATTCATGGGTCTCATAAATTATTTCAAATTATATATATTTAATATTTTCTATATCATTTATTTTATTTTATTTATTAATTATTAAATTACTATGCCATCGTTGTGTAGGAATATATGGTAGTAATTTATTCCCTAAAAAATTAAAATAAATAACATGTTTAAATATAAAAATTTATTTTCTAATATAATAGTTAAAATAGAATATAAACTATTTTTACAACCATTATAAATATAGTATAGTTATTAAAAAAGTGTTATATTTTTGAATTTTCTATGCATTAAATATTATAAAGTTTATAATCACATAAAAAATTATATTAAATGAAATATAACAAAATTTTGAATGACTATGGAAAATTTTAATCATAAAATAATATTATGGAATTATTTTGGATCATTTTTATTCTTATCATTTTAGTTTTAACATTAATCCCATGATTTACATCATACTGTGGTAATAAAAATTTATAACTATTCATAATTACCAAAACCGAACCAATTGATTAAAAATAGGTATTCCATTTTTCAAAATTAAAGACATTTAAATAACATAATTTAATTTAAAATAAAAATAATGAATCTCATCGAAAATTTTTTTTAGAGAAAAATGAATTTATAAGAATAAATTGTATTTATACTATATTCAAGTCTAAAATTCCTTAAAAACTATATTTGGGTAATTTTAAATAAAAAGAAACTATTTAAAATTTCAAAATAATCCCTAATAGAAGTTTACATTGTATGTACATTAAAAAAGTACACCTTTTCAATAAAAATCAGTATTTTTCAATATTAATTGAAAGATAATTTCGTTCATAATGATATTGAAATTTCATAATAAGATAATTTGGCATGAAAATTTAAATATTAATTTTTATTTTATCAGAGGAATTTTAAAAATATCTAAAAATTAATTAAAATAATATCTCACAAGAACTAATAAAATGTACTTTTAATGAAAATTTAATCATTAGAGAATAAATAAAAATTACTAAAAACGATGAGTGCTTATTACAATGAATTAATCATAATAATAATTTACTAGTAATTGTATAATATTTCATAAATTATTTAATCATATTCGCGCAAAATATTTCAATTTCTAGGTTATCATTGTCATATTTAAATAATAGTATTTCACATTTTGTTTACAATTAGTGATTCATGTGACACACATCATCGAACATAATGTTATTTATATAAAAAATATTGATATTAAATAAATATTATATTAGTATGGATTAAAAATATATGATTTAGTACCATGTATGAATATAAATAAAATGTTTTGTTATAGACTATACTCTTCTTCTAACAATATCAATTTATTTACAATTTAATCACAATAATAATTGTATTATTCAATAAATATTGCATCAAGAACCATTTTGTGATTTTTAGGAAGGTATTTTTAGAGGAATTTGGTGAGATAAATGGATCATGATTTTTGGTGAGGAGTGTAGTGGGGGTTTCATTGTTTAGGTGAGGGATAATACACACTTGATATTTTTGTAAAGAATCAAATTTTTATGAAATCATTTTCTTGGAAATTCTTCACATATAATGTTTATATTAGATAATAAAGTGATAAGGGTTGTTTTAAATTCATCCACTAAGATTTATGATATGTTATTTTGTCTTTATCACATTTTTTTAACCAAAATTATCTAGATTTAACCTCTTACCATGGTGGAACATTTTTTAATGATGTGACTATTCATAATGATAAAAAATAAAATCAAACACGTTAGTAAATTTTGAAATTATTATTCCATGTTGTAACGACCCAAACTTTTTGAATGGTATTTTTATTTACCCTTGAACGATTTAATAGAGATGTTAATGGTTAATGAAGAAAGAAGAGTCAATGACTTCATCCAGTAGACTCGAACCTTATAAATCCCACTTATCAGAGATGGGGAAGGAGGTGGCATATTTGGGCTTCTCTTTGGACCAATCCCAAGCTGAACTCTAGCATGTCAAGCTTGAACGGAACCGCCTACGAGAGAAGTTAAAGTTAGTAGAGATTACTACTAGGGAAATGTTATCTCAGCCTCCCTCAGATTCTCTCACCATAGCACACCTTACACTTAGGTCATATGCTGGTGTTATAAGGGGCTATGTAACGAGACCATAATAGTCTTGTGTAATCCCTTGATTTAAATTAAAATTGTGATTCCTTCTTATGATGAAGTTTATGAATTTTCATATGTCCGGATAAATATTGTATGTATATTATTAATGTAGAAAAATGATATTTTAAAAATGTTTATATAAACATTAAATAATTAAAAATGTGTAATGATTTTCAAAAAAATGGTTTTCTACAATTATGTTCAGTATGAAATTTAGAGTCTAATAAGATCAACTTAATTTTTAATGAATAGTGAATTATGAATAGTTATTTTATACTTAGGATTAGCAATGTGACCAAATGGATTAGTAATCTCACTTAAATAAATTATTAATATAATTTAGGCACCTTGATTAAGTAATTTGATTCAATAAAACAGGTAAATAACTGTTTCAGAAATTATTATTCATGTATTAGTTTTTTCGGGTGAATAGTGTTTTTTAATTAAAAAATAAATAATAAATATTTAGAAAATAATTTTTACAAAATGGATTTCATTTTTGAACTCAGTGCATCGATATTATGATAAGGAAATTTTTGGGGATTTTTCTGAAAAAAATGAATTTTCAATAAATAGTGTATTTATTTAAAAATTAAATTAAAAATATTTAGAAAATTATTTTTATAAAATGGAGTTAATTTTTGAAATTAGAGCATCGATATTTGGTTAAGGTTAAATTTTGGGATTTTTCTGAGAAAGTTGATTTTTCGATGAATAGTGAAAATACAGTTTTTAAGTTACGGGTGTTTAATGACATCCTTAAATAATGTATTAAGTATGTAATCAATATGGTCGACTTATGAATAGTAAGATAATATATTAGGTGTCCTAAGTGGCCAATACCATGGGAAAATACCATGGTAAAGCCCATGGTTTTTCCAATACCACCATTGAGGTGTCCCTTAGCAATTAATGTCTTGTCCCCTCACTTTCCCTATAAATACCCACCCTTTCCTCCTTTAATTTTCACGCCCAAATCTCCCCCAATAAAGCTAGGGTCTCATTACCTCCCAAAGGGTCCTCCCAAGGTGCCCCAAATCCCTCAAGGTCTCAACCTTTTAGTTTTAAGATTTACGTTTTAAGGTAAGGGATCCAACCTCTTTTTTTTTCAAATACTCTCTTTTAAGTCATTTATTTTATGCTCCATGTTCTTATGTTGGAGAATGTTCTTGTATATTACTCTTACTGCCCTTTTCATGTTCATATGATTAGAGATCCCCTCTTACTCTCATCATTTCGTTTTATGAATGTTTAAGTGGCGCCGTTAGGCTACCGAATTTTTTTTAACGGATTCTTTCACCCTACTCATTTTCATGTTCTATTTTCATGTAGAGTCTTTCATGTTACTTCTTATTATGTTTGGGTATGATATCTATATCTATCATACTGACATTCTATGTTCATATTATTAGAGACCCTATTTTATCTTGTCAATTCTTTTTTGATGTTTTAAGTGACGACGATAGGCTGCCGAATTTTCATAAGAGAAATCTTATTTTTGTCTTCCTTCAATGTTTTTCATTTCCTATGGTATATCATTCAAATATCATTACCATGTTCTCATATCCATTATATTCTGTCCCTATACTGTTTTATGTATCATTTATGAGTGGGTGACCCATGTCCCCTCTCATTTCAATGTTTTCTAAAACCTGACAACATAACTGTTATGCTGCAGAATTTTCATCTCAAAATGTCTCTGTTTTTCTCAAATTATTTTATTTTATTAAGTGAATAATCAAGCTCTTTATTCTACAGTGGTATTCACATATATATCAAAATGATCTATTTCAATTCTGGGACTTACATACATAAAAACCTCTTTCCTTTTTCCGTGGGTTTAAAGTGACATAAAGATCACGTCTTTAAAGCAGTTTTTAAAATGTGATGACTATGAAATGAAACCCATTTCTTTTATGCTATATTAGTTGTTTATGAAATGATTGATAATGATATATGTGGCTCACATTATAATATAGGAAAATTTAAGGGTGCACCCGGATAGTACTCCAATGCATTAGGTAAATACTTAATATCTAGAGATGGCCATTTTAAACGACGCCTTGGTGAATAACCATTGTAATTTTTAATGACACAGTGGGGATGGACCTTGTTGAAATATAAATGATTTTCTATGTTAAATGTTGTAGCCACATCTTCATGTTATGAAATACTTAATGTTTATTATGATATGCCTCATGATTTATTTCTCATGCCATAATTTTCTTTTTCATGACTTTATTGATCTATCTCAAGTTCACATGTTAAATGTTTCCCCTTGTTTCCCTTACTGGGCCTTCTTATCACCCCTTCTTTTGATGTATGCCCCCAAGTTATGAGATGCAATAATTAACCAAGGATGAACATAAGGATAATCCATTCAAGTGTTTAAGAATAATTTTTTATGTTTTCATGTATTAAGTTCCTGGTTTCCAAGACACTAAACCTTAAAGATCCTCGATTTTGTAAAATGTAATGAAAAGTTATGTTATAAAAAGGCGGGATGTTATAGTTGGTATTAAAGGTCAGTTTAGATATTTTTGGAAATTAGGCTTTGAAAACTTTAGGAAGAACCCTATTGAAAAGTTTAAATATAGAAAATCTTCCTGATATTTTGGTGAGTATTGAGTTAGTGGTTTGTCAAACAAATACATCCCTGTCTGGATATGATCAGGTAGAGGAGGCTCTGACACAGATGTACATAGTGGTAAAAACTGAAAACACCGCTTTGAGCTAGACTCGAATGGGAACTGGTGCACGATAATGGGCCTTGCTGTACTCTTGTTTATGACACTCTCGGGGGATATGTTTGGTTAATCACCATCTTTTTATGAATCATTATAAAGGAATTATAGAGAAATATAATTGTTTAAGAATGATGTTTTAAGATGTAGAATTATCTATAGTTAAGAGATTCATAAATGATACAAGTTTCTCACTAATATTTTATTCTTTTAGAAAATGGCGGCCAATAGGAGGAACCATACAAATGGTGACCGCAATGGACCATGCACTGAAGACCCTCTGATGGAAGCCGGAATAGAAGCATTCATGCGAATGATAAACCAACTGACTCAAGTTATGAGTAAAAACTTGAATCAAGATGAGAGGATGATCTCACCATGAAGGGAACAACTTTCTATCGAGTCCTTCATGCGTCAAAAACTTCTAAAATTCTATGTCTCTAGTGACCCGTTGGTTTCGGAACAATGGATAAGCTCCATTGAAAATATCTTTTATGTACTTCATTATTCGGAACAAGAAAAAGTCACCCTTGTTGTTTACCGCCTAGAGGGGGAAGCTAATCAGTGGTGGTAACTGATCAGAAACACGATGCCAAGAGGAGAAATGGAAGCCTTGGAGTTGGAAGAGTTCATGGAAATATTCTTCAAAAATTATTTCCCTCGTTCGATGAGAACAAGAATGTAGAAAGAATTTCTCGAGCTGAAGTAGAAGGAGAATGAATGTGTTGGAATCTACAAGATGAACTTCACAAGGCTTTCTCTTTATACCTCAAGCTTTTTCATGGACCCTAATGGGAAGGTTGATAGTGTCTTTGGTGGACTACGACCTCATCTGTGGAAGAATCTATCCAACAGGGACTATGATAGCTACGAAGAAATAGATCGAAGTGCTGTAAAAGTCAAACTGGAGTTTGGTGAGGCACAGTGGTCTCACAAATCTAATGAGAAGAAGAAAACTCTAGAACCAAGCATGGGAAGAAGCTTTGATCAGGGAAGAGTTGTAAAGAAAATGAAAATTACCACATGCAATAAATGTGGGAATAAGCATTCAGGGCACGACTTGATCAGAAGTGGAATGTGCTACAAGTGTGGAAAAGGTGGCCATATTGCTTGGAATTTTCATAGTGAGGTGAAGGCTCAAATTCCCAACACTGACGATAGAGGAAAGATGGTTCTGGCCCTACCCGAGGTCAAATGCTTCAAGTGTGGTTAGCTTGGACACTTTTCTAATCACTTTCCAAATCCAAGGGCAGTAGAGGGGAATCACCATCAACCTTAGCAATGGTCATGGGATAAAGATCGTGCCTTTTCTATCACAATAACTGAAGTTGAAGCTCCAAATGGCATGGTAGCAGGTACTCTTGTTGTCTTCTCAAAACTAGAAAGTACTTCTTTGATTCTTGATCGACGCATTCTTTTATTTCCTCTATGTTTACAAATAATATTGAATCAATCCTCGAACTTCTAGAGGTAGAGTTATCAGTCAAGACTCTAATTGGTATTATCCATGCATCAAAAGTGTTTAAAGAATCAAGTGTTTACATTAGTGAGAAAAATCTTATCGCAAATCTAGTTGTCATTCCCATGTTGGAATTCGACATTATACTAGAGATGGACTGACTCTCAAAGTATAATGATAAGATCAAATGCAGAAGTAAGGAAATCTCAGTAGTCTTAAATGAACGACCTACAATTATCTTCCGAGGAGAGATATCCTGACCTGATCCTTGTCTAGAGGCACCTACTATAGCCTTATTTATGGAGATAGTCGGCGAGGATGAAGAAGGAAAATGGAGTATACAAATAGAAGATGTTCCGATTGTTCAGGAATACATGGACGTATTTCCTGAGGAGTTACCTGGACCTCCCCCAGAAAGAGAGGTAGAGTTCTCCATTGAACTCGTACCTGGATATCAACCGATATCAAAGACTCCGTATAGAATAGAAAATGTGGATCTAGAGGAGTTAAAGAAACAACTCCAAGACTTGTTGGATAAAGGGTTTATCCAAAAGAGTGTGTCTCCTTGGGGAGCACCAGTTCTCTTTGTGAAGAAGAAGGATGGATCAATGCGGCTATGCATTGATTATAGAGAATTAAACGTGATCACAATGGAGAACAAATACCATCTTCCAAGAATTGATGATTTATTTGACCAACTTCGTGGGGATCAATTCTTCTCCAAGATTGATCTTCGATCTGGTTATCATCAACTGAGGGTGAAGAAGGGAGATATTCCAAAGACCGCCTTCTGATCAAGATATGGGCATTATGAGTTTACTGTTATGCCCTTCGACTTGACTAATTGTAACAACCCTAGATTTTATAATATATATTCTTCTTAATTTATTTCATATCTTCTATTATATGCTACACCAAGATTATCTTGCGCTATACGCAACACCGTATTAGCTTGCAGTATACGCAACACTAATCTTGGATCGTGTTACACACAATTTCAAGTTTGTTTGAGAGTAGTTATTCTATGCAACATTGAGTGTATATATATATATATATTCAATGTATAAATTAAAAATGGATGGATTTTGTTATACGCAACAACAAAGGAGTCTTGCACTACACACAACCCTGACTTGTCTTGCATTACACGCAATCGCAACCTTCCTCGATAGCGTTTGTTGTACGCAATACCAGGTTTCACTAAACAACGATATATAGTAATAATATTATTATGGACTAGCCGTTATGAATAGTATTAACTGAATTTTTAATTTTATAACTTTATTATTCATCTTACACATTTTCTAAAACATGTTATGTGAACAAAATAAAATTTTTCGGGTAAAATAAAGATTTTAAAAAAAATGCAGTTTTGCCACCTTTTAATGGTGCAAACAATTTAAAACTAGTTTTTGAAATGTTTATAAGTTCAATTTGACAAAATAAAATTATTATTTTTCATCAGGATATAAAAAATTACTTTGGATAAAATTTTCATAAAATTCTGATAACATTCATATTTTAATGAATAGTAAAAACACGCTATATTTTAATTAAAAACAACTTTTTCCATCGTAATTATTTATATTTTTAAATTATGATATCAACTGGGTTTAAAGTATAAATAAAATATATTTTTACCATTTAATTTAATGAATGTCATTATCATTTATTTTTCATTTAATTCATAGGTAAAATCATTTCAATCTTTTGTAAATTTTTAACTTCTAAAACTCATTTTCTTAATAGCGGGATTAATTTTAAATTAATTACTGCAACTTCTGTGTTTTGAATTTTTAAAAATGGATTCCATATTTGGAATCAGTAGGTCCAAATTATTTTAATAGGCTACTTTTTATTTTTGGGCACTATTAATAGTAACTACGGTAATTTTTATTTACTTCAGTTAAAGATAAATCTGGTAATTAAGGGTAAACCTATGATTATAAAATTACCCTAACACATTCCAAAATTATATTTGATGACTAAAAGTCGACCCATATCACCTAAGTGTCGGATTAGATTCATTTTATGGACTGTTGACCAAGAAAATAATTTAATTATTATTATTACCAAAGAAAGTGACAACATGTCACTCTCTTAAAACTTATAAGTATAATAATTTTAATTTAGTGATAATCTTCATGAAACATCGAACATGTATATTCTCCAGAACTCTAAAAAAATTATATACATCATTATAATTGTTTTAGAATTTTTAGTTATTAAATAATTGTCATTAATGGTGACACAATAGTGATGCAGAAATTGTTTATTTAGTGAAAAATCAATAATATAGTTTTTATTAAAATACAAATACCTATCAGAAGAATAGTAAACTTGACCAAAAATTATTGGTAGAGTATTTCTATACCCTAATAATCCAAGCGTATATTTTTGGACCATTTGGAGCCTTATTAATCCGATTATGAAATTTATATTGTTTATTTTAAATGATGTCAAAGATGTCACCTTGATAATTTAATAAATATAACAATTTAAATGTTTTTATTTTAAGATGATAAATTAAAGTAAAAATATTATTATGAAAGGTATTATATTTATCTTAATTATATGATTTTATTTTAAATTTTTATGAAAAAAATAAGTATATTAAATAATTATATAAAAATGTTGTAGTAATTATTTTATTAAGAGATATACCAAATAAATGATTTTAAAAATATTGAAATAAATATTATATGAACTATTAAATGTGCTCCAATAATTTTCTAGACAACTATTACATGTTATTAATCTATTAAAGCTTTTATTTAGATCATATTTTCTGTATATATATTTATTTAAATTCAAACAAATGCATATTGTCAAAATTGACACTATTGTTATTTAATAAACATTACATATTATAAAATTGCTTAAAAATCAAAGAAATATTTAAAAATTATAAATTAAAATTTATATAGTCTAAAATGTAATAAATTATCCAATTATGGAAATTAACAACACATAAGTGATTATTTGTAACCATTTAAAATTTATAATTTTATTACCACAATTAAAATTAAATAGATTAAATAAGGATAAATCCAAATGATAAGGTTTAAAATAAGATCTAAAAATGTATAAATTTGATTGGTTGATGAGATTAAAAACCTATCTCATCTAATCTTCTAATTTTGTAATATTTGGAGGTTTTTATGTGGTATTTGAAATTATATTAAACTAATATTTTTGAGGATTCCAAAGGTGCCCCTCTCCTCCCCTATAAAAGGGAACCCCTTACCTCTTCTCTTCACATCCTTTTGAGCCTTGAATATCGTCAAACCCCTACCAATTTATCTTCTACACATCCCTAGAAAAATTATAGATGTTTTAGTCTTCTCAAAAGACAAACTACACCTCTTTAAGTGGAATCTTAAATGAGGTGCGTCGACGAAGAAGTAATCTCTTCTTCTGATTCTCTCAAGTTTCTTTCTTCTTCTACTTATTATTCTTTAGTTGTCTAATAATGATGTAATAAAATCAGTATTACTTATATACTGATATGTTATTATAAATATGAACCAAACTTATTTCACCTTCTATCCATCCTACGGAAAACGAAATCACCGCGCGTGCGTACGTACGAAATACCATCTCCACGCCGTGGTGTAATCTGTTTTCGACCACCTCCTTACTTGGATGGGTATAATGGTGTAAATAAATAACTATATATGATTATTGTAAAGTGATATTGATTCTGAAAATTTATACATACACTTAAATACAATTCCACAATCATGGGAATGATATCATCGCTCATGCGTACGTACGGACTACCGTCTCCACGATGCGATGAGATTCATTCTCCATGTTAACCATTCATGAATGATTATAAAGTATACATGATGAATTATAATGAAATATATGACATGATACTGATACTAAATTTATGTATATATATATGTATGTCATCTACTTAATTCCATTCAATTACACAAGGAAACTAAAACAACGTTCATGCGTACGTACGACCTACCGTCTCCATGAACGATGTATTTCATTCCATTTATCGATATATTATATATATATGTATATGATGAATATATATTATATATAAATAATGTTTTTATATTATGTAATTATGTAAATCAGTATATAATTAATAATAATAAGAACAACAAGTCAAAACACGTACGACAAATGAAACGATTTTACCCAAAATGTTGCTTTAAACTGGAATTTACAAAAGAAAGGGTAATATAAAGTCATAAGTGAGCCATATAAGATATCATAACAATTAATATGATTCTGTAGTAAGTAAATGACATTATTTAAATCATTATACAGGAGTTTGAGATACATACGAAGCATATCAGACGTAAGCTAAGGGATAACTATTCCAATATCGTCCTTATCCGAGATTGTTATTCGTAAGTATTTACTAGGGTTATCATTATCATCCATGCCCATGTTTTCTAAAAATGTTTTCATGTATTTTTAATGTCATTTTTACCCATTTTTGAAATTTACCACATTTTATGAAAGGAATCTTACTTTTGTTTACCACACGTTGAACTTTTTTACTTTTCTGATAAAAGTACGAGAAGAATGTTATTTTTAACTTATACTGTGTGAATGGATATTTAAGGTTACATAACACCTCATTTTAATGAAGCTTAATTTACAAGATTTTATGACTATTTTCAAAAAAATACTTTTCTTTTAAAATTGCATGGAATTTTGTAAAAAGAAAATGATTTTGAAGAAGAAAGGATATTTTCCTCAAGAATTCATTTCAAGTGTTTTATCAAAACTATTTTCCATCTAAGATGAAATTATTTTATATGTGTATGTTTCAAGTATAATGTATCTATGATTTACATGGTTTCACTTTTCTTATGATGAAATATCCATATGTTTTATATGGATTATGTGATGATGGTATGATGTCTATGAAACCCATTTTATTCTTTGGGTTATGATGAATGTTTTACGTATATTTTGTGGCATTAGTAAGAATGATTTCATTATGAGATGGGTGCGACCTATATCTCCCTCCAATGCATTGGGTAAATATTTATATCTCATGATATAGACACGGCTGGAACGGTATGTCAATCCGGTTCAGTAATACAGGACTGGAACGAGGAGTGTACTCAATTCAGAAAGGGACTTTGTCCACTAAGATGGTCTTGGCAGCAATTCCTTGACTACTATGGAAATCATATCATGTGCTTAATGGTTTCCAAAATCACATGATTTATTCCCATTCTATTTTATCATTATTAGTGTTTCTTTATGATCTATGCCTTATGTACTGCCATGTTTTATGTCATTGCTCAAGGTTTTGATGTTTAAACATTATGTTCTTATTTTTAAGTTTAATTGTATATGATTTGTTTTATTTTATCCATGCTTACCCTTACTTAGAATTTGATCTCACCCTTTATATATTTTTTTACCAGGATTTAAAGAAAGGTTTTAGGTAAGAAAACAAAAAGGGGATGATCTTTATGGGAGATGTTGATGATATTTCACCATGATTTGAAGATTATGTTCTGAGTTTCCAAAGACACTAAACTATTACGATCATTTGGTGTCTGTTTTTTTATGTATTAAGTATTCCGCAAAAGTAATGCAATGTCCATGTACGTCAAGATTTGGGTCTCTACAGTTGGTATCAGAGGTACGGTTTAGTCAATCTTTGGAAACTAGGATGTGAGAACATTTGTGAGATCCCTAGTGATGTTTCTAAGGTATGTCTAGGGATGTCCCTAAGGTTAAGTATAAGTATAGGTTATAGTCATATAATTACGGTAATGGTATTATAATTAAACCTAAGATGTTAGATATTGATGTTAATCCCCATTGATTATGATTTTGGACTCTCACACTATTCTTTTTGGGTTTTAGAAAATGGTTGGAAATAGGAGGATTCACGATAATGGAAGATATGATGGAAAAAAGAGTGAAATTATTCATGAGATACCAAATGAAATGGAATTTGGAAGGCAAAACATCGTTATTATGAATAATCAACAATCTCATAATATGATCAATAATCTCAACTTTGGTAAGATTCCCGACTCATCTAATAAGAGAAAGATGGAGTTTAATGATGATCATTGAGGAAAGAAAGTTCAATTTCCCTCATGTAAGTCATGTGGGAAGAGGCATCAAGGAGAGTGTTTCAAAGGTACTAGAAGATGTTTTGGTTGTGGAAAAGAAGGACACAACGCCAGTAGTTGCAAAGGAAAAGGATCAGTTAACACCATGGACAAGGATAATGGTATTGCTAAGACATCAATAATGGTTAAATGTTTTAAATGTAGAATGTACTAGAATTATGCAAACCAATGCCCTAAGGGAATGTCTCATGAAGCGAATCAGCATGGATGTATGGGTAGTATTTATGTTGATGATGATGAAGAGACTACAAATGATCTGTGAGATGAAAGAATTGTTAAAGCTCGGTCAATGGTTTAAGAAGGCAGTGGAATGATTTACATTGTATAGGTAATGCTACTATGGAATAAAGACACATATAAGGATTTTTACACTATTGTTTTTCCTAAATTATTTGAAAGTATATTTTTCCGGTAACCACGAAAGGTTATTAAGATATTTTTGGAAATTAGATGATATGCACATAATGAAGGGATAAGGAGATAATGAGATTTTTAATAGTATTAATGAGATCATGACTGATATAAGGACAAAGTTATATCATGTTTTGAGTATATAGAAATTTTGGTATTTTGGTATGTTGAAAGAGTTAACTTTTGACAGCATTCATGTTTTCACTATGTTCAATGGGTATTAATGTTTCAAGAGAATACATGATTAAGGTATTCACATGTCTAATGTGACCAAAAAGATATATTTTATGATATATGGGAGATAAATGATGCTATTCACATGCTCAGTGGATGAAATTTGTAGTAATTATTTTATTTATAATATGAGGTTGGACATAAGTATTTTAGATAAGCCTAAAGATTGGAAGAAATTATGTTGGACATAGGTTAGTATTGTTTAAGGTTAGAATTTTTTTTTGATATTATTGATGGAATGTTATAATAGTGTAGTTTAGGAAAAGGGACAACATGCAGAACGGGCGACAACCAGTCGCGACGGACAAGGATGTGGGAATCGAACCCACAACTGAAGTGAAACATGCCTTTATCGCCTACCACTGGCCTACATGAAGTCCTTTGTTAGTAGAAGCGAGTTTTATTATATTAAGCGGTATTATATATGAAGTATAAGTCTATTTTAGGAACCATATACGATTATTCTCACTATATATGGACTTATGTATATTTAATAACTTTTACTATCCTTTTGTTGAGAAAGATGGAATGATCTATCATTCTATCACATGATCTGTTAACACTTCACAGAAGAAAAATTCAACTACATTTCTTTAAGATATGATGTGGAAATTGTTCAAGGCACAAACAACAGTAAGATTGTACCACAATCAAGTAATTAATTCTTTTAAAAAATTATTCATCTTTAGGGAAATGATCATGAATAAAAAAAAATGTTGTCCTAGTGTCCTTATATCCAATGAATCAGATGGTACCTTAAATTATCACAAATTTATGGCATTGTGATTTTTGGTTTTTTTATAGCCATGTTCTCTACCACTCTCTATCAGAACATCATGGTTATATTTTTATTCCATATCCATATTTTCACCTATGTTCTCCTATATAGAAACCCAGTGATGAGTTACATTGGGTAATCATTACATTTCATACTTTAGTTTTTAAAATTATGTTTTAGTATTCCTTTTTACGATGTGGGTTTCTATGAATAGTAAACGATTTATAACCCCGACGAATTTCGAGGGAGAAATTCATTTTAAGGGGGGTAGAATGTAAGAACCTGAGATTTTATAAGTTATATTCTTTTTAATTTATTCCATATATTCTGTTTTATGCTACACCAAGATTATCTTTCTCTATACGCAACACCGTATTAGCTTACAGTATACGCAACACTAATATTGGATCGTGTTACACACAATTTCATGTTTGTTTGATAGTAGTTATTCTACGCAACATTGAGTGTGTATATATATATATATTTAATGTATAAATAAAAAATGGTTGAATTTTGTTATACGCAACAACAAAGGAGTCTTTCACTACACAAAACCCTGACTTGGCTTGCATTACACGCAATTACAACCTTCCCCGATAGCGTGTGTTGTACGCAATACAAGGTTTCAATATACAACGATATATTGTAATAATATTATTATGGACCAGACATTATGAATTGTATTAACTAAAATTTGAATTTTATAACATTATTATTCATCTTACACATTTTCTAAAACATTTTATGTGAAAAAAATAAATTTTTTGGGTAAAGTAATTATTTTTAAAAAAATGCAGTTTTGCCGCCTTTTGATGGCGCACCAACTTTAAATCTAGTTTTGACATGTTTATAAGTTCAATTTGAAAAAATAAAATTCTTATATGTGATCAGGATATAAAAATTTACTTTGGAAAAAATTTTCATATTATTCTGATAACTTTAATATTTTAATGAATAGTAAAAACACGGTATATTTTAATTAAAAACAACTTTTTTCATCGTAATAATTTATATCGTTAAATTATGATATCGAATGATTTTTAATTATAAATAGAATATATTTGTACCATTTAATATAATTAATGTCATTATAATTTATTTTACATTGAATTCATAGGTAAAATCATTTCAATCTTTTGTAATGTTTTAACTTTTAAAACTCGTTTTCTTAATAACGTGATTAATTTTAAATTAATTACTGTAACTTATGTGTTTTGAATTTTGAAAAATAGATTCAATATTTAGAATCAGTAGGTCCAAATTATGTTAATAGTCTAGTTTTTATTTTTGGGCACTATGAATAGTTACTACGGTAATTTTTATTTACTTCAGTTAAAGTTAAATCAGGTAATTAAGGGTAAACCTAAGATTATAAAATTACACTAAAACATGAAAAAATTATATTGTATGACTAAAACTTGACCAATATCACCTAAGGGTCAGATCATATTCATTTTATGAACTTTTTACCATGAAAATAATTTAATTATTATTATTACCAAAGAAAGTGACAACATGTCAATCTCTTAAAAATTATAAGTACAATAATTTTAATTTAGTGATAAACTTCATGAAAAATCGAAAATGAATATTATAAATAAATCTAACAAAATTATCTACATCATGTAAATTTATTTATAATTTTTAGGGATTAAATAATTGTCATTAATGGTGACACAATAGTGATGCAGAAATTGTTTATTTACTGAAAAATTAATAATGAATTTTTTATTAAAATAACAATACCTATCAGAAGGAGCAGAAACCTGACAAAAAATTATTGTTCGAGTATATCTATAACCTAATCATCGAAGGGTATATTTGTGGACCATTTGGAGCCTTATAATACCGATTATGACATTTATATTATTTTATTTTAACTGATGTCGAAGATGTCACCTTGATAATTTAATAAATATAACAGTTTAAAGGTTTTTATATTAAGATTATAAATTCATGTAAAAATATTATTATGAAATTTATTATATTTATCTTCATCATAGGATTTTATTTTAAATTTTTATACAAAAATAAGTATATAAAATAATTATACAAAAATGTTGTAGTAATTATTTTATTAAGATATATACCAAATAAAAGGTTTTAAAAATATTGAAATAAATATTATATGAACTATTTAATGTGATCCACTAATTTTATAGATAAATATTACATTTTAGTAATCTATTAAATCTTCTAGTTTGAACATATCTTCTGTATATATGTTATTTAAATTCAATCAAATTCATAGTGTCAAAATTGACACTATTGTTATTTTATAAAAATTACATATTATAAAATTGTTTAAAAATCAAAGAAATATTTTAAAATTATAAATTAAAATTTATACAGTCTAAAATATCATAAATTACCGAATTATGGAAATTAACTACACATAAACGATTATTTATAACCATTTAAAATTTATAATTTTATTACCACAAATAAAATTAAATAGATTAAATAAGGATCAATCCAAATGAAAGGTTTAAAATAAGATCAAAACATGTCTAAAATATATCGGTTTATGATATTACAACCCTATCTCATATAATATTCGAATTGAGTCATTTTTTGAGGTTTTTATGTGGGGTTTGGATTTATATTAAACTAATATTTTTGAGGATTCCAAAGGTGCCCCTCTCATCCTCTATAAAAAGGGCACCCCTTACTTATTATGTTCACACCCTTTTGATCCTTTAATCTAGGCCAACCCCTACACATTTCTCTTATACACTTCCCTAGAAACATTCTGGTGGTTCTGATCTTCTCAAAATACCAACTCTACTTCCTTAAGAGGAATCTTAAAGGAGGTGCGTTGAAGAAGAGGTAATCTCTTCTTCCGATTCTCTCAAGTTTCTTTCTTCTTCTACATATTCTTCTTTGTTTGTCTCATTATGAAGTAATAACATCAGTATTAATATATACTGACATGTTATTATAAATATGAAACAATCTTATTTGACCTTTTATCCATCCTACGGAAAATGAAATCACCGCGCGTGCGTACGTACAGAATACCCTCTCCACACCGTGGTGTAATCTGTTTTCAACCACCACCTTACTTAGATGTGTATAATGTTGTAAATAAATAACTATATATGATTATTGGAAATTTATATTGATTATGAAATATTATACATACACTTCAATACAATTCCACGATCATGGGAATGATATCATCGCTCGTGCGTACGTACGGACTACCGTCTCCACGACGCGATGAGATTCATTCTCCATGTTAACCATTCACGAATGATTATAAAGTATACATAATGAATAATAATGAAATATATGAAATTATAATGATAATTTATTTATGTATATATATATGTATGTCATGTACTAAATTCCATTCAATTCCATAAGGAAACGAAAACAACGTTCATGCGTACGTACGACCTACTGTCTCCATGAACAATGTATTTCATTCCATTTATCGATCTATCGTATATATATGTATATGATGAATACATATTATATATAAATCATTTTTTATAGTTAGGAATTATGTAAATCAATATATAAGTAATAATATCAAGAACAACAAGTCGAAACACGTACGACAAATGAAACAATTTTACCCAAAATGCTGCTTTTACATGGAATTTACAAAAGAACGGGTAATATAAAGTCATAAGTGAACCATATAAGATATAATAACAATGAATATGATTCTTTAATAAGTCAATGACATTATTTAAATCATTATACAAGATTTTTGGATACAAACGAAGCATATCAGACGTAAGGTAAGGGATAACTATTCCCATCTCGTCCTTATCAGAGATTGTTATTCGTAAGTATTTACTGGGGTTATTGTTATCATCCATGCCCATGTTTTCTAAAAATGTTTTAATGTATTTTTAAAGGCCTTTTTACCCATTTTTGAAATTTACCACATGTTATGAAAGGAATCATACTTTTTTAACCACACGAGGAACTTTTCAACTTTTCTGAAAAAAGTACGAGAAGAATGTTATTTGTAACTTATACGGCCTGAAAAGATTTTTACGGTTTCATAACACCTCATTTTCATGAAGATTACTTTAAAATATTTTATTAATTTTTTCAACAATATACTTTTCTTTTAAATTTTCATGTAATTTTGTGAAAATAAAATGATTTTGATGAAAAAAGGGTATTTCCCTCAAGAATTCATTTCAAGTGTTTTATCAAAACCATTTTCTATCTAAGATGACATTATTTCATATGTGTATGTTTCATGTATAATGTCTCTATGATTTACAAGGTTTCACTTTTCTTATGATGAAATATCCATTTTTTTATATGGATTATGTGATGATGGGATGATGTTTCTGAAAACCATTTTATTCTTTGGTTTATGATTAATGTTTTATGTATATTTTGTGGCACAAGTAAGAATGATTTTATTATGAGATGGGTGGGACCTATATCTCCCTCCAATGAATTGCGTAAATATTTATATCTCATGAGATAGAAAGGATGGAATGGTAAGTTAATCTGGTTCAGTAATACAAGACTAGAACGAGGAGTGAACTCAATTCAGAAAGGGACTTTGTCCACTAAGATAGTCTTGGAAGGAATGCTTTGGATACTATGGAAATCATATCATGTGCTTAATGTTTTCCACAATCACATGTTTTATTCCCATTCTATTTTATCATCATTATTGTTTTTTTTATGATCTATGCCTTATGTACTTCTTTGTTTTATGTCACTGCTCAAGGTTTTGATGTATAAACATTATGTTCATGTTTTTAAGTTCAATTGTATATGATGTGTTTTATTTTATCCATGCTTACCCTTACTGAGCATTTGAGCTCAGCCTTTATATTTTTTTTCTTTTCCCCAGGATTTAAAAAAAGGTTTTAGGTAAGAAAACAAAAAGGAAAAGATATTTATGGGAGATGTTTAAGATCTTTCACCACGATTAGAAGGTTATGTTACGAGTTTCCAAAGAAACTAAACTATTACAGTCCTTTGGTGTCTGGTTTTGTTATTTATTAAGTATTCCGCAAAAGTAATGTAATGTCCATGTATATAAAGCTTTGGGTCTCTACACTAATGCTCTGACTATTTTCATGGATTTGATGAATAGAGTCTTTAAAGACTACCTTGATAACTTTGTGGTAGTTTTTATTCATGATATTTTTATATATTAAAAAAGTAGTGAGGAGCATGAAGATCATCTGAGGGTCATTTTTCAGACTCTTCAAAAGGAGAGTCTCTTTGGAAAGTTCAGAAAATGTGAGTTTTGGATACAACAAGTGGCTTTATTAGGGCACATAGTAAACAATTAAGGAATCTCAGTTGACCATGCAATGACAATGGTTGTAGAGGAGTGGCCTCAACCCACAACAGTAACTGAGATTCGTAGTTTCCTTGGTTTAGAAGGATAATATAAGAGGTTTTTGAAATAATTTTCATGGATTTCTAATCCACTAACCAAGTTGACTAGAAAAGGGGTTAAATTCATCTGGACAAAGGAATGTGAGGAATGTTTCTAGGAGCTAATGAAGAGATTGGTTACTACACCTATGTTAACACTACCCTCTATCGAAGAAGGATTCATTATTTTTAGAGATGCATCTCTAAAAGGGATTGGGTGCGTCCTTGTGAAAAATGACAAGGTCATTGCTTATGCATCTCGACAGTTGAATATTCATGATCAGAATTATCCTACGCATGATCTAGAGCTAGCGGCAGTTTTTTTTGCTCTAAAGATATGGAGGCACTATCTTTATGGGGAGAAATGTGATATATACACCGAACCTAAAAGTTTAAAGTATATTTTCACACAGAAAGAATTGAACATGAGACAAAGGAGATGGTTGGAGCTTATTAAAGACTATGATAGTTCAATTCATTATCACTCTGGAAGAGAAAACAAAGTCGTGGATGAATTAAGTAGGAATGACCGTGTTGTTCTGGAAAAAATGATGATCCTAGGAGATTCCTTGATTAAGGATCTAGTAAAGCTGGACATGGGAATTGTAAGGGAAGGGACATCATCAACCCTATCCCAACTGATTTCACAACCTTTATTACTAGAAATGATCAAGAAGGATAAAAAAAGATCTTTTGTTGTAAGAGAAGTTTGAGGCTTTGAAGGATGGGAAGTTTCCTAATTTCAATATTGATCGAGAAGGTGTACTGAAATTTCGTACAAGACTATGTGTTCCATCTATTCCGGAGATAAAAAAAGAACTGATTGATGAAGCTCATAGATCTACCTTCTCTATACATCCGGGAAGCACTAAAATGTATAGATACCTTCGTGATCATTATTGGTGGGACAACATGAAATGTGAGATTTCTGATTACACTACAAGGTGCTTGGTGTGTCAACAAGTAAAGGGAGAACGAAAACTTCCTATGTGGGTATTACAACCGCTACCCATACCAGCATGGAAGTGGGACAATATAACTATGGAATTTGTCACTGGTCTCCTGAAAACATCCAATGGAAACAATTCCATATGGGTTATTGTGGACCGTCTCACCAAGACTGGCCATTTTATCTCCATTTGGGAAGAGTTATATTTGGATCAACTTGCCAAGATATACGTGAAGGAATTGGTAAGGCTAGATGGGGTACCACTATCCATTGTATCTGATCATGATCCAATATTCACATCAAAATTTTGAAGAAGTCTTCAACATGCTCTAAATACTGAATTGAATTTTAGTACGAACTATCATCCTCAAACTGATGGCCAATCTGAAAGGACTATTCAGACACTTTAGGACATGCTGAGATTATGCTCAATGGAATTAAAAGGTGGATGGGATCAACACCTCCCATTAGTCGAGTCCACATACAACAACATCTTCCATTCGAGTATTCAAATGGTACCCTATGAAGATCTGTATGGAATGTGATGTAGAACTCATACTTGTTGGGATGAAGTTGGTGAGAGAATGCTTCTTAGGCCTGATCTTGTGAAAGAGATGAAAAAAAGGTTCATTCCATCCAACAACAATTAAAGGCTACTCAGAGTCAGCAGAAGATCTATGCTGACAACCGTCGAAGGGACTTGGAGTTTGGTATTGGCGACAAAGTCTTCCCTTGAATTTATCCATGGAAGAGATTCATGCGGTTTGGAAAGAAATGTAAGCTCAGCCCTATGTACATTGGCCCCTATGAAATCCTTGATCATATAGGAGCAGTGGCCTATCGTCAAGCACTTCCACTGAACCTAACTCAAGTTCACGATGTCTTCCATGTATCCCTCTTGATTAATTACATACCCAACCCTTCGCATGTACTGAACCCAGAGGTGGAACAACTAGAACATGACCTCTCTTTGGAGGAGCAGGTAGTGGAAATCCTAGACCGTAGAGACCAGGTTCTATGCAACAAGACAAACCACCTTGTGAAAGTGTTGTGGAGGAATCATAAGTATGAAGAAGCGACGTGGGATCCTGAGGAGACAATGAAGAAAAAGTACCCTCACCTTTTCAACTAGGCCTTTGGATTGAAATTTCAGGGACATAATTTCTTAAGGGGGGAAGAATGTAATGACCCAAACTTTTTGAATGGTATTTTTATTTACTCTTAAACGATTTAATAGAGATGTTAATGGTTAATAAAGAAAGAAGAGTCGATGGCTTCATCCAGTAGACTCGAACCTTATAAAGCCCACTTATCAGAGCTTGGGAAGGAGGTGGCATATTTGGGCTCTGCTTTAGACTAATCCCAAGCTGAACTCCAGCATGTCAAGATTGAACGGAACCGCCTACAGGAGAAGTTCAAGTTAGTGGAGATTACTACTAAGGCAATGTTATTTGAGCCTCCCTCAGATTCTCTCACCATATAACACCTTACACTTAGGTCATATGCTGGTGTTATAAGGGGCTATGTAACGAGACCATAACAGCCTTATGTAATCCCTTGATTTAAATAAAAATTGTGATTTCTTCTTATGATGAAGTTTCTGAATTTTCAAATTTCCTGATAAATATAGTATGCATATTATTGATGTAGAAAAAGAATATTTTAAAAATGTTTATGTAAACCTTAAATAATTAAAAATGTGTAATGATTTTCAAAAAATGGTCTTCTACAATTATGTTTCGTACGAAATTTAGAGTCTAATAAGATCAACATAATTTTTATTGAATAGAAAATTATGAATAGTGATTTTATGCTTAGTATTAGTAATGTGACCAAATGGATTAGTAATCTCACATAAAGAAATTATTAATATAATTTAGGGACCTTAATTAAGTAATGCGATTTAATAAAATAGGTAAATAACTGTTTTAGAAATTATTATTCAAGTATTAGTTTTTTTGGGTGAATATTTTCTTTCATTAAAAATTAAATTATAGATATTTAGAAAATTATTTTTATAAAATGGATTTCATTTTTGAACTCAGTGCATCGATATTATGTTTAAGAAATTTTTGGGGATTTCTCTGAAAAAAATGAATTTTCAGTCAATAGAGTATTTATTTAAAAATTAAATTAAAAATATTTAGAAAATTATTTTTATAAAATAGAGTTTATTTTTGAGATTATAGCATCGATATTTGGTTAAGGTGAAATTTTTGGATTTTTCTGAGAATGTTGAATTTTTGATGAATGGTGAAAATACAGTTTTTAAGTTACGGGTGTTTAATGACATCATTAAATGATGTATTAAGTATGTAATCAATATGGTAGACTTATGAATCATAATATAAGGTATGAGGTGTACCAAGTGGACATTACCATGGGAAAATACCATGTGCATGCCCATGGTTTTTCCAATACCACTAATGAGGTGTCCCTTGGCCATTAATGCCTTGTCCCCTCACTTTCCCTATAAATACCCACCCTTTCCTCCATTAGTTTTCACTAACAACTCTCCAACAATGATGATTTGGTCTCATTAACTCTGAAAGTGTCCACCCAAGGTGCCCCCAAGCCCTGAAGGTCTCAACCTTTGGGTTTTAATAGTTACATTTTATGGTAAGGGATCCAACCTCTCTTTTTCTTTTCAAATACTCTCTTTTAAGTCATTTATTTTATGCTCCATGTTATTATGTGGGATAATGTTCTTTTATATTCCTCTTACTTATCCTTTCATGTTCATATGATTAGATATCCCCTCTTACTCTGATCATTTCGTTTTATGAATGTTTATGTGGCGCCGTTAGGCTGTTGAAATTCTAATAACAGATTCTTTCACCTTTCTCATTTTCAAGTTCTATTTTCATGTCAAGTCTTTCAAGTTCATTTTTATTATGCCGAGGTATGATCTATATATCTATCATACTGATCTTCTATTTTCATATGATGATATACCTTATTTGATCTCATCAATTCTTTTTTTATGTTTTAAGTGACGCCGATATGCTGCCGAATTTTCATAAGAGAAATCTTATTTTTGTCTTCCTTAAATGTTTTTCATTTCATATGGTATGTCATTAAAATTTCATTACCATGTTCTTATATCCATTATATTCTGTCCCTATACTGTTTTATGTATCATTTATGAGTGGGTGACCCCTTTCCCCTCTCTTTTCAATGTTTTATAAAACCCGACAACATAGCCGTTATACTACTGAATTTTCATCTCAAAATGTCTCTCTATTTTTCTCAAATTCTTTTATTTTATTAAGTGAATACTAATGCTATTTATTTTAAAGGGGTATTAACATATATATCAAAATGATCTATTTAAATTCTAGGACTTACATACATAAAACCCTGTTTCCTTTTTCCGTGGGTTTAAAGTGACATAATGATCACGTCTTTAAAGCAGTTTTTAAAATGTGATGACTATGAAATGAAACGCATTTCTTTTATGCTATATGGATTTTTTATGAAATTATTTATGATGATATATGTTTCTCAAATTATAATAAAGTCAAATTTAAGGGTGTGCCCTGATAGCGCTCTAATGCATTGGATAAAGACTTAACCATTTTTAACGACGCCTTGGTGAATAACCTTGGTAATTTTTAATGACACCATAGGGATGGACCTTGGTGAAACAGAAATGATTGTCTATGTTAAATATTGTAGCCAAATATTCAAGTTATGAAATACGTTATTTTTATTATGATATGCCTCATGATTTCTTTCTCATCCCTTAATGTTCTTTTTTATGACTTTATTGATCTATCTAAAGTTTACATGTTAAATGTTTCCCCTTCTTTCCCTTACTAGGCCTTCTTCTCACCCATTTTTTGATGCATGTCCCCATGTTATGAGATACAGTAATGAACCTAGGATGAACATAAGGAGAAGTCCTTCAAGTATTTAAGAAGAATGTTTTATGTTTTCATGTATTAAGTTTCTGGTTTTAAAGACACTAAACCTTAAAGACCCTCAATTTTGTAAAATGTAATGAAAAGTTATGTTATAAAAATGCGGGATATTATACATGTAGTGAATCAAATTTTAAAATTTAATCATTATAAATATAATATATTAATTTAATATAAAACTCTAAGGCACAACTAATTTGTTTTTCCTAAATAAAACATTTTATGCATAAAAAATAATTTACCTTTATTTCATTCTTAGTGAAAAAAATTAAAAGAAAGTTATTTTTTTTGAATATATAATATGTATAATTAATTAAAAAAATAACTAATATATATCATTATGAATCATAATGATAAAAATAAATTTTGTGAATAAAAATAGTTTTTGGAATAAAAATAACCTTTCTACCAAAAAATACACATACACAAAAATCCATTATAAATATGATTACAATTTATTTAACTAAATAAAATAAATAAAAGTATAGGTATATATATAATAAAAAACTAAAAAAATAATGGGTAATTTCGATAATAATTTGTTTTTAAAAATTAATTATTGTTTTTCAAAAGTCATTATATTTAATATTCCCTAAAATAAATTTTATTTAAAAATTTCCCAAAATATCACAATATGAAAATTTAGATATTTTGATGTCAAAAATTAAGATAAATTATCAAATTGAAAATATAAATTTATTATACATTTCTAAATAAACCCATACAATATAATAAAATTAATTTTGTTAGAATAAAACTATTTATGTTATGATTGAAAAATTAATTAATATTCTTAAAATGAATAAATATTATAAAATATAATTCATTAATATTAATAATAGATGAAATTGATTTAATATTATCATTAGCTGGTTTGGTACATTCTTTCCCATTTTCTAAATTATATCCCATTAGTTTTAATCGTTACTTAAAAAAGTGGGTAAAATTTTCCTTGATAGCATTTTTTGATATCTTGGTTATATAAAAACCATATGGTTTATCTTAATACCACTAAATGATGGATCACATTATTCTATAGAAACTAATCTATGTGAAAACAATTTAAAAAATACTTCGTTATAAGAAATGATTTGCATGTACAATGTTTTCTTAATAATGAAACATGAAAACATCATTTTCGAGAGAGAAAATCGGATTCAATGAGAGACAAGGGTCCACGGATTCAGCCTTCTATATGATTTTATATTGTTTAATGAACACATGAATTAGATCTCCCATTATATAAAAATACATAACACTTTACTATTGAGATAATTTACAAAAAACATGATCACATTCCTTGAATGAATGACCATTCCTCTAATTATCTACACGATCATTACTTTATCTGAACCATCCCTAGTTGATGATGAATAATCACCATATTTATATAAATTTATTCTACTATATTTTGTCCAAAAAATTTCATTTCCTCTAATTTAACCCAAATAGATGTATCCTGACTTAATTTTTTATATTATTCCTCCAAATATGATATAAGTATTTTGGAATGTAAACCGTTACTATAGAAAAACTAAACTAATAAATGATATTTAACCAAAATTATATATTAATTCAAGGAATAACATATAAGCATGTCTTAAAAAGTATAAATAATTCAATATAATTTACCACATGATTTTGGATGAAATGTTATATTGAACTTTAATCTAGTACCCCATAAACTTCTGAAGGTTTTTAAAAAAATTATATGTATATAAATAATTACATAAAAAATAATAGAAATAGGTACTCCATATAGTTTGATTATATATATAACATAATGTCTTGAAAGATGATCCAATATATACTAACATGAATATGAAGATAATGAACATATTGTTTATGTTGACCAATAATGAACCAAAACAAATTATTACCCTGGTATGTTTTTGGTAATCGATCCATAAAATCCACATATATATATATATATATATATATGTATTTCCACTAATGAAATGGAATATTATAAATATTCCAATTTTATAATTTTCATTCTTAATTTAACTATTTATAATGAAAAAAATACATGGTAAACTAGGATATAAAATTCATAATTCCATCCCACCGTTAATATTATAGATGGTCAATATACATCTCATTAATATATAAATGAATTGAAAAAATAGTGATATGAGCTTCACTATATAATTCACTTTTTAACGAAGAGATAGCTGGCCCCGAAAACCATTTATATAAAAATAAAAACACCATTATTTTCATGGTTTAATTGAGGCAACATATCTTTCCTTACTAGTTCCAAATGTTTATACTAACCAAGTTAATCCTACTAGGCTTTCATAATATTTTCATTAAATAATGACTTATCACACTCTTGAAATAGAATATATGGTTTTCCTATAATTTATATTTCATGGAATATATTCATCAAACCACAATAAATGATCTTCTTCCAATCATTATTTAACTAATTATGATTCATATTTTCTACTTATGTCACCAGGTACTAAGTTTAATTTTTCAATACTGTAAGGAATCATGAAATGATAATAATTTATAAATAATATAAACCTTTCCAATCACATATTGCACTATTTTAGAGTGTAGATATAGTTAAAAATATTTGTATTAGTTTATATTTCACATTTATTCCAAAAAAATGATGTCCCTATTTTTTTTGAGAAGAAACAAAAAATTATAGTTCAATAAAAATTGGTGGTATTACTCCACATATGATGTTTTAATTATTTTGATGCATAAGAAATATTTGATCATTATTCAAAAGACTATTATTAGCACCCATCAATGATTCATCACTATAGATGAAAAAATCACAACTCATAGATTTTAGGGAAAAACTAAAGAATTTATCAGTCTTTTATTTAGTTTTTATAATAATTCATATCATTGTTTTACCCAAATTTAATTTAATCATTTTTTATTTAACATAGTTAGTATGCATGATAGATGTATAATGGTTTCCTAAAACATCTAGTAAGAACATAATAATCTAAGAAAACTATAAATATATGTTATTTTAATATAACATGGACATTAATTTACCATTTTATTTTTAAAAGGGTAATAATTATGCCATTTATAGGGAAAATATGCCCAAGGAATGAAATATACTACAAAAAAATTCACATGTACAAAATTATCCATCTAACATATTTCAGTATTATTTTTCAAAACAATACTTTGATTTCATTCATGATTTTAATTAATTTAATAATATATAAAAATATCATAAATAATCATATGCACGACATATCAAGAAACATTTTGAAAATTGTATTCAGATGATCCTTGAATATAACTAGTGAACTTGATAACCCAAATTGAATAACCAAAAAATCAGAATGGTTATATCTATTTGGAAATTCAATTTCTGGAATATATTCCTCCATCACCATAAAATTATGGTATCTTGACCTACAATCAATATTCTAAAAATATGGTGTTCCTTATAGATGATCAAACATGTCATCAGAGTGCAGAAAATGAAATGTGTTCTTAATAGTAATGTAAAACAATTCTCTATAAACAATAAAAAACCTCATAAAAATATTTTATTAAAAAAATAAAATCTTTTAATCGCATGGTTGATCTATAGGATTAATTAAAACTTTATCAATAAACTCCTTGGTATACGTTTTCAATCCCAAATATTTTACTTGAACCAATTGATAAAAAGGTTTTGAAATTTTTGAAGAAGAAGAAACTATGTTAATTGAAAAACAAAATTGCAGAACAAGAATAAAATTTGGTAAATCAATATTAAATACATCCATATATTTAATAAAAACATTTACATCACTAATTTTAACATCTTATTTCTTTTAAAAATTTGATCTTGGTAACATTCACCACAATCTTTAATCAATTTCTCAGCTTCATGATATGATTTTAATATAAATTTTTGTTCCCTAGGAATAAATTTTTGGTACATTATGATAAATATTATCCACTATTAAGAATATTAATACAATATTTATCTTTTGATTATTTTTTATTATATATATTAAATTTTGAGATAATTTCCATAGATTCGTTGTCACACTGAATTATCATAACAGTTTCTCACTATGATGAGAACCCCAAAGCTATATGACTATATTCATAATTATATGGTTTATAGTTGGATGAAACAATTTTAGTGAAAAAACAATATTGTATATCTATGGCATGTACTCAAAGTAATTTAATGACTTTTTCATTTTTTATTTCTATGATAATTTCTAGTGCAGGTTGTTATTAGAAGGGTCCTATAAATAGGACCCAAAATATATATTGGTCATTGGGTGTTATAATATCTGGATGTGTGTATTGGTCCTTAAACATTAACATTATTATTAATAGATTTTATGAATGATGTACAATGATGTATTGAATGCATCCATAATGAAATATGTTATCAATGAAGTTAGATACATTTTTTACATCACAAGTAATCTTCCATCAATGAATAATGTGGAAAAATAGTTGTGGATTTTATTTTTTATGAATGTTGATATCTCAAGACATTTGATATATGTTATATAGTAATAATAAATCCATGTCCATTGTGTTCTATAGTCATGTTTAATTTTTTTAAATTGTAAGAAATATTCTTCGAGCATATAGGGTGATGGAACCATCATGAATCCTTCTTGAATAGAAATACTGGGAAAAAGAGATTATATTACATATTAAGTTGCCATATATGTATTTATGTTTTTGTGGCATTATCATCATTTACTATGGGATTTAGATATTTATCCTTGATGTTAACCATTGACACTAGGCTACCTCATCTAATTCCACTTTGAAAGAGGTATATAGGGTAATAAACTGAGTGTGTCTAGAACCTCAATTAAACAATAATATTATTTATAATCTAAAATGTGGAATAGATATTATTCACTCATCTAGATATGCATTTATTCATGTTTTCATGATAACACATATTCTGTATCTCGTTATTTGATAAAATAATTTATGGGAAGAATATTTAATTAATAATTATTTTTTTTATTAGTGAGCCTAATATTTATTTATTTTCTAGTGAATAATGCTATGATATTTATATGTTAAATAAATAATAATTATTCAAGGATCGATAAATATTGTATATGAATGAAAAACTTATTTTAATGGTCTGATGGAAAATAATATATATTTAATATTATTGGAATAAATAGTTTTTAATTCTATTCATGACTTTAGCGCATATTACTAAATATTATTATTCTTTTTCTTATTATTGCTGACTTTGGTTTCTATTGGAATTATGGATAAAATTTTCCACATATGTAATTATTATTTTTAATCCCTAGAGGAATTTAAATTGAATCAGATTGTTTCCTTTGTGTATACAATTTAATATATTATATACAATAAAATTAGAAATGAATTCTCTTGATTCCTTAGATAGATCCCAATCTAATAACACACTCTATAATAGATTTTTCTCCTTATACACCTCCACAATAGAGTATATAGTGATCAAATAGATTCCTTATTTAAGTGATTCTCTTGGTGATCAAAGTCAAATGGTGATATCCTCATGATCTACTGTGTTGGAACCCATGGATTGTTATGAAAAAATTTGGATATTTTTTTGAAGATATATGGATTACTAAGAAAGGTAATATACTCATTATTTGTACATAAAATGATGATATGACATAGAAAAAATGTCATACCCATAAATGAATAAATAATTAATCATAATTTGATTCTTTAATTATGTAAATTAATTATAAGAAATATTTCATGAAAAAAAATATTTGTTATTACATTAAATTTTAAAAAATTAATTGATTCATTTCCATTGATCATGGAATTTATCATCATGTCTATATCCTTTTACTCATCCATTGTGGAAAAAGGATGAGTTATGAAATCCCCATTTGGAAATTCATGTTGCACTCAAAACCATAAAGTGGTATGAGTGTGGTTACAATTTTATTTATAATAATTTATATATTCTTACTTATTTTAAAAATTTATCATTATTTTTTAAAACTAATATAATAATTTTTATTCCAAATCATTACATCAACTATTCTTCTCCTATATTAATAAAAATATAATCAGTTAGAATAATTTGATGAATAAAATAAGATAAAATAAATCATCAAGAAGTTTCTATGTTTTTGGATGGATATCACAAGATAACAGACCGTATAACCCTTTGGTACACACTGTGTAATAGTGACCAATGAAATGAGAATACATTAGGAATTTATTCAAGACAAACAAAGTTATTACCAATGAATAATATTTAAATAAATAAATTGTTAAACATGCCATCTAGGTTTATGGTTTGATATACTACATACTGTGTGAAAATAATACTAAAAGTTCATTTCATTAGTAAAAGACGAGCGAAGAATTTTAATACATGGAATAAATTAAAGGTTACCATGTAACAAAGATGCAATATATTTGTGTATCCATCTACAAAATATGTACTCCAATTTTTTATATGGAACAGTTACACACTGAATACCTATAACAGTTCCACATATAGACACTGAGAAAATTACATGTCCTGTAGCTATATTATTCATGCTATGTATATTATAAAATTTCTCATAATAAAAATTAATATATTCTACTAATTAAACATTAGAAAAAAAACATTTTATGGTCATAAAATTAATAGTACATACAACATACTTTTTTCTATGTATATATTAACTTTCTAATTAATTTATATAAAATGTTTGAAACTCCATATCATGTGTAATTTATAATATAGTTATTACTCTACCTGCATTGGGACATAACATGCAATGAAAAATATCATGTCTTTTATTTTTTCATTAACATGATACTACATTCCATGAAATTGTGTTTTAATGAATCCATAACACATCTCACATTAGTAATCAGTATTCCAATATAATACATATTGGAAAGTGTGGATAGGTATACACTATGATATCTCCATGGTACCTTTTTTGACAAATTTAATTTTGAAAAAAATACTAATTTTTTTTAAAATAATGATGTATAAAAATATCATGGAAAATTAATTTTATAATGAAGATAATAGGACAGATTAATTAATCTTGATAAATTATTAATTCAAGAATTATTTACCTTTAATTAGAACGATTAGAATTGAATGATATTTTTATTAAATTAATTATTTCTTATATGCCTGTGGATGGTCATAATAATAGAATCTCTATTTTTGAATTTTAAACATTTAATTAAATTGATCACCTACTTTTCATCCCTCCTCTTATTCTGTAAGGGAATGTGATCCCCTTTTTTCTTTTATATAAACCACTTAACACATAATTTGGATCCCCATACATGTGAGTGAGTAAATGATTATGTAATTGACAAAGCTCCCAATCTGGGGGGGGGGGGTTATGATTATAATTGATGTAAAACCAATCAATGAGGTGCATATGTGGATAGTTGAAAAGATATAATACGAATAGTAAAGTGGTTCAGGGTGTCTTCCACTATGATTAGGGTTAGTTTATCATCCTTAGTATAACTATCAATTTCAAAATGATCAAGATAAAATAATATTATTACTGTATATCTATATATATAAATAGTTATTACATTTTTGAGGTATTTTCATTATCACACAAATTAATGAATTGATGATCATGAAATATATAAAAAATTAGCTTATACGTAAATATTATCTATGAAATTTATATTCACATATGATAATAAGAATAAAATTAATAGGCATGTAATAATGTTAAAATGGTCAATTAACAAACAATAGTAAAATCCCATAATTATATATATATTAATTCATTATTGACATCTACTACATATGTTAATATCAAATCATAACTCAAGGTTCATTTCCTACTAAGTTAAGGGTTATTTCAATTTTCAAGGAATTGTAACAAGATTTTTTGGTTGAATTAACTTATTTCACATCATGGGTTGACTTCTAAATCATTAAATCTTGAAACTAAGTGTAAAAGGTGGAGGAAATATTGTATAAGGATTTTTAGTACAGGGGATTCTGATCAATTTATCCTGAAACTATGAGTTAATGTTTTTTTAATATGAAATTACCACCTAATACCCTCCCAATATTTTGGATGCATAATGGTGGGGTTAAGGGAAGGGGATTAAGGATATTTGCCTATATATTTTTTATGAAACTTGATATTCCAAATCCAAAGGTGGGGATATAGCGTTTTTATAAAACTACGGTGAATTAATAAGTATAATATTTATTAATTTTTCTTATTTTATTAGATAAAGTGAAAAAATTGTTTTTATATATATTTTAAAAAATGAAAAATAATATGAATTGAAACATATCAATGAAATCCATACATGATAATTATAATTTTTTATGGGGGAAATATTCCATAAGTGTAAAATGTCCATACATGTTCTCTTACATCATGATTAAATATTTTAAATTCTTATAAAATATATTCTATAATTTATGGTTAAAGGGCCTATTAAGGAAAATTTATCTCATAGTGAGAAAAGATTGGATGATTTTGAGAATATCAATGATTCATTATGTCATCCTTGACCATTGAACTTATAAAGAAACATGAAGATGTAGAATCATATAGTATGATTCCTCACCTTTTGGATCTGTATCATGTGAAGGGAGTAAAAGAGAGGTTTTAGATATCTAGTTCAATTATTATAATGATGCAAGGATATTCGGTGTCATTTGGGATTCATTCTGTCAATAAAATAGGCTTCAGTTGATGCATAGACATGATTAGGATTAAATTCATATATGATTTTCACAAATATTTTATATATTTCACACTACCTATAGAATTATCCTATTTTTTAATCAATTATAATATGGTCATTAAGAATAATCTTAGTTTATAAATTCATATTATTAACCTACAAATAGACAAATACATGGATCCTAAAAAACCTCCAGTCCTTATAGAGAATTTAAAAAGGAAGAAGGAATGTGGTCCCAAGACTCATAACAAGTTTAAATATCCCCATCAACATCCATCCATGAAGAGTATTACATAAATGTTTGGAATGTAAAAGAATGTAATATATCTTTTATGTGTAAGCAAAGTCCACTAGAAGAGTAACAAAATCCAAAAGCATGGGTAAGCTAATAGTGAATTCATAATCAAGTGTATCATTTAAATATCTACAGATTTTTAATTATATAGAGCTTGTGGGGCTCAAATATATATCCAAATATAAGAAAAATATAAATAATGAAATATTACCAGATTTGAAATAAATTTACGTGCTTCTAATGGTGTGAGGTTTGTTGTTCTAGACAATTGATACTATAACTTTTCATTAAAAACAAGGTAGTTACTAGTTTTAGAAGATGTCTTCTTTAGTATTAACAATTATTAAGAACATAATTTTTTCATCCTCCATATATAAATATTTATTTAATATCAAATATTGAAATAAAATTTTATTAATTTATAATGAAAACATATTTTATAGTTTGGAATATTTTATTAATCATATTGTGTATTAAATTATGGAAAATAGTTTTTGCACACTGATAAAAAATCACATTCCCTTGACTCAAATAACTCTCAATAATGGCATCAATTTCATGGTCATGTAAATGAATGTAATTTCTAAAATATAATTGAATTCTGGTTATTTTTACACTTTTGAAATAAAACCACTCAAATGATTTTATGGATTTTATTGAAGAATAATAACAACACCATCATTTTATAGACCACGATAGAGGTCCATAAAGAATAAATGATTCATACATAAAAATGTGTGAGGACCATTTCTAGTAGAATCTTGTTGTGGGTATTCATACTTAATAATACATACTATTTACTTGAGTAAATAGAGTTACGTCTACATGATGAGGTTTAACTTTGAGTTATTGTAGAAAATCAATTAATTCATCAATTATGTAAAGAATAATCATCGAATGAAGATAAAAATTCTTCGATCGAGTAGAGGTGATGAATATATTAACAAATAATTTAAAATGTTTATATGCTTGTTTTAGATTCTACCTCAAATAACTCCACCTTACATAGTATAGAGGTATAGTGTTATTAGATGGAGGAATTGTACAATTCTAGACATGTTATGGTAAATGTTGATTCATGTAGATATTTCATTATCTCATTGATTATATGAATTAAAAATTGTATAATTCACACTAAACTGAGTACCAATTAATGTGGAATGTATATTTACGTTCATGTCATGGAGTGGATTGGCACTCATTCTATCACAGACAAATGTATGGGGTTCCTAGTAAATTTTATAGCCTTATAATGATGTAAAATATCACAATATGGAACCATGTGCATCTTTATAGTGTATCTTAAATAAATATAGTGATAAAACCTATACCACACCTTATAAAATAATGTAACTATCATTATAAAATTAGAATTTCTTATGAGGGAGAACATCCTAAATAAGTATTGTTAGATAAATATTGATTTTTATGATGTTGATTCCTAAGATACACAAGATTTGGTTTAGGAGAATATTCCATAGGTAACCATGGAAGAAGCTTCTCCAAAAACACATGTTCTATATAGAATCAATAGATAGGTAAGAGAACAAGAGAGATATGGTTTTTTAGTCACCAGAGTTGGTGACTCATTATTGGTTAATAATAATGATCTCATCTCTTAAAATAAGGTATTAATGAGATAAAAAGATGCATGATGATAAAATTCCATTAATTATGATATGGATTCAATGTATCAAAACAATGATTAGGTTCTGTGTTATTTTCTAGTTGATGAAAAATCTAGTTAAGTGAAAATGGGTAATCAAGAGAATACATGAAATGGATGCTAGAGTATTTAACTATTAGACATGGATATTATCTAAAGGGTTTAAAAACATCTTGGAATCCAATATGATGAATACTTTTCTCCAGTTTTGAAATTTAAATCCATTAGAATTCACCTTTCAATATTAGTTTAACATGACTATAAAATTTTTAATATGGATATCAAAAAAAATTACATAATCATAAGTTTTTATAATATAACCACATGAAGAAAACAAATGTTTTTTTGAATTCATATGAATCCAAAAAGATATAAATGTTTGAAAAATCCATTTATTGATTGAAGAAACTATTCATTCTTAGAAAATTCGATTTCATAAAGCTATAAATGATTTTGTTTTCCCATAGAATTAATGCAATCAGTGTGTTTATAAGTGTTTTAGTGGTAATTTAGTGGTTGTCCTAGTATTATATATGAAAAAATAGAAATTATTAAAAAAATATGAATCATAATGTCTATTAAACATCTGTTAAAAATTATTATATCCATAAATGGTATAGGTGTAATAACTATCATTATAGGGATAAAGATCATTTGTGAAATATAAAAGTTGTTTATTGGACTATGTCAGGGTATATTCATTGACCAGATAATAATGATATTTACTATAGAACAATCCATGATGGTATTGGTTAAAATTTCACAATGCATACCTCATCCTATGAAAAGGATCCCTATGGCATGATATAATAAGAGATATTGAGTGTGGTATAATATGATATAATGATAATATTAATGAGTTATGTGATGTTATGTACTAGAAATAATATTTCCTTTGAATTAAGAATAGTATTACGATAACATACTTATATTGGAGAATAAAATTGGTATACAATTATGGATTTCCTTATGTATATTTTAATAACCAATGTTATATTCCAAGTGTAAGGAGACAATATTCTATTCATAAGGGGTTATACTGATGCTAGTTTTTAAAAATATAATGATGATATGATGTCTAAGTTAATAGAAATTTAATGTATTGATGGAGGAGTCATGTGCAAGAAATCTTCCAAGCCTTCGATTGTTTTTTATTTTATAGTGGATTCAGAATATATATAATCTTAGGATGAATCAAAATAAATAGCTTGAATAGAAATATTTTTCTAGGAACTTGATTATGTACTTAATAGTAAAGTATATATCACATTGAATTGTGATAACACAGCCGTTCTGTAACATTGAAATGAGATATAGTCACACCAATGGACAATGACTATACATTAAAAGTAGGAGGAGATTTTATTATAGGTATGAATTTTCATGATAAATAGCTTCCAAAATATAAAACATAGTCTATCCCTATCATAAATTCCAATCATGCTAGATGAATTGGTATCATATGAGATATTTAAGATGAAGGGATGTTATTAGTTGATACTAGTGAAACTGAGAGACTATTGGAGTTTGTTCTATATAAAAAACTAATTTGTATGTTATGATAAAATGTTTTTTTTATATTAACTAAATGTTTATCAAAACATGGTTGTTCTTATGTGTGACACATTACATTATAATGTTATATGATTATTTATTGAACTAAAATGTCATAGAATTTCCTTCTATAATGAGAATGCATAAGTTCAATTAAAGGATAATTAAACACATTTTTTGTATGCAGATGAAAACATTTTAACTACAAAAATTATATAGGCTATTAGGGGGGAGAATACTAGTACTTTGAGGAATCATCTAATTGTGTATACACTAGGAAATTTCCAGTGTGCAAAATTAAGATAATGAGTTTCACCAGTTGGAAATACACATTTATATGTGACATAGTATATTCACATTAGACTTGGTAATTTATTATTATTATTAATATATTTCATTATTTTTATACATTTATGTCTTTATGAAACCCATTACAACAAATGTTCACGACAAATTATAATATGTTGGGTTTTTCATGAGTTATATTTAATTAATGAATAATAAATGAAAATATTTTAATATTATTTTATTTAATGAATATTTATATCCCATGTCCATTGATGAAAATTATATAGCCTAAATAAATCCATGATCACAGTATTCAGTAGGAATGTTAAATTTCATAAAACATGATCAAAGAGGCATCGATCACATAGGTTGATGACACAAGCATACTACCTTCATAATTAGTTATATCAATATAAATGGATTATTTTACATAGTAATAATTCATATGTGGTTCTATTTTATTTTGACAGTGATTCCATTCTCTATGAGCGCCTTGGGGTGTTTCTAGAAGCTAAGCTTGGACATTGGGATGCATCACCCATTTCCATTGAGAATGTGTCCTCGAGGGTCACACACAAAGTGTATCCTGAACCCCTGTTAGTTAATAATATTTTTTATTAGAAATCATGGTGAAAACTTATTATTCTGACACGTGGATTAAAAATTACTTATGTTTTCATTATCGTTTATGTTAAATAAATAGTTATTCGAGAGAATAATTTTTGACAATAATATTTATTAAATATTTATTTATCGTTTTGTGAATATAATTTTTATTTATTTATTTCAAAATGAATAATATATGTTTATTTATTAAATTGATATCCATTAATCAAGGTTCATATTTTAGATGAATAATGGACCGAGTATAATAGTCCATTGGGAAATAATATATTTGTAACATTATTTAAATAAATGATATTTAAGTTAATTCTTGAATTTAGCACATGTCAATAAATATTATTATTATTATTATTTAAATTGGTTTCTATGTGAATTATGAAAAATAATTAAGGTTAATTTGAAATTAATATATTCTTAACCTAGAGGTATATAAACAGAATTATATTATTTATATAGGTTCTTTAATTTCATTTTCTAATCAATAAGGAAGTCCATAGAGAATTACATCGAATCGCTAGAGAGGTCAGTCTACATGAATGTTCTCAAGAATGGATTGAGTTTCAGTAACAAGAAAACTCTCATGTCTTGAGAGAAAAAATATAATACATATTCAAGAAATTCTTAGGGAGACTAAAGAATATTAACAGAAGTGTTAGGATATATCATGCTAGCACTCATATATTCCTATGACAGTATGTAGAGGATTGTAGAATATGTGTGCATCACCACAGGTGGGAATATACTAATTGTTCCTAAAACATATATATGGTATGATATATATATATATATATATTGATATATCCCACAATTAAGAATGAATTATTTCAGAGGAAATTGTTTAATTATTTATACTAATTATAAATAATATGTGATGATCCACATCTTGGTTTAGGTGTCCAATCATCAATTTTTAATTGAATAATTTCTATTATTTGTCATATTCATTTTCATGTGAATAAGGTATTTATATTTTATTATAAAAAATATGAGTTTTTTATACATCATTTTGCGTTTTTTCAATACCTAGAGCCTTTAATATATTGTATAAAACCATTTAAAAAACATTCATACCCCAAAAATCTATCATAACTTGATAAAGTAAAATCCAGTCCATTCTAATAATAACATAAATTTTTAATATGAATAATTTAATAATAATTTCAAGAAAAACCATTAAATTAATAAAAATAAGAGTGACCTTATAAATCAATGTTTCATTAATTCTTCCACCTTTTTATGCACCAACGGTTTTATCTTATTTTGATGAGGATAAATTTCCATTATAAATGAATATTTCATAGAAATTATGGATTGTGGAGATGTAGAGTCACAAATGGAATAAAAATATTATTAATAAAAATTTTACATATATTTCAACACTTTATTATATGTCCCAACATCAATACCATAGTATTAAAGATTTGACCACACCTCTTTCATTCACTGTTAGTGATTTTCTACATTTCAAACTATCTTCAATCAAATGTTAGCATTATTTCTTATATCATTATAATTAAAAATTCTTACCATTTATTGGACATATGTTACCCCATTATTTTATTTATTTGGACTATTTTCTTTATTTTTATGAGCCATACAACGAAACATACCACATCTTACACACTTTTATGATCCTTTTTATCATTCCCTAATTTTTTTACCACATGTATAGCCTATTGGGGTCTTGCCTCTAAATTTATTATTTTATTAATTATTTATTTTATTTACCCCATTCACTACTTATTACTCTAGTCCTCACGAGGAACATAGGTGTTATCATTTTCTATATCATATTTGTTATCATAGTGAAATATTTTCACATAAATTTTAAATTCCATTAATGAAAGATATCATTATAAAACAATTTTTAATATTGAGTAATATATATTAATTTTACTTTATTGTTCTTGAATAAAATTTAGCGTGTACTTGAAAAATCATGAACATTTTTATCCATACAAAAAAACTAATCCCTCTATGTTTTTCCTAAATTATTTGAGTTGATTTACCATTATATTTCAATAAAACATAAGAATACACTTCTCTAGTAAAATATTCATTAATGAATCCCTTTCCATGTAATAATTATATTTTATCTCTATAATATTTTTAACTATTATCCATGATTGGTCATATTCAACATCAAAATGGAAAATGATGTGAATTGCCTTTTGATGTTCTAAACATCAAATTTTGTAAATTTCTTTTCCATAGTGTTTGGAGATCCCTCTAGAAACAATATATCTAAGGTTCACCCAAAGTCAATGGGGCATTGTTTCATGAAATGCTCAACTGCGAAAAGGTTCAAATTTGGTAAATATTGTATATCTTTAAAATAGACGACATAACTATTTATATACTACGTCTACTGATCCATCACTACAAAAAAAATATTAATTTACAATTCCAACCATTCTATGGTTTTGATTCGGAAGGATATTTACTCATTATGTAGTCCTACATCATATTTACTATATTATTTATAGAAAAACAATCTGAACAGAAAATTCATTAATGAACTAACATGATAACAATATATTGAAATATCATGATAGATTTAAATTATAATCTCATTATGGTACTTAGTTACATTATTCTAGAATCTAAACATATCTAAACTAGTCATTAGATACCAAATATAAAGAACCAACATTAAAACATTAAATAATTAAGAATTTTTAGATGAGAATTATTTTTATTAAATATAATGGGTCTTTAAAGCAAGGAGGATTATATAATTATGTTTTAATATGTATACAACACACAAATATATTTAAATGGGGAATTTTCCCCCTTATTATTATTTTCGAAAAAACTTAATTTTTTTTAAAAAAGAAACATGTTTTCATTTCAGAGAAAACATTCATGGATTTAAACATGTCTTCTTAATTAATCCAAATCATCCTTAAAACATGTGATTTTTTTTAAACATGGTATAAGATAAAATTACTAGTGTGGGATATAAAAAAAGAAATATTTTTTCCCAATTAATAACATGAAAACCCATATTATATATACTATTTCATATTATTTTTTATAATAGTATATAAATCATATAAATTTAGAAAAATATTTTTTATCAAAGAAAGACATTGAATTTTATTACATAAAATAGAAAAAATCATAGTAATCTTGGAGAATAATATTCATAAAATGTGTTCACTTATGTTAAAATTAAATATATCCTAGTTGAATCTATAGGTATAACCACCCCATTTAACTCACTCCATCATTCTATTAAATACATGAGACATTACATAGTGTATGATAGAGTTTTACCAATTCCAACATTCATATTAGATATATCAGGCATAGATATCAAATAATTTGTATTGGGATAACCTTTCATCATCTATAGATTTAATACACCATATCATGAAAAATAATTAATCTTTCACCTTTTCATCATAAATACCACAGAAAACACAATGGAACCTATAAAAAATATACTTTAGATCATCAAAATATTCATTCATTTTTAAATCCATTTATATAATAAAAACTAATAATTCAAAAAATATTATGAGAAGGATTTAAAAAATATATATATTTAAAAATATACTATAATCTTCAATGAGAATAATAGGTATGATAGTGGTAAAGGGGTTAACCAATATTAGTTAAAATAAATAAATATTATTTTGTTTCGAATACAAAATCAAAAAATTACACCAAAAATAAAAAATTCCATTTTCATACAAATGGATGAAATCCCAATGGGATATAAAATATCCATTATAATTAATTTATATACATAAAAAATCATCTATAAATGAATATTATGAATTTGAACACGGAGAAAAAATTTAGAATCAAATATTTATATCATTCAAAATGATATTTTATGTTAAAGTGTCCATTTTGATTTTAGTGAATTGGAATAATTAAAAAATTAATGGGGATAACATGATACAGACTCATAAACCATAGGAATATAATTATATTAATAATAAAATACATCCATATGGGCATATATACCTGATACAATAGAAAACATATTTAGAAATTGAAATAAGTCTCAACAAAATAAAATTGAGATGATAAATACCATTAACTGAATTTTGACTACTCATTTATATTCATTATCATCGTTAATACTAATATTATTAAATTATTTACTTTCATTTTAATCATTATAATTATTTTAAACTTAATTTGTAATGACTCAACCAAAATTACCCAGATTCGGTGAATTATTACATAACATTGGCATGATCAGAAAAGATCAAGTCTCGAATGAATGAGTAGTTTAGTAGCCTTGGAATAACTAGATGCATTTATAATGTTTACATTACATCATAAAGTAAAAAAAACTACAACATATTGTCTCCACACTCATATCCTCTTATACTATCCCTTCAGGTCATTCATAAAATACTTCTTCACATCTTGGAAAAAATAAAACATAAAAAGGGGTGAGCTCTAATGCTTAGTAAGGATAACAATATAGCAGAAATATTCATAAATAAGCATAAACATTTAATGAAATGTATAACTAAAACAAAAGCCTTTTAAAATTGAACTTCAGTATAATATGGAAGAAATAAAATGAAATAATTCCATTAACATATTCATATGGATATTCTACTAGTTGAATAATCACATGCAATATCAATAACCACTTTCATAATGATGGAATGCATAATGCCAGACTATCATAACCACATAGTCAAGGCCTTATGCCAAGACTACAAATAAGATTTTGTCAAGGCATTGTGCCAAGACACTAGTTTGTCTCATGAGACCTACTGATGCATCGAGGAGCTATAGTAGGCTCCATCCTTCATTTATTAAGTCCATTTCTTTCCTCATATGAACAGGTTTAAACATAACATAAACATTCATATTAAAACTATTAGAAAAAATGTCAATACTTTCTCCATAAACCATGAATAGTATAAAAATAACACATCTATAGTAAAACATATCACAAAACCTTCAATACAATATGGATGTTTTGTATCATAATAAATCAACTTCAAATAATCTTAAAATCCATCAAAGGATGTTGACAAAAATGAAATCAAAACTTTTTGAGAGAAATATCTGTTTTTTTTAAATCATTTAAAGTCGCACAATTATAAAATAAAAAATTTAATTTGAAAGTATTTTTATAATATTTTAAGTTAAGCTTCAATGATTTTATAATGGCATAAATTATCCGGACTCTCTGTATATGTTAAAAAAAGACATTCTTTCCTTAATTTTGTCGAAATGGTTAAAAAGGACCTTATTTGGAAAATGATGGAATGATTCCTTTATTAAAATAATATAAAAATTCAACAAGGTTATTAATTAATTTAACCTATATTCTATAAAATAGAAACACGAATTTGAAATAGATTTTTAAGAATCATGGATGTGGATGATAAAGAGGTCCCAGAAGATAATTACGTATAAATAACCTCAGATAATGAAAAGATTGTGAATTATACCCTTACCTTGTACTTTTCCATGTTTGAGGATAGGTTAACCTCCTGTATAATGGTGATTTTTTTATTAAATTATACAAGAATCATATATATTAATATGATATCATATATTATCTTTTCACATTTCTTTGTTAAGAATATCTTAGTATTATCATCGTTTCTAGTGTTAAATTACTAGTTTTATTTTATATATTTTGTTACATAAGTCATGTTTGTTATGGATAGGTTGTATGTTTTTCATATACAGAATGATATCAAGTCCTGAAAAATTATTTTTGATCATACAATGAGAATTATACTTGCACTGATATGATGGGTAATGAATCTCATTACATCGGGGAGACAGTAGTACGTACGTACGCACGAGCGACAATATCATTTTTTTGATATTAAAATAATATATAATTGGTTGGTATATCATATATACAGAATCATTATCATGTTATATTTATTATTTATATCTATTACACATCATTATGATACCCATAAAAATAATAATGTTTTGAATAACAATTACACCACGACGTGGAGACCGTAATCTGTACGTACGCATGTATGGTGACATGTCATTCAAAGGATGGATAGAATACTGAATATGGTTGTAACATATTTATAATAAATTCACAGTATATACAAGATACATGAGTTATTATTTTAGAATGGGAGAAACAGATAAAGATGAAATTGAAGAAGAAAGGAACTTGAAAGAGGGTGTGGAAAACATTTCCTCTTCTTCGGGTTCTTCATGTTGATTTGATCAAAATGGATCCTTAAGTTGGATTTCTGATCAAACTAAGGCCTCTAAGTTGAAGTGAGGGAAGTTTAAAGAATATATGGGCAGGGGTTGGCTGATCCAAAAGGCTTTGAAGGTGTGAATTAGAGGGATGGTGAAGTTCCCTTTTATAAGAGGGGTGAGGGGAACCTTAGGAAATTCTAGAAATATTATTTTATAATAAATTTATATTCGGTTTCTAATGGATCCAAAGTGGATTATTTAAAGGTTAAGGTAGGGATAGGTCGAAAACAACTCAACCAATATTTTTTATATAGTTTTGGGTAAAATTAATAATACACCTATCATTATATAAGTCCTTTGTCCAATCCTTAGATTTTTAGGAATATAATATCAATTAATAATATATTTTTTGTTTTAAAAACTCCTTTATGTCAATTTTGACACTATTTAATAATTGATTTTTTACAGTCTTAAAAACTTTATTAATTCGAAAAAAATTCATTTAAGAAATCCTAACATGTAATATTAAGAAATAAAAATTTTGGATGGCACAAAAACTTTCAAATTATATTTATTGTAACATTTATAATACAAATTATTTGATTTATTCATTAATAAGGAAAATACTGCATCATTATTGTGCCGAAAATAAACTTAATTATTCGATGTCTAAAAATTATAAATAAAATACCATTATGTTGAAAACCTTTTTATCTTTATAATGAATATTTTTAGTCGAAAATATAACATATTTAACACTATGTAAAAATTGTTTTTCTAAAAGATATAAGCTTATGTAATTTTTTTATTTACATTAACTTAATTAATATAAAGTGTCATTATCACATACAAGTGGATCCATGGAGTCCCAAAATCAACGTAACAATGCCCATGGTCGGACGTGTATCAAAAAATAGGGTTAGGACACGTTTTAGGGTAATTTATTATTTTTATATTATTATTTTTACCCTTATTTTCCGGATTTAACCTTTAACCATTATAATTAAGATATTTACCGAAGTAATTATTCAAAATGTCTAAAAACAAAAGTTATATATTTAAACAATTTGGAAAAACTGATTCTAAATATGGAATCCATTTTTCTAATATCAAAACACATAAGTGGAAGAAAATAATTTAAAATTAATTGTCATTGTTAAAACCAAAAGCATGTTTTTAAGAGATAATAACTATCAAAAGATTGGCACTAGCTTATGTCCAGTTTAAATGTGGAATTATGTACAATGAAAAAAATTGGATTAAATGGTAAAAATATAATCTAATTATACTCCTAAATCACTCAAATTCATAATTTATCATTATAAATTATTTCGATTAAAAAAGTTGTTTTTAATTAAAATTTAGTAATTTTCACCATTCATCAAAATATGAAAGTTATTTGAAAAGTAACAAAAATTAACCCTAATCTAATTTTGTTATTCTGAATCCAAAAATGATGTCCATTTTGAAATATAAAATGTATAAAATTTCAAAAAGTAGGTATTACTATTCATAATGGCTAGTTTGATTGGTTACGGTGTGTTAGAACTCGATGTTCCATACAACACACACTATAGTATTATTCAAAGAGAAGAGTACCATGGAAGCTTGGGGTGTTACATTCTCCTTTCCTTCAAATAATTTCTTCTTAAATATTTCTAGAATAATACCACATGAAAAGACTTGGGTGGTTCTTCATCATAAGTTCATTAGGTTCCCATGTTGCCTCTTCCATCTTATGGTTTCTCCATAGAACTTTTACCAGACGAGTCGTCCGGTTTCTCAGCACTTTTTCTCTCATATCAAGAATCTTGATAGGCTCTTCACAATAAGATAGACTTTGTTCCAGTTCTAATTCCTCATAGGTGAGTACATGCATTGGGTCAGGCATGCATTTTCTCAATAGTGATACGTGGAAGACATCGTGAACTTTGGAGAGACTTAGAGCCATTGACAAATGGTTAGGTAAAACCCCAACTCATTCTAAAATTTAAAATGGTCCAATGTACATGGAACTCAATTTTACCTTCTTACCGAAACGTATAACACCCCTCCATGGAGATACCTTTAGGAAAACATAATCTCCTACCTGAAATTCCAAATCCTTCCTTCGGTTGTCAGCATAGCTCTTCTGCCTACTTTGAGCTTCTTGGATGTGGTTTTGGATTACCTTTACCTTATCCATCATTTCCCCCACTAGTTCTGGGCCTATGAGTTTTCTTTCACCAACATCATCCCAACTGGTGGGTTTGCAACATCTCTTTCCTTATAATGCTTCATATTGTGCCATCTGAATACTCTAATAGATGCTATTTTTATAGAAAAATTCTACCAGAGGAAAATATTGATCTCACATACCCTGAAGGTCATATGAGCATGATCTCAACATGTTATCTAAGGTTTGAATAGTCTATTATGATTGTCCATCTATTTGAGGGTGGTAAGTAGTGATCAAATAAAGTTCAGTATCCAAGGCCTTCTGAAGACTCTTCCAGAATCATGATGTAAAATGAGGATCACGATCAGAAACAATCAATAGGGGTATTCCATGAAGTCTCACAAATACATTAATATATAGTCTTGCTTGACGTTTAAGTAGTAAATATTCCCTTATAGCAAGAAAATGTGTTGACTTGATAAGACGATCAATAATGACCCATATTGCACCGTTACTTTTAGGAGTCTTTGGTAGTCCCATGACAAAGTCCCTATTAATATTATCCCATTTCCACTCTGGCATGGGAAGAGGATGCATGAATCCTCCAGGCTATTTCCTTCTTGCTTTAACTTGTTGACAAACCATACATCTTGACACAAAATCAGCAATCTCCCTCTTCATGTTGTCTCACAAAAAATGTTCCTTCAAATCTCTATACATCTTGGTGCTCCAAGGGTGTATATAGAAATTGGAACTATGAGCATCATCCAATAATTTTATTTTCATATCAGGTATATTGGGAACACAATGTCTCTTCCCAAATTTCAAAATTTCATCTTCATACACAAAGTCACTCAATCTCCCATCATTCACAGCTATAATCCTCTCTTTAAACTATTCATCCTCTTCCTGATAACTCTTTATCCTTTCTAGTAAAGATGGTTTGGCAACCATTTGAAAAAGCATTGATGTTTCCCCTTCCATGGTGATTCCTATATCCATCTTTACTAGATCCATGAAACTAGGACCTCTTTCAACTATAATCTTGTTCAAAACTTCATGATCCTTTTTACTCAAAGCATCTGTGACCTTATTAGCCTTTCTTGGGTGGTAGTGTATAGTGAAAACATAATCCTTGAGTAGTTCAAGACATCTCTTTTTCATCATGTAGAGTTCTTTCTGTGAGAAAATATACTTCAAACTCTTGTGATCAGTATATATGTCACATTTTACTCCATAGAGATAATGTCTCCATATCTTCAAAGCAATGATTACAGCAGATAACTCAAGATCATGATTAGGATAGTTTTTCTCATGAATTCTCAGCTATCGTGATGCATAAGAAATATCTTTATAATTCTGCATAAGGACACAACCAAGTCCTTTCATCGATGCATCACTCTATATAATGAACCCATCATTACCCGATGGTAGAGTCAATATAGGATCATTGACTAATCTTCTCTTCAGATCTTAAAAACATTATTCAAACTCTTTTTTCCAAACAAATTTAACCCCATTATGTGTGAGCTTCGTTAATGGGTTAGCCAATCGAGCAAAATTTAGGAAGAAATGTTGATAATAACCTGCTAAACCAGTAAAACTGCGTACCTCAGTTATAATCTTTAGTGCTGGACATTATTGGATTGCCTTGGTCTTATAAGGATCAACATAGATTCCATATTTGGAGACAATATGGCCAAGAAAAGAAATCTCCAGAAGCCAGAATTCACACTTGCTAAACTTCCCATATAACTCATGTCTTCAAAGAGTCTTCAGGATAATGCGCAAGTTATTTTTATGATATTAGTATCTTTTGGAATATACTAAGATAACATAAATAAATACCACTACAAAATCATTGATATATTCTTTGAAAACTCTATTCATTAGATCCATGAATACAAAGGGTGCATTCGTCAGCCCCAAAGGTATTACTGTAAACTCTTAATGCCCATACCTTGTTAGGAATGCTATATTTGGAATGTCTTCCTTATTCACAAAGAACTGATGGTATCCAGATCGAAGGTCAATATTTGAAATGTATTGAGCTCCAAGCAGTTTGTCAAATAAATCATCAATGCGATGTAGGGGATACATGTTCTTTATTTTTATAACATCGATTTCCCTATAGTCGATACATAACCTCATAGATCCATCTTTCTTCTTAACAAAAAGTACATGGTCTCCCCATAGAGAAACACTAGGGTGAATAAATCCCTTATTACTTAATTCATCTAGTTGTTCCTTTAGTTCAACTAATTCCACAATGGTCGTTCTATAAGGGGTATTCGATATGGTTCTTGAACCTGGAATTAAATCAATAGAAAAATCAATTTCTCATTCGGGAGGATGTCCAGGTATATCTTCTAGAAACACATCTACATATTCTCTAACAATAGGTACATCCCCTATCTGAACATTCCTTTCCTCACCCATAGTTATTTCATTCTCTTCCTCCTCGATAATTGAATTTAGTTGAGCTACTGGGGGTGGGTCATGATAAGAATAAGATGGTGATGATTCTGCTCTAAAGATAAGGTGTTCATTATCATCATCATCAAAAATCTCAACCTACTTCTTCTTATAATAAATTTTCAACTCATGGTCCGAAAGCCAATACATATAGAGTATTATATCAAATTAAATCATGGGTATGACGATGAGATAAGAAGATAAAGAACATTTATATTCCCTAATGGGGACAGATCCATAGAAATTTGTAGCAATGATACTTCCCTTTGGAGTTTTAACAGACAACACCTTAATTATATCAAATTGGAAATACATAATTTTCTTAGCAAACACGGAAGATATGAAAACAATGTGATGATCTAGAATCAAATAATACATTTTCTAAACATGAGGAAGGCATTAAATTACCTGCCGCCACGTCTTTAACATCTTCTACCTTAGTAGTAGTGATAACATAAGCTTGGCCTTGATCCCTTGGCATTTTTTGAAGTATGTTCCCCTGACACATAGGACATTCATTTGTATAATGTCTCATCTCCCTACAGTTGTATCATTGAACATTGATAGCTTCTTTCATCCCCTTTAAATCATGAGCTTGTTAGCCTTTTTTAACCACACATGTAAGAGACTCCCATTCCTTTCAAGAAAGTACCATTGTGTTTCTTCCCACATTTACTACAGGATGGATAATCAACATTTCCCTTCATCCTCTTATTTCCATTTCTAGAGTGGTCAGCAGATCTCTTCTTCTCTTTATTTGCTTTAAAGTCGTAAGACATATAGAATTCATTTTCTATCTTGATAGCGCATGAGACAATATCTTCGTACAATGATAAGGTTTGTGAAACTAATGCTCGACAGAGAAATGGTTTTAACCCATCAAAGAAACAATCAATCTTACTTCTTGGGTCACATATATAATTTGCAGCATACCTTGCTAACCATGTAATGTTAGCCTCATACGTTTTGACATTCTCATCCTCCTTTTGTCTCAGACTCAGAAATTGACTTTCCATATCTACTTGACGGTCACGAGGAAAGTATTTTTCTAAGTAAATATATTTTAACTACCTCCATTCCATATTTTATACTTTATCATATTTTATTGTGTTTTGAATCAATGACCACCACTGATCAGCATATCTAGGGAGGCGCTAAACTACCTTGATTACTTTTTCCCTTTCACTACTCCCCAAGGCATGGAATATTTTCTCTAAGGAATTTATCCATTGCTCAGATACTAAGGGATTTTTAGTCCAATTGAATGTTGGTAGTTTTTGCCTCCTGATGCGTCTAACATTGATCCTCCATGATGCAGATCAGGGTACTCCAAACAGGTAAGGTTATTATTCTAAACCTGAGTGAGTTGTCCCAGTATGGTGATTAGTTGATCAGCACTAATTGCATCACCAGCTCCACTATAATTATCTTGAGTAGGAGGGAAATCCCTATATGGATGTCTTTCATTGATATGGTTTCAATTTCTTCCACTAGTGCCATTTCTAAAAAATAGAATTAAATAGATTAGTTTATGAATCAAAATACATAATTCCAAACGTGTAAAACACTTATCATAAATTGAACAGTTTATGGATATAATCCATAATCCTAAAAATGTTTTATTTGAGGAAGTATATACAAATAAACACTTCATAATGGTTTGTAAAGAAAAATCTAAATTATCCTATGCATATCCCCCGGGAGTGTCGTAACCAAGAGTACAACAAGTCCCGTTGTTGTGCACTAGTTCTTGTTCCTGTCTAGCTCAAAGCGGTGTTTTCAGGTTTTACCCCTAGGTATATTTGTGCCAGAGCCGCCTCTACCTTCTCGTATCCAGACAAGGATGTATTTCTCGGAAAACTCACAAAATCTCTACAATACCAAAATTATAGGGAGTTCTTCTATACTAATCCTAAATGTCTATCTTAGGTATATGTGCTATAATAAGAGATTATCTAAATATAGTTACCAAGGTTTGTACTTAACTTCCTCTGATACCAACTGTAACGCCCCGAACCCAGTTACCCAGAGTCGGTCAATTATTACGTAACATTGACTTGATCACAAAAGATTATGTCTCGAAAGAAGGATTAGTTTAGTAGCCTTGGAATAACTAGATACATTCATAATGTTTAGATTACATCATAAAGTGAAAACTTCAATAACATCTTGTCTCCACACTCATATCCCCTTATACTATCCATTCAGGTCATTCATAAAATACTTCTTCACATCCTGGGAAAAATAAAACATAGAAAGTGGTGAGATCAAATTCCCAGTAAGGATTACAATATAACAGAATGTTTCATTAATAAACATAAAAAAATAAGTCACTGTATAACTAAAACAAAATCCTTTTAATCATGAACTTCAGCATAATATGGTAGAAATAAAATTAAATAATGCCATTTACTTATTCACATGGATATTCTATTAGTCGAATAATCACAAGAAATATCAATAACCACTTTCATAATGATGGAATTCATAATGCCGGACTATCATAACCACATAGTCAAGGCCTTGTTCCAAGACTACAAATAAGTTTTTCTAAAGGCCTTGTGCAAAGAAACTATTTTGTCTCATGAGACATACCGATGCATTGAGAAGCTATAGCGGGCTCCACCCATCACTTATTATGTCCAATGCATTCCTCATATGAACAGGTATAAACATAACATAAACATTCATCTTAAAACTAGCATACTAAATGTCAATACTTTCTCCATAAACCATGAATGGTATAAAAATAACACATCCACAGTCAATCATATCACAAAACCTTCAATAAAATATGGAAGTTTTGTATCATAATAATTAAACTTCAAATAAGTTTAAAATCCATCAAAAGGACGTGGACATAAATGAAATCAAAACTATTTGAGAGAAATATATGTTTTATTTGAAATCATTTAAAAGTCACATTATTTTAAAATAAATCATTTACATTGAAAATATTGTTATAATATTGTAAGGGATGCTTCAATGATTTTATAATAGCGGAAAATAACCGCACCTGCTGTATAAGTTAAAAAAAATACATTCTTACCTTAATTCTGTCGAAAAGGTTAAAAGGGACCATGTTTGAAAAAAAAAAATTCCATTATAAACATTTTATAAAAAGTCAACAAGGGTATAAATTAATTTAACCCATAGTCTATATAATATTAAGAATGATTTGAAATACATTTTTAAGAAACAAGGATGTGGATGATAAAGAGGTCCGAGTAGATAATTATGTATAAACAACCTCGGATAATGAAGGGATTGTGAAATAAACCCAAACCGTGTACATTTCCTTGGTTTTGGGTAGGTTAACCTCATGTATAATGGTTAAATAATTGTTATTAAATTATAAAAGAATCATATATATTAATATGATATCATATATGATCTTTTAACATTGCTTCGTTAATAATATCTTAGTATTATTGTCGTATCAAGTGTTAACTTACTCGTTTTCTTTTATATGTTTTGTTACATAAGTCATGTTTTTTATGGATAGGATGTATCTTATTCAATTAAAAAATTATATCAAGTCCTTAAATATTATTTTTAATCATCAATTGAGAATTAGACTTGAATGGATACGATGGGGAATGAATCTAATCGCGTTCGTGGAGACGGTAGTCCGTACGTACACACGAGCGACAATATCATTCTTTTGATATTAAAATAATATATAATTGGATGGTATATAATATATAAAGAATCGTTATCATGTTATCTTTATTATTTACATCAATTACACATCATTATCATACCATCCAAATAATAATGTTTCGAATAACAATTACACCACGACATGGAGACGGTAAGCCGTACGTATGCACATATGGTGACATGTCATTCAGAAGATGGATAGAATACTAAATATGGTTGTAACATATATATAATAACATCAAAGTATATATAATATACTGTAGTTATTATTTTAGAATGATAAAAAAGAAGAAGAAGTTGAATAAGAAAGGAACTTGAAAGAGGGGGGGGGGGTGAAAACATTACCATATATTCGTGCTCTTCCTTTTGATTTGATCAAAAGGGATCCTTAGGATGGATTTATGATCAAAAAATACCTCTAGGATTATGTGTGTTAAGTTGAGAGAATATTTGGGTAGGGATTGGCTAGCCAAATGGCTTTGAAGTTGTGAATTAGCGGGAAGGGGAAGAGCCCTTTTATAAGAGGGGTGAGGGGCACCTTAGGAAAAGCACGAAATATTATTTTATAATAAATTAATATTCGGTTTATAATGGCTCAAAAGTAGATTATTTAAATGTTAAGGTCGGGATTTGTCAAATAAAACTCAGAAAATAGGTTTTAAAAAGGTTTGGGTAACTTTATTAACATTATCTATTATTTTTATCTCATAGTTAATTAGTTTGACATTTACCATGTCACTTTGTATTTTTATATTATATGGATAATAAACCTATTATACACTTCCAAGTTACCCCCAAGTGGTCAATTAATAATACACCTATCATTATATAAGTCCTCTATCCGAACCATAGTTTTTAAGAATAGAATATCAATTAATAATATAATATTGTTTTTAAAAATACCTTTATGTCAATTTTGACACTATTTAATAATTTATTTTTATTAAAGTTTTAAAAACATTATTAATTGAAAAAAATTTCATTTAAGAAATACTTAAATAAAATATTAATCAATAAAATTCTTTTATGGCATCAAAACATTCAAATTATATTTATTTTATTATTAATAATACCAATTATTTGATTCTTTAATTAATAAAGAAAAATATTGCATCATTATTTTCTCATAAATAAAATTAATTATTCAATGTCAAATAATTATAAATAAAATAAAATAATGTAGGAAATATTTTTATCTTTCTAATGAATATTTTTAATCTAAAATATAACATATATAACTCTATGTAAAATGTTTTTTCCTAAAAGATATATGCTTATGTAACTTTTTTATTTACTTTAACTTAATTAATATAAAGTGTCATAATCACTTACAAATGAATCCATGGGGTCCCAAAAACGACCCAAAGATGCCCATGGTCGGACATGTATCAACCAATAGTGTTAGGACATGTTTTAGGGTAATTTATTATTATTATAATATTATTTTTTATCCTTATTTACCGGATTTACCTTTTAACCATGATAAATAAAATATTTACCGAAGTAATTATTCAAAATGTATAAAAATAAAAGTTATCAATTTGAACAATTTGGAACACCTAATTATAAATATGGAATCCATTTTTTTAAATTCAAAACATAGTAGTGGAAGAAATTTATTTATAATTAATTCCCGTTGTTAAAAAAACATGTTTTTAAGGGATAATAACTATCAAAATATTGGCACTTTCTTACAACCAGTTTAAATGTGAAATTATGTCCAATGAACAAAACTGGATTAAATTGTAAAAATAAAATCTAATTATACTCTAAAATCACTCAAATTCATAATTTATCACTATAAATTATTTCTATTAAAAACGTTGTTTGTAATTAAAAATTCTTAATTTTCACTATTCCTCAAAATATGAATGTTATCCGAAAAGTACCGAAAATTGAAACTAAGCTAATTTAGATATTCAGAATCCAAAAATGAATTCCATTTTGAAATTTAATATTTATAAAATTTCAAAAAGTGGTTATTACAATTCATAACGGCTAGTTTGATTGGTTGTGGTGTGTTAGAACTCTATATTTCATACAACACACGCTACCATTTTATTCAAAGAGAATCATACCATGGAAGCTTGGAGTGTTACATAATTACTCATTTTCTTTTATTTATTACCATTTTATATTAAATTAACTAATAAATTTAATTTATTTCACATATTTTGATTATATTAGGCTAATCTATTTGAAATGACTCTTATAGGATAACTATTTTCAATGAGATCATGATTATAAAATTTCTAATATATTAATAAAGTTATAATTAGAATTTTAATAAATTATTAATAATTTTATAAAAATTTATGTAATATGGTTCTGAAAAAATGTCTTTTGTTTCTAACATAGAGACGATAAATCATTTATAAGCTCGAGTAACGTTTAATTTTTTTAGTTAACACGAGTGAAATAAGTTATTTATCATGTTATATTTCTAAAATAATCATTATACCATAAATATGATATTATATCATTCAATAAGTGTATATATACAATCCATGTGATGAATTTATGTTAAATAAAATATATAATTTTATGAGGTGGTAGTCCACTCGCACATATAATCATTGTTTTTATTTTTCATTGGATAATAAAAAAATAATTATAAATTTATTTACCATTATAGAATAAAATTTCTAAATTATATATTATATTTAACTATTTTGATCCATTTTAATTAGTATCCAAAATAGATGATGTTGAATAACAGAACACATTGTCTTATGAGGTGGTCCTTTGAATGTATACAAGAGAGATTTTTTTATTTTTATATTTGATGGTTATACTGATGAAAGAGGGTTATTACATAATAATAATAAAATTTTTATATATTTGAAATATTTATTTTGTTATTTCCATGTGGTTGAAAAATATTTCTATGAGTTATAAGAATAAATAAAATCAATATCCTCTATTAAAAACTATAAATTTCCATAAGATAAATTTTTTTGATTTAAAATATAATACCTCTATAGATAAAATTAATCAAAAAAATAACTCTATTTCAAAGTTAGAGTTTTTAAATTTGGATTTTTATTGGAATTTTATTATTTAAAAGGATCATTTTGTGTGAAAAGAAGATGATAGGGGGTTTCCTTTAATAGACGAGGGGGATGACACAATTTTTATTTTTCAATAAGATAATTTTTGTTATGATATTCAAATGAAAAAGTTAAAATATAAAATTCTATTTAGATAATGAGGTGATAAGGGTCCATATATAATGATATAACGAAAATTATGAGTAAATATTGTGCATTTGTCTATTTATTTTAACTTATGTTAACAAGATATATCCGTTTAACATCGTTATATATTTTTTTATTGAAGTAACTATTCAAAATGATAAAAGTTTCTATTTTACTTATTAATAAATTTGATGATTATGATTCCCAATTTGTAATCCAATATTATTTTTGAAATATTGAAATTTTAGAAATTAATTTGATATAATTAAGGAAATCCCAATGAAAAATAGTTTTGTAAATAATGTCTTTAAAGTATAAAATTTGATTTTCATTTATTACATCCCCAATACAAAACCTGAAATGAAAGATAAAATATAATTTTAAAATATATAATCTATAAATTTTGTTTATATAATTTAGGAAATTTCATTAATATAATTCCATGAGAAAATAACAAACCACATGTATAAAATTTATTTTTACTAAAAAGAGACATTTTAAGACCAAACATAAACGTATACCATAGTAACGTATAATATTTATTCCTATGTATTTAGTTATATTATTTCAATTAAAAAAATAATTTTGTTACTTTATGATCAAATTCAAAACCTAATGGGACTTTTCATGATCATTGTCTAATAAAAAGTAAAGGAAGTTTAAAAAAATATGAATTTTCATTATTTAAGGAAAATTAAATATTTTTTAAAAAATGAAAATAAGATAATTTTGATATAATGATCTCAAAAATTAATTTCAAATTATAAAATATAAATTCAAATATTTATAAGTTATCTTTTAAAATAAAAATGTATTATATATTAAAATAAACTTACTCTGAATGAAACTATATACTTTTAAATTGAAAATTTAACTAATATTAATATAATTAATATAAAAATTAAAAAATTAATTCATAAATATTAAAGAGGTATTTAATTGGATTATTATTAAATATACTATGTTTTTACACCCTATAATACCATGTAATATAATATGTATGATCCAAATTTATATGTATATGGCTAAATATTAGAAGGGGTGAATTGTAAGTTTTTAAAATTTTGGTTTAAGCTATAAGAAGAACATTGTTTAAAAGAATTAAACAAATCTTATTTATAAAACCTCTTTTGTATTTAAAATATAATCTGTCTGGGGCCTCAGTTATAAAGAAAAAATATCTAAATCTAGTCTATTATTATATGTAATCCACAGGTTTACTTCTAGTGAATAGAATTGTATTTAGTAAGTAGTATCAGTATATTCACAATATAAATTAATATAAAATGAATTGTAATTATAATGGATGTGATTCATTAGAGTAACATAATAAATGATGAATCTATCTTAAAGTGTATAAAATTGTATTCTAATAAAAACAAAATAATTGTATTTAATGATATTTTGGTAAAATAAATAATAATTAAAATATGAATAAAAATATCAAATTATAATAATTTTGAATGGAATATAAAATTTTTATAAATAAACAAGTAATACAATTGAATGAATTATTTTAACCCACTAAGAATGGTAACTAATAACCTCGGATAAAGGTCCCTTAATCCCTACACTCAAAAAATTCATTCTTACATTCACCAAGATAATCCCTTGATATGATGATCAAATTCTATCTTTCTATCCCCACGAGACCTCGATGAAGAAGGTGTATGGTTACTTTATCTTTTTATCCATAGAATCCCATGATCCTAATCATAATGATCGGAATAGCACAATGAAATAAAATAGATTCTGATGGGGAGAACCTAACAAGGTTTTCTTAAGAAATAGACTCTCTCAAAAGTTAATAAAAAGACTATGAACAATATGTTCATGATTATACCCTTTATAAGAAAGAGTGACAAATTATAATGAACACATACAAGGGAAATGATGTCAACCAACCCTAAACTCCTCAAATGACATGATATTTATAATAATTCTTCCCAATGGTATTCATGGTCTCCAATGGCCAAATTTGATACAAATACTTTGATAGATGTAACTATAATGGTCATATAATGAAATAACACTTGATGTCATTTTAAAAAAATATTTTTACAGTGTTATGAGTAAAATGTTCCAACACAAAAATCTAGTTTTCAATATTCATCGTGTAAAACAGAAGTCAATATGATGGACATACATACAGTGTGTAGTTATAATTTTCTCAATGAATATGAATTTTATGATATCACATCAGATGTAAAATCCTATTATAACTCTTATCAGTAGGAATATAAGAAATAAATTCCCAAATCAGGCTTGAGAAGGTGAATCTGATCAAAATCGAATTTATACTCATTACAATAATTGTAATGAATATTTATGTATACATTAAAATAATTTCAAATTTTGTTAGAAAATTTTATGTTTTCTTTAAAAACATTGTAAAATACTCTGGACATTAATGTATTGAATATTTTATATTTAGGAATGTGTTTTTTATTTACCAATCATTATGAATAGAAAAGTTAAAAAGAAATTTTGAATCAATAATATTCCAATTTTAGAAGAGAAAAAACCAAAATGTTAAATTAAAAATTTCCATTTAAAATATAAAGTCTAGAATTATTTTTAAGAAATATATTTTTCATAAAAAAACATTTATAATTCTCTCCAAACTATTTTATAAACTATTTTAAATATGATAATGAAAATGAAAAACTCCCCCAAATAATAACAACTCCCTTAAGGACAATATTTTCTTATTTAAAAGTTTTTATCCCCATTAATAAATACACTTCCAGTTTTCTATAGAAATTTATCCATATATAAAATGTTCCCCCCATTTTGATTTTCAAAAAATAATAGAGAAAGCCTTGAAATATATGATAAGGGTTAGAAAACAATCTATATGAAATAATAGTAATATAGAACTTTATCATCTAAAAATTTATGAAATAACATTCAACCCAAAAAATTGGACGACATTAAATTGAATTGATTATAGAAGAATAAGTCTTTGATTTAAGTTTAAAAAAATAAGAGTGAGACAAGAGTGTTTAAGAAGGTATGTCTTTATTTGGTGGAATTATGGATCTGAATTTATTTTATGGTTCCTAAACGACTTTCAATTTTCTTCAACCTTTTCCAATAATTCATCCTGTGATTTTTTTCTTCTTTGGATCCTGGATCCTTTCCACCTAGATCTAAATACCTTCATTTTTCTCACTAATATCTACTTCTTGGGCATGAAAATTTTCATAAAAAATGTTCTGGGATTCTACTAGGCGATTATTATTATTGAGAGAACTTCTTGATGACTCTTCAAGATATAAATGTCATCATTATTGTCTTTGAGTCTATAAATGTGTTTTATAAAAAATATTATGTTTTCTTGTAAGTATAAGATATAATTAGACATATAATTAAATTTACTTTTTAAATTATAAGGATAATTTAACCTATTGGAAATAACTCTTATTGAACTATTTAATTCATTTTCAGTCTCATATAATGATTCATGAATATTACTAGATTTGTTTCATGAATATTAATGTCTTCATCAACTGCTTATGACCATTTTAGAATTTTGTTTCAACGTTTTCCGTGGGATACAATTTTTTTTGAAAATTTTGAAGTTAGTTTCCAATCAAATTAGCTTATATATCAAATAATTTAGAGAATATAAATATTTGTATTGATTTCCCACTAGAAAATCTACTTATGTTTCGTTCCATGGAAAATATGGGATTGTCTTCTCCAACTTGCTTAAGGTATGAAAGATGTAATCACTGCCTTGGGAAATGATCATATTATGGGATTAATATTGTGAATGAATGAAACATTTTCTTATTCTGATTTATTATTTAAATGAATTTATATTCTTTTTCCCTTGAATCTAATTTCATATCTTTTTGATCACCATTATTTTCATTATAAATAAGAATTAATTCAAAAAAAACTTTTTTACTACCTTTATCCTTTCAATATTCATTCTTTTCATCCCCTACGGATGATGAAAATATCTCTTAAATCAAATAAGGATTTTGTTTCTCAAACATTACCGACTTCTCACTATGATTTACCAACGAAGTTAATATTTTTTATGAACCCTGATAAGTCCTTAAAGAAATTTTATTTGAGTGATTCTACTATTAATTTCCTTCTTCTTCTTAGTCTTCATATTCCTTATAATCATCTTCTTATATTCCTACTTCTCCTTAACCATTATATTATTCTATTTTCTTAAACACATTGTCTCCTTATTCAATTTCTTCAGAAAATGTTTCAATCACTTCACAAATTTCAGAATCTATTTAAAGAATATCTTTTCAAACAAGAATTGGTTCTTGATCAATAAAAAATATTTTCCTATGTTTTTTATAAGGTTTATTGGAATGAATTATGGTTTTTTATTAAAACAAATACCTGTATCTAGATATGGTAATGAAAATTTAGTTGATGTTGATTATATACCCTTCAATATATTTTCACATAATTGTACTTCTAAAAACATTTTCTTCTTCATATTTTCTTGGATTTTTTTTCAAAGGCATCCCCACCATGGAGACTTTATTCCAAATCCTCATCTAGGTCATGAAGATTTTTTTGGTTCTACTCCTATTCATTCATAGTTTATTTTACTCCATACATCAACATCTTCCTTTTAGTATTTCTTTTATTTACATTCATTATTTTCTAGAAGAAATACTTATTTTATTTTGATTTATTATTTCTCATAATTCTGTTTCATAGATGGTTCTACCTATAATGTTGACACCTTAATAGTCTTTACAAAAATATTTGACTCTAGATCAAAAACATATTTAATACTTATGATCATTTCCTCATTAATAGACACTATATTTTCTCTTACATGATCATATTTGATTTCAAAATTGAAATGAATTAGGTTGTTTTCTATAATTTTACTAATCAGGCCCCAATACATGATAATATGACATATTGTAGATGTCAACATGAATTTTTTATAGTCAAAAGAATAAATATAGTAACATTAATCTATCTCATTATAATAAGTCATTCTATGCTAATAAGTTATATACATTGAGAGTATCACAATCTAATATTATTTTAATAACAATTCCATGCATCCAAGTTGCTAAAATTTTATGATTTGGGATTAAGTGAGTAAATTTTATATGATCTTCATCTATTATAATAAAATACTATTCAGATATCTCTTTTATAATGAAACCCATAGTCTCTAGGAACATGCGATATGGGAAATGCACATCTTATTCATTAGAAACACTAGGAAAATTAGTAGAATATTTTGGGTTCCTAACATAAGTTTTGTCACAAATTCGAAAAGAATACATGTATTTTTAATCATTTCTATTAAAATATGGAGTCATAGAAATCATGAACTATATCCAAATAAAAAAATCATAGTTCAGATCTGAATTTTCTACACATAGTGATTACCAACCTTGAAACTGAATCCTTATGTTTATTGTAAAATCATATTTTTCATATAATGATCTAGAGACTAACCTTACACAAAATAAAAACATGTTTTTGTAATATTTTTTTGGGGCCATCATATTAGGGCTGGATATTGAGGAAGAAAACTTGAAGAGAATTGCAGTAGGAGATTTAATCTTTGTAGGTATTCATGAAAAAAACTCCTATATAAGAAATGTGGGACCGAGGGTGGTCCCATTTTTATAGGAAACATTTGAGTGATGGTGCATCTTACAAACAAATCTAATATCTGATATTATGGCTCTATGATATGATAGTTGATATTTTCTTCAATGAAATATTTAAAAATATAAACTCTATATATTTATTAAAAATATATTGTATTTATTGTATATACATCAATTTGAAAAAAAAGTTTTTGACATGTTCAGTTAATACGATTGTAAAATGTCAAAATAATTTGAATAACAATCATAAAATATAACAAAAAATAGGAACAAAACTAATAATAATGTAAAAGTGTTTAAATTATGAAAGAAATAAAAATACCTATTAGAGGAGAAACATTGTTATAATAATCTATTCTTTTTTTGAAAAATAGATTACAATAGTAAATAAAATATGAGTCGTCTACTATAATTTTTCTAATGAAAATTTAAAATTATAATTTTTTTAATATTTATAAAAAAATTAATATAAGAAATTATAAATTCCAATTTTAAACACATACATGGAAGCTTATCAACTCCAATTAAAAATATTCAAACCTGATTATGAATCTTATTGGAATGAAAACATGAATATCTTATATTTTTATATTTAATATGATATTTTTTTAAATCAAATTGAAAATTCAAATATGATTAAAATATTGAATATTATTATTTTTCCAAATATGATTGAAAAGTTTAATAAAATAATTTTTAAATTTAAATAACTTTCAAATATGATTTTAAATTATGTTTATGTATGAAGTACTTCTAAATGAATAATTTTTAAAAGTCTAGACAGTTTTATAAAAAGAAAACATATATACTCCCCCAATGAAAAAGGAGTAACTTAATATAAGGATATGGTATAACTATTAGTAATGAAATGATTCTTAATATTATTACTATTATGGTGACTAGAGAACATACCGAATATCTTTTAAGCATCTCTTATGATCATGAAAAAAATGGATATATTTTTATCATTAATCCTAATTGTTCCCTAGGTCCGGATGGTTTTAACAATGGGTTTTTCAAATATTATTTTTACATTATTCATGTGGATGTTTTCAATATTGTTATTGATTTCTTTTCAAATGTTATTCTTCCTCCTAGCTTAAATGCCCAATTCCTTACTCTTATTACTAAAGTGGACAATGCTTCTGAGATTTATCTTTTTCATCATATATCTCTTATTAATACCATTTAAAAAATTATCACTAAACTCAATACTAATAGAGTTACTTATTATTTGCAATAGAATTGTTTCTTGGAATCAATTTGGTTTTATCAAAGGTTGGTCTATTCCAGATTGCTTCTGTCTTTCCTCAAAATTCACTATCATCTTAACAAAAGTAACTATAGGAGGTAATGTTTCCATTAAACATTACATTTGGAAATATTTTGATAAAATTTATTGGAAATTATTTTTCAAGTCTCTCAAAATCATTGGTTTTAATGAATCCTTTATTGGTATGATAAACAATTTATTCAATTCAGACTCTATCTGTGTTCTTGTCAATGGTTCCCCTAAGGGATTTTTTAAATGCACAAAAGGAGTTCAGCAAGAATATCCACTTCTATAATTATCTTTTATATGGTGGAAAATTACTTAAGTAGATTTCTCACTCGACATGTGGATCAAAACATGATTAAACCTATTTAGGATTCTAGAAAAAAATGTTCCCACATATCTTTTATATGTTAATAAAATAATCATGTTATTACTTGGTTGTAAACTAAATATCCAAAATCATAAAAATTCCATGTCTCATTATGAAGAAATATCTGGAAAATCTATAAGCTGTAGCAAATCTTTAGTATTGTTCAGAAACTTTTTTTCCTCTAATTGAAAACGTAATATAATTAATTACATAGGTATTAAGGAACATTTTTTCCCCTTCACTTATCTTGGTGTTCCTATCTTTTAGGGAAGGATTAAATCTTGTTACTTCTACCGCATTTTGGAATAAATTACCAATCAACATTTTTTTGGAAGGGTAAATCCCAATTTATGGATAGAAGAATTTGTCTTTTGAAATCTAAAATTGTTTCAAAAATGGTATACTCGATGATGGTGTACAATTAGTCTGTGGGACTCCTTAAGTAAATTAAAAATTTCATTAAATAATTTGTTTGGATAGGAAGCACACATGAAAGTAAGCGTGTGAAAATCCATTTTGATACTTATTTTAAACCTTTAGATAAGGATAGTTTTCGAATAAAAAATCTTAAACTCTTTAACGATGCTCTCGAGGCTAGGATGACATGGAGGTTGCTTCATAATATCTCTAATTCCACTAATTTCCTCAAAAAAAGATTCTTTAATAAACCTAACAATAGGAATTTGAACAAAATCACTTATTTCATCTGTCTTTCCATTGATAAATCTTTCACCAACATTATTAATAACTCTATATGGATGGTTAGTAAAAATTCCTCCATGAATTTTTGACTTGAATACTTGACTAGTGCTCCTTTAATATCTATGATACATCCCAATTCTCTTCCTGATAACACTAACTCCACCATAAGTGATGTTTTTAATTCTCACAACATTAACATTCCTAATAACATTAGTCATGTTATTGAAAACTACCCCTTAAACAACTCTGATGATTTTCTCATTTGGGAACCTACTTATAATGGTGTTCTTGATTCCAAAAATTTTTACAATTATAATTTCATTAATTATGATTCTAACTTGTGTTGGTTGAAATCATTTTGAAAAACTTGGATTGAGCCCTCAATACTTACTCTTCTTTGGCATATTGCTCATAATACGGTCCCCAATAATGTCTGTATACAGTATTTTGGGATCCACTTTTCTCAAACTTTCACCTGTGTAACCAACATAGAATAGATATTGATCACCTTTTTCTATATTGTGCTACTAAAAAAGCTATTTGGAATTACATTATTGAAATATTTGGTTGTATATTATTACATCATGACTTCATTAGATCCCAATTTCAGTGTTGTGTAGATTTGTAATCTTCTCATCAAATCAAGAATATTTTCTTGACTGTTATTGCTGAGGTCCTCCATGTGATCTAGTATGATAGAAATAATATTCTTTATAATAATTGATCATTAAGGATTAATGCAGGTAGGAAAAATATTCTCATCGCCATTAATGAGGCAACCTCGAACCATAAAGAATATTGTGACAACACTATTGGTGACTTTGGGATGTTTTAATGACTCAAGATTGGTGGTTTGTACAGGCAACCTAGACACACCTTTGAGGTATTATGGAAATCCCCACTTCCAAGATAGTCCAAAGTGCATGTATATGTTTCATCTAAAGGAAACCCAGGTCCTGTAGAATACGGTTCTATTTTCATATATTATCATGGAAGGTGTAACATATTCTTCTTTGTCTGGTGTGGTACGACCTCATCTTTGGAAGCAGAAAAGATGGGTGAGATCCATGCCATTATTTATTCAAATCAAAAGGGTTGGAACAATATTTTTATTATATGTTATTCAACCACTATTTTCCAATTATGCCTTTCATGAAGCGAACATGGTTCTTGATGATCTTTAAAAAAAGGGTTTCAACCAGGGCATTACATAGCTGGATGTTTGCCTGGTGATTTTATTCCTTTTTATGATAAATATTGTAATAATATTCTATCATTCAGACTCATGTAATCTGTTTTTTTCAATAAATTGTGTCGTGGTCCTTGACTAAGGCACCAGATTTCAAAATAAATCATTCCTAGCTTCTTTTTTGTATATTCAAATCTATAATAAGGTAAAGTTTTTGAAAAAATATCAGCATGTTATTTTTTGTTCCAACGATTTGGAAAATGATATCTTCTTTCTGTGTTTGATCCCTAAGAAAGTTATTCCTACTGTATATGTTCTTTAAACAAGAGTGGTGTGTAAGGTTTTTTATAGTGAAATGGAAATTATGTTATCAAAAAATATTTTATTTTTTATCAAACTCATTCCATAGTCTCTGTGTGTGTGTTTCATCCACAACACAAGAGAATAATAAATTCAACCTGCCACATAGTTAGATTCATTAGTTGAAAGTGATATTGCGTTTTTTTTACAAGACCAAGAAATAAATGACTCTCATAATAAATGAAATTTTTGGGAAGTATTTTTTATATCCATTATACAACCACCAAATTCAGCATCAGAAAATAATTTCAATTCAAAATTCTTTCTAGAAGCATAGGAAAGTCATAAATACATGGTTACTTATAAATAAAAAACGATTCATTTAACCAGTTTTCAATGGGATCCCATTAGATCAGCTTTATATCATGCACATAAGAATAAAAAAACATTATTTATAGGGAACTAGATGTTAGTTATAGTAGTATTATTATCACACTTCTAAAAGTTGTTTGATCAACTAGTTTCATGGTTTCATCAAGATCAAGTTTATTTGAGTTACTGATTTGTGTACTAATACTTTTACTATTTTAATATTAATAATTTTAATGAAGTTATTTAATATAATTATATTGAGATATATATATTTAACTTTTGATTTTTGAAAATTTAGAAAACAAAAAAAAAACATTCAACATACTCATTTCAAACATAGATTTCTGAAGATATGAAAAGGAATCTGTTAAATATTTTCCAATCGATACGAATATAATGTCATCAACATAGATTGTAAAAATCAAATTTTTTTGTTAAATTTCTTTCTAAAAAGTGTTGTATGAGTGGTTCGATTAACATAATTATTTTGTAACAATTTTTTTAAATCTATAATTCTAGGCTCTAGGGGATTTTTAAGGATATATAACGATTTTTTATGTTTTCAAATGTATTTAGGAAGTTTTTTTCTAAAATAATAGGATGTTGTCCAAAAAAATCTACCACTTGATCATATATATTATTGAAATCACACTTCACATCCATTTGAAAATGTTTTAAATTAATTAAATGAAATGGATAATAGAATACAAATATATTCATGTCTAACTACCAGAGAATATTTTTCTTCATAATTTATTCAAACTTTTTTATTATAACCATTATCATCACGCATTTCATTATTTCTAATTATTATGCCCTTTTCATCAATTTTTTTATAATCCCATTTTACAAAAATTGCATCTATTTATTTAGGTATTTTGACCAAGGTCGATACTATATTCCATTAAAATTCATTTTGTCTATATTGTATATTCATAATCAAATCATCATCACTTAATTAGTCCTTGGTAATTGAATGTTTGAATTGAGAAAAGATAGAAAAAATTTCTAAATTATTTATTAAAGAACTTCTAGTCTTTACAGGTTGATTCACATCAACAATGATTTTATCACTAGGATGATTTCTAAAAAACAATTGATTTTTTTTTGAAAAACTATTCATCAAAAATGGTTCGATAATTTTCTTGGGTAAATAATTTAGGAACAATTAATTGAGTGTGTCCCTTAATAATATAATAAACCTACAAATGATAATATTAGTTCTGGAAAACAAATATAAGGATTTTGGTTGGGCTTGTTTAAAAACAATAGGATAAGTTTCATAAAATATAACATCTAGTCATTCCTCAACAATACAAGTATTTTTATGAAAAACACTATAATACTTAGATGTATTGGAACAGCTTAAGAATGTATATTCTTCAGATTTGAGGGTGAATTTTTTTAAATTATATTATATATTCATAATGAATACTTTGTAGCCAAATACTCATTAGTATGAAATATTTTGTTTTCGACCTTTTGATAACTCATAAGATTTTTTATTAATAAACAGTTGAATTAAAACTCAATTTATAGTATAGAATGATGTACTAACTTATTCAGCCGAACATTTTTTAGAAATTGTGTATTCTCTACACATGGTTCTTCTTTTTTATTGAGGAATTCGATTTCATCATTCAATAACACAATTTACGTGGTTTTATAGGTGATAAAATGTTATGAGTAATGTCTTCTTTACTAATTTTTTTTTAAAATCATTATTTACAAACTCTCCACCCTGATCACTATTGAAAGTCATTAAGGGAAAGTTTTTCTTCTTTTTAACATTGGTTACAAATATTTTAAAAATAAAAAATAATTCATATTTATTTTCAAAAAAATAGACCTATGTATATCTACAACAATCATCAAATAAAACAAAAAAAATAGTATTTTCCATCAATACATTCAGTTTGTGTGGTACCAAATAAATTAATGTGCACAAACTATAAAGAATCAATCGTTGATACTTCACTAATTTATTTAATGCCTCACTTATATTTCATTCCTTTTTTACAAGGGTTTTATACTCTTCAAGAATACAACATAAGCTCTGGTAGATCCTTAATAATTATTTTCTTAGTCAATTTACATGAATTTCATTTTTTATTTTGGCCAAATCATCTTTTGAATAAAAAATATTGATCTTCCAATACACTTAGACAAGGTATGGCTTGGTTCCTATGTTCTTCATGGTTATGTGTGTAAACATTTTCATGTTAATGGGATGAAATAATGAATTCAACCTTGGAATTGTGTAAAACAAATTTGTTATTCCTAAAATTCACAAGGTAACATTCAGTACATAATTAAAATATGCTTATCAGTTTTCCATTAAGACCTTTTAGAAATAAAACATTAGAAATAAAATATTTTCCAAGAATAAATATATTACAAATAACAAAAATGATTGCATGAGATTTATATATAAAGTTAAATCTTATTTCATTGTTTTTTATACTCTTTTAATAGAAATATTTGTTACTGGTTATATTCCATGAATAAACACTCTCTATGTTCTAGGTATTCTTACCATTGGACCTTATTTTTTTTCATAAAAACAAAACAATAAAAATTTAGGTATCAAAACATACATGGGTATAAAAATGTTAATAAATAAGAGTTTAGGAATAATTTTTTTTTTAAAAAAATAGGTTTTTTTAGAAACCAATTGATTGAATTTTATTTAGGAGGGAATAATTTTTCCTCTGTCCCCCACTTTGATTTTTTTTTCAAAAGGTTTCATTTTCAAGAAAAAGGTACTTGTTATTAAAAATAAGTTTTTTATGTGTATATAATATTCTATAACAATCCAGAATAAGAATACATTGTTTATAATTTTTCTTCAAAAAAATTCGTTACTAGAAATAATCTTTGATAAACGTTTATTTAAGGTAACAATTTCTGATAATGTTTTGAAACATTGTTATATCTTTATTATCATTATTTTTAGAAGAGGGTTTTGTTTCTATGTATTTTTTCTCAGAAATATATTTTTTTAAATACTTAGAAAGACTATCCATTTATGATTTAGCTTTTAAAGGTTTTTCAAAAATATAATAAATATTAGTAAATTTATTATCAATATATTTTGAAAGATGTTATACTTATTTGTTTAAAATATTTATTAAAGTATTTTCTTTCTCAAGTATTTTACTGATTGAACAATTTTTATTTAGAATTATTTTAGAAAATCTTGATACTTCATTATATGAAGATTAAGTATTATCCTCTACAGTGGAATATTCTTCATTAGAAGAATTATAATTTTTCTCATTATGCTAGTTTTAATTTAAAGTCATATTTTTTATGGAATAAAATGTCCAATTTTTTTTTATATTACATTGACATTAAAAATCTATTCAGGCATAAAGACTAATATTTTAATGTGGATAAATTTCATTATCAAAATAATTATCTAATGAGTCACCTTCATTAGCATTCTGTGATTTATTTTCATTGAAGGCAATATATACTTTAAGCTTATGGTACATTATTTTATTTCTATTAGAATTCATTTCCTTAATATATTTTATTTTCCACTGGGGATATTAATGTCATATATGTATAGATTATTATCATTCATAAAAACTAACTTGAGAATCATTATTTTCATTTCCGTACTCATCACATATCATGTAAATATAATAAAAATACATTTTTTTTCAAATAATCATTCTCATTTGTCAATCATGATTTTCTAGCTCATTTTCAAAATATTCATAATCTCTTGAATCATATTGAAGAAAATTTTTCTGTCATGACATGACAATATTCTCATGTATATCTAAATTTATTAAAATTTATGTATAACTAAAAGAAACTCTACTATTCTTCGTCTTAGATTATAAACCTTAATTTTCAGTCTATTATCATATTTTAAAAGAGTTCCAAATAAATCATCAAGAGTTACATTCATAATATTTATAGATTCATCAATAGTATATCTCTTCATCCAAATCATCAATAATAATGTCTATAATATTTAAAACAATGATTTCATACTCAAATCATTTTTCACCCATAGCTTGTAAACATTAATCAAATGTCATAAAACATTTTTTAAACATTAAATGGGTTCAAATTCATGAAATTTAATGTCTTAATAACCATCAATCATCATAGCTCTTCTAGTATCGTCAACTTTTGATGTTCTAAAATGAGTAATCTATAACATCTTCCAAATATAATTAGCGTTTTAAAAAATGAAAATTTTCTATCTATAAATATTTGTATTCATATAATATAAAAAAGTATTCTGTAACCTCAAATTCAATTTATTTTCCTACTTTTCTTGATTGGTAAAATTTTTAACATCTTTATCTATAATTTTATAATCACTAGTTAGCATAATAAAATTTTAAACTCCAATGATTATAAAAAACGACTTCATTATATCCCTCCAATATTCATAATCATTATAATATAAAATTAGTGGTATGGTAGGATTGATATTGCTTATAGAACCAATACATAACCCTATCGTATTAAATAATGTTTTATTTAGAAAAACATGTTAGGGTATCAAGTATTATAATCAAAGAGTTTATAACTAACTTAGAAAATAAGATAAGTATAATGTAGCAAGTATGAGAATTGGATTCCTCATATGATACCATATATATGTATCATTATTACAAATACTTGGATATGATACCAACTTTAGAATGAAAATGTATATGTTCATGGATATATACATGAGTGGGTGAATAGTAGGATTACAAACATTCATTTTAAACCTAAAGATAATCATTATTTAATATAATAAAAGACAATTTAATCGCAAAAAATATTTTTTATTTACAGTGTAATCAGACTTGGTCCTTGGTTATGATGAAAACAATAATGTAATCTAGTTGACTCTAATAATTAGTCAATAGGTTTTATTATAGTGAACATAATCATATTCAGTAAGTATTGTAATCGTATTCACAATATAAATGAATATTTAATGTTTTTTAATCACAATAGATATGATTTATCAGATTAAAGCAATAAATAGTGACACTATCATAAACTGTGTATTTAGAGTAAAAAAATATTTATAATTAAATATATTACTATAAAAGAAATATAAATATAATTTTGAATACAAAATAAAACTTTCTATGAATTTTAAGTGTAATTTTAAATGATTGTAAAGAAACAAATAATAATACTTAATAAAATTATTTTAGACCAAATAGAATGGTATCCTACAACCTAGGATAAAGACCCCCTAATTTAAAATTTCAAGTTAGTTTTTCTTACTAACACCAGGGTAATCCATCGATATGATGATCAAATTATGTCTCGGTATCAATCTAAGACCTTGATAAGATGATCAACTACTGTCTTGATATAACTGCAATCCCTTAATCAAGTAGGTGATCATATCCTTTATCATCCTTTCTATTGAATCCCTCAATCATAAAAACAATAATTAGAATTTCAAAAAGCAACAAAATAGATTCTTAAAGAGACAACCTTGTAAGGTTTCCTTAAAAAAAGACTCTCTATAAAGGAAATACAAAAGACTTAGAACAAGATGCTTACACTATTAAAATTTAGAAAAATGATAGAAAATTACAATGCACACACACATGAGAAATGATTTAACAAAAACTAGACTCTTTAGATGACAAGGTATTGATAGGCATGATTCCCAACTATAATCATGATCTCCAACAGTAGAATTTTTTACAACAAAATTGATAGCTATCACTATAATGGTCATAAAATGATAGAATATATCATGTCATATAATTAATATATTATTATACCGTTAGGATACAAATTTTCTAGTATAATAAACAATTTTTTCATATTCAATATTTAATATAGAAGTCAATCTGATGGTTTTGCTTATAATGTGTCATTATTATTTTCTCAATAAAATTTAATATGATAATATCAGATTATATTTCAAATCATATTATTACTTTTCTCAGAATGAATAAAGGAAAAAATATCTTATCTATGATTTGATATATTGAATCTGATCAAAATTGGATTTATGGTTATTAGGATAGTTTTAATGGAAATTTTTGAATAAATAAAAAAATTGGATATATTGTAGAAAATTATATTATTTTTATAAAACTGTTTTAAACGTCCTATGGAAATTAAAGTAATGGATATTACATATTTCTAAATGATTTTGTGTTTTCCAAAACAAAATAAATGGAATTTTCAAAAGAAACTTTTGACATTTCATAATAAGAATACTAGAAAATTAAATTTATTAGACGAATCAAGTTGGAGAATTGTTGAACAACATCCTCACCAGGACTATCATTTCACCATTATACATATACCTAAGATGAATACAAATAACATAAAATAAAATCACCTGTAAAATATAAAAATATAAAAAATATTATTTATAATACACTCAATACAACATGAAAATCGATCACCATAGTTAGATTAATGTTACATGTAAAAGAGATTGAATATCACAATCTTTTGTGCTTAAATCAAAATATATTTTAAAATTTATAGAAATTATCTAGATATATATTATATTAGTCAATTTTTTTCATTCATAAAATCTGTGGTTCAAGACTAAAATATCAGGGTCTAGATTCTCTCCCTCCAATAATGAAAATTACATTAGTATTTTATATATGTATTTTTATGTTATTTTATTGGTTTGAATCCATCCCCCTAAAGTCTATATAATCGAATATTTCATTAATAGTTTTAAAATTTGTCTCTATATTTAGAATCTTAGGGTCAGACATTGGTCCCCTTATTTCCCTCACTCTTAGATAAAACATTTGGGATTAATCATGAGTTAATAATGATTATATTTGATCGATATATTTTTATATGTTCTGTAAACAAATTTTCCATGTCTCTATTTCTATTGGCTTTCATAGTCATTAAAAAAATATAATATATTCTGAAAATGGATATAATAAATATATAATCTGGAATAAGAGTTATAGAATATTATGACCTAAAATACCTAAATAATACCCATAAATTTAATTCAATAATTTTAAATATATATAGAATTATAAAATGATCACAATGTAACAAAAATATTTTTCTAGCCTCAGTTGTTGATCTACAATCTATATAATTATAAAACATAATTTTATGATTTTTGTCATCAACCACAATCAGATATTATATCAACTACATTGAATAAGAGAAAAATATTCAATAATGGTCTGTATACCATTATGAAGATGAATATATGTATTTTCTCAGGTTTTGTATTTGATTATATACTACTTCTATATTAAACGAATAAGTTTCTTATATGAAAATGGTATATTAATTCTTCATCCATATCTTGGTCATTTTAATGTAATATGGTTTAACATACTAGTTAAGTCCCACCTAGTTAATTATTTTTACTGACTCATAAATTAGTAAAACACATTTATTATTGATAAGAATTTCTTCAGTTGTCTTCGTAACAAAAAATATTTACTAAATAAATGGATGATATGATATAAAAAATGGTTTTAATAATAAAAATATCATATATTTCAACAAAAAATATTTTCACTTGTGTTTCATGTAATGATATTTCATTTATCATTTTGAATGATATGGATTTTACAAAATATAAACTAGTATATATCTAAAGGGATTGAAAAACTACATCCACTCAAACATGGACATAACATACTGTAATGACTTAGTAGAGGACAAAGTGGTTATCATGGAGGGGTGAGAAGACACCGATAATGAGGTGAATTTTTTTTGATTAACTCTTCTTCTTCTTATATAATGACCTTGAACGCCTAATCTTGGTACTTGTAATTGTTTTGGTAGATTCGATATTTTTTTCTTTCCAAAAGTATACCCCTAGGGTCACTGCAGTGGTGAATAACATCTCTTTGGATGTGGGAGTCTCTGGAAAGGTATCCAATTGGATAATAGGCCATATATAGGTGGTTCTTTTAGATACTATTGAAGCATTTCTACCCCTATACCCATCCATTTTTCCATATTGCGGATCATCCCCATGTTACACCACTATGTGTCGAAGGGAACAAAAACTATCAAAACAGCTACAATCAAGGATCACATGTGACTTCAAAATCTATTTACATAGATGTTATGCTATGTGCGTACATGTGAGAACGACTCACCATGCACATGAATTGTGGAAGATCTCTTATAATTGGGAATAAAAAACCATTCAGGGGCATGTCTCCCCATCTTCATTAATGAAGAACATGATTCGTCTAGATGTTGTTCTTGAACTGGATATGTAATCCAGAACAATTGATTCCTTTTAGGGTATCCAAATCTATTAAGGGGAATATAACCATAATATAATGATCTATGTCCCAGTTGTGGGAGTGAATACATAGTATGAATCTTCTATTGAGCATACAAAACCCATTTCTACAGAGTCCACTATCATAGAAAAGGTAGGGACTAGGCATTAAGGGGAGACAGACCCAAATGTTGATCCTCATTCCAATATTATTATACCCCATGAGTGTGGTATTATTGATAGACCTTCTATAGATCACTAATCCAGCAGAGAATAAACTTACACCCAAGGTGTCTCTAGAAGAACCAAATGTAAACTCGCAGACTTAAGATGCATCATCCAATTCTACAGGTGAAATAACAATAGTGGTTAGGAATGCATTTTTCCTAAGAATAACGGTGATTCCTATAGTTTTCCATGAATTCCACATTTTTTTTAAAATGGAGTCATTGAATGATTTATCTATATTATTATTTATTTATGGAAATAGATTTCTTTATTTGTAACATATGTTGTTACCACTTCACATTTTTATATTCTATGAGAGGCGGGTAATGTATAATCAATCTAGGAAAATTCTACAGAGATAAATTCCTATCTAGTGGAACTTATTCCTATATATATTTTTCTATATTGTAGTTATTCAGAAGTGGGAAAGGAAGCTCTGGATGACCATCACGTTTCCCAAACAAATAAATTTATAGCTTTTTAGAAGTAGAATTCTCAAAAACACATTTCTTACATACCGATGAAACTTCCCAAATTGCATGACATGTATTCATTTATTTATTATTGTGTGTTGGACTATTATTCCATCCATTAAATTTTAAAATAGGTGATTGTTATCCAAAATAGGACCAATAAACTCTTTTCTCTCCTTTATATCAAAGATTTCTTTTTTAATCATACTGTATTTAGGTAGTTCATTCATAGTGAAGCAGTTGAGAATGATGGGACTATAGTGAGGTTATAATGAAATGTTTTAAAGCATCTGACCTCATCAAAATTCCTTTTTCAATAAGAAGAATGGATTATTGAGAAAGTATAGTGTTTAAATAGGGAATTGTCTCATACCAAGGTATATTTGGATGAATAAAATTTGTTATTAGAGGAGGATTCTAATGTAGGATTGGATATAGATAACAACGTGGAGGTACAATGAGATAGTGTAAATGACGAGACTATGAAATTGTCTAAGATATTCTAACCCATAAGAGATTCGCAGTAGGAACTACTTCAATTATTTAATCTATTGAGTGGGATTTGTAACTAATTTTTTTTTCCACATGGAGTGGATTGAAGTTATAGATGTTCCACATTTTCCCTATTCAATCCCAATCATTCATTTTATGATTAGTTCCCAACTAATAATAACTTGTTATATTTTTATGGATAATATCAATTGGATATTAATTTCAATAGAAAACTGGGATAGTCTATTTGACATGATTATGTAAATTTCAAATTTTTTTCTTGACCTATGGGACTCATCGAGGATAGTTCCAACTGGTTCTAGGGTTATATGAACACCTCTATATAATTTTATTCATTTTTATTATCATAATATTTTTCCCCTAAGACCACTATGGTATAGACATATCAGGAATACAAATAATATTTCATAGGCCACCCATTATGGGTTTTTGACCTAAAAAAATTTGTGTTCCCTTTTTTTATTGTTATATTTTTTCTAAACCATGAAGACAAGAGGTTTAGTGTGATGGGACTTGAATTTTACCCATGTTTCCCTTCACTCATTTATGATTAATCTCAAATTTTAATATATTTTACTCTTTAATTAAATGTTTATAATCCCACCATATTGAAATTTTATTGGTAATTTTAAATTTTTTTATTTTAGTGGTATTTTGTGTTCCAATGAAGAAATGGATAATTCTTGATTTTTTATAGTTTATTATCATAATGGTATTTTGGGATTAACATTGAAATTATTATTCAAAATTGTGTGATTATTTTTTGGAAATACATGACTTATTTACTACAACAGTTTCTTCTAGATCATGGAATTATTCTAGAATCTGGAGGGTCGAAAAAATCATTTTAGGAATATAAATCGTCCCAGAGAAAAAAATGGACCCCAACATTATAATAGATGAAAAACACAATCTAGAAACCTATAATTAAGGTTATTTATGATGGATATGATGGAGGATTCAATTATGTGCATAATTTATGAGTTTCAATTAAAAATATTCTCATTAATTGTAGAGACCCAATGCTTGACGTAAATGGACATTACATTACTTTTTCGGAATACTTAGTACATAACAAAAACACACACACAAGGATCGTAATAGTTCAGTGTCTTTGGAAACTCAGAACGTAATCTTCCAATCACAGTGAAAGATCTTCAACCTCTCCCATACAGATCTTCCCTTTTTTTTCTTACCTAAAACCTTTCTTTATATCCTGGGGAAAAGAAAAAATAAAAGGGTGAGCTCAAATGCTCAGTAAGGGTAAACAAAAGAAATATCAATCACATCATATTCATAAGAACATAACATTTTGGCAATATTAACCTGCAAAAGAGATCATAATTTCATAACATGGGATAAATTATGGTAGTGAAATGTAATACCAATAATCATAACTTAAAACATGAAAGTTTGTGGCATACACACAATAATCATAGAGAATCATTTCTTATTAGTCAATACTCATAGCCAAGACTATCTTAGTGGACAAAGTCAATTTCTGAACCGAGTTCACTCCTCGTTTCAGTCCTGTTTCACTGAACCGGTTTAACCTGCCATTCCAGCCATGTCTATCTCATGAGATATAAAATATTTACCCAATGCATTGGAGGGAGATATAGGTCCCACCCATCTCATAATGATACCATTTTTATGTGTGCCACAAAATCATAAATCATACATCATTGCATAACTCATGTAATAGAAATGGGATTCTTAAACAAGATGACATCATAAAAAAATTCATATAAGATAAAAGAATTCATAAAAATAATTCCATCACAACATAATCAAATAAATGTAATAATAGGGATAGAAACAGAACCCTATATTATCTTAGATGGAAAATGATTTTGATAAAACACTTGAACTCCATTCTTGAGGAAAATATCCTTTCTACCTCAAAAACATTTTCCTTTTTTAACAAGTCATAAAATTTTAAACTAAAATAAGTTTATTAAAAATAAACTTGAAAACTTATAAAGTAATCTTCTTGGAAATAATGTTATTAAAATCCATTAATTCCATATAAGTTAAAAAAACATTCTTCTCGTACTTTTGTCGGAAAAGTCAAAAAGTACCTCGTACGAAAAAGGACAAAAGATTACTTTCATATCATTTACTAAAAACTCACCGAAGGGTAAAATTGTATATACACTATTTTAGAAGGATCTAAATATTACATATTGAGGAAATATGAATGTGGATGATAAATATTCCCCAGTAAATTCTGAAGTATAAACAATCTCGGATAAAAATTGAGATTGCGAGATTTTCCCTTAACTTAGGTCCTATTTGCTTCGTAAGTGTCCGAAACTCCTTTATAATGATTTAAATAATGTCATTTACTTATTCCAGAATCATACTCATTGTTATGATATCATTTATGGTTCAATTATGACTTTATTTTACCCGTTCTTTTGTAAATTCCATGTTAAAGAGCATTTTGGGTAAAATCGTTTCATTTGTCATCCGTGTTTTGACTTGTAATTATTCATATGATTACTTAGATCATGATTACTTAATTCCAGAATATAAAACATGATTTATATATAATATATATTCAGAATATACATATATATAATAGATCAGTAAATGGAATGAAATACACCGTTCATGGAGACAGTAGTTCGTACGTACGCATGAACGCTATTTTCGTTTCCTTATTGAGTTGAATGGAATTAAGTAGATGAAATACATATATATACACATAAATACAGTATAATTATTGTGTCATATATTTCATTATTACATATTATTATATATACTTTATAATCATTCATGAATGGTTAACGTGGAGAATAAATCTCATCGCGTCATGGAGACGGTAGTCCGTACGTACGCACGAGTGATGATATCATTCTCATGATTGTGGAATTGTATTGGAGTGTATGTATACTATTTAAGAATAAATATCACTTTAAAATAATAATATATAGTTATTATGTACACCATTATATCCATCCAAGTAAGGTGGTGGTGGAAAATAGATTACACCACGGCGTGGAGACGATATTCTGTACGTACACACGCGCGGTGATTTCGTTTTTCATAGGATGGATAGATGGTGAAATTGGGTTGTTTCATACTTATAATAACATATCAGTATATGAGTGATACTGATGTTATTAATTCATAATGAAACAACCTAATAAGAAGAAGTTGAAGAAGAAATAAAGTTGAATGAATCGGTAACGGACATTACCTCTTCTTTGAAGCGCCTCTTTGAGTCCTCCTCTTAGGGAACTAAAATTGGTCTTTGAAGAAAACCAGGACCTCTATGATGTTACTAGGTAAGTGGAGAAGAGAATTTTTCAGGGTTTGGCCGAGCTTGAAGGCTCAAAGTGGTGTGAGGAAGAGAGGGAGGAGGTGCCCTTTTATAAGGGAGGAGAGGGGCACCTTTGGAATAACTAAAAATATTATTTTATTATAAAGTCAAATTCGGTTTTAAATAGCTCTAAATTGATTTATTTCTAATATAATGTGGGTATGAGTCTAAATCCTCTCATAAAATAGAATTTATACAAGTTTAGGTCCTTATAATAACCTTATCTTTTAGTTTTAACTCTTAGTTAATTAGATTGACATTTACCATGTCACTTTGTATTTTTATATTATATAGTTAATAAACATACCATATACATCCAAGAGACCCCCAAGTGGTCCATTAATGATAAAACTATCTTTATACAAGTTTCTTGGCCGATCCTTAGTTTTTTAGGAATAAAATAACAATCAATAATATAATATTTGTTTTAAAAACTATTTTATGTCAATTTTGACACTATTCAATAGTTGATTTTATTGAAACTCATAACAGAATAATTACTTCTATAAAAGTTAATTAAATAAATCCTAACATTCCATATTAACCTGTAAAATTAGTTTAATTCATAAAAAGTCTCAAATTATATTTATTTGGGTATATATAATATCAATAATTCTAATTTTTCACTATTATGGTAATTACTGCATCATCATTGTCACATAAATAAATTAATTTATTTAATGTATAAAAATTATAAATAAAATATAATTATGTAGGAAATATTATTATCTTTCTAATTAATATTTACAATCCAATTTATCTTATGTATAACCCTATATTAAAAATGTTTTAGTAAATAAACTTTGATTTTAACTCTTTTAACTCTTCTTTGAATTAAATAATAATAAATGTCCTAATCTAATACAAGTGGGCCTAAATGGTCATATGTTATTCCTAATGTTGTTTTTAGTAGAATTAAACTTATCCAATAGAATTAGGACATGTGTTAGGGTAATAATAATATCATTTTTACCCTTAATTACCCTATTTACTTTTAACCGTGGTAAAAAAAGTAAAAAGATACTATTCACCAAAAATTATTTTCATCTCATTGAACCACATTTTACTTACTGACATCAACCATGTCTCTTGGATTTTTGAAATTTTACTCACAGAAGTGGTAAAATAAAGTTTTATGAAAAATTCATTTTTTTAACTACAACTTAGTGGTTTCACTAGTCATCAAAAAATGAAACTTTCCAGAAAAATACCAAAAATTAGGCCTAAGCTATATTTGATTGTATGAACTCAAAAATGATGTCTATTTTACCAAATTCAAAACATATCAATTGCATTAATTAATTTAAAAATTGATTCCCGTCGTCAAAACAAATAGCGTGTTCTTAAGAGATAATATCTATCAAAAGATTGACACCTGTTTATGTCTGGTTTAAATGTGAAATTACATCCAATGACCAACATTGTATTAAATTGTAAAAATATATTCTAAATATACTTTAAAACCACTAAAATTAATAATTTATCACTATTAATTATTTTGATTAAAAAGGTTGTTTTTAATTAAAATTTAGTAATTTTCACTATTCATCAGAAAATGAATGTTATCCGAAAAATACCAAAATTTCACCCTAAGCCAATTTCGATATTCCAAATACAAAAATGAATTCCATTTTGAAAAATTAAATTTACAAAATTTCAAAAAGTGGTTATTACTATTTATAACGGTTAGTTTTAATAATATTTTAATAGCATATCGTTGTTTAGTGAAACTCGGTATTGCGTACTACACACGCTATCAAGGAAGGTCGCAATTGCATGTAATGCAAGGCAAGTCAAGGATGCGTGTTGTGAAAGATCCTTTTGGTGTAGCGTACAACACAAGACATTAATGAAATTAAAAAGAATATTTTTCATAAAATCTCGGGGTGTTACATTATACCCCCCTTAAAATGAATTTCCCCCTCGAAATTCGTCGAGGTTATAAATGGTTTACTATTTGAAAGTTTCTTTAATATAAACCCACATCGTAAAAAGGAATACCAAAACCAATCTTTAAAAACCAAAGTATGAAACGTAACAGTTACCCAAATAAACTAATCACTGGGTTTTCACATAGGTGAAAATATGGATATGGAAGAGAAATCTAACCATCATGTTCTGATGGAGAGTGGTAGAGAACATGGCTATAGAAAATCTAGCAATCACAAATCCATAGATTTGTGATGATATAAGGTACCATCTGATTCATCAGATATAAGATCACTAAGACAACATTTTTGGTTTTCAAGATCATTTCCCTAAAGTTGATGAAATTGGAATTAGAAGAAATACTTTCTTGATTTTGGTATAGTCTCACTGTTGGTAGTTATTTGGACAATTTCAACTTCATCTCATAAAGAAATGAAGTTGAATTTGTCGTTCATGATGTGTTAGCAGATCATGTGATAGAATGATGGGTCATTTCATCTGTCTCAAACAAAATGTTAGAAAAGTTATCAAAAAATACATAAGTCCATCTATAGTGAGGTTAATCATATATGGTTCCTAAAATGGACTTATACTTCATATATCATACTTCTTAATAAAACTAGTTTCTACTAAACAAGGACTTCCTGTAGGCTAGTGGTAGGTGATAAAGGCCAGTCGCACTTCGGTTGTTGGTTCGATTCCCACAGCCTTGTCCGACACGATGGGCTGTCGCCCATCCTGCAAGTTGTACTTTTTATAAAACTACATTACTATAACATACCATAAATAATATTGAAAAAACTTCTATCCTTAAACAATACTAACTTATTTCCAACGTAATCCATTCCAATCTTTAGGCTTATCCAAAATAATGCTGTCTAATCTCATATTATAGTGAAAACGATTACCAAAGAGTTCATACAACTAGCATGTTAATACCGTTGTTGATCCCCATATATCATGAGATATGTCTTGTTGGTCACATTCCAAACATTCAAAGGCCTTAATCATGTATTCTATTGAAAAAAAATGAATACCCATTGAACCTTATTTAAAACATGAATGCTGTTAAAAGTTAACTCCTTCCACATACCAAAATCCTCAAAATTCTATATACTCAAACAATGATATCACTTAGTCCTTATATCAATCATGAGCTCATGAATACTGTCAAACATTTCATTTTTTCCTTATCCCTTCATTATGCGCATATCATCTCTTTTTCCAAAAATATCTCAATCACTTTCCATGGTTACCGGTACCATAAAATTATTGAAAACCACAATAGACCAATACATAAATATTCCAATATTCCACGATACTATATACAATATTATTTTGGAATCCCATTACATAAACACTTAATCATTCCACCACATCATTGACATATTCAACATCGCCAATAGTGATCGCATGTGAATTCCCTTTGTCCTTTTCCTTAAGTGGTTGCTCATGTCGATCATCACTAACACTTGGATTAGGTCATTTATTAGCATAATGCCCCATTCCCTTGCACTTGAAGCATTGAAGTGTAGAAGGTTCATTCTATGTATCCCTTCCTTTGTTTGCATAATTAGACATCTTCTTCCCATCATTGCAGCATTAATGTGCCCGATGAACTTCCCTTCCACATTTGAAACATTTACTTGTCCCTTTAAGACAATCTCGACCATGCTTCTTTCCACACTTTGAGCATAAAGAAACATTCATCTTCTTTTCACCATTATTCGGAGATTTCTCCTTGAACTCCATCTTTCATTTCTTTTCAAAACTATGAGATGGATAAGTAACACCAAATTCCATTTCTACCTTAATAGCACAACACACAATTTCTTCATAGCTACCAAAGTCTCTTATATCTAATGCCCTTCGAACATTTGGTTTTAAGCCACTGAAGAATCGATCAACTTTACTTTTGGGTTGGATGATAAATCTGGATGCATACCTTGCAAGACTTGTAAAATTTGCTTCGTATATACCAACAAATTCATCATCCTTTTGCTTTAGTTTAAGAAACTACTTCTCCATCTTTGTTCGAAGAATACGAGGGAAGTACTTATTGAAAAATAAGTTCTTGAACTCATCCCATTCCATGGACTCAATTTCATCTCTTGGCCTCGTATTCTTTATAATATTCTACCATTGATCAGCATCACCTTCCAAACGATACACTACTAAGATGACTTTATAATGTTCAGAACATTGAAGAACTGAAAATATCTTTTCAGTGGTACTTATCCATTGTTCAGCAACAGGTGGATCAGAAGACCCACTGAAAGAAGGTGGACGTTGCCTCATGAAGGACTCAATAGAATATTGTTCCCTTATCTTCTCATTTGGAAGTCCAGAATGATTCATAGCTTGTGTAAGTATAACAATAAGATTTTTCACTCCATCTACAATAACATTTGTTTGTTCAGGAGGAAAATCATTGCATTTTCCAATGCTTTGATCAACACAGTTCTTTCGGGGACAACCATCGTCTAAAACCCAAAAAGAATAGTGTGAGAGGCAAAAATCATGCTAGGGAAAACAAAACAATAAAGGGGGAGTACCTTCAATATCTAACATCTTGGGTTACCATAATTTTAGTACTATAACCTATACATATACTTAACCTTAGGGAAATCCCTAGACATACCTTAGAAATATCTCTAGGGAACTCACTAAAGTTCTTGCATCCTAGTTTCCAAAGGTTGACTAAACCTTTACTCTGATACCAACTGTAGAGGCCCAAGACTTGACGTAAATGGACATTACATTACTTTTTCAGAATACTTAGTACATAACAAAAACACACACAGAAGGACCATAATAGTTTAGTGTCTTTGGAAACTCGGAACGTAATCTTCTAATCATGGTGAAAGATCTTCAACATCTCCCATAAAGATCTTCCCTTTTTTTCTTACCTAAAACCTTTCTTTATATCTAGGGGAAAAGAAAACATAAAAGGGTGAGCTCAAATGCTCAGTAAGGGTAAACAAAAGAAATATCAATCACATCATATTCATAAGAACATAACATTTTGGAAATATTACCCTGCAAAAGAGATCATAATTTCATAACATGGGATAAATCATGGTAGTGAAATGTAATCCCAACAATCATAACTTAAAACATGAAACTTTGTTTCATACACAAAATAATCATAGATATTCATTTCTTATTATTCAAGACTCATATCCAAGACTATCTTAGTGGACAAAGTCCATTTCTAAACCGAGTTCACTCCTCGTTTCAGTCCTGTTTCACTGAACCGGTTTAACCTACCGTTCCGGAAATGTCTATATCATGAGATATAAAATATTTACCCAATGCATTGGAGGGAGATATAGGTCCCACCCATCTCATAATGATACCATTCTTATGTGTTCCACAAAATCATAAATCATACATCATTGCAAAACTCATGTAATAAAAATGGGATTCTTAAACAACATGACATCATAAAAAAATTCATATAAGATAAAAGAATTCATAAAAATAATTCCATCACAACATAATAAAATCAATGTAATAATAGGGATAGAAACAGAACCCTATATTATCTTAGATGGACAATGATTTTGATAAAACACTTGAACTCCATTCTTGAGGAAAATATCCTTTCTACTTCAAAAACATTTTCCTTTCTTAACATGTCATAAAATTTTAAACTAAAAGAAGTTGATTAAAAATAAACTTGAAAACTTGTAAATTAATCTTCTTGTAAATAATGTTTTAAAAATCCATTAATTCCGTATAAGTTAAAAAAACATTCTTCTCGTACTTTTGTCAGAAAAGTCCAAAAGTACCTCGTACGAATAAATGACAAAAGATTCCTTTAATATCTTTTACTAAAAACTCACTGAAGGGTAAAATTGGATATAAAATATTGTATAAGGATATAAATATTACATATTGAGGAAACATGTATGTGGATGATAAATAGTCCCCAGTAAATTCTGAAGTATAAACAATCTCGGATAAAAATTGAGATTGCGAGATTTTCCCTTACCTTAGTTCCGATTTGCTTCGTAAGTGTCTGAACCTCCTGTATGATGATTTAAATAATGTCATTGACTTATTAAAAAATCATACTCATTGTTATGTTATCATATATGGTTCACTTATGACTCTATTTTACCCGTTCTTTTGTAAATTCCATGTTAAAGAGCGTTTTGGGAAAAATCGTTTCATTTGTCGTCCGTGTTTTGACTTGTAATTATTCATATGATTACTTAGATCATGATTACTTAATTTCAGAATATAAAACATGATTTATATATAATATATATTCATAATATACATATATATAAAATATCAGTAAATGGAATGAAATACACCGTTCATGGAGACGGTAGGCTGTACGTACGCATGAACGCTGTTTTCGTTTCCTTATTGAGTTGAATGGAATTAAGTAGATGACATACATATATATAAAAATAAATATAGTATCATTATTATGTCATATATTTCATGATTACTTATTATTATATATACTTTATAATCATTCATGAATGGTTAACATGGAGAATGAATCTCATCGCGTCGTGGAGACGGTAGTCCGTACGTACGCACGAGCGATGATATCATTCTCATGATCGTGAAATTGTATTGGAGTGTATGAATACTATTTAAGAATCAATATAAATTTACAATAATCATATATAGTTATTATGTACACCATTATATCCATCCAATTAAGGTGGTGGTGGAAAATAGATTACACCACGGCGTGGAGATGGTATTCCGTACGTACGCACGCGCAGTGATTTCGTTTTTCGTAGGATGGATAGATGGTGAAATAGGGTTATTTTATACTTATAATAACATTTTAGTATATGAGTGATACTGATGTCATTACTTCATAATGAAGAAACATAAGAAGAAGAAGTGGAAGAAGAAATAAAGTTGAAAGAATCGGTAACGAACATTACCTCTTCTTTGAAGCGACTCTTTGAGTCCTCCTCTTAGGGCACTAAAATTGGTCTTTGAAGAAGACCAGGACCTATAGAATGTTACTAGGGAAGTGGATAAGAGAATGTTTCAGGGTTTGGACGAGCTTGAAGGCTCAAAGTGGTGTGAGGAAGAGACGGAGGAGGTGCCCTTTTATAAGGGAGGAGAGGGGCACCTTTGGAAGAACTAAAAATATTATTTTATTATAAAGTAAAATTCGGTTTTAAATAGCTCCAAATTGATTTATTTCGAAGCTAAGGTGGGGATGGGTAGAAATACTCTCATCCAATATAATTTAGGAAAGTTTAGGTCATTATACTAACCTTATCTTTTAGTTTTAACTCTTAGTTAATTAGATGGACATTTACCATGTCACTTTGTATTTTTATATTATATAGTTTATAAACATACCATATACATCCAAGAGACCCCCAAGTGGTCCATTAATGATAAAAATATCTTGATATAAGTATCTTGGCTGAACCGTGTATTTTTAGGAATAAAATAACAATCAATAATATAATATTAGTTTTTAAAACTATTTTATGTCAATTTTGACACAATTCAATAGTTGATTTTTGTGAAACTCATAACAGAATTATTACTTATAAAAATGTTAATTAAATAAATACTAACATTCCATATTAACCTATAAAATTAGTTTAATTCATAAAAAGTCTCAAATTATATTTATTTTGGTATTTATAATATCAATTATTCTAATATTTAACTATTATGGTAATTACTGCATCATCATTGTGTCATAAATAAATTAATTTATTTAATGTATAAAAATTATATATAAAATATCATTATGTAGGAAATATTATTAGATTTCTAATGAATATTCAAAATCGAATTTATCTTATGTATAACCCTATATTAAAAATGTTGTAGTAAATAAACTTTGATTTTAACTCTTTTAACTCTTCTTTGAATTAAATAATAATAAATGTCGTAATCTAATCCAAGTGGGCCTAAATGGTCATATGTTATTTATAAGGTTGTTTTTGGTCGAATTAAACTTATCCAATAGAATTATGACATGTGTTAGGGTAATAATAATATCATTTTTACCCTTAATTACCCTATTTACTTTTAACTGTGGTAAAAAAAGTAAAAAGTTACTATTCAACAAAAATTATTTTCATCTGATTGAACCACATTTTACTTACTAACATCAACTGTGTCTCTCGGATTTTTGAAATTCCACTCACAGAAGTGGTAAAATTAAGTTTCATGAAAAATTCATTTTTTTTAACTACCACATAGTGGTTTCACTATTCATCAAAAAATGAAAGTTTCCAGAAAAATACCAAAAATTAGGCCTAAGCTATATTTGATATTATGAACTCAAAAATGATGTCTATTTTACCAAATTCAAAACAAAACAATTGCATTAATTAATTTAAAAATTAATTCCCGTCGTCAAAACAAATAGCGTGTTCTTAAGAGATAATAACTATCAAAAGATTGACACTTGTTTATGTCTGGTTTAAATGTGAAATTACATCCAATGACCATCATTGTATTAAATTGAAAAAATATATTCTAAATATACTTTAAAACCACTAAAATTAATAATTTATCACTATTAATTATTTCGATTAAAAAGGTTGTTTTTAATTAAAATTTAGTAATTTTCACTATTCATCAGAAAATGAAAGTTATCCGAAAAATACCAAAATTTCACCCTAAGCTAATTTCGATATTCCAAATCCCAAAATGAAGTCCATTTTGAAAAATAAAATTTACCAAATTTCAAAAAGTGGTTATTACTATTCATAACAGATAGTTTTAATAATATTTTAATAGCATATCGTTGTTTAGTGAAACTCAGTATTGCGTACTACACACGCTATCGAGGAAGGTCCCGATTGCGTGTAATGCAAGGCAAGTCAAGGATGCATATTGTGCAAGCTCCTTTTGGTGTAGCGTACAACACAAGACATTAATGAAATTAAAAATAATATTTTTCATAAAATCTCGGGGTGTTACATTAATACATTATTTTAATGGTTGAAATATGTGGAAGATGAAGCGTCTCACTAGGAAGAAAAGGTTCCATTCAATAATAAATTCATAACATATGAACCACATGTTCAAAATATTTTATAATTTTTCGATGGATGAAAAATTGAGTGGGGAACAATATTCCATAAGGATCAAATGCATTAATCATAGTTTTGGAGGATCATAAGTTTATGGAAATATAAATATGTGGAATTTGACATGGCACATGGATAGAATTAAATGCCTAAGTGTAAAACATCCATAACTCCTACATACTGTACTCAATGATGATGAAAATTTTAAGGTGAATGGAGGTGGTACTAGGGGACATTATTTAGGTAGGAAACTCTACAAAATTCCGAAATATAATGGGACATTAATGCGGATGAATTTGTAGGAGACTTTTTGGGTGAATTCTTCAACATTCTCTCCCTATAAATATGTATCCACACCCCTTCTAAAAATATTGGAACTTATGTGTGGAAATATTCCATTTTTTGTAGTTTTATACCATTTTAACATTATTATGCATTTTAAATATATTTTTCTCTTCTACATAATCTCATTCACATTTTTTATATTTTGTTTTTCCACCATATTCTTATCAACAACGATCTATTTTACTCACAAACATGAGTGACTGACCTGAAAAACATCTCGATGGATCAATCCAGTGTTGAACCTAAGTAATTTCACATTCATTTTTATTGTTTATTATTTTCTTAGAGTTATTTCAAGTGGATCCTTTTTTATAAGGCTCCTTTGTGTCTCCATATTCCATCTATGTTTTATCTTTATCTTCTATAATATTTTCCCTCGATGGAGGAGGTGGATGTGTGGTTTTTTGGCGATCAATGAGTGAAATATACATTCACACCCATATATAGAAGAAGATATTTACATATATAATAGATAGTGTTTATTAATTAAATTTGAAAATAATAATGAAACATAAATGTTTAATCTGCGTGATTCTCTCAGAAATATATGTTTTCTTTCTGAATTCATTCTACTTTCGTTCATTGTGTTTTCATTCCATTTGTGTGGTAAATTTTATTATTTCATTCTAAACTATCAAAACTCCATTTAATATAGATTTTTTTCATAATATCAAAAAAGATAAAATAATTTGAATTATATATATTTTGTGATTTACCACAAATTCTCATTAAGAGAAAGACATATGCCAGCCTCTATGCTGCACATAGTTATAAATATTTTTGAGAGCGCACACAACAACAGTTCCTCGAATTGGCGCCACTGTTGGCGGGCCAAGTTGACATCTGTCCATATTTTTGCTAATATTTTGTGAATAATTTTTATATTATTTAAAATAACAAAAAATTTAATAAATTTCAAAAATACATAAAAAATATCTATGTTCTTGATGTATTTTTATTCAAAATTTTATTCATGGACTAAATAATATTAGGTGCTAAAAAATATTTATAATGATATTAATTATCAATTTCAATGGATTATTGATAAAGTGAAATACCTGGACAACCAAATAGAATTTATTTATGAATATTTATGAACATCCCAAGAGAAACCTAAACCTAATATGAAACCGGAACCATAAAAAGTGGTAGAAAATATTACACTAATCATTTTTTATGTTAAATAATGTAATGCAGTTGAGAAATAACTTCTAAAGGAACTAATCATATCAACTCGCACTCAAACATTTCTTGAGGAGGTCCAAGAAGCACACATGACAGTTGATGCACTTATGGGTGATCATCAATTTTTTAAAGAATCATGGAAGATATTTTTTGAAGATAAACTAAAACAATATCATCTCATTACTGATAATGAATCATAAAAACCTTCCTATCTCCCTCTTTATTTAGAAGATGATGATGAAGATGCACTTATTGAGGATTGAGTTTCAAATGTTTCTTCTTTAAGAGATCAATTAACAAGATTAATTACTTCAAAGGTATGATTTATTTATTAATTCATCATGTTTTAATCTTATTCAATCTCAATTGCTTTTTATTTCTCTTTATATGAAATTTATGCTACAACACACATGGAGAAGACAATGGATGTTAATGAAAAGATTATCCAATTTGTGGTGACTGGAGAAGAAGAGTTGGAAAAGAATTTGGTGGAGTGACTACCTAATCAACCATAGTTTACATACTATAGGGAGGAGGAAACCATGTTAGTCAATAGGGAGAAATCCTATATTTCTTCGTTCCCACTCTTGGACTAAAATTCTATCAGTCTTATTTCTTGAGGGTTTGGAACATTCTTATCTTCGTTGGTATCTCCACATTTAGTTCTTACTCGTGGATTTTGGGAATAGTCACATGCGGTGGCTCATATCAAAAAAACTACACCCACATTTTGATTGTGGATAATCCACTTTGACTAACCAACTATGGGAAGTGAAATCCTAGCACCAAAATGTGAGTTTAAATAATGTTCTTTCCTCTTTTATCTTTATCTTTATTTTCAATTTATTTTTCTTATGATTTATTTTATTTCATTATAGATTGGTCTATTGGCTGTAGTGAAGAGGTTAACACAATGCATCCACATAAAAAAAATTCAGTTTGTATCATTCCTTCCCTTTTCTTTTCAACCTTTATATTTATATTTTGTTTAGTTGAAATGACAGGTAGTAAATTTTATGTATGAGGAGAATTTCAATATTCATTGTTCTTGTTGTGTGTTTTTTTATTTTTGTTTTTCGAATTTATAGGATTTTTTAGCATTAATCAGTATTTTTATACCATTTCACACATAAATTTATTATGAATGAGTTGAAATGACTTTTGAAATAATGGACGTTAAATGACTGTTAATTTGAATACTTTTTACTTGAATTGGATTCTCAAGCATTTTTATGATTTAGACTGATTTTTGATATCCATTCCCATGAAAGAGTAACTCTATATATTTTTCAATTCATGCGAGGTATTCTAAACCAGTTTTATATATTCTTCCTAATAACCACACTTTCTTAAGGGACATGTGAATTTTGTGTCAGAACCAGAATTTGTGATTTTCTATTTCAAAGAATTTGATTTCATGAAACGTTTTTAATATGATTAAGGTAATACTTTGTATTTCAAAATATTTACCTAAGAACATCCATTGATTTTATCCTTTGTAAGAACTTATATTCTATGTATTTCCTTATAGGGTTAAGCCACAATACAAGCCTATTTTTCCTTACATACCAGCAATTTTAGTAGTTTTTCATGGATATTTCATGTTTGAGTGTATGGGAAGGGAATTTCAGGTGAATTCATTGGGATTTTTATCATTTATGGGTGGTGAAAGGTGTGTTTCAATATTTTGGGTGGTGGATAATAAGATAATTGGGCCTATGTTGTCATTTGATAGTCAATATTATTTTCATCGATTTCTCATTAAAAAAATTTAAAAAATGGACATGTGCTTGAATTAATCATTTTATGTTTTCTTATGAATCAAGTACCTCTTAAAAAACCAATTTATTGAATTTTCATTAATTAATTGTATTCAATTTTTAGCTAATACTCCATGAAAAAAATAATGAAAATGAAAGTATAGTCATGGATTTCAGGAGAAATAAAAGACAAATAAGAGAACATGAATGATATCTTAAATTATAATAATTATTTGGATCATGTACTATGTCATAAAATTGGGTGGTGTTTTTTTTAACATTTTACTAGGGGATTGAGAGAGGAATTTCCTATTTCTTCACATTAATTAATCATGCATTATACTTAAGATTCCAACCTCATATTTTTTGCCAAAAACTTTTTCAATCAATTTCCAGAAAAACCTATGACACATAATTATTTGAACCTTATTTAAATAAATAATGACTGAATTCATTTTCATGTCTCACACTACATAGAATGAATAATTTTCACAATCCAATGGTGATACATACAATTTCTACGTATGAACAGAACTCTAGCTTTAATTTTTTCTTGAGTGAAGAGTGACATAAATTTCAATGTGAGGTTGGTTGTGATTGGGACATAGATGGATTTATGAGGTTGAATAACTTTAAATGTGGGGAATGAAAATTATATAAAAAAATTTTTCATAGAAGAGACATGATAAAATTATATTTTGGATAATATCATTCATATTTTCTCATTTTTTTTGTTGTGATGATTTTTTATTTGTATGCAAGATGATTGACCCAGAGTATAGTGGTTAAGTGTGGGTGGACTGACGAAGCTCAAAATTTCATATATTTTATTCTTTAATTCATTTTTTATAATCCCACCATATTTTTATTTGATGGTTAATTGTAATATTATTAGTTTTTAGTGGTATTTTGAGCTCCAATGCAAAAAATGGCTATTTCTGGAATTTGAACAGATTTTTATCACATGTGTATTTTGGGAATAATATTTCAAATATTATTACAAATTGTATTATTATTATTTTTTGAAATATTTTATTTATTTCCTAAAACATTTTTATCCGGGTCAGAGTATGATTCAAGGATCTAGATGCCGATCATTCAAGTTGTGAAATTTTCTAGGCAGATAGTGTGGACCCCACCTCCATAATAGATGCACAAATCAATATAAGAACCTAAAATTGAGGTGATTAAAACTCTAGAAGACATAAGATTAAATTATTCATGTACTTGATGTGTTTCAAGTCAAAATAATTTCTTTAAGGCATTATTTGAATGGTTTAAATATGTGGAAGATGAAATGTCTAATCAGGAAGAAATGGATCGATTCAATAATTAATTATAAAAATTCGATCCACTAGTTAAAAATGTCTCATATATTGCTTAAGGATGATAAATAAAGTGTGTAACATATTTACTTAAGTCTCTAACATATTCATCGACATTTTGGAGGATCATAATTGTCTGGGAATGTGAATATGTGGAATCAGACAAGGCACGTGGAAAAAATTTAATTTCTTGGAGTAAAATGGCCATAACTCCTACATAATATCATCAATGATGATGAAATTTTAAGGGTGAATAGAGGATTTATTATGATTTAACATTCAGGAAAACAACTATTACAAATTTAGAAATTTAATGGGACATTTAGAAAGAAAATTTTGGAGACATTGTAGGAGAATTCATTAACCTCTTCTCCCTATAATTATATATCCACACCCATTAACTAATTATTTTCACTTCTGTGAGGCCTTTTTATATTATTCTATAGTTTCATTCTATTGAAATAGTATTATGCATTTTTTATATAATTTTGTCTTCATATTTATCTCATTGTCATTTTTATATATTTTGTTTTTCCACACCATTATTCTCCACTGATATCTTTTATACTCATGATCATGAGTAACTAACATGAAGAACTTATTGGGGGATAAATCCAGTGTTGAACCCAAGTCATTTCACGTTAATGTTTTTGGGTTTTTTTTCATTAGTATTAGTTAAGGGGGGTATTAGTGGGTAAGGTTCCTTTTTTCTCTAATTTCCACATAAGACATAACATTCTCTTCTATAATATTTTCCCTTGACCGAGTTGGTGGATGTGTTGTCCCTTGGAGGTAATTTAGTTTACTATATATTCACAAACATATATAGAAGAGGATATTAATACATTTTTTGTAGTGCGTTTATCAATAAAATTTAAAAATAATAATGCGACAATGATGGTTCAGTCTTGGTGATTCTCACAGGAAAACTTCTTTCCTTCTGACACCATTTTTTTCATTCATTGTGTTTTCAATTCATTTTTACGTTTAATTTTATTATTTTATTTTAATATATCAAAGATATATTTAATTATTATTTATTTAATAAATATAAAAAATATAATTTTTTTTAATTAGAAGTAGTGTGTGATTGACCATAAAATAGTATCAAGGGAACAATACAGATCAACCTTTTTGTTTTTCTAAGTTATAAATATTTTTTAGAGCACACACAAAAACACTTGATCATTTTTCAACCTAGAGAGTATTGTGTCTACTCATTTGGGTACTATAAATTCTTTCAATTTTGACTTATATGACTGATGTTTTAGTTAAAATAACATTGATGATGAATTGTGGAGTGAGGATCCCAAAAGGGATTACTAGCTGAGAATGTCCCAATATTTTTCAAACTGAATGGATGATTTTTTAAACTACGTTTTATGATTTCATAATCCAAGACACGATTTTGGTAATTTTTAAGACGAGTAACCAAAAGAATGGGTGCCAACACAGTTTTTTTTGGGCATATATAAACAGGCAATGTTTCTTATAATGAAGTATTTTCAATTGGATAAATGAACTTTTATGTGGGAAACTTATCCAGAACCAACTTGTAATATTTTGTATAGTCAACCAAATTTTTCAACTGAACACTTACCCTCCATTCCTGATATCCAAAAAGTTTCTATAAAATAGGATTTTTTGGGATCACTAGTTGTGTCTTGTTGAGTTAATGAGGTATTAAAATGAAGAGGGATACTGTTTCGGTACTTTCCATGATTTCCAAACCACTATTATATGAATTCATCTTATATAATGGCCGAATGAAACAATGTGTGTTTTAATATTGGAAATCTAAGTAATAAACAATTTTATTTTATTTATTACACCAGGTAAAGTTAAGGGATACAATTTAAAGACATTTTTCATTGACTGAGGGATAAATGATTTTTTGTTTTCATATTAATCCATCCAAGAATGATCCATCATCATAAGGAATGAAGAAGGAAGGTTTTAAGTAGAAATATATGGGCTTTGGAATTCAAGGAGTTTAGCGGGGATAAAAACATATATGGGATTATAGAGACTAGAAAAGCATCTTCTAGGGATAGATTTTCTTTTGGATGATAGGATGGTATTATTGAAAACATATGTTGAACCATCTACAACATATTATGCATTGTCAAATAATGGTTTCCTTAGGAAACTAACCCTCCATTTTAAATTTCAATGGTGTTTTATATATATTCATACATCCCTAGATATAGTGTGTGATTTTTTAATGGAATTTCCATAAAAACTAATGGATAATTTCATTTTGGTATTTCCCGATAATGGGTAGGAATAATTCTTCTACATTTGTTTGAACCATATGTTAGAGGGATTTTATTTTTTGATATAGAGGGGCATGATACATATAGTCTGTACCTCACAATGTATCTCATTGAAGTGATAACAAAGTCATGCATATTTATAGAATGGATCCCCTTGTAGTTTTCACCTATGAATAAGGATGAGAAATTTTTACCTATTTATATGGATGGAAAAATGATTTTATTTCTGACTGTCACTACATTTCCAATGATGGTCAGAATCCATCCATACATTATTCTAGGAACTTTTCCCCGTGAATTCATCAAAGTATAATGTGGTTAAGGGGAATTATAATTTTAATATGATCCAATGAGTGGGCTGAGACACATATTAGACACCCCTATGGAAATCTTACTCGTGTATATGGAAGTGAGGTAATTTTTTGATGTGTCTGAAAACTTCATGTTCAGGTCTATCCCATATAAATGAAAATGGAAAAAATTTGGATTTCATGGATGGAAATAAAAATGAGGATGGTTTTGTAATTATCTATCCTAAGATAATAAGAACCAAAAATTTAATAGTTATTAAAAATAATGCAATTTAGTTAAATGTGATTAGGACATCAGCTGTGCAGTTTAACATCAATTTGTGTCTATGTAGAAGAAATCATTTGAAAAAGGGAATACATATTATTGATTCAAATATAGATATTCTGGTTTCACAATTCATCTTGTAAAAATGGGATGAAAACTACATGTATTAATTGAACTATAAAACCAATAATAATGATGTTAACTATGAATGTTAGCAATATATAATTAGGATTACATTGGGTATAATATTTTTAGATCATACGACTAGGAGCATATGTAATTGAAATTATAAGTAACTAGAGACTCATTGGACTGAGATGTCCTGAAATGACTCATACATGATGGGGAAAGAATATGTAAACCATGACTTTTAGGAATCCTGGATTACCAGAAATGATATGGGGAAAATGTCATTGGTGCTTATGGAGATAGAATAGGTTCCTCTTAGGATGTAATTTTCCGTTATCTACCAATCATTTTGTGTGTGAAACTTATGAAAATTCAAATGGTTCATATTATGTATATTTAAAAAAAGATGTTCTCAAGACACTTAACACACCATATATATTTTTTCAAATAATGATTTGGATGATCCAACATTTTTTGAGGCATAGAGAACGATGAGTACATGGAATATGTTTGGGAATGAAATGAAAATTAAGATCAAGTTTGTTCATATATTGTGAAATTACAAAATTAGATATAAATCATATGTATGGGAGAATTTTAATATCATTGAAAGATCCCTGAATGGATAACCCAAACAGGTGATCTCTTGCATATATATTTGTCTCTATATAGAATATGGGGATATTTATCATTTTAATTACCCTGTGGTTGGGACTAAGACATGAGGCCTAAGTATCACTACATATGTAATCAATATGATAATCAATAAATACATAGTTATAGAGGTACCATGAATTTTAATTTCATGTGGAAAGAACACTATCCATGCAGTTTAAAATTGGGTAGTATAGAATTAGGTTCCCCAACAAAAAGATGAAATGTTATGGTTAGAACTATAATTCAGGACCAGGGTTTCAATAAATAACATTTTATGGTAAGAATAAATCCATACATAGTTCTGAAACTAAATTTTACCACACATTTTAATATCATGTGGTAAAGACAACCCAATGTGCATTTTATGGTATTTCTAGAAGGACTATGGAAACCTTGTTTTGGATTGATACGCTTTGAGAATTATGGGAATCCCCATCCATAAATATCCAAATCCAAGGTGATCAATTCTTTTTGTAAGAAAAATGGGCATCAACGGTTCATTCCTCCACACATAGATGATAAAATAAAGGGTAGGGGAATATTACATTTTTCATGGATGAACTATACTGAAAAATATGTGAGTGTCTACATACCTCCTATAAATGATATTCAATCCATTCAATGTTATTAAAAACTTCTTATGAATATATGACTTGTGCACTAGTAAGGGATATTTTTGTATCCTTCATTTCAACTAGTCTAGAGATTTTATATTTTGGGCATCACTACATATCATGTGATGAAAGGTGTCAAACCACAAATAATTATGGATAGAAACTATCTATGAATGTCTAATCCAAATAAATAGGGGGAAATGAATCACTTTGATGAATGGATTGATTCATCTTTTATCGAGATAGGACATTAGTGTGTCACTATGTTTCATTTGTGAACAAGAATCAAACATCCCATAGGTATTAAGGAATCAGGTATATTAATGTATTCGGTAACGATGTGAGCCTTGTAGTTTTAATTCCATGCGTTAAAGTTATGGGTTACATGACATGAAGTAAGTATCATTGTGGATGGTCACATGAAAAAAAATCATGATTCCATTTGTATCACGTTTTGGAATGAATCAAGACATATGTAGTTCTTTGTGGAAAGCTCCATGTATAGGTCTAACCCATACACCAAAGGGGGGGGGGTTTCATTATTTAATTTTTTGGGTGGACAGACTAAGATGTAAAATCAAGGAATCACTACATATATTTTTTTAATAGAAATCAATCTTCATATTGTTCTTGAATATCTCATAGAGGATGATGGGTGTTTGTGGCAATATCCTCTCAGGTGAGAACATTATGGTGTTGTGTTGTTTTTCATCAGAAGACATGTAAATTGGTGTCACGTAGTTTACTTTCAAGATACATAAATGAAGTACCAATTTTTTAATGTTATGTGATCATGATTATTTCTTGTATCTTTGGGAAGGGTGATTTTCTAAACAACATAGAAACAAAATTTTGATGTGAAAAGAGGTCCTGAATCTGAATATCAGTATGAAAATAATCTCATGAATGGAGGAAAATTTGTTCCTTGGAATAATGAAATAGGTCCATTAATTAATACACATCCTTTTATGGTTGGAATTAGGACACATATTGTTCTTGAAGAACCATGTAGTTTAACTTATTTTGATATGTATGTTGGTGTCTTGCAGTTTATTGTTTTGCAAACTAGGCAATGATATCTTCTTTTTTATAGTCATGTTATAAAGACCCACTACAAATTTTACCTTTTTAGAGGGGTATGATCTTTATTCAATTATAATATCATTTTATTAGGATGATGTGCCATGTAGATTAATGATATGTGAGTATAATGATGTACCATGTAGATTAACATCATGTGATCAAGATTATGTGCCTTGTGATAACACAAAATACTTATTCCGGAAGCATGTGTTGGTGGGGGCAATGATAAGATGTTATTCCAATGAGATTAATGAATATTCTCCATTGGAGTAGAATTTATATAGGGCACAATGTCCATACCTCTTTGGCTCCAACATTGGATGTTTTTTCAGTGTCATTAGATTCATGAGGACTAACACCATCTCTCCCTAGAAGAAATCCTAAAAGTATTTTTTTAATCCTCTTTGAATCTTGTTTTAGTAAACTACTAAATAATGAAAAGTGTGAAATCTTCTCTATTCCATTTTCTCCAATTCATCCATTCATTTCTCAGTTTTCTCATCTATGGATAAATGATTGAAAATAGAAACCTAGAGTGAGAGAAAATGAACATTAATGGGCAGGACCGCCTCTATCATGAATACAAATGAGTAGGAGGTGACCTGTGTTTTAGTTTTTTTTCATAATATCGTAATCCCACTAGGAATATTGTATCATTTAAAATGAATACTTTTTAACCTTACCTATCTCTATATGATGTAAATTTGATAAGGTCTTGTGGAAGGCCTCTATATTTCTATTATCCACTTCATGGTAGAGGGATGAATAGTTGTAATTGATTTCATACTCATGATATTTTTTATCCAATTCAGAAAAAAATATAAATTGGTGTCATCGTCCATTAGTATTGTATATGTTCAACTAAATCTATTAATGTTTTGGTATCTCAGAAATATTATTTTTTGAACCAACCTATTTGAGTGGTATAATATTGTCCCACATGGAATAAAATTCAGTTGTACTTAGAATATACTTGAACTGTGTGGATGTAGCAAGAGGACGTAGTCCCATGACATCTATTCCGCATACAGAAAATGGAAAATAGTATTTTTTTTGTTTGAACAAACTCATAGGTTTGGTGAATAAAGTTTGTATTAACTAGGTAGACATGGAAATTTTTGGGGAATTTAGTGTGGTATTGCATTAAATTTTTCTTGTAGTACCCAAGCCATCAGATTTAATGGGAATGATGGATCATGAATTGTGGGAACTAAAGGATATCGTTTTCACTTCCATAATTACATTACTGATATATTTCTCATTTATTAAACCCATAAGAACATAATCAATCCTCCACATATATATTTCCATTTGATTATTCTTATCATAATATAGAAAAATTTTAAATTCTCATCTTCATTTTTTCTGTCTCCATGCTCTCTACAGCTGGAGCTATCCCTCTAGAAGGTATTGGACATTTGTTTTCTTCCAGCCTATGTTAGGCTTGTATTGTTTAGGGATAAGAATATTCCATTAGATACATACATTTTTGTTTTGAATGAAAGGTGATATCATCGAATGATGCAGATTATAGAAGATTGTTTCATCATGATATGGATCATCAAGAAATCTGGTCACATTTATAATTGAGTATTCCTATTAATGTTTTGATGTTGGGACATGAGTCAATGTCAACTATAAGGTAATTCGTCAATTAGTCCCCAGACATGGTCAATCCGAGGGATTATCTCTTCATATATGATGTCATAATCCCCATTGATTTTCTTGATGATCAGTTCTGAAATGCATTTTATCTTCACGTGTATGACTTATACTAGAAGTTCCATCTCTATACCTACAACGATAGAATGGTATTTTACTTCGTTATTCATTCCCCCTTCAAAATGATGAAAATATTATGGTAAAACTTGGTTTAATGGGAATTTGAGAAATACACCAACCATACATTTTTCAGCTAGAGTTCATCCATTTTCTTCACTATATAACATTTGGATGCACAATAAACATACATCTCCCATATCTATAGGCCCTTTTGAATAGATAAAACCTGATCATCGGTTAGTTCATTGTTCAATGAATATATTTCCATTAAGTGGTTCTCTTCCATGAAATATGATAAATTCCGGCCTAAGACTGATTTCTATGGAATGAACTGAATTTAAAACTACTTTAGGATGACTTCCCACTATGAAAGACAAGCGTTAAATATCAGACAAATAAGAATGTATTTTAAATGTTTTCTAAGATATTTCAAATAAGACTCAAGTTTTTTTTGGGTAGTGACTTATATTCTGGACAAAAAATATTAGAAATATATAGATCTTGTCTATATTTTAATAATGAGTATCATGATCATTGATGGTTTCACATTGATATTAATGTTCATCTTCACTAGTGGTGTCATTTTTTTGATCTTGGAAGGTTACTAGTGAACATTTTGGGCTATCACATACACCAATATGAAATTCCTTCAAAAGGAAACATTTTTACTAGTGGGATAATGTTATATTTCATGATACTATAAAAATCATTCTTCCAATAATCCATCCACTTATATGTAACCCACATATTCATCAACATAGGGAAAGGAATTCATTTTCTTAAAAGGATGCACATGAAGAACTACATATAGGCCATATTTCCTTTAATTCCTCAAATCACTATGCTGTTTTGAGGAGGTGACATACAAAGGATAGCCTTTTTTTTCTTTGGATATGCTTCAATTCCCCAGTGAAATATGATATACATGAGAAATTTACCTGAGGTAATTTCAAAAGAACATTTAATGTTGTTTAATTTAAATATATATTTTCATAGATTTTTGAAGATATTTTCAAAATATTCTAGTTGGTCATATAATTTTTCATATTTAACCCCATATCATCATCATAAAATTTGAAAAACATTCCTCCGAAGGGTTAGAAGATGTGATGCTTGGCATGTTGGTGCATAGTGTCGACATTCATCATTATAAAGGGAATTATGTAATATAAAAATAATCCAACAAGATCCCATAAGGTGGTTTGTTATTCACATTCATATGAAATTTATATTTTATTATATCTTGAAAAGACATCATGGAAAGATAGGTCTAGATATCTCGCTATTTCATCGATCAGTAGTTTAGTGATCGAAACTTGGAAATCCTCATTTGGGTCATGTCGGCATGGATATGATAAATCAATATAGACTCTGATTCATTAAATACTCATCTTGATATGAATGATATTGGATATCCATAATGGATATTTTGAATCATGAATTTTGTATTCTCTATTGATATTTTATACTTTAGCCTAAATTTTCATAGCATGTGTTGGTTTCATCATTATGGCTGCCTATTTTTAGACCTAGTGGTCCTCCAGTAGACCTAGTTGGTTAGTGGATGCCTCGAGATCAAGGCCAATTGTTTTTATGTAGTTATAGTTGAACACATCCCAATGCCTAGTTATGATGGAGGTATATAGATATTGTTCTTTAGAAGACAAAAATTCACAAATCAATGTGGTTTATTAGTATTCTAATGTACTTTGGTTAAATTCTCTATGTACTTCAATTGTTTTAGAGATGGCTTCCTCAAATTTTAGTGCGGTATCAATAAGGTCCTCATCTTCTTCTCCCTCCTCATCATATTATTCCTCTTTTTCAAAAGGTTAATAATGTATTGTGATATGTTCTCCAGAGTTGGTGGACAAGCTTATATCTCAGCATTATGAAGATTAAGTGACGTTCTATAACCCATCTTCCAAAGTGTGATTTTCCTAAACTATATAGAGGGTAGAGTGAGATATTAAGAGGGATTGTGTTCATCCACTTTTTGTAATGAGATACTATCTCATTCATTAATTAGTGAGACATGATTTTCTTAGATCTCTATGGATGGAATGATGGATTTCGCATCATAAAATTCACCCTTGTCTAGGTAGTCAACAAACATTCAACACTACTAGAATTAATGTTCTTGACTGATATCATTAACATCATTTAGTATTTGTATAAAAATGAACACATATGATCAATTAGATTGATGGGTAATATATATTGTTTTTCAAGAAAATATAAGGGGTTGGTTTCTACTATTTTTAGATTGTTTGGGGTCATGACCTGAATGACACCATCAATTAGAGGTTGTTTCCCTTCCCTATTATAGAATTCAGAGTTAATAATGTGTGAATCACATGATTCCAGTGTGGCCTTATCACCTTGAAAAATAATGATTTTTCTATTAATGTTTAATTTCATTCACTGCTGATATGAGGAGGGGATTTTCATGTGTTGGTGAAACCGAGTCCTTTATATAAATATTTTTATAGGTATTGTTCTTCCGAAACCATTGAAATAATGAGTTGGATATGAGGTATCCAAAATGATCCCTAATCTTCATCTACCCAAATAGATTCTGTAGAATTTTTTCATATCCATGTAGTGTTATGTCAGAAGGAACTATATTTTCCTAGTTGAATCCTAGTAGGTGAATTGATTTTACTAGAATGAGAGTAATTATAGAACTATTGTTAGTGAAATCCTTTCATAAATCTACATTTATTATCCTGAGAAACATGTAATGGGGTCATATGTGTCTCTAAAAAGCATGATATTCATCTTGAACTGCGAATAAGATAGTAGCATGATATTTTGAAGTATCGGTCTTTATCTGATAGACCACGACAATGGCCATTTTAGCTTCATAATCCCAAGGACTTTACAAAGCCTCTATTATTTTTTAGTTTTTATATTTTGACTAGATTATGGAATCTGATATCGATATATTAGCTGGTACCAAGTATAAATATTTAAGGATATCATACATATAGTATAAAGTCATGCTATTCCTTGGGTGAGTATTCCCTTTTATTGGCACATTTGTGGATTCATTAATTGATTTTGAGGGATAGACTAATGAAACAAGGGTAGGAGGTTCTCATATACATGGTGGGATTAGTCTGTAAGGTATTCATGTATGCTGGTGTTATTTATACACATATTTTTATTCTTATTAACATTCTAGAGTGATCATGTCTGTGTGGGTTTTGGAAGATGCTTGCGATTTTATTCCTCCTATTGGATCCACTTAAGGGATCTTCTTCCAGTTTTTGCAACATTGAATTTATGAGTAGGTACATGGCTAGAATTATGGTACCTTCGATGACAATTTCTTCCCTGATATCCTGTGATCCTAAGGCATCTTCGTGTGGTTACATAATTAATTGTAGAGAATTATGATTAATATCCATACCCATCATCAGATATGGGGTCCATTAAAAGATAGAAATTAATCTAACCTATGATTATCTTAACATACGATTATTAATTTCTCTAGATGTCTATTTAGGGTGTTTTTGTTAGGATGTTTGGTTATCATTGAATAAAATATGTTGGAATATTGTCATGGAGAGTAAATATAGAATTTTATCTTTATGAAAGTTCATCCTCATGTGATCACACCTTGAAATTTTTTGGTAGAATTATTTTTAAAAGGATGAGTTTTTTATGTTTTGGGGGGTTTTGAAGTTGAATTTGTTGCAGTAGATACGCTTGGGGGTATAGTTTGTTGTTTTATCTATTCTTAGATAATACAACTATTCTGGTTCATTGATTTTTGAGTAATGAAATTACCAATCTTTAGTTACCTACTTCAAAAACCTTCTTTCAACTCACATATTTCACCATGATTATGAGTGGAATCATATACTACATATGCTGGTGGAATTCCCAACATTACCTTCCTAGAATCAAAAATTTTCTATATGATTTCTTAGAAGATAAGTAATTACTAAATGGTGTGCCCCAATATTATATTGAATGGGAAATAATAAATTTGGTCTTTAAGGCCTACTTAATCAAACCTTTTAGGCTCTGATTGGTGAAGTATGTTATTGAAAATAAAGGATATAATTTACACATGAATTGGTTTATATTGGAATGAGTAAAAATTGTTTTTTAGCTCCTTGAATTGGTTTCTATTGGGTTAAATCTTCTCATATTGTTAAGGAGGGGTTTTTTGTCACCCAAGGGAGATGCATGATATGGTGTAGGTTTTGGAACTATAGTAGGTGTGGAGGCTAGAATAAGTTTATTGAATTCCACCGCCACCATTCCTAAAATTTACCCTGAGGCTAGTGGAGTTATATGAGAATTTAGCCTTTTTAGCTATGTGGAATATTCCATTAATTAGGAAATGGTAGAAAAATAATAAAACCCACCTATTTATTTCACCAGGATGAGTGGTATTAGTAGATCATGATGATATTTATCAATTTATATAGCGATAAAGTCTTCCTGAGGATGTGGTAGGTTCATGGAGCATGTCAACCCATCCCATATGGAAAATGAATTTTCTCTTTATTTTCAATTCTAGAGGACCTTATTTTTTCCCTTTAAAGTGTTGTGATGAATGGAAAGAATCACTTTAGATGGTGGTCTTACAATCCTTCGATTGATAGAGACAAAAAACTAGTGTAGCATACAATGGCAGGCCCATGAAATGTCCATATGAGACATCTGAGTTTCACTACTTCTTATTTCACCGGATATCCCATCATGTGATCAAAATGGGATGTATACCGCATAATATTTTTTTCTAGGTCAGTTAATACATTGAATATTGGAAACATAGGACTACCAATGTTTGGAGGTAATGGGGTTTCACTCACCTATCTTGGGTAATATTTCCATTCTGGTTACACTAGTACACGCCACACAAATTTGGATTCTAATCGACCATCCAAGGGATTGATGGTGTTGATAATCCCTTTATGAGAATGTCGTTAATAAAGATCATGGAAATTTATTTAAATTCACAGGATCTTTTGTATATGTTCTACCATTATTTTTGGACGATATTTGGTAGGGGACATCTTTTGAGAATTTTTTTGATCCCGCCCTGGTGGTCTCCATAATGGAGGGACATATTGATATATGTCCATGATCTGGTCTAGGTAAATTGAGCATCTAGGAGTTGAGTTGGGAAGATTTTCTAGCCCTGTTTAAGTCTCTATGACAAACCATAGTGGAGGTAAACCCATTTTAAATGTCTTCTGAGGATCTTCCAATTGTGCATATTTGATTGGAATGCTACCTTTGAGAGACATGGGGTTGTGTCACCTCAACATTTCCATTTACTTTTTCGACTAACTGAATCATTCAACAAGCATAGGGGGCACTTCCTCGTTGAGAGTAGGAGGAATATCATTGTGAACTTAATTTTATTAATCATTTTTTAGTGTTTACCTAAGGCTTTTTTGAGGGATTGATCAATGGAGTGCCCAAATTATAGTAAATAATATGGTTTTGGGTATGAAAACAGTCATTATAACTGTGGACCATATTCTAGGTTGAACAATCCTCTCATTTATATTTTTAAATTTTATCATTTTTTGTGTCATAATATAAACTAAATTTCTCAAAGTTAATCGATAGATAATGAATTGTTGGAATCACACTGTTTTTAAAATTATAGTAGGGTTTTGTGTGTATTTTTTTGGACCTCTTCTTTCCTCTACCATATCCATTTAGAGATTCTTGGAAAAGGGTGACATAGAGGGATCCTATAAATAGCCTGGTTATATGTCTCACTTTTCGGAGTAATGGGTTGCAAGATTTAGTGAACTGGGAGAATTAGCCTCTTTTCATCCTCCCTAAATTGGAGATGACTAATTTCCTTTATTGGGGTGGTTGAGGTAACAATTCCCACATCCATGTAGGATGGGGTTGCTACTGTTCTATTATTTTCATTCCATAGACAGAAATTATTATTCTTACAGGGGAATTTGGGCAGTAAAAACATCCCAAGACAAACAGGATGGGATTGATCTCAGATTGTAGTGATGGCCAGTACCATCAACACTCTCTTAATATCACACATCTTTATTCATGAATGAGATAGATATGATTTATAGTATATAAAAAATTCTATTTCTTCTGGGGATATTAGCAGTGATTGATGATTTTATTCCATTAAGAGAGAAGCATGTTGAATGCTTTTAGTTGACTATTTTGGGAGTTTTTTATGGATTACTCTCATTGGTCCTAATGGTTTTGAGAAATATCTAGGGAAAATTATTATTGAGGGTTTCATCATTACTGATCATGGGTCTTGCTCGATAAACACCTTGGAATAATTACATTACACGATGTCATTTCCGAAGGATTCTCTTGACTGGGTTGTTGGGTGAAATATAAATATCCATGTTACCCCCATCTATAGATGTGATCATTAGGGAGGTATTTTATTTTTGAACTATAATACCCCAAGCTTCTATGGTACACTTCACTTTGAATAATGCAGTAGCGTGTGTTGTAAGCCACTTCGAGTTCAAACATCCACCACAACCAATCAAACTAGTCATTACGAATAGTAATACCTACTTTTTGAAATTTTATACATTTTAACATTCAAAATGGACTTCATTTTTGGATTCAGAATATTGAAACTATCTTAGGGTGAATTTTTGGTACTTTTTAGATAACATTCATATTTTTATGAATAGTGAATATTACTAAATTTTAATAAAAACAACTTTTTTAATCGAAACAATTAATATTGATAAATTATGAATTTGAGTGATTTTAGAGTATAATTAGATCATATTTTTACCATATAATCCAATGTTGGTCATTAGACATAATTTCATATTTAGACTAGACATTAGAAAGTACCAATCTCTTGATAGTTATTATCTCTTAAAACATGCTTTTTTGTTTTAACAACATGAATTAATTTTAAATTAATTTCTACCACTAATGAGTTTTGAATTTAGAAAAATGGATTCCATATTTAGAATCAGGAGTTCCAAATTTTGTAAATAGGTAACTTCTATTTTTAGAAATTTTGAATAATTACTTCAGTAAATATTTTATTTACCATAGTTAAAGGGTAAATACGGTTAATAAGGGTAAAAAAATAATCTTATAATAATAATAAATTACCCTAAAACGTGTTATAACCCTATTGGTTGATACATGTCCAACCATGGGCATCTTTGGGTCGATTTTGGGACCCCATGGGTCCACTTGTAAGGGATAATGACACTTTATATTAATTAAGTTAAAATAAATACAAAAATGAAATAAGCATATATGTTTTAGAAAAACAATTTTTACATAGGGATATAGATGTTATATTTTCAACTATAAATATTCAATTGAAATATAAAATTATTTCCTAAAAAATTATATTTTATTTATAATTTTTAGACATTGAACACTTAAATTTATTTATGACACAATAATGATACAATATTTTACTTATTAATGAAAGAATCAAATAATTAGTATTATAAATGTTAAAATAAATATAATTTGAAAGTTTTGATGACATAAAAAATTTTTATTGGTTAATATGACATGTTAGGATTTCTTAAATGAATTTTTTTCGAATTAATAAAGTTGGAATGACTTTAACGAAAATCAATTATTAAATAGTGTCAAAATTGATATAATGGAGTTTTTAAAACAAATATTATATTATTAATTGATATTATATTTCTAAAAATATAACGATCAGCCAAAGGACATATATAACGATAGGTGTATTATTAATGGACAACTTTGGGGTCTGTTGGATGTTTATAGTAAGTTTATTGACTATATAATATAAAAATACAAAGAGACATGGTAAATGTCAAACTATTTAACATAGAGTTAAATAAAAAAGATAAAGTTAATATAGTGACCCAAACCAGTCTAAAAACTATTAGTTGAGTGTTTATCGACCTATCCCCACCTTAAATTTAAAATAATCTACTTTGGATCCATTAGAAATTGATTATGATTTTTTTATAAAATAATATTTCTAGATTTTCCTAAGGTGCCCCTCACCCCTCTTATAAAAGGGAACCTCCACATCCCTATAATTCACACCTTAAAAGACTTTTGGCTCGGCCAATACCTACCCAAATATTCTCTCAACTTCCCCCACTTCAACCTAGAGGTTTTAGTTTGATCAGAAAGCCAACCTAAGGATCCCTTTTGATCAAATAAAAAGGAAGAACCCGAAGAAGAGGTAATGTTTTCACCACCCTATTTCAAGTTCCATTCTTCTTCAACTTCTTCTTTCTTTGTTATTACATTATTAAATAATAACTTCTGTATCTTCTATATATTGTAATGTTATTATTCAGTTTTCTATCAATCCTTTGAATGACAGGTCACCATACGTGTGTACGTACGACCTATCGTCTCTAGGTGGTGGTGTAATTGTTATTCAATACATTATAATTTGTATGGGTATAATAATGAAGTGTAATTCATATAAATAATAAATATAACATGACATGATTCTGTATATAACAAAATAATGATATTGTCTCTCTTGAGTACGTACGGACTACCGTATCCTTGAACGCGATGAGATTCATTCCCCATCGTATCCATGCAAGTCTAATTCTCATTTGATGATTAAAAATAATGTTTAAGGACTTCATGTCATTCTGGATATGAATATGATACAACCTATCCATAACAAACACGACTAATGTAACAAAACATGTAAAAGAAAACAAGTCAGTTAACTCCTGAAACGACGATAATACTAAGATATTATTAAGAAAGCAATGTTAAAAGATTATATATGATATCAAATTAATGTATATGATTCTTGTATAATTTAATAACAATTATTTCACCATTATACAGGAGATTAACCTACCCTCAACCATGGAAATGTACTAGGTATGGGTTAATTTCACAATCTCTTAATTATATGAGGTTGTTTTTACGTAAGTACCTACTAGGACTTCTTTATCATCCAAATCCATGTTTCATAAAAAATTATTTCAAATCATTATTACTATTTTAAAAACTACGGGTTAATGTAATTTTTACCCATTTATGAATTTTTAAATGATATTTATAATGTAATATTTTCGTCGTTTTCCAAACAAGGTCCTTTTTAACCTTTTCGACAAAATTAAGGCAAGAATGCCTTTTTTTAGCTTATACGGAGGGTGCAACTATTTTCCACAATTATAATATCGTTGAATCATCCCTTAAAATTTTATAAGAAAATTTTCAATTTAAATGATTCCTTTTAATAATTATGTTTCTTTTAAATGAGTTCAAGAAAGAGGTATTTCTCTCAGATAGTTCTTATTTCATCTATGCCATCATCCTTTGATAGATTTTAAGATTATTTGAAGTGGATTTATTATGATACAAAACTTCCATATTGTATTGAAGGTTTTGTGATATTTTTGACGGTGTATGTGTTATTTTTATACCATTCATGGTTTATGGAGAAAGTATTGGCATTTCGTATGCTAGTTTTAATACGAATGTTTATGTTATGTTTAAACCTGTTCATATGAGGAATGCATTAGACTTAATTAGTGACGGTTGGAGCTTTCTATAGCTCCTCGATGCATCGGTAGGTCTCATGGGACAAACTAGTGTCTTGGAACAAGGCCTTGACACAATCTTATTTGTATTCTTGGCACAAAGCCTTTACTATATGGTTATGATAGTCTGGGATTATTCATTCAATCATTATGAAAGTGGTTATTGATATTTCATGTGATTATTTGATTAGTAGAATATCTATGTGAATAATTAAATGGAATTATTTCATTTTATTTCTTCCATATTATGCTGAAGTTCAATTTTTAAAAGCTTTTGTTTCAGTTATACATTGCTTTAAATGTTTATGCTTATTTATGAATGTTTCTGCCATATTGTTACCCATACTGGGCATCTGAGGTCACCCCTTTCTATGTTTTATTTTTTCCACGATCTGAAGAAGTATTTTATGAATGACTTGAAGGGATAGTATGGGGGTATATGACTGTGGAGACAAGATTGTGTTGTAGTTTTCACTTTATGATGTAATGTAAACAATATGAATGTATCTAGTGTTTCGAAGGCTACTAAAATAATCGGTATTTCGAGACATGATCTTTTGTGATCATTCTAATGTTATTTAATAATGCACCGACTCTAGTTAACTAGGTTAAAGGAATTACAGTTGGTATCAGAGGATGTTTAGTACACACCTTGGAAACTAGATTTAGACAAACTTTGATTAGAGCACATACCCATAAGAGAGACTTTGAGGATTAGTATAGAAGAAATTCCTAGAATTTTGGTAATGTACAGTTTTGCTGAGTTTTCCTAGAAAATAAATCCCTTTCTAGATACAAGTAGGTAGAGGTGGCTCCGACACAGATGTACATATGGGTAAAATCCAAAAACACTGCTTTGAGCTAGACTCGAACGAGAACTGGTTCACGACAACAGGCCTTGCTGCACTCTTGGTTACGACACTCCCAGGGGATATGCTTAAGATAATTTTAATTTTACTTACAATTCATTATGAAGTGTTTATGATTATATACATCCTTAATGAAATTATATTTATGATTATGGATTATATCCATAAACAGTTCAATTTACGTTAGGTATTTTAGAAGTTTGGAATTATTCATTTCAATTCATAAACTGACATAGTTTATGCCATTGTATAAAAATGGCACCCAGTAGAAGGAATGTGAACTCCAGCAATACGTATGATCCAAAGAGTAAGAAGGATCATATCATTCATGGTATTAATCCAAAATTTAGAGGGGAAATAGTCTCCCATGTATTCTCAACAAATGAAGAAATAGTATCATGTGTTAATAAGATAAGTAAAAATTTCTTCGAGTCCTATGGCTTTGAAGGGAAGCAAGAGAAGAAAAGAATGGAAGAGAGAAAGATGAATAAAGGGAAGATGGAAAAGAATAATTTTCCCATATGTGATAATTGTGGGAAGAAACACCTTGGAACTTTCCTAAAGAGAATCAGAGTTTGTTATAAGTGTGGAGAAAAAGGACACCATGTACATGACTGCAAGGGTAAGAAAAAGGTTTCAAATGTACAATGCTTCATCTTCAAGGAGTTGGGACACTACGCGAACCAATTTCCAAATCATTAGAGTATGGACAAAATGATTCTATTGGATAATAATCAAGTTATGATACTACCACATATGAGGAGGAATGATAAGAGTTATTTTGTTGTTATTAGAGGATTATGTCATTTGAGTGCTGTATCAACAATGTACTAGTTTTAATAATTATAGAGTATATAAGGATTGTAATTAAGTACTATTTTATTAAGGACATGAGATTGTATGGAACCAAGAAAAGTGACTCAATATTCAGTTAATGTTTTGGAAAATATATGGTTGAGAAAAGATAAACCATAATATGGTTCTGATACCGAGGTAGTGATTTTGGAATAATACATGATTGATTTCGATAAATTATATTGGATATTCTTGACTACCATGAAACTGATTACTGGTTTGTATATTCAATCATTGCTGGAGTTTACAAAATGTTTTGATAGAAAGAGTATATATAGTATTCTATTTTTAATAAGGGATAATGAATGTAATCAATAAGTTTTTATGGTAATTCAGGATGTTGCAATGTTTTAAAAGAATACATGATGAAGGTGTTCACATGTTATTAAGCGGAAAAAAGGATCATCATTGTGTTTACCTTCCTTATAAATATTGGACTATGAGTTTGGACAGAAGTATTTTGGATAATTTGAGCTTGAGATTATTTTTCGATTGCCATAAAAGGACAACCCGGAGGTCGGGCCACAACCCGTCGCATCCGGCAAGGCCGTGAGACTTGAACCCACAACCAAAGGGCGACTAGGGTGTATCACCTACCACTGGAACATGTGATGTTCTGGATTGAATAATGTATCCCTTTTTAAAAAATTCTGGTATATGGATTATAAATTCATTTTTTTGAACCCTATACGAATAGGATAAATAGAATATTATTTTTATGTTCTATTCTCTTTTAAAGTGAAAGATGATTTTGTGGTAGAAATTAATTAAAGAACGGGACTCTACTGGTCATGTATATATTTTTCTTCATCTCTTATTCAATGAAGAAATTAATTCTTATACTTTAGTGATGGGATCTTAAAACAAATGTTGTGTTATCCTAATATGATATGTTTTGTTGAACCGATGGTATTTTAAATCATTATAGATTGATGAATTCAAGGCCCTCAATTTTACCCTTTTTTATGATTGATGTCCTCAATCACTACCTATAATATTTATGTTTTTCTTCCAATTATATGTCTCTAATTTCCACCAATGGTCTTTTAATCGAGATCATAATTTGGTGGTGACCCTTTCATTTTCTTTTTCCTTTTATTAAGACTAAATTTTATTAACCTAATATCCGTTGTGGATTTTCCCAAAGGTATTATCTATTTTCAACGTTTTATTTTTGAAACATAATTTCAAATTGTGAGGAAGCAATTTATTTAAGGAGGAGAGAATGTAACACCCCAAGATTCCATGGTATACTTCTCTTTGAATATTCTAGTAGCGTGTGTTGTACGCAACATCGAGTTCTGACATCCACCACATCCAATCAAACTAGTCTTTATGAATAGTAATACACAATTTTTGAAATTTTATACATTTTATCATTCAAAATGTACTTCATTTTTGGATTCAGAATATAAAAATTATCTTAGGGTGAATTTTTGGTACTTCTCGGATAACATTCATATTTTGATGAATTTTTTAAATTACTAAATTTTAATTTAAAACAACTTTTTTAATTGAAATAATTAACAGTGATAAATTATGAATTTGAGTGATTTTTGAGTAAACTCACATTATATTTTTACCATTTAATCCAATGTTGGTAATTTGAGATAATTTCACATTTAAACTGGATATAAGCAAGTTCCAATATTTTGAGAGTTATTATCTCTTAAAAACACATTTTTTCTTTTAACAACGGGAATTAAATTTAAATTATTTTCTGCCAGTTCTGTGTTTTGAATTTAGAAAAATGGATTACATATTCAGAATTAGGAGGTCCAAATTGTGTAAATAGGCATCTTTTATTTTTAGACATTTTGAATAATTTCTTCTGTAAATATTTTATTTATCATGGTTGAAGAGTAAATCAGGTAAATAATGGTAAAAAAATAATATTATAATAATAATAATAAATTACCCTAAAACGTGTCCTAAACCTATTGGTAGATATATTTCCAACCATGGGAATCTTTGGGATGATTTTGGGATTTGATGGATCCACTTGTAAGTGATAATGACACTTTATATTAATTAAGTTAAAGTAAATACAAAAATGACATAACCATATATCTTTTAGGAAAACAATTTTTACATAAGGATATATATCTTATATTTAAAACTATAAAAATTAATTAGAAAGATAAAAATATTTCCTACATAATAGTATTTTATTTATAATTTTCATAAATTGAAAAATTAAATTTATTTATGACACAATTATGACGCTGTATTTTTCTTATTAATGAAAGAATCAAATAATTAATATTAAAAATGTTAAAACAAATATAATTTTTAACGTTTTGATGAAATAAAAAGCTTTTATTAGTTAATATGACATGTTATAATTAATCAAATGAATTTGGTTTGAATTATTAAAGTTGTTATGACTTTAAAAAAATCAATTATTAAATAGAGTCAAAATTGACATAAAGGAGTTTTTAAAACAAATATTATATTATTAACTGATATTCTATTCTTAAAAATATAAGGTTTAGACAAAGGAAATATATAATTATATTTTTATTATTAAAGGACCACTTTGTGGCCTCTTGGAATATTATAGTATGTTTATTGACAATATAATATAAAAATACAAAGAGACATGGTAAATGTCAAACTATTTAAATAATAGTTAAATCAAAAAGATAAAGTTAATATAGTGACCCAAACCAGTCTAAAACCTATTGGATGAGTGTTTTTAGACCTATCCCTACCTTAAACTTTAAATAATACACTTTTGAGCCATTAGAAACTGAATATGAATTTATTATAAGATAATATTTCTAGCTTTTCCTAAGGTGCGACTCACCCCACTTATAAAAGGTCACTTCCCCTTCCCTATAATTAACACCTTCAATGCCTTTTTTCTTAGACAAAACCTACCCAAATATTATCTAAACTTCCCTCACTTAGTCCTAGAGGCTTTATTTTGATCAGAAATCCATCATAAGGACCTCTTTTGATCAAATCAATAGAAAGAACCCGAAGAAGAGGTAATGTTTTCACCACTGTATTTCAAGTTCCATTCTTCTTCAAATTCTTATTTCATTGCTATTTACATTATAAAATAATAACTCTAGTATATTTTATATACTGTGATGTTATTATAAATATGGTACAAACATATTCAGTATTATATCCATCCTTTGAATGACATGTCATCATACGTGCGTACGTACGACCTACCGTCTCCACGTCGTGGTATAATTGTTATTAAATACATTATTTTTTTTGATGGGTATAATAATGATGTTTAATTCATGAAAATAATAAATATAACATGATAATGATTCTGTATATATCAAAAGAATGATATTTTAACTCGTGTGTATGTACGGACTACTGTCTCCATGAATGAGATGAGATTCATTCCCCATCGTATCTGTGAAAATCTAATTCTCATTTGATGATTAAAAATAATGTTTAAGGACTTGATATCATTCTAGATATTAATAATATACAAAATATCCATAAAAACACGACATATGTAACAATATATGTAAATGAAAATGAGTATGTTAACAGCCAAAACAACGATAATACTAAGATATTATTAACAATGAAATGTTAAAAAATCACATATGATATCATATTAATGTTTATGATTATTGTATAATTTAATAAAAATTATTTCACTAATAAAAATGAGTTTAACTTACCCTCAAATAAGGAAAGGTACAAAGTGACGGTTAATTTCACAATCTCTTTATTATCTAAGGTTGTTTTTATGTAAGTACCTTCTGGGAAATCTTTATCATCCACATATATTCTTATTTAAAATGTATTTCAAATCATTCTTACTATTTTACAAACTACGAGTTAATGTCATTTGTACCCTTGTTTGAATTTTTATAAGAATTTTATAAAAGAATCTTTCTGTCATTTTCTAAACAAGTTCCTTTTTAACCTTTTCAACAAAATTATGGTAAGAATGTCTTTTTTACCTTGTACGGCGGGTGCGGCTATTTTCTACCGTTATAAAATCGCCGAAGCTTTCCTTTCAAGTTTATAAGAATATTTTCAAAGTAAATGTTCCTTTTATAATTATGTGACTTTAAAATGATTTCAAAAAAGAGATATTTCTCACAAATTGTATTGATTTCATCTATTTCAACATCTTTTGATGGATTTTAAGTTTATTTGAAGTTGATTTATTATGATACAAAACTTTCATATTATATTGAAGGTTTTGTGATATTTTTTACTCTATATGTGTTATTTTTATGCTATTCATGGTTTATAGAGAATGTATTGACAGTTCATGTGCTAGTTTTAATATGAATGTTTATGTTTTGTTTAAACCAGTTCATATGAGGAATGAATTAGACATAATATGTCACAGGTGTATCCCACTATAGCTCCTCTATACATTATTAGGTCTCATGAGACAAACTAGTGTCTTGGAACAAGGACTTGATAAAATCTTATTTGTAGTCTTGGCACAAGGCCTTGACTATGTGGTTATGATAGTCTGGCATTAAACATCCCATCATTATGAAAGTGGTTATTGATATTGCATGTGATTAATCAATTAGTAGAATATCCATGTGAATAATTAAATGGTATTATTTCTTATTATTTCTATAATATTATGATGAAGTTCATGTTTAAAAGGATTTTGTTTCAATTATACATTGACTTAAATGTTTATACTTATTTATGAAAGTTTCCACTATATTTTTATCCTTACTGGGCATCTAAGATCACCCCTTTCTATGTTTTATTATTCCCTGGATGTTAAGAAGTATTTTATGAATAACCTACAGGGATAGTATGAGGGCATATGAGTGTGGATACAATATGTTGTTATAGTTTTTAATTTATAATGTAATGTAAACCATACGAATGTATCTAGTGTTTCCAAGTCTAATAACTAATCTGTCTTTCGAAACATGATATTTTGTGATCATGCCAATGTTATGTAATAATGCACCGACTCCGGGTAACTGGGGTCAAGGCATTACATAAATGGTAAAACTCAGGTAATTCAATGAGGAATTTCAGTTTGAGATATTCCCTCTACTTCTCTGATTGTGGTCTCCATACAAAGGGGAGGACTTCTAGATCAATTTGATTAATCATCACTCTAATGTTTTTTGCTTGATATACATACCAATTAAAAGGAAGTAATTATTTTTGGTGGTATAGAGTTTTCCAGAGATTCAGACTATTGGTATGTATGCATTATTTTGACAAAGACCCTATAATGTCGATATAAGAAGTGTTTGAGGGCCAAACATAATGGGTATATCATCCATAGAAAATTATCTTATCACAAGTGACATATACTTATTTTCTTATAACAGAGACTCTTATAATTTATTATCCCAAAATAGACTCTCTTGATGGTTTTGTTGAATTTAACGGGGATATTTTTTGTCTCATTGGTATGAGAATGGTCCAGGGGTAGCTCAAAGGATGAAAATTACCCCAAGTCATCTTCTGGTTGAGAACGATTTTATTTTTCATTGATTATATATCTAAAATATTTTTCCACATTTATAAAAGTGCCACCAAATATGAATGATTTCTCGTATATGACTTATAAAGGTGAGAATATTCTTAGTAAAATGAGATGCCTATCTATGGAGGACCTTTTCTTTGAGTTCCATCAATGAAAGGACTATAATCATAGGTTTATATATGGATGTAGAGAGAATTATTACAGCGTATACCATGGATATGACATTAAGGTTGGATGATATAAATGGGAGAACCATCATAATATTTTATCGTCTAACCTAAAGGATTTATACTTTTACTATCATCTGGAGAAATTCTCCCATGATCGATCGGTTTGTTCCCAAGATGTAATCCTATGTGGTAAATTCTCTAGGGAGGATCATCATACCTGGTAGTAACATTTTTATGGAGGAAAACCCACACAACTCCTACTATGATTCACGTAATTTGGTAATGGATTTGAAGGATCATGGTCCAAGAATGATATGTTTTTGATGGCCTTAATGAATCTATATTCTAACAGAGTAGGGTTATGAGTATTCTCTTCATTTTCTAGATTCCATTTGTGAAATTTATATTTTTATCATCTGTTGCAGGAGATTATCTATTATTTATGTATGTAATAGACTTTTCATACAAGTTCCTATTAATGTGGTTCCTTTAGTGTTATTGGGATATAATAGAATGCTATTATAATTCTACTAGGGACATATTCTTTCCTTCATGCTATCACTAAAGTGAACCATTTTCCTCAAATTCAAATGGGTATTTTTTCCAAATCCTATTGTCCATTTATTGTGCAATATTATCGACGAACCACATGGATGGGAGATGTAACAACCCAAAAAATCATTAATAAAAATTCACCTTGATCTATTTAAATATCTTATTATCAATATAAAGACATATTCACTTCCTTGGTTTTTTGTTTTTGGATTCTAGAATATTTTAATGAAATGGTGATAATTGCTAATATAGTCGTTGAACAGTTATCAAATGATTATTATAAATATAGGGTTTTAAAAAATCCAATTTACATAGACAAAGGAAGCGATAACCTCATATAGTAGACATTCCCTATACAAATCCCATTTTTTAGAGCTCTGGAAGTAGGTGGAATCATTGGGATTCGTTCTTGACTAAGCCCAATATAGGCTTGAATATGATAAGCTTGAGCAGAACAACATACGAGAGAAGTGTATGCTGATAGAGATTACCACTCGAGCAATGTTATCTGTGCCACCCCAATAGTCTGTCCCCATCGAGAACCTTACCCTAAGGTCTTATGCGAGTGTTTTAAATGGTTATGTAATAATACCCTATTACTACGATTATGTACATTATTCTTGTATAGATAATATACATTCTTTTTATTATTGTTAATATCTAAATAGTTTTTAAAGAAAAAATAGTATTTTTAGTGCATATTACACTAAGAAATATATTTTGATGAATAAATGGACTTTTTAATTAAATAATATATTAATAATATATTATTTTTATTTTTAAATTAATTTTTATTAAATATAAATGATCGTATAATTTTATGAATAAAATTGTAATTTTTATTATGGTTTGAAAGTTGTTTTTGTCAAACCCCATGAATTTTCCATAAATTTCTGTTATTATTTGAAAATTAAAAATTACAATAGTTAGAAAATTAATTAGTTAAAATGAATATTATTTTTGAAATCTGGACGTCAAAATTATCCGATGGTGAATTTTTCATAATTTTCTGAGATACTAGAATTTTTGGAAAAAAATTAAATACCATTTAAATATATATTGTGATTTATGACATAATAATGACCCAATATTGATGTAATAAAATAATATAAACAATAATTTTGGACAATATATATTTTAAAATTAAAAGAATGTTATTTTGATTTTTTTGATTTATTTTACAATGCTTTAGTTGACCCTTCAAGGATTATAAATCATTGTGTATTTTTAAATTGTTTTCCTTGAGAGTGTGACTCACCTGCACATAATAAAACTTATTATTTTAAAAAGATAGGACATAGGACATATATAATATTTTATTCCACTCCCCTTTTAAAAAAAACATGGGAAAAAACAATTGGTTTCTTTGTGGTTTTGATTAGTTTAATGTGTGGTGTCCCAAACCTAAATAATAAATAATTTCCTCTCCTTTACTATATAAACCCACCCAAGCTCCAACATCCTCTTCAATAAAATCCTTTTAATTTCGTCCAACCTCTGTCCTCCTCTGTCTAGAATACTCCCAAGTCATCCCAATCTCCCATGAAGTCTCTCTCAAGCCTCTCCGAAGCCTTTGGGATCACACATCCAAGTAAGGGATTCTCACTTTCATTATTTATGTCCAAGATTCCTTATATTGATATGCCTTTTTATTTTCAATAATAAATGTTGGTGTCTGATTTCGCATCTCCCCCATACTACCCTATTAATTTTTGAATAATGATATATCCCATTTCTCTCCCATTAATGTCTCCCATGTACACCTATTACCATGCCAAAATTAAGCAAGGAATTTCTCTCTTCTCATTTACATTCAATCAATTCTTTTGTATTATATATCTAAATTTCATTAAATATGATGGGACATGTATATATATGACCCAATTTCTATCCATTTTATGTGAATATGATGAGACACCCATTTCACTCTCATCATCCATTTTTATGAATTCTTACATCACACTGTTATGTTGTAGGAATTGCACCACATTTTTCCAAGCCAAATTCATTGTCTAATGAATACCATACCCATTTATCTAAGAAGGTCATTCAACATTATGATCATTTACATATTTATTATATAGATTAATTTATAAATTACCCATTCCTTAGACATGGAATAAATGATGAATTTTAATGAATCCATGTTTTATGATCCCTGTGGAATACTTATGCATGAAATGAAATGTTTAATAATTGTGTGCCTTGATGGCGCTTTAATGCATTGGGAAAAGTATTGTATCATAATAAATCATGTGCAATGAGTATTGAATCATGATAATTCAAGTTGAATGAGGGTTAACTCATGATTCATGTAAAATGACGGTTTACTAATGCTCCATGTGCAATGAGCCTTGGCTCATGCTAATATCATGTTAAATGTTGTTGCCACATCTCAATGTTACGATTATCATGTTTTATCATTCCATTATGTTCATGTTTTTGTTTTTCAACATTGTCATGCCTATTGTCTAACATGTATTTTATTCCTCATTTTATTCCATGTTTATTCCCTTATTGGGATTTATATCTCACCCTTTTCTTATGTATGTTCACAGGTTATCCCATGTAATGAAAAGTACATGTGAATTTAGTGGTCATGTAAAGGAAGTTTCCAATAAAGATGTTGTATTTAATGTTTTATGTTGTTATGTAATGACCCTAAGCCCCAAAGACACAAGACCTCTTGATCATCTATGTTTAATCAAGTAATGTTTATGTAATATATCTTATTTTAGTGTGTAATAAAGAGTATTGTTGTTATAATTTGTATCAGAGGATACGTTTAGTTATTTTTTGGATTAGGATTAGAAAAACCTAGAGAATCCTTCGATACAAGACTATGTATAATAAAAAAATCCCAATTTTTATGTGGGAACTAAGAAATTTGTTTATCAAGAGAATACATCCCTGTCTGGATATGAGAGGATATAGGTGGCTCGGGCACAGCAGTACCTAGGGGTGAAAACCGCAAAAAGTAGTTTCAGGGTTCAACCGGGGTATCCTGGTACACGATTATGGGACTTGTTGCACTCTTGGTTATGATACTCCTATGGGATATGCATTGGTAAATTCAAAACCTATGTATGAACCGTTATAAAGGGAATTAAAAAAATATTACCCTAAGAATATATGATAGAACATAGATTACAGATAACATAGATTTAAGTCTATAGAATCAAAAGTTTATGAAATAAAAGCTATTTATAAGTTATCTATTTTTTCCTTGGATTACAATTTATGTGCTACCCCTAAAAATGCTTTTATTCCAGCCAATGACCAGTAATAGGAGGAATCATGCTAACAATGGGTGTGAAGATCAATGTGATGATTGTGATAATGATATGCCCAATCTAATGGGAGAAGGAATGGTGTGCTTTGTTATGATTCTCTCTCAGTTAAATCAAGATTTTAATAGGACCATGGGTCAAGAGGAACATTCACCCCACCCCCACACCCTATAAAAGAACATGTCACTATCGAGAGCTTTATGAGACAACGACCTCTTAATTTTAATGGACCATCTAATCCCTAAATCATCGAAAAATGGATTAACTCCATTGAAAAGATATTCTCCATCCATCAATGTTATGAAGAATAGAATATTATCTTAGCTTCTTATCATATGGAGGGTGAAGCAGATCAATGGTGGAAATTGATAAAAAATACACAACCTAAGGAGGATATTGAGGTGTTGGAATGGAAGGATTTCCGAAAGATGTTTCTGGATAAATATTTTATGCTCACCTTCCAAAATAATATGGAAAGGGACTTCCTTTTCTACAATAAAAAAGATGAAAATTCCATCAGAGCATATGAGTAAAACTTCACAAGACCTTCATGATACGCCATCAGCTTTGTCTTTAACCCTAAATGAAAGACTGACCACTTCTTTGGTGGAAGGAAAACTAGCTTGTGGAAACCCTTCACGACATGTTACTTCGACAGCTGTGAAGAAAATGTCCTATATTCCCTCATGGTCGAAATGGAGATCGGTAAATCTCAGGGGTATCATTTGGATAAGAACCGTAAAGTAGATTTTAATTCTAGGGGTCCGATGGATAAATCCAATGGTGCTATGAATATCCATCAAACAACATGCCAATGTTGTGAATGTAAGAACCCCATAAATTTCTTGAATGGGATGAGGAAATGTTTTAGGTGTGGAAGAGAAGGAAACCTAGTTTTTAACTACCAACAAATAAAAACCCGTGGTCGTGAAAGAGGATAGGAATGCTCTGTTTGACTCTCAATGAATTTTTCAGTGCTTCAACTTCAAAGAACTAGGGCATGTTGCTAAATATTACCCCATGCCATGGGTTTTCTGAGGCAACCAAAAACCTTCATGGTAGAAAGGGTGAGCTTTTCCAATCACTACCACAGAAATGAACCCCGACATCGAAGTGGTGAAAGGTACGCTAGTTATTCATTCAAGAATAGAGAATGTACTTTTTTTATTTAGGTTCAAGGAATTCTTTTATATCTCTAAATTTTATTAGAATACTCCCAACACCACCAAGAATTAGGGAATTAAATATGTCAGTGAGTATGGAAAATGGGGAAATCATTTCATCCCATGAATATAACTACTCCCCTTTCATAATTGGTGGATTGAACTTCTCAAAAAAACTCATCATACTCCCCATGGTGGTATTTGATTCATTTCTTGGCATGGATTGAATTTCCCTATATAGAGCCCACATAAATTTCCATGAGAGGGAGATCGTTATCCATGTGGAGAATTGACCCCCAATTCTGTACATGTGTAAGGATGAAGATTAATCTTCTTTAGCCCCATCATCTCATGAGTGGATATAATTTCACTATGATCATGCGTGTCTGGCTTAGATGATTGATTCTAAGGAGGAAACCTTCTTTGAAGACATTCCTATTGTGAGGGAATTCGCTGAAGTGTATCTCAAGTAATTGCCTGGTCTTCTACCTAGAAGAGAAGTTGAAATCATAATTGATATTCTACCTAGGGTGTGGCTAATATCCAAAAATATCTATAGAATGGATTTTTTCGAGCTTGAGGAGCAGAAGAAAAAACAATAGGATAATTTGGATAAAGGGTTTATATGCCCAGGTGCTTTACCATGGGGTGAACCAGTCCTGATTTTCAAGAAGAAGGATTGGTCAGTGCACCTTTACATCGATTTTTGTGAGCATAAATAAATCATGATAAAGAAAAATTATCCTCTCACATGAATTGATGAATTTTTCGATCCGCTACATGGATCACACTACTTCTCCAATGTAGATTTGCAGTTTGGATATTATCAAGTGAGGGTGAAAATGAAATATATCCCCATGATTGCTTTTTGTGTAAGATACATGCATTATGTATTCATTGTAATGCCTTTAAAACTCACTAATTCTCTAGAAATCAATATGTACTTTATGAATAATGTCTTTAGTGATTACCATGAAAAATGTGTGGTAGTATTTACAGATTATATTCAGATATACTCGAAAACCAAGGGGGATCATGAGTAGAATCTAAAAACTATACAAGAGACATTGGGAAAGGAGAATATCTATGAGAATTACAATAAGAGTGAGTTATATTTTAAGGATGTCCCATTCTATGCCAATATCATCACAAGCAATGGGATACCTGTGGATCTCACCATGATAGCTAAAATAGAGGGATGTTTGAGTCCATCCTCGGTAACAGATATCCATAGATTTTTGGGGATAGTTAGATATTATTGACGATTTGTGAGAAATTTCTCACGATTTTCCAACCCTCTTCCAATGATATATTAGAATATTTATTTCCTATGATTTGGGGAAATTGAAATTTCATGAGCAGAATTATCCAAACAATTGATCTGGAGTTGGTTGTGGTGATTATCGATTTAAAAAATTGGTAGCATTAACTCATTGGGGAGAAGTGTGAAGTATATAGGGACTAAAAAAATCCTCATGTATATTTTCACATATAAGGAGTTGAACATGAACCAATTAAGATTGTTTGATTTCATCAAAGACTATGACTGCTCAATCCATTACCACCCTGGGAAATAGAACAAGGTGGTGGATGTACTAAGTAGAAAGGACAAAAGGATTCTATCATTGATGATAATTGATTAAGATCCAATCTTCTTAGATTTGATGAAGATGGACATGGGAATCACAATGAAGGGAACATCATCAATCCATTCACAATTGATTTATTAACCGTCTATTTTGGAATGGTTAAAGGATTCTCAAAAGGATGATGTGGGAATTAAAAATGAAGTGGAAGCTATCAGAAAATGGAAATCCTTTGAGTTTAATGTTAACGAAGAAGAAATAGTGAGATTTGGGAAAATACTATGTGTTCCATGAAGCCCAGAGCTTAAAAAGGAACTTTTAAATGACGCACATAGTTCATATTTCCCTATTCACCCAAGAAACTCAATGATTTATCATTATCTCCAAGAGAATTATTGGTGGGATAATATGAAGAAAAAGATTGCTAAATATAAATCAAAGTGCCTGGTGTGTCACCAAGTGAAGGTAGAGAGGCAGATGTCTAAGGGGATGTTGCAACCTCTTCCCATACCAGCAAGGAAATGGCAGAACATCACCATGGACTTTGTCACTAGACTTTAGAAGACATCCAAAGGAAAAAATGCTATCTCGGTTGTTGTGCATCATCATATAATGTCTGAACACTTTATTTCAATTCGGGAGGATTTACCATTTGATCAACTGGCACAGATATATATTTGGGATGTGGTAAGGCTGCCTGGAATACCACTATCTATTATATCCGATCGAGATCCAAGATTAACATCTATGATTCAGAAGAGTCTTCAACATAATCTGGATATTGAACAAAAAATCAGTACAACCTATCATCCTCAAACCGATGGCTAATCTAAGAGAACTATTAAAACACTGAAAAATATGTTAAGATCATGTTTAATAGACTTTAAAGGAGGATGTGTTCAACATCCTCCTCTATTTGAATTCTTCTACAATAATAGTTTCTACTAGAGCATCTAAATGGCACCTTATGATGCCTTGTATGGGAATAGGCGAATAACACTGCTATTTTGGGATGAAGTCGGTGAGTATAAGCTGATGGGACAAGAAATGGTTGATGAAATGGTGGAGAATGCAAAAACCATTTAGCAGCATATCAAGAAATTCCAGATTCGACAAAAGAGTAATGAAGATAATCGTTAATGAGACCCTGAGTTTAATGTTTGAGATATGGTATTTCTATGAATATATCCATAGATTAATGGTGTGAGGTTTGGAAAGAAGTGGATTGTTATGTACTAGGTACATTGGCCCATTCGATATTCTTGATCATGTTTGGGTTGTGGCCTATCGACTAGAACTTCCACCTACCACGTCTAAAGTACATGATGTCATTCATGTATCCCTCTTAAGGAAGTACATACCAGACCTTTCACATGTACTCACTTCAGAGGTAGGATAATTAGAGGATGATCATTTTTACAAGGAGAAACCAGTGAAGATCATAGATTGTAGGGAAAATGATCTACGAATTAATAAAATTCCTCCTCTCAATGTCTTATAGAAAAAGCACAAGTTTGAAAAAGTGACTTGGGAATCATAGGTTGTAATGAAGTATAGTTATCCACATCTATTTTAGTGTGTGAAAAATAAAATTTTGATGGAGAAATATCTTAAGGGGTGAAGATTGTAATGACCAAAAAATTCATTATTAAAAATTCATCTTGACCTATTTAAATGTCTTATTATGGGTATATAAAACACATGCACATCATTGGTTTTTTTAGGATTTTAAAATACTTTTAAGAATTGTAAATATTTCTAATATTTTTTTTTGAAAAAAGATCACATGATTAGTATAAATATAGGGCTTTAAAAAATCCAATTCACTCATAAAATGTAAGTGATGGCCTCATCCTATAGACATTACCCATATGAAGCTCATTTATCAGAGATCGAAAAGGTGGTGGCATCATTTGGATTTGCTCTTAACCAAGCACATGCTACGCTTGAATACGTTATGCTCGAGTAGAACCACATATGGGAGAAGTGTAAGTTGATAGAGATTATCACTCGAGAAATGTTATCCGACCCACCCCAAAAGTCTTTCACCACCACGCACCTTACCTTGAGGTCATAAGAGGGTGTTTTAAGGGGTTATGCAACAATAACCTAGTACTACGATTATGTACACTTTTCTTGTATAGAAAATATACAATACTTTTTTTATTTTTACATTGTAAATAGTTTTTAAAGAAAAAATATTATATTTAGTTAATATTAAACTAATAAATATATTTTGATGAATTTATGGATTTTTTTAATTAAATAATTTTTTAATAATTTATTATTATTACTAACTTATTTTTAATTAAATATAAATGATCATATAATTTTATTAATGCAATTGTAATTTTAATTATGGTTTGAAATCTTTTTTTATCAAAACCCATGAAATTTCGATAAATGTCAGTTTTTATTTTAAAATAAAAAATTCACAAATTTTGAAAATTATTTAGATAAAATGAATATTATTTTTTTGAATTAGGACATCAAAATTATTCTACGTTGAATTTTTTATAATTTTCTGAGACTGCCGAATTTTTGGGTAAAAATTAAATACTTTTTAAATATATTATGTGTTTTATGATGTCATAATAACCCAATAGTGATATAATAAAATACTATAAATATTATTTTAGGCCAATATATATTTTACCATTAGAATAATTCACTTCTGGTATTTTTGATTTATTTTACAAATCTTTAGTGGACCCTTCAAGGCTTATAAAACATTTTTCCTTTTTAAATTGTTTTCCTTGAGATTGTGAATCACCTCCACATAATAAGCCATATTATTTTAAGAAGCCTGGCCATTCATCTTATGAAATACTATTTTCCACTCCCCTTTTGAAATAATCATGGGAAAAAACTGATGGATGTTTTGTGTTTTTGATTAGTTTAATGAGTGGTGTCCCAAACCTTAATAATAAATAATTCCCTCTACTTTCCTATATAAACTCACCCAACCACCCAAATCCTCTTCAATCAAAGACATTGGAGTTCGTCCAAACTCTGAAATCCTCTTTCTAGAATTTTACCAAGGTTCCCCATGCTCACAATAATTCTCTAGCAATCCTCTCCCAAACCTTTGGGATCACACTTCCAGGTAAGGGATTCTCACTTTCTTTATTTATTTCAAAGATTACTTGTAATGTTATACCCTTTTATTTTCGATTATAAATGTTGGGGTATGATTTTTCATCTCCCCCATAATTCCCTCTTCATGTTTGAATAATGGGAGGTCCCATTTTTCTCTCATTAATGCCTCTCATTCACACTCGTTACCATGCTGAAATTCCTAAAGGAATTTCTCTCTCCTCATTTACATTCAACATATTCTTTATTATTACGAATCTAAATTTCATTAAATTTATTGGGACAAGTATCTAGATGATCCACATACAATCAATTTTATGTATAAATTAGGAGACACCCATTTCTCTCTCATCAACCATTTTTATGAATTCTTATGTCACACTGTTATGTTGGAGAAATTGCACCACGTTTTTCCAAGACAAAGTCATTGTGTAGTGAATACCATGACCATTTCTCTATCAAGGGTATTACTCTTTATGCACATACACCTATTATTTATAGATTTTCAAGTATGAATTCCACATTCCTTTATCATGTAATAAAAAATGATGTTTAATGAATCCATGTTTTATGATCCATGTGGTAAACTAATGCATGAAATGAAATGTTGAAGGGTGTGCCCTGATAGCACTCGAATGAATTTGGAAATTTATAATATCATGATACATAATTTTCTATGAGTTTAGACTCAGGATAATTCATTTGCAATGATGGTTTACTTGTTCTTTGTGTGAAATGAGGGTTAAATGATGCTCCATGTGCAATGAGCCTTCTCTCATGCTAATATCATGTTAAATGTGGTTTCCACATCTCCATGTTATGATTATAATGATTTATCACGACTTTATGTTCATTTTTCTCTTGTGGTCCATTAACATGCCTAATTTCTAACATGTTTTGTATTCCTTATTTTCTTCCATGTTTATTCCCTTACCCAACATTATAGATCACCCTTTTTTTATGTATGTCCTCTGGTTATCCCATGCAATTCTATGTTTGAGGGAATGTAGTGGTTATGTAAAGTTTGTTTTCAATAGAGATGTTTTATTTCATGTTTTATGTTTTTATTTAATTATACTAATCCCCAAATACACTAGAACTCTCGATATTATATGATGTATCAAGTGATGTTAATGTAATATATCATTTTTAAGTGTGTGATAAAGAGAAGGGTTGTTATAGGAGAAGGGATTCATTCTTTCCACTAAGTGACCACCCATTTTGGTGGATCTGTCACCCCACTTAGGGAGGCGTGGTTCTGGGATTTAATCATTACTATTACCATGTACATGATTATATCTTCAATATTTAATAGGATACTTGTAACATCCCAAGTAAGTAATGAGTAATAGATATTTTTATCTATGTATATTAATGAATTAGATAGTGTTTTAGAGGCTTAAAATGAAAATAAATCCAATCTTAAACATGGAATACACTAATATTTTTAAAAGATTGTCTTACTGCCTTTTGATGGAAAACCTTTTTTGAATCTATATTTTGAAAATTTTATAAACTATGTTTGTCAAAATAAACTTATTCTTTATGATTGGGACATCAAAATTTAGCTTGTGTGAATTTTTGGTATTTTTCTGACAATGTTCATTTTTTAGTGAATAGTGAAAAATACTGCATTTTACATCAAAACTGCTTTTTAATATAATTTATTTATATGATTAGATTATCTTTTGAATTGGTTTTGAAGTGAAATTAGAATATATTTTTACCATTTAATCCAATGGTGGTAATTGGAATCAATTTCACTTTGAAATTGGACTTAAACTGGTGGCAATCGTTTGATACTTATTGTTTCATAAAAACACGCTATTTGCTCTGACAGCGGGAATTGATTATTAAATTAATTAATGTGACTTATATGTTTTTAATTTTGTAAAATATACTTCATTTTTGAATTCAGAATATCAAATATAGCTTATGGTGAATTTTTGGTATTTTTCTGAAAAACATCAATTTTTGATGAATAGTGAAATCACTAAGTGGTAGTTAAAGAAACTGATTTTTCGTTTAAATGAAATTTTTCCACCTTTTTGTTTTGAATTTCCAAAATCCGACATACATGGTTGTCATTAAAAATTAAAATGTTGTTCAATGAGATTAAAATAATTTTTTAGTGAATAGTAACTTTTAAGTTCTTAATCGCGATTAGTGGTAATTAGTGTAGGTTAAGGTAAAGATAATGCTTTAATAATATGAAATGACCTAGACACATGTGCTAACCTTATTGGATGTTTCATGGCCGACAAAGACAAGCCATGGGTCAACTTGGGGACCCCATTGAGCCACTTTGGTTGGAAAATGACATAAATAACTTTTTATTTAATGTAAAAGTAAAAATGACACAAACATAATATGTTTTACAAAAACAATTTTTAAATGAAGTTATACAAGTAAGATTTTTGATTATAAATATTCATTGGAAATATAAAAATATTTCCTAAATCATAGTATTTTTATTATAATTTTTTGACATTAAATAAATAAATGTATATATGACATCATAATGATGTAAGGATTACCTCATTAATAAAGGATTTAAATAAAATGAAAAGATAATGTAACATCTATGACCTACACATGTCCAAAACCTATTGTATGGGTGTATTTAGAACCCTTATCACCTTATCCTCGAATTATATCAATGTGTGACCATTTAAATCCGAAACTAATTTTCAAATAAAGTAATATTTCTTTAATTTCCAAGAGTGCCCCTCCTCTCCTCTTATAAAAGGCCCCCACCTCTACCTCTTTACCCACACTCCAAAAGCCTTTGGCTCGGCCAACCCTGCCCATTTTGTCTCTCCACTTCCCTATCTTACTCCTTGAAGCCTCAATTTGGGAAGAAGTCTTCCCAAGGAAGCCTTTGACCTCAAACCAAAGGGAGTTACCCGATTTTAAGGTAATGTCTTCTTTTGAGTCCTTTTGTTTTATTTTGCTTCTCCACCCCCTAAACTCTTTTTATTCTTTTTCTTTTGTAACAACTACAGTATCCTCAATATACTAGGAGGTTTTTATAATAAGTATTCGAGCTACACTTACACACACCTACATCTAATGGTTAATGAACATACTGTTTCCGTGGATGGTGAATTTATGCCTCCCGAAACGATGATTGTTCAACATTCTTTTAACACCTTCAAGGGTGTCCATTAAGATGTAACTATATTTATATATGATATATAATATGTTTATGTTTTCCTTAAGCTTCTGTATTTTTCATTTATGGCATACCTTTATGGTTTCCATTATGGGTAAACGCGATATCTTCATTTTAGGAAGTTCGAACTACCGCCCCCTCAAAGTGATTTGATTCGTTAATGCCATATGTGGGTCGTATAAAGGATGTAATTAATGTTATTACATATTATATCCTACTTGAATTATAATATACCTTTATATCATTATGATTCCATTCTATAAAATACAAAATAGAAATGAAAGTAGCATTCATGCGTACGTACAACTTACCGTCTCCATGAACGGTGCATTTCATTTATTACCTCTAAATGATTATGTAATATTATAAATGCATGAATGTACTGGATATATATGACATATATGATATCTACATCATGAATACCATTCTGGATATAATGGATACATGAACAACATGTAATTATAAAGGGCTTATTTTTGACTCAAGTACCAATGATCGTTAAAATGACCGTTATTAACTTAAATAATTACATAGTGTTCATGACATGGAAATAAGTGATATAAAAGGAATAATTAACTTGAAAAAGGTTCTTAAACAAGTAGAAATTAACTCAAGTTTATTATTCAGGACATTAAAGAACGATCGAGTCAAGTCGGACCGGAGGTATGGGACTTCGTCTCAATCTCCTTTCATTGAGGCATATTTTATTTTATACACAACTTTCTTTTATACGGTGTATAAACCCCTTTGAATTTTACGTTTATTCAAAAGGAATCTTTTTTTTATACAAAGCGCTTACTAAATGAAAAAAGGGAATATTTTTTCATACGTATGCGGCGACAACGACTTCTCCGCCGTCGTGACCGTTATTTGAGTTTCGGCTTCCTCTACAAGCCATACCATCTTTTTAAAAGAAAAATAAATACCATGTTTTACTTTTCTTTTATTTTGGTATCGAAAATGGTTTTCATAATGTTTTTATATCAATGTGTTGTATTTATATCTTGTGATTTAAAGGTGGGAATGTTATGTTTCCTTTATGCATGTTTTATGTGATATGATTATGTTGAGGTTCTTGGGCATTATTATGAAAATGGGTGGTTCCGTGATAAACTAAGGGCGGGTGATCCCGATATAGATCTCCAATGTATTGGGTAACGTGAAGGAGTGAAATGTTAAGGTTTCTCTGAAGAGATTTAGGGAATATACTGTGATGGGTATTCCAAACGTAACCAAGAGGGTTACTCCCTGCGTAAGAATGTTATGAATGCCTCAAGTTACCTTTATGTCTAATAATTTCTATGATTTATTCATGATTTGATGAGGTATGTTAAAGTGCTTATGTTTTATGGGTAAAGTATGATCTCATCCTTATGTATATATGTACCCATGTTTCCTTTTCATATTTTTATATCCCTACTGAGATTTTTATGCTCATCCCAAGTTTTTTTGAAATGTTTTTCACAGGTCAAGGGAAAGGTACATGATATGATGATAGTGTCAAGGAAGTGTCAAGAAAAAATCAATTTTTATTTTAAATATGTTTCCATTGATGGGAATGAAGAATACTATCTTTATGTAACCACTTTGTTTATATGTGGAATGTAATGCAAGTTTTATGATCTAATTATTTAAAACTCTAATCCCGAAAAGATCCTCAATGTGTAATCTTGTAATAACTCAAGATTAAGTAAGGTTTAAGGCTGGGGCCTTATAATTCTGTCAAGAATTTTTGTCTATTCCTCCAAGATTTATAATATGTTTTGAGATACATCCTTGAAAAGAAATGGAATATGTGGCCATTTTATTGTTGGGATATGAGCGTAACTCTTACCCTAATTTCTAGGCAATATATCCCATCTTCTTTCTCCAATTGTTGTAATAATTTCATGGAGGGATTGATATGTAGCTGTAGAAAACTTAATCTGCTCATATTTTGTTTCCACAATATTTACCTTGAAGGAAATATATTAACATGCAATAATTTTCATCCTCTCATAGATTTACACCACATGTGAATAATGGGATTCATGTTATTGAAAACTAATTTATAATTGTGTGTAATTTGTCTCCATATTTATATGGAAGGCTTGATGTGAAAGAGTTGAAATTTTCATTTGATCATGGTTTTAGGTAATAGTTTACTAATGGTCTTGATGTGAATTAGCATGTATATTTGTCTTCTTGTATATTCCACAATTTTTTATTTTTGGGATTGATGTGAATAAGAAATAATTTGCATTTTTCCGTAGATTTCCACTGTATTTAACTGGCATGCATTGTGTTCATTAGTAGGGATATGTGTTTTCTTATAATTTTCAACATTATTCTCAAAGATGGTTTAATGTAACTGATAATGAATTTTCATCAACTAATATATTTTTAGTTTAAATGACGTATGGGATTTAAATGAATTAGAAAGAATATACATCCTCATATAGGATCTCATAATATTAACATGTCATCACAAATTTTTTTAAAAGTATACTTTTAATCTTATTCTAAACAATCTAATTTATGACCATTTGGACAAATTAAGGAAAGATTTTTTTATATTATAGGGAGACTGTGACTATTTTTCATCGTTATAACACATTATAATCATCCCTTATAATCTTATTGTAATATTTTAAAAATTAATGTTTTCTTTTATAATTATGAGACTTTTAAATTTTTTCAAAGTAGAAAGAGATATCTCTATCGAATTGTTTTTGGAATAATTTTATCTATGTCAACATCTGTTGATGGATATTATGTTTAATTGTTGTTTATTTATTATGATACAATATTTCATGTTTTATTGATAGTTTTAGGATATATTTGACTATTGATGTGACATTTTTATGTCATTCATAGTTTATGGTTAAAGAATTAACATCTCTTATGGTAGTTTAATATGAATGTTAATGTTATGTTTCACCGTATTCATATGAGGAATGTATTGGATGTAGTATATAACATGCGGGTCCCACTATAGCCCCTCAATTCATTTCTATGTCTCATGAGACAAACCAGTGTCTTGGAACAAAGCCTTTAAAGTATTTTTATTTGTATTCTTAGAATGATCCATTGACTCTGCAGTTATGATTTCCAACATTATGCATTCCGTCATTATGTGATTATCTTTTGATATTAAATGTGATAATTCAACTCGTAGAATATCCATGTGAATAAGTAAATAGAATTATTTTATTTATCTATTCCATATTATACTGATGTTTATGTTGAAAAGTAATGTGTTTTAGTCTTATACATTGACTTAAATGTTTATGTTTATTTATGATAGTTCCAGCTATATTTTTATTCTTACTGAGCATCTGAACTCACCCCTTTCTTATATTTTATTTTTCAAATGATTCAAAGATGCATACTTTGACTGACCTACAAGGGTAGTCTATGTGATACGAGTGTTTTCAAAGGAGACATAGTGTTACCTTTTCATTTCATAATTTAATGTAAAACATAATTATGTATCTAGTACATCAAAGGCTACTAAACTGAACAGTCTTTTGGGACATGATCTATTGTGATCATGCCAATTTTATGTAATAATGCACTGACCCTAGGTAACTGGGTTCAGGGATTTATAGTTTCCCTCAATATTATTATCCCATGTGTATTGTTTGTAAATTTTGTTATAATTGACTTAATTTAATGTTTTCGATTAAAAAAATTGAAATTGGGAATCATCTCAACTTTGAAATTATAAAATGAAAAAAAAAATTTTTTTTTTTAAAATAATCATCATATACTACAAATTTAACATGAATTGCACAAATAAAAATACAGTACAATAACTACATTGAACATACGGTGAAAAATATAACATATATTCCATATTTTTATATCCATAAAAACTATGTATTCACATTCCAATTCACTTATATATGTGATTATAGCTATACATGACATGATGGTGGTTGTTCACATTCCAAATAATCTTTCATACCACAAATAAACAATTTTTAGAAGAAATATATAGGTTTACAACCACACATAAAACGTGAAAAAATTTAATTTATAGATTAAAAATCATGTTATTATGTATAAGATATGTCGTTAAAAATCACATTAAAATATCCCTTATGGATCCATTATAAGAGGAGAAGAGGAAGAGACCTCTTATATTTATTAATTATTTATAAAACCCCTAACATGATAAGACCAATTAGTGACCTCACTAAAAACACCATAAAAACAATATATTTTTGTATAATTCTTCCAATTATAGGCTTGGGGATGGTGATAAATAATGAGTAATAAAATTACCCATTATGGGAGGCCTTAGCCTAAAAAACAAGAACATAAAAAATACAAAAATACCCATAGGAGACAATAATAATGTGATATCATGTAATCAACCACCTGGAATATATTTAAATTAATTTAAATCATGCTATAACCTTTAAAAGAGAATAAGTTCACAATTCATCAAGAAACATTATGACGTATTCATGCCTAAAAAACCTAAAGTGAAACCATCCATGAGATATGGAGGTTAAGGGGTCTCTCTAATTAACTAGAACTATAAAAAATGTCATCCACTATTATCACTAATTCTAATGACTTATCCCCTACTCCATATACAATATATCCACCAACATATCCCCAAAAATTATTATTCTCAACATAAGATATGACCAAGGTAGGAAGAATTCCTATTTAAGGGGGACTGTATACATACTAGTTGGAACAAATATAACCAAGAAAAAATAAATAAGGGAATTATTAATCATCTCAAATCCATCAATGTTAAGGACAACACAGTAGGGAGGGCAGAGCACAAAGAATAAAATATTCATCATCGAAATTCTACTTTAGGGAAATGGGGACACAAATTCAAACTTATCAGCAACACGATATCCCAAGAAAATACCCCACGTAGATCACCATTTTAATCTATGTTACCAAGAATTTATCCCCATAATAATAAATTACATGATAGGTGGTCGATAGAGGGTAGATTTTAGTATAAAATAATAAAACCCTATAATGATTTGAGCATGTTTCATTAATAAAAAATATTATTGTATCTCATGCCAAAATGAAAACATGAATGATACAAAAAAAAATAACATGGATTACCCTTAACTAGGTTAGTATAATGATAATGCAAAGGAAATATTCCAATGTACAAAATTATACTAAACAAATATACTATTATAATTTGTAGAGAAGAGTTGATTCCCCTCATAGTTCATTAACATTCATACAATGAACGCTAATAACTCTCTCAAATGGTGTGTGTGTGTGTGATCATCTTTTAGAGGATTCATCATTTTTGTAATAAAATCAGTATTTTGTGTGCCAAATTTATATCTTCATGAAGGTCGACATTATTCCACTAGACTAATATTAAATTAAAATTAAATTTAAATAAAAATCATTATTGTTTTCATGTATATCACATTAATGAAAAACTTTAGAATCATTTATGACACATCCACATTATTTATGAAACATTTCACCATCGTGAAACTAGAAACCTTTAGAGATGTTTACTAAAATTTCATGAAACTACCTTGGTCATATTAAAAAAATTTCATTTCATCATGAAATTTATGCTTCTATGAATTCATCAGAATATAAATTAAATATCACTACTATTTTTTTAATTGAGTTACTTTGGATCATCTTTAAGTCCTCATAATTCCAAAGGAGGGTGTAGGTTTATATTTATTTACATTTCAACCCCATTATGAAATATTCACAGCTTCCAAAAACCCTTCATGCAACTACTCACTTTGGTTTTCAAAATATTTTTTCTTCATTGAGCATTTGGGAATATATCCAATTCATGTTAAATTCTAAAAACATGTCTTTATTAGATAAATTTTCTTAAAAATCTCTCTATCATTGTGAAACTCTTCTCCTTGGATAAGAAATTTTTTTCAAAAATTTCATTAATTTTCCATATTTTTATGCAATATTATTATAACAATATTTTCATGAGTGGGTTAACCTCATGAAAATTCAGGTCCACCAAAACTTGGTAACCCATGGTAAAAACATCCACCAAGTATGTTTTCTTTTCTATACACCATTTAATGATTCAAAAAAAATAATTGGTATTTTTCAATATACATTTCCAAAAACCAAACTTGAATATCACAGCTGACCATATATACTATATTTCTCAACAATCACATCAATCCCAAAAAGACTTCCTGGTCACCATGATTTCCTTCTTTCCAACAATCTTCTTATTTTAGATTTTCTATTGATCTTCACCCTATAAAACCAATTAAAACCTTTCATTGATATATATATTTTAAAAATATTTACTCTTTCATGTTCTATGAATCTATATTGAAATTGATGATACTTTAAGACCACACAATCCATGATTAGTGGGAGACACAAGAGTTTCATGAATGTATCATCAATGAAACACATCATCCTAAAAATGAAATTTATTGACCACTGATATACTTTTTTGATATAAGAATCTCTTAAAATTTAAATTGAATTATTAAACATTAGAATTTAACCTCTTTAAACCCACTAAGAAACATCATTAATAATTAACACTATAGATTAAACCATTATGACACATCAGGTTTCAATAAACATTATTAGAATAATTTGATTAATTCTCCCCTTTTTTATCTATTATTCCAATAATAGACTAAAACTATAATTAATAAGACTTACCTATTTGATTAATGAAACTAGAGGTCACCATTTTGTGTTCTAAAGGAATATTATATTATATATAAACTCTTTGGTAAAAACACACTATACCACCAGGATAGGTGTTTTCAATCCCACATTGTTCATTTCTGGCTTGTTGACTTAAATACACGAGATGGATAAAGATTTTAGAAAGACATATTTGGATAACGAATTCATTAGAATATCTATAATGTGCAATTCTATAAGAACAAACATGAACATTAACAACCCATAAACCAACTTATCCTTTATAAAATGATAATTTATTTCATCGTTATTTTTCCTTGAGTGACATAAATTATTATTATTTCTATGATTTATAGAACATGAATTCTCAGAACATATTTTGATCAGAGAATTAACATTATATCTCATTATATCATGATGCTAATTGATCCATAGAACTATATGAAATGTTGAATAGATTCAATATATTCATCTTCTACATTCTCACAGAAATATTATCGTTATTCATAAATATCCAGGAAATACATGATTCATAATGTAAGAATTCACATCCTACCATTAGATTTATATCATGTGATGAACTAGCCTTGTCTTCATAATTATAACATAATAACTATTTCTGACATTTTTCATTATACAGAACATATAAATCCGTTATTCAGTTCATATAGTGTAGAGTTTTATTTTGTTAAAGGTGAATTATATGGGATTCCATTCATAATGGGTTTTCTTGTATTAGTAAAACAATATATTAGGTCATATTTCTATTGCATACATCATAATCCCCAAGAACATCCTATATTTAGTGGAATTAACATTTTTTCTAACATCATCTCTTGATGGATTCATCTATCTTATGACTTGAGATGTCCCCTCAATGGAATTATAAATTTTAAATCATCTCAGAACCTCTTTCACATATTTCAATTAGGAAATAAATTTGGAATAATTCTTTCTGTCCACAAAAAACCAATGAAAAATTTCATCTTATTAATCCATGACATTTCAAAATATAATTTCAAGAAATTTTAAATCCTTTTTCAATGAATATCTTCCAATCCACTAATGATTATGTCATTAAAAACCACTAATACCACCACTCGTTGATTAACCTCATTATTTAATGAGAGATTGTGATATGTTCCACAGCATTAGAAATTTACTTCTTTAAATATGGGTTCAATTATTAATACAACAATCCCAGGGCCTACATATACCCATACATAGCCTTGTTCATTTGATTAAAAATTTTCCCTTCTTCATGGTTTATAAATCCATTTGGATATTAAATCTGAAAATATTCCTTTGAAAATAAATTTTCAAATTTATATTATTCATGTAATTAGAAAATATGGAAATCAATTGAATTATTAGGGCCAATAAATAATATGATTGACTTTGGTCATCCTAAAGGATTACATAATTCATCTACAATGCAACACTATCTATGGTAATTTACCTTCACATAAGTCGTTCTTTATTTAGAATCCTTACTCAATCTGTATCCATCTGCGTATATAAGTCCTATTTATTCCTAATAAAATTTTGTTCTACTAGCCTGTAAAAAATATAACATTATTATTTATTATACTGTTTCTCAATATCTTCATTCTTCACCTAAACATAAATCTCAAAAAATTATCCTTCATCGAAACATATTTACTCTACCTATGATATAAATAATTTTTTTTGTAGAGAAATGAAAATTCATGTCCTTGTTATCTCTATTTCTTCACTAGTGATTTCTTACCTACATGTTTGAGCTCAATTATTTATGTTATATGCGTATATGGGTTTGGTTTCATTCATCTCAACATTAGTGTCATGCTATGAATCAATTTTCTTTACTTATCATCCTCAATTGTCACATACCTCTTCATCTCTATCATTGGGAAACTAATAACTAGGTTGTATAAATTAAATTTATTTTCTATAATGTTTTTAAAATTGTTTTCGATTTAATCTCTTATATTCTCATGAAAATATATAAATGGTATTTTTCTTGAGTATCCAATTAATATTAACAAATTTCTTAGGGAATGAAATATCTATTTTCACCTTATTTATAATAAAATATTTATTTAAAATGTCTCAAATATATTTTTATATTTCTATATAATATATTGTAGAATTTTTTTATTCTCTTAGAAATATTAATACTATAATGTAATGTTGAAAAATTTCAAGACATCCTCCTTAAAAAATTTCCCTAGTTTTTCCTTTTCACTACTCATTGTTCTAGAAATATTTTTTATAACTAAATTTATTCTCTAAATAACTCCATATTATTGAAGATTTATTTTTGGTAAATTCTTTTTATTATCCAATTATATTCAAGATATTCCTCTACATCACTTTTTGTGAACTCTATTCCATTTTCAGTCTAGAACATCAAAATTTTCTATCTAAGAATATTTTTTTCATCCCAAAAATTGATTGCATGAAATTGGGCACCATGTGATTATAGTCAATGAAAAACATCTATTACATAGTAATACAATAATATATGAATGTCATATTTTATATTTGCATCTCAATGGATCTTGGTCGGATAAGTTTATATAAATCATCTTCCACCATTTTAGGAACTATGGATTCCAGTTTTTCATAAACATTATATTTCATTAAAATGATATTCCCTTATTGAAATGAAATAACACATGTGATTATGTTCCAATGATAACATAGATAGATCATGAATTTCAATTCCTCCACCATATCATACATGGACGGTTGTCAAGAAATAACATTTCATTAATTATTTAGATTTTTTCCCTCAGTTCATATAAAAATTACCTTCTTCTCTACTTACATTGTATTGATTAAACTTTAGGAACATTATTTGAAACAAATAATCACTATTTTTTTCAATTTAGGAAAAAAAATTAATGTAGTTTATAGTGTTTCTCGAGTCATATAGATCACGAACACAGAAAAAGTTGTGATTGAGACCATTAATAATCACAACATTATTATGTCTCATTATTTTTAACCAAATTTTGATTTCCCTAATTTAATAATCATCAGGAATTCATAATTTCCTTATATTAAATCATGTTCCTCTTCCATCCCATATTCTGACAGTAGATCATTTTTTCATTAATATGGGATATATATCCACTATCAATGATACATATTCTTTTCGAATATAAATCATCGATGAAAATATTTGTAACAATATCAATTATAGAATTTTTTTTGGATCAACAACTTTGGATTCAAAAATGACATGGAATTATATTCCTGATATTCCTCAGAGTATGAATAAACACATTCATCATACAACTCTTTCATTGATCCCATGAGAATCATCTTACAACCATGTTGGGTTTTCATGAGAACATTACAATAAATCATTAATGATAAATATATTATATGTATAACATTACTCACCATAAATATGTACTATCATAGACATTCATTGAATAATGTACCAAGTGTGGCTACCGTTCCATGTATTCTATTAGATATATATTGTCTATGAATTGATAATATTTTAAAGGTACAATATATTAAAAAAATACCTTATATGAGTTTAATTCATGTGGTTCATTTATGAAGGGTCTATTTTTCATTGGGTTCTGGGAATTTTTTTTATTTTATTCATAACCACGTCAATTTTTAAACACAGAGTCTGTGATTGTGGTTTGAAAACAATAATCATAGCATTATTTTTTCAATAAATCCATATACAAGAATTTCCATTTAGATATGACTATTGAATCTATTTTAATTAACCATTATCCTCAAAATTCTAGTTTTCTATCGACCTAGTGATCTTATTTCATGATGTCATAATGAGATTCAATATTCTCTTATAATCTTCTACTTTTAATCATAGGCTAAAAACGATCTTTCACTTATTAAAAATATTTCATTTGATCATTCACGATGTAAATGAATCCATAAATAACCCAAACCTATTAATTAAAATTTATCATGTACCCAAAACCTCTCTTGAGTTATCTAAAATTGAAAAATTATTCTTTTCAACCTCTTGCTTAAAGTCCTATTATTATTATTATTCATACTAAATTGTATAATGTTTGGTCCCTTGTACTAGATTTTTGAGTTCCCTTATTTTCTCTCTCCAAATATCTATATTCTCATGAGAGGCCACAAAACTGACATTGATATTGAATCTTCCTTAATCTTTTCCCTTTTAATCATCACTTCTGTCCCTTTTATGGGATTTTTCCATGATTACCACCATAGAATTCTTATTACAATCATTGTAGTCATTAATCCCTTTTTCCTTGTTCTCTTATAAACAATAATTTTCTTTTGAAAAAATATTCATAATTTTGAATAAATTTATATTAGTTCATTTTATAATAACACATTGGCTTAAAAATTTTTCATGGGGCCTTCATCATAATCATCTTGAATATTTATTGGGATCCTTACAACAAGATTCCCAATAATTGCACATCAAACAAATGTTCTTGTAAATTTTCAATTATTATTTTCACTATTTGTGGAATTGAGGAATGGAATGATATGGATTCATCCAACTATTCAACTACTCATCCATCCACATAATTTATTTTCCTCATGTCTATTATTTCAACATCATTATATTTTCCTTTTTAAAATCCATTTTATAAAAATTTCTAAGCTCATATATGATAAGAGTATTTTGTTAAAAAAGGAATATAAAATCATTTAGATCATTACAATATAATATTTAGACTTTTATATTAAATCCTAGAGGTTTCATTTTCATTATGTGATAGTTTCTCTTTATATCATAAAGGAATATACGGAGATAGTGCTTTTCCATTTTGAAATCATCAATCCAATATACAAATTTCTCATATAACTTATTAAGGAGCATTTAAATTACCAAATACATGTTCAACAGAACCTGTACTCTAGCTTCTCTCTATTTTGAATAACAATAGTATATATTTAGAACCTTATCCCACAAGGTATGCAATGTTATACATGACATCACCTTTATGTATATTGTATTTGATTATTTACACCTAAGCTATTGATTCCTCTAGAATCAGAATCTCATTCACTATGTTCATCTCATAACAAGGAATTAATTTCTGTATAGGATGAAATAGATTTATTCAAATATGTTAAAAAATCCCTATTTAATGACTATAACGACCACAAAATCTGATTCTCCCACAATTGAAAATTGTTCCCATCAATGATCAGAATCATTTTCAAAATAACACCTCTATTAATTCATCTAAGTGAGGAAAACATATTTTAATCATTTCCATGGATACTTAAAATTGGAAATATTATGATAGAAAATATGATAGGGGATAGGGTGAATCATGTTATTATAGATGAAAAACTAAAATATTTGTATATGATTTTTTATTAGTCTAAACACTATTCTTTCACCTTCTCAAAGAAATGTTTATGAAGAAATGATGGCTTGTCTAGTACAACACATTTTTACTTAGTTCATCATTAACGGGGATAGTCCAATGACCATAAGAGGGAAATGTGACAGTATACAAAATCTATTAAAGAACATTACTATTATAATTATTAGATAAGATTCACTATCCCACATGGTTTTCTACTATTCAAACATTAGATGATCACTTCTCTATAAACTAAATTTTTTTGTTGATCCTTCACAAAAATGTTCTATTTTTTAGATAAATCAATATTTTTTACGCACTATTTAGTGGGGTATGATTCTCAATAATATTCCACTTCATTAATATAATTTTTTTAAAAAATATATTAAATTATATCTATTAAGAATTTGATTTACTTCCATGAATCTCTTGAATAATAATCTCCAAACAATCCAATTCATTAAGAAAATTTTGAATTATACAAATCTCCCATTGATTCATGAATATCACTATACTCCCATAAAAATATGTTTTCGAGATTAAAATATATTTTTTAATATGGAGAACATATTATTTTATTAATTCTTCTCATAAGAAAATACAATAGAAAACTCATTCTTGAATTTCGGTCTTTTGGACCATCATTAGGGACTCATATCAATAGTGGGGGGGGGGGGGGCAACCACATATTTTATATATTTTTAACCAATAAAATAATTTCCACAACCACCACCTATAATTCTCATAAATAATCATTTTTTCATGTAAATGTAACTCTTAAAATATGTTTTGGTAATTTCTTTGGTTTGTGTATGCTTCCAAAAGACATATTGTATTAAAATAACATTCATTGTTAAACTCACCACCATTTCAAATATAATTTTCATAATGAATACCAATATTTAATGAATTTTATTTATTCACATATTCTAATGAGGTAGTCTTAAAAACAAATTTTCACAATACTTTTTCCATTATCAAAATTTTAGACCCTAAAATTGTGAAAAACAGGGGAATTCGACACCATGTACCAATATATTTCTCTAAAACTATATGATCTTAAAAAACCCCATTATTTATCTTTATGAACATGTGTTTTTTATTAATATTTTTATATTAACATCTATCCCTATCAATAGAATTTTTCGACAAACACAACCATCCCAAAAACACTTTGATATCAGCTTGATAGAGTGGTTTCCAAACAATACCCACATTATCTCACTAAAATTTATGAGGTAACACTACCGAAAAAATATATTTTTATGTCATTAGAGTACCAAATAGGTGATGTATAATCCACTATTTATCATATATGGTCATAAAAAATATTTGTAAATTACTCAATAAATATAGTATCCATTTCTTAATGGTTTTTGGAGCATCAATCATGGTAGTATAAAATGTTATTATCACTATGGTGGAATCACAAATTTTTGGGTTATAGGGAGTAATAATTCCATTCATGTACACTAGATGACTCAAACCTATTGAATGTTTGGAAGGATGGAACTATGGAAACCATTCGAGGGACATATTCCCTTTTAAAATATCACATATAGGGGAGTACCAAAACTGATGGAATTATCTACTAATAATGTCAGAATCCCATAATTATCACATATCAATATAATATGTAATAATATAAGAGACTGAAATTACATGGAGGAAAGTCATGTAAAGGATAAATCCATTACACACTTGGGGAAAAATTATTATGATACATTATCTATTTGACTTAATCCACAAAAAATATGAAATAAAATTTAAACTCCCAGAAGAGTTTTTCCCTAGTTTTCAATCTATAGTGATATTCAAAATAATTTCATGATATACATGATCAAAGTATAAAAACCATCCTTGTAGTTTCAATCCCTGATTCATTTCCCATACAAACATTTCAAAATGTAGTCATCTATATTTTTATGAAACCACTATATTATTTTAATACTTACCACAACCAATATCATAGCAATAGTAGTCACAAAATATTATACATTATTTGATATTAACTCAAAAATCATGTCCAATATGTAAGGGAGTATCAAAGAGTTATCACCAATATTAATAGGTGGAAATTACAAAACATATAGTTTTTGGTTTTGATCCTTGAAATCATTATCATAGTTACTTCAAATATCCATACATCATGGAATAATATGAATTATGATATTATAATGATGCAATAAATAAAACAATCTCACTGATATAATCATTTCCCATCCTTACCTCCTATGTCACTATTGTTCCTCTCTTTATGAATTGTAACATCATAACCAATAATCATTTTGGATAGATCAACTTATTTAATTGAACCTCAGTAAGAAGAGGTGATTTAATGGATAGATTATGTAATGTGATATTAAATATAAGAATCTAACCATCAATTTTGTTGTCAAAAAAGTGTAATTCGTAAAATTATTGAGAGTGTTATGATGTAGTAAAATAATAAATATAAAATAACTTAATATATGGTCAAATAAAAATTATAGCATTTGATAATAGCACATGAAATTAGAAAAGAGGCCAACATCATATGTTGTTCATCATTAATGATAAAATATGTATTGTAGATATGAAATTTAATAAAAAAATTATCGATAATGGTTGAAACATTATTTAAGATGGATACAAATAGAAAAATAGAACACCAAAAAATGATATTGAGAAAGTAAAGTAAAAAATCGAAGGGTAGATGGATTCATTTTTATTTAAAGAGAAATACCTAGGAAATCCCAAACATGGTGAAACACAAATGGTTGTGCTATGTCAAATTAAATCTGAAAAAATATATACCAAAAGATACTATCATAAAAAAGTACCTCAGTCAATTAGATATCTAGAAACACTTTTTTGATCATCTCCATTGTAGAATTTTTCAAAATCTCACTCAATACACATAACATCACATGAATCATCCTCTATTTCTATGTGATAATATGAGTCACTATGTAATTTAGTACACCCCAAATTATCCTTAATGCAATTTCATACATCATAGTATAATTCCCATTTATTTAGACTAATTATTCCTAATTAATATTCATACAATACTAATTGATACATCATCCATAAATCCACAACCACATTGTTCAATGATTTTAGTGACATAGTAAAATAAAAAAATAATTTCATTAAGATAAATTAAATCTAAAAAATTCTAAATGACCCATAATAGAAAATTATTGGTACTATATTATCCTCGTTTTCTAGAATTTTAAACCCTAGAATGAAAAGTTCAATTAAACAGTAAAGGTTATCATGTCCACATCCGACACTCATTACCCAATGAGAACTTCTGTAGGTTACTCTAATATAATATAACATGAATTATTTTTATCACCAAACCTCAAAGGGTCCAATATAAATAAATCATCAATTTCTAAAAGGTACATAATGGTGGAAAAATATCCATCGATGTGCAGTTCACCCTAGTCAATGACATGTTCTAGATCATGTGTATATCTCAATATTTTTGAAACATGAAATACATTGTACATCTGATTTCAGTAATGGGATAGTGTGATGTGGTATGAATCCTCGCTCACTATGTTTAGAATTTATAATTTCTTAATGAATCTGAAGGATATTTTTCATCACTAAAAAAGAAACATTAAAATATGTTGCGGTGAGAAAAACATGAAAACATAATGACCCAAATTAAACTCCAAGTCATACTATGTTAGTTTTCATAAATTTTTTCGTAACATTCATCTCTCCTCATTTACACTAAGATTGCATACACATTTTCTTTCATCTATTATAAGAAATATGACACAATTATTGAAGACCTTATAACCTTGTTCCATCTAATGGGTAACCTATAGTGTATCCTATAAAGTGCCTAAATGTTTTCATAATAATTTTGGGGTGTTGGTTATTGTATTAAATGAACTAATCTAAGGGTATTTGATCCTCATAGATCTTACCAGAATATAGCACATAAGTTCTTAACCTATCTCCAAAAACTAGAATGGATATCTCTACATGTCAATCTATTTGTGGTGGAATGACTTAATCAAATCTAATATTGACCAAAAAGCCTCTTGAATCCACATATACATATTGGACATGATATTAACATCCAAAAAATTATCATCATAATTACCCCATGTTTCTTCAATGCTCTCCTGTAAATACAACAATATAATGATTTCTATCAAAATGTTCATCTGAATATGAATAATGTTGGACTAATTTCTATATTTTTCTATGGACACCCAAATAAGATCATGAAACCTTAATGAACATTAATGTACCAAAATTATTTTTATCATTTAAAAATTCCATGTAAATTTTGAAACATATGTGGTTCGATCTAAATTCACCTGTACTAGGTGATAGACCACCTACTTCTTACACGTGAGGTACCAAGAGTTAAAGATTGAAATATAACTCTTCATACTAGAATACCAAAAAAGATCCCTATCTTGACAATACAACCCCATCACTACAATGTGTAGAGATAAAATAGACATATGGAAATGCTCTGGAATGTACACACATAGGAATACTAGAACCATTTTCAATAATCTAAATTGTATAGAATCATACCCAACTTTGATAAATATCTATGGAGTCATGTGGTTTTATATAGTGATACCAGAACCCAAGCCATTTTTTTATTTTTATAAAATCCAATTTTTTGTAAAATTGGAAACCATACAAAAAACTCTACAAATAACTCGAACATACCCCACCTGAAGATCAACAAATAGCATAGAAAATAAAAAATCTACATCCCTACCGCCAATTCATCCATCCAAAATCCATAAAATTAAAAATCCAAAAACCAAGGAATCACCATCCAATCATCTCGATTCATGCATCACCTAAAGTCTCACACCTTGCATCGAGACACACATCGAATGCGAACTCCACCCAGTTTGCGTCAAACAAGGTCACCGGGGAGCTCCAATGGTGTCCACTATAACTGATGAAAAAATCTTGTCACCACCATACTCAAGTCATGAATAATCACCCCATCACCATGCCACCTTCATCATTATCATATGAACTCATAATCTCTTCTTTGTAGGGCCCTTATCCAACGTCCACCTTCTGTACCAACCACTATCTCTATTGTTTCAGAAGACATCCTTATCTTTCCATTTGTAAATTCTAATTCACCACCACCGTCATTGTCGTCGTTAAAACATCTCCCAACCAAACTAAAATCCCTCTTACAATTTTTAGATGTTATGGATACCTGGAACCCTCCAAAACAACACACAAAACATCCCAAAGCCTCTTAAAAACCACCACGACTAACCGAACTAAAAAGAAGTAGTGTATCTTGACACCAAAGTGGAGTACGAGAGGGTGGGATTCTGAAGAAAGCCATGAACAAGAAAACATCATGTAAATCACCGTAAAAACCTTAACAACCCTTTAATAAAAGAAAAAAACTACAATGCCATAATAATCCACAATGAAATTGAATCACACCTCATGCCTCAATGGAACAAGGAAGAGGAAAACAGGATTGAAACCATAATAAAAACATAAAAGGGGATCTAAAACCTGTAAAACAAATGAACATGGAAAAATGAAATTGGAAAAAAACCTGAAAAAGATATTTCGATTGAAACCATAAGAATATTTTCCATCTTCAATAATGACTTGAAATCTATCATCTGTGATACTGCTTTTCCAAACCCTCTGTATATCCCATTCTCCAAATCCGGCCTGGAGAGAAGCTAAAGAAGGAAAAAGAAGAGTGCAATTAGTTGGGCAGAGAGAAAAATAGATTGACAATGCAGTGTAGAGAGAGTAGAATGATCAATAATGAACATATGAGAGAGAGTATATCCCATAGCGAGCGAGAGGGAAGAGGAACTTGAGAAGAGAAATGGAGAGGAATCTTCTTGACTGGGGACACTCACAACCCTAGGAGCCAAGAGCCCGGGAGAATCCAGATGAGTGGGGGACTATAATCCACAAATTCTGTGAGTCCTTACAACATAATCAATGATTCTCAACTATTCCTCTCCCTTGATATATAATTTTTAATTGTCCATGCCTATTAGTCAATGTTATATCACTTCCACATCATCCAAAATGGAAACAAAATCACTACTAACAACTCAAAACATCATCAATCAACATAGCACTAGATTTTATGGTAATTTAATTATACCTAATTTTCCACTACATATAATATGGATAATATCAATGTAATAATTAAGATTTCATCCCATCATGACCCCAACTAATTGTAATGACATATTATCATTCCACCCAAATCCCCCTCTAATAGAAATTGGTTGACTACAAGAACCAAGAAGGAATAACACATAACAAAACAGTCATATCCTATAAACCTATTAATATCCAAACATATCCATGAAATAATATATATAATATATAATTATACTAAATAAAGGAACAAACTACTCCACGTCATGCATGTAACTAAAACCAATATTCCAACAATGCAATATATCCTGAAAGAAATAAAAGAGGAAGAACACAAAGAGTATACATCAATTAAAAGAAAACTCTCATAAATTAGGGAAATATGAACTCTATGAAATTTTTTATGAACAACAAGAAATACAGACCACTAAAATTGTGTACCTTTAAACTCATGAAAGCTCCAGCACCACTTGCACCTTCAAGACCATCTCTAAGCAGTTCACCCCTTTCACAGACTGAACATGTGTGGGAATAAATCCCATATAGTGGTGTGTATTGATATACTCAATATGAATCCACATAAATGGTGAAAATTACATCAGTAACAAATATAAAAATTATCTTGATATGTTTTATGAAAACAAGATAACCCTAACGATGAAAGTCATTGGTCACACATCCCATATCTTTGAGATTTGTTTATTAAATAGACCGGATTAACATAGAGAGACGCAACCAAGTTGGAATACTGTCTGGAACCTCAAAGACTGATCACTGAATCAATTTTGTGGGACCACTCATAATTTAGGATAATAGATATCGATGAAGTTAGTACCTAAAACCTATTATGTTTTATATTACTATATGTGTTGGAGTAATGAATCCACCGATGAATGACCGTACCCTAAAACTCATTAGATTACTAAGTACATTGATAGAATACCTAAATATGATACATTTTATAGTAATTGAACTCCATATCTATATAGGGGACTTAATCCTATATAGAGTGTGTTTCTAGGGGTGTATATGATCCCTAAACACAGAGGGTTTCACCTTAACATCTGAGGGAATTCAAAACATAACCACCTCACTAAATGTATCACCCATCATTTCCCATATGTCAAACATAAATATGATCATGTAAAAAATAAAAATATAATTTTTTATAGCCTTTAGTGACAGATTAAATATACCTATAGTTCTTTACATGAGATAAAATACTCATATATTAAAAAATTGACCCAAAGATAGAAATCAATGAATATGATTATTAATTATGTATAAATCTATTAAAATGTAATACATGATATGTATGTCTCTTGGGAAAGTCTAGTAATATAATTTTTTAGATCAATCCATGTGAATTCATTTTAAATAGTTGGAAAACATGGTATCAAGACATGTATGGATGAGTGGTATACAGATTTACAATATATACATCGAGGTGACACTAATTTTTTTTACAAAGCCCATATGATCCCACTAGAATTAAATAATGAGTAATACATAATTATATATAAAATCTATGAAAAATAATCTATTTTAATGACCTATAAAGATTCATGGATTGTGAATTATTTATAAACCAAGCTATGTTCTTTAGGGAATATGGTGCTTGTTACAAGGAACATAGTGTGTGGCTCTTATGCAACATATGGTTCTATAAAAGATATTGTGATTGATGAATATGTTCTAAAAAAAATTTGTGATACATAGTTTTTACACAATGTGTGATTTTTGTGGTTTAATAAAAATGTAGTTATAAAATTTGAGAACTATATAGCATGGGACCAAGGTGATTACATGTCATGTAAACAGGAATTACAAACCAAATGTTAATGAAACATATTGAAACATGTGGTTTCCTTATACTCAAGTATCACTTCCAGTGAAACTTGACTCCAATCCCTATGGGACCTCCTCTTCAACTCTATAAGAATATTTTTTTTGGAAATCCTCATTCATATTTTTCCTCACGACCCAGATATTGTTTTAAAAAACACTTTTCACAAATTACAAAAGAATCATCATGTACATGAAGTAGAGAACTATCTAGTATTCCAAAAATATTTTTTAAATAATTAAAATGAATATCATATATAGATAATGATATAATAATATTAAAGAAGGTTCTCAATTGTGGAATATCCAACCACTAATGTATTGGATCATCATAATGTTTCTAAAATAAATTAAAAGTATGTGAGATGAATAGAATAATTATTGAGGTCACAAAACTTTAGAGGGGCTATGAAAATTATACATGGATATACTACACAAATAAATAAATTATCAAATTATAATATTATTAAATATTATTATTGTGAATATTAATTATAAAGAAAATAATGCACTAGATTAACAAAATTTTGAAATTTATGGAATCAAAAAATCATGAAAATAATGGAGGTATCATCTACACATTAATCCCATGATAGAAATAAAATATTTTTAGCAAATAAACGTGTTTAGTTTTTATGTAAATATAATTGAGGTAAAAATATAATAGTATTTATGTGTTGAAGAAATGATATGAATCAATTAAATATTCCTTTTTTTTTGAAAAATCTCATTTTTAAATGAAATAAAATTACTAAAATAATCAATGCCATGAAAGCAATATATTTAATATACGGTTGATATATTTATTGTGGGAAATTTTATAGAGGAAAGAATGATCTTTAAAAAATATTATTCATTTACGATATTCTGATTACAAGATTTTTCATTTAATGTCATGTAAATTGATGATAATTCACTTTTTAGAAGATGTTTTTAGGATAATATTTGTCAAGGTGAATGCATAAATTCCAATAAATTTAACAAGAAATGATTTTATATGTATTCATTTGAAATAAATTTGAATTAATTTATATATTTCTTTACTAGACCCTTTGAAAAAACTAAACATGAAATATTATAACATGTATAATTTATCCATAAGATTTGAAGGTATAAATATATTTAATATGTTTTTATTATGTTTATAAATTATTTCTATATTTAAAATTTATTGATTAATGTTTTTGAAATAGTTATTAAGTTTTAATAAAATCATTTTTTGATAAAATGATCATTATTTATAAGAATTATATTTTTGATAGTATCATGTATATTTATATATTAATTACAATTATAAAATAATTTTAATTTAATTTATTCATAATTTATGAATAATCACCCACATGTTAGTTATCTAATGTTAAAGAATGGAGATTTATTATTATGGTGGTTAAAAGAGTATTTTTTTTAAAAGTTTATGTGTGTCATGATATTTTTCTTAAAAATGTAGATAAATATCTAATAATTAATGATTTTAATGAAAATAACAGATCATATATTTATTAAATAATATTTTTATTCTAATAGTATATTTCACTATGAATATAATGAATGTAATCTATTTTTTATTCTTAAAAATGAAATTATCTAAAACTGGATTTCATTGTATCTTTCATGGTTATATTGAAATATTTTTTCCCACTTATTAAAATTTAATGTGATAAAATAGATTCCATATTTTTATTTAAACATTAATTTTTTTTTGTTGTTTCTATATTTAGTGTTGGTAAAAAATAATGTTAGAAATGCTAAAAAAAATATATGGATAAGGGTAAAAGGGTTTATAGGTGATTAAATTGAAATATAAAGGTGAAAATGTGATATAAACATATTTATTTCTTACTGGTTAAATAAATTTTTAAATAATTATATAATACATCACATTTCATGCCCATTTTGTTACACTTTTAAATGGAAATAAATTAATATTATTTAATGCTTTTAGGAAATTCCATTTGTGACCTAACCATCATATATTAAAGTGAACGTTTTCTTCTTCTTTATAAAAAAACATTTCATCAATATAGAATTGAATATAATTACATAATAACGTTCCAATATTCATTAAATTTGTTCTTGTTCTCCTAGGAAAAAAAAGAATATCCTTTGTATGTAATTCACTCTATTAATGTATTTACTAGTAATCAAATCATTAATTTTTTTTCCTACCCTTCCCAAGAATTGTTGATACAAATTTTTTTGGCTAAAAAATTGAAATATGGGTAAGCTATATTGTGATTATTCCCCACATACCCTATCAATAATTAATTATAATTTTGAATATATCCTTTAAAATAAATCAATTTTTGATATTATATCTAAACACTCTATTGATGGAGCAACGATCTGGGTAGTCATTTCTACTGATTTCATAGAGATTCAATTCATGAGTAATTTAGAATGGTTTTTTTCTATAGAGAAAATAAAAAATCCAATTAAATAAAATTTGTGATATATATAATTTATTATTCTAATAAATGAATGGAAATAATCTCTAATACCTCTCTGAATCCCTTTGATGGGTTCTTCTATTACTAATATTACTCATAGAGAAGAAAAATGTGATATTTCAGGATTTTAGATATATATGAAAATATTTGTACAATATTGAACATAATTTTTTTGGACTCAATTATAACATGGTTATTTCTGAATGATTATTATATTTTACAAAACATGGATTTAGATGTCCATATTAAATATTCTATCTATAGTGAAATTGATACAAACACTTGAAAAACACAAGGATGTTTTAGTATAATCAATGGGTTATATTTATCATTACAACGACACTTAATAATGATCTAGAGTAGATTTTTATTAATAATATAAACACTTCCATATTAGATGAATCCTTATAGTTTGGTGATAAAGTCAAATAAACACTCTCTTTTAAATTATTATTAATTGGAGATGTAAAATATAGATATTTTTTTAGCATTGGCATGAACTAATAGATGAAATATTATTGGTGTTCTTCTTAGTTAGAAATAGACCAAACGTAAAATTATTATACCATAGAAATGATTAAAATTACAGGGTTGGAATGATGGATTGAATATCTTTCTGATACTATCACATCATTACTCCAATCATGGTACCACATCAAGACACAATGTGTGGTAGGTACAAATCATTGTCACTCATGGTAATGACGATTGGTAATTTGGTATCCCAATAATTTGGTGGAGTAGTATCCACATTATTAGGGTAGGGATTTCTATGTATTTTTAACAACACACTTCACCCATATATAGCTTCCATTAGAACATTAACATATTTTATTTAGAAAATGATATTTGGAAGTTTTATTTTCTAGAAACACACCTATAATGGAGTTATAGTGTCACGACCCCCTCCCCAAAAATTATACCCCTCCTGGACTGACAATGTGAGTAGGGAGATAATGTCCCCTGAGTCCCGCCTCTAGTGGGCCCTGGTTTGGCAACTAGCACTGAAGGTATAGTAAACACACAAATGAGAGGCATTACCCTCTAAGAGAACACATGTAGAAGAGAGAGATAAGATATTCACCAACTAACTGCAAATTAGAAATAGAATATAAAAGAACACCCAAGTTCACATATGAAATTTCATGAAAAAGTACTACAACTAGAAGGGAAAAACTACAAGTACCCAAAAGAAAGTAAAAATAGCAGCAACCACCAACCCGAACAGATCCAACAACCCCAAGCTAATAGAAACCGTATTGATCTCCAAATTGCTCCAACTTAACTGAAAAATAGTTTATATATACTTAGGGTGAGTATAATAGTATAATCAATAGGATCCTCCCCGATGCCTCTCATTCAAAAGTAAATAAATCTTGCTAAAGAACAGTGAAAAACAACTGAAACTAACTCATCACCTAAACTGGTATACTAAGTTCCCAACCTCCCCATGGAAACTATCACCAAGTAACACACACAAGAATTTATCATATGATAAAGAATATAAAGGGTAACCCACTACTAATTCTCCAATAGTTTTCCACTTTTCCCCAATGTCGCACGTCCTGAGCTTCTCTCTCCAAAAAGGCTTGCCCACAGAAACCTAGGCGAAGCACAACAACATGCACCTCATGCAAAAAAACAACCACTTCCACATAATAATAGCTACCAGGTAGTTTTTAGGATCCACCACAGCTTACATAATGTGTATCATACATCAGGTATTATACCTCAAGCCATTATAGCCCATACAAAGAGTAAGTATCCTCAAGCCGTCACAGCCTATACACATTACACCTATAATAGTCAATAGGATACTATATCAAAAATATATGTGTGTGAATAACCACAAGGCATTACAACCCTTTACACACATATATGGATAAAAATAACTATTATTCCCACTAGCACAAGTAACTACTAAGGGAATAGAGCGAGGCCAATGGGTGTATTCATCCATTCATCCTCCCACTGAAATGTTGGGGAAAACACCTCCCAAGGCTTAGAATCCCCGGGGTGTAAGTTTCCCTTACTGAATAGGTGGAGTAGCGTCTAGAAAAACAAAAGGTACATGATATACTATATCCCACAACAACACCATGGACATAACCTAGTCTTCGACACAACTATAGCTAACGTCTCTCAAACTCCGGGCTGCTACTTCTATGACTAGGTATCCTATAAGAACACAACCATTTAAAGTGATTTATTTAATTACATCATTCCCTTTTTAATCAGTTTCGCTTTAGGTTAATTAATTCCTAAAACATTAATTAACCATGAATAATTCCACATTAAATTTCATTAGCATCACACCCAAAGTCAACTGTTCCTTCAAAATTACAACCTCATCATTATGTTCCAGCAAACACTAACCCCATGGTTTAACACTATTTATTCAATTATTCATTATATAATTAATTTCCTACATTCCAATGAATTATAGAAAAAAATTCTATGCTACTAAACACATGGGGGCTCAACACGGTGAGTAGATGTACTGCCCATAGAGTCTTTGCCGCTTATAACAAGAGCATATACCCATCATTCCCTGAGAATCTAAACACGGAATGCATGTGGTGTACCCCACATGTATTCACCTCTTTCTGATGAAGGGTAAGTAAGAACAACTTCCTTGAGTAGTGGAGAAACATAAAGCAGATAAACAACCAAAGATTCATCAAGCATCCAATAATCACATCCATCCCATTCAAACATCCCTAGTGTCCTACCCGACACCCACATGCATAAACCAAAGCATCTCTCCACTCTAGGCGTCATCTACTGCCAAAAACGAAAGGCCTCCATGCCCCCACATATCACAACACCCATCCAATATTACATCACAACACAAGAAGCGGGAAAAACAAATATCACATCAATTTCACTATTATCCCTTTAACAATCAAGAGGGTAACTCAGAACCCTTCAAGGAATTATCAAAAAATAATTTCTTTAATCCATCATGAATTAACAAATTTATTATTCATAGGTTCCAAAATTCAGGAAACCTAATCAGTAAGATATCACAAATAATTAAACATGCTAACTACACCAATTTGATTAACATCAAATTCAAAAAAGAACCAGATTCATTTACATGCCTTTTTATCCATAGCCAACTATTATCAATTAATTTTGGTTTTCTTTCTTTACCAATTTATTTCAAGAATGAATAGATAATCAAAGAAAGCATAGATATCACACTATTTAGCAATATAAGGGGGAAATAACATACTATCAATATTGATTTATTTATTCGGTTCAAATATTTATTATGTCAATTCCATTGAGGTCTAGTGGGATAAAACATTATCACAATACAGTTGCATATAAAATAAAAGAGAAGCAATGAATCCCCTACCTCAAGCAGTTCTTGATGTTTTTTATCCACACAACGGGTCATGATCCTCCTCTCGTGCCAACTGCATCCACCCGAGGATGCCACAGTACGACCACACCATCCAAACCACAAGAAAAATCCATTAGATGCATTTAGATTAAATGATATAATATGGAAAGGATAAAAAAGAGAATTTGAAAACCAAAAGAATGATGATAAAAAATTCCTTATATTTAAGATTGACCGATATAGCTTGGTTGCATGAAAACAGTGCGAAACCAATCCGAGGAGGAATGTTTGATTGTGCAACTCCAATGTGAAGGATTGAAAGGTTCTAACATCTCATAGACGTGAACAAAGAGGACGAATTAGAGAGAATGATATCCCATCCCATTAGATGATTTAACGAAGCCACATGTTATGATATGCTTGATTTCCCATTAAAAGAAAATCACATTAAACCACACGGTTTGACCAAGTAAAAACATCCCGGACCTTAGGAATAATTAATATAGGATTTTTGTCCTTTGAATCGACCTTAAGAGTCCTTAAAATATGGCCTTAAATGTGTTTTATGTCAAAGAAAACGTGAAAGGGGAGAAACTATAGGAATCTGTTAACACTGTTCACAAACACGTAATTTGGAAAAGGAAAAAAACTATTCATGAACTTCACTGTTAGAACCTCACCATTCTGGAAACACTATACACCTACCGTTACTTTACACCTACCATTAGTGGTTACCGATAGACCTCACTATTCTGGAATCACTTTCCACCTACTGTTACTGTACACCTACTATTAGAGGTTACCCATAAAGGTTACTGATAGACATCACCGTGCTGGAAACATTATACACCTACAGTTACTATACACCTACCGTTAGTGGTTACCGATAGACCTCACCATTCTGGAAACACTAAACACCTACCATTACGGTACACCTACCGTTAGAGGTTACTGATAGAGGTTACCAATTGACCTCACCATTATGGAAACACTATACACCTACTGTTACTGTACACCTATCATTAGAGGTTACCGATAAACCTCACCATTCTGGAAACACTGTACACCTACCATTTCTGTACACCTACCGTTAGATGTTACCGATAGTGGTTACCAATAGACCTCACCATTCTAGAAAAATTGTACACCTATAGTTACTGTACACATACCGTTACACATTACCAATAGAGCTCACCATTCTAGAAACACTGTACACTTACCGTTACTATACACCTAACGTTAGAGGTAATCCATAAAGGTTACTGATAGAACTCACGGTTCTAGAAACATTGTTCATTGAATTTTTCCGATAGAGCACTGATCACTAAAACTCACTGATAGAACAATGTTCACTGAACCTCACTGATAGAACACTGTTCACTGAACCGCACCAATAGAACACTATTCACTAAACCTCACTGATAGAGCACTGTTCACTAAACCTCATCGTTAGAACACTGTTCACTGATGGAACTGTTCATTGAATTGGAAATTTGGAAAAGTGTTGGGGATAGGTCACATTAACCTCTTGGAATAACTCAAACACCACATTTTCCCAATGTAATGGACCAGAGAGTTCCTGGAAATTAAATCAGATACCTCTCAAAACATTCCCATCCTCGAGAATTCAAAGCCCACCTAAAGAGAAAAAATGAAATGGGGTCTGAACAACAACCCATTGAGATACCTCTCAAAAGAGTGAAAGCCACAAAATCAACAAAAGAAATTCATAAATAAAACATGAATGGTCTAAGCACAAAGGGAACATTATTACATGAAAATAGATAAACATCAAGCAACTCTGGGTACTGAGCATGTATATGTGACTTACGTTCCCAAGTACTCTCCTCCATGACACTGTGTCTCCACAAGAGATGAACTAAGGGAATAAAACGCCCTCCCAACATCGTCACCTTATTGTATTGGATCTCCATAGGTTGCTCCACGAATGTTTCATCATCATCAACATCCATCTCACCCCAATCGATGATATGAGAGTCATCATGAAGATAATGACAGATCTGTTATACATGGAAAACATTGTGTATCCGACTCATCTGTGGGGGAAGTGCTACTCGATATGCCACATCTCCAACATGAGATAATACCTCCAATGGCCCAAAAAAAGAAGGATAAAGCTTAATTCCATGACCAAACCTTCGCTTCCCACGACAGGGAGTCACCTAAAGAAACACAAGATCCCCAACATTAAACTCTAAGGGTCTCCTACATTGATCAGAATATGATTTCCGAAGATCTTGTGTTGCCTTCAACCTCTCACAAATCACCTGGACCATCTCTGTTTTATTCTCCACTAGTTCTGGTCTGAGAATTACTGACTCTCCGACCCCAGTCGAGAACAATGAAGAACGACAAGGCCGACCAAACAAGGCTTCAAATGGCGCCATACTGATGGTGGGGTGAAAACTATTATTATATGAGAACTCCACCAAGGTTAAGTGTTTTTCCCACGAACCCCCAAAATCATGAACACAAGAGCGTAACATGTCTTCAAGAGTCTGGATGGTTCGCTCTATGTGACCGTCTGTTTGAGGATGAAAACCATTGATAAGTCATAGTTGAGAACCAAAAGCATGTTGGAGACCTCTCCACTCCTTAAAGGTAAAAAGAGGATCTCGATCAGAAATGATCATCCTAGGGACTCTATGAAGTCCTACCACCTCCTCTAAATATTGCCTCGACAAAACTTCCACTAAGCTTGACTCCTTGATTTCTATAAAGTGGGATGATTTTGTAAAATGATCCACTACCACCCAAATCGCATCATGTCATCCCGGAGCTCAAGGTAAACAAGTAACAAAGTCCATTGAGATGTCCTCCCACATCCACTGTGGAATATCTAATGGCTGGAGCAAACCACAAGGAACACGGTGTTCGACCTTCACCTTCTAGCTGGCCAAGCATCGAGACACAAAATTCGCAACTGCATGCTTCAGCCCAGGATACCAAAACTGGCTCCTCAAGGCTTGGTACATCCTTTTCATGCTAGTATGCACCGCTAAAAGAAAACTATGAAACTCTCTGAGAACCATCTCGAACATCGTCAATGGAACAAGAAGCCTTCTATGATACAACAATCGATGTTGTTCATACTCAATCCAACCATCAGGGGTCTCACCACAATCAACTCACTCTCTCTAGACCCCCACCTCAAGATCCCCCAAGTGGGACTCTTCCACCTTCTACTTCAGGTATTACAATACCATCATCTGAAAAAGACAACCTTAATTCTCAACATACCCCATATCAAGACGTAATGCTGACAGCTCTTCCATTACTCTTTAAGAATCACCAGATTTATGCACATCATCACTATGTGACATTCGAATCAGCACATCAACTACCACTTTCCCCTTTCAGGTGTATATGATATCTCGAAGTCATATTCCTATAAAAACTCCATCCCCTGATGATGTCATACGTTCAGGTCATGCTGGGAGAAAACATACCTCAAACTCTAATGATCAGTGAAAACCACAAAGCACTCACCAATGAGATAATGTCTCTTCCACTTCAGATCAAAAACCATAGCTACCAACTCAAGATCATGGGTGGCATATTTACGTTCATGGGGACGAAAATTCCAAGACCCATAAGAAATGAATAACTTCCTCTACATGAGAACACATCCTATCCCTAGATGTCAAGCATCATAGAAAAAATAAAACCGAACTCCCTCAGCCGGAAGCAAAATAACTGGAGCACTTACTAACTTCACCTTTAGATACTCGAATGTTTCATGAAACTAATCAGTCCATATGAATTCCTGATCTTTCATGGTCAATGTTTTTAGAGGAGTCTCAACTCGCTATAATTTGGCTATGAACCTCCTGTAGTATCCTGCGAGACCAAAGAAACTTTGCACCTCTGAAACTATCTTGGAGGTTGTCCAAGACAAAAATACTACTATTTTTTATGGATCCACAAACACTCCCTGTTGGGACAAAAAATGCCCAAAGAAATAGACTTCTCGAACCCAAAACTCACACTTCGACAACTTCCCAACAGCTAATGTTGACGAATAACTCCCAAAATGGCTTATAGATTCTATGCGTGCTCCTCCTCAGATGTGGAGTACAGAAGGATGTTTTCGATGAAAACTTATGCAAACTTGTCCAGGAACTCATAGAACAAAACATTTATCAATCCCATGAATATAGCTAGAGAATTCATCTCTCCAAACAACATTACAACGAACTCATAATGCCCATGATGATAATGGAAAGAAGTCTTCTCTGTATCCTCATCCTTCACAGACATCTAATGATATCCTGACCGCAAGTCAATCATTGAGAACCAACTTGCACCCTTCATTTGATAGAAGAAAGCATCGATCCATGGCAGAGGATAGAGATTCATTATTGTCACTTTGTTTAAGAGATGATAATCGACACACAACCGAAAACTACTGTCAGCCTTCTTCACAAACAAAACCGGTGCACCCCACGACGACACACTTGGACGAACAAAACCACACTGTAAAAAATCATCAAGATGTATATGTAACTCTCATAAATCAGAAGGGGCCATCAAATATAGAGACATAGAGATAGGAGATACTGTTGGATATAGCCCGATTTCAAGCTCGATCTCTCATCGAGGGGGTAATGCTACAACCTTTTTTGGAAAGACATCAGGGTACTCCTCTAGAACCCTTGGAAATGCAAACTACTAAATCTATGAAGAACTCAGCATCATCTCAGCCATCATGGATTATACGGATGGAACACACCTATGACCCATCCAAGGATATCCCTCACCCACAAACACCACAGGCTCTCCATTTGTACCAATGAAAATGACCTTCTTCCATAAGAAATCCATGATATACTACCATGAATACAACCAATCCATGATGAGGATGACATCATATGGTTTTAGTCATAAACATGGGAAATCTACCCAAGAGTGGTGTTTCCCCAACACTAGCTCACAGTTTCTATATACATCAAACAATTTGGCTCAACCTCCAGCTGGCAGAGTCTACGCCAAGGGAATTGGAAGCCTCTCTACCTCATATCCCAAAGAATAGAAAAGGGTAGGTGATATGAAGGAGTGTGTCGCTCCTAAATAATACAAGGAATACATCAAGGTTAAAAACAAGAAAAGGGTACCTCAAACAATGTCCAGCTCACCTGGAGTAGGCTATGCTAGAGCATGAAGTTTACCATGACCTACTCCACGACCTCTCTAACCCTTATGATGACCACTGCCATGGATACACTATGCTCTTTGAGGATGGGGAGAATCATGGTGTTGTCCTATGCCTTCCCCATCTACCCTATGATGATCTAAAGCTGGTGCAACTGACTGTTACTGCCTAGGATAGAACTGCCTCAATGGAGGATCTTGAAGTGTAGCGCTTGGGGAATAATGATCACTCTGAAAGGTCGGGCACTCCCACTGCTGAAGATCATGACCACCAAAAGAAAAACAATTTCATGTTCCCTTGGAATAGGCCTAAGAGCTTCTTCCTCCGGAGAAATGATATTCAAAGGGCTGGGACCTACCCCTAGCTGAACGGAATCCCTTATGCCCTTAAAACTGGGAACCACAGACCCTAGCTCTGCTTCACAAGGAATCCTGCTAATTCCCCACTCGTGATGATCCGGTCCTGGCTAAAAACCTCTCGAGAACCATTTCCATTGCTAGTACCTCAATATAGGTTTTCAGCATAAATGGGGTGACCTAGTGTTTGTTCTCTGGATACAAAGCCTTAGCAAAATGTCGCGCCCTAGCTTCCTCATCTGGAAACTTGCCTGAATCATATCGTAAATGGTTTCTGAAAATCATTACAAACTCTTGAACACTTAAGATCCCCTGTCGAAGGGTAAGAAGCTCCTGGCGACTAGACGTTTTCTTATTCGAAGAAATAAACTTGACTATAAACATGTTTCAAAACTCCTCCCTTGATATCACTGACTCCTCACGTTCCCCGATGACCAAGAACCACCACTGCCTCGATGCTCCACAAAAACTTTTCACAACCAGGGACACCCAGTGCTCTTTTTGAGCAATGATCGACCTGAATCTGATATCAAACTCCCCTAACCAGTCTTCTATGACTGCATCTAAAATGGATCCCTCGTACTACTACAGAATCGGGCACTGAAACTCTCGGATTGTCTTCCTGCAAGTGTCATCATCGTCAACCTTTACCCTACGACGATCTGTTGGAACAACCTGGTAGACATTTTCTGCTCAAACCTGACGGGGATGTCGACCTGGAGCCATACCTGTAAAATAAAAAAACATTAGAGCTCCTAAAACTGAAATATGGAAGAATCAAAATTAATTAATTAATTATTTTCTTTTATTCATTTATGTTCAGCCTATCCCAATGTCTACACATACAAACACAGGCACAAAAAAGAATGGAGCATGATCCTTTCCTAGGTCTCTACCCTGCAACTAGTATCACCTTGTTTAGTAGCCATTTTAGACATAATGTTATGTACATCTGATGATAGGGGGACCTAAATTACTATTTCATAGTTAGTATCCAGTGTTTACCTAAATTGCTAAACATGAATGAAACCATTTCCCTACCAACCCATGCAACCTCACCTGTTCCTAACACCAAACTCCATCCTATCCCTCAACCTGCCTTTGAAACCACTATGTCATGACCCTCTCCCCACAATGTGTTACCCTCCTGGCATGGCAATGTGAGAAGGGAGATAATGACCCCTGAGTCCCGCCTGTAGTAGGCCCTAAGTTGGAGACTAGCACAGAGGGTATAATAAACACACAAATGGGAGTTATTACCCTCTAGGAGAACACATGCAGTAGAGAGAGATAAGATATACACCATCCAACTCCATCTCAGAAATGGAATATAAGAAAAATCCAAAGTGTACATATGAAATCTCATGAAAAAGTACTACAACTAGAAGAGAAAAACATCAAGTACCCAAAAGAAAGTAAAAATCAACAGCAACCACCAGGCCGAACAGCTCCCGCAACCCCAAGCTAATTGAAACAAGCTTCATCTCCAACCTACTCCAAGTGACCTAAAAAATAGTTTATATATACATAGGGTGAGTATAACAGTATTCTCAGTTGGATCGTCCTTGAAGCCTCTCATGCAAAAGTAAAGAAATCACGCTAAAGGACAGTAAACAACAAGTCAAACTAACTCATCACCTAAACAGGTATACTAAGTTGCCAACCTCCCCATGGATACTCTCACCAAGAAACACATACAAGAATATATCAAATAATAAAGAATATCAAGGGTACCTCACTACTACTTCCCCACTGGTTTGCCACTTTTCCCCAACATCGCATGTCCTGAGCATCTCTCTCTAAAAGGAATTGCCTGCAGACACCTGGTTGAAGCACCACAACATGCACCACATGCATCAAAACCGCCACATCCACGTAAGAAAAGTTTCCAGGTTGTTTCTAGGAGCCACCACATCCCTCATAATTTGTATCATAAATTAGGTATTATACCTCAATCCATTATAGCCCATAAACCGAGTAAGGATCCTCAAGACGTCACATCCTATACACATTACACCTTTAGTAGTCCATAGAATACTATATCCATAATATATGTGTTTGAATAACCACAAGCCATTACATCTCTCTACACACATATATGGGGAAAACTAACCATTGTGCCTACAAGCAAAAGTAACTACCAAGAGAATATAGTAGGTCCAAAGGGGTTAGTTAGCCATTTATCCTCCAACCAGAATGCTGGTGAAAACACCCCCCAGGGCTTAGAATCCCCAGGGTGTCAGTTGATCTTACTGGCTAGGTGGAGTAGCATATAGAAACATAAAATGTACATTATATATTATATCTCACAACCACACTATGGGAATAACTTAGTCTTAGACACAACTACAGCTAACGTCTCTCAGACTCCAGGATGCTACATCTAAGACTAGGTATCCTATAAGCACACAACCATTTAAATAGATTTATTAGATTAATTCCTTCCTTTTTTTATCAATTCTGCTTTACGTTAATTAATTCTTTAATCATTAATTAACCATGAACAATTCCAGGTTAAATTTCATTAGCATCACACCCAAAGTCAACTGTTTATTCGAAATTACATCCTCATCAATATGTTCCTACAAAAACCAACCCCTTGGGTTAACACCATTTATTAAATTATTCATTATTGAATTACCTTCCCACATTTCTAGGCATTCTAGATAAAAATTCTATGTTACTAAACACATGGGGGCTCAACACGGTGAGTATATGTAATACTCACTGAGTATTTTCTGCTTATAGAAAGAGTATATACCCATCCTTACATGGGAATATAAACACGGAAATCACTTGGCATACCACTTGTGTCATCACCTTTTTCGGAAGAAGGGTTAGTAAGAATAGATCCCCTGAGCTGTTGGAAAAAGTAAAGCAGTTAAACAACCAAAGAATCAGCAAGCATCCAAAAATCACATCCATACCATTCCAACACCCCTAGTGTCCTCCCCGACCCCCACAAGCATACACCAATGAATCTCGCCACTGTAGGAATCATCAACTGCCATAACCAAAAGGCCACCCTACCACTTCATATCTGAACACCCATCCAGGATCACATCACAACACAAGCAACAAGAAAAACAAACATCACATCAACTGGTCTATTGGCCCTTTAACAATCATGAGGGTAACTTAGAACCCTTCAAGGAATTATCAAACAATCAGTTCTTCAATCGATCTTGAATTAACTGATTTATTATTCATAGATTAAAAAATTTGGGAAACTTAATCCGTAAGCTTTCCCAAATAATTAAACATGCTAACTGCACAAATTTCATTAACATAAATTTAAAACAATAAGAAATAGATTCATTTACATGCCTCTTTATCCATAGCCAATTATTATAAATTAATTCTGGTTTATGTTCTTTACCAGTTTTTATCAAGACTGAACAACTAATCAAAGAAAGCATAGATATCACACTATCTAGAAAAACAAGGGGAAATAAAATACGATCGATATCAATTTTCTTATTTGGTTAAAATATTTATTATGTAAATTCCATTGCAGTAAAGTGGGATAAAAAATTCAAACAATGCAGTTGCACATAAAAGAAAAGAGAAGCAACAAATCCCCTACCTCAAACAGTTCTTAACATTCTTTATCCACAAAACGGGCCACGATCCTCCTCTAGCACCAACTGCTTCCACTCGAGGATGCCAGGGTATGACCGCACTAATCAAAACCCAAGAAAACTCCATTATGATCATAAATATTACATGCTATAATATGGAAAGGAGAAACATGAGAATATGAACCCCAAAATAGTGACGATAAAACATACCTTATTTTGAAGATTGACCGATACAGCTCGGTTGCATCAAAAGAGAGCAGAACCAATCTGAGGAGGAAAGTTTTATTGTATAACTCCTATGGGAAGGATTGAGTGGTTATAGTGTCTCATAGCCGAGAACAAAGAGGAAGAATTAAGGAGGAAGATATCCTGTCCCTTTAGAAGATTCAACGGAGTGGCAAGTTAAGATACACATGATTTCCCATTAAAAGCGAATCACATTAAACCACGTGGTTTGAAAAATTAAAAACATCATGGGCCTTATTAATAATTAATATAGGATTTATGGACTTTGAATTGGCCTTACGTGTCCTTAAAATAAGGCTTTAAATGTATTTTATGTCAAAGGAAACGTCAAGGGTGTGAAATTGTAGGAAGTTGGAAACCCTGTTCACATACTCAAAATTTCGAAAAGGAAAAAATCATTTTTCATGAACCTCACCGTTAGAACCTCTCCATTCTGGAAACACCGTACACCTACCGTTACTGTAAGCCTACCATTAGAGGTTATCGATATACCTCACCATTCTGGAAACATTGTACACTTACCGTTACTGTACACCTTCCGTTAGAGGTTACCGATAGACCTCACTGTTCTGAAAACATTGTACACCTACAGTTATTGTACACCTAGCTTTAGAGGTTACCGATAGACCTCACCATTCTGGAAACATTGTACACCTACTGTTACTGTACACCTACCGTTAAAGGTTACCCATTGACCTCACCTTTTTGGAAACAATGTACACCTACCGTTACTGTACACCTACCGTTAGAGATTACTGATAGGCCTCACCATTATGGAAACACTATACAAGCAACGTTACTATAAACTTACCATTAGAGGTTACCGATAGACCTCACCATTCGGGAAACACTATACACCTACCGCTACTTTACTCCTACCGTTAGAGGTTACCGATTGACCTCACCATTCTAGAAACATTGTACCCCTACTGTTACTATACACATACTGTTAGAGGTTACTGATAGAGGTTACTGGTAGACCTCACCATTCTGAAAACACTCTTCACTGATCCTCACCGATAAAACACTATTCACTATACCTCACTGATAGAACACTGTTCAAATAAACTCACCGATAGAACATTTTTCATTGAACCTCAAATATAGATCACTATTCACTAAACCTCACCGATAGAATACTGTTCACTAAACCTCGCCGATATATAATGTTCATAGAACCTCACAGATAGAACACTATTCACTGATGGAACTGTTCACCGAATTGGAAATTGGGAAAAGTGTTGGGGATAAGTCACCTTGACCTCCCAGAACACCTCAAACTCCACATTTTCACAAATTAATTTACCGGAGAGGTCTGGGCCATTATATATAGGGTGAGTTTTATACAGTTAGAGTTCCTATGACACATTTTGATATTAAATTTGAGTATTATTGGGGTAGATACTTTGAAAATAATTTATCTATAAGAGTGGATGAAAATATATACACACTTCAACCAATACATTTAAAAAAAAGATGGTACCCATACATGGTATTGTGGTTTTCACTTCTAAATATATTTGAGAATTTCATTTCCATTTTTTATCATAAGAAAGTTTTTATATTCCTATTGAGATTTTACTCATCATTAATATAATATCTATGTTTTTTTGTTGAGTTTCATCAAACCTTATCACTTATCATAAAATCCAAGAAAACACCCCTCAATAGAAAGGGAAGAAACAAACTCATGTGGTTAGTGGGTAATTTAAATAGACAATTCTTTCCCATTATCTACATTTGTAGAATGATGATTCTTATGTAGTAGATTTCTAGGTTGATTTAGAATATTATTATGCATCATGTGGTTTTGAGTGAATAAATACTCTTCATCATTAATATCTACATATTTTGTGTATATCACTTCATCACTCCATCTATTTCCTTTTTATTTGTATATATTTTTTACCCAAATTTAATTGATAATTAAATATCTATAACAAAATCATAGAATCCTTTACTCATTATCATTATACTAGTAAATGGATTTTTCCAAACTCGTGCACTTCCCTAGTTATGTTAATAGATAATGAAAGTTGAAGAAATAGTCTGTGGTTTCATTGAGAGATTACATTTACTTAAAAAAAGAAAATTTTGTTATATATAAATGAATACGTAATATAATTTCCACCAAAACTGTGGATGTGAGTTGAAATGATTCCATCATAATCAAATTTTATATCCTATGAGGATATAATGGTCTCATGGAGGGAGTTAAAAATTCATCATGCCCAGTGGGAATGGTTATTGTTATGTTTATAAAGATGTAGTGATTTTTATAAATTTTTTATTTTTATATTACTATACTCATGATTGAGATAAAATGATTAACATTCCTTGAACATATGTACATTCCTTCAATAACTTCTATTTGGTTTCAGTCATTAATTATCCTAATTTATATACCCACTGAACCATATTGGTTTTTTAGTGTATGATCATGAAAATTTTTTGGTCCTTATGAAAGTGTTATTTTTTAGGAATTTTATTATTTCATTTAATATACAAAGTACCAAATTTAAATCCTCTGGGAGAGAACTATAGTGAGGTAATTGTGTTTCACATCGTTCACTCTAATGAACTTGGTTGAATAAAATGTGATATAATGTGTAAATACCCCTACTATTTAAAATCCGTGACATTGATTTCATATAGGCAAAAAAATTATTTATAGGTGTGACTTCATAAAATTAAGGAAATCATGCTGATGTGTATTATACTTAGTTCATTCCATAAAATTTCTTTCTTTTATGAATGCAGTAAAATATACCTAAAAGATAATATCACTCAACAACTTGATGTGGTTGTTATTTTACACATAAGTCATACTATTTATCTACGATATAATAAAATCATCCATAGTTATGTTTTAGATAAGTCATGGAATTGTATTTATTATCTATATTATTTTTTATGTTAAGGCGGCAAATATCCATAATAGCAATGATATGTAACATCTAACAAATTATTTCAAGAATACCATGAAAGTATTCTCTTTATTGGGGATATAGTATTTATTTTGGTCATATAATATTAGTCCCCATCCCCATAACATGTAATATATGATGATTGATATGATATGATATGTTACTATTTGGTCATGAGGCACTTGGTGTAGTTAACCTTGAAAACCAATGTTCCTATCTATATGAGGAAAATATTGGATAAAACTAAAAATAGGGAGGGAAATTTTGATGAAATTTGATATAATCATAGGAAGGACATCTATAATGAATTCTATTGGGTGGTACACTATTTTTTCATTCTTGGCTTCAATGGAATGGCCATATGGGATTACTATGTAGATATATTTTTTAAATGGGAGGACCGTATTGTGTTTTTATCCTCATCTTTTAGAGAGTAATTCCACATATAATACCTTATGAGTACGTCCATGGTTGATCTAGATATTACCATTTGGGAGTATATCCATGGAGGGTACTATGTAGTGGTCCTCTAGAGTTAATAATTTATGTGATTCTGACAGGGCCTATCTGGCCATATATACCTTCTCTAGTTAGTAAAGAGTGTTAACTTTTGTGAGTTAAAAATGAGATGCAATGAATGGTATTAATAACAAAATAATTTATTTTGAATGTATTATGATCTTTCTACTATGTTATTTTATGAAATTAATTAGTAAAATTAGATCCATATGGCTTAGAGATGAGATTTAAAATGATTATTTGGTATGGATTCACAGAATTTAGCAAACAACGATCATGTATATTATCAATCTCTAGTGACTTCATCCTCTTATAAAAATATTTCAATGAGTATTTCAGTATATTTTTTTTAATATGCTTTCTTGGTTTCGAAACATTAAATGGAATGGGGACATGATACCATTATTTCGCTCCAGTCATAAGTAAAATATGAAAACATGCCTATTGTTTGAGGAAGTGATAAAGGCCCTCTCCTCAATCGGTGAATAAATGATTTGTTGCTGTGAATTATATGAATGGAGAAAAATATTATATTTCCCCTATGTAACCAATATTTTTGATCTTCCATTGTGAGATATGGAATACAATACATATACTTAGTGACTACAAGAACAAGTCCTCATGCTCTTGGTGTATTATTAGGTATATGAGCGAGTCCTAAAGTGACTATTGGGGCCTACCAATAAACCCTATTTGGGTATGGAATATGGGACCAATGTTTATCTTCATTTAAAAAAATTCAATGATACTCATAAATTGTAATGGAAATATAGGTTACCACATCAGTATCCACTAGTATATACCAAGATCATTCTTCAATATTTGTGGGATCTAGAATATAGGTCTTCCCACATGTTTCTACCAAAACTGTATTTTTTATCATATTATTATTTTTTAGTAACATGACAACATATTTGTGAGATACATAAAATTATATCACCATCTTATTATATTTATCCATTACATTTTTGTGGGAATCAATAACAATAACAGGCATATGATCCCAATCACGAGTAGGATTAAAATAAATAGATCACTCTTATATTGTGATTTATATTAGTTTAATCTGATGTGAATATTATGTTGTAGAATTATTATGGACTCTATCCCCATTAAATTCTAGAATGTTCCACTATGTACTTTATGGTTCTATGAGGGTATATTGGTAGTCTTGTTGAGAGCAAGTAGGGATGTGATCAATCTTTTCAATTTCCATGATGGTGTGAGTTTAATGTTTTTAATTTTGAACATATAAAGAGGAATATTCCCTTCCTCTGTAGGTTGACCATCCTTCAAAATAAATTTCATGGGGTCCATTTATAGGTGAGTAATGATAGTTTATCCAATTGAAAATTCTTTATAGGGTTCAAGTGGGGTTATTATCCGATGAATTTATAGATGAGCAAAACTAAATATTGGAGCCATCGAGGGATGATACTAAAATATAGATGCAATTTTAATGATATCATACTTCCCCTCCTCAAATCAATAGAGAATAAAATCATCACACTAAAGGGGAATGAATCTTAAAGTGATTTTACATGTCCATAAGAACCATGTGATTATCCTCATGATTTCATGGATAGTATTTCTAGAGTTTATTTTCCTCATTAACAATTTCATGATCTCCCAAAAACACTAAGATGATTACACAAATGTAGTATACTTTAATAATCATATTCATGTCCTAACATAAGGACACTATTTTTTAAATAAATGACATCTTGGTTATGTTGATACATACATTTTCTATTTTGATATATATATGTATATAATGAACTTGAGAATGTGTCCAACTATAGCATGGTGAGCTCAATGATGACCACCAATTTCTCTGGAAAGAAAAAATAGGAAAAGAATCTGTTGGATGTTAAAATATGGATTAAAATTAACTCAATGTGATTGAAAGGATGTCCTAAAAACCATGATATTTTTGGGATTCCTAAAAGGAAACAATTATAGATATAAAATACCAATATTTGTAGAAACAAATGTAAAACACTGGAGATCGATTACATGTTTGGGTAAAATATTAACAACGTTCCACCATTTTGATGACATTGAATCATTTCTAGCATCATCATAATATCATGAATTTTCAATAGTATATAATTTCAATCTCATTCTCACCATTTAAAGGGTGAATTATTTTATATATATGGAGTCTCTTATAGATTTATGATATTTCATGAACATTTCCCAAATCCAATGTGATTTCGATTACTACTATGATAATGATTATTCATCTTCATGCATAAACACATATATCTAGATCTATAAGTGGTTCTATATTAATGTGATCATTTTTATGTACCATGGAATCAAAAAGAAATGATATTATCTATATATATTTTATATTCTATATCATTTAATTTTTAATTAGTTATTATTTTATTTAAAGTCACATTGTCTTGTATGATAGTTTTTTTCATCATATTAGGAAGCTATAGGTTTTTTAAATTATATATGAATAGGGTATTAATAACTATCCCTATGAATGGAATAAAATCCAATTTTTATTAGGGAATGATAAATGGACATGTCATACCTTTTAATATCCTTTGATGGTGGTTATCAAAGTGTTTTTTATTATACATATATCTATGAGTAGTTATAGTCAATTTAATATAATATTATATGGAATATTATAAAAATTTAAATAGAAATGGTTATTATGGGCCTTATGCATGAGATGAATTTTTTGTCCAAACACTTCTATCAGTGTTTAGTTTTTAGAAGAAATAGTGTGCCATATAGGCTTATGAAACTTGTATGAGAGGATTATATTATTTATTAGTGAAAATTTCCAATCCTAGTTAGAATAATTTCCTTATGGAGAATATATCCCCAATTATATTTTAGTATTGGAGGGTTTATGGAATAGATATGATGTGGTTTTGGAAGCTAGTTTTCAATTATAAAGTTGTTTTCACGGTATCCTTGTTATTAAAATCCACTGAAGATGTGATTTGAGAGTCACAGAATAAGGTTACGTGATCAGGATATATTATGGATTTTAACAAAATGTTGTATTGAGGTTATTTCTACTTTTATATCTTTCAAATTAGAGTTTTTTTTAATGAAATGGGTGAAAATATAAGATGTATTACCTCTTGTTCATGGGAAGACCATATAGTTCACCCTACTTATTAGTAAAAATACATTAAAGGATAAGTATGTGTTATTGGGAGTGTAACCTTTTGAGATGGGTTCCTTGAAATAAATGTGTCCTATAAGATGTATGCATCATAGGGAATATGGAATCTTGAATAATACATCGCATAAAAAACATGGACCATAGATATATATATCTCTTAGGGAATAAAAATCCTTGAGAAGGATGTGTCAATTGGTATATGCACCTTTGAGAAATATTTCTTGTAAGGATTATGTACCTTTGTGATTTATGTATACATATTAATACATAAATTTTATAAATATGTCATAAAAGTAAAATTTCACTTTATTAAGGATGTATCATAATGAATATAAACCTGTGAGAAGGAGACTTACAAGTAACATAACCATGAACCATATGAACAACTGGAATAAAAAAGATTACATTTAGAAGTCTCATGCATACTTCCCTAAGATGTATAGAATTTCTGGTGACATATATGAAAGAATTATTTTAGTGCTCACAACTAGGACATGTCTAATTGATTATTTTTTGGGGATTACCTCTAACAAGAAACCCATTAATTAAATTTTATTTAAATGATGGATAAAAAGAAATATTTTTAGATGAATTCAGTATATAAGATTGCTTATATTTTTTTTGGATTATGTATAGGATACAATTATATAGATTTTATTTGATCCTGGATGCATCCCTGTAATAAAATTATTATTGGGAACCTGGATGGGGATTATACCTATGTGGGTTACCCAAATATAAATGTATCATTATGTGGATATAGGTGGCCAAAATAGTATTTTAATTTATAAGATTAACATCATGAGATATGAGAAGTTCATTTGTTTCTTAATGACCTGAATACTTATCATCAAGCTTGAACATGATTATGAATTATATGATGGTCCTAATAATATGTGATAATCACAAGAAAGAATTAGTTTTATCATTGTAATATATGACTAATAGATTTAATGTGAACATTCACAACCCATGTATAAAATATATGATACTATATTTTAAGAATTAAGGAGTACCACATGCTAGTGTGATGCTCTATGATTATTCGGTACACAATATATTCAGGGGATTCCTATTATCTCATTCTTGTGACATGAGTGAATAATTTAATTTTGAGGAACTAATATATTATTAAAAAATGAGACTAGATTAATGGTTCCTGAATAGGAATACATGGGTGATGTTTCTGCATAATGGATACCTAGATCAATGTATCACCATAGTATTTAATATAATAAAAGGGGTCCCCATAAAGAAATGTTGGAGAATGGTGAACCCTATTATATCCTTTGGAAAATCAGTTTTACTAGATGTAGGATAATGTGATGTGTCACCATTGTGTGAGACTTGGGTAATATTATCTTCTAAATAGATCATTGAAAAAATACAGAACATTATTGGTATTCTAGGGTTATTTGGTTATCCTTGTTGTAGACAAGTGTGAAGTGGTAACCCATAAAAAAGGTTGAGTTAACTTGTCACCCTAGTATTTTACTCATAGGGAGAGTTATGCATGTAGTGCATGGAAGTTATCAACCATGAGGGGTCATTTTCCATTCTTTTGTTAGTGGAAAAGTGTAAGAGTGGCCCTCTAGGAATTTTTTGGTGTATTAATGCTTCATGTAACATATTTTACCTTCTCTATGTTATTCATATGTAGTTTATGTATTTATTAAGCTACCTGAATTATTTTTGGGATATTTGATCCCAAAAAGATCATTATCTTGGAGTATAACTACTATGGTATCCAACTATGTTAAATTAGGACCTTTCTGAGCCTATTTATATAAAAATTAGAGTAACTAAGAGCATTAATAAAGGGAACTAAGAAGATTCACAAAATTAATAATGGGGGATCACATGAGATCACTACTATATTTTGGACTTCTCTATAGGGTGAATGGCAGAGAGGTGTGGGTATGGATTCCAAGTTTAAATATTGATCTTGTAAAATTAACTAGAAGAAGAACATATGCATATGAAAAAAAGGAAATAAACACTCAAAATTTTCTATTTTTCTTTTTTCAATTTCTGTTAAAAAAATTAAATGTGAAAAATTTAATAAATTACTAATCACTTTGATGCGAATAAAAAACCTAAATTTTGTAGAATTAGTAATGTAGAACATTATAACCATAACATCAGGGCCTCATTCCATGAAAACATATATTAATATATAAGAAAACAAATAATACCCAATATTGTTTTTATTATGAGATATTCCAACTAATTGAGGGTTTATATAATTCTTGTACGCACTCATCACATAATAATACAAATGTATCAATCATAAGAATAGAATACATAGTAAATAAAATACATAACATGACCTCGTAAACATCATACATAATCATGGATAAGTATTCAATAGTTAATATGTTGAAATAATGTATATTAAAATTTTAAATATCCACTAAGTCAAATAAATAATAAATATTTCTTGGTGAATAATAATAAATCAATGTAGAAATTATAGGACATTCACAATGGAATATAATGTATCCTCATTAAAGAGCTGATAATGGGTTAGAATATTATAATATAATCATCATATAAGTATTTTAAGAATAAGTAGTCAATGAATACAATATTTTATAATTATTGGTGATCAAATAAATGATAGAAACAATATATCTAAAAAATATGACAGTGTGACATAAAAATTTGATATGATTTATGGATACAAAACATCTTTTAGATGAAATGTTCGAGTTTGAATGATTTGATGGTATTGGGGTACATATTCCAAAAATCTATTTTAATCCATTCATTAAATAAAAAAGGATATATTAGACACAATTTCATCATCAGACTTATTATAAGATCGAACTCATTTAAATAATACAAATAGGATAACATAAATATATTGTATATATAGATATTTTTGTTAAACTATATATCTTAATTGAAATAATATGGAATTATATCATCTCATAATTCTCTATACTAGTAAATATGAGTGATATCACATTCATGTTGTAATATTTTTTTTTAAAATAAGGAATCATAACATCATTCCATATTGACATTGAATAGAATTGGAATGGTTTACACATAATAAAGGGAGAAAATATATTATATACCCTTTGAATAATATATAGCTTTATATTACTAGAGAAATAAATCCTTTAGTTCTGAAGATCTCCATAAGAGGACGATTAAGAGATAAATTGGGCAGAGAACTAAGTTGTATTATTTTATTTTTAAAAATAATGGTTTGAATGATGGGTTTTTTTGGATGATCCAGAATTTCATATATTAATAATAAATCATAGTAGATGAAAATTAGATGTATATAATGATGATCTATGATAGAACAATAATGTTTTAATTTTTTTTTTTCTAATCTTGGATACCTATAAAATTAGAACAAAAAAGATCAACATTTTCTCCCACAATTCCATTCTCCATTAGAACTATTATTAGAAATATCATAAGTTAATCCATTCTTCATATCATGGAGAAAATGAAACATAATATAAGGTAATAATAGATTAACAATAAGGATAAAAAGGGATATAAAAAATTTCATTTTAGAATAACATGAGTGCAAGGATATGATAGCATGAGCTTAATTTTGAATAACATAATGAAACTTTATACATCATAACAACGACTCATTCCATAAAAATGTGTATTTCATAAGCCATGTATCATAAAGGAATAAAATAACATGATCTATAAGAGAATAATATTTTTATTATATCATATCTTACTATATTAGAATAATGTGTGGAATAATAAAAATCATTGAAATATTTTTTCCAAGGATTTACCACCATAAAATTCATCACATGTTAGTCTTGGGGTAAACTACCATGTAACTACATTGTTCTTATGATATACATCTATAAACGCTATTTGGGATTGGGATAACCACCGGGTAATTCTCTTTTGGGGAATGGATAACTTTTCATGTAACATTTGATCTCATAAAACACTATTTTTTTCACAATTCATTGGGGGGTTTCAATGGACCCATCAATCACATATTTATAATACATTTATATGAATAACAAAATATCAGGAAATTTTATATAATTATTCACCATATGTATAATAACAAAATTTTATAGAAAATGAAACAGTTTCATTAAACATTATTCACCATTTTGATAAAAAAATACCAATAATGAAAAAATATAGTATCATATGATAGAATAAACAATGAAATTTAGGTAACATAAAATTATATTTTCATAGATAGAAAATTACTTTAAAATATCAATGAAAAATTTATTTAGGAAGATAACCATTACATTTTAAAATAATTTTTTAAATATTAAAAATTCTATTATATAAAGGAAAAATTTCTTTCTATATGATCCATGGAAATGTTTCATTGAAGAATCAAATGATTTAGTGTTCATGATGGCAGAAAATTACTTCCAGGTCATAGTCATTAATAAAAACATTCTATTCAAACCTTTTATGAAATCATTATTCTTGGAAAAGTGTTAGGAATATTACTTATAGATTTTATGAAGAAGGTAAAAATGGGTAAAAATGTAAATAATTATTTATTTGGATAATATGAAAATCTAGTTTAAGGACATTCTTAGGAATAGATTTTTATTAATAGTATGATTCATAACTCAAGATAGATTTATGGTTTGTTTTCAATAAAAACAATGTTTTGGGTTTTAAATTATATAAATTGAGGGAAATTAAATTAGTAAAATTAAAATCAATAAATAATCCATGTATAAGAAAAAAAAATAATTTAGAGAGATATACAATATATAATTTCATCATCATAAATTAAAGCAAAAATAATCTATATATAGGTTCATCTTCTAATTGATAATTCAAACATCAATATTAACATACATCATAATAACACTATTATGTAGTATAATATATTTAAATATATTATAAATATATAAATAAACCATAAAAATACTAATAAAATCATATATTATCCACTTATAAAATTAAAATAATCTTTAATTGGTAATTATTTATTAAACCTATCATTTCTGGGTGTTGGATATTCTTTTAATGTATCTTTTAGGTAGTTCATGTGCTTATACATGTTTCATAGTTCCATCATCTCCATAATTTTAATAATGATATATATATATATATATACCAAATACATTCCTAAATTAAAATTTATAATAATCTATCAATGTTAGATATAGAGATATATATTACACCGTTCATGGAGACTGCAGTCTATACGTAGACATTAACAATAATTTCATTTTATAATGAAAATAAATAAACCAAGATAAATTATAATTTAAAAAAAAATAATTATTATAATTTAATATATATATATATATATTATTTTTATAAAATCCTTTATTATATACATTAATGAGATTCAGTGATTAAAAATGAAATATATCGTTTTGTGGAGGTGGTAGTCGACATGAATGGGTGAGTTATACATTCATTTTTCATTTGATGAGATGGTGGTGGAAAATGGTTTTTAAAACATCATAATAACAACATAGGATATTTATGATAATTTATTCTTCATGATATATTTGATGAAATAAGTTTAGATAAGATGGATGATGAAATGAAATTGAATGATCATGGTAAATATTTATACATACATTTTGAGATACATCCTTTGGCTTACACCTTATGCCTTGATAGGTTGGTTTTAGAAGAATACCAGGGGATATATAATAATGGTAAGGAATTTTTTAAGGTATCATGGAAGTGAATGTAAGATATATATTTCTTAAAATTGATGAATAATTTTGGATAATCGATTCCATTTTATATGTGAGTGAGAAGATAGACATTGAATTACAAATAAAAAATAAAAAATAATTTTCATGTGAATGTGGATCAAAAAAGTAAAGAATTAAATGTTTGGATATTATCGGGTTTATATATATTAATGAAAGAATAACTATACAATTTTAATCTAAAAATAAGCCATTATATTTTTTTATCAAGCCTAGGAAATAACTTTTTATCCTTAACTGTGTTAAATATTTTTTACTCTGTGTACTGTTCAATATGAAAAAATGGACGTGAAATATTTTCCAAATTTATAGATGATGATTAAAAATATTTAATATATTTATAAAATTCATTTTGTATCACTAGATTATATTAATTTAAAAAAATTATAGAACAAAATAAAATGGAAAAAATAACTATAAAATTTCATTTTTAATCATAAAATTTAATTTACATTCAATCAATTAAATGAAAAATTAGTCAAATGATTGTAAAAATATTTTAGTGAATATATAATTTATACCCTTCACTGAATCAACTGATGATTTTGTAGATATTTTATTTATTAATTTAAAAACACATCCCCAGATAACTATAGTTTTGTTAAAAATCACTCTTTTTACCATTAAATTGTTTTATCAAAATTAATAAAAATTAGATAGCTAATGTTAGGATCTTTATTAAAAATTTGGGATTAAATTTTATTATAATAACTTTTGAATCTAATTAATGTTTTTTTAAATAATAACAAATGGTGTATGTAAAAATATATTTCATTAAAAATATTACTTTTAATAATAAAGTTATTTTATTAAAAAAGTATTGACATTTTCATAGGAAATAATAAATACATTTAAATATGGGAAATATTTATAAAAAAATTTCATATTTATTAAATGTATGCATACCCTCCAATCTAACTACTAGTTTATAATGGAATACTATATCATGGGTAAATATACATTTAGAGTTTCACGTAAATAAATATATGAAATACCTCATGATTAATTAAAATGATATACTAATTAAATCAATAAGAAAATAATTACACCCACAATATAATGAATTTATTATTTAAATTTTTTTCACTCAGAATAACAAAACAATGATACTTATGCTTCATAACTTCCTTAGGATCCCATATAGGTTCATAAAATTTATAAATCCTCTAATGAACATTATCCATGTCAGTTCGGTTTTTTATAGAACATTATATAAGCAATAAAAGAATTAAAAATGTTTTAAATCTTGAGAAATATCATGGATTAGAGGTACAACCTATGAGTTTAGTGAAAGGTAATAATTATGTGAATTATTTTTTTGATAGAGTATTGGTACACACCATGAACTTTATATAGGTTCATTGGAATTTTCAGGTGATATGCTACCATCCCTACTCAATCATGAATCTACAATGATCAAAAATAAAAGGTGGCCAAATTTCCCTTAATTGTAAAAATAAAAACATTATTTTATGGATTAAGTCAATGAAATACCTTCTCAATAGAATATAATTCATTATCTCACAAGAAATTATCAGCATGACATTTTTTGTGACTCTAATATACCTTGATGTGTTGATGAATGTCTTTTCCATTATCTACTACTACCTCATATATCTAAGGTATTAGTAGCTTTCATTCTCCAAATTAATTCCATAACTTTTTATATCATAATAATTTTCTATCGGTGGAATTATATAGGGAAATCTAATTCCTCAAGTAAAATTTAATTTAATATGAGAATTATACAAGGAGAAGATTTGGATACCAACCAATTCTGAAATATAGATAGAAAGGTCTTAAAATATTTTCAAGGGATTTAATATTTCTCTTAGACTTTCCATATATCTATTGATTATAATATATATTCAATCACAAATATTTATCACAATCTTGCAGAATACATCACAAAACTTCATAGTAATCCTTGGATCTTAGTCAAATAATATTGAATGTTTTACACCATGAATCCTTAAACCATATTTAATGTATATCCTAGAAATTTTATCAAGAGGTAAATTTTTCTCAAATGAAATGGTATTTTATTAATTATTAAGGAAATAAACTATATCCCAAATTGAAATATGAAATTTAGATGTTTAGGGTGATCGGTGAAAAAATATACATGGTAGTGTTTTCCAATTTTGATTAAACTATTGGTTTATACTTGCGGAATCAACATATAATTCTATATCATGGAATTATAAGGATTACATACCAAAAATATATATACATAACATTCAGTATCATAATTCATTAATTTCCACAAATAATACTCTTTCACTTATCTATCCATCTGCATACATTAATGATGAATTGAGAATAATGATATATAATCAAATTTAATTTCTCATTCCTCATGTATAATTTTTTTATGAAAATATTAATCTTGATAACATAATAATTACATAATAATCAAGGCTATTATTAGGATCATTTCTTAGCTTTTTTTTCATCTCTACAGCCTCCTTATATTTATCTTTATTCTTCACTTAGATAGTAATTGGATAACTCCTTTGAGAATGTTCTGATTTCCTCTATTAATTAAAAATTCAAGGATCATCATTAACAAATACATAAACATTTGATATTTTTTTATCTTCATCATAGATATGTTTTTATGTTCTATTCAATTCAATTCATTTGTTACCTTATTTTTGTTCCGAGGCTAGTAATGTGTGGTGAATTCATAATACTAAATCAAATAAAAACTAATCTTTTCTTTATATTTAACTATTAATAATTTAATATATATAAAATAATATTTTATATGTTAGTATATACAACACATCATTATTTTTTAAGATAATTCCTCAATATATGAAATGTAATTATTATTTATGATATCTCCATGTCACAAGTTCAGAAGTTATGCACATGATCATTTAGATAATAAGAGGTATAAGTTATATCCTTATAATTTTCAAAATAAATAAATCATAACACCTTATTAAGTTCATCAATAAAGATAAAAAATCACTAATTAATAAATGGTATTGTGAGAATAGGTTCATTGACCAACCATCTTTCAAAGAAATTAAAAATTTCATCACATTCATTAGTTGAAAGTAACGTGAATCATTTACATTATAACATGATGATTAGATTCAATAAGTATGAGAAATTACAATTTTAGGGTAAATAATATTAAGAAAATGCATGAAAAATGTGGACAGAAGTAACCGTTGTTGTTCATGGAAAAAATCAATAATAACTATTTTTTTGGATCCACTAACATACCATCTATTGAGATTATAAGAGAAAAAATGAATCATTTTTTGTCAAAATTAACACTTGGTTAATTTATCGTACAATATTACCTTTCATAGGGTCTAAAAAATCAGTATCAACTAATGATAATGAACGACCTATTTATTTGGAATATATAATAATATGGTATATAATGTCTACCAAAAAAGTAATCCTGGTAATCTTCAATGAAATAATTTTTTAAATCCATTAATATATAGGAGGAATCTTTAATAAAAAATTGAATTAATATAAATCCATAGTTTTCATACCACATATATATCTTCTTCATTGATATTAGATTACATTTTAAACTCAAGTAATTTTCCAAACAATGAATGTAATGGTTGGAAAATTTTTGATCTTCTCATTATTGATCAAAAAAACCATCGATATATTGTAGAGAATACTTATATTTGTTCATGATATTGTTATATTCTTGATAAAAAACGTAAATAATCATATATCCATATTTCTTCTTTAAAAAATTAATAAGTTTAAAAAAATTTCAAACACCATGCTGAAGGAAACCATTATTAAGAATATCATATAGTTTATTTTTTTATTCTTTCAACTCAACTGAGTCCATTCTATATTTAATCGTTTAAATATTTTTACCATTAGGTATTAAATCTATTGAAAACACAACCTCTCAATTAAGTCTATTAATAGAAAAATAATCCAAAAATTGATGAAAGAAATCCCATATAATATACATATATTCTTTATTGAATTTTCCCCAACCATTTGAGAATTATTTCCCAATTAAAAATGAATAAAAGACCATAAAATTGATGAAATTTATATTGTAATCTTGTATTAATAATGAAAAATATACATGATCATAGGTTCATTGAAAATATAAAATGTGACTTCCCTTTCTTAAAAATTTATATGAGTTATATATGAGGATAACAAATCCATTAAAAACATCACATTAAATTGAACAATAGATATAATTAAAATATTTTTATGAAGTATAATAAAAATATATATTTTGTATAAGGAACATATACATGAGATGAAATCCTTGTACCATTAGGAGTCTTCATTGATAATTAAATATATGAAATTTATGAAGGTAGTATGAAAACCTAATAAAATATTTTTGATATAAAATAGTGGGTTGAACCAAAATCAAATGAAACATTATCATCTCTAGAATGGATTCTAATTTTTCCTTCTATGACATCATTCTCGTTTCTAACATCATAAATATTTATCACAAGATATTTATCATTGTGTGTAGTTATAAGAAGATAATGATGTTAGTCATCATCATTAATTCTCATATTCTATCATTGGTTAACAACGTACCCATTCTATATTCAATTGAAAAAATGGATTGATTTTCTTACATTATACGATGCTTTGTATCTATTGATACAATTATCTACTTCTTACCATCACATAGGTATTGATTTCCTTATTACCTTAATTTATATAAAAATAATAATTAACTATCCCCTTAAGGAAATTACACCAATGACACTTTCCACATGTCCAAAATATTAAGATACTCATATTGATTTATCCATGGTATTTGTTGTATTAGATTAATTTGAATTCAATATCACATTTCATATCAAAACAATGATATTATTGGGAGACTCGAATCTTTATTTTGACCTTAATATAAAAAATAAAAAATTAAAAATAACTATATAATAATATTATGAATGAAACACATAAAATAATTGGTTTTGATCCTCTAATGAAACAATCAATCTTACTTTTTTGTTGGATGATAATATCATAATCATACATTACAATTCATATAAAATTTTCCTTATAGAAAATTGTGAATACATCATCTATCTAATATGGACATGTGATATGCATATCTATTTACATATGAATAACAAGAGGATGGTAATTATTAAAAAATAATCTTTTAAACTCACCACAGTCTATATTTTCAATTTTATTATATTTCCTTTTATGCTTTATATGATTCCACTACTTATTTAGGTCACATTCAAAATGATAAACCAATAAAATAAATTTTTCATACTATTATAAATGGAGAATAAAAAATATTACTTCATTATTATTGATCTAATTCACAATAATAACTAGATCATTGGACCCAATGAGTTAAGGTAGATTTTTCCTCATGAAGGACTGAAAAAAATGATATTCCCAACTTTACTCATTTGGTATCATTGCAATATTATTTGATTGAGAAAGTTATGTAATTATGGAAATGTGTATTTTCATTCTATATTGTATAAAACTTGTTTTCATAGTATGGGAACTATTTAATTTTTTATCACATTCATTGTGACCATGTTTTCTTCTTCTAACAGCATGATATTTCATAAATCTAATTTCTTTTCTATCTTCTAATGTTCACAACACCAAGTATAAATGAAAAGTAATATAGTGGACCTTTATAAACTATAAATTCAATTGGTGGTATATATGGGAATTAAAACAATTTGAATAGTTGTTATAGATAATTTAAATATAATGATAAATATGTAGTAAATATTTAGTAATGTATTTGTATGGAAAAAAATATTTCTCAAAAAGTGGTTTATTTATTTCTATGATAAAATTATATTTATTTATTTTATCAATTTTTAAAAACTATATTGGAAAAATAAACATTATTTTTTAATTAAATGTATAAAAATTAACATGGAGTGAAATTTTTAGTAATATTAAAAAATAATTGTTTTTTTATTAAATATTGATTTTTTAAAATACACCCATTTATATTAATCAAAAATAGGAAATTAAAACTTATTATTTTTTAATTTGGTAATACTATTTGATGTATTTATTTTTATTTTAAACAATTTCAATCATTTCATTTGAATCATCAATAGTCATGATTTTTCTATATGTTAATTTTTAGGCATAAAAATGAATTTTTCAAAAAAAAATATTTACATTGACTATTATGAATTTATATTAGAAATGATTTATCCAATTTTATGATATTTAATATTGAAAAATGGATACCATATTTGAATGTAGTATTTGTAAATTTGGTAAATAGGCCACATTTATTTTTGTTCATTTTGAAAAGTTAATGTGGAAAATATTTATCACCTAGATAAGGGTAAAATGGATAAACAACGGATAAAATTATGAGAAAATGTATAAAAATAAACCCAATATATGTGGTTATTTCATTATATGGAATATGTTTTACCATCGACATAAAAAAATATAACTTTATTGAATTAAGGTTTCATGTTCATTTGGTATTGAAATTTATATTATTTTATGTTTATATAATTCAATCATGTTACTCTCCTGAATAAAATATATCTAAAATAATTAGAGAACGATAAAGTAGGGTAATTAAAGATTTAATTGTTTATTTTTAATATTTTTTTTAATTAATGAAATTTATTTTAATTTTTTATAGATGAAATAATTAATTGAAATTATTAGACATCATCAACACATTGTAAGTGGAAGTAAATAATTCTAGTAACTAATTTTAAATACTAAAAAAGTATTAATGTTTGAATGAGTTAGAGTCCACCATGAAATTTTTATATTAATATAAAATATTATAATTTTTTTTATCTCTTTATATTATCTTTCCATTTCAATAATGTTGTTTACAACGTGAAGTAAATCTAATAGTGTCAATAAAATTAAATAAAGGTACTTTTTAAAAATTATTATTATAATAAATTAATCAAGAGAGATAAATATATTCCAAGATGTTAATTTTTATATGATATGTTTGAAAATTCCATCCCTTTTAAATTTATGACATGTTTAATACATTATAATGATATTTTTAATCCTTTAAAAATGAAATAATACCTATCATAGTTAAGGATAAAAATAGATAATGAAAGTGTAAGAAAAATGATAACAAATAAGATGAAAACAAAACTTGCATATAATCATTTTTATAATTATATAATAATAAAATAATATTTATTAAATATAAATGGATATTTTTCATTATTATATTTGATAATGAGATTAAATATTCGCAAATATATTATGTATTTCATAGTGTTTCATTTACCTCCATAATAAAAGGAAATCAATTTTCTCTTTTATTTGTACCAAAATGAGCCATATATCTCAAAAAACTAGGTCTGATTATCGTCTAATGGTATCTATCCAAAATGTAGTGTTTTCATTATTAATATACGATCATTTGTTTATTTATGAATGGATCTATACGAGACTAATAAATATAGATGTAATATTATTACCCAATCTATTTTAATTTATTTCTTATTATACCTCATGTAAATTTATTATATTTTTTATAAAATTATTAACTATGTATCAAAAAAATAATTAATTTTTTTTATGATCTAGAATCCATCAATAACCACTATATATTCCATTAAATGGAAATTGAAAGTATTGGTTGTGTGAATGTGGACAACCACTACCACATAACATTACAATTCATTTTTCATCAATATAATTCATGGGTGATTATTTTGATTTGTTAAATTCTTTTATATTATGTTACTGATATAGTTATTATTCTCCAATTCATAACATCAAATCCATTGGGAAATGATAATGTTTCTCATACTTATGTATGTACTATCACATTGACGAAGATATATGAATATGTTTTTTATTCGAGTTAAAATGATTATTAATAGAAGATAAATTTAATTAATATATATTATATATGTTATATAATAGATAATTTTTATAAGTTATGTTTTATTTATATTTTTTCCATCTTTTGAAATGTTAAAATAAAATGCATGTGTACATATGGCCTACCATCTACATGAATTGTGAATTCAATTTTCATACACTAACTATAAATGATTAATATTATTTTGAAAATAATGAATACATATATTTTTTAAATCATGAATATTATGATTGAGATGATGTTAATATGATAATAGTGAAAGTACTAGAACTAGAAAACCAAAATTTTCATGAACAACGTAATAGTTAGCACACAAAAATGATGATTTTAATATCATATTATTAAGAATTTGGTTTTTAAATGTTATAATTGGATCATATATGATGTTATAACTATTAAAAATTTCATTAATATAAAGTTTTATTAAATGTATTTATATTCAAGGTGATAAATCCCTTTCAAATTATGTCAGACTTGAAGAATGGGATTTATATTACAATTTCGTTATTTGAGGATAATTTTCATGATCATATTTAATATGATGAAAGTGTATGACATATATTTATAAAATCCAATGAATTTTCTTATCCTTTTATATTTTATAAATATTACATGTTTTTTTTCATTTTATTATCAGTATGCATTCAAGAAATAGAAAGAGTATTTTTATCAAATTTATTTTTATTTATCTGTTATGGAGAAATTTTTTTTCAACCATGATTAGGTTTTCAAAAAAATATTTTCAAGAAGGTTCTAATAAATTCAAATGATTATCCAAATGAATTTAAAATAATTTAATGTTGATGTATTTTTTAAAAATTAGTCTTCTTCACATTTTCAAAATGATATATCTTATAGTTATTATTAATGATGTTAAAGTGATATTTGTTTTATCAAACATGATATGAAAATGAATTATCTCCATCATGGGTAGTCATTTTTTTGGGTCCACGTAATTTTTTTTTCAAGATTCATTTTAAATATATTTTCATTTATAATATTTTTAAAATTTTAGTTTTTCACATCTAATAGAAAAGTATTATTCTATTTTTTGATGAAATATTCTATTGAAATTTTAAAGTAATTATTAATTTATTATTACATATGTTGATCTTACTTATTTTTTACTTGTGATATAATCTAATGGCATTATCATTATTCTTCCTCTAGATGGAATATAGTGAATGAAATTAAATATTGAATGAAATTATTTTATTTACTATGGATAAATTATTATGAATATTTTTATGATTTGGTGTACTAAGTATGGTGGGATATATCATTATGTGAAAAGTGGTCTTGTATATATATATATATATATATATTCCATAAATTAATTGGGTAAAGAATAATGACCTATGAGATCAAAGGGTTCAATTGATGTTATCCCAAACCTAAATGTTGGTACATTTGAGGTTATCCATGGATTGTAATAATATGGTTCATGATTAGTCATCCCAATTGTGAAATAGGGTAGTTGAGAGGTTTTCTCAAGCGCAAATCATGTACATTGGAATTTTTCTTATGATTATGGTGTTATATTCATCTATATGGGTAGACTAAACATATAGTGAAACTAATTATGAATATGCAACACATTTGGCACTCTGTTATGATGTGATCTTATGTCAATGACATCTTTTCATGGCTCAAGTTCATTGATTATTCTACGATTCATATCTCATTAACTTTCAAGTGTTATTTCATGACTCGTGGTTATGATCCATGAATCATTGTTTATGATTTTAAAATTTTGATATCATGTTTTCATACAAATTATGATTATGTTAGATTAAAATGATCATTGATATCTCCCTTGATTATCATTACAGAGAATATTATATAACAATTTATAATATTTCTTTTTCCCCTAGGATATGGAGATGATTTTTATATATTATGTTTTTAGGATGGCTTCAAGTGGTAATAAAACTATTTTAAGTGGATTTACATCAATTATGATCCTTTTTTATCCATGTATCCAAAGACACTAAACCATTAGGTTTATGTAATGGATAATAATGTCACGATTATTCATCTGATAAGATGTAAAATTTTTTATTAATGGTTTTTAGTCTATATATTTGGTATTAGAGATATGTTTATTTACCTATGTAAACATAGATGGAACATATTTAGTGATAACCCTTATGTTATTTTTATTTATTGGATTACATCATATGTTATGGTAAATAGAGGAAAATAGTTTTCTGTGAAAATTATCAATGTATGTTAACATAAATGATTCAAGGATTTTTAATTCCTTAATCTAGGGGAAATATCCCAAAAAGAGATAGTTGAGTTTATTTTAGCCATACATATGGTGTACTAAAAGTGCTCCCATTCTAGAATTTTCTTTTGAAACCTATGGTGGATCTTATTTAGAAAATTCAATCATTATTTATGAACCATTATGAGGAATTTTAATATATTTTGATCATTAATGACCATTGTTAAACTAACAGTGTCATGTATTGAAAAGTATTTTTCATGATTTAGACAACCTATAAATGGTTTTTCATGACTGATCACATTGATCAAAGATTCCATAAAGTAATTTCCATTTTCGTTTTACATTGGGATAAATAATAAAATGAAAATTTTTAGGTGGTCACAATTATTATATATTATTTAATTATTCTATTTGAATTTAGTCACATGGATTCTTTTATATAGTGAAATATCTCAATAAATGGTAATAAACGTCCTTAATATTTACATGATAACGTAGAAGGGAAACCCCGTATTTTTATGATGATCACATCATAAGAACATGATTATTAATTTATTGATGATTTTGAGAATTTTCAACCTAAAATTATTATTATTATCCCTCTAGTTGATTTTGATGTTTTTTGGGAATGGTTTGACATTCAATATATAAATCCCACATCAGTTAGTGAGGAAAAAATGTGACATTTCATTTCATGAACCTACCTATGTTCACCTCTTAATGTGATGTTATATATGAACATACAGTGGAAATTATATCAATACTATGGTAATTGATTTATATTCAAATGTGGTGTTTATATACAATGGATGGGAAAAATTCAACAACAAATATATTAATATTGAACGTGAGGTTTCTGATGTTTTTATTAAATATATTCATATTCTTACAAAGAATTTGGAGTCTATGTTTTTAGTAGAACTCAACATGGTGATTCACCTATTAAATAAACTCCATATAATATGTCATCGATTGTGTTGCAGAAATTCAAGGAACAACTCTACTATAATCTTGAAATGGGATTTATTTGTTCATGAGTGTCCCCTTGGGGTGCACTTGTTCATTATGTTATGAAGAGGGTTGATCAAACAATCTAGTTATTGATTATTGTTAAATAATAATATCAAAATCATGAATGAAAATCCTCTACCTCACTGTAATATTTACCTGAAATATTTCATATAACATAATATTTTTAGTAGATTTACCTTTGATCTAGATAGTATAAGTTGAGGGTCAATATTAAAGAATTAAACTTGATAAACATTTGTCTTAGGTGAAAAAATAATTAACATATTTTTATTCCATTTTTTACTAATTCCCCCAAAATATTTATGGATTTATTCAATAGTCTTTAAAGAATAACTTGATCCATTTTTCATAGTCTTTGTAGATGGCTATCATATGTATTCCAATTCAAAGGATGAGTAAAAATATCACTTGAAAGTTTTGCTGAAGACCCTAGGAAATGATCAGTCTTATGAAATATTATCCAAGTGTGAATTTCCATCAAAAAAAGATCTATTTTGGGTCAAATAATCTCATATGTTTGTATATCAGTGTATCTATCAATGGCTGAAGTTATTGAACATTGTCCTAAACAATCCACAATGACTTATATCTAGAGATTTCATAGTTTCACACGATATTATCGAGACTATGTAGTTAATTTATTAAGGATATATAATCCACATAATATGTTAACATAGAATAGAGAATATGTAACCTGTTTAGATGAAAATGAATAATATTTCATGGAAAAAATAGTAGGTTCTTTAGTTATGCTTTGTTTACACTACCATATAGATGATAATGGATTGTGATCTATAGTAATTCGTCCAGGAAGGTAAATGGATGATTCCTAATGAATAACAATATGGTTATACCATATAAGTCATAGAAATTGATGGTTGGTGATAAAGGTTACCCAACACATAGTTTGTAGTTATCCATTATTTTTATTATAGATGATATTAAGGAATTATATTTATGCTGAATGGTGTTATATATGCAGTGATAAAAAAAACTAATGTATATAATTCATAAAAATATCTGAATATGCACCAATTAATAAGGTTTTAAGTGATGATAGATTATTCCATCTCAAAATATTACTACCTTCTGAAGGAAATCATTCAAGTTGATTCTCTATGTCAAAAGTATCTTAACATCATATCTATGAGGATGATAAAAAATGATCCATTATTTTTGGATTTTCAAAATTTTGATCTATAAATCTGGAAAAAAGTGGTGAAATATTAAATTTATTAAATTATTGTTCAACCATATATCCATGGAATGATTAATGAGGTGTAGAATTAAGTGTTAGATCTAGAAAATAATGATACCAAAATTTGTATGTTCAATATTTTGTATGGTGGAATGATAAGGTTTAGTAACTAAAATGTGTCCCATCAATACCAATAATGAATAAAGACCTCATTGATAAAGACCATAGTTCAAAATTCTATATTCATCAAGGAAGAATAAATATTTAAATAGATCTGAATGATTTTTATGGGGGAGAAATGAAAAGATATTTTATCAGGAACGTATCATGATTCATGGTATGAATAATTAATTCGTATGAGAGATATATTTTTAATGGGATTCTATTAACAATAATAAAAATCTAATTTTAATAGGATTAAATCACCATTGATTTTTTATTGGGATCGCAAAATCACCTAAAGGACATAATTCAATTTTAGTTTCATTTTATTACCATAATAAAATATCACACTTCATTTACTTAGAATAATATTTCCCTCTTTGTCAGCATGATTGAATATTCATTAAATAAGTTAAATGGTTTCTTAGAATACCACATTATATTATATCAGATCAGGATCTAAGGTATACCATAGTGTTCTATAGAGGTATTTTATAGGATCTTGAAAAAGATTTTAGTTTTAGTTATTCTTGTCATCCTCAAACAGATTCATTGTCTAAGATAAAATTTAAACTCTTTATGATATATTATGTTTTTTTTCTGTGGATTACAAAGGATTTTGGGATCAACAACACCCTCTAGTTGAGTTTTATTTCAAAAAAATTGTTCAATATGAATTTTAAAGGGATTCTTATGCAGCATTATATGTTAATAAGTAAATAACTCCAATATAATGTGATTATTTTATATAATGAGAGTTTTGGGACCATTGATATCAATGGAAGTGATAGGGAATTCCATACTCATTCAAAAAAACATTAACGCAGATCATATTCAGTACAAAATTTATGCTAAAATGAGTAGAAAAATCTATAATTCACAATTGGTGATAAGATATCCAAATGAATTTCCAAGTAGAATAACATTATGAGAATCATAAATAATTTATTGTTGAGGCGTAGGTATATTTTCCACTTCATGAATCTTGATAGAGTAGGGATGATAGATTTTCTTTTGGCACTTTCAAGAAATGTCTCCCGAGTTCGTAATATCTTATATGTATCTTTACAGAAGAAGTACATGCCTAATTATAAAAATTTACTAAACCCATAGGTTGTATAATTAGAACATTATATTTCCTATGATGAACAACAAGTAGAAATTTTGGTTCATAGAGATAATTTTGTCTGCAACATGAGTACTGACATCATAAATATTCTTTAGAGGAATCAAATGTTCAGTAAATATACATCAGAAACTAAATATGTGATTAAATAGAGATATCCTAAATCTATGTATCAGTTTTATGTAATTCTGATGAAAATATTATTTTGATGGGTTATATAATAGAAAACCATATAATTTAAAAAATTTAATTTCATCAAAAACATCAAATACACACAACCCAAAGTATAAATGAATTATAAAATAGTATACTGTTATCTCCTTATATTAAATTTGAGGTGTGTTAGAAATAACCACATTTATTAAAATATATTTAAATATAGTAGATAATTAACATATATTTATAATTAAATAATCAATTTTTTTAAACCCTCATATGCATTAAAATGAATATTTCTCATAATTGTTATTCATTTAATTTTTGTTGGAAAATAATAATATAAATTTTAAAACATTAGAAAAATTTATAATAAAAATAAAAAATAATTTTTTAAAACATCATATTAAATTTAATATTGGGTGAAATATTTGGATATTTCTAAAATGATTTATTATTTAGTGAATAGTGAAATTTTGAGATTTATCATACAATGTCAATTCTTTTAATTAAATATTGTAATTTAAAAGTTCAATTATTTTATATATTTTCTTAATGTGAAAAATGAGCCCTTCAATTTATGAAATAATTATTAACTTCATTAGAATTAGCGACATTAATTGTTTTTTTGTATGTTTAATATTATGATTAAAACACATTTTTCTAAAAAATTGTGTTCAACTACATTTTTTCATTTATATTTAAATTTATTTCTACAACTTACATAAACATAAACATGATAACAAGATAAAATATTTTAAATTTTCATATTCAAATTTGGTAAATATGCCACTTTTATTTTTGTTTATAACAAATTCTAATAGTAGAAAATATTATTCACCTCTAAAATGTTAAAATTGGAAAAAGAATTTTAAAATCATAAAAAATGTACTCAAAATCAACCCAAAATATAGATTTAATTTAGATTATGTATGATATTAAATTAAGTCATTGACACCCCAAATTTTTATATATGATTTTTTTATCAATTTCCACTCGATAATAACATTTACATTAATTTATGAAATGAAAAATTAAAATGTATATCTCATAAGTTTATAATCTCTAAAAAACATTCTTATCAATAAATAAAGAAAATTTAGGTTATATATTTTTATTTGGAATATTAAATAATATCTTTCATGGTAATTTAATTTTTAATGATGACATAATTATCATAAATAAATACCCAACAGTAACACAACACTAGGGGATGTAGAGGAAAAATGATCAAAATGATATTAAAAATAAAAAAAATAAAATTATTTGGTTCATTTATAGGACCCCAGGATTTTTGTAGATAAAATTTTCATCTTTGGAATGATTCATTGTTTTATACTCTAATTTATTTTGTATCTTGATTTATTCAGATTAAAATTAACTGATTAGTGTCACAAATGACATTAATGTTATTTTTGACACAAACTATTACAATAAATTAATTAAAAATAATGAAACTATTTAATGGGATAAATTTGGATAATATATAGAAGAATAATATATTTATATTCCATTTATTTTAAAATATATACATTATAGTTAAAATTATAACCCATTAAAATTGAAATAATTATTAACACTGGAAATTATAAAATTGTTAATGAGAGAGATAACAAAAAATTTAATAGTATTAATGAAGAAAAAACATATAAAAATTTCATTGGATGATATCATTGAAATTATTTTATGTTTTTATTTGAATATAATTCATTTAATCATTATACATAACAAAAACATTAAATATATTTCAATATTTTATGTAATTCCAAGTGTGTCTTTACCCTCCCTTATTAAAGGGAACCTCTTCAATAATTTATATACACCACATAGCCATATAAATTGGCCATAACCTAGATAATTCACTTCTCATATTCCCTAAAAAAATTCAGTCTTTATGGAAAAATATAATACCATACCAAGTTCCCTTAACAAACCATCAAATGTAGTCTATGAAAATTATAGCGAATCATCATAACTGACTTCCTTAAATATCTATCTTTTTTACACCTAAAATTTTATGGTATTAATAAAAAAATAATAAATTTCATATCATCAATATGACAAGATCTTGTTTTTATAATAAAACCACCATTACGACCTTCTTTTTTATCTAATAGGATGTAAATGTATCACTCCTATGTAAATGTAGACAACTGCATCAATATAGAGTTACAGTTCATTTTACATCACCATATTTAATGAATTATTATTTTTACGGGTTAAATAATTATATATCTTATTTATGATTTAATTTTATTTCTATAATTATATTATGATATTTACCGGGTCAGCCTCTAATCCATTTGAAAACTATATTATCACTCTCTTGTGCCTATGGATTACCACCTCCATAGAGCTTTGATATTCATTTTCCATTTTAATTTACAATTTTTTAATAAAGATGGATTAAAATAATTTATATGATATTATATTGATTATATATATTTGGTTTTTTATTTTTCTTTCTTTTAATCAATCCATATAATTCTTAGAGCATCATTCATTCATAGGTATTACATACCTCTCTATGAACGATGTCATTAATTTTTATAAATATACCTTTTATGGACCAGTCTACAAATATTTTAAATAAATATATATTTTATTTTAATCATGAATACCACACTCTAGATAATGTAACCATGATTGAATTATAAGTACATGGACTACCAAATGAGAAATATCAGGATAATAAAAAAGTGGATACTCATAAATAACAGTTTCAATACCGAATTTTTAATACATGTGTGTTGAAATGAAATTAGTGGATCATATAAGATATTTTTCATCTATATTTTTTAAATATGAATACATCACACTAGCAATCAAAAGAAACCATATAACCTAACACTATGGGAAATGAATAAACCTCACATGAAAATCCTAGATAACCCATTAAATAATCCTTGAAATGGGACAAAAATTGGAATTCCCACACAATAAATAAGATTACACAATATTGTAATAAAGGTTCACGAATCCGATGAAATAGAATATAGGACCAATAGATTTTTTCCACCTTCTCCATCCTATAAAGCGTTTATAATAACATAAAAACCATATTCAACAACAATATTCTTCCAAATATGAGTGATATTAAATTTTACGCTATACCAAATAGTCATTGCTTCTGCCATAGTGGGGTCTATAAATAAATGAAAATAGTGCTCCATGATGTTATTAAATATTCCTCATGATCATATATTTCTTTCCAAAGGCTTAAATAACAATATCCAAGAACCATTACATGTTAATTAATTTTAAACGTTCCAAAAGTGTGAGGTTGTCACATAGAGGGATGATTGTGAAGTGGTTGTGAATGGTGTTCCCTGTTTTGTTTCTCTATGTGGAAATATTTTTTTTATTTTTTCAATTATAATCATACCATTCTTAGTAATTCTATCATACATGAAGGTGATTTTGTAGAACTAAATAAATCCTGGATGGATGCTTAGTCCCACAATATATTGTACTGGGTGTGACTTAAACATATCCACCTCAATAAGATTCATATATCTCATGGTTCTCTATCTATAAAGATACATTTCATAAGGAAAAAAATAGAATCATCAACCAAAAAACAATATTAGATCACATTTAACACCATTTACACTATTACCCATCGAAGAGGGTATACAGAATTCTCTGATAGATACCGCTCGACTAGACGGACATAAGTATAGGGAATACCTATTCAAAGATTCCAATAAAGTATTTTTCCCATCTTTTGGGGGTTTATATTAAACAAATTCTGCCAAAAATAAAACCATGTGATGTGCCCCTATGATAATTTCATTCCCAAACATGGCCACCAATATTAAAATATCATGCTCTCAAATTTCAATCACATCATGTCGGATTCTACACCAAGAATAACTTTAATTAATTTATATGTCTCTAAAAAACCCATCCACCTTCATTATCAACCAAAATGTCCCCCAATGTTAAATGATCTTGATATGCTTCTATCAACGATGCCGGTATCATTCCATCCAAATTAGGCATTGATGGGTCAATATATAATTTTAAATTATTTCATTTGGAATTTATAAAAAAATAACATAGTTCATGTAATCTTTGAATTTTAAAAATCATTTCTAAAAAAAGAGAGGTTGTTCTCCCAAACTCGAGGAAAAATTTCACAATGGGGGAAGTACAAGTATCAAAAAACCATTATTGAAAATCATTCTTGTTTTTGTAATAAGACCCATAATTTCATAGAAATTGGTGTATTATTGAAAAACTCCATGTCCTTGAATCCCAGTAAACCTCATTTGATGGTTCCACAATGATTATCGAATGGATTCCAATGTAAATAATCTTTTAATTTTTTTGACCACATAAAATATTTGAAAAATTTTAAGGGAGTTTTTGAGTAAAAAATTTAATAATCATCAATAGATACATAATGATAGATGGAACCATATGAGCCACCACATTAATAAGAACCTATTTCACAAGACAAGATATATTATACCTATACTATCCATAAATTATTATAAAGAAATTATATAAGATTAGTGAGAATAATTGTATTTAAGAATTTCCAAAAACCATCACACTACCACAATATATTTTTATTAGATAAATTATTAATTTCACAAATTCTAGTGATAATGTATATATTCTACTACTTCCCTGCCCTAAAAAATACTTCTCAAATTTGGTGAAGTTAACACATTGTCCCAAAGCACTGGAAATATCATTAAAATTGTCTAAATTGACCTTCCATTCATGAGTGGTTAATATTGAATAAATAATGAAATATTCATAAACAAATAAGTGTGAAATGGAAATATTGATACAAATTAACATTACACCATTAGTGTATCCATAAATATATTCCACTATTGTGAGGGTATGGAAAAAATTATCAAACAGCAAAATTAAAAATAAATAAATTGGGAAAAACTATTGTAAACCTTTGGTTGGTCTGAATTTAATTGTGAGGGATCCATTAATCATGATGCTTCGGGAAAATATGTTAACACGCTTCATTATCCCACTCATATATTATAAACCATATCTCAAATTTTTAATGAAATGTTTTAGAAAATAACATTTTCCCTATCATAATATTTTTATATATATAATTTAATTATGTAAATATCTAATATAGTAGTAGATTGAGTGTTCATACACTTGATAATATCATGGGAAACTATATAATTGTTAGTGATGACCCTCTTGGAGAAAATGCACTTTAACTCTCCATAATAATAAAATCGAACAACTCGGTTAGAAGATAATAAATAATATTTGAGAAGATCTTCTAGAACAATATAATAAAACTATTCGATCTAAAGTCATTAACATTCACTAGGCCTGAAATGTTTTGAATTTATAAAATAATATTTTCATTAAATATTTCCATCCCTATGGATCCTTCACACATACCACCTAACTGTTTGATAATATCATATCCCATAATATAACATAACCACATGAAAAATAAGGGAAATCCATCCATTCTGAAATCTTATTTTTGGAAAGAATTTTTTCACAAATTATTGGTGACATAATATCTCTTATGATGGATTTTGGGACATTTAGTTCACTAAAACTAATAATGTACCCTAATAATTAACCAAACTAAGAGATAAATAGGTCATTATAAATGGATGACATCATCTCCTAAATATCATACCCATCCATAGTGTATATTCCCTTAACATCTCCCAGTTTAGAAATTTATTAGTTTATTCTTCTAGCTAGAGAATTTTATGAGAAGTAACATGTATTTTGATAGAAACATTTGATTAAATCCATCCTTGATCTAATAATTCAATATAATTATTTATCCCTCGTATCCTCAGTAATTTGATTATAAAAAAAACATTATTTTCAAAATTGAAATCAGAAATAGGTCCCTTATTGCATCTCTAAAGCGCTACCCCAGATCTAGAAATCCTTTGATTAACATTACTATAATCTTTATGGCTTTAGTGGTGCATCTTAGAAGTTACTATTCTAGATAGTTGTAATACCTCAAAATTTTGTAATGTATTTATATCTCTAAAAAAATAACCATATGTATTATTAGATACCCATATAAATTCAAATATGTATCCCTAAAAAGGTTTTTCGTTGTAGGGACCCTCCTTAAAATTTAGAAAATTAATGCAGTGGTCCAACGAATGAAGATCGAAGTGTGATGCCTCATAACTCTATAAAATCTTCATCGAATCATTTCTATCCACAATTCGATCATAAATTTTAAGTATTCCTTATATCATGTCATTATGTTAAAAAAGGTAAAATCACCACCATAATATGCTTTTGTTCAAGAGACATGATTGAAGAAATAGGTCCATAAATTTATGCAATGTCAAATAATTATACCTAGTTCCACCATTCGTCTCATGGTGATAGAGGATATTATAAATGTCATCACAAAAATTAATAGGGACTTCATTCATATTTATTAGTGCTTTAATTACTTCCATGTATCTAAACATTTTACTTCATCACTACCATCCATAAAAACATATGAATGATATTTTGGTTACTGAGGATAAAAGGTAAAAAGGGAAAATATGTTTTAATAGAAAATAACCCATAAATACTCAAAACACACCCTCAATGTGTTTTAGATAGCACTTACATGGACCGACCATCCATCTGGTATACAGTGTTGAAATACATAATTAATCATAATACATCTCATGTGATGATTTGACAACATGGTGTCATACAAAAAAACCATACCAGGGTTCTATAAAGAGCTACATTGGAGGACCATTTGAGCTGATCATTGGTCTAAAATCTCCATGTAGTTCCAGTGTTACAGTTTCATGGTTCGTAGTATTGCTGGTCCATGCCAAAATCTCCCTCAAAAATGTTTTTTTTATCCCAATAAGATCCTCGATCATTTCATGGAACCTAACATGGAATCTTACTCCAATCCACCATGAAGTATTTTATTAAATAATAAATTATTTTTTATATTCTTATTATGATTATAATTCATAATCCTTCAATTTCTTTTTATCCAACATTTTTGTTTTATGAAGTCATTCTAGGAGGAGGACCTTCCGGATCTAGTGTAGCAACCACTGAGTTTGGATATCCTAGTAGTTTTTTCTCCAACAGTAACGATGTAACCATAACTCCACCATAATTGACACCATACCATGGGATAAATATTCCTATATTATATATTTTACAACCAAGAAATGTCAATACATCAAGTCATTCAGTTAGTCATCAAATGTTTCATAATACCTTATTCATGGGAATCATGACCCCACAGTCTATGTTATAGTAATGCATGGAAACGATGGAAATTATATGTGGGAATAAAAAACATCCAATAAGGTTTTAGAATTATTCATATATCATGGGATAAGGATAAAATAAAAATGAAAATTAAGACATCCTTATATATTAAGGGGTCATAGTATAAGTGTGCATGTTTCGTTACCCTTACCTTATATTTTTCGTCATCTAAATATGGGTTTATGAAAATATATTTATTCTAATACAATGGTATATATTTTAACATATTTATTTGTTCAATATATATTTATTTCTTTCATTTTTCATTTACCACATGAATAATAATTCCATAGATGAAAAAAGAGTGAATTTTTTTAAATTCAGAGGAAACACAAATCATATAGGTAGAGAATTTAAAGAAAAAACCCCCTATAAGGGGTTGTGTTGTGTCCAACATAACCCTAATTCACACCATATGTACCCATTAGATAGGATATAAAACACCCCATTTTATAAACTCCCAAATGGGATTCCCAATCTGACAAATTACATGCTCATTGAAGCTACTAAAAGGTATTCCATTCATCTAGATTCGTAATGGGGAATGGGAAAAACAAATTTTGGGGATATGATTTACATTATAAAATGTGTTCATCACAACAATGTGATTATCAAAATACAATAGAAATTGGTTTTAAATGTTAATCTTTTCACACTATGAGAAAATTAAAAAAAATCATCATGTATTTGATTTTGGTGATATGACCTCCTTATTCCAATAAATATATAAACTATTGTGTATTCATAATATATTTCAAGTGATTTGATCTTTTATATTTTATCTTCTAACAAAGATAATGGGTAGAATATCTTTTAGGTTTTTGTCATCCACTATGATACCTTCCATCATGAATTTTAACTAGTCATTAAGGGATACCTTTTCCCATCACTTTAGAATACCCTATTACATGGATGGTATGAGAATAATGGTGGATCTGTAAAAAACCTCATATTTTTTATAAGGATATAACCCTGAGGATAATCCAATGAAAATTAAATGAATCTTGGGTTTGTAGAATAAAGTTGCATGGATGGCTAAAAAATGTCCCAACATGATACACATGAAACCTTAGAAACCCACCTCCAAGTAACGAGATGAAATAATTATTCATCATTCATATATAAATTATGTTTTATATAATACTAATAAAATAAAATATATTATACAAAAATTTAGAGAAATATGGAAGGAAGTCTAACTCATGGTAAGGGATTTATATTACAATCTAATTATTTATCATGAAATTTTATGATCATGATTTAAGTGATGAAATTATTTAACCAATCAATCAATAATCATGTGAATCATAATATTGAAAATTTATTTCTATAAATTACTTTATTTCCATTCATTTTCATCTTATTATGTATTTAGGAGACCATAAAATATATTTACATAAACCCCTCTTCATTTATCTCGTTGGTAAAATTTCATTTTACTCTTGTTTTTTATTAGAGATTTTTTCCATTTTGTGTAATATTATACTATAATTTTTTAATGTAATTTTTACCCATTTTTAATATAAGGCCCTGACCTTAAACATTAAATAATATTGAATTAAATGAATAATTCACATTGAGGATCTTTTTAGGTTTAGATTTTTAGAGAATTAGATCATAAATCATGAATTACATTCCACATTTAAACAAAGTGTTTACATAAAAGATAGTATTCATTTTCCCCATCAACGGAAACATATTTAAAATAAAACATGGATTATTTATTGACATTTACTTGACACTATCATCATATCATGCACCTTTCCCTTGACCTGTGAAAAAAATTTCAAAAACTTGGGATGAGCATAAAAAGCTCATTAAGGGATATAAAAGTACGAAAAGAAAACATTAGTCCATGTATGAAATCATACTTTACTCATAAAAAATAATCATTTTAACATACCTCATCAAATCATGAATAAATCATAGAAATCATAAGGCATAATGGTAACTTGAGGCATTCATAACATTCTTACCTAGGTAGTAACCCTATTGGTTACATTTGGAATACCCATCACAGTATATTCCCTAAATATCTTCGGAGAAACCTTAAAATTTAGCTCCTTCGCGATACCCAATTCAATGGAGAGCTATATCGGGCTCACCCGCCCTTAGTTTATCACAAAACCACCTGCCTTCATAATAATTCCCAAGAACCATAACATAATCATATCACATAAAACATGCATAAAGGAAACATAACATTTCCACTTTTCAATCAAAAGATATCAATAAAACACATTGAAATTAAAACATTATGATAACCATTTTCAATACCAAAATAAAAGAAAAGTAAAACATAGTATTTATTTTTCATTTAAAAAAAAGGTATGGCTTGTAGAGGAAGCCGAAACTCATATAATGGTCACGGCGGTGGAGAAGTTGTTTTCACCGCATACGTACGACAAAAACATTCCATTTTGTCATTTAGTAAAACTCTTTGAATAAAAAGATTCCTTTTGGATAAACATAAAAGTCAAAGGGGTTTATAAACCGTATAAAATAAGGTTGTGTATAAAACAAAATAACACTTAATGAAAGGAGATTGTGACGAAGTCCCATACAAAGACGGTATCCTTGGATTAAGGATAAATAAATTACATAATTATCTGTGACAAAAAAATACACCAAATATAAGTGGATATTAAGTGTAATACAATCAGAGGATATTCAAACATATTCATAGAATGACATATTCATGGAGTGAAAGTTTATCCCAAAGAATCAAAATTAGGTTAAGAAGTTCCCTTGCAAAAATTCGACAGCCTAACGGCATAACTTCAAAATTTAGAAAATGAGTTGATGAGAGATAAAAAGGGTAACTCATCACTTGGACATATAATTTACATTAATAAGGATATTGAAGAACATATCCCAACATTACAATATGTAAATTAAAAGACCCATCAAAAAAAGTCTTTTAAAGAGAGGATGGCGAAAGGTTCCCTTACCGACTTGGGTATCTTTCGAAACATACAACCCATTAAAGAAGGACAATACAAAATTGATGTAAATAATAATAAACAAATTTATATTACACAAAAAGTAAAATAATGGGAAGTACATATACCACTCAAAGGAAATGGTGGAAAATGTAGCATAAATCTCACAGGAATAAAAGTGAGATGAAAAACCCCTTACGAAAACTCAGCAGCCTAGCGGCACCACTTAAAACATCCAAAAAATGGATTGATGAAATAAAATAGGTTCTATCATCATATGAACATAGAAAGTACCGTAATATTAATATAAAATAACATCCCCCAAATAAGAAATAGGAGCTTAAAATAAACGACATAAAAGAGAGTACTTAAAAAGAAAGAGAGAGGTAGGATCCCTTACCTCGTGTCCGACATGACTCGATCATTCTTTAATCTACTGAATAATAAAATTTTGTCAAATTATAATTTTTAAGTACCTACTTTAATGATTATTATTCAGTTCATATCACATATTATAATGTTATAATAATTGGTTAATAAAGTGAGTTCATATCAGATGTTTTTGTCGATGTTCGGTACATGAGAAAAAATTGAACTTGTTGGAAAATAATTTTCCATGTATTTATAGTTACATCATATCCAGAATAGTATTGATGTTTTAAATATCATATATATCCATTATATTCTCATTTTATACTATTCCATATCATTTGGAGATAAAAAATTAAAATCACCATTCATGGAGATGGTAGACCGTACATACGCATGAACGCTAGTTTCATTTTTTGTCATATTAATAGAAATAAAACGAAATGAGAGATATATATATTATAATTCAAGAATAATATACATAATTTATATGTAATATATTAAATATTTATCCATTATATATATGTACTTATAATAGTACATAACATTTGGAGATAAGAAATGAAATGTACCATTAATGGAGACGGTAAGATGTACGTACGCATGAACGCTACTTTCATTTCTTTTTTTTTTGTATTAAATGGGATAAAATAATAATTATATAAAGGTATATTATAATTAAAGTAGGATATCATATGTAATACCATTAATTAAATCCTTTATACGTCCCACATATGGCATTAACGAATCAAATCACTTTGAGGGGGCGGTAGTCCGAACTTCCTAAAATGTAGATATCACGTTTACCCATAATGGAAACCATAAAGGTATGCCATAAATGAAAAATAAAGAAGCTTAAGGAAAACAGAAACATATTATATATCATATATAAATATAGTGACATCTTAATGGCCACCTCTGAAGGTGTTAAAATAATATTTAACAATCATCGTTTCGTGAGGGAGTAATTCGCCATCCCCAGAAACAGTATGTTCTTTAACCATTATACGGAGGTGTGTGAAAGTGTAGCTCGAATCCTTCTTATAAAAAATTCCTATTATATTTAATATACTGGTGTTGTTACAAAAAATCTAATAAAAAGAGTTTAGGGGTTTGGAGAAGAAAAATAAAACAAAAGATCACAAGGGAAGACATTACCTTTAAATCGGGTAACTCTCTTTGATTTGAGGTCAAAGGCTTCCTTGGAAAGGATTCTGCCCAAATTGAGAATTCAATGATAAATAGAGGTATTTGGAGAGATTAAATGGGCAGGGGATGGCCGACCCAAAGGGTTGAGAGGTGTATTTAAGGTGGTAGAGGGGGGGGGGGGGCTTTTATAAGAGGAGAAGAGGGGCACTCTTGGAATGTTATAAAATATTACTTTATTATAAAATTATTTTCGGATTTTAAAGTTCCCAAAGGGATATATTTAGAGGATAAGGTGATAAGATTTATAAATCCACCCATCCAATAGGTTTGTGACAAGTGTAATACTTAGATTTCACCCAATCTTCTCATTTTATTTAAATCGTTCATTTATGATGTAATCACTGCATCATCATGGTGTCATAAATAAATAAATTTATTTAATGTCTAAAAATTATAAAAAAATATCAAGATGTAGTAAATATTTTTAGATTTATAATTAATATTTATAATAAAAAATATGACTTATATAACCCCATGTAAAAATTGTTTTATTAAAACGACACATGTTTGTGACATTTTAATTTTAACTTTGAATAAAAATGTATTAATGTCATTTTCCAACCAAAGTGGCTCCATGGGGTCCCCAAGTTGACCCATGGATTTTCATGGTCGTCCATGATTCATCCAATAAGGGTAGAACTTGTGTCAAGGTAATTTCATATTATTATAACATTATCTTTACATTAAATTACAGTAATTACCTCTAATCGCGATTAAAAACTTAAGAGTTACTATTCATCAAAAAATTATTTTAATCCCATTGAACCACATTTTACATCCTAATGACAACCATGTATGTCATATTTTTGAAATTCAAACCACAGAAGTGGTAAAGTTTCATTTAAATGAAAAAATAGTTTTTAAACTACAACTTAGTGGTTTCACTATTCATAAAAAAATTGAAGTTTTTCAGAAAAATACCAAAAATTCACCCTAAGATATATTTGTTATTATGAATTAAAAAATGATGTCTATTTTAAAAAATTCAAAACATATAAGTTGCATTAATTAATTTAATAATTAATTTCCACTGTCAAAACAAATAGTGTGTTTTGAAGAAACAATATCTGTTAAAAGATTGACACTAGTTTAAGTCCAATTTCAAAGTGAAATTAATTCCAATGACCACTATTGTATTAAATGGAATATATATATTCTAATTTATCTTTAAAAACAATTCAAAAGATAATCTAATCATATAAATAAATTAGATTAAAATGAGGTTTTGAATTAAAATACAACATTTTTCACTATTCATTAAAAAATGAACTTTATCGGAAAAATAAAAAAAATATACACAAAGTAAATTATGATGTCCCGATTATAAAGAAGAATTTTATTTTGTCAAATATAACACATAAAATTGTCAAAAAGTGGATTTAAAAGAGGTTCGCCATCAAAAGGCGGTTAATCGACCTTTTCAAGAATATTACAATGTTTACGCTTAAAATTAGATTCATCCATATTTTTAATCCTCTAACATTTATTGTAAAAAGTAAAAATATTTGAAAAAAATATATAATATTTTTGTAGTTAGTTCTGTTAATTCCTTCCATTACAACGACTAGGCAATAACTATCATTTAAAATAATATTATTTTATTATTAGACTGCAACGTAAGATTCCCAAGAAACTCGTTGTTGCGTATTGGGTACGCCATCGAGCATAGCATCCCCTTTAAAGTAATATTAATATTTTATTCACAAATATGGATAAATGTGAAAATTTCATATTCTTTATTTACCTGGGGTGTTGCATCCGTCCCCCCTTTTGGGAATTGCATCCTCGCAATTTTAAAATTGGGCTTGGAAACATCATTGAAAATCCCACATCAGAACAAGAGTTAGTAAACAAATCACTTTAAAATAAAGAAAGAGTAGTACAAAGGTCACCTGAGTTAACCCATACTAGGAATACATGTAGGAAAACATGGATATTGAGGAGAAAACACAGGGTCATGTTCTGAGGGAGAGTTATAGTAAACATGTCTATGAGAAAGTTAACCATAAGAAAATCACAAACTTGTGATGGGTTAAATGGTATTCGATTCCCCAGTAGGGTTAATAGACAACATTTTTGTTTTAAGTTACCCTTCATTGAGGAATTTATTTTTGAGCTTAACTAAATCATAATGAAACATACTTACTTTTCATGTAGACTTTCATCTTTTTCTAGATTCCTTAATCAAACTCATATTTTCTCCAAAAGATGAGTATTTAAGAAGACTTGTTCGCATTAAGAGTACTATAATCAACTTCTTGAGAATCACCTAATCCAAAAAATAGAACTATATATCTCCCATGTCTTTAGACAAAAACCAAAACCAAAATTGTTAGTATGAGATCAGAAAATCCACAAAAGTATAATCCTTTATAAAAATAAAATCTATTCTTAATGTCCAAAATTTGTCCAAAAAAACCCAAAGTTCAACGAAGACAATTCGATAAACAATTGTACATAAAATTCTTTATAGTAAACCAAACTAAGATTGAAACCCAAATATTTGAAGGATTTAATCATATAGTCTTCCAAGGTACAAATTAACTTTTATCTCCAAATAACATCAGTTGCTCTTAAATTCTCATATTGAAAAGTAATTAACCTAATCACATATCCTCCATGATAGGTTAATAATTTCCATAGGTATCCCAAAATAAACTTACTATTGATTCCTAAAATCATGTAACTAAAAAGAATTATTCACACTAACCAGGGACTTCACGTAGTCCAGTGGTAGGCGATAAATACTAGTCGCACTTTGGTTGTGGGTTCGATTCCCGTAGCTTTTTCCGACGCGATGGGTTGTCAAATGGTCTGCGTGTTGTCCTTTTTCCAAAACTATATAATTCTTAAAACATTCCCCACAACGAGATAAAATCTTCAAAAAAAAATCTTAACATATTTTAACCTTAAGTTTATCTCATGCCTTTCATTTTCCATCATAACATATAATAACCCATAATTACCTCAAAAGTAATGATCATATAAACTCTAATGGTTGCCTTTATAATTATTTCCTGAACTTCCACATCGATTGGTCATCTCATACATGATGCATTACAGAACATACGAAGGTTGAAGTGGTTGATCATGACTCCTTGATAGTTGGTTTAGAACAACCACGAGCTTCCTCATTGAATCCCCCATTTCATTCAGTCTCTTAATCAGAGAACCACCACAGTTTCCTTCAAACCTATTTTCAATTTGGTGCTTTCTAGATCCATCCATTCACTAAAAAAAAATTTCAGTGTGCGTATATCAACAAAACCATAATTTACTAATGAGGAAGATAAAAACTAAGATATACTTACTCATTCACTTTATCTAAAACTAGGACTCTTTCTGAAATCCTAACCATTATGGTAATGTCACTTATGCTTAGAGAATAGCCTAACCTCTAAAGTTATCTAAACCAACCTATGATACCAACTATAAGGCCCCAACCTTAAACCTTACGTAATATTGAATTAAATTAATAATTCACATTGAGGATCTTTTCAGGTTTAGAGTTTTAGAGAATTAGATCATAAATCTTGAATTACATTCCACATTTAAACAAAGTGGTTAAATAAAAGATAGTATTCATTTTTTCCCATCAATGGAAACATATTTAAAATAAAACATGGATTCTTTATTGACACTTCCTTGAAACTATCATCATATCATGCACCTTTCCTTTGTCCTGTGAAAAACATTTCAAAAACATGGGATGAGTATAAAAAGCTCAGTAAGGGATATAAAAGTACGAAAAGAGAACATTAGTCCATGTATGAAATCATACTGTACTCATAAAACATAAGCATTTTAACATACCTCATAATATCATGAATAAATCATAGAAATCATAAGGAATAAAGGTAACTTGATGCATTCATAACATTCTTATGTAGGGATTAACCCTCTTGGTTACGTTTGAAATACCCATCACAGTATATTCCCTAAATCTCTTCGGAGAAACCATAACGTTTAACTCCTTCGCATTACCAAATTCATTGGAGATCTATATCGGGCTCACCTGCCCTTAGTTTATCATGGAACCACCCGTCTTCATAATAGTTCCCACTACAAGAAAACTGCCGCTATATGGTTTGGTGGTGGTTTATTGAAACTGCCACTAAACTGGGCGTCGAAAATCTTTTAGAAGCAGTTTTATGCATTTCACGGTGGTCAAAGAAAAGCGTCGTAGTACCTCATTTCGTGGCAGTTTTTGGTAAATTTAGCGGTGGTTTTATGGGCTATTTAATTAGCGGTGACTATAATCGCCGCGAAATTCAGGCCTGTCATGGGCCTACTTAGCGGCGCTTTTAACCGCCGCTAATTCCGGCGTGATTTCGCGGATGTTTTAACCTCCCCTAAGTGTATTTCTGATTACATTTAGTTGCAGTTTAAACCGTCACTAAATGTATAACTGGTAAAACATTTGCGGCGGTTAAAACCACCACGAAATGCTAACCCGAAAAAATAGCATTTCTGCTTATACTACACCACTGCCCTGAAAAACAAACCAAACAAAAATTCTATGAAAAATAAAATTCTTAAAAACAATTACATGGCCAATTCCCCTTTTAACTAATATGTGAAACATCATTTAATAACATAAAAGGGGCCATGCATTAACATACCACATATCAACTTCTACAAAAAGACATATGTGATTCTCAAACAACAACTAGGAATGATATATCAACTATCACTAATAATATGGGAAACATCATTTCATAACCTTTTCATCACATAAATAAATCACGTCAACCCCAGAGACATTTAGCATCCTGGGACAGAATAGAGCATCAGGAATTTTGGTAGTATTCTGATTCTTATAATGCTAAAAATGATCACCTATCCAACAAAATAATAATTTAAAAGGGTCACAAATTTGATAAGGTATATTACCCTATTGAAAATGTCCATGATGCTGATAAAAATAAGAATGTTTTGGAATGGATAAGTTGAGAGGTTTCCCTTCTACCATTCATGCTTCTATAACCACCATGATAACCCAGATTCCCAAATGTGAATCCCCAATAGAGAAGAGCCCTCCTTTTAATAACATGGCCAAGTATCCTGCTAACCAAAGACTTAGGGATACATGTAGTCTCATCTGGTAGCCCCATGAGGCATACTCTCTAGCTTCTAGAGTAGCATAAAATGATCCCATGACATTCAAAACTTGTCGAGAAGGGAATATATGAGGGCGTATGATAGATGTCAGATCCCCACTTCTATAAAAGAGGATATTAATCCAATCATTGAATCAAATAATAAAATGAAAGTACTAATCCTTTTTCTACCTCTCCTTTACAATGGAAAGAATGTCGCCTGCTAAGGTCTGAGTCTATTTATTTCCATCCCAAACATTCTCAATAGGAAGGAATTCATCAAATGTTTCCACTAATAGAAGTATTCCCCCAAGCTTAAAAATATTTCATAGGCCAATTTCTACCTCACCATGGGCTAGATAAATAGTTTTGTTTCCTAGAAACCATCAACTAATCAACTCACTATGGAATTATTGTTTATGGTACATGATAAACTAAAAAATATACATCTCCTCATAATGATGAATAACATGCAATTGATAGGGTAATTTTGTGCAGATCTACCAAACCCAAAATGACCATGCCCATTCTTCAGAGAAATTACCACTAGGGCGCAAATCACACTTTCAACTCAAGCCACTTTTTTGGTTTTCTAGAGAGAAGATGAGAATTTTTGAGTAAATATGAGAAATCAATTGATGAGTGAGATCATGAATTTATAAAACCATGGTGAATTTTTAAATGTATAATATTTCCCTAGTAACGGTGCCACAATTAACTGACTATCCTCAGAAAATATCATTTTAATGTAGTCAACAGAGAGTGACAACATGTGAGACTAAAGGTTGTATTCAGGTGAAGAATAGATCTATCATCCTGATGTCCAAATATATATAAAGGTATTATGTTTAATAGAGGATAATTTCGATGTTCAATCAGTATAAGAACCTTTAAAACATCATTGTTATAAAATACTTTGTATCGATGATTGACATTATGGTTCCAGGAAATAAGGTCTCTCCAGTCTACCACATAAGAAGACATTTGAGAAATAGAGGACATATTTAAAGAGAATAGAGAATATATTAGAAGATATGTAACCATTAAGATAGAATCAGTTGTGCTAATCAAACATAATAAGTTCACAACATGGAAAACATTACGTGGACCACATGATCCATTCTAGGTCACGAAAATCACATAACCCATAAAACATCTTTTGATCACATTATTTTTCTTAATATATATAATCATGTTACCATGTGAAGGTCACATGAATCACATAAAGATTAGTATATCATGAAAAAATCCTCAAGAGACAACCGAATCACATAAGATAGACTAATGGCCAAGGGTGTGCATCAAAGTTCAAATAAATTACCATTGATTAGTTCATGGATTGATTAAGTGAGATATTTAGACAAGGTGATCACACAAAGAGGTCAAGTGACATGATCGCATGATTATGTCTCTTGTATGGTTCTTGTTATGTGGTCATGCAAAGTTGTCTTGAAAAACAATCGCACGAGAGTGGAGGTTTTGAGAGCTATGGAGCTTCATGTCACCGGTCAAATGACCAGCCTCTCACCCCTATTTACAGGGAACCTCAAGGAATATTAATGGACTTATAAAATACCAAAATATGTTTTGAATTCCAACCAAAGAAAGCATAAGAGACTCATGAAGTCATTTCTTACCTCATAACTGAGTCCTTGTTCCTTCGAACATCACTTTTTGGAGGGGGGGCATTTTTTGACACTAGCCAAATGAGCATTGTATATTTTAGGAACAAAGAAATACCCAAAGAATAGGTATTAATATATACCCAAAGGAAAGAAAATTCTAGCATGTATGCATATATATTAATCACCTAGGTCACAAGGACCATGTGAAATTCAATGAGGCTCATGATCACATGACCCTAGGAACATCATGCAAAGGGGTTTTGTAATTCATGTGATCTGTTCCTAATCATGTGAAGCCCCATCAAATAGCCCAATTAATCATGTAAAAACCCTCTGATTTTTCTTTTTTATCACATGACATGTCATCTAACAATCTCACAATATGTTCATTAAATAAAAGTTAGAAAAGAGGGAAGCATCATGGGAAGGGAGTTTCATTGGATTTCATGTGATGTGGTTACGTGCCTCACAAAAAATATTAATGATCATGAAAATCACCTCAGAAAACCATCTTGATCTACTGATATCCATTCAACATGGATGTTTGGACATGAAACACCCTAATGAGTCCAATTCCCAATGCTGAATTTACAACAGAAACATCAAAGAGCCTATTACCATAGATTATCTAACCAATGAAACAAACACATCATTCTCTTTACCACCTGAGGTTATTGTGATCATTCATGGTTATCCACTGAAGCTCCTCCAAGACCAATGGTTTTTTAAAGGTTCCATAAACCACACATGTTATATATACAAACCAACCTTTCCCATATTTGTTCAACACATCAACAATACTACTCATGGTCCGATGATGCATCGTCACCCTCTCCACCTCCATCTCCTGCTGCCACCTGTAAGAACATTATATTGAAAATTAAATATTGTTGCATATTTATAATTAAACTTAAAAACAATAAAAGTTTTCAAAATAAATGATTTTTGATTTTTTGTGATTTACCTGCTCACCACCACTCGGTGCACTACCACTGGGGGCATATCTGCTCATCTGCTGATATAAATCAGTCAATGCTTTCTGCATAGCAGATATCTGAGCCCCTTGGTCTTGAACTATGGCTCGTAGAGAAGAAATATCCCTCTGAGCATATTTAGGTATGGGATGACTATAACTAGGATTAGATGCAGCTGGAATCCTTGATGGTCTTCTAAAGACCTCAGATGGTACGGGTCCCAAACCCATCCCATGCACTCTACCAGGATGCTCCTTCCCAACGACTTGAGCAACCAGGTCATCCTGAGAGACTGGGTAGGAATGCCCAAGATTGGCATCCTATAGTTCTTTAAGTTTTTACCTATAAATCAAATATAAATACATATTAACACAGTAAAAACTGATAATAAGTTATTATAATAAAAATTTGACTTCATACCCCAACTTCATTGGAAGGATCATTAAAAAAAGATCCATCTGATTTTCTGTGAACATCCAACCACAGTTCAGTCCAGGAGGCTTCATGCCCTAAATTCTGTGACTGCATTAAGCAAAGATAAATAAAAAATTCAATATATTAAATATATAATATTTTATTATAAATATTTAAACTATTTAAAATATTACCAATGACATTCGGCTTCTAGAAAATCTTTTTGATCCCGCCGTGGGAAGGATGACTTTCTTCTCCGTGTTTGATGCATTCTGTCGTGATTGATACCGAAATAAATAAAATGAAATTTAATAGTAATGTATCCAATGTCATCTCCTCTTCATATACATGTTTAAATGTAAAATGAGGATAATATAATAATATATATTTCAATACCATCTGCTTCTCATCACGATGCCTGTCAACAAAAACTTTCCACTTCTCTTTCAGTACCCCATTGGGTAGCTTGTCATACATTTGTTCCAAGGTCAACAAAGTATCGTTGACATAACACCACAATATCCATTTGAAATCTTTCCATTTTTACCAAGATTTTTCAAAGTCCACTTCCGTGCTATCACATCAGCAACTGTGAAGTGGAAGAACATCTGTATACAGAAATTCATTTTGAACATATTAGTAACATGGCATTCAATTAAACCATAATGTAATAAAATTACCTTTATTAGAGAATATAAAACTACATTTTTCCAGTTTGGAGGCATATATCTCCAATAATCATATGAAATGGGAAGGGAAATGGGCTCCACTGCCAACTGACCGATAATCTCGGCAAGTAACCCTGCGACATCATCCGTAGGGACCCCATAAGAATCAAATGACACGACTATCTTTTGGCCATTAAAGTTCCAAACATCTGAGCTTTTTAAGTGTTTCTCTATGGTTTCATTTTTTTCATCTTCAATGAGAAAACAATTAGTATAAAAAATGCAATAAATTTATTTAATTAAAATTTATACCTATGACTCTGACCCTCCAGTATGTCCGAGATGAACTGGAAGGGGTATGTCGCCGCCCAACTGATGAGGAACCTATAGGGGGAGTCGACGACTCAGCCTCTACTGATAGGACCTCTGATGGTGTGAGAGATGCTGTAGGGGGAGATGGTGCGGGGGTGTAGGCAGCAGGTGCATCAGATGTCGTGGGGAGTGACCCAGATGGATCGTCATCCATCACAGAACTAGAAGAAAGAGTATACTACTTCCTCCTTGGCATTCCTGTCATTTAGTCAAATAAAATTAAGGTCAAAATATATATTTCAAAAAAATTATGCAGAAAAAAAATTAAAAATGATAATAGATGCCCAGTACTAACAAACTATATATATATAACAATGATAATGAATGTCTACAGAAATGAAACAAGTGGTTGCTGCATGAATGAATAATTGTACATACAATCATTTTACCCTTCAATCATGTTGGTTTCCGGCTGTATTTCTTCATCCAATTCATTCATCCTTTCAAGACTAATATTTTCAATATCATGATGGAAAAATAATTCTGCTTCCTGTTGTTGATGAAATTCAATTTCAGAGGTCAAATCTTCCACTTCATCACCCATATCATACAAATCTCTTTGTATTATGAGAGTAACTACACTCCACCCTTCATCCAAAACATCATTCACATAATATACAATTTTCTCTTGTGATTCTATGATATATGGATCATACATTTCACGATCACCAACATTCATCAAGCGAGAGAAGTTCACAGAAGTAAATTGCAATGAATCTCTTTTAACACCTCTGATAATATCGACCCATTTGCATTTGAATAAAACAACAGAAAAATGTCCATGGTAGATTAATTCAATAATATCATGCAGCATTCCATAGTATCCCACTTCAGAAAATGTAAATATACCACTATTCTGTGTTTTCAAACCCACTTCTCGATTGACGGTACGAAATCTAATGCCCTTCACATTATAAGCGTCGAACTTTCTGACTTGCTTTATAAGACCTCTAGCAAGAAAATTCAAATCTTCTGACAAGTCTACTCAAGTATCAGTATTCATGATCTAAAAAAAGAAATATAATTTAATATATTTACAAATTGTATGTGTCAAACAAATATTCATATTTATTACAATATTTATGAACTTACACGTCGTGCAAACCATTCTACAAGCTCTTTATTCACAGCTTTCGTTATATCTTTCTCATTTCGTGTTCGGCCTCTCATTCGTCTCTTTTTTTTTGTATCCTAAACTCTTCAATAAATGGATATGCAATTTCACTATTCAACATCACATATCTATGTGCCTATAATAATTCCAGTTTTGTTAGTGTCACATTTGAGGTCCTCCCAACTGATCGGCCAATATCAGGAAATATTTTTGATTTTTGATGCATTTGAGATTGATTTGATGTGTAGACAACACGTATAACTCAATTAAATCTTGTCTCAATATCATATAAATACCTGGAACAAAAGGTAAGACACTCCTCGACCAAATAGCCTTCAGCAATAGAGCCTTCTGGTTGAGCTTTATTTCTCACGTATGATTTCAAATGCCCAAGATATCTGTGAAATAAAATAATAATATTATTCATTAATTTAAATGTCAAAAATTGTTTACTTAACTGGAAAAAAATATAAATAAAATACCTCTCAATTGGATACATCCATCGATAATGAACGGGGCCTCCTAATTTAGCTTCTTCAACCAAATGCACAGTTAAATGCATACCGATAGTGAAAAACGATGGAGGAAAGATCATCTCCATTACAAGAAGAGTCAATAAAAACCTCTCCTAGAGGTTGTCAAGCTGAAATGGATGTATAACTTTCTAAAATAATTTCCTAAAAAATGTGCAGAACTGGAGTACAACAGTAGTAACTTTTTCAGGTAATAATGTACGCAATGCCAGTGGTAGTAACTGCTGTAACAAAATATGTGAATCGTGACTTTTCAATCCATATAACATATGATTCTTCAAGTCAACACACCTCGAGTTGTTACTCGAATAACCATCAGATACCTTCACATTCTTTAAAATTTGAAGGAACGTATCTTTATCCCTATATTTCATTGCAAAAATGGTCGGAGCATACATTTCATTCTCATCTGGCCAGAGATCGCGTTTTATGTTCATTACATGTAAGTATTTGCGAGCATTAAGATGATCCTTTGAATTTCCATGCTCATTAAGTATTGTGAAAATAAAATTATCATAGAAATTCTTCTCAATATGCATCACATAAAGATTTTGGCGCAACAAATTAAATTCCCCATAAGAAAGTTTGAAGAATATACTTTTTTTCTTCCATTGTTGCGTTCTGATTTCACTTGACGATGCACTTCAGACTCGTTTTCCGCTATAATTCAAATGGCGAACCTTCCCAAATTCTGTTTCAACATTTTCAAGCTATGTCAATATTTCAGAACCAGTTAACAACTTTTGAGGTGTTCTACGATCAATGAAACCCTTAAATTTTGATTTGTTCAGCCGAAATATATGAGATGCATCGAGAAATATTCAATGGCATAAGAAGCACCATTTTCTACTGTGTGGTAGCCATTTGGGCTCAAAATCAAAGTTAAAAATGGGAAAATCCAAACCCATATAAGTGTTCTAAACAGATAAATTCCCAAGCCCAGGGAAGTCACTAATGGTCTACAGTAAATCAGCATGCATTTTGAACATTGTTTTAGAAGAAACATCAAATGTCTCAACACTGTTACTCCATAACTCCTGCAATTCTTCAATCAAAGGCTTCAAGTGTACATCAATATCATTTCTAGGAATTTTTTTCTAGTAATAATCATTGAAATGATAAAATATGATTGTTTCATACACATCCACGAAGGCAGATTATAAGGAATCAAAACAACCGGCCAAATGCTATAACTTGTACTCAATGTCCCAAATGGGTTGAATCCATCGGCAGCCAATCCCAATCTAACTTTCCTAGGATCAGCTGAGAAATCTGGATGTAATGAATCAAATGTCTTCCATGATTGGGAATCTTGTGGATGCCTCATTAACCCATCATTGTTATTATTTACAGAATTCCACGTCATGTGTTTGGCGGTTTTTGATGACATGAATAATCTTTGCAATCACAGCTTCAAAGGAAAGTAACGCAAAACCTTTTCAGGTGTGTTCATTTTCTTCTTCATCTTGAAATTATGTTCAGTCAAACTTCTAACATCACCCTTTGACAGCCTTCTAGAAGAAGAACATTTCTTTCAATTCTGTCTACTTGAATCATCTCCCCAATAAATCATAAAATCATTGGGACACACATGTATTTTTATATAATTCAAACCAAGCTTGTTAACAACTTTTTTCATATCATAAAAAGATTTTGGGATTTTTTCTTCAGGAAATGCATCACGAATCAATTCCAATATCATGGACATTTCTTTATTTGTAATTCCACATAGACATTTGATATGGTATAACTTCAACAAAAATGAATGCTTTGAATATTTCAAACACCCACTATACAACTCTTTATTTTCCATCGTCACCTAAATCATGAAACACATTTTTATCAGTGAAGCTTTCCGTTAAATTTGGCTCTACAGAATCAAGAGGAGGATCCAATGATATGTTCTAATCTTGATATACATGTGTTAAAGTCTCAAAAACATCACTTGTCATGTCGCAATTTGTAGCACCCTCTTCTGGTTGTTCTGATATGTTTTGATGCTGATAGTGGTGTATTGCAGTGCCGAATGCATCATTTATGTTTTTTTTTCATTTCATTTTCCATTGTCGACGAACTTGCGACCACATTCTATGGATTAACATGAGTGGTCAATCTTTCTGTATTGTTGGATTCTCCATGCCAAATCCAACACAAATATTGACCAGGGAATTGATTCAGTATTAAATGTTCATAAACTTCATCTCTCATCAACCATGTTCTAAATTTACATTTAGGACATGGAAATATTATCCTCCCTTCATCAGATCGATTAGAAATCGTGAAATCTAAAAACTCATTCAAACCCTTAACATACTGAGGTGTGTTCCTTGGTAATGTGATCCAGCTTTTATCCATGTATATCACAATGTGCATACACAAAATATATGATAGTGTAGGATTGTAGAATAATAATATAATAAAGATAACCCATTGATCATAAAGTATGCATAATATAATAAAGATGATTCATTGATCAAATTTACCACTTAATTAGCATGCCCAGACAAACCAAACAAGTCTGGTCCCTAGGAGTCAATGTGAACACCTCATTGAGGAGCAGTAAGAATATCGGGTTACACAATTATCATAACATTGTCAATCACACATTTATGTTACCTCAAACAACACCCCATTGAATGTGATGTCATTGAACACACCAAAGATGCACGATTTTCATACCATTAGTACAACGAAATTACAGGAAATATTTTTCCCTTATATGACACCCTTTGAGACTTATCGCAGGCTAGCTTGGGTACCCGGATTATGGGTATCTTAGGCTAGTTCATGAAAATTGGTCATGTTTAATCACTCTTTATGTTTTTCAATATTTTCACTATCTATTTGAATTTATCTCTCTCTTTGAATTTGATAGTGTTTCTTATTTCCTGGAATTTGGAGAGACCTTTGTTATTCATTATATCATTAGGTTGTGCAATTTTAATTCATCCACTTGGATTTCCATAGTGGGGTTGTCATTAAAATATTTTTTAAAAACAAATGAATGATGTATGTTATTTTCACTTAAATATGTTTTGTGTTTAGTACTATAAAAATTTATCATCAATATTTCAAACAACTCATAGGAAAAAAAATAATGCAAACCATAAAATTTGGATTTGATATAATACAATGGAAATGTCCACTTTTTTACTTCAAACATTTATGTATATTTCAATTCCTAAGCATATTTAATTTGAAGTAGTTATTTAGAAAAGAATTTACAACTTTAACACAAACTATTATACTTAATTCAATCATAATAAATTTAAAATATTTAGTAAGTGACACTAGTTCAGAACTTATGAAGATCTTTTCTAACATGTTTTAGAATCTCATGGTGATAAATAAAGTGTTCTTACTAAAGATATCATTCAACATGAGTATGTAAGAAGAAAAGTTTATTGTAAATCATATTAACAACTTCAACAAGATAAGAATTAAATTGGATTTAGTTAAGGTGGATTTCAAGGATCTGGAATGGGTGTTGTTGTTACTATCATCACCCCTTGAATCATGGAATGCAATGATCACTACTATGATTAACTTGAGTAGAAATAATGACACAAGAGTTGTACCTCTGGTGGTAGAAGGTACTACCTCCAGACTAGTCATAGTAGACTGCATAGCATGAATCTCTCTCACCCCTCTACTATATGATCCGACATGACTCCCCTATACATACCCTGTTGGCTGGTACTACAACTATTGTACGAGAGTACTATGTCCCATTCTTCAGTGTAATCATCTGTTGGAAATCCACTTATTGGTTTGTGGAGGGGAATCTATGTATTTTCTAGAATTTGGGGTTTCTCTAGATACCCTACCACTACTCTGCTCCTGAGAGACACTGGAAAACCTATGGAGGTGGCCCGACCTCCTAAAAGTGTGACATTCCTTAGCAGGGTGAGGACATTGAGTGTGTGTGTGTGTCTAGTCAAATGGAGGATTCTCTTGTATTAGGATGAATCACTGATAGTATATATCAATCAGGTCTAAAATATTATTACAAGACATATTACTTAATTCATCCCATCACTTATTAATTTTACCATTTATTCCTAATTTTCAAATCCCCCTATAGATACGAATCACCAAAATCATCTTAAACCATTTTCTATATTTCACATGCAATGTAAAGTTCTTTAACTAAGCCATGATTCCAAAGGATCTCATAAAATCATGAGGGGTTGGAACACCACAAATGTTAATGAATAATGCTAAGATAGAAAAAATGGATCATTGGGAGGGATCAACAAGAGGATTTTAGAAAGAAGGGATAATTCCAATTATTTAGGTTGTGCATGTCGCATGTCGATGCGATCATAATTTTGCACATACTAGCATAATCAGAACAGACTAAAGGGAGATTTCCAAGACCACCCAACTCAAAATAAGAAATGTTTTTGATAAATCCTAATGTTTGTGGTAGCAATCAGATTCCCCCTTCCGTTCAATGAGAACTATAATTTTAATCAACAATAGATCAAGAAGCAGAAGATGAACTGGAAGGTTTACCTTAAAAATCTATGTTCAGAACACCAATATCCAACATGGTCTTGCTTATAGATCAAATAGGATTCTCATACATCATCCATGGAAGGTTTGATGGAATCATAAAAGAGATAGGGAATTTTAGAACATAGGTGTTGGATTGTTAAAATTATTGGAAGATATAATCCATGATGTGAATAGGGAATTCACATCATGAATTCCTCAATTCCCATATACGTTGAAAAATTTATCACCTCGTTTTAAAAACTGAATTAACCTAATTTCATGTCATGAATATATTTAATGAAGTGAATTATTATTTCACAGATTTCCCAAAACAACTAATCCACATAATGAATTGGGAATTCATAACATTAATTTGTGGGAATTCATAACATCATTTCATAATGAATTGGGAATTCATGGGGTTCTCCTGGAAATTCACATAATGAATTTTGAATTCATAACATCAATCAATTCATTTTTCATCTATAAAGAAACTCTCATACTTCTTCAATATGAAACAACTAACCCAACTAGATAAAGGCTTAATAAACAAGGTTTAAATGAAATTAAACCTAGCTCTAAGAGATTTATCCAAAAACATAAATGGATACATACCTGGAAAAGATGGGTCGCCGGAGATGGAGGTCGCGGGGTCGACGGAGACGGAGGTCGCGGGGTCGCCGGAGGTTGTGGGTCGCCGGACGATTGGGGGTCGCCGGACAGTTGGGGGTCGAGGGTTGTAGGTCGCGGGGGGGGGGGGGGGGGGGGTTACGGGATGAAGGGAGGGCGTGGGGGTTTGGGGGAACAATCGGGGTGGGCGGTAGGGAAGGGTCAGGATTGTTAAAATAATTTATGGGTTTCGCAGCAGTTTATTAAAAACCGCCGCAAAACCTTTCGGCATAAACGTTTAGCGGCGGTTTTATGAACCTCCGCCACAAAACTGCCACTAAACCTGGTTTTTATTATACTGTCCCAAGAACCATAAAAATCATATCACATAAAACATGCATAAAGGAAATATAACATTTCCAATTTTCAATCACATGATATCAATACATCACATTGATATAAAAACATTATGAAACCCATTTTCAATACCAAAATAAATGAAAAGTAAAACATTGTATTTATTTTTCATTTAAAAAAAGGTATGGCTTGTAGAGGAAGCCAATACTCAAATAATGGTCACGACGGTGGAGAAGTTGTTGTCGCCACATACGTACGACAAAAACATTCCCTTTTGTAATTTAGTAAAACGCTTTGTATAAAAAGATTCATTTTAGATAGACGTAAAAGACAAAGGGGTTTATAGACCATATAAAAGAAGGTTGTGTATAAAACAAAATATTTCTCAATGAAATGATATTGAGACGAAGTCTCATACAAGGACGGTATCCTTGGATTAAGGATAATTCAATTACATAATTATGTGTGACAAAAAAATACACCAAATATAAGTGGATATTATGTGTAAAACAATCAGAGGTTATTAACACATATTCATAGAATGACATATTCAAGGAGTTCAAGTTTATCCCAAAGAATCAAAATTGGGTTAAGAAGTTCCCTTGCAAAAATTCGACAGCTTAATGACATCACTTCAAAATTCAGAAAATGAGTTGATGAGAGATAAAAAGGGTAACTCATCACTTGGACATAAAATTTACATCAATAAGGATATAGAAGAACATATCACAACATTACAATATGTAAATTAAAAGACCCAAAAAATTAAGTCTTTTAAAGAGAGGAGGGTGAAAGGATCCCTTACCGACTTGGGTATCTTTCGAAACATACACCCCATGAGAGAAGGACAATACAAAATTGATGTAAATAATCATAAACGAAATTATATTACAAAAAAAATTAAAATAATGGGAAGTACATATACCACTCAAAAGAAATGGTGCCAAATGTAGCATAAATCTCACGGGAATAAAAGTGAGATGAAAAACCCGTTACGAAAACTCGGCAGCCTAACGAAACCACTTAAAACTACCAAAAAAATGGATTGATTAAATCAAATAGGGTCTATCATCATATAAACATAGAAAGTACAGTAATAGGAATATAAAAGAACATCCCCCAACTAAGAAAGAGGAGCTTAAAATAAACAACATAAAAGAGAGTACTTAAAAAGAAAAAGAGAGGTATGATCCCTTACCTCATGTCCGACATGACTCAATCGTTCTTTAATCTCCTGAATAATAAAATTTGGTCATTTTATAATTTCTTAAGGACCTCATTTAAAGATTATTATTCAGTTCATCTCACATATTATAATTTTATAATAATTGGTTAATAAAGTGAGTTCATATCAGATGTTTTTGTCGATGTTCGGTACATGAGTAAAAATTGAACTTGTTGAAAAAGAATTTTCCATGTAGTTATAGGTACATCATATACAGAATAGTATTTATGTTTTAAAAATCATATATATCCAGTATATATTCATTTTATACTATTCCATAGCATTTTGAGATAAAAAATTAAAAGCACTGTTCATGGAGACGGTAGACCGTACGTACGCATGAACACTACTATCACACTACTAGAAATTCAGGCTATAGCCACGGACCTATAGCCACGGTTTTATAGGTCCGTGGCTATATCTTTTATACTGCCACGGTTAATATTCTATCCGTGGCTATATCCAGCTGCTCCGTTTTTTTTCCCAAACCCATCGGGCTCTTCTCCTCCCCCTCGCGATTCCTCACCGCGCCCTCCCCCTCCCCGACGCCTCCAGGCCGAGACCTCCTCCACGCCGCGCCCTCCTCGCCGCCGCGCCCTCCTCGCCGCCGCGCCCTCCTCGCCGCGCCTCCCCCCTCCCCGGACTCACTCCTACGGAACCCTCCCCGACTCACTCCCCTCCCCCGACGCACTCCCCTCCCCGGACGACCGCGCCTCCCCCCTCCCCGGACGACAGCGCCTCCCCCGACGCCGACGGACTCCCCCAACGGACTCCCCCGACGGACTCCCCTCCTCCGGACGACCGCAACTCCCCTACTCCCGACGGAATCTCCTCCTCCGACGAACTCTCCTCCTCCCGACGACCTCATTGCCGGTATCTTTATCATTCCATTTTTTATCACTTCAGTTTCACTGCAACCTATTTTTTAGGTTTCCCCATCTTGGTGTCATAATGAGAGACCAAATGAATCAAATGTTTCTACAGTTTTCCTATGCCATTACAAATTGAAATGTTGGGTTCCTAATGTTTATAGGGGGAAGATTCAAATCTACCCATTTGAGGTAAAGCATCTTCTCTAATTTTATTATCACGTTCCATTCCTCCATTTTTCTTTTTCTGCCTTCATGCGGATGAATCCCTATCTCATCTTTTCGTGCATTGCACCTTCACAATCAGACTATGGGAGTATGTACAGATGGTTTTCTGCTGCTGTCTGGACCTGTAGGGAATTGAGGCACTGCTTCTCTCCATTTGCCGACCGATTCCAGTGCAGTGAACAGGTTCGTGCCCTTATGATGTCTGCTTCTGTTAGATTGTTATCATTTATTTGGAAAGCAAGGAATGAGTTGGTTTTCAATAACCGTATACCCTCTTTTCATGCTGGTGTTTTTGAATTTTTGGAAGGCAATGCTCTGAACTTCGCTGCAATCCATCATCTTCAATTCCCCAACAGGATCCATAGGTAATTACAGAACAATACCATGACCTGCAACTCATCTGGGTTTCTTCAATTGGGTGTGAGTCAAGTAGCTTGGTTTCAGGGATGAGTTGGTGATCGAAGCTGGCACTAATGCCGGGGCACTTCTTGTGGATGGGCTCGGGGACGGGATTCTAATTGAAGCGCTGGATCAGGACATTGATTTCGTGAGGGATACATCATTCAACTTACTGCAAGGTTGCAGGATGCGAAATACAAAGACGGTACGTGATGTGGTTTTAGATAATAAGATGATTGGGTTGATCATGTAGTTTTGATAATTTTGATGTGTGGAATTTTACTACTATGGCAGGAGTATGTTTCGTGCCCGTCTTGTGGGAGGACTCTTTTCGACCTTCAAGAAATAAGTGCGGAGATACGTGAAAAGACCTCTCATTTACCCGGTGTTTTGGTAACTCTCTCCCCCCTTCCAGTTCCATTAATTTTCAAGAAAATCATTTGTGATATCTTAGACCCTCTTTGGTTCAAGGAATCCACTATGAGAGAATCGCTCCCTCTCTCTCAATCAGTTCCATCAATTTTCAAAGAATTGATTTATGATCTCTTAGAACCTGTTTGGTTTAAGGAATCCACTATGAGAGACCCCTCCCCCCATCTGTTAGTTCCATTAATTTTGAAGGAATTCATTTGTGATCTCCTTGAGGTTCTCTCATAGTGGATTCCTTAAACCAGATAGGGGGCAGGGGGCAGGGGGCAGGGGGCAGGGGGCAGGGGGCAGGGGGCAGGGGTGTCCAGCAGGGGGAGGGGTGTCCAGCAGGGGGAGGGGTGTCCAACAGGGGGAGGGGCTGTCCAGCCAGGGGGAGGGGTGTCCAGGGTCTGGGGGGGACTGGCAGGGGTGTCCGAGGTTTGGGGGGGGGGGCTGTCACGCCGCGGTCACGCCGCGGTCACCATTAATATATTTGAGGGCTAACTTGGATTCTCCCTTCATATCCATTTGGGGGAAATAAATATCATCTGATAACTTATGACCAGTAATGAGAGCCTAATAATTTGCCTCATCATCAGTGAAACCTTATAAAAATAGGAAAAAGTATGATTGGACGTCTTGTGTTGGTGTGATAAAGACAACCACCTGGCCTACTCAATTAAGATTAGAATTATTAAGCATTATTTCAGTCGATCTTTGAAAATCACCATCAAAATATGTTTTCTAATACTCTTTGACATGATCCACTAAGAGGGTAGCCTCATTTGGGAAATCAACATTCAGGGGAGTATCATGATTCTATATATAATATCACAACTTCTACACTGTAAAAACTATTGCGAGGAAACTCTTATCTATAGGGGAGTATCTATTCTATATATCGAGGAGCATCCGACTATGATATTATAAACAATTTTCTATTACCTCTGTTTTTTTGGGTTAGATGGGTTACAAGGGATCATTCCAAGGAAGTCCCATAAATGAACAATGTCTTTCCTAAAATGGAAGAAATCAAAACTGACTGTTGTAAAAGATAATGCTTAATGTTATCAATAATCGATATGGAACTCCTCATCCAATTTTTTAATAGGTACTTTATTCATTGGACACTAGAGGATCTTACACTATCCAACTAGATTCACATTAAATCAGTTTATATAGGTGAATAAACTGGTTATAGGTACAATCCATAGGTTAGAGATATCATAGTAGTGCATGTTATTGAGGTAGAGTACCACAACTAAATTCATTTAATAATAAAATTATTAGATGTGGGTGATGAATTTATATTGTTTCCTGATTTTTTCAGTTGGTAATAATTAAACCATTGGTAATTTAACATCCTTCAATGCACCTCATATTTTTGAGCAACAATGTTCTAATGATTTGTTCTTGATAACTAATTGAGAGTGTTAATGTTCAGGTTGCTCCAAAGTGATGAAGGATGGAGATCAATTTTATACAGGATGTGTTTTTTAGGCCATCGCCATCCTTGCAATGAAGCTCACCAGGGTCTCAAATTACGGTATGCTCATAGAACTAGGATTAGAAACTGGTTCATCTATGGTGAGGGGTGCTGTCAAGCTTTGGGACATGGGGTTGGGTAAGAAGAAGATGTGGGGGTTGAGGAAGAAGAGGAGGGTATTTTGGAACTTTTAAAACTTGAACATCCATTCCACAAACTAAATTGGATTACCCCTGATCCGAGCACCCAAGTCGGCCTGTGGAAAGGCTTGAGGGTCATTCTCAATCCCTTCGAGCTAACAACAATTGTCGAGACATCAAATTATGCTCTATGAGAATAAATTTCCTAGATAAATATTATTCAACAAGTAGCAGAATTCCATAAAAATTTCAGCATGGTGCGTCCATGCCTTAGATGTCCTCGCATAACAAAATAAGTAGTTTCAGGGGGGCAGGTTGCAGGGGGCAGGGGGGCAGGTTGGAGGGGGGCAGGGGGGCAGGGGGTAGGTTGGAGGGGGGCAGGGGGCAGGGGGGCAGGTTACAGGGGGGCAGGAGGCAGGTTGTAGGGGGCAGGGGGGCAGGGGGAAGTTTCAGGGGGGCAGGGGGGCAGGTTGGAGGGGGGAAGGGGGCAGGGGGGCAGGGGGCAGGTTGGAGGGGGGCAGGGGGGCAGGTTGCAGGGGGGCAGGGGGGCAGGTTGGAGTGGGGCAGGGGGCAGGGGGGCAGGGGGCACGTTGCAGGGGGGCAGGTTGGAGGGGGGCAGGGGGGCAGGTTGCAGGGGGGCAGGGGGGCAGGTTGGAGGGGGGCAGGGGGCAGGGGGCAGGGGGCAGGGGGGCAGGTTGCAGGGGGGCAGGGGGCACGTTGCAGGGGGGCAGGGGGGTAGGTTGGAGGGGGGCAGGGGGCAGGGGGGAGGGGGCAGGGGGGAGGGTGGAGGGGTGCAGCTGTGAGCATAATTTCACATCCTATTGAAGTATAGATTCAACGATTTTTATAGATCTAGAGAAGTTATATTTCATAGTAACTTTGAACCAATCTACCTTAGTTTTTACTCTAGTTTTGTTCTGTTTTGAACTTTAAATTTTATAAATTAATGTATATGTTTACACTTATAGGAGATGAAATTTTGGAAACCAAAGGTATTTATTCAACAAGAAAAGAAGGGAAATTTTTTCCAATGATCTCAAATGAATAGAGCATCTACACCATGGGAGTAATAGTTTAAATTCTGTGATTTTTCTACTTAAACTTGAAAATTCACTTCTTTTTTTTAGTTGAAATAAATGGTTGGAAGTTGCCTTTTAATAAATTTTGTATGCTGAAATCATCTTGTTAAATCTGTTGGTTGTTGCTTCCTTTTTTACTACCTTTTTGTATTGAAATTCTGGTGTGTATGCTTATTTTAATGTTTTACTAAAAATCATTTTTGAACTTCAAATGTTAACATGCATCTACATTAAAATCCATGAATATGTGTTGAAGTTGTTAATATAGTAACTAGTGGGTATCATTCATGCATTTTGTGTGATTGTTTGAACTCTATGTTCTTCATTTCTTTTGTTTTTAATATATTAGTTATATGCTTTGTTTGTAATTAGATAAAAAAATTCTTTATTGTTACAAATTGATGCATATATCTAATTAATCATTTCTACCATAGGACGAGGTTGTTGGTGTTGGTTCAAATGCGGGCACGTTGGCATGCAACCGACAAGCAAGAGGGAACATCCATTCTTGGTAATGGGCATCTATGTGAACTTCACTTCTCAGTTATTGGTTTTGATTAGAGTGATATTAACATATTATTTTGTTCCCATGTAGTTTTACAAACATAAAATAAAAATTTAATCAGGGAAAGGTGCCCCCAAAATACATGCCCCTCGAACTGGATGTTCTATCCAATGTTTATCTCTATATCAGGAAGGGGTACATTGTCCTCATTCAAGGATTTTCCCGGGGGTGGGCCCTCTAGAGTAAATACAACACACTGAGAATAATCCATGTTTTTTTCATTAGAAGGACCATCCTAAGGTGATGTTGAAGTGATTAAGTCTGTAGTTTTCCCAGTATCCTTCTACACTGATATAACCCCTATCTTATCCACATTATAAGGGACAGTAGTGTATTTTCTCTCCAAGTCATAGATTGGAATATTCATCTTACCGTTCCAACTTTCATAGTTAGAGACATCATTCCCCTTCATATTGTAAAAAGAACACTCCTTGTCCCTATTACATTCTGGAGAATGATGGAAAAAACATATAATTCATGTAGAACTATGGTTTCCTTTCGTATTGGATCAGAAAGTCTATACATTCATCTAGTTAGTTAAGACTACTTCTTCTAGAATCATTATATACATGTCCACATTCATTATATACATGTCCACATATAATTCACAGATTAGCATTCATTTCTTTAAATCTTCTGAGAAAACATCCTCTCATGCCATCCATATCATCCTATTTGAAACTAAGTGGAAGATGTTGCCCCGCGGATGTCGCTGGACCGGGCCAACACGTTGTGGTCACGCCGCGGTCACGCCGCGGTCACGCCGCGGTCACGCCGCGGTCACGCCGCGGTCACGCCGCGGTCACGCCGCGGTCACGCCGCGGTCACGCCGCGGTCACGCCGCGGTCACGCCGCGGTCACGCCGCGGTCACGCCGCGGTCACGCCGCGGTCACGCCGCGGTCACGCCGTGATTTGGCCCTGCTCCAGGACGACACCCTGCGGTGGTTACTCCTTAGAGAAACATTGAATGGTTAGCTCTATAATTTTTCGTATTTCCTCATTCCTAAACTATATCTCCTCTCAGCGCTGCCTCTCATCCATCTTTCCACAAAACGTGCATAGCAGGTGGTACAAAAGCTCAATTCAACTGAAAACATTGGTTTGGAATTGTCTGACATATTTTATTCCTCTAGGTATTCCTACACATTTCTAGATCTGCAAACCTCACCGAATTAGGTATATCAGGGGTCATCCAATCCTCTATTCATCACAGATTAGCATTCATTTCTTTAAATCTTCTGAGAAAACATCCTTTCATGCCATCCATATCATCCTATTTGAAACTAAGTGGAAGATGTTGCCCCGCGGATGTCGCTGGACCGGGCCAACACGTTGCGGTCACGCCGCGGTCACGCCGCGGTCACGCCGCGGTCACGCCGCGGTCACGCCGCGGTCACGCCGCGGTCACGCCGCGGTCACGCCGCGGTCACGCCGCGGTCACGCCGTGATTTGGCCCTGCTCCAGGACGACACCCTGCGGCGGTTACTCCTTAGAGAAACATTGAATGGTTAGCTCTATAATTTTTCGTATTTCCTCATTCCTAAACTATATCTCCTCTCAGCGCTGCCTCTCATCCATCTTTCCACAAAACGTGCATAGCAGGTGGTACAAAAGCTCAATTCAACTGAAAACATTAGTTTGGAATTGTCTGACATATTTTATTCCTCTAGGTATTCCTACACATTTCTAGATCTGCAAACCTCACCGAATTAGGTATATCAGGGGTCATCCAATCCTCTATTCATCACAGATTAGCATTCATTTCTTTAAATCTTCTGAGAAAACATCCTTTCATGCCATCCATATCATCCTATTTGAAACTAAGTGGAAGATGTTGCCCCGCGGATGTCGCTGGACCGGGCCAACACGTTGCGGTCACGCTGCGGTCACGCCGCGGTCACGCCGCGGTCACGCCGCGGTCACGCCGCGGTCACGCCGCGGTCACGCCGCGGTCACGCCGCGGTCACGCCGCGGTCACGCCGCGGTCACGCCGCGGTCACGCCGCGGTCACGCCGCGGTCACGCCGCGGTCACGCCGCGGTCACGCCGCGGTCACGCCGCGGTCACGCCGCGGTCACGCCGCGGTCACGCCGCGGTCACGCCGCGGTCACGCCGTGATGTGGCCCTGCTCCAGCCACATCCAGCAGGGGGGAGGTTCAGCCCCACTTGCTCACAGGCGTTTCAGACGACCCATTTTTCAGCAAAGTCATCAGCCCGCTGCCACCAGCATTCCAGCCCGCAACAGCCCCCCCACCTTCGAATCAGCCCGCACTATCCCCCCAACACCTGCAACCAGCCCCCTTTCACCCACATTCCAGCCTCCTCCCGCTCCCTTCGCTCCTGGTCGGAAGATGCTGCCCCGCGGATGTCGCTGGATCGGGCCAACACGCTGCGGTCACGCCGCGGTCACGCCGCGGTCACGCCGCGGTCACGCCGTGATGTGGCCCTGCTCCAGCCACATCCAACAGGGGGGAGGTTCAGCCCCACTTGCTCACAGGCGTTTCAGACGACCCATTTTTCAGCTAAGTCATCATCACTCTGCAAGCAGATGCTCCTTCCTTTCCTACTTACTCTTTTCTGCAAGGTGTCCTCTGTTATAAGGGCCGGTTGGTGCTGTCTAGTTCGTCCCCATGGGTGCCCATATTGCTGGCTGAGTTCCATTTGTCTCCGTAGTGGGGTCATTCTGGTTTTTGCCGCACGTATAGAAAATTGCCTGCCAATTTATATTGGGTCGGGATGAAAATACCGGTTCAACAGTTTGCCAATGGGCCAAATGCCAACGAAATAAATATTCCACACTATATCCGGCTGGCCTGTTGCAGCCGTTGGAAATTCCCCAGCTGGTGTGGTCGGGTCTCTCTATGGATTTTATCACCGGACTACCCTAATCCCGTGGTTGCACTGTGATTCTGGTCATCATTGATCATCTCTCTAAATATGGCCATTTTTTACCCCTAAAACACCCTTACACAGCAAAGAGTGTGGGAGTGTGGGCGAGGTTTTCGTGTGGGAGATTGTCAGTTTGCATAGCATTCCAGCGACCGCAATCCCATTTTTGTAAGCCATTTTTGGATTGAACTGCTCAAACTCCAAGGCACTGACTTAAAACTCAGCTTGACCTACCACCCGCAAACGGATGACCAAACAGAGGTGGTAAATCGCTGCCACGAGACCTACGCTGTTCCATCAGAAATCTAGTTGCCCGCTGTTGCCCATGCACTGCTTGATCGTGGACTCAAATATTATTTGAGTCGGTCCCAAGACATCATGAAGCAGAAAACTAATACACTGCCGTCACCTTGCCCTCCATGTGGGAGATCCTGTTTCCGTACGCTTTCGGCCTCACAAACAACACTCTTTAACCTGCCAGATTTCTCAGAAACCTGCCCCTCGTTTCTATGGGCCATTTACAGTTCAGCGGAAGATCGGCCTGGTGGCTTGTTAGCTTGATCTTCCTCCCTCAGCCTGGGGGCCTCCTGAGGATTTCTTCTGTTGTTTTCCCTATTTCTTCTATTTTTCTGCTGTAATTTTCGTTCCCATCCTTTAATACAGAATTGCAGCCCTCATTGAGGGCTGGAAGTTTGAGAGGCTTAACAGAATTAGAGTATGACAGTGTGTCAAGTTTGAGAGGCTTAACAGAATTAGAGTATGACAGAAAGAAGCTTCGAGCCGAAAGGCTCTAAAGCCATTTTATTAAAAACAAAAGATGACATAAGAGAGGAGATGGGGCTAGACATTGATAAAACTGCCTTCATAATAAAGCATTTCGTTTTCATAACCCCCTCCCCGAAGTCATCATCCCATTCCAAGTTGTAGGTAGATGAGCTATGAGACCTAGTCACCATCGGACGTGCGGTCTGCGCAGGAGGGCTCATTATGCGTTCTTTAAGCGTTGCGCGCGCTTGAGAAACGCGCGTGGGGGGTCCAAACGGGTCGAACGAATTGCGAATGGCCTGAAATCGGACGACATCAAAGGGTGAGTGAATTGTGATGTGGTCGAGCAGACGGCACGTCAATCGGACGTGCCGTGTGCCCGCGGTGACCGGGAACGCCGTTCTGGTGTCATAAACGGCCAAAACGGGCGTCTAACGGTCAAACTCATAGCGAACGACATCGTATTGACCTGAAATCACAGGACAACATTCAAATTATTATTCGCGACGTGCACGCGCAGACGGCACGTCAATCGGACGTGCGGTCTGCGCAGGAGGGCTCATTATGCGTTCTTTAAGCGTTGCGCGCGCTTGAGAAACGCGCGTGGGGGGGTCCAAACGGGCCGAACAAATTGCGAATGGCCTGAAATCGGACGACATCAAAGGGTGAGTGAATTGTGATGTGGTCGAGCAGACGTCACGTCAATCGGACGTGCCGTGTGCCCGCGGTGACCGGGAACGCCGTTCTGGTGTCATAAACGGCCAAAACGGGCGTCTAACGGTCAAACTCATAGCGGACGACATCAGATTGACCTGAAATCACAGGAAAACATTCAAATTATTATTCGCGACGTGCACGCGCAGACGGCACGTCAATCGGACGTGCGGTCTGCGCAGGAGGGCTCATTATGCGTTCTTTAAGCGTTGCGCGCGCTTGAGAAAAGCGCGTGGGGGGTCCAAACGGGCCGAACGAATTGCGAATGGCCTGAAATCGGACGACATCAAAGGGTGAGTGAATTGTGATGTGGTCGAGCAGACGGCACGTCAATCGGACGTGCCGTGTGCCCGCGGTGACCGGGAACGCCGTTCTGGTGTCATAAACGGCCAAAACGGGCGTCTAACGGTCAAACTCATAGCGAACGACATCGGATTGACCTGAAATCACAGGACAACATTCAAACTATTATTCGCGACGTGCACGCGCAGACGTCACGTCAATCGGACGTGCGGTCTGCGCAGGAGGGCTCATTATGCGTTCTTTAAGCGTTGCGCGCGCTTGATAAACGCGCGTGGGGGGGTCCAAACGGGCCGAACGAATTCCTAATGGCCTGAAATCGGACGACATCAAAGGGTGAGTGAATTGTGATGTGGTCGAGCAGACGGCACGTCAATCGGACGTGCCGTGTGCCCGCGGTGACCGAGAACGCCGTTCCGGTGTCAAAAACGGCCAAAACAGGCGTCTAACGGTCAAACTCATAGCGGACGACATCGGATTGCCCTGAAATCACAGGACAACAATCCCATTATTATTCGCGACGTGCACGCGCAGACGGCCCGTCAATCGGACGTGCGGTCTGCGCGGTAGGGCTCATTATGCGTTCTTTAAGCGTTGCGCGCGCTTGATAAACGCGCGTGGGGGGGTCCAAACGGGCCGAACGAAGTCCGAATGGCCTGAAATCGGACGAAATCAAAGGGTAAGTGAATTGTGATGTGGTCGAGCAGACGGCACGTCAATCGGACGTGCCGTGTGCCCATGGTGACCGGGAACGCCGTTCCGGTGTCATAAACGGCCAAAACAGGCGTCTAACGGTCAAACTCATAGCGGACGACATCGGATTGCCCTGAAATCACAGGACAACAATCCCATTATTATTCGCGACGTGCACGCGCAGACGGCGCGTCAATCGGACGTGTGGTCTGCGCGGTAGGGCTCATTATGCGTTCTTTAAGCGTTGCGCGCGCTTGATAAACGCCCGGGGTTCTGTGCAGGGGGGTAGGGGGCTGTATGGGGTTTGTCCGGGGGTGCACATGGGGGCTGTCCGGGGTTGCACATGGGGGCTGTCCGGGGGTGCACGGGGGGCTGTTCGGGGCTGGTCGGGGGGCTGTCCGGGGGTGCACAGGGGGTTGTCCGGGGCTGGCCGGGGGGCTGTCCAGGGGTGCACGAGGGGCTGTTTGGGGGTGCATATGGGGGCTGTCCGGGGGTGCATATGGGGGCTGTCCGGGGGTGCACGGGGGGGCTATCTGGGGGTGCACGGGGGGGCTGTCCGGGGGTGCACGGGGGGCTGTCCGGGGGTGCACATGGGGGCTGTCCGGGGGTGCACGGGGGGCTGTCCGGGGCTGGTCGTGGGGCTGTCCGGGGGTGCACGGGGGGCTAGCCGGGGCTGGCCGGGGGAGAAGCAGGGGGAAGGGGGGGCTGGCAGGGGGGCAGGGGGGGGGGGGGGGCTGGCAGGGGGACAAGCAGGGGGCAGGGGGGGCTGGCAGGGGGACAAGCAGGGGGAAGGGGGGGGGGGGGGGCTGGCAGGGGGGGCTGGCAGGGGCAGGGGGGGGGGGGGCTGGCAGGGGCAGGGGGGGCTGGCAGGGGGACAAGCAGGGGGGTGGCCGGGGGGGCTGGCAGGGTGACAAGCAGGGGGAAGGGGGGGGGGGGGGGGGGGGCTGGCAGGGGGGCAGGGGGGGGGGGGGGGGCTGGCAGGAGCAGGGGGGCTGGCAGGGGGACAAGCAGGGGGGGCTGGCAGGGGGCGGCAGGGGGGCTGGCAAGGGGACAAGCAGGGGGGTGGCGGGGGGGGGGGGTGGACTAACAGGGGGCAGTGGGGGACTAGCAGGGGGCAGGGGGACTAGCAGGGAGGGTGTCAGGGGGCAGTGGGGACTGGCAGGGGGGGCTGGCAAGGGGACAAGCAGGGGGGGTGGCGGGGGGGGGGGGGACTAGCAGGGGGCAGTGGGGGACTAGCAGGGGGCAGGGGGGAGCTGGCAGGGGGACAAGCAGGGGGCAGGGGGGCTGGCAGGGGGACAAGCAGGGGGCAGGGGGTTTCCGGGGTTCTGTGCAGGGGGGATGGGGGCTGCATGGGGTCTGTCCGGGGGTGCACATGGGGGCTGTCCGGGGCTGTCCGGGGGTGCACGGGGGGCTGGCCGGGGCTGGCCGGGGGGGCTGTCCAGGGGTGCACGGGGGGCTGTCCGGGGGTGCATGGGGGGCTGTCCGGGGGTGCACGGGGGGCTGTCCGGGGGTGCACGGACAGGGGGGGTGTCCAGCAGGGGGGGTTGGCAGGGGGACAAGCAGGGCGGGGGGGCTGGCAGGGGGAAGGGGGGGGGGGGGGTGGCGGCAGGGGGCAAGCAGGGGGCAGGGGGGTGGCCGGGGGGGCTGGAAGGGGGACAAGCAGGGGGAAGGGGGGGGGGGGGGGGGGGCTGGCAGGGGGGCAAGCAGGGGGCATGGGGGGGGGGGGGGGGGCTGGCAGGAGCAGGGGTGGGGTTGGCAGGGGGACAAGCAGGGGGGGCTTGCAGGGGGACAAGCAGGGGGTGGCTGGGGGGGCTGGCAAGGGGTGCACGGGGGGCTGTCCGGGGGTGCATGGGGGGCTGTCCGGGGGTGCATGGGGGGCTGTCCGGGGGTGCACGGACAGGGGGGGTGTCCAGCAGGGGGGGTTGGCAGGGGGACAAGCAGGGGCGGGGGGGCTGGCAGGGGGAAGGGGGGGGGGTGGCGGCAGGGGGCAAGCAGGGGGCAGGGGGGTGGCCGGGGGGGCTGGAAGGGGGACAAGCAGGGGGAAGGGGGGGGGGGGGGGGCTGGCAGGGGGGCAAGCAGGGGGCAGGGGGGGGGGGGCTGGCAGGAGCAGGGGTGGGGCTGGCAGGGGGACAAGCAGGGGGGGCTTGCAGGGGGACAAGCAGGGGGTGGCTGGGGGGGCTGGCAAGGGGACAAGCGGGGGGGGGGGGGGGGGGGGTGGCGGGGGGGGGGGGGACTAACAGGGGACAGTGGGGGACTAGCAGGGGGCAGGGGGACTAGCAGGGGGGGTGTCAGGGGGCAGGGGGGACTGGCAGGGGGTGGCAGGGGGGGCTGGCAAGGGGACAAGAAGGGGGGGTGGCGGGGGGGGGGGGGGGTACTAGCAGGGGGCAGTGGGGGACTAGCAGGGGGCAGGGGGGGACTAGCAGGGGGGGGAGCTGGCAGGGGGACAAGCAGGGGGCAGGGGGGGCTGGGGGCTGGGGGCTGTCCGGGGGTGCACGGGGGGCTGTCCGGGGCTGGTCGGGGGGCTGCTCGGGGGTGCACGGGGGGCTGGCTGGGGCTGGCCGGGGGGGCTGTCCAGGGGTGCACGGGGGGCTGTCCGGGGCTGGTCGGGGGGCTGCTCGGGGGTGCACGGGGGGCTGGCCGGGGCTGGCCGGGGGGGCTGTCCGGGGGTGCACGGGGGGCTGTCCGGGGGTGCACGGGGGGCTGTCCGGGGGTGCACGGGGGGCTGTCCGGGGGTGCACGGGGGGCTGTCCGGGGGTACTGGCAGGGGGGACTGGCCGGGGGTGGCATGGGGGTGTCCAGGGTGTGTCCAGGGGGTATTTTTTTTTTATGAATTTGGACACCCTATAGCCACGGTTCAAAACCGTGGCTATTGATGTATTGCCGCGGTTTTAAACCGTGGCTATAGACATAATGCCACGGTTTTAAACCGTGGCTATAGAGTTTGTCCGGCCTTTAGTATAGCCACGGTTGAAACCGTGGCATTAGGTATACAGCCACGGTTTTAACCGTGGCTTTAAACCTATAGCCACGGTTTGAACCGTAGCTATAGAGTTAAAGCCACGGTTTGGAACCGTGGCTATAGGTCTAGGCCTATAGCCACGCCAAACTTGGCCACGGTTCCTCAAACCGTGGCTATTACCTATAGCCACGGTTTGAGGGCCTATAGCCACGGTTTAGAACCGTGGCTATAGCTCGAATTTCCAGTAGTGTCATTTTTTTCCATATTAAAGGAATTAAAACAAAATGAGAGATATATATATTATAATTCCAGAATGATATCCATCATTTAGATGTAATATATTACATATATATCCATTATATATATGTACATATAATAGTACAAAACATTTTGACATAAGAAATGAAATGTACAGTTCATGGAGACGGTAAGCCGTACGTACGCATGAACACTACTTTCATTTATTTTATTTTGTATTCAATGGGGTGAAATAATAATTATATAATGGTATATTATAATTATAGTAGGATATCATATTCAATACCACTAATTCCATCCTTTATACATCCCACATATGACATTAACGAATCAAATCACTTTGAGGGGGTGGTAGTCCGCACTTCCTAAAATGAAGATATCGCGTTTACCCATAATGGAAACCATAATGGTATGACATAAATGAAAAATACAGAAGCTTAAGGAAAACATAAAAATATTATATATCATATATAAATATAGTGACATCTTAATGGCCACATTTTAAGGTGTTAAAATAATATTGAACAATCATCGTTTTGTGAGGCAGTAATTCACTATCCACAGAAACAGTATGTTCTTTAACCATTAGACAGAGGTGTGTGAACGTGTAGCTCAAATACTTCTTATAAAATCATCCTATTATATTTAATATACTGGTGTTGTTACAAAAAAAGTTATAAAAAGAGTTTAGGGGTTTGGAGAAGCAAAATAAAACAAAAGAACATAAGGGAAGACATTACCTTTAAATCAGGTAACTCTCTTTGATTTGAGCCCAAAGGCTTCCTTAGAAAGGATTATTCCCAAAGTGATGCTCCAATGATGAATAGAGGGATGTGGAATGATTAAATGGGTAGGGGTTGTCCGATCCAAAGGGTTGATAGGTGTGTGTAAGGTGGTAGAGTTGGGGGCCTTTTATAAGAGGAGATGAGGGGTACTCTTGGAATGTTATAGAATATTACTTTATTATAAACATATTTTCGGATTTTAAAGTTCCAAAAATGATATATTTAAGGGATAAGGTGATAAGGATTCGAAATACACCCATAAAATAGGTTTGTGACAATTTTAAGACTTATACTTCACCCTATCTTCTGATTTTATTTTAATCGTTCATTTATGAGGTAATCACTAAATCATCACGGTGTCATAAATAAATTAATTTATTTAATGTATAAAAATTATAAAACAAATAACATGATTTAGGAAATCTTCTTAAATTTTAAATGAATATTTATAGTAAAAAATATGGCCGGTATAACCCCATGTAAAAATTGTGTTAGTAAAACAACACATGTTTGTGACATTTTAATTTTAACTTTAAATAAAATGGTATTAATGTCATTTTCCAACCAATGTGGCTCCATGGGGTCCTCAAGTTGACCCATGGATTTTATTGGTCGGCCATGACTCATAAAATTAAGGGTATAACATGTGTCAAGGTCATTTCATATTATTATTGCATTATCTTTACCTTAAATTACACTAATTACCTCTCATCGCGATTAAAAACATAAGAGTTACTATTCAACAAAAAATTATTTTAATCCCATTGAACCAAATTTTACATCCTAATGAAAAAAATGTATGTTGGATTTTTGAAATTCAAAGCACATAAGTGGTAAAGTTTCATTTAAATGAAAAAACAGTTTTTAAACTACCACTTAGTGGTTTCACTATTCAACAAAAAATTGAAGTTTTTCAGAAAAATACCAAAAATTCACCCTAAGCTATATTTGATATTATGAATTTAAAAATGTTGTCTATTTTAAAAAATTCAAAACATATAAGTTTCATTAATTAATTTAATAATTAATTCCTGCACTCAAAACAAAAACCATGTTTTTAAGGAACAATATCCATTAAAAGATTAACATTAGTTTAAGTCCAATTTCAAAGTGAAATTAATTCCAATGACCAATATTGGATTAAATGGTAAAAATATCTTCTAATTTCTCTTTAAAAACAATTCAAAGGATAATATAATCAAATAAATAAATTAGATTAAAAAAAGGTTTTGAATTAAAATACATCATTTTCACTATTCATTACAAAAATGAACATTACCGGAAAAATACCAAAAATTTACACAAAGTAAATTTTGATGTCCCGATTATAAATAAGAATTTTATTTTGTCAAATATAACACATAAAATTGTCAAAAAGTGTATTTAAAAGAGGTTTGCCATCAAAAGGCGGTTAATTGACCATTTAAAGAATATTACAATGTTTACGCTTAAAATTGGATTCATTCGCATTTTTAATACTCTTACATTTATTTTAAAAAGTAAAAATATTTGACAAACATATATAATCATTTTGTAGTTAGTTCTGTTCATTCCCGCCATTACAACGGCTAGGCGTTAACTACCATTTAAAATAATATTATTTTATTATTAGAGTTCAACATAAGATTGCCAAGAAACTCGTTGTTGCGTATTGGGTACGCCATCGAGCATAGCGTCCCCTTTAAAGTAATATTAATATTTTATTCACAAATATGGATAAATGTGAAAATTTCATATTCTTCATTTACTTGGGGCGTTTCATCAAATTTTTTTTAAAAATAGTTTATATGTAATATCTATTTAATTTTACAAATGTGTTACTTCTGACATTTTACAGAAAATTTGTAATGAATCAATGTTTTAACAGAAATAATTTAAATGGAATATTATGCCAACATGAATGGTAAATTTTTTGAATCATTGTTTAAATAATACCATGATTAATTTCAAATAAATCACTTTCTATATATTTAATAAATTCATACATTTTATTTTGTGATTTTATAATATAAAATGTATTTTTCACAAAAATTATTCCACTTATCCATTATTGTTATTTTTCACGTATGATAACATCCAATAATATAACTATTTAATTAATAATGATATAATATAAATATAACATATTAATTATTCCACTAGATTGTTTATGATTATGATAAATAAGGAAATATTATAATTTTCTTCTTCTTTATAAGTTAATTTATGATGAAATTTTTTATAATCCTGTGAAATACATATGAAGGGTTTGCGATTATGTGATGGGTGGTCATAGAATTATGTATATATATAACTCCATGAGTTGATTTTAATTTTATACAAGTTCAAAGGGTAGTTGATAGGTTATCATAAGCCTTGAATAGGGTACATGACATGTTATCTCATTACTTAAAAAAATATGTTACATGGCAGTTTACACCATGATTGAAAAAGGGTACATGAGTGGTTATCCCAAGCCTTCATTAGGTAAATTGGTGTTATCTCAATCCTAACAGGTTATTAATTTCTTATTTTATACCCTTTAAATTTTATTTATATGATTATGATTATGTGACACATTATTGAAGTCTTTTACGACATGGTCATATGTCAATGTTATGTTCTCATTTGAAAATTTCATTGATCCCCTTATAATTCATCTCTTAGGGGATGAAATTATTTATTACAAGATTAATTATTATGAAATAAGAATAGTTTTTTTGAGATTCAAAGGTTTATATGATGTTATCATACCCTTTATGGTCAGGTTATATTTAATTAATCATTGATATATCTATTTTTTATCATTATCGAGCATATAATTTAACCCTTTATTATCTATTTCATTATCCAAAACATGAAGAAAATTTATTATTGTTATGTTATTTGGAAGGGAGAATATTTTGAATATTATTACAGGGAGATAATTTCGGTCTATTATAAAAAATTTCTTTCATGTATGAATGTTTTCATAGAAACACAACCCTTTTTTATTCTTGTGGGGATCAAAATGTTAGGAGTATTTATCTAATAAGATGTAATATTAATTTAGGAAAATAATAAGATGATAAAATTTAGTTGCAACCATTTAATAAATAATAGTTTTAATAATATAAATCAATGTTAATGATCTTATAATCATGAAGAATAATTCATAAGATATCTATATAAGGATACCATATTTTCAAATTATGACAACTTATATTTATCAGTTTTAATACAAGGACATTTTATATTACAAATATTCTAAGTGTCTTATAATGAAAAGTTGATTCAATAAAATAATATTCCCAAAAATTTCCTATTATGGAGTTTATCTTTATTCCCACATATCGTGCACTAGTGAAAATAATATTAATACCCAATTAACCCTATTCAATGTTTCTACTACTGGGTTTAACTATTCTCATGTCATATTCAACTACAAGTTTCTAGATATGGGTGCATATTCTTGTAAAACCACACTTATTTCATAACCAATTATTTTTATTTTTACTTATACATAGTTTTATCATATGTTTTTTCACTAATTAATCTTCATTGTTGTTTCTAAAAATGAAAAAACATTCATCTAATACCAATTAAGGAAATCGAAACATTTTATATAAAAATATTACATCTTCTTCAATTATTATTTATTATACATCATCATGATCATTTAATGAATCATAAATGGATTCTCTATAAAAATACACATATATAAACAATTAGTATAATAAAGACATACATTATGACCCCATAAACATTTCTCAACAAGAATAGTTCTATGTAATATCATACATAAAAACATTCTACATATCATGTGTAAAAAACATAATAAAGGGTTAGATTATATTATACATTAGTGTAAATAAGGGAGATATAAATGATCATTTAAGGATAACATGTAATTAATGGTAGTATGAATTAATCATAATATTTTAAATTCATATCTTGATATTTATAGATCACAATATTGAGTTATGGAATGGATTTCATATAATCATGAGTCTTGGATCATATTGCAAAAAATGACCATGATCTTTGGGGTCATAAAATTTGAATAATATAAAATCATTAAAGTATGAAATAATGTGTATAAAAATCTAAATAATAGAAATATTATATCGAGGATACCCACTAAGACATTCATTATAAGACTGGATTTTCCTAACAATCTCTGAACCTAATTTATTCTTGGAATAACCAAGGTTTTACCCTTTCTGGGATTGGTCTAACCACAACATCACCCACATTTTAGAATTGTATTACCTCTAATTTATCCATTTATATCATCAAATTGTTATCATTAACCAATGAATTGAAGTTCTATAGTGGAACCATTATTCACATAATCATAATACATTCATATTTAGGCCACAATATCATTAAAAAATTTATTTATGTAATATATTTACTAGTGGAAATGGAAATTAATTTCATCAATAATTAATCATCATATTCATAGTACATAAATATATAGAATAAGGATGGTATCATAGATTCATAACCACATTGAAGAATAAGTGTCCCGAAAACTTGTTACCAATGATGAAACAAGTCAGCAATAGATCAATGTATCATTTAGTGAGGAAAATAAATTTCTAATTTAGAAATAAAATAGTTTTCATAAAATATTTTTAAAGACAATAATGAAAAACATAAAATGAAAAATAACTAGCGAACCATGTGAAGGATTATTCAAAACAGATATTATTAATGAGAGGAAGATATTCTTCTCCTTTCCTATTTGTTAAATTAAGGAATATGTGAACATGCTCTTGTGAAAGTACTTCATTGGAAAGATCAGAAGAAAATTCATTTTAACCAATTTGATAGAATGTAAAACATATGTAAAAACATATATTTTCAAAATTATTATATAGTAATAAGATCTTATATAAAATCATTTTATGTAAAATATTAACTTGGAAGAAAATGATTTATGGTCGAAGATAGAAATGATTTTGAGTTTGAATAAAATAATATTTTGTAATTTATTGGGAATAAAGATATAAAAATTTAATTAAAACATTTAAAATATATAAATAACTTGATGATAGTAAAAAATATATCTTTTGGGGTAGATATAGTATATAAATTTATCATCGTAAATGTAATAATAATCAATTAGTGTAAAAAGTTAGATTGTAGTATAAAATCATTAGATGTTGTTTGAAATGCATCGTATGACTAATTTATTCTTGTAAATTAAGTTTGAATTTATTTCAATTATAAACCAAAAATATATTAATAAATATGATATCATATATGTATTCCAATTATATTATTTCCAAATTTATTTATTCATAAATCATTATTATAATTTTCATTTCTAGGTCTTAATTGTTTTCTTTTTAACAAAGATTTAGATTATTAATTATTGGTCATTATACATTGAGCATGGTTCCATAATCTCAAATATTGTTAATATTATTATACATATCAAATATATATATATATATAAATATTGAAATACATCCATAAAATATAGAGGAATAATGTTTATTACGTCGTTTATGAAGACAGTAGTCCATGAGTACACAAGAACAATACATTTATTCTATAATGTACAAAAGTAATTAAAGATAATCTTTATTTTATAAATATATAAAAAATTATATAAAAAATATCCTATATTTTAATTCAGTTCTTCATTATATGGTTCAATTTTATATCATGATCAAAAATGAACTTTATCGATAGGTTAAGGTTGTAGTCAACAAATGTGCACAAGCAAAACATTCATTTCACATTTGATGTATAAGAGGTGGGAAATAAAAATTTAATCATAATAATAATATCAAGTTATATTTTTAATAATTTTTAAAACATTTATTATTGGAATGTTGGGATTCAGTAACACAGAATAAGAAAAAAAATTAAATACCTCATTTAAAATTTATAACTCTTCTTTGAGAAACCTATTTTTTATTACTAAATATGCATTTAAATATTTTACTTAAAAAAAGTAAATTGGACCTAGGATATATAAAATGATTACAAGATGGCTTTTGGAAATGTATTGGTAGATATAAAACTATATAGATTCATTAATAAAGGAGGAGAGTGTGTTCTCTTTTAAAAGTAATAGAGAGTACACCAATAGAATTACTTAAAATATTTCAATAATATAATATTATTCTCATCAGAATGTGTTTAAAATGGAAAATAATTAATTTTTAATATATAATATGGTAGAAATATAATCAACCTATAATTTTTATAAAATTTTATGTACTGATCATACACTTATTTCTCAATTTAATCACTTGTAAACACATCTTATCATTAACATTGAAAATGTATTTTTAATTTTTTTACTATTAATTATGACCTTAATTGAAATTTGATTCATTGAATATTTTAATTTTTAATTCAAAATGACGAATATATTTTTTAAAAATTCCTTTTCAATTGGTGGAAAAATGTTTTTTAGAGTATCCATGAAAAATACAATGAAAACCCATTTTAATAAAAATATATTTTTATGAAAAAAACTTAGTATAATTTAATTTAATGCCTTTTAAAAAAATAAAAAATAATTTCAAAATGTTTATATTAATATATAATATATAGATTTAATTAATAAAATTAATCGATAAATATTTATTTTATTTATAATGATTCTCCTTTAAATAATTTTATCTTCATTCGTAATCATTATATAAATAATGTACGGATGACTATTCATACTTTACAAAAATAATTATATACATGTTTTAACGGTGGAAAATATAAATTTCTAGATATTAATATATAACATGTATAAAATAAACTTTTTCAAAAAATAGTTCTTTTATCATGGAATAATTTAATTTTTAAACTTCTTATTTATTCTTATGCATTAATCAATACATTTTCATTACAGAAAAAAATTTAGGTAAATTTAATATTGTTTTTAATTCTACTAAGACTCGATTATAAAATAACCATGCTATAATGGTATTCTATACAATATATTCATTTATAGTTGTGGTGGCATGTAATGCATTGTTTTTAACACCTCATGTTCCATTCAAAATAACTATATAAAAATAATGGGGTGTTACAATATTTATAGAATATGCGGGATAAAGGAATATATATTTTTTATGTTAAGAATTGAAAAATATGTTTTGATGTTTGGAATTAATTTTGATTTCCCAATATTTTAATCCATTATATATGAAATTTAGGTTTTTTATTTATGCATATTTAATTTAAAAACTTTAGTTACTTTCATTTTAGAAATTGAAAATAATTTTATTAGATTATAAATGAATATAATTACATATTAAATAATTTTTTTGAAAAATTAATTAATTTAAGTTAATTTATAAATTTATATTAATTTTTACATAATTGTTTACATAATAATGACGTTATAATACATACCATTTATACATACCATAGGTTACATTTATTGTGAAAAATAATATGATTCATAAATTATTTAAAAATAATTTTTCTGAATGTGGATGTCCTTATTAAAAATTTAAATAATTTTTCATGATATATTTTTCCGATATATGAGAAATTAACTTATTAAATAAAACACCCATGTGTATTTCAAAATCATGATTTTAGTGAAAATAATTCATAAATATTTTATAATAATTTCATTTGTATTAACTTATATGTAAGTAATGATATTATTATCCATTTATCAAGGTAAACTATTACGAATTATTTATAATAATATGATTAAAGTATGTTTTGTATTTGATTTTAACTTTTTATTACACACAATGGTATCAATTTCAATTAATAACTTTTACTTAACATTATAACCATATAATTTTATGTGTATATATTGTAATGGTCATATTTATCTTTACATTAATTAAAAAAATTATATATTTAAAATAATTCCTTTTCTTCTCATAGATCCTACAATTTCTATTCATTTTTATATAATTTTATTTTTAATAACAACACATATTTTTTTCATAATATTATTTCTATAATATACTAGTGAATGTAATTTGTAGTTATGTTTTATACTATTGTGATAATATAAATAAATTTTCACTTGTAAATGATAATTATAATAATTCATTTACTAACTGTAGTATAATCTCAACTCACACAAAAATAATAATACAAAAATTTCTATTTAAAATCAACCCTATTGTATATTACAGAAATCATGACACAAAAATTGGTGATATGGAATTAAAACCTCATGGGCTGGACCATATTCAGGATATGAACCTATAATCAAAAATTCCCAGGAGTGTACCATCTTACAAAACTATTCAATTGTCAATATCATGAGAATTGTTTTTCACTAATTACACAATCTAGAATATTTCATCAATTAATACTGTTTATCTCGTCTTAATGTATCCTATATAATCCTCCAACATATTGTAGAAATTATTTGTAATTCTATAACGAAATTTGGTTAACAATTAAGAATTTATGAAGCTATGAAAAAATGAATTCCAATTAAAATGTGATATTTGAAATAAAATGTAAATCAATCCCTATATATTAATACAGATTCATATAAAACATACCCCTAGTGGAAATTATTTCCACTAATGTGATTCAATTGTCCAGTAGGATGATAAGTTTTTTAATGAATATAAAGATGAGGTGATGTTTTATAATGATAATGAAGATGTGGAGGAAATATATGTTTTAACTTAATTCATAGAAGATGACATAAATAGTGATATTATTATAGATTATCTTACATAATAATAAATTTTTACAAAACAAAAATCATACTAAGAGGAACAACTTGAAACCCAATCACCATTTCCCGAAGAAAAAAATACTCCAGGTGGATGGATTTTCATGTTTTAGATATCTTAATAATTATTTTTATATGTGGATAATAATTAAATAAGATAAATTTAGGTATAAAAATTTAAGAAACCAGTTATAAAGTTATAAATTTTTTATATGAAATAATTTTTTTAGTATACATGATCATATTAATATAATTTAGATGAAATCATTACTGAATTAAATTACTAAAAATATCATAAAAATCATTTGAATAAAATTGAGACTATAAAGATTCATTTTTTGAATATTTGTTTTAATTATGAAACGATAATACAAAAAAAACATATAGTTTCTTGTTCATTAATGAATTGAAAAACATAATGATATGAATATGAAATGACTTATCCTTTTGAGATACATTACTAGGAGAATATTGGACAAATAGAGATGGAGAAAATACCCAATTGAGTAAATTTAAATAAAGAAATACCAGTAAAATATTGATGATTACCTCTCTATATTGAATCTAGATTTATAATTACATTCACATGATAGAAACATACATGTCATTATAATGATGATAAATAAGTGGATCTCTACAAAAAACTCATTTTTAAATTTTTTTATATACACATACATATAAGAATGATTATATAAGTATATATATATATATTATTAGAAATAATAATCATATAAAATATTTTATTATATATTTTTATAAATATATTCTGTATAATCAAAGAAGATTAAATTTATTTATGCACTTAATATATATAATTATATATTTTGATAGACACACGTTTCAGCATGTGTATATTTATATTTTCAAGTATATAAATATATTATCCTAGGATTAATATATCTGTACACACACATTGTAAACATAAAACATATTTAACTTATTTATATTAATTCTACATATGTTTCCAACATTAATAACTACACACTGTGAGGGTCATATCATTAAAACATGACATGTTAGTAATACAAGTTCTATGTTTTCTCCATTCATAATCCATTTTTTCACATGGATTAATAAACTGTATATCTTTGATATCAAGACACAAAATCCACATGAAATCATTATAGAGACCACTGATGTACATCTTATTCCATCCTTTTTTAATTATACAGTTTTTTGGGATTAGTAGGAGATGTAAAATTCCATTCCAAAATTGAAATAATGAGAAACAATATGATAAAAAAAATATTGTTTTTGATACATGGGAAGTTAAAACGTAATTCATAAGTACCTCTATGAATTATGTGTCAGAATATATTGATGATAATTTCAACATATATGATATATACATTACTATCCACACTATTATATTGATTATTTATGAGTACCATAGTGTGTAAAATCTAATTACTAACATAAACTAAAATAATAATGAACAATATATTTTGATAATAATATTTAATGTGTTAAAAGATTTTAGTAAAGAAACATTGAATTTTTATTCAAAATAATAAATAATATTGGATCCTATATTATACACAGAATATGTGAGTGAATAATAAATATAATTTATTTTTAAAATTTATTGTTTAATTTTTTATATGTTAAAATATATTATCAAGAGTGATATTTTACAATTGTGGAGAACCAAACAACAACATCAATTGATTTCTTTTAGTGAAATTCTCATAGGTAAATCTACGGGAAAGAAACATTTTCTTAACCCTAAAATGAATTTATCCACCAATAAATGTATTTATTGGTATATTTAGTGAAATTTGGGATTATAATACAAGTAAAATAAGGGACCATTTTAATTACTTTATTTTAGTGATGAATTATTCTTTTTGGATGCTTTTTAATGGTAATAAATAATGTTTATAAGGAATATATTTTGGGGGAATGACCCAAAATATATTTTTAGGTATATGGTTATTCAAATATTGAGTTGAGGGAATAGTATTAGGATATTAAATACAAAATATGAAGACATCATGTAATTTATGGAGATATAGGGTGGACGATCCCCTATATAGGCTAGCCTGTGATTAGTACCCATGCATTAGATGCCTAATAAGGCATCATGTTGATGATTCTAGTAGACCATGTACTGGTTAGAAATACTTCATATTTATCTATTATTTTTTTGAAACAAAAAATATTATATTTTATACCCTAATTTATGGATCTTACCTTAAATTTATTGGGTTAGAGTGATTAATGTGAACATTACCTCTAATTCCTTCCCCATATTACTACATAATTATTGTTTCATAGAGTTTCATTATAATAAATGAAGTTGGTCCAACTTTCTGTGTTCCCATTATTATTCATAATATTTTAATTATATTTTAGATGAATTGAATTTGGGGATCTGTTTTTATTACCTAATGTATGGATAAATACAATCATAATGTATGTGAATTTTAATTTATTCAAATATAGTGATCCATATATGAAAATGTATCAATTTAAATCTAGTATCAGGATAGTTAAGAAACTCTACTATTTTTTTTAAAAACATAGTTATTTGTTTTGTAAAAGTAATTTAAGATGTTTTCCATTTTTTTATATGTTGACTCATTTTCCTAATAAGAATACTTTACACCTTATTTTATAATATTAACTGTATGAGAATTTGTAAAGTGATTTTGTCTTGCATATATCTATAACCAATAAAAAACTAGACTGCTGACCATTTCTTAGATTAATCAAGTGTCACATCTGCTTAGGTGGGCCTTAATATATGTTAAAGTATATTGACAACAGGTAATGGTCCAATGAGATTCATTGGGGGGACTATAAACTCATTGTCAAATTGAAACAACATCTATAAATAAAGGAGATAATATACATCATATCATCATAAGAAAATATCAATATTAGTGAAAAATATAACATATCCCCAAAATTATAAAACAATTCCTCAAGATATATAATGGCCATACATGTCACCCATGACTTTTAATATATATGAAATAATAATAAATGGAAAAAATTAAAAAACTTCAAACGTGAGATTAGATCTATCCCGACACCCATCCATAGATCTATAATAACTCACAATCGTGCATCAGATATAAGGATCTTTCTATTTTCCCAAACTATATCATTAAAATCTCCATGGGTATATAATAACACAGCAAATAATGAAAAATTTGGAATCAGTTTTCAAACAATAGTGTCATTTATAAATAAGAAAGTCATAAAAGTTGATTCATATGACAAATCCATATTTGAGAACATAAATAACTAGAAATATAATTATATAAATAAAAAAAATCTGAACATGGTAAACATGGTGAAATTCAAGGCTGATCCAACATTCTTTGTATAGTTTTGAATGTCTTTGAGCACATCATAAAGATTATTCCAACCCTGGAACAACTGATTGGGGGTAATAATATAGGCACCAGTATAAAATGGAACCAATGTGTAATATACTCATTCTAGAGGACCATGAATCCATTCATATTCAATGTCCACCCAGTATTCCTATTTCATTAGAGACCATGACTCACCAAATCTAGAAAATACAACATATACAAGGCATATTCCATGAGCACCACGATATCAATTAAAAAATATTGAATAAAAAATATATTTATTTCTATTTACAAATTTTATTACATGAACCAAAAAAACATTAATACTGTAATTTTTATTTCAGATCAATTATTAGGGAAATATAAAATTCATATTCTAATTATAATGTAAAATTACAAAAAATACCAACTCATAAAATATTATCAATTAAACAGTAAGTGTCTATTATCTTATAATTCTAAAAAGGGATCCAATGATCCGCAGCTGTATTTATTAACATGAAATGATATTTATAGTCATATATATTTCTGAAGTCATTTTTTATATAATTAAATAATAATTTATATTCATGCCCGAAAACATGCTTAATGAATATCTCAATACCATAATGAAGAATAGAGTGACAATTAAAAAAATACATATAATCCACATAACATATGTCTTAGAAGTTCCACTTGACTAATATTTTCCATTTGTTTGACTTCGAATTAATGTTATCAATGTAATATAGATAAACACTGAAAATTAGTGAAACTATGTAGATCTAACCAAAAACACGATTATAATTAATTAATGTAATGAAGGTGTATAGGGGGGAGGAATCAATATCATAGGGAGTTGATCATTGAAAATGGATTCTCAAAATTACATGAATTTAGGATATAAACCTAATATGTTTGGGATATGGATTCTAAAATAGATGGTCTCCTTTATATTTTTGTGGAGAAATTTTAGGTGGTGGTATTAAATAATGTATGGAAGATAATGACTATAATAGAAATAACAAAAACATAGGCAACAAAATTGATGGATATAGGGGCTCACATGGAATCTATTGGGCTTCGAATGGATATTCTTTCCTATATTATAAAAAATGACTAGCTGATGGTATTGTAGCCTTTAGGATGCACACAACATCCTCTAACAGAGTCTCATGAAGGACTCTATGGCCTCTATAACACCCTACAAATCCTATAAAATTAGTAAATATTCCATTTTTAATGATTATATTAAATTTAACGAGGAATAAACATATATGGATTGGATTTTTATATCCTCCTAACCATATTTTTTTTATAATCATTGATAAAAGATCATAATCCTCTATAGTTATATTAGAAAAAAAGATTCAAATACTGAGCATGAATGTCCTAATCTCATTCCAAATATTTATATTGGGTCCATCAATTTTTAAAATTTATGATTTCAAGATAAATATTATTTCCTATGGGGGTTGTTTTTTGTGGTTAATGAGACACAAGAGACATTCCTCGAATGAAGCATCAGCCTCTATCAAGACATCATCAACATAAATAACAAGATATAATTCAAGTAGATATCATAGAAGATGAGTGGTGTGGAACACATCATGAATTACTATATACTTATATTCAAGGGATAATAAGAAAGAAACAGGGTCGACACTCTCCATAATCTTAAACTACACAACAAGCCTCGGAACCAACATCCACTACCTCTGAATCTGATGCCTTCCCTACCTAAATGAAAAGTTTAATATATATCATTCTGAAACCTTGAAAACTCATGTTTCCATCTCCTATTTTCATAGAACCTCTTCCATGATTGATTTATCACCAATTTTTATCTATTCTACATGATCTTTTTTGAGGTCTCCAACACCATGCTCATCCTAAGAATGACTTATTCACTTGGTTCAAACTAGAACATGATGGATCATCATGAGGATCAACACAATATCAAAAATGGGACCACCTATATATATTCTTAGTAACTATTATTCTAATTTAATTCCACTAAATATATTTTGAATTATAATGAACCAATGAATTTTAGAACACATATCTAGAGAATATCATCATGTAGTGGAATAATGATATCATCTTGTCCATAATCCTATGGGTGTTAGGTAGTACTCATATGAAACTATGAGCCTAAAACCATATCAAGGCCCTACCATAAACATGTGGTGAAAATATATCCATATTTGATAATATTTTCTATGAAATTCTATAAATGATGAATATCTCAAGGATATACAACCTTCCAAGCATAATAAATGTAAAGATCTACATAAAGAGTACTATGTGGGATTAATTCATCATAGAATTATCAAAAACACAAATATTCATGATTTCCATTTTGTTTCCTTAGTTTCCCTATCACTAAATCTATCATAATTTCATCCCACTTCTACACTGGGATGGGAATGAGCCTGAGAATATCAGCTAATTAGAGATGCTCAAACATCAATTACCGATTGGTGGAGAGTCAAGAAATAATACTAGAAACATAATTTTTTATTTCAGTCTTCCATGATTTCCTATAAATGTCATGATGTTATTGTTAGATCATGATTCACATCCTATCTCAACATGTGGAATTCACTCATCAAGGAATCATACCTTATAATGGCGACTTCCACTCAGCCTCTACCATGTAGAATGTAATTTTTATTTGAAACCCAATTGAGGAGAGGATTCTTACAATAAATACTATCGCTCATCAAAAATTATGAATATTAATAATGGATCACCTTTACCCTATCAATGATTATTGATATGATAGATAGGAATGACACAGTTGATGTGTACACGTATTTCTAAATATTGAGATGTGTCTCTATAAATAATTCAATGATCTACCACTAGTAATTGAACAATTGAACAAACAAGGAAATGTTTTTCATACTCAATGTGTATAATAATAAATTAAACTTCCATGAAGTATAATAAAACAAAAAAATAATTATTATAGGCATTCAACCAACATCTGTTTTCTGACATTTATTTTTTTGTGGGTGGAGTGGTGTTTTTAAATTTTCTAATCCATATAAATGAAAATAATTTCCTCCAATTGGTAGTGCATGAAATATATCAATGAATGTACTAAAAATACAGCATCTAAATAATTTGTTAGGTAGTTAATCTCATGTCATAATAGCTTCATTGACTTCTCTATGACTTCTCCACTATCCAACACAATTATTAAACCCAAATAATTAACTATCACATCACTTTATCATGGATAGTTTATAACATACTGATATAATGTTTGGATCAATACATACCTTATCCTATTCCATATATCATGAATATTTTTCTCACATGTATTATAATAAATTAACATTACCTGTTTCATGTTAAAACCCTTAAACAACATCACTATTCATTAAAATATCTAAATAAAGAAATGGTAGTATCCAAATAACCCTGATAATATTTAATTTTTTAAAAAAAAAATGCTTCCCTGATTAAACAATGATTAAAAATTTCCTAGGATATAATGAAACATCATCATAAAATATTACATACCCCTTGAAATGATCTTGATACAACCAATAAGATCATTTGATGAATTTATAATAATGATATTGAATACTAATTGCTCTCAAAACTATATCCACATGTCTATAGTTCTCTTCTATAGACCCCGATTACTCAAAGATACCATTCACAAAGACTACAAAAAAGTATCCAAATATGGGTAGAAACTATGAACATTCTATCAATTAGAACCATTGTAATGGTTTTCAACCCAAAAAAATAATTAAGAACTGATAATTTTAGTATTCTCCATTCAAATTTGTATGAGGAGAATCAAATGGTTTCACTCACAACTAATGGTTTCAGAAATGGAGATCAATATTTTAAAAGGCATGGTCCCCATTGAACTAATTAAATAGGTCATCAATGTAGTGAGGTGGGTATCAATTATTAATCTTAACTTGGTTATGATTTTGATAACCCACACAAAATATCATAGATCCATATTCTTTATTAGGGAAAATATTTAGAGAACCCCATCTAAGCATGTTTATTCAAATGATGTCCATCACCTCAAATTTCTACAATAGGGATTTAAATAATAAAATATTATGTGGTGAGATTTTATAATGCAGGGTATATATTTGATCCATTCTCAAAATGATCACTATTTTTAACTCGATTCAGTTTTTGGGTGGTATCTAGGAGAAGTCATCATGGAATATGTGTCATAATAGCTCAACCATTGGTGGATGGATTGACTTAGGATTATCTTCCTAATTTAATATAACAATATCCACCTAGGAGATTCTTCAACCAAGTCACTGATGTCATAGTATTTAAATACCAACTTAAACACCACAAAATCCTAAATAATCTAAACTAGAACGTTCAGAGGATGTATGTAACACACATATAATTTGTGAAATATATTTTTTAAATTAATTTAGTCTATTGATATTTTTCATTTCATGGAATATAGAAAATAGTTTTGATATATTAAATGACTAAATTAAACATTTATTTCACATAGCACCAACATGTAATACTTTACACCGAACATCAACTTGGTGTACATTTAATATAACACTTACATGTAGTACGTTACATCCAACAAAAACATGGCGTATGTTCCATGCAACATTGAGTTTCTACAAAACATAATTTTTTATTATAATTATTTAAATGAGAAAATTATAACCTGACCATTAAAAATAGTAATATGAATACTAATAACTATTTATCAAATATATTTTATGATGGTTTTATTGATAATGAATGTTATAATATTATGGTAAAGTCCATATATGTTTTAAAATACAAATTTCACAAAAATAAACATTTAATGTCCTTTTATGAATTTTTTTTGTCACATTTAGAAACATAATGTGGAAAAATAATCATATATTTTATTTTGATTGTATAAATACTCTTTGGGTGAATTTCTGGTGTTTTCTAAAGAACTTCATTTTTGGTTGAATAGTAAAAAAATACCCGAATTTAATTCGAAACTACCTTTTCATAAAATTTTTTTATATGGATAATTGTAATTTAAGTTGTTTTAAAATTTTAATTATGTAATAATGTTATAAATTATTCCAATATAGGTCATTGTAATTAATTTCTCATTGAAAATTGATATACAAACATTGAAATATTTTAGGCATTTTTTACTTTAGAAACCCGCAATGTCGTTCCATTTGAGGGGTTATATTTGAATTAATTTCTTACACTTATGTGATTAAAAATTGGAAAAATTGATTCCATATTTTTAATATTCATAATTAATAATTTATCATATTTTTAGCTTAGTTTTTTACAATAAATATTATTGAATGCGCTTAAAATTAATTAAATTTGTTAAGATAAAAATTGGGTGAATAATGTATTAATCCTTAATATAAAAATATATAATGACCCCAAAATTGTCCAAAACCCATTTTATGGACATTATTCCAATATTAATATTCTATTATTGTGTTGGGTTTTTTAATCCTTTTATATGTATAAACGTGTGTACACCTAACTCGATTTCAAAAATGTCAATTGTGTTCTTTCCTTCCATATAAAAGGCCACCAACTATCCTTCTTATTTACACCTATAAAATGACTTATATTCATAAAGTATCTACCCATGATACTTACCAACATACCTCTATTTCTATTTTGATGCCACCCTTTCTGTAGAAGGAAATCAAAGTAATCGCTACGACACAATCAAAATGGAGTTACCCGATTAAGAGGTAATTCCTTATCTCAAACACCTTTATTTTATTTTCTTTTATCCACACTAGACATTATATTTATTCCATGGTTGTATTACAATATCATTTAATTACATATTCTTGGTTGTTGTTTTTTTTATACACATACACACAATTCCATCTAATGGAAAACAAACATACTATTTTTGTGTACGAAGAACTACCGCCTCACTAAAAGATGATTGTTTATTTTTCCTTTATAGCCTGTCATTATGGAAATTATGTTGGATAATATGTTTATATGTGTCATATATTATATTTACTATGTATTTATTCTTAGGTATTCTGTTTACAACACATACCTTTTCTACATTCTATTTTTTGTAAATATGATAATTTTGTTTTAGAAAGTATGGATAACCATCCCTCAAATAGATTTCATTCATTCAAATAATACGTGGAAGGTTTAAAATTTAATTTTGTGATAATATATTTATATCATGGTTTAAATTAGGAAAATAATAATATTTGTATAATGACCAAATATATTACAAATTAAGACACATACGAAGAACAATTTGAATATTACCTGAGGTGAAACCTTAAAATATGATTGTTATCATGCAGGTAATATAAGGTATTAATAAAAAATAGCTGGTATTAGATATAATAATATTCCTCTATAAAATATGTGTAATAAGTTAAAATTATTATACTATAATCTTGTATAAGTACGAAGAGATTAAAGGCATAAGGGAAGGGGATTTCATCTCACCTTCTCTTTTCATGTGATACATGATTTATTCACCACCCATTCCATTTTTGTAGTGTATATAATTTACATGGATTTATTATAATATTTATATAATTAAATTTAATCATATTGAATTATCCATTGTATTCTCTATTTTTCATGGGGATTATGATTCAAAAGATACCAAATTAGTAAAATGGTTTTGTCTCTATTTCCTTCTTTAAGACTCTCGTTTGGTTATGTACCTAAATTTTTTTCTAGGTGTATATACTTCCATTTTACATGTTGTATAATGAAACATATACATATCAATATATTTAAATATATATTTAGTTTCTATTTCTTACCTAGAGCTTATGATCCTACGTTATCATGTGATAATATTTTATTGAAATAATCTCATCATTTTCCAATATTGGTTATGTTTATTCATTCTATGATTAAATAATTTGATCCATCTCTCAATAACATTAAAGAGTTTCCTTATCCTCTGTTTTATCAAGATATAAACATTTATTAATACTATTTTACATTATTTAGAACATAAGAAAATTAAGAAAATGTTTTTTGGAACATTTTATTGTATCTCTCTCTTTGGTCCGAAATATATATTATTTCAACACCCATATTTACATAATTTTATTCAAATGATCCATGAAAACCATTTTCAATAAATAATTTTTTTATATTATCTAATTATATTCAAATATTCCATTAAAATATTTAAAAAAAATTGAATGAAAAGTGTTTTCATGATTTTTTTATGTTTAGGAAATGTTTAAAACATTTTCAACAATTCATTATAAGTTTTCAAATAAAAAGGATAAAAATTTATTTTGAATCATTATATATAATTTTTCTTGTTTATATTCAAGGGAATTGTTTTGAAAAGGTTATATGTTTTAAAAATGAATTTTTTCAAATATGAATGGATATTTTCCTCAGGAAATGTTTCCAAAATATATTTAATTTTTTTCCATCTAATATGACATCCATTGATGTAACTAATTACATTATAATATTGTATATTTATGCTTAATTCACATTATTTCTATGTATGGTGCAGGATTTTATGTCATGATGTTTATGAAACCTATTTATTTTCCACAAGTTATATGCTTTTCAAAACTTCTTATTTTTACAAGTTGGGATTTTATGAAGTGATTACCAAAGCTACCTATTTTTAAAGTTTGTTATTTGAGGAAATTTTGAGAATAAAATTTTCATTTCATGGCTTACGATTTAATTTTTTTAAAACCTATGTATTTTTATGTTTCATGTTATGAAGAATTATTTATTTTTTTCTCATTAATTAATGATGTTATTATGATGTGGTTGGTATATATATCTGCCTATAATGAATTGGGGAACAATGGAGTACTCATGAGTATATAAGTTATGTGTGAACCTGATTTCAGGTTCAAAATGTTATGTGTAACCTGATTACATATTCACAATTTTATGAATAATCCTTTTTTACTTGTTCAAAATATTATTTAGGGACCTTGTTTTATGTCCATATGTTTATGCATGAACCATGTTACATGTTCCCAATGTTATATGTGAAACTAATAACATGTTCCAAATGTTATGCATATCCCTTGTTTCATGTCCATATGATTATGCAAAAGCCATATTACACATTCAAAATGTAATTCATGGACCTCGATTAATGTAAATAAGGTTATTCATGGGCCTGATTTTATGTACATAACTTAATTCGTGAACATGTTTCTACTTATACATGTTCACATGGTTATAAAAAATGTGCATTCAACAAATTCCGTGTCTTATTCCAATTTTATGATTTCATGACTTATTCTCTTTATTATATTATTATCCATGTATTATGAAAATCCAATAATTATTATGATCTCTGATATCCATGTTATGATATTCACATATTATTATCACATTCATACCCTTATTCTCATTATTATGGTTACATATCTCCTTTATTTACCCTTATTGAGCATTTGAGATCACCCCTTCTTCTGTTTCCTTTCCCAAGGTTATGAAGAAAGGTTTCGTGTTTCTAATATGAAGGTGGTGATCTTTATGAGAGTTTTTTAATATCTTTTCAAGGATATAAGATTTTGTTTTCATGATTCCAAAGATAGAAAACTATGACATTCCTTGGGAATGTATTTTTGTCATGTACTGAGTATTCATCTAAAATAATGTTATGTCATTGTATGATATTCTTGGGTCGCTATTGTTTGTATCAATGGAAAGTTTTATCCAATATTTGGAAACTAATATATGAAATTTTTACTGATATATCTCGATATATTTCATATGATACGTCAAGGGATAACAATAATGATTAGTATAAGGATGAGATAACGTCTAAGACAAATATCTAGGAATTTTTTTAGAGGATAGAGTGAGTGGTTTCCTAAAAATTAATCCATCTCTGGATAATACAATTTATTGTTGCTCTATCATAGTTGTACGTAAGAGCAACAATTCTCATAACATTTTCTAGTCCGGATTCAGGGTAATTTTATACATGATAATAGTCCTTGCTACAAACCTAGTTTGAAACTCTTAGGGGATATACATTGAGAAATCAAAAACAATTCAAAAAACAACTATTAAGGATTTAAATATAATTTATCTATGAATAAACTATATTAAACCTAATATTTCATATATTAAGGAAGGTTTCATAATTTATACATATTATAAATGACTTTTTCTGATTTTATGGTTCCTCATTATGATAACTGTTTATTACTCTATGATTTTGGTTTGATCTAATGGTTGGAACCTTAAAAAACTGTTTTAATGGTGATTGCAATAGAAAATGAAACTACTAGTCTCCCGTATATGCAAATGATATGAGGGATGGAATAAAAACCCTCATTACTATACTCTAATAGGATTTTCATTTACGAATCATGATGATATTCCAAAGAAGAAAAGGAGGGAACAATGTTCTATTGATTCTTATATGAAGCGAGACCCACTTTCTATCAGGTGGTCTCCTAATCCACATGATTATGAAAACTATATTAGTACCACTGGAAATATATTATCTTTTCCCTAGTGTTTGGATAATGAGAAAGTCATTTTGGTTCTTTATCAATTATAAGGTGAAGCAGACCAGTGGTGGTATCTAATCATTAATACAAGGAAGCATGATGGAATTTAATCCATTTTTTGTTATGGGATCAAGATCATATTTTACAATAAGTACTTTATTTGTGTTCATCATAAAATGATGTAAAATGAATTACATGATTTGATGAATATGTATGTTCAATATATTGGTACTTGCAAGGAAAATTTCAAGATACATGCATGGTACACTTTTGTTATTATCATCGAACCGAAATGTAATGTCCATATTTTGTTTATTGGATTAAATAAAATTCTTAGAACATAGCATTCTACAAGTGACATTAGTAGGTATGGAGATATTTTGTGTTGTGTGAAAATAGTTGAAATGGATGTTGAAGTTACATATATATCAATCTCATGGTTTTAATAGGAAGAGGAAGATATAGTTCAAAATAGAATCAAAAAACCAAGGGGAGGATAAAATGATTGAAACTCTTACATTTCAAATATGCTATAAAAATAAATTAGGAGAGTGACACAAATAAATCATAAGGTGTTTCATGATTGGGAATCCAAGCCACTAAGAAAACTAATGTATAATTGATGATAATAATAAATTCAATGAAATGAGTAGTTATAAAGCTACAAAAAATGATCCACCAACACACCAATGATTCGGGTTCATGGATTTTGGGAATTATGATAATCAATTCCCCATTCCAAGGGATAATATGGTAGATAATAAAAAACAACCTATGAGGAAAATGGAAAAGGTGAATTCTTAGGAAATCATAATTTATGATTTGAATAATGAGAATAAAGAGAAAAAATGTCCTTTCCCCATTAATTTGGATTATATTATTTTATTTTGTATGAATAATCCCTATGATAATATTTATGCTCATATTTTAGTGAGTTTTTATGTGATTATAAACATTTACATTGATTTTGGATTAATAAAATCACATTTAATGTTATTTAGGTGCAAGGATGAACCATATTATCCAATATTATTTTTTGGAATAAAATAAGATGATATTTAATAAAGAAAAGGTGAATTATATTTTGGTTGGATTTAAAGGTTACCCATTTATGGAAAGTTTATGTCAAAATTCAAATATTTTTTTAGTTAATTTTATTTTCTCACTGTATGAGGACTCATTTATATTGGATAACCAGTTTGTGTGAATTGTACCTGAAGACGGATGAGATGACTTATCTTGGATCTCATTATCTGTTGGTACATCAATAATGAAAAAAATACATGCCTCTTAAATTTTATAGGGTAATAGATGAAGTGTACATCGATAAAGTAACAACCAAATTGTGATATAGTTTATATTAATGGGAATAAAATTAATTAAGTATAAATTATCTTGAAAATTTTCAAATTTATGGAAGGAATCTTAAAACTGAAAAGGTTATCCTTGTTCATTTTTTTTCTGATAAATAAAATGGCCTTATTGATAATCCCAGTTTTATATCTTTGTGATTTTTATATTTCTATTGACCAAGTTCTCTATCACTCTCTTATTGAACATGATAGTTATATTTCTCCTCAATTTCTAGACTTCACTCTCAACCTATGTTCTACGATGTGGAAACCCAGTAATATGCTACATTGAATAAGTTTTATGGTTCCAGCATTTCCTTTTTTACAAGATATTTTAGTATCCATTTTTGTGATGTCTTTTTATGTGAAGAAAAAATTCAAGTATTATTCTTTTGATAACAAAGATAAATTTTGTGGGAGAAATTAATTTATTGGGGGTAATGTGTAACACTCTGATATTTTGTAAAATATTTTTTAATTAATTTAATATGTTGATATTTTTTCATTTCCCATAACAATAAAATATATTTTTTATATAAAATAACTATGTAAAAAATTAATTTAACATTGAAGCAACTTTTCATACATTACACAGAACATTAAATTCGAAAATGTTACATGCACCACCGACATGGTGTACGTTAGACACAACCCTAAGTATCTACGAAAGATCATTTCATTGTTATGATTAATTAAACAAGATAATTATATCCTATATGGTAAAATTTGAAAAATGAAAAGAAAAAACCCATTTTAAAATATTTGTTTAATCGTTTTATTGATAATGAAGTATATATTATTTCATAAAATCCTTATATGTTTTGAAATAATAAATTCTCAAATAAACTACTTTTTATATCCTCTATGAAAAATAATAAAAATAAATTTACACCCATTTAAAAATTAAAATTTTGAAGATAAATATAAAATTTTAATCTAAAATAACTAAAATAGCTTAGGGTGAATTACTGGTATTTTTTTAAGAAACATAGTTTTTGATATGTATTTAAAATACCAGATATCAAATCAAAACTGCATTTTCTCTAAATTTATTTAAGATGTTAAATAATATTATAACTTATTTTAATAGTTTAATTAGATAATATTTTGTTCAATTAATTAATTTTAGTTTATTTGAATCAATTTCTCATTGAAATGTTTTATAAAAACATACAAAATATTTGGATGCTTTTACTTTAAAATCTAGCAGCGTCATCCCATTAGTGACAATAATTTTAATTTATTTTATTCCACTTATTTGATTAGAATTTTGAAAAATTAATTCCATATTTAGAATCACAATAATTATTTATTTATAAAAATTTCGAATTAGTTTTTTTTTAAAAATTAGTTAAAGGGATTAAAATTAATTATAATGATTTTGAGAAAATTTAGGTTACTAAAGTAATATACCATTAATTTAAGACAAAAAGAAAATTATAAACTTTCATAAATCTTATTATATAGAAATTATTTCACAATAAACTTTATATTACTCATTTTGTTATGTTTTCTATCACTTTTTTTTGGATAAAATGTTGGTACGCCTTAATTTTTTTTAGAAATTTTAAGTATGTCGTTTCCCTTCCCTATGAAAGGCCACCACCTCTCCATCTTCATTACATCTCTCAAACAACATAGTTTTGGACAATTTATTCCCAATAAAAATCCCAGCATAACTCCATTTGTCATTTAAACCTCTCTTGGTGAAGAAATCAAACCATGTAATCTGCTTGGCACAAACCAAAAGGTATTACCTGAATAAGAGGTAACACCTTCTCTCAAGCTCATTTCTTTTATTTATTTTATCCACCCCCTCCACTATAATTATTCCATGATTATATAAATACATAAATTTATTCAATATTATATGATTTTGGATGCTAGTTTTTTACCTAACCTTATAGAAATATCCATCTAATGGGTAATGATCATATTGTTTATGAGTACAAAGAATTATGACCTCATTATATGATAATTGTTCATTTTTCCTTAACCACCTCTATTGGTGACATTATTATGAATTTTTTTTATATAATTCAAATATTATATTTTTTATTCCTATATTCTTAATTATTCCTTAAACAACACAAACCATTGTTTACATTCCATTTGGTTTTAATATAATAATTTCGTTCTAGGAAATGTGTACTACCCCACCCTCAAAGTCATGTGATTCATTCACACACTACATGGAATGTATTAAGGATACTTTAATTGAATTTATATGATATATATTATATAATAATTATAAATGAATCAATATATATTTACAAATATATATATACATATATTATATTTTCTCTCATTCTTTCAACAAAACAATAAAAACAGTAACAACGTTCATACATACATATGCCTTAACCACTCCATGAATAGTGGCATCCATTTTGTACTTATATATTATATAGATTATTATAATACAAATATAATATAAATACATGAAATTTAGATAATGTTCACATTCATTGAATAATGATATATGTATAAGGAGAAACGATATAATAAAAGAAGAAACACGTGAAGAACAAAGCGAATATTACCCACTGTGAAACCATAACATATGATTTTTCACCGGTGGGTAATATAAGTTCCAAATAATACCATATATGATATTATATATTATAATATTCAACTATAAATTATGTATAATAAACATAACATTTGTATACAAGAATCTTGTACGAGTTCGAAGAGAGTCAAGACACAAGTTAATGTGATTTCATCTCACTTTTTTATCTCTATGAGAAATATTATTTATTCCCCACCAATTAATTTTGCATGGTGTGTATAATTACAATGGATATATTATATGATAAATATAATTAAATTTATGTTTATTTAAATATCCATTCTATGATCTATTTTTCAATGGGATATATGTTCCAAAAGATAACAAATCTTAAAATTAGCTTTTCCTCAATTTTCTGTCTCTAAGACTCATGTTTTGTTATGAACCTAAATTATTTTTCAAGGTGTATATACATATATTTTATATGTTATATAATTAATATCCTTCTTCTATAAATATTTTAACCTTAAATTATTTTTATTTTCATACATGGATATTATGATATGAAGTTACCAAGTGATAAATCTTTATTGAAACATTCTCACCGCATCACACAATTGTTCAAGTTTATGGTTTCTTTGATGAAATATTATGATCCATATATCAAGAAAACTCATGAGTTTCATTAAACTCAATTTAATAAAGATAAATCTATATATTAATACCATTTTTTCTTTTGGGTACTTATTATAATTAAGATAATTGATTGTGAAGATTTTATCATATCTCTCTCTTCGGCCAGACATCTGTTTTATTTTAAAATATTTTTTTTTAAAAATGATTTTAAATGATCCTTGAAGGTCATTTTTTAGGAAATATTATTTTTAAAAATAATAATTTTTTTCATAGATTCCTTTTAAATACCTCAAATATATTTTCAAATAATTCTTTTTTTCAAGAATTTATTATGTTAACAAAATGTTTATAATGTTTTTAATAATTCTTTATAATTATTCAAAGAAAATGGTTACCCAACTAATTTCACATATTTAATTATAAATTTTCAATTTTAATTCCACAGAAATGGTTTTTAAAAGGTTTTAGGTTTTAAAATGTATTTTTTTTCACAAATTAGAAATGATATATTCATGAAGAAATGTTTTCAAAAGTCATTTCAAAACTATTCTTCATATAAGATGAAATTAATTGATGTTACTCATGACTTTTCTAGGATGTCATCTAAAGGTTCCATTAATAATTTTTCAATTAATGGTTTATACATTGATTTCATTATGTTTATGAAAACCATTTCTCTTTTATGAGTTATCCTCTTTTCAAACCCACTGATTTTCACTTGTTATAATTTCATGATGTTATTAAGAATCCTATCCCTTTTCATTGTTTATGATTTGGTACATTGTTAATAATACCAATTTCATTTTATGGGTTATGAGTTGATGTATATATAACCTATTTATTTTCTGGTTCATACTATGGTGAATGTTTTATTTTATGGAACATGTTTGAATGATGTTATTATAAGATGTGTGAGACCTATATCTCCCTCTAATGAATTGGGTAATGATGGAGGACTCACGAGTATATATGATTTTGTTGAACAAAATTTAATGTTCAAAATGTTATGTGTGAACCTAATTATATGTTCATAAAGTTATGATTAGACTGGGATTCCAGTCATTATTTTTATTCATGAACCTTATTAAATGTTCACAATGTTATGAGTTAGACTTATTATGTGTTCACAATATTTAACAAGGACCTGGTCCCATTCCCATAAGTTAATGCGTGAAACATATAACATATTCAAAATTTTATTCATTGTAATAGTTTCATGTTCATAAGTTTATGTGTAAAAATTATTAAACATTCATAATGTTATGCATGGACCGGTTTCCATTCCCATTAGTTGATACGGGGGGCCTAATTTCATGTCAATAACTTAATCAGTAGCATGTTTCTATTTATACATGTTCACAAACTTATAAAAAATTTATAAGTTCTATCTCTTATTCTAATGTTATTCTTTATTGACCTATGATCATAAGTATCTTGTAATCAATGTCTTATAAAATTCCAATATTTATCTTGATCAATAATATGCAAGGTATGATATTAAAATGTTATGCTCAAGTTTCATTCCCATATACAAAAAATTAGGGTTACATATATCTCTAAATTTACCATTAAAGATATTTTGTTCTCTACCATTTTAATTTGTCCTTTCCAGAGGTTATTAAGATATGATTTAGGTATATGAAATTAAGGTGGATATCTTTACTGGAGTTTTTGATGGTGTCACACTAGGATACAATATATTTTTTATGTTTCCAAATACAATAAACTATTATAGTCATCAAAAATTTATTGTTTTAATAGAATAAATATTCATATAAATTGGTGTAATATCCATGTATGTTATGTCAAGGTCATTATAATGTAAAAGAGGCCTGTCAATCATCATTATCGATCTATTCATCATAAACATTGAGACAAACCATCCAAAAAATTACATCAATTACACCTATTTCAAATAAACTTAAGTCCAAGTGGAAATGACTCCCATCGATAACTAGAGAAAAACTGCCACATTTTAAAATTTCATATAATCAAATTCCAAATTTTTTATGAATTTAGGCTATGCTATTCAAATACTCAACACCCAAATCATAGGCTTAAATAAATTAGGAATAATAAAAGAGTAATAGCCTATTGTGTAAAATAAGGGAGTGAGAGTGTGAACTCAACAAAAATTATACCTCAAATTGTCCATGATCTAACATCATACTCAGTCAAAGTATTCCATATCATGTGGAGCTTCCAAACTCTATGAACCATCATTGAAATCTAATTTACCTAAGTCATATTTCCGTACTAACCCTATTTCTGTAGGCCATATTCTCAATGACCGTCTCTATTACATGAGTGACTAGTAATCACCCAAAGTCTTGAATATTATGGTTTGGTAGCTACCATGATGAATGAGCTCCTAGTGGATATGGATCATGTATCACTTTCATCATAATAAACCCCAAAAAACCTAAAAATATATCCAAATTCCAATAAATATTCCATTCTATGGGTACATAGGGTCATTGGGATCTCATGTTACCCAAACTAACGAAGTGGTAACACCACTCCACACCTCTTCATTTGGATGTAAGGGAAGAGTCACTGAAATTCATATACTAAGAAATACCAATAAAAAAGTTTCCAAATCGCTTATTATGGATTTAGGAGGATCCAAAACCACTACCGCTTGAACCTGAGGAAGATACTCACAATTTACAGTGACCCTCATTAATATTAATTTCTAAAATCAAGGATTTTTTCATGATAAATATAGACTTTTCAAACATAACATCCTCACCTAATCCTTGATTCTATATCATATCCCCTCTGTATAATGTCATGCTCAGGAAGCCTTGTCACTAACTATGTTCATTAGCCCCTTCATTATATCTATGTATTTTATTTTAATATCTCTAAAATCCATGTCCCAATTCTTTAACATCATATTATTTTGGGACGTATCAGTTTATTGGGTTTCGGGATTGATATGATTAAATAGGATCATCATGAAATCCATCCAGGTCACCAAAACATGTAGTTTCGCTTAGGCAATAACTTGAATCCAATGTATCACTTCCCAGAAAAACATATACATGTAATTAATTATATCATTGTCCTTATATTCTTATAAGTGATAAATAATGTTATTTATAGAGTCATTCCACATCTCTAATACATGTGGAGAACCCTCTCATAAGAAAAGAGTAGGGAAATGATGCTGAAAATCTTGAGTGAGATTAGACATAGTTGGATCAGTCTAAGGTTGTCCATTATCGATGTAATGTAGTATAAACGAAAATGTATCATATATCCAATCTTATTATTATCAGTTAGGAGATTCCAAAGGTTCTATCCAACCAATTATATGGGCATTCTTCACCCCATATCTGTGTCTTGGAACAAAGCTCAACAAATTGACATATCACTATATGATAAACTAAAAAGTTCATAATAAAAAAATAACAACTACATAATAACTCTCAATGTAATGTGATATAAGGACACCATATCTTGCATTTTTATTTTATAATTCCCTAAATGTCATTATGTATATTTTCTATAAAGTTACCTTAAAATTATCACATTCTTTATCATTGTATTAGTCAAATAATATTTATATTTCAACTTCCTCATATTTATTGAAGGAGATAATTACCACAATGTGGAAATAGAGATTTCTATTCACAATAAATAAGCATTAATTTCTTACAATTTTCTTAATGACACATTATTTATCAAAATAAATTATTCAAAAATTTACTTTCATTTATTATAATATCATTTTAATATACAGTTAATTCAATAAGAAAGATTCCACAATAGAATTATATTTAAAACTCCATATAATACATTTCAAATAAATTCAATGGTTATCCCACTTTTCAACATAGTTATAAGAATATAAATATATATATATAGAAATCAATGTCAATAATGAGAGTAAAGGTAGACCATATGTTCCAAAAATGTTTCTTGAATGAACAAACATTATGTTGTCAGATAAAACCTTGTGGTAATATGCTGATAAATAATAATAATGATAACCAAGTGTTCCATACATCAAGGAAATCAATCTACTGTGAAATTTATAATGAAATAAAAAAAAAATTCCATCCAGAGTGACTTGGTAATTTACCCTTTCATAGGTTAGCTCCTCCCAATAATGTGGTCTCTACCGTGTCCTAAACACCTAGTCTCATATATCCTAGCATAAATAGTAATACAAAATATATTGGGGTGTCTAATTTAACATTGTAACATATATCCACCCAAGTCCACTGATGAGTTCACAAGATGGTGGACCTTTTCATGTCCTTAGGCATTCCTACACACACGACATATGTTTTTTACTTGAAAAAAGTGTCTAATGTGAGTCATTTAAAAAAATATACCATCATTGTTAGAGTGATTCAAAAATAGTAAATATACAAGAAACAATATCTCACAAAATCATAAGATAACATTACTTGAATTTCAAAAAAACATACCCCATGAAATATCATAAATGGTTGCACAAAATGACCCATAAAAATACTTTTCATAAATAACATCTCATAGATAAAAATTATAAAAAAATTAAAAACCAAATAAGTTAATACTCAAAATTATCCAAATACCATTCCAAATACGAACCCCTAACTCAAACATAGCACGAAATCACAAATCAGTTATAGGTATTATTCATTTATCCTTACTATATTCCACTAAATCTTATCATTTTCCAAATGGAATCCTAAACTAGGGGTGAGTTTGATTCAGTTTTGCACCACCAAAAAGATCACTAATTAATCCATTCTAATATGTATGTGTAATTGATGGTTTCATATGAAATAATATAAAAAAATAGAATAAGAAATTATTTAATGAAATGGATTTGAATAGGGACTCCATTATGACTCATGAATCCTTACCCACAAACTTTGAACTGTTCCAAAAGTCTTTATAATTATTGAGTAGACTGTGAAAAACTAAAAACTATTGAGTAGGGGTTACATAATATCTAAAATCAGAACCAACACCAAGGCGTAATGTTCCCATCCTCAATGAATGAGAATCAATCCAATGTTCTTGTTCACTATGTGTTTATGAATATATCACTACATCAACTCTGATGTCATGTCGACCATTTGATTAACTATATACTTAGGGTCAATGGGTCACTAAACTATGTAACTACAACCTATACAAGGTGAATCCATCATTTAAATGATATTAAATAATCAATTTTTGAGAATAAGGGACATATTTCCTTTTCCCAATTTTATTGAAGAAACAAAAAAATGTTTCTATTAAATAAAAATTGCTATTTCAAGAATCATAATAAGGAATTTTATGAATCGAAATCCTTTTACCATGTCCAATTACAATACAAAACAAAACCAACCATAATTCCCAATTTTAGTGGTGTGGTACAAAATAGAATAAATCTAAATAAGTAATCCCAAGATCCCATCCTTTTCAATATAAATATAAATATTTTTTAGAGAAAAAATATAATTCCATTGTCACAGTTTAAATATTTATATAAAAACATGATTAAATCATGATAATATTCATGTTATTTCAAATAAGAACTTAAATAATTTTTTTTGAATCTATTGGAATGTACATTGGGACACCTTAGATAGTTCTATTTTGTTCTACATACCTAATATCATTTTATGATTTATGTTACAATGAATGTTTTTGAGGTTGATGTAAATCAGACAAAAAATAGAAAAACTATGTAATATAATGAAATAACACCCAAAAAATGATAGTTGGTGATAAAGTGGATTATATATATAAACATGTCATAAGGATTTATTTTCCTAATGTAGATGCTAAAAGGAAAAGGATCGAGGTAGATAAACCTTGGATGGTGGTGTGTAAGATGGATCCTATAATAGAGGGTCCCCTATGTGTTTTGGGGGACAAGTTTTAGAGAGATATATTACTAATGGAGGTGTAAGAACGCTGAAATATCCCCTCTAAAAACATTTCATGGGAAAATCATCTTGAATATAGATCTCACCAACTGTATGGTGGGATTGTATAAGCTCTACCAACATCCAAGAAGACAACTGTCTTGCATGTGGAACTATTTATTATATGCTACATTCCATGGCCTCTACTTAAGTCTCATGAATCTTGTTATAACATCTTAATACACCATTAATTTTTCATGAAATTTTTAAATATTAAACATAAAATAGTTAATTAAAATAAATCCAATAAAGAATCTCAAATGGGGTGGTCCCTAGAATTACCCACCATGTGATACTTAAATAAAAAAATACTTCCAGAGATGTCAATAAATTGAAAATTTTCTTTTAATAACAACCATGTTTACAAGTCCATATTATTTTGAACTTTTCATAGAATAGTATCATCACATGGGGCATCTTTGTATATATCCTATGGAGTATTTGAGTGATTTAAAATCATTTTCAATGATCATGTGTTGGACTTTGGTAATATTAATTAGTCTAATAAGTGTCCTCAATGTGTAATAACATGATGTTTTTTAGTTAGTAGACATAGGTTTTGTAGAATACCCATGGAATTAGTATATTTTAATCATTTACCACGGAGGATGGCTCATGAAAAATGGTTATCATGGACAATACTCAAATAGAAATTTAGTCAAACTATAAAGGACTCTATAGTGGTGTACAAAAATAAAGAATTTGTTTTAAAGTATGAGGGAGTGTAAGACACCTGAATAAGTGAGTCATGTATGACTAAATATAATTATCAATATGAAAATATACTACCAATCTATTTCATATACTAATAGATTAGAACTCTAATGTTATGTGAGATTATCCCAAATTAGTTTCGAAATGGGTGAAATTATATGATGCTTCCCAAGGTGTGAATGATTGAGGAATAAGAACAATAAGAAAATTTGTTGTATTATGGATAATGTAATTAGTCTGACACTAGACCTATTGGGAAATTACCGATGGGGATATAATAAGGAACCCTATCTAATAGATGATACAATTGGGTTCAATTTTCTATGTTCCCGGTTATAAGATGTAAGGCCATGAAAATTTCAATGTATTTAGTTAGGTAATTAATTTTAATAATTAATTTTAATTGATATATATTTATACAAAGTGACATTTTTATGATATTGAATCTTGATATTTTTTTATGTTCTTGATGCATTATATAATTAATAATAATTTTTTGATATACTATTTATAATATCCTATCAGAAAGTGATTAATCTAGTTTTTGGTAGGTTGACCCTAATTTTTCACCACATATATATAGATTTATTTTTTATTCGATGTGATATTGAGTCAAATGGGATTTTTTATTTAAAATTATATATGAGGATTAATTTTATAAAAGTCACTTGGTTTTTACTTATAATTAATTTGGTGTGAGATGACATGATTTATCATAGTCATTTTTGTTTTCTAGTATGTTCATTAGAATGGTTTACAAAAATAATGGATCCTTGTAGTGTGTCTAGATTTTAATGGGATGAAATGTCTTAGAGGGGTCTCTTATATAGAATCAGGATACACCATTGAGAGTATTCAAGTATATTTATACTTTTGTAATGGGGTTCATGAGAAACAATATCAGAATCACAGTATTAACAAAGGATTACCAAATGGATTAGATTTAATGTTGCATTTTGATAAATCAGCTAATGAGTTTTAATAATTACAAAAATGATATTGTTAAATGTTTTATATCAATATTGGTCTTGAATGATGTAGTCATGAAGACCTAGTTTATGCATGATGTGTAGTGTATGAAGTTTGGTGGGGCATATTATCTGTCTTTAAGGATCAGAGTAGGATAAAATTATCTAATTGAATAGTTATTGAATATTAGTTGGTATATGATACTTTATATATGAGGGATAGTATACACGAGTGATGATTTATATATATGTAGATTACATTACTAGGATATTATGATTCCGACTAACATTTTTTATTGAACTAGAGATGAATAATTGTGAAGAGTTTAATGTAGGTCCATATGTCCAATGATTTTCCTGGATATGGAAATGTGTTACTATTGAGAATGTTGACAAACAAATCCAAAAAAAAATTGATTCTTGATGAGTATGTAGTTTTATCATTTGAGGATGGAAGGTTGGTATGATATAAATACCCTATTTCTGTTATATTAATTTGGAATTGGTCAGTTTTCTCAAACTATTGTGCATTTCTGGAATGAATATGGTATTATGCCAACATTGTATGAAATTTTGAGAATAGTTGGAAAGGATACCAGTGATGTAGAATTTTCTATAGATTAGTGTGATTCTATTCTATTTTTATCTGCATATTAGTGTTGAATTTTGATGGTATTATATGTAATATTATGATGTCATGTGGGATTGGACATCATGCCCTTCACCATGGAATTAATAGAATAATTACATTACATTCCCATTCATTCATAGTCAAATTCATCAAATTAAATGAAATACAAGTCCATATTGAAATTAGATGGGAGGTGAATGGATATTCACACTAATTACTTAAAAAGGTTGTATGATAGGTTGAAATTCCTATACAAACTTGATAGTGGTTCTGATTTGGATGTTATATGAACCATATATTAAAACAATATGGTCATGTGATGTTGGACATAATGTATTCTAAAATTTATACTTTTTGTATATTAATGATTGATGGTTATGATAACCATAAGATATTATTTTGTGATTAATGTGATTAGAGAATATTTTACCGCAACATGTTGTATTATTGGTGATATGTTCCATTAGACCGATAGTCAAAAAAACCATAGGACATGGGTTGGGTTATTTTGGATAATAAAAATTTATTTACTTTATATAATTAATTCATTTTTAATTGAATGAACATCTTGAAGCTATCATCCTTCATGTCAAGATATGATTAAAATTATAAAATTAAATACAATTCCAAGATGATTTTACATGGTTCTCTATAATGGGATAAATTAAAGACAATATTCAAAGAGTGTGTTCGTGTAATATCTAATATCACTCTTAAGTATATGTGTTATAAATTTTTGTGGAGAATGTACTATCAATCCTATGAACAATACCTCTAATTACCTGCTTATACACCTCTTGGAGTCAATAAATACATATGGATATGAAATTAATGTCACTTATAAATTTTTTTCGATACTAATATTAATTTATAGTAAGTGTGTTTCTATTACACTTTAATTAATTCATTAAATATAGGAATTTAATTTTTTTTCTTAACATAATAGTCTCTACTCCCTCATTCATAATTTTTCAATTCCAAATTCAGAATGAGATAATACTTAGAAATTATTTTATTTTTTGTTTCTTTAAAAATATTTAGATAATCCCATGAATATTATTCATATAATATCAGGAATAATGATCATATATAATAAAAAATTTATACTAAATAAAATGAATATATACCCAATGATATATAACTCCTTTAATGCATAATAAATCCCTCAAAATATCCACAAACATTATTTTAAAAAAACACATTTGATTTTATTATGATGTGAAAAAATTAAAAAATATTTATATTGTCAATTATATTTTATAAATATTATTATTTAACCATGTCATTGATTGGGTGATAAATTATCAAAAAAATAACCCTTCTGTACTATCACAGTGTTGATTCCTCTTATAATAATAATGGAAAAAATAGTATGCATCTCACATTACAGCATAATTACATTTACATATCCTCCCTATTATACATTATAACATTAAAATAATAATAAACTGAATATACCCTCACTTCTCACTCTTCAATGAGATATAAATATTAAATATGGACCAAATTACCTTTACATAACCTTGAGAAATCCAACATTTTTCCTTATGTATATCTGACCATTATCCCTACATATCATACTGATGGCCCATATGTATCATTATCAAGATTCTATAAGATTTATCACTTAATACAAAATTAGTCTGCATAGATCCAAATGAATCTATTATATTTGAGTAAAAATATATAACATATTCTATAAAATAAAATTCTTATAATATGATACAATTATATTTTTGTATGATGATAATTAAATATTGTCCTGAGTGTTTTCTATTTCTTTTATTTCTATAAAGTAATCCTTTCATATTATCAGTTTTCTTTACACATTAATGGTTCATAAAACATTTTCAATTTTCAATAACATGGTTCACCTTATGAATTTGAAATATGCACATTAGATATATAAGTATTTTCACTTGGAAATTTCCATTTATTGAATAAATCAACTCAACGTTTGATTCTTATAATCAGGCCATAATTATAAAAAATGTTAGAGTTTTTACCATCCACCTCATAATATTTAAAAAAATATAAATATAAAATTTTTACATCAATTTAACATATTCCAATCTTTTTAAAAATTCATGGTCTTCTACAATTTGAATATTGAACTTATATATCATTTTTCATTGAATACTCCGCCATTATTTATTCCATACACATATGATTTTATAGAATAACATTTATAAAGGAAATATATAGAGAGAATAACTTTTCATAAATAAATATTAAAACATTTTATATGAATATTCAATACATAACATTATAGTCCATGTTATAATTATATAGGTAATGTTACTTTAGAAACATGGATAAATGAATCACATGTTCATAAATTATCTACATCATCTTGAACAATATTACTCATAAAAATCACCATTCTTAGACATGAAAAATATAAAATAATTATTTATAACCAAGAAAATATAAACATAATAAGGGGTAATCTCAAATTCTCTATATGGGTGAACTGGTAGATACCAATGATCACTTACTCTTTACATGAGCATAAATACATCATAACATGAGTTTAACATTTTAGAAACAAAACCTATATATTATAGGTCAGAGTTTTGAGTAATGTAATGATTATTAGAACTTTATAAGGAATGAGTAATAATGAAAACCAATAAACTCAAGGATCACTAAAATGTCAACCATAGTTGATTGGTTTCACTCCTCATTCACTTGTATCCTTAGTCAATGTTCACTTCTAAAAATATTCTAGTCTATAGAGCACCTTAATAATCTGGGTTCACTCCCCATTCTAGTTTTTACTTTAAATGTATAATCTAATAATAAAATAATGTATAATTATGATAAATAATTCAAATACTACCTATATAATAATTAAAAGTATAGATATGTGCACCCAATAGTAAAAACATTAATCAGAGCATAAAACATGGACTTGAAATTAGTTCATAAATATATCATCATTTCATCATTGCATAACCCAATGAAAATAAATATGGTTTCAAAATGATTAATCATAAATTTACTAACCCTAAGGAATTATCATGATTCACTGAATAAATCCAAAATAATAATCATCATTATCCATCCAAATAAATAATGTGGATTGTATGGTGGGATCATTTACCCAGTGAACACTAAGTTACATCAAAGGATATTAACTCAAATAAATGATTCCTTTAAATGTTTTGAGGGGAATTTAGTCAGGTAAAATCATTTTCACTTTGAAATATCTTATTTAGAATCATAAATTTTAAAAAATATTAAGGAAAACAATTTTTTTTGTACAAACAAGGAATCAAGTCAAAAAAGATTTGAAACATTGATAAGGCAATATGGTGGGAAATTAAATCATTTCTTGGTATTTTTAGCTAATAAATACATTAACATTTTTGCTAAAAACAAATCAATAAATAATTTATAAAATTATAAAAATATTTCATTAACAATATTTGGTAAAAATTAAATCTTGGATAAAAATTACTTCAAAAATAATAAGAGTATAATTATGAAAATTATTGAAAAATGTTTTAGACAAAATTACTTGGATGAAAATGATTCACCTCCAAAAAGTAAATCATCTTTTATTTTCCTTAAATGTTTTTATTATATTTACTATAAAATGTGAGGAATATTAAATGAAAACATATATTCAAATGGAATAAAAATAGTAGAATAAAATTAATTGGATTTTTTAGAGATGGTTTATAATATGAATTCATTATAAACATTCTCATAAATAATCCTGATGAATAATTATATTATTACATAAAACCCTTACCAATTTTGAAAAATTCATATAAAAAACTCATTAAATAGAGAACATTTTATGGATAAGTAAATACCCATAGTTTTATTTAGAGTAATCATCAAATACATTCTTTGTTCGTATATGCACTATATAAAAAATAATAATTTTTAATATGTAATTTCTACAGTAGAAATTACTATGAGATGAAAATATAATAAATCATGTTTGACGTACATTGAATTCACTATAACATCATGTATAATAAATATAAAATTGTTATACATATATTATTCCATAATTTAAAATTTTAATATATCACATATGATACTTTTATGATATTTCACTAACCATTTAAAAAAATTATTATTAAAATTTATATTTCTCAGATATAACTATTTTTATTTTCATGAGAGTTTCATTTAAAAAGATTTAGATCACTAAAATTTAATCTGGATTAAATGATATGTAAATTTTATATTACCATATAAATATCATATATATTAATTATATATATATATATTGATTCATCTATAAAATGTTGATACATAAGAATAAATAACACAATTCTTAGAGATAGTACAAAGTACGTACGAATGAATAATGTTTTCACATTTTGATTGATGTAATTGAAGAAATTTAAATTAAAAATAATCTATATATATCCGTTATTATAATATATTTATTATATATATTAATTTAATTCATCCTTATAAAAGTAGAAAGAAAATTAATTCTCTTCGCAGAGGTAGTAGCCCACATATACTTATTAGAGATATTATCATATTCAAACAAAATTTAATGATAGAGGTTATATATGATATTTATATTAAGGATAAAATTTCAAAAATATATCTTATATAAATAATTAATGGATCATAAAAATAATCCATGAGAAGTGGTGGTTGAAAATAAATTTTATCGTGACAGGGAGGAAAATGTCTATACATATGCACGAGCGATACTTTCAGTTTACATTTGATAGAAAATGGTGTGGATAACGATGGTTAAATAATAATTCTGACATTATTTATATTTATGGTACTTAATTTATTATTTTATAATGTATAAAATTAATTTTGAGGACTTATACATTGAAATAAATTGAAACAGTCAGGTTAAATGGTTACATCTCCTTTAGTAATTCTCATATTGATCCATTCTTATGGACCCATGGCTTATAATTTTAAGAGGTCTAAAACCTATAAATAGTGGATAGTGAATTTGATATGATAATTTTATATTTTATTTTCTTTGATAATTGGTAATTAATTTGTAATTTTATTATATAACAGGAGTATTTTATATGCTAGGGGAGGCGTAGTCCTATAAATTTTCAAAATATTAAAATATAATAAATTTACACTGAAGTCAATGTGGTTATAAAATTACATGTAATACATGACATTTTGTTTGTTAACGTAACACATTCATAAAATTATTTTTATAAAGGTTTATATATAATTTAAAACATTTTCATTTATATTAACCCATTCATTAACCCTTTTAAACCATAACTTCTTTAAAAATAAATTCAATATTTAAGGGAAATAATTTTATTTCAACGTTATTTTTTTTTAAAATGGTTAATAGATATAAATTTGGAATATTTATCATCACAACTATCCGTTAATAGTATTTTTCTGAATTTTAAAAAAATTTATAAAATATTTTTTACCTATAATATCTTTAATTTCATTTTTATCCCTAACAATTTAATTTGTATCTAAAGACATCATGATTAATATTTTATTCAAATATAAAATATTTAAATGTTAATTTTACAATATTAATAACCATAAAATTCTAATTAAACCATAATTCATCCAAATATATTCTACAGTTGATGTTTATTAAATTGGTTTATTAGATTATTCTACTCCTTACACAATCATTGTGTAAGAATTTATGGTAATTAAAATATTATCTAAAATTTAAAAAATAAATTAAAATAATAAAAAATTCATGTTTTGGTTTTATTTTCAGTCCTTATCTCATGGTCATAACCATTTTTACCAATTTTACCCTTACCGAGTTGCAAAATATTCATCATAGTAACTATTTATAATGACTAAAAATACAAGGGGACTATTAACAAAATATGAAAATCTCGATTTAAAATATATTCTCTATTTTTCATGATTCAATTACGATATGTGTATGAAATCAATTTAAAGAAAAACAACAAAAAACCAATGAAGAATTGTTTTTTAGAAAATGTGTTTAGAAGCATAATAATTAACTTATATCAAAATATTGTATATTTATAATAATATGTAACTAATTAGATATTTATAAATATATTTTCTCATATTTCAATTTAAATAAAAAAATAATAATGTAATATTTAAATAACTCTATTTAATATAAATTAATTAAATTATTAGAGAAATAAATTTTTTTCATTATTTTCTAAAAAATATATCTTTTATGAAAAATAAAAAAATTACCTCAAGTTAGGTTTTAAGTTATTATATTCAAATAATCATTATGTTTATATGTAAAATTTTTAATGTATGGAAAAATAAAATATAATTATTATATATATAATGTAAGAAAAATAACTTCGGAAGAATATGAATATTTGAAAGTGAAAATGATTTATTAAAATAATAGAGTTCTTAATGACTAATAATTAATCAATAATTTTTTATTTTTAAGACGATTATATATATAGTTCATAGTGTGGTAACTCATAATCATACTAACTAATTAAATACAAATTTTGTAATCGTCAGATTTAAATTCTCATATTTCTATCACATATATAAATTCTTTTAAAGCTCAATGTTCCACGTTAAATAAGTTATAATGATGATTATTATTTTAAAATAATTTGTTTAGTTTTCCATATCAAATTAAAATAAAACAGTCAAATATATTAATTTATTATTGTAAAATTAACAAAATTATAAAATTTATTTGAAAAACAAATTAATGAGTCTATATTATTAAAAAATATCCCCACCTTCCTAGTACAATATTACTCTTTTCCATACGAACACCCCACTACAATCATTAATCCCCTTTGACATTAAAAATATAAGGGATAACATTATCCAAAATTTTACCATCTATAAACATATAGAATAACTACACCATGCCAAAAATATCCCAATTTTTATTAATAGATTTTATATGCGTATGGGATTAAATTTTCCTTTTAATACATAAGATAATAAGAAAATATTAATACATGAGATTCAAAAAAATACATTATAACCGATATTTATTCATTTTCATAATAGAATTAAAAAGTATATGGTAATAATATATCTAATAATAATTAGTTAGTATGAAGTAATAAAATTATACACATATACCTTATAATAAAACTATATTTTATAAGAGAGGAGTTTTGAATTTTAATTGTCAAATGCATGATTATGGTATAAATTTTTATTTCTATAGAAATATTAAAATCATAATTAAAATGAATCAATTTGAAAAAAAATTATTTAAATTAGCAATAAACATCTCGAAAAATATTAACAAGTAGAATTTCATTTTAAGTCAGATAAATACATTAAAAAGGGAAAAGATAGTTTCTCTAGTAAAGAAACAATTTTCATTTTGAAAGAATTGTTTTCATGAACATTTTTTAATTCTTATCTAAATATATTTAACTTATATCTATTTAATAAAACATTATTTAAATAATTTAAAATATATAAAATAGAATAAGTTGCATTTATTTATTATTTTCTAAGAAATTAGGGATAAGAATATATAATAATTTCAAGATCATTTTTCTATAAAATTTGTTTTTACATATTTATTATTTTTTTTAACATAAAAGATAAATTTCATATATTTATAAATAAAACCAGATTAAATAGATTACAAATTGATAATTTTTACATTTAAACTTTTTCATAGAGGTTTTATTATATATTAAATAAAAAGTAATAACCATGGTAAATAATTAAACATGTTAATAAGGGAAAAAGAGGAAACATAACATACCTAAAATTTTCTTAAATAAAAATTAATGGAATGATTTCTAGAAGACCATTTTATTGTTGGAATTTCATATTTATTTGTATCATTAACATTATATTATATATAATTACAAACTATAAAATGATTTTCACCATTAACCGTCACCTATATTATGTTTCCAATGAAATATATGTCACTTAAAACTCTAAAAGAATCTCTCGACCACCCAAAGAAAAACCACACAAAATATTAAAATTTATATTGAATATCATCTCGTATTCCATCACCAATGGCCTATTTTATGGTTTGGGAATCTCTAAGTCCATTAATTAAAACTAATTACATCATTTGAAAGGTATAATGCAGAGAACAAGTGAATTCAATGAGGGTTTATTGTAATTCAAATTTATTTTCTGTTTTATTCAATTTATTATAGGGTCATTTAAAATTAGTTTTCATATACATAATTTATAATTTGTTACGTTATTATAACCCATTTTATAAATTTCTAATGATAAATTAGTTGTACTCAATCATTACAGCCTTTTCATAATGTGTAATTATGTTGATGTAATGGTTCCTAGCCCATTCTCAATAATTTTTTTAAATATGTCATTTGTCTTTTCTTATATACCTTTAAAAATTATTATTCATAGTTAATATATATTCTTATTTATACCATAAATTACATACCACCATTCACTCTCATTATACTATTGTTGTAAGAAATTCTGACACAAAAAATATCCAATACCCATAAAACAAATAATATATATTTTGTTAAGGTAAAGATAATTTGTTTTCATGGAAATGAAATTAGTCTCTAGATAATAACATGTTGAGGTAGGATATGAAACCTGTTTTCACTATAAAACTAATGTTATTTACTATTTAAATTAATTATTTGGTAATATAATTTTCTAGAGTTTCAGCAATATAATTTTAATTATTATGAATTTGTGTCTGGTGTAGTGGTTACACATTATTAGGAGTAACATTTTCTGAGGGGATATTATAGAGAAAGTTATATTCGGAATTTTTATGATATGGCTACAAATACTAATGAGGGACTTCTGGGAAAGCGTGAATATTAATTTTCTCTTAGAGAGTGTCTGTCGAATTATCAAAACACGGTGTGGTAAACCATTTCTTTATGCATTGAGACTTACCATAATACTTAATTTATTTTATATATTATGAATTATTTTATATTAATGTTTAAAACCACTCTATTACTTCACTATAATCTCAACTATCATGGTGTACCCCTAGTTGGCCACTAAGGAATGCAAAAACCCCTTACTTATGAGATCCCTTTTCCATGATGATTCCTCTCTAATTTTATCGTGAATATTTCTTAGCTCTCCATGGTTAGAACAACCCCCAATATCATTTTTTCCATTTATATTTTTCTTTCTCCTTATTTCATTTTGGTTTGACCATACCCTCATTATTCTTTTAGTCCAATTTTGATATATTTTTGCAAATTCTAGGGCTCGTAAGAGTCCGTCCTTCTTTATTTTGAATTCTATTATTTAGGAAACTTATTTAAAACCGTCTACAAATGATTCCTTTTATGTTATCCTATACACTAGGTTTTAATTTTGGAAAACTTTATCTCCTTTTTTTTGGAATTATGATTTAATTTTGAAATCATTTAATATGAATTTTATTATTATATTTCTTTGAATTAAATTTTATTTCTTGATTGTATTAATAAAATATGGGATATTTTCTATAGGAAATGTTACTCTTAATTTTTTAAATAAACAATACATACCCTAGGTAATCTATATTTTTTGGATTTTTTTAAAAAAATGGTATTTATTATTTATAATGATTATTTGAGGATTTTAAAACTATTTCCAAACGATATGAGTATGATTTTGAATTGATAGTTGATTTTTTGGGTTTTAATGATTTTTTGGATTATTTGAAATATTTTGTGTGGTTTGAAGTTGTTTTACCCTATTTTGTTCTTTTGAGAAACTAATTACTAATGTTATTACATTTTTACAAATTTTTAAATAACTGGATTTGATTTCCTCAAATTATTTCATTTGTTATTTTCAGGGATATAATTTCAAAATAATTTTGTAAATGGATTAAAAAACATATGATGTGACTAATCAATGTACATGGTATCGGTAAATGCCCCCATTGGAACATTCTATGGTCAAAAGTTAGTGTGAAAACATTAATTCTATCCAAGATATTTTTTAAATTTTGAGTTAACACTTTTTTTATAGAATTATTTTTTATTAATATGTATATTACTCTGATTATTCCTATGTAATGATTGGTAATGGTGAGGTTTGTATGAAATTGGGGGAAATTTTTAATTTCTTCTGAATTTTGTGATATCTATTCATTGATATTCCTATGTTGTTCTATGTGTGGCTATAGGAGGTGGAGTGTGAGTTAATTTCAATTTCATTGTACTATTTGAGTATGATTTATCATTTTATGTCACATATATTTGACATTTCATGTGAGTGATAGCAATATAAATAGAGTCATGTATGAGGGAAAATCCAAGTATAGTTAGTTTTTTATCTTATTATTATTTACAATATAAACTAATATGTATAGACTGAAAGTGTAAACATTATTTGTGAGCTAGCCACTATTTTTTCCATTGTAGTGAAGGATATATATAGATGTTTAACTGTATGGAGTTCGGTTGGAATTCGAGGAACTTAGTTTATTCAACAGAGTTATCCATTGTATTAGATTCCCAAAATAGTACTTTTATACTAGAGCGTTATGACTTTTCTCCTCATTCAATATCCAATTTTATGATGACATAAAGTCATTTGAAATTGAATTCTGTCTTATACACATTTATTATTTATTATCACCATGTTCCTTTTATACTTTTTTGAATATTTTTTATTTTATTGGTGCCTCTTGTTACATATTCCATTTAATGGATATTGTATACTTGTAATCATGGATTTGAAATGATTTGAATGTGTTATTTAAAATTGTAATAGTTCTGTTATTTAATAAATTTTATTTAAGAAGTGGATTTTTATGTGGTGTTTATTGAAAATTTATTTTTAAGAGATGCATAAAAATATTGATATATTGAGGTTTTCATTAATATATGTGGTTTTAAAATCCAATTTCCCTTGGTTGGGATTTCATTCGTAAAATTATTAACCATTTTTTTAAAGGTTGGGGCTGAAGCCTCATTTTTATTATTAAATCAAGCAAAGAACTCTTTTAACTGGGTAGAGGGAAACCCATTACATAGCCCGAAGGCCCAGTGGGCTTCTAGCCCATTACATAGCCCGTAGGCCCAATTTTTTGGCCCAATTAATAATCTGTGAATAGTAACCCATCTGCTACAGTACTGTACCGTACCGCCGTCGCTACAGTGCCCTGCCGCCGCTACAGTACCCACCGATGAACAGTGTCACCGCTACTACAGTACCGCTACAGTACCGCTACAGTACCTGCGCCCAATGGGTTTTGAACCCCCATTTTTTATGTAGGATTACGGGGTGCTTACCACTAAGCCAAACCCCAACTACATTAACCATCCTTAATTCATTTTTATATAAAAATGGATGATATCATGAGGAATGTGGATGTTGAATATTGTTCTACTTGATTTATAAATAATTTCAGAAACTATATGTTCTCAATTTTATTTCAAAATAAATTAAATTGGATTTATAATTAAATTTCATAAATTTGGAATGGTTGGATTTGGCATACTGATTATTTTTTGTGATCACTCAAATATTATCAATTATGGTTAACTATTTGGACCAACTATTTACCAAACTTTGATTGACAATTTTTGTGGAACATTTATTGTTACTTGATTTATTTTATTTATCTTAATTATCCAAGTGTTCATATTACATGATTTTATAGGAATTATCCAGATATTTATATAACGTTTGAGTTTAAGATTTTTAAATGATTATTTTGTTATTTTAAGGATAAATGATCTACAATTATTTTCATAGATGATGATAAGAATATTGTGGTAGCTATTTTTATTGTGGATGAATTTAGGGGAGAGTTTAATGTTTATTTATTCATCTGTTAAATTTTTGTCCACCTTATTTATACCCTTTTAATATTGGGAATGGATGGCCGATATATAGACCAGTTAATTTGGATTTTTGATAGAAATTATGTTGTGATTTAACTCTAATTTAAGTGATAAATTATTCACATTATTGTTATGGAGATTCCACATATGTTGTTTCTAGACGATGGTAATCAGGAATTCCCGTTGGGATAGAGGTAGAGTAGGTCAGATGCCTATTTAGATGGGGGAATGGGATAGTTATCTTAAAATAAGTATCATATTATTGAATATATGGTAGGATTACGGGTTTTAGGAATATAACAGATGTTTTTTGGTTCCATCATAGTATAATAAATATATTTTTTAATATCCTAACATGGGAGGTATGTACACGTAACATCTAGATATCATTTTAGTTCAATATTCATTGAGTCACCATGATCAATGTTGCTTGGTTATGGTATATTTTTTCCATGTATAATGTATTCATCCAATATTTGTCATGACCCATCCCCCGACCCCCATGTCGTGACTACCCCAAGCCCGCCATCCATAGGCCAGGGGCTGACGACTAGCACCAAATGCGTAATTTCCAAAAATTAGGATGGATTTTCCTTTTAACCTATAAATTCACACAACATAACACACATCTGGATACAAAACACTATGAAAACTATATAACCAAAGAGTTATGAGAAGTAAAAGGGGCCAGAAATACAAGCCCCACTCTAAAGTCCAAGGAACTATAAGTACATGTACAACTGAAGATAGAGAAAATAGATGTTGGGTCGTCGTCCGGGATTCCGACATGAAGGATAGGAATTGATAGGCTCCTCAGCACTCCACGCCCGTCTGTCTACTCCTGGTATCGTCACGCTGTATGGTCCACCTCTAGGTACTGTCTAGTCTTGGTACTCTCAGCATAGATCAGTGATGTCCGTCATCTGTATCCAACACACTGAGGTGTGGGAATAACATGTGCAAGGGTGAGTATAATGATACTGAGTAGTGACCCCGAGACCCTCAAGGTTTCACAAAATCCAACAAGGATTAACCACAAAGTATTAAATCAACATATCAACCCACATAGGTATATGCCAATACATATTCCAAATTTATCAAGTAATCCTCTCAATCATAAAGAAAAAAAAAATTACCGACTCAGCTCAAACCAAGATTTATTCTACGCATAAAACATTTCTAACCCTTGGCTTTTGGTGAAATCCTCCTCTATCGAGTACAGTGGGCCTGCCTCTACATCCAGGTGCTTCCCACTAACTTTTGACTACTAGGATACTCCTCCTGTCGAGTACTATGGGTTTGCTGCATCACACAGAGGTGCTCCCCACCAGAGGTCTGCCAACACAACCAGGCGATCCCCCACATAGCCTGCAAAGGTACTTCTTCTATCAAGTACCATGGATCTACATCCAGAACCAGGCACTCCTCCACTATGGGTCTACCGCCAAAATTAGGCTCTCCCCACTAGGCCATATGAGTCACTCTGAGTCGCTCGGTCAGTAGTCTCCAAGTCTCATCCATCTACTAGGTTCACGTAAAAACACTTCCTCATCTCCGGAAGTTCCTTTCCACAAGATACTATTAGATTATCCAACTTCCACTAATTCCATGAAGATGTATCCCTAATATCCTCCATGTCATTTGTTTCTCAATGCAATAGACGAAACATAAATCAGACGCCCAGCCTGTGATTTATTATACTTTTAGTCCAGTGGCCTAGTTTGATTCGTGTACGATCCAACCTGACTGTATCCCAAATATACCCCAAAATATAGTAGGGTATACTCAAAGGGACCATCATGATCCAAAATTCCCAGCGCCGTTGACGGTTCGTCAAATAGACATATGGTGCCAAAGATATGGCCAAAATAATGTAAAGGGTCGGTAGTAGGCCCGGGTCTGGTCTGACCTGGTCGGACCGATCGGGCCCATCCCAGTCTAGGTCGACCTGATTCGGGACAACCTGGCCTGACTCGTTGGGTCTGACCCAGTCGGACTGACATTACCCAACCCAGTTTAGGCCGCGGGGGCGGTTCAGCCAAGAGGTGCCGTATAGGCGGCATGGCCTGGTGGCGCGGGGTGGTTCAGCCCTGAGTGCTGCGAGGGACAGTTCGGACGGGGGGCCATGAGGGGTGCGGCTCGGGCAGCTCGACATGAGAGTTCGGGGACAGTTCGGTCAGCTGCAGCGTGGGACGCACAGACGACGGACCCGTGGCGGTGCCCGGGGCACGCGGGGCGCACGGGCGTTGGAGCCGTGAGGCGCCTGGAGGTCGTGGCAGCGCAGCCAGAGGGGCGGCACTGCTTGTGGGTCGGCGAGGTTGGGGTGCTCATGGTTGGGGGGTGCGGCACAGATCAACTGGTGGACGGAACACTGCGGGGGTGGCACGGGTCATGGAGGCTGCGGGAAGTGCGGTCGTTGCCTTAGTTGCCTTCATCATCCCATAACCTCATCGCCTTTCCGAAGAACAACACAAATAAGAACGATGGAGGGGTCGGGCCATGTTGGTTTGGCCCACAACCTCCACAATTAGGGTGGTAGCAATTGCCTCTCATGAACAAAGCACAACAACCCTCCCTCAATGATTAATCCCAAAACCTGCAAAAGGAAAACATCCCCAGTTTTCATTTTAAAAGAAAGGAAGAACATGGGACTAAATCATACTTAAAAAAAATTACACCCCTACCTAGTTCTCTATTTATCGATGCTTGGACAGGGAAGAACACAAATTTTTGGGAAAATATAGACGTCAGTGTCATCGGCGTTTTCCTAGATTGTTGGTTTGTGCACCGGCTTGTTGTAGTCGAAGACGTACTATGTCGAAGGCGGTTTCTATGAAGAAAACTGAAGACTCTCCTCACCAGTGTTCTTAGTTGGAAGAATGCATTATTCATGAAAGAAGTATAATCCTCCAAGTTTTGGGAATCATGTCACGTTACCTGCACATCTTCGCTTGGTGAAGCCTTCCCAAAACCTCCTTCCACGCTTCTTATATATAGGAGAGGGTGAAGGTAGGTAACGATCATGGAATTTAGGATGTTTCATTTATTATAAACCTTCCTAAATTCCAAAAATGTTGTTACTTAATTTAAAAAAGGGGAAAGATAATTAAATTATGTTGGCGCAATTTAAGAGGTTCATTTGCTTTAATTATTGGGAGGAATCCAAGATGTTCCCCCCACATTTAAAAGGGACTTGAGAGGTTTCTCCCAATTAATGGTAGGTTTGAAGGGGGTTTAAGCCCGAGTATTTCCCACCACAATAAACCTAAAGAGGAGGTCAGGTTCACGTGGGCCCCACCACCATAACCTCTAATTAGAGGATAAGGTGTGGTGGTCCCCACCTCCAACTTCCACATGGAGGTTTTAACCAAAAAAATAAAAATAAAGCTACACAACTTTATTTTTAATTAATTCATTCACTAAAAACCCAAAAACTATATTTTATTCTCAACCCACTACCGTTGATGCGAAAGTATCCTTAATCAAATACCTCTAATGCAAGTTCAACGGTGCCCTCATATTTCAATTCCGAGCACCGATTTAAAAGTTATAAAAACTCGCTCGTACATTTACTGAACGTATAACGACAAAATACTTTTTTAAAAGTAAATTACTTTCATATAAATATTTCATACAGACATTAACTACTAAGTGCTATGGGACCCTTATAACATATTTTTTTCACTTATATGATGTGAATTTAAAAAACTCGATATACACAGTCGCGATCAGTATATTATTTAGAGTCCAATAAGAAACACATAATTTTTTGTGAATTGTAAACGAACCTTATGAATAGTGACATACACTTATGAATAGTGATATAACCTAATGAATAGTAATCTTACCTATGATAATATATAAATAATATTCAAGTTGAAAGTATGTTATACCTATATTTTAGAATAAGTTAATGAATGTTTTAAAAATGGTTTTTGATAATAAATTATGATTTTAATTAAATATGAAATTAATAATATTAATAAAATTATTTTTGAAGAATGGAATTCATTTTTGGATTCTACACATCAAAAATGGTTGGGGTAAATTTTTTGGATTTTTATAAAATACATGATTTTTTTATAAATAGTGACATACCATAATTTTCAAAATTAAGATAAATACACTTATTATAGGGTCATGTGTGATGTTCTGCTGATGTAAGACCACTTGGTTCTAGATCACATGATAAAATTTTTATTCTTGGTCATGTAATACTCACTATTCCTTGTCATTTGGAGAAATAATAAATTAATGAGATTAATATTAAGAAATCCCCTGACTCCTCAACCATAAAAACCCCCTCTCACCCCTCTCCCAATCACTCTTCTCAATCCTTGTTCCTTCTCCAAATTCTTTCCAAATATGATCTCAACCTCCTCTCTAACGTCCAAAAAGATTTGGTATCATTAAAGGACCCAATAATCTCCCTTAAGGAGGTTCTCAAGGAAGTTTGGTTGAAGAGGTAAATTCCCCTTTTCAATTCTTTGTCTTTCCTTTCAAGTTCATTTGTTTTCTTTTTCAATTACCTCTCTTTATCAAAATTTTGTGATGACTCCAGTACCTCATATGTACTGGAATTTTTTCATGATAGTGTAATAAGTTTTCATAATCACCCCCTTTTTACCTTCTTTTATACTTTTAGCAAGAACACCATCCGAGATGTGTCAATTTTACCCATTCAAGGACGATGGACTTTTGATTTCTTTTATCATTATAAATACTGATCATGAAACCATTCTTGTTATGGATTAACCATATTATTATATATAATATAACATATTTACGATTATGTAATCCATTTGTTCAAATGGTATTATTTTTTAAAGAAAAATGGTTTCGTTGTAATCAAAACCCACAAATTAACCGAAACAATTATCATTAAAGTTATATATGATAATTCATCATAGTTCCATGTAATCAAGTTTTATAAATTAAAAATAACTCCTATTTATTTTCATAAATAATATATAATTTCAATTCTGGAGTTTTACATTCATTCCACATACTTAAAAACAAGTGAACCGTAGATGAAAAAAAAAGAAAATGAACACTCTGAAGCAACAAAATTCAATACAATAACATATCAAAAAGAACATAAATGAACTAAACAGAATTATGATAAACTAATTAAATTTATAATAGGTTCTAAAATAAGTAATTATTAAGTATAATTTCACATTCCAGGAGCTTAAGTACAAGAGTGAAACACATTCGGAGTTAAGTTGAGGGTTTTCTACCTGAACTTCCATTTTCATTCGGGTTACTTTTATTGTCTAATTTCCTTAATGAAATTATTATGTATTATTATGTACTACTAATAAATTCTGTATGAGTATTCTATATATGTACAACAACTATAATCCTTCACTATTTTCTATATAGTTACATGTTTTAAAATGATAATTGAAAACTGTTTCCAAAATACAAGCCTAATTCAAGGGAATTTGTCAAATTTTTATCTATTTTCAAGGGAACTCTATAATCGGTTTTTGGGAATCATTATCCTTATAAAATAAATCATTTTATTTTAAAAATACTATCTTAATGCACTTTTGGTTATATACAAAGATTTTTTCAAAAGAACTCTTCTTTTCAAAATAAAAGAATATTTATCTCAAGAATTGCTTAAATATTTTATAAGAGTGTTTTCATCTAATTAAACACTCTTGTTGATTACATGGTATTATTGGGTCTACTCATCAATGAAGTCATATATCATATTTTATCTAATGGTTTATGACTAACTCTATTTTGGTTGATCTATCCTAAAACCAGTCACCAAATTATTCTGAATGGTTAGTGTTTTATGTTTAAGATTAGGGAAAGTTAGTTACATTTCAGAGGATATTTTCAATATGAATGTATATGTTGTTTATGTTGATCCTCACTCATATGAGGAATGAATTGGAATTATTATATGATGGGTGGATCCTGCTATATCCCCATAATGCATCGGTAGGTCTCATGAGACAAATAGACGTGGAATTGGCCGAGGCATTTCCCAATGTAATATGGATTTTGGCCGAAGCCTTAATCATTAGACGTCTTGGCCGAGGCCTTGAAAAAATGTTTCAGAATGTACAAAATTTTTCATTCCTTCATTATGAGTTTAGATATTGATATTCCATGTGGTTATTCGATTAGTATAATACCCATGATTATTTTTTATTATGGAATTATTTACTCAACTCATTTTCCTGCCATAGTGTATTCACATTTATTATTAAAGGCATGTGTTTTAAATTATTCACCATGTCTAATATTTATATCATCTTACGCTATATTTCTTACTCTTACTGAGAATTTGAGCTCACCCTTTATTATTTTTCATTTTCTCAGGGCAAGATGAATTCAATTATTAATGGCATGCTGAAATAACCTAGGAGTTATGGAAGTTGTCTAAGGAGTTTCTATGTTGTTTTTAATTTCTAGTTTTAATGATGAACTTATGTATGTATCTTGTTTAAAATAATAATAAATTACTCGGTCCTTTGGGATTCAAATTCCTTGTATGTATGCCAATGTAATCAAACAAGGCACCGGCTTCGGGCAACTGGGGTCAGGTCTTTATAGTTGGTATCAGAGGAAGTTTATTAGAATAATTGGAAACTAGATTTAGAAAACGTATAATTAGGTAATAGTCCCTAAGATATTCTTTGTGGACATACATACAATAACATCCTGGTATTTTGGTAAGGAATATATTATGTGGATCTTTCAAGCAATACATCCCTGTCTCGATACGAGCAGGTAGAGGCGGCTCGGGCAAAGATGTATCTAGGGGTAAAACATGAAAACACCACTTTGAGCTAGACTCGAATGGGAACTGGTGCATGAAAATGGGCCTTGCTCCACTCTTGGTTACGACACTCCCGGAAAATATGCTTTGGATAAATCAAATTTTCTTTACAAGACATTATGAAGGAATGAAATGTAAAATATTCCTCAAAGAAACCATATTTGTGAATATGGGATTACCCATTCGTAGGATCTTAATTTTTTCTATGTATTTTGTTAGGTTATGATTATAAATTATTATTAATAACCTAATCTAGTGTATGCCATTATCTAGAGATGGAACCAAGTGGAAGGAATTGAAACCGCACAAACACATGTGTCCCTTGTATGGATTTTCCTCCGATGCAAGATAATGATGTTGGCTATGATGCTGTGATGGGTGCTGAGAAACTCATAAATATACTGGGACAACTTACACAGGTTATGAATAATAACCTCACCAGTATAGAGCCTCCAGATCCACCACCTGGAATAGAAATTCTAGATCGGTTTATGCAACAACAACCACAATCATTCAATGGGACTACAAAACCTTTTGTAGTAGAGTAAGGGATATGTTCCCTCGAGAAGATATTTCTCGCTTCGGGATGTAATGAAAGAGAGAAGGTTCTCATGGAATTATATCATCTATTAGGATATGTGGATCAATGGTGGTCATTAATCCAAATCACAAATGAGGAGGGATATATTAAAGAGATAGAATGGAGGTATTTTAAGTAAATATTCATAGAAAAATATTTTCCTTGTGAACAAAGAGCAGATATAGAGAGGTAATTCATGAATATGAGGAAAAAGGAGGATGAAAATGTTGGAAAGTATGAATAAAACATTACAAGGATGGAAAGACATGTTGTGGATTATATACAAAATCCAAGGAACAAAATCGATCGATTCTTTGATAGCTTAAATCTATTCCTCTGGCGGGCACTGGTCTCCCGAAATTATTCATCAAATGAGGACTTAGTTTCATGTGCTATCAAGACCGAAAAAGAATTATCTAATTCTTATGACATTAAGGGAAATAATGAAAAGAAGAGGGATGATGAAAACCATAGGAAAGGAAATAAGGAAACAGCTAAGAAGGGAATATTTGAATTTCCACCATGTGACAATTGTGGAATGAAACACCCTGGTGCATGCTTAAAAGTAATAGGAGTATGCTACAAATTTCTTTAAAAAGGCCATCATGATAGTGATTTAAATGTAATGAAGGAAGCCATTAATATTCGATGCTATAATTTTAAGAAGATGGGGAACTATGCTAATGATTGTCCAAAACGTCAAGGAAATATGAAACATAGGAGGCTAAGGGAGTAAGGACAAGCATATGCGATCATAACTGTGGAGGTTGAAGTTCCGTGTGATGTGGTGGAAGGTACTTTGATCATTTCACCAAGTTTATCCTATGATTTATTTGATTTTGGATAATCACATTGTTTCATATCTTCCAAGTTGGATAAGAAAATTAGATATTTTCAATTTTATTTAACAAGGGAGTTGTTAGTCAAAACTCTTAAGTAAAGTATCATTACTACAAATTTCTGTCAATAAGTTCCCATTATGGAATATAAATGTTCTTTATCTGCTTATCTCATTGGAATATGCATGATTAAATTTTGATATAATCCCTTTTATGGATTGGATTTCGGACCATGATGCAAAAAAATTATTTTAAGAAGAAGGAGGTTACGATTCTTGATGACGATGATAAAGAACACCTTCACTTTAGAGCAGAATCATCACCACCTGATTTTTATCTAGATCCACCCTATTAGCTCAACTAAATTCAATTATTGGGGAGGAAGAGAATTAAATAATTGTATTTGAGGAACGAATGATCAAATAGAGGATGTACCTATTGTGAGAGAATATGTTGATGTGTTTCCAGAAGATATACCTTGACATCCTCTGGAACGAGAAATTGAGTTTTCCATTGATTTAATTCCTGGTTCAAGGCCCATATCAAAGACCCCCTATAGAATAGTCACTATGGAATTAGTGGAACTAAAGAAACAACTAGAGGAATTGTTTAATAAGGTATTTATTCTCCCTAGTGTTTCTCCATAGGGATCCCCTGTCCTATAGGTTAAGAAGAAAGATGTATCTATGATGTTATGTGTCGACTACATGGAGATCAATGCTATAACAACAAAGAAAAATTATCCCCTACCTCGCATTGATGATTTATTTGATCAACTTCTTGGAGAACAATATTTTTCAAAGATTGATCTTTGATCTGGATATCATCAGTTACTTGTGAGAAAGGAAGACATTCCAAAAACAGTATTATGAACTAGATATTGGCATTACGAGTTTACAATAATGCATTTTGGAGTAACTAATGCAACATATGTTTTTATGGATCTGATGAATAGAGTCTATAAAGAACATCTTGATGACTTTGTGGTGGTTATTATTGATGATATCATGGTGTAATCTAGAAGCTATGAAGAACATGGAAATCACTTGGCACTATTTTGAAGACTCTAAGAAGAAACGAATCGTATGGGAAGTTTAGCATGTGTGATTTCTAGCTCCAATCAGTTTCTATTCTGGGACACATTGTATCGAAGGATGGAATATCTATATATCCTGTAAAGACAAAGGCTTTGCAAGAATGGGCTACTCCAACAAACGTATCTAAGGTACGTAGTTTTATTGGATTAGTAGGATATAATCGGTGTTTAATTCCGAACTTCACCCGTTTAGCAAACCCAATGACCAAGATCACACAAAATGGGGTTAAGTTCATATGGATCATGGAATGTGAAGAGTGATTTGATGAATTGAAGAGGAGGTTAGTGAATGATCCGATCCTAACCCTACCACCGGGGAATGATGGGTTTGTTATCTATAGTGATGCATCAAGAAAAGGACATGGTTGTGTCCTTATGCAGAATGATCGAGTGATGCTTATACATCTACACAACTAAAAATTCATGAACAAAAATATCCAACCCATGTTCTTGAGTTAGCAGTGGTAATATTTTCTCTGAATATTTGGAGACATTACATCTATGGAGAAAAATGTGAGATATATACAGATCATAAGATTTTGAAGTATATATTCTCACAGAAAGAACTCAACAAGAGACAAAGGAGGTCGATTGAGCTACTCAATGATTACGATTGAACAATACACTATCACCTATGGAAGGAAAATAAGGTAACAGATGCATTGAGTAGAAAAGACCATTGAATTATGAACAAGATGAGAGTTGAAAGGGATCCTATGTTCATGTATCTAGTAAATATGGGTATGGGAATTATTAAGGAAGGTAGCACATCACTACGTTTTCAAACGGTGGCCCAACCTTATTTACTAGAGAGGATAAGGATTTTCCAGGATAATGATGAGGAGTTTCAAAAGAAAATTAAAACAATAAATGATGGGAATGTGACTGACTTATCATATGAAGATATAATTTTTAAATTCAGGAAGAGGTTTTGTGTTCCCTCTATTCCTGAGCTAAAGAGAGAAATGTTGGATGATGCTCATAGATTTAATTTCCCTATATATCCTAGTAGCACAAAGATGTATCGGGATATTTGGGACAACGTTTGGTGGGACAATATGAAAAGGGAGATTGCAAAATATATGTCAATGTGTCTGGTATGTCAAAAAGTGAAGTCTGAGAGACAAAAGTCTAAGGGGATGATGAAACCAATACCCATACCATCATGGATGTGGGAGAACATTACCATGGACATTGTCACTGGACTCCCAAAGACATCTAGAGGAAACAATGCTATATGGGTCATTGTGGATCATCTTATAAAGACATATCACTTCATAGTGATTTGAGAAGACTTATTATTGGATCAACTTGCACGGATTTACATCAAATAAGTGGTAAGGCTGCATGGAGTACCACACTCTATTGTATCCGACCATGATCCTAGATTCACCTCGAAGTTCTGGTAAGGCCTCCAACAGCCTATGAGAACTGAACTGAACTTCAGTATGGCCTATCATCCTCAAACTGATGGCCAATCCGATTAGACTATCCAGACACCAGAAGACATGTTGAGGGTATGTTCTATGTAATTCAAAGGAGGATGGGACCAACATTTTTAACTAGTTAAATTCTCCTACAAAAATAGTTTACAATCGAGCATCCGTATGGAACCATATAAAGCCCTTTATGGGAAAAGGTGTAGAACACTGGTGTGTTGGGATGAAGTCGGTGAGCGAAAGCTGCTAGGACCTGAATTGGTTGAGGAAATGGCGGAGAATGTGAAAACCATTCAGCAGCATATCAAGGAAGCCCAAAGTCAATAGAATAGTTATGCGGAAAACAATTAATGAAAATAGGAGTTTAAAGAATGAGACCTGGTATTTCTATGAATATCTGTAGGGAAGAAGGTCATGCAGAGTGGGAAGAAAGGAAACCTAAGTCCTAGGTATATCGACCCCTTTGAGATCCTTGACCAATTCAGAGCTGTGGCATATCGACTGGCACTTCCACCAACCTTATTGAAGTTACATGATGTCTTTCATGTATCCCTCTTAAGGAAGTACATACCAGACCCTTCACATGTACTCTCTTCAGAGGTGGTATAGTTGGTGGATGATCTTTCCTATGAGGAGCAGCCGGTGAAAATTTTGGATCGTAGAGACAATGTTCTACACAACAAAACTAGTCATATGGTCAAGGTACTATGGAGAAACGATAAATACAAAGAGGAAACTTGGGAACTGGATGAATTAATGAATGAGAAGTTCCCCCACCTGTTATTGACTTAGATTTTAAATGAAATTTCGAGGGCGAAATTTTTTTATGGAGGGGAGAATGTAACGACAAAATATTATTGTTAATGGAAATTACTTTCTATAAATTTTTCATAATCAAATTAACTAATAAGTGTTATGGGACACTTAAGACATAAATTTTTCACTTCTGTGATGTGAATTTCAAAAACCCGACATACACAGTCACGATCAGTATGTTATTTAGAGTCTAATAAGAAAAACGTAATTTTTCGTGAATAGTAACCCACCCTTATGAATAGTAACATATCCTTATGAATAGTGATATACAATAATAAATAGTAACCTTACCTATGATCATATATAAATAATATTCATGTTGAAAGTACGATATACATATATTTTCGAATAAGTTAGTGAATGTTTTAAAACTGTTTTTTGATAATAAATTAGGATTTTAATTAAGTATTTAATTAATAATATTTAGAATTTTTTTTTGAAAAATTGACTTCATTTTTGGATTCTACACATCGAAAAATGTTTGGGGTAAATTTTTGGTATTTTTCTGAAATACTTGAATTTTTTATTAATAGTGACATACCCTAAATTGCAAAATTAAGATAAATACTCTAATTATAGAGTCATTTGTTATGTTCTACAGATGTAAGCTCACTTGATTCAGGATTAAATGATAAAATTACTATTTTTTTCCATGTAATACTCACTATTACTTTTCTTGAGTGTAAATAATAAATTAATGAGTTTTTTAATTTAGAAATCCCCTCTCTCATCCACTATAAAAACCCCCTCTCACCCCCTCTTCCAATCACTCCTCTCAAGCCTTGTGCCTTCTCCAAATTATATCTAAATACCCTCCCAACCTCCTCTACAACGTCCAAATATCTTTGGTCTCATTAAAAGACCAAAACCTCTCCCTTAAGGAGGATCTCAAGGAAGTTTGGTCCAAGGGGTAAATTCCTCTTTTCAAATCTTTGTCTTTCCTTTCAAGTTCATCTATTTTATTTTTCAATTACCTCTCTTTATCAAATTTTTTTGATGACTCCTGTACCTCATATGTACTGGAATGTATTCATGATAGTGTAATATGTTATCATCAAATCCTCTTTTTTACCTTCTTTAATACTTTTATCAAGAACACCATCTGAGATGTCACAATTTTACACATTCAAGGGCGATAGACTTTCGATTTCTTTTATCATTCTAAATTCTGGTCATGAAACAATTCAGGTTATGGTTGAACCAGATTATTATATACAATATAACATATTTATGATTCTGTAATCCTTTTTTTGAAGTGTTATTAATTTATAAGGAAAAATCGGTTCGTTGTAATCAAAACCCACAAATTAAACGAAACAATTATCATTAAAGTTATATATGATAATTCATCCTAATTCCATGTAACCAAGTTATATAAATGACCAATAATACCTATTAATGTTCATAAATAATATATAATTTCAGTTCTGAAGTTTTACATTCATTCCACATACATAAAAACAAGCGAACCTTAAATGAAAATAATGAAAATGAACACTCGGAAGCAATGTAATTCAATACAATAACATATCAATAAGAACATAAATGAACTAAAAATAATTATGATAAACTAAATACATGTATAATTGGTTCTGAAATATGATATTAATAAGTATAATTTCATATTCCAGGAGCTTAAGAATAAAAGCCGAACACGTATAGAGTTAAGGTAATGGTTTTCCACCCGAACATCCATTTTCATTCGGGTTACTTTTATTGTCTAATTTCCTCGATGAAATTATTATGTATTGTTATGTAATCCTAAGAAATTATGTATGTGTATTCTATATATCTAAACCAACCAGAATCCTTTCCAATTTTCTGGAATGTTACATGTTTTAAAAGGACAATTCAAAAGTGTTTCCAAAATACAAGCCTAATTCAAGGGAATTTCTCAAATTCATATATATTTTCAAGGGAACTCTATAATCTGTTTTTGGGAAACATTATCCTTATAAAATCAATAATTTTATTTTTAAAATACATACTTAATTCACTTTTGTTTTTATAAAAATATTTTTCCAAAAGAACTCTTCTTTTCAAAATAAAAGAGTATTTATCTCAATAATTGCTTAATGATTTTATAAGAGTGTTTTTATCTAATTCAACACTCTTGTTGATTCCATGGTATTATTGGGTTTAATCATCTATGAAGTCATCTACCATATTTTATTTAATGGTTTATGAGTAACTCTATTGTGGTTGATCTATCCTAAAACCATTCACCATATTATTCCAAATGGTTAGTGTTTTATGTTTTATGATTGGGGAAAGTTAGTTATATTTCATATGATAGTTTCAATAAGAATGTATATGTTGTTTATGTTGATCCCCGCTCATATGAGAAATGCATTAGACTAATTATGTGATGGGTGGGGCCCACTATATCCCCTTGATGCATCAGTAGGTCTCATGAGACAAATAGATGTGGAATTGGCCGAGGCCTTTCCCAATGTGATATGGATTTTGGCCGAGGCCTTAATCATTAGACGTCTTGGAAGAGGCCTTGAAAAAATGTTTCAGAATGTTTGACATTATGTATTCAATAATTATGAGTTTAGATATTGTTATTCCATGTGGTTATTTGATTAGTATAATACCCATGATTATGTTTTATTGTGGCATTCTTTACTCAGCTCATTTTCATACCATAATGTGTTCGCGTTTATTATTAAAGGCAAGTGTTTTCAATTATTCACCATGAATAATGTTTATATTATCTTCTACTGTATTTCTTACTCTTACTTAGCATTTGAGCTCACCCTTTATTGTGTTTCATTTTCTCAGGGCAAGTGGAATTCAATTATGAATGACATGCTGAAATAACCTAGGAGTTACCGATGTTGTATAAGGAGTTTCGATGTTTTTTTCATTTCAAGTTATAATGATGAACATATGTATGTATCTTTTTTCTAATAATACTAAAATACTCAGTCCATCAGGATTCAAATTCAATGTATGCATTCCAACATAATCAAACAAGGCATCGGCTCTGAGCAACTGGGGTCGGGTCTTTACAGAATATACCTAAAAAACTTCAGAAATTGATTCTGGGCACACCAGTCTTCGGAATCATGCACCGTTAATTTTCATAGACTCATAATATTCTAATTTAATTAAAAAAACATGGAAATTGTAGGTCTTTACATTCTACTAACATCAGGGATCTAAATACCTGTTAGACACACCTCATAACTAAGGGAACCAGTGGGGGGTACTGAGCATGCATCTAAGCCTCCCTATCCCATGTGCACTTCTGAAGGTTCTCGTGATGCCAGCAAACAAACACTAGAGGTATCGACTATCCAAGAAGGACCTGCTCCTCTCGATTCTCAATATCTACTAGAGCCTCCGTAAATGTTTCCCCATTGTCGACGTCCATCTCTCCATGGTCGATGATGTGAGATGGGTTGTGCACGTATCTCCTCATATACGATATATAGAAGACATCATGGACCTGGTGCAACTGATGTGGAAGAGATAAGCGGTGATCCACCTTTCCAACTCTACTAAGGACCTGGAAAGGTCCAATAAATCTTGTTGATAACTTGTTTCCTTAGACAAATCTTGGAAAGCCTCAATGAGGGGAGACCCAAAGAAAGACGTGGTCGCCATCCTCAAAATCAAAATCTCTTCATCTCTTGTTAGAATATGACTTCTACCTACTCTGTTTAGTATTCATCCACTCCTGGTTGATCTGCAGCTTCTCTACGGTAGCATGTACAATATCTTGTCCCACTAGTGTTGACTCCCCTAGGTCAGTCCATCACAAAGTTGATCTGTAAGGTAGCCCATACAATGCCTCCAAAGGTGTCATCCCAATGGTGGAGTGATAGTTTTTGTTGTATGAAAACTCCAACAAAGGTAAGTGGTCCTTCAAGATGCAACCGAAGTTGAGGACATATACACGAAGTATATACTCAAGGGACTGAATGGTCTGCTCAGTCTGACCATCCGTCTGAGGATGGGAGGTGGTGCTCAAATAAGGCTACGTCCTGAAAGCCTCTGACAACCCCTTCCATAGCCGGGAAGTAAAATTTGTGTCACTATCGGAGACAATTGTCGATGGTACTCTATGTAGCCTCAAAATCTCTTGCAGATATAGGCGTCTCAGGCTCTCTATTGAATCCTTCTCTCAGATCGGTAGGAAGTGGGCCGACTTGGTGAGTTGGTCGACGATCACCCAAATTGAGTCATGTCCCCTGGATGTACGTGGAAGACCTGTCAAGAAATACATGGATATCCCATCCCACATCCACTCTACGACCTCCAAAGGCTAAACCAAGCCTGTTGGTACCAAATGCTCTTCCTTCATTTGCTGAAAAGTGAAGCACCAAGAGACAAACTCTGCTAGGACTTTCTTCATTCCCGGCCACCAGTGCTGTCATCAGAGATCCTGATACATCTTCGCCACTCCTATATTTACCGCTAGAGGGGATGTGTGGAACTCCTTAAACACATCCTCTTTAAGTGAAACTGGTACCATGGTTCATCTTATGAAGGGGATGATGTGCTCCCCACCTCCGGAAAATCCATCAGGTACCTGCCCTATCAATATCTGAGCACGTCGCGTCTTGTAGTCAGCATCCCCATGCTGCACCTCCCTAACACATGAAGAAGTGGGGGAGTGACTGTTAGAGGATGAAGGAAGGCTGCTTCATCATGATCTAGAATGGATATCTGTAAAGAAGGTATCTTCTCTATCACCTCTCCTAGCAGTTATATACTAGATCTCTTGCTGAGTGCATATGCAACAATGTTCCCCTTTCAATGAGTATAGACTATCACGAAGTCATATTCCTAGAGGAACTCAAGCCAAATTCGATGTCTCAGGTTCAGGCCCCTCTTAGAGAAGATATACCTGAGACTCTTGAGATTAGAGTACACTATAAAGCGCTCTCCCGTTAGATAGTGTCTTTAAATATTCATGATGAAGACCACTACTACTAACTCCAGGCCATGGGTAGTGTAGTTCTTCTGGTGTTATCTCAACTCTCAAGAACCATTATTTATCACTACTCACTCTTGCATCATGACACATCCAAGTCTAGTCCCTGATGCATCGCAATAGACTATGCACCCTATGACTTCCTCTGAAAGCCTCAAGATAGGGGCACTAGTCAACCTCTTCCCCACCTCATGAAAACTTTTCCAGAATCTCTCCACCCACATGAAGGGTTGGACCTTAATCATCAAGGATGATAGTGGTGCTTCCACTCTAGAGAAGTCTGGCACAAACCACCACTAGTATCCAACCAAACCCAGGAAACTCTGTACTTTTTCCACACTCCTAGATAACTCTAAAGAAAGTACCGCCTCAATCTTCACTGGATCCACAACAAATCTATCATCCGATATGAAATTTCCCAGAAAGTGAACCTCTCAAATCCATAACTGGCACTTCGAGATATTACTATAAAGCTCGTGCTCTCGGAGTGTGTCTAGTACTACCCACAAATGGTTGGCATGCTCCTCCTCAATAGTTTATTAGATCAGAATGTCATCGATGAAGACTACGACAAATTGATTGAGGTATGGCTGGAAAATCTTATTCATGAGTCCCATGAACACTGCTGGAGCATTGGATACACCAAAAGTCACGAACAAGAACTCATAGTAGCATTACTGACATCTGAAGGCCATACTATGCACATCATCGTCTTGAACTCTATGTTGGTTATATCCTGATCTGAGGTATATCATCCAGAACCACCGTGATCCCTTCAACTGATCAAAGTGGTCATCAGTCCTCAGAAGTGGGTAATTGTTCTTCAGGGTCAATTGGTTCAGGTGCTGGTAGTGCACAAAATGCCTCAATCTCCCATTCTCCTTCTTGGCGAACAGAATCGAGGCTTCCCAGGGAGATACATTAGGCCAGATGAATCAGTTCCTGTGTAAGTCCTCTAGGTGTACCCACATCACATGAAGCTCAATGGGAGCCATCAGATATGTAGGTACAAATATCGTTGTCATCCTGGGGTACAAGTCAATGTAAAATTCCACCTCTCTACAAGTAGGTAGACTTGGGAAATCATCAGGGAAAACCTCCGCATGTTAGTCCACCACTATATGATACGTCAGACTCTCCACATCAACAGCTCTGAGGGTAATGCTAGCCAACTGATGAGTGATTGGCTGCACTCTCATGTATGTAATTCCATCCTATGTGGAAAAGGATCCCTTATCGCTGGTGAAGGTAAACCTAGTCCCACCCATGTGAACGCACCACACTTTGCACCTAATACAATCTATCTGAGCATGGACTGTAGATAACCAGTACATACCAAAGATGACATCTTAAGGCCTCGACGCTGCTACTAGGAGATCCCAACTGAAGCTCTCTCCTCATAGAGTAAGCTCACACTGCCGACACTAGTGCGTAATCATTAAATCCACTCCCATAGGAGTCTCTAGCTCTATGGATCAAGCCAACGGCTCCTTCAGAATCTCCAAGCTCTGAATGAGGGAAGTGGAAATCAATGAGTGACTGGAATCTGTGTCTATAAGTACTGCATCTTAGGTGGAGTAGACATATATCGTACATCGTATCATCTCTGGAGTGCTGTGATCATAGGCCTCAGCTACGTAGATCGAATCTCTCCCCTATCCACTAGCTCCCAGTGGTTGGGGTGGACCTTCTGGTGGTGGTGGCGGTAACACCTTGAAATGTCGCTCACCACAAGCTTCACGACTAGCTCCTATACCACATCCACCTGTACCATGAAGAACACATCAATCGAATATATGTATTTGCCTGGGTGGTCCTTCGACCGTCTGATGATCATCTGTACAATGGTTCAGACGGTCATGATCCATGTGACTATGCCTGCAACATGAGTAACATTGCCTGCTCCTGGCATGTCTGGCTATGTCTCATGTGCCCCGAACCAATGACCCTGAGTTATGAGGTCATCCATCGATAGGTCTAGACTTCTTGCACCTCTGCAACATCTGTCTACTGCTAGCTGCAGAAGACTCCACTGTGTGTCGACTAGTTTTGGATCTCGCGGCTGGAGACTGCTCAGCAAGGAAACTCTTCACTAGGAGGGCTCTCTATAACACCCCCGCCTGCATCAGGATGCTAAGTGAGATTATAGAAGCCTTGATCTCTCGCATGAGCCCCTGATCGAAGATCTGGGCCCTAATGAATGGGTCTCGTACCATATCAGTGGAGTAATGTGAGAGGAATGTGATCCTCGCTGAGTACTGGGATGCAGTCATGAAAACCTGCTGCAGATGAAGTAGATCCTGAATGCGCACTACGAGAACAGTCGCAGGGACAAACTCTGCCCAAAAAAGGATGTAGGCTTCTTCCTAGAGAAGTGTCATCTCATCATGACCCTAGAGCATCAAGCTCTAGCATCTTCCCACTGCAACCTGTAGAAGGCTGGAAAGAAGAATCACCATGAAGTTTTCTAGTATCCCTACCAGTCAAAAAATCTAACCACAGCCTCCAGCTAATCCTCAACCACCTATGGGTCCATCTCTCCCCTAAACCTGGGTGGCCTCGGGTGCTAGAACTTGTGCAACACGCTCAAGCGGTGTGCATCGTCTGCTGCTGGGGCTGGTGGAATTGGTGGCCCAATGGGTAAAAGTACCACTCGTGCCTCTGATGGAAAAGGGCCATGCACTGAGGCCTCGACACTCCGTTGGATATCTGTTCATACAACTCTCGAGACTCAAGCTGGTCATCCACGTTGAGGAATCCTGAAAGAAACAGACGAGATACAGTCAAAAAGAATACCTGGTGAGCTGACCTGGTTGAGCTGACTTAAAGAAAACTTTTGAAAACACACACGCAATCTGTTATTTCGTGTACTGAGTCAGAAATCAGAAGTCAGGGTCCTGGTGTATGGATATTTCGGCCGCCGCACCAACAATGGACTCCCAAAACTGAAAACCACACTGACTACACATAACACTATTGCTTCATGGAAAAGAAATATCAGATTCCTAAGTTCTGCGGTAGAGCCGACTCCTCTTATAACAATTTTTCATGACCCGTCCACTAGGGCTCATGTCGTGACTACCCAAAGGCTGCCTTCCATAGGACAGGGGATAGAAAGTAGTTCCAAATGCGTAATTCCCTAAAAATGGGAATGAATTACCTTTATAACCTGTAAATTCTCATAATAGAGAACACAACTAGATACAAAACACTAAGTAAACTGTATAACAAAAGAGTGCATAAAAGTAAATGGGGCCGGAAACACAAGACCAACTATAAAATACAAGGAACTATAAGTACATGTACAACTGTGGAAAGGAAAAACATATGTTGGGTCATCCTCTAGGATTCCTACCTGAAGGGTAGGAACAGATAGCCTCCCTAACACTCCATGTTCGTCCGTCTCCTCTGGGTACCGTCACACCGTAAGGACCACCTCTAAGTACCGTCTAGTCTTGGTACTCTTAGCCTTGATCAGTGACAACTGTCGTCTGCATCCAACACAATGAGGTGTTGTCATAGCCCGTCAAGGGGTGATTATCACGATACAAATTAGTGACCCAAGACCCTCAAGGTCTCACAAAATTATACAAGGATAAACTACAAATTATAAAATCAACAGATAACACCCCTTATTTATATACCCAAACATATACCTAAGTTATCATGTAATCCATCCCAATTATTAGGAAAACACACAAATTATTGAATCATCTCAAACAAGGATTTATTCCAGTGGTAAAATATTTTGAACCCTTAGTTGTGGGAGAACTCTTCATCTATCGAGTACAGTGGGCCTACCGCCACAACCAGGCGCATCCCAAAAACCTTGGACTGCTGAGGCACTCCTCCTTTCAATTATTGTGAGTCTGTTGTGTCACACAGAGGTGCTCTCCACCATAGGTCTGCCTCTACAACCAGGTGCTCCCCCTCATAGCCTACAGATGTACTCCTCTTGTCGAGTACCGTGGGTCTGTGGCCACAACTAGGCGCTTCTCCGCCATGGGTGTGCCACCACAACCAGGTTCTCCCCAATGGGCCATAAAAGTCACTCAAAGTCATTGGGTTAGTATTCTTCAAGTCTCAGCCAACTAATATGTTCACGTACAAATGCTCACTCGTCTCCGAAAGATCCGCTCCACAAGATATTGTTCGAGGATCCAACTGGCACGAAATCCCACGAAGAAATATCCCAAAGATCTGCCACGTAATAGGGGTTTCAACGCACTAGACGACACATCATTCGGGTTCCCGGTCTGTGATTTATTAGCATTTCACTCACGGGGGCCCGGTTGGATTCGTGTATGATCCATCCTGATCGTTTATCAACTATACCCCAAATTTAGTGAGGTATACTCAAAGTGACCTTCATGCTCCAATATTCCCAGTGCAACTGATGGTTATTCAAATGGATGTTTGGTACCAAAGATATGGCCAAAAAAGCAAAGGGGTTGTTAGTAAGCCCAGGTCCGGTCCGTCACGGCCCGACCTGGTCGGACCGACCCGGCCTGACTCGGTCAGGGCCGACCGTGTTCGGGTCCACTCAGATTGACTCGTTGTGTCTGGCCGGGCCCGTTGGGTAGCCCAGCCCATTGGTTTCGGTCCAGCCCACTGGGTGGGTTAGCCCAGATGTGCCGTGTAAGCGGCACGACCAGGTGGTGCAGGGCAGTGTGACCCCGAAGGCCATGAGGTCCGGTTTGGCCAGGGCGTGGGATACCAGCTCGGCTAGTGCGCCACAAGAGTAATGGGAAGCCGGCGCGGCCAGGCGCCGCTAGGGGCGCGACTTGGGAGGCTCGACCTAGGTGGCCGGGTACAGTTTGGCCAGTGGTGGCATGGGGCACGCGGACAGTGGAGTTGTGCTACTGTGTAGGGTGGGCAGGCAGTGAAGCCATGGGGCACACGGCCGAGGGGCTCATAGCCGGGGAACAGGGTGAGGTGTAGCCGCCTGCCAGATTTTCATGGGGGCGGCGCGGGTCGCGGAGGCTGTGGCGAGCGCGGTCGTTGACTTCATTGCCTCTATTTTCCTATAAGCTCATCGGTTTTCTGAAAAAAATCACAAACAAGTACAACAGAGGGCTTCTCCAATGTGGGTATGGCCCACACCCTCCGTGTTTCGGGTCGTAGCAATTGTCTCTCAACAACAAATCACAACAACCCTCCCACAATGATTAATCCCAAAACCCGCAAAAGGAAATCATCCCCTATCTACGTTTCAAAAGAAAGGATGATCGTGGGGGTAAATCATACTTAAATAAAATTGAAACCCTACCTTGTTTTTTGTTTTTCTACGTTGGTGCGAGGAAGAAGATAGATCGTTGGGAAAAGACGGACGTCAGTGTCATTGGCGTTTTCCTCGATCGTTAGTTTGTACCCAGACTCGTCGTAGTCGACGATGTCCTTCGTCGAAGGAGGTTCAGAGGAAGAATGTTGAAGATTCTCCTCGCTAGCATTCTTCATTAGAATAATGTATTATTCTTGGAGGAAGTGTAATCCTCCAAGTGTTGGGTGTCACATCACTTTAACAGCGCTTCATTTCTTGGTGAAGCCTTCTCAAAACCTCCTCCCAATCTTCCTATATATAGGATAGGGGGAAGGTAGGTAACAATCATGGAATTTATGACGGTTTATTTATAATGAACCTTCCTAAATTCCAACTATGATGTTACATAATTTAAAATAAGGGGAAGACAATTAAATTACAGTGGAACAGTTTAAGAGGTGCGTTGGCTTAAATTATTGGGATGATTGCAAGATACTACCCACACATTTAATAGGTACTTGAGAGGTTTCTCCCAACTAATGGGATGTTTCATGGGGGTTTAAACCCACATGGTCCCCACAAAAATAAACATGAAGAGGAGGTTTGGTTACGGTGGGACCCACCACCATAACCTCTAATGTGAGGTTACGGTGTGGTGGTCCCCACTTCCAACTTCCACCTGGATGTTTTAACCCAAAAAATAAAATTAAATCAACATACCTTTATTTTCTATTGAATTAATTCACTAAAAACCCAAAAACTATATTTTATTCTCGACCCACAACCACCGAGGTGAATGTCTCCTTAATAAAATTTCAGCGCTGCGAGTTAATCAGTGCCCTCAGATTTCAATTCTGAGCACCGATTTAAAAGTTATAAAAACCCGCTCATAGGATTACTGAACGTACCAGAAGAAAACTTCATAAATTGTTTCTGGGAACACCAGGCCTCAAAATCAGTTGCCTTTAATTTTTGCAGACTCGTAATATAATAATTTAATTAAAAAACAATTACACGGAAATTACGGGTCTTTACAATATTGGTATTCTCTAAAATATGAAAATTCATATCCTAGAAAATTTCATTCCTCATTTGAGTCACATACCAGAATACATGTGGAGTGAACAGCGTTATTTCTCTTATTGTGATTACCAAGTGTCATGGTCAAAATTATAATTTCAAAAATTGTGCATGATGTTTTATAGAGTAATTTTGATGGGTTAAATTGATTATGATAGTCCATATTGTATTTTGGGTGTAATTTTATCTTAGGATGATTATTGTTTTAAAAAAATTATTGAATAATTTAGAACATTATGGCCTTGTGTTGGATTTAATTGGTGCATGCTTTGATGATATATTTTCCTCATTTTTAGAATTTTTTTCCTCTATGTGTTTTTTTGATCCTAGTGTTTATTACGTATTGGGGTTGGGAGGACTGACGGTGTTGTATGTGAAATTATATTTTTTTTCAATCCTTTTGGTTTTGCTTTTCTATTATTTGGGATCTTCAATTTTCTTGTTTTGTGACTATTTAGAGTCAGTTTATTGTGTTTTGGGAATGTGTAACCCTTGGTATGGCGCATGACTAATTATTATAGTATTTTTCTTTATAAATTTGATCACTTGATGTTGTTAACATCCCGTTTTCACTGTGGGATAGTGTGATGATATTGTAGTGATTGTTTACACAATGAGTTCAGTGACCTTGAATGAGGTCTCATAATGTTCTCTATTTCAGAATTTAGTTGAGTAGTTCTGAATGGTACTTATGGTCAAAAGGAATATTGAGTATTCTAATGATTATCATTGGGGTATTTTGAGATACTCTGGGTGGTTTTACACTGAATGTTTATACTACTTCATAGTTGTTTAATATGGTCAATTGAAATGAGTTCTTGGGAATTTCTAGAGTCATATCTTATGGTTGATTTTTATTCCTCATGGGATGTCCTCTTATTCAGAAATCACATGGTAAAATACTAATTTTTTTTGCGAATATTATTCATGTTTTATATCCCTCTCATGATCATTATTTATCATATTGCAGCGTTTCTCATAGATATGTATATTCCATTAATTATATGGATTGATTCATTGAGAAGAATCATTAGTTTCTGGCATAAAACTTCAATAATTTCATCATATTTGTTTCCCATTCACAGTCACCTACATCACTCAGTAATAGTTCTAACATTTATTTCGATGAATTATTTTGAATATGAAGTTTCTCATGGAAAGAAGTGTCATTACAGGGATATTATGACACCCTATATCACTATATATATATATATTTAATTAATTGTAAAATAATTAAATAAATTATAGTTTTGATATATAGTATTAATTATTTTAAAAATATGGTATATGCACACAAGTCGCACATGGTTAGGAGTAACTTTTTTAAAACCCAATATAATTGGAAATTATTAGGATATTGTCATTGGAAAAAAAATTCACATGAATATTTATGAAGTGGTAGGTCACATGGTAAACTATTCTAGAGGCATTTTTCATTTATAGTGTATGTCCAGCAGCCACATTATTGTTTGTTAAACATTGTTGTAAAATTATGTGCGTAAACCATACATCATGCCCTGATATTTAAAATTATATTTTTATATATTTTTTATTTATTTTATTCATTAAAACCTCTCCCTCCCTAACATATCCATCCCTATTTCATTGAATGACACCATAGAAAACCCATATTTCATTAACTTCATCCCCAATCCCAAGATATCTCATTTGAAATTATTCCACTTGGATGTATTCACGATTCATGGTTAGCCGTTTTTGGAAAGAACTAATATCTACTCACTTTCAATTTGGATCTTGATTTTTCGTTCCCATCATGGAATATTGGATCAACTAAATTATAGGTGGGACTTTTTTCAAAATTTAAATTTTCAATCTTTATTTAAGGTTACTAGTGAGTTTTCATTGTTTGGGAATCCTCCATTGATGAAAATACATTCTAGACCATCATACAAGGATTCCTAGTAGGTTTTCCCACACCCTAGATTTCAATTTTAATACTCTTGAATTGATATAATTCAAAATTATGTTTTAAATTTTATAATGATTTTTTAATAGGAATTTATTATATTAATCCTAATGAAATTTTTCTTCATTATGGATTTCACTGAATGTGAGGGGTTTTACAACATCAACAGTTTGTTTTATTTTAGTTTTAATAAAAGTTTACATTACATGATTTTTCTAAATTGGATAGATTATTTTTTAACATGTTATTGATAATTTAAAAATATTGTGGACATAAAATAATTTTTTCAATTATGTAAAATATAATTTCATGTAATACATGGTAAAAAATGTAGTATTGAAATTATTTATGTTTTATCTGTATTATACTATGTTATTAAATGATGTTTTTCCCCTTTTTGGGTTACGGGTGACACAAAATAATGATTTTTATGAATATTTCATGGTTTCTAATGGAGTGGAGTTTATTTTATAAATTAATTTCAATGGTAATTTGAATTTTAAGAATACCTAATTTATTTTAGAAACAATATCAAGCAGTAATAAATTTACTCAACATTACATGTTGTTTTCATGAAATCCCTTTTGATAAATGAACAAAATTTAAAACTATTTAAAAAATTCTTTTACATCATAAATTATTTAAGAAATCACAAATCCAATAGTTAATTAGAAAATTGTTTTATAATATTATATGAGACCATAATTAATCCCATGTAATGTTTTACACCTTTTGGTTTGTAACCACATAGGGGATATTTGAAATTTATTAAAAATATTTGATTCTTATTTATGGATTATTTGGAGTAGTTCATTGTGAGAATATAGGATGTCATTTTTGAATTAATTTAAAATCATTTAATGATATTGATTTTGTTTGAATATTTTCTCCCACCTCTATTTGAACTATCATCCATGTTAGTAGTATATATTATGTCACTTTTATACTGGAAAAAAATTATGGATTGTCCACTAACTAAATAGTATTGATCTTCTACTCTGACATGGTTAGAGAATATGAGGTAAACCACCCCATGTTCTGGTTAATCTATTTTCTACATGGTGGAGAAGTATAACCTTTGATTTTTATTTATAGATAGTTTTATTTGACTTATAGGGATGATTTAGGTTTAGTAGTGTCATACTATGTTACTTATAGCCAGTTTTGGACATTACTACTGGATCCTTATTATATATATATATATCATGATTCTAGATCCTATGTTTTAGGATATAATAGATTTCATTTTTTTTATTTTTATTCCACTACCCAGTGGTTTTTCATCGAAACCATGATTCTTTATTCTTTTTGGTATGTTTTTTCACATGTCACTTTCTATTGCGACTTCTGATATTTTATGGATTAATATTAATTTAATGTTCAATGATTTAATTGTTTATAATGTTTTCTATATTATGTGAATGCTATTGTTATTTCTTAAAATCTATTTAAGAGAGGTATTTTTATATCATGTATTTTTATGTTTTAGTTTTCATGACATGTTTGAGAATAGGTATAAATGCGGATTTTGAAAATTTTAAACAGTTTTGAAATCCCAGATCAATGGTTTGAAAAGCCTTAATAAAAATTTTTTCCAACAAATTTTATATTTTATATATTATTTTTTTATAATATGATGAACTAACATAGTGTATATTTATTTATATATAATGTGAAATATATTTATATATATACTCTATTTTTTCAAGTTTTTTTTGAATGGATTTGTAATTAAATGTTTTTCCTGTGTTAGTGTGGGTTCCAACCTATTGATAATTTTTATATCCACAAGAATATTGTCATTTGAGTTCCATTATTTGGATTATCTATTGATATTTGTAATCAACTAACCTAAATAAACTTCAAAATACACCAAATCCATCCAACTATGATGATATATAATAGGAAATAAGAAAAATGGCTCGAAAGTAAACAAATTAGATAATGAAAACAGAATACAAAGATCAAAGTGAGATAAAACCATCCATAAAACCATTATAAAAAAGATAAACAATATATGTTTGAATAATACATAAACACAAGTCTCCATGTCTCCAAAATTCCCCTCCAAAAAACCAAAAATGATATCAGAGACAACAAAAGAATCAATCATGGTTTAATATTCCCTTACCCTAACCTAAATACTATAATACATCATCTACAACATCCCAATGCAGAAGGTGGGATTTATGCACAATTACCAGTAATATACCACCACAAACTCTATACATTTTCTAATATCATGAATAAAATATTTTTATCATTTTAAAAATTTATATTTAATTTTCATCAATCCAAAATAGTTTGAAAATTATTTTGCATTTTTTCTCTTAAAATCTATTCATATTATTAATTTAGAAATATGAAATTTAGAAGTGATAAAACCAGTTTACGAAATCTATAATTGAAGTGATAAAAATGTTAATGAATATTTATTTAATAACATATCATGTGAAGTTATATCATACATACTCATAACAAAAACTGGTGAAAAAATCCATTAGAGAAACCCATTTTTTGATAAATAAACTAGAAATGAAAATGTTCCACCCAATCAGGATTCATCCTTCGAGAAAATTTCATATAATACACTAGATAGTAAAATAAGGAATACACTGATACCAACCAATATCTATAACTAGAATATTACGTCAATGTCCTAAAATATACCTCATAATGTTGTTATGTACACTAAGTCTACATGTGTCTATTTTTTAATAAACCCATGGCTCTCTATGTCCCAAAATATTCAAATTCAATTAAAAAACCATTATTTGAAAATATAAATCAGATTAAAATCTCAGAAAATATTCTCTAGAGTTTGAAAATATATTTTGAAAATAAATTAAATATTAAAGTAAACATTGTTTTGATATAAATACCTCTTTTAAAAATGTATCTTTTCCAAAAAAACCACAGAAAAAAATATCACATTATTTAAAAGAAAAACCCAAAGGATTTCTAGAAGAAAAATATCCAATTAATAGAATTAACCAATTATATAGAAACACTTACCTCAAAATGGTCTAATATGATCCACATTGGATAATGGTTTTTGAACATCAAGATAACATCATTAGAAAGAAAAGGATTAAAATGAAATTGAAAAGGATTCATAGAATTTTACAATTGATCATGCATATAAATCATAAATGATTCTAACACTACATGAACAACTAATTTAAATGGACGAAATAATGAAAGCATACCTATAGAAATGCACCATAATAACTCTTATGGTTTCTCAGCGAACTAATGATCCTAATATAGATAAATCTATCAAAATAAACTTTGTAGAGATACAGATTTGAGAGGGATGTAATGTGGGTTCAAGGAATGGATTAATACAAGCATAGTTTCATAAAAACATATTCTATGAGAATTATCTAGTATTCAATCCAATTACACATTGTGTAATCCAAAAAAGTTTGAATACAATGAAAAATGAATAACCTTTTTCTTAAAATAATATTTTTGAATGTTACGTGTCACTTACCTTTTACATTGCAAGTAAATATTTTATACCCTATAAAATCAATTCCCAAAATATTTCCAATGATAAATAAATGGTCTTTAATCACATTAGAAAGATTATACATTCCAAAAATAATGTAGAAAACAAACTTTTTTCAAGAAACCCCATGATAAATATGTAACTCAAAACTAACTCAATGGGTACCAAAGGAAAAATAACATGGAATTATAATCTCCCAAATAATTGCTTTATAACACCTAAAGAACCTCAAGATCATATATTCAAAAATAGTGAACACCACTAGTACCACATGAACGACTTTTGAGTACATTTATCATGGCCAACATGTTTGCAATTCTATAGTACTTGGACCAGGGGGATAATTTTACTACATAACGCATTATCTTTGTGATCCATAATTCAAACTAGCTTCTCATATAAAGTGGTATCGGTCACAAGATCGATATCATCACATCCAAAAAATGGTAAGGATCATATTTATACCTCTTCAATTAAAAATATAAATCAAATCATTTATTGAATTAAAATGGGATGGAAATTCTGGTAAATAGGTTGGTGCAGCATACCTAGAATACCCAACCAATGATTTCCCAAGCGAGGTGAGACGTTGATATAAAATCGATCAGCAAACATAAAATCCAAAATCAAATAAAGACAATCCATGTTATATTTCTGATTAATTTGTGTAATGATAATTGTCCTCCAGATCAATTTCACCCCATTTATCTTCTCTTGAGTTTGTCTCATCCCATCCATGGAATGCTCTCCGAACTATTCCTAGCACAATGGAGAACTACATGTTTGACCATAAAAAGCATAAAGGGGATCCATACTAATCGAGGCTAGATAAATATAGTTATATATAAAATAAACCGTAGTTAAAAAATTAACCCCCACCCAAAAAATAAACCACACAATCTGAATAATATCCTAACGAATCTTGATTACCCTTTCTATATGTCCCTCCATCAGTGGATGATAAGATATTATTTACTTCAATTGGGAACCCATCACCTCTTGAATACCATTTCGAAACATGTATGTGATTCTAGGTTCCCTATTTGAATCAACTGCTGGGGGAACCCCATGAAGTCTTACAATCTCTTAGACAAATATTAACACATGTTGTTCAACATTAACAATCTCTTTGATGGTTATGAAATGTGATCATTTTTTGAGTTGATCAATTATAAAAAAAATCACATTTTACCCACTTAGGTTATATGGAATACCAATGATGAAGTACAAGGAAGTATCTCAAAAAAAAGAACAAGGAAATATCAACCCACTTCTATACCATAATGTGTAATGGATGAAACAAAACTACTCATATTTGGTGTAACCACTTAATTTTCTAACATATATGGAACCATGATACAAAATTTTCAATTAACCTCCTCATCCAAAGACAATAAAATTGATGCCTTGTATCATGATAAAACTAGGTAGTCATAGGTAGTTGGACCATAATGAAAGTTATCAAATATCCATCAAGTCATGCTGTAGAGAAAATGGAACAATAATTACTTAATATAAGTAAATCACTATTGGGAGATTGATACCACTCACATGAGGTCTCTTAACCATAATAGATTTTACCTAAAATTTGGAACTCTATGTTTACAAATTTTTGTATCCAAACATTCTAATAAAAATATGAGTCACATTTTATGGGATTCAATAACACATATCAACCAAAATATTCCACACCCAATCTCATCTCAAAAAGTAACTCCTCAAATAGTACTCCACAACAGATTCCATCATGGATTGTGTAAAAATTTCCAACTAAATGCAAAAAAACCCGTATTTATCATCCCATAGTTGTATAAAATATCAAAATATAATGTATGAAGGTATTACACCAAGAGAAACTGTCAAAATTTCAGGACCCTCTATTTATGAAATATATTTCATGCTTTTCGGATCATAATACACAGTAAAAAACTCCCCAAAGAGGTAGTTTCCCCACATTCTAAGTGCATGAATAACCACTAATAACTCAAGATAATGGGTAGGGGACTTATTCTCATGATGGTGTAACTAGGGATATCCATAAACTACAACCTATCTCCCCTAAAAAAGATACATCCCAACCCCATACCATAATAATCACATAAAACCTCATAACTAGAACCTAGTACCAATAGAATAAAAAATACAATTAGATTCAAACTCACCATATGTTCCCCAAAATATATCTAAATATTTTCATTCTAATAGAATATTACACACCTATTGGTTATAGTTATCATTAGATATACCGGATTACAAAAGTCAAAAAAAAGATTCTTGTAATAACGAGCCAAGCCAAAAAAAGTATCATATATGAAATATATATATGGGCCTCTCCAATTACATAACTTCATATAATTTTTTAGGATCTACTGAGATTCCATTATCATATATCACATTACCATGAAATTTCACTTCCCAAATACAAAATTGAAAATTTCTAGTCTTACCTTATAAATAATGTTCCCGTAATGTTATAATAATGAAAAAAGCCACATTACCACCCCCCACTTTTAATTTAATTTCACCTAAAAATAATCCTCGAAAAGAATAAAAAATGATTTTATGATTTGATTAATGGTATCTTTCGACATGGTCATTAATATTTCCTGACTTTAAGATTGACCTAATACCATAAGAAAAAACTCAAAATTTCCATACCTTCTCCTAAACATTGTCTTTGGTAAATCATATTATCAGAAACATTGTTTATGGGGGCACTAACTAAAGGTCAATCATTCAAAATAATCATTCACCAATATGCTATTCAAAAATTTCCTCAATGCCAGGAAATGATATTTATTCTTAATGTAAACCTGATTCAACATCTGATACTCAACAAGAAGTTTGAGGCTCATGTCCTCCTTCTTGGAAAAGATGACTCGTGAAGCTAGTGGTGACATGATTGGTTGAAAAAGTCATTTATATTCTATGCCTCAAAATAGAACTTAATTACAAACAACTCAGTATGTGAAATTCAATAAGATGGAATAATAATTGGAATTTTTCCATGGAGTATTTCAATCATAAACTCAACCTATCTACGGGGTGGTAAACCATAAATATTATATGGGAAGACATAAGTAAATTCACACTACAATGTAGTAAGTCTAACTTGAATATAATAAACACATCATCATGAATCATCTCTAAAACCTAGAATTATATTACCCTATCATAAGGATAAATGTTCCATACACTTCCAAATCTAGTGTCTCATTCAGCTGGAAAAACATGAGTGGCCCCATCAATATAGAAAAATTATACAAAAGGGTGTTAATAATATATTTGGGACATAAAAATAATCATTAAATACATTCCAATAATCAATTATATGTGTTTAATATTGAGAACTGTGACGTCTCACTCTACCTCAACATCAGTTATCATCACCAACACATTGGACAGAGGAACCTTGTTCAAACATATTTTCCATTGGCATGGAATGATAGAACATGTATGACCTATGTTTTGAATTCAAACCCATTACGTCAACTAAATTCAAAAAGATGAAATAATGAGAAGAATCCATATAAAAAAAACATAACACTGTAGATGATGAAATGAACATCTTACCTCTAACTATAGTTGGAAGTGCTTTAAGTTTCACTAGTGCATACTCCAATTTATATAGATGTATTTTCCAAGATCCTCCCTAGTATTTCATAGCCACATGAACTCCACTGTTAACATAAGGATAAGAACCATCACCCTTCAAAAAAATTCATGAACCTATGTACCTTGGTGAATAAGGATAATGCCTTAGTACTCTCATATATCTGATCAAAATAAATCTTTTATATTACCCGATCATCCAAAAAGATGACAAGTGCTGGGAACTTATAAATAGTTTCGAATGGTATTAACAGGACACCTATATTAATTAAAAATAATCCACTATATTATATAATAATACCATTAAAATTTTCTTGGGTAAAATTGGTAACCTTTTCAAGTCCTTTTTTTCTAGAAGATGCACCATTTTTGGTAACTAAACCAAGAGAAGCTCCACCCAAACCTTATTCTCCAACTATGTCTACAATAGCCAAATCTATTTTTGTAACCACCTCTATCAAGGTAGAAAAGAATATGATAATTTAAATTGTTCAATTATCATGCCTTAGTCACAAAAAAATACACCGAGTAATTAGGTACTCATTTGTGATAGGCTCTGGGGACAGACACACTTGTTCAACAAAATTGGTAGAGTACTCGTGAATGGTACGATCCCCTTGATCTATGGTCCAAATCTATGAGGCCTTTTATTATGTAACATATCATGATAAAACATTTTATTAATTATTTTATTTAATTTATCCCAAAAAAATCTCTTTCTGAATCACAAATTTCACAAAAGATTCACACCATCACCATATTGGTCCCTAGAGCATATACGTGATGAAACCCACTTTGGAGTCATCCTGGGTCTTTATGGAGTTGATGATCATTTAAATCATATCAAGACATTATTCTGATTCCAGGATCCCATTATCATGATGGATGAAATGGGGATTCTGCATACTGAATTCTAAGCCATGATCCACCGCCCAAAATGGGTTCCTAATAGATACTTAACGTATAGTTTTAATATTTTTGATTAATGATTTAACTAAGGAACATAAAAAATACAATTATTATAAAAACCAGTCTTATAGCTTACTCTATTGGATTCAGAAGAACTATTCTAGGAGTAATTTTCCATTAATCACTTGAATAATAATAAAATTCATCTCAAGCTATTTCCAAAATCATAATACCAACTTCAGGTTTCATTGAAAAATATTTCAAACCGTTAATATTTAAGACAAACATTAACTCCACCAATGAAAAGAAATATATTCCTGAATGAATTGGTTAACTTATATAGACTTCCTGCATTTTTATTTCAAATGAACTATTGCACTATGTCCCAGTCTTGGTAAAATATAATCTGACCCCATGGTATTTTGAATTTAGTTAAATAAGTGATTTGTCTAGGAACCCCCCTACACCTACTAAACTAATTTTGAAGATTCTAATTATTCCTTACATAAGACACCAAATAAAACTAAATCAATGTTAACATATTTCTAGATAAGTATTTCTATAATACCAAATTATAGCAACCCAACCCAAGTCAACAAGAAAAACCACCCGAGATGGCCCACCATGGTGGGGTATAACCCTAAAGTAGAAACATTTCTGGAATATAAACAAATCAATACATAAAACCATTTAAAAAATAAATAATAAGGGTAATAAAATCATCTATATAACCAATCAAATAGTATTAACTATAAATTTTTGAATCAGACATGAACACAAGTATCCTTATAACAGACATTCACATCCAAACAAAGACAAACCAAAGGTAGCCACAACAAGACAATTCAACATGTTAGAAGACTCTCTTCCCTTTAACCAAATCCTCTAGTAAAACATCTACAACAATATAAAGGAAAAATTATGGTGTGAGAAAAATGATAATTAGGATTCCACCAAAAAAATTATACAAGGTATAATTTTAGGAATTCAATAGCTATACCTTTTAAAACAAAAACAATTAATGAATTTTTTTAAATCCAAAATAATTTTTAAATCATTTTCTTTTGGTTTTCATAAATGGTGTTCATATTCTAAATGAATAAATATATCATGTAGAATTTCTAAAAAAGGTATCAAAATCCATACATAAAGTGGTAAATGTGTAAACACATAACTATGAATTAACCAATTAGGTGATGTTATTTTATAGAACCTCATAATAATTATTATTGGGAAACAATCCATGATAAAAATGGGCCACACAATAAATAAACTAGAATTGGGAATGCACTATCCCATTAGGTTCCTCCTATGGGAAAAAGGGTCTAAGACACTAATGATCCTCAATAGGCAAAAAGTTTTACTATCCATTATCGAGTCCTCTCATATTCCACTGATACCATAAATATTACATACATAGGGAGGGACACACACTAAGGATACACATTTCAATTTCTTAATGAACAAAATGATCCCCATGTTTTAAAATTTTCAATTTAAATATCAAATAGAATTTTCACAATTTATAAATCATTCTCAAATCCCTACTAATCTAATTCGTATTTTTAAAACTCATTTCAATATAAAATACTACATTATCAAAAAAACATGTTTTTAATGAAATAACTCTTTAAAAACATGTGTAATTTTGAAAAATGATCATGGAAACCATTTATCACATAAATTTAATTAGAAAAATTGAATTCTACAAGAACACTAAAAATTTTATTAATAAAACAATGAATTATAAACACCTACCAATAAAGGATATTAACCAATATTCCTTCAAAAATGGTGATTTTAAATCCGGTAATCAACATTTGAATTTCACGGATTAAAAAGAAACTATAATGGAATGATTGAAATATCCAATTGATATTAACTTTATACATTAAACACATCCAATTTAACTGACATAACTAATGAAAATTATTTAATGAATGAACCCTTACCCAATGAAATGTATCACACCAAATATATTGATTGATCACTGGACAACCGATATGAAATGAGGGAAATCACAAAAAAATAACATAGTTTGACCTCTAGATAAAATAGGGATGAATTCATTGGGGAATGAATTAATTTATCCTCTCACAATACTATATAAATATATAATTCGGGAATTACATGGTGTGTTTTTTCCAATTAAAAATCCTATATTCCCTGATGGTCAAATACACTACAAAATAAATCTTAGTTTTATAATAATCCAATTCATTTACCATTACATGATGTGGGCCTTTTACATTTAATCTAAATCATTCACAGCTTGAAAATCCATTTCATAGCATCTACCTTATGAAAAATAGATGAAATTTAATCACATTAAACAGAATTTAATTTCCTAGAATATGTTTGTAAACCAAATTTCAAAGGAAATGCTAAAAAATTGGGGAATATTAAACCAACTCAGAGAATACATGGGAAAAGTAAGGGGGAATTACAACTTTTCATGATGTTTTGACTAATTGGTGGGATATAAAGTTACTAGATTCATTTTTTAATGAATTCCACCATGTTTTATTATTACATTATTTTTTATCCTATTTATTATCGTAGAATGATTAGTGTGTTCCAAATAAATTAGTTCCTTAATAATTTATATACATGAAGTATTAATATTATTGTAGTGTACAAGGATAATAATGTATTGGGGATAGTTTTTTTTATAGGAGAGTGTAAAAAGATATATGGTAACGGTTTCTATAATAATTTTTCTATTGTCTTCCAAACATGTATTTATCTTATTTTTGGAAATTATGTCTAATATACAGATGGATTATTCCATCTTTTGCTGAGAATGTATCTTATTCATTGACACTGATTTTAGGGTGAAATAATTATCATGTGTTATACATTTATTTTCTAGAACTAGATTCATGTTCATGGGGTTTAGTAATTCCATTTTTGGATATTGGAATACCAATTTGGTTGTTAGTTTTGATTTTAGCCAGAGATAGTTGAATACAAGGGGTTTGAAACATCTGTACCTAGGGGTTATAATTTAGAAAAAGGTTAGGTGGGTATAAACACGCCCTTTGTTAAATTGAAAACATTTTGTACTAACTAAACACTTGGTTTGGAACTCTGAGAGGATATGAAGTATATAACACCTAGTCTTCTTATAAAACAAAGAAGATGATTACATTCTATATCTATTACTAAAACATGATAGTACTGCTAACTATATCATTTTTAATATTCCATTGATGAGGTTGATTTATATTACATTATGAATATAATATTTCTCCAATATTTATTTTTTGATATTGAACCAGATAAACATATTATTAAATTTAAAGGGGAAAAGTGAAATCTACAATACAAAAAACTCAAAATGGGAAACTATTGATTACATACCCCCAATTTATGAATAATGTTTCTAAGATAAAACTATTTTCATTATTTTTTGTAATGACCCAGGCCACATAAACATATAACATGGTCCTTACATTGTTACAGTAATATGATTACAAGGAATATAATTATGAAAGAGAGCTTAGTTTAGTTGTTTTGGAGAAACATATATGTACATGTTATCCAATTATAGTGTGAATTTAAAATAAAATATAATAAATTAAAATCATAATTTACTGCATCCTTGAAAACTCATTCAAATAGATCTTCTTCATAACCTGGGGAAAGATAAAAAAATAAGGGTGATTTTAAATTCTCAGTAAGGATTAAGTGTAGTATAAGATATCATGAATTAATAATTAATATTAAATAGGGAATTGTAAATAACTAAACACACATACAATTAAAATAACATAATAAGATATAATCAATATGGAATGGTAAATAACTGAATACAAAACCCTTATAAGCAATAAGATGAGAATAATATTCATTAAAAGATTTTTTCATTGTTAAAATATAATGAATAATAACAACTAACCTCTTAATTCTATAAATTATTTTCTATTACACCTCATGTTTCCCAGGAACATGATATCATTACTGTTCTGTTCTTTTCACAGGATAATGTAACTCTACTATGTAAAAACCTGTCTTATTTGGCATACTAATTCTTTCCATGGGACTACCAATGTGTTGGGGGATATCAACAGCCATTACCCACTCATGTTTATAGTTTTAAATTATTACCCATATATAAAATAATTGATTTAATTTAGTGTACAATGTGTCTTATCATCAAATATTTTCATTTAGTAAAGAAAAAAATTCTTCAATATTTCTCCAGATATATAAATTAATTTCAACATACACATCATATGAAATAACAGTACATCATTTATGATATAATGATATATGTATTATAATAATATGGATAAGAAATATTATTTTATTATCTCATGAATATTATTACATGAATGATATTTTTTCAATCTAACATTAATAATCACAAAAAATGTTAGATTTCACAATAACTATAACCATTTGATAATTATCAATTCAAATAAATTTGGATGAAATAATTCAAATTGAAACATAAAATACAATTAATAAAGAGTTTTTTCATGACATTAAATGTCAATTGGGTAGTATATACTCCACATAAACATTTATTGAAGAATAATATCAAATAAGTCCCAATACAATGTAATTTGATACAAAGTCTATTAAATTTTTCTTCCCTTTGATTGATTTCTATTTAACCTCTTATATAATGATTTTATTCATTTTATTATCTAATTACACAACCATGTTGAAATTTATAAACTCATATATGTCCTATTTAAAACATATTATCACCCATTTGTTAATAATAGATTATTATTTGCATTTTTTCAGGTGTTAATGGGCTTGTGTCCAAGTATGTTTTGACTTGTTATTATTTAATAAACAAAATTAAATTAAGACTTAATCAACTAATGAGTGTAAAAAATTATTTAAAAATCATATATATTTATAATATATGTATTTATATTAATCCGGGAAATCTGGTTGTAGAAACTGAAAAAATCCGTTCATAGAGACGATTGAGAATACATACACATGAATGCAATTTCCATTTTGTTTTTAAATTTAAGGAATTAAAATTATATAATATATATTTACTATCATTGAATTATCATTTTTATGAAATATATGTCAAATATTTTTGTTATACCAAATCTTAATACTGTCCATGTAAAGCATGAGTGCATCACGTCACTTCATGAGGTGGTAATCCTCTATACCCACAGGGAAAAATATAATATTTAATAAAACAAAAATCATGAAGGTATGTTTTATATACTAATTAAATAAAAAATCATAAAAATCATATAAAATATATATACACTATAAATATTACATTATTACCATCCTTGAACGGTGATAACGGAAATTGGAATGTCCCCATTTCATGAGGTGGTAGTCTGTGCTACACAAGAATGAAAAATTTGTAACCCATTTAGGGGATGGGGGTGAAGGTTTTGGTAATAACCATAAAAAACACAACAGTATATGGAACAATATTATGATTTAATATAATCAAGGTATAATAGGAAATGAAATAAAGGTAAAAGTAAAGAAAATAAAATTTCTTCTATAAGAACATTACCACTACTTTAGGTATCCTCATTAGGTTCGAACTAAAACATTAAAGGGTTATATTATTACCAAAAAAATTCTTCTAAAATAAGAGGAGGTAATTTTGGGGGTGAATTTTTCATTTTTGGATGATCCGAATGGCTTGATATTTGTTGGTAAGGGGGATAGGGTCTGCCCTATTATAGTTTAGATGGAGATTCATTATTGTAAATAATAAACATTATTCAATATTAATAGGTATCCCATTCATCACGCATTAATAAATAATTTAATAATGTAGGTGATGGTTGATTAGGATTACTATCACCTCCAACACACAAAAATAAATTTTTTTTTTCATGTTATTCCTTAGTTCAAATTTTTACCCAATTTTACACTTTTTGTTTTCACCAGGCAAAATTGTTTATATAACCTAGGGAATATTTTATTTATGAATAACTTAATATATATAATAATACATAAACCCATTTAATCCTAAATATTGTATATAATTTATTAAATAAAAAATCTCATCTTTATTGGGAATTAATTTTAACCGAAGTGCATGCAATGGGAAAACACCATGCATTAACTGTAAGTGTAATAATAATTTTTTATTATATGGGTTTCTATATTTTTATTATAAAATTTTAATTGTCCCATGAATCAACCATATTTAATATTTCACACAATTTAAAAATCACTATGAATTGGGATGTATTTCTACTAATTTTATATCAGTTAACAAATTATCATTTTTATAAAATAAAATTAATGTCAATTTCAACATTATTTATTTAATTGAAGTTAAAAAAATATCAATGAAAGGATTAAATTTAAATCTATTAAGTTAAAACATTTTTAAAATTATAGATTCTTCTAAAAAAATTATGTAATAAAAATTTTCATTCAATTTACCTAACTGTAAATATTTTTAGTATCATTAATTTTACATAATTTGTTAATAAATATTTAATACAGTAGTATTTCTTCAGCATTATAAGTAAATACTTCGTATATAAAAATTAACGATAAAATAGGATGATAAATAATTATAAATGAATATTAATGTTCTTGACATATGAAATTTATGAAATGATTTCATTTCATTATTCTAGCCAAAATATTATTGGTATGCGTATGTTATGATAAAAAACCTTATAAAGATTCCATAATTTATCATTTAAGCTCACCATTTTATTTATCTTTTCCTATTTCCTAAGATATAAATGAATATTAATGTTATTGACATATGAAATTTAAAAAATATATAAAAATATCTTCATGTTTGTGGGAGATGTATTTTAAATTTCCAATGACATGTATTTTATTTCATGTTTTAGTTTCTAATGACAACAAAGCATCTGCATCAAAATTAATGAGATATATGTATTTGAAAATAATAACAGTATTTAGTTTATTGGTTTTGAGGTATTATAGTTTGTATCAGATATATTTTAGTAAAAATGGTATGAATTATATATTGGATAATATAGTATGATGTTATAACTCTTTTAAAAATCACTGGATATTTAAGAATGATTTCTAGATTTGAGTACATGAATTTATATTGATTATATAAGAATATTAGATTTTTATTTATAAATAAATGTCTTCTTCATTAACAAATTAGTATATATAATTGTTCATAAATGGGAACTACTGGACGGAAGATAGGCCACATCAACCCCTATAATATGTTTAGATATTTCGTAATAGATTAAATCAATGACGTTGTGGTAGAAGATGAGTAGCTTATGAAACAAGAATTTTGGTTGATAATGATAATATAAAATAACATTTACTATATTGTAAAACCCATAACACCTCATTCATAGTGAGAAAAATAGATCCCTTCATATGATAGAAATGTAAAATAATGAATGAGACCACTTACACATTAGTATTAGAGCAATGAATAAAGTAATTACAAATGATATCCCCTTCATTGAAATATAGTGAGTGATAGAATTTTTCTAAGATTATATAACACATAATGGGGGATTTTAATCACTAGGGGTCTTCAATATAAAACACCAGGAGTGTGGAAATTATAATTCAAATGGATTAGAATTCATCCAATTATTTATTCCTTGAGAATCATTTTTCTCATGTGTTATTAGATTACATGTAAAGGAAATTATTGACTTCAATAAAAAAGTAAAAGGAATATATTTTATGTATATGAGGATAAAATTAAAAGGATATCATGAAATGTTACTAATAATATACACAAAATGAAACCCAATATCAATCGATTCATTATTGGGTTAAATCCATGTATCAAAAAATATACTATCTCATTAATCATTTTCATCCTATGTGAATATTGATAAAAATAAATCATGATTTAGAAATATTTATTCAAGTAATTAACATTGATAGTGATTAAAATTATGATAAGAGTATATGATGTGCATGTTAAGAAGAATTTTACAAGGGATATTAATAGAATTGTAGAATTTCAATTATACAATTTCTATAAGAAGAAATATATTTGGTCTTTCTTAATGGTAATTAGCTTATACCATAAGTATAGATATATAAACTATCAATATTAGTAGTAAAATGGGAAGGGATATAACAAAAAATTCCAATTATTCAACTATATGGAGATTGGGAAATATTAAAAAAACACAATGAATTAAGGGAATCCACTCTAGTAGAATAGAAATGTGGATTCTAATGACTAAACTATTATGTATTTAGAAATCAATGTCCCATGTGGTCTCATAGTAGGTAAATTGATCGTAAAAAAAATGTTAGATGATATTTTAATTATTTCTATATCAATGAAAAAATTCATATCTTTCATATTTTATATGAAATTGGAATCACCACAAGAATACCAATGAAAATATTTTTTTCCCAAAAATTTATTTTGGAAATCATATATAAAAGAATGTCTATTTATATATATTTAATAAAATTAATAGTTACTCATTAGTTTAAAACTTAGTTATTATTCCAATTTTTGAACTTGATGTAGTCACATGATTTTATTGCCCACTCTATGTGTATTTCATTAATTGATTATAAGGAAAATGATATTTTAATATCTACATGAGTAATTGAATATTTTTTCTAAAAGTGGAGATTCAATTTTAGATTAATTTTTAGAGACACCTTTAATGGACCATGTTAATGAAATTATTGGGGAATATGAGTCAATAAATTATAACGATATTCCTAGAATTTAGGATTTATCAATCATTATGGATTATATTTTTTTTTTCAAGGAACTAATTAGTTATCAAGAAGATCGTGTGTTATAAATATATATTTATCCATTCCATAACATAAAACTAGTATATAATCATACAAATTTAATAAATCTAGTGTAATTAGTGAAATAAAAAAATTATTTCTATAATAGGGGATTTATATACCAAAATATTTCAAAATGTAGAGACCTATATTTCTTTTTCAAAGATAGATTACTATAAGAGGATATGAATCAATTTGGTAGAAATCTGTACTATTTATAAAATTAAAAAAATACCCTTTATCACACTTTTATTATTTTTTATTATTCATAATGATCCAATAACTTCTTAATCAGTGATATATATTATGTTTATCATGAAATAAATTTCAATAGTGATGATATACTGAATAAAAAAATTATATGTTAGGGTAATTATGAGTTGACCGTGATGCATTTCTTGTTAACAAATGCACTATTAGTGTTCAAGTATTTAATATATATTACATTGAATGATTGTCTTGATAAATTTCTTCAATTTTTTGTTAGTGAAATATTAATATGTTCTAAAATCAATGAAGATAGTGAGGGTCTTTTATGACTCATACATACCTCTAATTTATAATGATATATATCATATTTTTTTATGTGTGAATTTTTTATTCAAAAAATATCTTTCCTATTTTTTACTCTCTCCATGGATGAGATATAGATATACCACTATAAGAGAATTTTTTTTTTCACTAATTCCCCACAACAACAAATGAATCAATGATACATAGTTTCATTGTCTTATCTAGTTACTATATGTGATTTGTTGTCCCCCACCTAATTAGTATATTCCTTAACAACGTTGACACACAATGGATTCAAATTTACATGGTCAATGAAATTTAATGTGTTCATTAAAGAACCAAATAAGTGATTAATTAATTAACTATTATTTCTCATACAATATTTCAATGCAGGTTTCTGTTTATATTATGATGCATACAAGAAAATTGTAGGGTGTGTCCTTGTGTTTAATGATAGAGTCGTTTCATTTGAATAATTGAAATTGATGTCCCATGATAAATACTATGGAACTCATAATAATAATACTGACATTGTAATTTATTCATTAATCATATGGATATATTATTTTTATGGTGAATGATGAGACAAATATTAAGATAATGAAAATTTAAAGTATATATTCATATATAATGATCTCAATATGTGAAAATGGTGATGGATAAAACTAATCAAATAATATGACTGTATAATACTCTATAATACTTGGAATGAAGAAAGATAGAAAATGACTTGATATTTAGGAATCATGGATTGTTATCTTTGGTGATAATAAATAATTATTAAATATTCATTAATTTGTTTATAGAAGGATATAAAAACTATTATGGTTGTAGAAAATCCCTTCAAATTAATTTTAATTAAAAAATTATTATACTATAGATAACAATGAAGTACAAGAAAGATGAATAATGTCTTAAAATAATGTTAAAAATAATTTAGAGATTATTACAAGTCTTCATCAAGAATTTTGTAATTTTGATGTTTTGAAAGGGAAATTGTGTAACCTAGGCATATTAATTGAAGAGGTAAATGTTTAATGATGTTCATGCCTTGATTTTATCTATACATCCATTTTTCAAAATAATGTATAATGATATAAGGGATAACTTATTATAGGAAAACAATAAGTGTAAAATTTATTTATCTTTTAATATTTTGTAGATAAGTATATGATGATATATAACTACTCAAGGGTATATTTAATCTTATCACTTTACCTATGTGGTAATGGTAGAATTTCACAATATACATTATTATCCAACCACCAATGGAATCTATGAATAATGGTGTTATTTTTTTCATTAGGGATCAACTCAACATGTTTGAACATGTCCTAGATATATGAGAGGACCATCCACTTGTAATTTTTAGAAACATATATACGAATAATGTTGTGGGGATCTATGTTAACATTTATCAATCGTGTCCTATCCTGATCCTCAACTCACATAAATGTTTTTTTCGTTTCAAAATGATTGTATCACAAAGATACACTTGAAATATATTTTCAATTCTCAAAAAGATGTTCAGTATGAGTGAAACATGACAACAATTTTATATATATACAGAGGTTTAAATACCTAGAATTAAAAGAAAATAGAGACTTGTACCTTTATCTTCAGATTTTTTACAAAAAATATTATCAACTCATGCATCAAAACTTCATTTTATAAATAATAACATCAGAGAAAATGTCGTACTCAAACCATCTTGAATGAAATTCAGAAAAGAGTTATTTTTCTCTAGAACTCTATAAGAAGACAACTAATATGGTGAAATTGACCTAGAATTTTATCATGTATAATAAATTCAAGATGGAATTCTTTTATGATATTGATATGAAATTATTTTAATTCAAATTTAGAGATCTTATGTTATAAATAGTATCACTACAGTGGAATGTTATAATGGTTGGTAGGAAGGGAATGTTATGGTGATGTTAAACAATTTCATTTTGGGTGATTAAGATAGATAGATATATGGATAATAATTTTTACTTACCAAACATACTCTATAATTTGAATGTGTTTTTATTATATAAATTTTAATGATGTTTATTCCTTACCAAACATCATTACTCAACATTGAAAGAATACTATTAGAACCCAAATTTTTATATAATTAATGTCTAGTCCAAAATCATGACACAAGAGACGACATTTTATAGAATAAGAAAACCATATTAGTGAAATTAAATTTTTGGAATGAATCTATGGAGTAAGAATCATGGGATCATATAGAGATGTTGAGTATGAATTTCCCTTATGTGATCACTTATTGATGTCCACCCCATTTTTGAGTAGAAAGTTATTTAAGGGGCAGGGAGAATGAAAGACTAAGGATCCAAAAAAGGTAATTTAACCATTATTTATTAATGTTCCCAATAAAATCTATTAATTTCCTAATAATCAAAAATCTAAAAATAATTAGTCAATGAATAATAATTTTATTGAACATATATTCCTTAAAATGAAATATTTTTTATTAGCATAGTGTTTGAATTTTATATGCCAAATGGGTGTCTCTAAAATGACATCTATTTTCCATTTTTAAATTAATTATACATTAATATAGAATCATTTTAAAAGAAAAAAAATATTAATTTAGAAGCAAAATGTTTATAAGTTTTAATGTTTTCAATTTTATATAGAAAGGTAAGAATTTTCTGCAGTAAAAGATAGTTACAATGGGAATGAAAAGATTATTATATTGAAATAATTGACTTGGTAGGTATTCTTCAATTTTTATCTATAAATATATAAATTAATTTTATATTCATTATATAATTAATCTATAGTAATTATTTAAATTTAAAAAGAAAATTAATACTCGTTGAATTAGTAATTTGTCATAAATAAGAACTATAATAGTTAATATTTTCATAAAAAACTTCTATAATAACAAATTTTCTTTATCATGGTTGTGTAACATTTAGAAATTAAATTTACAATATGTTGAAATTGAATTGGAAAAAATTAATGGAATACTATAATTATAAATTTAAAACTTTTTATTCTTGGAATCATATATTGATGGTAAAAAATGATTACCATGGTAAACAATAAAAATTGTTTATATGGGAGAAAATATAAAATTTAACATGGATTTAATGTTTTAAAACAGAAATAAAAAAATTATATAACACCATTGATAGTTTTAAATGGCATAACAATAATCATCACTGATATTAAATTACCAAAACTCAACTAAATCCCTTGGGTTTTCACTATTACCCATCACATAACATATGATTCAATAGAATTCTCCCTCAATTTAACTATAAATATTTCTCTCCACAACCCCATCAATGAAAATCAAACCATATGGATATATATTTAATCTATACCCAAAATAAATCTCTTAAATAATTCATAGATCATTAAGAAGTACTAGATCCATGGGGGATTTATATATACTTCTTTCTAATGGAATTTATGTTGATATGGATATAAATCATCTGGTAAGGGTTTCCAATTTGCCTCATTCTATCTCAATTTCCTTTTTGTTAACTAATCTATTTTAAAATTCATTTTTATATAGTTAGGTTATTTTAATGGCATGATGTTTTCATTAGTTTTATATATTATTATTTAGATATTTATTATTTCCTCTCATTATATCCTTTTCTAAATATGTAATTATATCGAATTAAGGGTTCCATACTAGTTAGATTCCTTTACTCTTAAAATCCTTCCATTTATTTTTCATTTTAATGTGATTAATGTTCCTTATTAATTAATATAAATTCCGAATAATATAATCAATGAGAAATAAATAACCACACTCATTATGGTACCTTCATAATCCATTAAAATATATATTCAGTCTCATGTCCTTAAAAAATTATAAAATATTATTTAAATAGTGAATTTTTTCTTAACAGTGAAATATTTTTCAGACATAGAATCATGGATTAATACATTAGTATTGGTTCACCTAGGTTTAATAATCAATAAAACGTTTTTTTGTATATTAAATCAACCTTCACTCAGAGCACTGATAGTGCGCCTAATTGAAAACCCTAAAAAACACTTCCAAGGGATATATCATGGATAAATCATATTTTCATTATGATCTTAATGAATGATCAGTTCTAATTTATATCCATTAACCAATTTTTTTTTCATAACTACTTTCTTTTTTACTATTTAATTGATAAGGGTGTATCCCATTACATCAAAAATATCTAATTTGTTTTAAAATTGATATGTTATATTCACCTCAGAATTTAAATTTTTCAATTTAAGGGGATATAATTCAATTAACATATATCTAAATACCAATATGAGAAATTTTTTATAAATAATCCTTGATTTTTGTTTCATGATATTTAGGGTACATTATGTTCTTTATTTTTCTGGAATTTTCAATATATGATTGATGCATTGAATTTAATATGTGATTATTCAGACATGGAATTACAAGTCGACATGATGATTCAGTAGGTCTCATTAGTGAAACTTGTGACCAAAATTTTGTGTATTCTTTACACATTCATCTATAATTCCATGTAATGTATCCATAAATATTTTTTGGAGTGCCACGAAATATGATATTGACTATATTTAAGTTTCTATGCAATTATTCCATAAAAAAATTAATAATATGTCCATTTTTATTTTTTCCATAACTAGAGAATAAATTATTATATCACATTATATAATTAATATTTTTTACAATTAATTAATATATTATGATTTCATATGTTAGAATTATTTTTTATTCCTACTATAAAATTTATGACATTCCTATGATATGATATCTTCCACTATAAGCTACCCCTTCTTGAGTGTTTGAGATGAAACATTTATTTATTATTTCAAATATTCATAGAAAACCATATAGATTAATTTATATGATGTATGTAATTTTATATAAAAATAATATAGTTTCTATGTATTTGAATGATGTATTTTTGTTTTAAATATAATTTATTGTTCATTCATGTTTCAAGTTTCATGATACTATTGAACCCTTATATCTTGTGATAATTGGATGTCTTTTTTCTTACCATTTTAAAAAAATAACCTTGTCTATAGTTTAATAGAGTTTAATTTTTACACAATGACCTAAAATGGTATATATATTTTCATATCAAACATTCACTAAACTTATAATTTCATGTGGATAATGTAGCCTCAAAACATATAACATATAATATTGTATGATAACCATAAAATCGTAAACTTATCATGAGTACATTTATATATTAGAGAGTGGGTATTTATAAAAGCACCTCATGAAGAGGGGATGCTTGAACCCCATGGATCAATTAATTCATTCAGAATGTAATATTAGACAATAAGATTGTTTGTATATCATATATCTATTGATTAGTTGTCAAGTATTATAAATGGTTAGTTAATTTCCTAACCATAAACATAATGAAATGGTGTCATATCACTATATTAGTTATTTATTTATACTATACTAGATTATTTGTAAGATGAATGAAAAATTTGTTGTCAAAATATACTATCATAAAATGTTTCACACCTTTTCCTAAATCAAAATGTTCTAGTGTCGTCAAAAAACATTTTTATATGAATTTGTTAATGGAATATATTTCAATATATATTTAATGAAACAAATTATCTCTTCATTTTTACTAATCCTTAAAATGTACATTTTTTAGATAAATATGGCTACTCCGTTCATATATTTTTCATTTATAATGTCTCTAGTAAATAATATATATATATATATATAATTTTACAATTTGGAGCACAATATATAAAACCATTATCAAGTATTCCTTTAATGTACATCATGATCTATTTCACAATAAATAGGAACTCATCTTTATAAATTATTTATTTGAGGAAAACCAATCATTAGGGAAAGGAAATATCATGTATTTTTTATGAGATAAAATTGAATTGAATAATCAAATTTAAATTGTTGTATAAAAAATTCTTCCACTCCCAGGTTTTACATTATTTGTTACAACCATATATGGTATTGAAACTATTTTTCTTTATTGTACCTCATACTTCATCATGATACCCTTTACATATATTTCCATGAAAAAAATATTGTCCCTGATTTTGATAAAAATGTATATTTATAAAATATATGATTTATCTTATTATCGACATTTAAATATTTTATCGCATTAATAGTAAAAATTCATATAATAAATTCAAATTCCCCTATAAAATAAAATGTATTTAATTTTTATGGGAACTATGAACTTATCATCCATTATGATTTCATATAAATAATATAACCTTCTCCAACACTTATGAATGAATGATTCTTTAATAATAGACATGGAATTTATATCAAAACAAAAGGTTATTATTTCATTCTATTGAATGTATTTGTAAATTTTTTTAACTTTGATTCCACATCATCGATAAGAAATACTACTAGGTTTTATATGATAATTTTTTATTCTATAATTTCATTCATAAATTCCATCATAGAATAAGTTTTCGAGCTACAGAACATTATTGGAATAAAAATAGAAAGTTAGAGTCTTATTGGATAGTGTTATTTCTCTAGCGTCATGGATTGATCAATATTAATTCAATCAAATTTTTCATTGTTGTGACATATAAATGTATTTATACTATTGTCACATTTACTTTCATAGAATATTTATTATTAAATTACCATTCACTTTACTTACATCTAGAATATTTGGAATCATAAAAATATAATGTTTCTAATTATTATTTATTTGCTGTTTTTCCTCATTTTTTCTTATAACCAATGTCCACTCTTTCATTAACAAATGCTGTGAGGATTGATAAAAAAGATGAAGAAAATAATAATTATTTTTATTTTGTTATTCCAAATGTTCTTATAGAATATTATTCAATAATAATAATTTAAACATATTTTTTTGCTTTTTATCCACTCTTGAGATTCCTTGGTTTCCCATAATAAATATTTTATTAGTCTATATATTATTTCTTAGAGCATAATTCATGTGTTGGCAGGTGTATGACATAATTATTTGTATCTATTTCATATACATCACCAAATTATATTCTCATTTAAATAATTTTTTATATTTTCTTTGATATTTCATTAATAATTTTAACATCACTACATTTGAAAATAATATTTAAACTTATTTGGGAAACCAGATAAGAATTTCTCATAAAAGAGTAACATATAAAATATTCCTTTTTCTACTAAATCTAAATAACTTTCTTTATTACCATTCATACAATGAATTTTTTACATTTATCTAAAAAAATTAATGAGATTCATCATTGGATTTATTACTTATCAATTATCATAGTAATTAATATTCATTACAACTCTCAATAAATAATTTTTTTTAATGTAATAATTATATATTTCCCTTGAAATTGATCAAATGGATTCTAATTTCTATGAGAAATTAAATATCAGTTTTTAACATTTTATTTTTTATTTTTTCCTCACCATATTTATGGTGATCTCTATGAAGATTCATCATTATTAATTCCATAATTCTCTAGTAAAATTTAAAACTCAAAATAGGTCTATTCCATGACATTATAATTTTATATATTTTTGATCAATAAATGTGTTTGATTCTCCAATATAATCCAAAACCTGTTTATATAATTAATCTATTCTAATTTATGTATAAAAACCTAGTATATACAAATCTAGAATAATAATACACGAACAAGAAAATGTATTTCTAATTATATGATTAAAGAACCATTAGGGAATGAAACACATCAGTATGACTTATATCAAGTATAATTGAGTCCCTTTTTAATTTTTTCAACTGGAATGATTTATCCCCAATTTACCCATTATGATGGAATCACAGTTATTCTACTTATTTCAACATGTATTTAAAATTTCCATTAAAGATATCTATTTTTTAGAATTTCCCATGTTTTTAATATATTCTACACTTTGATGTTGAATATTGTTTTCTTTTTATACCAAAAGTAAACAATATATCTATAAGATATCAACTTTTCAATTTTTTACTGGTTTGTCATCTATATATCAATTAGAATTAGGTTTTACTAATGATAAAATAATCCTTTTGGTTTATTGTGGCCTCAACCTCACAGTCATTTAATTTATTTTCACTAACTAGGTTATGTTGAATTTTTTTTTAATGAAATTCAGTAATCATTTTATCATATCTATATAGATATTCATTTATAAATCCATTTATTTTATGATATTCAATGTTTGAATATATAACTATACCATCAACCCAATCCCTTATATTTATAATATATTTGTGATTATTATCTTGTGGGATGAACATCCACTATTAATAATATATGTGATATTTTTTTGATTTATATGAGATAAATTTTAGATATAATAAACACATAATCCTTCCGCTTTTCATTTAAATAGATTCCATGTTGAGTTGATACATAATGTGGTTTCTCCATAACACCCTTATTAAATTTCAATATAACGTAATCCCTTTCATCTATGGGATTTAAATTTTTTTCAGTATGATCAAATTCAATTAATTATATTATATTTTCTATTTTTGTATAATCAAGTAATTTCGACCTCTCTATTTCTATAATTTATAAATTTTGTAAAATACATAGTGAAATTGTTATAATGTCAATAATTTTTTTGTTTCTATTTTTAATGATATTTCCTCACAACAATTGTTTGACTCCTAAGATTGTCTGATCTTAATAATATCTCTTCCTCCGTGAATAGGTTAATTATATCACCATTAGTGAATAAGATATAATAATATCAAGGGAATGGTTGTAATGTATCTCCCTCTCTATATATTATCATACTATCTGTTTCTTTATAATAATTGATGAAGACTTTGTAATTGACATATATCACAAATTTTTTATTATCCTGTATCATTAATAATAACTCCAATAGTCTTATATGTCACAGATTCACAATATACTAAACACTTTCTGATATTATTTGTTCTATAGTAATTTATTATCTTATAAAAATATCTAGTGACATTGCATATGTATTTTATATGATCTTGATTATTGAAAATTATATTTTCACGTTTTTTCACCATTGGCATCTTATTTAGCTTCATGCATTCATCATAATTGAAAACCATATTCTATAATATTTTTCAACCTGATTTATTCTCTCATTAAATTTATTATTGAGATCATCTTTAAATCTATATTTATTTTCCATCATTATCCTGAAATTGACCTCTATCATAGAAACTACATAATAAGTCCCAGTATCTCCCACCTACTTTTTAATCTTATAATTACATCTTCTAGGTGATAAATAAATAGTAATGATTCATTTATAATGACAATAATATTTTATTTTTTTTGTTTAGTGTCCAAATCATTAAGTGATATTTAGTGTTCTAATTTATTTTTAATGTATCATTCAGGTGGGACCCTTTCTCAATTTCATTTTTTGATACTTCACTCAATATCTAATATTTATTTTAAATAAATTTTACTGCATAATCATAAAATCATTCCTCAATGTGATATTCTTATTTACATAATTTTTTACCCTATAGCTCCATTATAGTTGTATTGATTCATTTGGGATGAAATATTTGTTTAAATAAAATTTACTATTTGAAAAAAATCAAACATAGTGTCATTTTAATCCATCCATATACATTTTGCTTCAATATATCTATCCTTCCATGGTTAAATAATTTTCATTATAGATTTGTATCATACTTAAATATTCCCCTCATAAACATTCAATAAAAAGTAGATAATAATTATTGATTAATATATTTATTACGTTAAATGGAATTTTATTAAAGAAGAGAAGAAAAAAATATAGGAAAAAATATAAAAAAGAAACACCAAACAACCATTATGTATGGTTATGTTGAAAAGGAACAAAAAAAAATCAGAAAAACACCCATTGAAATAGGGTGGGAGCTAGAAAACAAGTAAAATTTTCTACATAAAAAATCCTGCAACAGAAGGCTTTAGGACACCAACTGTATAAGAATGACCGCTTCCTCAGCAAAGACTCTATAAACCAATCAACGAATACACCTATGATCCCCCAAAAAAGGCAAGAAATGACTTCTTGGTATCATGCACTGCACCGAAAATAAAATGGAGATTTTAAAAACAGCAACAAAGCAATCCACTCTTGGCCGACACTCCACGAAAGAATCCCTGAAAAAATATGCATAAAAAAAACCAGTGCAAAAAAAAACAGAAAATAGAAGGCCTGCTACATCATACCAGTATAAAAAATATAAGAAAACCACTCCAAAGAATAATAAAGAGTAGAACTAAGAAAAAAAACCCCAAATAAATAAATCAGAACACACGGATGAAAAAAACCAAACAAAACAGCCTCAAATAGAGATAAGAGGCATCTTAAGGAACTCAAAAAATGGTAAAACTATCGTAATCCTTTTTAAGAAAAGGAATGAGATCATCATGAACATGATCATACCAAACAAAATCAACTCCATCAACACCTTTATTAGCTAGGCCATCGGCAATAGAATTGGATTCCCTCTAAATGTGAGTGATAATATGATTCAATGAAAATAGTGCCTCCAAAAAATTAATCCAATGATTAGTTAGCTTCCAAGACAAGTGAGAAAGAACCATCCTCATGGAAGAAATGAAAACAGTAGAATCACTTTAGATCCATAAATTATTCCATCAATGCTTCATATCTTGATCCACAGTAATGATAATGCCAAGCATTTGAGCCTCAAGTGAAGAGGCAAAGCTAAAAGTACCATGAAAACAACCAAGGAAACCCGCTTTATGATTTCTGAAAACAAAAACCTAACTAGAAAGCCCTTGATTACCCCTAGAAGCACCATTTGAATTTAAGTTTAACAAAAAAAAAGAGATTCCATCCAAAAAACTTCTAATGTACCATGCAGAGGCCTGATGATTCCCTTAAAACCTATCCGGTTCAGAATGGACAAATCATGAACCGAGTTGAAGAAAAAATGCTTCCTTGTTTTATCAACATTACACATGAAATCAAGAATGGCTGATAAAACCCCACTTACCACGAAGAAAAAACTATCATGAATTACCTTATTATGAACAAACCAAATAAAATAAGGAAGGTCAGTAGAATCGACCCTAAAAAGATCCATCAATTGAGGAGAAAGCGAAATAGAATGCTAGCCTTGAAGGAAATGATGAATTGAAGACATATCAGGCATAGGGATTTCAAATATATCATAAAAATCCTTACACATTGAAGATGAATTAACACAACTAAGAAACAAATGATCTATATCTTCCCTATGTTGATATCATAACACACATGAAGAACATAGAGAGATGCCACATTTTTTAAGAAAACAATCAATAGGAAGCTTCCCATGAGCCAGTCTCCATCAAAATGTTGTCCGGGAAGGCCTAATAAATTTCATATGAAGAACCCTCAGCGAATAATAACATAAATTTCACGAAAGTGAATGAATATAAATTTTTTAAGAAAGCCAGCAGACCATTTATTGTAGGTTCCCAAGCCCAAATATAATCTCTGTTTGAGAAGCAGTAACTATTGATAATAGTAACAATATGATTAGGGAGACCCCCATATTATCTAGCTGATCTTTAATCGTAGCATCCAAATCAACATTAAAATCAACACTCATCAAGGAATCAGCTAGGGGAAAGCCAGTCCAGTTGGCCTTCCAAAAGGATAAAGATGAGTTCCTTGAGAAAATCCCTCAGGCATAAGAGTCAATGGAAGAAAAAATTGATTTAAAAGTAGGCCAAACAGAAGAATCCATATGATTAAAAACACCATTCTTAATCCTATCATTGAATTTATTATGGAGAAAGTCCAGAGAAACCTAATTACTATTGAACAACCTCAAAATGAAATAATCCTTTAACAAATCATTAAAAACCACAATATTTTTAATACCAAGACCCAAACCATCATAGGGTTTACAATAATTATTCTAAGAGACCTTAGCTAATTTCCTCTACAAAATATTACCACTCCAAATGAAATTTTTAATCAAAACATTAATGATATTGATGAGAGAGATCAACCACTTATAGAACTTGAAAGAATAAAAAACATAGAAATTATTACAGCCCTAACCATGAAAACACGACCCATAAGAGAGAGGGACATACCCTTCCAGGTATCAAGATTCATTTTGATTTTACAATAAACATCAGAAAAATAACAAGCTTTATGCCTCCCACAAAACATAAAGACACCCAAATATGTAAAGGTAAAAACACCATCATGAATACCCAAATCCCGGATAATGCCCGTCTTCCTAGAAATAGGAAACTTACTACCAAAATAAAAAAAGGACTTATTCCAAATAATCTCTTGCCCAGAGAAATTTTCATAATGCAAAAGGGAATGCTTAATACTTTTAATATTTCTCTTATCCCTTTAGTGAACATAATAATATCATCAACATACAATAAGTGAGTGGGAGCAAAAAAACCTCTACCAGCACCAATATACGTCAGTTTCCCATTGTGATCCATAATAGAAATTAATATACTAAGATAATCCTTCACAATATAAAAAATAATGGCTAAGAGAGGGTCACCTTGTTTGAAACCTCTAGAATAAGCAAAGTATCCCTCATGGGAACCATTAACAAAACAAAGATTCGAGCAGAATAATTTATATTTATATATATCTATATTTTCTATTTATTTAAATTTAATAACATTTGATGATTAGTTATATTTTTTAATGTTTTAAGAACAATTTTCATTCCACTAACATTAATTTACTAACATTAGGAGACCTTTCTCTAAGATATTATTCATTAAGACCATACAACATCAAATTGTTTTAACATTTCTTGATTTTTTATTATTTTATTTATAATTTAGTCATCATTAATTTCATCTTTACCACCACAGATTGATCCTAAAACATCAATAATGTTGATAAAAACCCATGGATAATATCATTTTAACTCATCTTAAAATCATCAAATTTATTATATTGTGCATGAAATTTATCATGTTATCCTTGTTGTCACCATTTTAAATATCAAAATATTTTTCCCAAATTGATTTTTCTAATTTCAAACTAATAAAATTTATATTTATTTTATTTTTAATTCCGTTGAATAATGAATTTAGTTCTCTAATATTATCATTGAGATGTTTCATATCAAAAAAACACATTAAGAACTCTGAAACATCACTAACTTATATTCCATGAAATAAATAATAATAAACAACAATTATGAGTGAAAATATTTGAGATATTATCTACATCATCAAATTTTAAAATTATAACCATAAAATATATGTAATAATTTTACAATAAATATAATATCAATTTTGGTAACCTTTAATATTTTAGTTTGTTGTGTAAGAAAAGTTTTTCTATGAATCTTTTTATTACACCCATTAGTCCAAACACCTTGGGGAATGTGTTAATCAATATATCAATACCTTCTCCAAATCATGTCCTTAATTTCGTGGGAACATCATAAAACTATCACCCTTGAATAAAAATCACTATTCAAATGATGTAATTAAATGAACGTATATAAGGATTTTACATTGTCCACTACAAATAAACAATCCAAGTAGAATATATTTGTAGTTTATTGATGTACTAGAGGATTAAAATACGCCCTATTTGTGTTAAAAATGTTTAGAATAGATTTATTTTCAATCCAAAGGGCACTCCCTCATCCTATATCTTTTTAAACTGTTTTGAAACAAGATATAGAAGACAATATGATATATTTATCTCTTATAATAATTACATAAACTGGTATGTCACTAGTCTAAAATGGGATTCGTACTGAAAAAAATGATCCTTAAGTAGATTATATTATTTATGGGTGTTTATATAAAATCTCTCCATAATCTCTATAAATCTTTTACACTAAGAAATTTCCATAAATATAGTATCTATAATTTATATTCTTCTTCTTATCATTACATATATTCAATGATAAACATTATTATTATTTCAATAATACGATAAGATATAATTATACCTCTCCAATCTACAAAAATTCATAACATCAATCACTATCCAAGGATATATATCATCATAAATTATAAAAAAATTCCCACAATAATGAAAATTCATCCCAATGAATTGGATAATTTCTTTTAAAAACCAAATAAGAAAATCACGGGTTGTCAAATTATCAATCATATTTTATTATTGACAATAACTATCAAAATCTAATGATTCCCTATAATATTTTCTAAAAATATATCTTATATATTTACATGGATCCAATTTATCATTAAATAGGAATCGAAACAACAATTATGCATCACTCATTTTGGCCTCATTACATTTACATATTCTCCTTATCATTCCCTGACCAGAATCAACAAATCTATTCTAGTGCTCCATGTGGAATAATGTACATCACAACATATATAGGAGGTTTCTATCTTGAAGAAAATATTCAAACACCAAATGTATGGACAATATTCCATAATTACTAGTAAATAAATGTTTAAATAATAACATATTATAACACAAAATAGTATGTTTAAAAGAAAATAATGAATTGAATGGTATATAGCTCATATAATATAATAATAATTATAAATTAAATCCAAAATTGGATGGTAAAAAATATTATGATCCATATGCGAGAAAAAATAATTCACCACAAAGTCTCTCCATAGTCCATCCTGGTGCCACATCTAATAACCATGATTAATCCACTAACTCCCTATCAATGGGGAATTTCCTTTATGTGTAGCCCGAATTGTGAATTATTCATGTTCGTTAAGACGCCTATTTATAGTGTGAGTATGAACCATATATGGCACAATAAATGAATCAATAATATGTGTATACATGATTAAGTGTGTATATCATTGTATGAAATAGTTAATAATAGAAAATAATGTTGTGAATTTTCATTCCCTATGAAATAAACCTTAAAACCCAAACCATACTTGGTTCATCTCCACACCAGAAATATAGTCTTAATATATATAAGAATGAGATTTTACCACTGGGTAAACTCATTTAATCTTTACGAAAAACAAGGATAATGAGTATTGGGATAGTATAAATTTTTTTAAATTCCTTCCTCTATCTTATTTGTTAGGTCATAAGGTCGTTATTGTCCCAAAATACCTCAGGTCAGACAATAAGGACATCATGACCCGATAGATTGACTTGATCCAAGTCACTATATACCATTATTCACCTTTGTCAGCTTATTATTCAAATAAATTATGATAAACATGTCCCTATATCAAACCAAATATTTATATTATCACTCTATCTACCATGGTAATATTATCATGTCATATGTAATGTTTTAACATTCTCCCCATATAGGTCTACCTCACCATGGTGGGTTCGCATGTCACATTGTTACTATTCCTGGAACCATGAAATAACATATAAAATACCCATCACATTGATAAAATTTGATGTTATAAATCCCAAATATCTAGAGTAATACACAATAATCAAGGTAATAGTATATTAAAATTAAAAAACAAGACCAATATGCAACATAGTCTTATGATATATGCATAAACACACACATGTGATAAAACTCAATCACTATCTCAAAAAATAAGAAGACATGATAATTTCATGAAAAAATCATAAATATGGACTCCAAATGTTACGGAACGTATTAAATAATTGTTTTTGACGTTAATTTCATAATTTTTCGACAATTACTTCTCTCAAAAAATGTTCATAAACATGCTAGAAAATAGAGGCATCCCAAGAAACCCAAGAACTGGTTCCACACAAAATAATATGGATTCAAAATAAATAATCTAGAAATAACAAGTACATGTGTAGAAACAAAAATACCCATATTAAAAAACCAACAAGAGAAGTATTCAATTATTGTTTAAGAAAATCAAATTCATCTAATAACGAATGACCAATTGGAGAAGATGTATGAGGATCTAATAAGTCTGAATCAAGAAGAACACTGCCTTTCCACCTAGGTTAATCTTCAAGAATTTTAAATAAAGGATATCTAATGATAATGCATGTTATAAAATGTAAAACTATTTTACTAAATATTGGTTGAAAAAATGTAACTCCCCAAAAAATCTAAATGAGTAAATTTAATTCGATAACGTGTAAGACACGCGACATATCATGTAAAAAGGAATATAACCTCTCATGAATTTATGGGATATTTAATATTTTAAATAAATTTAAAATATTCTATAGATTTAAATGAGCTCAATAAAAAGTAATATTTTGTTTCATGAACCAAAAACGTTCTCAGATCACTTACATTACACACATGACCGAATTTTACTGAAGAAAAATATATTATTAAAATATTATAATTTAATATAATTAGACATAACGTATACATTAAATTATTTGTTATTAATATTATTAAATTAAATATGAGAATATAAATGTATATAAAATAATAATATATTTCTACTTTCATCCATATATTTTATTACCATCAGATAAGAAAAAACCAAATATTGTGCAAAAAACATATATTTTCATAAAAGAACATTGGGCATCTTTTAATGGATAGACTAAATAAAATGTTAATTATTAGAATATTATATGTTTCATACACCAAAATAAAATTCAATTAACAAATAAAAGATCCAAATTTTCTTTGGGGTGAATTTCTTGTAATTTTTGTGACATTTCATTTTTTGATGAATAGTAAAAAATTAATAAATTTTAATACATAACATCATTTTCATCTTCTTTAATTATAATGATAAATTTTATTTTTGATTGGTTTTCAAGATTAAACTATTCAATATTATATTATTTAATCAAATTTAGTTGTCTAGAAACAATTTAACATTGAAATTAGATAAAAAAACATTGAAATTGTTGAACCATTTTTACTTAAAAAACCCACATTTTTATGCCCTCTATAGGATTAATTTTAAATTAATTTCTAACACTTATGTGATTTTAATTTATAAAAATTTATTCCATATTTTTTAAGGTAAATAATGTTTTGTTTCTCATAATTTTAACTTATTTTTTTTCAAAAAAATACAGAATTTATTAAAATTAATTACAGTGATTAAGAGTAAAATTATCATAAAAAGGGAACAAACCATAAACATAAATCCCAAAATGACCTAAAAACTATTCCAAAGTCCATTTTAAATTAATATTGGTAACCTATAATATTTTTTCCATCAATTGGATCACTATTAGAGCCACTTTAAATTGCAAAACATGGGTGCAATTCACTTTTCAAAAATTTACAAGAATTACACTCCCCCTCTACTATAAAAATAAAGTCAACCCTAACACGTATTCACATATATAATGACATTTGGATGGCCCAAAATCTTCCAATATAGTCTAACAATATTGCTCCCCTAGAAACATCACCTTTGGTAGAAATAAAACCAATGATTTCTTTTGGATTAAACAAAAAGGAGTTACCTGAAAATGAGGTAACATTCTCCAATGGTCACTTTTGTTTTATTTCATTGTCATTCCCTTTAATTATTCATATTAAATGATACTATAATAAATATAGTATCTTAAATTTATTTATATTTTTACTTGAAATAATTTAAACCTAAAATTGTTCACACATCCATCAAATGGGATACACAATCATCATCCAAGTCTACGTCGGACTACCGCCTCGCGGACCAATATAAATTGTTCTTCCATTTAACACCCATCAAAGATGGGAGTAATGATGGATTTATAGTTTATATATGAAATATATGATATTTATAATGTCATTATGTTTATTTATTCACTATATAACTAATTCATTTATGCATTCCTTTTTACAGAAATACGATAACATCATTTGTAGACGCGTGGACTAGCTCCTCCTCAAAGCGATGTGATTCATTTACACTGTTCATGGAAGGTATAAAGGAAGGGTCTAATAATCCTATGTGACATATTTTACATGAATATGATAATTTAATTATATATATATATATATATATATTTCTATATATATTTATATATCATTTAAATTTTATTGATTTAGTTACAACAATAAAATGGAAGTAGCGTTTATGCGTATGTACGACCTACTTTCACAATGTATAGTGAATTTAAATTCCCATATCTAAATATTAATGATTATTATATTTAAATATATAATAAATATAAATGATAATTAACTCATGGTTTAAATATTTGATATGGTGAAATCAAAATTGATGTAAGAAGAAAAAAATTAACAACTAGAAACATACTCAAAATATTTTTACATTAACTGCCTAAATGGAATAAATAATGAGATATAATTAAGAAATGGGTATTATGATATTATAATAAGATTATATATAATAATTTAACTATTTTTTTGCTCTAGTAAAATATATTGTCATTTTTAAATCCATTATAGAAGAGTTAAATAGTTGTTCACATGAATGGAAAACAAAGCTAATGGATTCATGGGTCACTTTTATTTATGTGATTCATACAACATTTTCACAAAAAACTTCTTATATTTGGTTTATCTAATATCTATAATGATATATTATATCATGAATTAGTTTATCATAATTTTATATGATGTTTCATTTGATTGCGTCTCTTTCATGGGGCTTATGATTCAAAATTTACTATGTAGTAAGTGATTTCATATTAATTTCATTTCATTGAGGCATTTTTTATTGTTATGAACCTTATTTATTTGATTTGTTGTTTTTTTGACGTGTAATATCATGAATTCATCCTTATTGATGGTATTTTTAGTCTCAATTATAATTATTTTATCTAATGGTATTTGAATTATGATTTACCAAGTGGAAAATAATTTCATAACCCAATATCTTTTCATTATTTTACATAACTTCCTCATTGTCGTCTATATTATAAGATTATGTATGAATTAATTTTTTATATATAATTTGTTTATTTTAAATTGTTTTATCTAGATTTAATGTTCATTTTCATAATATTTTCATTCATTGATCCTCATATCAATGTTAGAGTCTTTTCATGGGTTTACTTCTCAATATCATCGTGTTCGGGATTGTTTACATTTGAATTTTCATTGAAGAAAATTATTTGATCATAATTTGATAAAGCATTTAATTTTATTCTCATCTTGTTATTCATTGATTACATTTGGGTAGTGGTACTATTTTTTTATTTTTTGGCACTCCAAATGTTTGAGAAAATATTTTTATGAAAACCTATCTTCATTTCCCTCTTTAGTCGGAGAAATTTTTTTCTTCTAAAATTTGTGTATTGGAAAAAAGGTTTTAAAAATTATTTAACAATTCCAAAATGATTTATTAATGAATTTCATTCCCTTTTATATTTAGTAAATGTTTTCAAAGGAATCCCCTTGTCACTTTCAGAATATGTCACTTTATAAACATTTAGTTTTCGAAAAGGAATTTTATTTTTACCTTGTACATAATGTATGGATTTAACCACATTAATTTATCTATAGCATCTATTTCTTGTTTGAAATGCAATTTTGAAAATAAATTGTTTTTAAAAGTTAATATTAAAGAAAGGGATTTAAAAAAATCCAAATGAGAGAGATATTTTCCCCAAAAATGTTTTTAAAATATATTTCTATAGTATTTAGATTTATCATTGAAAATAAGCCTTTATTTTTACTCCACATTGGATATGATGTATTTATTCCATCAATATTCTTCCTCAAGATGGTTTTTGATTGATTTTACCAATGAGAGTATTGACATTTACTTCCAGGATTCGTATTTATAGCTCCCTTTAAATATTCACACACCTCAGGACATTGAAAATTATATTCCCATTAAATATACATTTTAATTTAAATTCATATGATTATTTCCAAAATCATATACGATTTTTACAAACAGTGTTTAGTTTTAGATTTATTTAACTATTTATGGAAGTATTGATAAATATATATCCGTTAATCAATATGGATATTTGATAGGGCACATTGTGTATGAATTAAATAAATTATATGATATTTAAATAATTATTTGGACATATATGACATGGGATGGGGACTATCTAAATTAATCCCCTCAATGAATTGGCAGTCCCCTGAGGATGAAATTAGATGGTGAAAAATCCAATATGTCTATTTCCAAATCAGAGTAGTTTTAAATTATCTTGCGAAAGATCTTGACAAAAGAATGCTAAACTGTCATGTGAAAAGACTTCATGAAAAAAGTATCTGGTATGTGGGAAATATGGCATCCAATAACTAATCATTTCCTTAATTTATGTTAAATTATCTTTTCCCATAGGTTTTTTTTCATTTTCATTATCTATGGAAGTGTTTCATTCTAAACTCCTTGATTAAAGGAAATGTGTTTTTTATTATTTGACATTCCATATTATTTACTCACTTTGTTATCAATTATTGATTACATGGCCTATATTATTAGTTATTTACCTTTTATTAAATACTATTATCATTTATTTATTATTTCTTCCATTGTACTTTACCCTTATTTATAATTTGAGCTCAATATTGTTATTTTCCTTTCCCCATGATTACATGATGTTTATTGAGAAAGATATGAGTGAATATGATAGATGGAATAGAGTTATTATCCTCAAATAAAAAAGTTTTTAATTAGTTTGTTGATTTTTAATTCTAGAATTATATGTACATATGGTTTATAAATATGACAAAACTCTTTGGTCTTTTGGGATGTGATTTAATTATATCTTATTCCAATGTAATGTTATCACGAAAATAACACTATCATTTCTAAGGTTGGGCCGCCACAGTTGGTATCAGAGAAATTATAGAATAATCATATTAATCTAGATATAGAAAATATTGATTAGGGATCATAACCCTGAGATAATATTTTATTATTATCATATAAAAACATAAGTATTCATTGTTATAAGAGTTATCGATACCGCCACTAGATTATTAGATTATGGTTGATTATATGTTTTGTGTTTTGACCATATTTTTTTTGTTTTCTGTAATGAGATATAGCCAGGAGTAGGTATATTTTGGAAGAATTTTATAAAAATAAAATACATTAGTTTAGTATTTGTTTTAATGGAAAAAATATTTTATGAATAATACCCTTTCATTTTAGAGACATCGACAACCTTTAGTGTTATTATTATCATTAATTAAAATGTAATATTAGTAAAATTAGATTATTATGTTTGGAAAAAAAATTATTTAAAACTATAAATAAAATGATATTTAATGATTAAATATCAAGGATGTAAACTATATTTTAAAATATATATTAATATGGTTAACGAAAAAGGACCAATTTTATGCCAGGTGACAACTTATCATGTCCATCTAGGGAGGTCTAAAACCGATGACTGATAGTTGATAAGTGTTTTTCTCCAACCACTAGCCTACGTGATGTCTTTTTTATTGTTTAACTATTTTTAGTAAAACAATTTTATAGAAAAAAATATTAATTAGGAACTAGTATCATTACACTTTAAGTTTATATATTAACTTATTAAACATATTGTATTTGGAAAATTGTTAGAGACTAACTAAAGGACATGTTTTTAGATTTTATAATCCTTAAATTTTAGTCCTAAAATCATATATATTCATTTTTAAAAATACTTTCATAGATTAAAATGGAGAATTTGAATATGATTGAAGAAAACTCAAAAGATGGAATTGATCACATAAATTTATAATGTATCATGTAAGTATATTTCATTATATTATTTATCAATAAAATAATTCATCAATAGTAGGAAAATTATATTAAAGAAAATACATTCTCCTAATACATTAATTTTTGTTGAACCGATGGTCTTTTAAATAAACCTAGATTTACGGATTTGATTTCATCTACTTTAGATTGATCAATAACTTGTTTGTGATTTATGACAACAATCACTCCCTGAAATTATTTATGGTTTTCCTCTATTTATGTATCTCCACATTCCACTAATTTTTTCATACCTAGAATCCTAGTTATATGTTAGTCCATGTGAACTTTGTACTTATCGTTCTATCTTTTTTAAAGGATGATTTATGAACCCTTATAATGACTAGGGATTCAAACATAGAAAATTTAAAATAGTTTGTTACGATGATAAAGTTAAAATTGTGATTCCATAATTTATTTATGATCTGGAGAATGTAACACCCAAAAAATTCTAAAGGAATAACATTTATTTGATATTGTGTATGACATGAAACTCCAAATGTTGAAAAGAATATAACCTATTGAAACATTATGGGGTATTAAATATTTCAAATAAATAGAATATATTATATAGAAATAAATTAATAAAACACTGAGTTGGAAAGTTACACATGGAATAACTTTCATTTATGAATTCCATTACATGCATTACCGTGATTAACCGAAAAATAATTTATCAATAAAATTTTATTATTTAATATAATAATAATAAATTCATCCATTAAATTTATGGTTATTAATTCTACTAACTAACTTATGAATATAAATATTATATATCAAATAAAATTTTTTTACATTGATTTAATATATTTTATAGTCACGAGATTAGAACTAAACCAACATTACATACAAAAACATATATTTTTATAAAGGCACTTTTGTCACCTCTTAATGGTGGAGCTATAATACCTCAAATTTGTGGAACGTTTATAAATTCTATATATCAAAATAATGTTCTTTAAATATAAATAATAAAATATTATTAAGGTGAATTTATTTTATATTACTGCTAATTTTCATTTTTTGATGAATAATAAAAAATTCTAAATTTTAATTCAAAACAAATTTTTTATCTAATTTATTATTAAGGATAAATCACATTTTTTATTTTTTTTAACGTTTAAATGAATAAATTTTATAAAACTTAGTCCAATTTAGGATATTTGATTCATTTTAACATTGAAATTAGATATATAAACTCAACATTCTTTTAAGCATTTATACTTTAAAACCCAACATTCTCCACCTGTCTGTGGTATAAATTTTAAATTAATTTCTAAAAATTATATTGTTAGAATTTTGAAAAATTTATTGCATATTTAGAATAATAAAAAATTCTAATTTTTAATAAGTTATAATTTATTTTTGAAGAAAAATATATTAGTGGAATTGATTAAAATTAATTACAATTATTCAAAGAAAAATCACCTTCAAAAAGGACTAAACCATAAAATAATGGAAACAACTGACATAGAAACATCTAATAAATAAATTTGATGTAATTATTTGGACACAATCCCCCATTTTATATAATTTTTACCATCCTGGATCCACTTGTCATTGGAAAACCGGGGTTGGGATTCCCTTTCCAAAAATTTAAAAGAATACCACTCCTCCCCCATTTTTGAGAAGGCACTCACCACTCCCACTTATTAAAATCTATAAATACATTTTGTATAACTAGTTAAATTCCAAAATAAACTCTTAACATCACTCCACTCATCAAATAAGTCTCATATTTGTATGAAATGAAACCAAGGTTGTCTTTTAGTTTCCTGGAAAAAGAAGTTACTTTAAAATGACATAACATTATTCAATGATTACTTATGTTTTGTTTTTTTCCTAAAAACATTAAATTATTATTATGATATAATAATATATTTTATGATACTATTTGTAACTATACTTCTACAAAAATAAATCAAATTGGATAAACAATCATCAATCGTGTGCGTAGAGTACTACCACCTCACGAACCAATGTCGTGAATTCTTCCATTTACCACCATTAAAGATTGGAAATAATAATATATTTATAGGTTATATAAGATATATATGATATTTATAACTTTTTTATGGTTATTTAATTATTATTTAACTCATTGCTTCATTATTTTCATTCTTCAGTAATACGATAACATCGATTGTGGATATGTGGACTCCCGCCCCATTGAAGTTGTGTGATTCATTTAACCTATACATGGTATATATAAAGAATGGTTTTAATAAAACAATATGACATATAATACATAAAAATGTCACTATAATTATAATATACATGTACTTTTATATAATTTACTTTTTATTATTTTAAAAATGGAAATGAAATGGAAGTAGCATTCATGAATTTGTACGACATATAATCTCCACAAATAGTTCATTTCATTACCTTTATCTAAATATTATGGACTATTATAAATAAAAATATAGTGAATATATATGATAATTAAATCATGGATAATATCCTAGAGATATTGAATCCTAATTGATATAATATGAACTATAAGAAGAAGTAATAACATACATGAAAAATGAATCCATTAACACACAAAATATTGAAAATAATGAATGATTGTTAACAAAAAAGTAATAAGATATTATAAAAAGATTATATATGATATAAAAAATAATATTATTGTTATTTTATAAGAGAGTGACATTTTTTAAACCATTATACATGAAGATAAAGGTTGTTCAAATGAAAGGAAAATCAATGTAATGGATTCTTCTTTCATTTTTCTTTTCGTGGGTGACCCACCAATTCATGACTTATTTATTTTGTGTGGTGTATATAGTACAAAATTTGATATATTATAAATGAATTATTTTATATTAATGGTATGTAATATTTAATTAGATGTTATATATTTCATGGGGATTAGGATCCAAATGTTAATAAGTGGTAAGGGATTTTATATCAATTTCATTTCATTGAGTTATATTGAAATGTTATGAACCTAAATTATATCATATGATATATATACTAACCTTTTGACTTGAAATATATGGTATAATTTTTTATTTATTTCATTTTAATATCCAATTTTAATTATTTCATCAATAGGGTTCTTAATTAAGTATAACCAAGAGGAATGTAATTTCATAAAACAAATTCATTTCATTGGTTTATATTACATTCTAATTGTCATAAGTATTATAAGAATATTCTCATAATCACTTTTACTATATATTGTTAAATTTCCAGTTATTTTATATGTATTTAAATTGAAATACATATTCTATTCATTGAGTGATTCTGAATTAAAATTTATGTCGTAAGGGGTTTACATCACATTATCATTTTCTTTTGGATTATTTACACATTAATTTCCATTAAAAGAAATTTTATTAATCATTATTTATTAAACCATTTATTTTTCTTATCATCTAATTATTGATGAATTTTTCAATTAATAGTACCATTTTTTTACATCTTACAAAATAAAAAAATTTAGAAATGTTTTTTTTGAAAACCTTACATAAATTATCCCTTTAGTTAGAGAATATTTTTTGTTATAAAAACCCTGTTATTTAAAAATATTTTCAAATTTTTTTAATAATTTAGAAAATAATTTATTAAATACATGTTTACCATATTTTTCTTTTAAAAATGTCCTCCATGGAATCTTGTTATCTATTTCTGAACAAGGAACTGTTATAAGCTTCTTACCTTGTAAAATGAATGTTATTTGTACCTTGTATGACTGTAAAAATTTAGCAGCTATCATTTTTTAAATCTTCCATTGCATTTAAAAAGTATAATTTTAAATTAAATTTTTTTTCAAATTGGATTTAAAAACAAAATGTTTTTGAAAATAATTTTAAAAATGAAACGGATATTTTTCTCAAGAATATTTTTAATATTTATTTTAAGAGTTTTTATATTTATCAATGAAAAAAATAATTTATTACTCCACTTGAGATATGATATATTGATACCATACCTATTCTTCCTCTGTATTGCTTTTAATTTATTTTTACATGTTTAATTTTGAAACTTTATTCTTTGATTAATTTTTGTAGTCTTTTAGAAATATTCCCACTCATGTGGTCAATAAACATTAAATTTCACCGAAACATCCACACCAATTTTCATAGATATGATTAATTCATGAATAATATACCACTTTTACATAGGATGTTTAATTCTATATATATTTATTTATTTGGGGAAATATTGATAAATTTTTTTCGATTAGTCAAAATAGAAATTTTATAAGGAAAACTTTTTATGAAATAAATTGATTATTTGATATTTATCGAATGATTTGGGATTATTTGACATGGCTTGGTGACCATTTAATGAAATAAACTTGATTAATTGGTATTCTCATAGGAGAAAATCATTTGGTGGCATACCCTTTGATTTAGTTTCTTGGTCATAATGTTTTTAAATAGTCTTGTGAATGGTTATGATTTTAGTACACTAAATATTCATTTGAAAAGTTGTGATTGTAAATATAACATGTACATAGGAAATATAGAATTCCATAATTAAGAATTAACCTAATTTAAATTTATTTATTATCATCCATGATATATTTTTCATTGACATTATCTAGGGATGAATTTCATTCTCAGATCATTGATTCAATGGCCTCTGATTTCGATTGTTTACCTTTACATGTAATGTACTCAATCGATTATCCATTATTGATTACATGGGTTGTGTTATCTATTATTTAAAATCCTATAATTATTATCCTAATTAATTCTATATTACTTCCACTATACTTTAACCTTAATGATCATTTAATCTCTCCCTTATTATGTTACCTTTCACCAGGATTCTGTGAAGTTTACTAAGAGTGATATGAAAGAATATGGTAGAAAAAAAGTCTAATTATCCCTGAAAAAAATATTTTTTAATTAGTGTGTTAATTTTTGAAATAAGACTCATGTATATATATTGTTTACCATGACTACTAAACTCATTGGTCCTGTGGGATGTGATTTACTTGTATCTTGTTAAAATGTACTGGTATCATGACACCTACTCCAGAATTCATGAGGTTGGGTTGCTACAAAAAATACCTTGTGTTTTACCACAATTTTTCATGATTTTGTTTATTAGTGGAATAATCCAGAGGAAAGGGTTTAAATCGATTTATATGGGTGGTAACAATATTGATACAAAATTTAGGGATTCACGGTATTTATTAACATGTTTCCAGATTATGATTATCATGACTTGAGAACTGAGCCAGTTATTTCTCCCACTTCAAAATTTCTAATGATTCTGCCATTCTTTCCATCATGAACTAGAAATGAACATAGTTTTCATGAAAACCAATTTTAAATGGCCAGTTCTTATACTTTAGAACATATATTTTGGCCATTTTCCCTCACCACATAATCTAAAATGGGTGTGGTTTACATTCATAGAGTTTTTTTATAGAACCATTTCTCATGCACAATTACATGGCCACAATAGGGACATACATTTACTATATTTTATTTTACAATGGGATGCACACTAGGTGACCCATTGCATGAAACATGTTGTGGTGTTTCCCATTTTTTACTGATGTAATCAAAACCCCAAATTAAATATTCTAAAATTATCTCAAATAAAATAAGTTTATTACCCAAGAAATGATCCACATAAAAACATAGAGGAGATTTGTGTATTGAAACAAAAATATTGAGGCATTAAAATAATACCAACTAGGGATTCTAATCCTTTGAAAACATCTCTAATAGATATCATCAAATAATATAAAACACTGAGCATGCACATAATAATAATAATACAATTTTTTTTATCGTAGATCTTTCCATGATTACACAAGAGATGAACTATTCACACTATATTATCAAAAAACTCATTGAATACTCAATATAAAATCATCATTAGGAACTCCACAATATATTCATTTGGTTATATAATAATTTCATCATAATCAATCAAATCCCTATAATCTATAATGTGTCTTTGAAATAAAGAATCATAGAAAACATTATTTTTTACATGATAAGATTGAGTATTGTAATGTCGAAAAGCTATTGGACTAACATGTTCTTTGATCTCTATTAATACCATAATCTATGAAGCAATATTTCAATAGTTTAGGAAACTATGATGTCCCAACCAATGTGAAAAACAAATACTAATCCCGGTCTCTAAAAATAAAGTGTAATGGTTTTCTATTGTGGTTCACATATGATCATTACTAGATAAAGGAGGAGATAATCATTTTTTGTTCCACATCACTCTATCTGAGGTGTCCTACAACATACTAATCCAATAAACTATTACCTCACCATCTTGGTTCCAAAATAGTAGTGATATGAATATTAGTCCATCATCCAAAAGTAAATCAAATAACCTTTTATTTTAATAATATTCCTCTGTGCCTATGTGATTAGCTGATTCTACATCAAAGAGTATGTTACCATACTGATGAATAGACTCATGTATATTAATTTCTCTCTATGAATATCCATTTTTCTTTAGATGATACACATTAATTAACTTCAATTTAGTTCTTGTAGGCTTCTATAAACCTTGTGAATTCCATGATTTCAAATGATCAACCCATGTCAATGTTATACAGAGTATCTCTATGATTTTATTCAATATATTTCTATGAATTCTTGTCAAAATCATATATAAGTAATTTATCTTGATTTAAAATAAAGTGTAATACGTTCAATAAGTAAACAATTTTCACCTAATGGGTCCCCGGTATCCCCTTTATGAATTAAAAAATCTTGTAGTCCCACTTCAAAATCATAAAAATATGTTTCTATATTAAAATAGAATGATCTTGATTATTTTTAGTTAACCTCTAGTAGGTATGAAATTATTAAAAAAAAATCAAACAACATATCTCCTAAAACATGAACAAAAGAACATTTGATATAATGGGTTTTCATGGTTGATCCATGATGAACTACACATTTTGAAGCATAAAAGTCTCTCATTAGCTATTCCAGTTTGGAATACAGATCAAATGACATATCAAGAATAATGATCACATTTTCATCATCTACAAACAACCTTAAAACTGGTAAATCATCTACTAATCTTTTATTTATCACAACCAAATATTTTCCAACTCAAGGATAACATTCAAATTATCCACTACAGATGATATGATAGGAAAAGTTTAAAATACCATCACAAATTTTTCTTATGATACATTCACTTACCGATATTCCATAAATCTTATTATAAAAAACTATTCAAATAAAGGTTTCCCTCCATGCTCCGATATCTTTTGTGTTTTCCCACTATGTTTTCTATGAAAAAATTACCTTCCATTAGAGAATATTCCATATGAAAATTTGATTTCCTATAGATATTCAATAAAATATTCTTTTTTGGGTATTTATCACACTAAGATACTATATAATGCATTGTATTATTATTCAGGTAAAAAAAATTGTCAAGGATATATAGCCTTTAAAATTATGGTGCATGAACCATAACTATTGAATCCATTTCATGAATTAGTTCTACTCATGGTTCCATACCTAATGTGGATCATATTCAACTAATAAGTAACATTAAATTAGTAAAACACCCATCCCAACTCCTAATTCATTATAATAAACAACATTTATGATAAAAAACATGGAAACATGAGAATCATGATTTTCTTCATTCTTATTTCCATATCTTGGAACACCTCCACACACTTATCAATTCAATCACTATTCACTGCCTTATATGTAATACCTTGAATAGAAGATTATAAATGGGATAACTAAACTATGTTCTATATTAAGTAACAATCCAAACCCTAGATTCTCTTGATCTCAGCCTTATTCATAGTCTGATTACATTAATTCACATCTTCAAACTTTCCCAAATCCATAGGAATTCCCGCTTCATGGAAAATACATAAATAAAATATCCCCTTTTAAATCAAAAAGGTAATAATGAAAAAACAATATTAAATTTTATTTTCTTGGTGTTTAATGAAAGAAAAGTAAAGTTTCCATACATAAATAAATAATTTAAATGATTTTATAAATAAATCATCCAAATATACCATAATTATGTAGTCTAGATATGATAGAATGATCCATTTCATGAGATAAATAGACACAACTAGTGAAATTTTCAACATAAAAATTGTGATAAGATACATATGTAGTATGTATCTATTCCTGAACACATTCTTTGGAATATCCTCTTCTTTGAAATAAATATGGTTGTATAAAGATAGTAATTCCATTTTGTTGAAAAACTAAGAACATTGCAGTTGGTAAAACAAGTTATTGGTCCCTAAAAACATGTATAAATTATTCATCGTCACTGTATATTCATTACTATAGTAAAAAATAAATTTATGATTATAATATACATTTATTTAAAACCATACAATGGAAACATAGGGATATGTTATCTATCGGATAAAAAAATTCTCCTCCAAAACCATTAAAAAAATATTTTGTTCCTTCAACTATTCTAGTTTTATATGATATAAACGGATCATTTTTGGTTTCCCTCTAGGAATGAGATTGATATAATAGTCATTTACCCTCTAATGAGGGAGTAATATATTTTTTTTCATAGAAACATCCAAATCTTATTCCCCCAAATTATTTTAGAAATATTCTACTTATAGATTTCCCATAATATCTAAAACAATCACCTACATTATAATATCTACAAAATAAGTCAGTTCTTGTCCTACTCTATCTACCCTGATATCCCAGTCACCAGTCATAATTTCCATCTACACCCTTGGATATAATAATAAATTAAGATATCTGGTATAATTGAATTTATGTTCAATTACAATCCATAATTTCAATATCGATGGTCCTATCAAGGTTATATAACACAATTATCATGTAATCCAAAATAATTCCATATCCAATAACTAATGCTGGACACCCATTATAACTTTATATATGTATTAATATCATAATTATAGTTGTGTTGATATAAATAATCTATAATATAATCATTTCAGGTATATTAAGAAATAAAATGATTTTTTCATTTATAAATGAATGGGATGTGTAGTTATTAAAAATGGAATTTGAATGAGTATAAGTGATCTTGAACATACTTAAAATATTCAATAGTCCCTCACTATTTTCTAAAAGAACATTTTCTACCACATATAATCATCCCCCATCATCTCTAGGACCATGTCTATGATGTGGAAGAGATTCTTGATTCATCAATAACAGAGGATTCTAGACTTGGTGTTGAAGAACACATCCTATCCTATGACTCAATTCCAATATTTGTCTCAATCCCCCATGGGACCATTTCAATGATTTATTTGAGAAACAATTGTATATATACATTATCATAATTTAGATATGAAATATTATTTTATTTTTTATAAAAATTTTGAAATAATTCCAACACTATACATAGTTGAAACACGGAGAAACTTCTTCTAATATAAATGGGGTTGATGAGACACTTCATATATATGAAATTCTACCAACAATATTTTTATAATCATATTTCATCCCCTAATAACTACTCAATGTGTCACTAGTATTTCCATTGAAGTCTAAATGAGGACCTATAGCTCTATCTTCCTCTAGGAAATTCTGGAAAATTATGTCATTGAAAAGAACATCTTAAAATGTCACCAGGTTCAGATTTATAACCTAGACTCTAATATCTATTGCTTGTCTAATCACATATTTTCTCTTCATATACATGTCATTAAAATCCATGGTAGAAGAAAATAGATGTAACATTATGAAATAATATGGTTCTATTTATATAATCATCAACCAAAATGAATCTCTGTGAACTCATTTTCTCGATCTAGTTTCATCAACCTCAGAATGATATCCTCAATGAAATGTCCCATGATTTTTGACTACATCCTCCCTAAATGTCTATTACCTTGGTGCATAATTTTCCACCACAATCTCAAAATTGATTGTGTCATAAAGATTAAAATATTTTACTTTTGATCCTCTGGTGTCTTCGCAAGGTTATAGATCCTCTTGGTGACCCATATCTATTCTTTTCAAACTATAAGAAATAATTTCCATATGAGGATATAATATTCTAGAGAAAAATTTATCAAGTATAATCGACCATAGAATTTTTAAAACCAATTCCTTGACTAGGAATAATAAATATAAATCCTATATGAAGTGGCCTCTCCAGTTGAACTACTGAGTGGGTGTAGATACATTTTATTTTATAACTAGTGGTAAAATCAATATTCCCTCATTACAGGTAATTTTATGTCCTACCCCACTAAGTGGTTCTATCAAAATTCTGTTGATAGTCATTTTAACATTAATCTAGAACTATTCTAGTGCTACTCAAGGATCATTCATAGTTCACCATACATGCATGTTAGTCCCTATTAAATATATAACCCCAGGCATACCCAAATTTATATTTTCAACGCTAGAGTTGATATATCAGTAAATAGGGAAAAATATTTCTAAAAAATGTAAAGCACACAATAAGTCATTGAAATTATTAACTACATGAATCAATCAATAATATATATATATATATATATATAAATACATACATTCCTTCTGGTCTTCCATGACTAGTAATGATGAGGGAATCCTCAAAAATCCAATAAAACAATAAAAATAACATAATTAGGGTAATCATGATAGAATAAAAACATAATAGTAAGATAAATCCCATCAATGTTGACTGAGAGGTCTGTTACATATGTGAATTATAGGTATAACTACAACTCTCTATATTGAGTCCCACAATGGATAATTCCTTTCTATATTTTCCCAATCCAATGTCAAGAATATTGAAATATGTAAAACCTCCACTGATAAAAATTTGTTATACCATGATCCAAATCAAACACTCCATGATGGAGTTCCATATGGCCTCAAGCATGCCTTAACATACAAATGAGGTTGTTGACTATTAGAACAGGGCCAACTACTATATGTAAGGAAGTTATACCCTTAGTATCATAAAGTTCATGTATAAATAATAACTCATGGAAACACAATAAAAAAAAGTGAAAAATTCAATAATGAATGTCATGGAATGTAAATCATTTAATTCCAAAATAATAAATGAAGGTGACATATGTTGGTAGGTTGACACGTGTATGAAATAAATTTTGGAATAGAAATAGTAGCATCACTCTATTTTCTATCCTAGTATTGCCCCTAATAACCAGTCCATGTCAAATAACTCCAAACCATCCGGGACACTACCTTACCTGTATCCCTAATCTGGAAGTCTATATGTGCTTCACTATTCTATGATAGGGTGTGAGTATAAAAATTTTCATACATCACCAATTGATCATAAACATGAGTGTATATTTTTAATAATGTATTTAATGATAAAAACGCAATAAATATACAAAAACATGTCATGATATGTCCAGAACTTAACAATCCCCTGAAAACCATCAACTATACCAACTACAAATCTAGTATGGTAGTGTATTCAAAAGAGATTCATTAAAGAGAGTTGACCACTAGGTCAGCAAAATTTGTTTAGAGCTACCATAAGTAAAACAAGTCTCAAAATAAGACAGAAGTTTTTCAATCCCCATAACTTTATCCTAGGTTAGGCCATAAGGTTTTCATACCACGTAACGACCTATGTTATGGCTGAAAGGCCATATTAGTTGTCACTATGTCTTGAATCTGAAGACCATTAAAATCATGACCCCCTACTACGACATGGGTCATATCACCTTGGACAATCATTCCCATTTTTCAGTCCACAAGGTCATTATTCCCCTTCATTTAACATTGTAATGTAATAATATCAAAAGTAGTGTCTCAACATGTTCCCTATATAGGTCTATCGAGGATATATAAGATCACAAATCAAATTGATATTATGTATAGAAAAATATTATCATATACCAGAAATATCACATGGAAATTCCTAAAATAATCCACAAAAATATAATGAATAGGACAACAATTAGGTTCATAATAATCAAAAATAGACATGTTATTAACCCTTGATGTGGATTCATATTCTAAACACACCAAGATGATCAAAATCATTCATGGTAATGAAATATAATAATATAATTTCATTTCAAGTTAGAAATGATACACATAAAATCATAATGTAATAAAATATTCTATCTCAAGTATGCCAATGTCAACATTATAATTTTTAAAATGTGTCATCTCCTTAAAAAATTCTCTTATTAACCAGAATATGTTGACATAAAAGTATATCATAAAACTGTTTCAACATAAAATAAAATATATATATGAATAATGAAGACAAAAATATACATTGTGTAGAATATTTTCTATCCAACTAAAAAAATATCAACAGTAGTCTTTAAGTCCTGTTAACAAAGAATAAATTAACTAGTCAATGAACATCCAACTATAGAAGATAAATGGGGAATATAAAATTCTAAAATAGTATAAATAACCTCCATCTTTATTCTTTAAACAACAATGGTGTTAGATAATTGTGATTTAAGTATAATAATTACTATCCAAAATATAAATTCATAATGAAATATGGGTTTACTGTACATGATAAGTTTAGCTGAAATATTTCTAGAATTCTTCTTTTTGTAGGAATCAATATGAATGTGGGACTCAAATTGAAAATTTATATGATTTTAAAAATGCCACATGACATTTCACCACCCTCCCCCATGGTCTAGAAATAGTTATAGTGATCTTCAAAACCATCTTGAAATGATATATTCCCATGTAGTGATTCATTGATTTTGGTATGTTTTCACTCCGAACCCCCAAAGAAGGTGTTGTGAGGTTCCCCAATGAATGTACGACTACACCATAGGATGAGAACCATGTCTTGACTGCTAATGTACCATCTATTTCCCTTATTATATTTTACAAAGATGATCACATCAGGGCTACCATGGCATACACAAAGCATTTTTGTAAGAAATTTTGGATAGAAAAACTAAAAACCCCACATTTAAACATACATAAGATTCTCCAATACCAAAAACCATTACCTATTCATGGACCTAACTATCATTTTGATGGATAATAAGGAGAGTTTTTATTAAATACATGAAAAAAATTATAATTGATAATCCATATACTACATGATATGTTTTTGAAATTTAGAAAATTAATATACCCTTATGTATTAGTCTATTTCAAAAGACATCCCATAAATATATACATCATTTACTTCACATATCACTGTTTTTTCCAACAATATTAATTTTTTCATTCAAAAATTTCCTCTAGGAACAAAGTTAATGACCCTTATGTATCTCATTGTTTATTTAATGAGTGTTAGGTGAATTTGAAACAAATAATTTTCATTTTCAACTAACTTATAAATATGAATAGTAATGGATCTAATAGATAAAACATAAAAATTTATATAAATTATTACCTTTAAATATTAATCTGATTACATTTATATATTGTATTGGGTGTTTTACCATTGGTAATTTTTTTTGATAATATAACCCTTATACATAATAAATAACCTTTACATTTTACTAAAACACTATCGCACTAAAATTTTTAATACCTCGGTGAAGTTTATGTTTTTACAATATGACGTTAATTTATATTTTTTCTTAACAATGGATTTATATTTCTATTCATAACTCCATTAACTTCATGATTTATGATTGTGTGTTGTTGTTTTAGGGCCTATGGTTAACACATGTTCGTAAGAAATAATTTTATTCACAAAGCTAGTATGAGTTAGTTACTAGTGTATATTGTTGAGTATTTGAATGTTTTACTAGTATGTGAACATTATTTTTATTAAATTCCTCTCATGCTTTACATTTATACACATATATGATCCTTTTACTTGTTGCACTATTGGTTGTTTCAAATTATTTGTTTTAATACTACAAAATGTATTCACCCTTTTGAAAGTGAAAATTTATTTTTGTCATGAAATGCATGGTGATGAACTTTTTGTAGGTGAGTAACATAGAATAGTACAGATATAATATTGAGATATAATCATAGTGATGTAAAATACATTGGATGGATTTTTTTTCTATTAAAATGAATTTCATGTATGGGGATAACCTATATATATCACTATTGGGATATATTATTACATAACCTAATTGGAATATATTTAATATATAATTGTTGATGTTATTTTTTATCTTTTACTATCTAGTATAATTCTTTACATGCAACATAATATAATGCACACTAATTAGGTTTCTATTATTTTCATTGAATTGTATGTGGTGATACTAAAGTTATAATCTTCAGCTATAGTTTTATCAAACCCAATACACTAGTCACTATTTAATAGGATATCATGACTCATAGATCTATTTATATTTTATTTTGACTCTTTTCCTATTCATGTCAATTTAGTGAAGTAATTATAAAGTATTATCATTACATTATTTTTATTTTTAGTTATATATGGGATATAACATATAGAACTAGAATTCGACTTAATTTTGGAAGGATTGTATAATTATGGTTGGATAACAACTAAATGAATTTATGTCTATGTTACCTTGAATATTATTTATTGTTTATTATATTTTAAATTTCAAATTTTTTTTTGTTTTGATTTGTTTTTACATTTGAAATATTTTCGATAAATATGATATTTTGGGTTAAGGTTTATGTCTTTATTATTGGAATGTGGTGAAAAGAGTAAATTATAATTATTTATATTTGTGATATATGATTTAAATTAAATTTATATGGTATTTTGATATTACTATCTAGATTACAAATTTTGTTCAATTATATAAATTTGTAATGAAATTTTATATATTTTTTTCTTTATATGTTAATTGAATCATTCTCCTTGACCAATCATATGGTTTCAAGTTTCTATGGATATTTTATCCAATGAATGATTATGGGGATCTAATGTATTTTAAATATTTTACATGACATGTTTTCAAGATACAAATTTCCTTTCTATATAGAACCTTAGTATCAAAGAATATGGATGTGATATAATAGTTTAAATTACATGGATGAGAGCATGTCTAACATCCCAGGTGAATAAAGAATATGAAATTCTCAAATTAATTAATATTTTTGAAAAAAATATTAATTTTTCTTTAAAGGGGATGCTATATCAGATAGTGTACTCAACACACAACAATGGGTTTCTCCTAAATCTTACATTGTTCACAACGTTGAGTTATACCGAAAAATAATATATTAATATTGTTATTTGAAATGGTAGATAACTCCTTTCCATTACAATGTTGAGAATGAATAGAACTAACTAAAATGTGATTATAAATGTTTTTGAAATGTTTTTAAATTTATCCAATACATTTTAGACGCTTAAAATAAGAAATAATAAAAATTTAAGCACAAATACTCTAATATCATTTAAAAGGTCCATTTAACAACTTTTTATGTAGAGCTGTTCCATATTCTAAGTATTTTCACTTTTATTTGGTCTATTTGAAAAAATTATATTATTTTTTATATCCAAGACATCTAATTTTACATTGGATGAAATTTTTGTATTTTTCTGATAATGTTAATTTTTTAATGAGTAGTAAAAAATACTGTATTTTATTTCAAAACTGCCTTTTAATCTAATTTATTTTTATGGTTATATTATCCTTTCAATTTTTTTTCAAGTTTAAATAGATTATATTTTTTCTATTTAAACAAATTTTGGTTATTGCAATTAATTTGACTTCTAAATTGTACATAAACAAGTGTCAATGTTTTTATAGTTATTTTTTGTTAAAAACACGCTTTTTGTTTTGACAAAAGAAATTAATATTAACTTAATTTTAGAAAATTCTATATTTTGAATATGGGAAAATTGATTCCATATTTGAAATGAGGAGGTAAAAATTATGTAAACATGAATCTATTATTTTTAGACATTATGAATAGTTACACAATGGAGCCACTTGGGAGTGATAATGGAACATTATATTAATTAATTTAAAGTAAAATTAAAAAATGACATAGACATATATCTTTTAGAAAATAAAATTATATGGGGTTAAATAAGATATATCTTTCACTATAAATATTCCTTTGAAATATATTTCCTACATCATGTTATTTTATTTATAATTTGTATACATCAAATAAATAATGTTCATTATGACACAATGATGATGCAATGATTACCTTCTTAATAAGTGATTTAAATAAATGAGATTATAAATTATTAAAAAAATATACAAAACCTACCCAATTATTTTTGGATGATATTATTTCAACTTACATGAACCTTATCTTTGAATTGAAAAATTATTGTACCTTTTGAAACTGAAAATAATTTGATAATAAAATAATACAATCAAACATTATTAAAGAGCCCCTCCTCCTCCTTATAAAAAGTCACCAAATATAGCCCATTACTCACACCTATAAAAAACATTTTATTGTCCAACCCCAACCCAAATAATCTCCAAACATCATTATATTCCTCTCATAATCCTTCCCCTAGGCATAAGGCACTTCAAGAAATCCATTTGGTTCAAATGAAAGGGAGTTACCCGATTTAAAGGTAACGTCTTCCCTCATCATCTCTTCTTTTGTTTAACTTCTCCAATATTCTAAGCTCTCTATATTACATTCTATTATGGAAAAACGTATATAATAAATATGAAATTATTTGCTTATGAGATGTATTAAAACTACACTTACACACACCTCCGTCTAATGGGTAATGAATATATTGTTTCTGTGGATGGAAACTACTACCTCATGAAAAGTTGATTATTCAATCTTCTCCTACCAACTCTTATGGTGGCCATTTAGATGAAAATATATGTATATGTGATATATATTATATTTATACTGTTTCAATTCATCTTTATTTTTCATTTATAGAATACTTTTATGGTTTCCATAGTGGGTATATATGATAATTTCATTTGAAAATGTGGGCACTACCGTCCCCTCAAAGTGATATGACTCGTTCATGCCATACGTGGAACATATAAAGGATTTAGTTACTAAAATTATATATGATATTATTATTTAATTATAATATACCTATGTATCATTAGTTTTTCATTACATTAAAATACGAAATAGAAATGAAAGTACCGTTCATGCGAACGTACGGATCACTATCCCCATGAATTGTGCATTTCATATCATATCTCTAAAGGATATGTACTATTATAAATACATTTATATACTAGAAATATATGATAGATATGAAATTTAAATCAAAAATATCATTATGGAGATATTGGAATTTGGACCACAAGGACAACGTTTAATTATAAGTAATAAATTTACAAAAAAAACCGTTATTAACATAAATGATTATATACTATTTATAACATGGTAACAAATGATAAAAAAGGAATAATAAACCAGAATAAGTTTCAAAATAAAGTTGATATTAACATTAATTTCTTATTCATGAGATTAAAGAATGAACGGGTCATCTTGGAGAAGAGGCTAGGGATTTCGTCTCAACCTCCTTTCATTTAGCCATATTTTTATTTATACAAGAATTTATTTTATATGGTGTATAAACCTATTTGACATTCATTTCATTCAATGTGAATATTTTCAACATTTATTTTTACTAGACGACCAATGGAATGTTTCTTATTAATGTACGTTGTGATAATGAACTTTATGCCTCTGTGAGTGTTATTTGATATTTGGATTCCTTAACATGTTGTAATGTTTTTAAAAGGAAAATCAATACCATATACCCTTTTATGTATTTTGGTATTGATATTTTTTTGATAATGGATTGGTTATTTCAATATATTTAAATTATATATTGTGATTGAAATGTGAAAATTTTATCTTTCCTTTATATTTTTTTTATGTACTACAAATACATTATGGTTCATGGGAACTGTTTACATGTACGGGTGGTTCTATGATTAAACATGGTAGGGGGATCCTAATATAGCTCTCTAATTCATTTGGTAACATGAAATAGATAAATGTTAATGTTTCTCCTAAGATATTTAGGGAATTTACTATGATGGGTATTCCAAATATAACTCCCTACGTAGCTGTGAATGCTAAAACCTAAGTATGTTATGGATTCAACAAGTTACCTTTATAATTTTTGATTTCTATATGTTATTCATAAATCTTATGATTTTATGAGGTATGTTAAAAAGCTTATGTTTTTTAAATATTAGTGGAATAATGTTTTCATTGTTTATTTTTTAATCTATACTTTGTTTTTATGATCATCCCATGTTTTGGAAATTTTTTTCACAATACATAAAGATGAATAGGGTCAAGGATGGGACTAAGGAGAATTCATGTTGAAAAAAACAATGACCTAGACATGAAACTTTTATTTCAAGAGTTTTTATTTTACGAAAAAATGGATTCTGAGTAGAAGTGTCTAAATATAATATTCAAGTTGTTATGTATATGGTATGACATAATTCTATAAATATCTAATCCTTAAAATATCCTCAATGTGAATTATTAACTTAATTTAATATTATGTTATGTTTATGGTCAGGTCCTTATAGGTGGAATCAGAGATCAATTTAGGAAACTTTTGGAGTTAGAATATTGTTAATTAATGTCCGTAAATTAATTTATGGTATGAATAAAATGATATAGAAATTATATATTTCCATGTTTCTTCACCTAATATATTACTGTGTTCAAAATGTTTTTCCGTAGAGGAAAACAGGCATCAATGATGGGACGACATCAGGAGGAGGAAAACCTTTCAGATCAATAACCTAAGATGGTCAGAATCAGAACTAAAATGTTTTTTGGTTTGATGGAACAATTGACTCAGGCTATAAATGGTGGTGGTATACATGCATGAGAACATCCAGATCAACCACAGAGGAATATGTTAGTATTGGAGAATTTCATGAGGCATCATCCCCTATCATTCAGAGGATCATCTAACCCTATTTTAGATGAAGGGTGGATTAAATCCCTAGAAAAGAAATTCAATGTCATGGAATATTCATAACATCCAAAGTCTAGACTCCCCCTTTACCATTTTGAAGTTGAATCTGGTCAATGGTGGTCGATGATGAAAAAAATCAGGGATAGTGAAGATATTGATTCTATTTATTGGGATAAATTCAAATGTATATTTCATGTGAAATAAATTCTTATGGAGGTTCATCTAAAGATGGACAAAAATTCTTGGAAGTGAGGGAAGAGGATGACTCATTAGCTGCTTATGAAGAAAAATTCACTTGACTATCATGGTATGCTCCAAAGTTCATTCAAGATATTGATATTAAAATTATCCATTTTTACTCAATATTAAATCCAAAGTATCAAAGGGAATTTTATTCTCATGAGTTCAAAAATTATGATAAAAATTATCGATGTGAAGAGAATATATAAATGGAGTGTGACGATGATCATGTGTTCTTTGACAAACCACATAATAAGAGGTCGATATGAAAAACGCAAGGGAAAAACTCTTCAAAACAGTATGATGGTAAGAATCTTCAGTTTACAGTTTGTGAGAATTGTGGTAAAATGAGTTTAAGGGAATGTCTCTTGAATGCTTGAAACTGCTATTGATGTGGTAAAATGGGACATAAGAAACATAATTTCACAAAAAAATATTGGGTTAATAGTAAGAACAAAATTTGATTTACAGCCAGTAATAAGTTTTAATTGAAATGAAATTTTTCATTATGAAAATGAGTGTCCAACTAAGAACTCAACTGAGGGGATGAGAGGGACTACAAGCAGAAAGGGGTGGTGAAAATCCTTTGTAACTACTTTAGAAGATGTTGGGCCATCAAATGATGTAGTATCAGGCACACTATTTTTTATTCAAATTATGCCAACATTTTTTTGGGTTAGGGTATACACATTCTTTCATTTCTATTAAATTTCATAGTAAATTTGGAATTCCATCCCAATATATGAATTTTTAACATTTAGGAAAAACCCTGGGAGGGAATTTTTAGACTATAATAAGTTATATGAACCTTCATGTACTTGTGTGCAGAAATAATCTACCTGCACATATTATTGTTTTGCCTCAAGTAGAGTTTGATGTTTTTTGTATGAATTGGCTTTCTATTTATCATTATATTATTTAATGAAGAGCTAAAGAGGATTCATTTCAGCAAGGATTTTAGTTTTTTTACAAGAATGAACCATTACTAATGATATCATATCAGGATGGTGAGAAACACATAAAATATGGAAATGAATTTTATCATGCACATATTGTTGAAAAAAAAAAACTGTTCATATTAATGTTGTGTCGGTGGTAAATGAGTATCAATATATTTTTCCAGATGTGTTTCCTAGTATAATACCAGATTGGGATGTTTACTTTACTATTGAATTTGTTCTTGATTCTAATCCAATTTCTACACCCCCTTTTTCGAATGGCTCAAAATTAACTTTTAGAGTTAAATAATCAACTGAAAAAGTAATTAGATAATGGTTTTATTCAACCTAGCACATCACCATGGGGTTCCACGGTTTTTTTTAAAATAAATATGTTTCAATGAGACTTTTCATTAATTATATATCCTTGGATAACATCATAATTAAGAACAATTATCATTTTCCCAATATCGATGATTTGTTTGATCGGCTCTCGGGAGCTCACTATTTTTCAAATATTGACTTGAGATCGGGGTAACATCAGATGAAAGTAAAAAATTTAAACTTTCCAAAGACTGTGTTTCATACTAGATATGGAATTTATGAATTTTTAGTTATTCCATTTGGGTTAACCGATGCACATGATATATTCATGGATCTTTTGAATAAAATTTTCAGTGAGTTCTTGGATAAGTTTGTGGTTGTGTTCATTGATGATATTTTGGTTATTTTAAAATTAAAGAGGAGCATGAAAGTCATTTATGGGTTCTTATTCAAACCTTAAAATAAAATAATTTTTTTTGAAAATTCAGAAAGTGTGAGTATTGGTTACAGAAAATTTCATTACTTAGTCACATTGTTTCAAAAAATAAAATAATTATTGATATTTCTAAAACATAAGTTGTTGAATAATGGAAAAAACCATCAAATATAACAGAGATCCTTAGTTTTCTTGGTTTCTCAGGTTATTACCGATTTTTTTGAAATGTTTTCATGGTTATGTATCCCATTATATAATTTAACTCGAAATGGTTTTTAGTTCATTTGGGAAAAAAAATTTATGATTTCTTTTAGGAATTGAAAAGGGGATTGGTGAATGATCCAGTTATTGCATTACCTACCAGAGATAGTAAATTTGTTATCTATGGTGATTCTTTGTTAAAAGGGCATGGTTGTGTCCTTATGAATAATGATCTGCCAATTGATTATGTTTCACTTCAGTTGAAAACTCATATGTTAAATTACCCTACACATGATTTGGAATTAGCTGCAGTTGTTTTCTCTTTGAAGATTTAGAGGCATCATTTTTATGGAGTAAAGTGTTAAATATATAATGATCACAAAATATTGAAGTATATATTCACTTGGAAAGAGTTGAACATGAGACAGAGGAGATGGATATAATTAATTAAGGATTATTATTTCATAGTACATTTCCATACAGTAATGGAGTGTAATGTGGATGACGCTTTGGGTTGAAAGAGTAGTGCTACATAGACCATGTCACGTTTAGAACAAGATCCTTTAATGATAGATTTTTTGAAATTTTTCATAGAAGTTTTTGGTGCAGTAAATTACACTATTTTGTTTTAGGTGGTAGTGAAATAATCACTATTGAACAGAATTAAGCAAGCGTAGGGAAGAAGATAGTGAGTTACAGAAAAAGTTAGAGTTCGTTCAGAATGGTATGTTTCCTGAATGTAACATCGATAATTATAGTATATTAATATTTGTAAAGAGAATTTATGTGCCTTGTGATTCACAGTTAACGAAATAGTTGTTATGTAAAGATCATAGTTCTCCATTTTCAGTTCATCCTAGAATTACCAAGATGTATAGAGATATTCTGGAATATTACTGGTGGGATGTAATGAAAAGTGATAAATCTGACATTAATGTGAAGTGTTTGACTGGTAAATAAGTTAAAGTATAGTGGCAGTTACTGAAAGGGATGATTCGGCCTTTATCGGTGCTAGAGTGGAAATGGGAAAATATATCCATGGACATAATTGTGGGATTAACTATGGCATATCAATGTTAAAATGAAATATGGGTAATTGTAGATCAATTGAATAAATCTTCTCATTTTCTTCCAATTTGAGATATGTTTTTTCTAAATCAACTTTCTCGGTTGTATGTTAAGGAGATTGTCATGTTACATAGAGTTCCCCTATACATTTTATCTAATCATGATATGAGTATCACTTCTACCTTTTGTAAATCACTTCACAAGTCATTAGGAAATAACTTAAATTTTGGTACAGCTTTTCATCATCAATCAGATGGGTAGTTAGAATGAACAATTAATACCTTTGAGGATATGCTACATTCTTGTTCAATATATTACCATGGAAGTTGGGACCAATAACTTTCATTGGTTGAGTTTTCTTTATAATAACAGTTTTCATTCAAGTATACATATGGATTTTTTGAGGCATTATATGGAAAGTAGTGTCGAACTCCATCATTTTGGGATAATGTAATTGAAAGGATGTTGATGGGACCATATTTGGAAGATGAGATGGAAAAAAAGGTTCAATTGATTCTGATGAATTTGAGAATAGCTCAGAGAAGGCAGAAAACTAATGCAGATAACTGAAGAAAGGAGCATTCTTTCATGGTAGGTGATCAGGTCTTTCTCAATGTTTTTAAATGGAAAAGTGTGATGCATTTTGGTAAAAGGGAAAGCTGAGTTTGAGGTTCATTGGACCCTATGAAATTCTTTAGAAAGTTAGATCAGTTTCCTACAGATTGGATTTACATCATTATTTATCCTAGGTACACAATGTTTTTCTTGTTTCATTGTTGAAAAATTATTTTCCAAATCCATCTCATGTTTTGAGGTCGGAGGTAGTTCAGTTGGAAGATAATCTATCTTATAAAGAACAACCAATCTAGATTCATGACTGGAGACATCAAGTGTTGCAGAATAAGGTAATGTATTAGGTAATGATTTTTTTGAAAAACCCATATAGTTAAAGAGTCAACATGGGAATCTGACAATGCTATGAGGGATAAATACCCACATTTATTTGATAAATGAATAGAATTGCGGGGACACAAATCCCAAGAGGGTGGAAGGATGTAACAACCTAGGTGAGTAAATAATTTGAAAATTTCATATTAATTAATATTTGTGAATTAAATATTAATTTTACATGAAAGGGGATGATATTTTTCATAGCATACTCAACACATAACAATGTATTTCTTCAAAATCTTACATTTCACACAATGTCAAGTTATACTGAAAAAGAATATAATAATGTTTTTATTTTAAATGGTAGTTATGCCTAGCCATTATAATGGTGGGAATGAACATAAATAACTACAATATGATTATAAATGTTTTTAAATGTTTTTACATTTATCCAATAATTTTTAGAGGCTTAATATTAAAAATAATCAAATTTTAAGCACAAATAATCTAATATTCTTAAAAATGACCATTTACCGCCTTTTGATGGCAAACCTTGAATAAATACAGTATTTGTAACTTTTTATTTTTTATATTTGACAAAATAATATTCTTCTATAGAATCTAGAAATAAAAAATTTACTTTGGATGAAATTTTGGTATAATTCTGATAATGACCTTTTTTTCATGAATAGTGAAAAATATTTTTTGTTAATTCAAAACATTATTTTAATAAAATTTATTTATTTTCATAGATTTTCATTTTAATTGGTTTTAATGTGTCATTAGATACTATATTTACCATTTAATCTAATTTTTTTCATTGGAAGTAATTTTAATTTTAAATTGTACATAAACAAATGTCAATATTTTGATAGTAAATATTTCATAAAAACACGCTTTTTGTTTTTTCAATGAGAATTAATTTTAAATTAATTTTTTTTACTTCTGTGTTTAAATTATCAAAAATGGATTACATATTTGGAATTAGGAGGTCCAAATTTTGTAAATAGTTAAATTTTATTTTTAGACATTATGAATGGTTACTTCACTAAATATTTTATTTACCATGGTTAAAGGGTAAATATGGTAAATAAGGGTTATGAAATATTATAATAAATATATTATATTTCCCTAACATATGTCTTAATCTAATTGTCCAATACATGTTTAACCGTGGAAATCCTTAGTTCTATTTTGGGACCCCATGGAGCCACTTGGGAGTGATAATGAAACTATATATTAATTAATTTAATGTAAAGACTAAAATAACATAAACATATATATTTTAGTAAAAAACATTGTATAGGGTTATATAAGTTATATATTTGATTATAAATATTATTTTGAAATATAAAAAAACTTTGTACATCATGTAATTTTATTTATAAATTCTATACATAAAATAAATAAAATTATTTATGACACAATGATGATGTAGTGATTACCTTATTAATGAATAATTTAATGAAATGAGATTAGAAAATTTAATAAAAATACCCAAAACCTATCCAATTATTATTGGATGATTTTTTTTCAAATTATATGAACCTTATATTTGAATTAAATAAGTTTTTGACCTTTTTAATCCAAAAATAATTTTATAACAAAATAATACTTTCAAACTTTCCTAAAAAGCCCCTCCCCCCTTATAAAAATCCACAACCTCTAACCCATTACTCATACCTCTCATGCCCCTTGGATCATCCAACCCCTGTCAAAAGGAGCTCCAAACATCTTTATCATCATTATAGATTTCTTCCCTTAGGTACTTGGAACTTCATGAAATCCTTTTGGTTCAACCCAAAGGGAGTTACCTGATTTAAAGGTATATTCTTCCCTAAAGTTCTCTTATTTTATTTTACTTCTCCAACCCCCTAAACTATCATTATTATATTTTTTTATAGAAACACATATATACTCAATATACTTGGATGTTTTTAGGAGATGGATTCGAACTACACATACACACACCTCTGTCTAATGTGTAAAGAATATACTATTTATGTGGATGGAGACCTACTACCTCACGAAACGATGATCGTTCAATATTCTCTTACCACCTCTTATGGGGTCCATTTAGATGGAACTATATTTATATATGATATATATTATACACATATTGTTTCTATGCTTATATATTTTTCATTTATGGAATAACCTTATGGTCTCTATTGTGGGTAAATAAGATAATTTAATTTGAGGAAGTGCGGGAAACCTCCCCCTCAAAGTGATATGACTCATTCATTCCATACGGGGAATGTATAAAGGATGGAGTTACTGAAGTTATATAGGATATTATAATGGAATTAAAATAAACTTATGTATACTAATATTTTCATTGAATTAAAATATGAAATATAAATTAAATTGGCATCCATGCATACGTGCGGCTTACAATCTCCAGGAATAGTTCATTTCAATTCTTATCTTCAAATGTTAAGTTCTATTATAAATACATTTTTTATTAAATATACAATATATATGATATATATATATATTGGATATCATTCTGTAGATAATGGATTTCTAACCACATGGACAACTTGTAATTGTAAATACCAAATATCGACAAAATGACCGTTATAAACATAAATGATTAGATAATGTTATTAACATAGTAAAAATGATATTAAAGGAATTATACACCTGAAAAAGGTTCTAAAGTAGTTATAAATTAACTGTATTTTATTATTCAAGAGATTAATGATTGAACGGGTCAAGTCAGACACGAGGTAAGGGACCCAATCTCAACCTCCTTTCATTCAGGAAAATTTTGATTTATACATGGAGTTCCTTTTTATGGTGTATAAACCCCTATGAAATTCATTTATTTCCATGAAAATATTTTTTTATATAGAATTTTACCAAATAAAAAAGGTAGTTTTTTTAATGTACACGGTGACAATTACCTTTCCGCCGCCATAAGTGTTATTTGATATTTGGATTCCTTGACAAGTCATAATGTTTTTAAAAAGAAAATAAATACCATATACTCTTTTACATATTTTGGTATTGAAAATTGTTTTGATAATGGATTGGTTATGTCAATATATTTAAATGGGATATTGTGATTTAAATATGGAAATGTTATATTTCCTTTATTATTATTTTATGTGTTACAAATATGTTATGTTTTTTGGGAATTGTTTATGTATATGGGTGGTTTTGTGATAAACCTAGGGTGGATGAGCCTGAGATAGCTCTCCAATGCATTGGGTAACATGATAGATGTAAATGTTAATGTTTTTACTATCATATTTTAGGAATATACTGTGATTAGTATTCCAAACGTAACTGCCTATAGAGGTGTGAAAGATACAACGTAATAATGTTATTGATTCCACAAGTTACCTTTATGGTTTATGATTTCTTTGTGTTATTCATATATCTTATGACTTCATAAGGTATGTTAAAGAGTGTATGTTTGGTATGTATTAGTGGAATAATGTTTTTTTTCATTTTTATAATCCTTACTGAGCTTTTGATGCTCATCCCATGTTTTTGAAATGTTTTTCACATGACATAAAGATGAATACGGTCAAGGATGGGATCAAGGAAAATTCATGATGTCTAAAACATGGAACTATATGGGAAACTTTCTTTCAAGAGTTTTTATTTTATAAAAAAATGGATACTGAGTAGAATTTTCTACATGTATTATTCATGTGGATATGTATATGTAATGACCTAATTATCTAAATCTCTAACCTTAAAAATTTCTTCAGTGTGAGTTATTTAATTAATTCAAGATTATGTAATGTTAAAGGCTGGGTCCTTATAGTTGGTAACAAAGATTGGTTTAGACAACTATAAGAGTTCTAATAATGTTAAATTAATATCTATAAATTAATTTATGGTATGACTAAAATGATATAGCATTTATAGATTACCATTTTGTTTCACCTAAGATATTTCTAGGTCTAGAATGGTTTTATGTAGAGGAAACATGGACACAATGTTGGGACGATATCAATTGGAAGACAACCTTCCAAATAAGCAACTAGAGATGGCCAGAATTAGAACAGAATATTTTGTTTCAATGATTGTATAGTTTAATCAGGATATAAATGGAAGCGGTATCCATACAAGATATCAGCCAGATAAACTGTAGAGGAATATGTCAGCAATGGATCATTTCATGTGGCAGTATCCCACATCATTCAAAAGATCATCTGGTCCTTTTCTAGCTAAAGGGTGGATTAAATAGCTGGAGAATATATTTGATATCATGGGATGTTCATAACATCAAATGGATAGTCTCACTGTTTACCATTTTGAAGGTGAAGATGATCAATGGTGGTTGATGGTGAAAAAAATCAGGGATAGTGAGGAGATTAATGCTCTTGATTGGGATGAATTCAAATCTTTGTTTCTTGAGAAATTTTTTCCTATGTTGGTTCATCTTAGTATGGAAAACAAATTCTGGGAATAGAGGTAGGATGATGAATAAGTGGATGCTTATGAAGAAATATTCGCTAGACTGTAAATGTATGCTCCAAGTTTCATAAGAGATCTTGAAAGCAAAATCAAACATTTTTAATCAGAATTAAATCCACAGTATCAAATAGATTTAGATTATCATTATTTCAAATGTTATTAAAAGCTTTATTTATGTATAGAGAAATTGGAAATGGATTTTACCGATGATCGTGTGTTATTTGACAAACACAAGAATTAGAGGTTGAGATAGAAGAAGAAAGGGAAGAACACTTCAAAGCAGTATGATGGTAAGAGACTTAGGTTTACAGTTTGTCAAAATCATGGGAAAAAGAATGCTGGGTATTGTCTCTTGAATTCTGGTAGGTACTACCAATGTGGTAAAATGGGACCTAAGGATCATAATTGCATTGAAAAATATCAGGTTAACGGTAAGACAAAATCTGATTTACAATCACTAAAATGTTTGAATTGCAATGAAATAGATCATTATGAAAATAAGTGTCCAACAGAGATCTCAATAGAGGGAAAGTAGCCAGACTACAAGAATAAAGTGGTGGTGAAATCCTTTTCAACTACTTTAGATGAAGTTGGGTCATCAAATGAAGTTGTATCAGCTATACTATTTGTTTATTCAGACTATACCAATGTGTTTCTTGATTCAGGTTCTTCAGATTCTTTCATTTTTTAGAAATATTCTATTAAATTTGGAATTCCATCTTAACACATGATTCATGAACATATGGTAAAAACACCTGGAGGAAATGTTGAGACACAAATAAATTATAAGAATCTTCATGTACTTGTGTACGAAAATAATCTACCTACCAAATTATTGTTTTTCCTCATGTTGACATTGATGTTATTTTGGTTATGGAATGGATTTCTTCTTATCATGTTATGATTAACTACATAGCTAAAGTGGTTTCATTTTATAAATAATTCTAGATTATGTAGAGGAATTAAATATTACTTACGATAACATATCAGGAAGGTGAGAAACATGTACAAGATAGAAATTAATTTTACCATGGAAAAATTGTTGAAAAACAATGGAACTATTTATATTAATGATGTGCCGGTGTTAAATGAGTATCCTGTGATTTTTTCTAATGATTTTTCTAGTATAACACCTGATTGGGAAGTTTAATTAACTGTTGAAATATTTCTGGATGCAAATCCAATTTCAAAACCCACCTATCAAATGGCTAAAATTGAACTTTTTGATTGAACGAAGCAACTGTAAGATTAATTAGATAAGTCGGTCATTCAACCTAGAACATCAAAATGGGGTTTTCCTATCTTGTTTGTAAAAAATAAATAAGGTTCAATGAGAATTTCCATTGATTATAGATCCTTGAATAACATCACTATTAAGACAAATTATATTTTTCCTCATATCATTGATTTGTTTGATCAGCTCGAGGGAGCTCAGTATTTTTCGAAGATTGACATGAGATCGGGGTCCCATCAGTTGAAAGTAAAGGAAGAATACATTATGAAGACCGTTTTTCATACTAGATGTGGACATTATGAATTATTAGTTATGCAATTTTGGCTAACAAATACACCTATTATATTCATGGATATTATGAATATAATTTTTTTTCGAGTTATAGGATAATATTGTGGTTGTGATCATTGATGATATTTTGGTTTATTATAAAATTAAATAGGAGCCTGAATGTCATTTATGGGTTTTCTTTCGAACTTTAAAAGAAAATAAATAGTTTGGAAAATTCAGCAAGAGTGGGTTTTGGTTGCAAAAAATTTCATTCCTTGGTCACATTGTTTCAAAAAATGGAATAACTGTTGATCTTACTAAAACAAAAGTTGTTGAATAATGATCAAGAACCCCAAATATAACTAAGACCCCTAGTTTTCTTAGTTTGGAAGGTTATTATCGAAGGGTTATTGAAACATTTTCACAATTATATAGCCTTCTGACATAGTTAACTCGAAAAGGTGTGAAGTTAATTTGGACAAAATATTACAATGATTTTTTTCATAAATTAAAAAAAAAATTCGCGAATGATCCTATTTTTCAATTACCTTCCAGTGATAGTGAATTTGTTATCTAAAGTGATTCTTCATTGAAAGGACTTGGTTGTATCCTTATGTAGATTGATTAGGTAATTTCTTATGCTTCAGGGCAGTTGAAACTTCATGAATTAAATTACCCTACACATTTTTTGGAATTATCTTCTGTTGTTTTATAAAAAAAATTATATAGGAATCATATGTATGGAGTAAAGTGTGAAATATATACTGATGAAAAAAATTGAAGTATATATTAACTCAGAGTGAATTGAACATGAGACTGTGGAGATGGATGGATTTAATCAAGGATTATGATTACGTAATTCATTACCATACATTAATTGAAAATAAATAGGTTGATGCTTTGGATCGAAATAGTATTGCTACATTATCCATGTTAGGTTTGGAATAAGAACATTTGATTAATGTTTTGTTGAAATTTGGAATAGAATTTGTTGGTGATTGAAGATACACTATTTTGTTTCTGGTGTCAATGAAATGATTTCCATCAGACAGAATTATGCAAGAGTGTATAGAAGACAATGACTTATAGGAATATGTAGAGTTTGTTCATAAGGGTATGTTTCCTGAATTTAACATCAATAATGATTGCATTGTGTGATTTGTGATTTGGAAAGATATTATGTATGACTTGTGATTCACATTTAAAAAAAATAGTTGTTATGTGAAGATCGTAGTTCTATGTTTTTAGTTCATCCTGGAAGTACTATGATATACAGAGATAATCAACAGTATTACTGGTGGGATGGAATGAAAAGATATGTTATTGACTTTACTGTGAAGTGTTTGACCTGTCAACATGTTAAAGAAAGGTGGTAGTTGTCGAAAAGGTATCATCAGTCTTTACTGGTTCTAGAGTGGAAATGGGAAAATATACTTATGGACATCATTGTGGGATTACCAAATACATATCAAGGTAACAATGAAATCTTGGTTATTGATGATTGATTGAATAAATATGCTGATTTCCATTCTATTCAAGATAGTTTGTCTCTAGATCAACACTCACATTTGTATATTAATGAGATAGATAGGTTACATGGAGTTCCCCTCTCCATTGTATCTGATCGTGATCTGAGGTTCACTTCAAACTTTTAGAAAGACCTTCAGAAGACATTGGGAAATGAATTAAATTTTATTACAACATTTTTTATTCAATCAGATGGACAGTCATAATGAATAATTCAGAACATGGAGGATATGATACCTGCATGTTCAATAGATTACCATGGATGTTGGGATCAATATATTTTGTTGGTTTAATATTCTTATAAAAACATTTTTCATTTCAGTATACATATGGGTACGTTTGAGGAATAATATGAAAAGCATTGTCGAACTCTATCTTTTGGGATGAAGTAGGTGAAAGGAAGCTGGTGGGACCAAATTTGGAAGAAGATATGGAAAAAAAGGTTTTTTTATTCATAAGAACATGAGAACAGCTCAAAAGAGGTAAAAATAGTATGTGGATAACCAGAGGAAGGATCGTAATTTTGAGGTAGGCGATCATGTATTTCTCAAAGTATCTCTATGGAAAAGTGTTTTGTGTTTTGTTAGGAAGGGAAAGATGAGTATAGGGTTCATATGATCTAATGAAATCCCGTAGAAAGTTGGATCAGTTGCATACATAGTGGATTTTCCCCCATGTTTTTCCCAGGTACATAATGTTTTTCATGTTTCAATGTTGAGAACATATTTTCTTGATCCATCTCATGATTTAATCCAAGAGATAGATTAGTTGGATGTGAATCTCTCTTGTAAGGATTAACCAATCTAGATTATTGACCGAAGAGAGAAAATGTTGCAGAATAAGGTAATCAATCAGGAAATGGTTTTGTGGAAAAACCATATGGTTGAAGTGGAAAAATGGGAATCTGAAAATGATATGAGGGATAAATACCTCCATTTATTTGATAAGTGAAGAGAATTGTGGTGACACAATTCCCAAATGGGGGGAAGGAAGTAACATCCCAGATTAATAAATAAACGACATTTTCATATTTATTAATATTTCTGAATTAAATATTAATTTTAATTTAAAGGTTATGCAATGTATGATATCATACTCAACACACATCAACATATTTCTCCTAAATCATACATTGCACACAAGGTTCAGTTATACCGAAAAATAATAAAATAACATTGTTATTTAAAATTATAGTTAATGCCTAATCATTGCAATAAAGGGAATGAAAAACACTAACTAAAATATTATTATAAATGTTTGGTAAATGTTTTTACATTGATCCAATAAATTTTAGAGGCTTAAAATAATAATTAATCCAATTTTAAGCACGAATACTCTAATATTCTTTAAAAGGTCCATTTTCATCCGTTTGATGGAAAACTATTTTTAAATATTTTTTTTTCAATTTTATATATTCTAATTGACAAAATATTGTTATTATTCCGAATTGGGACATGAAATGCACTTTGGATAAAATTTTGGTATTTTTATGATAATGTTCATCTTTTAATTAATAGTGAAAAATATTGTATTTTAATTCAAAACTTACTTCTAATATAATCTATTTTTATGGTTATATTATATTTTTAATTGGTTTTAAACTATAAGTAGATTATATTTTTATAATATAATCCATTTTTGTTCATTGAAAGAAATTTAAATTTGAAATTTGAAATAAACACGTGCCAATATTTTGATATTTATTATTTCATAAAAACACGGATTTTCATTTGACAATGGAAATTTATTTTAAATTTATTACTGAATCTTATGGGTTTTGATTTTTGAAAAAAGGTATTCTATATTTGGAATTAGGAGTTCCAATTTTTTTAAATCTGTGCCTTTTATTTTTATACATTATGAATAGTTACATTAGTAAATATTTTATTTACAATGGTTAAAGGGTAAATATGGTAAATAATGATAAAAAAATATTACTATAATAATTTTAAATTACCCAAAGATATTTTCTAATCCTATTTGGTGAGACATGTCTGACCATGGAAATCCATGGGATGATTTTTTGACCCCATGGTGAAACTGGGGATTGATAATGACACATTATATTAATTAATTTAATGTAAATACAAAAATAACATAAACATATATCATTTAGTAAAAAAAAATTATATAAGTTTATAAAAGTTATATATTCAAATATAAATATTATTTTGAAATATATAAGTATTTCCTACATCTTGGTATTTTATTTATAATTTTTAGACATCAAATACATATAATTATTTATTACACAATGACGATACAGTGATTACCTTGTTAATGGATGACTAAAAAATGAGATTATAAATTTTAAAAAAAAATTCAAAACCAATCCAATCCTTATTGGATGAATTTATTTGGACATATATTAACCCTATATTTGAACTAAATATTTTTTGGACCTTTTGAAATCAACAATAATTTTACAATAAAATAATACATTCAAACATTCCTAAAGAGCCCCTCCTCTAGCTTATATAAGGTCACCTCCTCTAACCCATTAGTCACACCAATCAAGCCATTTGGATCGTCCAAAACCTTCCCAAATAAACTCTAAATATCCCTCTCTTACTCTTAGAATCCTTCCCTTAGGATAAAGGAACTTTAATAAATCCTTTTGGTTCAAACCAATGGGAGTGACCTAATTTAAAGGTAACATCTTCCCTCATTTTCTCATTTTTTATTTTAATTATCCCACCCCCTAAATTATATTTATTCAATTATTTAATATAAAAACCTGTATAATAAATATAATAGGACGTTTTTTAAATATGGATTCTAACAACACTTACTCATAGATCTGTTTATTGGGTAAAGAACACATCGTTTCTGTGGACGATAATCTACTTCATCACGAAATGATGATCATTAAATCTTATTCTTTCACCTCTTATGGTGTCCATTGATATGGAACTATATTTATATGTTATATATTATGTTTATATTATTTCTATGATTCTGTATTTTACATTTATAGAATACTTTTATGGTTTCCAAAGTGGGTAATATGATAATTTATTTGAGGAACTGTGGACTACCACCCCCTCAATGTGATATGACTAGTTAATTCCATACGTGGAACGTATAAATGATGGAGTTTGAAAAATTATATATGATATTATATTGGAATTATAATATACCTATGAATCATTTTTTTCATTCCATTAAAATAATAAATAGAAATGAATATAGAGTTCATGCGTAGGTACGACTTATCGTCCCCATGAACGGTGCATTTTATTTGTTATCACCAAATGTTATGTACTGTTATAAATAAATATATATACTGTATATATATGATATATATGATATCTAAATCATTAATATCATTCTAGAGATAATGGACTTTTTACCACATGGATAACTTGTAATTATAAGTTCCAAATATCGACAAAGATGATTGTTATTAACAAAAATGATTATATAATTTTTATAACATGGTAATAAATGATATAAAAGTAATAAAAACCTAAAAAAGTTTGGAAGGAAAGGAGAAATTAACTTTACTTATTTATTCAGGTGATTAAAGAATGAACGGGTCATGTCGGGCATGAGGTAAGGGACTTCATCTCAACCACATTTCTTTGAAGCATATATTGATTTATACACGACATTATTTTATACGGTGTATAAAACCATTTTACATTAATTTAATTCAAAGGGAATCTTTTTCTACGTAGCATTTTAGTAAAGGAAAAAATAAATGTTTTTTTTCATTTTAACGTATGTGGTGACAACAAACTTTCCACCATTGTGAGCGTTATTCAATATTTGACATCCTTACCAAGTCGTAATGTTTTAAAAAGAAAATAAATACCATATACTCTTTTACATATTTTGGTATTGTAAATGGTTTTGATAATGGATTAGTTATGTTAATATATTTAAATGATGTATTGTGATTTTAATCTGTAAATATTATATTTCCATTATGTTTGTTTAATGTGTTATGAATATGATATGGTTCTTGGGAATGGTTTTTGTATACGGGTGGTTCCGTGATAAACATAGGGTGGGTGAGCTTGATGTAGATCTCCAATGCATTGGGTAACGTGAATGATGTAAACATTAATTTTTTTCCAAAGATATTTAGATAATATAATATGATGAGTATTCCAAACATAACTCCCTATGTAGATATAAAAGCTTCAACACAAGTATGTTTTGGATTACTCATGTTAGCATTGTGATTTATGATTTCTATTTGTTATTCATAAATCTTATAATTTCACGAGGTATGTTAATGATCTTATAATTGGTATTTAATATCGAAATAATAATTTCATTTTTTATTTTATTATCCGTACTAATCTTTTTATGCTCATCCCATGTTTTGGAAATGTTTTTAACAAGACTTTAAAACGAATTGGGTCAAGGATGAGGTCTAGGAAAGGCTATGTTGTCAAAAACATGGAACTAGACATGAATATTTTTTCACGAGTTTTTATTTTATGAACAATATTGATATTGAGTAGAAGTTTCTACATGTAATATTCATGTTGTTATGTATATGTCATGACCTAATTTTCTAATGCTCTAAACCTTAAATGACCGGAAATGTGTATTATTAACTTAATTCAAGATTATATAATGTTTAATGTCGGGTCCTTATAGCATGAGTTCTAGATAATATGTTACCTACAGCTGTGAATGATTATTAGACATTGTAAACATTCTTAGTGTTAGTGAGGTATGACTCAAAATATTTTTTAATAAAATAAATAAACTATGTAGTAAGGATTATTTCTAAACACTTCATGAGTTCATATGTATTTGAAACTAGTAGTCCATGAGAAAGGGGTTATCAAATACTAAATAATTCATTAAAAATATAATGCATGTAAGTATTTTTTCTAGAAGATAATCATAAGGGTGATTGGTATTTATGTAATGGTAAATTCATGAAGAATAGACATTTGTGATTAGTATTTTTATATCAATGATTAATCTTATATGAGTTAAAAAATTAACATTCTCAATGGAATTATAATCAATTTTATTAGGTCTGATTCATTGATTTTGGGATACAACTCAATGTGGCATATGTCAGGAACTAGGGAAGGGAAAATTTATTTCATACACCTGTTTGGGTATGAGACAATATATATAATTGTGACATCTTTCGTACTGTTTCCATCATTGTTTCAAATTATCCTCCATCATTGTAATAATATATAGATTTTTTAAGAAACCATCATTGATGGTGGGATGGTATTATCTAATTTCATTATTAGATAGTGAGATTAGAAATATTATAGTCATAGTTATACATTTATATAATATTTAAAAAGATGATAGGAATATTTTGGAACAAAATCATAGGTTATTGAGATTGTGTATAATGGTAGTATGACTCCATTGTTTAGGTAAAAATGTTGATTGTTAATGAATTTCGGTTATAAATAAGCATTCAATGTTTGTTAGAATATATTATCCATGAATTTATTTTGTAACATTACAATTATATGTAGTGTTAGGTATTTAATGGAATTATTTATTTTAATGTGTTCAATGTACTCATAGATCCATGACATCATAGAGATATTTTCTGGATTTATAGTGTACCTCAATTTACAATCATTTGAATATTATGATCAAATATAATATGATTCTTGTAAATTAATGAGACACTTTTTTCAGAATTTAATTTTCTAGATTAGACATGTTGAATTTCATCATACATTATTATGAAGAATATATCTTTTTTTGGGTACATATGGAATAAATAATTAGAACTATTGGATTGAGGGTTGAGTGGTTCATGATCCATAGTAATCATAGTATTATAGATAAATGATTGAGTGGTATTGTGAATGATTTTGGAGCTAATATGTTTTTATCTTGGGGTTATTAGAAATTTCATATTGATACCTATTGAAGTTAATGATATTGCTTTTGATTTTTGTTAACCATAGATGAGAATGAGTGTCCAGTTGAGATTATAATAGAAAACTTTGGAGTTCCTTATATTTTAGGATTAGTTAACCATTGTTATATTGAATCAATTAGTATGGTAAAAAATTCACTCTTTCTAGTGGGATTGTGAGAGTCACATGGTATTATGTTGGGAAATTAAATTTAAATTTTTCTTCAAACATAGTATTTGTAAAATTGACTCGTGATTGTAATAATCCATGTTTGTGCATAATGTGATGGATATATCATGATATAATGAAAAGGGGTCCTGATTACCAATTTCAGATATTATTTAATTTTAATAACATTATTTTTCATTGATGATGTATACAGAATGTCATTTCATAGGGAGAACATGATAGAGGGATTGAGTGTATGATACTTTTCGGAATGAATTTATTTCTACATTAGTGGGTGAATGTGTATGTAACTCTAATAAATCACTATTGATGTATATCATGAGTGATTAAATTAATTTATCTTGGATATGTTTTCTAATAGGGGTATACATTGGTAGTATACTCAATCCAAACAGATATGGCATATTTTTCTACTAGGGTGGCTAGGAATTATTTTTGGAAAATGAACGATTGTGGTAATTAAGGTTGTAGAATTTTTTAACTATTGTTAGATAGTAAGATTGGTATAATATAAAAATTATTCCCAATATTTATTGAGTATTGAGCATGTGATGTTAGATTCCAAACATATAATTTTTGGGAAGGAATTGTTGTTGAAATGATTGGTTAGTTATCTAGTTTAGACCAATGATTTATACTATTAGAGTAAAATGTTGGTGAAATAGATATTAATAGATATTAAAAAGTGTGGTGAATCGTATTTGAGCATGAAATATTAGAAAGATTCACATTGCAACATATTTTTTTGTATTTAGAGGCACTAGGTCTAGTAAAGTATGCATATGTTTTTTCAGGTGTAACTAGGTATAATGAGACAATAGTATTTCCATCACACATTATTTGAGTGGAAATTATTTTTATAGTGGGAAATAATAAGGTATTTTTTTTGTTTTGGATAGTTTTAAAATGGCATCATCATAAACATGACCAAAAGGAAGTCAAGGATAAGCAGTACATAATTGGTCTCAGGGATCAACTTGGATCATGTGTAGTGAATAGTGACACTTCTTGGGTTTTCTAATATTTATAGAGGGTGTTTTTAAAAACAAATAATAAAATTTTATAGTTGTATTAGATAAATATTTTGATTCAATAGAAATAAAAACATTAGTATTTGATATTTTGGGATTTTAATTTGAAATTAATCATTTTGGTTTTTCTAAATGATTAAACAAGAATTTTATGCGGTGAAATTTTAGGTAGAGAATATATTGAATTATTGTTGAGGTTTTTGGAGATTTTAATTGTAAATAATTATGGGATGATTAGTCATTCAAGATCAAAATTTGATAAAAAATCAAACCTATTAGAGACCTAGGGGAGAGGTTCCTCCCGGATGACTAACTTGTTGTGGTATCCCTTGAATTAAGGGCTTTCTCAGCTACTAGTTTATTTGAAGAAGATGTCCATGGACAAAAAATGAACTATTATAAATTTTATAAATATATAAATTTTGAAAACATAAAGTTATTATTTTTAATCAAAATTTTATTTTTCTTACCCTTCTAATGATCTATCTAAATGTATCCCACCCACATTGATATCTTGTTACATTACTATTTACCTTCTGTGAGTCATGTCGTTTGAATTGTTATTTCATTGATGGATATTGGTTTTAATTTTCTTCAAGATGAATACTCGCATATACTAATTCTATTATTATAGTGTATTGTGACAAAATTAAAATCCCTTGAATTAAGGGAATATATATATATATATATAATATGTCCATGGTAAACAAATCTTCTAGTTTTAGACAACATTTAGAATAGGTAAACAATAATTTATATTAATATAGAAAAGAGTACTCAAAAAGATATTTTATAAAACTTTATTTATTAATTTAGGTGTAACCAATAGAAATATGCATGGTATGTAAAATTAGTTGAAAAATATAATAAAATATCTATAGATATAAAACACAATGATACATATAATAATTTTAAAGTATGTTAGTGGAAATTAATGAGTACTTTTGGTATTAATAAATATATTTTATTATACTTTAATTGTCATTAAAATGGAAGATATTGAGGATAAAATAACACCCTAATGGTAAAATAAAAATTTAATATATATTTATTATAATTAAAATATTTTTTAAATATGTAATGTAAAATTTCAAATAAATGAAACCCAATATAGAAAAAAAATTATATTATAAATTCTGATTCTAAATTCTAATGAAATATCATGAGCCCAATGGTTTGATATTTTAATGAATAGTTATACTAATCATAAAAATAAGTAAATAATATATGTATTTGAGTATAGGATATGAATATTTATATAATTTTTTGCAAAAGGAAGAGATTACTAGTTGGTATTTTAATGAGTCTATTTCATAGAGATTCTCTTTAAATGAGGTCTTATTTTTTCCACTCCTTTACCTTCCATATATGAAATATTTTTTATATAACCATTTTTAGGTTGGTATATTCAATTCATTAAAATTAATTTTATTACGAATTATCATCGTGGATTATTTATAATCCCTTTATTAAAGATAAAATGGTGTTTTGAATTCATTATTTGAGTAATTGACTTTTTTATGTAATATTATTGTATTTATTATTTTTATTTATCCACTAGTTTCCATACGCTTAAATGAATAACCATTTAAAAAAATTAACATAAATATTTTATATAATGTATGTTATCCATATTTGAATTTACAATGTTTTGACATTATGTGTTGGTGAACTGGAAGGAAGGTTGGGAATTTAGTTATTTTGGGTATGTGAGAATTAGTATTATTGATTTAGATGTAATGGATGATATTTTACATGTATTAAAGAGGATTAAACATATACTATTACAAGTTTTACTTGACATGGTCTTATTTTATACAACCCAATGGGCTTCTATAAATGGAGAGATAGTTTAAAAAACTATTAGTGGGGTAGTGATATACTCTTGATAGGTGATTATCATTAATAAGAGATAGAGATAAATTATATTATACCATGATTTCAAAAAAAATTAGACCATGTGTTTGGAATAAACATAGATTATTTGATTATGATAATTAATGATCCTATAGATAATTGTAAAACATTTATTTATTTCATCTTATTATGGAGTCCAACCTATGTGAGGACTAGAGATATATGGGATTGAGCCAGAGGTGATCTTATGAAATCCTAAAGATTAGATATGGTGAATATAAATGACTTGACAAACAAAAAGGAATGATATACATAATGAAATTTTATGAATTTGGTCTAATTTATTCTATAACATTTTTTAATCAATGAATTTCAATTGGGATGTCATTTTTTCCCCTCATTGAAAATAAAATTTGGATTTCATTGGTGTTTAATTGCTTAAATTCATGGTGGACACTATTTTAGTCTCTATTGTTGTTCTCTATACTAATATTATTATTTCCATGATATTTTTGGATGTCTTCTAGATACTAGGTAGTAAGATGACCAATACGTCATGTGAAACAGTTATGTGTAGTATTTTTTAGTTTTTCAAATACAACTATATTTCTAGTTATGTTGAGAATAAAGTGAATATGAGGAATACATAATTTCAGCATGATGATTTTTAGACGTCAATTACAGTAAGGTAGAACCAAGTATTATTTTTCATGAATGTATTTATACATTGGGGGAATATATATTTAATCCATGGTATAATAAATGCATAATCATATTTATATATGCATGGGTGATGTTTTCTAGGTGGGTTGAGTTATACTCACTAAATACCATAACAAACAAAAAACTGGTACTTGTATCCACTTGATCACTATAACTTATGGTTCTAATGTTAAATGGAGAATCACACTATGTTTTTATAACCCCCCATATTATGTACAAAGTGTGGGTTATAATTTATCTAAGAAGGATTAAATTTTACATTTCGTGGATTGGCAGAACCAACTAGACATACTGTTGGTTTATTAAAATAATTTTATTAGATGTTGACGAGTTTTCAAGAGGTTGTTAGGGGTTGGTAAGAGGATAATAAAGTTTTACATTCCATAACAAATGAACATGTACTAGATTAAGGGTCCCCTATTCAATTTCATTTGATGATTCCTATTAGATATATATATATATATATATTACTGGTTATTAAAATTTTAATCCATCATGTTAACTATTATTTTATATTCTAGACTATTGGGATATTTCATTTCCCCATTTTAAATGTTAAATTGGTTTATGTGAAGCTTTTTTTATATTGGTACATGTGATATTTTTGGAATAATTAAGGATGGCCATCTATGCTTATTATATTAGGTAATTTTCTCACCACCATTATTCCATTCCCTTAGCCCTAGTTGAAAACAATTCCATTCATATGAGTTTTGATAAAGGTAACAATGGGACCTCTAATTAGGTATTCTTTTGGTGATGTGAGTTAGTATACTGCTATGTGGTACAAGAACATGTGTTTTGATAGGATAGTGTGATTATATGGTGTAGATATGATGTAATAACATGTGAGGTAGAAAATAATCATGTTTATCTTATATTACATTATATAAAACACAATTTACCTTTGGATATCCCATGTTACGAATTAGAGACTTTTGGTTGAGTGTGGTTTTGGATTGAGAATCCTTGTATTGGATGAATGAATCTCGGTATGTATCATAGGCTTAACTTGGACGTATTTTTACTATATAATCATTAGTTTTATACTATTATTGCATATTATAGACGTGCCAATATTTTTATTTTATATTTTTCATTCTAATTTTTCAATGTCTATAATTAAATTGTAAAATATCATTTCAATTAGATGTTTTCTCAAATAATGTTTTAGGTAATATATTTTTCATGGAAAACAATATATTTTGAAGTGGAAATTTATTTTTAGAATGAGAAATTCATATAGTTATCTCCAAAATTAATGGGCTTGTAATGAGTTTTGAGTTTTTTAATCTTAATAATATAATGATAGATTATTTTTGAATTTTATTTAAATTTAATTTTTGGGAATAAAATGTATGATACGAGGAAAAAATTTGTAAGGCAGATGGATTTATGTTTTCATTGTTTTGATAGAAATCCAAGTATACCATGTTGAGTTTATTAAGTATTTTCTAATATTATAAAGTGTACAATGACATTATATTGTATTAAGTTAAAAATATTTCATGTATAACTTGTCATTATTGTATTTTAATTTTTAAAGAATATGAGACTCATTCATTTTCGATTGACTATCATGATATTTAATCATATTCCAGTAAGGTAAATTTTAATTGTTTAGAATTAATGACATTGTTATTGTTGAATCTTTTGGGTAGTTGGGCTTTTAAATTATGTATTTTAATAACTCAATAATTGTTATATATTTTTATTGGGGATTCCTATAGTGGGGATGATTTATATTTTTGAAATTCTTTTTTTGTGAGTTCTTAAATTATTGTTGTCTTTTAAAATATTAATTAAATTATTTTTTTGATATTATTATTTCCATCTATATTTTAGAATTGTTCCTAAATTATTATAAAGATTATTAGTGTGGTGATTGAGTGATTAAAATTCAAAAATGAGATAATAAAATCTAAATCAATGTAAAATAATGTGGATATAGAGATGGTGATTTTGGAATATCCTGTTGGACACTTGGTGATATAGTAGAATGGGTTTTATTAAACATTGTGTTCAATAAATGGTGGATGAAAGTAAGTGTGAAATTATTATTAAAAGTGATAATATTATTTTTAGTAATGGAATAATGGGTAGTGTAGGTCAAAAATTATTATTATGTGGTTCATGAAATTATTTGGGATAATACATTTTATATTAGAGTGTTTTTAATTAGTTGTTAATTTCTGATTCAGTGATCCTATGGAATGACTAACGTCTAATAATTGTATCCATTTTTAATTATCAATTCGTAACACCTGATTCAAAGTAATAATTTTTAGTTGATTTTAGGAGGCTCAAATCTGTGTTATGATTTAGAATAACTCATATAGTTGTCTGGATGAGGACTCCAAACATGTGTAAGGACATAAGAAAGTGGGGGTGTTTGTAAAGATATTTAAGACTCTTAGTGGAATTCCATCAAGAGTCTTATGAGATCCACTAAAAATCCAAGGTCCTATAACAAAATATTATTATGATGATGAAAAATAAAAATAATGACCCATTAATTTAATAATCCAACATTGGGATTCATGGTTCTATAGGATAAAATGTTTCTTGGGGTATCCTCATTCCCCTGTTGTTATTTTCCATATCTCTCTAAAAATTTAGTCTACTCTTGAACTTATTTCTCAATTATGTTGGTTTTCTCTATCACACATCATCATATTTAAGCACATTTATCACTTATATTTTGAATCAATTATCATTCATATTGTATTTTAAGAGTTATTAGACTAATTATTTATTGAATCATGTTGCTAATGTGGTGTTATTTATTATGGTACATAATAGATTATTGAGAGTATTTTATAATCAATATTTGACACTATCCATATTATGTATGCCCTATAATTGTTTTATATTGTTTCCAGAATAAATAGATTAAATTGGGCATAGAAACTATATTATTAAATATAGATTTTGTAAGGACATTGTATGTTAATGTTTCAAAAGAAGGAAAACCCATTTTTCTCATCGTTTTTACATCATTGTACCACCAACTGTGTATAACATATATTATGAAAATATGTTATTTTTATTAATTTTGTTTTATTATTAATATTAAAATATTTATAGAAGTTTTCAATGATAATTATAATAGAAATGATCTTTATGTTCTTGGAATAATTATACTATTATATGAAATGGGTTACAAACTTTTCCAAATGAGAATACAAATGGGTTGATTATTTTATATGTTTGGTAATATTTTATATTTATGATATTATTTTAATAAAAATTTCATTATTATATGAAATTTTTTGTCTTTATCTATGTAAAATTATAGAAGGGTTCAAATTGGAAAAAAATAAAAATAAACAATATATAATTCTAAATTTTTTATTGGTCACACCTAGATAGTATAAGTAATAGGAGTCCCCAAAATAAAATGATTAGTATTATGGGATATATTATTAAAAGTAAATGGGATCCATATTTTTTTAGTTTATCTCAAATTGGTTTATGATTAAAATATAATTTTCCATTATATTTTTAAAATTCATTTAATGTGAAAACAAATGGTGAGTTAAATTTTAATTAAATTTATAAAGTAAATTAACTTAAAAAAGACTTATATGAAAATGATTATTCAATGAGATATTCATTATGATTTTTTTGGAAAACACATGTTGAATTACTAATATATTTTTCATGGTATTAAATATAGGTTTTTAGTTGTTTAAGTTGAATGATTTTGAATTTTATAAAATATTTTTAAAAACAATCATTGACATATATGTTAATAGAAATATATGTGATTGAGCATTGAAAAAAATTCAACTATTTAACATTATGAGTGCTAATAACTAATTAATAAATCATGATTTCTATTGGAAAATTCGTTAATTATTGTTTTTATGAATACATATACAGATTTTTATTCCTCATATATAATGATACCCAATAACATATTAACAAAAACCATTCACCACCATTAGGTAATTTGTTAATTAGTGAGAATTGATATTCTTATAATGTATCCTTTTAGTGTATACCCATATGAACCTTATGATACCCTTAGAATATATGATTGTGTATCGGACTCTTAGATTAACTAAAATTATTTAGGGGAGTAATGAGTTTAATTGGGTTATTATTTTGTAAGTTTTTCATGGATTTATATTAGGAAATCAATCATAATAATGATAAGGTTTTGGGACACCTAATTTTTATAAAATCGACCTATTGTTATCCCCAAATATTAAGGATTGGACATAATTCCTTTAATATTTTGATTTATTACTTAGACAAGATTCATGGAACATTGTTCTAGTGTTATTTAAATATTTCTTATGGATCATGATTTTGAATTACAAAACATGTAAATTTCGTTTAATATGTGTCTGATAAGTGAAATATTTTTCCATAATTATGTGTTCTATAATATATGTGTGGTTTCATCCTATGTAGCACAAATGGCGGTGTCATGAGATTCCTCCACACTAATATTGTTATCTTCTATATTAAATAAAGCAACTATATACATTTCTTAAGGGGTAATTATTCTTTCATGATATAATTATTAATTATGATATGATTCTTTTAGGATGTGATGTATAAGACTCCCTCTAGGTTGGATTCTTAGATAAATGAGAAACTTTTGATTATCATATCTATCAATGTGCTCTATTTGAAATTTATATTTATGATAAGAAATTATATAAATGTGATATAATATGTAGAAATAGAGATATGGGGTAATGAATCATGAGTCAAATGGAATTATAGTGTGCTACTTCAAGTAAGTGATTACTTATTAAATGATATAGCAGTAAATGGTAAACCCAATGGGTCCACCTTATAAAATATCATTCCCATGGGTCAAAATTATATCAGAAGATGATGATTTATAATTCTCATGAATATCATGAATACATTTTCTATTCTATCATGCAGTGGATGTGGGCCCCATTAATGGCTTTCAATACAAAGGACATGATCTAAGGTTCTCTATAGATAGTCTAGATGATAAATATGGTAATGAATATTTTGTTTTCATTTATAGTTGACCAAGAAGTATGATTTTATTTCATAAATAAATGAATCATTATTTAGTTATTTATATTTATATTACTGTATAGTTGTTGTTTAGAAAATATATCGAGTTTTAGTTTCTCTTTGAATAGTTGTTCTATATTTTTTGTCATTTAAATTAAATTTGTTTCTGGTACAAATTTAATTTTTCATTATTTCTTATTTTAGGTAACATCGTTAGTTTCCATGATATTTTTAGGTTATTATTTATTTGCAAGTGGTGAGATAACTAATGATTCATGTGGTACATTATTCAGCTACATTTTTTTGTTTAAGTGATTCATATAATTTTTTATGTTTGATGTGATTAGACTGGGTGGGAGGAAACCACATTGATTCTATAGGGAATGATATTCATTTATGAAAATAATTTTGGACACAATACTTTTCAATTTCCATTATTTGATCCTTTATGGATTCTACGTCTTTAAAAATGTTCATACGTATGTTTGAACTTATATGTTCATATATGGATTCTTTAGCCTAGTGGGTTGTGTTACACTCATCACATATGGGAATAAAACAAATAATTTAATTCAAATCCACTTGATCACTCTCAATTAGTTCTTACTCATGTGTGGGGGATATAATTATGTCATTGGAATCACTTAATACTCATGTAAATGGAAATAATATTAATATATGTGAGTGGAATTTAATGATTAGTCTTATGGATATATAAAACCATGGAGTTTGAAGTTTGGAGCTATATAAAAATTATGCTAGAGTATGATGGGGTAAATATAGATTTTTATGAGTTAGGATACAAGATATTTTATGTTTATGTTTTAAATTGATTTAATATAATTATGGTTATGGGACATAGTTTAATTTATTTAACTATTCATACTATCTTTATCTTTTAGTTATCCATTATTATTTTTATAATTCATAAGGTATATTTTACATTTTATATTTTAAAACATATGATACTATCTTGTTTAACATTTTATTGACTAAAATGTTGAAGATTTTAATTTTTATATAAGGGTAAAAAATGTTTCTGATCTATTTTTCCATTAATACATATATTTTTTAAATATGGTAATATTCTCCAACAAAAAATTACAGGTCCACAGTACCTTTAGGAATTCAATACCATATTAGGATGCAGACATTAGGTCAATAGACATACCCATCCAATGATATCTTTGAGTGATCTAGGATAGGGTATTACAATCAATTTGACGATGGGTAATGAATTAAAAGCACCACCAAATGCTGTAAAACCTATCATTATGATTTTATATAAAATTAAAGAGAGTGGTAATACTTTCATACATCCAAGATCAAATAAATAATTGAGTATATATTTATATATATGTTTTTATTTATATATATTTTTTTTGTTTATTTAATCAACAATTTTCATCCATAAGTGAATCAAAACTAAAAAAATAATATTATCACTTATGATGAAAAAACATATCATTGAAGGATATGTAAAAGGAAGGGAAGGTATAACGCACACACACACAAATATATATATATTTATATAATTTTTCCTCATAAATACATATATGTATGACAATATTTGTCACTTGTCTACTACTTGAATAGTTCAGGATGTTAGAAAATGAAATGAGAATATCAGTGTACATAGAAAAAAATTAATTATTATGAAAGGGGGATTAACATTTTCATTGATTCATACACCACTGATAGGTGATCAAGTACTAGAAATACTGGTGTTTTGTGAACTTATATCATCTCTAAAATACCAAGGGTGAATAATTTATGGGATCTTAAAACCTCTATTCAAATTTGATATATCTTATAATTGAATTTTTATATGGATTAGATGAAGTATTTATATTTTTATTAGAGAAATTCTTTGAATTAAAATTATGAATAATTATTTCATAGACATGCCATTAAATATACATCATTTATTATAAATTTAATATTATAAAAAATATATGTTGTTTCAAGTTATTTCCACTTCCACCAATGAATCTATATTTTTATATGGAAGAAAAAAGTAATATATTTTTATATCGAGTAAATTATTTTATTGTACTTGGATAGTATTTTTTTGTGAATTTTTAATTTAAGGATCTATAATGAATTATTCATCTTATTATAAATCATTTTTGTATAAAAAAAATTCTATATTTTATTCATTGATTATTAAAAATTCATTAAGTAAAAAAATTACTTATTTAAAAAGAAATATTATAAATAATTTGGGTTAACTAATATAAATATTATTTTTATGACATTATAAATATATTATTTAAAAATATTATTATCAGTAAATATTAGTCACCATTATTTTTTATAATATAATTATTGAGATTTATATCTAGAAATTAGCCAAATTTTTAGAAAATGTATTTTGTACTAAAATAATTATTTTTTATTTAAAATTCTTACAAATAACAATGATTTTACCAATTTAACATCTATCTGGTCTTAAATTGAGTTTCTAAACATAATTAAAATACTAAAAAAATTCTATTTAGTTCCCTTTTTACAATTGTTTTCATGGCTTTTCATTTCAAGGAGATGAGAACAAAAATAATTTCGAGCAGTCATCGTAGTATTTAATGATTTATTGTAAAAATTTACTATTTCAAATATAGCTAATATATTTATTATTCATTTGAATTTTCAAATATTAATGAAATTAAACTATTTTTTTTCAATATATAGTTATTGTTACATTATTTTTTACCCTTATTGCAATAACCTATTATATTAAGAATAACCATTATGATTGATATCAAACAAGATATTCCATATCGAGATTAACCATTCATGTAAAATATTTTATTTAAAAGTGATAATTATTGTATAGCCATTATATTAGAGTAAATACTCTATTTTTGAAAAAAAATTATCAATTTTTTTGTCATTCATTTAATAGACATTATAAGCAAAAAAATAAACAATCCAATTTTACACATAAAATATTTTCTTTTCTTAAAAAGGAAGTTATTTCACCGTTTAATGGATAAAATGTTTTAAAGATAAATTTTAAACTATTAGAAAATATTTTAGAAATAACATCAGTTTTTGTTGTATAATATACTACAATTATTTTTTCTATATTTTTTGGATGTTTATGATAAGATCTAGTTTGATGAATAATGTGTAATACATCATTTTAATTGAGAACAAAATTTTCATATAAATAATTTATATATTAAAATTATATTGTAAATTTGTTTTAAACAAAAAGTTTATTAATTATAAAACGATAAATTTAATTTAGTTCATTGGAATCAATTTAATATTGAAATTGGATATAAAAATATTTCAATATTTTGAAAAGTTTAATTCAAAAACCCATTGTTTCGTCCCATCTGTGGGATTAATTTTAAATTCATGTATGTATCGTATTTGAAATGAATTTTGAAATTTGATTCCATATTTATAATAATAATTAAATGATTTAGTAAATAGGCCCCTTTTTTCTATTATGATTAATTATAATTGTGATTTTTTAAAAAAAATATGAAGTGTAAATTGGTTAAAAATAAAGTTATTAAGTGAAAACATAATATGATATTGATTATTAAATGACCCATAAACATGTTCCATATTTATTTTATAAACATATATTTTCCATAATCACTCCAATTTTGAACATAGGTCTTTTATGGGACATTTTTAATTTATTATTAATGTCATAATATTTTATTAGATGAATATAAAAAGAATTGACACTCAAATTCTTAATTAATAAAATAATTTTTATTTTGTTTTATATACAGGATGCGTTAGACTATATAAGTTATTTGGAAATAAAAACTACTTATATTTATCATGGATTTTTATTTTTATTTTTTATTAAGGTAATGGTTACTTTAAATGATTTCACAATAGTGATGAAATAATAATTTTATTAATTAAAATAGAGAATATATGTTATTATAAACATTACAATAAAAATATTTTGATATAATAAATTTTATAAGAGAATTTTATAGACAAATATTAATTTTTATGGGGGTATTTAATATTTTTTTTCTAATGTATCTTAAATTATTGATATTTTTTGAAGAAAATATAATTAATGGGATTTAAATTGACTATATTTATATTATAAAATAAATAATATTTTATTGAATGATAAAAAATTCCTAGAAAATATAAATTTATCTAAATGAATATTATACTGTTATAATTTTTATATATTATCCATTTATGGTTCCTTAAGAAATTTATATAAACTATATTAAATCTCAAAGAGGAAAAAATCCATATAGCGACGGTTGGCGTTAAAATAGTTAAATAAGGGTTGAAACTAAATGATAAGAGTAATAATTTTGCATATAATTTATAAAAAGTTATATAATGAGAATATTTGAACCCATAATAATATTATATTCAAAATAAATTACATTTGATCCATTTTAAATAAAATGTTAATTTAAATTAATTTCATAGTTTGAGAAATTCTTAGAGTTCCCCTTCACACTCTTATAAATGGGCACCACATATTATCATTTATACATACTTATAAACCTTTTTGGTTAGGATTTGATATAAAAATTCACTTTCTTATAATAACTCATCACATTCTATATGCCTTAATATAGTTAGAAAAATCACTTCAGTGGTCTTAAGGTGCTATGAAAAAGAGATCATTTGCAGAAGATGTTTCATTTCAATCAAGTATTTTGGTTTTATTTTTTCTTTCACATGGATAAAATAATAATAGACCATGATAAAATATTAAATCTACTATAATATATATAATTATGTTTTATTATGTTTTTTCATATCCCATATCTATCTCTTATTCCTTCAAATGTGAAAATAATTCATCATCTATGTGTACGGATGACTACCACTACAACAATAGATGTAAATAGATTTCAAAAACTGTCTTTCATGATTGGATCTAAATTATAAATTTAGGTTTATATATGATAATAATTATATTTTTCTCATTATTAAAGATAATATATCATTTACTTTCGTACTTTTCATGACACTGATAATGATAACGTCATTCGTGTGTACTTGTGAATTATCACCTCCACACCACCACAAATCAATGTGGTTAATTTTTGTTTTCCACATCACATGAATTAAATATATGATTAAATTTAAATAATTAAACTGATATTTATGATATTATGATAATTATTGAATGGGAAAATTATATTTCTCCTCTTTCCATATTTTTCATTGAAAAATGGACACATTACTCGTTGTATGTACAACATACTTTCACCATGATTTTAACATAGTTCATTGTTCTTATCCATATTTAATAGTAGTATTTTAATGTAATATTTAATTTTTAATATTACAATTATTTAATTATTAATTTTCTAGAGATGATGGAATAGTTAAAACTTTGACTATATATATCATTCCATAGTCATTTTGGGATCCAGTACTAAATATCATCAAAACATCAGGCATGAACATAAATAATTATTTAACTATTATAACATGTTTAGAAGTGATATAAAATTAATAATTGAAATTATAAAGGTTCTCAAGAAGGTAAATAATTATCCTAAATTTATTATTCTTCAATATAGATATTGAAAATGGTGAGTCAGACACAAACTAAGGGACTTCTTAACTAAAAACATTATTTTTTTTAATTTGGAAACATTTATTCTTATAAATATGTATATTTCGAATCCGTTCTTTAAAAATTGTTTGTAATAATTTATTTAGCTTTTAAAATGTAAATTTTTTAATTTTTTTCAAATTATATAAAAAATGTATCATTTCTATGTTTTCTATAAGGGGCATTATTTTAAAAAATACCTAATTAAAGTAACTTTTTAATCTGTTTTTACAAAATCCTAAAGAAATGTTTTTAACATGATGATAATGAATAGAATTTCCCAGATTTATGTGACATTAATGTTTTTAAGCTTCCATTACATATTTATATTATTTTTTCAAAATATATATTCCATTTGTGAGTTTTTGGATTTTTTAAAATTAAATGTGCTTTAAAAAAGTAAAATTTATTTTCCTCAAGAACGATACTTTTTTGAAATATTTATGTGTTATTATATTATTATGGTTTTTGGGAATTATATATGAGGATGGGTGGTTCTATGATAAACATAGGCTGGGTGATTCCATTATAACATACCAATGCATTAGGAAATGGAATTGATTTTAACAATTTGGTTTCTCCTAACATTTTATTTGAATAATATTATAGTGATTATTCCAATCGTAACTCTGATGGTTACTCCATGTTTATCCAATAGAGCAACAATATTTGAAATTGTTAAAAAAATGGTACCACGTGATAACTATATATCTTTTACATGATTTCTTATGATTTTTCCTTAAAATAGGTTTATTTTAAAGACATATAATAATGAAAATTTTTAAATTTTTATTACATTTGTGGGGTAAAAATATATACTTTTTAGAAAATATTTCATGGTTTTTCATTGGATTAATGGTTTCATTTTTTTTATTCCACTTACTGGGAATTTATTTTATCCCATTACATAATATTAATTTCAAAGGTATTAATAATGGGTAAGGACAAAGATTTTGATAGTATGAATGTATTGAAGTTGTTTCATGAAAAAGGAAACATCTTTTATATTAAAATTGTTTATTTGAATGAAATGGATATTTTTTAAAAAAGTGATTATTTTTAAAATATGGTATTATTATGTAATTATTTTTCCTAATTCTCTTGAAAAATAAAAATAAATTATATTTTATAATTATTGAAATATAATTATATTTTCAAATCACAAGAATAGGTAATTTTTAGGGTCCGGTTCTTATAGTTCTTATTACAGTAGAGTTAATATAAAATTATAAATTTAGATAGATTTTATGTTGTATGGATATTATATTGGGATTAAAATTTTCTTATTCATCATAATTTCGGTGACTTAGAAACACCTCTTCGGTCTTTAATTTATGAAATTTTATGTTGACAAATGATATTTTTAGAGATTTTCATTTTTGAGGTAATTATGTTTATTAAATTTTTGGATGGAAAATTAAAGGTATGAGATAACATATTATGTTAAATAATTTAAAGGTAATTATTTATTGTTATTCTAAAATTATTGAATTTTATACGGGTAATATTAATATAGTTTTATAAAAAAACACAACATGAATGATGGGTGAAAACTAGTCATGTCCATAAAGGTTGTGGGACTTGAACCCAAAATAGAAGGATGATAAGGGTGAATCACCTCACAATAGAGTACATGACGTTCATATTGGTTTTATTTTATCTTTTTAGTAAAATGATTTGATTGAGGTAAATTGAGTTTATTTTGATGACATCTGGTTTATTAAATATATTTCTATATGATTGGAAAATGAATTACTGATTAAGTAATTAATGTTTTTTTGAAGATGTTTACCTTTTCTGGAATCCTATAAGAATATAGTAAATATAATATTATGGTATTTTATATATGGGAAAAAGATTTAATTTTATTATGGAGTAAAATATCATTGTATTCATCCTTTATGGTGATTTATTGAAATGACTATCATATCGTGGAGATTATATTATTGGGGAATATCTATTATGGAGTGAGAATTTAAGAGCATTTTATGCTATTTAGGGATAAATTCTTAATTTTATATTGGAATAAAATGAAACCATATCATTCTAATTATTCTGTTTCACTATTATTATGTAATATTTTTGAGCGATTTTAAGTATTATTATTTCTCTATGTTGATCATTGGGTTTCACTTTTGATTTTTTGTAGAAGAAATAGTTTTTTTAATATGAATAGTTTATTAATTTTGAATAATTATTTTATCTTATCCATTAATTTTTTGTGTTATTGTTTCATTACCGAAAAAATAGATAGTTAATATTTTTTTATGATATAAAACATTTGCAGATGATTCTAGTGCTCCATGTGTGAAAATTTCATCTTAAATATATATAATTTGAATAAAAAAATGATATTTATTTGTAAAATGATAAAATATTGATATTATACATGTCATGTATGTATTTCCTTATGTTATTAGTTTAGGTAGTAAAATAATTCATCCACTCTACAAAAAGGATATTAAAAAAACATTGTCTATATTCATTTCTTATTAATGAATCAATAAACTTTTATCCTATTACAGAATCATAGATTTTTTATGGATAATATTAAACTAATCATGTTCTCTATTAAATCCAAAAAAACATGAAAGTGTTTTTATCTTCCATATTTATTTATTCCTATATGTAATACTAGTACGTGTTATATAATGTCACCTTCGTACATCCCTTTCTTTTAAAGTGGATTTTTTTATTAATCCTTTTTCAAATATTGGTTTTCAAAAAATATATGTTGAATTTTTAAAATATGGTTACCAATAATATTTTAATTTTTTGAGGAATAAATTTATTAAAGGGTATTAGAATGTGACATCTTATGATTTTAGTAAGAAACACGATGTTCAATAGCATACAAGATATGTCATATTGATCTTAACCGGACAAGTAAATATTATTATTTAAATTTGCTCGTTATCACAAAGATATTATATTTAATAAGATATACAAAATTTACACATGTTTATAATTTCAATTTAGATACAATTATCATATTTTATATTCTTAAGATATGAATAAATCCATTTTTAAATACAAAAGATGTATTTTTCTAAAAACACACTTTTACTACAATTAATCGGATCATTATTTTTATAGATAAATTTCGACACTTATATAAATTTAATTTTATAAAATAAAATTAATTTTTGAAGTTAGAATACAAATTTTAGAGTGGCATATTAATTTGATTTTTTCTAATAAGGGTCATATTTTGATAAATAGTGAAAAATATTGTATTTTAATTGATAAATAAATATTCATCTAAATAATTTATATAGTAAAATTATATTTTAAATTGATTTTAATGTTTAATTAGATCAATTATAAATCAATAAATACAATTTATTTAATTGTAATTAATTTAATATTGAAATTCAATATAAAATAATTTCAAACATTTGTACATTTTTTTTAAAAAAAATCAGTGTTTCCTCACGTATGTGGGATTAATTTTAAATTAATTTCTAGGAATTCTGTTAATTCAATTTTAAAAAATATATTCCATTATTTGAATAATAATTTTCAATTTTTTTAAACAGTACCCCTTTATTTTTTCCAATATTAATAGTTATTTTGGTCAATTTTAGAATCCACAATAAGGTGTAAATCAGGTAAAAATCAAGTAATAATGGGTATAAAAAATATTATATGTATAATAAAATGTCCTCAAAAAATTTCCAAAATTATTTTATGAATTTTTTTTTTCATTATTACTAATTTTTTGATTATATATACCTTGGAGTTCATAGTTAAGTGATAATAAACTTTATAATATTTTATTTGTAGAAAAGACACAGATGTGAGGATTGTAATCTTAATAATTAAACAATTTTTAATAAGTTTGTATGTAGAAGTTATGTTTGATTATAAATATCAATTTCAAATATAAATGACCTATGTTTATTAAATTAATTTATTTTTAATTTTTTGTGAATAATTGGTCACCTTTAATGCTTTCACAATACATATTAATTTTTTTTTCATAATAAAAATATAAAATAATTGATATTAAAAATACTAAAATAAATATAATTTAATATAATTCATGTAAAAATCTATTTTTATTGATTAAATTTATATTTTATGGGGTATAAAATAATTTATTTCTCAGTTAAATTATTGTATTTATATTTTTAAAATTCAATTTAATTAATATCCTCAAAATTGAAAATAATAATTTTTTAAATTTATTAATTTTTTATTAAATGATATAAAATAATCATAAATTCTAAATTAAAAAAATATATTTATAAGTTTTAAAATTTCATCCATAATCCATTTATGGTTATTTGGACATTTTTTGTATTAACTATATTTACCCTCACATATTCAAAATACATATTATCATTGAAATAGATAAAGGGGTTAAATAACGGTAAATACTAAATGATAAGGGTAATAATGTGACATAAATAAGTAAAAAAATATTTTATGTCAGTATTATGACCCACAATTTTACTGTATTTGAAATAATACACATTTAATCCATTTGGAATAGAATATTAGTTTATATTGGTTTAACAGTTTGAGAAATTCTAATAGTTCATTTCCTAACTATTATAAAAGGTCACCACATAATATGTTCTTTACACACTTAAAAACCTTTTTGGTTCACCCAATTCCAGGAAATATACCATCCTAATATCCCTCCACAAATTATAGAGGCATTTTTTGTAGGGATAAAACCCACATTAGAGGACATAATGTTATACGAAAAGAAGATCATTCGAATAAGATGTATCATATTTAATCATGAAATTATTTATTATTTCTTATTCCAATTCATTAAAGTCATATTTGACCGTGGTAAAATAATATATAAATTATAATATATATAATATGATATTATTATTTTTTTACATGTCCTATATCCATCTAATTTTCCAACATGTGGGAAAATAAATCATTATATGTGTGTACGGTGGACTACAACCTCACGGACTGATTTAATTCTTTTTCCATGTGTTGGAAACATATTCAATGAATTCCCACTTATATTATCCACTCATACTCTCCCTTAAAACATCCCACTTAATTAGTATACAATGTTCTATATTTGATCTCATATAGGTTATAAAGAACATCAATTAGGAATCATCTCTTCCCTGACTATAACAAATACATAACCAACACTACTATATTTAAAATTGTACCCACCATAATTTCATTCATATATCCGTAAAATTTGTACTTAATTATTAAAAAATAGTTTTTTTATTATGGTTACACTCATGCATCATTAATTTATTAGTATCCATAAATTCTTATGAACCTCTCTAATAGGTCAGATTCACACTTCCAATTAGTTTTATTTGGCCTTTCCAATATTCAATACATTCTCATCTCGAATTGTATTCATATAAGTGATTAAACAGAGTTCATCTAATATCTCTCATTCTTTAATATTTTGGTTACCATCTTTATTTATCACTGAACTTTAATAATATTGAAATAACACGTGTACCTCTTAAGTAGACTTCATTAAATACTTGATTCATCACCTTTAATCTATTCATCTACCACATACATTTTGATATGAAACTATACTTGATGAATCTATATAGAAAACAAAAATTGGGCATGGACCCTCTAACAAAAATTGATTATCTCACTGATTTACAATTTCTCCTCTTTCTCCCATTAAGATGTAATGTCCTTCACATATTTTAACTAAAATTTAATCAAAATTTTGATTTAAAATAATTTAAATCAAAATATATTTGTTTAACTACCAACACATATAACCTATATTATGGTTCTTAATTATGTATCAATAATATGGGATTTAATCTATTTATGTAATTACATTATTTTTAAATTTACAATATTATTTTACATAAATTGTTCATTGAATTTATATACATGATATTCATTAAACTTTTATCACTGAATAATTATATTATTTTAAAATGTGTTTTTAATCATTAATTATTATATTTATCTACCATTTCATTGATATAATCCATCAAAAAAATTTATAGACTCTAGTATTTAATCTTTATATAAATGTTTTCCTTCTATATAAAAGTAATTTATATGTGTTTGTATATTTATTTATAATATTTAATTTCACAGAAAAACACAAACACAAACACACACACACACACACAGATATATATATATATATATATATATATTATAATACTACCTAAGTTTGAAAATTATTAGACATAAATTTTTAATTGAATAATTAATACCAAAATATTGAACAATATTGATTATATAATTTTTTTAAGAAATATAATGTTGTTTATTTAATCGATTTTTTAATGATCACCCAATAATGTATTACACTATATATTGTATTTTATTCCCTTTTAACATAACTTAAGATATTATACATTAAAATAATTATCGGGTTTGATTGACATAAATAAAAATTAATTAATTATTTTTCATATATATTAAAACTATCAACTATTTGTTTGAAATATTTTTTATGTTATATAAATTGTCTGTATATTCTATTATGAATGATTATATAAAATAGTTACATTGTGTTGTATTATATTATCATTAAAATCATAATTATTATTTTGGTCTATTTCTTTTAATAAGAATCATTTTTATTATACATAGAAATATATTTTCATCATTCATGAAAAATTATTCAATTTATCAATTTATTATTCCAATCCTCATCTCTTCCCAATAAATCTCTTAATGAAATCATATTTAAGTATAAATATAAGTTTATTACCACCATTAGAGGATGAAATATAAGAGGTGGAACAACTAGACTTATATGATAATTATGAGTTTCCAAAAAGGGACAAAATTATTTAAATGTATATAAAAACTTTTGTAACAACCTGGGTACTAATAAAATTATTTATTTTCAATCTGGAGTTAAATAGATAAATTCAATATGAATGTATAATGAAATAATTGGTATCTAATAAAAAAAAATATGAAAATAGAATAGTAAAATCCCTTATGAGAGTATATATAAAATGTATGTATCTTATAAGTTAAAATATGATACATTTATATCCTATAATTAGTAAATAATTTTTAAAGTGATATATTAATTGTTGGTATTTTTTAAGACATAAAAGATTATTTATAATTTTATAATTAATATAATGAATTTAATGGAAAATTACATTCAAAAAATAGATACATAAGATAATATTTTTTTTCTTATGATTATAAGATAATTTAATGAGACCTTAATTTATTTTTTAATGTATCATAAAATCGGTTATAATTATAAATGTTTTATTTTTTGAAAAAATATTAATTTTAAATAAAAAATAAATATCTCATATTTATAAATTTATTTTCATAAAATGGAGTTCATTATATAATATTCCTTGTTCAGAAATTTATAGGTTGATCTTTCTGGATTTCTCTATAATACATGATTTTTTGGACAGTTGTAAAATATAGTAATTTACGGTATATGTACATATAAGTTAAATATTGATATTCCACGAGCCTTTTCATCTATAATAACTATAATCTCAAACTCGGATTCATTATTTTAATATATTTTGTGTTAATTTTCATTCTATTAATATTCATGATCCAAAATAATAAAATAATGAATAAACTATTCAAAATACACCACTCTCATCTACTATAAATACCGACCATCACCACCCCTTATCCTCACACCTCAAAATAATTGAATCCAGTAAACATTTTGTCTTATACACTTCCCAAGAATCAAAAAGTGACAATATAACTCTAGTATCTGACATATACTAGAATGTTATTGTCTAAATATAGTATCCCTCATCATATCTCTCCTCTTCTCTGCTTATTCTATAATATGAAATCATCATTCGTGACGTGTCGATTAAACACCTTCACTGAATTTAAATTTTTAATTTCCTTAAACGACATCATGGATAGAAATAAAACAATTATTATGGTTAAAACATATTTTAATATATATATTATAACTTTTCAAATGTTTTGGATGTAATTTATAGACATAAAATTAAATAGAATGAAACTAGGTTTTATTGGTCGGAAAAAACATGATAAAAATAAAACAAACCTTTATCATTAATGTTGTATCAATTGAATCATCATTATATAATGAAAATGTAATATTCTATCATATAAAATTTTCAAATGACATAACCACCAATTCATTCCACATTAGGAGTTCTTCTTCCAATTTAAAAGAAAATTCATATTGAACCAACCATGGAAATAATAAAACAAACGCATGTAAAACAATAAAAAAAATATTAACAATAATTGGGTGGAAATGTGTTATAAAAGGATCATATATTGAATTATAAATATTAATACAGTTTTGAGAAAAAAATACACTATTTAAACCATTATACTGGAGGATTGAACAAGTTTTTATAATTAAAACCTGATGTATGGGCCTTTCTCTTTAAAAAACTATTTTAAATTTATTTTTTGACAAAATTCAAGAGGAGTTTAATTTATATGGTGCATGTATTATTTTTTTTATTACTATTTTATGGTTCTTGGAAATTTTTTATATTGAATGGTCGTACCTATATATCTCCCCAATGCATTGGGTGTGTTGAAATGTCTCAGAATTTTCTTATGTATTATATTTAAATATTATATGGAATTATTTTGAGACTAGGATTTGCGACGGTGTTTGATTGTAAGTCCCAGGGTGCCAAAAATAAATGTTTGAAGTAAATTAAAATTGAAAAAAGTGCACGAGAGCAATATTCCTGAAAAAAATGGAATAACATTTAAAAGGTTGACCAGATTAGAAATCTTAGGGCACCATTGCATTCAGAGAAACGACTTTACCTTAGGTGATGCCTAATATAGATTAGCGCATGTCGATTGTGGATGGTAGTTTTTGGATGTTTTAAATGAAATTAAATAAATAAATAATTTATTTTATTTTAAATATTTCCATAATGTGCTGAAGAATATTTTTTCCATCAATAAGGACTCCAGGTTTATGCTCATAATCCTTTAAAATGTCCCTAGAACTCTCTAGAACTTTGGATAGGATCCACCCTTGGAGAATTATTTCCGAACACCAACAATCAACGACGCGTGGATCATTTGTAGTGAAATTATATCTCGGTTGATGACTAATTTCCCTCTTCGTCGACGATCAAGTTAGGGGTTTTTTTATTTTCTTTTATTTTTCTTCATTAGTCAATTAAATGACCAACATGGATCAACCCATGAACATGTTGATCCAAAGATCATTCATTCTAGTGGTAGGGGTATTATTTTCGATTATTTAGGGGTTTTGGTCTGGGAATTTACTTATGATAACTGTTTTATTGTTTTTGATTTTCTATATTTAATCCTTCTAACCAAAGTGGATCAATGCCATGACAAATTACAGAAGAGGATTGTTCATTAATTTGGTTTTTTGGATATCTCCCCCCTTTATTTCAAATTTTTTTCGTGTTCTACAGAGGGCCAAAAACAATGGATCCTTGCAAAACTATTTTTTGAAGAAGCAAGTCAAAATATAATATTGAACATCACGAAGTCCTAGCTTTGGTGTGATGGAAATGGTGGATGACCAATCAATTCTTATAGAGAAGGAACGTTCTTCGAGCATTCTTCTTGTGGGTGGATCAGAATGAGTTTTCAGGGATGTTCAGAGGCCTGAAAACAATGGATACATCTTCAGGATGTCGTGGTGACATCAATCTTGGATTTTATCATTGATCGGACAATCATGTCGATGAACGGAAGATTCCCATGGGCACGAATCGAAGAACACTATATTTTCTAAAAACCCAAAGAACATAGTTTGTTCTTCCCTGAACTCATAGTGTGGGGTCATTATGGCAGTGGCCGTGACTTGGGTGTTGCACATTGTGAAGGACATGGCGTTCTCCCAGATGACACGGCATGTGGCCCCCACCTAAAGGTAGTTGGAGTTATCGAATGATTGGAAGTGTAGACACTACATGTAACCCCTATCCCATGGTGTGTGGGTCCTTACTTGGGGCTCAGTGTGTATCTCTGATGATAAACTAACAGGGGGTGGAGTACACACCATCTACTCCACCATAAGGCCGAATGAGGCCAGTTATATGGGTCACCCAATATAACAGTTAGACAGTTTGGCCTACAATGTTTTAGGCCATGTACGAGCACATTTCTAGTGTATATGGAGTAGACCCCGAACACCATAACATAATTTGTTATCTTTCCAACACATCGTGTATATACATTTTCACCTTCCATTTTCTCCATACACGGGACGTTGTTCATGAGCGGTACTAGAGTTAAGGGACATGGTGTGTGAACACTCATAAACACAGTGTACTCCCTTCTACGTGGCATGATTCTCCTATCCATTGTTCCATGGATAGGTTTTCATTTGCGTTAGTTCCATTTTCTTATTACTCTGAAGGACATGTATTGTTTCCTTACACATGTGTATGATCCCTTCCACAAGACATTCAGAGATAGAATCAGGTATCCCTCGGGGAGGCCTGGAGAGAGATCCTATATCCATTAATGACCCTAGGTAGAGCCGGGTATCGACGTGGCTAATCCTAAAGGATTCTGATTACTTAAATAAAAGGTTTATCCGGATGAGTCACGATATCTGCAAAGGCCCTTGTAGTGATCATCAAATTTGTATCATGATCATCTCCCATTTAAGACTATGTTCTCTCAGAATGAGTGTATCATCTCTCTCTTCAGATCTACTAGTGTATCTATCTCTCTTGGGTATTTTATGATGATTTTTTTGGGATGTACGTAATCATAGCAATCAGGCTCGTGGAGTGATTTCTCCTGGTTGAATGCTTTTTGTAATCTTTGAACTGAATCCATATCATGGGTATTGGGACATTGTGACTTGTATCTAGACTACGGGTATGGGGTTTGAGTTTATATGGTTTTTTTTCACATGATATATGTCCAGTAGACATATACTATGTATAGATGACTGAACCTTTAATTGTTTTTTCTTTGTGGTTTTTGAGGTCCTATACTGACTATTGTTATACCCCCCTGCATGGTCATTCCCACATGTGTCATATCTTTAGCTAATGAGTGGCCTTTTGAAAGAGTCCAAGGTAGACCATGACAAAACTGATACTTCTGATTCCATTGAAGGATGAGGAGTTCCAACAACTATAAGCAGAAGTTCTATTACCTATTTCTTGTTACATATAAGAGATTTTAGTTTTAGTCTTTTCATTTTGTTGGGATTGTATTCTTCCATTGTTTACATTCTAAAATTTACATTCTTTGTTCTATGTTAGTTGGGTTTTAATTGTATGCATGAATTTTGTCCCTTAATGGTTTTTACATTTTAGAATTTTAGGCTTCGATATGTTTGTGTGTAAAGGTACATAAGAAATTCCTCCCATGTTAGTGATATACCTACTTGGTGCTAGTCAATAACCCCTAGCCTATTGGAGGCAGTCTTGGGGGGTCAAGGCGTGGGCCCAATTTGGACAGGTCAAGAATGAGTGGTATCAGAGCTGATTGGTTATACCTTCGGACCATGAGTCTATGAAATTGGTTTGGGTAAATAGTGTTAAGTGTTTCTAGCTTGGATTTTAGGCCAAGGTCTCTCTTTCTAGTGAGGGCGACCGACATATCTATACATGAGGACTCGGATTACCTGATTTTTAACTCGGTAAATAAAAGAAATAGTTGTGGAAATAATGTGTACTTGCATCATATATGAATGGGTTGGGTTTTCCATGTCCTTTGTGTTAGCTATCTAGATATAATCGTTGACTGTGGTACATATTGTTTCCTTACAGGATGCCTCTGCGATGCATACCCACTATAATCTGGCAGCTTGATCCTAAGGATGACCCCATCAGTGAAAATGCTTCGATTGAGAGATTAGTTTCCCATTCAGTACCTCTATGTGTTGTACCATCAATTCCACCACCCTTGTAGCAGCCCATGTTACCTTCAATACTGATAGACGAGGGGTGTGGGTTGAGTGCGCTCCATGAGTTTTGGAGTCAAAGACCCCTCATGTACTTGAGGAAAACCCAACTCTCAAGTTTCTGAGGATAGGATTGAGGTGGTTAACAGGGTTCTCCAACTAGTGAGGACACTAGCAAACCAGATGATGATCCTAAGAGAGATCCATATTCAATGTTCTGTGAGTTGATGGTGGAGTTTGACCACACAGACTCACGACGTGGAGACTTTTTTGTGGAAATAGTTTGAGCGATGCTTTGTGGAGGATTTATATCCAGTTATTCTAAGAGAAGTGTGTATCAAGGAGATTTTTCAGCTATATAATGGTAGTTTGATGGTGTATGACTATACTTATTGGTTCAACAACCTCTCTAGGTACTCGATGGATATGTTCAGGGATCAGTACTTCAGAGCTCGGACCTTTGAGCGAGGTTTATAGTGGTACATCCAAGCTAGTGTCGTGCCTTTATGCATTTAGACTTATGATGAAGTGCTCAAGAAAGACTTTGTGGTCAATAGATTTTAGGAAGAGAAAAGATATCCAGTGGCAGTTAGTAGTAGGAAGATGGGTGCGAATACTGCTACAGCAGGGCACCGACATCAGGTATAGTGTTCAGGAAACCTGAGACATCACAGGAGGACCCATAATAGGGGATCAACAACCCAGGGATCTGAAGCTAAAACAAGTCAGCTAAGGGAGATGCGATGCTACCCATGAGATGGAAGAAAATATCTCTCTAGAGATTTCCCAACCTGTCGAGCATGTGAAAGGGCAGTATGGGATGAACCATCAAGGTAGAGGCAAAGAGGGAGCACATAGACCCTCTAGGGGGTGGACGTGGAAGAGTAGCAAAGAGAGATACAGGTGGTGCCAGATGCTTTGATCTACTCCCACCACTACAACCACCACCACCTGGAGGTCTGCACTCGGCTAAGGGAGCTGGGGGACAGGGGTGGGGACAAGTGCATGAAGTCGAGGTGTATGACCCAAGGACTACAGGGATGATATGAGGTAGGATATTTGTTTTTCATACCTTACAAGTCATACTTATAGAGACATGTTCCTATCATTTCTTACTGGCCACATGTATTGTGAGAAAACTTGAGATTAAGGTAGATCCGCTGACTCGACCATTACGCATGGAGACACCCACGGGGGGGGGGGGGAGACTTGATGTTCAAGAATCCTTGTAGATAGTGTGATCTTTTCCCTTGTATGTGACAGTTTTGGTTAGAAAATCTAGGTGACAACGTTGAGGCCTTACAATATCATTCTTGTTATGGATTGGTAACATATGGTCCATACCTATATTGAATTATTTATGGGAAGAGTGTGGTGTGTCTGTATCAATGGTACACCGCTTTTCCTTTTCAGTGAAAAGGAGACCCAGGCGGCATAGAATGGGTTAGGCATAGAAGGGTGTAGTCCATCACTCATGAGTTGGCTAGCCTTACCCTCGCAGCAGAATATGTTGTGATATTCAACTTCTTAGGAGTATTGGTGGAGTATGAGTACGTCTTTAGAAAAGGTATTCCAGGATTAACTCTCTTCCAATAGATTGACTTAAACAGCATCATACAGCTTAGGACGACACCGATATCCTCACCAGCATATCTGATGGATTCTATAGAGATTCTATAGATGAGGGTGCAGTTGTAGGATTTCCAGAGCAAGGTCTTCATAATACCCAGTGTTTCACCATGGGAATCCCCATTGTTGTTTTCTAAGAAGGAAGATGGTAGTTTGAGGTTATGCATGGATTACTAGTGTTGAACCAGGTGAGGGTGAAGAACAAGTATCCATTTCCAATTATCGATGACCACTTTGACCAGAAGAGAGGAACACATTGGTTATTGAAGGTTGACCTTAGGTTGGTTTATCACCATCATCGAGTACCAGACATAGATATACCATTTACAACTTCCAGATAGCACTACTGTCAGTATTAGTACTTGGTGATTCCTTTTGGCATGAAGAACTCCCCTGCAGTTTTCATGGGACTTATGAACTTGATTTTCCATCCATACATAGACTGATTCATAGTTTTCATCATAGATGACATCCTTGTATACTCAGTATTAGAGGATGAGCACTTGAGACACCTATAGATGGTTCTTGACATACTCTAAGATCTCCAGTTTTATGGGAAGTTCTCAAATTTCTAGTTCTGGATACATGAGGTCCATATTCTTGGACATTTTATCTCAGATGATGGAGTAGCACTAGACCCATCTATGGTCGAGGCTGTGTTATCTATGGAGCTACCCCGGAGTGTGCCCAAGGTGTAGAGCATCCTTCGGCTGGAAGGAATACTACTATAGATTTTTCCCTGATTTCTTTCAAATATCAGCACTGAAGGATACCTTGACCCAAAAGGGAAATCCATTCATCTAGATGGAGAAGTGCGAGTAAGATTTCCAGTAGTTGAGGCAGAGTTTGATGAGTGCTCCGATCATGAAATTTCCCAAGGAGGGTGTGGGGTATGTTATTTTATACGAAGCATTAGGGATCGTGATTTATTTTTTGTTGATGTACAGATAGGCAGTTATTTCTTATGGTTCACGCTATCTAAATACTCATGAGAAAAACTATGCAACACATGATCTTGAGTTAGTAGTGGTAGTCTTCGTGTTAAAGATATGGGGACAACTACCTGATGGGAGAATAATTTATCATCTACTCGGACCTTTAGATCCTCATGTACATCTACTTGAAAAAGGATACGAATATGAGGTAGAGGTGATAGATATTGTTCCTCTAGGATTATGACTTTAAGATCATCTATACTCTTTATAAGGGAAATGTTGTGGAAAATTCTCTAAGTAGGAGGTAAAGTTAACAACTGCTGAGTGAGTTGACAAAGCTCTTTTCCATCAATAGTTATCCTTCATGGATGGAGATGATGGAGCTTATCTCTAGTCAATGGACATCATCCCTCCACTCTTATAGTGTGTCTGGGAGGCAGAGCTAGGGGATGTTGACTATGATAATTTATGTGCTCAGTTATCCACAGGAGATGTTCATGTTGGATATTCAAAAGGTATGGAGCACATAGAAAATTTTAGATGATGCAAAATCATTCCAGTGGTGTATCATGACGCAATTATGAGATATTTTTATGCCTCCCCCTTGGAGTTACATCCTAAAGTGGAAACATGTCCCATGACCATTGATGTATACTCTGGTGGATAGGTATAAAGAAGGTAGTAGAAGAGTTCCTTTCTAGATACCTTACATGCTAGCAGGTGAAGGTCGAGGACCAGGTTCCAATAGGGTTTTCTCTCCCTTGGAAGTGCCAAAGTGGAAGTGGGATGGAATATCGATAGACATCAAGATTGAATTAAAATGGACATCCAGGGGACACAATTCCATTTGGGTGATTATTTAATGACTCTCCTAGTCAGAACACATCCTAGATATCAAAGATCTGAGTTCTGTAGAGATCTTGGGACACCTCTAAATGTTGTAGATAGTTTGGATTCATGGAGAACCTTGGTTGATAGTCTCATATTGCGATTCTTGTTTCATATCCAAGTTGTGTAAGGGAATAAAGGAGGATTTTGGGACCCAAATACGTTTGGTCAAAGTGTTGCATTTTTAGAATAATGGTCATACAAAGAGGACCAATTAGGTTCTAGAGGTTATGTCATGGGAATGTATCTTGGACATTGTTTGCAGTTGGGAGGACCACCTACCACTGGTGGAGTTTTTGTACAATAATATTTACCACTCCACTATTGACATAGCATCGTTTGAGGCCATTTAAGGGTGACCATTCTAGTCACTGTTCTGCTTGACCAACCCCTAAGAGTTAGTACTCATGGGTCCAGAGTGGGCGCGAGCTATCACCGAAAAGGTGAATATCATCTAGGAGAAGATGAAGACTACATAGGGTTGGTATATTTCTTATGCTGAAAGACGATTCATACCTATATAGATCAAGGAGGGAGAAAATATATTGCTTTGGGTATCATCTAAAATAAGGTTTCATATATTTAGAGGGAGTGAAAAGTTTTCTCCAAGGTTTATCATCCCTTTTCAGATACATCGCATAGTTGGTGAGGTGGTGTACCATCTATCTATAACACCATAGTTTCAAAAGGTTCATTATGTCTCCCATGTGTCATAGTAGAGGAGGTATGCGCATGAACCATTGCACATCATCAACTAGGGAGAGTAATACATTGAGGCTGGAGAGACATTCATAGAGTACCCCATGTAGATTGACGATTGATAGGAGGGGATCTTTTTTGGGAAATCGATTCCCCTGGTCTGTTTTTATTGGTAGCATGAGAATCTTAAGGAGTGCACATGGGAGCGGGAGGCTCAGATTCATGCACAGTACCCACATCTTTTTGAGTTTCCTTTTTTGGCATTAGAGGACATAATTCCCTAAGGTGGGGAGAATGTAATGTCTTATATTTTTCTAATTATTATTCTTAAATATTATATGGAATTATTTTAAGACTGTTATTTGTGGTGGCATGTGATTCTGAGGCCTAGAGTTCCAGGAAAAAAAGTTTGAAATAAATTAAAATTATAAACTACGCATGCAAATAGTTTTTTTGAAAAAGTGGAATAACATTTAAATGGGTTCCTGGATAAGAAATCTAAGGGCACAGTTGCATTTAGAGCTGCGACATTACCTTAACTAGGTCCTAACATCGACTGGTGTGGTTGACTATGGAAGATAGTTTTTGGATGTTTTAATGGAATAAAATAAATGAATACTTTTATTTATTTTAAATGTTTCCACAATGCAGTGATGATTATTTTTTTAGACAATAAGGAACATATGGTTAGGCTCATAACCCCAGAAAACAACCAAGAATCCACTTGATATTTAGAGAGGAGCCACCATTGGATAATTACTGATTAATACTGAAAAATGGAACCTTTTGGATTGTGCGTAGTGAGATTGAATCCCAACAATGACTGATCTCCCTCTTCATTGACGATGAAAGTAGGGGTTTTGTTATTTTGATCTATTTTTCCTCTTTCATAAATTAAATGAAGAATGTTAATCAACCAATCAACAAATTGATCCGCATATCATGAATTCTTGTGGTAGGGTTATTATTTTCATTTATTCAAGGATTTCGATCTGAGAATTGACTAATTGTAATTGTTGAATCATTTTTTGATTCTCCATAATTAATCATTCAAATTGGAAAAAATAAATGTTGTGATGAACGACAGTTGAGGTTCCTTCCTAAATTTGGTCTATTGGATCTTCCCCCTTTTTTTTCAAGTTCATCGTGTTCTTCATGAGGCTATGAACAACAGATCGTATTGAATTTTTATTGCAACGCATCAATACCAAATTAGAGATTTAACAAGATAATGACCTAGAGGAGGTGAGAAGACGATGGAAAACTATGATCAGTTCATATCAAGGAGGACCGTTATTTGAGCATTTTTTACACGGGTGGAACGAGATGTGTTTTTGGTGCCAATCAGAGGACTAAAAACAACATATATGGTATCCAGATGTCAGGGTGACATCAACCATGGAATTTTTCATCAATCAAAATGAAGGATCTACAAATGGAAGATTCCCTAAGGAGTAGAACGAAGAATGAGACCTTCTAGGAAACCTTAAAGAACACGATGTGTTCTTCGTTGAACAAACCATGTGGGGTCATCATGGAAGAGGCTAGGTCTTGCACGTTGCATATAGTGAAGGACACATAGTGCCCCTAAAATACATGGAGTGTGGGCCCCACCTAGTAGCTACTGGAGTTACTGGGAAACAATAAGCATATACACAGCATGTGACCACTATCACATGTTGTGTGGGGAATTACATGGGACTCGGCATGTATCTCAGATGATACATGGACAAAAGGTGGAGTACAGGCCATATAGTCCTCCGCATAGCCAAACAAGGCATGTTACATAGGTCACCCCGTGTACCAATTACACGGGTTGATATATACATGTTGAGGCTATGTATGGGAACATGGATATTATACATGGAGTGGATCCCAGATACCTTGACCCCATGTGTGATCCTTCCAACACATCGGGTATATGTGTTTTCACATGGCATGTTCTCTAGACATGGGCCATTGTACATGCATAGTACTCAGAGTCAAGGGACCTTGTGTGTAACCACTCCTACACATCGTGCACTCCCTTATACTTGGATTGATTCTCTCTTCCACCATTCCTTGTATATGCTTTTGTTTTAGTTAGTTCCCTTTTCTTTTTCCCTTGAAGTTCAGGTATCATTTCCATCCACAGGAGTATGATTCCTTCAGCATGACTTTCTGGGATACAATCAAGAACCCCCCCCCCCCCCCCCGAGAGGCCCGTAGCGTGATCCTCTTTCCATTCCTGACCCTAGGTAGAGTTAGGTATCAACATGACTAATCATGCATGATTATGATCCTCTACTTATCAGGTGAATCCGAATGAGTAACGATATCCTCCAAGGCTATAGAAATGATCCTCATCTCTATACTGTGATCTTTTCCCACTCAGGGGTGTGTTCTCCCTAATTTACTATATCTTATCTCTATTCAGATATTTCAGTACATCTATCTCTCTTCTGGATTTTCCATTGAAAAACACTTCTAGGATAGACTTCATCAAAATTATCAGACTCTTGGAGTGAGTTCTCCAAGATGAGTGCTTTCTAGAATCTTCAAACTGAATACCTACTGTGGGTATGGTGTCATTGTGATTTTTTCTTGCCTATGGGTTTGAATTTCGAGTTTATTTGGATGTGGTTATCATGCTATATGTTCAATAGAAATATACAGTATAGAGATGATTATAACTTTACATTTTTATTGTTGTGTGGTTTTTGGGGTCCAATATTGGGTATTGTTATACTCACCCATCCAAGGGCTTTTCCTGCACATGTCCTGTCCTGTGAAAATGATAGGACTTTTGATGGAGTGTAGGTCGGACCAGGACTAGACTGATAATTCTAAGTCCCATGAAAGATGAGATGTTCCTATAGCTATGTGTAGTAGTCCTAGTACATTTTTCTTGTTATAGGCTGGAATATGTAGTTGTAGACTCTTGTTTTGGGTGGTCTTGTATTCTAGATCTGTTGAAAGTCCACACATTACATTCCACTATACTCTATTGGTTGGGTGAAGTTGAATCCATGAATTTTGTTCCTTAGTGGTTTTTAGTTTTCAATATCTGTAGACTTAGAGATGTGGGCATGTGTATGGGTACTTAGGCAATGCCTCACAAGTTAGTGATATTCCTACTCAGTGCTAGTCACCAGCCCCTGGCCTATAGGAGGGAGGCTTTGGGAGTTTCGGTAGAGGCCTCACTAGGATGGGTCATGGAATATATTTAGGTTGGATATTGACCATAATTGTTATTTAAATTAAACAGTGACAGTTACTTCATAAGGTAGTTGTAACTGATACATTGTATGGTATTTATGAAGGTTAAAAATAATAAGGTATAAATTAGAGTAACAATCCAATTTCATTATGGTATGAAAAATATTCCCAATCATATCAAAATGGTTTATTTCTATTTTATATTTTTTTTATAAAAATAGAATGTTTCCAAAAAGTATATATATATACATTATTGGTGAGAAGTATGTATTTGTGAAAATGTTTTCATATGTTTATATGTATTCTTGGACAAATTATTTTTCCATTTTTTTGTGTCCCTTAAAAATATTTTTGCCATCATTCCATTTATTAAATGTCTTTCATAGGGTTTATGGTTTTGTAAGAGGTTATAAGAAGCCAAGATTATTGTTGTGAATATTATTTCATGAAAAGAAACCACATATTATTTTTAGAGACTATTGTATTATTAAAAAATGAATACTATTTTAGTGTAATTCCCTTTTTATGTTTTTGGGTTGTTATGTAAGAATTGTAACCTAATTTTCTAAAACTATTTACAAAAATTATTTCTGGAAATTCACGCATGTGAATTCATGTTGAATTAACTAGATTATGTAATGTTTATGGTCAGGTCCTTATAGTCGGTATCATATAACTGTTTAGATAGAATTATGGGTTTTGATGATATTAATAGAATAACATAAATGATTTATTCTGTATGGTTGTGTTCAACTAAAATAGAGTTTAAAATTTACCATGATTATTCATATAAGTTATGTATGTTCAGAATGGTTTTCCCCAGAAAAAACACGAATGATGATGTTGGAAGTCACAAAGAGGATGATATCTTTCTGAATCTGTAATCTAGAGTGGTGGAAATTGTGACCAAGTTGTTTTTTATAGTAATGGGTTAGTTGAAGTATTCTATAAATGCTTGTGTAATCCATATAAGAGAATAACTAGAGATACCAAAAGGAACATGAAGATATTAGAACATTTTATGATGAAACACCTAACTTCTTTCAGTTCATCTTCTCACCTAGTGGTGGCAGAAGCATGGAATAATTCCATTGAAATTATTTTGGATTTTATGGGCATTCAGATAATCAATGGTTCAATATTTATATTTATAATTTTGATGGTGGAGATGACATGTAGTGGTTAATGGTTGAGAATAATAAGGGAAATATAAGAAATTGATGTCATGTAATGGGATGACTTATTGAATCTTTTACATGGAAAATATTTTTCCAAAGGTAATTCAACATAGGATAGATAAAAAATAATTGAATTGAAAAAAATGAGGAATATTCAGTGGTCATGTATGAATAAAACATCTCTCTACTAACAAGGTATGATCCAAATAAAAATTTGGGTATTGAGAATAAAATCAATTATTTTTATTCATGATTCAATCCACGACATTGAAGGGAATTGAATTCACATTAATTAAATAGTTATGATAAACTTATTCAATTTTTTCAGAGAGTAAAAATTGAGTTTTCTGACGAACAAGCTCACTTTAAGAATAAGTTGATAAAAAGGCTCATATTGATGAAAATGGGTAAAATGAATAAAATATATTTGATCAGAAGTAAATATTGTTTCTAGTTTGTGGATAGTGTCGTAATAAGCACCCAACGAATAAATTAAAAAATCTAGGAATTGTTTCTAATATGATAAGTTTGGATATATGGATTTATATTTCAATGAAAATGGTCATATTTTTATCTCTGATAAGAATATTTTGAAGTGTTATAAATATGGTGATACTGCTAATTATCCACATACCTCCTGAATAGAGGATTTGAATGATGGGATGCTTTCAAACAATAAAAATAACGGTGTAGTGAAATCATTTGTGACTCCATCATATGATTTGGGTCCATCCAAGGATGTGGAATATGATACATATCATGTTTTCTCATATTTTTTCTAATTTTTTTCTTGATATGGGGTCTAAAAATTCCAATATTTTTGATAAATTCTTATATAAATTGTAAATTTTCCCCATGAAATGATAATAGAGTATATACTAAAAACAAGAGGGAAAATATTATGGAAGAAATGTAATTATAATAACCCACAAATTGTTCTCTATAGAAAGAAATTACTTGAAATCCTTATTTTATTTCCCTTATTAGTGTTTGATGTAATTCTAGGTGTATAATTGAATTCTATTTAACATTATAAGATTAATTTTATATCAAAATAAGGTCTTTTCATAATGAATTTCAGTTTATAGAAAATAATGAACCCATGCCCATGATAATTCATCATGATTATAAGAAAATATAAAACTAAATAAATGAAAATTATCATGATCATATTGTTGAGAAAAAATGGAACAGTTTAGTTTAATGATCCAGTGGTAATGTAATATCTAGATGTTTTTTCGGAAGAGTTCACTTGTTTTTTACATGATTGGGAAGATAAATTTATGATTATATTACATTCAGAATCTTTGCCAATTTCAAAACCCACTTTTAAAATGTCTTATGTATAACTTCTAGAATTGAAAAAGAAGTTGTAGAGTTTCTTCAAAAATGCATTATATATCCTATAAATTCTCCATAACGTTCTACCATTTTGTTTGTTAAAAATAAATGTGGTTCCATGAGACATTGTATTTATTATAGAGAATTATATAACATTATTATTAATAATATGTATATATTCCCCCAATTCAATGACTTGGTTTATTAGCTCCTGATACTATAGTATTTTTCTAATATTGACATGAGATTTGGGAACCATCAGATAAAAGTGAATGAGGATGACATCCCAAAAACAACATTTTGAACTAGATATGGGAATTTTGTGTAATGAACTAAACTTTTTGAATGATAATTGTCTCCTAAAAATTTGTGTTATACTACATTATGCACAACATTACTATGTATCTTTAATAATGAAGTGGGTATAAATTGAAATGTGACCATCAGGTTTTTATCATTATATGACCTTTGGAAAATAATGACCCTTGGAAACAATACTCACAATAATAATTTTAACATTATAGTTATAGTTTAAAAGTAAAATGAAATGGGATAGTTAGTGTAGAAAAGAGAAATGATAGCATCAACCTATACCATTGTGTCATATAATGCCCATTTTATGAAGCATGGGAGGGAGGTAGATTCACTGGGACTCACTCTAGACTAATCAAAAGTTGATCTTCAACATGTGAAGCCATAATGAAATAAAATGCAGGTGAAGTTCAAGGTAGTGGAAATTACCCCTCATGCCATGTTAGTCGAGCCGCCCCATGAATATATTACCATCACACACCTTACACTCATGTCGTATGTAGGTGTTATAAAGGATTATGTTTCGATAACATACTTATATATATTATAATCCTTTTAGATTAATAAAATCATTATTCTAAAAATTTCATTTTTATAGTAGTTTTTCTTTAAAATATGATGAATTTGATAATTTGATTTTTCAGACCGAAATTGTACCTTTTAAAAAAGTCATAATTATTTTAATAAAATATTTTTTTTGAATAATGATTATTTTAAATAAAATATTATGATGAAAAAAATACTATTAAAATATAAATTAGAATATAATTTTATTTTTTTACATTGTCTCAAATTTCACTATGTAATTTCAATATGAATATTCTATTCTCTATTATTATTATAAATATGTATTTTTATATTTAAAAGTTATTATTATCATATTTAGATACATATTATGATAAAATAAGTATCATTTTTTAAATCAGCATGTTGAAATTTGGTTCGGGTAAATTTATAAAGATTTTACAAAATACATTAGTATTTCTTCAATAATAAAATTATTATTTTGGGATTTTAGAATTTTTAATGACATAATAGTAATGTAATAAGTAATATTAGATTAAGTTCAAATATTATGGATTAAAAGATAGAAATAGGTGTCCTGGTTCTCCAATACAATGGGAAATCCTATGGTTTGGCATTTACACTACCTTGGTGTCCAAGGAAATTAATATAAAAATATTCTTATTGTACTATAAATTCCCAACCATTTACCAATTTCCATTCACATTAAATTCATAATATACAATGATATTATTATTTTAAATCCAAATTAATCTTCCCAAGGTGTCTTAAATATCTCATGGTCACGATCCCCATGTTTTAGGAGTCATTCTTCGAAGTAAGAGAAATCTCAACTTCTCTTTTCCATTCAAGTTCCTTTTTTTATGTGGTATGTCTTTCAAATTTAAAAAATTTGTTCTTATTTCCATTTTATTATATTACATAATGTATTATGATTATTTTTTGAATGGGATACCCTTTTACCCTATCTTTTTATTATTTTATAAGACCATTTGTCTTCCTGTTATGATTTATTGTCGAAATTTCTCTCTTTTTCTCAAGAACATCACTTTCTTTCTTTTGTGAATTCCCAAAAATCTTTAAGTTATATGTCTACTCACCTTGATTTTAAAATGATATATATTTTCTTGTATTAACATAAATGAAAACTTCTTTAAATTTTCATGGGTCAATAATGACATAATGATATATTCTTTATGTACATTTTCTTAAAAGACCATGATTTTGATATCAATTTCATTTCTTTTATTGTCCACCAATTATTTAAGAAATTTCATTTATGATACATGTGAATAAAATTAATTAGGACATATTATGGGTTCTCCTAGATAGTTCTCCAATGAATTTGGTAATTAATTTAGACTCTATAGAAGAAATTTTTTTTATACCTTGGGAAATTAAATTGGTAAATTTTTCTGCAGCTCTTTGACAAACCTCGGTAATATTTGTATGAATGTCTCATTTAATGTTTTATCCACATTTATAAGTAATTATTTATGTTATTATTATCATATATTCCACATTCTCATTCCTTGATGATATTCCTCATGTTCATGTTGATATTTCTCAATATCGCATCTAAATTAATACTATTACTTTCCCTTAATAGGCCTCATACTCACCAATTAATTTGATATATATCGCAGAGTTATGAGATGCAGTAAATATAGTCAGGACAAATATATGATTATGCCTTTCAAGTATATTAGAATAATTTTTATGTTTTCATCTATTATATAATTTATATCCATGAAATTAAAAATTAAAAGATCCTTTGTATATTTTTTTGAAGGTTGTGACTATAGCCTCATTTTTATTATTTGGGAAAAGACCTATTTCTAAATGGTTTGAGTGAGACCCATTACATATCTCGAAGGGCCAAACCATGGCCCAAGTATGCCTTAAGTAAATAGTAATACTATAGTATGTATTTTAGTATTTTACCTGCTATAGTATGGATACAACTACAGTTCCTAGTACAATACAAACTCGTGCTATAGTTCCACTACAGCTAGAATTCTGCAACCACTTAGTACCCTGCTACAGTGTTGTTATAGTACTAAGTAATTCCTCCCCTAATCATATTTTGGCCTAGGTCTTTTGGATGCAATGAATGTGCCCCTACAACTTGGTTACATTTTAATTGGAAAACATTAGGTGAAACTGTGAAAGAGGCACACATGTACGAAAGAAAATATATTAAATCATTAGACCAGGGACATGATCCCACAACCATGATCCAAACCCCTCCCTAACCTTACCACCTCGCCTGAGTGTGGGGGGAATTTGTTTGTATGATTTAATGTAAAGTTATGTATTAAAAAGGAGGAATTCCATAATTTTTATTAGGGTAAGGTTTAGTTGTTTATGGAAATTAGTATTTAAAATCATTAGGATGAACCTTATGGAAATTTTGAACAATCCTGTATTTGGGAAAAATATTAATTATTTAGTTTCTAAGAAAATTATTCTCTAACTAGATGTGAACAAGTGGATGTGGTTTTGGAATAGATGTACCAAACAGTAACAACTTTATCAAAGTAAGCTAGTCCTGACTTGGAATTACATGGTACACGACAGTGAGCCTTACTACACACTCTATTTTACTCTCCCAAGGGATATGCTTGGCTAATTAAATTTTTTTTAAGAACCATTATAAATGATCTATAGAAAAATAAATTACCGTTAATGATTAAAAAATATATTTTTTAAGATACAAAATTCTTATTGAATTATGAGATTATTAAAATAATCCTTTTTCTCACTAAGGTCTTATTCTTTTAGAAAATAGTGAGAAATTAGATGAACCAAGAAAATGGTGACTGCAATGGACTAGGAACTGGCAGCCCTCCTCTGGAATCCATAATGTATAAACTATTGAGAATGATGAATCAAAATACTAAATTTTTGAATAATCAAATGAATAAAAAGGAGAGAATAGATTCTCTTAAAAGGAAACAAATTTACATTGATTCATTTGTCCACATACTACCACAATCATTCTTTGGATCAATAAACCCATTGATTGCTGAAAATGGATATGCTATATAGAAATGATCTTGTGTTTACTACATTGTTCTGAGCAATAGAAATTCACCCCTCCAATGTTCCACATAGAGAAAGAAGCCTATAATTGGTGGAAACTCGTAAAAAACACAAAGCACATAAAAGAAATTGAATATATGGAGTGGGAATAATTCAGGGAAACCATTTTGTAAAAATATTTTCCTCATTCGATGTGAACAAAATTGGGGAGTGAATTCCAAGAGTTGAATAATATGGAAAATGAATTTATTGGAACCTATGAAATGAACATCAGAATACTTCCCCATTACACCTATTGGATTTTCATGGATCTAAATTGAATGGTTTATGGATTATTTGGTGAACTAAGTCCCCATAAATAGAATAATAATTACAATCCAGATTGTGATATCTATAGGGAGATTGTGTGAATTTTTATCATGTTTGGACTGGGGATCAGAGAGACCTTGTTGTCCCATAGATCAAATAAAATGGAAGAATAAATCTAGTCAAAATTTGGGTGTAACATTGATCATGGAATAGGAGGCAAAAGTTTTATCTATCCACATACAATTGATGTGGGAAGAATCATTTAGGTATCTTCTTTCTCAGAAATGATCAATTTTACCACTGAGAAAGAGATGGCCAAATTTTAGGGAACATTCATCGTGATGTGAATCCTAAACTTCCCAAAACTATCAAAAAAGGGAAGATAGTGCATGGATAGCCTGACGTACAAAGATTCAAGTGTTGATTGGTTGAACACTTTTCCCATCACTATGTAAATCTATAGTTAACTGACCGAAAAACCCTCAACCTCAGTATAGGCTAAGGGAGTATGGTTGGTAATTTTATATCAAAACAGCTAAAGTTGAAGCTCTAAATAATGTGGTGGAGGGTAATAAAATTGTTCTCTCAAATATATCAAGTAAATTGTTTAATTCAGGTTCTAATCATTCCTTTAGATCCTCCATGTTTCAAGATAATATAAAATCAATCCCAAAAAAGTTAGAAATATAGTTATTATTCAAGACTCTAAGAGGTATTATCCTTGAATCAATGGTGTGTAAAAACTATAGTATTAAATTTTGAGATAAGAATCTAAACAAAAATATAGTATTCATCAACATGATGGAATTTTACACTATACTAGGGATTTATTTTTGCTCAAATTTTAATTCTATGATCAAATTCATAAGAAAGTAAATCACGGTAATCTTTAATGGAAAACAAACAATTATCTGCAATGGAGAGATATCACGACCTGGTCATTTTCTAGAATCAATTCCAAGAACCTTATTTATGTTGTAAATTGGTGAAGATGAAGAAAGAAATGTGATTATACCTATAGAAAATCTACCATATTTCCTGGAAAACATTAACATATTTCTCGATGAGTTACCTCGACCTCTCTTATAAAAAGTGGTACAATTATACATGAAGATCCATCTTGGTTCATTCCAATTCATAAGACCATGTATAGAATTTTGAATATTGTTCTAGATAAATTAAATAAACTTCTCCACGATCTTTTGGATAAGTATTTTATTTGAAAAAGTGTGTCTCTCTAGAGATCACCTATTAACTTTGTGAAGAATATGGATGGATCAATATAGTTATGCATTTATTATAGGTAACATTACAAGATCAAAGCGACAAACATGTACACACTCTCAATAAGTGATGAATTATTTGACCAACATTGGGCTCAATTATTCTCCAATATTTATTTTACATCATTTTATAATCAATTAAGGGTGAAGAAAGAATATATTACAAATATCAAATTCTCATCAAGATATGGGCATTATGAGATTATTACTGTGCCCTTCAGCTTTATGAATTCTCCGGGTATATTTAATGATTTAATGAATATAGTCATTAAGGACTACCATTATTACATCATTGTAGTTTTTATTTATGATGTTTTGATATATTACAAAACTCATTCAGAATATGAGGATCATGGGAGGGTTATATTACTAACATTGAGGAAGAATAGGATATTTTGAATGTTCATAAAATGTGAATTTTGATAAAAGTATGTTTCTTTATTAGGGAAATTTTATCCAATGATGGAATCAGAGTTGATCCTACCTAGTCAATAGTTATAGAGGAGTGGCCTTATACTACAATAATAACAATGTTTTGTAGATTCCTTGGTTAAAAGGATATTACATGATGTTTTTGTTTTTTTTATAAATTTCTAATCCAATAGCGATGTTAACTCTAAAATGGGTCTATTTCATCCGGAAAAACTAGTCTATAGAATGTTTAAAAGTGTTAAACAAGAGGCTGGTTACGACACTCATGTTACAAAACCCTCCATCAAAGAAGGATTTGTTATTTTTAGCGATGGATATCTGAAAGGGATTGTGTGTGTAATCGTGAAAATTGACAAGGTTATTTCTTATAAATATCGATAGTTTAATACTCATTAGTAGAACTACCCTAAACATTATATAAATCTAGATAAGGTTTTTTTTCTCTGATGATATGGCTGAATTATATTTATGGGGATAAATATGATACACACACATACCACCAATGTTTTAATTATATTTTCATTGGAATGGAGTTTAACATGAGATAGAGTAGATTGTTGGAACTTAATATAAACTATGATTATTAAATTAATTATCACCCTAGAAGAGAAAACAAAGTCACTTGTGTATTAAGTATGAAATACCCTGCAGTGCTATCAATTATGAGGATTCAAGGATATCCTTTTATCAATTATATAGTAAAACTAAACAAGGTAATCACAAGGTAAGGGACATCATTAACCCTATTCCAAATGGTTTATCAATCCTAATTACTATATAATGTCCAGAATGGAAGAAGGGTAGATCCGTTGGAATATAACAGGATAGAGTATGTGAAAAATTAGAAGTTTCTTAAGTTCAATATTGATCAAGAAGGTGTAATAAAACTTATTAGAAGACCATGTGTTCCATCTATTGTAGAAATAATGAAGGTGATAATTGATAAAGCTCATAGATCTATGTTATCTATACATCCTAGAAGCACAATAATGTATTGCTGAATTTTTTATCATTATTGGTGGGATAAAATAGAATGGAATAATTTTTTATACACTACAAGGTTCTTGTTGTTTCAACAAGAAATGGAAGCGAGACATATTCATAAATGGTTATTGTAACCACTACCCATACCAACATGGAAGTGGGACAATATCACTATAGAAATTGTCACTAGTCTCCTAAGAATATATAAATTAAATAATTCAATATGGGTTATAGTAGTCCATATCACCAAGACTGCTTATTTTTTCTATATTTGGGATGAATTTATTCCTGACCAAATTTCTATGATTGATGTAAAGTATGTGGTGAGGTAAAATGGTATACAAATCTCAATAATTTCTGGTCATGATCCAATGCTCACATAAAAATTCTGGAGAAGTCGTCAATATGATCTCACTACTGAGTTTAATATCAGTATTACTTATCTCCCAAAAATGATGGTAAATCTAAATGGACTATTAAAATGCTCGAGGACATGCTGAGAACCTGCTTAATGGAATTGAATGATTTATGTGATAAACATCCCACATTATTTTAGATCTTTTATAAAAGTTGTTCCATTAATGTATTCAAATGGAAACCTATAAAGATATAGATGGTTAGTTATTTTCAAATCATACTATATGGGGGAAGGTAGTGAGAGAATCTTTTTGCCTAATCATGTGCCAAAGATGACAAAAAGGTTCATGCCATCCAACAACACATAAAGGATTCTTGTATTTGAAAGTATATGGAGGCCAAAATCCATCAAAGGGACTCATATTTTTATGTTGGAGACAATGTATTCCTTATAATTTCACCATGGTAGGGATTCATTTAGTTTGGGATGAAATGGAATCTCATCCCTAGGTACATTACACCCTATGAAATCATTGATCTCATAGGAGTAGTGGCCTATCGGCTAGCACATCCACCAAAACTAGTTCAAGTTCATGATGTTTTCCATGTATATCTCTTATAGAATTACATACCTAACAATTAAAATATATTGAATCTAGAGTTAGTACACTATGACAGGAAATCTCTTATGAGGGGAAGCTGGTGGAGATCATGATTGTAGAGAAAAGGTTTTATGCACCAATACTAAACACCTCACCAAAGTGTTTTGGAGGATGAACAAATATGAAGAAGCGATGTGATGACTAGAGGATACAATGTGATAGTAGTATCCACAAATTTTTATATCCAGTAGAATAATTTGAAATTTTGGGGATGAAATTTATTAATGGGAAAGTATATAAGGACACAAATGTTTTGAATGATAATTGTTTCTGATATTTTTTTATTATACATTATTATACACACAATAAAACATATCACATTAATAGTGTAGTTATTATAAATTGAAATGTGACCATAGGGTTTAGACATTTATATAACTATTGTTCAAATAAAACATTTGGAATAAATTCTATTAATGATAATTTTAATGTTATAATTATTGTTTATAAGTATAAATGAAAAAGGATAATTAATGAAGAAAGGATAGAAGATGACCTCAATTATTAGATAATTTTCATTTCAATCCCATTTATTGATGCTTGGAAGGGAGGTAGCATCATTAGGATTAACTCTTTACTAATCCCAAGCTAATCATCAAAATTTGATGCTTGAATGAAATCACTTGGGCAATGTCCACTTAGCCTCCCCATGAATCTATCACCATATTAAACCTTACCATCATGTACTCTGTGAGTGAGATTAGGGTTTTTATATATATTAGTTATATAATGTATAATACGTTTTATAAATAAAAATATTATTTCATCAATTAAATTCTCAGAATAGTTTTTAATAAAAATATTATTAATTTGATAAATTGATTTTTTAGACAGAAATTGTACATTCCATAAAATATATAATTATTATAATGAACTTTGGTATTATGAATAATGATTATTTTAATGAAATTGAATGACTAAGACTCTCTTATTTAAATACAAATGATAAAATAATATTTTCCAAGTGTTAGAAATTCCACTACTCATTTTCACTAGGCATTTTCTATTCACTATTTTTTATGAAAAAATGTTTTTTAATTTTCAAATATAACATTAAAATATTTTTATGATTATTGTGATAAAATAAATATCATATTTTAAATCTGAGTATTGAAATTATGTTATGGTGAATTTATTAGAATTTTCTAAAATATGTTTGTTTTTCACGAGTAGTAAAAATACAGTTTGGGAGTTTCGGTTTGTTTAATGACGTCATAATGATGTATTAAGTAATATAAAATGTTTTCAGATTATTTTTGATATAATTATCAAAATATGTATCCCATTTTACTAATTATATGAGAAAATTCCATGGTAACACCCATGTATTTTCATTTACCAATACATAGGTGTCCATGGAAATTAATAGGCAAATCCTCCTCTTTTTCTATAAATACCCACACATTTATCCATTTATATTCACATAAACATCAACCTCCATAAATAGATAATACTTTTACCTATCAAGGAGTCTTCCCAAGGTGTCCTAAATCGCCCAAGTTCGTAATCCTCATGATTTAGTAGTTTCTCTTCATGTTAAGAGAAATCTTGACTTCTCTTTTCCTTTCAAGTCCCCTTTTTTATGTGGTATCTCTGAAAAAATTAAAAAACATGTTATTAAATATATTTTATATTATCCCATACTAAATTATGACTCTATTATGAATGAGATACCTTTTTATCATCTCTTTTTAATATTTTCTAGGACCATGTTTCAAATCTGTTATGCTAAATTTTCAAAAAATTTCCTTTTTTCTTAAGAAAATTTCAAATTCTTTTTTTTAATACCAAATTTTCATTATTTTCTTGGAATATTCACATGGATTTAAAAATGATCTATTTTATTCTAGGATTAATGTACAATAAACATATGTTCCTTTTTTATGGGTTAATAATGATATAAAGATCTTCTTTTTGGCATTTTTTTCATAAAAACACAATGGTTTTTAGATAAAACCCAATTATTTTATTCTCCGTTGGATATTTTTTAAATGTTTTGTTTTGATATATATAATTAAAATTAATTAATACATATAAAGGTTTCACCCTAAAAGAACCTTAATGAATTGGGTAAATAATTGAACCTCTATAGAAGACAGGTTGTATGATACCATGGTGATTCTCCATAGTAAATTTTATAACACCATAGTGACAAAACATGGTGATAAGTTTATTAACATATAATTTAAATATTATATCCACATTTCCATGTTATAATTCTTGTAAATATTAAATTAATTTTTTATTTATAATTCCTTTATTATTTTCATCATGTTCTTATTTATATTTCTCAAGATCACATGTTAAATGATTCCATTTCATTCCATAACATGGCCTTATTATCACCCTTCATTTTTATGTATATCCCTATGTTATGAGATGCATTACATGTATTTAAGATGAATATAAGATGAAACATTTCAAGTATAGTATAAGAATTATTTATGTTTTCATGTATTATGTTCCTTATTTCTAATAAATAAACCATTAAAGGATCCTATATTTGTACAATTTAATGAAAGATTATTTGTTAAAAATGCAGGATTCTATATTTACAGTTTTTTTGTTATAACAATTGGTTTGAAAAATTATCATAATGTAATCACAAATATTATTTATAGAATATTCCATGAGTAATCAAATAATTTTCTTGTAGTTTTTATAGATTACATAACAGTTTATTGAATAATTTATGAGGTTCAATAAAAATATAAAAGTATTATTGTTCATACCCATAAAGAAATGAAGTTATAAATTGAGTTTAGATAATGTATTTTTGTATGCAAGAGACTTATTTTAATGGGAACATTATAAATATGTATGGAATAATAGTTGACCCAACCCCAAAAAAGTATTTTATATTAGGAAAATTATTAAAAATTTAACTAATATTCAATGTTTTCTTGGATTAACATGCTATTACTGACGTTTTTTTAAATAATTAACTGATTGTCTATCCCTCTAGCTAAAATAATATGAAAAGGGGTTAATTTCATTTTGATATTGGATTGTGATGTGTTTTTTGGACTGAAAAGAGCATTAGTGAATGTCCCAGTTTCAGATTTGACTTAAAAAAATATAATTTCTTTCATATATAATTATTCTTCATTAAAGGGACTTGGATGCCTTATCATGTATAACGATAATTAAATTTCTTATTCTTTAATACAACTAAGGCCTTGTGATTTAAATTATCCCACAAGTGATCTGGAATTAGTAGTTGGGGTTTTTGCTATAAAATTATGGATACATCATTTATATGTACCGAAATATGAAATATATACTATACATAAATGTTTAATGCTTATATTAAATTAGAAGAAATGAACAAGAGACATAGAAGTTGGCATGAATAGACAATGTATTATGGTTGCATTATCAATTAGCAACCTATAAAAGCAATAAAAGTGGTGGATCCCTTGAGTATAAAACATCATATTACATTAACCATTTTATGTCCATAACATGGCGCATTGGTAAATGATTTTACAAATTTTGGATTGGAATTTGTTGGTGAATGAAATTAATCTAATTTTTCATGTTTTTGTACAATCATATCTGCCATAAAAAATTAAGAAACTACATAAGGAAGACCATGACATGTAGAAAATGTTAAAAATTATTAAAATAAATAAATTTCAATAATTCGACATGAATAAATATTGTGTTTTGTTATTTGAGAAGAGATTAAGTGTACCTTATGAATAATTATTTGATAAATAATTATTAATAGAGTATTATAATTATCCATTTTTAATTCATCCTTACAATACTACGATGTAATGAGATATGCAAGATTATTACTGGTGGGATAAAATGAAAATAGTTATTTCTGATTTTACCCTAAAATGTTTCACTTTTCAACAAGTTAAAGGAGTAAAAAAACGACCAAATGGGATGATTTATCCTTTTCCTGTTCCAGATTTAAAATGGGAAAATATGTCCAGCAATATCATGGTGGTACTACAAAATACTTCTTGTGGTAAAAATTGAATTTGGTTCATTGTTTATATATGGAATAAATCTAAACATTTTATTACAATTTGAGGTAACATGTATTTCGATTATATATTTTTAGTATAACACAAAGAGATAGTCCGGTTACATGTAGTTTCTCTCTCAACAATATTTTATCGTGATTCCAGGTTCACTTATATCTTTTATAAAGGCCTTCATGTGTTTTTGGGATCATTTAAATTTTAACACAACCTTTCTTCCATAATTTGAGGGAGATTTAATGAACAATTCAGAACTTCAAATACATGTTATGTGATGGTTCAATGGATTACCTATGAATTTGGGGGAAATATATTTCATTAGTTGTTGTTTCATATAATAAAATATTTCATTCCCTTATACAGATTGACCATTTTGAGGCATTATATGTTAAGTAGTTTCAATATCCATATTTTTTGGATGAATTTAGTGAAATGAAGTTGATGGGACCTAAACTAATATAGTACGTGGCTATGAATTTAAAGATCGTTCAGCAAAAAATGTCGACAAATCCGAGCCGGTATTGGAGTTGTGTTGATAACTATAGAAAATCTCTTTTTTGGAGGTATTTGATCATATCTATCTCAATGATTGTCCATTGAATCATATGATGTGTTTTGGTGTGAAATGGAAGATGAGTCTATGGTCAATTGGACCTTATGAAATCATTGATATAGTTGGTTCAATTTTATAAGTAGAGGATTTTCCTCTGGATTTTTCCCAGGTACATAATTTTTATTCATTTTCTGATGTTAGGAGAGTATGTTCCAGATTCATCTCATGTTCTGATCCCTGATATTGATTGGTAGGAACATAATGTTTCACATAACAAAAATAAAATTCATATTCATGATCATAGAGATAAAGTCTTGCAAAATAAGTTAATTTGCTAGGTTACTGTGTTGTGGAGAAACCACATTATTTAAGAAGAAACATGGGAATATGAAAAATATATGGGGGAATGGTATACTCATTTTTTATTAATTAAGTAAAAATTAATTTGATTCAATTTTCAGAATGCGATGGGGGAGAATGAAACAACCCATTTACTTATAAAATTATTTATTTTCCTCCTGGAATTAAATATTTAATTTCAATATAAATGTATAATGAAATAAGTGGTTTATAAAAAATTTAAGGAATGTATACTAATAGAATATTAATCTCATCTGTGAGAGTATAAATATTATTTATGTATATTATAAGTGAAAATATGATATATTTATATTATTTAATAAGTAAATAATATTTTTAAAAGTTATAAATTAGGATTTTATATTTTTATGAAACATCAATTTTTTTTACATTTTTTAAATTAATATAATGAATTAAAAGAAAATATAACTTCCTAAAATAAATTCATAAATTAATATTTTATTTTCATGTGATTATAAGATAATTTTATTAGATGTTAATGACTTTTTCAATGTTTCATAAAATCAGTTATAATCTTAAAAATTTTATATTTAGAATAAATGAAAATTGTAATTAATAATGAATATTTTTATATATAGAAACTTATTTTAATAAAATGCAGTAATGTTTTTTTAATTCAACACATCTAAAAATTTTATGGTTATTTTTTATCGTTTCTCTAAAATACTTTAAATTTTTTTGAATATTAAAATATAGTAATTTACAGTATGTATACATTATAAGTAAAATAAAATTTTCCTTGATACATTTATTTTTTTAATAACCACAATGTCTAAATCCCCTTAATTATTTTATTATATTTTTTATAATACTCAAAATATTAATACTCTTGAGCCAAAATAATAAATCATTGAATAAAAAACTCAATAAACACCCCCCTTCAACACTATAAATACCACCCCTCACAAAAAAATCTTCTCACAACTCCAAATACTTGAAGATTATCCAAAAAATAACAAATAATCTTAAAAATTATTTCCCCCACGTCTAGTATCCCTAAGACTTGATAGAATTGAAAATCCAAAATTTCTAAGGGTGTTCTCAAGGAGAAGAATTAATAAAGTAATGTCCTCTTTTAGTTTATTTTATTTTCATTTCAATTTCATTTAATTTATTGTTCTCTACTCACCACCCCCAATCCTCGTGTCATGATAACTCAAGTAACATACTTATGATGAATTTTATAATGGAATCTTTTTCATCAAACCTCTCTTATCATACTTTAATTATACAAAAAGGTAGCATTGTCTAGAAATTGTCTGTTCACCGCCTTTTTGGATATCAAATTATAATTTTATTAATCCCTAAATTCTTATAATTAAAAAATTATTACAGTTAAAGAATATATTAATATTTCTATTATAAATTTTTACTATTATAGAACTAATTAGTATATATTACATTAAATGAAACTAAACTAGTCTGCGATAGTCAGAAAATACCACGAGAAATAAACCAAGGATTTTTCAATAATGTTTTATTTGATGAATCATCCTCATATAATAAATCAAAATGATATATTGTATAATTAAAAATAATGGAGAAATATTAATTCCATTTCATTCCACATATGAATTTTATCTTCTATTTTATAAGAAAATCCATTATTAACTAACCCTGTAATCTATGAAATATATGCACCTGAAAGAATGAAAATAACAAAATATTATTAAAAAGTGGGTGGAATTATCTTATAAAATGACAAAATAATATATTATAAATATTAATATAGTTCTATGATAAACTAATAACTCTATTAAAACCATTATAATAGAGTTTTGAACATTTTTGAATGAATTCAAACCCGATGTAAGGGACTTTTCATTAAAAATCACCTTTTCAATTACTATTTTTACAAAATTCCAAATGTATATTTTTCTTATAAAAATATTATGGTATTGAAATTATGTTCTCATTATTTCCTATTTTTTTATGATTATGGGTGGGACCTATATCTCCCTCAAATGCATTGGGTATATTTATAATTTATGTTGAGCATCAAGGTTATTCAAAGTGTAACTATGGCTGTTACATTGTATGGTAGTTTTCATGGTTACATTAAGGGTTAAAAATTATAATTTTGCCATTAGGGTCACAATAATATATAATTGTTGTAATAAAATTATTCCCCAAGTTACCTAAATGATTTATTTATTTTTTCTACTTTTTATCGAAATATCATGTATTTACAATATATATGAATCGTTAATGGTGAGAATTATGTCTTTTTGAAAATGATTTTATAAGGCCCCGGCCGTAAACATCTCTTAATATTGAATTAAATGAATAAATCACATTGAGGATCTTTTCAGGTTTAGAGTTTTAGAGAATTAGGACATAACTGTTACATCTCAAAAGGTTACAAAGTAGAAACTTCTACTAAGTTTCCATAGAATAAAAAAGACTCTTAAAAAAAGAAACATGTCTAGTTCCGTGTTTTATATAGCATGACTATCCCTTGATCCCATCCTTGACCCTATTCCACATTATGTCCTATGAAAAACATTTCAAAAAAAACTTTGGGTGAGCATAAAAAGCTCAGTAAAGGATACACAAAGAAGGAAAACTATTAGTTTTTCAAACATTAAGTAAACCATGTATACTTTATCAAAGTAATACCTTCACCTTAATGAAGTAGTAAAAACTCTTCACTGAATGAAATATCCTTAATTACCCTTTTGTAACCAATGGATTACCATAATACCCATATAAAGAACACATAACAAATAAAGGTAACTTGGGACATAAACATACTTACGTGGAATAACCATACGGTCGACTCCCACACATATCACTTAATAGAATAGCCATACGGACAACTTCCATACATACTTAAAGGAATATCCATACGGCCAACTTCCATAACCAATGCATTGGAGGTTATAACTTAACCACCCTTCCTGGTATTCACAGCACCACCCGTCATATGGTTTATCACGTAACCACCCATCAAATGTCCAAGTACCATTATAAAAATCATAAGACATAAAACAAAGATAATGGAAAGAAAACATTTCCACACTTTGATCACAATATATCACTTAAATATATTGACATAAAAAATCCATTATAAAAACTATTTTCAATACCAAAATACATAAAAGAGTATATGGTATTTATTTCATTTTAAAAAAACATTACGGCTTGTTCAGGAAGCCAAAGACCAAATAATACTCGTAGCGGCGGAAAAGGTCATTGTCACCACTTACGTTAAAAGAAACATTACTGTTTGTCATTTTGTAAAATGCTTCATAGAAAATGATTCCTTTTGTATAAAAGTAAAAGTCAAAGGGGTTTATACACCGTTTAAAAGAAAGCTGTGTATAAAACGAAATATGCCTCAATGAAAGGAGATTGAGACGAAGTCCCTTACAAAGATCATTTTTAAATACAATAGATCTATTATGTGTATTCCCTATAAGTACACATAAAGAAAGTACAAATAAAAGATAGGACATAATAATATCATGACATAATTTTAATGTAGTAGATTAACCCAAAGAACGAAAATAGGGTTAAGAAGTTCCCTTACCTCGGGTCCGACTTGACTCGATCATTCTTTAACGTCCTGAATAATAAACTTGAGTTAATTTATATTTTCTTAAGAACATTTTTCAATTTCATTATTCCTTTTATATCACTTATTTCCATGTTATAAACATATGTAATCATTTAAATTAATAATGTTTGTTTTGTGGATATTTGGTTCATGAAGTCGAAAGTGGACTTCTTACAATTACATGTTGTTCGTGTGGTCAAAGGTTCTTTATATCCAGAATGAAATTCTTTTTTTGATATCATATATATCATATATATCCATAATATACATGTATTTATAATATCAAATATTAATTTATAGGTAACAAATGAAATGCACCGTTCATGGAGACGGTAAGCCGTACGTACGCATGAACGCTACCTTCATTTCTATGACATATTAATGGAATTAAAACTAAATGAGAGGTATGTATATTTTAATTACATAATTATATTAATCATTTAGATGTGACATACATCATATATATCCATTATATATATGTAATTATAAAATTACATTACATTTGGGGATAAGAAATGAAATGCACCGTTCATGGAGACGGTAGGCCGTACATACGCATGAACGCTACTTTCATTTATATCTCATACATTAATGGAAAGAAATAATAATGATATAGAGGTATATTATAATTACAGTATACAATCATATATAATAACCTTAAATCCATCCTTTATACATCCCACATATGGCATTAACGAATCACATCACTTTGAGGGGGCGGTAGTCCGCACTTCCTAAAATGAAATTATCATGTTTACCCACAATAGAAACCATAAAGGTAAACCAAAAATGAAAAATAAAGAAGCATAAGGAAAACATAAAAATAATATATATCATATATAAATATAGTGACATCTTAATGTCCACCTTTAAAGGTGTTATATGAGTGTTGAACAATAATCGTTTCGTGAGGCAGAAATTCGCCATCCACAGAAACAGTATGTTCCTTAACCTTTAGATGTAGATGTTTGTAAGTGTAGCTCGAAATATTCTTATAAAAACATACTATTATATTGAAGATACTGGATTTGTTACAAAATAAATGAATAAAAAGAGTTTAGGGTGTTGGAGAAGCGAAAAAAAAACAAAATAACACAAGTGAAGACATCACCTTAAAATCGGGTAACTCTCTTAGATTTGAGCTCAAAGGATTCCTTGGGAAGACTTCTGCCCAATGTGAAGCTTCAAGGAGTAATAGAGGGATGTGGAGAGTCAAAATGGGCAGGGGATGGCCAAGCCAAAGGCTTTTGAAGTGTGGGTAAGGCGGTAGAGGTGGGGGCTTTTTATAAGAGGAGAGGAGGGGAACTCTTGGAAAGTAAGGAAATGTTAATTTATTATAGAATGAGTTTCGGATTTCAATGGTCCCAAATTGATGTGTTTCGAAGATAATGTGATAAGAGTTCGAAATCCACCCATCCAATAGGTTTTGGACATGTGTAGGTCTTAGATTTTACATTGTCATTCCATTTTATTTAAATTGTTAAATAATGAGGTAATCACTGCATCATCATTGTGTCATAAATAATTTAATTTATTTAATGTATAAAAATTATAAAAAAATTATCATGATGTAGGAAATAATTTTAGCTTCCTAATGAATATTTATAGTCAGAAATATCACTTGTATAACCCCATCTAAAAATTGTTTTATTAAAACAACACATGTTTGTGACATTTTAATTTTAACTGTAAATAAAAAGGTATTAATGTCATTTTCAAAGAAAAGTGGCCTCATGGGGTCCCCAAGTTGACCCATGGATTTTCTTGGTCGGCCATTACTCATCAAATAAGGGTAGTACATGTTTCAATCTCTTCTCATATTATTAAAACATTATTTTTACCTTAAACTACACTAATTACCTCTAATCGCGATTAAAAACTTAATAAGTTACTATTCACAGAAAAAATTATTTTAATCCCATTGAACCACATTTTACATATTAATGAAAACCATGTATGTCGGATTTTTTAAATTCAAAACACAGAGGTGGTAAAATTTCATTTAAACGAAAAGTCAGTTTTTTAAGTACCACTTAGTGGTTTCACTATTCATCAAAAACTGAAGTTTTTTAGAAAAATACCCAAACATCACCCTAAGATATATTTGATATTCCGAATTCAAAAATTAAGTCGATTTTAAAAAATTAAAAAATATAAGTTGCATTAATTAATTTAATAATTAATTCCCGCTGTCAGAGCAAATAGCGTGTTTTTATGAAACAATAAGTATCAAAAAATTGACACTAGTTTAAGTCCGATTTCAATGTGAAATTAATTCCAACGACCAATATTGGATTTAATGGTAAAAACATATTATAATTTCACTATAAAACCAATTCAAATGATAATATAATAATATAAATAAATTAGATTAAAAATAGGTTTTGAAATAAAATACAACATTTTACACTATTCATTAAAAAAATGATCTTTATCAGAAAAATACCAAAAATTTACACAAAGTAAATTTTGATGTCCCGATTATAAAGAAGAGTTTTATTTGGTCCAATAGAATTTATAAGATTGAACAAAACTATATTTAATGACGGTTCTCCATCAAAAGGCGATAAGTGAACCTTTAGTGAAAATTAGGGTATAAAAGCCTAATACTGAATTCTTTTCATATTTTAAGCCTTTATCTTTTATTGGATAAATGAAAAAACATTTAAAAAACCCATGTAATCATATTTTAGTTATTTCTATCCATTCTTGCCAATACAACGGCTATGTGTTAACTACCATTTAAAAGAATATTATTTTATTACTAGTGTGAAACGTAAGATTTCAATGAAACTCTTTGTTGCGTATCAGGTAAGCTACTGAACATAGGAACCCCTTTAAAGTAAAATTAATATTTAATTCGTAAATATTAATAAATATGAATTTGTTTTATTCATTATTTACCTGGGATGTTACATCCTTCCCCCCTATTGGGAATTGCGTCCTCACAATTTTATTCACTTATCAAAATAAGTGGGGGTATTTATCCCTCATAGCATTTTCAGATTCCCACATTGCCTTTTCAACCATATGGTTTTTCCACAAAACCTTTTCCTGGTGGATTACCTTATTTCGCAACACTTTCTCTCTTCAGTCAATAATCTGGACTGGTTGTTCTTCATAAGAGAGATTCTCTTCCAACTGAACTGCCTCTGGGCTCCAAACATGAGATGGATATGGCATATACTTCCTCAACATCGAAACATGAAAAACATTGTGTACCTGAGATAAACTCGGAGGTAAAGCCACTCGGTAAGCAATTGATGCAACTTTCTCCAGAATTTCATATGGTCCAATGAACCTTGTACTCAGCTTTCCATTCTTACAAAATCACATCACACTTTTCCATGGAGAAACCTTGAGAAAAACATGATCACCTACCTTGAAAGATAGATCTTTCCTCCGATTATCCACATAACTCTTCTGCCTGATCTGAGCTGTTTTCATGTGTTTCTGAATCAACTGAACTTTTTCTGCAAACTCTTCTATCAATTCTGGTCCCATCAACTTCCTTTCAGCCACTTCATCCCAAAAATCTGGAGTTCGACATCGCTTCCCATATAATGCCTCAAACGGTGCGATCTGTATACTAGAATGAAAACTGTTATTATATGAAAACTCAACCAAAGAAAGATGTTGGTCCCAACTTCCTTGATAATCCCTCGAAAAAGCTCGTAGCATATCCTCCAAAGTCTGAATTTTTCATTCTGACTGCCCATCGGATTGCGGATGAAAAGCTGTACTAAAATTTAATTCAGTACCCAACGACTTCTAAAGGTATTTCCCAATGGTAGAAGTAAACCTGGGTTCACGATCGGACACAATGGAGAGAGGAACTCCATGTAAATTGACTATCTTTTTAAGATACAAATGGTAAAGTTGACCTAGGGAAAAAGTATCTCGTATAGAAAGGAAATGAGCAGATTTAGTCAAGCGATCAACAATAACATATATTTCATTATTACCTCGAGATGTCCTCGGTAATCCCACAACAAAGTCCATGGATATATTTTCCCATTTCCACTCTGGCACTGGTAAAGGCTGAAGCATCCCTTTTGGTAACTGCCGCTCTGCCTTAACCTGCTGACAAGTCAAACACTTCACAGTAAAATCAATAATATCCCTTTTCATTCCATCCCACCAGTAATACTCCTGCAGATCTCTGTACATCATAGTACTTCCAAGATGAACTGAAAACGGGGAACTATGAGCCTCACATAACAGCTCATTCTTCAATTGTGACTCACAAGGCACACATAATCTCTTCCCAAACCTCAAAACACAATCATTATCAATGTTGAATTCAGGCAACTTACCCTTCTAAACCAGATCTAACTTTTTCTGCGACTCACTTTCTTTCTTCTGTTCTTGCTTAATTCTTTCTGATAGGGATGATCTCACTGATACCTGAAACAAAAAATAAGAACTTCCTGCACCAACAAAATCCATGCCAAAGCTCATCAAATCCTTAACCAAAGGATCACGTTCCAAACGCAACATTGTTAATGAAGCATTACTTTTTCGACTCAAAGCATCAGCCACTTTATTTTCTTTTCCTGGATGGTAATGAATTGTACAATGATAATACTTGATTAATTCCAGCCATATACTCTATCTCATATTCAATTATTTCTGAGTGAATATATACTTTAAACTTTTATGATCACTATATATTTCACACTTCACTCCAAATAAATGATTCCTCCAAATTTTTAAAGCAAAAACAACAGCAGCTAATTCCAAATCATGTGTGGGGTAATTTACCTCATGAGTTTTCAACTGATGTGAAGCTTAAGCAATTACCTGATCATTCTGTATAAGGACACAACCAAGTCCCTTCAACGAAGCATAACTGTATATAACAAACTCACCATTCCTGGAAGGAAGTGCCAAAACTTGAGCATTCACCAATCTTCTTTTCAACTCCTTCAGTAGTAACCTTAGTCAACTGAGCCATCACTACAACAAACTATTTAGTTCGGATTCTAACCATCTCAAGATATTGATTTCAAAGTTAATTTCCCTCTATATGCCTTCTCGGAAAAGATGTTCTGTTTCCTCCATGAAAAATCATTCTTAACCCAAAAATATCTTAGGTGAAGCAACATGGTAATCTTTAAATGCTATATCATTTCAATCGTACCATAAATTAGTTTATAATTAAACAATTTTCTAACTCCTAAAGTTGTCCAAACCAACCTCTCATACCAACTATAATTCCCCGGCCTTAAACATCCCTTAATATTGAATTAAATGAATAATTCACATTGAGTATCTTTACAGGTTTAGAGTTTTAGAGAATTAGGACATAACTGTTACATCTCAAAAGGTTACAAAGTAGACACTTCTACTATGTTTCCATAGAATAAAAAAAACTCTTAAAAAGAATCATGTCTAGTTCCATGTTTTATATAGCATGACTTTCCCTTGATCCCATCCTTGACCCTATTCCACATTATGTCCTATGAAAAACATTTCAAAAAAAACTTGGGGTGAGTATAAAAAGCTCATTAAGGGATACACAAATAATTTAAACTGTTAGTTTTTCAAACATCAAGTAAACCATGTATACTTTATCAAAGTAATAACTTTACCTTCATGAAGTAGTAAAAAATCTTCACTGAATAAAATATCATTACTTACCCTTTTGTAACCAAAGGATTACCATAAAACCCATATAAAGAGAACATATCAAATAAAGGTAACTTGGGACATAAACATACTTAAGTGGAATAACCATATGGTCGACTTCAACACATATCACTCAATAGAATAGCCATACGGCCAACTTCCATAAAAACATAATGGATTAGCCATACAGATGACTTCCATACCCAATGCATTGGAGGATATAACGTAACCACCCGTCCTGGTATTCACGGCACCACCCGTCATATGCTTTATCACGTAACCACCCATCAAATGTCCAAGTACCATTATAAAAATCATAAGACATAAAACAAATATAATGGAAAGAAAACATTTCCACACTTTGATCACAATATATCACTTAAATATATTGACATAACAAATCCATTATAAAAACCATTTTCAATACCAAAATACATAAAAGAGTATATGGTATTTATTTCATTTTAAAAAAACATTACGGCTTGTTCAGGAAGCCAAAGACCAAATAATACTCGCGGCGGCGGAAAAGGTCGTTGTCACCGGTTACAGTAAAAGAAAAATTCCTTTTTGTCTTTTTTTAAAACGCTTCATAGAAAAAGATTGCTTTTGTATAAATGTAAAAGTCAAAGGGGTTTATACACCGTATAAAAGAAATTTGTGTATAAAACGAAATATGCCTCAATGAAAGGAGATTAAGAGGAAGTCCCTTACAAAGATCATTTTTAAATTAAATAGATCTATTATGTGTATTCACTATAATTACACATAATGAAAGTAAAAATACAATATAGGACATAATAATATCGTGACATAATTTGAAAGTAGGAGATTAACGCAAAGAACGAAAATTGGGTTAAGAAGATCCCTTACCTCGGGACCGACTTGACTCGATCGTTCTTTAACGTCCTGAATAATAAACCTGAGTTAGTTTATATTATCTTAAGAACCTTTTTCAAGTTCATTATTCCTTTTATATCACTTATTGCCATTTTATAAACATTATGTAATCATTTAAGTTAATAATGTTTGTTTTGTCGATATTTGGTTCTTAAGTCGAAAGTGGACTTCTTACAATTACATGTTGTTCGTGTGGTCAAAGGTTCTTTATATCCAGAATGAAATTACTGATTTGGATATCATATATATCATATATATAAAGCATATACATGTATTTATAATATCACATAATCATTTAGAGGTAAGAAATGAAATGCACCATTCATGGAGACGGCAAGCCGTACGTACGCATGAACACTACTTTCATTTCTATGTCATATTAATGGAATTAAAACTAAATGATAGGTATTTATATTTCAACTCCAGAATTATATTAATCATATATATGTAACATACAACATATATATCCATTATATATATGTACTTATAATAGTACATTACATTTGGGGATAAGAAATGAAATGCACCGTTCATGGAGACGGTAAGCCGTACGTACGCATGAATGCTACTTTCATTTCCATATCATATATTAATGGAAAGAAATAATAATTATATAGAGGTATATTATAATTCCAGTATGACATCATATATAATAACCTTAAATCCATCCTTTATACATCCCACATATGGCATTAACGAATCACAGCACTTTGAGGGGGCGATAGTCCGCACTTCCTAAAATGAAATTATCGTGTTTACCCACAATGGAAACCATAAAGGTAAACCAAAAATGAAAAATAAAGAAGCATAAGGAAAAAATAAACATAATATATATCATATATAAATATAGTTACATCTTAATGGCCACCATTAAAGGTGTTATATGAGTGTTGAACAATCATCGTTTCATGAGGCAGAAATTTGCCATCCAAAGAAACAGTATGTTCATTAACCATTAGATGTAGATGTGTGTAAGTGTTGCTCAAAATCTTCTTATACCAACATCCTAGTATATTTAAGATACTGGAGTTTTTACAAAAGAAATGAATAAAAAGAGTTTAGGGGGTTGGAGAAGCAAAATAAAACAAAAGAACACAAGTGAAGACATCACCTTAAAATCAGGTAACTCTCTTAGATCTGAGATCAAAGGATTCCTTGGGAAGACTTCTTCTCAAAGTGAGGCTTCAAGGAGTAATAGAGTGATGTGTAGAGACACAATGGGCATGGTTTGGCCGAGCCAAAGGCTTTGGAAGTGTGGGTAAGGTGGTAGAGGTGGGGGCCTTTTATAAGAGGAGAGGAGGGGCACTCTTGGAAAGTAAGGAAATGTTACTTTATTATACAATGAGTTTCGGATTTTAATGGTCCCAAATTGATGAGTTTCATGGATAAGGAGATAAGGGTTCGAAAGAAACCCATCCAATAGGTTTTGGACATGTTTAGGGCTTAGATTTTACATTATCATTCCATTTTATTTAAATCGTTAAATAATGAGGTAATGACTGCATCATCATGGTGTCATAAATAATTTAATTTATTTAATGTCTAAAAATTATAAAACAAATATCATGATGTAGGAAATCGATTTAGCTTCCTATTGAATATTTATAGTAAAAAATAGGACTTGTATAACCCCATCTAAAAATTGTTTTATTAAAACAACATATGTTTGTGACATTTTAATTTTAACTGAAAATAAAAAGGTATTAATGTCATTTTCCAAGAAAAGTGGCTCCATGGGGTCCCCAAGTTGACCAATGGATTTTCATGGTCGGACATGACTCATCCAATAAGGGTAGGAAATGTTTCAAGCTCATCTCATCTTATTAAAACATTATTTTTACCTTAAACTACACTAATTACCTCTAATCGCGATTAAAAACTTAATAAGTTACTATTCACCAAAAAAAATATTTTAATCCCATTGAACCAAATTTTACTTATTAATGAAAACCATGTATGTCGTATTGTTGAAATTCAAAACACAGAGGTGGTAAAATTTCTTTTAAACGAAAAATCAGTTTTTTAAGTACCACTTAGTGGTTTCACTATTCATCAAAAATTGAAGTTTTTTAGAAAAATACCAAAACTTCACCCTAAGCTATATTTGATATTCTAAATTCAAAAATGAAGTCTATTTTACAAAATTTAAAACATATAAGTTGCATTAATTAATTTAATAATTAATTCCCGCTGTCAGAGCAAATAGCGTGTTTTTATGAAACAATAACTATCAAAAGATTGACACTACTTTAAGTCCGATTTCAAAGTGAAATTAATTCCAACGACCACTATTGGATTTAATGGTAAAAATATATTCTAATTTCACTATAAAACCAATTCAAAAGATAATCTAATCATTTAAATAAATTATATTAAAAAGAGGTTTTGAATAAAAATACAACATTTTACACTATTCATTAAAAATGAACTTTATCGGAAAAATACCAAAAATTTACACAAAGTAAATTTTGTTGTCCTGATTCTAATGAAGAGTTTTATTTGGTTCAATATAATGTATAAGAGTGAACAAAACTATATTTAATGACGGTTCGCCATCAAAAGGCGATAAGTGAACCTTTAGTGAAAATTTGGGTATAAAAGCCTAAAATTGAATTCTTTTCGTATTTTAAGCCTTTATATTTTATTGGATAAATGTAAAAACATTTAAAAAAACATATATAATCATATTTTAGTTATTTCTATCCATTATTGCCAATACAACGGCTATGTGTTAACTACCATTTAAAATAATATTATTTTATTACTAGTGTACAATGTAAGATTTCAATGAAACTCTTTGTTGCGTATCAGATACGCTATTTAACATAGAAACCCCTTTAAAGTAAAATTAATATTTAATTCATAAATATTAATAAATATGAAAATGTTTTATTCATTATTTACCTGGGATGTTACAGATTTCGTATGTTTATATGTATTCATGGACTAACATTCTATTTCCTCCTTCTTATATCCCTAAAAACAATTTCTCATCCCATGTTTTAAAATGATTTACACAGGGTTTATGGTTGGCTCAGAGAATGAGGAATCCAAGATTATTGTTGTGATGATTTTCATTATAAAAATAAATCACATTTGTTTTTTAAGGATTGTTTTATTATGAAAAAATGCATTGTATTTTATTATCATCCAGTTTGTATTATTGTGGGTTGTTTTTTAAGAAGTATAAACTAATTCTCTAAAACTATGAACATGAAATATCATTGGGAATGTATGAATGAGAATTCTAATTGAAATTACAATATTTTTCAATTTTTAAGGTCGAGCCCTTATAAATATAATTAGAGAATTATGATATAAATAAATATTCTAATATATATATATATATATTGAAATATATATTTATATTTTATGATATATACATATATATATAGAATTATATAATTATTTATTATAAATATATATATATATATATTGATATATATATGCTTGTATATATATATATATATATCTATATTATAAATAAATATATATATATTTGTTATGAATACATATACATCAATAATATACATGTGTGTATATATATACAATATTTACAAAACACGTGAAATAAAATGATGGTTCATTTTACACTCTTCATTTATTAAAAATTATTTATTTCCAGGAATCTAATATATTTAATATAAAAAAATTTGAAACATTACATATAATATTCGGCGTCCAAGTCTGTATTATGTATAGATATTTCACTCTAAAATTTTAATGAATCCATGAGATTTCAATATTATTATATCTAAAATGATGTATTTTTCATACACATCTATGTAATTTAATTTAGAACCAAAATTTCTAATTCCCAATGTACTAATTATTTATAAAATGTTTTATATGTTTAATTTAAATTAAAATGAATTTGTTTTAGGTTTTGACTAAGTTAAAAATATGATCATATTGATCGATTCCTTTACTCTTAATATATAAAATAATTTACTAACATTATTCTTAAAAGATTCACTTTTATAGCTTTAATGAAAATTATCTTTTTTATTATTATTTTCCAATAGATCACACAACCCTATTCATTGTTATTTTTTAAATATACATTTACCATTTATTGTCTATTGATTTTGGATCCATGTGTGGTTATATTTTTTGTTTTTATAAAATAATTCATTATCATCTTAGGTGTGTTACAATTCACTTTTGTTATAATACAAATACATTGTTAGAGATTATTCTATCCAAGTAATAAATACATTAGTGTTTATTAATAGTTGAAGTGTTAACTAATTATTAATATATTTGGTAATAAATAAATATTAATATATTAGTATTGATTTTCTAAAAACCAATTTTTTTTCTATTACGTATGTAAAAATATCAATCATTTAGTTAAAATATTTGTTAAATTCAGACCGCTTTATGCTCACATAAATAATTTTCATTAGTATTTTAATTGTAATTCTTTGTTAAATCAATGAGTGTTTTAGTACTTCCATATTTTGATTTCATATTTACATAATATACTTTTAATTTCCATAATGTTTACTTTTTTCTTATCTTTCATAAATTTCTAATTTTTTGAAGTGCAATATAGTATAATTTTTTTTAGAGAAATCATAGAGAATTTTTTAGAAAAATTTAACCTGATCTGATATAAAGATGAGATATCTATACGAGTGAAACTTTTTAAAAAATTATATTTTTGAATGTTTTTTATATTCTGAATAAAAAAACATATATTTTTTCACATCTACATATTTATCTTTGTAAAATTTAACATTTCTATTGAAAAACATAGCTTTCCATATATTACATTTGTCTTTTTTTTAAATAAAATAAAAGATTATTTTTGAGTAATGTTCATGAAAATATATTAATGATTTTTGGGTTAAAAATATTCTAAATGTGCCTTTAATTGATTTTTTAAAACATTATATATTTTAGTTAGTGGAATATTGTTAATTATAAAATAATTAAGTATGCATGATACTTCTTATAGTCAAAAATATATCTAAAAAAATCCTAGAAATTAATAAAACTATTTGCAAGATATTTAATATATTTAATTCCTAACATATTCTAATATGTTATAAAAAATACACATTTGTGTAAGTTAATTAAAAAGTCGATTTGAAATTGATTTTTGAGTAAATGTTTTATTTTTTATTGGTGTAAAAGTTATAATTTAATATGTTAAATGAGATATATTTATAGAAAGTAAATATTTTAAAATAAATTTACGTCATTATTTTAATTTAATAATTTTCATAATCAATAAAAATTTTCTAAACAAAGTACATAAATTTCCTTTTAATATAATTATAATTGTACATCCACTAAAATTAGAAAAATCCATATTCTCATAATAGATGAAACAAACATTCTTTTAATCGATATTATTTGTACATATAAAACATTATGTTGGATGGTTACAATTCCAATTCCACATAATATCAAATCATAATATAGTTAAATAATAAAAGATAACATTGTCTCATAATAAATTATGGTTATTGTTGAGAAACTAAAAATTAATATAACATTTTTTATTATATTTTATAGATTTAAAATGCATTGTAATTTTTTATTATCATGTAGAAAAGTGGTATAAAATCATTGTGGAATTTCTAATAATAATATATCCATTTTAAATTAAGGGTTAAAAATATTTTTTTCAAATGCATATTTTATAAAAAAAAATTCAATATCTATATTAAAAATACTTATAGAACATCAGGATGATAGTTTTTTATTTTTTATCTTGAGGTTTTAACTAATAATTGTTTCATAAAGTGGTGGACTATTAAACCAATAATATTTAATTTCATGAATTATATGGGCATGATGTTTATTTTTTATTTTACCATTATTTATATTTAGTAATGTATTTTCTTAAATGGGATAATTAGTCTTTTTTTACTTCAACAACTCTAATAATTGTTCTATTGATATACATGATAACATTAATTTTTCATATTTGGTTTTCAATGATTTTTTACATTTTTCATGATAATATTCCATTATATAATGATTTTCATAGATTTTATTATATTTATTAATATATATATATATATACCAATTTTTTTAATAAAATGGTTTCAATTTTAAACTCTATATTTAGGAGTAATTTATAGTGTAAATTTGGTAATAATTATTTACACTATAACCCATAAAATATCTAATTCTGATTTTACATTTTATAAAATATTTTTTTTTCTAAAAAAATTATTAAATTACTAATTGGTGATTTTTCTGGTCATATTGATCGCAAGATGAACTTGAAAAATTACAGAGACATTTAATTGTTTAATTATAAAAGATATATTTTTTATAAAATTTTACTTGTTGTAAATAAAATTATCTAATTTAAAATTATAGTTATCCTTGATGATGCTATTGTGAAATATAATCCACCCTAAGAGTGATTTAATGATATAACTATGTTAATAAAATTTGAAATAATTTTTCATGTGATATAGAGTGTGAGGAAGATAATTGTGTCATTGATATATCCCATGGAGATTCATAATTTCATCAATTCCCTCACTTTATATATGTGATATTTTTATTTTAAGAAATTATCAATCTTTCATTTAATATTTATGTTCTTAATATATTTTTATGAATCAAATTTACATAATTTATATCATTCATATATACATTTGTAATTCATTTATACATATTAAATGAAACATAATTTCCACAATCTTACCATAATCATCCATGCTATTAATCCATTATAAATATATTGGTAATTATTTTTTGTTTGTAGTTACCACATCTTAAAAAAAGTCATAGGTGTAATATGTTTTTGTAAAAAAAAATTTGTTAGATACCATCATATTAACAAGTATCCCATGGGTTAATTTCATAGGAAAATATTATTAAATTTTAGGATAAAATGGAATAATGTTATGAAATTCCCTAATTTCGGTAAGTAAATCATTGAATTATAAAAAAAACAAGAACAAGAACAATAGAATATTGAAAAATTTGATAAAAATTTGGATAATTAAAATAAATAATCCATAAAAATATATTTCAAGGATTTATACCCTAGAATCCCCACATATTGTAAAAATGGTAATTACACATTGTAAATGCATAAAATTATCAAAAAAATTACATTATCATGTATCAATCAAATTACATGATGAGAAAAAAAATAAAATCAATGAAATAGTGGGATGTATAATTTAAGCCTAAAAATAATATAATAATATGATCAAAATATTTTGTTACCAATAAAATTTTATGAAATGCAATTAGCACTTGTAATTATACAAGTATAACATTTATAACATGTGATAAAAAAAATAATTTTTAAAAATATATCAAATATAAAATTAATTAAATTGAATTACCTATGATAATTGTTTTAATATACATTATTATTTTTCAATTTAATACAAATGAGTAGAATTTGGTCTAATATTTATAATTAGTAGATAATCGATAGATCAGTTAATTTAAAAGTTTTTCTATAAAAGTTTCTTCTTTGATTCTATGGATATAACATTAGAAATATACATGGAATATTAAAAATTTAAAAAAATTATAAGGTCAATATATAGTTAATATAAGATTTGTACAATGATTTTAAAAGGATTTGGGGAAATATATGACGTTCTTAGTGAATAAAGAAAAATTATTTTTACATTTTGGAAGTCCCTAGTATGGTATATATTCAGAATTAAATTATATAATAGTGGAATTAAAATTATGAAATAAAAAGTGGTGGGAGGGATGTATTTAATTAAATATGAATTTTGAATATGATTTATGTGCATGGAATCAGAAAATTTTTTTACATAACTTTTCATTAAATTGTACATGTAGGGGATCTTTTAATGCTTAGTGACAAGGAAAAATGGTACAAAACACATGAAAAGATGAAAAAAATATTATAAAACACATAAAATGCATCATATTTGGTTTATCCTATGTTCTATTACAACATATCATAACCTAGATACTTACATCAATGTAAAGGATGATCATAAGGCTTAGTAATGGAATGTAAGGGAAACAATTTACATGTGATTAAGTGAATTGTCAATATGAACTATAGGAATATAATAAAGGTATGATGATTTGTAAAAGAGACATATAATTGTAACAATAACATCATTCATAACATTTAAATGTGGATATAACATTTAATTGAGTCATTAATGATAATATCACCACGGTTTATCGCCGAGGGTTTATAAGAAAACCAATGTGATTCTCCAATGTATTGTAAACCATGTCATCTCTAGGGATTAAATTCTTTACCAAATGAATTAGGGAACTATCAGGGAACAACATTCGTATTTATTAATTAATTTTTTCCAAATATATTATAATAAAACATTTCCTAAATAATTCATGTAGATTAAAAGGAATGTGTTTCATATCAAAATCATAGCATTTTCGAAGATGATTTAAAAACAAGATCATAATTTCATTTTAAGACAATTGATATGGAAATAGGGTGTAATTTATGTTATTACTAGAATGAAATATATCATTTTTACATATAGGTTAATACCCCTCGATAATAAATATTTTTTTTCACTAAAGAAAATAAGTAAATTTATTGATAAAAAGTTATTCATTTTGAGAGGAAAATTATATATCATAACGGGTATGAAACATGGTTTTATAAATGAGTAAAAAGAGAGGGTTAAATATTCTAAATTCATAAATGAATCTTAATAAAGTTAAGGGATGTAACACAATGGACAAAATAAATATTCTGGATCACATAAATTGGAAAATCGGATAGGAAAGAATAATTATGATTTCCCTTACCATGAAGACTGAATCCTAAAACACAATGATTGGGACTTGGGGGGATTGAGGATTCCGTGGATGGACTCAATGGGCATAAAACCAACCAGATCATCCTTGAGGAATATTTTGTAATGAATTATGATGAAATAATGGGTGGGTATTTATTGCAAAATGGGGGGATATTTTTATTGATTTATTTTGACACCTGAGTAGTGGTATTTGAAAACCCACTTTCTTTTCAATGGAAATGGACACCTGGGGAACCATATATGTTATTTTAAACCACAATGGTTGACCAGAATTTTATATTACTTATTACATCATTATGATTTCATAAAACATAAAAAACCAACAACTATATTTATACTATTCACAGGAAAACAAAATATTTTAAAAAAAATTCATTAAATAACCTTAACCTTAAATCAATGTTATGATTTTAAAATGATATTTATTTTATTATAATAATTCAACAATTATGATAAATTTAACATTGAACAATGAAAATACTAATTTATTATAAATAATAGCAGCTAAAAAATGCATAGTAATATTCTAGATACTTGAAAAAAATTATTTTATAATTTAAATTTAAATATTAGTTTTTTAATCATACTATATAATTAAAATTAAAAATTATTAAAAATAACTTAGTATATGATAATAATTATATATTTTATTAAAAGTACATTTTTATCATAAAAAATCAATTTATCAAATTACATCTCGATTTTTATGCAAAACATATTCTTAAAATAGAAATGATGGAATAAAAATATTATTTTTATAAAGGAGATATAAAATAAGTAAAAAAAATCCTTCACACATAACCCCTTATAACACCCACATACGACCAAAATGAAAGTTTTGTGATTTTGATAGACTCTTGAGGAGGAACTCATAACATCTCTTAAGTAGTAATCTGTAGTAACTTGAACTTATCACGTAGGAGATTTTGTTCAAGCCACATTTGTTAAATCTCGGGTTGGGTTTGATCAAGAGTGAATACCAATGATCCTACCTCATTCCCAAGTTCTGAAAAAAGGGATTAGTACAATATGACTCTACTGTATGAGGTCATCCAATCTTCAGTATGAATTAATTTTTCATTTTCATTTGTACGTATAAACAATAATTTTAACATTAAACATATTATTAAGAGTATATTATGAAATTTCCATATTGAAAAATAGTCATAATTGGCCAATATGGATATAATGGTTGAAAACCAATAGTCACGTTTCAAATTATAACCATTTAATTATTAATGATATGTAGTTTTTTTGTGTAATATAATATAACCCACATTTTTCAAAAACAGTTATCATTCAAAAAAAAAATATGTTGTTAAATTCTTCCCCCTTAAATTTGTTTCCCTAGATATTCTTCATATTCCCTAAGTTGGGAAAATGTGAGGATACTTCTTCTATATTATCTCCTCTAGTTCCCATGTTGCTTTTTCATATTTTTGGTCCCACTACAACACTTTAACGTGGGGGGGGGGGGGGGTTAAGTATTTTTTCATAGAAACATGTCCCTGCATTCCATGATCTCCATCTATTGATCCTCATAAGAGATGTAATGTTCCAGTTGTATTACCTCATGATTTAGTACATGGGAAGGGTCATGTATGTACTTCTCCTAGAGAGATACATGGAATACATCGGGAACATGAGATAGATTAGGAGTAAGTGCATGCAGATATTCAAAATCTATTTTGTGATCAATGATTTCATATGTGTCAATTTACAGAGGGTTAAGATTCCCTTTCAATAAAAACCACATGACTCTTTTCCAAGGTAAAATTAGAAGGAATACATTGTTTCTAACATCACACTCCATGTCCCTTTGTTGTTTTTCAGCATGTTTCTTCTGCCAACACTGAGCATCATTTATGAGTTGGTGGATGACATGATCCTTTTCTTTCAAATCATGCACAAGATCATGCCTAAGAATTTTTCTCTCACCAGCTTCTTCCCAACATGTATGAGTTCGACATGTCATTCTATATAGATCTCCATAGGGTTCCATTTTAATACTAAAATGGAATCATTTATTTTACGAGAACCCTACTAAGGAGAGATGTTTATCCCATCCATCTTAAAATTTAGATGACCATTTAATCATCATGTCCTCGAGTTTCTTAATAGTCCATTCATAATGGCCATCAGTTTTTGGGTGATAGGCCGTATTGAAATTCAATTCAGTTTTCATAGTTCATTGAAAACTTCTATAGAATTTTGATGTGAATCTTGGATCAATATCTAAAACAATATAATGTGGTAAAACATGCAGTGTTAACACTTCTTTCACATAAATCATATAATGTTTATCAATACATAAAGCTTCCCAAATAGAGATAAAAAGGGAATTTTTGGTTGGAGAGTCCACTATAACCCATATCACATTATATACATTGGATGTTTTTTGGAGAACATTGGTGAATCCCATAGGGATGATTTCCAACTTCAATATTGGTATGGGTAGTATATGTAATACCCCTTTAAAAAATTGTCACTCTGCCTTCACTTATTGACACACCAGGAACCATGTACTATAGCTATAAATATCTCACTTCATGTTATCCCAAATGTAATGATCATAATGGTCCCTATACGTTTCTATGGATCTAGGATGTATAGTTAAATTATATATATTATATTCATCAATCAACTAATTATTTATTTCTATAATATATGGAAAACATAGTGTTGTATGAAATTTCATTATACCTTCTTGATCAATATTGACTCAGGAAACATCCCATTCTTTACAACATCTAATTTCTTTTGTAGAAAAGAGTACTCCCATAAAAGTTTCTTGATATTATCTAGTAATTATGGTTGAAACATAATTTGCGATTTGATTAATGTTGTCTCATCCTTTATGATTCCCATGTCTATTTTTATTAGGCCTTTGATAAAATTATATTCTTGAATCGCAATCATTTCCATCAAAATAGGGTATTTCCTACTTAATACATTAGTGACTTTGTTTTACCTTTTGAGATCATAATGATTTGATAAATCATAGTATTTAAAAATTCCTAGTCATCTCCTCTATCTCATATTAATTTTTTTTAATTAAATTTTTTTTCAACGTTTAATGATCTATTTATATATCACATTTCCCCCATAGAGATAGTATCTCAATATTTTCATAGGAAAAAAATCCACATCAAACTCTAGGCCATGTGTAGGATGGTACTCCTCATGAGACATAAACTGTTGAGATGCATAAGAAATCACAATTTCATTTTTTAGGAGGGAACACCCAAGACCATTTAGACATGAATCTCTAAAAATAATGGATCATTACATGATAGAGGGTATAGTTAATATGGTCAAAATAACCAATATCATCTGCATCTATTCGAAACATATTTCACACTCCTTCTTTCTGATGAACTGGGACACTTTTCATGTTATCATGGTAAGGGGATTTGAAATTCATGAAAAAAATACACCAAACTTCTATAACATTTCACTAATCTAAGTAATATATGAATATTTGTTAATATTGTATGATGATTCCACTCCTAAAAAACCTCTGTCTTTACATGGTAAGCTGATATATCTTCATTGGTTAAATTGTTCCTAAAGAAAGAAACTTTTTGTAACCAAAAATCAAATTTTTTAACTTTCCAAAAATACTTACTTTCTTCAGATGTTGCAATATAACCCTCATATGATCCTTATGTTGTTACTGACATTTTGAATATATTAGAATATAATCATTAAAAATAACCATAAAATCATCATGGTAATCCTTAAATACTCTATTAATAAAATCCATAAAAATAAATTGATCATTATTCTAGATGAAGAGAATAACAATAAAATCATAATAAACATATCATCATCAAATTGAGGCCTTTGGAATATATTATTTTTTCACACTAAATTGATGATAATCATATCGAATATTAGTATTGTATAATAATTGTTCCCCACAAAGCTTGTCAAATAAATCATCAATTTTTGGGAGGGGTTACTTGTTATTCATTATTATCCCATTATTTTCTCAATAATAAATGCATATACATATTGATGCATCCTTATTTTTTGAAAATAGAATAGGTTATCCCCAAAATACACACTTTGTCAGATAAACCCCATCTCCAAAAGATCGTGGAGTTGTTTCATTAATTCCTCTATCTCGGCATTTTCCATTCTATATGGGGTGTTTGATATCTGCTTTGATCCAGGAATAATATCAATGGTTAACTCAACATACATTTCAAGGAGATGTATAGGTAACTACTGAGGAAATGAATCAATGTATTATTGGATGATGGGGACATTCTCAATTCATGTACATTCATTTCCACTTCATCTTCACTAATAATTTCCATAAATAAAAATGTGTGGGTGCTTCTTGAAAAAAATTTGGTCTAGATATCCCTCCTTTCAAAACAACTATATGTTGTCCATTCAATACTGCTATGATTTACCTGCTTTTTCAGATGATATTAGTATTATCCTTTGAGATCCAGTCCATCCCATGATTAATTTTGAATTCCATCATGGGAATGACTACTAGTGTTACAATGATATTTCTCTCACCAATGTAAATAATAGTGTTTCTATACAATGTTGATTATTTGATATTCCCTCCTAGAGTCATGACTGATAAATCAACCACTATATGTTGAAAGATTTATTCAATATTATTTGAAAACATATAAGAAATAATGGGATGTGTAGAACTAGGGTCAAACAATGCACTGGGTAGCTATGAGAGAAGAATGAGATTGATTTCCAATACATCATTGAGAGCTTCAACTTTTTATATTGTGATTGAAAAATATCAAACATTATCCCATTTCATATGATGATGTTGATAATGATTCCATTATACAAACAACGTATTTTATCATTGGTTAGGAAACTATCCAAGCTATCCACACTTGAAGCACTAATATTTAGGTTGGTCCAACAACATCATCACTTTGTTTTTATTTTTAATAAATTATGGATTCACCTCATTATGATAGTTTTGATATATATGGAAATCTATTACACATTTGTATCATTTCCCACTCCTAATAAAATAGTAACCTGAATTCTTCTTCTCTTATTTGCTTCATGAGAAAAGTTTCACCTTATTTCCTCATCCCCCATGATCAAATATCTTCCACACATTTGGCTCTGAATATATATTCCTTTTGTAACCCCCCATTCTTCAACATCATGCTTCTCTTTGAATAATACAATAACGTCTGTTGTACGCAACTTCGAGTTCTAACACAACACAACCAATTAAAGTAGCTATTATGAATATTAATAACTCATTTTTGGAAATTTTATAAATTTTATCCTTCAAAATGGACCTAAATTTTTGATTCAGAATATCGAAATTAGCTTAGGGATATGTTTTGGTATTTTTCTGAAAACTTTCAATTTTAAATGAATAATGAAAAATTATGTGTTATAGTTTAAAACCAAATTTTTATTTAAATTTTTATTTATTTTATTTAAATTTATTTTAGGTCAAAATAGATATATAATACCTATATAATTTAAATATAATTCATTGGAGTGAGTTTATAATTATTTTATAAATATAAAAATTTTATTGAACTTCTTACCGTATTTTATCTACTTCTTAGGAGCATTTTCAAATTTACAGAGACCAAATTTTTACAGCTTCTGTGAGTTGAATATCAAAAATATGAGAGACATAGTTTATATCAAGGAGTAAAATGTGGTTTAATAAGATAAAAATAATTTTTGGGGAATAGTTACTTTTAACTTTTATTTACCACGATTAAAAGAAAATAGGGTAATTAAAGGTAAAAAGGATATTATTATTACCCTAAAACATGTGCTAATTCTATTGTACAAGTTTTAATCAATCAAAAACAACTTTAAGAATAAAATATGATCCTTTAGGCTCACTTGAATTAGATTAATACATTTATTGTTATTTTATTTAAAGAAGGGTTAAAAGAGTTAAAATCAATGTTTAAAAACTAAACCATTATTAATAGAGGTTTATACCTAAGATAAATTTGACGATAAATATTCTATAGAAAGATAAAAATATTAATACACAATGGTATTTTATTTTTAATTTTTATAAATTATATAATTTAATTTATTTATGACAAAATAATGATATAATAATTTCCTTATTAATGAAATATTAAAATAATTGATATTATAAATATCCAAGTAAATATAATTTGATACTTTTTATGAATTAAACTAATTTTATAGGTTAACAAGACATGTTATGGATGATTAAATGATTTTTTTCGAAGTAATAATTCAATTATAAATTTAAGAAAATACAAAATATCAAATAGTTTCAAAATTGACACAAAGAGTTTTCAAAACAAATATTATATTATTAATTGATATTATATTCCTAAAAATTTAAGGGTCTTCCAAAAGACTAATATAATGATAGGTGTGCCATTAATGAGCCACTTGGGGTTCTCTTGGCAGTTTATAGTTTGTTTATTAACAATATAATATAGAAAAACAAAGAGACATGGTAAATGTCAAACTAATTAACTAAGAGTTAAATCTAAAAGATAAGGTTAATATAGTGAACAAAACATGTCTAATTCCTTTTAGTTGTGTGGTTTTAAACCCATAACAACCTTATCCTTGAAATAAATCAATTTGGGGCCATTTTAAAAAGAACATTAATTTATTTTAAAATAATAATTTATGTTTTTTCTAAGGTTCCCCTCACCTATTATATAAAAGGGCACTGACCCTTTCCTCAAATTCACACCTTCAAAGCCATTTGTCTCAGACAACCCCTGCCCAAAAACACTCTAAATTGTCCTCCATTAATCAAAGTGTCCCTACTTTAGTCATAATTCCAACCTATGGACACCTTTTGATCAAATCAAAAGGAATAACTCGAAGAAGAGGTAAATATTTCATCACTTCTTTCCAATTATTTTCTTCTTTCACTTCCTATTTCTTTGTTATTTCTAATATAAAATAATAACTCCAGTATCTTCGTATATACTATGAAATTATTATAAATTTGGTGGAAGCATGTTCATTATTCTATCTATCCTTCAAATGACATTTAACCATACATGCGTACGTATAGCTTACTGTCTCCACATCGTGGTGTAATTGTTATTCAATACATTATTATTTGGATGGGTATAATAATGATGTGTAATTGATGTAAATAATAAACATAACATGATAATGATTATATATATATGATATATCATCCAATTATAAATTATTTTAACATCAAAAGAATGATATTCATGTTTGTATGTACGTACGGATTACCATCTCCATGAATGAGATGAAATTCATTCCCCATTGTATCCATTCAAGACTAATTTTCATTAGATGATTAAAAATAATTTTTACCTACATTATATCATTCTATATATAAATAAGATATAACCCATCCAAAAAAATAAGACTTACGTAAAAAATAATATAAAGGAAAACAAATCTTTTAACACCTGAAACAACAATAATACTAAAATATTATTACCAAAGAAAATTTAAAAGATCATATATGATATCATATTAATGTATATGATTCTTGTATAATATAATAAAAATTATTTTACTATTACACAAGAGTTTAACCTACCCTCATCCAAGGATAATTAAAAGGTAAGGGTTAATTTCACAGTCTCTTCATTATCCGAGGTCGGTTATACGTAATTTTCTACTAGGACCTCTTTATCATCCACATCCATGTTTCTTAAAATGTATTTGAATTTTTTTTACTATTTACTAGAATATGGGTTAAATTCATTAATACCATTATTTGAACATATATTTTTTTGAAGGAAATCATTCTTTTATTTTCCAAACATGGTACTTTATGACCTTTTTCAACAAAATTATGGTAAGAATATTTTCTTCACTTATATGGCGGGTGCGGCTATTTTTGACCATTATAAAATCGTCGAAGCTTCCCTTATATGTTTATAAGAATATTTTAAAAAATAAATATTTTCTTTTATAATTACATTAATTTTAAATGATTTCAAAATAGAATAAGATATTTCTCTAAAAAAGGTTTTGATTTCATCTATGTCAACATCATTTGATGCATTTCAGGATTATTTGAGGGTGATTTATGATGATACAAAATGTCCATATTGTATTGAAGGTTTTGTGATATCATTGACATTGGATGTGTTATTTTTATACCATTCATTCTTTTTGAATAAATTATTTACATTTCATATACTAGTTTTCATATGAATGTTTATGTTATGTATCAACCTTTTTATATCAGGAATGCATTGGACTTAGTATCTGACGATTGGAGCCTGTTATAGCTCCTTAATGAATCGGTAGGTCTAATGAGACAAACTAGGGTCTTGTCCCAAGGCCTTGAAAAAATCATATTTATAGTCCGGGCACAAGACATTGACTATGTGGTTATGAAGTCTGGCATTACACATTTCAAAATTATGAAAGTGGATATTGATAATCTATGTTATTATAAGACAAATATAATATCCATGTGAGTATGTAATTGAATTATTTTGATTCTATCCACTCCATACTATGTTGAAGTTCATGTTTAAAATGATTTTGGTTTAGTCTCATACATTGCCTTAAATGATTATTCTTATTTATAAATGCTCATACTATATTGTTATCCTTAGTGAGCATCTGAGATCACCCCTTTAAATGTTTTATTTTTTTTCCAAGATGTGAATAAGTATCTTATGACTGACTTGTAGGGATAGTCTATGGGATCTCAGTGTTTTCTATGGAATCCATGTTGTTTTAGTTTTCCATTTTACAATATAATGTAAACGTTATGAATGTATCTAGTACTTCCAAGGCTACTAATCTAATCGATTTTTTGAGACTTGATCTTCTATGATCATGCGAATGATATATAATAATGCACCAACTCTGGGTAAATTGGTTTAGGGTGATACAGTTGGTATCATAAGAAGTTTAGTACAAACCTTGGAAGCTATATTTAGATAAACTATGATTAGAGCACATTACCCTAAGGTAGACATTGCAGATTAGTATATAAGAACATCCTAGATTTTTGGTATTGTAATGATTTTGTGAATGTTTCAAGAAATACATCCCTATCTAGATACGATCAGGTTGAGGCGGCTCTAGAACAGATGTACCTAGGGGTAAAACCCGAAATAACCGCTTTGATCTTGACTCGAACGGGAACCGGTTCATGTCAATGGGCCTTTCCGCACTCTTGGTTACGACACTCTCGGGGGATATGCTTGGACTAATTCTAATTTTATTTACAATCCATTATGAAGGCTTTATGATTATATACTTTTTCAAAAAAATTGTTTTATTATGGATTATATCCATAAACTATTTAGTTTGTGTTAAGTGTTTTACAAGTATGGAATTATGTACTAAGATTCATAAACTAATATATTTTATTCCATTGATTAAAAATGGCGCCTAGTGGAAGGAATGGAAATTTTATTAACACATGTAAAACATTTAGGGATTTCCCTCATACTCAAGATAATTATAGTGGAGCTGGTGATGCAAATGGTGCTGATCAACTTCTCATTATACTCAGACAACTCACTCAGTTTTGGAATAATAACTTTACATGTATGGATCACCCTGATACACAGTGTAGAGGATCAATGTTAGATCTCTTCATGTGGAAACAACCACCAACATTCAACGGGTGTACAAATCCACTAGTAACCGAGCAATGGATAAATTCCTTATTGAAATTATTTCATGCCATGGGGAGTAGAGAAAGAGAAAAATTTGATATGGAAGTTTACAACCTCACTAGAGATACTGATCAATGGTGATCATTGATTCAACGAAAAATGGACGATAAGGATGTATCAAATATGGAATGGAGGGAGTTTAATGAAATTTTATTAGAAAAATACTTTCCTCATGACCATTGAGTGGATATGGAAAGAAAATTTCTACGTCTGAGGCAAAACAAGGATGAGAATGTCGCAATGTATGAATCTAAATTTACATGGTTAGTGAGGCATGTTGTAGATTATATACATAACCCAAGAAGAAAGATTGATCAATTCTTTGATGGGTTAAAACAATTTCTTCTTCAAGCATTAGTCTCATAATCCTTCACGGTGTATGAATATATTGTATCATGTGCAATCAAGACAGAAAAATAATTCTCTAAGTCTTACAACATTAAAGAAAATAAAGGGAAGAAGAGATATGCTGAACACTCTGGAAACGGAAATAAGGAGAAGTAGGGAAAAGTTGAATATCCATCTTTCATTAAATGTGAGAAGAAACACCATGGTACTTGTCTGAAGGGAATGTGAGTTTATTAAAAGTGTGGAGAAAAAGGCCACCATGCTCTTGATTGCAAGGAGAAGAAAGTAGCTGTTGATTTTGAATGCTACAATTATATAGAAAGGGGACATTATGGAAATGAATGTCCTATGCGCCCTGGAAACATACCTCATAAAAGGCCAAGGGATCATGGCCAAGCTTATTCTATCACTACTACTGAGGTTGAATCTCCAAAAGACGTAGTGGCAGGTAATTTAATGGTTTCTTCATGTTTTGAAAATATTTTATTTGATTCCAGATCATTGCATTGTTTCATATCTTCCCAGTTTGCTATGAAAATTAGATATTTTCAATTTGATTTAACATGGGAGTTAACAATGAAATCTCCTAAGGTAATTATCATTGTAATAAAGTTTTGTGAATCAGTCACCATTAAGGAACAGAAATGTTATTATTCTACTGATCTCATCGTCATACCCATGATTGAATCTGATATAATTATCTTTATGGATTGGCTTTCAGATCATGATGGAAAAATTTATTCAAATAAAAAGGAGGTTACTATTTTTGATGAAGATGATAAAGAATTTCATATCTTTATAGCCGAAACTTCACCATTTAACTCTTATCTAGATCCACCCCTAGTAGCTCAAATAAATTTAATTATTGGGGAGGAAGAAAATGAAATATCTGTGGGTGAGGAAAAAAATATTCAAATAGAGGATGTACCAATTGTTAAATAATGTGTTGATGTGTTTCCAAAAGATTTACTTGGACATCCTCCACAATGTAATTTTGAGTTTTCAATTGATTTAATTCCTAGTTCAAGGACCATATCACAGGCCCCTTATAGAATAGACACTATGTAATTAGTGGAACTAAAGAAGAAACTAGAGGAATTGAGTTATAAGGGATTTATTCTCCCAAGTGTTTCTCCATGGGGAGCCCCTACCCTATTTGTTAAGAAGGAAGATGGATCTATGAGGTTGAGCATTGACTACAGAGATATCAATGCTATAACAATAAAGAACATGTATCTTCTACCTTGCATTGATGATTTACTCAACCAACATCATGGAGATCTATATTTTTAAAAAATTGACCTTCGATCTGGATATCATCAATTATGTGTGAAGGAGGAAAACATTCCAACAGCATCATTTTGAACTCGGTATAGGCATTACGAGTTTATAGTAATGCCTTTTGGATTGACTAACTCACCCTATGTCTTCATGGATCCAAGGAATAGAGTTTTCAAGAAATATCATGAAGAACTTGTAGTGGTATTTATTGATGATATCTCTATATACTCCAAAAGCTATGAATATCATGAAAATCACTTGCGAATTATTAGAGTGAGTCTTAAATGAATTGAATTATATTATAAATTTAGCTAGTGTGAATTTTGGCTTCTAGATATTTCTTTTCTGGGCCATATTTTATCTAAGGATGGAATCTCTATTGATCATTTAATGACCAAGGCAATCCAAGAATGGCTAGCACCGACTAGTATAACTGAGGTACACAGTTTTATTGGTTTAGAAGGTTAGTATAGACGTTTCATCCATAATATTTTCGGGTTAGCTAAACCATTTACCAATAACACACATAAAGGGGTTAAAATTGTTTGGACCAAAGAGTGTGAAGATTGCTTTGGATAACTAAAGAGAAGATTAGTCAATGATCCTATATTGACTCAACCATCGGGGAATGATGAGTTTGTTATTTATAGTGATGACTCAAAGAAAGGACATGGTTGTGTCTTTATGCAGAATGATAGATTTATTTCATATGCATCACGAAAGCTAAAAATTAATGATCTATACTATACTACTCATGATCTTGAGTTAACTGCTATAATATTTGTTTTGATGATATGGAGACACTATCTCTATGGTGAAAAATGTAAGATTTATATTGATCACAAGTGTTTGAAGTATATTTAATCACAAAAATAACTCATTAGATGGAAAAATAGATGGAATTAACTACTCAAGGATTATGATTGAACGATAAACTACCAGCTGGTAAAGGAAAATAAGGTGGAATATTCTTTGATCATAAAAGATCATGGATTTTTAAACAAGCTAAGTGTTGAAAAGAATCCTATTTTCATGGATCTAGTAATGTTGGATATAGGAAAAACCATGGAAGGGGAAGCATAAATGCTTTATCAAATGGTTTCCAAACCATATTTACTAGAAAGGATAAAAATTTATCAGGACCATGATTAGGAGATTCAAAAGAAGATTAAACCTTTGAATAATGGGAGATTGAGTGACTTCGTATATGAAGGCGGAATTTTGAAATTTTGGAAGAGGCATTGAGTTCCTAATATACATGATCTAAAATGGGAATTTTTAAATGATTCTCATATCTCCAATTTTTGTATACACCATGGTAGCACCAAGAAGTATAGAGATTTGAAAGGACATTTTTGGTGGGACAACATGAAGAGGGAAATTGCTGATTTTGTGTCAAGATGTATGTCTTGTCAACAAGTGAAAGATAGAAGGAAACATCATGGAAGAGTCATGAAACCTCTTTGAATACCGGAGAGGAAATGGAGTAATATTATGATGGGCTTTTTCATTGGACTACCAATGACTCATAGAAGGAATGATGCAATATGGGTCATTATTGATGATATTTCCAAGTCAGCATATTTTCTTGCTGTAAGAGAAGATTTACCACTTGAACCTTTACCAAATATATATATTCATGAAGTTGTGAGACTTCATGGAGTACTAATATCGATTGTTTCTGATCGTGATCCTTGTTTTCTGTCAAGATTATGGAATGTTATCCAAAATTCCTGGATGCTGAGCATCATTTGAGCACTGCCTACTACACTCAAACTAATGGAATATCAGAATGGACTTTTCAAACCTTAGAAGACATGTTGATATCTTTCTCACTTGGCATTCAAGGTATATGGGATCAATATTTACCTATGGTAAAATTTTACTATAAAAATATATTCCATTCAAGTATTCAATTGGCACCATATGAAGCGTTATACCAAAAAGGTTTCCACACACCACCCTTTTGGGATGATGTTTTTGAAAGAAAATTCATAGGCGCCGAACTTGTTGAGAAAATGATGGAAAAGTTGAAGGTAATACAAACCCACATCAAAGAAGCTCAAAGTAGGAAGAAGAGCTATTTAGATAACTGAAGGAAGTATTTGGAATTCCATTGAGGAGATCATATTTTCATGAAGATATCTCCATTGAAGGGAGTTATAAGATTCGGTAAGAAGGGTAAATTGAGTCCCAGGTACATCGTACCTTTCAAAATTATAGAACGAATTGGGGATATAGCTTATCGTTTGGTAACACTGCTGAGTCTCTACAAAGTTCACAATGTGTTCCATGTATCAATATTGAGAATATACATGCCAGAAAAAATACATGTACTCACATATGAGGAATTAGAACTGGAACCTGATTTGTCTTATTGTGAAGAGCCTGTCAAGATTCATGATATAAGAGAACTAGTGTGGATAAATCGGACGACTCGTCTGGTAAATGTTCTATGGAGAAATCGTAAGATGGTAGAGGCAACGTGTGAAACTAAGGAAAATATGATAAATAACCCCCCAAATCTTTTTATGCAGTAATATTTTAGAAATTTCAAGGATGAAATTATTTAAAGGAGGGGAGAATGTAACACCCCAAGCTTCCATTGTACGTTTCTCTATAAATAATACAATAGAGTATGTTGTATGCAACTTCGAGTTCTAACACACCACAACCAATCAAACTATTCGTTATGAATAGTAACACACACCTTTTGAAATTTTATAAATTTTACCTTTCAAAATGGACTTCATTTTTTGATTCAGAATATCGAAATTACCTTAGGGTGAATTTGTTGTATTTTTCTGAAAATTTTTAATTTGTAAGGAATAATGAAAAAACCTGAGTTATAGTTTAAAAGCTAATTTTTATTTAAATAATTATTTATTTTAGGTCATAATAGATAAATAATACCTATATACGTTAAATGTAATTAAATGGAGTCATTTTATAAAAATTTTAGATATATAAAAATTTTATAGAACTTTTTACCGTGTTTTACCTAACTTCTAGGAGCGTTTGAAAATTTACATAAAACATAATTTTACCGCTTCTGTGAGTTTATTTTCAAAAATTCGAGAGACATAGTTAATATCAAGTAGAAAAATGTGGTTCAATAAGTTAAAAATAATTTTTGGGGAATAGTAACTTTTGACTTTTATTTACCACAGTTAAAACTAAATAGGGTCATAAAAGGTAAAAATGATATTATTATTCCCCTAACACATGTCCTAATTATATTGGATAAGTGTTATTCGACCAAAAACAACCTTAGGAATAAAATATGATCGATCAGGTCCACTTGGATTAGATTAACAAAATTATTATTATTTTATTTAAAGAAGAGTTAAAATCAAAGTGTAATAACCAAACCATTTTAATATAGGGGTATACATAAGATAAATTCCACTATAAATAATAATTAGAAATATAAAATAATTTCCTACAAAATGGTATTTTATTTATATTTTTTAGACATTAAATAATTAATTTATTAATGACACAATGATGATACAGTAATTACGTTATAATTGAAATATTAAAATAATTGATATTATAAATACCCAAATAAATGATATTTTAGACTATTTATGAATTCCACTCATTTTTATGCTTAATATGACATGTTAGGGTTGATAAAATGAATTTTTTTTGAAGTAATAATGTTTTTATGAATTTAGCAAAAACAAAATACCAAATAGTGTCAAAATTCACATAAAAGAGTTTTTAAAAAAAATATCATATTATTAATTCTTATTCTATTATTAAAAATCTAAGGTTCATCCAAAAGAATAATATAATGATAGGTGTATCATTAATTAACCACTTGGGGTTCAATTGGATGTTTACAGTATGTTTATTAACCATATAATATTAAAATACAAAGAGACAAGGTAAATGACAAACTCATTAAGTAAAAGTTAAATATAAAAGATAAGGTTAATATAGTGACCCAAACCTGTATAAAACATATTGGTTGGGTGGTTGTCGACCCATAAAAAACATATCCTCTAAATAAATCAATTTAGAGCCATTATAAACCCAAAATTAATTTATTATAAAATAATAATTTATGTTTTTCCTAAGGTGCCCCTCACTGCATTTATAAAAGGGAACTCCCCTTTTCCTGAAATTCACACATTCAAATCCATTTGGATCAGCCAAATCCTACCAAAATACACTCTCAACAGTCCTCCCATAATCTTATAGGCCTTCCTTTAGTCATAAATTATTTCTAATGAGACCTTTTGATCAAATCAAAAGAAAGAACCCAATGAGGAGGTAAATATTTCACCACCTCTTTCAAGTTCTTTTATTCATTCACTTACTATTTCTTTGATGTTTCTATTCTAAAATAAGAACTCTAGTATCTTCTATATACTGTGATGTTATTATAAATATTTTTCAACCATATTCATTATTTTATCCATCCTTTGAATGAAATGTCACCATACGTGCGTACGTACGGCTTACCGTCTCCACGTCGTGGTGTAATTGTTATTCAATACATTATTATTTGGATGGGTATAATAATGATGTTTAATTGATTTAAATAATAAATATAAAATGATAATGATTCTGTAAAATAACATAAAATTATATGTTATTTTAATATCAAATGAATTATTTTGTCGCTCGTGCGTACGTACGGATTACCGTCTCTACGAAGGTGATGAGATTAATTCCCCATCATTTCTTTTCAAGACTAATTTTCATTATATGATTAAAAATAATTATTAAAGAGTTGATATAATTCTGGATATGAAAAAGATACTTCTCATCCATAACAAATACGAATTATGTAACATACAATATAAGGGAAAACGAATCATTTAACACCCGAAACAATGATAATACTAAAATATTATAACCAAAGCTATGTTAGAAGATCATATATGATATGATATTAATGTTTATGATTCTTGTATAATTTAGAAACAATTATTTTACCATTATAAAGTATTTTATCTTATGCTCGACCAAGGAAATGTACAAGGTAATGTATAATTTCACAATCTCTTCATTATTCGATGTTGTTCATACATAATTATCTACTGGGACCTCTTTATCATCCACATCCATGTTTCATAAAATGTATTTCAATTTTTTTTACTATTTACTAGACTATGGATTAATGTCATTTATACCCTTATTTTACCATATATTTTTTAAATGAATCTTTCCGTCATTTTCCAAACATTGAACTGTATGTCATTTTTTGAAAAAAATTAAGGTAAGAATGTTTTTTTAACTTATACAGTGGCTACGGCTATTTTCCACTATTATAACATCATCAAATATTCCCTTTCATGCTTATAATAATATATTCAAAAATAAATTTTTTCTTTTATAATTATAGGAATTTTAAATGATTTCAAAATAGAAGGAGATATTTCTCTAAAATGGTTTTGATTTCATCTATGTCGACATCCCTTGATAGATTTCAAGATTATTAGTTGTACATTTATTACAATACGAAACGTCAATAATGTATTGAAGGTTGGTGATATTTTTCACTATAGATGTTTTATTTTTATACAACTTATGGTTTATAGATAAATTATTGACATTTTGTATAATAGTTTTGATACGAATGTTTATGTTATGTTTAAACATTTTGATATGAGGAATGCATTGGAGATAGTAAGTGACGAGTAGATCCCGCTATAGCTTATCGATGCATCGGTAGGTGTCAGGAAACAAACTAGTGTCTTTGAACAAGTCTTTGCCAAAATCTTATATGTATTCTTGGGATAAGGCCTTGACTATGTGGTTATAAAGTTTTTCATTATGAATTCCATCATTATGAAAGTGGCTATTGATATTGTATGTGATTATTCGACAAGTAAAATATCCATTTTACTAAGTAAATGGAATAATTTTGATTTTATCTTTACCATATTATGATGAAGTTCATGTTTAAAAATAATTTTTTTAGTCTTAAACATTACCTTAAATGTTTGTGCTTATTTATGAAAGCTTCCGCTATATTGTTATCCTTACTGAGCATCTGAGCTCACCCCGTTCTATGTTGTATTTTTTCCAGGATGCGAAGAAATATTTTATGACTGACCTATAGGGATAGTCTATGAGATTTCAGTATTGTCTATGGAAACAATGTTGTTTTAATTTTCCATTTTATGATGTAATGTAAACCTTATGAATGTATCTATTACTTCCAAGGCTACTAAATAAATCAATCTTTTGAGACTTGAACTTTTGTGATCATTCCAATGATCTGTAATAATGCACCGACTCTGGGTAACATGGGATAGGGTATTACACCTTTCATTTGATCTAATGGACCCATAAGTCACTCCAAATGACAATTCAACTTACATATCCCTTATCATGGTCTCTTTAAAGTTCCCATAGTCTCAGTTGAATAGACTCTTTCATATATGGGGTCTTAGTCTACAAAATAATATATCAACCATTCCATTAGAATCCAGGATAGTGCACGAGGTTTAATGGAGTCATTTTGTGAATTTCATTTCATAGCTTCCCACAGATTAATTTTCCATCTCTGTCAGCTCTAGGAATTCATTCTACATTTTGATTCTCATTGATTGGGAAATATTTTTTTAAAAGGATCCCATGAACGTTTCCCACTCCATGGATTGAATATCCATTTTTAGAATATTTTTTATAACCAGTTTCCACCACTGATCAGCTTATCCCTCTAATTGGTACGTAGATAGGGTGACTTTCTCTTGTTTTGAATAATATAGTATAGAAAATATCTTTTCTACAGAACATATCCATTGATCAAAAATTACTAGGTTGTTAGATCCACTGAAATAAGGTTTTCATTTATGTGTAAAGTAATCAGTATAAAGTTGTTCCCATTGAGTTCAATCTAGTCTCTCTTCTTGATTCATGTTGGGGATAATAACTTGAGTAAGTTGTTATATAATTCTCATAATGTTTTCCATTCCAACATTCATCATAGGTCTATTAGTAATTGGTCCATTATTCTTATCATTTTTGAAGTTCTTCTTATTTCAATCCATTTTCTAAAATAAAAAAACCTTATTATGAAATTTTATTATTTTAATAATATTATATTTGTAATATAATTTTATGTATTATAAAATCTTTCATAGGTATGTTCTTTTTTGATAGAAATTATGTTTTTTATATCCTTCATAATGATTCATAAAATGTTTTTGAGAAACCAAACATATCTATAGGGAGTGTCAAAGCAAATATGCATTAAGGCCCATTATCATTTACCTGTTTATATAGTGTTAGGATCCATACACCCTTGGAGAGTTGTTACCCCTATGTACATTTGATCCCCAACCACTTCACCTTGTTCGAATCCAGACATGGATTTTTTTCATAGACCACTTACTAAATATTTCACAAAAATATTAGGATATTTTTATTTATTCATAATATTCTATAGGTTTCTTCCTAGATTTTTCAAATAATAATTTCCAAAAATAAATAAACCATTCTTTGATACAAATTATGGAATCCCACTTTTTTATTATGTAACATTTCATTACATTTTATAAATAGGGGATTTTTTAATGTTTACTATCTTGGAGAAAAGATGCATAACACAAGAAAAAATGAAACAATTATTCTAATCTACTTGAGAGGTTTCATAATATGATTATTCCATATTTAATTACCTCATCTCATAATATTGGGACATACATGAAAGGAAAGTGTGAGAATATGAGCCAGTAAGGGAATTTAAGGGAAACAGTTCACATGGGATCATGAGAATTACAAATATGAACTAAAGAAAAATCAAAAAAGAATGTGAAATGTTTAAAAAAGACATATAATAATAAAAATAACATGAATTATAACATGTAAATGTGGATACAATATTCAATGGGGTCATTAATTAGAATATGACCGAGGTTTTTCACTAAGGTGTTACAAAAATAATCATGGTTATTGACCAAGGTATCGGAAAACATGTCATCACTATAGATTAAATTATTTACCCAATGCATTGGAGTTATATTAAGGATCACCCTTAATATTTATTAATTAATTATATATATATATATATATCATAAGAAAAAATTTCATAAATAACCTGTTGATATTAATAGAAATAGGTTTCATATAAAATTCATTGTGTTTTGGAATGTAATTTAAAAATAGGATCATACTCTCATTTTAAACCAAGGAAAATAGTAACATGGTTTCATGTAATTTTTACCCAGAATAAAATAAATAATTTATAAATTTAGGTTAATAATCATAGATAAGAATTGGATTTGGGTATTCAAAAAATAATATAATATAATTTTTGCGAAGAAGAGAAAAATTTTGAGAAGAAAATTAAGCATCGTTGTAACGACCAAAAGTTTCATTAATGGAAAATACCTCTTGATCCAGTTAAATGTTTCTTTATGAAAAATGTTTTTATAAGATGTCAACTTCTTTAGTTTTACGTTAAGATTTGTGACCGTTACTTTTATAGACATTGAACAGTGATCATCTGAGTAGTATAAATATAATGCTTTAACGAACCCATTTCTACTCAGACAAAGGACGCAATGGCCTCATCCAGTAGAATTGCCACTTACGAAGCCCATTTGTCGGATCTCGGAAAAGAGGTGGCGTATTTGGGCTTCGCCGTTGACCAAGCCCAAGATGAGCTTCATTATGTCATGTTTGAATGGGACCATCTACGGGAAAAGTGGAAGTTGATAGAGATTACCACTCGAGCGATGTTATCCGAGCCGCCACAAGAGTCTGTCACCATCTCACACCTTACCCTTAGGTCTTATGCGGCTATTTGAAGGGGTTATGTAACAAATAATTAGCACCATGTTCATGTACATTATTTTTGTATATAATAATGAATATAATTTCTAGTCATTTTTGATACATTGTAATTTGTTTTTAAAGTACAAATGGTGTTTTTAGTTATTATATCATTAAGAATTATATTTTATTAAATTAAAGGATTTTTGAATAAAATAATATTTTAATAAAATATTATTATTAATATTAAATTAATTTTTATTAAATATAAATGATCTTATAATTTTATGAATGCAATTAAAATTTTTATTATGGTTTGAAAGCCATTTCTGTCAAAACCTGTGAATTTTTTATAAATGTCGGTTTTTATTTTAAAAGTGAAAATTCACATATTTAGGAAATTATTTAGATAAAATAAATATTATTTTTAGAATCAGGACGTCGAAATTATCCAATGGTGAATTTTTCATAATTTTCATAGACAGTCAAATTTTTGGGTAAATATTAAATACCATTTAAATATATAATGTGTTTTATGACATCATAATGACCCAATGGTGATGTAATAAAATACCATAATCCTTATCTTCATCCAATATGAGTTTTATCATTAAAATAATGAGTTTTTGGGTTTGTTTGACTTACTTTTCAAAGCATTAATGGAGCCGTCAAGACTTATTCAACACTTTCCCTTTTTAAATTAATTTCCATGGGAGTGTGACTCACCTCCACATAAGCAACCCTAATTTTTTAATAATTTCGGACCTTGGCCTTGTAAAATATTGTTTTCCTCTTTCCTTTTCCAGAAACCATGGGCAAATACAATGGGATGGTAGGTGGTTTGGATTATTTTAATATAAGGGGTCCCAAACCTAAATAATAAAGAATTCCCTCACCTTTCCTATATAAACCCACCCAAGCACCCACTTCCTCCTCACTAAAATCCCTTGGCGTTCGTCCAACCTCTGACATAATCTCTCTAGAATCCTCTAAAGGTGCCCCAAGCTCCCATGAAGCCTCTCACAAGCCTCTCTCTAGCCTTTGGAAGTACACTTCCAAGTAAGGGTTTTTTCTTCCTTTCTCATTTTTGTCAATTTTCTTTAAGATGTATTTCCCTTTTAATTTCAATTATAAATGTTGGGGTATGGTTTCGAACCTCCCCCATACTTCCCTCTTATTGTTTGAATGATTTGTGACCCCTTTCTCTCTCATTAAATGCCTCCCATGTACACCCGTTACTATACCGAAATTCCGAAAGAAACTTTTTTCTCCTGTTTTATATTCAAGCAATACTTTTGTATCATGAATCTAAATTCCTTTTAAATTATTGGGACATGTATCTATATGACCACCTTACTGTACATTACATGTAAATTTTATGAGGAACCCCTTTCCCTCTCATCAAACATTTTTATGAATTCTTTGTCACGCCGTTATGCTGCCGAAATCACACCGATTTTCTAAGCCAATATCATTGTGTAGTGAATACCATGCCCATTTCACAATCAAGGGTATTCAACTTTATGCACATTTACTTATTGATTATAAAGATTCATGTATGAATTCCACATTCCTTTATCGTGTAATAAATGATTATGTTTTATGAATCCATGTTTTATGATCTGTGTGGCACACTTATGCATGAAATGAAATGTTTAAGAAGGGTGCACCCTTCTAGCGCTCCAATGCATTGGGTAAAGTATAGTATCATGATACATCATGTGCAATGAGTGTTGACTGATGCTAATTCAAGTGCAACGAGGGTTTACTCGTGCTTCATGTGCAATGAGGGTTTACTCATGCTCCATGTGTAATGAGCCTTGGCTCATGCTAATTCAATGTTAAGTGTTGTTGCCACATTTCTATGTTATGATTATCATGCTTTATCATGCCTTTATGTTCATGTTACTCTTATGCTATATTGATATTCCTATTTCCTAACATGTATTGAACTCCTCATGTTATTCATTGTGTACTCCCTTACTGGGCTTTATAGCTCACCCTTTTCTTATGCATGTCCTCAGGTTATCCCATGCAATGCTAAGTACGAAGGAATGTAGTGGTCATGTAAAGGAAGTTCTCAATAAAGATGTTTTATTTCATGTTTATAGTATTTATGTAATGATCCTAATCCCCAAAGAAACTAAAACTCTCGATCATCTTTGTTGTATCAAGTGAAGCTATATGTAATAAAGCATGTTTAAGTTGTAATAGAAAGCATGGTTGTCATAGTTGGTATCAAAGGGAAGGTTTAGTTATTTATGGGATTAGGAAACCCTAGTAAAGCCTTAGATACAAGACTATGTATAATAAAAACATCCCTAAGTTTTGGTAAATACTATGTAAGTGGATTATCAAAAAAATACATCCCTGTCTGGATACGAGCAGGTAGAGGCGGCTCTGGCACAGATGTATCCTATGGGTAATACCCGAAAACACCGCTTTGAGCTATACTCGAACGGGAACTGGTGCACGACAATGGGCTTTGCTGCACTCTTGGTTACGAAACTCCCAGGGGATATGTTTTGATAAATTCACAATCTTAGTATGAACCCTTATTAATGGAAAAATTCCCCTAAGAATATATGTTAGAAGGAAGATCATGAAAAGCCTGGATTGAATCCCATAGACTCATGAGTTAAAGAGATTAAAGTTTATTTATAGGTCATCAACTTTTGTCTGTGGATTACCCTTTATGTGTTACCCCTAACTTTCCTTTTATTCCATCCAATGGCCAGTAATAGGAGAAGTCAGGCTAACAACCGTTGTGAAGATCAGTGTGATGATTGTACTAATGAGATGCCCAATCCAATGGGAGCGGGAATCGCGAACTTTGTCACGCTTCTCTCTCAGCTAACTCAAGTTTTGAATAGAAACACGAGTCAATAGGAACGTTCAACCCCCCCCCCCAACAAAGAACAAGTCGCTATCGAGAGCTTCATGAGACAAATGTCTCCTACTTTTAGTGGATCATCTGATCCCACGATTGCTGAGAAATGGATCAACTCCATTGAAAAGATCTTCTCTATCCTTCAATGTTCGGAACAAGAGAAGGTTCTCCTGGTGGCTTATCGTATGGAGGGTGACGCTGATCAATGGTGGATGTTGATAAAAAATATGAAGCCTGAGGAGGAGATTGAGGCTTTGGAATGGAAGGAATTCCGGAAGATGTTTTTTGATAAATATTTTCCGCGCACCCTCCGTCTTAAGATGGAAAGGGACTTCCTTTCCCTCAAGAAGAAAGATGAAGAATTTGTGGGAGCGTATGAGGAAAACATCACAAGGCTTGCACGATACGCTTCCGGCTTTGTCGTTACCCCCGAATGCAAGGTTGACCGCTTCTTTGGTGGGCTGAAGCCTAGCTTGTGGAAAGAATTAGCGATCCGTGACATCGAAATCTATGAGGAAATTGTCGGATGTGCCCTCAAGGTTGAAATGGAGATCAGATAATCACAGGGGTATCATGGGGACAAGAAGCGTAAGGTGGACTTCAATGCTAGTGGTCTGATGCATAAATCCAACTGCGCTAAGAAGTTCCAGCACCCCACTTTCCAAAAGTGTGGAAAGAAACACCCTGGAAATTGCCTTAGGGGGACAAGAAAATGCTTCAGGTGTGGAAGAGAAGGGTACCTAGCTGTTAACTGTCAGCAAGAAGGACCCACGGCTGTGAAAGAGGAGAGGAACACTCCGTTCAAACCTCAACGCGTTGTTCAATGCTAAAAATGCAAAGAACCGGGTCATTTTTCAAATCAGTGCCCTAATCCAAGTGTTATCGAAGGCAACCAGCAACCTCCAAGACAACAAGGAACAACTTTTTCCTCACTTCTGCTGAAGTGAACCCCGAAAACGAAGTGGTGACAGGTACGCTAGTTATTCATTCAAGAATAGTGAACATACTTTTTGATTCAGGTTTTACGCATTCTTTTATATCTCAAAAGTTTACTAGAACAATCTCTGCACCACCACAAATCATGGAAGTAAAGATGTCGGTGAGTACGACAAATGGGGCAATCATTGCATCTGATGAGTATAAGTCCTCCCCTGTTATAATCTGTGGATTGAATTTCCCGGAGAACTCACCATACTCCCTTTGGTGGAATTTGATGCAATTCATGGCATGGATTGTATTTCCTTATATAGAGACAACATAAATTGTCGGGAGAGGGAAATCACACTCCATATGGATAATCGACCCCCGATTCTTTACAAGTGTAAGGAAGAAGATGAATCTAGTTTAGCTCCATCATCTCAAGCATGGATATTACTGCCTTATGAGCACGCATATCTGGCTCAGATGATTGGGTCCATGGAAGAAACCACCCTGAAGAAATGCCTATTTTGAGGGAATTCGCGGAAGTGTTTCCTGAGGAACTTCCTGGTCTTCCTCCAAGAAGAGATGTTGAGTTCTCAATTGAACTAGTACTTGGGGCGCTACCAATATCCAAGACTCCATATAGAATGGATGTTGTTGAGCTTGAAGAGTTGAAGAAACAACTACAGGAGAATATGGATAAAGGGTTTATACGCCCTAGTGCTTCACCATGGGGTGCACCAGTCCTCTTCGTCAAGAATAAGGATGGGTCAATGCGACTTTGCATCAATTATAGTGAACATAACAAAATCACGATAAAGAACAAGTATCCTCTCCCAAGAATCGATGAATTGTTTGATCAGCTGCGTGGAGCACAATAATTCTCCAAGGTGGACTTGCGGTTGGGATATTATCAAGTAAGGGTGAAGAAGGAAGATATCCCCAAGACTACTTTTCATACAAGGTACGGGCACTATGAATTCATAGTAATGCCTTTCGAACTCACCAATGCTCCAGCAATATTCATGGACTTGATGAATAGAGTCTTTATAGATTACCTAGACGAATTTGTGGTAGTCTTTATAGATGATATTCTAATATACTCCAATACCAAGGAGGACCATGAGGATCATTTAAGAACTGTACTGGAGACTTTGCGCAAGGAGAAGCTCTATTCCAAGTACAGAAAATGTGTGTTCTGGTTGAAGGAGGTATCATTCTTGGGCCATATCATCACAAGCAATGGGATCTCTGTGGACCCCTCCAAAACAGATGCAATTGAGGGATGGTCGAGGGCAACATCGGTAACGGGTATCCGTAGCTTCTTGGGGTTAGCTGGATATTATCGACGATTTGTGAGAAATTTCTCACAATTGTGAAACCCTCTTACCAAGCTAACTCGAAAGGGAGTAAAGTTTTCGTGGAGTGATGAATGCGAAGACAGCTTCAAGGAGTTGAAAAGGAGGCTTATCACTGCACCCGTGCTCACTTTACCCACAAGTGGGGAACGTTTTGTGGTATTCAGTGATGCCTCAAAGAAGGGCTTAGGATGTGTGCTAATGCAGAACGATAAAGTGATATCCTATGCCTGAAGGTAGTTGAAAGTCCATGAGAGAAACTATCCAACGCATGATCTTGAGTTAGCAGTGGTGATCTTTTCCATGAAAATTTGGCGGCATTATCTATATGGAGAGAAATGTGAGATATATACTGACCACAAGAGTCTTAAATTTATATTTACACAGAAAGAGCTTAATATGAACCAGAGAAGATGGATAGAGCTCATCAAGGATTATGACTGTTCAATAAATTACCACCCTGGGAAGGCGAACAAGGTGGCGGATGCCCTAAGTAGAAAGGATCCAGCGATTCTATCAATGATGAGAATTGATAAGGATCCAATCTTCTTAGACATGATGAAGATGGACCTGGGAATCATAAAGAAGGGAACATCCTTAATCCTTCCACAAATGATTGCTCAACCATATCTTTTGGAAAGGTTAAAGGATGATCAAAAGGATTATGTGGGAATTCAAGAAAAATTGTAAGCTATAAAAAAGGGGAAATCCTTGGAATTTAATGTTAATGAAGAAGGAATTGTGCGGTTTGGGAAAAGACTATGTGTTCCATCAAGTCTGGAGCTGATGATGGAACTCTTGGATGATGCACATAGTTCAAATTTCTCTATTCACCCAGAGTGCACAAAGATGTATCGAGATCTCCGAGAAAACTTTTGGTGGGATAATATGAAGAAGGAGATCGCTGATTATACATCAAAGTGCCTGGTGTGTCAGCAAGTGATGGAAGAGAGGCAGAAGTCTAAGGGGATTATGCAGCCATTACCCATACCAGAGTGGAAATGGGAGAACATCACCATGGACTTTGTCACTAGACTTCCAAGGACATCCAAAGGCAACAATGCAATTTGGGTTGTTGTGGATCGTCTTACAAAGACTACACACTTCATTGCTATTCGAGAGGATTTCTCTTTGGATCAACTGGCACGGATATATATCAGGGATGTGGTACGGTTGCATGGAGTACCACTATCTATTGTTTCTGACTGAGATCCAAGATTCACCTCTATGTTTTGGAAGAGTCTTCAACAAGCTATGAATACTGAACTGAACTTTAGTACGACCTATCATCCTCAAACTGATGACCAATCCGAGAGGACTATCCAAAAACTTGAGGATATGTTGAGAGTGTGCTCAATGAACTTTAAAGGAGGATGGGATCAACATCTTCCTCTGGTTGAGTTCACTTATAATAATAGTTTCCACTCAAGCATCCAAATGGCACCATATGAAGCCCTGTATGGGAAACGGTGTAGAACACCGGAATGTTGGGATAAGGTCGGTGAACATAAGCTGCTTGGACCAGAAATGGTTGAAGAAATGGTGGAGAAGGTGAAAACCATTCAGCAGCATATCAAGGCAGCCCAAAGTCGACAAAAGAGTTATGTAGATAATCGTCGACGAGACCTTGAGTTTAAAGTTGGAGACATGGTGTTTTTAAGCATATCTCCGTGGAATAAGGTCATGAGGTTTGGAAAGAAAGGGAAGTTAAGTCCAAGGTACATCAGCCCATTCGAGATTCTTGATCGTGTTGGGGCTGTGGCCTATTGACTAGCACTTCCACCTACTATGGCCAAGGTGCATGATCACTTTCATGTATCCCTCTTAAGGAAGTACATACCAGACCCTTCACATGTACTCTCTTCTGAGGTTGTACAATTGTAAGATGATCTTTCTTATGAGGAGCAACCAGTGAAGATCTTAGATCGTAGAGAAAAAGTTCTACGAAATAAGACAACGCCCCTCGTCAAGGTGTTGTGGAGAAACCACAAGTTTAAAGAAGAAACTTGGGAGTCAGAGGATATGATGAAGCTGAGTTACCCACAATTTTTTAGTGTGGGAAAAGGAAAATTTCTAGGGAGAAATTTCTTAAGGGGGGAATATTGTAACGACCCAAAGTTTCATTAATGGAAAATCCCTCTTGATCCAGTTAAATGTTTCTTTATGAAAAATGTTTTTATAAGATGTCAGCTTCTTTAGTTTGACATTAATATTTGTGATCGTTACATTTATAGTCGTTGAACAGTGATCATCTGAGTAGTATAAATATAAGGCTTTAACGAACCCATTTATACTCAGACAAAGGAAGCGATGGCCTCATCCAGTAGAATTGCCCCTTACGAAGCCAATTTGTCAGAGCTCGGAAAAGAGGTGGCATCTTTGGGCTTCGCCCTTGACCAAGCCCACGCTGAGCTTCATTATTTCAAGCTTGAACGGGACCATCTATGGGAAAAGTGGAAGTTGATAGAGATTACCACTCGAGCGATGTTATCCGAGCCGCCCCAAGAGTATGTCACCATCGCACACCTTACCCTTAGGTCTTATGCGGCTATTTTAAGGGGTTATGTAACAAATAAGTAGCACCATGTTCATGTACATTATTTTTTTATATAATAATGAATATAATTTCTAGTCATTTTTGATACATTGTAATTAGTTTTTAAAGTACAAATGGGGTTTTTAGTTATTATTTAATTAAAAATTATATTTTATTAAATTAAAGGATTTTTTAATTAAATATTATTTTAATAAAATATTATTATTAATATTAAATTAACTTTTATTAAATATAAATGATCTTATAATTTTATGAATGCAATTAAATTTTTTATTAAGGTTTGAAAGCCATTTCTGTCAAAACCCTTGAATTTTTTATAAATGTCGGTTTTTATTTTAAAAGTGAAAATTCACATATTTAGAAAATTATTTAGATAAAATAAATATTATTTTTGGAATCAGGATGTCGAAATTATCCAATGGTGAATTTTTCATAATTTTCTGAGACAGTCAAATTTTAGGGTAAAAATTAAATACCATTTAAATATATAATGTGTTTTATGACATCATAATGACCCAATGGTGATGTAATAAAATACCATAATCCTTATGTTCGGCCAATATGTGTTTTATCATTAAAATAATGAGGTTTTGGGTTTGTTTGACTTACTTTTCAAAGCATTAATGGAGCCCTCAATACTTATTCAACACTTTGCCTTTTTAAATTAATTTCCATGGGAGTGTGACTCACCTCCACATAAGAAACCCTAATTTTTTAATAATTTCGGACCTTGGCCTTGTAAAATATTTTTTTCCTCTTTCCTTTTCCAGAAACCGTGGTCAAATACCATGGTATGGTCTGTGGTTTCGATTATTTTAATATAAGGGGTCCCAAACCTAAATAATAAAGAATTCCCTCACCTTTCCTATATAAACCCACCCAAGATCCCACTTCCTCCTCACTGAATGACCTTGGAGTTCGTCCAACCTCTGCCCTACTCTCTTTAGAATCCTCTCAAGGTGCCCCAAGCTCCCAAGAAGCCTCTCACAAGCCTCTCTCTAGCCTTTGGAAGCACACTTCCAAGTAAGGGTTTTTTCTTCCTTTCTCATTTTTGTCAATTTTCTTTAAGTTGTATTGCCCTTTTAATATCAATTATGAATGTTGGGGTATGGTTTTGCACCTCCCCCATACTGCCCTCTTATTGTTTGAATGATGGTATACCCCTTTCTCTCTCATTAAATGCCTCCCATGTACACCCGTTACTATGCCGAAATTCCGAAAGGAACTTTTTTCTCCTCTTTTATATTTAAGCAATACTTTTGTATCATGAATCTAAATTCCTTTTCAATTTTTGGGACATGTATCTATATGAACAACTTACTGTACATTACATGTAAATATTATGAGTAACCCCTTTCTCTCTTATCAACAATTTTTATGAATTCTTATGTCACGCCGTTACGCTGCCGAAATCACACCGATTTTCTAATCCAATATCATTGTGTAGTGAATACCATGCCCATTTCTCCATCAAGGGTATTCACCTTTATGCACATTTACTTATTGATTATAAAGTTTCGTGTATGAATTCTACATTCCTTTATCGTGGAATAAATTATTATGTTTTATGAATCCATGTTTTATGATCCGTGTGGCACACTTATGCATGAAATGAAATGTTTAAGAAGGGTGCACCCTTGTAGCGCTCTAATTCATTGGGTAAAGTATAGTATCATGATATGTCATGTGCAATGAGTGTTTACTCATGCTAATTCAAGTTCAACGAGGGTTTACTCGTGCTTCAAGTGCAATGAGGGTTTACTTATGCTCCATGTGCAATGAGCCTTGGCTCATGCTAATTCAATGTTAATTGTTGTTGCCACATATACATGTTATGATTATCATGCTTTATCATGCCTTTATGTTCATGTTACTCTTATGCTCTATTGATATTCCTATTTCCTAACATGTATTCAACTCCTCATTTTATTAATTGTGTACTCCCTTACTGGGCTTTATAGATCACCCTTTTCTTATGCATGTCCTCAGGTTATCCCATGCAATGCTATGTACGAAGGAATGTAGTGGCCATGTAAATGAATTTTTCAATAAAGATGTTGTATTTCAAGTTTAAAGTTTTTATGTAATGATCCTAAGACCCAAAGACTCTAAACCTCTCGATCTTCTTTGTTGTATCAAGTGAAGTTATATGTAATAAAGCATGTTTAAGTTGTAATTGAAAGCAGGGTTGTCATAATCGTAATGAGTACAAATCATGGATTAAGAATAATGTTAAAAGAGAGGTGGAAAAGGTATACCATTCAAAAAATACTATTTATAAATAATTTTATGTAATAAAATGTATATAATGAATATTTTTGAAAAATTTAATGACATATCACTTAAAAAGAAAAATCAAATGAAAAAGTGGAGTGAGATTTCCCTTACCATGAAGAGTGACTCCTAAAACAAAAATATTGGGACCTTGGTGGTTTTAGTACAACTTGGGTGGAAACCTTGAGATGAAGAACTATTATATATTAGTGTATAATGAATTGAGAATGAAATATAATGAAGGAATGTTTGGGTATTTATTGAAAAATAATTGGGGATTTTTTTATTGATTTCCTTGGACAACGTAGTAGTGGTATTTGGAAAACAATGGACTTTCACACGGTATTTTACAATAGTATTGGAAACATGGTACGTATTATATGTTATATTCATAAATAAGAGCCTTTTATAATTTTTTTTTCTAATTACATCTTAATGATTTAATTAAACATACAGAGAACTCACAACTATATTTTTATTATTCAATAAAAATATATTTTCGAAAATTGCCTTAAAATCACCCTAACCTAATATAGACATTATGATAACAAAAAATATGTTTATTCTGTCATAGTAATTCAATAAGTCTGAGAAATTTATATTTTAACTACAAAAATATTTATTTCTTTCAAATACTAGCGGACAGAAAATGAATAGTAAACACATAATAAAATATCAGACACTTGAAAAAAAACATATTTTATAATTTAAATATTTATAAGAGTGATTTAATCAAAAAATTATAATTAAAAAAATATTTATAAAATATTTTATTATTATAATAACTATATCATTTATAAAAAGTAAAATTCCTATTTATGAAATCAATTTATCAAATTCCATCTCAATTTATGAAAAAAAAATTCTAAAAAAATAAATAATGTAATATAATTATTATTTAAAAAATAATTATAAAACAAATAACTAGGTCCCTGAATAATAACCCCTTATAACACCCAAATATGACATATGTTTATATTTTTAAATATTTATAGACTCTTAGGTTGGCTCAGATTACATTGCAAGAGTGGTAATCTCCACTAAGATTATCTTCTCAAATATGCGATTTCATTCAAGCCTCGCTTGTTGAAGCTCATCTTTATCTTGGTAAAGAGAATATCCAAATGACACTAGCTCCATACCATGTTCTACAAAATGGGATTTTTATAGAAATAATCTACTATATGTGGCCAACAACACTTATTTATGCACTGATTTTCCTTTCTCATTTCTACTTATAAACAATAATCATACAGTTAAAATTATTTTAAGAGTATAGTTTCTAGTGGTCAAATTTACCAATGATCATAATTGAACACCCATAATATAACAAGATAAATCCAATGGACAAATTTCAAATTATACTCATTTAATTAATAATGAGATATAATTTTTTATGTGTTAGAATAATCAAAAACATTTCAATGAACCAATTATCATTCAAAAAATATTTGGTAATTACAAAGTAAATCCTATAGGGGATACGATTTAGATTTATAAAATCCTTGAAAAATTTTCATAATATTTATTGATCAGAATTGATTAAAATTTAAATGAATAATGATGTAAATACCATGAATTGGAAAATAATAAATAGAATATGATAATGAAGGAATAAAATAGAAAATGAAAAATTAGAAAAAGGATAATATAAAATGTGGAATCCCTAGGAGTATAATTTTGGGATTATCCACATATATTATGTGTTGTTTATTTTTTTTCTCTAACACATCCTACATATAAATGAAATATTTAATAATAAATAAGTCATGGAAAATATTTTTTCAATTTAAATTTTTGATGATTATCTATTATCAGAGGGAATTATTTATTATCATTTTTTATAATGAAAAAATGGTATGATCAGTTGTTTGGATAAAAATATCACATAATTGTTTTAATATTCTATTTTCAAGTATTTTAATTTATCAAAAATGTTCATTACCTATAGATGATTAATATTATATTAATATAAATTTATTATTTTTAAATAGTATATTGTAACAAAAAGTTATGGTTGTGATATAGAAAATAATTGACACAATATTCTTTTATAGTAATAGTTGTCATTGTAGAGACATGTCAAAAGAAGGGAAAAGATAATATATTTTTTATTAGTAGTTTATAATATTTAAATATTTACATAATAAAATATAAATATATATATATAATAAACTAACTATGTTTTTTGGTTTTATAAATAAATAAATTTGAATGACCTCATAAACAATAAAACTGGCTATTAATGAGACATGTCAAAAATAGGGTGGGACAATGTCTATATAAATATATTCATTAGTCTAAAATAATATTAAATTATCGTAAAAATATTAATAAAATATATAATTATTAATTAATTAGTTTATAATCCTTGAGAATAAAATTAAATGAAATGATAGTAAAAGAGTATAATAAGAACAAAAAAATGTGGGGAATGAGAGAGTATCCACTTATTTAACACTCACTCATTTTCTATGTTAGTAATCTATTGAAGGAATGAAGTGAAGTGAGACTAGAATTTCACCTAGTGACCATGAATGTCCCCTCGTGACCAATCCGGTTTATTAGAATGTGAAAGGGAAATTCTTTTCTAGTGAAATTATTTTTAGAACCTATTTTCCATGGGGGTGATAGGATGCTTTTATATTTGAAGAGGATTTTGTTTTGAATTAAAAATTTACGTAAAATATTTTTCTCATAAATATGACATATAGTAAAATTATGATTTCCAAAAATGAATATGATTAATAAAAATTTATTTCTTAATGACTTCGAAAACCTTCAACCATATAATTTATTTATTTAGAGTCGTAATTTTTTTTAATTTTTCAATTAAATAAATTGGATATTCTATCTATGGAAACAAAAATTTTAGTCATTGTAGTAAAATTCAACATTTTAAAGTGAAATATTTATCATGTTAATACTATATTAATTTATCTAAAAAACTAAAATATTTATTAGATCATTATTACCTCAATATTATGTCATAAAAAATAATATTAAAAATATATGATTATCATTTATTTTAGTTAATGAAATTAAATATTTTTAATTCCACTATTATTTTTAATAATATTTATTAAATCCATTGAAAATATGATTTACAAATCATTTTTACTTCTCTGATGTTCATGTTAGGATTTTAATTATTAGGATGCCCTAGTATGGACTATGTCACTATTCCAATGGTAATATTACCATTTTTATAGTAAATACTTCTATATTAATTTATTAATCATTCAAAAGGTTTCCCTTTAATGGTTTAATTCATATTATAAAAAATATAACAAATTTATTATTAATTTTCTATTTTTATAATTTTGTATATATCCCTAATATTTCTAAAAGACCACAAAGCTATAGAATTAAAAGATTTACTATCTTTATTGACCTATTTTACCTCTCTTATAATTTTTAATTATTAACGTCTTTTTATCCACTTTAAATTATTTTTTCGGTCAACCAAAAAATATTGTTATTTTATATTATTTTGTTTAATTTATTTATTTAAATTATATACTTATATATTAGTTTCATAAGGAAATAAATTATTTAATCAATCAATTAACTTTAATAAGGGATATACATATATAACATCATAATACAGAATATAAAAATATAAAAATATATATATTATTTCAAGGTGAAATTTTATAACAAAAATATTCATTAATAATTTTGGATATTATATTCAATGTGTTTAATTTAATTTCAAGATAATAAATTTTACTCCTAAAAAATGTGTTTAAATTTTTCCACAAACTCAATCTAACCATATTTTTAATGCCTAAAATTATCATAAAAATTATTTATTATAAATTTTTAATGTGAATTAAAATGAACACAATGAAAATTATTATCCTTTTTTATCAAACTAGTTACAATTTAACATAGGACATAGTAATAAAGAAAACATAAATATTGTTTCTAGTCATAGTGTTTCTATAACAAAATTTCTAAAAATTAAACTCCCCTCTAATAATAAATTTTTCATCTCTAGACCTTCAATATGGGTTATAATGAAATATACAGATACATTTCAAAATATACATGAAAAATTAATTCATTAAACAATCCCCATAATCCTATATCGAGTTTCTTTGAGAACATATAAAATATTATTCACCACTCTGTTTAATACATTAACCAAATCATTTATTATAACCCACATATAAGATGACTAAACCATTCATAAGATATTCAATCACATAGGGTTAAAATTTAAATAACATGAGATATGAAATTAATATAATGTTAATTAAATATAAACATCATTAATAGTCCTTGGTAAGTATAAATATATTAATAATTATTTTATAGTGTCATAACATCGGTAAAGAAAAATGCATCATAATTGAAAATGTAATATGAAAATTAAATAGCATGAGTTCAATTAGAGAACCATTCCATCACAAGGGAAACATTTTTTATAATATTAGAACATGAAATAAAAAGATAATGATATGGAATATACATAACAATGTAACATTTTAAACAAAATTCAAGGATTGCAACCAAGAAATTATATCAGAATGGAAAATGATAACAATCTCAGGTACATACATAATATGATAGACATGTTTACATTCATTTTATCTTTTAAAATTTATATATAATGTTCTATGTAAATAACCATTTAATTATATGGTAATATACTTCTAAAACAACCCATTATATCACAATAAAATGAAAATATTCAATACCAAAAAAAATAGGAAATAGATTGGCTGGTTATTGTGAAATCCATAAAAATGAAAAGTATAAACACAAAAAAATGAGTTTCATAAGTAAATCATACATAATATCATAACATCAATCATGTAATAAGTATTTAAATAGAATATACTTAGAAATATTACAATTTTTGACAATATATACTTGATGAATACCACTAATAGATAGTAATGTTAAGAAATTACATAGAATGAGATAATTTAGATATTAGTTATTATTTTCAAGAGAGAAAGATAGAAATATTTATATAATATATATTAAATAAAAAAAATTAATAGAAGGACTACAAAAATTAAATATCAGAAAAATTGAATTATACTGAATAATGATTGGGAAAATTTAACAGTTTTAGAGAGAAATAAGAAGATTATTTTTATATTGCTTTTATCCATGAAAGGGAATGTATTAATAATTAAATAATATCCAAAGGGAATAATATATTGTAATATTTATGTATTGTAAATAACATGTAGTCCATATGTTCAATGAGGATTGTGTGATATGTGAATCCTAAAGAAGACATAATTTATAAGATAAAGACACCAATTAAATATGTAATGAATGATTTGAGAATGAATAATTGATATTATATAAAATAATAAAATATATTGAAATATTTTAGTGAAAAATTTGGCAATATATTCTTATTATAAAATTTATTCATAATAATTGAAAAATGGTTTACAATAAGAGACCTGATAACATAGAGTTGGGTATAATTATTTCCCCCTTATTATAGGTCCTATGCGTGTCCACAACTCTTTCACATCATATATATGTAAATTATGATTATTAAAACATATTTTTATATAGATATTATAGTTATTTTAGATAATATTGTTTATTTATTTTCCATGAAATTAATTTATTTAAAATTTATTAATGAAAATAGGGGGAATAACCAACCTTATATAATTATTATATTTCTGTTTCAAAATTATAGCATTTATTTTTATTATATATCCATTAGATTCATTTCTTATAGATGCCCAATAATGCATATAAATATAAAAATATATATACATATATATATATATATATAAATTATGTATTCATTGGTAACATGTCAGGAAGATGTTGATATGTCAGAAATTAAGAACATCCACATACACAATAAAATATTTAGCTAGTGAGATTTTTCATAATAGGTATATAAATAATAAAAATTATATATGTAGACTATGATTATTATATATTATCATCATAATAGAAATATTTATAAACACACATAAATATTTAAATATATGTATAGGATTTATATATATTTCATATTTCATCTATGCATGTTATTCCGAAAAGATGTCAGGTTTTCCATTCATGAATTAATGGTTGGATATTGTTAAAAGTATTTGATGTTTTTTCTAACCCATCATCGATGTAAAGGATATTATATTAGTCAACCACTACTGTACAAATATTATTTTCATCAGTGCACATCTACCCATTAATAATATTGGAAGGATTTCCTACCTTATTCCATTTATCCCCATGAATCTTGTTAAAAAATTTAGTTTATATCCCCTTAATTAAACCATTTCACATTCTAGTGATCCATATATATCATATACATAGTGGTTAAGTGATCATCAATATTTTTGTGACCTAGTGCTTCTTCTCTAAATCGAATGTATGGATTTTAGTCTCAAATTTTTTGAGTATATTTATTCGTTATAGAATCTACTCAAATTTTATTTCCTTGAATAAAAACAAGGATACTGTGTTTGATATCAGAAAATCTAGACCAGTTTCCATTTGGAATAAAATCCCTAAATTCCTCAACAAAATCACATTGTTCAAATTAATTGAAATTATTAAGGACCACATCAATCCATACCAGTAAGGGTTTTCCCCTTATGATTTATTCGAAATTTCTTATTTTCTTCCCCAAATAGTGTCAAAATTTTTTAGAGGAAGGAGAAAGAGGGTAGTTTTTCCCTTAGGATTGACATTTTCAAATATTTTTACACACTCAAATAGAAATTTCAACTCATCATCCTTAGTAGATATGGATTTTCATACACATTCTTGAAATTGATAAGATGCATTATTTCATCATCTATAATCTTCATATTAATAAACGGGATACCAAAAGGATACATACCCTGCACTATAAGACAAATTAAAGGAGAACCACTCGAAATATTTTTTTCCATTTTCTTAGGAATACATGAGAATGTAAATTAATGATCTTTCTCAGCATGAACTATTTAAAAAAATTAAATATTAGTGGAATATGTTCACCCCCACCAACATGGTTTATTTATAAGATATAATTCCCTCTGGGAAAGATTTAAGGATAACCACTTCCAACATTTAGACACTATTTTACCTTTTAGAGTATGTTCCAAAACATTCCATCAGTTGGGGAAAACCATTTTTATATTTGGAGATAGAATATATATGGGAAAACTGAACATGGTGGAAAATAATATTGGGGTGAGGTTTTGATCCCATAATTTAACCTATATTCATGTCCCTATATTTTGGGAGAGACATAGTAATCAGTTCCTTAGAGAAATTAGAATAGGTATAATCAACCAACTGGAAGAATGGAAAGGGTAGTCAATTTCTCCAGGTGGGAGAGTTTTCCTCATTAAATATATCATTACAACAATGATTGTTCACTATTTCCCAATTTATAGGTGTATAAGAGGGGTTATTACGGAATTTCACGTCATGATTAGGAATTTCATCTCAACTGGGTCTGTGAGTGAAAGTAAATTGGTCATGGTTATGTAGAAGGAATTTATAAAACCCATTAAAATAGAGGGTGTTGGCATTAAGGATCTAAATGTTTTCAATCATAGTTTAATTATAATATTAAAATAGAACATGCTATCAAAAAATGAACCATATTTTAATTTTTTTTCTAGTATATTCAAAAAAAAGTTACCTCATGGGTGTCATTAAAATCATCGATCTTTGGTTTGGAAATATATTATGTGCTATTTCATTGAAATTAATTTGAACACCAAATGGTTGGATAGAAGAGACTCTGAACTATACTGATGGGACACATGATGGCACAATCATCCCCTTATGAGTATAAATGGAATCCCATATGATAGAATGAAATTGAAAAACACATATTTTATCATGCAACACAACAAACATGAAATTATTCTCTTGTAGGTTGTTAGGGAAGTTTGAAATTATTCCTTCATGAATGTTGAAACTGCGATGGGGAAACCTGGATGTAATGGATAGTCCACTTCCAAAGAACACAACATGATAAAAACTATATGTTCCATTAAAATTCCTTCTTTGATTACTGATTTAAAGAATATTCATATCCATCCTAATAAATTTATTCTATTATAGAGAATATGAGAAAAAAATCACCAACACATGGCCAATTAATGAGTAATGGGTAGTGCATTTATTTCTCTTTCTCATTATTCATATGTAATTCAGAATGAATAAAACATTATTTATTTGATATACATATGTACGATCTATTTTTTAGTATAATGGATAGTTCATTAACCTAGACAAAACACAGGAAAATGACTCACATGCCTGATTTCCTTCCTCTACAACATCAGATAGAGAAAGATGTTACAGAACCTACTACTGGAATCTACAAACTCTATCCTAGACTTTATATAGAGATCCCTAAAACGTGAGGCTATTTCAAGATAAATTTTTCTCTAATTAATCTATAACCCTGGTGAGGTAAATGGATATTCATGCCACTGTAATCATTATAATTGGATTGATGCCTAATGAAATGGGTGATCTAAAAATCCTAAGACTCTTAAGGATTTTAGCAAATCCAAAGAATCCATTCATCCACAAGTATATGAGATAAATAAATTATATCAAACTATGGTTTAGTGAAAATTTTGATGGTTCAATTTTGGTCATCCCTTGTCCATCGGGTTTGGGATGTATCTTTTGAATCCCAGATGAATTTGATAATGGTTTCTATTTTCATTACATTGGAATTGGGAGAGCTTATAAGTCTTAACATTAGATTATTTTATATGTTATTATGTATGGTATACGTCATAAGTAGAAATTATTATGGATTGAATCAACTTATAAAAGTGTGGTAATCGTGTTGAGAATAAGAACTTGAAATTTCCCATGGAAGCTTCTTCCTCAATGGGTTACTCGTATGAATCTTTTCAAAAAGCATAATATAATTTTTAAACATGGTTATAAAGAGGATTACAAGGTGGTAGATATTTTTTCATAGAAGGCGGCCTATGAAGAAATCACAATGTCAGCCTTCAGAGATCTTGAATATTTCACCTCACTATTAAATGATCACATGCGAGGAATTTTTAACTATCGAATTTTCATACTCCGTTGATATTCCTGAACATTTTGAATCTCAAATTTTTTATGAATAATTTTTTTAGGAACGAGATCACCTGAATCATAGATATTCTAGGTATATGAAATATTTTATAATATATAAAGAGTATCAAAACATAATTCATAACATATAAACATATTAATTAATTTGATTAGGATGGTTTAAAATGTAATGTGAATAAGAGAGTATAATTAGGAAATTGAAATAATGTGAATGTCTGACAGACATCTTGTTTATAACATAATTTTTTTCAAAGAGTAAGGACCACATATTTTGATTAGAGGTGATACTATAATTTCTATATTTCACAATACATGGTTATAAGATGTAGTTTAGGAAATCATCAATTAAATAGAAAATTTTTAGAAGTGATTTTCTTAATATGTGAGAGTAGTTACTAAAATATTAAGGTAGATATGTTTTTGAATAGTGTAATTTCAAAAATAGCATTTCAATACAAGAAATTAAATGTTTTTCTTTTATAATATAATGATTAATATTTAAAACTATATATATGATTTTATTAATTTTAATCCCTTCAACTATGAAATAAATAACTTATATGAATGAAATAATCTTGAACATGAAAAAAAATACTTTTTTAAGGTAATAAAATATTATTTCATAATTTTTAAAATACATTTTAGTATTTCTAGTCAAATTTAATTTTTTATAAAAATCTATTATTCATTAAAAATATGTTTTTTTAAATAATTAAATATATATTTTTTAATATCAAATTCTGAAAAAATAATTTCTTATAATTTTTTCATAATTATAAATATACACTTATACTTTATTTTAGTAACTTAATATGAATATTTATTTTATTTTATTATAATTTTAATATTTATGTATTTTATTGATGATAAATACAACATAAGAGAATTTTTAACTATTTGAATAGTAAGGATACTTATCATATATTTTGGCTAACATTTTGACTATAATGTTACAATTTTTTTATACTACCATTATGCTTTTTATATATACCTATTATTTTATTGATTAATAAATTACATAGTTATATTTCACTTTTATGAAAATAATTTATAAACTATGAATCATATATCTGAGGTTTCCTTTTCCCATTATAGATTACTTTATGCAAGTGATTTTTCTAGTAGTCTATGATAATATATATTATTATTTTATTATTTTATTTTTCACTCTAAAATATTAATATTTTTTATTTTATAGAACTTTTAGATCAATCTTCTTTAAAGTTCTAGGTATATATTCTATCATTTAAATAAAAAGTGTTCATCTTTATTATATGAGGGAATGAGATTATTTATATTATATAATTATTATACTTAATCGTAATGAAATAAATCAATTGACCCTAAAAGAAAAAATAATATATTAATTTATATATATACATAACATGTTTTATTTTAATCTATATCTAAATCACTAATACAAAAAATATGGGATGATTTATTTGGTAAGAGATTTAGAAGCTTGATTATGTCTCATATAAGTCATAATGATACACCTTTGCGTGTTTTCAGCAATGGGGGTGCTTTATATAAGATTTTATTGGATATCATCAAGTAATTGTTTTTGTCTAACTTGGATAAATAAAATAATGATATATGGATTGATATTTGTATTTGTGACATAATTAGAAATACTTGTTCATTTGGATAGAGTAAAAAGTATAGAAAAGTAGTATTCTACATTAGTGATGAAAATTGTGTTATGTGGTGGCTACAAATATTTTTGTGGTCTTTGTTGCCTATGGTATATAACATTTGATATTACAGGGTGTGAGGTACCTATGGTGTTATGGATATTAGTGAAGGGATAAGACTTAGATATTGTGATATTGAAATTATTATATGGTGATTATATAGATAAATTATTTCCCATGTGATTGTTAACTTGAAAAATGTACATGATAATTGTCCAACTATTTATGGATTTAATTGAAGATGGAAATGGGTAGTCACCGAGAATGGTTAAATATGTGTTGCAGGAACATATAGTCTTCTAGTATGTGGTTCTATCATGTGAGGAAATAAGTGTTGGATGATATTCATAACTAATTTATATATTTTTTATTATGGGTTTGATATTATGAATTTTATTTTGATATTGGAACATTGGTATCACATGATTATGTGAGATACATGTAGAGGATATAAAAATGGGCTAGTGGGATACTTTTGTAATCCAATTTTAGTAATTTTATTTGTATTTGGTTTTATTATAGTCTAATCTAGTCTGTAGTAAGGGTTTTGGGAACTATAAATCTCTACCCCTAACTTCTTAATTGAGTATGATTATTTGAACAACCTATCCTACTCATGGTTGTTGGATTATATTATATACCAGTCTAATATACAATTAAACTTGGGGTCTGCTGAAATTAATAAAAATTCCTGATTTTGGATTTTGGATAGAATTCTATATTTATTCATGTAACCTTTCATACCTTCCCAACCATTCCATTGAAGATCGAAGGGACCATAGTTGTATATGGGTGTTTTGGGTCTTCTTCTCCATAAAATTCATAGTCGTTTCTCATAATAAAATTTTACCTACTAACAATTGTAGTACACATTCACAAGGTTATTGTTCACATTCTCAAGGTGGATGTTTCCCCATATTATGGTCACTAGAGGGTCACATGATCAATGGTTTCCCTCCCAATCACATTCTAGTCTCGTAGTCATAGATTTGTCTCACAGTGTAATGCTTATCTCATGTATTTGATATGGTCCCACAATCCTATGTGTGTCTTAGGTTAGATGTTTTACTCATTATCATTAATGTGTTTCACGGTTTGAGCTTGTATAGTGTATCTATTTATCAAATCTTCCATTTCTTCCCATAATATTATAAGAATCAATTTTTATCATAATTACCATCAAAAATCATAAAATCAAGGAAATTAGACTTTTATTAAAAGAAAATATTAATATCATTTTTTATATGTGTGTATGGATTTTTTGATGTGTTAACTAGATGGTAAAAAAATGGTTGACCATTTTAATATCAGAGGGAAACATATCTAATACCTTAAATGAATGATACATTTTTTAGATTCATCCTTATATCCTAAAACTCTATATGAACCACCATATACATATTGAAAATAAATGAATCATATGAAACAACATAGAACACCGCAAGTCATATTTCTATGTCTATTCAATAGATAGATTCACAATATATTTTTTGTGTGTTTAATAGTTTTAGGTTCAGGGATCATTCATGCCTCTTTCATTTTATGTAAATTTGATAATATATAAAAAAATACTCATTTTGGTAAATGTTTTGTCTCAACTAAATAATTATAATTAAGATACATAATCAAAATTGAATATGATGGGAGAAATCACATGAGTTTCTAGTTTGTATTTACATTGACGTATATGAATGCTTTTCATGATATTTTTAGAAAATATGGCATATATTGAGTATTATTTGTTTTAGTGGAGATTTTATTACTGAGAAATGTATTTTTTTAATATTTATAAACTAACAACACATGAAAAATGATAAGAATTTATATTTGGATAATAAAATTACATTCCAATGAAATATAGTATTTTTTGGGATAATACCCTTCAAATTAAATTTTAAATTATGAGAAATTCCATTTTTTAAACTAATGTGGGGTTTTATTGTAGTTTTTTATGGGTTGGATTTGAAGCAAGGTTTGTTGGAATGATATGGATAGTTTTTATGTGTTTTTTTGTGTATTTTCCTGGTGATTATGAATTAAACTAAATAATTTACATTGGAATGAATGTGGGTGGAAATTAATATGTGGAAATAAAATAATAAATTGGATGGATTTAAAAAGTAATGAATAATCCAGATAATTTAGTGTGGTTTTTCTTCAAACCAATATGGAAATTGGATTCTTGGAATACAAGAAAAAATATGTCTTATATCTAGATTTATTATTTTCATTGATACATAAAAGAGGTATAAATGATATTGAATGAGGTAGTGGGAACATATAGAGATATGCTGAGAATTGTTTTCTCACATTGTGGAATCTCTAGGATAGTCTTTTTAATTATCAATATATCACAAAAATATATGTTAAATCTATACACACCCCACCCATGTCACTTTATTACATATTTCGAAGAGGTTTTTTAGTCAAGGTATTTTTTCCAATCATTTCTGATGGTGGGGAGGGATTGTAAGGTTCCCCCTCCTCCCTAATGTCTCTTGAAAATATAAATTATAAGAAAATGTTGTGATGGTAGAAGGAAAAAGTACACTAATAGTTTTTGTGGATAACATATTGAGGTGTTTTATAGTGGGGGTTTTTGTGGTAAGTGTATATGATGAGGTTGATTTCTATGATTTTCATGTTACCATATATCAAATCTTATTGATGTGGTTGTGGTATTATGTGGTTTCCCATGTGTCCTTGGGTGGAATGTGATATGGTTTCCCAGGTGTGTGTAGGTGGTATATTTTGCTATTTTGTTATTGTCCCGACCTTATTCAGGAGATTACTCATGCTCTTTTATAGGTATTATTTTTCAATTTTTGGTAACTTTTTGTTTGATTTTTACCTTGGGGAGTTTATTGTGAAATTATGAAATTTTGGAAGGATGAACTGTTGTTCACGTTTGGTGCATAATCTTTCCAAATAGTACACCCAACAGAGAAAACACTCTAAACCAAATATAGTGAATTCTCACAGTGGGAACAAGTTTCTTTAAATCATGCTCCATCATAATAGTATCCATGTGACACCGCGTGGTGAGGTGCACTGTTAGGGAGCACAGTTAAAGGAAATCATGAACTCCCAGAAGGAAAATGTGTATAATATATTTTCATCCCATGAAAATTATTAAATAAATTATCAAATCCCTTTATTATATCCCATAGTTCCCTATAGTGATCCAAAAAAATCCATAAATTGTTTGAGGTTTGTGGATTTATTAAATGGCCTCCGGACCATTGTTCTTAACAATTTAATTCCCATATTGAAGATCTATACCTCTATAGGTATGTTGTTTCTTACCAACTAGGTTTTTTATCAACCTGTCTCTCTATAAAGAGATCAAGGTGTTGTCTTTCTCCTGTTTTTGATTGATATATATCTACAATTTTAGGTTAATTATTCCATTAATCTAGGACATAGGTTATGATATATATTTCATTATTCATTGTGAATGTATCTTTCTCTACATCAGTTGGAGATTTTTCATTGGAGGGAGTTCATCAGCTATTTTGATGTAGGTGGTTTATATTGAATTCTCATAGTATGGAATTCCTATTTTGAATGTGATTTTTGAGATTTTAATTAGTAAATTGAACAATTGAGTCTTGAATTGAATAATTTAGTTGAATAATTAATTTATTAAATCATGTAATTGATTATGGAGATATTGAGATTATGGAATTGAATTGGTTAATTAATGAATTAATTAATAGGCTAATTTGATTTTAATTTAGATTAATTATTTTCGGTTTTAATTAAAGAGATATTTAAATTATAAAATTTTATTGATTAATTTGTTAATTAATTAATGAAAATTATAGATTATGGATGGAGATTAATTAATTGATGAATTAGTTATGTGAACGTTATGATTATTATATTGATGGGAAATTGTAGTTTTGTAATTTTCAATTAATGTGAGTATAAATTAATTGACCAGGAGAATTATGAGTTTTTTATTTATCCTTAAATGGTTAATGGTTTTATGATTTATTTATTTAAAATGAGTTAATGGTTAATTGTTCATATTATTCAGATCTTTTTTTTGTGATAAATTTTAATGTTAAATAATTACATGAAATGTGGTCAGTGGGTTATGGTTGATTTACCATCAGCGATGCTATATATGTTATATATGTGATATGTGGGTGATTTTTTGTTAAATGAGTGCAGGATGTGGATTAAGGAACCAAAAATCATATGTGATAAACAATTATGGTTCTTGGACTGAGAAACTAGATACCCATATGTAATATCAATGTTTGGGAGTGGGATTGAGCCTATGAATACACATATGTGATAGTAGATGTGGAATAGGGACTGATCTCCATGTTCCCTTGAGGTGATAGATATAACATTAAATACACATGAGTTTCCATTGGACTATGGTTACGATTGGTCCTGATATGATTTGAAATGAAATGGTAAATGAAAAACATGGTTTTATGATATCAGTAAAACTCTGTAACGTGTAGAAGCAGGCACTGAGGGAACTAGTTACCTTTGGAACAAAGTGTTTTCCTTGGTTAGGTGATGAATTATTGAAAATGTGATAACTATTTACTTATTCACATAACCATATTCTTTGTACAACAACTTACACTATTATTGTCTTTATATTGTTTTAGACATGGTTGATAGTGGCCTACTGAGTTTAACTCACACCCTATTCAGGATTCATGATCAGTACTCGAATAAGCCTCCTGTTTTTAGGATAGTTTAATGGAAATACCACCATTTAAGATGGATTATTTGGGATGTATCATTGATGAGGGAAGTAGACAAGTTATCAAGACCCACATGTGATTTTTCAATGTAATTATAATAGGTTTTACATTTGGCACAAGATATGTACTTGTAATGATATATCATTTATTTTATTTTTTGATATTTTACTCATATTTTGGTGATTGTGTGGTTTTGATATTATACTAGATAAATTTATATCTTCTATATATTTTTAATTATTTTAGAAGGTGTATTACTCTAATAAAGATTTAAAATTCTCCCAATTATTGATATTAGACCATCCCTACAAGTCAGTAGTGCTTGATGCATGGGGAGGCTCACCTGAGGTCATGTGACCAACCAAATAGGGGTACTAGAGTGTGGATCTCTAGTTGGAATGACACAAAGCATCGTCAAAGCGAGGTTTCAATCCTACTACATGTGGGTCATGTACCCAGACCATTGTAGGAAATGGATTTTTTAGAATGTCCCAAGAATATCTTTGATATTCGTATCTTCTTGGGATTAAATGGAAAATATCATAGCCTCATATAGGGATTTTCCCCAATGGAAACACGTATTTCTTGATTGAACCAAAAGGTGAGTGATGCTTGAATGTTTTTTAGAATATGAGAATGATTTTTGGGGGATAAAGAACTGTGGGAAGTTGACACAAATCTTGCTCCTACCAGAACAAGGTGAAGAATATAAGGAATTTTGTAATTGGTTTTTGATCATTCATAGAGCATTGTGGATACCCGGGATTCACGTTTTGGCTTATGGGTACCGGGTGTTGAGGGAATATGAACAGAACTACCCTACGCACGATGTTTAGCTGGAAGAGGTTTTTTATTATTTGATGTGTGGGCATAATTATTTTTTGTGTGAGAAAATTATTGTGTATAATGATCGAAATATCATAATGTAAATCTTTTAATGATGATATTTGAATCCCAAACATCATAGGATGGTTTAGTATATGAATCCATTTGACTTTGGAGTAAGAATATACACCTGATAAGGAAAATAGTGTTTTTGATTATTTTAGAAGAAATACTCAGACTCAAGTTATTCATGATTCTAGTGTTGAGTGGAAGATGAATACCTTGTTGGATGAGATGAATGTTTTTTTTCCGAGTTTTAGGAGAATATGAATCTCGTATCTATTTTAGTAGAGTCTACACATTTTTTCAACATTAGAGATATGTTGTATGAGTATCTAGAATTATTGTCTTGTAAGAAAAGCCTTGATGGTGGGGAGTAACCTTTAGATTCAACTGTAAATGAGTATTAGATCATCTATGTTGGGAATTGAGTTTTTGTGCCCATGAGTATGTGGGTGGTGCATCCTAGTGTGACCAAAATGTACCATGAACTATGATGATAGTTTTTGTGGTCAGAAATAAAAAATAATATAGCAGTGTGTGTGACACGATTCTACACCTTTCAACAGGTGATGGCTGAGCATTAACAACCTAGAGGTTCACTATATCCATTCCCCATTTTGAAATGGGAGTGGGACGATGTTACCATGGACTTTATCGTGGGTATCTCAAGGAATACTTGGAATAATGATGTTATTTTTGTGGTTGTGGACTCTTTGAGAATGGTATAAAATTTCTTACTAGTACTATAGAAAATTTTTGTGAAACAGTTAGGGGATTTCTACAATTAAGAGACAGTCAGTCTGCATAGGGTTCCACAATGTATTATTTGTAAAAGTGATGCACACATTACATCATGATTCAAGAAATGTTTGAAAATGAACATGGTATATAGGTTTTACATAGTAAAACATTACACCCAAAAATAGTTGGGAAGTTAGAATGTACTATACGGGTACTTAAAGATATGTTGAGATTGTGTTTTCTTTACATCGATGGATCATATGACAAGCACCATGATTTGATAGATTTCACCTATTCCATCAGTTATCAGGTATTTATAATGATGGCAGTATATTGGGAATTTTATGTTAGGCCATTAAGATTGCATCTTTTTCAAATAGAGGCTGGTGATTCTGATTCGTTGGTACAGATTCTCCTATAGGAGATGCCAAAGTACATTTATTTGATTAAAAATAAATGAGATGAATCTCAGACTAGTGAAAAGTATTATGATGATAAATTTATATGAATACTATGGTATATAGTGGGTGATTGTGTGTTCCTCTGAATGTAATCAAGGATAGTTAACTATTGGATTCAGAGATAGAGCATGATGGCACACTATTTTTTTGGACTATTCAAGGAAGTGAAGAGTATCATGTTGATGGAATAATAATTTTATATTATATAGAGGTATATTTTTATTCATTATTCTTTCACATGTCACAGCTTCAACTGTATCACCCAAACACTTACAATGAGATTAATGTGGATGTTGAAGATATTGAGAATGACGCATCCATTGAGGAGAATCAGACACGTTTTTTGGATAATATTGAGAAATTGTTACAGGAAATGTAGTGATGATAGTTTAGGTATTGTAGAAACATTGGAGGGATCCAGAGGAGACATATGAGATAGAAGAAGATATGTGGCCATAGTGTCTGAGTTATTTTCTTGTAGAATCAAAGGTATTCTTGTTAGTATAGATCTAGTATAACTTGTTATAATGTGGTGAAATTGTAGGATATTGAATAGTTTTTAATGATTCCTCAAACAAATTTATAGGTACTAATTTTAATTTCATAGATACTTTTGATTGGTTTATCCCTTATACACTTTTTGGTCAAATTGGAGAATTTTGGAAGGAAGAGGGACTATCCATGGTTGGTGAATGGTTTTTTAATAACGTTCCCCAAACCTAGCTAATCATGATATCCCAAACAGAGGGTTATCACGTGGTTTGAACCTAGTTTTTTAAATAGTTATCCATCTTTTTAGTAACCATACACCACCCCTAGGTGAGGTGCTTGTTTATGGAACACATTTAGGGGAGACCGTATTCCCCTGAGAAGAAAACATTATACACGGGATTTTAATCCTTCTAAAACTTTTGAAAAAATTAATTAACCCCTTATTATACCTCCAAAAACCCTAGATCAACCCTAAAACATTTTATGTCATTTTAGAGTTTCCAAGATAGATTCCAAGCCCTTATGACCACTATATATAATGATTTAATGCTCGAATTGATGATTTACAACATTTTGGATATGTGGATTCTTCCCGATTAGGTTTCTCTTCCTCTTGTATCTATTAATGGAAAAAAGGGATATTTTTTTTCAATGATATATCTGTATCTATGATTTTTTGAATTTTGATTAATTGTATCTTGGATCTACTTTTTTTTCTAGACCTCATTCTTCTTTGTGATCAAAGTTCTTCTACTTTAATTTTTAATTTTCTGATGGTGAGTGTTCATCACCAATTTTGTGGTGTGTGGTCTAAATGTAATTGACAAATACTCAAATTCAAATTTCATGTCTGTGTTATGAGATTTAAACGGTTTTGTTTAAAAATTGATTCTTGAATTGAATAAAATTAATGATTACTTAATTTATGGAATCAGAAAATTGATTATGGGGATATCGAGATTGTAGAATTGAATTACCAAATTGGGTAATTTATTAATGGAATAATACTATTGTGATATTATAGTAATCAATTGGTGAATTAATGAATGGGGTGTTTGAATTGTGAAATTAGATAAATTAATTACTGATTTATTTAATGGGATTTACTAATAGGGGAAATAGATTAATTTATTAGTGAATTAATTAATGGAATAGAGTTCTTATTGGATAGATGAGAAATTGGAATTATGTAATTAGTAAATCAATATGAGTATGAGTTAATTGAAAATGAGAATTATTGGATTTTTTAATTAAAAATACATTTTTAATGAGGATATCATTTAAATAATATAAATGGTTTAACGGTGAATAGTTCTTATCATTCCATAAGATTAAATTAAGGAACCATATTTTTCATCTTAAATTGTTTAGGAAATTTATGATGAGAAATGTGATAAGTGGGATAATGTTGATTAACCATTATTGATGTGACATATGTAGAATATGGGATATTTTTTTGATTGTTTGATAAATGAGTGTGGCATACAGACTGAGGCTCCAAAAACAAATATATGATAAATGAATTTTGGTCACTGAAAAGAGGATCCTAATACCCTATTGAGATTATGATGTTTTAGATAGGTACTAAGGATCTTAATACCCATATGCTGTAGAAAGGTTGGTATAAGGGCCATGGAACCAAATACCCATGTGATATTGAGATGTGGGATAGGGAAAGAGGCTCCAAATACACATAGGGTGTTAGAAACAACGTTCTATACCAATGTGTTAGAAATAAACTATGATTCTAATTGAATGTCATATGATTTAGATTGAAATGATAAATGATAAAACTGTTATTGTGATATAGATCAGACATTGTGATAATATGAATCTTGTATTGAGGGATTAGGTTCCTTTAGGAACTGAGTGGTTTCTGTGCTTAATTAAAGAGTAATTGAAAATAAGATAAATATTTACTTCTGAATTGGACTTTATTCTTTATAGAAATTCAAATAATATTTTTTACTGAATATTGTTTTAGACTCCATTGCTGTTGGCTGATGGATTTTTACTCAAACCAAGTTCGGGCTTCCAAATTGGTACCAAAATAGACATCATGATTACAGGAAAGTCTTGATTCCATAATTTTTCCTTATGAATTTTCCATTCCATCATGATTTTAAAATCAAAAACACCCTATCTTAAGGAAAATTTTATTTTCCATAAAAACTATCTAAATAATGAAAATGTCCCTTGCCCAAGGAATTTTTTCCCCTTACCTATCTTTTCATTGTTCATTTTATAGTTTCTGTAATTATAACTATTTTTATTTATAAAGTCTAAAACCCGTTTCACTCCTAAAAAATATAGAATATTATAAACTCTTAGTTATTGAGTATTCTATTTTTAGGTTCTGAATTTAGGTTACAAATCCCATGAAATTCAGTCTCTGAATTCTCTAAAATTCAGATTCTGAATTCTCCAAAATTAAAGCTCTGAATTCCTTTAAAATTCAGACTCTGAATTCTACAGAATATAGGTTCTTAATTATTCAGAAAATAGAATCCAAACATCCATGATTTATAGTCTCCAAGTGATTATTTGTTTATACTCTGAATTTTTATTTCTCCTTAGACTTTGAAAATATATTTGGTTGATCAAACTTATTTTTTTACAGTTTTTATAGTTATGAAATGATTTCATACATTCTGTTTCTAAAAAACTTTTGTTTGAGTGACACGTGTACATGTTCCTTCAAAATTCATGGACAAATATGACTGTTGTAAGAATGAGCCAACTGTTAGAGATCTGACTATAAATAGGATCTCTTTCGAACGAGATCAATATGATATTGATCACTCTATAGATTGCATGATGATGAAGTGATTTATTGAGAGAGATACATTTATGCCTTGTGAGTACTGAACATCTTCTTCAACTTGCTTCATGTGAATCTGATTATTGCTGTGTATAATCGAGGACTTCTTGGGATTGGAAGGTAGAAGTGCTTACTGCCTTAATGTTCTCGAACTTCTCTGGATAGGAAGACAGACGTCTTGACTACCATAATGTTCGAGGGCTTCATGGGATAACAAGACATATTCTGATATCCCTATCGAGTTATTACCCCTGTGTGGGTAAGACATACATTCTTGAATGTATAAATCAAAAGACCACTATCAAATGTTAATGGATAACCTTCTTTTTTGGTTAAAATGATTCAAATTTGTTAGTTGTTTTGTTTCAAGTTTAATTCCACTACATTTTTGATAATAAAAGAACGTATAAACATCGACTACATTCTTGTTCTATTGAATACTTTGATAAGTATGATTCTATACTCTTTAACGAATAATATATTTCAGGTAAAAATTTATTATGTTTCATTTATGAAACATCATCTCTAGAACCTATCAATTTTGTAGAACTAGACTAGGTCTTGTGAATTTAACCTATTTAACATTGTTAAATATTGTATTTCTTAAGGCAAAAATGAATGTTTTTAAACTTACAATTCACCCACTATTGTATTTGATCATCTATATTCATATTATGATCCTAAAATTGGTATCAAAGTAGGTCTCTGAAATAATTATATTCACTTATATGTTTTCTTGCTCAAGTTTTCATTGTTCAAAATATTTTCCTTAATTTGGACTTTTTTCCATGTTTACAAACATTTTCTATTGACAAAATTTTTTATGGAATGATATTTTCGTTTAGATGGTATTAATGATGGTTGGTTCGATTGAGAATATAAATCCTACGAGACCACCTATATTTTATGGGAATGATTATGAATATTAGATAGATCGTATGAAGACTTTTTTTTACACTAGAGTGGACAACGTTGTTATGCTTACTAGAGATTACAAGATTCCTTATAAAGAAGTAAGAACTTTTACTAAAAATGAAAAGTCTGAATATCAACTAAACTACAAGGTAGTAAATAATTTTTTCTGCTTAGTGAATAGGAATATATATAGAAATATTTCATCTTGTGAAGACACAAATTTTATTTGGAAGAAATTTGAGGTTGCAGATTTTGGTACATCCAATGTTATAGAAACCAGAAGGGCTATGACTAGATCAAAATATCATAGATTTCTATTTACTTATGGTGAAACGGTATGCAAGGTACAACAATGGTTTATGACCATTGTTAACTGTTCACAATTAATGGAAAAAAGGTCTTGATGTTGAGTCACTTGTGAAAAATATTATAGATATTATGCCTAATGGGTGGGAATCTAAGAGAACAGTTATTGATGAGAATAGGAAAGTATATCAAAGTACACTTGATAAGATATTTGGAACTCTTATTAAACATGAGACGGGAATGGAAAGGGATTATGTAATGAATAATAAGAATAATGGTAATGGAAGTGTATCTTTTACTACAACTAAATCCAAGACTCCTGAAAGGGTTATAAGATACAAGTCTATGAAAGTCACTATTTCAACTGAATCTAGGAAAGTGAACATTCTCAGAATGAGATAGCTAATATTTCTCAATGGATGAACATGTTAGTTGGGAAGAAAGGGTTTTAGTATATATTTAATAATAAAGAATGAAGAGAAAATAAATACTTGTAAGTTAATTGTTATGAATGCAAAAGAGAAGGGAAAATCAGGCCAGATTGTGCAATACTTAAAAAAACGATATAGAGGAAAAGCATTCTAAGAAGAATATGAAGATGTATTACATGGATAATGCTAAGAATGTTTTGAAATCCATTGATACTAGGAGTTTAGGTGGTGCTAACACTTCTATGGAATCCCCAGAATAAGAATCTTTTGATAAGAATAATCATGGTCTCCATGCAAAGATACCTATTGAAAATCATTGTCTAATGCCTAATATACACATTTCTGAATCAATAACAAACGTATCAATGAATGTAAATTATACATATGGTAAATAATATAAGTATTTAAATTAAGAATCATTGTCTAATGAAGAAAATATATTACCTAATTATGAATAATTTTCTAGGTTTTCTAATCCACTTGAGAATAAAAATTCTAAGCTCAAGAAAAAACATGATAAGGAAAATTCTAGAATTTCTATTTTAACTAAAGAAGTATCAGATCTGTCTAAATATCTTGATATGAAAATTTATGATTTTAAAAGTATTTCCAAAAATAATGAAGAAGTTAATTTTGAGAGGGATAAAAATTTTAAGGATCATGAAACTATAATTTCTAAGAGAAAATTTTAAGATGTAACTGTAGTTATAAAAATAATTTTTTTGAGGATAAAAACATGGTTATTAAACTGATGCCAGAAATATGTTCCTTGAAGAATTTTCTCTCAAATGTTACCTCTGGTAAGGAAAACATTGATAGGATGTCTTCTCAAATTCAACCTATAATGAATTGTTATGGTTTTCACTATACTCATTCTAAACCAGTTTTTATATATAACTATTTTCTTACTCATTGTTCACCATTCTTCACTAAATGTCATTATGATGGATATTGGAAAAAAAAAATTTAAATAAAACCCAGTCTTTAGGTTTTCAGAATGTTTATTTCTCTATGAAAATGTGGATACCCATGATCTTACATTCTAAAATTTCTGCATCCAAGAACATTTGGATTCTTAAAGTATAATACACATATTTTTAGGAAAGTAAAGAATGTACCAATAACAATTAATGGTACATGGATAGTGGATGTTCCTGGAATATGAATGGTATAGAAAACTTCTTTGAAAATATTATCAAGTTGAAAGGAGGAAAAGTGACTTTCAGATATAATGCTCTGATAAAAATTATTAGAATAGGTAACATTTTTCTTCTTGGAAAAATATATATTTCAAATGTTTTATTTGTTAAAGGTATTATGGACAACCTCATTAGCCTAAGTCAATAATGTGATTAATGATACCTTCTGAATTTTTGGAATGATAAGTGCTTAGTACACAATTCGAAGGAAGAGTTTATTCTTTCTTCCCCCATACAAGATAATGTATACACACTAAACATAGAATACCTTAGGAGCCATGATCTACCATTCATTAATGCAATGGAATATCAATCATAGTTTTGGAATAGAATATTATGACACTGTAATTTTAGTATCCTAGGTAAACTCTCTATGAAAATACTTGTTTAGGATTTATCAAAGCATAGATATGATTCTTCAAATGTTCGTGATCCTTGTCAATATTAAAATAAACATAAATCAATAATTAAATCAATCAGTGAAGTCTCAAATACTGATTCATTATAGTTTTTATATATGTATTTTTTTTCCAACACAAACATGAAGCGTTGGTGGTAAATATTATATATTTTCCCTAATTTATGTTTACATGAGATTTACATGGGTCTATTTTCTAGAAAAAAAATATGAATCTTTTTCTTATTTCAAAAGTTTTAGAGCCCAAGTAAAAAATGTGAAAAAGAATCCATTAATAATAATTCATAGTGATCATTGAGGAGAATTTCAAAATGATTATTTTGAAACTGTTTTAGTAAAAAATTATTTACTCATAACTCCTCATCATGAAGAACTCCTCAAAAAATTGGGGTTGTTGATAGAATATATAAAATTCTTAAGATATAACTAGAACCACGTTGAGTGAATATTTGATAAATAAACACTTTTGGGATGAAGTTGTAAGTACTTCTTTTTATACTATAAATTGAGTTTTGATCAGTCCTTTTCTTAATAAAACCCCCCTATGAAATGTGGAATGGTAGAAAACTTATACTGTCCTACATCATAGTATTTGGTTGCAGACCATTCATTTTGAATAATAAGGATAGTTTACATAAATTAGCACCCAAATATGATGAAGAAATTTTCTTAGGAAACTCTACAACATCTAAGGCCTATAGAGTTTTTAATAGAAATACTAGTACTATAGAAGAAACAGTACATGTTAAATTTGATGAAACTGATCCATTTGTTTTTAAACAACCTCAACATACATATTCATATGTGTTTTCAAAAACTGATTATCAACCCTTGATAAAAGATCATTATAATAAGTAAAATGTTCAAGAAAATTTCTCTGAAGCTCTCACCACGTGATATTTTTTACCATATGTTGATGAACAAGTTTTAAGAAACCCAAATCAGTTGTTTCATAAGAATCATCCCAATGATTGTATCATTGGTTATGTAAATCAACCTATAAGGACTAAAAGTTCCTTAAGAAATAATCTATAACATCTTGAATTATTTTCTCAATTACAACCAAAAAGCATAGATGATTCTTTAGGTGATTATGATTAGATAAAATCAATGTAGGATTAGCTAAATGAATTCGAAAGGAATAATGTGTGGACCTTTGTTGAAAGTCCTAAGGAAACTATTATTAGTGTAGTTAAATGGGTTTTTAGAAATAATTGTGACGAAAATGGAATCATTGTAAGAAATAAGTCTATATTAGTTGCTAAAGGTTATAATCAAAAATAAGGAATAGACTATGAAGAAGCCTATGCTCCAGTGGTTAGACTATGGAAAAATAAGCCTATATTAGTTGCTAAAGGTTGTAATCAAAAATTTTCAAAAGGATGGTAAATGTGTTTTCCATAATGGTTATGTTTAAGGGGATGTTTTTGTTTCACAACATCTAGATTTTGAAGTCACAAAACATTCTGAACATGTTTTCAAACATACCAATGCTTTATATAGACTTAAACAAGCCCCTAGAGACTACTGTGATAGACTTACATGATTTTTTATATTAATAGAAATTATGATCAAACCCTCTATATAAAGAAAGATAATATTTTTTTGATTGATCAAATTTTTGTTAATGAAATTATATTTGGTTCAACTTAGTAATCTTTAACTGATTCAATTGGGAATCTAATGAAATCTTAGTTCGAAATGTGTATGATGGGTGAGATAACATTTTTTATTGGTTTTCACATTTTTGAAGAACCAAAAAGAAATTATATATGTCATCATAATTATATTAAATATCTTATTAAAATTTATCAATATGAAATCACCAAAAGTATATTTATTCCCATTGGTGCCTCAAATTCACATGAACTTGATGAATATGGGAAACTAGTAGATTAAAAATAATTCAAGGGTTTGATAGGAAATCTATTAAACATCACAGGTAGTCATATAGACTTTATTTTTTAAATAAGATTATGTGCAAGATATCAACCCAATCCTAATTAATCTCATTTGATGGAAGTGAAAATAATTTTTGGCTACATATAATGAACCATGGATTGAAGACTCTTTTATACTTCTACAAATTATTTGGTTTTAAAAAGTTTTTTGGATACTGACTTTACATGATATAGAATGGATAGGAAAAGTACATCTGGAACATTTCATTTCCTAGGAGATTCATTAGATTCTTCTTTAATGAAAAAATCAACACTCGGTATCATTTCTATAGATGAAGCTAAATATGTAGCATCAAGATGTTTTTATACTCAATTGTTGTGGATGTAACACACACTCACAGACTATGGTATGATTTTTACCAAAATAGAAATATTTAATGTTAATAATAGTGCCATTGATTAAAGTAAAAACACATAAAACCACTCAAGTGAAAAAAACATAGATATTAGGCAACACAATTTTGGAGATCACACACAAAAATGAGATATCATTCTACAATTTATCAAAACACAGGATCAACTTGCTGTTATTTTTAAAAAATATTTACCCTCTGATAGATTTGAATACATTAGAAAAACATAGGGATGATAACTGTAAGGTAATGTTTTATATTAACATCTTGATGAAACTTTTATCCTTACAGTAAGAAACTTCTTTTCATAAGGGGAGTAAATTTTCCTTCTAATCAACATTTTCATAATCAATATTTTTGTAGTCAAAATTGTTTTTAATCCAAATTTTTGTAATCGAATTTTTTTGTCATAATTGTTTGTAATCAAAATTTTCGTAATCAAAATTTTCGTATTCAATATTTTTTGTAATCAAATATTCTTAATAAATGTTTTCTTGAAATTTATTTAAACAAATTTCTGGAATCTAAAGTTCGTCAATATGAATTTTCATCATTACAGAAAATTTCCCTGGCAATCTAAAAGGTATGGTTCCTTTTCCAATTTTTTTTGTATTCATTTTATTTTTTCTTGTTACATTTTTCATTTTGATATAAAAATTTCGAATTGACTTTTCCTAAAATCCGAATGTTGATCTTAAAAACCTTAAAATATCAAAACCTACCAAAATAACTATTTAGTTATTGTCTCAACTGTTATATATGATAAAGAGTATTTCAATAGTTGGATCAATCATGGATGTTGAATCATTGCCTCAATCGCCTATATAAGGACCCATGATGTTTTCCCACATCGATTTTCATGCCATGGCATATTGAAGCTCTACCCCCATTCTTAAGGTCATTCTGAATCTTCAGGTTTTCCTCATCTTTGAATGTCTATAGAATCCTCTCCTGTGAATGATATGTCTCCAGTAGAGGAAATATCTGAGTGTCATATTTATAGAGAAAGGTTGGTTGATCGGAAATTCTATGTTATGTATAAATCCATAATTTCAAACAATATCAAGCTCAATGGTTGGGAGAGCCTATGACTTTCTAAACTAATGGCACAGGGTCCGTTTTATCTGGAGATTTTGGTTAAATTATATGAGATGCTAAGATTATTTTTCCAAGAAGGGAGACATGTTTTCCTTCATGAGTTACGAAACGACCTACTCCCTTTCTTATAGTAAGGCTATAAGTCTAATTGGAAATCATTATGGAGGTGAAGCTGAATTTGTCACTCACAAACTACCGAATGTATCAGGATCATTTGATAAGTAGAAGGATTTTTCTTCTCTTGGCTTGAAAGAAGTGAATAATTGAAAGATTGTTCATTTATCTGCAAACATCTGGATTCTTGAATTATGGATTCTAGGATTTAAAATTCCGATAAAAGGGGATAAGGATTTCCAAATGTAAAGTGATAAAAATATCATTTATTTTCTAGTAAACCTCAGGAACATAAACATGGGATGTATATCTTGGTTACAATTGAAAATATCATGAATAGAAATTTGATGTCTCAAATCATCATGTATCCGGCTATTCTATCAAATATTATAGTTCTTTGTCTTCAATATTTTAAAATTCTTTATATTTCTATGCTATGAAATTTTATAGTGATGGTGTTGAGTGATGATACACAAATGATAATAAAAGTTGTTTTTTCTATTGAATCCATAGATTTCTATTAATTTTATTAAGTAGACTTAGAAGCTTTATCAAAGAAACTGATAGTGGATGAAACTTCCATGAATGGTGGACGGAATAGTAAATTATAAGAACCCAAAGAGAAATAAAAAATTCATGCTGCTAACGAATCTCCATCAACACACCCAAAACCAATGAAGAAAAAGACCTACCCTGATGAATTAGTGGATAATTGGAAAGAATATAGGAAGAACAAGAAGGAAGGGGAGCCCACTTTGGGGTTGGACCCTGGTGAGGAAACATATCTAAAGATAAAGGCTACTAAGGATATTGAGAAGCAAGATAAATAAAAGAAGTAGAGGAAGAAGTTTTCAGAAGAAGAAATATTTCAATCCCTTCTCTAGGCTATTGAGAAAGCCTTTAAAAAACAACAGGTACTAGAATCCTTTCTGCAAGAATCTCTCATAGTGACTACAAGAATGAAGGTGGTGATTATAGAACCATATCAAGAATAAGAAATATTCCAATAAGAAGTAGTGGAAGAATAAGAAGGAAAAGATGAAGGGTGTGGTGATACAAAATACATGATAAGGAATGTGGAGGATTATCATGATATGGATAGTTTTTCTTAGAAAAAATCAATCCAAACATCTATAGAAGAATCCTCAAAACATGCTACTCCATAAAAAGATGAAAAGGTTTAGGAAGAAGCTAATAAATTACCCGAAGAAGAGATTAAAAAAATTATTTCATTCAGTTAGAGAATATTACGGAAGGAGCCGATAAGGAATAAGTAGATGAAGCTAAAATTGTTCAGTTATCAAAGAGTGAGCATGAATAACCCAAACTAGAAGAGATAATCTAGAGATATGATAATGGAAAGGAATTTTTGGTTGATATACCTAGTATGTCATTGGTGAAAAATAAAGATGTTGGTGCTTCCTCGAAGAGGAAAACAGAATAGTTAGAAAAACAATCCCCACCAACCAAACATTCAGATTCGAAATCATCCTCCCTTGGATAAGATTTAGTGGTACCATCTTTGAAAAAGATGGTTGGTACTATTACTTTATTTCCATGTATATATTCATAGATATGATAAGGGAATTCATGTGTTAGATGATACAACTAGTAAATATTTGGTGAAAAAAATGAGGTCAGTGCTTCATCAAAGAGGAAAGATAAAGAGTTATAAAAACAATCATCACCAATCAAACACTTGGATTTGGAATCATCCACCCTTGGACATGATTTTGTGGTAAAATCTTTAAAAAAGATGTTTGGTGTAATGCCCTGACACCAGTTACCCAGAGCCCATGCATTATTTTAATACAGTGGAACGATTATAAGGAATAATGTCTCGAAGGACTGATCAGTTTAGCAGTCTTGGAAAATAGATTACATACATTAACTTTACATTACAATTTGAAGCATAAAACACATCATAGATTGTTCATTGAAAATTCCATTTTTCCCTTTAGCTTAACCCTGCATATCAATCATAATAAAATTCATGGAATCCTGGAAAATAAAACATAAGAAAGGGGTGAGCTCAGATGCTCAGTAAGGGTAAATAATTTAGCAGAAGCTATAAACTTTTATACGGAAAATTTTCCTTCCCTATTTAGTTATTTTACCTTAACTGTGTTTTCATGGTTCATTTTATAGTTTCCTAAATTATAAATATGTGTATTTATTATAAGGCCCCGGGCCTTAAAACTTAATTCATATTGAATTAAATTAATAATTCACATTGAGTATCTTTTCAGGTTTAGAGTTTTAGAGAATTAGGACATAACTGTTACATCTCAAAAGATTACAAAGTAGACACTTCTACTAACTTTCCATAGAATAAAAAACTCTTAAAAAGAAACACGTCTATTTCCATGTTATATATAGCATGACTTTCCCTTAATCCCATCCTTGACCCTATTCCACATTATGTCCTGTGAAAATCAATTCAAAAAACTTGGGGTGAGCACAAAAATCTCAGTAAGGGATACACAAAGAATGAAAACTGTTAGTTTTTCAAATATCAAGTAAACCACATATACTTTATCAAAGTAATACCTTCACCTACATGAAGTAGTAAAAACTCTTCACTGAATAAAATATCATTACTTACCCTTTGTAACACAAGGATGACCATAAAACCCATATAAAGAACACATAACATATAATGGTAACTTGGGATATAAACATACTTATGTGGAATAACTATACGGTCGACTTCCACACATATCACTTAATGGAATAGTCATACGCCCAACTTCCATACATACTCAATGGAATTGCCATACGACCGACTTCCATACCCAATGCATTGGAGGATATAACGTAACCACCCGTCCTGGTATTCAAGGCACCACCCGTCATATGGTTTATCATGTAACCACCCGTCAAATGTCCAAGTACCATTATAAAAATAATAAGACATAAAACAAATATAATGGAAAGAAAACATTTCCACACATTGATCAAAATATATCACTTAAATATATTGACATAACAAATCCATTATAAAAACCATTTTAAATACCAAAATACATAAAAGAGTATATGGTATTTATTTCATTTTAAAAAAACATTACAGCTTGTTCAGGAAGCCAAAGACCAAATAATACTCATGGCGGCGGAAAAGGTCGTTGTCACCGCGTACGTTAAAAGAAACATTCCTCTATGTCGTTTTGAAAAATGCTTCGTAGAAAAATATTCCTTTTGTATAAAAGTAAAATTTAAAGGAGTTTATACACCGTATAAAAGAAAGTTGTGTATAAAACAAAATATGCCTCAATGAAAGGAGATTGAGACGAAGTCCCTTACCTCAAGTCCGACATGACTCGATCGTTCTTTAACATCCTGAAAAATAAACTTCAGTTAATTTATATTTTCTTAAGAACCTTTTTCAAGTTCATTATTCCTTTTATATCACTTATTTCCATGTTATAAACATTATGTAATCATTTATGTTAATAATGTTTGTTTTGTCGATATTTGGTTCTTAAGTCGAAAGTGGACTTCTTACAATTACATGTTCTTTGTGTGGTCAAAGGTTCTTTATATCTAGAATGAAATTCCTGATTTGGATATCATATATATCATATATATCCATCATATACATGTATTTATAATATTACATTATCATTTAGAGTTAAGAAATGAAATGCACCGTTCATGGAGACGGTAAGCCGTACGTACGCATGAACGCTACTTTTATTTCTTTGTCATATTAATGGAATTAAAACTAAATGAGAGGTATGTATATTTTAATTCCAGAATTATATTCATCATTTAGATGTATCATTCATCATATATATATCCACTATATATATGTACTTATAATAGTACATTACATTTGGGGATAAGAAATGAAATGCACCGTTCATGGAGACGGTAAGCCGTACGTACGCATGAACACTACTTTCATTTCTATCTCATACTTTATTGGAAAGAAATAATAATGATATTGAGGTATATTATAATTCCAGTATAACATCACATATAATAACTTTAAATCCATCCTTTATACGTCCCACATATGGCATTAACGAATCACATCACTTTGAGGGGGCGGTAGTCCGCACTTCCTAAAATGAAATTATCGTGTTTACCCACAATGGAAACCATAAAGGTAAACCACAAATGAAAAATAAAGAAGAATAAGGAAAACATAAACATAATATATATCATATATAAATATAGGGACATCTTAATGGCCACCATTAAAGGTGTTATATGAGTGTTGAACAATCATCGTTTCGTGAGGCCGAAATTCGCCATCCACAGAAACAATATGTTCTTTAACCATTAGATGTAGATGTGTGTAAGTGTATCTCGAAGGCTTCTTATAACAACATCCTATTATATTGAATATACTATAGTTTTTACAAAATAAATAAATAAAAAGAGTTTATGGGGTTGGATAAGCAAAATAAAACAAAAGAACACAAGTGAAGACATCACCTTAAAATCGGGAAACTCTCTTAGATTTGAGCTCAAAGGCTTCCTTGGGAAGAATTCTGACCAAAGTGAGGATTCATGGAGTAAGAGAGGGATGTGGAGAGACAAAATGGGAAGGGTTTGGCCGAGCCAAAGGCTTTGGAAGTGTGGGTAATGTGGTAGAAGTGGGGGCCTTTTATAAGAGGAGAGGAGGGGCACTCTTGGAACGTAAGGAAATGATACATTATTTTAGAATGCGTTTCAGATTTTAATGGTCCCAAATTGATGTGTTTCTAGGGTAAGGTGATAATGGTTCTAAAGAAACCCATACAATAGGTTTTTGACATGTGTAGGTCTAAGATTTTACATTATCATTCCATTTTATTTAAATCGATAAATAATGAGGTAATCGCTGCATCATTATGGTGTCATAAATACTTTAATTGATTTAATGTCTAATAATTATAAAAAAAATACTATGATGTAGGAAATATTTTTACCTTTCCAATTAATATTTATAGTCAAATATATGATTTGTATAACCCCATGTAAAAATTGTTTTAGTAAAACAACTCATGTTTGTGACTTTTTTATTGTAACTTTAAATAAAAAGTTATTAATGTCATTTTCCAACCAAAGTGGCTTCATGGGGTACCCAAGATGGCCCATGGATTTTATTGGTCGGCCATGACACATACAATGAGGTTAGGACATGTGTCAAGTTCATTTAATTTTATTACAACATTATTTTTACCTTAAGCTACACTAATTACCTCTAATCGCGATTAAAAACGTAATAAGTTACCATTCACCAAAAAATTATTTTAATCCCATTGAACCAAATTTTACTTCTTAATGAAAACCATGTATGTAAGATTTTTGAAATTCAAAACACAGAGGTGGTAAGATTTCATTTAAATGAAAAATCAGTTTTTTAAGTACCACTTACTGGTTTCACTATTCATCAAAAATTGAAGTTTTTCAGAAAAATACCAAAACATCACCCTAAGATATATTTGATATTACGAATTAAAAAATGAAGTCCATTTTAAAAAATTCAAAACATAAAAGTTTCATTAATTAATTTAATAATTATTTCCCACTGTCAGAGCAAATAGCGTGTTTTTATGAAACAATAAGTATCAAAATATTAACACTAGTATAAGTCCGATTTCAAAGTGAAATTAATTCCAACGACCACTATTGGATTTAATGGTAAAAATATATTCTAATTTCACTATAAAACAAATTCAAAAGATAATCTAATCATATAAATAAATTAGATTAAAACGAGGTTTTGAATTAAAATACAACATTTTACACTATTCATTAAAAAATGAACTTTATCGGAAAAATACCAAAAATTTACACAAAGTAAATTTTGATGTCCCAATTCTAAAAAACAGTTTTATTTGGTCTAATAGAATGTATAAAAGTGACCAAAACGATATTTAATGACGGTTCACCATCAAAAGGCGATAAGTGAACCTTTAGTGAAAATTAGGGTATAAAAGCCAAAAATTGAATTCTTTTCGTATTTTAAGCCTTTATCTTTTATTGGATAAATGTAAAAACATTTAAAAACATATATAATCATATTTAATTTATTTCTATCCATTCCGGCCAATATAATGGCTATGTGTTAACTACCATTTAAAATAATATTATTTTACTACTTGTGTGCAACGTAAGATTTCAATGAAACTCTTTGTTGCGTATCAGGTACACTTTCGAACATAGCAACCCTTTAAAAGTAAAATTAATATTTAATTCGTAAATATTAATAAATATGAAATTTTTTATTCATTATTTACCTAGGATGATACATCCTTCCCCCCTTTTGGGAATTGTGTCCTCACAATTTTATTCACTTATCAAAATAATTGGGGGTATTTATCCCTCATAGCATTTTCAGATTCCCATGTTGCCTCTTCAACAATATGGTTTTTCCACAAAACCTTTACCTGGTGAATTACCTTATTTCGCAACACTTTCTCTATTCGGTCATGAATCTGGACTGGTTGTTCCTCATAAGATAGGTTCTCCTCTAGCTGAACTACCTCTAGACTCAAAACATGAGATGGAACTGGAATATAATTCCTCAACATCGAAACATGAAAAACATTGTGTACCTGAGATAAACTTGGAGGTAAAGCCACTCGGTAATAAACTGATCCAACTTTATCCAGAAAGTCTTATGGTCCAATGAACCTTGGACTCAGCTTTCCTTTCTTACCAAATCTCATTACACTTTTCCATGGAGAAACCTTGAGAAAAACATGATCACCTACCTCTAAAGATAGATCCTTCCTCTGGTTATCCACATAACTCTTCTGACTGCTCTGAGCTGTTCTCATGTGTTTCTGAATCAACTAATCTTTTTCTACCATCTCTTCGACCAATTCTAGTCACATCAGCTTCCTTTCACCCACTTCATCCCAAAAATCTAGAGTTCGACACCGCTTCCCATATAATGCCTCAAATGGTGCCATCTGTAAACTAGAATGAAAACTGTTATTATAAGAAAACTCAACCAAAGACAGATGTTGGTCCCAACATCCCTGATAATCCATAGAACAAGCTCATAGCATATCCTCCAAGGTATGAATTGTTCGTTCTGACTGCCCATCTGATTGCAGATGAAAAGCTTTACTAAAATTTAATTCAGTACCCAACGACTTCTGAAGGCCTTTCCAAAAGTTAGAAGTAAACCTGGGATCATGTTCAAATACAATGGAGAGAGGAAATACATGTAAATTGACTATCTCTTTAAGATACAAACGGGAAAGTTGATCTAGGAAAAAATTATCTCGTATGGCAAGGAAATCAGCAGATTTAGTCAATCAATCAACAATAACCCAGATTGCATTATTACCTCGAGATGTCCTCGGTAATCCCACAACAAAGTCCATGGATATATTTTCCTATTTCCACTATGGCACTGGTAAAGGCTGAAGCATCCCTTTTGGTAACTTCCTCTATGCTTTAACCTGGTGACAAGTCAAACACTTCACAGTAAAATCAGCAATATCTCTTTTTATTCCATCCCACCAGTAATACTCCCGCAGATCCCTATACATCTTATTACTGCTATGATGAACTAAAAATGGGGAACTATGAACCTCACATAACAACTCATTCTTCAACTGTGAATAACCAGGGACACATAACCTCTTCCCAAAGCTCAAAACACAATCATTATCAATGTTGAATTCAGGAAACTTACCTTTCTGAACCAGCTCTACCTTTTTCTAAAACTCATTGTCTTCCCTTTGTGCTTGCTTAATTATGTCTGATAGGGATGATCTCACTGATACCTGAAACAAAATAGAAGAAATTCCTACACCAACAACTTCAATGCCAAAGTTCATCAAATCAAAAACCAAAGGATCTCATTCCAAACTAAGCGTGGTTAATGAAGAATTACTTTTTCGACTCAAAGCATCGACCACTTTATTTTCTTTTCCCGGATGGTAATGAATTGTACAATCATAATCCTTGATTAATTCCAGCCATCTCCTCTGTCTCATGTTCAATTCTTTCTGAGTGAATATATACATTAAACTTTTGTGATCAGTATATATTTCACACTTTACTCCATACAAATGATGCCTCCAAATTTTTAAATAAAAAACAACAACAGCTAATTCCAAATCATGTGTTGGGTAATTTACCTCCTGAGTTTTCAACTGACGTGAAGAATATTCAATTACCTAATCATTCTGCATAAGGACACAGCCAAGTCCCTTCAAAGAAGCATCACTGTATATAACAAACTCACCATTCCTAGAAGGATGTTCCAAAACTAGAGCATTCACCAATCTTCTTTTCAACTCCTGAAAACCATCATCACATTATTTTTTCCAGATAAACGTAACACCCTTCTGAGTTATCTTTGTCATTGGAATAGATAGCAGTGAAAAATTTTCAACAAACCTTCGGTAGTAACCTGCCAAACCAAGAAAACTACGGATCCCGATTACATTTGTGGGTCTTGGCCATTCTTCAATAACTTTTGTTTTATTAGGATCAACAGTTATGCCATCTTTTGAAACAATGTGACCAAGGAAATAAATTTGTTGTAACCAAAAATCACAGTTGCTAAATTTTCCATACAGTTTATTTTCTTTTAAGGTTTGCAAGATAACCCTTAAATGACTTTCATGCTCCTCTTTACTTTTAGAAAAAACCAAAATATCATCAGTAAAAACAACCAACATTTTTCACCTGAGTCAACTGAGACATCACTACAACAAACTGTTTAGTTCTGATTCTGAGCATCTCGGATACTGATTTGAATTGTCATTTCCCTTTGTATTCCATCCAAGAAAAGATGTTCTGTTTCCACTATGAAAAACCATTCTTAACATAGAAATATATTAGGCGAAGCAACATGGTAATCTTTAAATGCTATATCATTTAAATCATAACATAAATTAATTTATAATTTAATAATTTTCTAACTCCTAAAGTTGTCTAAACCGACATTTTATACCAACTATAAGGCCCCGGTCCTTAAACCTTACTTAATATTGAATTAAATGAATAATTCACATTGAGGATATTTTCAGGTTTAGAGTTTTAGAGAATTAGGACATAACTGTTACATCTCAAAATATTACAAAGTAGACACTTCTACTAAGTTTCCATAGAATAAAAAAAACATAAAAAGAAACATGTCTAGTTCCATTTTTTATATATCATTACTTTCCCTTGATCCCATTTTTGATCCTATTCCACATTAAGTCCTTTGAAAAACATTTCAAAAAACTTGGGGTGAGTATAAAAAGCTCAGTAAGGGACACACAAAGAATGAAAACTGTTAGTTTTTCAAACATCAAGTAAACCATGTATACTTTATCAAAGTAATAGCTTCACCTTCATGAAGTAGTAAAAACTCTTCACTAAATAAAATATCATTAGTTACCCTTTTGTAACCAAAGGATTACCATAAAACCCATATAATGAGCACATAACATATAAAGGTAACTTGGGACATAAACATACTAAAGTGGAATAACCATATGGTCGACTTCCACACATATCACTTAATGGAATAGCGCTACGGCCAACTTATATACATACTCAATGGAATAGCCATACGGCCGAATTCCATACAAAATGCATTGGAGGTTATAACGTAACCACCCATCCTAGTATTCATGGCACCCCCCGTCATATGGTTTATCACGTAACCACCCGTCAAATGTCCAAGTACCATTATAAAAATCATAAGACAAAACAAATATAATGGAAAGAAAACATTTCCACACTTTGATCACAATATATCACTTAAATATATTGACATAAAAAATCCATTATAAAAACCATTTTCAATACCAAAATACATAAAAGTGTATATGGTATTTATTTCATTTAAAAAAACATTACGACTTGTTCAGGAAGCCAAAGACCAAATAATACTCGCGGAGGCAGAAAATGTCATTGTCACTGCGTACGTTAAAAGAAACATTCCTTTTTTTCATTTTGTAAAATGCTTCATAGAAAAAGATTACTTTTGTATAAAATTTAAATTAAATGGGGTTTATACACCGTATAAAATAAAGTTGTGTATAAAATGAAATATGCCTCAATGAAAGGAGATTGAGACGAAGTCCCTTACCTTGGGTCCGTCTTGACTCGATCATTCTTTAACGTCCTGAATAATAAACTTATGTTAATTTCTATTTTCTTAAGAACCTTTTTTTAACTTCATTATTCCTTTTATATCACTTATTTACATGTTATAAATATTATATAATCATTTATGTTAATAATGTTTGTTTTGTTGATATTTGGTTCTTAAGTCGAAAGTGGACTTCTTACAATTACATGTTGTTCGTGTGGTCAAAGGTTCTTTATATCCGGAATGACATTCCTGATGTGGGTATCATATATATCAAATATATCCAGAATATACATGTATTTATAATATTACATAATCATTTAGAGGTAAGAAATGAAATGCACCGTTCATGGAGACGGTAAGCCGTACGTACGCATGAACACTACTTTCATTTCTTTGTCATATTAATGGAATTAAAACTAAATGAGAGGTATGTATATTTTAATTCCAGAATTATATTCATCATTTAGGTGTATAATTAATCATATATATCCATTATATATATGTACTTATAATAGTACATTACATTTGTTGATAAGAAATGGAATGCACCGTTCATTGAGACGGTAAGCCGTACGTACACATGAACGCTACTTTCATTTCTATCTCATACTTTAATGGAAAGAAATAATAATTATATAGAGGTATATTATAATTACAGTATAAAATCTTATATAATAACTTTAAATCCATCCTTTATACGTCCCACATATTTCATTAACGAATCGCATCACTTTGAGGGGGCGGTAGTCCGCACTTCCTAAAATGAAATTATCGTGTTTACCCACAATGGAAACCATAATGGTAAACCACAAATGAAAGATAAATAAGAATAAGGAAAACATAAACATAATATATATCATATATAAATATAGTTACATCTTAATTTACACCTTTAAAGGTGTTATATGAGTGTTTAACAATCATCATTTCGTGAGGCAGAAATTCGCCATCCACAGAAACAGTATGTTCTTTAACCATTAGATGTAGATGTGTGTAAGTGTAGCTCGAAATATTTTTATAACAACATCCTAGTATATTGGAGATACTATAGTTGTTACAAAATAAATGAATAAAAAGAGTTTATGGGGTTGGAGAAGCAAAATAAAACAAAAGAACACAAGTGAAGACATAACCATAAAATCGGGTAACTCTCTTAGATTTGAGCTCAAAGGCTTCCTTGGGAGAACTTCTGCCCAAATTGAGGCTTCAATGAGTAAGAAAGGGATTTGGAGAGAAACAATGGGTAGGGTGTTTCTGAGCCAAAGGCTTTGGAAGTGTGGGTAAGGTGGTAGAGGTGGGGGCCTTTTATAAGAGGAGAGGAGGGGCAGTCTTGGAAAGTAATGAAATGTTACTTTATTTTAGAATGCGTTTCTGATTTTAATGGTCCCACATTGATGTGTTTCTAGGATAAGGTGATAAGGGTTATAAATAAACCCATCCAATAGGTTTTTGAAATGTTTATGTCTTATATTTAACATTATCTTTCCATTTTATTTAAATCGTTAAATAATGAGGTAATCGCTGCATCATCATGGTGTCATCAATAATTTAATTTATTTAATGTCTACAAATTATAAAAAAAATACTACGATGTAGGAAATATTTTTACCTTTTCAATGAATATTCATAGTCAAAAATATGATTTTTATAACCCCACTTAAAAATTATTTTAGTAAAACAACTCATGTTTGTGACATTTTTATTTTAACTTTAAATAAAAAGTTATTAATGTCATTTTCCAACCAAATTGGCTTCATGGGGTCCACAAGTTGACCCATGGATATTATTGGTCGGCCATGACACATCCAATGAGTTTAGAACATGTGTAATGTTTATTTCATATTATTATAACATTATTTTTACCTTAAATTACACTAATTACCTCTAATCGCGATTAAAAACATAATAAGTTACTATTAACCAAATAATTATTTTAATCCCATTGAACCACATTTTACTTCTTAATGAAAACCATGTATGTCGGATTTTTGAAATTCAAAACACAGAGGTGGTAAAATTTAATTTAAATGAAAAATCAGTTTTTTAAGTACCAATTAGTGGTTTCACTATTCATCAAAAATTGAAGTTTTTCTGAAAAATACCAAAACATCACCCTAAGCTATATTTGATATTCTGAATTCAAAAATGATGTCCATTTTACAAAATTAAAAACATATAAGTTGAATTAATTAATTTAATAATTAATTCCCGCTGTCAGAGCAAATAACGTGTTTTTATGAAACAATAAGTATCAAAAGATTGACACTAGTTTAATTCCGATTTCAAAGTGAAATTAATTACAAGGACCACTATTAGATTTAATGGTGAAAATATATTCTAATTTCACTATAAAACCAATTCAAAAGATAATCTAATCATATAAATAAATTAGATTAAAAATAGGTTTTGAATTAAAATACAACAATTTACACTATTCATTAAAAAATGAACTTTATCAGAAAAATAATAAAAATTTACACAAAGTAAATTTTGATGTCCCGATTCTAAAAAAGAGTTTTATTTGGTCCAATAGAATGTATAAAAGTGACCAAAACTATATTTAATGACGGTTCTCCATCAAAAGGCGATAAGTGAACCTTTAGTGAAAATTAGGGTATAAAAGCCTAAAATTGAATTATTTTGGTATTTTAGGCATTTATCTTTTATTGGATAAATGTAAAAACATTTAAAAACATATATAATCATATTTTAGTTATTTCTATCCATTCCCACCAATACAACGGCTATGTGTTAACTACCATATAAAATAATATTATTTTATTACTAGTGTGCAACGTAAGATTTCAATGAAAATCTTTGTTGCGTATCGGGTATGCTATCGAACATAGAAACCCTTTTAAAGTAAAATTAATATTTAATTCGTAAATATTAATAAATATGAAAATGTTATATTCATTATTTACCTGGGATGTTACGTTTATAGTATCTAAAAAGCAGTTTCACTTCTAGAAGAACTCTAGTTCATATAAACCCTTAGTTATAAAGTATTCTGTTTTCAAGATCTAAATTGTTGTTCTGAATCCTCTAATATTCAGACTCTGAATTCTCTTAAATTCAGTCTCTGAATTCTCAAAAATTCTAACTCCATATTCCACATAATTCAGAATCTAAATTCCTCAAAATTTAGACTCTAAATTCTGTAGATTACAGGTCCCAATTCTTGGGAAAAAATAATCCGAACATCAATAATTTATAGTCTCAATTTATTTATTTGTTTAGAATCTGAACATTAATTTTTCCTTAGACTCTGAAAAATAGATTTAGTTAAGAATAATTTTTTCTTTACACTTGTTATAGTTATAAAGCGATGTCTTACATTCTATTTCTAACTAACTATTGTTTGAGTGGAATATATATACCTCCCTCTGAAATTAAAGGAAAATATTACCGTTGGAAGAGGGAGTTGAACGATGGAGAAGTGCCTATAAATAGGAGCCCATTTGAACGATATCCATCTGATTTTGATTAACTTAGAGATTTCATGCTGCTTAATTGATTTCTAGAGATAGAGACTTTCATGCCTTGTGCATACTGAACATCTTTTTCAGCTGGCTTCGTTTGACTCCGATTGATGCTGTGTACAATCAAGGACTTCCGAGGATAGGAAGACAGAGGTTTCCACTACCTTAAATTTTTAGAACATACTCCGATAGAAAGACAGATGTTTTGACTACCTTAATGTTTGAGGACTTGTGGGGATTGCAAGATAGATTTGATATTCTTATCGAGGTCTTACCCTGGTGTGGGTAAGAAAGACTTCCTTTAAAGTATAAATCAAGGGACCTTTATCCAAGGTTGTTGGATACCCTTATCTTTAGGTTAAAATATTTCATACTTGTTACTTTTTTTGTTTCAAGGTTGTTTCCACTTAATTTTTTATAAAAAAAGAAAGTATAACCTTCTTGTAGTTTATGGTTCTTTTATTTAATCTAATAAGAAATATTCTATACACATTATGGTAGAATATTTTTCTTGTAAACATTTCTTAATTTTTTGTTTTGGAACCACATTTCTGGAACCTAGAAATTTTGTAGAACTAGAATATGTCATGCTTATTTACCATGTTTATCTTTTTTAAACATCATTTTTGTTATGTCTAAAAATTAATTTATTTAAACATACAACCCCCTGTTGTTTTTTGAGCATCTACAATAAAATTTCAATCCTATAGAATGGATATGGAAATGAGTCCCATGTGTGATGGTTTAGTTTCAATTGATAATGGATAAGGTTACCATAGATTGAAAATATGCCATCTTGGGAGTTGTCAGTGTCGTTATTTTTGGTTTTACATTTGGAACTAGACATGTATATAGAATGACAAATATACTATTATAGTTTTGAATATTGTATCCCATTTTTGTTGAGTAAGTTATATTGATATTATTCCTTGTGTGGTTATATATTCTGCGTACATTTTATTTATTTTTTCTGATATATTACTCTAATAAAGTGGTTAAATTATCTTTATGATAAATATTTTTCCCTTGATACTATTTCATATCAAATAGAGAAAGGGGAGACTCTCTTGAGGCCATGTGACCATCCGGATCGGGGCATCAGTGTGTGGAAATAAATTCAAGATGTTACAAGTTTACTTAGTGTGTTCAATCATGGTTATTATATGAGGAATGTGAGCCCCAAGTCATATGACCTTGGGGAGTTAGAGAGTAAAAAAAGTGGGGAAAAAGTGGTGGGTGCCCTTATTTAATATTATTCTTATTATGTAATTATATTGGATGTGTTATTTTTTGAGTTATCCATAGTGAGGATGTGTTGGGTCAATTGGCCTATTTAGGTCTTATTGGTTCCTCTGTTTTCTCATATGTGTGCCAGTATTCTCAATTCCTACATTCTCAATTGACATTTGGTATCATCCTATTTATTGTAAATGATTACTCATAATACATATACAAAAACCTTTTTTATATTTTCCATGAGGTCTTGAAGGATCAAGATGAGATTTAGAGGCCATACAAACGAGTTGCAACTGATTCTCTACCTTATATATGGTTTTTGAATTAATTTTTGGGATTTTTTGTATTATTTTAATTGATAAAATCATTATAGTATTGCTTGGTGCATAATTTTATTTTATTTGTTGTAGTGTTTTGATGTTTAGTTCAATCTATCTCACAATCAATATTAAATAAATATTTTTAATTCCTTTCATATGTGAGTGTTTTGACACATGGTTTTTATATCTATCCCAGAGGATATTGAAGGTGGGAGTCAGAATTCAATATCCTTATTCCTTTATTTCCAAACTATTATTGGTTCTTTGGGAGGGAGGGGGTCCTAACATAGTGGTATCATGGGATTTGGTTGTGATATAAGATCAATTTTATAGTTATATCATATGAGTATTATGTGGGATTATTGGATAAAAGTTAAATTCAATATTATTTTATGACAAAGGATAGGTATATATTATATGAACATGAATTTTAAGACCTCTAATGATCTGATATAAGGAAATTGACTCTATCAAATGACCAAGTGAGGTGGTTCTGTGTAAAGGGTTATGTCCTAGGTGATATATATGAGACTTTATTGTTCTATTATTATTTAAATTAAGAATATCACAATTATAAAAAAAATTATTCAAATTATCTAAATCAATATTCATTTCTTCTATGATAATGGAATGAATTTTTCCCTTCAGTTTATTCTCTTTAACATCATCTTTACGTGGTTTAGAATTCCATGGTTTAATAAGATTCCAAATTTTAACACTAGATTGTTGCTATAGTCATATATGATATCCAATGATAGGGTAATTGGGTTTCTTTTAGTGGAAATCCATAGTGAATAATAAGGTTAGTTTCTCTAAACTATAGATAGTGTTTTTTAAATGATCTTGGTGTATCCTTCAATCTAATCTATGCCAAGGTGGGGTAATATGTCTTATAATAATGTAGTAAAATGATGGTTTCAATGTGTAAATTATTTATGTAGTTTAATGTGGAGTATAAGTAGGGTGATATCTTTTTGGAATACTTCAATAGGGAGTTTTAATACGTTTTCTTATCAACGAACCTGGAGGGAATAAATATGTATGGGTTTTATTTATTTTAGAATTATGTCAAATCCATGCGAGAGATTGAGATCAATTTCATGGACAATTTTAGTTTCATTAAAAATTATTTTCCTGATGTGGATTCCCATGTGTGGATACTTGAGAAGTTATTCCCGCAAACATTCTAATTTGGAGTTACTCCATTTATGTTGTGAACAAAATTGGATGATTCTGAAAAAGGTATTGGTGATTGAGCATATGCACATGAAAAGGGGTCATATGATTAGAAATCCATAAAGGATAAATTTGGTAAAGAGATGTTCAAAAAACATTATAGAATATAGAATATATAGGGTTTTAACAAGTAGTGAGTTCGTCATATCCATCTTCTTGGTGTTTTCTAGCGTCCAGTTGTTTTTTTAGAAACTACTCGAGACTTCCCATTTGGATTCTTTTCATACTGGGGTTATGTCATCAATTTGGGTTAGTTCCAAATAAGATAGGGAGGATGGTTTTGTTTTGTGGTTAGCGACAATTTCATTAGCCATAAAAGAATCCACTACTTCTTCAAAATCTGAGAGGATATAGGGATAGTTTGATTTATCCCCAATATGGCCTTATTCAATAGGTACCTAGTCAAGAACATGTTTGTGAAGTTGGATATAAACATTGAGGGAGAGGATAAGGTAATGAATACTTTCGTACCATTAAAGAACTATTTCCAAAGGATCCATATACTATCAATGGTATAATTATCTTATCATTCACTATTTTTTCCGTATTGAATTTAGGATATTTTCATTCCCACACAACACCGACCTTAGACTATTCTTTTGAACTATATATAGAATGGTTTCCCAAAACCATATTGTTGACTACAAAAGTATAAATAAATTAATATATGTATCATGTATATAAAGGGCATTGGATATTTATGGTGGAACATCATTTCTGTGTTGATATCTTATTTCTATACGTATAATCATATGATGTCTTTATTGAAAATGATTTGTCATATCACATGTTTTTCTGTCGGTTATATCTTATAGACAAATGATAAAATCCTACATGCATATATTTAGTGTGAAATATTAATTGGAAAATGGGGTTTCTATATGTTTTAAAGTAGAATAGATCCCATTATTTCTCTCATGGTATGACTATGAGAATATTCAATGTATTTTGTGGTGGTGGATACCCATCGTGATGTTGATAAATTTTTATTTGTCTTCCATAATAAAGGATTAACACTGTGTGTTCGATGTGACATTGTGTTTGGTATAGTGTTATAATTTGGTATGACTCTAATTTTGAACCCTTATTATCTGATAAAACCCACTTTGATTCGGTAATTGAAGATTTATATAGATGGACTGATCCATAAAGATTTCCTCTTCTCTAGTGGGTCATTGTGGGGTGATCCTTAGTTTTTTTCACGAATGCAAATGGTAATAAGAGACTATATATAAAATACAAAAGGAAGAATCATAAAATGATAAGAAAAAATATAATCTATATATTATCAATGATCACTTTTTCTAATATTTATTTGGGAGTTAGTTTTCTAAGATAGATCAACAATCAGGATTCTATTAGTTGACAATGTAGTGGAGGACACCTTGAAGACTTTTTTTTAATGTAGAAATGGGTACTAAAAGTAATAGACTTTCTATTTTGTGTCATGAACATATAATAAATGATTATGTGGATCATTGAATCCATTTTAAATGAGTTACTGTACTAGTATGTAGTTATGTTAGTCGATGAAATATTAATATACTCAATAACAAATGAGGATCATTTTACTTATATCATAGTTGTTTTCCTGATGCATCAATACCACCAAATAGATAGTGATATGTCCATGATCAAATATTATAAAAGGGAGGTTAGTTTTTTTGGAATTTTGTGTCCTAGTAGGGTGTGGAGATCAAACCGTCAATGGTTGGGGTATTTTTTCTTGAGATATATCCATGAGTGTGGAAGATATTTATAGTTTACATAGTCTCATGGTACGGTTTCAGATATTTTTTTCAATTTATCATTGATTGGGTCCACATTAATAGCATGTACTAGGTATTACTAGAAATTCATCAAGTCCAGTTTTTAGAAGGAAGTGTTTAACTACATGAATATGAGATCAATCTATGACCCAATTTATTAGTTTCTAGGAGAAGGGGTATGATCTAGGATTTCTATGATACCTCCCATCTTTGATTAAGATACAAATTAAACCAAAAGAATACATTTATCTCTTATGGGTCAAGAAATTATCATCCCCTTGAGATAAACTATTACATTAATTTCATGGAGCTATCGATGGTTTTTTTAATAGAAGATGTGGCAAAATTACCATAATGAATAACTGTTTTTATTATTTGCTGATCATATTAGATTCTGGCATATCTTCTCTCAGTGTGACTAGAATATGAAAAAGTGGGGTTTTTTAGAGTTTAATTTACTATAATATATGGGTATAATTCATGTTCCTTGGATATAACCATTATTGGAGAAAAAAAGAGTATCTAATATGTATCAAGGTTTGTGGAGACCATCTTGGTGGCACTAGATAAAATGGGTCGTAGAAAATTTCTTGTCTCGATAATGGGTTGGACTATAGGTAAAATTTAATCATTGTGTTCTTCTATGTTTGTTTCTCCTGATGGATATTACTATATAGAAGATGGATTAAATAATTATGGACTTTATTATAGTATTACCTATGATATTGGGATGTTATTATGTTTTCTTGGTAGTCTTTGATTGGACTAAAATGTCAACTCACTTCCTTAGAATATGAAATTGAGAAGTATAGTGGTTTCAATATGGATTTATGGTGGCTATGTAATATGAATACATTGAATTATGAGGAAAATAATATTTTATCATTATGCATTCATTACATCAATATTGTACGGAGTATATCTAAATGATATTGGTAACCAGTTATTTACCAACACCTTTTTTCACTAATAGTTAACCAAAAAATGGATCTAACTATCTATACATTGTATGATATTATTCAAGAACATATCATGAAACAATCTAGGTACTTGGTGAAGAAAATTCCTTTTATTAAGGTCTCTTATAAAAATAGGTACCACTCATCCATTGTAATGGACTTGTTTTATAAATTTCATGTGTGATCGTTCCCCCATAAATTTTGTTTTTCTAAGGTTGGGTTTACTTGTATTCATTAATCATATGTGGTAAAAATAATGTCTTATACGAATTGGTAATTTATGATATTATAAAGAAAACACTATAAAAAATTAAATATTCTTGAAAAAATAGTAGGAGGGCCTTGGATTTCCAGGTATTTGAGTAGTGGTCTTAAAATATTCCCCTCATGTTTGGAATTAGATGTTTGGTCATGTTAGTAAGTTTTCTTCCTAATTTATTGGACCTTTTGATGTGTTTTTCATGTTTGTGGGGGTAGAATACATGACAGAACTTTGGATATATTTTTTCAAGGTACACATCATCATCATTAATGTTTTATAGGATTTTGAATATCATCATAAAAACTCACGTATCATTAAAAATGATGATTTGGATAATAATTAATACACGATGTTCATGGAGAAACTTGTAGGGATATATTATAATAATAATAAATTTATTCATGGATGATCCACCCTTGTTTATAATGTGTTATGGAGGTATGTTGTTTTAAATGATAGTACTTGGGTGTGTGTGCCATAGATGCTTTTTGAGTATCTAGAGTTTTTTTAGTTTTACATGTTAAATTTTTCTATGACGATGTGATGCTTTCAAGTTACTCGTTAATGAGATATTACATTTTTTCCATTATATAATATGTTCAATAGATTATACATTATTGATAGTGTAAAACCGCTTTCCAATCGAGACACATTTTATCTATGAAAAATTTAAAAAAATGTCGGTGAGTTAGTGTATCCTAAATAATAGAATATCATGATTCAATATTTGTGTTTCCTTGATTTGAATGATTGGTGTAGTGTTTTTTGGTTGTTGTAAATATTATTTTCATGGGATTTTTAGAGTTTGACATGGTTGTGTTGATGTCTGTATAAGGGATAAGTTAAATGTGTCTAGTGTGAGATGGTAGAAGTGTTTCAATTATAATGAAAACCTGGAGAGGAATCTTTCATGGTGGTTGTTTAGACCCCCTTCATTTTCATGTCCATGGTTCATATTTGATTCATGAGGATAAGTATTGTTTTATGTGTATCATATTTAATGTTATTAATATTCTATTAATTTAATTGGTCATTTATAATGGCATAAATGTGTCAAGGGATGTTTGGTTCATCATCCCACTAAACATTTTTCATTGGTCTCACAGTTATAGATTCCCTTCTCATTCGTATAGTTCCCCTTTCCAGGTTCATAGATCCCCTTATCACTGTAATATATCTCCTTATCTCACCTGAAATTCACCTTATTATGGTCAAATATTCCATTTATTGGTTTCTATATTTTCCTAAAATGGCCAATTTTTCTTCAGAACGTTTTGGGTATTAAATTTATTGTCATTGTGGTTTTATTTACATAAAAATGTAAATAAAATGTGGTTTTGAAGGATATATTTATATACATGTTTACATAATATCCTGAATATGTTTTATTCTACTTGTAAATTATCCAATAATAAATGATTTAATGATTTAATCTTTGGAAAAACTACATATTGTACATTAAATGAATTTTAATTCTTCTATTGGAGTTTTTGTTTGTTCCTCCAACTCTAAAATGGATTCATCTAATTCAAGAAAAAATTGGAGTCATGATTATTCATTAGGAGTCACCATTTTAATGTTATTGGGTGTGTCTAATAGATTCGTTAACACTTTATTTCTAGGAATGTAATAGAATCTATGGTAGTGAGTCATACATCTCCCTATATTAAGATATATATTTGAGAATATCATTATTTTTTATATGGATTAAAAGGTAGAAATCAGTTTAACCGACATAAAATCTTTTTTGGATTAAATATTTAGGGGAGGGGTTAATTCACATAAATTTTACTTTTATTATGATTTTTACCAATATCACTATGAATTCCCAATAATTTTCCAAATCGTAATTATTTTGTTTTTTATAATTTGATGTGTATATTCAATTATTGAACGATGTTGTAAATATTTTTTTAAACCCACCATACATGAAAAAATATATGGCCATATTTCTGGATAATGAAATAGGTTTCTGAAGAAATATTATATTTTTGTGAGAATACTGTCGAATGTAATGAAGTAATAATGATGGAATATCTTTTTGAAACTAATTTTGAGATGTTTTGATTTTGTGGTATGGGGTGGTTTTAGATCAGGGTCCATTAGCATCAAATGGATTGTTTTTATTTGTTTTAATGTGTCTTGTTTTTTATTATACTGGGTGCTATAAAATTAAAATTAAATACAAAAAATATATGAACAAGTGTGTAAATTAATATATGGGGGATAAATAATTAAAGGAATAGATTTAAAAAATAATTAACAATTCTTGATAATTGATTATGTTTGGTAATCCAAAAAAACAAAATAAAAGTAGATGGCATGAATAAAATGTTAGAATATGGGTTCAGTGTGGATTTATTATCTATTTTGACGCATTTAGAGGCGGAAATGATAACCAGTGTAGTTGTGAGACATTGGGTTGTAATTGTGAGATATGAGAGTGATACCTTTTTTGATCCCCTTGGTTCGGTTTATGTTTTTATCTATTAAAAATGTAATTTTGTTTTACTTCCATATGGGCATTTCTGGAGTCACATGTTTACAGTAACACCTAAATGTTTTAGTTTCTAATTGTATTACAAAACTATCCCTAATAGTGGGGAAGGATTTATAGCTACCCCTTTATTCCCTATGTCTCATATATGGGAATTGAAATTTAGGTTCTATGATGGCTTGAAGTCAATAGTTCCCTAGTGACTGTGATTCATGCAATGACGATGTGGTTTATAGTGGTAGTTATGAATTATATGATGATAGAATGATGTTGATGTCCATTTTGTTCAAAATACTACACAATTGTTTTCATGGATGTGGTTTTAGTATGATTTTTTTTCTAATGTGTCTTCTAGTTTGGTATAATGTTGTTTCCCAAGATTCTATGGGTGGATGGTTTTTTATTTTCCTTGTTTTCTTCAGGCATGGTTATTATAAAAGGGATTTGAAAATCAGAACATACGACATTGCGGTATCATAGAAAACAAGTTGGGTTAATGTAGCGTGGGGTAAACTTTATAAATATTATTCATATTATTTTATTATACTTGGATAAATTATTTTGTTAGTGTTACATGCATAAGATTATTTTAATATGATAACTTTTTAGGTCATTTTTCTTCTACTATTTTCCAATTGGGGCATCAGTATGTTAATTTCAAATGTTCTTGGGAGAATTGTTTTTTCATAATAAGTAATATTCATGTTGTTATCAACCAAAATATATAATTATTTTTCCCATGTTTCCAAGAGGACTTTCAGGACATATCTAGATTTTACAAACATAATCATTGGATATGTTTTCTATTTCTTTATTTAGAATTTCTACTCGAATTCATCTTGGAGGATCTATTTTAATTTTTTAGTTTATACATGCGGTATAAGATAGTTTAATTCAAAATCTTCTTTTATATTATGTTTTTTACTTTTTTATATTATATCTCAATCCATATTAAATAATCAAGTGTAACACATTCCATATGGGGTATTTTTACACCCTCACTGCTAGTCATTAACTTGATGACCATTCAATGTGGGAATCCAGTTTTATTATCCTTATTCAATCACTTACATCCATATAGGGGTATCCTAGGATGGTAGGGATCAGGAAAAATATTTTCTTTACACTAATGTTGGGATTTAAAATATACATGATTGACAATTAAAGATTATATTTCAATGTTAACTTTTTTTATAATGGGGGAACCTTCACATTATTCAAGTAAATAAAGAAACATCAGACTATATAATATATTACTAATCCATTAGTTAAATTTTTTTATTGGAATAATGTAACACCCTACGATTTCATAGTACGATATCTATTCAAAGAAATTCAATAACATGCGCTACACACAACATCAAGTTCGAACGCACCACGACTTACCAAACTAGCCATTCAAAAAGTGGTTATGAATAGTATTAACTAAATTTTGAAATATATATACTCCATATAATTGAATAATATTTATTTTCTGTTTCATAGATATAACATAAGAAAAAATTCATTTCATTCAGATAAAAGAAGTATAATTAAAAAATTCAATCTTACAGTCTTTTAATGGCGAACCCTTTTAAATTTTTTTTTTACACATTTATATAATAAATTTAATGAAATTAATTTCTACATTATAAGGACATATAAATTTATTTTGGATAAATATTTGGAAATTTTATGATAAATTTCATATTTTAATGAATAATGAGAAATAAAAACTTTTAATAGAATTTTTTTAATCGAAATAATTAATAGTGTTAAATTATGCATTTTAATTGTATGGAGGTATAATTAGATTATATTTTTATAAATTAATTCAATTTATATCATTATAATAAATTTCACATTTAAATTTGACAGAAACACATGTCAATATTTTGATTGTTTTTAGTTTTTAAAGACCGGCTTTTTGGTTTTGACAATGAAAATTGACGTTAAATTAATTAATTCAAATTATATGTTTTGAATTTAGTAAAAGAGAATTCATTTTTGAATTCAGAATAACCAAATTATATGAGGGTGATTTTTTGGTAATTTTCTTAAATCTTCCAATTTTTGATTAATAGTGAAAACCAATGCATTATTGTTTAAAATCGATTTTTTTAGATAATTATTTATTTTATTTAAATTAATTTTAAATAAAAATAGATATATAATACCAATATAAGTACAATATAATTTATCAGAGTCATTTTAGCATGTATTTAGATGTATACAATTTTATTAAACAGTTTAACTTCTTTTAGCCACCTTCTAGGCACATTTTCAATTTTTAATAATATGTAATTTTACAGCTTCTATGAATTGAATTTCAAAAACATAGAGACACAGTGTACATTAGTAATTAAAATTTGGTTCAATAAGATGAAAATAATTTTTGGTGAATAGTAACTTTTCACTTTTATTTATCACGGTTGAAAGTAAATATAGTATTTAAAGGTAAAACTGATATTATAATAATCATCACACAAATTCTAATTCAATTTGATAAGTGAATTTCAACCAAAACCACTCATAGGAAAAAAATATGATCCTTTTGGTCCTCCTGTATTATATGAGGACACTTATTATTATTTTATTTAAAGAAGAGTTAAAAGTGTTAAATTCAACATTTAATAACTAAACTATTTTTAATAGAGGGTCATACATAAGATAAATTTGATGATACAAATTCATTAGAAATCATAAAATATTTCCTAAATAATGGTATTTTATTTATAATTTTTAGAGTTTAAATAATTACATTGATTTATGACACAATGACGGTGCAATAATTACTTTATTTATGAAAGATTAAAATAATTGATATTCTAAGTATAACAATAAATGTAAATTAATTATCTTTATGCCATCCACGAATTTTCTTGGTTAAGATAGATTTATTAAATATTTTTTTTGATGTGATACAGTTGTTATAACTTTAACAAAAACAAAATAAAAAATAGTGTCAAAATTTACATAAATGAGTTTTAAAAAATACTATATTTTTAATTGATATAATATTTCTAAAAATCTAAGGATCGGAAAAAGGACATAATATCAATAATGAACCACATGGGGTTCTCTTGGATTTTTATAATATGTTTATTGAGAATTTATTATAATAATACATGAGGATGTTGTAATAGTTAAAATACATTAGTATGATTTAAATCTAAAAGATAGGGGTAATATGGTGACCAAAACCTGTGTAAAACTTATTGGTTGAGAGGATTTAGATAAATCCCTACCTTAGCTTCAAAATAAATCATGTTAGAGCCATTAAAAACTGAAAATGATTTATAATAAAATAATATTTCATACATTACCTAAAGTGACCCTAACCTCTTTTATAAAAGGGTACTTCCCCTTATCTTAAAGTCGCACCTTGAAAGCTATTTGGCTAAGCCAAAACCTGCCCAAATCTCCTCCAAACTTTCTTAACTTGAACCTATAGTACTTCCCATTGAGCATAAATCCATTCTAAGGATCCCTTTTTTTCAAATCAAAAGGAAACACCAAAAGAAGAGGTAATTATTATGTCACTTCTATCAATGTTATTTTCTTATTCCACTTTCTTATTATTTGTTATTTCCATTCCAAAGTAATAAATCAAGAACCTTTTATATAATGTGATTTTATTAAAAATATTTTACAACCATATTCATCATTCTATCCATCCTATGAATGATAATGTCACCATATGTGCGTACGTAAGACTTACCGTCTCCACGTTGTGGTGTAATTTGTTATTCAACAATATGTTATTTGGATGGATATAATGACTAGTAATATGTATACAAATAAAAAAATAACATTATAATTTCTTTGAAAAATTAATATACCATCCAATTCCACACCTTTTAATCATTAAAGAAATGATATCGTCACTCGTGTGAACATACGGCTTACCGACTCCATAACATGATGTGATTCATTTCCAGGTTCACAATTCAATGATGATTATAAAAATATATATTATTAATAAGTATGTAATATATGACATTACAATTCTACTGGAGATATATATATATATCTCTGTGTGTGTCTGTGTATTTATATGTACTTACATATATCTTATTCACTTACATCTATTCACTACGATATGAAAATGGAAACAACGTTTATGCATACGTACGACCTACCATCTCCATAAATGATGTCTTCCATTTCATATATATATATATATATTATACATATTTATATTTTAAATATATATTATATAAAAATCATTTTTTATATTATGGATGTATTTAAATCATGGTTTAAACGATACGATCACGAAAAACAAGTTCAAACACTTATGATAATGAAAGTGATTTTTACCCAAAATGTTAATTTAAAATAGAAATCATTATTAAATGGGTATTGATAATTCATAAATGAATCGTGTAAGATATAATAAATATAAATATTGTTCTGGAATAATTTAATAACTTACTATGGTTGTTATACAAAAGGTGAAATGTACCCCTGACAAAAGGAATGTGCAAGGTAAGGGTTAATTCCTCGATCTCATTATTATCTAATACTATTTATGTGTAAATATGTACTAGGACATATTTATTGATAATGTTCATATTAGATAAATTAGTTTTCAAAAAGATTATTTTTATGGGACTCTTCAACTAAAACATAACTTTAACAGTTTAGATATTTATTCTTCTAAATCATTCTCATTAATGTCCATGTATTCAAAATGGTTTTTAAAATATTTATTTATATGGACATAAATGTTTAAAAATGTCAACTACATTCAAAAGTATAAAATTGGTATGGAAAACATAGATTCAAACATGTCTTTTAAATGTATTCCTTTATAAATTGTGTGACTTGTAAATTTTTTCATTGAAAAGGGATATTTATCTCAATGTGTTTTACGAATAATTTTATAATATATCAACATTTTTTTCGGATGTTATTCTTGATTGAGGTTGATTTATTATAAATACAATATTCAACACTGTATTGAATGATTGATGATATTATTAACTAAAAATATACTATTTTTATACCATTCATGATTTATAGTTAAATTATTTAATTTGTTATGATAGTTTAAATACGAATGTTTATGTTATGTTTCAAATTTTTCATATGAAGAATGAATTAGACTTAGTGAGTGATGGTTGGAGCCCGCTATAGCTCCTTGATTCATCGGTAGGTCCCATGAGACAAACCAGTGTCTTTGAACAAGGCCTTGAAAAAAAATTATTTGTAGTCTGGGCATGGGGCCTTGACTATCTGGTAATGATGTCCGGCATTAGGCACTCTGTCATTATGAAATTAATTATTACATGTGATTAATCAACTAGTAGAATTTCTATGATCATGTTTAAATGGTAATTTTTGATGTATTCTGTCCATATTATGTTCAATTTTATGATTAATTTTTTTTTTGTTTTTATTACACATCTTTCTTTAAAAGTTTGTAGCTTCCGCTAAATTATTTACCATTACTAAGCATCTGAGCTCACCCTTTTCTTATGTTTTGTTTTCCCAGGATTACAAGTGAATTATAATTGATATGCAAGGATAAGATAGGGGAATAATGTGGTTCTCAATAAGTTATTTATGTTTTGTTTTATGGTTGAATATGTAATGTAATTTTCATGTATGTAAAATATTTCTCAAGACAACTAAACTGATCGGTCCTTCGAGACTTGATTCTGTGTAATCATTCCAATGTTATGCAATAATGCGCCAACTCTGGTTAACTGGGGTCGAGGAATTACATTTGGTATCAGAGAAAGTTTAATTCCAACCTTAGAATCTAGATTTAGAAAAACTATGATAAGAGAATGTTCCCCTCAGATAGACATTGAGGATTAGTATATAAGAACTTTATAAATTTTTTATAATGTAGATATTTTTGTATTTTCCAATTAAATACATCACTTTTTGAATACGAGCTAGTACTGGTGGCTCTGGAACAGATGTACCTTGGAGTGAAAACTCTGACAAGGAGTTTTAGGCTTAACCTGAGGTATTCTGGTACACGACAAACGGGGCTTGTTGCACTCTTGGTTTTGAAACTCATGGGGGATATTCATAGGATAATTCACATTTTATTTACTAAAAATTATGAAGGATTTAAGAGTAAATACATCCTCAGTGAAAGAAATTTTATGATTATAAATTATATGCATAAAATTTTCAATTTAATTTAGTTATTTTATAAGTTTGGAATTATGAATTGTGAATCATAAACTAACCTAGAGTATTCCTTTTTCTTGAAATGGTGCCTAGTAGAAGTAATGAGAACCCCTACAGTACGCATGATTCAAATAGTAAGAGGGATCATATCTTTCATGGTCATAAGCCAAAATTTAGAACGAAAATATTATGTCATATTCTCATCATATGAGAAAATAGTATATTTTGTTAATAAGATAAGTAATGAATTATCTGAGTCCTATGGCTTTGAAGAGAAGCTAGATAATAAAAGGATCGAAGAGAGAATGATGGATAATGGGAAGAGGGGAAAGAAGGGTTTTTCCAAATTTTATAACTTTGGAAAGAATCACCGTTGTAAATTCATGAAGGTAATGGATGTTTGTTATAAGTGTGTAGAAAAAGTAACCAAGTACATTATTGCAAGGGTGAGAAAAAGGTTTCAAATTTACACATCTCCATCTGCAAGGAGTTGAGATGCCACATGAGCCAATGTCCAAATCATCAGAGCATGTCTCAAATGATGCTATTGGATAATAATAATGTTATGATACTACCACAAACGAAGATGAATGATTATTATTCATATGTTTTTATTAAATAATTATTTCATTTCAGCGTTGTATCAATGATGTAATGGTTATATGAATTATAGAAATAAATAAGGATTGTACTGCAGTACTATTTCATTGAGGATTTGAGATTATATGGTTCTATGTAAAGTGGCTCAATAGTAAGTTAAACAATTTTGAAAATACATCATTGAAGGAAAGTTAAACCTAAATATGGTTTTGATACTGAGGTAGTGATTTTAAAATAAGATATGACTGATGTGAATAAATTATATTCGATATTATTCACTACATTGAAACTAATTTATTGTTTATTTATTCCATTATTAATGGAGTTTACAAAAATTTTGTATATAAGGAGTGTTTCTAGTATTCTATAAGAAATATGGGAGCATGAATGTAATAAATAAGGTTTTACGGTAATTCAAGGAGTTAATTAAAAAAGAACACATAATGAATGTATTCACATGTTATTACATGGAAAAAATAACCTTCATTATGTTTACCTTCGATAAAAATTTTGGACTGTGAGTTTAGACAGAATTATTTTGGATATGTATGAAGGTTGGAATGGACTAATTTTAACATTGGATACAATTGCTAAGGTTAAATCATTTCTTATGATTTTTTTATGTATTTTTATAAAAAGGACATCCTAGAGGTCGGACGACAACCCGTAACATCCGGTAAGGCCGAAAGTCCTGAACCAGCATAATTGAGTTTTTTAAATAGTCTGAGAAATGAATTATAAATTCATTATTTTTGAAACACTATACGATTAAGATAAATAGAATATTTTTGATTTATATTATCATTTGTAATGAATGATGAGTTTGTGGTAGGAATTAGTTGAAGGATGAAACAATACTTTTCAAGTATATATTTTTCCTCTTATTCTGTGAATAAATTAATTCTTAAAATTTAGGTAAGGGATATTAATACAAAAAATTAGTTATCTTATTACCATATGTTTTGTTGAACAGATGATATTTTAAATCATCAATGATTGACGGCTTTGAGTCCCACAATTTTACACTTGTTTTTGATTGATGACCTCAATCACTATCTAAAAATGTTTACATTTTCCATCCAATTATGTGTCTCTAATTGCCATAAATTTTTTTCTAATCTAGAACATAATTTGGTGGCAACTTGTTCATTTCTCCTTCTATCTTATTAAGACTATATATTGTGAACCCAATTTCGGATGTGTGTTTTCCAATAAGGTATATTTATATTTTTTTCTTTTTATTTTAAAAGATCAATTTCAAATTGAGAAGATAAAATTTATTGAAGGAGGGGAAAATGTAACACTAAAATATTTCATAGTACGTTATCTATTCAATGTAATTTAGTAACTTGTGTTACACTCAAAACCAACTTCGAGTGCTCGACGACTTACCAAAAAATCCATTTAAAAAGTGGTTATGAATGATATTAACTTAATGTTTAATTCTATATACTACATATAATTTTATAATCCGTATTATGTGTTTCTTAGACATAATGTAAGAAAAAATTCATTTTTTTCAGATAAAAGAAGTATTTTTCAAAAAATGAAATTTTACTGCCATTTAATTGAAACTCCTTTTTAAAACCAATTTGGAAACTTTTATTCATTAAATTAAATGAAATTAAATACTTCGATGGAATCGGGATATAAAAATTTAGATTGGATAAATTTTCGGTACTTTTCTGATAACTTTTATATTTTTATAAATATTGAAAAACACTAAATTTTAATTGAAAACAACTTTTTAATCGAAATAATTTATTCTATTAAATTATAAATTTAAATAGATTGGAAGTATAATTATATTATTGTTTACTAATTTAATAAAATTTAGTTCATTATAAGTAATTTCACATTTCAATTTGATATAAACACATGTCAATGTTTTAATAGTTCTTACTTTTTAGAAACATGTTTTTTGGTTTTCACAACGGGAAATAATTTTAAATTAATTAATAAAACTTATATATTTTGAATTTGGTAAAATAAATTTCATTTTTGAATTCATAATATCAAATTTATCTTATGGTGAATTTTTAATATTTTTCTAAAAACATTCAATTTTTGATGAATACTTAAAAAAAATGTGTTATTGTTAAAAACCAACATATTATTTGAAGAATTATTTATTTTTTTAATTTATTTTAATTAAAAAAATATATATAATACCTATATAAGTACAATTTAATTCATTCGAGTCATTTTATAAAAAAATTAGATGTATAAAATATTATTTTACTTTTTAACATCCTTTACCCACATTCTAGGAACATTTGCAAATTTTCATAAAACATAATTTTACCACTTTTGGAAATTTAATTTCAAAAATATGAGAGACATAGTTGAAATTAGTACGTAAAATGTGGTTCAATAAGATGAAAATAATTTTTGATGAATAGTAACCTTTGACTTTTATTTACCGCAGTTAAAAGTATATAATGTAATTAATGGTAAAAATGATATTATAATTACCCTAACATGTTTACTAATTCCATTAGATATTTCATTTATACCAATAAGAAACATTGGAAGAATATATTATCATTTTCATCCACTTAGATTATGTTATGACATTTATTATTATTTTACTTAAAGAAGAGTTAAAAGTGTTAAATTAAAAGATTATTATCTCAACCATTTTTAATATAGGGTTACACATAAGATAAATTCGACAATAAATATTCATTATAATGATAAAAATATTTCTTAAAAAATGGTATTTTAGTTATAATTTTTATATATTAAATAATTAAATTTATTTATGACACATTGATGGTGTAGTAATTACTTTATTAATAAAAGATTAAAATAATTGATATTCAAAATATAACAATAAATTTAAAATTAAAATTTTTATGCCATACAGAAATTTTTTAGGTTAATATGAAATTTTAGAGTTGATTAAATAATTTTTTAAATGATTAATTTGTTATTACTTTAACAAAAAAAATACAAAATTGTGTCAAAATTGACAAAAATTAGTTTTTAAAACAAATACTATATTATTATTTGATATAATATTTATAAAACAAAATGTATCGGCCGAAGGACTTAGATAAGGTTAGATATATCAATAATTAATCACTTGGGGTTCCCTTGGATTTTTATAGTAATTTAATTAACTATTTATTATAATAATATAAGAGTACATGATAAAAGATAAAATACTTAACAAAGATTTAATTCTAAAAGATAGGGTTAATATAGTAACCGAAACTTGTATAAAACCTATTGGCTGAGAGGATGTCAACCTATCCATACCTTATATTCTAAATAAATCAATTTTGAACAATTAGAAACCGAAATTTAATTAATAATAAAATAATATCTCAATCTTTTCCTAAAGTGACCATGACCTCTCTTATAAAATGGTACTTCCCCTTCTCTCAAAATCGCACCTACAAAGCCATTTTGTTGGCCCAAACCCTGACCACATCTCATCCCAACATCCCTAAAATCAACCTATAGGAATTCCATTTTATAATAAATCCAACCTATGGAGACCTTTCGTTCAAATCAAAAGGAAACACCCAAGGAAGAGGTAATTATTTTGTCACTTATTTCAATGATATTTTCTTCTTTCACTTTTTCTTTCGTTGTTATTTCCATGCCAAAATAAAAAATCAAGTTAATTATACATACTGTGATGTAATTATAAATATGTTACAACCATACTCATTATTCTGGCCGTCCTATGAATGATAATGTCAACATGCATGTGTATGTACGACTTACCGTCTCCGCACTGTGGTGTAATTTCTTATTCAACACTATGTCATTTGGATGGATCTAATGATGAGTAATATGAATATAAATAATTAAAATAAAATTAAAATTTCTTTATAAATTTATATACCATCCAATTCCACACCATTTAATCATTAAGGAAATGATATCATCACTCCTGAGAACGTACCAATTACCGCCTCCAAGACACAATGATATTCATTTCTAGGTTCACCATTCAACGATGATTATAAAATTTTATATTAATAATAATTATATAATATATGACATAATAATGTTACTGGAGTGATATAAATATATGTGGGTATGTGTGTGTGTACATACATATATCTTATTCTCATATATCCATTCAATACAATATGAAAATGGAAACAACGTTTTTGCATACGTACAACCTACCGTCTCCATAAACGATGTTTTCCACTTCATATATCTATCAATTATAAATATTTATATTCAAAATATATATTATATATAAATCATGTTTAATATTCTAGAAGTATTTAAATCATTATCTAAATTATACGATCAAGAAGAACAAGTTAAAACACGTATAATAATGAAAGTGATCATTTCCCAAAATGTTAACTTAACATGGAAATAAATATTAAATGGGTAGTATAAAGTAAAAAATGAATCATGTACTATATAATAAATAAGAATATGGTTCTGGTATAACTTAATAACATACTATTTTCATTGTACAAGAGGTTAAACGTACCATTGACCAAAAGAATTTTCAAGGTAAGGGTTAATTCCTCAATCACATTGTTATCTAAGATTGTTTATGTGTAAGTATGTATGAGGAAATACATATTACCAATTTCAATGTAAGATAAATGATTTTTAAGAAGGATGATTTTTAAGGGACTATTCAACTAAAAAATAATTTTAATAGTTTATATATTTATTCTTCTAAATCATTCTCATTAATGTCTATGTTTCCAAAATTCTTTTTAAAGGATTAATTTATATGGACATGAATGTTTTAAAGTGTTAATTCCTTTCAAAATTTTCAAATTGTTATGTGAAACATTGATTAAAAAATTTTATTTAAATGTCTTCCTTTTTAAATTCTGTGACTTTTAAATGTTTTCATTAAAAAAGGATATTTCTCTCAAAGTGTTTTACTAATCATTTTCAACTATATCAACATACTTTTGGGGATACAATTCTTGATTGATGTTGATTTATTATAATTAAAATCTTCAATATTGTATTAAATGAGTTATAATATGATTGAATATGAATGTTCTATTTTTATACAATTCATGATTTATGGTTAATGTATTTACTTTTTGTATTCTATTTTTAATATGAATGTTTATGTTATGTTTTAAAATTTTCATATAAGGAATGCATTGCAAATAGTAAGTGATGGGTGGAGCCCGCTATAGTTCCTCGATGCATCAGTAGGTCTCATGAGACAAACTTGTGTCTTGGAATGAGGCCTTGACAAAAAATTTATTTTTAGTCTTGGCACAAGCCCTTTAATATTTTGTAATGATGTTGGGTGTTATGCATTCCCTCATTATGATATTAATTATTACAATTGATTATTCGACTATTTGAATATCCATGTGCATGTAGATATGGTAATGTTTGATTTATGTTATCCATATTATGTTCATGTTTGTGTTTAAAACACTGATTTTTTATTATACATATTACCTTAAACCTTTATAGCTTCTGCTAAATTATTTACCATTACTGAGCATCTAGGCTAACCCCGTTCTTATATTTGGTTTTCCTAGAATTCTGTGAAGTATATTATCATTTATATGAAGGGTTAATCTAGGGAAATAATGGATTTCCCAATGGATTATTTTTTTGTGTGTTTGAATGTGTAATGTAATGTTCATTTATGTAAACTATTTTCCAATACTACTAAATTGGTTGATCCTTTTAGAATTTATTCCTTTTAATCATTCCATTGATATGTAATAATGCACCGACTCTGTGTAACTAGGGTTGGGGTTTTTCAAATCATACTACATATAAGATCTATTAAATTTATGTTACCATTATTTATGAATAATCCTTAATGATATCCTCTATGTAATATACCATCATTGTGCATGTCTGATTATACTCATCTAGACTTGTTTTCCACTAATTAAATATATGTTTCAAAATAAGACCTAATTTCTTATCTTTTATTTTTTTTTATAATTTGACATAATATGATATATTCTATTATACATTCTATTAGAATCATCAAATAAGAAACTTATGTTCAAAACAACCTCTAATATCTCATAAATAGAATTCATAATTAGCTATAAATTATTTAATTTATCGTATTCCTGCATTCCTTCCATAGTTAAAACAACATTGATAGGCTATTATTCCTAAATCACTAAGTCATTACCTGAGTTTAATTTAGGTTGATATGTATTTAAAATGCTACTAGGACCTCTAATAAACACCATATTTGGGACTTCTTTTTAACATCATGATCTTCTTCTAGATGGCCAACCCCTTCGCAATGGGGTCCTCTAAGGATCCTGAGTTTGAGATGAAATTGGATATAAGGATAACATGATTTAATACATGAATAATTTTAATGGTTTTTGATAATTACAACTTGTTATTATTTTGGTTAAGTTATTTTACATTCATAGAGACACTACACTAACCAAGGGTAGTATAATTGATTTTTTCCTAATTAATATATTCATTGGTCAAAATAGGTATGAGTTAACTAACAGTGTTTCATTGTGAGAACTATATGATTTTACTTGTGTTTGTATGTGATGTGGATTATAATTATATCATTTAATAGATCCTTTTATATTTATTCCAACTTTTATTAGGGTTATCATTGGTGGTGTATTAGTGTGTATTATACTCATACACTAACTGTGTTCCCTCATGGATGCACATATTACTGTATGGAATAGAGGTATGTGTGATGTTACATGTACATTTGAGATACTATTAATATCCATGTATATATGGTTAAATAGTTCTTTTTCAAGCCTCCTGGTAGTGGTTTGTTAGTCATTTCATTAATTTTTTAGAATGATTTCTATGATTTATGTGACAATACTATAGGAGGAAATTTTTATATATATTAAACCATAAAAAAAGAATATTAACATTTAATTAAGCATTTCTAATATTTCATATTAATCGTATTCTATAGTATATTATTCCTTATTGGTACTATCATGTTATACATTTATGGGTGATTTTTTTATTTTATAATTATGATATGTGATCATATTATGGGCATTGTCTCTAAATTTTGTTTTATAAATCCATCATTGTTATTCACCAACCAAAAGAAAATATGAAAGTGATTCTATGTTAATTTGTAGTGGAGTATTAGTTTCTGTTTTGAGAAACCATTTACAATATTATTATAAAGCTACTTAAATCACTAACATTAAAATATGTAAATCTACAACCATCTACCTCAACACTTATATGTACCACTAAAACTCATAATCCTCACTACAAATAGAAGACAAAAACAATTAGTCATATTATAAGCCATCTTTTTCATATCCCTTTCTTATATTAGAGATATAGATTTGGGATATTATATAACTGGATAATGAATAAAGAAAATTCAATTAGATGACATATAAAGTCTAAGAATATTAATTTTTTATGAGGTTGGATAATCATGCCAAATGGATATGGTCATAAAGAGTTTTTTTTTGAATTAATATAGTTTATTATGATTCAATATCCTATGATATTTTATGATTTTGTGACAATATTTTATTCTTATGGGCCTCTATACCAATCATGGCATATCAACACTACGTCCTTAAACAATCATCTTTAATGAGGCATAGAATATTAAATCCCAATGAATGAATTCATCCATGTTTATGGTTTTTCAAATTATTTTATCACCTCTTCCCTTACTGTGTCCCTTGTAAAACTAAACAACCATACATTTAAATATGTGTGGTGGGAGATGACTGGCTACGAGGTAATGTATGTTATATATAAATTTAATTGAAACCCATTTTTTATATTTCATATAAACTTACCCTTATTTTATCATCACAATAGTTTTTCTAATCCATGAGGATGATAGTGTGGTCACCAATAAATACATTTCGAATTACATATGGCTATACCAAATAGACCAATGTTACCCTAGGAATTTGTTAATTGAATAATTAATTTAAAATTATAATGGTCATAAAATTATATTGAACTAATATTATAATTTCACATATTTTTTATATTTTTCAGATGCTCATTATATACCCCATATGATTATTTTGGTGTTCCATAGTGGATGGATGTCATCTTTTCTTACATCATTATGATGCTCCAAAACTAGGGTAAAAAAATTACTCTTAATTTAGTCACAAATTATAGGGAATATGATATATATTCCTACACGACTAGTGATAATTATAATAGATTATTTCTATAAAAACATAAAAAATATTCTTCCAATCTCCCATATATCCCCTTCATTATATAACTATTTCAATTACAATAAATAACAAACACCTTATACGAATCCGTGATTTCCTATACACATTTTATAAACAATCTCTATTAGGTAGATTAAGTTATCATCGATATATTATTTGAACTGATAGAAGTGATTACTATATACATGTAATACCACATCAATAAATTATATAATATTTTGTTCATAACTATAAAAAAATTATCAGTGAGAATGAGTATATATATGGATTCCATGGATGAGAGATTCACATTCTCAATGAATAAAATATAGGAATATTATGGTTTCCTCTACATATAAATAAATCTATATATGTGTGTGTGTAAATACAAATCATTTGTATAATGATATATTGAAATTCACTATTATTCATGTCAGACCAATTTATGGTGTATCAAAAAATAATGATACTATTTCTAGAATGAAAACTGAATGACTAATTTGTATGAATCTATTTTCATTATAATTTTGGTTTATATCGAGTTTTAGATGAATCTAATTTTGTCAAAAATTTTCTTTATGTAGTTTTTATTGGTGTTAAAAAAGTTTGTTGAGGTGGATAGTAGGTCAAATAATTAAATAAGGGAACCTGTTTTCTTTTCAAAGATGATATTCTGGATTTGTGGCATGTTTCTGAAATCCATTATAGTAAATATATTTTTTAAAGTTATGAATAATGTAGTAGATATAAATCATGATTCTAAGAGGACACTACACATTAAAATTATACTAAATATCATTTGATATGTGTATCTGATTTCTGAATATGTGAAATACTATTAATAGTGAACTAGAAAGTTTATATCTATGAAATGAGACATTGGGATCCTTTTAAAAGTAGATAGATGTACTGTATATTTGGCATTGGGTCTATGAAATGGTCTTCCAATGTTTCCATTGTATGGGAATAAAACACAAATAGTTTTTTTTCACTTATTGAAGGACATAAACCCTATTAAGGTGGTCTGAAAATGACTCAAAATGTGAATTTTATGGTCACAAACCAGTGACTTCTTCAATGTCCATTAACGTATTACCTGAAACACAACCATGTGTAAGGCACCATAAAATGGTTTTGTGTTTAACATATGTATTAATTAAGAAATTCTGTTTTCTGTTATAATTGAATTATGTGATGGTATTTATATAGACTTTGAAGAGAATATTAAATAAATTTAATTTACAAAATGAAGTATAGAATGTCATCATAATTTTTGGTGGAATTTATAAGGGGAATTCTGAATCTGGGAATTTGTTTACACAAATATGTTAATCTTCAGTCAAGGAATAAAGGAAAACTATGAGGAGAAAGACCACTCAAATTATTTTAGGAGGATGTGAACTAAATCATAAATCATCACCATTAGGGAAACAATTAGATAAATATTTTCTATTAGTAGTCAATGAATGAATGAGAATAATATTGAATAAATGTATTTGATAATGGTATGGGGAGAATCCTGATACATTTTATTTGAGGAAATAATGAGTATGATCAAAAACCATTTAGTGTACCTAGTAAATCCAAATATGAAAAATAGGTTGCAAAAAATACTACTGATTATCCAGTTGTGTACCCAAATTCACATTTGGGTGTTTGGAAAACTCATCCCATGTCTGTGATACGTGAGTATATCATCAAAAAATACCACTCAAATTGAATTGAAGCGTGGATTAAATGATTTTTTTCATCATGTCCAGAAATATAGATGGTTTTTTCATTAAGCCCAAAAATATAACTATGTTCTCAAAGAGGCCATACCAAGATTAAAAAATTTAAAAAGGTATATCAGATGGTGTCACCCTAACCGTGAGATAAAATTATATCAGTTTGATATTATTGATAATTTGGGAACCCTATTGTTGATAAAATCGAAAATTAATATATGATAGTGGAAATCAATTCTTAATTGTCACATAATTAAGTTTTAGATAATCTATAAACAACCGTAGAGAATTATTATCTTGGTTATTAACTATGATACGAGAACCCCTTAAATATGTATTGGGGTATATAAAAAAATTCCATATAAGTCCACATGTTTTTTATTCAAATCTATAATCTTTTTTAAATTTATTTGAAGTGGTGGAATATAAATATTATTAGTACCCAACAATATATTTATGGTGAAATACACACCCAATTGGGTTTAAATCCATAGAATTTATAATGAAAAAATCCCCAGAATATTCCAACAAAGATGGATAAACAATTTCTTAATCCCATCCATCATCCAATATAATAAAAAACTAGGCAGAAACACCTCATATATTCTATGGATAAGGACCTTATTCACTGACCTACTAGTCCAGCTCACCTTTGTGAACATAACTACTATCTTGGTCAACATGAAGGACACCTATCAATAGTATAAATATATATGAGTGGGAAAGGGATCCCACCATTCTATTCTCAAAATTTACAGACACCTGGTCAAATATAGAATGAAAAGGTCATATCGAAAATGGTAACCTATGATCTCAATAGAAAACTCCCTTAAATGATATAATCCATTCGATCGATCCACCAAAGTGGCATAAATAAACATAAAACCATATATATACAAGATAAAGAAACCAATAATTTTTTTTAAAAAACTATTTAGATATAAAATTATTTGTTGATCATGTTCTAAAAAATAAGTGGTTTATTTTAAGCCATCTTTCTAACTCTTCTCTTGGTATAAATCCCAAAAACCATCATCGTAGGAGCATGCTTCACTATATGTATCTACATTGAACAACATCCTTGTGTGCCAAATAAAAATATTAAAATGTCACTACCCTCCTGGAATGACTAAATCAATCTACGAGTAACCATTCCACTACCTCATCCTAAGAGACCCATAAAACACCGGATACCTACAAGTCACGGACTAAAAGATTCAACTATAATTCCATAGAATATCCTAAAATCTCCATTAGTAGGTTCTTTTGATATCTTCATCAAAAACATATTGTGTTGACCCAACATCATTAAAAGTTGACACTCAACTGATATCTTTTCTATATTCCAATGTAAATGACATTCCCTTCTACAATGATGAAATACAACCACACCATCTACCTAGATAATCTATCATCCATTTCCATGTCAATACCAATAAAAGTAGTTCTTATTACCAAACAATAACTATTATAAACATGTTCTTCCTACCCGACACCATGTGACACCCTCAATTTTATTTTAGTAATCAAAGACAAATTACTATCTATGATACTGTGGTCCCATAATATATTTTAATCAGAAACATTATATTCTATCCAAGGCCATATATAAAGATCATATCCCAAACAAAATCATCCATATCCATATTAGGGGGTTAATGTAGCTTAATAAACACAGAACCATAATCTATTATGTGATTTTTGTGATTTTAATATTGGATTTTTTTCACAAATTCACATCAATAATGTCATTTACATATGGGATTCAATCTCCCAAAACCAATCATAGGAAAATGTGTCATAATTATTATTATATTTGATTGACCATCATAAGTAATAATGTTTTCCAATGGAAAATGAACCCTGTCACAAATTATATGTGATTTTTAAAAAAACACTCAATTAATACATATATAAAAATATACAAAAATAGATTAAATTTTTATATAATTCATAATATTGAAGAAAAATAGAAATATATAAATAAATAAATTATAAGAAATATTAAAAACAAGAAAACAGTTGAAACATTAATGAAGTTATTGCACCATTTTAAAAATAATATGTTTACACAACCAAATACATAATAGTCAAAAAAAATTCATGATCAAATGATATCTAGAGATGATTATTACTTAATGGGTTATCGGTAAGAATGTAAATTAAAACACTATGAAAAAACTATTACATATGGTCCAAAACCATCTATTCTATTTGATTTTGATTTTAATTCTCTTGATTCTACTCTATATACATCCACTTTATCAAATCAACTAGATCTCTCATCCATTCATTAACATTGGAATGGATGACAATGATGAAATTATATGATATCCTTTGGAGCTGACTGATGACTTCACAAATGTATAATTATAAATAGTAGGTTCCAATCAGGAACCAATACATTTCACCCATGTCAAGACCCATAAATTCCGTATAATGTTTTTTACTTATATGGAATTATTATGAGACATCATAATTTGATGGTACATGATTCAGAGGCTCGAAGAGCCCATAACAATATTTTGTCTTTTTTAGGGTACTTTCAGTAAATGTAGGGGCATGATTTTCAATCATTTGAACCAATTATCGGACTAAAAATCCGAGGGCACCCATGAATTTGTAGCACTAGGATTTGATGAGGAAAAAATAACTTTGACTAAAAATGGTCGGAAATAAATGATAATTTGTAGATTTTTTAGAAAAATAATAAAATAACTAAAGAAGTTATTTTATTCATTCTTAAACTGTAGAGTGATGGTTGGTGGAACCGCAATGTGATGACAATCATTAAATGAATAAAATCAACAGAAATGATACTTTGTTTGTGTATCTATAACGCTCTTGTGTTTAATGGGCTCATTAATTATGGTTCATTAATGAACCATAGTAATGAACACAACATGGAGATTAATTCATTTAACTAATCAAACGGTTGTTAAGAGGATTCACAACCAGTGGAGAAACCTCTGACAAGATGCTGACAACTCTCCTCTCTAATCGAAGAAATGAGAATGAATTACAACCATTTGTAGGACTGATCCAAAGATCAGTGGGTGATGAAGAAAGTCAAACATCAATGAATGATGATTTCATAACTTCGTTCGTAGAGGATTCCATGGAATCCATGTAGGGGATTTATATGTTTAAATGATTCCTCCTCCCCGTTATTGAATAATATGAATAATGTCGATCAACAATCCATTGAGTAGACCTGAGATTCATTTTTTATAGAAGGAGGTTGACGAGGGGTTTCACTTTGCAGTTTTTCTTAATATTGTGATAATTTTTATCACCCCTGATAAAATGCTAATGTGGAGGGCATATGCCCATCCGAAAAATGGCCCATACCCTCCATCACTCTTAATTTCTATGCCTTATTCATGAAAAACCGAGAAATGTGGCAGAAAGGTGACTGTGGGATTCTTAGTGAAGGCGGTGACCTGGGAGGCCCATAGGCGCATACAAAAATGAAATTTGGCCACCGGAGTATTCCTAGTGGCGCGCAGAAGGTGTTGTTGGCGCAGCGGCTATGAAAGATCTGTGCCAGCTTCCTAGAGAAGCAGCGCCTATAGGTGTCGTAGTAGCATGATCCTCAGTCAGACAGCCACAACTTGGCGAAGGTGCGGCACTGACAAGCCACACAGGAGATGGAGCGGCCCACTCAGGCCACTCGGCTGGGGAAATTTTCAGCTCGTACGGATTGTTTCATGAAGAGTGGTGGTGCCGATAGATGGGAGAACCAGAAGTTTAACGTCTAGTCTAGCATTATAGGATGGTATGCAGACATGGTTTTTTAGGCATGCCAAAACCACAGGGCCAACAGGCCAGCTGGGCCAGACCCCCTATTGGACATGACCAGACCTGTTTCTCTAAATCTAATGTACCTCGCAAACTAGGAGTCCAATTGATGTGCCGTCTATGATATGAGAACCCTTAAAATTAGTCAGTCCCTTTGAGAAATTTCACCTGGGTTTTGGAAGATGTTGGAGTATGGACAGGTTGGATCGGACTCAAATCCAACCAGGGAATATTTACCTTTTTTGTTTATAACATACATATCGGGCGTCTGATTGACACACCTTCTGTCGTGGTAGAACCCTTAATACAAGTAGTACCTTTGGGTTACTTATTCAAGAGACTTAGTGGTGGTGGAGGTATGACCGATGGTATGGGGAGCAGAATATAAATAATTAAAGTGCACCATATGTAGGAATCCTATGGCTGACTGCCTAGGTGGAGCGACCCATCGTGCATCGGAAATAGTGCGGCTCTTCGTGGATTGGCAGTGGATCAACCCATCATGGATCGAAATGGGAGAGATCATCCATGGATATGAAATAGTGTGACCCCTTGTGTATCAGTTTTTGGGAGACCTTCTGTGGATTAGTAGTAGCACGACCGAACATGGACTGGTAATAGAGAGACTTGTCGATGATCAATGGCAGTGCCACCCTTTCTGGATCGATAACAGAACAACCATTCTTGGATTAGTATCCAAGATATCCAATCGAATAAAATAATCTTGATTAATACTTATCATCTTTTTTCTTGTTCTATACGTTTTATACATGGTGTGAGTTGTCTTTTACTTTAGGATTTGTGAATGAGATCTTTCTTTGTGGTTTTTCCTTTATCGAATTCTGGGAGATCTTCAGGGGTCTCAGGGTCCATACTAGGTACTGATATACTCACCCCTACATGGGCTTCACCCACACATTTTTTGCCTTTTACATATGATGAACATCTTAATTGAGACATTGTGAGCTAGGGATAGATGGTTCTCAGAGGTGACTGTTAGACATGGTGAGTGTAAGTGACGACATACGACGAGTTTTACCTACCAACGGTGTAGGATCCTTTTCGGACAAACATTAGAGAATTTTTATCCCTTTATTTGAACTTTTTATGTTGAGTTTTTATACTGGACCACTTAATTTAGGTTCACACTTTTACTATTAGCAGGTATACTTTTTTTTGTTTTATTTTGTTGTGTACCTTGTCTATGTGTGTAGAGGTTTAAAGGAAATGCCTTAAGTTTTTTTTGGATATTCTTTTCCAGTGCTAGTCTCCAACCCCTGGCCTATGGAAGGCGTGTTTTGGGTAGTCACGGAATGGACCCGGAGGGACGGGTTGTGATGAAGTTGTATTAAAGGGGCATTGGTTATACCAGAATATATAAGAATCTGTGTTTTAAATAGAGAAATAGTGTTATATGTCTTCAGTTCAGATTATAGCTCATGGATTCTAGTGTTGGTGTAGCAGATGGTGTATTGATACACAAAGAACCTGAGTTATTATGTTTCACTCGATTCATGAAAACACTATTTGAGAAAATATTTAAAAATGTTTTTCATTTGATCGCTTTTGCGTTAGATCACTGAGTATAAATTATTAACCATGGTGCATCTATTTATTTACAGGATGTTGCTGCATAGACATCCATCCAATATTCTAGTGATATATTATGATGATGGCCCACCGAATGATGAGGAATCAGTGGAGGGACCTCTTACAGTGACAGAACCATTAAGGGGTGTCCCAGGAGCACCACCACCCGTAGTGAAGCAGTTTCCACCAGTCCCACAGCAGACCGTGCATGCCGATTGAGTGCATTGAATGAGTTCCAGAGATAGAGGCCTCAAAGGATTCGAGGTGAGATAGATCCGCAGCCAGTTGAGGACTAGATGGAGTCTGTGGCATGATCATTCCAATTGGATGGGACACCAGCAGACCAGCTAGTGATTTTAGCTTCTAGACTCTTTCCGGACAGAACATACAGATGGCGGAGTATGACACTCTAGAAACATGAGGAGGGGAATATCTCCTGGTTGAAATTAGATATCCTCTTTAGGGAGAAGTTAGTACCAGTGTCTTTATGCACAGTGTGTATTCAGACGCTACTGCACTTACAATAGGGTAGCCTGACAGTGGCCCAGTACTCGGCGAGATTCACTGACCTCTATCACTACTCTACCAACATGGTATAACACTATTTCATCAGGGCCCATACCATTGAGAAGGGAATCTGATGGGAGATCATAGCATCGATGATATCTCTCAACATTGTGATGAAGGCTAGAGTGCTAGACAGAGCACTATTGGGGGAGAGCTTCCTTACTGGGCAGGAACCGATGGTGAGAGACACCACCAGACAACAAGAAGTCAAGACATCTGTAGTAGGTAATATGAAAATGTCATAGACACCCAAGTAGGCTAGACCATCTGAAAGATGAACCTAGTATATAGGGTCGGAGGTGCGGATCTCACCAGGTAGAGGAGGTTATAATAGAAGAATACTATGCTACTCATGTGGAAGGTGGGGTCACATGGCTCATGATTGCTCGAACTACATTAATGGTGATCATTAGATGGTCAGAGAACCACTATGGAAGAGGAAGAGGTTCGAGTTAGGAGTTATGTCGGATGGAAAACATGGAAGTGAAGAAGGGAATACAGTTGGCGATGGGAGTTACTTTGAGGTACTACTGCCACCACCCCAGGCTGTCCACCCCGACCTCAGGGAGTAAGTGGACAGTGACAAGCTCAGCTTCAGGTGGCAGAGGATTATTACCATGGTACTCCATAGATGATTTGACGTACAATCTGTTTCTACTACACCAGAGCTGTCGTTCTTATAGACATGGGTTCCAATCACTTTTTTATTGACACAACTCTTGTTTAGATCTCATAGATTCACGTAGAGATGTTCACTCGATACTTATGACTATAGAATCCAATGGGAGATGATTCAATGATTACACATCGGTGCCGGAAGTGTGAGCATACTCTATGAGGTGATATTTTTGGCAACAATCCTATAGTATCAGCATCGAGGTGTTATGACATATCAATGGTTATGGAATGGTTATCCACGGTCCATGCCCATATCGACTGTTTTTTGGAGCAAATTGTGGTGTGTTTGGGAGGATGGGAGTAGGTTTTCCATCACCAGTGAGAAGGGGTCCTATGCATTACAGGATGGACTTTCTCGTATGAGGGTGACTCCGATCAATCATTCGTTGGATAGCCTAACCCTCAATATAGTTGATGGAGGGAGTTTGAGATATCATGTAGTGGTGAGAAAATATGTGGATGTCTTTCCTGAGGATGTTCTAGGACTACATCCTCATAGAGAGGTAGACTTCTACATTTACCTATACTCAGGGAACAACACTGATATCTACACCAGCATAACGGATGGCTCTTGTGGATCTTCATGAGTAGAGAGTACAATTGGAGGACATACTGAGGAAGGGGATCATAACACCCATTGTTTCCCTATGGACAACCCTGATTTTGTTCTCCAAAAGGTATAAGGGTGTTTGAGGATTTGGGTGTACTGTCAACACCTGATCCAGGTGACCGTGAAGAACAAGTATGCTCTATTGAGGATTGATGATGTTTTCGATTAACTAATGGGAGCTCAATGGTTTTCAAATATAGACCCCAGATCATGTTATCATCAGTGTCAGGTGTGGGATGAGGACGTATTGAAAACAACCATTAGATGCCAGTATGGACACTATGAGTTCACAGTGATTTATTTCAACGTGACCAATGCCCCAGTAGTGTTCATGGGACTCATGAATGAGATCTCCCATCCTTTCCTAGATTTTTCTCGGGTGGTCTTCATTGATGACATATTGATGTACTAGACATTGGAGGAGGATCAAACCACACATTTGCAAATAGTACAGGATACACTCTAAAAGCACAAGATGTATTTTAATATCTCTAAATTATAGTTCTGGATATGGGAATTCCACTTTCTAGGAAACATTATCTAAGATGACGGAGTTTCAGTGGATCTAGAAATGATAGAGGTCGTGATTTCTTGGGAGCCACCCAAGACAGGGACTGAGGTGGTGAGTTTTCCTAGGGTTGGCTGGGTACTACTGGAGATTTTTACCAAACTATCCCAGAGTATCGACACCCTTTTCAGCTTTAAAAAATTTAGGATAGCCATCTATATGGACGAAGATATGATCTAAGAGTTTCTAGGAGATGAGGAAGATACTAACAAGTTCCCCCATCTTGAGGCTACCAGAAGAGGGCATTGCATACGTAGTCTATAATGATGCATCATGGATTAGACTAGAATATGTCCTGATGCAAGAGCAAGAAGTGATCTCCTACAGCTCACAACATCTAAGAGAGAATGATCAGAACCATGCAACCCCGAACATGTAGTTTTTAGCAGTGGTCTTTGTGATGAAGATGTGGCAGAACTACATGATTGGTGATGGATTGCTATCTAATCAGATCACAAGATTATTTTTTATATCTTCTAATAGAAGGATTTGAACATGAGGTAGTGGTGATGGATGGAGTTCTTATGGGACATTGAATTTGAGATTGTCTGCACTCTTGGTAAGAGAAATGTTGTAGCATATGCACTCATCAGGAGGTCGGGTCTACAGTTAATGAGTGAGGCGACATAGTAGTTATCTGCATTGCTGATATACATTTTGGTTAGTGATGGACCTGCATAACTTTAGTCTATTATTATCACTCCCAAAATCCATCAGTGAGTTCGGGTGGCATAGCATGGGGACATTGACTGCAAGGCCCGATGTTCTGAGATATCCTCAGAACAGGCTCCTGATGGATTTTTGATAGATGGGGAGCACGTCCTTCTTTTCAGAGGACGCAATATAAATCTGGTGATGTATCATAGGAGGTATTGAAGGAGTTCCATACATCCCCTTTGGCGGTAAATGATGGAGTATTGAAGATTACCAGTACCTGTGATGTCAGTAATGGTGTGTTGGGATGAAGAAAGTAGTGGCATAGTTCATTTCATGATTCCTCACTTGTCTTCAAGTGAAGGCCGAGCACCAAGTTCAAGTAGGCTTGACTCAGTCACTCAAGGCACCAAAGTGGAAATGGGATGGTGTGTCGATGGACTTCATAATTGTTTAACCACACATGTCTAGGGGACACACCTCTATCTAGGTCATCATTGACCGACTCACCATGTCAGCTCACATCATAACCATCTAAGAGTAGGGATCAATGGAGGTCTTGGGAAACCACAATATTCATAATATAATACGACTTCACAGGGTAACATCGATGATCATTTTAGATCATGATGCTAGTTTTACATCCCAGTTGTGGAAAGGATTACATGAGGCATTTGGGACTAATATACAATTCAGGACAACCTTTCACCCTTAGACAGATGGTCAGACAGAGAAAACTATACAAACACATGATGACATGCTTTGAGCTTGTGTCCTTTATTTTTGGATGCAGTTGGGACAAACACCGAAAACTAGTGGATTTATCATACAAAAATAGTTATCAATCCACCATAGACATAGTATTGTCTTAGGACTTATAAGGGTGACCATCCAGATCACCTCAATGCTGGGCAGACCCAGGGGAGTCATCACTTATAGGTCAGATTTGGTAAGAGCTACCACTGAGAAGGTGCAGATCGTCCAGGAGAGGATGATGAGTGCATAGATCTGGAATAAGTCTTATGCTGATAAGAGATGAATTCCCTTGGTGTTTGAGGATAGAGGTCATGCTTTCCATTGGGTCTCACCTCGACGAGGATTGTGGAGATTTGGTCAGGCCGCAATCAATATTTCAGGTTCATCAACCATTTACATATTCTTAGAAGAGTTGCAGAGGATGATTACCTCCTAGAACATCCCCCATAGATGCACCGAGTGCATAATTTCTTCCATGTGTCATATTTGAGGAAATATGTGCATGATCCATCACACATCATCAACTAGGGAAAGCTGGAAATTGGAAATGGGACGACATTTGCAGAGTTTTTAAGGGAGATAGAGGATCAACAGGAGCAGGTCCTATAGTGGTCGTTGATTCCACTAGTGTGAGTTTGGTGGTATCATGAGAACCTCTAGGAGAGCTCATGTTAGAGGGAAGTTCAGATTCATTCTCAGTATAACCATTTGTTATCTCAACCATTTTTCTGGATTTTGGGGACGTAAATCCCTAATATTGGGACAATGTGAAGACCTGGAAATATTCTATAATTTTTTTACAATTATTTAGAATTATTATGAGACTTAAAAATTTGATGGCAAATGATTCCAAGGTCCAGATAGCAAGGAATTATTTTTTTCACTTTTTTTAAGGTAAGATCATCAAACAAGTGAGTGTGATTTTCTATCTTTTAAATTAGTGCTCGGAATGAAAATCCAATGGCACTATTGCATTCCATGTGTTGATATTTGATTAGGTGAACATTAACTTTGACTTGAAAGGGTTAGACGAAAAATATAATTTTAGGGATTTTAAAAAAAATAATAAAATAAATACATATGTTATTTTATTCTTTCTTCAACCATTGAGTGAAAATTGGATGAACCGCAGTGTAACATCGTTCATTAAATAAAGAATATTAAATCACATGTTACCTTGTTTGTGTAACCACAATGCTCGTGTGTTTAATTGGTTTATCAATAAACCAAGATAATGAACACAATATGGGGACTAATTCTTTTTATTAGTAAAAAAATTGGCAAGAGAATTCATAACCCATGGAGAAACCTCTACAAGATGCCGACGACTCTCCTCTCCAAATGAAGAATTGAGAATGAATGACAACCGTTAAAGGGACCGATCCAAAGATCTATTGGTGATGAAGAACATCGAATGAAAAAGAAGGTGACATAATTTCGTTCATTTGTAGCGGATTCCACTGAATCCCGTTAGGGGATTTATTTTTTTAAATGACTCACCTTCCTCAATCTTGAATAATGTGAATAATGTGGATCAACCAAACAATGGGTTGTTTTAAAATTCATTATTTGCTACATGATGTTGTTACGAGGTTTCAATTATTGGTTTTTCATAATCTTATGATAATTTTTATCACTCCTTGATAAAACACTAACATTAAGGGAACAAGACATTCTGATCAAGGCCCGGACCCTCTTCCACTTTTGGGTTTTGTGCATATTTTGTGGGAGACTGAGGAATGTGGAGGCAAAGAGATTTTGTGGGCTTCTTAGTAAAGATGGTGACCCCAGGAGTCCCATAGGCATATACACGATGGAAAACGGACCACCGGAGTATCCCTAGTGGACCATGGAAAGTGTTGCTGGTATGACACCACCGGCGCGGCAGGGCCGACGACCAGTACTGGCGACCGGCCCGTGCGGGCCATGTGGAGAAGCGATGCCCACAAGCACTACTGTGGTAGGTTCCATGATGGGTGAATGGTGTTGAATCAACATACCAGATGAGAGATGGAGCTTCCCACTAAGCTGGTGCCATGGCTGGCTCGTGCTGGCCGTTTCGGAAGGAGGGGCGGTGCCCCGCTGGCTCTGCCACCTAGGAGAACCAGAAACATTGCATCTGATCCATCACAATCAGAACACAGGCGGACCAAGATTTCTAGGTGGTCCGAACCCGCCTGCTAAGCCAGAGACATGGGCCCAACAGGCATACCGTACCGGACCCTCTACCAGACATGGATTCGACCGGCCTCATTTCACTAAATCTGATGTTACTCGAAAATAGAGCATCTAATTGATTTTCCTTCTATAGTATGAGGACCCTTTTGATGAGGATGTTATTTTGAGATATTCCACTTGGGTTTTGGTAGCTGTTGGAGTATGGTCGGGTTGGATCAGACTCGAATCCAACTGGGCCCTATTAACCATTTTTATTAAAACTTACAGACTGTGTGTCCGATTGACGTGTCGTCTGTTGCGTTGGAACTATTACGAAAAGACGGTCAATCAGGTTACATATTTAGGAGACTTCAGGGAGGTTGAAATATGGATGATGGAATGAGGAGATTAATATTTGAAATTCATTTTCACAAAGTGCGAGAATCATGTGGCTGACTATCAAGTGGCAGACTGTCAAATGAGAGAAACCCTTTGTGGATCAGCAACCGTGCGACCATCCGTGGATCGAAAATGGAGTGAAACTTCATGGATCACCAAGAGAGTGACCCTACGTGGATTGGTAGTTGTATAAATCATTTTCGATCAGCAGTACTGTGACCCTTTGTGGATTATTAGTGGCATAACCCGACATGGACCGGCCGTAATGTAACCTATTGAGGATTATTGGAATAGTGAACCTTTGTGCATAGACAACAGATCAACATTTCATGGATCAGAAGCTGAACTATACAACAGAATAAAATAATATAGCTTAAGATTAATCATCTTTATTCTTATTCTCTATGTTGTATACATGGTGTGAGTTTCCTTTTTCTTTATGCTTTGTGATTGAGATCATGAGTTTTGGTTTTTTCTTTGTGGAATTCATTGAGACCATAGGGGGTCTCAGGGTCCCTACAATAAAATTTTATACTCACCCTTGCACGGGCTTCACCTGTACATTTTTGTGTCTTTTACAGATGATGGACAGCTTGACATGGACATGGGGAGTCAGGCGTAGACGGTGCTTAGAGTTGATTGGTAGACGTGGTGAGCGGTAGTTACGACAGTTGACAAGATGTACCTACCCTTCAGGTAAGACCCTCAGTGGATGACGTTCAGCACATGTTTTTTTCCTCTTTGTTTTACTTTCCTTTTAGTTGGGTTAGCATACTGTACCTTTTACTTTTATTTCACACTTTTACTATATTCAGTTCTACTTTGTGGTTTTCTTTTGTTGTGTACCTATTATGTGTTTGTAAAAGTTTAAAGGTAATTCCTTCTTTTTTTGTGATATACCATTCTTGTTCTTGTCTCCACTAGACTGTAGAAGGTGGGCTAGGGGTAGTCACAGCATGGGACCTAGGGCATGGGTCGTGACAACGTAACCTTTCTTCAAATGATGCATAGTCACCGTTATCAAAGACCTCTGATATAAACTGAATTCACAAGTAGAACCTACATCAATTTCATCGTTATTGTATTTTTAAGAGAGTGTTATTGTAATAAATTTTATTCCAATATAAATAGAATATAAAATAATCAAAAAATAATTTATTTACATCTTTGAAGATAATTTTACCATAATTTAGTGCTATATGTTGCCGATAAGCTTTCATTATGGGGATATGTATAAATCTTCTTGTAAACATCAAACACTATAATATAGGGGTTGGTATAAGATTTTATATAATTATAAAAATTTTATATTTAATGTTTATAAAATTTATAAAAAAATTATTTTCTAATTTATATCGATCTATTCCATATTTAAGACTATGTTTCATATGAGTCACCTAATTCCTCCCCATTTTTTGATTAATAGAAAATTCACTCTTGTAAAAAGAATATCATATCTAGAGGTAGAATTATCCAACCCATACAAGAGATGAGATATAGTGAGGTTATTGAGAGAATCAAGACTGATTGAAAATAAAAACCTAATCTTTATCCATTGATATCTTCATTATAATGTGTAAAAACAGATGAAAATGTTATGGTATACAAATATCCCATTCCATCTCAATAGGATCTCGGGTTCCATCATTGATTAAAGAGAATCAATTCAGGAAAAATCAAAAAAACAAATTTCATATTAAATATATTTAAAATAGAATATATTATTTAATAAAATATAATCTAGAGGTCATACATTGGATTTCACATGTAAATATAATCCTAATCACATGACACCCACAAAACAAAAAATAATAATTTTATAAAATCACACTAGCATTCCCAATAGCTAAATTCTAAAAACTCGGTAAATAGAAACAAATAGTAGGAAAACACTGACCAAATTTAATAGAAATACATAATATAAAATATATATTTTAAATGATTGAACATACCACTATAAGTGATGACCAAAATCAATATATGGACATATTTTGGGAACATGGTATGTAATCAACAAACTAAAAAGGTTTACCCACTCTTAATAGACATTGGTGTAGCTGCATCCACTGGGTCATGCTAATTGGGACCATCATCTAGAATCCTGGTATTAGTGAGATAGTGGAATAGATCCTTAGAAACATCTCTAGTTATTTGAAACACATAATCTCACTAGTAATTTTTTTTACTACAAATATATAATATAAACAACTAATATATACAACAATATAGTAATTACCCTAACTATAAATAATTATTGACATATATATCAAAAATTAAAACTATTAAATACAATAATATAATAACTTCATGAAAATAAATACAAAAATATAACAATCAATCCTTTTTGTAATTGATAACACTGATATCAAATATCTAAAAAATACAAATTTCATATAGAATATAATAATCATACATAGAAGTAATTATTAGTTTCAATAAATAATATAAAAAACTAATAAAAATGTGAAGAATAAAATAATTTACCTATAAATAATTATTAATATCAGTATAAAATTTAAAAAACTAATCATACATGCATTAGTGATACAAAATGGATCACCAATACTATCTCTAGTCATATAAAAAACAATGTTTCATTTCATAATTCTTAATACAGTTATGAGATATAAAAACATAATAAATACCTAAAAATAATACAAAATTCTTTATCTTAATCAATATATTCATTGATGATAATTCATTTATATTTCTATTCAGTATGTTCAACTTCTTTATGACTGTCAGATTCATCATCCATTATTATATCATCAACATTATCAATATCGTAAGCAGTTAACTGAGGGTATTCATTATCGATATTGAAATCTCAATAAGTAGGGTATGAATTTGTGGATGTATTTTTAAAAAAGAAATCTATATGTATAACATATATAGAAACATTTTCATTTTCATGAAGTCTATTTTAAATTGATTTCATTTTCCTTACACTCGACGAGTCCATTATGTCTCTCATAATAGTATAATAATTTTCATAATATACATGATGTTCAGGATGTGACCATATGAAATCATTATTTTATTTAAGAAAAATTTTATATTCCATTTGAATGACTCCATTTTTTTTATAAAATCACAAAACTTGATGGAAATCAAACCAATCACATTTATAAATTGTTACATAATTTAGATATAGATAATAAAACTCAATTATTTCATCAATGACACCTAATGTCCACTTTATTTTCATTATGATGTGAACTAATCAAAAAAAATGCCCAAATTAACTCATTTATTTGATTCAACCTATATGAATGTTTTAAAATTAAATACACAAACCACATATGTGTAATATCGATTATTCCTTCAAAACAAGATCTTAATTTGAATATACAAATTATAGAAATATTAGAGGACCTATTAGGTAGACATGATTTATACCAAAACAGTTAAGTGTTTTTGCAATTATTTATCAAATAACAATCATGTAATAGAATATTTTGTCTACTTCATGAGTCCATAATTATCTAAAAACCAATAGAAATAAGAATAATTATTAATCATTTTGACTAATTAATAATTAATAATAAATATTAATTATCAATTATTATCAATAATTCTATATAATTTTTACTAGTTCATAATAATACATATTAATAATAACAAAATATTACAAATAATTTTTATTGATATTAATTGTCTTTTAATTATTACTAAATAAATAATAAATATTACTAATTTTAATTAATATTTACTTATTATTCCTAAAATATAATAATTATTTCATAATTTATATAATATATTTAATATTTATTAGTAATATTCTTTACTATAGATTTCACAACTTTTTAATAATTTTTTTAATAATTAAAGTACCATTTCTTTTTTGATAGTTTATTAAAAAACTTATACTATACTAATACTCACATGTTTATACAAATATTTCATAAATAAATATTTTATTTAATAATTATTAAACAAATTGACTACTATATTACTTAATATTAAGAGTTATTTAATGATTATTACAAATTTTTTATTTATTACTATTTCTTACTAATTATTGAGAAATTTTAACAAATTCCAATTTCTTTATATTTCATTAAATATTATTACAACTTTGTTCTTATTAATAATAATAATTATTCATTATTAAAAATTAATATAATTTTTACTATGTAATATTTATTAATTAATATTAATATTTATTAATTATTACTAAAATGGACTAATTATATATGAATTATTATAAATTATTTAATTATTTTTAGAAATGTAATTATTAGTGTTCTCTAAGGAATGTCATCAGATCATGGGTACCCCCACGGTGTGTTACCCCATTCGATGACTTCATTATTTCACATTTGGGAATAAAAACATGGAAACCCGTGATATTGAGTGATAATGTACATTGGTGTTGCGTGTGTCTTGTTCTTTTGCATCAACAACCCTCATCACAGCTGTGTTCCATGGTCTATAAATAAAAAATATTATATTTTATATTTTATTAATTATTACTACAATTTTTCTAATTATTTCCAATTTTTAAAATTTGTTAATATTTTTTAGATTTTTTACACGTAATTACAAAATTAATATTTAACATTAAAAACTATGATTTTAATAAAGATTACTTATTTTAATAGTTATTTAAATTTAACATATTTTATATAATTTAATAAAATTTATCATAATCTTTTGATATCTCATAATTATTTATTAATTTGTAAAAATATATTAATGATGAATAAATAATTTTTGAAATATTATAAGATCATTCCTAAATCATGTTAATTTTGAATATTTATTAATATTTTGTTTTAAAACTTATTATATATTTTTTTTATAATTATTACAAATATTTATTATGTAACACGAGTTATTTGTTATTTTTAATGAAAATATTAATAAATATTAGAAAGATATGATAAATAATATTAAACATGAGAAATGATGATATATCATAAGATTTATAATTTAATATCATAACGGAATAATATATAATATTAAAATATTTGATATATTAAATAATAATGAACATGTTATTCAAATTTTAAAAATATATCATGCTTTGTAAAAATTCAAACAAAAAATAATATTAATAATCATATCAATCATCATATATTCTCACCACATTCAATGATATAATCATAAATCCATAATTTCTCACAACTAATAATATTATCAAGATAAAATGTGAAATAATACTATGATGGTTAGACAAACATGTAAAATATGAAAACAAATCACTTAAAAAATTCCTAACAAATTATTAATTTTAATTTAATCTTTGAAAAATTTGGAATCTACCCATCAAAACATTTTTCAAAGAATATTTTGATTTATAATATTTATTTAACATAAAATTAAAAAATATGAACACCAAAATAGAAAAATATATTAAACATACTAGTTAAAAATATGGAAAATTACCTCAAATCTAGTGGAATCAATTTATGGAGAGTCGAAACGGGTTCCCTTTGATGTTGGAAAATTAAATAAGGGAGAATAAACATGCAGTAACCCTAAATATAGAATAAATAGAATAAATATGATAAATTATTTTACATAGTATTCTATTGAAAAAATTGAGATTAATGGGAATTTAAAATCAAAAAAATAATGAAAGGTGAGAGAAGAGGTGTTTACACAAGGGGTTTTCAATAATAACAGGATAAAAAATCATATGTGACATACGTTTTTTGTGTTGATCCATGATTGGTGTGTGTAGTGTGGGGAGAAATATGTAAAAGGGGGTGAGAAATTAAATGTGTTTGTGTGTGTTTCAAATATTTTTTTTTTCGATGCAGTAATAACAATATATTGTGTGATGCAAAAAAATTTGAAACAATCTTCTGAGATGGACTCTGATATATGTAGATATTTATCATGGAATAATGACCAATAGAGAAGGATTATATCGTTTAACACAATTATCTATCATATAAAGCAACATTTTTGACTTAATATGTTGTCTATCACAAATATTGTTAATAATACTACTATTAATGATGTATTTCCACCTTTCACAAGTATCCCACTACAAATGAGACATTTTCTTATAAAAATACTTACATCAAAAAATCCCAAACTATACTTTTTTTAAATTTATGTTCCAACTAAAGAGTAGTTACATGTGTATAATATAATCCAAAATATATACTATAAATATTACTAGACCATTCCCCTTTGTTTATCAGTATAGATCACAACATCTCATCATCTCCAAGCATGGCCTCGATGAATATAATTTAAAAGACTCTCCCTTTTCTAATGGGGTGTATCTAGATGATTTAATATATTATTCATAGCCTCCAACCTTGACTTTCCCCCTCAGATCTACCCTCCCAAGAGAATATAGGTTGGTGGTATAGCTTAAAATACCATGTTAACTCAAACACCATCTTCCCTTCTTTATGTGATTCAATCTCCATAGAGTTTATCACATGAATAAATATATATATATAAACTATGTTTCCATAATGTATCACTATTATTAATGTGGAACATTCAATTACATATTGGGTTCAATATCTATTCTTCCCACCTAGTTATCAACTAGTGTTATATGAGTATGAATAAATAAATAACGTGGAAACAAAACCCCAAAAACACGTTAGATAAAAATTTCATGTCGTCACAATTTTGTGAAAATAGTGATGATCATATGATCCAAAAAACACAACTTGAGGGTCTCACCAGCTCAATCAACATAGAGTAGGGTAAATCCTAACATACATGGAAACCATACATCATCAGTATTTGGAAAACAAAATTCAATTTACTATTTATTATGTAAACAACTTCATTAGATTCTAACAAGAATTTCTTCATAGAAAAAAAATTAATTTGGATTATATATGAAAAAACCATGTGATTTTAGGTCTTTAACACTATCCAAATTCTCTATTTTTTCCTAATACAGCACAACTCTCTCTTTATATGATGTTTCAATCAAAATAAATAATGGGGAAAACTCATTATGTTATGATTAGTTCACCATTTTGTTTGAAACAATTTAAAATTTGAATTTAAAAGGATACAATAACAAATTATTAGTTATTTAATGATTGATTAAATTGTTTTACACTATTATAGTATATAAAAACAAATTTCTTAATGAATCCACTTTAAATAACTGACCAATATCATAACAAGTCACCCCAATAAAATAATCAAAGAAATCATGGAAATGGAATTATGAATAACTACCTTCCAAACAAGTTTCAGGTATAAATAACCACATATTATATTATCCAACCATTATAAAACCAAAAAACCATTATATCATATAACATGTGAGACTCTCATTGTGAAAATAAATCAAGTGTCAAAAAAATTCTAGAAATTACTATTCAAAACCCTAGAAATATGGTTATTCACTTATGTGTCGGTTAGGTACTTTGAGGCGTGAGTTAATTATAAGGTACCTAAAAATACTAACACTTATATACCATTACCACGTAATAAAAAATTAAAAAACACCTCTTATTCCATTTTTTGTTACCCTAGTTAGGATTATTCTGAACATTTCCTTGAGATTCTACACTATATGGCCCTTTAAAAACATCCCCATATGCTACAGGTTATCGACATGAATGGAGGATATATTGTTTATATTTTTTGGGATAATATATCCTTTGTTATGTTGTCAATATATTGATAAATAATGGAAAAAATAATATGTAATCTCATTTAGAAAAATAAAAACAATGTTTTAGAACACTATGTCATGTCTCATGTAATATTATAATGATGCTACATACAAAAAATATTTTGAATAAGAATTATTCATTCCATGTATAATCATCCATATGAGATAAAAATGTTATAAAGACATAGAACTATATGACCCCATATTTCTAAAGTTCTTTCGCATATCCCTGCTCTCAAGCTATATCTTTACTATACAATAAAGAATTTATATTTGGAAACAATCCCTTATCTATTCTTCTATCCACGAATGTTTTTCCAGTAATAATTGATGGACCTAACATGGTTTGAGAAAAGAAGATCACCAATGATAGTAACTAATGTAATTACAAATCGTGACTGAAAACCATAATGGTGTGAAATAAAAAATTTAATAAGTAATAAAAAATTATCATTAGAAACCAACATTACCAAGGAAAAACCTGTTTTATAAAGGGAAAATATAGGTAAACCAGACCAATTATACAAGAAATAGTCTATGAAGATATTTGGGGTATCATAGATCAATAAATTTCCAAGGAGTATCATAATAGAAACCACAATCAAGTAATAAGAGGGAATCTTCAGCGATTATATGGGTGTTACCTTATATCAATTCCTATTGAATATCAATTCATGTTGTCTAAACTCAATAAAGAATACAATTTATTCTAAGGAATAAATTTAATTGAATTCATGTCTTACATGAGAGGGTTTCCACCATGTATGATTAAAAAAATCTAGGTATATCATCCAACAATAATCAACAATGGTACAACTTAATAATCTAATACATTAGTTTATGGAATTCAATTTGTAAATAAATTTCTTGAATTTATGATAGAGTTTCCCCATGGATTTCACATGGATGAATCTAAGTATAATCCACTATAATTCACTCATAATTCAATAGATTTGGTAGTCATTAAATCTAATAGAGTATTCACACCCATGAATTCACATGTTTTCCCTAATGTAGTCATGGTATTTTCTATGGAATTCTCTTCCATGACAATTCTTGAAGAATCCAAGGAATATATTAAGGCATTATATGAAATTCCACCAATTCAAGATTTATATTTAAATCATTTAGTCAAGTATAGAAAATAAAAAATCATAAAATTGGTATAATATCATCATTTGGATTATTTTATAGTTACATATTTTTTTTCATTCCAAAAACACTATTACGTCCTAAGGGTTATCCTTGGAATCCTATATTAAATTTTAAATAATTAAATTATTACGGGATAAAATAAACTAACATGTATATTCACCCATAACCAATGCCCAATACAATACTCACAACATTAAATTTTTCATTGTGTGTATAAAAAATTCAAGCACACATTCATAATTTCATGGGATTTTTAATGAAATCAATAAGGATGTAAAATAATTTAATAGACTTCTGTGTTAGGAATCTTATGAGTTAGTGTAATCACATAGGAATACAAGAAATAAGATTGTAAGAACCTATATGAAAAGAACTAGGCCACCTAAATAAACATTGTAGGGACACAGTCACTCGATGTAGTGGATAATTTAAGTATAATTCTTTATATATAGTAAAATAATATGAACACCCAAAACAGGTTAAACCACAAAAAAACCATGTGAAACGGTATGACAATTCCAGAAACAAGAAAGGATGAATGAAAATGATTTCTATTATTGTAATATCTTTCTAAACCCATTGAAACATGATTACATTAATATATAAAAAATAAATAACTCTTTCTGGTGAGGAGAATGAAAGGATATAGTATATTTTAAGGCTACTTGTCAAAGGAGAGGTTGAAATTTAATATATTTAAAACCCCATGCGTATGATAAAATAAAATTTAAAACATTATCATAGAGGTTTTCTGAGAATGATAATTAAATTCATTACATTTACATTTGGTGAAAGGGGTCCTCCCCAAAATCTAGTCGTTTCATTGAATGATGCATGAAATCACACCATGATAGGATACCAAGAAAAAAATTTCAAATACATGTTGTCCTGACTTCATGAATGCTCATATCAAGAAACTAACTTCCATTAAAATAATAATAATTATGTTATATAAATGTTTTTTAAATAAAATGTATTTGTATCATAGAAAGGGACATGGATAAAAACATGAATAATTTTAATGGATTCTCATATATGAATGATGTATCATGTCTTCAAACTTGAATGATATTTTCTAAACCTGACCCACTAGGCCTCATTTGGGATGGTAATAAGACAAAATAGGAAATCCAATCCCACATCCAAATAGTAAGTGTCTAGGGACTAGATAAGAGTACGGTTATCACTAAAAAGGGAGTGAATAGAATAATAATACTTGTACATACACACAAATGTCATCATAATAATATATAGACAATAATAATTGCTAAATTTTTCAATTTGATAAAAAAATCTAGCAAAAAAATCTTTGTAAACATTAGAAAGCAAGAATTAAAACAAGTATATAAGAGGAGGAAAATACATATAATATAAATAGAATGTATCTAAACCAATGTAAAACCCCCCAAGGAAGAAAGATAAATCCATGTTCACAATCCCAGGATCATACTATCATACACAGACATAGTGTCTCTGTATAAATAAACATCACCATCTCTAGGTCCACCAATGTCTCTTTCATTCGTACTATTATAAGAAAAATACATCACACATTTTGGAATAACCCATTCATATAAATCCATGAATAATGGATAGGGATATGTAATCAGAATATTGTTAGATCAACTAATTGAAATAAAAGTAGAATTGAACCCAACAATAGATATTCTTAAAAAGGAATCATTTTCAATGAGAGAGAAATTCCTATATTCAAATACAATAATTATAGATGATTATTTCCAAATATTCAAGAGAATATTTTTTCTCATTGATAATATCATAATATAATCCTCAATAGCATGTAATAGTAGACTTGTACCTCACATGAATATTCTACAATCGAAGTAGTACTGACTTAATTGGATGATTCACTCGCCACTAGATAATTGAGAAGGGGGAGTACATAATCCAAATATACATGATCTGTGACTTTTTGTGCGTGCTGTATTCAGAACCTTCAAGTGATAAGGATTTGGGATACACTCACAGTAATTAAATCTCCCTATATTAGGGTAAAATCGATATGATTATCAACTCTTTTGATCTCACTCTATTTTAAAAAATAGTGGATCATATTAAATAAGAAACCCAATCATTCCACCTCACATTTTATCTCTATAGTATAATCAACTGACACCATTACATACTATAAATAATAAAATCACTTCATGTATGAAAAAATATAAAACATGAAGAAGGGGATAAAAAATGTAAATGAAATCAGGAAAATAATATATCTTATTTATTAGGTATATTGATGTGTCTTCTTAAGCACAAACCAATATATTTCTAGCTAACCTATGTCATATGTGGGAAAATAATATAACAATCTACTCTTGAAGATACATGGTTTGTTGAAATACATGGTATCATGGGTATATCCATCTTTAAAAAAAAGATTGACTATACAGGTGTTATCAAATAACATGTGGTCCAAGATTCATAGTTCAAAATATATAACATCGTATAAAAATAATGTCCACTAAAAAAATCTGAATATATGGAGTATTTTATTCCAAAATACTCTTCTAATAGTCAACGATGATGGAAATTCTAATTGTTCTATGTTTGATATTCACACCTAAAAATTGTTATAGATTTCACATAAAAGTTTGCACATATAATTTATACAGATGATGTACATAACCTATATTTTTTCATAAAAAGGATTTTATCCATTATTCATAGAAAGACCATGCTTCATTGACTCACTTATTAGCTATAGACCCTATTTCAAAAAAACAAACATTGACTCTAATTCGTTGTTATGTTTTTAAATCACCGTCATATCAACATCATGTTATAATCCATGATTCCAAACCTACATTGATAACCTGTGAAACCAAATCAAAATTATACAAACATATTACTTCTGTGAAATTGAAAAACTATTTATTAAATCAATTATTGTGGGGAAAGAATGCATATTGAAGGATGAAATCTATAAAATGGATGTAAAGGATGATTGAAGATCATTTTGGGTCTGGAATCCATTATTTTATTAATAATTACTTGAAATTATCAATTTATAAGTAGATAAAATCATTAATTAATTGCGTTTGTAGATTAGTGTTTGTGGGGTAGTTTTTAGATGGTATCCCATAATGGAAAGTAAATAAAAACCCTTTGATATATTCACAATTTTTTTTGGATTTGGATATCATTTTAGAAAAAAGTGATACCACATATCCATAGATGGTGAGATCCAATAATTACATCATCTATGACATACTCCATTGAAATTTGATCATCATTCCACGATCCTCCCATGTTCATCTTCCAATGAACCTACTAGTGAGAGGAAACTATTCTCCTAGAAAATTCAAAATGTTTTAAACTAAACATAAGAATTGTCAATGATTGTGTTTAGTATCCCAAGATGTATATCATCATATAATGTATATAATTAATACAAATAATAAAAAAAATTATTTTATTGAATAAAATATTTTTCAATGATAGTGTTTTTACTGGGTGTCCAATGGAAACAGATCTTATATCCCACACATGGAATGACAAGTTCTTTGAGATAAATAGTGATCATATATTCCCCATCTATTTTTCCAAAAAATGGTAATTTTATAAATTATAATAAAATCAATTTGTATTTATAAACAAATATAATATTATTTTTATAGTAATTTTAGGGCCCTATGACACCAATAATGTTGTGTCAATTTAAGATAAAAACTCAAAATATTATGTAGAAGTATGTTAAAGTACTCAAAAAATCATTGAGTGTAACATACTACCAATGAACTCACACTAACCAAGTGTTTCACCCCTGAATGATTATTTCATGATAATCATCGGTGGCCACTAGGTATTCTCCAAAGGATTCTCCATCTGAAATTTCTAGATAACCCCTTTCCATAATGACTAATGCTTCATACACATATGTTCTTTGTTGTGACACATAGAAAATTTCATGCACATACTATCTCTATAGGGCTATTCCATTTGTTGAGAAACATAGTCGACCCTATTTAGGATCTAGAATATCCCAATAACCGATTGTGATATCTTGATACCAAAAAAATATATGAAAAATATATCATGTTTTTACATTAATTATTATACAATTATTTTCTCAAACTGCCAAATCATATGATGCAGTCCCACATAATATTTCAAATGACTCTATATTTTTAAGATTCTCAAGGATAATATCATCATTCTGCATCAAATCCATTATATAATTTGATCCCCTAACTGATTACCTGCCTAGAATTTTCCTACAAAATGGCGACCTTAATAGTGTCATTTATTGGACATAGATAAATTCAATAATAATGGTTGAAGATTATAAATAATTATAAGTGAAATCCACCAATTAAAAGTGATTATTCAAACTCTGACCAAATCTAGGCCTGGATTTTATCAACATATCCTTTTAAATTTAGATGGATCTCTCAGTCTATACATATATTTGGTAGTGGAATGTTTTTCTCATCTATAACATGGTCATAAAGACTTATTAAACCCACTCCAATATCGTGACATGCATTGAACATCATGACCAGAGACTACCATAAATTTTTTTCCCATAATTACTGATGATCTACCATACTTATAATTGACTCAAACTCTCCACTATCCTCTTCTACTAGATATAATTAATGTGATATGATATGGGATGCTGATAAAAAATCACCCAGATAATGTCATAATAATTAATATTTTGTGGGATCCTCATCATAAAATAAATTTTTATTCCATCCCAATTCCACTCAAGGATATCATGTGATTGAGTGGAAAATGTAAAAACCTGATGGTATGTTCTCACTAGATGACATGTGAGGAATTGGTAAATAAATTTAGTCATATTCTACTTCAATATTCACATGCAAAAGACCACCAGAGTCCCCATTACACAATCTCCACACCAGGATGTATTACCAAAAGGGAGATGTGGATGTTCCTCAACACCTACTCATGCATCAGGATTGAAATTAAAATCCATCATTGAAAAATGATGACTTGAACCTCACCATAATAAACTTCAAGTTTTTCATCTTCCAAGGATATCTAGTCAAAAAACCTCATAATTAATATCTCATAAATCCACCTATTTTACATGATAAAGAAGTTGTGGAGTGACTATCATAAACTGTAGATAATATTTCCATCACTCCTCTACCTGATTAAACTATGTCTATAAAAAATTCTCTGATTCATCATTTAATATGAGATAAAAAGACTTCCTACTAAGGGAATCATCTGCCATATTTCTCTACCATGGATTATAGAGTATCTCAAATTCATAGTAATGTAGAATCATTCATCAAAATCTATGTTTAGGGATGGGGTATATTAATTAAAATATTCATCTAAAAATATGGTGTTCATAAAATAATAGAAATATATCAACTAATATATAATATATTAACAAAATTAAGGTGAATACTAATGCTTAAAACTCCATGTCATGTGTTTCATAATTTGTCTCACAACATCTCAAATTCATACACCTATAAGAAATAATTTCCTACCATTTTATAGGCTCACATCTAAAAATTGCTCCAGAAGCATCATAGAACTACATTTAATGAACTCCTTCCGAAGAAATATTAAAAACAAGAGAAATAATTTACCTTTACATTAATTCCATAATTTCTATCTAACAAATGTTGCACTTGTCAAATGATGTCCCCCCTTTTCTCAAGGAAGATAAATGGGATGTTATCCTAGAAAATTATTCCAAAATTATCACAAGATAGAAACAGGTCTACCATTTTTGGGTCTATGGAATCACCATTTCAGTGGTTACATGACCAAAAAAATAGTTCATCCATTGAAAAACAAATAATTTAAGAGATTATCATATACCTAGTGCTCAAAAAATTAATTCTAAGACATTCCTATAATAATCCCGATACATCATCTCTAATATAGAATATGAATTTAATAGACATATAAAACTATGAACCAATCCATGTATTTTTGGAATATCTGGTTCTAGAATGTAGTTATGAAATGTTAGGAATGTTTTACATTGAGGTAATAAACAAATACATAATTCCAATAGTGAAATATGAATTAATTCAATTACATGTCCTCTATATGAACCCAAAATAAGTGGTAGATAAACCAAATATTAATCTTTGTGACCTATCTCAAACCCATCAACTATTCAAATACGTTATAGTTCCTTAGATTATGGAATTTTTTTATAATCACATAGTGTAATAGATGAAAATCAACACATAGTCTAATACTCCCACATTCATTCATTGAGAACAAAATACAAGACCCAGAGGATGATAGAGCAGGATAAGAAAACATTTATCATTGAGGATCTCTAATTTTACCCTCTACTCATGGATATGTGTAGGGAAAATATGATTTGACATAGATGTTATAAGTTTATTCCTACGGTAAATGTTCTAAGTAGAAGTTACAAAACAATTATTATGGTTGTACTGGAACATTATGTGGGATCAAATCTCTGTAATTTTACAATAATTATATAATACATGTGTCTTAACATCCCACTTCCGAAATGGAATAACATTTAATCTAATGGAAGTTATGTTTCACTATTATTCACATGAACCCTAGTAATCATAGCCATAGTTTCTTCTCACCATTGAATAAACAATTTCTTCTCGTATGTCTGTAGGATCCAAACAATATTATGATAAATTTATTTCTTGGAATTTACCTTGGAAATACATTATATAAAAAATTTTAATATGATCTCATCACATCAACTAAACGACCCCACTTGATACTCTCTCCATCGATCATGATATCATACTTATAGAAAATATAAGAAATATTGTAATCACTCCATGTTTAGAACTCTAATCATTGTTTATGAGATAGAGACTCTACTGAAACCCTAATCACTAAAAAATGGATAAGGAAATTATTTATTGTCTCATGACTGTGTTAATAAGGAATAAAGATAAATCAAAGAGAATACAAATCATACCATGAAAAATGAATTCTACCTATAAATCATATCCATAAGCATCCTATAATTCCTTAAATTATTAATAGTTTGTCATGTCATAAGAAATATGATCTCATACATAACAATAATAGAATCACTCATTTATATAGTCTTTGAGTCTTCGATGATGCTGCAATTCAATAAAACCTCATGCAAGTGTCTGAAAATGATTATTCTTCCAACACCATGAGACTGATTCGAGATAAACACTATCAATAACTGATAACTCAACCCTACAACATCTATATCATAATACTGCTACTCTGTGATCCCATCCTAATAATCCCTCTATCGCCAAACCATATTTTTGAATCTCGTGATCCTAAACTGAGTTATTGGTATATGTGTAAACTCATTATGGAACAAGCTCTTGATATCTTCTCATGATAGTGTCTCCACATAAAATACCTATGTTGAAAGAAACCACCAATTTATCATCGCTCCATGTAAGATTGTGGACTCTATTGGGACCATATAATCTATCCTAATTTTTTAAAATAAAAAAAATCAACTACAGACTCTTGATAAGATTATTATTATTAAGGATCTATATCAATCAAATATCAATGTAGTCTATGGTCATGGAATTATTCTAGTATTCTTAGACTATATTAATCATAATATAACATGATATAATAATAAAATACTAAAACTGGAATGAAAATCCCACATGATCCACAGGTTGTAGTTCTATATTCTCTTCAATGGGTGGATTCAATTCTTGATATCTAGAAGATAAAAATACCACATGTATTCTCATGTGAACATAAGATTCAATACTGATATTGATGTCATTGGAACCCTACTACGGAATCCACCCAGATTATTTATCTTATGGAATCCTATATTTTAACCAGATATATGAATTTTAGATGAGATTAGTTATAGAGTTAACACAATATATATATATATATATGGAAACAAGTGTACAATTACTCTGTAACTGAAATACCATTGGATTCCATACATATAGTTCCTCATCATGATGATTCAAAAAATATCAGAGTTGCTGTGTATAGATACCTAGACCATTCTACCATCATTTTTCCCTATCATGACATCTAATCATAAGATACCATAAGACCATTTACCTAATTTCCCAAACCAATAATCACAACACAAATATATCTAATTATTGTCCCATGGATTAAATGATTAGATACCACTCTACAACAACATGAGTCATCGAGGATTTCCAAATCCTATAATATGCTGAGGGTATCACCCCATGACCACCTACCATAAAATATGCTTTAGAGAGTAGTGTAGAGAATGAATAATGCCTAAATGTGTGGAATTATCCTAAGAGAATATGTACACACGTGAAAAAAATCCATATAGTTGTGTATGGATAATAATTAACATTTAAGCGTCTAGAATACACACAAATTCATAAAAGAATATTTATTAAACATTAATGAAAACTAGTGAATCGAAGTATATAATAGGTGAAAAAATACATGACCCAAATAAAAATAATCACAACCAAAATAAAACTATTAAAGATGAATTATAGATCTATTCTCATGTTCATGGGCACTCACCACCATATACTATCACAATATTTTGGAATAAATAAGATCCACCAACATTGTATCTACCAAATCATCCTCCATGATACATGCCATATGTATAAGATATAGAAAATGTGGGAAATACCATGAATGGATGAGTGTATACGTACCCACAAACATAACACAAATAATACAATGGGAAAATGAATAATTAATATTTATAGATCAATAAATATGTCAAAGAGGATAAAATATCATACTAGAAATATTCATATAAAGTAGAACCAGTCAAAGAGAGATAAATCTTGATATTCAAAGCTAGCTATAAAAGATAAGTATATCCACATATCTATAATCAAATGATTTTTTAATTGTGGTAGACAAAATTATACAAAAATATAATATATTGAAGGACACATGACTTAGTAGAATATTCCTCAGTCGATGACATATAAACTCTAAGGGGATCTGATCCCCACCAAACAAGAAAATATGGGAGTTTTGATTATTCTGATAGAGGACCTATACTAAGATGTATATGGGGAGTATTTAAACAACCTATAAAAATAATATGGTATTATCAATCCATTCGATAAATCCTATCATATGGGTGATTAATAATCTCATAATCATGGATGATGATATCACACAAGTCTCGAAATCATTTGATCATTCTAGAAGGATAAATATAATTATTCCACATAAATTAATATGACTTATGTGTATGTAAATTCCACCATAACATCTTCTGTGGAATCATATATTTAACTCAATACACTAATAAAAAAAATAAAGTCTTGAAGAATGAGATATGGTTGGTACATGATGATGGGAAAATAACATTGTGTGTTTATTCGGGGATATTGTGTGTTTCCCAACCAAAACCCTGAACACTATTATCTATCCTTATTGTCACGTGAAAAATGAAATTATATGGAATTTCCTCAATGCCACATGGAATTTTGGATAACTACTGGTCTGTGGAATGTTCTTATATAAAACCGGATTTCCACCCTAGGTAGATTGACATTGAATGTGGGAAATACCACATTGCATGTGATATTAATCCTTATAAAAAACACAAGACACTATAAAAATTAGAATTACTAATGTATTTTTAAAAAATACATGGTTTGTATTTATTAATATATCATAGATATAAGTATTTTTATAAATATTTATTAATCAAATACACGAGGAACTTTATCTATGAATCATGATTGATATATTAATAAACCATGTTAAGTGTAATTTTGGCTCGACAGGAAATTTAAATGCATCCATTTATCCATTGAAAATTTACCATTACAACCTAATTTTTCATATACACACATATGTTTTTAAAACCATTATATTTTATCCCTATAATTTTTTTGTTGATCATGGAACTTTCTTTATTTCACAATCATTGGTCTTAACTCCCTCAATAGTGATATATAGATAAAAAGATCAAATTTATTTTAAATTTGGTTCTAATAAATTCTCCAACCTCTAGAAAAAACATAATAGAAATTTTTTAATTTCAAAAACATTTAGATATCAATATAACATTAGTTTAATGAATTATTTATAGAACCATTTATATTGGACAATGTTAATTTATAGGGAAAATATCATAATTTCCAATCTATAAATTTATATCAAAATAATTAATTAAATAGATATTTTATATTAAGAGTTATAACATAATCATAATAAAGTCCCTAACCTTGGATAAATATAAGAACTAAAATACTTACCTTAACTTGGATCAATTTTATGAAATGTAAAATTATATGTAAAAAATGTTTTATTAGTCTAAGAAATCCATTATCAATGAAGAACATAACCAAAATACAAACATCAATCCATAATTATAAAAATATTTTCAACCAATTACTATACAAATGATAGAACTAAATATTCTACACAAAAATCTCTAGGTTATGTTACTAAACCTGAGGATTATACATAACAAATTAAATATAGTCCATGAAAAATGTCATAATATTATTTATATAATTTAGTCAAAAATAATTTAACTAATTAAATTTGTATTATATTAAATCATAATTATAGATCTTCTAGTGGTAAAATGTGAATGAAATTTTTATTAGGATATTTAAAATCCACATGAACTAATAAAAATAACGTTCTCGAACTTTTTATATGAGGTTTCAATTGTTATGAATTTGATAAATTATGATAATAATCAATTGAGTAATATATAAATTTTATAATTCTAGTATAAAATTTTTGGGTCATTATGACACATGAATAATTAAGTCAGTTTTAATAGAAAAATCTAATATATTATATAAAAAATAAAAAAGTAGAAAATATTAAAAAAGGGTCATTGAAAATAATCTTAAATTTTTTCCATGGTTTTTCATTAGTATGAATAAATGAGGCTCAATGAAACTCTTTTATCAATAGAGGATAATCATTTATTGTTTGTATTATGAGGTTTTATTTTCATGGAATTAATCCCTTTAATTAATTATGATGTGACAATTTTTATGTTGAATCTAAAACATAATGAATTATAATAATATTTAATGTGCATTGATGTTAATTTTTTTATTCTAATAATATTTTCAAAACATTAAAATATTGAAGTTGTGTTTTTGAATTTTATTTGTTTTAGACCAGTTAAAAAATATTTTTAATGTAAGTGTATTTTTTTAAAAAATAGCATTGATTAAATTTTAAAATAATAGGATGTGGGTGGATTTATGATAATGAAAAAAATATTTTTTTATATTTTTTTATCAACACATTGAAATGTTTGGTGATGTGTTTTATTGATGTTATATTGAAATTATATGATATATTTACCATTTTTAAAAAGTATTTTATGGATTAAACATTATTGAATAAAGTCATTAGTAATTGGGGGATTTGGTTTTTTCATTTAATGTAGTTGACTTATTGATGTGAGTCATATTCGTAGACCAAATCCTCTATTAGGAAGAGCTTATAGAGAATATACAAATTCGGAGAAGGTGGTCTCCATTACTATGTGGTATTATCTTTCTCTATCAATGTTTTTTTAGGATTAAAGATTATATAAGTTTTTTATTAGAATATAATATACATGAGATTTTTTTAGGCCTATAATTTTTATTCCCATGTTCTTAGTTTTTATGGAGGAGTGTTAAAGGTGTTCTAGAGGCTTATAGTTAACTTTGTTTTCATTTTATTGATCATTGTGTCATAGTATATAATATTTAAGAGTTTGTTTTTGGAGGATGTATTCATTTTAGAATTTTACCATGATTTATATGAGGTTTTATATTAGAGTAAGGAATTTGGTTGTGCAGGTTTAACTATAGGTTTTTCCATGATCCTAGTGATGAGTTTATTTTATAGAGTATCTCTATGTGTGATGTAGAGGGAGAATAATATCATTATAGGGGTGGTGATTTGAATAAATGAGGTTTATACATAATGGTGATCAACATTTATATGATTTTAGTCAATATAGATTATTATGTGGAGAACATATAAAAAACAGGAGTTCTTATACCCATATTATAGTCCTCATGGTTTTATGTTTTTAAATTTACCCCCAAAATAACACTATTGGTATAGTTGAGGGGTCACAATTCTAGGAATGAATTCTTGTTTCCATTGAATGAAACATAATGTATTTCTCTTTGGTGAATGTACATCCCACCAAGACATTCTTTTGGGTATTGTTTTTCTTGTTCAAGGTGGTGGATTGAAATGTAGGAACAATATAAAAAATGGTTAAAACTATAAAATTCTATGTTGTGATTCATGTTCAGTTCAATAACTTTTAGGGTGTATTCACTTTTCCTTATTCTCTTCCATGGTGAACACTAGCATTTTTTGCTATAAGATAAAATGGGATTACATTCTCTAACATTCCATAGTGGGTTTCTATGGTGTGGATTGGTCTAAGGGACCATGCAGTGATGGATACCACTATTATAGTATGATTAAAATTACTCTATTTTAAAAACCATAAGTGAGGGTTCAAATTTTTATTATTTTCTTCCCTAAATCCATGATTTTTTTTCCATCCCTAAAGGTTTTTTAGGGCTTTGATGTGTTTCATTTAGCCAACACTACCATTCAATATAATATTTTGATATTAGGTGTTATTTAGTGAGTCTTAATGTAAAATTATATAATATCTAGTTTCTAACATTTTAATATTAATCACATCCCCAATTCTCCCATTATTTTTGACTTCTTCATCCTTTCCCTTTAATTCAAGACAATAATAATAGGTTTTTGGATGTTTTATAATGCAATGAATGATCTTGAATATCTTTATTCATTTAATTTATTATTTTTTTATTTCAAGGGGACTATTTCATTATTTTAATTTTAGTATATATTAGTTCAATATTTGATGGGGAAGATGTGTAAATGGTTGTTTTGGAGGAGTATGGTTTATGGTTGATGATGGATATGACGTGGCGAGTCGAGTTTATTTTTTGTGTGTAATCATGGTCTCATGTATCAATTTTCTGGGCTTTCATCCGTTCATCTCTATTATGGTACAATATTTCAATTCCATTCAAATACATTCTTGAAAAGAGGCCGAAAAATGTTATGAATTCACCTAGAATATTCATTGAACCTTTGAATATAACCTCTATTGATATACAGGAGAATTAAAAAATGAAAATATAAGTATTCATTTTCAATTGATAACCCATAATAATCTAATATAGGTAAAAATAATGCTTTTTAAATTGGAAACACACAAATATATTAGATATTATAAATAGTTATACAACTACAAAAAAATTTATAATATACCTTTCTTGTCCCTTAGAGAGTGAGGTGTGTATAACACTCCCCATCAATGTGGTGAAGATGATATGTTATAGTGTAGGTGTTTTGACTTACTTATGAATTTACAATTATGATCTCTCAATATTAGTTGTGGTTAATATTTTTATAGTGGGATGTGAAATGGTTTTCTCATTTTAATTTCAAGAAAATATTTTTCCTAGGCCCTTATTTAGTATAGGTAAAAGTTTCCTTGGATGTTTTCTTATCATCTAACTTCATTCTCTAAATGTGTTACAGAAATTAAAGGATACTTATTCAATGAAAAAAATTATAGGTTCACTGTTATGATGAAAAAAATTTATTTGGAATGGAAATCTATAAATTGAAATGGAATGAATAAAATATAAAATGGTTGTGAAATAAGGAAGGCGGATTTTATTTCAATTTATGCTCTATATTTATAACATGATTATTTTTTAATCCATTATTATATGATCAACCATGTAAATTGGGAAATATTATTGAAATTGAAGGGGACGGTGAATCAATGATGGAAATTATATCATGGAAGAACATGTGTGATTCATTAATGTGGTTCATTGATTTTTAATATTCACAGTTGGGAATAATAAATTTTATTTCTAAATTAAAATTATTTTAACATTTAATTATTTTATAAATTTTTCATATTTTGAAATAAATTATTAGACTCATTATGTGGATTTCATCATGAAAAATTTAAATACTATTAGGAACTAAATAATGAATCATAATAAGAAAAAATAAATGAAACTGGGGAAAAATGGATGCTCTAACTAAATCTCTTATTCATATAATCCATATTATGTTGGTTTTTATTTATAAATTTTATATTAATACTTGATGATACATTTTTTTTATTCTGAGAATGATATCAACTGAATGATGAAATTATATTCTTGAATTCAAATTACATAGCTGTAGTTGAAATATGTCACTATCAATGTTATAATATATAATGGATTGATACATGATAAATAATGAAGGTTAAATAATGAGTTATAAAAATATGGGTAAAAAAATTATATGATATTGAATATTATATAATAAACAATGGATTACTATGAAAGTATTTTTATTATTTAATTGAAATGTGTTAATTTACAGGTTGTAAATTAGTGTTCAAAATTATTTTGATTTATATGTCCCTAAAATGGAGAAATAAATAATTAATGGTATATGATTATTAATTTAAGTCATAATATTTTATAATGAAACAAAATTTTAATGTAAGAACATTATATCTAATAGCGTGAATGACAGACAACACCAAGCACATAAGGTAATCCCGAGAGTCTAAAATATATTTATTATTTTAAATAAAATATTTCTATAATATGTCATTAAAATAATGTGAAACTGAGTTAGTGTGTTCAATACATAGCAATTTGTTTCCTCAATAGATTTCATTATACCTAAGGTAGAGTTTTATTGAGGAAGAATATATTATAAAATTAATTACTTTAATAAATAACCTATCCATTAAATTTGAGGTTGTGAATAGTGTTAAATAATTTATTAAATTATATAATAAATATATTCAGTCAAATTTTTTTACATAATTAAAACATATTTTATACTCATATGATAAGAGAAAATAAAATATTACGCATAAAAACTATATTTTTAAAGGAAATTTTTCTGCCTTTTAATTGTGAACCGACATTAAATACAATTCTGAAACTTTTATAAATTTTAAATCTATAAATAAATATAAATTTTAATTTTGATGATAAAAATTATCTTAGGGTGAATTTTTGGTATTTTTATAAGACGTTTCATTTTTTTATGAATAGTGAAAATATTGAATTTCAATTCAAATATGCTTTTTTATATAAATTATTCATATTAGGAATTTATATTTTAATTTTTTTGATGAAAAATTATATAAATTATAAAAAAATTAATCTTATTTATTTCATTGGAATAAATTTCTCCTTGAAATTTGATATAGATGCATCTCAAACATTAACACATTTTTACATTAAAACCCTACTTTTGTGTCCCATCAATGGGATTAAATTTAAAATAATTTCTACCAATTATGTGAATTATTTGGAAAAATTGACTCCAAAGTTGGAATTATAATTATTTATATTCCTTAAACTAGAAAAATTATGTGAATAAGGGAATAATCCTTAAATATAGGGGACAAGATCAATATATATATATATATAATATCATCCACACTATCTTATGTTTTTCATTATTTTATTCTCATAATGTAAGGTATAACACTCAATAGTGTTTAGATTTTTATATTTATGAGAATTACCCTCCTCCGCCACTATAAAAAGGATCTCATCCCTCCAACTTATTCACACCTCTCAAGCCATTTATATCACAAACAATCTACTAATATATGCACCAAACATACCACACCACATCCAATAAGCCTCAATTTTTTAATAATGGGATCCAATGATGTAATTTGGTGAAATCCAAATAGAGTTACGTGAGAAATAGATAATCATCCTCAACAATAAATTTACATTTATTTATTTCTCCACTCCTTAAATTAAAGTTATTTAATGATTATATAATAACAAAAGTATCTTGAATTTACTAATATGTTATTATATTTTTTTCTTGGACCTAAAATTACTCAAAATTACATCAAATGGGGAATGATATTATTTTTCATGTGTATGACGGATTACCGCCACGAAAGATGATGATTGTTCATTCTTCATTTACCACCAATCATGTTGGGAATTATAATGTAAACTATGTATTTATATATGATATATTTGATATTTGTATTTTCAATATTATTTTGTAATTTTTATATAACACATACAATTTTTTCATTCCATTTTGTGTAAATACAAAAACAATATTTGTGGACATATGGACTACTGCCTCCACAAAGAGATGTGATTCATTCACACTATACATGGAACATGTAAAGGATTGTTTAATAAGCATATGTGAAATATAAGACATAAATAAGATAATATAATTATAATATTCATATATTTCCTTTCATTTTCATTCTATTAACATGTAAATTAAATGAAACTAGTGTCCATGTGTACGTATGACTTACCGAAACAATTAATAGTGCATTTTATTTCTTATCTTGAAATATTATCTATTATTATAAATAATTATTTACTGATTTTATATGATAATTATATGATTTTTTTTGAATTCTATAGTTCAATATTTCATAATATAATTAGTACTAATACCAAGTAACAAGTAAAAACATAGGCAATTTACACCCAAAATAGTGAAAATATTAAACAACTGTTAACAAAATGCATAAAGAGATATTATAAAAAGATCATATAAGATTTATATATATATATATTATAATTTTTATGGTATAAGTTATTGAAATTCAATAAACCATTATATAGAATGTTAAAGGATGTTCGCCTAAAACAAAATTCAATGTATGGGATTTTCATCTCACGTTTTACATTTGTGAGATAAATTTCATATTCTCGACTTACATATTTTGTATCATGTATATATGAACTATTTTGATTTGTTATATCAGTAATTTATTTATCTTCATTATATTTTGAGTCTCAGTTTGAATTATTTTATATATGGGGATTTGTGTTAAAATTTTCCAAGTGGTGTAGAATATTATAAACTAATTCCTTTTCATGGGGTTATATTACATTAAAATTGTCGTTAATAGTATAAGAATATTTTTATAATCAGTGTTTACCATAAATTAATTATTTTAAACTTTTCTATGTGGATTCAAATTTGACTCACAGAATCTACACAATGATTGATTATTACATCAATATTATGGTCTTTTCATGGGTTTACTTCACAATGTCAATTTATTTAGGATTGTCTATATTTGAAATACCAACAATGGAAATTATTGGGTCATAGTTTAATAAGAACATTTATTTTATTCTCCAATTGTTTTTTATGAAATGTTATGATTTAATTGGACCATTTATCCCATCTTTAGTACTCAAAATGTTTTAGAAAATTTTATTAAAAAACCCAAATTCATTTCTCTCATTTGAGGACGAACTTGTTTTCTTCTAAAATATCTATTTTCTAAAAGTATTTTCAAATTTTTTTTTAACAATTTCAAAATAATATATTAAAGTAGTTTTGTCAATTTTTTATTTTAATTTTTTAAAAGGAATATTATTATCTCCTTCGGAATGAGGAAATCTTTTATCATTTTAAATTATAAAAAGAATAATCCTTTTACTATTCTCGGAATTTATGTAATTACCCACCATCATTTCATTGAAGCATCCCTTGAAATATTAAATTATTAATTTTTAATGACAAAATTTTCAAAAATTTATTTTTTAAAGAATATAGTTTCAATTTTTTTAATAATTAAAATAATATTTTACACAAGAATTTCTTTAGATATATATTTTTAGACCATTAATTCATCAATAAAAACAACCATTTATTTTTAAAAAAATTGGATATGTTGTAATTATATCAATTTTATTCTTTCATTGGGTGGTTTATGATTTCTTCCACCAATGTTATTGTTGACATTCACTAGCTTTATTCCTATTTTCCCCCTTGAAATATTCAATTTCAAATTATAATTAAAAATTAAATTTATAATAATTATCCTTATCATTTATCATGGATAAGTTTTTTACTAAACTGTATATTATTTTTATATATGTTGTTTATTTTTAATGTTGTTTGATTATCTTGGGACGTATTAAAAACTCCATATCCATTATTCAATATAGATATTTGGTATTCCACATTGTTAACTAATTAAACCTATTATTTCACTATATGAAGAATGATTTGGTCCTAAAAAATATATGTTGGGGACTTATTAATGCAATCCTTGTATGTTTTAGACTAGTTAATGAATTCCCTATGGGTTGGGGTCCATTTTAAAAAATCCCTTTGATGTATTAGTAGTTTTGTGAGATAATATTATTTGGACAAAACACCTTATATATTTTTTCCAATAATAAATTATGGTTTTCTATAAAAGACATAAACTACCATAATGAAATATATGGACATTATATTGGTTCATGTTCCAGATACATGATTTCAAATAATTAACAGTTGTATTCATTTTTAATTCAGTTATTATAATTATAAATGAAATTTTATCACATACATATCTTTGGATCCATTTAATTCTCATTTTATCTATTAAATATAATGTGTTTTTAGTTTCTTACCATTATATATTGATTATGACATATCCATTAATTTAATTGGAATTTTTTTATGTTATTTACATTTATATATTTTGTACACACTTACTATTCATTTTTTTGATCACATGATATGTGTGTTTAGTTTTTTACCTTCCCAAAATTATTATTCGCATTGAGTCATTATTGTTTCCACAATATATTTATTTTACTGAGAATTTCATCATTCCCTAATTATGTTTCCTTTACCTATTATTTCCTAAAATGTAATAAGATTAATATTCAAGTATGCACTATATGGAATAGTTTTATTATCTTCCAAAAGAAAAAAAAGTGTGTTGTAAATTGTGTATTTATTAATTATAAAATGCTCACGTGCGTATCTGATTTACCAAGACTACTAAACATTCCAGTCCTTTGGGATGTGATTTACTTGTATCCTATGAAAAATTAACGGTACCACTACATCGAATTTGAGCTACTGATTTCCAGGTGCAGTAGTTGGTAACATAGCTGGTTTAGTAGCATGCCTGGTTACTAGATTTAGGGAAGCATATATTAGAAAACATAACTCTAATGTATAATATGAGAAATTGATTAGAAGAACATCCAAATGTTTTTATTAAAATGATATTGTATTTGTTTCCTAAAAATAAATCTTTATTTTGATAATATAATTGTATTTGGTTCTGTTATAGATATACCTAGGGGTAATTACTCCAACATGGTGCATCGGGCCTAACATCAGCACAAACCGGTACATGAAAATGGGACTTACGATGACCCAGGTTTGACACTCCTGGGGATAAATCTTAAGATCATTCACATATTCATTATAAAACACTATAACATATTAGAATAGATGATGAAAATGAATGACCTAGGATAAACGTATGTTTTCCTAGAAAAAAATATGGTCTTAAGATTTTGACACCATAAAAATTATTATATGTTTTTTTCAATATGATTATTGTTTCTCCCAATATGATTTATGATTTTAGTCAATCGACATAACATAAATAAGTTAAGATATCATTAAAAAATAAAAATATGGTGGTGATAATTAGAAACCAAATGGAATGTTGATATGAGTGGAATATATCATGTGTATGCCAAATCGGTTTTCTTGAAACATGATTAACAACATATACCTTAACCAACTTATGAACTCACCAAAGAAGATAAGGAATATGTTTTTGAAGAGGAAAAGTGACTGAGACAATGGATATAAAAAGGTTTTATTTACATAATGAAAAAATGTAGATCCTAGTAAAGTGTCTCAATGGAATATAGAAATTATTTTTGAGTGAGAAATAAGGGCATAATAAAAAAACAATTCTGAGGAAAAAGAAGATAATGATGGAAGGAAATAAAACTCATCCTAAGGATCCATTTATATTGAATTTTCGTAAATGATAGGATCCTTAACTTTACCGAAGTCAATTCACTATTCTAAATCACAAACCCTATACCAAGGTCCTATGTGGAAATAAATGGATGGTGTAAATTTGTATTGGGTTATGTAACACCCCAAGTTTTTATAGACCTTATTATTTTTGAATAAATTTAAATTTTCATTTATAATTTCAAATAAACTATTTAAAATATTCATTTTACATGCAACACTGAATTGAAATATGTTACACGCAACACTGAATTGGCATATGTTGTATGCAACACTAACTTGGCTTACAATACACGCAACACTGATTTTTGAAAAAACATCTCTTTTTATTATTATAATTTAATTGATATAATTATAACACAGATTTTAGACATAGATATATGAATATTAATATTTTCAACAATTTTTTATACAAATAAAACATATTGATAATTAAATATATGATTTTTGGTAAAGTCCTATATTTTAAAACAACATTTTCTCTAATAAATTGCTTCCAATAATTAAAGTAATTTTACGCTCATCTAATAAAATAATTTTATAAATTAAAAATCATTTTTTAAGTCATAATGTCTAGGTTATCCTAGCGTCAAAATTATGGGATTTTTCAGAGAAACATCATTTTTTGATTAATATTGAAACATACTTATTTTTAGTTAAAATATTTCTTTTTTTGTCTAATTAATTGTAAATGTTAAATGTAATTATAAATATTTTTTAATTTCATATTAGATAGAAATTATATCTATTAATAAATTTAATCTATTCAAATCAATTTCACTTTGAAAATGAAAATAAAATCTTATTAAACCATAACCTACATTAAACCCATGTTATTTTGTCCCATCTATAAGATACACACTAATCATTATTTTAATACTTATGTGAATTGAATTTCAAAATTATATAATACAAAATTTTATTTGTTATAATATATATATTATAATAATACCATGTTAATTTTTAACTAAAATTATTAGTAAATGTTATTTAAATTAATCACAGTGGTTAATACCAAACTAAGCATCATTAGGGACTAAACCTTAAAATTAAGTGCCCAAATGACTAATCCACTTTTGCAACACCCATTTTCTAACCATATATAGACAATAATCCTTCATTAACTAGTTTTAATGGTTTTTTACTTGTTTTTGGTAATAACATATTCACATATAACTTGTTTCGAAAAATACCAACTAAGTCTTTTTCAGTCCCTATAAAAGGCCTCCACCTCTACCAAATACTCACAACTCTAAAAAAAAATTATTTCATCCAAAATCTTCCCAATTAGCCTCCAAAATATAATAAATTTGACCTTCAAGCCCCAATAAGATAGAAATACTCTCCTGGAATCTTTTTGGCACAAACCAGAAGGAGTTACCCGATTTAGAGGTGACGTCTTCTCTCAAGATACTTCCATTTATTTTTGAACAAGATATGTTTCTCTATAATTTTTACTATAAAAATGAATTTTATTTTTACCTCATACGAAAAAAATGAATTTACCCACTTTTATTCTATTGAAGCTTGCTTTTCATTATTTAAAAATTTTCATCTTTATGAAAACATTTTAAAAATTAGTTTTTAATAATTTTTTTTCAAAATGTTTTCAAGCTCTATTTATATTTGTAGAAAGTATTTTCAAAGAAATGGCCTTCCAAATAATTTCAAAATTATTTTATGAAATTTTAAGAAAAATGGGATTCAAATGTTTTCCATATTATTTTATATGGTTTCAAGTACAATGGTTTCCAATGTGTTTCCAAGATCTTTTTATAATTGTAAATAATTGTTTTCAAATAAAATGGTTTTAAAAAAATAGCTTATTTTGAATGTTTTCAAGGAAAATGTTTTCATAATGATTACATGTATTATTTATTAGTTCTCAAATATGTTTTCATTTGAAAATGTTTTCAAAATGATTTGAAGTTTTTTTTTATATTTTTTAAAATCAATTTTCAAATAAAAAGGCTTTCAAAAGGTTTTATGTTGTAAAAAGCATTTTTCAGAGAATAAATTATATTTTTCACAGGAAATGTTATAAAAAATATTTCAAAAATATTTTAAAACTATGATAACATCCTTTGGTGTTACTTTTGACTTTATGGGATTATTACTCAATGTTTACATTCATGTTATCATTTTGATTGAATTTTGATTTTATGGATTGATTTTATAAAAGTCATTTCTATTTCAGGATATATTCTTTTGAAACCCGCTTCTTTTCATGGGTTATATTGATGATGAAATTATTATGAAACCTATTTGTTTCCATAGGTTATGATATGTTTACATATTTATGATACCCATTTCATTTCATGGGTTATAATAAGATTATTTATGACATTGTGGCACATGTATGTATGATTTTATTATGTGGTGGGTGAGACCTATATCTTCATCCAATCCATTGGATAATGTTTCATATCTCATGAGGTATAATAATATGGTCTTGAGAGTGATCCTTTAATATTTTTATGGTCATGGGATTGATCCATTACTACTAAGATGGTATGAGGAGTAAAATCATGTTTCTATGAAGGTCATGATAGTAAACCTCGATTACTATAATGGTATGGGGAGTGAACCAATACTACTAAGATTGACTTTTACGTGATGCCTTGGCTAGTATAAAAATCATTTATGCTAATGTATTTTCCACAATTCCATGTCATGCACCTATATTATTATTTCGTGGTTTATTTCCATTAGTTATTTTTATTCATTTATTATGAACGTCCAAGATTTATTCCATGATTCATGTATATTATCTTTGATATGAAATGTATGATCTTATTTTTTATTTATAACAATATAATTACCTTATGATTATGTTTATGCATACTTGTCTCCCTTGTTTACCCTTACTAGGAATCTGGGGTTACCACTTTTTTATATTTCATTCCCCTGGTTGGGAAGATATGTATTATGCTTGATGTTTCTCAGAAGGGTGATATTCAAGAATAACCGAGTAGGAGAAAATATATCTCACATAATTATTAGTGTTTATGTTTCCGTGTTTTCAAAGGAATTGGACAAGTACATCCTTCATGCTCCTCCTTGTGTAATGTTTTGTCTTTTTTAAAAAAGTAGTGTTATGTTAATGTTTAAAACTTGCTAGTTTTTATAGGGTTTTATTGAAAACCATAGTTAAAATTATATTTAATGATTAAATTTCATGTATGTTCGTCACATTTATTTTGGAAACAATATGGGTTTAGAAAAAGTAAAACCTATAATACAGTGGGTCTTGAACCCATGATTGATAAACGATAAGGTTTTGTACTTTCCATTATCGTACACAATATCCTTATAAATATTTCATTTAATTAAGATACAAATTTTTACAAATTAATATTAATGATTAAAATTTAGAGTTACTTTTATATTTTTATATTACTTTTTTTACCATAATGGTTTTGGTAAAAAAACAAAGAAAAAAATAATGACGTGTTTTATGAGTTTGATCATCCGTTAAAATAATATTTTATTGTTTCAAAAAAGTAAATTCATTATAGTATATCGCTCTCATTGAGTAATGGATAAATTAGAATTCGTTCTAAGAACAATAAATTTATGGGATTGTCCATATGAAATGGAAACATATCATGTAAGTGAATTTCATTATATTCTTATGCAGTAAAATAATTAATCAACATTAAGAAAATGATTAAAAACCTACTATCATAATATATTATTTTTTGATCTGATTTTTCATTTAAATTATAATGGATTTATGGATTTAATGCCATAAATACTCAATAATCCATCACTTGTTTTTTATTGATATATTCACTCACTCCCTCTAAATATTCATGATTTTATTCTAATTCCATATATCCAATTTCAACGAATGTTCTTCAACTTAGAGACCTAGTTATATATTTGTCCATGTGAAAATTATACCTCCCATTAACTCTTTTCTAGAGGTTGTTTTATAATCATTTCTCCTGATTTTTAATTTCAAAATATCAAATAAAAAAAATATTACCATGTTCGAGTTTAAATTGATAGGGCATGATTTATTTAATTTGAGGAGAATGTTACATTGAGAAATTATATTGTATGAACATTGTATTTTATAGAATGTATGACACACACCACTATGTTTTTAAAGGAATACTGATACATTAAAATATATTAAATAATTTAAATATATTTTATATATGATATATCTTTCAATTCATCTGATAATGATTTATCATTTCTCACAGAAATCACTGAGTTTCTCCATTTGATTGTCTGACATGGAAGGGTGAGTTTTACAGAGAATCAATATATTAAAATATCATTTTAATAAGATATAAACTATCCTTTAATTTGTTATTTACTAATATAATTAACTAAATTATTAATATATATAACATATAAAATGAAAATTGTTTACATTCAATCAATATATTTTATATTAACAAGAAACGGGAAAAAATATATTACTCTTAAAAACCATCATTATTTCTATAGGAAATTTACCACCATTTAATATCGAATGTATTTTAAAAAATATTTTCGCACATTTATAAATTTTATATAAAAAATAAACTTAATTTTTTAAAGTGGACCATAAAACTTTGATAATGGTGAATTTACGGGTTTTTTATTAGAAGTTTTATTTTTTGATTAACGGTGAAAAATACTAAAATTTAATTCAAAACTAATATTGACTAATTTATATATAATGATAGATTATATATTAAATTCATTTAAAAGTGAAATAATTTTATTTTTAAAAAAATTAATCCAATTTAGGTCATTGGAATCGTTTTAACTATGAAATTTCATATAAACACATCTCAATCTTTTGGACATTAATTATTTAAACCCCCGATTTTTCATCATGACTGCGAGTTGGAATATAAATTACATTATACCACTTATCTGATAGGAATTCGGAAAAAATAATCATTATATTATAGTATATTAATTTATAATGAAAAATATGGTATTCATAGTTTTCTAATAAAAATATTAGGGATAGTTATTAAAATTAATTAAAACAATTAAGAGATAAAATTAGCTTACCAAGGGACGAAAACATAATCATAAAGGAAAAAATGTCCAATAGATTTGTATATAGTCTATTTAAAGGACATATTTATTCTATATACTCTATTTCATATAATTCTATTCGTTATTGGATTCACATGATAAAAGGTACAAATCTCAAAAATGATTACCTTTTTATATTTAACAGGAATGTCACTCCTCCTCCACTATAAAAAAGGAACTCCTCTGGCCAACTTATTCACCCAACTCGAAAAAATTTTCTAACCCAATATCTACTAAAATAATATCCCAAAATATATCCACTAAAACAATATTCCTTAATTTTGGAATTAAGGGATCTAAGAAAGTCCTTTGGTGAAATCCAAAAGGAGTTACCGAAAATATAGGTATCATTCCTCAACAATCACTTTAGTTTAATTTCATTATACAATCCATAAATTATTCATATTCCATGATTATATAATAAAAATTTTATTCTAAATATTCTTATATGTTTTTATATTAATGTTTGGTCCTACACTTAAACAAAATTACTTGTAATATTTATTGAACATATTATTTATTTGTATGGCATACACCACCTCGTGAAACGATGATTGTTCATTCTTCCTTTACTTCCACCCATGGTGGGAATTACGATGAAAAAAATGTTTATATATGATACATATGATATTTATAATGTATTAATGGTTCCTAAATTTTTATGTAATTCATACCCTTACTATGTTTTTTTATATAAGATAATACCGTTTGTTGACTTGTGGACTACCTCCTCCTCAAAGCGATGTGTTTTGTTGACTATATACATGGAAACTATAATGAATGATTTTAATAAATATATGTCATATATATGACAATGATATGATAATGGAATTATAATATAAAATATACCATGTAATTATCATCTTCTAATATAGAAACGAAATGAAAGTAGTGCTCAGGATTACATATGGGCTACCGTCTCCAAGAACAATGTATTTCATTTCCTATCTTTAATAATATAGATTTTTAAAATATATAAACAATGAATAAAATTGATAATTAAATTATGTTTTAAATTATGGATAAGATTAAATGATGATATATATAATAGTAACAATAGGTAACAATTCAAAACATATTAAAAAACTAGGCAATTAATATCCAAAAATCAGAAATAATGATAGATTATAGATAAATGGGTAATAATATCTTATCAAAAAATAATATAAGATATTATAAATATTATTATCATTTTTTATTAGTTAATAAAATCCATCATACCATTATGTAAGAGTTTAAATTATGTTCACTTGAAAAGTAAATGTACTGTAAGGTATTTTCATCTCACTTTTAACATTCGTGATATAAATGTCATATTCACCACATACTTATTTTCCCTAGTGTATATACTGACCACTTTTATACATTATATCATGGATTGATTAGTACTCTTAGAATTTTTATTTTCAATTTGAATTATTTCTTATAATTAGATGTGAGTTAAATGTTTCCAAGTTGTAAATAATTTCATATCCTGGTTCCTCTTCATTGGGTCATATTACTTCCTCGATGTCATCAAGATTATAAGATTATGTGCACAATAAATATTTATCATATATTTTTTTATTTCCACTTATTTTATGTGGATTTAAATTTGAAACACACAATATATTCATTGATTTATTCTAACATCAATGTTATGATCATTTCCAGGGTTTACATCAAAATCTCATTTAGTTCAGGATTATTTACACTTGAATTTAAATTAGATAAAATTGTTGAATTGTTTTTTAATAATCAAATTAAATTTTTTATCCTATAGTTATTGCATACATTTTCCAAATAATAGTACCATTTTTTACTCTATGGTACACAAAATATTTTATAAGGTGTTTTTAAGAATACCTGACTTCATTTCTCACTATTGTTGGAGATCTTGTTTTTTCTAAAAACACTATTTTTTAAAGGTTTTCAAAAATATTTTTAACCATTAAGTTTATTTATTATATAAATTATATAATTTTGTATTTCTTATTTTTTTAAAGGAATATTCTTCTCATTTTCTAAATATGTCACATTTATAACATTTTAACCTACAAAAATAATATTCTTTATACCATATACAGAATGTAAAAATTTACTTGTCGTAATTTCTTTAAATCTTGCTTCTTATGTTGAAAAGGTTAATTTATAAATAAATTTTCTTCAAAATGTTCTTTGAAAATAAAAGGATATTCGTATTATTTTTCAGAATGAAAATGATATTTTACCCATGAATGTCATTAAAATAGATTTTTATAGTATTTTCATTAATCAATGACAAAATTCCATTATCTTTACACCACAAGGGATATGTTGTATTTACACCACCCTTATTGTTTGTTTAGATGATTTCTGATTTTTTTTAACATGGGTGGTACTGTAATTCACTACCTTGATTTTTTTATTCCCCATGAAATATTTAATTTTCTATGTCCATTGAACAAGGAATTCCCCCTAATTATGAATATAATTTATAATAGGTATGATTATTTAATAAAAATTATATCATTTTTACACATGGTGTTTAATTTGAAATTTATTTTATTATCTGTGAAAATACTATATAACATGTATCAATTTTTTAATACAGAAATTTGATAAGGAAATTTTTATCTTTAATTAAATAGATTATTTCACGATATGGGGAATGCTTATGATATTAACTATAAGGGTTAGGTCTAGTTAATGAAATACCTTTGGGTTTGTACCATATGATGTAACCCCCTTGATGAAACGGTAGTCTCATGAAACAAAATTAGCTGGAAAAACCCTTTCAGATTGTTTAAAATAAGAATAGACATGTTTATACCAACATACTTAAACTGTTTTTAAGATAGATCTTGATAGTATATGGGTTAATTGTAGAGACACAAATCTTGACATACATGGACATTACATTACTTTTGCGAAATACTTAGTACATAACAAAAATAGACACACAAGGAACATAATAGTTTAGTGTCTTTGGAAACTCAGAATATAATATTCTAATCGTGGTGAAAGATCTTCAACATCTCCCATAAAAATATTGTCTTTTTTTTCTTACCTAAAACCTTTTTTATATCCTTGGGAAAAGATAAAATAAAAGGGGTGAGCACAAATGCCCAGTAAGGGTAAACATAGAGAACATAAAACAATGCATAAACATTTGAATTCAAAAACTTGAACATCAAATCTAAACATCAAAATCTTGAGAAAAGACACGAATCATGGAAGTACGTAAGACATATATCATAAGGGAACATCAATCATGATAACATAGCTTGGGAATAAATCATATAATTGTGTCAACCATTAAGAACATGTTATGATTTCCATAGTGTCCAAGGCATTTCTGCCAAGACCATCTTAGTGGAAAATGTCCCTTTCTGAATCGAGTTAACTCCTCGTTTCAGTCCTGTAACACTAAACTGGATTAACTTACCATTCCAGCCATTTCTATATCGTGAGATATAAATCTTTTCCCAATGCATTGGAGGGAGATATAGGTCTCACACATCTCATAATGAAATAATTCTTACTTGTTCAATAAAATAAACTTAATACATTCATCATAACCCAAAGAATAAAATGGGTTTCATAAACATCATCCCATCATCTAATAATCCATATAAAACAAATGTAAATTTCATCATAAGAAAATTGAAACCATGTAAATCATAGAGTCATTAAACTTGAAACATACACATATGAAATAATGTCATCTTAGATGGAAAATGATTTTGATAAAACATTTGAAATGAATTCTAGAGGAAAATATCCTTTCTTCTTCAAAATCAATTTATTTTCACAAAAAGTCATGAAATTTTAAAAAAAAAGTGATTTTGTTGGATATAGTCATGAAATAATTTGGAAGAAGCTTCATGAAAATAAGGCTTTATAAAACTGTGAAAATCCTTTCATGTCGTATAAGTTAAAAAAACATTCTTCTCGTACTTTTGCTGGAAAAGTCAAAAAAGTTCCTCGTAACGTAAGAAAAAGAAAGATTCCATAAATAACATGTATTAAAAGTAAAAAATTGGTAAAAATTAATTTAAACATACATGAAAATAATTTTATAAAACATGGACATGGATGATAGAAATAACCCTAGTAAATACTTACGAATAAACAATCTTGGATAAAAATGAGATTTGCAAAATTATCCCTTACCTTAGGTCCGATATGCTTCGTATGGATCTGAACCTCCTGTATAATTATTTAAATAATGTCATTGACTTATTAAATAATCATATTCATTGTTAGGATGTCATATATGTTTCACTTAAGACTTTATATTACAAGTTTTTTTTTGTAAATTCCATCTTAAAGTAGCGTTTTGGGTTAAATCATTTCATTTTTTCGTATGTGTTTCGACTTGTCGTTCTTGATATTATTACTTATATACTTATTTAAATAATTCCTGAATATAAAACATTATTTATATATAATATATATTCAACATATACATATATATTATAGATCGATAAAAGGAATGAAATACACCGTTCATGGAGACGGTAGGTCGTACGTACGCATGAACATTGTCTTCGATTCCTCATTGAATTAAATGAAACTAAATAGATTCCATAAATATATATATAAATAAATCCAGTAGCATTATTATGTCATATATTTAATTATTATTCATTTTATAAACTTTATAATCATTCATGTATGGTTAACATGGAGAATGAATCTCATCGCGTCGTGGAGACGGTAGTCCGTACATACGCACGAGCGATTATATCATTCCCATGATCATGGAATTGAATTTAAGTGTGTGTATAATATTTCAGAATCAATATCACTTTCAAATATTCATATATAGTTATTTATTTAAACCATTATACCCATCCATGTAATGTGGTGGTCGAAAAAAGATTACACCACGGTGTGAAGACGGTATTCTGTATGTACGTACGCGCGGTGATTTCGTTTTCCGTAAGATGGATAGATGGTGAAATAGGGTTATTTCATAGTATAATAACATATCATTATATGAGTGATACTTATCTTATTACTTCATAATGAATCAACTAAATAAGAATATGTAAAAGAAGAAATAAAGATGCATGAATTGGTAACAGATATTACCTCTTCTTTGGATACGACCATTTGAAACCTCCTCTTAGGGAACTAAGATTGGTCTTTGAAGAATACCAAAACATCTAGGATTTTTCTAGGGAAGATGTGAAGAGAATATTTACAGGGTTGCCTGAGCTTGAATGATCAATGTGGTGTGAGGAAAAGAGGGAGGATGTGCCCTTTTATAATGGAGGAGAGGGGCACCTTAGAAAAAACTAAAAATATTATTTTATTATAAAGTAATATTTGGTTTTTAATATCTAAAAATTTATTTATTTAGAAGATAAGGTAGGTATGGGTCGAAATCCTCTCAGACATTAGAATTTAGACAAGTTTATGTTTCTATTTTAACCTTATCATTAAGATTTAACATTAAGCCAGATAATTTATCTATTACCGTGTCTTCTTGTTTTCTTACACTACAAGATTAATAAACTTACTATAACAAGAAAAAAGAACCCCAAGTTTTTTATTATTAATATATATAACCTTATCTAAGTCATTTTGCAGAACCTTAGATTTTTTGGAAAAAAATAACTTTTAATAATATGATATTAAAAAAAACTATTTTATGTCAATTTTGACACTATTTGGTAATTGATTGTTTTGATAATAATAACAGAATTATTAGTTCTAAAAAAGTTAATTAATTCAATAATAACATCTAATATCAACATATAAAATTATTGTAATTTATAAAAAGTCTCAAATTACATTTATTTGGGTATTTATAACATCAATTATTTCAATATTTCATTAATAAGATAATTACTGCATCATCATTGTGTCATAAATAAATTAAATTATTTAATGTCTAAAAATTATAAATTAAAAACAATTATTTATAAAATCATTTTATATTTCAAATGAAAATTTATAGTTGAATTTATCTTATGTATTACCCTATATTAAAAATGATGTAGTTATTAAAATTTGATTTTAACTATTTTAACCCTTCTTTAAATAAATTAATAATTAATGTCCTAATCTAATTCAAGTGGGACTAATTGTTCATATTTTATTCATAAGGTTGATTTTGGTCTAATTACACTTATCCAATAGAATTAGGACATGTGTTAGGGTAATACTAATATCATTTTTACCCTTAATTACCCTATTTACTTTTAACCGTGGTTTAAAAAATTTAAAATGTTACTATTCACCCAATATTATTTTCATCTCATTGAACCATATTTTACATACAAACATCAACCGTGTCTCTTGGATTTTTGAAATTCCATTCACAAAAGTGGTAAAATTAAGTTTTATGTAAATTTTCAAATTCTCCTAGGATGTGGGTAAAAGATGGTGAAAAGTTCAATAAAATTTTTATATATCTAAAATTATTATAAAATTACTCCAATGAATTACATTGAACATATATAGGTATTATGTATCAATTTTGACATAATATAAATTTAAATAAAATTATTAATTATTTAAGTTAAAAGTCGGTTTTTAAATATTAACCCAATGTTTTAACTATTCATTAAAAATTGAATGTTTTTAGAACAAATACAAAAATTTCACCCTACGTTAATTTCGGTATTCGGAATCCAAAAATGAAGTCCATTTTGAAAAATAAAATTTACAAAATTTCAAAAATTTGGTATTACTATTCATAATGGCTTGTTTATATAACATATCGTTTTTTAGCGAAACTCGGTATTGCGTACAACACACGCTATCGTGGAAGGTCGTGATTGCGTGTAATGCAAGACAAGTCAGGGATACGTGTTGTGCAAGATCCTTTTGGTGTATCATATAACACAAGACATTAATGAAATTAAAAGGAATATTTTTCATAAAATCTCATTGTGTTACATTCTACCCCCCTTAAAATGAATTTCTCCCTCGAAATTTGTTAGGGTTATAACTGGTTTATTACTCCAAAGTTTATTTAATAGAAATCCACATCGTAAAAAGGAATACCAAAATGTGGCTTTAAAAATAAAGTTATGAAATGTAACGGTTACCCAAATTCAATAATCACTGGGTTTCCACATAGGAGAACATTGGTGAAAATATGCATATAGAAGAGAAATCTAACCATCATGTTCTGATGGAGAGTGGTAGAGAACATGGCTTTGAAAAATCCAACCATCACAAAGCCATAGATTTGTTATGGTCTAAGGTACAATCTGATTTATCGGATATAAGGGCACTAGGACAACATTTTTAGTTTTCAAGATCATTTCCCTAAAGTGGATGAATTAAAAGAAATACTTACATGATTTTGGTACAATTTCACTATTTTTCATGAATGAAAGAATTTCAACTTCATCTATTAAAGAAATGAAGTTGAATTTGTTATTTGTGAAGTGTTAGCAGATCATGTGATAGATTGATGGGTCATTCCATCTGTTTCAAAAGGTTAGAAAAAGTTATAAGTCCATCTTATGGTGAGATTAATTGTATATGGTTCCAAAAATGGACTTAGACTTTATTTATCATACCGCTTAACAAAATAAAACTACTTTCCACTAACCAGGGGCTTCCTGTAGGCTAGTGGTAGGCGATAAAGGCCAGTCGCACTTTGGTTGTGTCTTCAATTCCCACAGCCTTATCCAACGCGATGGGCATTCACCCATCCTATTGGTTGTCCTTTTTCTAAAACTACATTACTATAACATCCCATCAATCAAATCGAAAAAAAAACTTCTATCCTTAAACAATAATAACTTATGTCCAACATAATCCATTCCAATATTTAGGCTTATCCATAATACTACAGTCCACTCTCATAATATAGTGAAAACGATTACCAGTGATTTCATGTAACAAGCATGTTAATACCATCGTTGATCCCCATATATCATAAGATATGTCATGTTGGTCACATTCTAAACATTAGAAGGAATTAATCATGTATTATCTTGAAAAATGAATACCCATTGAATCTTAGTGAAAACATGAGTGCTGTCAAAAGTTAACTCTTTCCACATACCAAAACCCCAAAATTTTATAAACTCAAACCATGGTATAACTATTTCCTTATATCAGTCATGAGCTCATGAATACTGTCAAACATTTCATTTTCTCCTTATCCCTTAATTATGCACATATCATCTTCTTTCCAAAAATATCTCAATCACTTTCCATGGTTACCGGTACCATAAAATTATTGAAAACCATAATAGACCAATACATTAATTTTCCAATATTCCATGATACTATATACAAAATTATTTTGGAATCTCATTACAAAAACACTTAATAATTCCACCACATCTTTTTCATATTCAACATCGCTAATAGTGATCGCATGTGACATCCCTTTGTCCTTTTCCTTAAGGGGTTGCTCAGGTCCGTCATCATTAACCCTTGGATTAGGGAATTGATTAGCATAACTCCCCATTTCATTGCACTTGCAGCATTGAAGTGTTGTTGGTGTGTTCTCTGCAGTCTTTTCTTTATTCACACCATTAGAAACCCTTTTTCAATTACTTCGAAACTCAGCTGCTCGATGACCTTCTTTTCCACACTTAAAAAATTTTCTAGTCCCATTAAGACAATCTCCACCATGCTTATTTCCACACTTTGACCATAATGAAACATTCATCTTCTTTTCACCATTATTCTGAGATTTCTCCTTGAACTCCATCTTTCGTTTCTTGTCAAAACAATGAGATGGATATGTAACACCAACTTCCATTTATACCTTGATAGAACAACACACAATTTCTTCATAGCTACTGAAGTCTGTTATAGCAAATTCCCTTACAAGATTTGGTTTTAATCCATTGAAGAATCGATAAACTTTACTTTCAGGTTGGATGATAAAGCCAGATGCATACCTTGCATGCCTTGTAAAAGTCGCTTCTTATATACCAACAGATTCATCATCCTTTTTCTTTAGTTCAAGAAACTCCTTCTCCATCTTTGTTCAAAGAATACGAGGGAAGTACTTATTGAAAAATAAGTTCTTGAACTCGTCCCATTCCATGGACTCAATTTCATCTCTTGGACTCATATTCTTGATAAGTTTACACCATTGATCAGCTTCTCCTTCCAAACAATATACTACTGAGATGAATTTATCATGTTTAGAAAATTGATGAACTGAAAATATATTTTTAGTGGTACTGATCCATTGTTCAGCAACAAGTGGATCAGAATACCCATTGATAGAAGGTGGACGTTACCTCATGAAGGACTCAATAGAATATTGTTCCCTTCTCTGCTCATTTGGAAGTCCAAAATGATTCATAGCTAGTGTAAGTATAGAAATAAGATTTTTCACTCCATCTCCTCATAACATTTGTTTGTTCAGGAGGACAATCATTGCATTGTCCATTACATTGATCAACACGGTTCCTTCGGGTTCCATCCATCGTCTAAAATCCAAAAAGAATAGTGTGAGAGGAAAAAATCATGCTAGGGAAAACAACATAATAAAGGGGGAGTACCGTCAATATCTAACATCCTATGTTACTGTAATTCTAGTACTATAACCAATACTTATACTTAACCTTAGGGACATCCGTAGACATACCTTATAAATATCTCTAGGGATCTCACTAAAGTTCTCGCATCCTAGTTTCCAAAGGTTGACTAAACCTTTCCTCTAATACCAACTATAGAGACCCAAAGCCTGACGTACATGGACATTACATTACTTTTGCAAAAAAACTTACTACATAACAAAAATAGAAACACAAGGACCGTAATATTTTAGTGTATTTGGAAACTCAGAATATAATCTTCTAATCGTGGGGAAAGACCTTCAACATCTCCCATATTGATCTTCTCTTTTTTTTACATAAAACCTTTATTTATATCCTGTGGACAAGAAAACATAAAAGGGGTGAGCTCAAATTCCCAGAAAGGGTAATCATAGAGAACATAAAAATATCCATAAACATTTGAATTCAAAAACATGAACATAAAATCTAAACATCAAATTCTTGAGCAAAGACATGAATCTTGGAAGTATGTAAGGCATATATCATAAGGGAACATAAATCTTGATAATATAGAATGGGAATAAAGAATGTAATTTTGGCAACCATTAAGAACAGGTTATTATTTCTATAGTAGCCAAGGCATTACTGCCAAGACCATATTAGTGGACAAAGTCCCTTTCTGAATCGAGTTAACTTCTCGTTTCATTCCTTTAACACTAAACCAGATTAACTTACCGTTCTAGCCATTTATATCTCATGATATATAAATATTTACCCATTGAATTAAAGGGAGATATTGGTCCCACCCATCTCATAATTAAATCATTCTTACTTGTGCCACAAAAAAAAACATAAAACATTCATCATAACCCAATGAATAAAATGGGTTTCATAAACATCATCCCATCATCTCCAAATCCTTATAAAACAAATGGACATTTCATCATAAAAAAAGTTAAACCATGTAAATTATAGAGACATTAAACTTGAAACATACACATATGAAATAATTTCATCTTAGATGGAAAATGGTTTTGATAAAACATTTGAAATGAATTTTTGATGAATATATCCTTTCTTCTTCAAAATCAATTTCTTTTCACAAAACGTCATGAAATTTTAAAATAAAGAGATTTTGTTGGATATAGTCAGTAAATATTTTGGAGGAAGAGTCATGATAATAAGGCATTATAAAACCGTGAAAATCCTTTCATGCCATATAAGTTAAAAAAAACATTCTTCTCGTACTTTTGCCAGACAAGTCAAAAACATACCTCGTAACATAAAAAAAAGAATGCTTCCATAAATACCATGTAGTAATAGTCAAAAATGGGTAAAAGGAATTTAAACATACATGAAAACACTTTTATTAATCATGGACATGGATTATAGAAATAACTCCAGTAAATACTTACGAATAAGCTATCTCGGATAAAAATAAGATTTGCAAAATTATCCCTTACCTTAGGTCTGATAGGCTTCGTATGGATCCGAACCTCCTATATAATTATTTAAATAATGTCATTGACTTATTACATAATCATATTCATTGTTATGAGATCATATATGTTTCACTTGTGACATTATATTACCCGTTTTTTTTTTGTAAATTCCATGTTAATGTAGCTTTTTGGGTATAATCATTTCATTTATCGTATGTGTTTCAACTTGTAGTTATTGATATTATTACATATATCCTGATTTAAATAATTACAGAATGTAAAAAATGATTTATATATAAAATATATTCATCATATACATATATATTATAGATCGATAAAAGGAATGAAATACACCGTTCATGGAGACAGTAGGTCGTACGTACGCAGTAACGCTGTTTTCATTTCCTCATTGAATTGAATGAAACTAAATAGATGCCATACATATATATATAGATAAATCCAGTATAATTATTATGTCATATATTTAATTTTTATTCATTATATAAAATTTATAATCATTCATGTATGGTTAACATGGAGAATGAATCTCATCGCATTGTGGAGGCGGTAGTCCTTACGTACGAACGAGCGATGATATCATTCCATTTATCATAGAATTACATTAAAGTGTATGTATAATATTTAAGAATCAATATCACTTTTCAACAATCATATATAGTTATTTATTTACACTATTATACCCATCCAAGTAAGGTGGTGGTCGAAAACAGATTACACCACGGTGTGGAGACGGTATTCCGTACGTACGCACGTGCGGTGATTTCGTTTTCTGTAGGATGGATATATGGTGAAATATGGTTGTTTCATACTTATAATAACATATCATTATATGATAAATATTGATGTTATTACTTTATAATGGAACAACTAAAGAAGAATAAGTAGAAGAAGAAATAAAGTTGAAAGAATCGGTAATGGATATTACCTCTTCTTTCGATATGCCTTTTTGAAACCTCATCTTATGGCACTAAGATTGGTCTTTTAAGAATACCAGAAACTCTAAGATGTTTCTAGGGCAGAGGAGAAGATAATTGGGCAGGGTTTGGCCGATCATGAAGGCTCAAAGTGGTTTGAGGAAGAGAGGGAAGAGGTGCCTTTTTATAAGGGAGGAGAGGGGCACCTTAGGAAAAACTAAAAATATTATTTTATTATAAAGTCATATTTGGTTTTTAATAGCTCCAAATTGATTTATTTAGAAGATAAGGAGGGGATGGGTCGTAATCCTCTCATCCAATAGAATTTATACGAGTTTAGGTTTCTATTTTAACCTTATCATTTAGATTTAACTTTAAGTTAGATAATATAACCTTTACCGTGTCTTCTTGTTTTCTTACACTATAAGGTTAATAAACATACTATAACAAGCCAAGATAACCCCAAGGTGTTTATTAATAATATATATAACCTTATATAAGTCATTTTTCCTAACCTTATATTTTTATGAATATAATAACAATTAATAATATAATATTTGTTTTAAAAACTATTTTATGTCAATTTTGACACTATTTGGTAATTGATTTTTTTGAAAATCATAACAAAATTATTAGTTCTAAAAAAGGTAATTTAATCAATACTAACATGTAATATTAACATAGAAAATTATTTTAATTCCTAAAAATTCTAAAATTACATTTATTTGGGAATTTATAACATCAATTATGTAAATTTTTTATTAATAAGATAATTACTGCATCATCATTATGTCACCAATAAATTACACTATTTAATATCTAAAAATTATAAATAAACTACCCTTATGTAGGAAATCTTTTTATCTTTCTAATAAATATTTATAGTCAAATTTATCTTATGTATTACCCTATATTAAAAATTATTTAGTTATTACACTTTGATTTTAGCAATTTTAACCCTTCTTTAAATAAATTAATAATAGATGTCCTAATCTAATCCAACAGGGACTAAATGGTCATATTTTATTCCTAAGGTTGTTTTTGGTCGAAAAAAAGTTATCCAATAGAATTTGGACATGTTTTAGGGTAATAATAATATCATTTTTACCCTTAATTACCCTATTTACTTTTAACCGTGGTAAAAAAAGTAAAAAGTTACTATTCACCAAAAATTATTTTTATCTCATTGAACCATATTTTACATACTAAAATCAACCGTGTCTCTTGGATTTTTTAAATTCCATTCAAAAAAGTGGTAAAATAATGTTTTATGTAAATTTTCAAATTCTCCTAGGAGGTGGGTAAAAGACGGTGAAAAGTTCAATAAAATTTTTATATATCTAAAATTATTATAAAATGACTCCAGTGAATTACATTGAACTTATATAGGTATTATGTATCAATTTTGACCTAAAATAAATTTAAATAAAATAAATAATTATTTAAATAAAAAGACGGTTTTTAAATAGTAACCTAGTGTTTTCACTATTCATCAAAAATTGAATGTTTTCAGAAAAATACCGAAATTTAACCCTATGATAATTTAGATATTCCGAATCCAAAAATGAAGTCAATTTTGAAATATAAAATTTACAAAATTTCAAAAATTGGGTATTACTATTCAAAACGGCTAGTTTAAATAACATATCATTGTTTAGCGAAACTCGGTATTGCTTACAACACACGCTATCGTGGAAGGTCATGATTGTGTGTAATGCAAGCCAAGTAAAGGATGCATGTTGTGCAAGCTCCTTTTGTCGTAGCATACAACACAAGATATTAATGAAATTAAAAAGAATATTTTTCATAAAATCTCAGGGTGATACATTCTACTCCCCTTAAAATTAATTTCACCCTTGAAATTTGTTGGGGTTATAAATGGTTTATTACTCGAAAGTCCCTTTAATAGAAACCCACATCGTAAAAAGGAATACCAAAACTTGGCTTTAAAAACTAATGTATGAAACGTAATGGTTACCCAAATTAACTAATCACTGGGTTTCCATATAGGATAACATAGGTGAAAATATGGATATAGAAGAGAAATCTAGCCGTCATGTTCTGATGGAGAGTGGTAGAGAACATGGCTATGAAAAATCCAATAATCACAAAGACATAGATTTGTGAAGGCCTAAGTTACCATCTGATTCATCAGATATAAGGTCACTAGGACAACATTTTTTGTTTTAAAGATCATTTCCCTAAAGTTGATGAATTAAAAGAAATACTTACATGATTTTGGTACAATTTCATTATTGTTCATGAATTAAACAATTTCCACTTCATCTTTTAAAGAAATGAAGTTGAATTTGTTTTTCATGAAGCGTTAGCAGATCATGTGATAGAATGATGGGTCATTCTAACTATTTCAAAAGGTTAGGAAAATTTATAAGTCCATCTTATGGAGAGATTAATCGTATATGGTTCGAAAAATGGACATAGACTTTATTTGTCATACCCATTAATAAAATAAAACTACTTTCCACAAACCAGGGACTACCTGTAGGCCAGTGGTGGGCGATAAAGGCCAGTCGCACTTCAGATGTGGGTTCGATTCCCACAGCGTTGTCCGACGAGATGGGCTGTCGCCCATCCTGTAGGTTGTCCTTTTTCTAAAACTACATTACTATAACATCCCATAAATAATATCAAAAAAAACTTAAATCCTTAAACAATACTAACTTATTTCTAACACAATCCATTCCAATCTTTTGTCTTATCCATAATTCTACAGTCCACTCTCATAATATAGTGAAAACGATTACCAGATATTTCATATAACAAGCATGTTAATACCATCGTTTAACTCCATATATCATAAGATACGTCTTGTTGGTCACATTCCAAACATTCGAAGACCTTAATCATGTATTCTCATGAAAAATTAATATCCATTGAATCTTAGTGAAAACACGAGTTCTGTTAAAAGTTAACACTTTCCACATACCAAAACCCCAAAATTCTATATACACAAACCATGATATAACTATTTCCTTATATCAGTCATGAACTCATGAATACTGTCAAAAATTTCATTTTCTCCTTATCCCTTCATTATGCACATATCATCTTCATTCCAATAATATCTCATTCACTTTCCATGGTTACATGTACCATAAAATTATTGAAAACCACAATAGACCAATACATAAATATTCCAATATTCCACAATACTATATACAACATTATTTTGGAATCCCATTACATAATCACTTAATCATTCCACCACATCGTTTTCATATTCAACATCGCCTATAGTGATCACATGTGACTTCCCTTTGTCCTTTGCCTTAAGTGGTTTCTCATATCGATCATCATTAACCCTTGGATTAGGGCATCGATTAGCATAATGCCCCATTTAATTTCACTTGAAGCATTTAAGTGTTGGTGGTGTGTTCTCTATAGTCTTTTATTTATTCACACCATTAACAAACGTTTTTCCATTACTTCGACACTCAACTGCTCGATGACCTTCTTTTCCACAGTTAAAACATTTTCTAGTCCCTTTAAGACAATCTCCACCATGATTCATTCCACACATTGAGCATAAGGAAACATTCATCTTCTTCTCACAATTATTCTGAGATTTCTCCTTGAACTCCATCTTCCGTTTCTTGTCAAAACCATGAGATGGATATGTAACACCGACTTCCATTTCTACCTTGACAGCACAATGCACAATTTCTTCATAGCTACTGAAGTATCTTATAGCTAATGCCCTTCGAAGATTTGGTTTTAAGCCACTGAAGAATCGATCAACTTTACGTTCATGTTGGATGATAAAGCCAGATGCATACCTTGCAAGCCTTGTAAAATTTGCTTCATAAATACCAACAGATTCATCATCCTTTTTCTTTAGTTCAGGAAACTCCTTCACCATCTTTGTTCGAAGAATACAAGGGAAGTACTTATTGAAAAATAAGTTCGTGAACTTGTCCCCTTCCATGGAGTCAATTTCAACTCTTGGCCTTGTATTCTTGATAAGATTCCACTATTGATTAGCTTCACCTTCCAAATTATAGACTGATAAGATGACTTTATCATGTTCAGAACATTGAAGAACTGAAAATATCTTTTCAGTGGTACTGATCCATTGTTTAGCAACAAGTGGATCACAAGACACACTGAAAGAAGGTGGACGTTGCCTCATGAAGGAATCAATAGAATATTGTTCCCTTCTCTCCTCATTTGGAAGTCCAGAATGATTCATATCTTGTGTAAGTATAGCAATAAGATTTTTCACTCCATCTCCAATAACATGTGTTTGTTCATGAGGAAAATCATTGCATTGTCCATTACATTGATCAACATGGTTCCTTCGGGTTCCAGCCATCGTCTAAAACCCAAAAATAATAGATTGAGAGGCAAAAATCATGCTAGAGAAAACAACAAAATAAAGGGGGAGTACCTTCAATATCTAACATCTTAGGTTACCATAATTCTAGTATTATAACCAATACTTATACTTAACCTTATGGACATCCATATACATACCTTAGAAATATCTCTAGGTATCTCACTAAATATCTCAAATCCTAGTTTCCAAAGGATTACTAAACCTTTCATTTGATACTAACTATAGAGACCCAAAGCCTGACGTACATGGACAATACATTACTTTTGAGAAATAAATTGTACATATAAAAAATAGACACACAAGGACCATAATAGTTTAGTGTCTTTGGAAACTCAGAATATAATCTTATAATCATGGTGAACGATCTTCAACACTCCCATAATGATCTTCTCTTTTTTTCTTACCTAAAACCTTTATTTATATCCTAGGGAAAAAACATAAAAGGGGTGATCTCAAATGCCCAGTAAGGGTAAACATAGTGAACATAAAACAATCCATTAACATTTTAATGCAAAAAATTGAACATAAAATCTAAAAAAAATCGTGTCCAAAGACATAAATCTTGGATGTACGTAAGGCATATATCATAAGGGAACATCAATCATGATAACATAGCATGGGAATAAAGCATGTAATTGTGGAAACCATTATGTACATGTTATGATTTCCATATTATCCAAGGCATTTCTTCCAAGACCATCTTAGTTGACAATGTCCCTTTTTAAATCGAGTTCACTCCTCGTTTCAGTCTTGTAACACTGAATTGGATTAACATACCGTTCCACCCATGTCTATCTCATGAGATATAAATATTTACCCAATTCATTGAAGGGAGATATAGGTTCCACCCATCTCATAATGAAATCATTCTTACTTGTGCCACAAAATTACCTTAAAACATTCATCACAACCCAAAGAATAAAATGGGTTTCATAAACATCATCCCATCATCTCATAATCCATATAAAAAAAATGGACATTTAATCATAAGAAAAGTGAAGCCATGTTAATAATTGAGTAATTAAACTTGAAACAAACACATATGAAATAATTTCATCTTAGATGGAAAATGGTTTTGATAAAACATTTGAAATGAATTCTTGAGAAAAATATTCTTTCTTTTCAAAATCAATTTCTTTTCACAAAACATCATGTAATTTTAAAAGAAAGAGATTTTGTTGGATATATTCATTAAATATTTTGGAGGAAGCATCATGAAAATAAGGCTTTATAAAAACGTGAAAATCCTTTCATTCCATACAAGTTAAAAAAACACTCTTCTTGTACTTTTAAAGGAAAAGCAAAAAAAGTACCTCGTAACGTAAATAAAAGAAAGATTCCTTAAATACCATGTAGTAAAAGTAAAAAATTGGTAAAAAGGAATTTAAACATACATGAAAACACTTTTATAAAACATGGACATGGATGATTGAAATAACCCCAGTAAATACTTATGAATAAGTAATCTCGGATAGAAATGAAATTTGCAAAATTATCCCTTACCTTAGTTCGGATATGCTTCTTATGGTTCTGATCCTCCAGTATAATGATTTAAATAATATCATTGACTTATTAAATAATCATATTCACTGTTATGATATTATATATGTTTCACCTATGACTTTATATTACCCATTTTTTTGTAAATTCCATGTTAAAGTAGCGTTTTGGGTAAAATCATTTCATTTATCGTATGTGTTTGGAATTATCATTCTTGATATTATTACTTATATCCTGATTTACATAAATCCAGAATGTAAAACATGATTTATATATAATATATATTCATCATATACATATATATTATATATCGATAAAAGGAATTAAATACACCGTTTATGGAGACTGTAGGTCGTACGTACGCATTAACACTGTTTTTGTTTCCTCATTAAATTGAATGAAAATAAATATATGACATACATATATATATAAATATATAAATCCGGTAGCATTATTATGTCATTTATTTCTTTATTATTCATTATATAAACTTTATAATCATTCATGTATTGCTAACATGGAGAATGAATCTCATCGCGTCGTGGAGACGGTAGTCCGTACGTGCGCACGAGCGATGATATCATTTCCATGATCGTGGAATTGCATTGAAGTGTATGCATAATATTTCAGAATCAATATCACTTTGAAATAATCATATATAGTTATTTATTTACACCATTATACCCATCCACGTATGGTGGTGGTTAAAAAAATATTACACCACGACATGGAGACGGTATTCCTTACTTACGCACGTGCGGTGATTTCGTTTTCCGTAGGATGGATAGATGGTGAAATAGGGTTGTTTCATACTTATAATAAAATAGCAGTATAATATTTATACTGATGTTATTACCTCATAATGAAACAACTAAAGAAGAAGATGTAGAAGAAGAAATAATGTTGAATGAATCGGTAACAGATATTATATCTTCTTTCGATACGCCTTTTTGAAACCTCCTCTTAGGGCACTAAGATTGGTCTTTGAAGAAGACCAGAATCACTAGGATTTGTATAGGGAAGAGGAGAATAGAATCTTGAATGGGTTGGTCGAGCATGAAGGCTCAATGTGGTGTGAGGAAGAGATGGAGGAGGTGCCCTTTTATAAGGGAGGAGAGGGGCACCTTAGGAAAAAACTAAAAATATTATTTTATTATAAAGTCATATTTGCTTTTTAATTGCTCCAAATTGATTTATTTAGAAGCTAAGGTGGGTATGGGTAGAAATCCTTTCATCTAATATAATTTAGACATGTTTAGGTTTCTATTTTAACCTTATCATTTAGATTTAACTTTAAGTTAGATAATTTATCTTTTATGGTTTTTTCTTGTTTTCTTACACTATAAGGTTAATAAACATTCTATAACAAGCCAATCAAACCCCAAGTTGTTTATTATTAATATATATAACCTTATATAATTCATTTTTCCGAACATTATATTTTTAGGGATATAATAACAATTAATAATATAATATTTGTTTTAAAAACTATTTTCTATAAATTTTGACACTATTTGGTAAATGATTTTTGTGAAAATCATAACAGAAATATTAGTTCGAAAACTATTAATTAATTCAATACTAACATGTAATATTAACGTATATAATTATTTAAATTCCTAAAAAGTATCAAATTACATTTATTAGGGTATTTATAACATCAATTATGTCAATATTTAATTAATAAGATAATTATTACATCATCATTGTGTCATAAACAAATTAAATTATCTAATTTAAAAAAATTATAAATAAAATAAAATTATGTAGGAAAACTTTTTACCTTTCTAATGAATTATTATAGTAGAATTTATCTTATGTATTACCCTATATTAAAAATGATATAGTTATTAAACATTGATTTTAACTATTTTAACCCTTCTTTAAATAAATTAATAATAAATGTCCTAATCTAATCCAAGTGGGCCTAAATGGTAAAATTTTATTCCTAAGGTTATTTTTGGTTGAATTAATCTTATCTAATAGAATTAGAACATGTGTTAGGGTAATAATAATATAATTTTTACCCTTAATTACACTATTTACTTTTAACCGTTGTAAAAAAAGTAAAAAGTTTCTATTCACCAAAAAAATCATCTCATTGAACCACATTTTACATACTGACATCAACCGTGTCTCACGGATTTTAGAAATTCCATTCACATAAGCGGTAAAATTATGTTTTATGTAAATTTGCAAATTCTCCTAGGAGGTGGGTAAAAGATGGTGAAAAGTTCAGTAACATTTTTATATATCTAAAATTAATATAAAATGACTCCAATGAATTACATTGATCTTATATAGGTATTATGTATCAATTTTGACATAAAATAAATTTTAATAAAATAAATAATTATTTAAATAAAAAGTCGGTTTTTAAATAGTAAACCAGCGTTTTCACTATTCATCAAAAATTGAAAGTTTTCAGAAAAATACAAAAAATTTACCCTACACTAATTTCGATATTCCGAATCCAAAAATTAAGTCCAATTTGAAAACTAAAATTTACAAAATATAAAAAATTGGGTAATACTATTCATAACGGCTAGTTTATATAACATATCGTTGTTTAGTGAAACTCGGTATTGCGTACAACACACGCTATTGTGGAAGGTCGTGATTGTGTGTAATGCAAGACAAGTCAGGGATACGTGTTGTGCAGGGTCCTTTTGGTATAGTGTACAACACAAGAAATTAATGAAATTAAAAATAATATTTTTCATAAAATCTCGGGGTGTTACATTCATGTTCCAGATACATGAAATCCAATAATTAAGCATTTCCATTATTGGGAATTCACCTATAATCATTTTCCATGTGATTTTTCCTTTGAAATATCTATGGATGAATTTCATTCTCAGTTTATTGATAAAATAGTATGTGTTTTCAGTTTCTCAACATTCCATATTGATTGTGAATTATCTAGTCATTTAAATGGAATGTGAATTTCAATTAATTTCCTTTAAATATTTTCTACAAACTTATGTACCATTTTATTGTGTACATAGAATTTGTGTTCAATTTATTTACTTTCCATAATCGTTATTCGAATTGATTCAATTATGATTCCACTTTACTTTTCCCTTACTAAGTATTTTGAGCTCATCTTTATTTTGTTTCCTTTCCATTGGATTCCCTAAAATTTATTAAGAAATATATGCTAGGATACGCTAGATTGAATATAGTTATTATCATCGATAATAAAAAACCATTTTTATTACTGTTTTAATGTATAATACATGACTAATGTATGTAACTTTTTTACCTAGACTACATAACTTGTTAGTCCTTTGGGATGTAATTTACTTGTATATTATTCCAATGACATGGTATCATGTCACCAGATCTGAGAATCTAGATTTTGGTGCAACAGATATAGTAATATATAGTAAATAAATTAATTAAATTATAGTAACTATTAAAATATGGATAAGAAATTATTATAGAATAGATATTATATGAGGTGTCTAATTTTTATCATAGATAGTGTAAAAATTGATTCTAGATTAATGAGGTTAATTAATTAAATAGTAATTTTTTTGTATCCCCTTATAAATTCTTTTTTAATGTTGCATGAAAATTATTTTCAGTGTCCCTATTTGTTTCTAATTTGATGAAATGACTTATAGATTTCCTATAGTGATCTTATATTTCATTTTCTACTCGAAAATATACATGTAATATTTAATGGATTACACTTATCTGTATACCAACAATAGTAATAAGGTGACGAGATGATATAACCCAATACTGTGGGCATGATGGATAATAGTGTTCTGTTAATAGATCATATAGAATATATTGGATCACCAATGATTCTCAAGAAAAATTTACAGTCTATAATCGATTTGGTTATTCTATAAACATTTCATTTGTTAGTTTTGGATGGAAGGTTTTGGAAAATATCAACTCTGATGGATCAAGTATTTCTTGAGAATCATGATAATGATTTAGTGATGTTGAAGATATGATGATCGTATAATGCAATGGATGTAGTATGTGATGATAATGTCGACATGATCATATTCATGAGGTTTATGGTATGAGGATGTGTATATGATGGGATACATGGATTTACATATGCAATGATGAATTGGACATGTAGGGATCTATGAGGTGTATGATGTGATGAGGATGGTATGATTGATACATGTATGATGAGGGGCCTACCTATAGTGATGATGGGAAGATTGGAACACTCTAAGAATGAAACATCCTATTTTTTATCAATGCATAAGATATATATTTTTTATTTCATGGATTGTATTATTCATGATACATTGATTTTTTTTGTGATTGAATAATGTGTTGTGATTTATTCTAGCTCCATTAAAATTTTATTATTTATAAACAATTTCTGTCACCCAATTTTATTATAGTAATAATTACTAAACTATATGATGATTCCATGTTACATTGTTATGGTTTTTAATATGTAGAATATTTAATTTCTCATAATATTTATCCAAATTATTGCCCTGTGTATATGATTATATACAAGACTATCCTAACATATTTATTTTAAATGGATATAAAATTTACTTTAATGATTATCATACTGAGTACATATAAGTGATAACCCCTCTATAGTTCACAATGTTTTCTTATAATACATTTCAAATAAATTTGAGTATATTATTATTCCAAAATGTGGAGTGAATTCTTAATGTACATATTTATTTTTTGTTCCATATTATTCCTTATCATTTTGAAATGGATGTGTATGAGATCACTAAGTCAACCATTTTTATATAAATATTCTATTTTTTGGATTTCAGTTTATTTTTCATGAATTATAATTGGAAAAAAAACTACCATTTGGTTAAAAATACTCTTTTTGCTACTCACTAGCATGGTGCTACCTAGATTAAGGACTTTGGGGTCACATTCAATTAAATGAAGGAAGGTGATGGCTGATCAAATTTTTTGAGATATTTTTATTCTTCTTTACTATTATATTACATTGCATTAAGAGAATTTAAATATGATATTTTTTATTTTATAATTTATTATTTTGAATTAAATAATAAAAAATATATTAGTTAGATATTATAATATAAGTTAATCATGAAAATATTATATTTTTTTCCTAATTCTACTCAAGTATTACCACACATGGGTCATCAAGAAATTAATACATGTCACCTCCGGGTCACCTTCAATATCATTGTTCTTTGAAACAAGAAAATAATAATAAATCCCATATAATAGAATACATTAATACCCAACTATGGAATATACTATAAAATGAAAATAATTCAAAATTTTCAATATGATGAAACTTCCTTCTATATAATAAACATCATGATCAATGTAAAATGAAACGTATGATTACATTTTAACCAATTATAATACCCCAATTCTATAAAATTATCAATAATAGTACATATGAAACTTGAACCTATTATTAAAAATAGGTAATGAACTTAGAAAGGCATGTTTGATCCAGAATGAATTTTATCTCCAATAAACACAATTATTAATAACAAGATCACATGAACCTATAAAAATATATTCATATTCATGAATTTATTTTATGAAATAGAATATGAATATATGAATAAAAAAACCCAATATTTCAATAAAAAATATTATGAATACTAAAACAATAAATTCAAATCATAATTATATGATTCAATTAATAAAATGGATACTCACCAAGAATAAAATTACAATAACTCAAGTCTAACCATGATAACTATGAATCAATATAAAATAAAAATTAAACAACATATAAATATTATTAATATCATAAATAGAACACGAAAATAATTTAAAATATTATATCTTAAAATAGACTACAAGTTATTATTAAAACATACGTGGATATCTGAAACCATTTGATTCTAATAAAGGTCTACCTCCAACTGGATAAAATCCTCTACACATATAGTCTCTTTATCATGTGTTCTTACAAAAAAAATCACTAGATGCATACTAAATTTTAAATAATCTTACAAAAAAATTATCATTTTTTTAATAAACGAAATATATGCCAACATTATCTTTATAGGCCAACTAAAATTAATAAATAATGAGTCATCTCGACTGTAAAACCAAAAATCCTTGATGTTAATTTTCACCCATCTCAAATTTCGAATACCGTAACATTATATACACCTCTAATGGAATTTTGGGCATGAAATTGTTTTTAAACATATTTATATAGTGATCATATCCCAGTTGGATAGAAAAAATAACTCATTCTTCCATATATTATATTTCTAGGATCCCAATTTAATCAATATAAAAAATATTTTATTAGAGTTGTCAATTTTTTAATTGTATTTATAATGAAAATATTGTACATTGGAACCAAGTTTCTCTAAATCTTGAATCACATATCAAGGAATGATTATTTGTTAATTTATGTCGTATTTATTACATTATAGAATATATATACTAAAAAATATGTTATTTATTTCATATTTTAAAGGATATATTTTTTAAAAAATATTCAATATATGATGAATCTTAAACAAAAAAATACAAGTACCATCTTAAATAAAAGGTAGGTAATATGTTAAAATAATTAAAAAGAAGACATCAATTTATATCTTTTATATTTTTATAGTAGTGAAATATAAAATATTCATTATGTAACTATAAAAATGTTCAATCCATTTTAGTTGATCCACACGCCCTCAAATAAAAAAATGGAATATTTTAGTTAACAATAGTTATCCAAAACAACCACTACAATGGAATATAAATGATTTATTAATATTAGACAATCATCAATAAATTTGATGAATAAATTTATTTTTTAATTTTATCACTCAATATATATAATATTCTACTATAATATGATGGATGATTTTAGAATATAATCAAAAAATAATTCTTTAGACAACTCTTTTTTAGTCATATATTTTTACATTAAATTTCAATCATACCTCCTAAATTATGTCATTTAATTAGTTATTAGTAAAACACATTTAACATTAATTCTAACATCATGAATTATCTTGATAATCAAAATATTTTGTTAAAACACATAAGATAAAAATTGGACCAAGGTTGTTATAAAGTTATATTAGGTTTTAAAATAAAAAATGATTCCACCTATGGATTGTGAAAAGATATACTATATATTAATTCCTATGTTATATAGTTTATTTAATATAAACTTCTAATTCCAATAATTTCATTACATCCTCATGCACTATGTAAATTAAACAAAAACATGTAAAATTATATTAAAACACCTTTGTATACATCTATATCACGAATTCTCTAAAATATTTTTTGGAAACATTTTATAAAAATAAATCATCATTCACATAGGCTTAGGTGATAATTTTTAGGGAATTATATCATTTTATATTTTTATATATTACTTATTCATAACCATATTCAAAGGGGGAAATTTATAATTTTTTTAAAAATTTATACACAATATAAAAAAACATTTTACATGTTCTCCGTCAAACATACATATCACTGTTTAATGATTTCGATAATATATATCTCAAAAAATAAAATGTATACCCATATAATCTAATTATCAAATACATAATTTGTAGATAATAGAAGGGTTCCATCAGGTACTATTCATTAAAATTTATATATTCTAAATTATCTATATATAATGAATAATATAGATGAATAAATTATATGTTATTTTTTTAAATATGTAATAACAATAAATTTTAATGAATCTATCATAAAAATGACTCAATCTATGACCACAGTGTCATACACATCATATATGAGGATAAATCTGTTAATATATAAGTCAAAATTCACTGTATTTTCAACATACCTAATAATCCCTTGTTTATTAATATCATTAGATCTATTATAAGATATATATAAAGGTATAAATGTTCACAATGAAAAGAGATTTTTATCCTTATATCTTGAATATTACAATGGAATACAAATCCAAAATATTCTAATTTAATATATGTTTGAAATTTCATGTAGTATACTCAATGTAGAAATGTATATACTATAAATCACAGATAAAAACATTGAATGTACTTTAAATTTTACATTAATAAATTACTAACATTATCATTGTCATTTCATTGCAACACATAACATTCATTGTTGAAAGTTGATTACATAGTCCAAATATATTTCTATTTGGTGGTTAATTATCATTAAAATATCGTTTAAATATATATAAATTATGAATGGACGATAATTTTATAATTTATATTATTATTAAAACCACTATTGGTTATATAATCACCGGATTTAAATAAAATGACATATTTTTACCACCTATAAAAAGTAAAACTATTAGATATTTACTTCGATGCATCTAATATGCCAGGACCTTCCCAACACATCAAGATTTTTCATCTAAAGATAGTTTTTATAAGGATCTTTTAAATTTAATTTTTTAATATTTCAATGAATTCTTAATTCAATAAAAGTATAATACCATTAAATTGAATGCAAATAATAATCAAGATTTTTCTAAATTTTCGGATGTCAAAGGATATTTGGAACGATAAATACAAAAATCAAAAAATATATTGTTATTATTCATAAAATAATAGTTATTTGAATATTTTTTTAAAAACAAAATTTTTATTATAATAAAAATCACTATAATATTTCTTATTTCTAATTAAAACTAAAATATAACATCCGATAATTAAATTAAACAAGCATTAAAATATTATGATTATATCTTTGATACTGTGAAAATAATTTGGAGTACATCAAACAATATTTCATTCGGGATATCTACTATTTTTTATATTTTCTATGTATATATATTACACTATCTTAAAAACCAATTGTTTTATATTTGAACTATTATATGTCAAAATTTACTACAATTTTGCCCTTTGAAAATTCAACTTTTCACAATAATAAAAATATTATATTTAAAAATAACCAGTATCTCTTTTGATATATTTAAGAACATATTCCCATATGATACCAAATATTTATTGATTATAATTATGATTCTACTAAACAAAAATAACATTATAATATGTAAAAATTATAGATGCTTGAAAAATAAATGATAAACACATTCCAATCAATATCTTATATTTGAAATTTATTTTTAGGAGAAAAATTCTTGTAAATAAATATTAAGAGAAAGTTATCCATGAATAATAAAGTATGTTCAAATATATAGAAAAATAAAAATTTAAAAAAATTAAATTATTTACATAATTCCACCTTGTTATTTATTTCATACCATAACTATTTTAAGGAAAATGAAAACCAATAACTCTAAATTTATAATATTGTATTATAGAATGTAATTTTTCCCAAAAAATTATAAATAATCCACCATGATCATCTAATAAAATATTTTTCATTTAAACCATCTATTCAACTACTTGAAACGTAAAATAAAATATATTATTTTCCAAATTATTTATTAATTATTTATAATATTTTAAAAAAATTATAAAAAATTGTGAAACTAGTTCCATTCTAACCCAGGAATAGTATTTCAAACATTTTTAGTATATAATCTAAATCAATAACATATATTGATATTTATGATATATTTCTTATAGACGTATAAAATTCAGTTACATCATAGAAAATAAGATCTAAAACTTCTTCTATAAAACATTATTTCACCTATGAGTCCTTATATGTATGTAATGATATCTTACTCTCAAGAATAAAAAATTCGGTAAATTATCTTCTATAATTGAAATTAAATATATATAATCTATATGAATATTTCTAAAATAATTTAACTTTTATTAAATTTTGAAAAAATTATATATTTATAGAATTCCCACCTTTTAAAGACACCATTATTTAGTTTAAATGCTATAGATATCCCATTATAATTTCCAACAACATTATTATTCCTATATTTCTTGTTTTATATTCATATTTTAACTCATATAATCCTAAACCTTAGAATGAACAATAATCTAGAACCACTAATGTATTTCTCGATAACCCTCAATATGTAAACATGATTTTGTAATTGTATCACCCCATTATACCCAATTATCTAGAAAAGAGTAAAAATTACACTAAACATAGGTTACATAAAAAAGATACGAAAGGATAGAAATAATTACCATGGGAATAAGAGAATTTCATGAGATATTTTTTCCTAAGAACCCATACATCCTTCAAAATCAGATAATATAAAAATATAAAATGCTCAGTGTATGATAAAATTAACCAAATAACATAGTAAAAGACACAAAGGATTCATATCAATGTATTACTAGAAATAAAATAAAAAAATTAAAGAAGAAGTTCTAAGACATTTAATCTTCAGAACCAATGTGGAACCGAGGAAGAAAAATATTTATATACTCTATATATCTAGTTTAACTAAAAACAATTACAACATAATTTATTTCCTCTAGTGATGAATTAAACATTCCCCTTCTATGTAACTTATTAGATGAAATATACAAAATAAAAAAACAATCCCAAGTAGGGGGTGAGAATTGTACTCAATATATAATCTCTAAAGACTTCCAAATATATACCACAAGAAAAATAAAATACATTCATATTCAAATAAAATATGAGTTTTTAAGAAAATAATTTTATATAAAACAAAAAAAATGTTCCATGGAAATAAATAAATGATGTTTTAAAAAAATTCATGTTTCCTATAATAATAATTCAATGAATAATATTCACAAAAATAAAAATCCGTGCACTCAATATTAGTGTAAAAATTTAATGATTTTACTTCATGATAGTTCTCTAACCAATTTTAATTTTGGTACTTCTTGACTATGTTCCATCCCATTTTAACATAAACAACCATCATCATAATTGTGAAAAAAATGTAATTAAACCTTTTATTTAAAGATAAATTATCTATTTTAATGAATTTATTTTGGAATGAAATTAAATACCGATTTTCCAAAGCAATTAAATAATTAGATTAGAAAAACTAGAACAATTTACAAAATCTCAAGCAAACATGCTCCAAAATATAAGAGTAAGAGTGAATCCACCCACCTTCTATTATTTGTCCTAAATGATATTATACAATTTGATTTATTATACCTATTCCATCCATTAATTTATAAAAAACGAAGAATGTATCACCAAAAAAATCCAAAATCATTGATCTAATTATTACTCACCCATATATTGTTTTGTTCAGGACAAACTAAGAATGTCCAAAATTAAAAAGAAGAACAATATTTGGTTATTTTATTTAAAAAATTCAACACATAAAGATCTTTTCGAATCTTAGTATGGTCATGGATGGTAATAGGAAATATTATAGGGTATCAATAGATATTGAGAGTGAGGAAAAAGAAACCGTGTGAGGGTTTACTAGTGCTATTCAGTTAAACAATATTTGGGCTAATACAATTCATGATTCATATTTTGAATTTAATTAATGATTACGTAATTCACATCATGAAATTTCTGAGATTCCACTTACTCTAAAAATATATATCCTTGGTTTTACTTTTTTGAAAAATCCATTCTTATCATAAACATGTATCCTCTACTGTATGGTCTTAGTTGTAGACTAGGTGAAATATTTATTCTATGATGGGATTTAACATCATATGTCATGGAATATTCATATCGTAAAACAACAATTATAGATGTATATATTTTTTGAATAACTATTATACATCCATATTATAGGATCCTCTACCCTTTATACTTTATAACACTTCTTCTTAACACTCCAAATGAGTCCTAATGTAAATTAAAACACATAATCCAACTGCATTCCTCATATCAAGGGTGTTTCATTCTCCCCACAATTGGGATTTCCATCCATACAACTCTAGTGATGAACATTTTTCTTTTTCCAATATATTCATTCTTCCAATATAGAATTTCACATTCACAAGTTTCCCCCTAAACCAAAACATGCTTCCACAAAACTATCTGTAGGGAAATGGATCACCTTCACCATTTCATTTTCTATCTATTACTAATATGAACTATTTCATTGATCAACTATGCATCTGGATAAAGTGCATCCATATCCCAACTGATCACATGAGTGGGATACCTCAAATACTTCTCTAGTTGACAAAAGATGAAGAAATTGTGGAAAACATTAAATCATAGTGGTAAGTAGAAACGATATAACATATATTCAGAATTTTCAATAGTATCAAACAGTCAAAAATTTCATGGTGTTTACATACCATGTTTCCCTATGTAATGATGACTAAGTCTCAGTGCCATTATTTTTAGAATACATGGTCACTAACATGAGAATTTAAGGGTCAGTTACTATTGTCCACATAGAATTTCTAACTAATTTTAACCATATCCATAAACATATTGATCACAAATTTCATCTCAATAATTTTATAAAAAGAATATTTCAAATTAATAATGAAAATATTATTCCCCTTAAACAATGTGGATTAAAACATGGATGGGCATTCAATTCCTCAAAAAGGTCTATTTTTATTACTTACAAAAATAATTTTTAAAGGAGAACAACACCAATGACAAATGGTCTTCCAACAAGTTCAAAAATTCCATGTAATATGCTTTTAGGATATCATCTAATGTCTTAATTATTCATTTAAACATCCCAAATGTATGTTGTTGTTATGGACTTTTGTTGTTCTATTGACACCTAATATCATGCTGCAATTTCCTATAGATTTGAGAAGAAAATAGGTATCTAAAGGAGTTAAAATAGAAACTATAACTCTATATAGAATGACTACATATTGAATAAAAAAATATTCTAATTCATCTACAATAGTTGAATATCCTATTAAAAGGATATGTGGGGACTTTGTGAGTCGGTCCACTATCAAATAATTTTTTTCATTATTTTTAAATGGTATTGGGGGACCTATGAAAAATCATAATGAAACCAGTTATTACATTAAAAATATTATATGAATATATTGTAGTATACCATCTAATCATTGAAATTAATACTTTACCCTTTTACATGTTATGAATTTCACCACAAAATATAAAATCATTAGTTTCATACTTGACCAATAGAAAGAAATTTTCATCTCCTCATAGAATGTTTGTGTTACTATGTGGATATCCCATTTTTAATGGTTATATGTTGTAATAATTTATTACTGTAATGGATTATGATCTATGTTCCATTATCAAAAAATTTGACAAATACTTCACATCAGTTCTCCAATCTGTAGTAATCTACCCACCATTTATTTTCCAAATGATTGTTCTATAATGAAGATCTAATAGTTGAGAATATTATTTGAAATCCAAAAAGATGGTAATATAAATATATGATAATAAAATTTAATACCCATCTAGTTTGGTTTAGTCAAAATTAATATATGTAATCATTCTCTTCATATTTGATTGGTCTTAAGCTTCTCGGACCACATCAATGTATTATTTCTGGCCAAATGCATCTTTCAAAAAAATCTCATTTAAGATTTTCATATACCATGCGTAAATAGAAATCCTAGACGTATTCCACCCATAATCATTTTATTATGTTTATCTATATCTATGAAAAATATATATTTAAAATTCCTCTAGTTAGTGGAAATTATAATCATTTATCAAAAGAGGTAATGTCTCCATGGTTTCCTGGAATGGAGAACTACATATATTTCATTTTTATATATAGAATTGTTTTTCTAAATCATTCTCTACTCACACAAACCATAGGTTACGACATAAACCCCCCGACTTGATAATGAAACACATACCATATTGATACAGATCACAATATGCCACTTATTTCAAACCATGTTTGCGAATGACTCTAAAATGTATCTAAATAATATGAGATTATATGTCGAAAAATAATTTCTTATAAAAATTTCTCCATTTTATTAGTATGTAATTTATTGTTAAAATATTTGGTGGATAATAACACAATTAGAGTCTCCAAACAAAATTATAGCAATAACCTTATGATCACATAAATTTTCATAGTTCAACATTTGTTCTCCTTTTCTTCAAGGAGAGAAATTCTTGAAACATTCCAAGATCAGGTACTATACCCAATTCAAAAATGACATTCTCAGGGAAATGAATCTTTCGGATCAATATGTTACACATATAATGAATATAATATAAACATTGGTCCTATATCTACATCACTAAAATTTACATGTTCTCCTAATGGGGTTTCCTACATCAAGTGTGAACATGAATAGCATCAAAAAATACAATGCAATTATAATCACGGTACTTATGGAAGATGTAGTACACCAAATCCATGGAGAATTTAGGTTCATTTATTAAACCAATTATCATTAATACATACTCCAAATGGGAATATCTACTTTGGAATGTTCTATTGAAAATATCTTCTATTATGAATCAAAGTTGATGATACCATAAGTGTGGATGAATCCTAATAAAAAATTGGATCCCATTAGTTAACCAAAGTGGTCCTCAATTTAAGGAAGTAGATATCATAATTTTATTGAAATAACATTTATCATAATTTATTCATGACATAATATTTTGATTAATATGACTTCATTAAAAATAAAAAAATTGAAATACAATGTGATGTAATAGGTATGATAAATCCATTTCTTTAGAACTCTTTAAGATGAGACATTATCACATTCAACACTATCTTTTCCATTTTATATGAAAATAGTAAAACATGCCTTGTTCATTATAATAGATAATTAGAAATAAAATTTCAAAAATCAGGGGTAACCCAAAAAAATAATTTGGAATAAAACCTAGGTATTAATGAAATATAGTAGGAAGAGTAAAATTTATTACATAATCAGAAGATTCCATGTTCATTGTCTCAAACAGGATAGACATGCTTCCATACAATTTTTATAAAGGTATATATCTACATTAATTTACAATCTAATCCCTATAAATACATCATGTTATTTATCCATGGATATAAATTTTATCTTCCTAATATTGAAATCAATATTGTATTTAAATTTGATTAGACAGTCCACATAAACTATTAATTAAAATACATCCATATTTGTGAGTGTTATCTCCCATAAAAACTTAATTGTATTTCTTGTAATGGAACATAATGGTCATATCAATTCAATATTCTTTTTTTATCTAAGATTTTTCATGATACTTTTGATATGATACATAATTTCCCCATGAAATCATGAATTTTTAATAGTGGTATAAGAATGGTATGAATGGGATGTACCAGTTACAAAATTTAAATTAATAATAGTTGAGTTTAGAATAATGGTACCTTGCACCATTGAGGGACACAATTACTCTATGGTGACATTATTCTCTACCCTCTGAGAATTTAAATCAGATACTATAGGATAGATCTTGATTCCTTGACAAGGTGCTGACTGGGAAAATAGTGTTGTATAGGAGGTTTAATGGTTCACCATGGTATAGAGATGAAAACAAATTGTGGGAATGTTTTCTCCAAGAATTAAATTCATGAGGCTAATTTGATCCTTCTCAGAATACAAATTTCTCATATCTAAAAAAACATATATCTATATTTACTTTTATATCAAAATTTTTTTAATTCATTATTGATGTAGTGCATTCATTTTCCCTATCTATAAGAAAACTAAAATTGAAAATATTAATTCCCTTCCAAATTTTTATCGTAAATTTTTTTGTTAAAGAATCATCCAAAGGGAAAGTATTATTTTCATATAAAGGATTGAGGTAATAAGAATAAACACATGAGCATCATGTCTCTGGGTAACACAAGTCATATGAAAATCAACAGGTATGAAGATCATAAAACTCCTGGGATATCCCACTAAGGGACTGCATGCTTTACAAGATCTACCCATTGATCATTAAAAACCCTTGTATGAAATTTTATGACCATGTTAATGACCAAAAATAGAATTTTTAAAAAATTGAAAATATGGCAGAAGAACACCTGAAAATTTTCATATGGATCATGTTTTAGAAATATATCAATGAAAAGATCCTTGTGCAAGGGATCTTACACTATTCATGGATGATGGGCTTACATGATTAATGTGATCAGTTAATTGATAACATGAATTATGTTAATATTTTTGGATTGATTTCATAAAGTCCTAAAAACATGTAGTAATGGTTATAAAAAGACCCTAGGACATTTCAAACATAGTTAAGTGATGACCTAATGTATAGATGATAGATAATCACTAAAGGGATGACATGATATGAAGATAAAAAATGATTGAATCCTTAAATGATTCAATTTTTTTCACTTGAATTGATTATACACTTCATTTGACTAGTTCATTCCTCTTGAGAAACCCCATATACAATTCTACTAGATCTCATGATGACCTGCAGATATGACTGATTGATCTCACAAAGTCTCTAAAATATACCAGCTTGATCTCTAGAAGACCATTGGACAATTCTTATTCATCAAGTCAAGTCCATTGGTCATGTCCTCCTTAGAAATCATGTGATTCCCCCTTGATGTATCATAATCAACAAAGTTAAAAAATCACATGAAAGGATTATTGGATTGGACAGGCTAGTAATGTGATACCAATAATGCACTAAATTATTGTAATGAAATAATGGGAGGAAATAACAACGGATGACTACCTCGATAAAAAGAATCACATAATATAATACATACTTGGATTCCCATTTTCTCTAAATTATTCTGAAATATTTTTGTTCAATCCTACATAATGTGATGTATATAAAGGGCTAAAAATACCGATAAACTACTTACCCTATAGACTAAAAACTAACATTTTTATTGAATAAAAGAGAGTACCGAAAGACGTAAAATCAGAAAACAAAAACAAAAACAGGGAAAAATTGAATCATGGGGGCTGAAAAAAATGAAAGCCCAGAGCATAATTAATAACAAACCTCACTCCCTCCTTAGGGAATGATCCGAAGTTAAGGAAGAGAGGCAAACTTTCAGCCAGAGGTTCCAGAGTCGCCACGAAGTCTACAACCTGATTCCCCTCCTACCAGGTATGAGTGATCTCAACATGAGTGCCAAAAAGTTGTTTGAACATTCTAATGAGGTAGGGGACATTCCAAGGAAATTAGCCAGGGCTAGAGAGTGATTTGAAGAGTATTACAGAATTTGTCTCCACCACATTCAGATCAATGCATCGCTGGCCACAACGCTCCAACCCTCTGAGCATCACATGCACCTCCGCTTTTAAAATAGCACCCCTTCCATAGGAAGCAGAAAAAGCCACTAACACCGACCCATTTGGGTTCCTTATGAAACTGCATCCGTGCATCTGCCCCCCAACCAAGGATCCATCCATATTCATCTTGAGACCACATTTGAGCGGATGCCAGTAGACACAGTGCCCCTGCCCCGAGGCTCCATCTCGATTGGAGAGGAACTGATTCGAGACCAGTACCATCACTGATAGTGTGCCATGACAGTCTACACATAATCAAACCATGTACTACAATAGATTCTTCATTTTGAAAAGAAAACTAACCTGAGAACCCCAAGCATACTTATGGAGTGCAACATTCCTCATCATCCAGATGGTCAAGCACCCTGTTGAAACAATCACTGCCTAAGCCTTACTCTCGGCTCCCTGTTTCCCATCTCCTTGAAACCATGCACTAAGAAAACCATCCAGTGAACCACCCTAACCATTCCAACCAGAAAAATCCCCAAACGCCTTCCAAATCCAGAATTCCCACTCACTTTAGAAGAACATGTGATACCCTATTTCTTTCTTGGGGTTACTACAACACCATCACTGTGAGGCCAACTAAACACCCATTTGATTGATGTTATCATCAGTGGTAAAGGCTTAGTTCCTCCCCTTCCACAACAAGAATGCAATTTTGGAAGGGATATCCTTTCACCACAAAATCACCCCCAAGGATTTAGATTGACAACACCCCCTTCATCTGAGAGAAGGACTTAAAAGAGAACTCCTAAGTTGAGTAGCCTGTAAAAACAAGCTTGTCAGATTCATCATTCATGACCACAATATTAAATCAAACACATTGGTTCTCATCAGGAATGCCATGGATGATCCCTGAATGGTCATTGGCTACTCTAAATGAGAGGTTTAGGGTAGGACACCCTGAGAACCATAACCTTCCAGCCCCCCAATCTTAAAGCTAGAAGTTAATGTCAACTCTTCCCAACCACCATTTGGAATGATGGTATAATATCTATGAGTAAGGATTAATTAGTTTCCATATCTTGGATGGTCATGCACTTTTGACATCACCTATGAAAAATGATAAGAAAACACATAGAAGGTTGAATATATTATGGATCACATGATATCAATATTCTCCTATTAAGATAATTCTGCTGAGTAACCTAAGATGAAATATAGAAATTAAGTTAAAGGGTTCATATGATAATTTTATGGATCACATGAAGGAAAATAGAAAAATCGATTAGATCTTGCATCAACTCGGTGGAAAAACATCATGGGATTAATGTGATGAAAATATGTAAATTAAGAAAGCTTTATATGATGGAAATTATTTTCTTATTCCCCTGATGGGATCATGTAGTTTTTGTAACAATTCATTGATCACCTAAAAGACCTCAGGTATGTCAGAATGGTCATGCAGAGGCATCAAGATTGGTCATCCTAAAGATTGGACAACCATAAAAAAATTCATCCTTGAGCACGGGAAGGACTATAAAAGTTTCTTCAATGATTTATTGAAACAATTTGATATATCGTCCATTTTTACATGAAACAATAGTATGAGTTAGTATTGATAATATGAAGGTCTACATAAATGTCAGATTTATCACAAAAATAACTCCATACATGTAATCCTTGATCATGTGACTCCCATGGATTTTTTATCCTTGAAAACATGAAAGACTCATAATTTGTTAATATTAATCACATTAATACCAATTGACATGTCATTGTTTTTATATGACATACCTTTGATATGTAAGCCTTATTGTATGAAATCCCTCAAATAGGACATCATTTTTAGGCAGACACTATCAGAAATTTTAAACTTTCTAGGAACCCTACCTCAGACATGATGACCATGCTCGACAGGAACACTTATACATATTAACTTAAACCATTCAAACCCACATTAGTGAGCCTTTGGTCATGCACCCCCTTATTGTGGTAAATTTCCATGTAGGACTAGATGTTAAACACTCATACAAAATATTATATACCATATCCAAACATAATATCATTATGCCATCATTAATACTCAAAAATCCCCTTTATGATCACTTCTCTTCATCCATAATAGGATTAGGTCAAGATATGTGAAATTGAAGTCCACAATGTTTTATTTCCCATGATATTCAATTTACTCTACTCATGTTACTTACCTCATATTGTTTTACCATCCCTCTTCATCTCTCAATTGAATATGAATCTAAATGAACTATGATGAATTTGATTCTTTCTATATATATATATATATATATATATGATATTTTGGATGACTTCCTACGGACCACACTCTACATCATAATTGAATACCATAATCTCTCTAGGGGTTATATCCTTAAAATAATTCATAATCATATCCTATTAGGGATGCTCTAATGATTATGTCCTACTCTTATAATAAGTGTGTCTCATCCCTTATTATCACTTATTTCCCACAATGAGCATGATTCACATTATATTTGGTATTTCAAATGATCATGTAATTAAAAAAATGAAAATCATCCAAAAAGGTACTCCTTAGTGTTTAAGACATTCTTCTATATGAATATGACCTTGGTGTTCAAGCCCTGCCTAAATTTCTTAGTGACCACAATGTGTAATCCCAACTCAAATATTAGTAGATCCTCAATGTGTATTCCAATATAAAATATCATGGTGAAATCAATGTGAAAGTCATATATTTGTTCTATATTGAGTCCATTTTGATGTCTTTGATATTCTATTATTTTTTATTTCCCTCATCAATAATTAATTGCATGGGGTTATAGATATATGGTGATCATGACAATAACACGATACAAATACCTCTTAAAATGGGATTCATTATTAGTATATGTCCTAATATTTCCTAAAAATCAATGAAACTGTACTCACACATTTTAATTACACATCCTCTCCCACCAATGGGATTGGGATAAACAGATCTATGAGGAATCTATGTCCTATTAAATTTATGATGAAAATGATACCTTCTTAATACCCAATATCCATACCCAATTGTTAATTTCACTTATATAGGTCCTTTCACATGATGTTATAATATTACTCATGGCCCCTTATGAACTACATGGTATTTGATTCATATTATCACATGATACATAGGAAACCTCATAGTTGTCAATTCCAAAATAAAAATACCCTTCCATGATGACAGTAAATTCAACAGTCATTAGTCATATAGAATCAAAACATAATAATTCCATAATTTTTATGAAATAATGAAATGCAAGATGGGGAATCTATGATACCAATAGGTTCACTAATTAATTTAAAATATTCTTTTATGTAAATTTATTTAGTGAACAATCATTTTACAGGGTAAAAAATATCATAATAGGATTTTTAAAGGATTCATGAACATATCTAAAATCAATAAGTGATTTTTGTAATAAAAAATGATTACTCACCGAAAAGTACAATGAGACTGACTCTAATATTTTTGACCAATGTATGTTCTAATTAATTGTTGTGTTTTGTATCCCACTGACTGACAACCATTGGAAATAAATATAATAATTCATTAAGTATGTTTGGGGTGTTGGTAATTTTAAGGGATAAAATTTTCCAAATGAATAATTCTGAAACTATACTGAGCCCCGAATAATTTTTTTAGGACATAAGAATCTGGGAATCTGAAAAAACATTTGTTAAAAACATAAATGAATAACCCATAATGAAATATTTATATAAATAAATTTCATCAGATTTCCCATGAACTAGACATTCTATATAATCTATGAAAATAAATTCCAAAACAAAAAAAATGGATTCATCATGTATAAATATTTAGGAAATTTTCATACTCATAATGATTTACTGTTTGGTGATCTTGATTGTTTCATTAATTTTTATTATAGATACCATAATCAAAAAATTATACCTAGTTTTAATCCATGTCATTGATAAAAAATGTTGGAGAACCTCAAAGGTGGAAATGGCCCCATGAATCACAAAACATTCCATAGACCTGATACATTCATCATCATGTGGAAGACCTGGTGCTCAAATAATTCCACTTACACAAAATGATCCTAGCATGTTATGACATATATAGTGTCCACCATTCACTAAATCCCACCATAAACATCACATAAAAAGGTAGTTATGAGACTAGTGATTCATATAACCACATCAATATGCTTAAAGAGCTTCTCCCAAAAGTGTGACAATGAATGTCATCCTTACCTTGGGGAGGTGGATCGAGGTGTCAAATGCTTCTCAATCCCATAATTTTATATTATTATGAGGGATCCTATCGACTATCGTCACCAATGCTATACATACCCTTATTTTTCATACAAAAAATACTACATCATTTTAAATATCAACAATATAAAATCATTAGCAAAATTGGATCCAAAGGTTTAGTGTATTAGGTAAATTACGACCATACATAACTTCTCTATAATAAACCATAAACATTTAATTAATTAATTATTCTCTAGATTCCTATTAACCCTTGTGTTTTCTTTAGTAAATATATTCACCTGACGATATACATCAAAAAGGGGTGAGCTAAAATCCAAGTAATAGGGGAGATAAGAACATGAATCAATATATCATGGGTGAAAATATCCTCATCATCATAACATAATCATCGGATAATCAACATAATCATGATTAAAAACATTAAATGAATTAATTAATTGTGGAAATTCTTAAAAATGAAACAACATGTCTTAGTGGTCAAATACCAAAAATAGTTGTTAAAAATTATATCATCATGTTAATGAATTTTTACATTTTTTCATGATATATATCACAATAACTAATAAATTAGAGCTCTATATAATTCTAGGTGCACCTGTCACATCATAATATTTACATTATCTTGAATGCCACATAAAATTTATTTCAATTGTAGGCTTAAAATAAACCATATAATGTAACAGTTTTCATTTAATATAGAATTCCATCATAAAAATGGATTTTCCAAGATAAAATATTTATAGAATTTTTAGTATTAATATTGAAGGAATAAGAAACGACCTCATGAGAACTAAAAAGATGTTTTTTTAACAATAGTTAATTTGAAAAAATCTTTTCATTTTTTAGAAAATAATATTGGAAAAATTTATATGCCAGAAACAAAAAGTGAAGTAAAAAACAAATTATATTTTTATTAAAATAATTGAACATCAATATGAAAAATGGTTGAAAGAGTGAAAACCCATAGAAATGTAGTTGGGTTCATCAGTCCCCATACCATATGTCTAAATTCATTATTAACATTATCGTATTGGATAATAAAATAAAATTCATTAATTAATAAATCTATAATATTTTTTAATTTTATTTGGTGCATCATAGTCTTTTTAAATTAGTTTATTGGATTTTTGATTTGTTATATAGTTCAATTTTGTCATTCATGTGTGTTCTTTTTCTGTGTTTTCATGATCGTTTCACTTGTATATAGGTATAAAAATTCATATACATTATAAATAATTCTATTTAATCAATATTATATGTAATTAATAATCATCCATAAGTTTAAATGGTTATATATATCATTTTGTTATATGGTATGAGGATAAATCGTTAGATAAAAATTTAGTGATAATTGTTTCCATTATTAAGGTGATTTTTTTATCACAAAAACTTGTTTGGATTTATCATATAGTATTTTGTAAACATGTTACATAAATAAAATAAAAAGGATTATATATTAAAAATTAAAAATTAATTTGAAAACTAAAAATATTTAATGACCAGCCTTAAATGAGATAAGGAAAAATGAAAACTTATTGTCATTGACGTTAATAAATCTACATCTCATGGACGTTTATTTAATTTTACGAATAAAGTTAAGATGAGAAGGGGTTTTATGATGTATTATTCCATGAGAAGATAAATATTGAATTATATGTAAGGTAATGGAGTTATCATTCTATTTGGATAAGGGCGGGTGAGAAGAGAATAAGAAAAAATAACATTGGAGAGAAATTAGAAGAAATGAATGTTATTTAAACCTCTTGAATCCTTCTCCTTAAGAATGACCTTTGGGGAAAGGGTTTTGTATTTTTATGAGACAAATAGATCTAGGATGTGGGGTAAGGTATTAAGAAGAGTATTGGCTATAATTTTGATAATTCTCAAGTCTTGGACGGTGTGGGTAGATTATATGGTGAGGATGGTATTTATAGTGTAGAAGAGGGTTTTTTCTCTTCATTTTATTCATTAGTTTATTATTTTGGCTCCAGACTATGAATACATTGGTCATTATCAATAAATATATTATATTAATTATGAGGATTTCTATAATATATTACTTACATCATCGATGACTTAAGGAATCTTCGACTGGATTTATAAAGTTTATATACCTTAAATTATTGTATTTTACTACTCAACAAAAATTCAGGTATTTCAAAATAATCCCAAAAATTTACCGTGAACATTTTATGATGTGTATAATTAAAAAATTATCACAATTTTCTGAAAATAGTTTTATATACATGATAAATTAAATATTTAATTAAAATAATTAGTTAAATGGAAAATATTTATTTTAAAATTATAACTGATTTTATAACTCTTTGAAAAATTATTTATGGTATAATAAAATTATCTTATTTTCCTAATAAAAACAAATCTTTATTAGAATATAAATTTTATTAATATATATTTTCATTTAAACCATTATATTAATTATAAAATGGTAATTAAATATTTATGACTTACAAATATATCAACACATATTTAATAATTAAAATACATTTATATACTCATACTATGATATAATTATATCATATTACAATTCAAAATATAACTATATTTTATTTATAATTTCATGGCAGATTTTACTTTTCTATTGGCCATTTACATTTCATAAGGTTCATATTACTACTCCAAATTTTAGGTTACAATTCCATCAGGATGGGTTGTTTAACTTCAAGAAATACCTCTTTTTTGCATTATGTTTGTCGGAGTAGAGTATTCAATAGGGGGTGAATTGAGTATCTAAAAAAATTGTTGGAATGTTTTCTTAAATGGTTCACTAATAAATATAAATACAGCCCAGTCAATCAAGGTAATATGGTTAAAAAATTTTGACTGTTCAAATAGCCTCTTAGAAGATTTATTAATTATCAGAAGTATCTGTAAGAGTTATTGATAATTATTCTGAAGCTATTCTAATAAGGTAAAAAAATTATAACCTCTATACCAGACAAACTATAAAACATAAACTAGTTATTTCTGAATTATTAAATAAAACTGAGAAAAACTAAATTAAAAAACATAGTGGATAAAACAAGTAGTTCAGTCTCAAGCCGAGACCTAATCCACTCTACTTGGTGATCACCTTCCACCAAGCAGTTTATATTAATAAATTTGATCCACACCCTAGATCGGGGTAAACAATAGTGCACAGGACTATCCAGGTCACATCACCTCTGCCACAGTTCTTTATGGAAATAAACTACCAGATCACACAACAACCTCTACCACACTTATTAACTGGAGTAAACAAAGGTCAAAAGATATTAAAGAATGGATATCTTGTATCATTCAGTTTTAGGCAGAATATAGTTTGTCTTTTTAATACAACGGACACACTGCTCAAAATCTAAAAAGATACACAATAGAGAAAAGATGATGAGATACGGTTAGAAGTGCTCAGAGTGTTATTCTTTGCAAATCTGGACATCTAGGATGAAGAAGATGAATGTATCAGGTCCTCTTGTGAGAAATAGTTTATTGTATGTCTGGTGATCTAATTTTTTTGTTAAATCTAACTTGTTTTCTTCTTGGATTTGGTATAAAAAATATGTTTTTGGCTCTGGTCTATTGTATTCCAGCCTTTTTATTTGAGAATTATTTTTCTGTTCTTCATATGATTCTTATTTCATGTATCAGTTCTCATCAATAAAAATGCTTTGTCATCTGTTGTTCTAATGCTGTGTTCATATTTTTAGCTCGGCTTATCTTCCTTATTAATTGTGTGTCCATACGTTGGATACGACATGATGACTGTATTCTGCACCTCATACAAGAAACTGTCAGGTGACATGTATAAAAGGAAGCATTAATAATTTTAGTACATTTAAATGACTCAAATATGAAAATTAGAAATTTAATTGAAAACAACAAAATAGATTAATGAATGGTGTCATAGTCTGTTTAGAAATGGTATAAATTGGAAATGGTGTCCCCAGGAATCAGTGTCTTCTTCTTTCCCTTTGAGCGGTGAGACATTCGTAATAGAATAATTGTATTTAGACAAAGAACTGGTAGCGCATATTCAGTGTTAGGATCGCGGTGTATGGTCCTTTGTCACACTTCGAATAGTGTCTTAGTGATGGAAGCAAGGAACTGGTGTCACAAACTTCATGATATTTGAAAATGGTTACGATGTCTGGGTCACAGTGTCTAGTTCATGGTGTCTAGGTCACTGTGTCTGGGTCACCATGACTGAGTCATATTGTCAAGGTCAGGGTGTCTGGGTCACGATGTCTAGGTCCTTTTCATGAAAACCAAAATTGATGGTAGACTCACAGTTTCACAGACTTAGCAAAATATCTCTATATATACTTAAGAATTAATATTCAAAGAGTGAATTGGAATTGATCATACTTAAAATAAATTCATTAAAAAATAAATTAAAAATAGTTTAAAATAATCAAACATGACATAAAAGAATTCATATCTTGGGTAGGTTTCCTTAAATCATAATGAAACCAACCATCTCTATATGTGATTTGAGACAGATTAAATATGATTAAAAAGATTTACTGGATGTATATGATTTGGGATCATTAAAACATGATTTAAAATGAGGATTCCAACAATCTCCCTCATTTTGATGATCACAAGTCATGTCTATTCGTAGTGTTATATTCTCCCCATTTTGGATTATAAAAAAATTACAAGGAAAAGAGAATGATTATAAATAAGAGAATAGAGAGAAATAGTTCACATTGCATTAGATGAAAAAGATGTGGCAGTACAACCTGTTGGAAAAAATACAATATATCCCTATCAAAATACAATTTTCCCTATTATTCAGTACGAGTTGTATTTTCATTTCTTGTGGCAGCTGCATCAAAAAGATCCACTGGATCAGAAGTAGAATTTGAATAATTGAATGAAACAACTATCATTGAAGGGAGAGGGATTCCATCAAAAAACATAAGGTTCCAATGTAGTTATGGTGGAAGGACGAGGCAATTTTTGGTCAAGGATAACATGTCTGATATGGCTCATAGCATGAGATATAGACATTGAGTTAGATGAAAAGTAAGTGGATGAGGAAAGAGGTAAACTAGGATGTAAGGGTAAAGGTGCAGAATCAACAATAACAGTGCTCTGCACATAAAGATATTGCTTCAACAACTGAATAATGTAAGCAATAATCTCACCCCCAAATTGCATTGCTTTCTCAAAATTTTCATTGTTCTCCATGAAATTTTCCAACAAAGGAGTGAAATATTTCAGCTTATGAACTTGATTCCTGAAGGATTTAGTTGCAGGATGGATTTTGAAATTCTCAAGAAGATACTTGAAATGATTTGTCATATAATGCTTAGAGACACACTTATTAAATTATAAATCCAATTTCTTAGTAATTTCCTCATGATCATCATTCAAAATCATGGAGTGAATACTTACTTAATCAAGTACACTGTCATTATTTTTCACAACCCTAAATAGTGTCTCTTTGTCAAAGCCACATAGCACTGATTGATGTACCACATTAACAGTAATTCTGAGAAGATCACTATCAAAGGAGGATCGAGATGACTATCTAGAGGCACTAGATTCTATAACAACTTATGTGGGGGACTTTAGTTGATTAAGAAATTTCTGTAGACATCCCTTATACTCAGGAATAAATTTTTTGAGACCAATAAAAAGCTCTTGAATCTCATGAACTATCTACTTGATTCTCATAGCCACATTGTCAGCTAATGATGTCAATGTATATTGAATTAGAGAGACAACATACTGTGGAATATGATCACTAACATCTTCAATAGGATGATCAGCATGAGCTTATCATGTTTTCAAGTACTTTTTTCATATCTTCAACCATTATTTGAGAGACTTCACTTCGTCACGTAGTCGTATGTTCTCAATTATGACCTCTTGAATTTAATGAATCATTTTTTTCCGAATCTTTTATATAATGTTAGCTAACAGTAGGTTAACATCTCTTTCACTTTGGATTGTTATAGGAGCAGGTTGTGTGTTCATGAGTTTTCAACTCCAGCAAATAATGTATATCCAAAGGATTTCAAATCACTATGACTTATGAAGGTAGGAGGGTCATGTGAAGGTTTATGAATAAGAGCTGAGACATGATCAGGTTCCTTGGAAGGTATTACTTCAAGAGAAGAGACTCGTTTCATTTGAAATATAGTAGAAAGGTCCATACCTTTAACTAAGCTATCCTGGGTATCTTTCACTTAAATGTAGCTTGGGAACTTATACCATGTATCCATAGTTCTTTTCTCAATTGGATGTGGAATTTCAACACATTTTAGATTAGGGTGTTTCTACCTTAAAAAATGTTCATCTCTCATAGGAATAAGGGACTCAGTTCCTTGATCCGGCTCTAAAATAGCATCTCCAATACATTTATCAATTTCTTTTCTAGGTAGCTGAAAGTCTTGTTTCATTCTCTCCTCATTATAGAAGATAACATCTGGATTATGTTGTGCTTCCAAAATTTCTTTAACCAAAAAATCATTATAAAGATAAAATTCTTCTTTTAAAGGCTCCTTGGTAACAACCTCATCTATTTTATTAACAATATATTCTTTTCCAGAAGTAGGTTCTTCTTCCAAATCAATACATCTTTATGATTCAGGTGTTTCCTTCCCAACTTTATCTTGGGGAATAGGTCCACTGACATACTTATATAGGAAAATTTCGTCTATAGGTGAAAAAACTTCTTATTCCTCTTCTTCAATAGGATAGTATACAATTTCATCTGGTTCTAATCAATGATCAGAAATGTTTCTAGGTTTTGGAGGATTCCCAACTAGATTAAACTATACATATGCCCTTTCATTATCCTCCACCCTGGATTATCTCCTTGGATTCCTACTGATTTTTATTTTTATTTTTACTATAACAATTAAGATATAGAATTCACAAACCTTGATGACATCTTCATTCAGTCCAACCAACCCTTTTTCATATAGCATAATAGAGATTAACCTTGAGTAGAACAAATAGGTTGACTTTGAGGTCGTCTTTATCAACTCAAACATATGAATTATAACATACTTTCATAGGTTAATCTTCTATCCATTATTCATAAGATGTATCAAAAATACATAATGATTCGTGAGGGTATAGAATTCTACTTTCGCCAGACTAAACAAATTCTAAATAATCTTAAACAGCAATCAGGCTTCACCATCTAACTCAATAGCAATATCTCATCTCTTCTTTTTCGTTTCCCATCAAGCCTCCAAAATCCTCTTCTAAAAAAATATCACTTGAGGAGGATAACCTCTCTGGTAGTCCTAAAAATATCCCTCATGTGGTATCCCTATTAATGTATCATATAACCTTGAGTAAAAGGTACATCATTGGCCATTAATCCAGCTTCTCACAACAAACCATCTTCTGTATCAAATGAGAAATATAAAAAATAGTAGAACTGAGAAATATTCTTCGGATAAATATTCATTATCTCCTTTGTGAACCCATCTTGCAATCCCTTTTCTTTCAGTACTTTCATCAAAAAATATTTAATTGACTGCAACCATTTAGGGCAGATTTCCTATTCTAGAAACACTATTCTATCAACATGGTTTGGGTTCAGTGGTCCTTCGGGCACTACTTTCAGATCAATTTTTTACTTTCGTCTTAGATAATAGATTCTCAAGAATTTAAGAAGATGGGATCTTCCTTCTGGGCATTAAATGAGTGGTTTGATAGAGAGAGATAGATTGATAAAGGATTGAAAGGGTTTTATGGTTTGTGAGAGAATGTTTTTGGGTTTGAGAGAAGAATGCTTGAGTAAAGAAGATAGCGAAATAAATCTAGTTTATATAATTTAGGGTTTTCAAGAAACACAAATTAAAACGTATAGAATGAATATAATAAAATAATTTATACAACGATATGGGAAATAATGTACAAATAACATAAAAAAGTGTCTTTATGGTGAGATTGAAACAAGTTTTCATAATGAGACTGTAACCTGTTTTCAAGATGTTACATTTATGGTGTGTATCAACATGGTGTGACCATAATAGATGAGATAATAAGTGAAAGAAAGTTACAAAGATCTAGTAACCGTGAGACTATGAACATGAAACATTAACTGGTAGAACTCTGAGAGTAAAACAATACATCAAAGATAGTGAATTGCGAAACTATAAACAGTGAAACAGTAAGCTGTGAACTAATACACTACCTACTTAATATTTATCATTCCCAATTAATGTTTGATTTAATATATCGTTTCATAATTTAATGCTTTGGTGAATATATCAACAATCTAATATTCAATTCCAATTAATTTTGAACTAATATAACCTTTTTAATAATGGTCCCTCAAAAAGTGATGTCTTACATTAATATGTTTTGTCCTAGAGTGTGAAATAGTATTTTTGAGATATTAATAACACCTTTATTGTCACAATTTATAGGCATATTTCTGAATTGATATCCATAATCTAGTAATGTGTGTCTCATCCACAAAATTTGTGCACAAAAACTACAAACAACTATGTATTCACCTTCGACGGTAGATTATGCAACAATTTTTTCTTTCTTACTAAACCATGATACAAGAAACATTCAATACAAGAATAACAAACTATCTCAAATGATTTACCAATGGGATAGAAAAGTCATAGAATGGGTGTATATTTGAGCTATTTGAAAATCCTTTTAACTAATTTTAAATGATATTCCTTAGATTTTTCTTAAAAACATGAACACATATATACAATAAACATAATATAATTTCGACTAGTAGTTAAGTAGAGTGAGATTACAATCATTCCCCTAAATGTGGTTTGATAAACAGATTTTCCATCATCATCAATATCCAACTAACAAGTAGTTTTCCTTAGAGTATCACTACATTATTTCTACCTAATCCAAAACATTTTAGAAGACATTTAGTATAATTTATTTGATTTGAGATAATAATATCATTATTTTAAAAGATTTGAAATCCATGAAATAATTTTAGATCACCAGTTAGACTCATTTCAAATCATTTATACACCATTTCGGAAAATTCAATACATAAATAATATTTTGAAGATCCAAAAATAATATCATCACCATAAATTTTATCTACTAAAACATAATAGGAAATTTTCTTTAAAAAAGGGTATGATCAACTATTCTTTTTGTAAAACCATTGGAAATAAGAAAATTACTTAATATTTCATATCAATATCACAGAACATGTTTTAAAACATACAATGATTTTGATAATTTGAAAACATGATTTAGAAAGTGTGGATTTCTTAAACCATGTGTTTTTTCAACAAATACATCCACATTTATATACCAATTTTTCAATTCACTCTTATCATCTATTTGATATTGTTTGAAATTCAGATGTGCAGCATAAGCAAGAATGATTGTAATTTCATCAAGTCTAGCTACTGGGGAAAAGGTTTCCACATAGTCAACTCCTACTTCTTGACTATATCCTTGGGAAACGAATCCAACATTGTTTCTAAATATATTACCATCATCATAAGAACCAATTTAGTGCCTATGGTAAATGTGTATTTAGCTATATCAATAGGTTTCCAGACTTTCTTCCTTTCAAACTGATTAAGTTCTTCTTGCATATCCATCACCCAAAACACATCATTGATTGAATCATTAATGTTTTTAGGTTTAAGATTTGACAAAAAACGTTATGTTCAGCCTAATTTAAATGAGAAGATATAGTTTTAGTTTCTTTATCTAATTATCCTACAATATCATCTAAATTATGGGTTTTAAGGGTTCTAAACACTCTATAAAAAGAGGGACCTGTGATTACAGGATCATTAATAGGTTTAGATTCATTATGAGTTGAATCTGGAGAATTTACAAAAAATGATGTTTTCACATATTCCTTTATAGGAAGGTTAGAGGATATATCATTGATTTTAAGATTTTATATATTATCCTCTAGGTTCTATTGAGTGTTCATTGGACCATGTGGATCTCTCTCATCAAACATGTCATGGACAGATTATTCCAATCATTAATTTCTTTTTTTAAACACTCTATAGGCTTTACTAGAGATTTAATATCCTAGAAAAATTTCTTCATCACTCTTAGATGCAAACTTTTCAATATTTTCCTTAGTATTAAGGATATAAACATTTCAACCAAAAAAATTGAAGTAGCTTACATTCGGTTTCATATTATTACATAACTCATATGGAGTTCTTTTAACAATGGGTCTAATCAACACTCCATTAATCATATAGCATGTTGTATTTAAAAATTCTTTCCAAAAATAAATAGGTATGTAATATTAATTAAGCATGGTTCTAACAATATCTTCAATGATTATATTTCTTCTTTCAAAAACACAATTTTTTGAGGTGTTCTAGGGGAAGATAATTTATTATTATAGTGATTATGTGAACAAAATGATTCAAAATCAGGATTTTTAAAATCAGGATTTTCATACTCACAACCAAGATCACTTCATAAGGATTTGATTCTATGTTCTCTATGATTATCTATAGTTTTAGAATATGTGGTTAAATAAGATCATGATTCACTTTTGTGAGTCAAAAATAAACTCCAAGTATATATAGAGACTGCATCTATAATAACACAAACATAGTTCTTTCCCATTTAAATGAGAAACTCTAGATGGTCCAAAAAAATCCACGTGAACCAATTCGAGAGGTTGATAAGTTGACACTTATTTCTTTGTTTTGAAAGAAATTTTGTGTTGATTTCCCTTTTGACAAGGATTACACACTTTATCATCTGGAAACTAAAGTTTGAGTAGGTATTTGAAAAAAAGTTTTCTACTTATCATTCTAAGGGATTGAATATTGCAGTGTCCTAGTCTCCTTTTCCAATGCCAATACTCTTTGTGAAATACACATAAACAAGAAGCATTTTGAGAATCTATAGAGTATTTGTTAATAGAGTACACATTTTCATTTCTCAATGTAGAATGTTTTAATTTTTTTTACAACTAAAAACATTAGGAAGAATAATTTTAAAATTTAACCTGACTTCCATCATCACATAATTATGAAACACTAGGAAAATTATTTTTCAGTACATCAACAAAATGTAAATTATAAATTAAGACTAATTTAGAGTTACAAATTTGGCAAAGTTCAATGTTTTTTCCATTGGCATTGTCAACAAAAGTGAAATGTCCACCAAATTTTTCTATTATGTTCATGAAGAATGAATAGTCCCCTATAATGTGTTTGGAACACCCATTATCCATGTAGCATATGATTTTTCAGGAGCTCTTTAAACAATTTTCCATCAAAAAATTCAAATAAAAACAGACATTGGAACCCATATTTGTTTGGGTCCTGTAAAATTAGTGACTAGTGATATAGGAACCCACATCTACCTCATAGGTCTCCTATAATCATTATGTAATGTTCTTCAAAAATAATCTCTATTTGATCCAGAAAATATTAAAATAGTAGAGAGTGTATCATAATTTGAACTAGCATAATGTTTTCTGGTACTAGGAGAAAAGCTGTTTGTCTTATATTTAGATACAAAATTGGTTCTTCCAAAATATCTTTTACTAGGTTGATAGCCAATCCTAGTAGTGTGTATTTGGGAAATCTATTTACCTAGAATTTTCACCAAGGTATCTTATATTTTAGTAAATATTTCAAGTACCTTCTTTAATTTCTCATTAGATAGATTTAGTTCACTATTTTCTTTGAGTAATTGAACATTTTACCCTCCTTCTATAGTATGTTCAGATATAATAGATAATGTAAGAGAATGATGTTTCTTTAAAGACTTGTATTTATCTATTATTTCATTACATATCCCTTAATGAATATTATAGTGCTCAAATATTTATTCATTATACAAATTTTCATAATCACTTTCATCTCCAGAATAATAGGAATTGTGTACAGGAGGTTAAATTGTTACCTAAGATGTGTTTATCATAAAACACATACTGTCTTTGTTAGCATATTCATAATGTGATGATTCTGAGTCACTTGAAATTCCCCCAAAATCACTCCATGTTGCTTTCATTGAATTATTATACTTGTTATCTTTTTCCTAATATTTCTTTTTATACTAGATCTTGGGAATGTCAAGAATTATATGTCCCTTTCACATAAATTCATTACATATTATCTCATCAGACTCTTCACTTCTTTTCTAATATTTCTTCAATCTTCCCTTTTGATCAAATATTCTTTTGATGTTAGGATTTCTGAAAAATTTATTCTTATTGTAAATTTTTTAAACCTTTTGGATAATTCATCCATCTCGTCTTCACTATCATGTGATGATTGTTCACTGTTGGAACTACCTTTAGTGACTTGAATCTTCTCTTTTTCTTTTTATTTAGAAGTGGTAGTCTTTAATTCAACATATTTTCTTTTGGGTTCATCCTCCACTTCCTTATTTACTTTCAACTACTCTTCAGACACCATTAGTTTTCCAATGAGTTCATTGACAGTTAATTTGATGATGTCACATGGATCTTTAATAAAGACTGAGGTTCCATTCCATCTAGCAGGTAGGAATCTGAGAATCCTCATGATTTTTTTATTTAGCATTAACTTATCTTCCATGAGAAATAATCGTGTAGATAATTTCATTTATCCTTAGACACATGTCAAAAATAGGCTCATAGGTCTTCATTTTAATTCTATTATATTTAATCTCATAATTATTGAGTCTCATTTCATTCAAAATTGAAGTTCCTTCTTGTGAAAAAGAGAAGGTTTCCTAAATTTAATGTGCGGTTTTATATGCATATAATCTATTAAATTCATCATATCCGTAAGATAAATATAAAGAAATCAGGGATTTGTAATTGTTTTTGTAGGATGTCTTGGTTTGTACATCCCATCTAGTTATATCAGTAGAAAAAATATTCAACTCATCTATAATTGATGACAAAATTTCAAATCCCATACTTTCTAAATGCATTTTCATTTGAATTTTCCATTTTGAATAATTATTTACAATAATGAATTATGGTCTCTATGTTGCATCCCCTTATAATATATTATCCAAAATGAATAGATATGTTTAAAGAGAAATAAATTTAAAATTAACAGAAATTTATAGATCTTTCAAGAGAATTTAAAATCATAGTTGAATAGTTTTAAAAATAGAGTCTTAATAAGAATCAAAACTAGTTTGATACCAACTATTGGTCAAAGTAGAGTACACAAGAGGGGGGTGAATTGAGAATGTATAAATAAATTATTGAAGTTTTTTTTAAATTTTCCCAAATTGAAATAAATATAGCATAGTCAATCAAGGTAATACAGTTATAAAAGTTTGACTTTTCAAATAACAACTCATAAGATTGATTAATTCTCAGTAATATCATTATGATTTATTTATAATATATTTATGCTATTCTAAAAAGAAAAAACAATTATAAATTCTATCCATGATTAAATATCAAAGTAAATCTAGTGATTTTTTGAATTATACAACAAAAAATAGAAAAAATATCTTAAAAACGCATCAAATAAAACAAGTGGTTCAATCTCAAGGTGAGACCTAATCCTATCAAATTGGTGATCACCTTCCACTATGTATTTTATATTAATAAACATGATCCACACCCTGTATCGGGGTAAAAAATAGTGCACAAGACTATCTAGCTCACACAACCTCTTCCTTAGTTCTTCATGGGTATAAACTACCAGGTCACACAAGGACCTCTTCAACACTTGTCCCTGGGAGTAAAAAATGTCAAAATATATTAGAGGAAGGATATCTTACATCCTTTAGTTTAATGAAGGACACTGTGTGTTATTAATACAACACACACTCACTACTGTAAATCTAAAATGATACACATTAGAGAATAAATGATGAGATATGGTTAGAAGTGCTATCAGTGTTATTCTATCTAGTTTTGTACTTCTAGGATGAATTATATTCATGTATCGAGTCCTCTTGTGTGAAACACATTATCGCTAGTTAGGTTCTTTGGTTTCCAATTACATTTATCTAGTGTTATTCATGGAGTTGGTATAGCGAATATGTTTTCTGCTCGAATCTATGGTATTCTTGACTTTTGATTATATAATTCTTCATGTGTTCTTCAGATGTATCTTTTTGAATGTATCATCTCTTTTCAAAAACAAAATGATCCATCATCTTCCATTCTACTACATTGTATATATTTGAATCTTGGCTTTTCATCCTCATGAATTGAAGGTGCACATGATGGGGTCGACATGATGCATGTATTATTCACCTCATACATTGTACTATTTATTGTAATATCTACAATAAAGCATTACTTATGTTAGTGAATTTAAATGACTCAAATATGACCATTATAAATTAAATTAAAAATGAAAAAACAGTCAAATAATGGTGTCACAATATATTTAGAAACAGTGTCACTTGGAAATGGTGTCACCAGAAAAATATGGCTTCTCCTTCACCTTTGAGTGGTGTGACAATCATGATGGCATAATTGTATTTTGATCAGAAACCGGTAGAATAGATACAGTTTTAGTATCACTGTGTCTGGTCCTTTTTCTAACTTTGAATAGTGCCTTGGTGATGTTTGCAAGGAACCGGTGTCACTGACCTCATGAGATCTGAAACAGGTTACGATGCCTGGGTCACGGTATCTAGGTCATGGAGTCTGGGTCACGGTGTTCGGGTCACAGTTTCTGGGACACTATGTCTGGGTCACTGTGTCTGGGTCATGGTGTCGGGGACACAGTTTCTAGGTCCTTTACTAGAAAACCAGAACCGGTGGCAGACTCATGGTTTCTCGTACATAGCAAAATATTAGTATACAGACGTAGGCAGTAATATTCAAAGAGTGAATTAGACTTGATAATTCATAAAAAAAAATTAATTATAAAACAAATTAAATTTAGTTTACAATAATGAATCATGATTTATAGGAATTAAGATCTTGGATAGGTTTATTTAAATCATTATGAAACGAACCATCTCTACCCATGATTTGAGACGAATTAATTTCGATCAACAAGATTTACTGGATGTATAGCACTTGGTATCATTAAAATTTTATTTAATCATGTGGGGAACAACATATTAATTATTCATTTAAATGGTTTTTATTTTTTTAACCTTCATTTTATGTGGTTTATAGTATATTAAATAATTATAAAAAATGAATTTCTATTGATAAAATTTTGGGTTGTTACAAACATCATCCTTCTAATTCCACTCATTCACCTTCTGAATGAAGTACCTGATAGCTATCTACCCAAGACACTAATACCTAGGAACTTGGAAGTTCTCATCTAGCATGAAAAGATATAGATCATGTGTAGAAAGATTATATCCCCACATAAGAGGATGGAGCTGACTGGCATATTCTAGTGATATCATCTGAGTAGTCTCATATCTCTTCTCATCAAACCATGCCTTCTTGAAAACCCCGAATGAAAATATGGGGGAGGAACTTATCCCTTTCCCAAAGAATGAAGTCCATTTGGGTGTTATGATTTAATGAGAAGAAAATGTCTGGGAATATATTCTCATTTCAATCGTGGACATTTGGTGATTTTTATGCATCCAAAAAATGGGTTGGCCTATGTTCCAGCATTAACCATTTATAAATTTCAATATATTCTAGTAGTGATAGTGGATCTTTATCGACATCTTCCATAAATAATACGCAAATATGCAAATATTCCATTCCCAATATAGAGAGTATTATATCACCATGATCAACATGAATAAGTGTAAATTTAAATAAAAGCACTTATTTTTTATCCCATCAAGTAGGATTATCATTATATTTCAAAAATGAATATGGAACAGGACTATGATCATATCATAATTATGACTAGGGTTTATCAAAATTGTTTTAAAATCACCTCAGGATAGGAACAGACTACTTTAAACAAAAGCTATTATTATACTTCAACGGACAACTAGGACTGATACAATATCCCGTATTTTGTTTGGGTCTACTAGTGTTATTTGTATATCACATAGGGGAAGTCTCATACACAACCAATGAAGGTACTCAAGGTATTAAAATGGAATATAGGAGTGAGGCTCACATTACATCTCCCACTAATGATAGACTACACAAGAATCATTCAAAGGATGTATAACTGGAGGCTCATATCCCTTTTCCCAATTATTTTTTTGTTAGTATATTGTTTCAATGAATTTATATTATAAATGTGAAATTGTCCCCACTTCAACAAATGATTAAATTTATATTATTTGAACAAAAAAAATAAGGATCATATACCCACTAGAAATAAAAAAATCACTTGTATAATCAATGTACTTCTCAGTAGATGGATCACATCCCAAAAACAATAGATGAACATCAACATCTTCTATAGACTATCATGTAACATGCTTATATTAATTCACAACCATGACTGGTAGGACAACATATTATATTTATGAAAATGGATGAGTATTATATTCCTACACTACTCAATAACAGTGTCCTTGAAGATTAAAAATTCATATCTACAACACCTCAAGGGTCCACCGACTATTTATCTGAATCTAAAACAGAAAAATACTATGATAGTCCTCCCTATTTCAGTGCTATGAAATTATAATGTTTGAACATTGTATTCGATAGTGTTTATGACACGCAACACCAAACACTTAAGTGAATAATATATCCTAAAAAATTAAAATATATTTAATATTTTAAATAAAATAAATCTCTGATATAGCATGATATTAATATTATTATATGTTAGTGTGCATCTTATTTAGAAACGAGTTTCTTTGATGTCTTCTGTTACACGGAATACCAATTCATAACAAAAAAAATATATTATTAAAATAATATTAATTAATGTAATAAGATATAACAAATAAATTAAATTGTAATTTTTGAAAATAATATTAAAATAATGATAGTATATTTAAATTATATATATAATCAAATTTTTTAACATCCATAAAATATATTTTATTATCATAAGATAAGAGATAATAAAATATTACACATAAAACCCAATATTTTTCTAAAGGCAATTTTATAGCCATTTAATGGGGACCCTCTTTTAAATATATATTTTGAAAACATTATAAATTTAATATGAATAAATAAACTTAATTGTTGAAATAAAAACATCACCATTAGTTTAGGGTGATTTTTTGGTATTTTTATGAAATATTCCTTTTTTTTTGAATGTTAAAAATATTGAATTTTTATATAAGCATAAATAAAATTATAAATATCATTTATATAAAATATAACCTATTTCATTCATTTTTTATAAATATGATAACATCGTATGTGGATGTGTGGTCTACTACATCCTCAAAGCAATGTGATTCGTTCAAACTATAGGGGAAAAGTATACAAGATGGGTTTATTAATAACATTTGAAATATAATACATATATATATATATATATTAAACTAGTATTATAATATATATATATATATATATATATGTTTTACTTTTAATGTAATACCCCATGATTTCATTGTACGTTATCTCTTTAAAGTAATTCAATAGCGTGTGATACACTTAACATTGAGTTCGAGTGCACCACGACTTACCAAAATAGCAATTAAAAAAGTGATTATAAATAGTATTAACATAAATTTTCAATTTTTTAATTATCCTATATAATTTTAAAATTTAACTTTTGTGTTTCTTTGAAATAAAATAAGGACAAATTTCATTTTTAGATAAAATGTATCTTTATAAATATGTAGTTTTTCCCCCTTCTAATAGTGAACCATTAATAAATACAATATTGGCTATTTTTTATTTTCAATTTAGTGAAATTAAATTCTTATTTGGTAGTGGAATATAAAAATATAGCTTGGATAAAAATTTTGTACTTTTCTAATAACTCGCATATTTTGATAAATAGTTAAAAATACTAAATTTTAATTGAAAACAACATTATTAATCAAAATAATTTATAGTGTTAAATTATAAATTTGAGTGGTTTTAAGGTATAATAATATTATATTTTAATAATTTAATATAATTTTGGTCATTAAATGTAATTTCACATTTAAATTTGGCTATAAACAAGTGTAAATTATTTGATAGTTTTTACTTTTTAAAAAACCACTATTTGGTTTTAACAATGGGAAATAATTTTTAATTAATTAATGAAACCTCTATGTATTGATTATAGAAAAATATACATCAATTTTGAATTAATAATATCAAAATTATCTTAGTGTGATTTTTTTAGTTTTTTGAAAACATTCAATTTTTGATGAATAGTGAAAACACTTTGTTTTTGTTTAAAACTGACTTTTTATTTAAATTTACTTTCAGTCAAAATAGATAAATAATAACTGTATTAGTCCAAAGTAATTCATTGGGGTCATTTTATAATATGATTAGATTTATAAAAAGTTAATCATTCTCTATAAATATAACATGTTGATGATTTTGTGTATATTATATAACATACAGTTACATATGATTTTACCATGAATAGAATGATATTGTCGCACGTGCGTATGTATAGATTATTGTCTCCATGAATGCGATTAGATTCATTCCCATCATAACCATTAAAGAACAATTTTCATTTTAAGATTTGAAATAATGCTTAAGAACATAAGATCATTCTGGAGATGAATTGAATACATCTTATCTATAACAAATGTGTCTTACGTAACAAAATATATGAAGGAAAATGGATCAGTTAACACCAAAAACCATGATACTACTGAAATATTATTAACAAATTAATATTATAAGATCCTATATGATATCCTATTTATGTATTTGGTTCTTTTATAATTTAATAAAACATATTTCACTATTATACAAGAGGTTAACGTACCCTCGGCCAAGGAAAAGTACATGGTAAGGGATAATTCTTCAATATCCTTATTATCAGAGATTATTTATGTGTAAGTATTTAATGGTATATATTTTTCCTTGATGACAGTATTTCATAAAAATTCTTTCAAAAGGAATATTTTATGGTTTTATGAAAGGTTCTATTTAACTATATCATTTTTTTAAATGTTTTAAATATCAATCTTTCTAAACCATTTTAATTAATATCAATGTTTTTAAAATGATTTTGAGGATTTATTTATATGGACAAGAATGTTTTTAAATGTTAATTATTTTCAGAAGTTTCCAAGTGGCATGGGACACATTTATTCAAAAATATCTTTTAAATGACTTCCTATATATATTGAGTGACTTTTAAATTATTTCATGAAAAATGGATTTTTCTCACAAAATTTTTTACTGATTGTTTTCAACTATGTCGACATCATTTACTGGATAATATCATTTTTAGGTTGATTTGTTATAATACAATACTCCATATTTTATTGAATGAGTTATGATATTTTTTACTGTGAATGTGCTATTTTTATACCATTCATGTTTTATGGTTAATGTATTGATATTTCGTATTTCAATTCAAATATGAATATTTTTATTATGATTCAACCTTTTCATATGAGGAATGCATTGGAAATAGTAAGTGACGAGTGGGACCGCTATATAACCTCAATGTATTGGCAGGTCTCGTGAGACAAAATAGTGTCTTGGAACAAGGCCTTGACAAAATCTTATTTGTTGTCCTGGCCTGAGGCCTTGACTATATGGTTATGATTTTCGACATTATGTATTCCATCATTATGAAATTAGCTATTGATATTACATGTGATCATTCTACTAGTAGAATATCCATGTGAATTAGTAAATGGAATTATTAGATTTATATTTACCATAAAATGATGAATTTTATGTTTAAAATGATTTTTTTAGTGTTATATGTTTTATTAAATGTTTATGATTATTGATTATAGTTTTTTCTATATTGTTATCCCTACTGAGCATCTAAGATCACAAATTTCTATGTTTTTTCAGGATGTGAATAAGTTTATTATGACTGACCTACAGGGATAGTATAAGGGATATGAATGTGTTCAAATGACACACAATGTTGTTGTTTTTCATTTTAGAATTTATTGTAAAAATTATGTAGGTATATAGTACTTCCAAGGATACTAAACTAATTGGTATTGTGAGACATGATGTTTTGTGATCATAACAATGTTATATAATAAGGAACCAACTCTGGGTAACTATGCTTGGAGAATTACATTTAATTATTTTCATATAGATATGGAATGAATGTATTATTCATCCATATGTAAGCCCTACTGTCTCCATGAATGGTGCATTTCCCTTATTATCTCTAAATATTATAAATTATTATAAATAAAAAATACAATGAATATCTTGGATAATTAAATAATTTTTTACATTATTTAGATGAAAAAATCATGTTTTATGTAATAGAAACACAAATTAAAATGTCAACAAAATAATTGAAAAACTATTGAATTAACACCTGAAATAGGGGAAATAATGAAAGGATGTTGATAAATGGGTAAAAATATATTACAAGAAGAAAACATATGATATTAAAATATGAGTATGGTTATTTTATATGTTTTTCTCGTGGTTAAAACCCTTATAAATGATGTAATGGACAATCACCTGAAAGTAATCTATTGGGTAGGGATTTTCATATAACATTTTACATATATGAGATAAATTTCATATTCAACACTTATGAATTTTATTTCATTCTTATCTTTCCTAATTTGAAATATTATATCATGAATCATTTTATATTCATGTTAATTTGAGATATAATTTGTATTATTTATTATAATCGTATTTGAGTTTAATGTTTCCAAGTGGTATAGAATTTCATAACTCAGATCCATTTCATTTGGCTATAATACTTCTTCATTGTTGTTCATATTCTCTGATTATGTGTGTAATCATTTTTTTACTATATATTTTTTTACATTATAATAATTTTATGAGTATTCACATTCTAAATACATAATGTATTCATTTATTTATTCTAAAATCATTGTTATTGTCTTTTCAAGGTATTACATTGCAATATCAGTTTGTCATGATTGTTTACACTTGAATTTTCATAAGAGGTATTTATTAAATAAATGTATAATAAATCCTTTAATTTTCTTCTCCTTTAGTTATTACAAACCTTTTCCTCATAATATTTCCATTTTTAAATACAATGGTACTCAAAATGTTTTATATAATATTTTTAAGATAACCAATATTTTTTTCTCTCTTTAGTCGGATAACATATTTTCTTCTAAAATATTTATTTTTAAAAAAGATATTCAAAAATATGTTTAACAATTACAAAATGATTTATTAAATATATTTTTACCCTTTTTTTCAATTTTTTTGAGAGTAATATTCTTATCTCTTTCATAAAAAGAAACATTTCTAACCTTTTACCTTATAAAAGGAATTTTCATTTTACCTTGTGTTAAATGTATGAAATTTGCAGACATAATTTCTTTTAAGATACCACTATATGTTTAAATGGATAAATTATAAGGAATCTTATTTCAAAATGTGTCTTTTAACGAATCATATTTGCTAAATTTTTTTCAAAATTAAAAGGAAATTTTCAAGATAAATGTTTTAAAAATAAAATTTTATAGTATTTTCATTCATCAATGTCAAAACCCCTTTATTTTTACACCACCAGGTATATTTTCTATCGATACTAACTTTATTCTTCCAATGTGTGGTTTATGATTTATTTTATCAAGTATAGTATTGACATTTAATAACTTTATTCTTTTTAGCACCTTAAAATATTTAATTTATTATGATCATTTAATATTGAGGTTATATTAATTAACCATGTCATCTATCTTGGATAATATTATTTCCTAAGTATTATATCATTTCTACAAATATTTCATTACATTAAATATTATTTTATTAACTATAGAAACAATGATAAATTCATATACATTATTCAATATAGATATTTGATCAGTCACATAGTTCATTAATTAAATTGATTATTCAGTAATATCAAGAATTATTTATACATTGACTCTGTGGGTTGAGGATTAGTTAATGAAATACCTATGGGTAGGGGAACATTTAAATTATTCCCCTCGATGCATCAATAGTATCATGAGATGCGATTTTTTGGAGACAACCCCTTTAATTTTGTTTACAAGATTAATAGATGGGTTTCTACACCCAAATTTAAACTGTCCTGTGAGTGTTCTTGGTGGTATTGATTTTAATGTGTATTAAAATGACATCCCATAATTAATCACTTAATTAATTAAGATTCAGCTATATTTTATCCGTGAGAGGTTTCATATGACATTATCAATTGATTCATTTTATTTTGATTTCATTAATTAAATTAAATTTGTTTAGTTATATATCACTCCATATTTTTTATTCACATCCTATATAGATTATTGATTATATTTCATGTGTGTTTAATTGTTATTATTCCTTATTGATTATTCCCATTGGTTCATTGTTCATTCCATTATACTTTACCATTACTGAGAATTGGGGTGCGCCTTTATTATGATTCTTTTTCTAATGATTCCATAAAGTGTACTAAGAATGATATGAAATGATATACTAGATGGAATAAAGATAGTATCCTTGAAAATAATTATATTTTAATTAGTATATTTATTTGTAAAACAGGACTCATGTATATATCTGGTTTACCATAAAAACTAAACTACTCAGTCCTTTGGATGTTTTTTAATTGTATCTTACTCCATTGTAATGATAGAAACCAAAAAAAACTATCATATTTCTAGGTTTGGGTCACTATAATTAGTATTAGATAATTTTAAGTAGAAACCTTGGAAAAAAATATTTAGGTGAACATAGATTAGAATAAAAAATCATATGTCAGAAATTGAGGATAAGAACAAAATAACATCATAATGTTCCAAATAGTAGGAAATTATGTGTTTTCCCAAGTAATACATCTCAATAGGATACTACAAGTGGGAATAGTTCTAGCATAGGTGTGCCGATGGGTAACAACTCTGAAACGATGTATCGATCCTAACTTGAGAGTAACCAATTACATAAAAATATTCCTTACTGTGCACCTTTTTTGACACTATAGGGGAATATGTTTATGATAATTCACAAAAACTTTGAAAACCATTATTATTAATTTGAATAGATAATGGAAATGATTGAACTTGGTTAAACATGATGTTTCTTAGATTTAAAATAATATTTTCTGATTTTGAATTCTTAAAATTGATTTTAAAGGTTTTTTATTAGGATAATTTATGTCCACTATTTGGTGTTTGGTGTTATGAAATTTGATCCTATAATGGATAAAATCTGGAACAAATAAATAAATATATCGAAATAAATGGATAAAGTATTAATGTATTGGGGTTTTATTGAAAACAATATCTAAAATGATATTTTTTATTACCATTTCATGGAATGCCATTATATTTATTTTGGAAATTATATTAATATAGTTTTATGAAAAGGTAACTTATATTTTGGGTGACAACCCATCATTTCTAGCAAGGTCGCGGGAATTGAATGATTGACCAAAGGATGATAAGGGTTCAACACCAACTAATAACCTATAAAATGTCTTGTTTAATATGTCATTCTTTGGGCATATAATTTCAATTTAAAATTTCCATTTCATGAAGTAAGGGGAAAATTTTAATTTCATCAAAGAACAAACAAAATGTTGAATTTATTATGGAAAATTGAAGTTTACCAATCATGTATATATACTTATATTCATAGGGAGTAAAATAATTACTCAATTTTATGAACAATATATTAAAACAAAAATTCTGTCCTTTTACCATAAATTTTATTGAAATAGTTGGAATTCAAATCATCAAATATTTGTGGATTTGTTCCCCTCAACATTCAATCTATCATCTACTAGTTTCTGAATGATGACCTCAATAACTCCATATAAATTTTCAACAATTTTCCTCTATGTCAATATTTTACCTATCCACTAATGTTCTTCTACGTAGAAACCCAGTTATATGTTTGACCTTTTGACCTTTTTAATTCATGTCCTCTATTTTTTGGAGGATGTTTTAGAAACACATCTTGTGAAGTGTAATTACAATATAAAAAATATCGAAGAAAATTATTACCAAGGACAATTTTAAATTGTTAGGATACAAATTATTTAAGGTGGGGATAATGTAATGCCATGAAATACTAAAGTTTGAACAATTTTTTTGATATAGTGTATGACATGAAACACCAATCATGTAAGAGTATATAATACCCTAGCACTATTAAAAAATTACTATTAAAAAAATCAATCAATGACATGACTTATAATGCATGTGACACTGATTTAGTGTGAATTGAACTTAATAATGAGTGTCTTGGATGATTTTTGTTTCACATAATATTGAGTCTGACCGAACAACAATATGTTTTTAATATATTATTATTTAATATAATACGATATAACCTAACCATTAAATTTTTGGATATAAATAAAATTATCCAAATTATGAGAATATATATATATTATATTTTTAATAAAATGTTTTTACATTCATCAAATATATTTTATAATCCCAAGATTGGGGTAGAAAAACATAACACATAAAACATATATTTTTTAATGGAAATTTTACAATCTATTAATTACTAAAATATTTTAAATATAAATTTTTAATATTTAATAAATTTAATATGAAATAATATACATCAATTTTTAATGATAAAAATCATATTTATAGTAGGGTGAATATTTTAAATTTTTTCTGAAATATTTCATTTTCAATGAACAATGAAAAATAATGAATTTTAATTAAAAACTACTATTTTTTCTAATTTATTCATAGTTTTGAATTATATTATTAATTTATCTTATAGTTAAATTTGTTATATTTTATATCAATTCATTCTATTTAGTTGATTGGAATCAATTTCACTTTTAATTTGCATATAAAAACATTGAAATCTATTGTTCATTTTTACATGAAACCCCTCCTTTATCATCACATATATGGGATTAAATTTAATTTATTTTCTACCACATTAGATATTGGAAATTGATAAAAATTTATTTAATATTTTGAATCATAATAATTTTTAATTTCTAAATGGTAAACTTATTTTTTGACAAAAATATTAGTGAAAGTGATTGAAATTAATTACATTGATTAAAAGAAAAAAACTCTACATGGGAATAAATGTTAATCATAAGGGCCAACATGACCTAGACACTTCTCCAATAGTCAGTTCCTCGATATATGTAGGCGATACCCTCCATTTTATCTATTTTTTATTATTATTTGAGGCACAATATGTAAGCTAGACCTACCACTAGTTTTATCTATTTTATTTTTACATGAATACCACTCCTCCGCTATAAAACGACAATAATATCACCCACATAATCAATATTAGTAATACCTTCTTATCACCAAGACTATATTAAAATAAAATCCCAAAATCCGTAACCTCATCTTAGAAGCATCAATTTTGGAATAAATTCATCCAAGTATTCCCTTGGGTGATAACCAAAGGGTGTTTCGCGGATAAGAGGCAACATTCTTCCTCAAGATCTTTTTTGTTTATTCTCCACACACTCAAATAGTCATATTACATTCCTAAATAAAAATATAATTATCCTAAATATAATTATATGTCATTATATTTTAGATTATACCTATAAATACACACAATTTCTACCAATGGGTAACAAACTTAATGTTCTTGTGTACGGCGGACTACCGCCTTGCGAAACGATGATTGTTTGTTAATCCTTCTCCACCACTCATGGTAAAAATTTTGTTACAAAAATATTTTATATATTTTATATATTATATTTATAATTTATTTATATTAATTTAATTTCTATATAACACATACAATTGTAGAATAAATTCTGTGTAAATATGATAACATCATTCGTGGACATGTGGACTACCGCCTTGTCAATGAAATGTGATTCATTCACACTTCACATGGAATATATAAAAGATGTTCTGAATAAACATATGTGAAATATATTTCATATATATGATACATTAATTATAATATTCAAATATATCATTTACTTTTCATTCTTTTAATACGTAAATGAAATGAATGTAGAATTCATACATACATACAACCTACCATCTCCATGAATAGTGTACATCATTTATTATCTCCAAATTTTTAGAATTATTATAAAAACTATTATAAAAAGTATTTATGATAATTAATTATTCTTATAAATTATGGATATCATGAAATCATGATCTATGAAAAAGTAACTACAGGTATCAAGTCAAAATGAACTCAACAGACTAGGTAATTTACACACAAAATAGTGAAAATAATAAAATATTGTTAACAAACACATTATAATTTATTATAATAAGATAATATTTTATAATATAATTATTATTATGATTCTATTATAAGTTATTAAAATTTTAGAAACCATTATACATGATTTTAATGGTTGTTCACCCAAAAAGAAATGTAAGGTACGATATTTTCATCTCACTTTTTACATCAGTGGAATAAATGTAATATTCACCAAAAATTTTATTTGTGTGGGGTGTATACTACTCATTATGATATATGATACTCTATATAATTGATGTTCATGGTATTTTTAGATTAAATTTTAATTAATTATTCTAAATGTATTTTGGATAAAAGTTTCCAATTGTTAAAGAATTTCATAACCTGATTCATTCTCATTGGGTTATACTACTTACTCAATGTTTTTAATATTCTACGATTAGGTGTGTAATAAATATTTACTATCTATTTTTTTATTTTCACATTTTTTATATGGATTTACATTTAACACACAAAATCTATCAATTTATTTATTCTCGCATAAACTATATAGTCTCCTCAATGGTTTACTTCACAATCTCATTTTTCCACGATTATTTACACATGAATTTACATCTGAGGAAATTATTGAATCATTATTTAATAAATCCTATAATTATATTCTTAAATTGTTATTCATGATATTTTAAAAGTAATATTACCAATCCCAATTCGATGGTACTCAATATTTTTTTGTAAAACCTGACTTCCTCTATCTCTTTAATTAGAGAACATAATTTCTTCTAAAAACCATGTTTTATAAAAAATAAAAGATTTATTTAATTTTTTTAAAATAATATTATTAAATAAATTTTATAAATTTGTTTCATTTACTAAATTTTTCAAATAAATATTCTCTTCTCTTTTAAAAATAATGAACTTTTCTAACCTTTTACTTGACAAAATGAATGTTATTTTTACATTTTACAGTATGTACATAATTACCCATTGACATTTTTTATGATTACTTTATATGTTTAAAAGGGGTTTTTAGGTAAAGTATTTCCAAAATTTGTTTTTCAATGATTATATTTTCAAAAAACAATTCTGAATGAAAATGATAATTTCCACAAATTTTTTTAAAAGAACTATTTATAGTAGTTTCATTCATTAAAAGAAAAAACCCTTTATTTTAAAACAAAATAGGTTATATTTTTCTAATACCATCCTAATTATTCCATTGGATGGTTTATGAATTATTTGACCAATAATATTATTTAAATTCACTAAATTGGTTCCTCATAGTTCCCATGAAATATTCAACTTTCTATCATCATGGAACTTTGAATATCCCATAATTGTCTATAACATTAATAATGGACCTTTGTATATCAAAAAATGTATATAATTATTATATATGGTGCCTAAATTGAAATTTATTTGATTATCTATTAAAATATTGATAAATATAACTCAACTATTCAATATATATATTTGATGATCAATATTTTTCATTAATTAAATTCTTCATTTTACTATATGACTAATGATTTAGACATGAACTATATAGGTTGGGGACCTTTTAACTCAATACCTATGGACTAGGGACTATTTTATTGAAGCCCCTCAATACATTGATAGTCTCATAAGTCAAAATAAGTCAGAGGAAAACCCATTTTAATTTTTTTCAGGAGGAATAAGCATGTTTCTGCCCACAGATTTAAACCACCTTGTGAAATGTCTTGATGATATAGGTTCATATGATCCTCAGTCATGAAATCCAATAATTTATCACATCCTTCATTTAGATTCATTTTTTTATCCATTATATTTTCACTATGACATTATCTATGGATTCATTTGATTCTCATTTCATCCATTAAAACAAATGTGTTTTTTGTTATTTACTATTCTATATTGTTTATGTACATGATTCTCAGTTATTAATTAAATGGAATGTGTGTTCATTTATTTCATTTCTATATTTAATTTTCTCATTGATTCATTATTTATTACAAAATACCTTACCTTTAATGAGAATTTGATCTCACCCTAGTTATATTTAATTTCCCCGTGATTCCATGAAGTTTACTATGAAATATATGAACGAATATTCTTGACCAAAAAAGTTATTATCATAAAAAATAAAAAAATGTTGTAAATATTGTATTCATTTGAAAAATAATACTCACATATGTATATATTTTACTAATAGTACAGAACGGTTTAGTCATCAGCGCTATGATTAACATGTATTTTATTCCAAAGTAATGGCAGCACAACACCGACTCCAAGAATTCTAGGTTCAGGTGGCTACATTATATTAGTATATATATGAATTACAGGTAATCTTACCCTAACATATATCATGTAAACAACATAGTAAAAACATCTCTCTTATAAAAGGAAACGCTTCCCTTGTGATGAAACCCTAATATATAGAGAACTTGAACCACCGTGGTTAACCATAAATAGTGTCATGTTAACCAACACCATCACCTCACCATGGTTAGTAGTATTCATAGGGAAGCAACCACAGTGGATAGGGAACTTTGAAGAATATGAACATAGTGAAGAATTGGATAAATTGGATATATATATATATATAGGTATTTGTCTTTAAACAACCACCAATCATTGTTTGGACCCATCACTACATCATATTATGAAGTCCTCGAAAAGATAAAAGTAGAGGGTGTCCATTATATTCATTGAAATATGTGTGTGGCCTTTAAGTGATTAATGGATAGACACCTCTCATATCATGTTTATAGGATTTTACCACTAGGACCTAAAAACAAGACTTTTTCATATAGACTAGGCCTCTATCTATATTTCCAAGAACTCAATAATTAAAAGGCACACCAAAATCCTATATCAAGATTACCTCCCCTTTATGGTAGTTCTCTAAAAACTAATATCCAAAAACAACTCAAACATATATATCTAAGGATAAAGATACTATAGATAATTTCACATCAGCTCATCCAAATTATTAAAATTCTACCTATAAAATAAATCCAATAATTCCATAGTAAAATGATAGCTCATGAGACATAGTAATACACAATCTAGTTGGTCTATTCAAATAAGATCCCCCACTTTGATATGGAAAAGTCACAAGGAATATGGAGCGAGGTCCTCTAACAATATTGGAATCATGGATTCAAGAAATAATGGTAAAAATAAATATCAAATATGGTATCCTAATTCAAGGGATGCATGAAAAATCCCTATAGTAATTGAAACCCATCATAAGTATCCCCACACACTGAATATAATAAAATGGAATTATGTCAAATTTTGTTAACTGCAATGGATTCCACCACGAAGTGATTCAATCATCAAAAAAATCCAACAAGGATGGATGAATTTTAACCATATCATCCACCCCAAGGTCATTTGACCCCATAGTTAGTTATGACTCCGAATCAACCCCAACATGCAATTTTAGTGTAACTTAGTTCTCATATTCCCTCACATGACTCATCGAATCCTCAAAAACATGATAATAGAGTTCCAATTACGGACCAAAATCGACCCCAAACCATATGGATATAGTCATTTTTATCATCAAATAAATTAAAATTATTCTTATCTAGGTTCATAGTTTAATTTCATTGGCCAAAATTGAAGTCATTCTTCCCAACCCTATACAAAACACTTTCATTTAGGACTTTCCCAGCAAGCATGATCCGAAACTACCTCAAGGGCACTATTACAAAGGATTAATATGGGGAATTTCTGGTGAAGATATTCATAACCTACAATGGTTTTAACCCATGAATTCTTCACAATGCTAAGAGATAGTGGAAATATAATGGAAAACCCTTATGAGGAGAATTGAATGGTATAGAAGTTCCCAATTTCCAAGAGTGTGATGGGTTGACTATTAAAGCATGGTATGACTCAGTTAAATTGGTCACCATCAATATAGAAAATGATACAAACCATTAAATGAACATAGTGTGGTGAAATTATAAAATTTAACCATTATTGGTGAGTGATATTTATGTATATACTTAGGATTCACAAACATTAAATAAGAGGAGAAACCCGAATGTGGAACCTATAAATGATATTATTTGTTATACTTGGTCGAATTACACCAATAATAAATTGAAATGAATGGAAACATAACACTCACTACTTAAATGGGAAGAAACTCTCTCCACACAAAAATGGTTGGCATGTTATGGGATTGATATACACAATCTCTAATTTCTTAATAGATAATTACTATAGGGAAATAATACCACTTTGTATTTCCTTCAAGAGGAACTATATATCCCACCTCCCAACTATCAGGTGAGATATAATTCACCTATTAAATTAGTATTTGAGAATCAGGATAGTATTGGTTCCATTCTACCAGTTTACCTACATAAGGATGTTAAATATGACAGTGATTTTCCACAATTATAGTGATATCTTCCTTCTTAAACATTTTATCATCTGGACCAGAAATGAATTTAAAATTTTCATTATATAAAACCAGGAAAACATTTCAAGCCAATCCAACTACATATGAATTTATAGTGTCTAAGACATCCATACCTATAGAACACATTATCAAAATTGATTCCCTAGATGCTCGATAGAATCCATAGAGGTTTGGGACACCCCCATTCTCCTCAAACAAAATACATACCCTGAGTGGGTGGATTATAATTTTACCAGACCAAATATATGTCACTAAATAATGTCACCCATTTATTGTAGAGGAAATATAGAATATAATCTCTTGTACATTATGTCCCATTATATCATTATGATGGGTTTTTGGGACTAGTTGGTGGATAAAATACTAATATGGTTTTTGAAGTCTCTAGTAGGACAAACATTTTATGGATAACATACTTAATGTGGGATATATATTGGTCTAGGAATATATTAATCATCACATACACTATAAATTTAGGTATACACTATAGAATATAACAGTTATTGACCTGAAAAATTTAATACAGAACTATAATGATTTGGTTTCTAACATCATTGGATAATTTAAGGATCTAATGTACACACTAATTATTCAACCTTCCAAGATAAATTTATGGAACTCTATGCAAAGATACATTGAGATAAGTTGAAACCCACTTCAATAAAACTATATACAGCAATCTATTATTTGAGATTTAATAAACAAAAAACACATTCTGGATTCAATTCAGAGAACATAGAGAAAATTGATTCCCACAACCACGACATAGTGAAAAGTCCAAGAAGAAAAGTGTCAAATATTTTCATCCACAAAATAGTAACATTCTCCCTTGGAGAATGCATGTCGGCCCCATATTACACTTCATCTCCATCTAAATGGAATTAGTAAAAAACTCTTATTGACCAAAGTTAATGAGAGATCAAGGATTCCTAAAATTTTAGGGATGATTGAACAAATTATACTACTTATTATATTAATACATTCGTTATAATTTCCTCACACACAGGAAAAATTAACTCTAAAAACTACCAAAGCCTTGGAAAACCAATAATTTCAGAATCAGTGACTTCCCTTGTTTTTTGGACATTTTATAAGAGGCCAAATCACACCATCTTGGAATTGTTTTCATCAAATACATTCTCAAGGAAATATTTTATTTTGGAAAGTTGATACTGGGAATGTCCCCTATGAAGATATATGGTGATACCACCACCCAACTAAAAGAGTAGGGTGACTAGTAGGATGTTCCAATAAGGCATAAATTTTTTTACAACTAGATGATTCAATAGATTGTGGGTGAAAACAAAAAATATCATAATAGTTTAGAATTTTAATACAAACATTTATTCAACACTGCTATAGATTCTATTAGTTACACCTAAATGAATAATATGTAAGCATTATATACAATAATATATGTAAGGGAAAGAGTTACAAAAAAAGTTTTTGTCTCTGAATCATATGTGTTTAGTTACCTAATTATCTTCATAAATGGAAGGAACATGCAAAATATAATTTTCATCAGATGAATAGATAATTGTCATTTTTTTAAAATTATTCATATGAAATCCCCCTTCTATTTGTATGAATATGCCAATGATTATGAGTTATATATACCTAATCAATGAGAAGAAGGTTAAGGCTTCAGAAGCTGTAAGTTCAATGTATCATGTGAATTTTGTCGAACCTAGTATTCATGTCACTATGAATCCATATATTTGGAGGATACCTATGGGTGAGAACTTCATAAATACAAAAATGTTCATAGGGATTTCATAGATATATTTATCAATCATGTGAACCCAATAATATTATATGACATGAAATAAGTTGTGCATTAAATTGATTAGATAAACTAAAGGTGTATGTAATGACTCGACCCCAATTTTCGGGATCTGGTTAATTATTTTATTACATTGGAATGATTACATGAAATTTTTATCCCTAAAGAATGAATAGTTTTTTAGTTTTGGAAAATGAGATATAAACATAAGTTCTACATTACAACTTGAAATGAAATACATAATAGAAATTCCATTGGAAAGATCTATGACTCCTAGATTATCCCGTCATTTCATTCATAATATTCAACATCACAAACTGGGAAAACTAAATCAAAAGAAATAGGTTAGATCATATGCTCAGTAAGGGTAACTAATACAATGGAATTTATCATGAAAATAAACACTAGTCTTGGTGAACAACATAAAATGCATGCCATTAAAAATATACTTGATCATAATATGGCCGGAATGAAAGTTAATTAAATAAGGCCATATAAATTATCATAATATAATGAAACATAACCATTGATATTCAACTATTCAAATCATCACATGGTGTATAAATTTAAAATACCATATTGAAGGATTGCATAATTCTGTACATTTGAACATATTGTCAAGCCCCGACCAAGATGTCTGAAAGTAATAGGGTAATGACTCCTCCAAAACCCAATTATTTTTTCTCTCATGGGACCTACTGATGAATTGAAGGGATATTGTAGTACCCATCCATCTATTCATAATTAAAATGAATTCCTCATATTAAATGGGATAAACATAAACAAAACAAATAACATTCCCAAATCTGTACAAGTAAACAATAACATTTCTGAGTTGTATGGTGAATGGTATCAAGATAGAACATCCACAAAAAACTTATAATAATCCAATTAATACAATATGTTATATTATAAACATAAAATATTTACCATAATAAGACATAAAATTCCACATAGTATTTTAAATAGAAAAAAACTCTAATAATGTCATTGAAGAAATTTTAAGATAAATACACTTTTACTTTGAAAAGAAGAATATTTTGAACAAACATTTCATAAAACCAAAAATAAGCAATTTTTTTCTATGATTAATTGAATAGTTCTAGAAAAATATTATGTAACATGAACATATTATAGAGTGCACTTGAAAATATGAAAGAATTTGACAACTTCCCTTGAAACGAGGTTCTTTATCGAGAATAATTGAGAAAGATATTTATAAAACATTTAACTCTCAATAAAATAATCAATTATTCAGATTTGTAAACATATATAGAACATTAACACATAATTTATGAGGACTCAATATGAATTATCGGGAAATTAATTGGGATTAATAGAGAAAAAGAGTAACACGGTTGAAAAAAGGAGGTACGTGTAGAAAACCCCACCCTTATGTCTGAATGAGTTCTTAAATTGGACTTAAAGTAATAGATAATAAAATTAAATACTTTAATTAATTAATTAAAAACCTTATCTCCATGTTTTTTATTTATTATAATTTTATTAAGTTCATTTATGGAATTCAGGATGAGTTATATGATACAATTTTATTACTCAAGAGCGTACGATTCCTTTGTTTTAATGATTGATATAATTGTATATAGGTATAGAAGATCATGTGGAATTGGATTAATAATAAATAATTGAATTCATATGATTCTAATGAACATACAGAATATTAAATGGTCAGATAATTCATTTATTTTTATGTTGTGTGGATGATTTATTAGATATAACATTAGTGATAAACATTTTGATTATTTTCACGATATTTTGATTATTACGAACAAGTTTTGTCATATGATTTAGTATTATATATATAATGGTTTCCAAACATTTAATGGGACATAATACATATTTTATAATATTTTTTATACTTAAAAATGGTTTAATGAATATAGTATAAGTAAAAGTTTAAGAACAATGGTTCGTTGTCCATGAAGGATGTAAATCGTCACCTCCCGGATAATGATTATGTTTTTAAAATAAAAAACAGAAAGATAGTTGTTTGAGGACAGATATTCCATTAAACTAATATCATTCCAGTATATAGATTGAACTAGATTTATCATGATCATTTGGATTCAGTAGGTGAGCAGATGATAAAAAAGAAAATGAAATGAAATGAAATCAAAATGAAAATGAAGAGAGTATACCTCTTGAAATATCCTCCTTGAGAGCCTTCTTAATTGAAAGGGTTTTTGGTCCTTTGGATGGAGAAAGATATCCTCATAAATGGGAGATACTATGGTAGAGGATTTGAGCCAAACATTGAGATGCTTCATGGCTTATAAGAGTGAGTAGAATAGGAAGTGAGGGTGGGTTTTATTGTGGAGGAGAGGGTTTTTTTTGAATGTCTTATTCAATATTTTATTGTTATTCTCATGAAATGAAATACCGTTTATTCTTGTGACCATAAAAATTAATAGGTGAATGTGAATTATAAAAATGTTTACATACAACAGTGATGACGCAAAGACTGGTGTATTTATCTTCTAATGTTTTTATACCTTAAATTTTTGTATTTTAATTTTCACTAAAAATTTATGTATTTTATAAAAAAAATATTAGCATTAATTTTTTTTCAAAGTGTAGAATTAAAAAGTAGAATACATTTTGTTAAAATAATTTTATAAATATGTGATGTTTTTTTTAAAAACATATTTATTTACATGAATATACATATTTTACTTTTAATGTTTTTTATTATAACCCATTCGTAAAATAACTATGTTCATGTAAATTTATCCTAAAATCATAGGATAACAAAATATTTATTTAGGAATAAATTAATGAATTTATTTTTTATTTTAAATAAATTTATTAATTTAAAATAGTATTTAAATATTTATTACTCAAAAAAATACAAACACATAATTATTAATTATTAAAATATTCACTCTCATTGATAAGGAACCAAAATTTTATTTATACGTACATGGGTGAGGTTAGTTATATTACTATTCTTAAGGGTTCATTAGTATTCATAAGGGTCAGGTTACTATTCACCACAAATTTAAGTTGATCCTATAATATTCAAAATATCATAATGATCGAAACCATGTATGTCTATTTTACGAAATTTTAAACAAAGAGGTGACAAAATTATGTTTAACTGATTGGTTATAATAAAAAATTGTTGTTTCATAGAGACTCAATGTTTCATACATTATATTTTGTATTAAATTTATTTGTAAAATCTAGCGGTGTTACATTCCCCCCCCCCCTTAAAAAAACTCCTCCTATAAATTTTCAAAATGTTACTTCATAAAATGATTTGGGTATGTATTCAACATATGTTCATGGGGCTCCCATATTGCCTCTTCAATTTTATGGTTTTCCCAAATTTCCTTTACCAACCGAGTCTTCTGATTCAACAACACCCCTTCATTAGTGTCTAGAATGAGGATATGATCTTCACAGTAAGATAAGTTAAGTTCTAATTCTATAACATTAGATGTGAGTACATGTGTAGGGTATAACATGTACCTTCATATAAAATATACATGGAACACATTGTGTACCATAGAGAGGCTAGGAATCATTTCAAAACAATCATCCACAAATCGAATTCTCTAAAGAATTTCAAAAAGAACAATATTCTTGGGGATCAATTCTCCATTCTTCTCAAATATTATAACATCCTTCCATGTATATAATTTTTATAAAACATGATCTCCCACTTGAAATTATAAATCCTTTTATTATCAGCATAACTTTTTTTCCTATATTGGGCCCTGGTGATATGGGTTTGTATATTATTTACCTTCACTGTTGTTTCCTCCACTAACACTGGGCCAACAGTCATCCTTTAACCAACTTCATCCCAACATGTTGTTGTATGAAATCTATTTTAATACAATTCTACAAATATTTTAATTTGAATTTTTAATGGAAACTATTATTTTAGTATAACACTATAAAAGGTAAATACTGATCCCATTTACCTTGGAAATCAATTAAACATGATATAAAAATGTTTTCAAAAGTTTGGATTGTCCTTTCTGACTACCTATCAGTTTGTGAAAGAAAAGCAGTACTCAAACATAGCTCTGTATCCAAATATTTCTTGATACTTTTGTAGAATTTTGAATTAAATTTTGGGTAATGATTAGACACAATGGAGAGTGGTTCCCCCTAAATTATTACAACTTCACAGATATAGAGCAGTGAAAAGTGTTCCGGTGGAAAATACTCCCATATTATGAGAAAATGTGCATATTTGTTAAGATGATACAAAATTACCCACATTGAATCATTCCTTCTTGACGTTTTTGGTAATCCAGTGACAAAAAACATGGTGATGTCATCCCATTTCCATGTCAGAAAAGCTTGAGGATGTATCACTCCTCTAAGATGTTGTATTCCAGCCTTCACATGTTGATAAAGTAAACATATTCAAACAAAATCATAAATTTCTAGATTCATGTATTCCCACCAGAAATGTTTATTTGAATCTCTATACATCTTAGTGACACCTAGGTAAATAGAGAAATTATAATTTCGGGCATCATCCAGTAACTAACTTTTTAAATCGGGTATAGAGGATATAAACACCCTTCCCCCAAATTTTATAATTCCATTATCAAAACTAAAATTATGATATCTCCCATCATTCATAGATTTTATTTCATTATAAATACTCTCAAATTAAGATTCATAATGTTTAAATTTTTTGAATAAAGATGGTTTATAATCTAATTAATAATGCAATTATTCTTCAAATTCTTTGATAATTCCCTTATATAACCTCACTAAATACATGTAAATATTATCCTTATCAATCATTTTTTTGTTCAGAACATCATGATTCTTCCTAGTCAATGAATCTACCACCTTATTTTCCTTCCCTGGATGGTAGTGTATGGAAAATTCACAATACTTGAGTAGCTCAAGCAATTTCCATTTCATTGTGTGGATCTCTTTTTGTGAAAATATATATTTCAAGCTCTTGTGAACATTATATATCACTCATATTTCTTCATAGGGATAATGTCTCCATATCTTCAGAGAAAATATTACCACTGCTAACTAAAGATCATGAGTTGGATATTCTGTTAATTACTTTTTAACTACCTTGATGCATAGGAAATAATTCTGTCATTCTGCATAAGGACACATCCAACTTATTTCATTGATTATTCACTATAAATTTGAAATCTACCATTTCCCGATGGTAGATTCAATATTGTAGCATCCACTAAACTCTTATTCAGTTCATCAAAACATTCATCACATTATTATTTACAAATGAACATAATCACATTAAGAGTAATCTTGGTTAACTGGTTAGATAATAAATAGATGTTCTGAATGAAAAACCTTTAATAACCTCCTAAACCAATAAAACTATGTACCTTGGATATGATCATTGGAATATTCTATTCTTGAGATTCCTTTTTCTTTTTAATATCAACTATTCTTCCATCCTTAGAGATAATATGGAAAATAATTGTAACTATTTGATGACAAAATTCAAACTTTCTAAACTTCCCATATAACCCGCTTCTTCTAAGAGTCTTCCGAGTAATGTGAAAGTTATTATCCTGATATTTATAGATTTTTGTGTATAACAAGATATCAGTAATAAATACCACAAAAATTTCATCAAGATATTACATGAAAACACTATTCATTAGATCCATTAAAATAGAGAGTTCATTAGTAAGTGAAAAAGGCATTACTGTAAATTTCTAATGTCCATAACTCGTTTGAAATGTTGTCTTTGGAATCTCTTCCATCCTCACATGAAACTGATGGCATACAGATCAAAGATCAATCATCAAAAAATATTTGGATCTTTGATGTTTATCAAATAAATCATAAATTTGAGGTATGGGATACAAGTTATTTATTGTAATAGAATTTATTTCTCTATAGTCAATGCATAACCTCATGGACCGATTTTTCTTCTTGATAAAAGAACATGGGATCAACATGGAGAAATACTAGGGAAGAAAAATCCTTTACCACTCAATTACTCTAGTTTTTTCTTTAGTTCAAAAAATTCCACTATATCCATTCTATAATATGTCTATGATATATGCCTTGCACAAGTAATTAAATCAACAAAAAACTAAATTTCCCACTATGAAATATGTCTATGTAAATGTTATGAAATTACATCAATGTATTATTTCAGAATTGGTACATTTTAAATTTGAATATTTCATTCCTCATCCATAGTAATTGTTTTATATTCCTCCCGACGAATTGTATTTAGTATATCTACTAGGAATGGATCTACATAATAATCAAATGAAAAAATTTCTTCTCTAAAGATAATGTATTTTGCATCATCCTCAAAAAATTTATCTCCATTCTTCTTGATATATATTTTCACATCATAACATGAAATACAATTCTTACTAAGAATAATGTAAAATTAAATCATGGGTATAATGATAGGGTCATAAACTAAAGCACCTTTATGTGTTATAATGGGGACCAGTCGACACAACATAGTTGCAATGAAACATCCCTTTGGACTTTCAACTAACAACTTGATTATTAAATCAAATTTAAAATGTCTAATTTTACTGGGAAACAGGGAATATATAATATAATTTAACAATCTATAATCAGATACATAATTTTTCCAATTTAGAGGAAATGATTAATGTACCTCCCACCATCTAATTATGAACATCATATTTAGTAGTTGTGATTTCATAAACTTTGACTTTATCCCATATACTTCTCTAGGTAATGTATCCATGACTCATAATACAGTAATTGGTATAATGTCCCGTCTCTGTAAAATTGTATCACTGAACATTGGTAGCTTCTTTATTTCCCTTTCATTCACAAGACTTCAAGACTATTTCATTACATTTGTAATAGACTCTTATTCCTCTTAAATGGTCTCTAGGGGGTTTCTTTCCATTGGTATCACATGTAAGAAAAATCCCCTTTTTATTCTTCCATATATCAATTCATTCCTATGACACCCTCTTATTCTCATGATTTCTATTAAATTCATAATACATATATAATTTTTCCCTTAATTTCACATGAGACTATATCTTTGTATAATTTGAATGTTTGGGAAACTAATTCCCTTAAGTGGAATTGTTTTAAAACATCAAATAATATACCTTTGTTACTCCTCGAATTACATATGTATTTTATATCATGAATTTTTAGCTTTGTAAATTGGATTTATAACTCACAACATTTTCATCCTCTTTTTGTTTCAAATTCATGAATTCCATCGCTAAATCTAATTTCTATATGCGAGGAAAATATTTTTTGACAAATATTTACTTAAATTCACTCCCTTCCATTTCTTATATTTCTTCCTTATCCAGTGTGTTTTAAATAAATGGCCACCACTAATCTGCATCTCCCGATAGGTGATAAACATTCATTATAACCTTCTCTTATTCATTATATTCCAAAGAAAAAAATATATATTCTCTATGGAACTAATCCACAGCTCTTCTTTTAACGGATTTTTAGTCCCATTGAATTTTGATGGTTTTACTCACATAAAGTGGTATAAAATTTCTCTTACACATTGTGGAATATTATTATCTATACGGGTAAGGTTATTATTCATAACCTAAGTGTGATTCCCCAGTATATTTATAAGTTACTCAACACTTGTAACATGTTCATAACCAATATAATTATTTTTTAATGGAGGTAAATCCCTACATCAGATATGTGATTTCATGCAGTTTTTATTCCATCCACTCGACACCATTTATAAATATTGTCATTCACTAAAATATGTTACGAGTCATAATTTATAATGTCGATCAAGAAAAACACCTAACATTAATTGAAATTTTATGCATGTATAATTTTATAATAAAAAAATTGTTTATGTTGGGACATATTTACATTTAAATCCTTTATAATGGTTTATAAAAAATTGTGAATTATCTTACGCATATCCACATGGAGTGTCAAATCTGGTGGGCAGTAAGGCTGTTGTTGTCTACCAAGTTACCTCGATTCAAGCTTGGAACCCCTTGTTAGAGTTATTACTCATATGTACATTTGTTGTATAACCATATCCACTAGTATTATCCATATAGGGATATCTTTTCTTTAAAGATCCACATAATCTACACCTTACCAAAATTCTAGGATGTTATTGTAAACTTATCCTCAAATTCTTTGTTAGGGTTTCGTTCCCTAATCAATTTTTTGTAAATCTAGTTTCCATGTTTCTTAATAAACATCCTTTGATAACAACTGTAATACCTAAACCATAGTTTCATAGAGGTGGTGCATTGTTTTATTACATTCTCATGATTACAAGAATCTAGCATCCTAAATGAATTAATAGTTAAGTAGTGTTGGAAAAAAAAAACATAAGTTCAATATTACATATTGAAATTAAATACATAATAGAAATTATATTGGGAACATATATGACTCCTAGATTATATTTCAAATTCATTTGTAATATTCATCTTCACAACCTATTGAAATTAAAACATATGAAAGGGGTGTGCACAGAATATCATTAAGGGTTAGTAATATATTGCAATTTCTCATGAAAATAAATACTAGTCAGGGTGAACAACTGAAAACTTCATAATATGGAAGGAATGAATGAGTAATTTCAGACAATAGAAACATATTATCAATGCCTCAACCAAGAGGTTTGAAAATACTAGGGGAAGGCCATTTCCAAAACACAATTCTATATTATCTCGTGAGACCTACTGATACATTTAGGGTATAATGTTGGCCCCAACTATCTCATTAAAGTGAATTTCATTACTCATATTAAAGGGGTTAAACATAAACATATGAAATTACCTTCCCCAATTTGTACACAACAACACTAACCATTCTGGGTAGTATGATGAATGGTATCGAGATAGGACATCAATAGTAAAAATAATCCTAAACCATTTAATAAAATATTATATATGAGGAAAATAATATATTAAAATTGATAAGGCATAAATTTCAGTAGAGTTTATGAAATAGAAAAAAACACTCAAAAAAATCATCGAGGAATTTTTTAGAGAAATTTTCTTTTACTATGATAAAAACGAGTTCTTTTAGAAAACAATTTTAATAAAACTAAAAATGATATAAGGTATTATTTTGGTGATTAATTGAGTTGTTTTAGAAGAATAATTATTTTTTAAAGCCTATTATAGAGTGCACTTAAAATCAGAAAGAATATGTGAATTTCCCTTGAATCGGGCTTTTTTGTCAGGAATAATTGAGAATTATCTTTATAAAAAATTAAACTCCAAATAAAATAATGAAGGATTCTGATTAGAACACATATATAGAACATTACCAAAAAATTAATTTGGATGAAATACTAATAATTGACAATTCAATTTGGAGTCATAGAGAAAAATATTAACCTGAAAGAAAAGGGAGGTTCAGGTAGAAAACCATTTCCCTATATCTGAATAAGTTCTTCACTTGACCTTAACATCATGAATAACCAAATTAAATCCATTAATTAAATAATTAATAGCCATACGTACATTTATTTTATTTAATACACTTTTATTAAGTTTATTTATTAAATTTTGGTTGAGATAAAATATATAATATTATCACACTGGAGTGTTTGATTCCTTGGTTTACATAATCATTATACTTGTATATTAGTATGGATGTTCATGTGGAATTGGTATAATTATACAGATTTGAATTTATATGGTACTAATATAAATAAAGAAGATAAAAGTGTGATATAATGAATTTTTTATACGGGTTTATGATGACTTCTTATATAGAACGTTACTAATAATCATTAAGATTTTTTTGGTGATATATTGATTATTGGTAACTAGTTTTGTTGTATGTATTATAAACACACACACACACACATATATAAAATGGATTAAGATCATTAAATAAGACGTAATAAATATTTTATAATTTATTTCAACCATATAAATTGTTTCCTGACTAGCTGTTAAGGAGTATTTTACGAATGAAGTTTCATCATCCATGAAGGTTGTTTATGGGCACCTCCCAGATGACGATTTCATTTTTAAAATAAAAGAGAGGGATATAGTAGTTTGAGGAAGGTTGTTTCATTAACATGGTATCATTATAGTATTTAGATTACAATTTAGATATAATGATCACTTGTATTGGGGATGTTATGAGATGATAAAAAAATAAAATAAAATTGAAATTATATCAAAAGAAAATAGAAGAGGGTTTACCTCTTGAAATATACTCCTTGAGAACCTCTTTAAGGGAGGGGGTTTGGGTTATTTGGAAAGAACAAGATCTCTTGGACGTGGGGAGAGACTATGGAATATGATTATTGTAGATTATTTAGAATCTTCTAGGATTATAGTAGTGAGGAGTAGAGGGAGTGAGGGTGGGTTTTATAGTGGATGAGATGGGTGATTTTCGAACATCTTGTTCATTATTTTATTATTTTTTCAAGATAAGAAATAATGTTGGTTCTAGAGACCAAAAATAGTAATAAGTGAATATGAATTCGAACCAAGTGTTTTTACATCGGTGAAGAATCAACGAATAGTGTATTTAGATTCTTATGTATTTATACCATAAATTTCTATATTTTTCTATTCACAAAATTCATGTATTTTAGTAAAATTAAAAAAATTACCATAACGATTTTTTAAAATGTAGAATTCAGAAATGGAATCCATTTTATGAAAATAATTTTCTATTTATGTGAATTATTATTTTTAAATAAAATCATTATTCTCATGTAAAATATATATTTTAATTTTAAAACTGTTATTATAACACATTCATAGATTAACTATGGTCTGAAAAAATTATCATAAAATCATGGGAGAAAAAAATATTTATTTAGGAATACATTTTATAAAAAATAATTTTATATCAAATCAATTTATTAATTTCAAATTGTAATAAAATATTTATTACTCATAAAAATAGAAACACTTAATTATTAATATTTAAAATATCGACTCTCATTTATAAGGTCTAAAAATTTTATTTATAATTACATGGGTGAGTTTACTATTAATATGTTTCATATTACTATTCATAAGGGTTAAGTTACTATTGACCAAAATGTATGTTGATCCTATAATACTCTAAATATCATACTCATCAAAACTCTGTATTATCATTTTTAGAAATTCAAAACACAAAGGGTCAAAAATTATGTTTAACAACTAGGTTATAATAAAAATGCTTTTTTAAAGAGACTTGGTGTTGCATGCATAACATTCTATATTAATTTTATTTGTAAAACCATTGGGTGGTACAGGGTTGGTCAGCATAATCTAAAAAATTATCAACAAATGGAAACTCAACCACTATCCAAACACCTAGGTAATCTACCTGAAATACCATAGCTCTTATGTTGATGATTGGGAGGAACACCACTATGGAAAGTGAATACCTCTATCATTAAAAGATGAAATTATATAAGAATAGGTGGAAGTACCAACAAAAAAATTAATCTCTGAATCTCCTTTTCACTAAAAATAACATATAGAATTATTTATCTATGAACTTTTGAGTCCCAAAGAGTACATGAAAAAATACCCACTTTCAAGTATTATCGGGTGAAAACTACTCAGATATAATAACATACCACTAACTCATTCATTGTAAAATATATGGAACAATCTATCTATGAAAATACAAGTGATCAATATGAATCAACAAATTTATATGTTGTCAAAATCTATTGGGATCTGTCGATAATGGTTCAGGGGTCATCTACATCGGGGTATGGACCCATGATATTTTAAATATTATTAGGAAGTTTTTTATTTTACAAAGATCAATATTTAAGGGTAAGAAAAGATTGAGTAAATTATCCGCATAAATATCAAGATAAAGGATCAATTTAAGGACCTCATGTCTAATGTTGGGTTCATGGTTTTCTAACAAGAAAAAACATATATATTACTTTTTGTAAAATAATTCTTCAAATCCATCTGGTGGTGACATATACTTTCCATGAATGATTGAAATACATGATTAATGAATTTCTCAAATTACTATATGGTACTGCAACTCCATTTATTATTATAAAATCCAAATATTCCAAGGTTATTTTTTAAATTTGAGGAAAATTATTAATGATGGAATTTGATATGTAGATTATACACAAAAAATTTATCCAGGCATAAGATTCAAACCTAATGAGCTATTATGAATAAAAACATTATTGGCACATGTGTTTATGATAACCATTGAACTAGATAAAGTGTGTTTGTTATATTACATTCATGATAATTCAATATCATGACCCAAATATTAATTTAAATTATTAGAAAAAATAATTATCTCCTCAAGATGTTCCCTACACCTTAGGATGTATATAAAAATTCTACTACTAAAAGAGAAATTAAGGAAAAAATGAATCCCAGAATATACCACAACAACTTTGATAGTTTAGGATGTCAGTTTATATGGTTTTCTTCTATCATAAATGAATTTATATAGTGATATACCCAAAATAACTGCCACTATTAGAGATACCCTCACTGATATAGTGATGGATAATGAAGACGATGACTTTTGAGATACCCATCCTATCTTTGATGTAGGAATCTCCACTACCATCAGTGAACTTATGAAGGTAAATATTTGAACCAAAGAGGATCTATGTCCTACACAGACTAGTTCTGCAATGTCTCTCAATGATAAATATATGCACCAATCATTTCTAATGTATCTTTGATATTTTATTCCTTATAATTATATAGAGATACATAACTAAACCCTAATGTCTAAACATATCAATTAAGATACAAAATGACAATGTAGGTTTTAATTATAGTAAGGTAGAATTAGATATTGATAATTTAATCAAATATAACCTTCTTTAAGTGGTGAATTACCCAAAATTTACTTAAAAAATATTCATTTTCAAGATGAATAATTTCAATATCAGGGTCAACATCAATTTAGATGTCTTTAATCAACTCTTTTCTAACATACTCTTTCCTAAAATTGATTAATGAAATTTTTAACAGTGAGTCAATTGGATGAAATTATATATACATTTCAACAAAGTAATGATAAATTCATGAATAATAAAGAAACATCTATAATTTTAGTAGCATAGTTTTAATATGATACCCTATAAATCTAATTTTGGGGTAACATCAAGGAAAGTCCTCGGCTCTATGGGGAACCAATGTGTCATCGAGATAAATCCAGAAAATACTAAAAATCATGCAAATTAATCCTATTTATAATCTTAATGAATTTAGTGGGATTCAATGTCACCTAAGTTATATCAGGTATTTCATAGCCAATATGTCTAGAAAATTTCTCTAGTTCGCAAAAAAAACGATGAAAGGTGTCAACAGCTAGTGCACTGATGAATGAAAAGAATCTTTTGAGAATTTTAAGTGGTACATTCTATATTCATAGGTCCTAATGAAAGTAATAGATGAAAATATTTCCTTCTCAAACATCTCTACAATTGAATGATAACTCTATGTTATCCTCGAAAAGAAAAATGATACATGGAATAATAACAGTATCTATTACCTCATCCAAATAAAGATATATAGTTAGACATGAAATTATGATTTTGAGAAGAATTCCATCATTATCATCTTCATAGTAAAATATATGGGGCATTACATGAAGCATCATAAAAACCATCAGGTATCCCATGTGGACCCACCCATAAATATTCATGATATTCTTATATTAAATTATTATTTTTCATGAGGGATACTTATTCTATAACATAATTACACCTATTTTTTCCATGGATGGTTGTAAAAGGTTTGATGATGGATGATTTCCTTAGAAAACATTCTACCCTAGAAAATAGAACAGTGTACATATAAAATATAGATGAAAAAATATTATATTCCCATGACCCTCCTCAAATATGGGAAATTAATTTTAATGTATCCCTTGAATATCTGATTGGAATTTCAAATGGAAACCCCCAAGAATAACTGTTTCCACTGAGAATATTATTTTTCCCATAAATAAAGAAATTCCTTCCAATTACTTCTCTCTGTTGGAGGAATGATCAAAAAATGAGGAATACCATGTCTTTATCAACTGATTTGATCTTTCCCTACTACTAAAAATTGAATAATTGAGTATAAAAGTGATTCAAATATAGTGATCAGAAATATCTATGTTGAATTAAATATCAAGATGGATTAATTGGACATTATAATTGGATATGTGAGAGGATTTATAGAAATGTTTCATCGTGAACCATCATTAAATCTTGTCCCATGATCCCAAAATTCACATTCTAATGAATTTCATAATTCATGCATAGTCTCAGCTGATCCTGATCATTATGAGGAGGTCTTCTATAAAGCACAATTCAGAGCAGTATCAAGATTTAAAATTTTTGAAATTGAAGAAATTAATTATATAATCTTTTTACAATAACACAATGAGTTGGAATCTATATTTTGATCATTGGGCCTTATAACAGTCTTCCATAAAGATGAGACCCACTAGATTTCCTCAAAAGGGAACTGATTCAATGATGAGTAATAAACATCACCCTTCAGGATTGGTTGAATATAAAGAAGTTCATCTAAAAATGATGGTTCAATGGAGTCTCACCCATACTCATTGTGGAATTTGGGACTCTCAACATTATGATGGAAGTCTATGTAGTATCATGTGGTACTTAGTAGTTCAAAACTAATATCTCGCACAAATTAGGAGTCTTTGTTTCTACTAGAAAAAAATATTATGTGACTCTGAAGAATTCAACAGGAATTATCATAAATGTAACATTAATTAGAACATCTTCCATCCATCCATTGAATTTCTACATACGACCTTGTGTTAATGAATATTTTTCTCTATAATGAATTGATATTATGGGGCCATATCACCAAAAAATAGATAAGTACTTCAAGTAAATCCTTATAGCTACTAAATTATTTTTCAAATCTAATGAGTCCATAAACCGTAAATAATTCAAGATATATAGTATCAACAACACCAGGAAGTCTAATATTATAACCATATTTAGTTCCCCTCACATGTTATTTATTGAAAATGGAACCAAATTCTAGTTCATTGACATCAATAGGTTATATCATGAGTATAACAATTAGTAAAACCATTTATCACCCTATCACACAAAGATAAATTTAAATAATAAGGTCTTTAACGATACAGTAAAAAATGTAATCCATACAATGATGGATAAATACAAGATGTTTTGGAAGTAAAATCACAATTATAAACTTTGGGTATACCATACCACCAACTAAACTACCATGAAAGAGACCACATATTGGTTGTTATATAGAAAATAGGAAGTGTTTCTAATCAAAGTCCATTTTCCCTCACATTAGAAAAATTTATGTGTAAAAATATAAAATTATGATCAATCATAGAGGATGATGGATGATTTATAAGGGATTTATGAGAAACTTTTGTGTGTACAATAAAACCCCAAGGTCCTTCAGAATTAATTTCATGGGCCATTGGAAATGATCATTTCCTCCACTGATTACTATAAGTTGAATTTTCATTATTTCTCGTAACCCCAATGATAAAAAAGATGAAACCCACCAATACATGATCCCAATAGGGAAGGTCCTCACAGAAAAGAAAATTTATATTCCATCATTCATTTCTCATTGAAAATGATGGTTGGGCCACAAATTATTCACCCACCAATATGAGTTTTTCATATGAAATATTTTTTGTATATTCCATCATCATACCTAAGACCTTCTAGAAAAAATTTAAACTACATAATATCTTCACTACATTACCACATGATATTAAACTAAATAAAGGACATATTTACCTTGTGAATTTAAACTACATAGAAAATTATGTTATTGGAAGATGTTAAGTCTCATGGAAGGCCTCATATTGAAATGACATTAAAATGTCAAATCCCTAAAGTCCATGAATAAATTTTTAAAAATAAAGAACATCATTTGTCATGGTATCAAGACCATAAAATACAAAAAATGTGATTACCATATGGTCTCTGCCTCCCATCAAATGGAAAAGACATATCTTTATAAAAGGTTCTAGATGTAGTGATTTTACAAGCTCATCCTAATTTTATTCCCATAACCGCACAAGAGAACAATTAAGTCTCAAAAAATGCTAAAATGAAAACCACACAAATTGGGGTCCCTTCTATTTTAAAATAGGACATCATTTACCACATCTATGAATGAGATTCATATCTATACAGATGATTATATATAATAACAATGTGTGTCTCAATTCCTCTCACCACAAGACATTTATTAATTCATGGATATCTAATCTTGTGCCAATTACCATGGAAGAAAACCCCATATTCTTGCATATGTGTAATACCTAACTGAGGGGTTATTATTAAAAATATGTGTGTATCTTGATTACATATAATGAGAAATGTAGTGATTCTGTTATCCTTTATTTCAAGAATATCCATTTGTTTTCATCACACCAATATTTTTCCCTCCAAGAGAGTCATATCAACTTATAAGATCCAGTCAAGATAAAAATGAGAACATACCAACATATTCCATATCTTCAACCCTCATATGGTTTAATCATCTACAAAAATTTCTATTATTTCTCATTTTGATCATGACTCATGTGAGCTTAAAGAACATGAAAATATGGTCTAACCAATGTGACCAGTACTACTTCAATTCTATGATATAAAAAAACTTCCAAGTTACAAGATGTTAAACTACATATAAATGTCTTAGTAACATGGTTATAAACTTCATTAAAGGAGTTCATCAATTTGAGAAGATCATCCCATAGATGAATATTTACGCAATAATTCAATGATTTTTCCATTAACTCTAAATACGTGTTCAGTTTAAATTGGAATAGCCTTGAGGGTGATCAAAACCTTCTTACATATTATTATATCTAAGATATAAAAATAATATATTTGATATCTATGTTAATAAAAACCAATTCCTTGAGGTATTATACGTCTCATAGAATCCCAGGAACTATGATCCCACATACTCTTGGTTCCCCTATAGAAAACTAGCAACAGTGATTGGATAATCTTTGATCTTTTCCACCATAAAAATCTAATGTCCACTTTTCACTTGTAAAACACTAGATACATTGAGTGTATATTCTCTTGGAATTTAATTAGTTTTTTATCTGAAATTTTCTTGCTCAACCCTTATATCATATTATTTTTAGTGGTTTCCCATTCTTAAGGATCCCCACATGGATTAACTTAAGAATAACACAATGCCAAAGAGCTTATTCCTAGGGGATGTAATGCCTCTTGAAGATATGCTTGTAACATTAACTGGTTAATAACCAAATTCCTAAATGATTGTGTATAGGAGTTGTCCTGGTCATTGGGGAAGATACTTTCTTGACATTATGAGATATTTATATAATGTATCAATATTAATCCGACTATTCATGAAATATGAACATAAAAACATCCTTTATTTCATATCTTTCCCCAAGTCCACGAGGGATCTAGAATATATTAGTTATATATACCTTATTACATACTTCAAGGAGGTAAGATATAAAGCATAAAAACATCTCCATATCCATAATATATAATGTTTACATGCAATGAAAATATATTTAACATGTGATGTTAAACTAAATCCAATATGTCCTTTCCATATAACATTAAACTACATAGAACCAACTCTTCTTTCTAAATCCTGGATACATCTTCAATTAAAATTTATTATTCATGATCTATATTTACATTGAAAATAAGATTACCTCATACCTATATGATATTCACATCCATATAAGGGATCATATATAAGAACTATGGGTATCTTTATTCTTACTACCGAAAAAAAAACATAGTGACATGTGGGTCATGAATCCTACGACTAACCATAATATAAAAGGAAAATGTTAACTTGATGTGTATGGATCATAACTATGTAGTGAGTTTTATATATAAGTAATAAATGTGTTCTTAATCCAATTACAACAAGATATATAGGGAAACCAAAATATCAAATCCTAGATATAACCATAACATATAAAACAATACCCTATCATTATATGTGGGTCAAAACTATATAGATATTTTTTCAACAACTATGTGTGTCTTATTTTATATTGCCACACAATACATAGTGTTTCCATGATTACATATTCCTAGGAAAAGAATAAATGATAAAATAATATAATAATTAAATATATATAATACCCACTCACAGCTTATATTTTTTACTTATAAGGGGAGTTTATCTTACGAGATTTATGCATGTCTGGAATACTATTATGACTGGGTATGTAGATATTCCTATACAACATGTTTTTTTATTAAGATATTGATTATTATTACATTCAAATGCATTCTTTGATAAGAACCAAATTTGATAGTTGATTCATACTCATCCTAATGAGTAGAATCCCCAAAATATTTTTTTCATTCATTATATAAAAAATCAATAAACTACCCATTTTTTCCATGTTTCTCATTCTGACCATGAATCATGTTTGGTTAGGGAACCTACACACATTTTCTAAACAATATGATAAAGGTTAATTTTATGAAATGATCGGAAACAATGTTCAGGTTACATGATTTTAAAATACATCATCACTTCTTAACTATAAGAAATAAAATACCACAAAAAAGAGTTCTTCATGCCAAAAAAAGATCACACCGAAAGAATCTGTATTCAATAATATCATGTTTTATCCCATTTCCATGGAAATATGTTTAACACACATTTGAGTAGAATTTAGGGTTCTCAAAATCCTTCTTAAATATGATTTTCAATATGAACCCAAATAAAATCATTAATATATGATATAATACCATCTAATTATGTTAATTAACACACTTCTCTTGGAACCCCATGGATCTTGATCCAAAATTCTCTTTGTTCCACTGTGTAAAAATTGAAAATAGATAATTGATAATCTATAGGGATACATCTAGGATTCACTAGTGGAAAACACAATGTTTAAAAGAATATTCTTAGGGGATATTTTTTATAGATGAATAGAATCCCTTAAAACCAATTTCTATTCTTATAAATACGTGCAGTATAAGCTTCCTCTATTATAAATGGTTAACCTATACCCACCAATATTCACCTCCTGTAGACTATGATATTCATAGGTTATGATTTACACTTTCCATAACACAACTATTCATGTGGATTCTAAAAAATTGGATGTTACCCATCTATGCATCGTACACATTAACAATGAATGATTATAACATTGTATTCCACTAGAATATTATTTTACAGATTGCACCTCCTTTGAAGCAAAAAATGCCACAATATAATCAATCATCTCAACAATCCTATTGGAACATAGATACATGACCATAAACTATCTTCCCTCATATGTCTTAGACTGATGATATTAAGCTACATGAAATATAGTCCATTATGTAATGACCTTAATCTTTTTAGAGATGGCCATCCGATTCATTAATCCACTATTAATATGAATATATCATCTCTCTATTAAGAAATGATTTGGAGATAGCTATTCCTTATTAATGAGATCAATCTACATAGAGGGATCCTTTTCTAATTATAACGTCAAGGATCACTAAGGGAATAGAAAAATCTCCCTTCCTTACAAAAGATTATGATATATTAGGGATATCTAAAGGGTATCATTTCTTATGATAACTAGGTGCGTCAGGATTCTCCTTCCATTAATAAATGTAGTTACAATAGGACCCCACATCCTCAGACCATTCACAAAATTTTTAAAAATTAATTAATTCATACATATGAATCTTCCTAATCTATGCATGGAACCATTTTTCATATGTATTACATGTTTCTAGATTCCATAACTACTAGGTTATGTAGTGATACCAAGGTATATTTTCCTGATCCAAAACACATGTTTTTTACTACCAAAACCTTATTTTGTGCTTGACCCAAATTGAACCCTAAAACATTATCTATCATAAAAATGTATAGATGCACCCACAAGTGAAATCCTCTCACAAAATAAGATAAAATAGAATTTTATAGATAACATAAAGTTATACGTCTAGATCATGGGAGATAATGGGTGGCATATATTTATATGGAAATATACCCCAACTCCCTTACATATCAATCATATCTATATAGGGGGACAATTATCTTCTACAAAAGTACTTACATATCAATTACTATCCCTATAGGACCTGTAGTGATAATAATGAATTCCAAAAAATATCACTCCTACCTAACCATTTGTACCTTTGAATTGAAATCTCATACCCCCTAATTGATATTCACCATAGTAGATATTAATTCATGTATAATATATGTGGATTGTATCATTGTAGTGGAAGATTGAAAATTAATTTTCATGTCTTGAAAAATTACCTCTCCCAACACAAAAAGTTAGATATATGTGTGGAGGTGGATGGGGAATATATATGAGTTAATTATAATTGTAAAATTATATGTAGTGATTCCTAGGGTCCTTTAATATTGGGAATATCAACAATAGGAAACAAATATTATTGTTACCCCATTTTTTACATGTGAGACATATCTATGTATAAGGAAATAATTGAAAGATATCAATGGGTCATGATTACTTCCCTTAGTAAATTTATAGGGAAAAAATATGAATTCCCATCCATAAACATTATAATTTTTCTCATACCACCGCAACACATGAACGGTGTATTTGAGGATGAGTTAAATAATGAATCATCAGTTCAGAAATTATTATAGAATAATGATAAACTCTAAGGAAAATTTCATTACTATATTGTGTTAAACAACATAGAGTTATCCCATGTTTCAAGATATTAAACTTCATAAGACATCCTCATTTAATGAAATTAAACATCATAAAAGTTTCCTCCCAACTACACCACATTAAATTATACCAACCACAATCCAGTTGAAATCCTTATCAAAGTACTATAAGAGCCAATCCTTGTATTACTAAACCATTGGCAGTTTTCATCCTATTTTTAAGAAATTCATTCAATAAAAAAAATTCATTGCATGAGAATCTTAGGTTTTTACAAACCTTGAACTGCCCTATAAAAAGTGGAAATGTTTAAATTTTTTAAAATTTAATAGTAAGAAAGGTATAAGGGCCTTAATCATCCCAACCATAGGTGCTTTAGACTTGTGAGAAGGTCTTTTTGATCATTTTAACGACTATTTTCATTTCAATGAAACTTTTCAAGATAGAATGATTCATGATCATACATAAAAATATTTTCTTATACCTTTACTCATGATTTGAGTAACATGAACTATGATTTAAAGCATTCTAATATCTTACAAAAATGTATTTAGAGTACACTTTACCATAGAAATTTTAATTGGTATGTTGTGTAATACTCCCCTAATACTAGGTCCACATATCAAGATGTTAAACTGCATGCTCCTTGGCCAATTTTGTACAAACAAGAACCTTATCATTCATTGTCAAATATCATATGACCACCAAATCCTAGAAAAGGAGACAAAAAATTGTTAGTAAAAAACCATCTAATTGGTGTTTTGATAAAAAATCCCAATTCCCCACATGCTAAAATCATCATCTCTAATGTTTAGTAAAAATACAGTGTATAAATAAAAAGTATCTTAAAGATTGTTGGGCCCATATTAGGGCCATAAAAAAATCCAATTCATACCGGCAGAACCCATTCATACAAATAATGTTGAGTAATTTTTTTATCCCCTCTCGAGGATAAAATGTTCAGTATGTTGAAACAAAGTATTTAGGGTTCTTGAACCATTCTTAAAAATTACCTTTTCCATATTTCACCATCGTGTTATTAATGTCCCAGTCGATACCTACAACTTCCATGAGTGATAATACTTCTCTAAGAACCCCATATCCTTCAGTTAATCCATAATATTCTTCAATATAAAATATTTTAATCATGTAAAACCATCTATGAAGGTATCCCAAAAGGATTCATAGGTGAATAATTCAATGCCTTGGTTTTTTCAACAAGTTTATGTTTTTGTTGTGGATTAAAGAATCCTCTTAAATCCATGATATATTTATATAGATGTGTGAAAAACACTTTTTAACCATTACCCACCATTATCCATTCCCCATTAGCTCATAAATGACTAAAACCTAAATTATCAATCACATGTCAAAACTATTTAAGTGGATTCAATATCATTGATGTTACTTCACTACGAATTGTACCCAGTATCAAAGAAGGAATTGGTACTATATTATTGAACCATCTAGTGTCCCTCATCACATGAGCTGAACCACTTGATATAGATTGTAAGCTTCACAACCCTAAAATAGTTCAACCATCAGGTTACCAGAACCCTTATTTGATATTGTTTTCTCCAGACCCAAAATCATTTTCCAAATGATTGAATCATTGAAAATATTCCATAGGATATAGAAAAGGTGGGACCCCACTACATTACCATGAATATAATCCCATCTAGGATTACTCTTATCAACCCATGACCCATCATCTTGAGTAATATTTTTCTTACAAGAAACGACCTCTAATCCTAAGAATCCCGAGTAGCATCACACTTGAAGTTGACACCTAAATGTGGTTTTCCATCTTCCGAAGTGTGTATTACGCATGTTATCAGCTCCTATTAAATCCCTTTAATGTTTTATGTATTAATCCCATATTCAAACTATCCAAGTGGATTTGAAATCCTTATAATTATGTCATCATCTACCATGAACCATTGAATAAGTGATGTGGCGTGTCAGGACCCATCATGAATATTCATCCAAATTAATTTATGTAATAATATGGGTGTATGAACCCTTATTGAATATTAATTATTTATTTTTTACATTATTTTTAGGGTTTTAGAACTATTTATGAATATAAACGCTCTATTTGTGTAGCTTCTAAATCAATAGAAACAACATTATTGATATTTAGAAACTATAGTTTAGGAACATTCAAGATTGATGACTCCAAACTACAATAACTGAATGTATGACCTCTATGAACCTAATCTAGAACAATAGAAGGTCTAAGATAGAATCTGATAAACTATGGTAATAAATTATTTTCTCTATAATAACCTAAAACAAAACAACTAAATGTCCATGATATAAGACCCCAATCAACAGAAACATATGGTCTGATCTTGAATACATTAATCTAAAACTACCAATTGATTGAGACAAACGACTATAAAATATAGAAAAAATGTGGTCAAATCTAGATTTAAAAATATTTAAATATATATATTCATTCTTTATGACCCTCAAATATAGAAATAGAAGGTCCAATCTTTAATATCATAAACTAATATAAATTTAAATGTATCTGCAAGAAGTACCAAAAATATTGAAAAATGAGTTTTGATACATAGGACCCTTAAATATAGAAACAAATGGTCAACATAATCTATCCAAAAGTAAAAAAATTTCTACAAGTATTCCTCTATCTCTACTAAATTTTATTCTTGGGAGACTAATAAATAGATCAATCTATAGAATGAGTCATTCTTCTACCCAATGACCAATTGTAATGCCTCTTCCCTAGAAACATCTGGAAGTCTAGGTTTCCCTTAAAAATCATTGTTCATTGGATTATCTACCATAGTTATATTTGGGACATTTACTATATATTGAATCTAGTAAGACTGTTACTAAGGATTTTAAATCTCACACTATAGCCTACCAAATCAATTCCATCGATGAATGGAAAAATCATTGTGGGCCTAAACAATTTTTTATGTTGGAATACCTCATCTATATCATTGTATCGCCGTTTTTTCAAAATTCAAGATATATTATACTGACATTATCATCTTGAGGACTCATCTATATTCCCATATGAGAACCAATTCATTAACATTAGTATAATAATTTTCATTATTGAGTACACCATAGCAAAGGGTGGTGAAAAAGAATCTAATGTGAGCCAACTGGTCCTCCAGCTTCTTGAAGGTTCCCTATATAATGAAACATCATATAAATAACCCTAATGTTCATTAAAACTACAAATAAAAGTATGTGTATTCTGAGTTTGAACTCTTGTATTTTCTAGAAACATGGTCATATTCAGGAACTAGGCCACCAAAAGGGAACTAAAAATAAAAACATTTGACAAGATTGGTGTAGAACTGATCTATGTTAAGTCATTCAAGTTGGTAGGGATCATGATGTAGGAGGATCTAGGCCCCAAACCATTGAGGGAAGAAAATTGTAATAATATTTATAATATTTTTTGAACCAAAATATATGTAATATAATATTTCATTAAATTATATAGTTATGATATGAAATAAAAATTGAACCATCTCATCCATGCCACAAAAATAATCAATTATCCCTACTCCCTATTCTAGGGATAAAGAAGCACCATCTTACATTAAATGACATGGTAGTATCTCTAATATTTTTCTATATGAACATTCTAAATTCTTCCTTGAATATTTTTAGGATCAATGAATTTTTAGATTAAATGATATAGATTGTGATATGAATTAATCTTTATTAAAATGTTTACACAACCCTAGTGAGTATTTCATCATAACCAAGATAATAGAAGAGTAATTTTTGACATCTGCCTCCTCTAGGATAGAAAATTTCTATTTTTGTGGTTGAAGGGAATAATAATTGATACATAGATAGTTGGTATGGGTTTAATAGACCCTGGTCATCTTTACCTCTGTAGAGACCATGTATAATAATGAATGTTTAGCTAATGGAATACATGGAGTATCTTTCTCCCCAAAAATGGGTCGTTCAAAATACAGGAGAACTTGGTGAGGTCACCTATAATCATTTATGTCAAAATAATATACAAATAATTCTACACGTATAATAATTAATGGACCCCACAATGTAAAAATACTACATGATCCTAATTGGGAGTGATCCAGTGATTTTTCCCACTCTATTATCTTGTTATCACTATGGATTGACCAATATAAGTTGGTGATTGTTTTGGAGTTTGAGATGAAACCAATAAAGATATGTATCTTATTAATTTTTTAAAGGTAACCATTTCATTCATTCGATCCATTTAATAGGGTTGACCTTATTGTTGGCCTATTAATCACCACTTGACATTAACCTAGCATGTATACCTCTATGAGTGTATAGTAGAGTTATATGGGTTAAATGGATCTCTCTGTATTACTATAATAGTCATGAGGATATAAAAATATTAATTATTTAACGTAATAATTTTAGAATCTAAAAATGATAGTATACTTGTCCTTTCCTCTTCAAAAGAATCATGTTGGGCTTCTTGATCTGCAGAAACCAACACTTTTGTAGAAAACATAATTCCCTATACCTATGATGAATTATAAATTTCACCATTTATTCTATGAATTATTACATCGTGGCATTGAAAGAAACCCTCCACCTTAGCAGGTTGAAGATTAAAGGATATCCCCTAGGGAGAATTGACATGGGGAAAACCCAAAAATATAAAACCACATGGAATTTTACTCCCTATGGAATAATATCCAATTTATAATTATTCAAGTTATCCCTCTAATAACCTAATATAGAATATACCAACATGGTTAATACTTCACCCACAACTTCCCCACTCATCTTAGATGCATCATGTGAAACCTTACCCTTGTTGAAGCTAAATCTTAATTCCTCGCCTATCTGGGTGGAACCTCTGAAGTAGTAATTCTTCTAGATGAAGGTGATTTCATGGAATCCTTTTTGTTTTAATATCGATCATTAGATGAATGACAAAGGCATTTATCACTAATGTGGCCAGTATCCTATTTCGGTGTGAACTAATACTAGAATCAACAAAATATTTGATGATACTAACATTATCATTAGTAGGAGGAATGATTAATTGAGTTTGAGTCTCCTTCCTAGAGAACATACACCATAATTGAAGAGACATCATAGTATATTTATTTGATTGAGCATAGAAAGGATATGGGGAGCTTTTATAAATGCAATAAAATTATTTCCCAAAGTTCCAGGGCACATTTCACTCATATATGATCATTCCATCAGTCCAAGTGGATAGAACACCCTAAATAATCATGATAAAAATGGATTGAGCCCCATGTTATCCATGGATAATATATTTTCTGTCACCAACTATGGCCTCTTTGGAAATGGTGGTTAAATTATCATGACACATGTGGATTCTGATTTACTAATTCATACAATAAATGCACATTCCCATTGATATATTTCAACAATGGTAAAAATTAGCTTCCATGATTGCTTTATCCAATAAAATATTCATATGAAATTAGGTGGGAACCAATGTAACACCATAATACTTTTAAAGGTTGGAATAACTATGTGGGGGGTTTTCTATTTCAATATGAAATAAAATTTAATACAATATGGGTAGTATATGAAGGGAAAGAACAATATTTTTTCCACCAAACATCTTCACTGTCACTATAATATTGGAATCCATGACTCCACACTTCTCATGGGTTGGTATTAGGTAACAAATTAGGTAAATTCTGAGAAATATTTCTGATTAAATGGGAATGTTGACTACAAAAATGACCTCCAACCAAATGTTACCAAATTAACTATCTTCAACCATCTTCCATTAGGAAACCTTTTCCCCATAAGGATATTCTGATTGGAAAAAATTCATCTTCTAGAGATGGTTATCATAATTATCTTTATTTTTTCAAAATCCATACAATATCTTAAATCATATGTTCTCCCTTAGAAATATGTCCATGATGAGGGACTATTTTTGAAGCCTAATCAGCTCAATTTTAATGTTAGTGGTTCACAACATATCTACCCGGTCATTTTGCAGAGAGAGAAATTCATCAATCATATCTCAAAAAATTTGCACGGTACATATTTTGTTTACATCCTATATATACTACTGACCAAACCATACATCTTGTGAAATGTCATCATATCTTGAATCCACCATCTAACATGATCTTCCATTAGTCAATTTTATAAAATGATAGTTTTTTAAAAATATAGTTGTCCTTTAATATGTCGATTCATGTGAGGGCATTGTCAGATTATGTTGTGGCATACTACACCCATAATAGAAACCCCATTCTATCCCAAATCTACACCATGATTAAATATCGATTACAGGAAGACATAAAAATTTATTAAACTAGGGACACATATTCATTATAGATTATAACATATGAATTTAAGGATAAAATTTATCATTTACCACTTATATGTATCTAATATTAATCATGGGAATATATATTACAATAATTTTTCTATAGATATGATGTGGCATGTGTGAGAGACAATTCCTCTAATGATATTGTAGGTATTCACAATTCAAGGATCCATGAAAATTAATTTAATTGGAATAATTAGAGAAGAATATAAAATATTGAATCCATATAGTGGTGGCCAGTATGAGAAAGTATATGACAATTTTTTGGGCCCCATTATACTTATTTACCAATTTTGAGATTACTGCATAATGATACATTGATCAACATCAACACTTGAAACCATTGAGTTTTAGTGACTCACCATAATTGATACATCCTTTTCTCATATCAATCCAGGTTGTGACATAAAAACATGCAATAAAATAGGTTTTGAATTTAAAAAATAATTTGTACTGCATAATAAATCATGACTTATATGGAAACACATGTATCATATGATCTATTTTGCTTCTCACAATCACGTGACACATATAATGTCTATATATCACATTATTTATTCCAAAATTCATGGTTTCATAACCATTAAAAGATTATGATTAAAAAAAATGAATTTCAAAGTTGTTTGAAGCCTGAGAACATCACACGAAGAAACCCTGTGAAGAGGTATGTGAAACAATATTCATGTATATTACCAATGATTAACATGATGATTACTTTCACATACTATCCAGATAATTTAATTAAAAAGTGAGATCCTATGATTGTGTCATGAAAATGGTTCATGTGTTGATTTTATGTGACCTAGTCTCATGATAAAATCATGAAAAAGGAACGTTTTTGAGTTCTATACCAACATATGAGCCTCAAGTGAAATTCAAACCCCTCTAACCACTTATTTTAAGGCAATATCATCAAATACAAAATGTATCTTTGTGGAAAATTTGACAATCAGGGTTCCAATAGGAATAAACCCAAGGGGATCAAATAATTATTTACTTTCCTTGAACAGATTCTACATCCCTCTATCTATCTGGACTACACTTCTTATAAAGGGCTATTCGATGACACCCAAATAATGAGAAACAATGTATTTGGTATTGAAGAAACTTTCAAATCATATGTATTATTTTCCCATAATGGAGATAATGAATATGATTGGCTATATGAGAATGAAGGGACTAGGTATTTTGGTTTGCATTAACATAATCAAGGCTCAAAATCACATCCCCCTTTAGACATCACTAAAATGGATTTCATACTATATGTGATATATTGATTATTCATGAAAATCCACTTAGATGAGTCCCCCTAATCTCCTGAATTCGGAAAAGAAATATTTTTTATAACACGAATTGTTGGTGGATGAATTCATTAAATTGTCAAAATATATCACGTAATAAAAAGTTGAATATTATGGGATACTAACATGATGGATGTTACAATTTTTTCACATGATGGGCTTACATATTTTATGTGATCATTTTATTGATCACACAATGAACAATGGACACAATAGATTAATCTTGTGAGGAACACTAGTTATTTTTGCTGATCTTATGAATACCATTGAACATGTAAAATTTGATCATGTTCTATCAAAGTGGATTAATTATTAGAAATAACCATAGTTACGTTAGGATAGAAAGATAAAAATTAGGACATCCATAAACGATGGAATTTATGATATTTTAACTGGATGATATTACATGAATCTCTTGATAAGTTCACTGATTATGTGAATGAAAATAGAAATATCATTCTAATATCATCAATATCATCAAACATGTCATCCTATTCTCAGGAAGTCCCTAATACAAGTCAACATGAGTTTTTTGTAAACCATCAGATCTATTTTATTGATCACTCAAAGTCTTTTAGAAATGTCCAACGTAAAAATTAGGTATCATCCCACTAAAGTCCCATGATCGTTCAATGAAATTAACATCAAAGAAAAAAATTTCTTATGAGATATTCAATAATTGAAGTTTCAGTCATACAGTCTCCATTTGCCATGTGATAATGGGAAGATGTCATGAATGGTACCAAGATCCATCATATAAATAACATAATACATTACTAGCTTATGACGATGTACCCATCCATTAAATTAATATATAATATGTGTATTAATAATCATGTAATTCGACACAAATATAGGGTTATTAGAACTTATAGAACCACTGGCAGTAGAAAGGAACACATATAGACAAAAGTAGAATTTCCCAAGAAAAGGTTAATTGGGTAACATGATTCTTCAACCTTGTAAGTCCCATTGATAAAATTTTATGAAATAAGAGAAAATAAAATATTCAAATTGATTGATTGATCTATTTATCAACCAGGTGAATAATGTTGGACATTCTTACATGATTACACAATACACCAGTTGAAATAACAATTAGCTTTATTTGATAAAATGTTGTCAGTTATGGAACCTTTATGATATTGAATTTATGATGTTCTTAACATGATGGGATTAAATATTTTGTATGATCAGTTCATTGATCACATTAATTACCCATAGGTATGTTATATTGGTCCTTTGAATACATATTAACAAATCAATATTATTATTAAAAACCCTTAAACACGTCAGACGTTCTCATGAAAATGAGTCAGATCATGTCAGCATTGATAATGTGACACCCTTGGAAATTTTATCTTGTATTTCACATATTTTGATGGATGTGTAATAATTAATCACCTGAAGTGATATATAAATGTCAAATATATTAAATGGACTCTCAAAATTTCATCCTTGGTCATTTGAATCCATTTCAGACATTATCCTTGATGAAATAAATCACTCCAGACATGTGAACCTTGATAACATGAATATCCCAACAAAATTATCTGGTTATCATACAGAATCTATTAGACATGTCATCTGGTCATTCAATAACCATTATAAATGTCATTATTTTTTAAAATAAATTATATTACATGTCATCCTTGTTAGAAACACACCCTCAAACATGTCGACCTTATTCAACTAGTACACTTCTAAATATACTCATAAACCACGTGAATTCAATACCATGATACTTTACATGTTACCCTATTCGTATAAAGAGTGTTTATGATGGAACAAGTGATATACACTCATGAATCCTTATTTGTGGCATGTCCTCAAAAAGGGTCCTCATTCCATCAAAACATACTCAATGACCCTCTTATGCTCCCTACAATTTATACATTAGAGGATAATGATTAGATAGGTTACATGGCTATCAAACATGGTTTAATCCATCAAATTTTCATTTACTCTAGATCATGGGACCCAACTCATGTGTGTTGATCATCTTCCCTCATCCATCAATGGATTATTAATCTTAGTAGAATATGATATCTATGATTCTATTTTACAAACGTGATACATTTGATGCCTTCCTTTATCCTGATATTTGCATCAAAGATGCATACTAGACGCTCCCTTATGGGATCATATCTTTCACAAGATTCCCAATCATAACCCATCATGGATTTTTCAATCCATTGTTCTAATAAGTCTTAGAGAATTATATTGTGAAAATCAAGGTTTAAGTATTTGGTGCACCAACTCATAGGGAATATGTGTTCCTATTCTTATTGATTCCCACAATATAATTCTAACATGTTCATATTGAAAAAAAACTCCTTCTATTTGGATTTCAAATAATATCTTGTTCTTCCATTATATCAATACATACTAAATTATATTTTCCATTAAGGATACAATAACATATAATTCTAGAGGAAGGTAGACCATGTTCATGAAAATAGGTACATACTATTTTATACAATTTATTTTTCCCACTATGATAAAGATGTTTGTTGTTAATGTCTACAGAAATGTGTGGTAGAAGAATTATTTATTAAGAAATTCCTCATAACCCCCCCCCCCAAATAAGTCCTTAGTATTTATTATCTTATATCGGTAACTATACTAAATAACATGAAAAATTATATAACAAATTCGTTACTAATACCACTTTTATATATTTTGATATGGAATGGATGTTCAAAATTATATTCCTCCATTTTAGCCACTCTTTTACTTTATCCTAGTCAAAATCACCTGTATAAATAGTGGATTATAGTTCTAAAAATTCTTCTATTGAAATAATTTTCTAGAAAAATCAAGTTTGTTTTCACTATAAATGGTTATAATGGGTTTCAAAATACATTTTACATGTTTTTGGTTCGCAATTAGTTCTGGTGTAGCATCATTTTCCGTAGCTTATTCCTGATTATTCTTACAGTGTCCAAAATCTTCCATTTCTGTAACATGAACCAAAATCCCATTTGAAATTACCCTAAATAACATTAGGATTTAAAATTTTTAAACCACATTTTAAAGAAACATGAAAATTTTCATTTTCTAAAATATATATTTTTATTAAATTTATCTGTTTTAATAAATTTTCAAAAAACAAAAAGCATTTTCTAAAGAACTAATTTCAAGTGGGAAGTCTTAATGATAAATCATTAGGTGCTAAACTAATCCATTACTCCCATGATGATGGGATATAATTTTCAAATAATCTTTTTAACACTCTTCTATACCCAAAATATCATTTTTTCTTGATGTTAAAAATAAAAAACATGGCTATGTATTTTTCAGCTATACATTTCAGGCTCAAACATTCTAATATTCTAGATACAAACCCAATAGATGTACCCAAATAAGACTAAAGTCATTTTTAACACCCCAATTCAATGAATTGTCTTGAAAGTTGGTAAAATATCACATACATTAGGTTTCATTCTAAATAAACCATAGTTTGGAAATAAATTTCGATGTATAAAGATAATTTAAGGGAATGGTTTTCCCTGATATATAAAACAAACTTATATGGATGGAAAAATAAACATGATAAAGTATATTATGGATGAAAAGTTTAATTACTTATTTATAACAAACCCAACTGTAGTTCCATTCAAGAAAAAATGAGAAGATACAACACCAGAAAAGAGAATAATACCTTAAACCTTGATTTTCACAATCTAATTCTCTAAGACTTATTGGAACTAGATTTTGTTCATAGATGGTTGCCTAAAATTCCCTATTGTATACTTAGATGTTGTGATGGGGGGAATTTTTTTTGTGGTTTTCTAATGTTTTATTATACAAAAATAATTAGCCTTAGACTATTAAAGACATGAAATGGGAATTAATTTCTTGAATTCCTTGAGAGTCAACATACACTGAAAAACATATTGCATGGGATTTTTGTTCTAGAAAAACATAATCACATTGTGAAACTATTTCATGTTTTATAACTCCTATGATGTGTACCTATTCAAACATTCACACTATAATTGGGTATCATGGCATATGTCTTGGATGATTAATGTCTTAAAGACACCATTCATTATGGGAATATTTCCTGCAATGTTTTTCCAATATCTAGATTCCATCCACTTATCAACATTGAAAATCTAAATACTTATAATAAATACTCCTAATTATTCTAATTATAATATAATATTAATAAACCCATGGTGTACATGAAATTGAGGGTGCTATAGTAATGGCATACCAAGATTATTCATGATATAAATGATGATGAATTGATGGAATCTATAAGGATATGATTGAAAGATGAAAATTATAGATATATCTAACCTAAAAAATTATCCTATTACTTAAAAATATTGTTCATTCCAATTCATATTGAACATATAAATTTTAATATTATGTTCCAATTAAAATATTATATTGGTTTTTAAGAGAGATATAAATAATACATATCTATTTATCATGTTATTTTTAATCAAACTTTTGATCCCTAAAAAAGACTTATTGTTATATATTTGAATTTATAATATATTTTTAGGGTAAAAATTAAAAATATATTTATAATATCCTTGATTAATTTCATATAATTGTTTTTAATCTTGAAACTCTTCTTCTGTTTGTGCATTATTATGTTAGGCTATTTTGGGAATTATAATTTTACTTTTGAATAAAGGGATATAATTATGTTTCAAAGCTATATCATGAAATTTATAACATTAATTTTTTCCCATTATAGAATATATTTAATATAATGATTTATTGAGCTAGAATTTAATACTATATTAAAATATAATTGGAATATTTATATAATGGGTATCATGTTATTTAATGTATTAAATATTTACTTTTATTTAATATAATTATATGAAAATTATAAACTGATACCTCTTATATGCTATTTGGATAAGATCCAAATTTCCTAATAATTGGAGCCTATAATATTTTTAATATTTATACATATTTATTTACATTAATAATAATCCAAATTAAATCACATAGAATTCTGTGTCACATAAAAAACATTGCAAAATTATCAATTAAATCATCAAAATATATATTCTAGTATATATAAAATATTATGTTAACTAGTAATGTAAAAAATTAATTTAATAGATGTAAATATATATATATATTCGTAGTATCATAAATATTTTGATCACCTAACACAATATAATTCATGAGATCCTCACTTAATCTGTATCACATTCTAATGTTTAAATGCCTTTACATGTACGCACTTTTAAATAAGACTAAAAATATTTTAGTTTTCAGAGTTTTTCTAGTGTCATAAAGTCATTATTAATCTAATGTATGTTTAGTCAGATGAAATCTCATGATGTAAACATGATTTAAATAATCTAATTTAATAATATTTTGTATTAAAAAATATATAAATGTTCAGAAAAATCAAAATGCACAAATACAACCATACATGAGATTTATTTTACACATATATGATTATTATTTTTTAATATTTTTAAAAAAATATCTGTATGAAACACATACTAATGGTACTTGAATGACACATTTAATAACATTCTTAAAATTTTGTGAAATAAAAATCATACCTGAGAGAACATATATTGTAATAGGTATCCATCCAAAAAATCTAGAATAGATAATAGAAAAAAAATTAGTAAAATTTACAATCTGATTTAACCTATATATAGAATAAAACAAAATATTGGTGTTTAATTTAAATAAATACAGAAATAGAAAATATTCATGTACAATTAAAATTATTTTTTTCAACACTTACAAAAATGAAATCATCAATTTTTTTATTCAAATATAAATAGTATGAAATTTATTTAATGAAACCCCTTTAGTTCATGAAGTTATAACTATAATAAAAAATAATAATTTAACATTTGGAATATAAACATTCCCAGTATAATAATTTTAAATATTTAAGAATGTCTACAATAGTTAAATTACTAAATATATTATCCATTTATATATTTCACATGAGACGCAATATTTGTAGGGATAAATAATTTTTTAAAAAAGTGTTATCTTCTAAAAATTTATGGATTCAATGTTGTTATGATAATTTCCTATGAAAAAAGATATTTCTATATGAATTACAAACACAATGTCACATTAATGTTTTTAATTTAATAATTATTGGTTTGGATTTTTAATTTGATGGTCAATGAAAAATTATATTGTTTATTTGATAAATTATAAGTTGTACAATTATGATTTAGGGTTAATCTAACGGGTTTTATATATTTTTTTCCTCAAAATTATAATTATTGTGAATATACATTTTTAGAAACACTAGTATACTTTATTTCATACATAACACTATTATCATCCAAGAAATGAAAATATTAATATTTTTTATTCTATTTGATTTAAATTTTCTCAATGCACCTTTAAATTAATTCTTCATATCTCTATAGTCCTCAAAGCTAATTCTAATTTTTAAATTTCTATTTTAGTTGAAACACAATATTATTTTGAATGTATTATTGAATTTAAACATCTCATTATCCATGTACTCATATTTAAATCATCTTATACATTCATTACCATCCATTTATTTTCACAAAAAAAACAATAAATGAATATTGGTTTACATTAATATATTTCTATTTTAGGCTATTTTATTATTGTGATTCAAATCATCACTTGTAGCCTATCATTAATCTCAATTATTTGAATAACATAATTTATCTCTGGAAGGATCAATTTTATGGTGGTTTATCAATATAAATTACCATTATTATAAACCATATTTGTTTTAGAATCATTTAAAATATAATTTAAAATATAATTTAAAATATTAAAATTTTAATTGTGATATATAAATATATTTTGGTGTGTCATTTGAATATTCATTCTTTTACTTGGTTTTTACATGGATCATGGTTTACATAAATGTTTTGAAATTTTTTATGATATTAATTTCCAAAAAATGTGTTTTCTAAAATTTCATGAAGAGAATTGTTTTTATATAAACGTATGGAATTTTTTATAGATGTTTTTTAATGATGAATAATGAATTGTAAAAGTTTATTCATTGAGTATTTTCATAGATAAAGGGTTTTTTTCCTATTTATAATATTATTCCAAATGCGTTGCGAATATATTATTATTCCACCCATTTAATTTTTTTTTTGAATTATGTTATATCATCAGATGATATTAACTGGTATTGAATGGTTTATTTCTTGGAGAGTATTTTTGTTGTTTTAGATTATTCAGTTATATAATACTTCTTGTATAAACAAGGGGTTAAAACTAGGATTGATTGAAATGTAATTGTGCAAGTGGAAAATAGAAACTAGGATAATGGTATGAAATAGGGTTAGTATACAGTCTTCCATGTATATAGGTAGATTCCATGGAAATTAAAACATTATGAATATATAACTCCTATATTAAATAACTCCATGAAAACATGGATATTTTAGAGAAATAAAATACTAAATACATGTCACTTAAGAGGGGATCTTGTGTTTCTTTTACAATTTTATTGTATATACTTCCCCATTTTTTGATATGATTTTTATTACAAATCGATTTTTTTTATGTACATGATTATTTCGGACATAAATCTTTATTTTTTTATTTTTATATAAAACATTACCGTGAAAAATTTATTTATTTTCATTTCTATAAAATAAATTGAATTCTCTAAATTGTATTTCAAATTAATAAGAAATGTATTTTTTTTAAATAGTGTTACATAGATAATATACTGTAATCATACATGTCTTATTATCATAAACCCTACACATGTACATTATATGTAAATGTAGGTATTTTCTTATGTAATACTTATTAACAAAAAGAACTAAATTGTGATATTTAGTTCATTTGAGATTCTATTTTATGATTAAAGGTGTTGATTAGAGGTGGACACCCACATGTCACATGAAGATGGAAGTTGTGTCATGTATTTTGATAATGTAATTTGATTATTATAATTTGTTATGAAAAATATGATTCTTATCTTATTTAATTATTATTTTAGTTTACAATGTTATTTAATATTTATCACTTATATACAATTAAAATTATTGTTTATTATTTATGTTAGTTCTGTGAATATTGTGTTTGATTGAATTTGAATTATAATTTCATTTGTTATCAACCATTATTTTTAATACTATTGATTGTTAATGATTCGACTTCAAAGGTATAGAAGGGATATATTAGTAATATAAATTACACCATATTTTATTTATAGATTATTGTAAAATAATTCCCAATTTTATTATGGTTGATGCACTGGAACATTTTTCCAAAACCTAATGATAATGATTTTCCTTTAATTCTTGTGACCAACCAGGTATCAAGAAAAGTTACCTCTTGGTGGTTCATTAAAATATCATTGGCTCTTTTCTCTAGAACATCCAGTATTGTTCTTTGTATATTATATATGAATTTATCATAAATCATTTTCTGTTGGTATAAATTCATTATTTTTCAATCTAAATATTTTAATACCATTGGTCTTATTTTATTTCACATGGTATGATATTGATCCATCATTAATTAGTTCTGACATGAAACTAAATATTTTTTAATATATTGAGTTAGATGATATCATTATTTCTCCAATATTGTTATCAGTCATTGTTTTTATCCAAGAAAAAATGTATATGTTGAGAATCAATATTGAAAACCCTATTTTGAAAATTTTAATTTATCGTGAATTTTATATCTAATTATACATAATATTGTCTAATTACTAATTTTTTAATAATTTTCCTATAAAAATTACTTTCAATGATTTTATTGAAGTGTGTACAATTTTGAAAATGTGTATAAAAACCCATTCCATAAAATATATTAGTTTTACAGTTAATTTCAAAAAAAAATATTAATACCAATCATTCTGAAATAATTATGTTGAGACACATTAGTACTAAATTGTAATTTCCATATTGTGTAATCTTTTATAATATTTGAGTTAGTTGAAATTATTAAAAGATGATAGGTTATTTCATAAATTAATTTATAATCTACAGGACTTGATAATTTCCGGTGTTTTTTTTTCATGACCAATTGTTGGGGTAGATAGAGTTTAAATGATTTTATCACACAATATTTCAATTATATTATTATGTAACAATTACAATGAGTATATTTGGTAGACAAATCATGCATAAATATTTTGGTTAGTAATTTCATTATTTATTTTTATTTTAAATTACATTTAATGTTATATAATGACTATAAAACCAATTTATAAGTATCATAACAATTTAAAGGACCTATAATTCAAAAAAAAGATGGTAGTTGGAGTAATGATAATACAAAAATTATGGTGCTACAAAAAACGTTACATCATGATTTCATTTATGCTCTAAAAATTAATTTTTACATTTCCTATGATCCTTTTGATAGTTATAACTTTTATAGAGTGCTTGGATATCTCTTTTTTTTGTGGAATACATATATAATTTTTTTATGATATTATTTTTTTATAAGGTACTTATATAAACATTTTTTATATTTTCTTCACTAATTCATATTTTTAAATTCCATGAGTTGAGTAATAAATATATGATTTATTCTTTGTATGTAATGAGTGATTAATCTTATTAATGAATTCAAATCCTATTTTGGTGGATTTTTGTATGTTATATGATTTTGTTTCATGTTCATATTTGAAATGATTTAGATAGAGTTAAGAACCACTAATGTGGGGGGGGGGGGTACATTATTTGGTAAAATAAAAACCATCTCTTGATCAATGTGTATTATATAAATTTAATGTATATAAATCTCTACAATTGTGATATGTTTATAAGAGGGAGAGAGATAATAGAAATTGATTAAGTTAGAAAAAATGGTTCTCATAATCATCTTATCATATAGATAATACATGGTCTGAATACCATTGTTAAAATTTGGTTATCATTATAAAATAGAAAAATAATAATGAGATATACTTAGTCTCCCAAGTGAAACATAGAATAAAAATTATTTTAATTTTTATAACTATATGATTCCCTTATAAAATTGTACGTACAGAATTTATATCTTATATGCATAATATTTATTGTCTTCAAATCTTAAGAATATCCATTTAGGAAAACTTCTTATTATTCATCGTAAGATTAAATAAATTTTAATCAAAATTACTCACTAATTGTTTAGAGAATTCGCACATTGTATTTTTAAATAATGTTAATATTTTTATATAACATACTTCTTTGAGTTTAATGATGGAAGAGGTTGCATTATTTTGATATACACAAGTAAATGGCCATTATACACCATTTTACCAATATTAAATGAGTCTTAAATGTTGAGACTCTCATGTTGTGGATTTGTTATATTTCAGAAAACATCATTTTTGATGATCTTATTAATCCCATATTTCATTAAATACTAAAGTCATCTACACCATAATTGACTTTCAACAATCAAACTTCAGATACATGCACCATTACTATTGGGAATTTGAAATAGATTGTAATGTTTAATGTCCCAACATCATGATTGTATCATCAGTAGTCTTTTTAATACATAATTATCCTTTATGATGTAAAAACTCATTTTACATATAAAAAATCATCAAAAAATTAATGATATTTTTTCAATCAAACAATTAATGTAACATCACTACGGTTATATAAAAAAATATTAGTGAGTCCAAATCCTCTAATATTAAACGATATTTCATTGCAGAATATTAGAACATATATATTATGACATGATATTTATTTCCATATATTTTCATTATTTTTAATTGTATTATTAGAAACCAATATCCAAATCCAAGGATTTTTTTCATGTTTTATTTTTAGGAGGAACCCCACACACTGTTTATTACGCTTCATTATTCATCCTCCTTATGAATTAAGAAATATGATATTTTTATTTATACTATATTGTTTTATACAAATTTTTTGTTCTATTTCTCGATTTATAAAATAGAGAGTATGTTTATTCAGGTGAATTACATGTATTATATTATCTTACCTTTTCATTTGTATTTTTCACGACTTTTATATTGTGAAATTAGTTTTATTACCCATTTATTTTAAAAACAATTTGAATTATAAATTGTTATATAACTATAGTACACATATTATTTATGTATATAGTCACCAAAACACCCATATAGTCATTAAATTTAAAATCTAATTATGTAATATATATTTTAATTTAACATTTGTTTTTAGAAATCCTCCCAATTTTATGTCTGCTAATTTTCATCATGTGGGTACAATAAATCCTCTCCATGTCAATATTTCATTTAGGAAAATAATTTTTATTATTCTCATCCAATAACACATTATACTTGTTTTTTTAAAATCCAAAATTTATTCTTTTTTTTTAATTTTTTTATAGGTGTCGTGAAGATCACCATCTTCTTTTATTCACTAAATACACTATAAATTTCATAACATGATATACAAATAAACTATTCTAGGAGTCAAGGTAAAATCTACATGTATATAAGTAACACATGAGACCATTTCTAATGTTTTTTAGTGATCACTGATTTCCTTGATAAAATTTTTAAACATATAGGGACTGATCATTGTGAAAATGTTTTATCATAAAATTTTACCCCTAATTATATTAATTTATAATTCATGGAGATAATATTTGGGGTAGTGATAATAAACATTATATCCATATATTCAATTATTAGGTTGAGATATATAATCTATTATGTTAACTAATCATTCATAAAATCATTATATTTATCTTTGGATTTATAATTATACTTACTTACAAAATCATTCTCAAATTTCATTGACATTATTTTATTATTTGGAAATATAATTTCCATCAATTATATAGATGGGTCCATTAATAGATGAAACTATATAGGTGATTCCTAATCACTAAATTCATCCAATTTTTAAAACCATTTTTCATATCCACTCTTGGTATTATTGGTGTAATTTTGTTCATCCATGATGGTTAATGGTCCTTTTTCCTCTAATCATTCTTCCTTTATTACAATTTTTTATCACAAGATATTTCTTTATACTTTGAGAAAAAATTTTGTATCTTCCCTATAATGAAAATTCAAATTTCTATGAAGTAAATTCTATATCATTTACATTACTAAACATTATCCCATCTTGATTGTTTTTTGATATTATCCAACAACATCATTATGGTATACATTATCAAGAAAATATGTTAAAATGTTCCAAATATTTCCATCATTAAAACACATAAATAGAATCAAACACTAATATCTACATATTTTTAAATATTTTCTTTTTTATAATAAAATTAATTAAACTCTATGGAATCATCATTGGGATTATTTTGTTCAATATCACACTTATTTGGATAATTGTTTCCCTTTTATTAATGATTCCATTTCACGTATTTTTTTCCCTTTATAGTTGACCTTCTTCCAATATCATAAGAAAAAAAATCATTTATTTTCATAGTAGATTTATCCACATATTATTCTTTATGGTTATAATCAATGAATCAAATATATCCATAAGTTTTACCAATATTTTATATACTATTTTAGAATCATCAGAAAATTCTCTATATATTAAAATTATTTTCACTATTTTTCTTTTTAAAATATATAATTTATACACCATTTAATATTACTGTATTTAGATAACATATTTTTGAGACATGTAGTATATTAACCATAATGTTTTCAGTGTTTACCATCATCTTTTGATATCATGGGGTTTCCTCGAGAATTCATTCATCATTTAAACTTCATAACTATTTTCAATCCCTTATCTAATATCGATGGATGTTACCCATTGTAAATTCTACTATAGTCTTTAATATTCTTATATTCTAATATAATATATTTTTACCCAAAATAGACGGATATACTACATTATCATGGACATCAACAATTTCTATGATTATTAATTATTGATATAGAGTCTTCTCCTATCATCCTGATAGAATCCATTTCCATGAATCTTTGTAAAGAAATTATTGTTCATTATCTAACTATCTCAATGGATCTCATTGATAAAATATATGTGAAAATAATACAAAACACATATTCATTGGAATGTACCCACCCATTATAAATTAAAAAATAGAAGAAAATTTTGTAATATTTCAATAATATTGAACTACAACCATCCACGATACAACGGAATATTTATCATTAATATTATAATAATAATTCAAGGAAACATGTTTCCCCAACACCAACTAATTGGACCTAAAGTGAATATACCATCATTGAGAGGGGATGGTGAATATGTTTTTGACCTAAAAATATGACATGAAATCAATATTTTGAATCACTAGTTAGTTTTTATTGGTCTCAAACATAATTATTTGATAATTAGAAATGTATATGAAGATGGTGATAAAGAATATTCATAAAATGAAGCAAAATATAGAGTTCACCTTAAATTTTATTTAATATGTCAATCCATAATATTCAATGGATACAATAATTATACAATTATTAATGATTTTAAATAATAATAACATGAAATGGTGTCGGGAGATCGCCATGGGTTACCATGTATTAGAAATAATGACATTTATCAATACATTAATCATTAATAACTTCCTGCATCATTAGGAGGATTCATAATTTGTATCTTAGGTGAACCATTAATCATCTTATAAAATATAATCTAAACTCTCCATGGAACCATCTATTGAATGAATAGTCATTGGACCAAGTGTCTTTTCAAAATGGTAAACATATCATTTATTTTGTTACTTAATTTTATATAATGGTAATTTAATAATTATGTCATGACATCATTCCTCAAGGTATGTTGTCCAACTTATAGAGTAATGGTAGGTGAATGATTAAGATCCAAAAATACAATCACATTTACTCTTAATTTGATTTTGAAAATATCCCTTATTTTGAGATTTAAAATATTTAGGTTTGTTTGGATGGAAATAGGATTTCAGGAATGTTCTAGGATGGATATAAGAATGTATAATTTATGATAAAATAACTCTATATGAGTTTGAATTTTGTTTATAAAATTACTTAAATCAAATAAATCTCTAAAAAATAATATAAATTAACATGGAACTAATTCTGTTAAAACCTAAGAATGTTTATGAAATTAACAAACTTTATTTTCTAGAATCAAAAGATGTGAATTTGTTTTGTTTTTTAGATTAATTTTTCTTCTAAATGGGAAAATAATATCTTCATTTAATTAAAATAATATATATAGGATTATTATGAGATCTATTTTACAAAATTTATTTTAATAAATATTGGAATAAATTTAATTTCTTTAGGTAGTTACATGAATTTTTTTATATAACTTATATTACCAAAAAAATTATTTCTTGAATTCTTTAAGGAGAATATTTTTTTGTGCAAAAACATATTTACAAAAATCGTAATAAAATTTTTAATAATTTCATAGTAAATTGAAATTAATCATTACTATTAAATTATATATTGATTATAGACTGATATTTGTGAAAATAAATTTTATTTAGTTAGTATAAGGAATCATCTTCTATAATAGTGACCATGAATCATTTGATAGACTAGTGAGTTTTCAAATCATGTTTTGTTTTAATGTACATATCCAATGTGTATAAAAAAATTATTTTATATAAATATGTATATTAACATATTTGGTCTATTAAAACATCATAATTATATACTCAATGGAATAAAAATTAGTCCAACTGAATATTGTAAAATCATTGTAACTCTTTTATTATTTAAATTCCACTAAACATTTCTATGATTAAACAAAATAATTTTGATTGATACCATTTTAAAATAGTATCATAATGGGTGATTATATTTTTCATAACCTTATAGAATATCCTCTTATGGTCTCTAAATTAGTGTGGGTAAAACATGTGATATAAGGTATAAAGTTTCAATGTAGTGGAATTTTTCACTTTGTGTGTCTCATAGTGGTAATAAATCAAAATGAGAATATGATCATTTATTAAAATAAAATTTATCATTGGATGAATACTATTTATTAAAAAACACACCCTTATTATTTTTTTGTATAAATAACTATTATTAATTTATTTTTTGTTAATGTATAAAGTGGATCATTGTTTGTGGGAGAACATAATGGGGTATATTTGAAACTAAAGGGATGAATAATTAATGGGAGATTTATCCAACATAACCTACACTAATATAATGTTGTTTTTGTCCAACATTCAAATGTATATGATTCCAAATTTAAAACATTATTTAAAAAATATTTTTTATGCACTTGAAAAAATTAGTTTATGCATTCATTGACCGAAAATGTGATGTGGTAGATGATATTCATAGATTATGAGAAACCATCAACACTGTTATTCCCCTGAATAATATTTTAGTTAAAATATTTCATGAGTATAAACCAAAATTCTCTATCCTCAAGGATAAATATTCAATGATGATGATTTTTTCCCACATGCACTCTAACATTTTAATATACGAGATGGCTAGTAATTTCAATGAAGCAGTCACTAATATAAATTTCCAAAAAATTGAATTTAATTAAACAAAGAAAATATTATGTTATGTTGATAAAAATGAGACTTAATATCAATATGTTAATTTATTTATTTGTTAAAACAGTAAAAATTGAAATGTTAAATTCAACGGAAAGCATCCCCATTCGGTCATTCCATATGTAATGGTTTCAAAAGGTCCTAGAAAAGGTTCGTATGAATGTTCAAGAGGAAGATATTAATGGTGAAGCTACAATAATTAAATATTTTTAAAAATTAATGTAATAAGAAGAACGACATATTTATTCATAAGGGAAACATTATTTTATAAGAAGATAACTTCTCAATTTTATCAAAAGGGGATGTTATTGGGGACTAATAATATTATATATTGGATATTATTATAGAGTTCCTAGAAAAACCATAGATATAAAAAACTAATTATTTTGTGGAAAATATTTTTTTTTGGAATAGATGACCTTAAAACAGATTTGGAGGATATAGTGGGAGAAATAATTGTTTGGGGTTCAAAATCAACAAAATTTTATAGAGTAGTTCATGACTATAAACTCCTCCTAGAGTAGAATAGTGATAAATAAAAATTTATTGACATTCGAATTTGAAAAGGAAAATATTTAATTTAAAAATGTGTAAATATATATATATAAGATTGTTCAATAATATATTTTGAGAAAAAAGAAATAATTATTTTTTGACGGTTTTATTAAACCAATAATTGGTTGAATCAAATATATTATAGTAAAAGATGGAGAAATAATTTTTTGTGATGAAAAAATAATAAATAAGAGAGGCTCCAAACTCGTGATATTTCCATGGGAAATATGATTTTATTGTCTATAGAAGAGGTTATGGATGTTATTAGAGGTATATAAATATATTTAGATGATTTTACATGCAAACAAATGAAATATTGTAATAAATAAGATGTAATAAGTATTGATTTAAATATGAAGGCCATGTTAGTCATTGAAAAGCCATATGTTTTCACAATATTGTTAAAGGGTCAAAATTTTTGGTCTTAGATTCATAATAATAATAATAACCATTGATAAAATGGATATAAATAAAAAATATATAAGAATACAATATGAATTAATTGTTATTATCATGAGAATTGTACATAATAAATTTTTTGTTTTATATACAAGAGATATTAGAAGTAATATTATCAATAAAGGGTGAAAGATAAAAATCTAAATTTTATTTATTCTCTTTATATAAAATATTTCATGAAAAATGTGTATCTTTATTTGGAATGGATCCATAATTTAGTGATGTAGATAAAAATTTCAATTAAAAAGAAAAGTAATTGAACATATAATTTCATTAAATCATCTTGCTAGATAAAAATTATAAATAAATTTGACTCATTTCATGATGGAATTTTCACGATGTATTTAGGATTGGATAAAAGTATTGATTCAACTCTATTTATAGAGATAATTTCATGTATCAAATATAAAATTTATTCAAGGGAACTAGTTTTAGTTATTTATTTTGACTCGTATAATCGATCAAGGGAAACCATCCTTAATAGTGGATTTAGTTTCCATATGATTGGAAAAAAGAATATTTTCTTGGTTATCAAATATGAAAATGATGGTGTGGTGAAATTTTTTAAATGATGGAGGATTAGAAATAATTATAACCAAAAAAATAAAAACCAGTTAGTCAAGAAATGATTTTCAGTGATGTATTTGTTCTTGGGGGTCCTTGGTCAAAACAGTCATTATGTAAGTCCATTATGTGGCTCCAGGAATGTAATAAGATTCAATATGATATATTATCACATCCACAAAAGAGGTATTATATTTTAGATAAATTGAAAAATAATAAAGGATGATATTTATTTCATTACTGTACAGGAAGATATTTGTTTCATATATAATGTGGAAGAAACATTATTATGGAAGTAATGACTAGTTACCTAAAATCTAAATACAAGGAAGATATTAGGATAAATGACCCATTATGTGATAGACCCAAACAACAACAATTTTTATGTTTATAAAGAGGTAATATTATTTTGATGTCCCGTTGATTAAAATATAATAAGTCCATAATGATTCTTTAATTTGTGGAATTTTATGCCTTTATTTAGATATATCTCTAGTATACTCATGTAATGCGATATTATGGGTTATTGAATGAATATTACAACATTATGTAATGGTTTACGGTGATCACCCCCTAGCCTAATGTATTTAGTTGAGTAAAATAGCATCTGATGAAGCATAAAGGGAATTTAGGTCATATAATCTAAAAATATAATGTGAAACTGAATTGATGTTCAAAAATAATATTTTAGAGTATTAAATAGTCACTAATTGAATAAGGATATGTGATTCAGAGTGATAACTAATCAATAAAAATTCATAGTTTAGAGTAGAAATTTTAACATAAAAACTTTGATAAGATGGTTCTTATTAAAAATGACCAACATGAGATGTTTTGGATGGATGTATTCTTGGAATATTCTTATATTACCAATAGATAGTTCTTTTCACAAAGTAATTAAGAGACACAATTTGAGATCTGGTACAAGAAGAAGCCAAATATGAAAAAATTTAAAATCATTTGAATTAAGTGTGTTATTCCCTAATATTAAAATCAAATAATTATTAAAAGCAATAGAGATTATGGTATATTTTTTGAAATAAAGAAAATGTAAGGCATAAAAATGTATCACCAAATTAGATGTAAATATTTTTAAAATCTAATACATATATATGGTAGAGATTGAGGAGAATATTTCGACAAATCGTGAGCTAATTATGTAGGATAGTGATGATGATTTATGTATTGTTGTGGGCTAACCTGAGGTTATTAATGATTATGAAGGAGACGTCAATGATAACTACTATGGATATAATTAAATGAATACATATAAACTAAGATTCATATATAAATTAAATGAGATAAATATCATTAGTAAATATAAATAATTTTTTAAAATATGCATAATGAAGAATATTAAAATGTATCTCTATTTTCTTAGGTAAATATAATGTATTTTTAAGTGGATAATAATGGTTAGAATTGGGATTAGGAAATGAAAAAATGTCTTGATCGAATCAACATGAATTAGACTTATATTATTATTTTTTATCCCTGATATATAAGGATTTTACAGTGACCAAAATCATCCCCTATAAAAACATTTTATATTGAAACATAATTCATAAGAACGTATGACTTTTCTTCTAGGGATATTGAAGGAATAAAGGAATATATTTTGATGGTGCATTTCCACCATCATCTAGGATGTAAATAGTAAGATTATTCTATTCAATAGTGGTTTAGAGGGTATTAAGGATATTAAAAATATATTTCAAATCCATATTTCTAAATTCATAAGAATGAAAAGAGGTTTACATCAAACAGATGGGTATTTTTTTTACATGAATATGAGAATAATATATGTTTTATGAAGAAGTTTGATTATATGATGAAGTAATTATAATGAGTATAGTATTTTTCACAAGATAATATTTGATTAAGTTTGGTTTCAAAAATGATAGTGTTTATCATATATTTTTCATCAGGAGGGTTTTCAAAAACTGATAAAACTCATATATTCATTTCAAATAATCTTTTTTGAATTGAATATCAAACCATTACTGTGGTTTTCAAATTTATGAGGTAAAATTTGGAAATATTATTGATTACCTAGAGGATATTTTTCAATGATTTAAATGTGATATATTGATTTCATATAACATTAATTTTTCCTTACATTTATATAAAAGATGATATGAAATGACTTGGATTGAAAGATTTCATGGAAATTAAAAAACTAGTTTCCACACTAGAGAAGTTATCAATGGATTGTGGTTGGAAAGAGGTCGACATCATAGAGTATAGAAATATCCTTATGAGCTGATTGGAAGTAACAGATATGAGATTCAACTTATGATTTTTCACTCTTTAATATAAATTTTACCTATATAACTCAATGGAATGACACATTCAACATGTTAATAGAAACCTTCCATTTGTCACGGGCATGGTAATTTTCAGTTTCCTTTATAATACTACACTAGAGAAGAAGATATTGAGATAGATGGATGTATATTTTGAAAGATCAGTAGAATATATAATATAATATTAGGTGGGTCATAATATCATTTATTATAATTAATTTACTATCTTATAAAGAAATTATATTACATTTAATTTAGAAATATATAATATAACAATATTTATGCCACTCATGATTTCAAGAAACTATTTTAGATTATGAAAAAATTAGATGTTATGGTATTCAATTTATTTTTCATACTGGGTTCAAAAGTGAAAATTCATGTTCTTTCCTCATAAAAAATAAAACAGATCACTCTTGGATGATGAAAATTGAAATAATGTATAAAATAATTATATATAATGTTTATAAAATCTCTTGAATTTAGCATTTGTGACTACAAAACATCATTCATGGAATATGAGGGAAATATAAATGGAAAATTATTTTTATAAGAAATTGAAGCTAGCTATAAAAGTGTGTTTAAATCCTCTTAAAAAATAACTTTAGTTTCTAAACCATCAATATCAAAGTCTATTATTAGGTTTTCTATTCTATTATAGATTTCCATTCCTCTTTCATCACACAAAGGATGTACTATTTGGGGCACACAAAAAGGGGGATATTTTTGTTGATGAACATGGTAAAAATTCCTCAAACCAATCATTTGGGAATGTATTATCAGAAAACTAGAATATATGGGAGAGTTTTTCAATAACCAGTCTGTGGGAGTGTTCATATTGAATTATGTGCCCCAATGTTAAAATTTTTATGTAACTATTATTTCTCATGAATATAATGAATCATGATTTAATATTGTACTTTTTAATTGAAATATTTTCCCAATTAGTTGTTTCATAGAAAATACAGTTATTTGGAGGAAGGTCATAATTTTTTCGATAGTGTGGTTAAATATTTAAATGTGATTTCAACCAATATAAAATAGAACGTAGATTGAAAAAACCCATTATATTGATTTTTATAGATTATGGGGAGTGTTTGTTTAAAATAAATGTCAAATATTTGCAAAGTAGAGGTAAAAAGTTGATATTAATGAATTACTTTACCTGGGGGAGATATTTATTATTCATAGATTTTTAAAAAAGATTAATAATTCCCTTTAGAACTAGGTTACAAAAATATTTTTGTATGAACTCAGAAACATTTTTGAACTCAATGAAACACATTTCCCATATTCATAAAGGGACATTTAATATATCACTTCAAACATATATTTTATAAAAACTAGTATTTAATCACATTATTTAGGGATAAAAATAGTTTTAGGATGATTAATATATATAGGTTATCCATTTTACATATGACCTACCCAAATATATTTATTTATTCATGACATTTGTGTAGCTAATCATTATTTCAAGAGATCACATTATGTGAATAAATATTTCAAAAAATGCATTCTTAATGAACATATTTCATTAAAAAATGGATTTACATGAACAATAATTGAATTTAAAGAATTTATATGAAAAATTTAAATTATTCATATTGATGAAATAAGAGGTTCAATACACACTAATATTGTAGTAAACATGGTTGATTTAGATTTACATTGGAATCTTATAATGGAATAATGAGTGCACTTTAGTTGAGATAGAAATGCATTTCTAAATCTTGATTGTTTATAAAAAAGTGGAGATAGTGATATTTCAATGATATTTATAAATAATAGTGAAATTAGGAGTATTTTTTAAACTATTATATCATTGTTTCATGACACGTAGATATTTTATAGTTCTAATGAACCAATATGTATTTTAGTGTGTCTTAAATGATTACTCTTGCATCATATATTATTTTCTTATAAAGGGAGATTATTTTTTCACATGATAAAATATTTATTTCTTATTTTATAAAAAATTATTTATAATATATCTAGTATTGTTTTTAGATCTAGGATTAGAGATAGACTGTGATTCCATGCCTCATTGGGCATGGTATTGTTGTTATAAAAAATTAAATATATTATTTTCCCGCACCAATTTTTTTTCTAAAAATGTATAATAACTCTTGAATAGGGACATGGATGGGAAATCTAAGGCTTTTGTTGAGTTTAAAACTTGGGGTTTACCCTAGGTACAATATAATCTTTTTATGTATCAGGATTTCAGAATGGGAACCACCGTGGGAGAAATAATTAAATAAATTAAACATTTAATTAATCATTGAATTTAAAAAACATAACATAATTTATCTCTATTAAAATATATTATAAAAAATCTACTTTTTCCTACAAAATCCTTTAGAGTCATAGGGGAGTCAATCTAGGATCTCTCATGGATGAATGAAATCAAATATTATGTTAGAAATTTGTACACCAACGTAGTTTTATGATCCAACCAACGATGATGGAAATACAATTTTGTTTAAAAATAATCACTCAAATCTCAAGCTAGTATGTTATTTCATGTAGATTTATTACCCCTTTATTTTCCCATGATGAATAAAAATTATATCAACCTACTAATTGTTTAATATCTTTCATGATATTGGAATGAAATTGTATCTAGGTATTGGGAAAGTTTTAATTATTTATTATTATTTTGATTTTTCATAGTTCTAATAGAAAATGATTTATACTAACCCAAAAAATTATCAATTTAATTTATCAATTCTGTTTTTAGGATTTATCCACCTTTTCTTTGTTCAATTATCAATAGAAATTTCATTGGGTCATGGTTCGACAAATAAACTATTTCCAATCATTACATTATCCTTTTTCAGGGTAATAGATCAATACTATAGTAAAAGTTCCTGATCGATTCTAGGATCATGGTTTTAAAATATTGGGGGATGAAAATATGTATATGTTATTTTATTTAAGTTCCCATTCTTCTTGGTTTGATGCATAGATATGGAACATGAAATGATGATGGTTTCCCAATTAATTTAGATGGATGGTATTAGAAATCGAACAATATAAAGGCTTAGAATGATGATATTCATCATACCCATGTAAAATTAATTATATAATGAAAGTATATGGTTGAATAGGTGTATGATTGCAAGAACTGCATGATACAATAAATCATGTGTTATATACTATTTAATTTAGAGATACACACCATATGGGATCCCTTTTATCAATTCTATAGGTATCCAAAAAAATTAAATATCACACACCCTGGGACATATGTCACACACCATGTGACCCATCTATGATGGATAAACATGTATCATGGTGGATATCGGGGCATGGACATAACTTGGGACACAGTCTTAAGTTAAGTACATGGGTACAACCTAGTATAAGGTCACGAGCGAACATATCATCATCAACAAGTGTGCACCGGCATGACCATGTTTGTACTAGATTGGATTAGAGTACATAATCATATAATATAGCACATGGGGAGACTCGAGGATGGAAGCATGTGCCTATGAGACCCTTTCTCTCTTTACCGTATACCATTATCCTTAAACTATGTTTCTTAATTCATCCCTTTCATGGTATATTTTTTAATTACATACTAAAAATTGGATTGTCATCTATTATAATAGATTATATTTAGAGATAGTTACCATGATTTCTCCATGAGGATTGTGTGGAATACTCTATCATATTTCAACCTATGTTGGGTTCAAATAATCTATATGACCAAAATACATAGGGGGAATTCCCTAACTAGTGGTTTAATACATGTTGGGTTGTTATATACCACATATCCATGTGTAGTATCACCCATATGTGAATTGATCTCAATATACTTCTTGAGAATACTTCTTGATGGGGAGATTCGATGAGCATAATATCTCAGATGGATTCCATCATGGTAATCAGACTCACTGAGTGTGTTCTCCCAAGTGAGTGTTTCTACAAACTCTTGAGTAGTATATTTGGATGTAAATTTTTTTGTGACTATACCTTGAGATATAGTGACTACCATGAGTACATATGGATGTTTTGTTTCATATCTCATACTAAAATTGATATATTCACATGATGATATGAAAAATATCTTGATCCTTTTTGATAGATGATTTCATGTTGTCATATGTGGTATTATTATCTTCACCCATGAATTGAATCTACCTAAATATTTCATGTATTATGAATACTATATGATGTTTTATTTGGTACTTGGTGGACCATGATATGATAGATCTTATATTGTGATAGAAAGAAAAATCATCACCAAACGGTTCACATTCGACTAGCGTCCACTCATATTAGTTGGTTATACTTCATTAAAGTCTTTGGGGACTTCTATTTGAACCATATTACTATAATATTTATTTTTTAAAATTGTTAATGGGATATATGTTGTGAATGAATTTATTTCAATTATGGTGTAACAAATTTAATTAATATTTGGGATTCAAAATTTATCTTTTTGGGTATAGGGAATCTTGGATAATTCATCCCATGTGTGTGATATTCCTACATGGATCCAGTACCTATCCTTTATCCGATTAGAGGTGTACATGTGGTACTCAAACTTAGCTTATCATGGTCTAGGAAGGACCCTGTCGTTCAACTCTTGAAAGAGTGGCATCTGAGTAGTGTTCTATCTTAGTAATAATGGTTGAATTTTTCTCCTAGTGGTGAGATTGTTTTTTGTGTTATAGACACATTGTTAAGGGTTTTGAGTTCACCATTCATACCATGGAATATATTTTTGGTGTGGTGATGGATGTATCTATTCAGCATGATAACAATAACCTACTTATTGATTTGATACAAGTAGGAATTATTTGGTGGGAAAATATTGGTACATGAATTATACAATAATGTTTTGTGGTATCCAAGATATTCTTCACACATATCTCTTATTATAATCATTGGACAAGGTGCATTTTTTATGATTCCTATATAATTATTTCAATCAAGCATTCAGTAATGATATCATGATGATGATCCCATTAGTTATGTGGCATTAATATAATGACTTGTTTTGGAGTTTGCACATTTAGGTGGGTTTCCTTTCATGCCTCCACTTGTAAAGAATAATATTGTAATACCATTAATAATGATTGAGGTGTGAAGGTTTATCGAGATTCATGAGATTTAGTGTTAGTGTCCCCATGGGTTATGGGGTGAGCAAAGCACCTATAGAGGTGATGATTTGATTGAGGTGTTTACTTGATTCTATCACTTTGCTAGGACAACAGTAGAACAAATGGTGGTCCTGATGGTGAGACTCGACTATGGATCCATGGGGTGATAGTGAATCCTATTGTATAAACCCTATGATGTGGTGACCCTTTCATGGATTTAGTTTGATCGCCTTTTTAGAGTTTAGTTTTCTCCATCTCCATTGTGAAAAATATGAATCAAGGAGTATGTGTAGCATCATTTGGGGAACATCATTATGGATAATTATTCGTCAAGGTATACCAAACTCTCTTAATTTGAAATGTATATAATATACTTTTAGTTATTCTAGGATCATACCATAAAAGGTGGTATGTGAATATACATCCAAGATTGAGTGATACATATTGGAATTTCTGCCTACTATAGGGCGATGTAGTGTGAATTGTTAGTAGAGAGACATTGGAATTGAAGACATTAGCAGTGGTTTCTAGGGGAAGGAGAAAATGAGTTGATTTTATTGTAGAAGTTTGGTGAAGGGAGATTTTGGGACTTAGATGTGAAAAAAAATTCATCAGGTTGCCTTAGGATATAAGGTATGTGGTTCCAGACTCTTATAATGGTTCTAGTTATCCATCATAGAGGTAGTTATACTGTTCTAATGGACTATGAAATATTTCATGAGAATGTTTTTTATAACATACTATTAACAATGAGATAGTTTATTGGATGACTAGGTATAGGTAGTATAAGGAGCAACGAGGTCCATAAGGTAGAAGAAACCAAATAGGATTTGGGTAAGTAGATATAGGTGTAATATTGTTTCACTTTTTACCACTAACACCACATGGTGTCCTCCTCCCAAAATAGGGAGTTGGTGGATAGAGGTAAGGAATGTTACAGGTAGTGGAGGCCTATGACGCAGATCCTCCATAGATGATTAGAGGCATTATTTATTTATATTATTCTTAATCCATAGTTTAGATATGTATATGCTCTTTCCACTCTTTTCTTTATATATATCCACTATGACACCTAGAGATTCTAATTGATCCCTTGGTTTGACATTTATGCTATGAGATTTTTACAAGAGGATACTAAGTGATCCCATACTTTGATCTACATTTTGATATGATGCTTAGAGGATAGAATTTATGTTGGGATTTCCCAATAGTATTGACGAGGCCTTACAATATCATCTCAGTTAAGGAATGTGTATCCATAGTTCATTCCATGATTGACTACTTTGGGTGTAGGATGATGTGTATTTGTGAAGATAAATCGTGTTTTTAATTCATGGTTTAGAAAGAAACCTAGAATAACTTGTACATGCTCATATATATCCTGATTTATCAAATTAATCACCATTTGTCTAGAATAAAACTTGTACTAGTGGATTCTATGTCTTACCAGTTTACTGTGGTGGTGGAAGATTATGAGAATGTATTTTATGATGGTGTTTAATTCCAATATCCCAGTGATGGCCTTGATATCTAATCCATCATGTTGGATGGATCCCTAAAAATATCTTTAAGGTGTTGGTGAAGTTGGAGTGTAACATCCCCCAAGCCGGCACACTCTCACGTGACTAGAAATTGTTTGCCAGGAGAACACACCCATGCCTCCACATACATCAGAGGATGACGAATTGAAGCATGTGTGTCGTATGTATAGTGGGGATACAATACCCCATAGTTGTAGATTAATGACATAGTGTAATAATATAATAACAATAATAATAAATAAATATTAATGTTCAGATATAATGAAAAAAATACATCAGAAAAACAATAATATAAGCCAACTAAATAATCCAATAAAAATAATTGAATGATGTAATTATGTGATAGAATGTAAATAAATTCTGTGATCAATTTAATACAAATGAAATCCAAATTGTCTCAAATAAATTCTCAAAATTCCCTAGCCCCAAATCCCATGTTGGTCACATCCCCAAAATTCATCCCATCTTGAAAACAACAATCAATTGTATGGTCCTTTTCCCATGTCCAAACATTTATCCATATAATCTACTCACTTAACTAATAGAGGCCTGAATAGATTGTGAGTATAACATAGTAGGTCAACACCACTGTGTCTAAACATAACCGTATTGATAATAAGTGTATGAAATAATACAATTACTAGAGTAATTAAATAATAAAACAAATAAATTAATAACACCACTTCATGTATCGGCACCATGTTTGAGTTTCTCTAAGTAAGACACAAAACCATTCCAACTATAACCATATAACCAGGGTAGAACATTACATACCTTGGATCCATATTGGAACGACTCTATCTAGGTCTTACAACAGTGCCATCCATGACCATATATCCAACGTATAAATCACAAAAATCTAGGTCAAACCCACTATATAATCATTTCATCATTTAATCACAGTTGTTTCCTCTATATATGTATTTCATCTTATTTTACTAGGCCTAGGTAGTAACATAATAATTTCAGCATGTGTCCCTAGACCAAGAACACTACATTACCATTTTAGTATGTTTCACTGGGAAAATCTCTATATATAAACATTCTAGTTTGTCAACTGGTCTAAGACTACTATGTAACCATTTTAGAATATGAACTGGGCCAACTCTATATATAGGAACTACAAAATTTATCAAAACACATGTAATAACAGTAATGATATCATAGAATTACATCAATAATGGTTAATTATGGAAATTACCATTTATCTTTTAATTTCACATTTCATTTATCATTTAGTCATAATCAATAACATTCCATTTCTCTCAATAATCCATTTGTTCCAAGGTGAATTCATATCATGAAATTACCAATATCCCATGTCATGATAAACACACATTAATCCATTAAAATCATTTATAATCTATAGTTCTTTTACGAAAACGATATCCATGGTCCATTTCAATAACAAATTGGACCTAATGGGACATTTTTGAATAATCCAATTAATCATTTAATTTTTTGGATTCATGATATGTTGCTGCAATTTCAATATTCTACATACTATGAAAATTATCATCCATTATGTAAAGGTTTAGACCCCTACCTTTAACCAATGTTCAAACAACATTTCCAACGGCAAACTTCCAAGAGGAAGAAGGTGTCGATGATACCATTGAGGTTACCAGTATTGGATGTGTGATTGAGATGTCATGAACAAAGAGAATAACTATAAAAACTCCTAAAATAAATCATAGGGTCAAGAGGAGGAAGATTTATATGAGATAAAAATAAAATCATCTGTACTATACATTTTAAAACTACAGTATGGGGAATTACTTGATAGCTAATATGGTTAAACATCATGTATATAATTTTAGAGGCATATTCATTAAAACACATCACCTTAGATTAATTTTTATTTATATTTAATAACGCACTTCATGTTATATAAGTGTAGGAAATGTATTAATTTAATGTAATGAATTATTTCACATCATGTAACCATTCACAGCATGTATCTTGAAACAATTATAGTGCAAGTATTACATTTAAATGGTGTGTAATTATTCTACAGATATTTTTCTGCCAAATATCTATATAAAAGATGAAAATCCACATAAATATTCTGAACATAATAAGATCCCTTGGTTTCAATTTTCCCAATTATACATAGACTCCAATAATTCAAGAAGAAACTTGTAATAACTCCTGAAGTGGATCCTCTACGGTTTTATAAAGTACCCCCACAATCCAAGTATGTGTTTATTCAAACAGTATGCATCCATAAATGTCAATTCATTTTCACAAATAATGGATCCCTATCATAAAATAAGACTTGACCACCAAGGCTCAAAAAACACAAAGAGGGATGTTCCTGAAAAAAAAACATGTTCTTAAAACCTTCTACACATATAATATCTCATTCTTGACCTACTCTAATACTAAATATGTGTTCTTGATACATAAGTATGTAAAATAAGATCCCATGTCAGAATCCCTCTCCTATGCATAATCTTGAACTCACCCTTGCTTTCACTGACCTTGAACCAAATGTATTTCCATCCCCCAGAGATACGTCTCACTAAGGTCCAAAATTTTAATTAGATTCCCCTCAGAGGAGGTATTGGAACTGAAATCGATGTCTACTATGTCTATCACATGAGAGGTGTCTGATAAATAACTCTAAAACATCAACTATTGGAACACAAAATTCTTGGAATTGTAGCATAGATAAAGGGATAATTGGTATGCCACTTGACTGACCCTATCATGTATCTAAAATGGATTTACAAACCTAGGCACTAGAATTCCTTGTTTCTTGATTTAGAATATCCCCAATGTCTGTGACACTATAAGGAAAACAAAATGACCGATCTCAAATTTCTGCGGTCATCTATGATGGAAGCATACTATATTTTCTCACCCTATTTAGTCACTAAGAAAATTTTGATCAACTAAACCTAATAAGTTGTCTCCTTTACAAGACTAGTACTAACATGTGCTAACATACCTACCTCCAACCAATAAATAGAATAAAAAAATCCCTAACAAATCCTCAAAATGTGAAATTTGGATTGATGCTAAGAATCAATTATAATATTAAAACTCCACGAGTACCATATGATTCCTCCTCAAACCATCAAAATACAAAATTGATTCTCATTAGATATCCTTCATAACATGAATATTCCAATCATATGGGCCAGCAATCTGGTGATGATAAAATGCCCTCAAAATAACCTCTAATCTCATATCCTTCTGTAGAAACTAATTGAAAAAGGATGTGAAGTTAGGATCTCTATTTGAAATGATAATCCTTAAAACATCATGCAATAAAACAACCTGACACATGTAAAAATTTTCTAGATCATCAAATATGAGGGTCAACATGATAGGATAGAAGTGGGATACCATCATTAGTTGATCCACAATTACCCATATATAAACATTATTATGGGTTTTCATGGGTATTCCTATCACAAAATACATAGTCACATCATCCCATTACCCCCCAATAATGTGAAAAGGTTGTAAAATCCTATCTAGCATCTGATGCACATCTTTTACTTGCTGAATACTGAAACATATTTCAACAAATCCTTGTACCTCTTCATTGAATAAATGGCTAAAAATTATATTTTCATTATAAAACAATTTTAAGGGAATGTGAGGAACTATATAAGTTCAACTATGAGGACAAGCCTAAAAAGATATCACTAAATCATTGAAACATAACATAATGCTATTAGATAATTCCTCCCTAAGGAGTACCAAAGATATAGAGTGCCCCTGTATATATGGATGGTCAATAATGATGTCTTCAAAGTGATACACTATCTTTTCCCAAGTATGAGATGTCCACTATTTACTTATCTTCCATTAATTAAATCCCTTTATTAGAATAAGGTATTGTTCATCAATACAATCCACCTTCTCACTATTGATTTATATGCGAAGCAGGCTACCCATCATCTTGTCTACCTCTTCTTGAGTAGCAGTTATAAAAATAAAATCCTCCACCATTTATTCTTCTGAATGGAAAAGAAGACGTAAGGATTTCACATTAGAACCATTTTCCCCACTACTGTTATTTAGACCGACCTCACACGAATCATCCATAACATCTTCAGGGTTCACCTCTATATTAAAAATAAAAGAATTTATACATTCCTTCTCCTGTGATTTAATTTTTATACATTTCCTAGTATTCATTTTCACAGGAAGCTAAGAGTAATCCTTACTCCCTTTGTTTTTCTTACCTATTTTCAAGATGCAGCCTCCCAAGTCCCAATAAGACTTCTAACCCTTTTATTCCATAAATATTATAGGTTTTTACTATTCTTACCTCCAAAATTTTCCACTAAAAATATCCATGGAGATTCTCATAATTCTCTATCCCACATGTTATATGAACTTAAATGGTTTTCTCTTGGTCTTGATCCAAGCCCTCTAGACTTATAATGCTTGTATATGTTAGGATAGCCTCCAGGATCTATTGTTGTGATACATACCAATGTCCCCCCTAATCCCAAGTTAAGTATTTTTGAGGATTTCCTTCATAAAAATTTTCATTATCAGGATCCACGTTCCTTGATTACTACATAGGAATATCGGCACTCCTATGTTTCACTAAGCCACGTCCCATGCACTATGGTTGAATATTAGTATCCTCCAAGACCAATGATGGAGGATTATCCCAAATGTCTTGGTCATTACCATCATCCTTCTATTCTACAACCTCATTACTCTTATCAAAATGGGTCTCTACCTTTTTAAGCATAACAACATTAACCTAGACTAGACTAGCATTGGTACCATCACTCCCTGCCTGATAATTTCATCTAGAAAATCCATCATTCTCTTAAATTTGTTTAACACCACCATTCTGAGTATATAGATTCCAATCCAGAATATCACTCCAAATAATATCCATTATGACCTCATCATCACATGATGATTCTTCCAAATATTGCCTCAACCTAATAAATATTTTTGTGACACTCAGTTCAGAATCCAACACCCTTCCCAACTTCTACTTTTCTGCTTCACCCAATACAGTTCCAGCAGCCGTAGAACCTTCACCTTTCTCAATTGATTCATTCTGATTCACATCAAGTAGCATAATACACCAAACAGTAAAGCCAAATGAGTCCAAAGTCTCCTGAACATCACTAGTTCCCAATATCCTCAACCACTTGTGCCTACAAACTTCCATGTTATGCCCCAATTTCGTTCAAAACAAATTAAATGCCTACATAATTCAAACACAACATGTTTCTTATATTAGAAATCTTCACCCACATCAATCCATAAGTATTTGACAGGAGCCTTAGATACTTAAACATCAATACAACCCCTCAGATAAATCGGATGTCCCACTTCTCTGGTCCTACTATTCGAATAGATATAACACCCAACCATGAACCCTAGTATACGAATTATTGAAGGGTTTTAAAGGGGATATGATGTTCTAGAAAACATACCCAAACTACCATTGTCAGTGAATCCTGATTCATAAGAAAATCCGCTTACCATTTGAGGAGAAGAAAGTGTGAAACCTGATGGATCTTAGGCGCACTTGTCCAGAAAGAATCATGTAATCATCAATTAAAATTTGTTCGTGATATGTTTGGAGTCTAACAGCCCTATCATTGCACTCTCTTGAATACTCCATGATTAAAAATCCAAGATTGAAGAGATCAACTGATGGCTGATAATACATAAAGAAATCAATCAATGCTAGATGAAGAAGAGATGATTCGTCAGTGATTTACAAATTTGAGATCAAATATTTTGGAATACCATCGAAGCGTTCAATGAAATTAGAGATTAAATAAATATGGGGGAAAGAAGGTAGGAAATTGGGATTTTATTAGGTGATGAATGATTCTGAGTGATCTCAGGTATGTGGCAGTAGATGATCCTCCCCCTCTAGGGGGAGGGGCTCGAGCATCCATCACTACCAAGGGTTGATCATCTATCAACCTATGACTCCTAATAACCTTCTTATACCTTTATATTCGTTCCTAAAAACTAATATTGTCTATAGAGATATTGATACATATTTTTCAAACCATGATATACCACCCATACAGAATAATGAAACTCTCTTAACAAATCCTCCCAAAATCCCATATTTACCCATAATCATCCATAGAAAATAAGATAATTTCAAATATCAGTATACCACCCCAATGGTGTCTCCCCACCATATAAGTTTTCCCCCAGAAATAAGACACACGGATCAGATAACGGATCGGTCTTGATATGGTCCAAAGTCATGGATATAACATATATCAAAGTTCGAGCAATTAATCCCTAATACTACTAAACATCTAAATACATGTCTTAACAGAGGTCCATTACCTGTTACTCATTTCAATCATCCCTCACAGCATATTCCAACATATTTTATCTCAATGCAGCAGTAATGAAATTTACCATTCCAATTGTATAATACAACTCAATTTCAATAGACTGTAAATACTCATCCCTCCTCCATTGTTTAAGATTCTAGTCCAACGATGAAAAAATATAACTGGGGATATTATGGTATATGTATAACAAAAACCTCTCACCCCTGGGATAATTTCTATATAATCTAAATTAAATTTAATACTAATAGTAACTCTCGATCATGTGAAGAACAATTCCTCTCATGTGGTCTCAACAGTCTAGATTCATACGCAATCACCTTATCCTCCTACATCAGAACTTCTCAAACTACAACATCAGATGCACCATAGTACATGGAATATAATTTACCTAGAACAATTGATGTGAGGATTGGTTATGAGGTTATCAAATAATTTTTCTCCTGAAAATCTCTCTTATAAGAATCAAACCAAAAAAATGTCACACCATTATTGGTAAACCCTGTCTTTGTTATTTCCAAATAAGAAAAGTCCATGATTAAGTGCCAATAATAACTTTCTAGACCCATAACTCACCTAAAACCAAAATAATTCTCATCCATATCCCAAAATACCTTTTTATAACATTATATAGTACCACTGACACTCCTTCCTTTAAGAAAACATGGGGTAAGATGTGCACATTATCAATCCAAAAATTTCATTTCGGTTAGTTTGGTGTAAAACCAATGATCACTCAATGTACTTATGATGAGGTCAAGATGTTTATCATGTTCTTCTACTAATTGATAGTTAAAAAATATTTATTTGACAAAAAAAAACAACAAACTGGTCCAGAAAAGGATTTATTATCTAATTTATCGAGGCTATGAACATTGTTGGCACATTTGTCATGCCAAGGATAATCAATACAAGCTCATAAAAGCCATACCATCTCCTAAAATTTTCATAAGGTATGTCCAATGGCCAAACCCTCTGGTAATTTTTTCCATATATTAAATCCCTCTTGGAGATAATCTTAGGAACTCTTTGATGGTCAAAGAGATCATTAATGAACCGAAAGGGAAATTGGTTCTCAACCATCATTTGGTTCAACCACCAATAATACTCACAATATAACTATGACCTGTTAGCCTTAGTATTGAGGAAAACAGAATAAACCAAGGGGATGTATTGGGCCATACAAAATTTTTTGTATTTTAGATCGTCTAACAGATTATTCACCTCCCAAATTGATGCTAGTGTCATTATATACGGTGGTATAGAAGGTGGATCTTCTCCTGGAACCAACTAGATAATAATCTCGATCAATTTCATGGGTGGTACACTATTCAATTCGTTAGAAAATAAATCCTAAAAATGGACAACAACCATTGAAAAAGAATCCTTTTATAGTCCACTATCATCTATTGAATGACTGGATATATGAGTCATCCGACCATATAGTGTTCACTGAATGGTCCTATAGGACCAGACTAAAGAACTCACACACCATACTGAGAATAACTTCCTCCTTTTAGAGATAAAATTGTAACAGAATTCAGATAATAGTCAATATGATCCTAGTTTAGATCTGAGCAGTCCATATCAATAATCTAATCGATGTCTATAATTTCCAACAAAAATAGTTTCCACAAGAAATAATATCCATTAATCTCTAGATAACACACCTTATAATGTTTAATATTCTATAAATTCACAACCAATGGTTTTTCCATGGTCAGAACTATATCCATGATTTCAATATATAATCACAAACTATTCCCAGAATTAGTGGATAAAAAGGAATGTTATGTTCTTGTTTAAAAATAGACACAAGAAAGTGTATATGAAACAGTAATCCTAGCTCTGAAAATAGGCGTCTGTGCATCCACACTTTCCAGATAATTCTTCACAACATGTAGATAACCATACCCTCTATCGTGACCTCCAGCCTAACTCCCCAGATCTATACCCTCTTCCTATTATATTTTTTCTTTCAATAGGGTACCTCATCCCCTTCCTAAACTATAACATCTCATTGAACTCCCAAAACCCATCTTCTCAATATTTTTCATGTTCATCCCCAACATGGGTACCTTTCATGATCCCATGAAATTACTCTACTGCTGAATTCCCCAAAAAACCTATATAGGTTTTTGATATATGAATCAATAATGACACTTCAAGGAGAGATGCTGACATTGAGGCCCTTTGTGGAAAATCATTCCTCACTAATAGAACTAAAATAAAATATGATATTAATATTTCACTTTACTTCCTTGACTACTATAACCACTGCTTCAATATTGGATATTTACATAGTGTTGATTCAATTTATTGGAATAAGTTTTCACAGTTCTCCCTAAAAAAATCTTGGTTGATCCTTAGGTCCACTCTTATATTACCCAATGTGATGAGTGTTTGATTCATTACATCCTCCAAACTACTTAGATGGAACACCTTCACATGTGATCCAATCTCACAGAAAATACCATCCTAAAAAATCTATCACACTTGAGATATCATTTCATTCCAAATATGACACAAAGCATTATAGGGGTGTGAAATATTTAGAATAGTCCAGCACTAAAATTCCCATACATTCCAGGGGCATTAAATCATGGACCTTACCATCCCTCAATGTCTCCAAATATAAATTGATTATAAACATTGTCTTGAATCCCCTATAAGATGACTCCTCTTGTGGCCTATCCTACTCTAGAATTTCCCACCAACACTTAGCTAGTTAATGAAGTATATAATAGTAAATCTTTACCATATAAAGTATACGTATCTCCGGATTCCTAAAGATCATATAGTTGGAGTTAATATAAAACTTGACTTCTAGGGGGCCTCCCTCCATAGTAAACATGGAAAGATGTTGTATTCGAAACTATATCTTCGACTGGGACACTGAAGGCATGGTTTTAACAGTCTCTCCTTCCAATGATCTCATGACCCTCAAGAATATATCATGATACTGAACATCTATAACATCCTCAGAAAATACGAAAGGCTCTAGTTTAGCTATATTTTGGAGGACTCCCATGATCACCTTCCAGATGTCGAACAAGAAGATGGCAAAGAGTCATTGTCTCTACAATAAAGACACACTATATATATAACACTTGATAATATATGATAATCCTCAATAGGTGACAATAATAGAGAACCACTGACTTTTGGTTTCTCTAAACATAGCATAAATGTTTTTTTATAATGTAATAATAGTTTATTTATTTCATTCCTCATATATAATAGATATCTCATATCACAGCTCAATAGGAAAGTATATATAACATGACATAAATCCGTCCCTATCATAAAAAAGGATTAGAATATTTCCTTGTATGCATATTTTAATGCATTTATATTCAGCTCATGCAATATCAGACCATAATAACAAACCTAATGAATCAATAATATCATAAAACAATAACCTCAAAAAATATGTGAATCACTCTGGGTTCAATAACATCTACCATATGAGGAAACAATTGAACCACAATACAACCATAAGAACTCGGATTACCCCCATATAAGGGTTAGCTACTCCAATGTAAAATATCATTACAAAGTCTCAACACATCCTATTCTCCTTTATACATTTCCTTAATTGTGATGATAGATAAAAAAACTCGGTGTGATCTAATACCACTTTGTAATGTCCCTTGACCCGAAACTCTATCATGTTTTCAGAATTTTTTTGTTACGAGACCTCAATCATGCATCAATGTACACTATAGGCTATCGACCTATTTCGGGGGTGTGATATGTATACTAGGGAGACAATACCCATGTATTTATAGTACGTAATATTCCAATAACAATAATAACAAATTAACATCAAAGAGTGGATATAATAGAGATAATACTATATAGAAAAAAAACCAACATTAGTAGAAAGTTGAATAATACAATAAATATTAAAGGAATAATATAATGATGTTTTGGAATAAAACTAAATTTCAAGCTGTATGTAATATAGATAAAAGAATAGTAGACATAAATAAAGACTCAAAATTCCCTATTCCAAATCCTCATGATAGTCCCATCACCATACTCCAGGCCACCCAACATGCAATAATAAATTTTAATGTCCTTTTACATTTTCCAAAAATGCACCATGTAATCAAATTTGGTACCAAATAGAGGCCCAAAAAATGTGTGATTATACCGTATTATTTCAACACAACCATTTCTAAACATAACATGTCCGATATTAAGTGTATGAAATAATATAATAAATGTTGTAAGTATTTAAGTAAAAATTTAAATTAATACCACATAAAATTACTTAACATTCAGTATTTATATTATAATGTCTATTATCCATACGAACCATAACCATATAACCATGTAAAAATATAACACTCATTTGTGTTATGCCATAACTTCTCTGATCTAGTCTTCCAACCATGTGAACAATAACCTTATAACCAATGTAAAATTCAAAAATAATCTTGCTGAAACATTCAATATAAAATTTTAGTATTTAATTAGGAATGATTCCTTTATATAATAATTTCATAATGTTCACTAGGAATTGACAATTATATAACCATTTTAGCATGTCTCATTAGGATAATCCCTCTATATAGTAATTCCAACTTGTGTCTCCTAGCTAAGCCCACTATATATTAATTTCTTTATGTCAACTTGTCAAATCCACCTATATAATATTTTCGGTAGGTCAACTAGTCTAACATCACATATAATTGTTAATAAAGTTTCACAACACATGTCATAACAACAACGATATCACAAAACCACATAAAAATGGATAATTTTAGTAATTACCATTATATCATTCATTATCATATTTCATTTATTGTTTTGTGGTAACATTCCAATTATCCCAGTTATCTATCTAATAAAAGGGGAACCCATTTTAGGAAATCACCAAAATCCCATGTCATGATCAACACTCCTTAGTCCATTAATCAAAACATTCATAATCCATGTTTTTCACAAACAAATGGTATCCACAATCTAGGAAAATAATCAATTAGATCATAAGTGAATCTAAGGAAAAATCCAATTCAATATTTAATTTATTCATCAAATGATATTTTGGTAAAATTGAAATATTTCACATTCTTGAAAATTATAAACCATAAGGTTAATCTTTATACCCCCTGTAATAAACTGATGAACAAATAATACCTAGAATGGAAAATACCCACATAGAAGAATGTACAGATTATTGGAAAAAGGATGAAAGGATTGTATGTGTGATCATGACATCTGGAAACAAGTTAGGTGCTCCAAAGATGCATAGAAGACTCCCTTGGGTCAAGAGGAGGAAGTAACATGCGAGATCTAAATAAAATGAACCGCATGAAAAACATTAAAACTGCATGTTATGGAATTACATTTTTTGTAATATGGTTACATATCTTGTATATATTTTTAATTTAATACACCAAAATAACCCTCACCTCATATTATTATTTTTCCAATTTTATATTACATGACATTTAAATTAATTTCAAATTGTGTATTATTTTTTGTTTAAATCAATTCTTGGTTGGTAACCATTTACATCATGTGTCTAGAAATAATTATAGGGAATGTAATGCATTTACATGAAGTTTAATTATTTTCCAAAAAAACGTTCATCAAACTTCTTTATAAAATACCTAAACCCACTTTAAGGATTCTCAACTTAACAAGATTCCTTGGACACACATGACCAATTGTACTCAGACTCCATTAATTCAAATAGAAATCCAGAATCACTACCTTTGTAGATCCTCTATAATTTTCTCATGTTCCCTAAAAACCCAAGTCCGTGTCTATTAAACCAATATACATCCATGAAATTTAATTTCTTTTACCCAAAAAATAATCAATGTATCTGAAAAATTCTCAACCAATAAGTATTAAATTAATAACCCAATAAGGGATGTAGATGGAAATATATAGGATCTTACATGGAGAACTTGTAAAGGAAGGGATTTGAAATACCTATTGTGTTACCCTATGTTTTACCACTATTGATCCCCAAGAAGGTGGATAATATCTCTAATTAATGTGTGTATTATGATCACCTAAACCATGTGATCATGATGAATATGTACCAACTACGAAGGATTAATGAACACTTCAAATAGATGAGATGAGTCCAATGATTATCAAAGGTTGAACTCAAATTATGCAATTAGAAGTTCTGTGTATGTGATGAGGATATAAAAAATATGGAATTTTTTTATCTCTAAGGGAACTATTAGTGAATGGGGATTCATTATGGTATGATAAAAAATCAATAGTTTTCATGAGATTCATGAACAAGACTAGTCATATTTTATTAGACTAGTTCAATTTTGTTTTCATAGATAACATCGTTTTGTACTCAATATCCAAGGAGTAGTACGTGGATGGTTCTTGATACACTCTAAGTAATCTATCATCATATTAAGCTATATATGTGTTGTTTCTAGATTTATGAGGTAAACATTTAATGATATGTCATATCAAAATCTGGTGTGGTAGTGTCCCCAAAAAATGAAAATTCAGGGTTACCATGGGATTCATCCAAGTGTATGAAATATGTGTCTTGATTCCTTGGGTTTGTGGGCTATAATAACATATTACAAAATTGATTCTCTTGTATATTGAAATATTCAGTTACATTGACCTTTAAAGTGAAACCATTTAAATAGATGGAGTGCGTCTTGTATGATTTTCATTAGTTGAAGTAGATATTGATGCAGGCCTCCAACTTGAGGTTTCTATAGGAGGGTGTTGAGAACATCGTGATCTTCGTTTCCATAAAGATCAGAATTTATTATGTTATGATGTAGAGGAAATTCTGATTTTATAGGGTACATGTATGTAATACATATTGAGATAAACTATGTGACACAATGTGTAGAGTTGGAAATAGTATTTTTCGCCCTGATGATGTGGTGACACTATCATATGGGTCAGTGTGTTTTATATATTTTTATCATATGTTATCATATATATAATCAATTAAGATTATATTAACATAATAAAGTCAAGAATGTGGGAGTCTCTCCATGATTATGATGTTGATATAGAATATACTTCTAGGAAGGGGAATTTTGTAGCAAATTTTGTTAACCAGAGATCTTTATCACAGTTGTGGGATAGGGATTCATGCTAGCAAGAATCATTGAAATTGTCCTTAGAATAAAACAATGGTGTATCATATATACCAGTCATGATTGTAACCCCAGTGACTCTAAATCATTTTACTTAGTCTTATAATAGAGATATCAATTATGTAACATTATTTACTAATATATCCAATAAAAATACACCTAATATATTTTCTAATTTTGGGGAAACATCGATCCATTTTTTAAGAAAAATAATGGTCTCAATGATTTTTCGATAGGATTTTTGGACGGAGTTTCATACATTTTTCATGGAGATACATCCAGGTGTGTAAAATATGTACCAGTTCCTTCGATGTAATTTTTTTCCATATATGAATATGTGTGTAGAAACCATTTTCTCCTAGTGTGACATGTGTCAGCTAGGGAAGGCTAAGAATATGGTTCAAGTTGAATTAGCTCAAACCCTTGAGAATCAAATGTTGAAGTGGCATAATATATCGTAGGACTTATTAATTAAGACAATAAGGATATCTATAGGATTACATTACATATTAGAGATATTATATAGACTAACCATGGTTTCATGCTCCTTATCTATTTGATTAAAAAGTCTAGTAGAGAACATATTGAAATTTTTATGTAGGAGGTAGTTCGGATCCAAATATTTACCTCACCGCTAATTTCAAAAAGTTTTTCCCACTTAATGCAATTGTTATCATGATGATTATAGGAGGCCTTTGGGTCTCATTTTCTTTTTATAATATCATTAATCCCCTGTAATGATGTAAAAATAAAGGGTACCATTCATGTCATAGAGGACATTTTTTGGTCATGCATGTCAGAATTTGGCTGTCATTGGGATCATTACCCACCCTTAGAGTATTTTTCAAAAAACAATAGCTACATTTTGACCATTAGTATGGAATAATTATTATATTTTTTATGGTGAAAATATATCTCAACAATATGCTAGGCTGACCCAGGAGAGTTAGCTCTTATGGTCCTAGTGTAAGTGTGCACTATGGTAGAGAACATGCAGGTCATCTGGGAGCAGTTCAAGATTGCATATATCTATGAATAGTCTTATGTGTAATGATGATGGAGGCCTTTGGATTATTTGGTAGGAGACTTTGTGTTTCTGATGTTATCATCTCAAAATAGAAAACAATGATTTTTTCTGGGTGTAAAGCTTTCTCCAATATTCATTTTCCTTTTCTAGATGTTACGTAAAGTCAGTGAGGTTGTGTACCACATGGTTCTACCACCGTAGTTAGATTGGGTATATTACGTATTCCATGGTTCTCAGAAATGTAGCTATGCTCATGAGATATTAAATATTATGTATTGGGAGGATATAGACATTTTGAATGGATATAACTTTTTTGAGTACCTAGTGTTGATCGAGTATTGATTAGAGAAGATCCTCAATGGGCGAGTGATTAACTTGATTTGTATCCGCTAGTAGCATGAGAATCTTCATGAAGAACATGGGAGTAGGAAACCCAGATATGAACTCATAATCAAATTATTTTTTTGTAGTATTTTTTCATTCTAAAAAAATCTTCTAGTGGTGAGAATATATATTTTAATTTTCAATTTAATGCATTGGAATATATATATATATAATAATATATTCAGAGCTAGGTGTTATGATGGTGGTATATTCAAATACCACATTATCCTGGTATTGATATTATAAAAAATTAAATATATTAACATCCGGTGTTCAATGTTATTCTAGAAACTAGATTAACTCTTGAAAGTGGACTCATTGGGGGAATCTGAAACCATCGTTGAGTAAATAATGTAATTTTTACCCAAGGACTGACATAATATTTGTGGGCATTGGGATTTCATCTTATGATTCAAAATCGGTGAATTAATTTAATTAATAAAAAATAAATTATTAATATAATTTAAAAACACTATGATAATGAATCTCTAAAAAACATTTATAACAAAAATTTATGGCCAGTCCCAAAATAATGGAATTTTTTCATGGATATCCTGAAGGAGAAATCATGGATAAATGTGTTTTATATTTTCTTGGTAATTAGTACAATAGCGGAGTTTTAGGATCTCACCAATAACAATTGAATAAAACTGTTATTCATAAAACATTTATCCAATCTCTATTTTAGAAGTCGTAAAATGTCTATTTCTTCCCTACTAATTATCCCATGATAAACACAAATCAAATCATCAAATAATTAAATTTCGTAATCCATCATGTTTTAGGTGTGGGATTGTCTTTCATAATTTTGGTAATTCATTTATGGTTTATTAAGAATTAATTATTATTTTTTTCTAATGAAAACAAATCTATTCCCACCCTAAAAAAACTTATATTTCCATTATTCTATGCGGTTTATTGGATTTCTATCACATTTTATCACATTCTATTCATATATTATTTCTTTACATTATTGTTTAATGAATATTGGATGTCTAACTGTTTCACAACTATCCTTCAGTGAAATGTATCGATGAAAAAATGAGTGGTCCAAAATAGAGTGTGAAATCATGGTTTGAAAATAGAAGATAATGAATAGACGTATATTAGATCGGTTCAAAGGTTCATATTCTTCCCATTTTGATGCAGGGAGATGAAATAGGCTATAGTGACATAACAAATTTTTTTGACCTACCATTGTGGTTCATCATGTATCACAGAAGATACATGGCCATAGACACACCCTTCAAAATTAGAATGGGTAGAGTATATGGGAATCACCTAGTATGAGACATGATCAAGTATACAAGATCAAATAGTGGAACACATGCATGTTTGGGTGTACACAATCCCGGATTAGAGTTTATATGAATGGGATAGTGCATGCAAACAATCCTAGGGATAGAAAGACACATCATGTACTACTGGTACATGTTTTGTACTATTCCTAGGGTGGTATGAATCCATTTTTCTCTTCAGTATTGACCAGTTTCCTTAGGATATATTCCCTCAATCAATCCCCATGAGGGTATACTACATAATTATTTCATAAAAATATGATTTCGATACTCTAAAGGGTATTAATTTTGGATCGAGTTATCAAAATTCATCCATGATGCTAAGGTGGAACCCCCAATAATCTAATTCCCACATTTTGGTTCTACAAATTTGTGTGATCAACATACATGGGAGTCATTCCCCATCTTATCTAGTTAATCTAGATTGGTTTTTATTATACTGCATAGTTATGGGTGTGATACCCCATATCTGTTTTGATATCATTAGACTACGAGTGCATAATTCTTTTGGGAGATAACCAATGAGAACTACAATGACCATGTATTATCATTAATTGATAAAAAAATCTATTATTATTCATTACATTACAAAAATATACCCATAACGAATATAATAGTTTACCGCCTTTGGAAACATGGAAATATAAACACTGTTCAAAAAGTGAGCTTCAACATCTCCCATTATGTCTTCATAACTATAAACCATCCATGAAATATATTTCTAAATATAATTCTCATAAACATGGGAAGGATAGTATTATAAAGGGTGAGATCAGATCCTCAGTAAAGGTAAAAAATGATATATATATATATATATATATATATATGAATAACATGAACATAAGGGAATGGGAATAAGATCATAATGATTGAAAAAAATACCCTAAAAATAAAATATCAAAAACATGAGTCATGGAATAAAAATTAGTAGATCAGATACATCCATCATAAAGATATCAAAGAACATGAGCTATGCAAGAATATTTTTTTGTAAGACATGGATGTTTTGGTATACACATAATCATATAAAATCATTTTAATATTATGTGAGGCTCAATACCCTATATATCATAGTGGAATGTGTTATATACCCAAAAATTCAAAATTTTCAAGGTTTACTCCCAAGACCATTATATTAGAAAACTACCCTTAATGATCTAGGTTCCCTCCCCATTATTGACTTTTCTATCTCATCAAATATAAATCATTACACAATGAATTAGAGGGAGATATAGGTCCCACAAAACAAATAATAAAAACCATATATATGTGTTTCTCAAGATAATAAAAATTAAACACATCATAAGCATAAAAATAAAAAACCTATCACAAACATTTCATTATATCATAACCTATGGAAATAATAAATGTTTTATAATCATTTTCTCATAGAATAACCTGTGAAAATATGACTGTTTCATATGAAATTTAAAATAGTATAAACCTTCTAATAGAAAAATAATTCATAAAAATAATTTCTTCAAAAAAATAAAACATTCATATAATGTGTATGAATGGTATCGTTGGTTTACATCCCAATTAAATCATAAGTTACATAGAAACATTTCATTATAGATGAAAAATAATTTTTTATTGATCGTTTAAAATAATTCATGACGAAAATACTGATTAATTAAAAAAAATTGAAACTATTTTTATTTCAAATTAAACATGATAACATATAATTCAATATTTGGATAACTGATTTTTCATGACTTCATCAAATTTCATTCATGTCGTACATGTTAAAATGAATATTCCTTTCTCATTTTCAGCAAAATACTAATGGGTATTGTTTGGAAAATGACATGAGATTTAATTTTTTTTTACAAAAATCATGTGTGGGTAAAAATTTATTTAATGATTCCTTTGAATAATATTCTTGTAACCATTTTTTTAAGACATGTATTTTAAATAATATGGATTTCCAACTAAATAGAAAAATAATTTTAAATTTTCATAAAAATGTTCCCTCAATTATTTTAGTGGAAAAGAGTGGGAAAATTTAACTATTAATTGAAGATATAATTAATAAACATATGATAATAAAATTCATGATATTATTAAAGAGTTATAAAATGATATTCCAAAATTACAGGCTTACTAATAAATAATCCTGATAAACAATGAGATTATAACATAAAAACCTCATCACTTTTCTAACCATGAATAATAATACCCATGAATGGATAAAATTTAATTAAATTTTATAATATCATTAAGATAAAAAAATTAATGGTTTACGATGTCAAAGGGAATTTATAGACACATCCAACAATAATAAGGTAGTATGAAAAAACATATGTATAAATGATGAATTTTTTTTTCAAAATCATTATTCTTATGTCTTGATTTCTGTTGTTCTCATTTAAAAATCCAGAATAATAATTATATGTTTATTATAAATATATTATATGACCAAATTCATATATAAAATACCATATATTGTTTTATAAAATCCTTTTATTATCAATTTATTAACAATTCCCTGTTAGAGTCTTGATTCAAGAAATAACTACTTTGTTTTTCATGTATGTTTTGACATATCGTTTCAATTCTTCTTACATTAACCAATTATTCATAATATATTAAATGTAAACCATCAAATAAATTTAATATATATTCATTATATATTCATTTATAAAAATTTATATAATATATCAGTAGAAAATCATATGAATAGTTAATTGAGATGTTAAGTCATACGTATGCTTGAATATAACATCAATTTTTGAATCAGATTGAAAGAATGAAGAGAAAATGATATATGTAATAATTTTATAATCTTGATTATATAATATATAGATATATAAATTGTAATTATCAAACCCATCTTTGATAACTTCCATGAAAATCATGAATGAATCACATCGCTTCATGATGCAGAAATCTACCATACAAAATAGGGATGTTACCACATTCTCAAAAAATAGAAATTATGAAGGTATGTGTGATATAATAATTACATAATAATAATTATATAATAAATCCATATGTATTTCTAGCCCTGATAATTTTTAATGGAAAGATGAATGACGTCGTTTCATGAGGCTGTAGTCTACAGTATTAACTAATGATGATTTTCTAACAACTTTTCTTGACATAGAGGTGCTTTTAGTTCAAGAACATAACATAAAAAATTAATTTTTTTTAATATAATTATATTATTATTAATAATGGTATAATAATAATTTATGTAGGTGGAGGAAGAAATAAATCAAAAAATATCATGGATGAATGTTAATTATTCTATGGATATCTGCCAAAGATTTGAACCAAATGCCTTAATATGATGGATTATGGTATAAAATTAGGATTCTAGGATGCGGTTATGTAAGTTGAAAAAGTACTTTTTCTATGGTTTGGTTGATCCCAATGGTGAAAAATTTATGATTATGTGATGCAGTGAATGACTGTTTATAGTTTATGTTGGGTGGAATTTTAAATACTAAAATGTATTCGCTATTAAAATGTTATTATTACCATATTTTAATAAAAATATGTCAATAATGTATTTTATTTATTATTTGGTAAATAAAAACCTCAAACATAAAATTAAAACACATTTTTATCAAGTTATTTTTAAGTATTTTGTGTACACATTTTTTCCCTTTTAGTTTTTTACCAAAAAAACATGTATCATTTTATTTAAATAGGTTATTAAATAGCTATCTGTTATATAATTTATACCTAAAAATTTTAAAAACCAGATCAAATTAATTAAATATAATATAATATGTTTCTATAAAAGTTATTTTAATACATAAGAATATAATTCAAAAAACATCATCTTAACATTAATCTGTGTAAATAGTTTTAATTGCTTTCAGTAATCCTTAATGTCAAAAATTAAGTGAAATATATTAGTTAAAATAAAAAATGATTAATATGTATCTATTGAATCCCATTTTCAAAATTAAATTCAGAAAATTGGATGAATTTTAATTTACATCAATCTAATACTCACGATGAGAAATTAGGTTTTCAAAGAGAAAATGATCAAAATATTACAGAGTTTTTAAATCAAAATTGAATAGGAAATTGATTAAAATGACCTAAATTATATTAATTTATTTATAAATGATATAATTTAATATTAAAATGATCATATAATATAATGTATCTTTATTAATAAATTAAATTAAAAAATCAAATTAAAATTTAGTATTTTTCACTATTCATCAGAATAATAATCTTTTTAAAAAAATCCGATAAATTCACCGTTTGTTCATTTTACAGGATGATTTAAATATTTAGTAATATTTTATCTATTTATTTTCCAAAATGTACATGATATAATTTTATTATTTTTTACAAATATAAATATAAATTATATTTAATAAAAATAGTATTTTCATAACATATAAATCTTTATTAAAATTAGATGTTTTTATCAATATTTTTTATTTACATAAAATAAAAATATTTAAATGCTCCTTATATATATTCATTCTTCTAGGTTTAAAATCTTGGTTATAGTGGAAATTTTATAATAATATTTATAACGTATTATGGTTTTTTTATGACCCAATATCATGTGTAACTCATGATAGCCTAGTGTTGCGTATATTGAAAGTTTAACATCATGTTTCATGGAGTGTAGGATATCAAAGAAATTTAATTTACTAAAAATAATAATAATTCATAAAAAGACATGGAGTTACATTCTAAAAACCTTAAAAATGATTTCCACCTCTTAGTTCATGACTCTAATAGAAAAAAAGAGGATACTAATTTCCCATCATTTCTAGGGGTTCCTATATAGCTTCCTCAAATTGGTGATTTCTCCACAAAACGTTGGCCAGATGAGTGGTCTTGTTTCATAAAACATTCTATATATGATCTATAATCATTATCCTTTGGTCATAATAATAATTATATTTTCCTAATGGTATGACCACTAATATCAGTACATGTGATTGGTTAGGTATGTACTTCATTAGGAGATATATATGGAACACATCATGATGTTAAGAGAGTTTTGGTTGAATTTCCAAGTGATAAGATTCCATCTTGATATGATCAATAATTTCAAATATTCCAATATACATAGGTATTAATTTTAATTTCAACCTAAATCTCATAAAATTCATCCACGTAGATATTCTTAGAAAGACTTTATCACCAACATCATGTTCTGTATCATGCATGCGCTAATCTCCACAACACTCCGATAGACTATAAAAAGCCTTTATCTATTACTGAATGGTTCTAACCTTTTCTATCATTTATTCATCTCTCTCATATCCCTATATAATTATTTCTCTAAATTAATTCCATCACATTGAATATATACATTTCATTCAACAGATATATTCATAAGGAGCCTTTTGAATTATTGATTGAAATACATTGTTGTAGGAAAACATATCATGTTAAATGTTTTGTTACCAACCAAATTTTAAATAAAATTGAACAGGATATCAATATATCATCACCATTTGGATTTCTTCTTTAAAATAGATCATCTATTTCAGGAAGACACAAAGCACTAAAACTTGACTCATTATCCTGATCTTACTGAAGAATCATGAGAACATTTAAGTAATCCTCTAATCACGATCATACACAATTGAATGTGGTACCTCATTCAACCATACCATATCTTTAATGTATATCAAAGAAAGTTTATCCAGATAGAATTAATCTCATATATACATGATGTCTGCTGAATTAGTAAAGTGATTGATAATAACCCGTATAACGTTATTCTATTTAGATGTTTTAGGGAATCTAATAAAAAAATACATTGTGATTTTTTAATATTTATATTAAAATTATGGGTACTGTTTGTAACATCCCCTTATTCTTTTATTATTTGATCCTTACCTTGCTGTCATTACAAGCCCCTAGATTCAAACTGAATGATTTTTCTCTTCATTCCATCCGCCAGAAGTCTTATTTCAAATATTAATATATATCTATACCTCTAGTATGAATATTTTATAAATAAATATAATCTTCCTTTGATAACTACTTCTTCATGAATGGTATGGATATAACAAATACAAGGTTCATGAACTTTTTTATTCTATAATATACAAGGATAAACTCAAGAAAATCTTTAACAATCGTGTTTAAATCTGTATATTGATTTTGTTCCTATTTACTCATAATGTGGATAAATAGATAATCATTAAACTGTGAAATTTAATATTTTCCACCTCCTATTAGGATTTTATATCCATTCTTTGAAAAACATAAAATATTTTATTTTTTTAATCCTCTTCATGGATATTATAGCATGTTGTTTTTAATAAAAAGAACCAACCACCTTTTTCTCCTTCATACGGTGGTAATTTATTGAATATTCATTATTAGTAATCAGTTATAAATATAATCTCTGTAAAAATTCAAATCCATATACATGAATGTATAATTTATAGTTTTTATCATTTTATATATAACCCTTCTCTCCACAAAGACAATGCATCAATATTTTTAATTAATAAATTATCACAACTAAATCCAAATCAGGAGTAGTTAAATTTTGTTCATCAACCTTCAACTATCATGAGCCATAAGAAACATTCATGTCACCTTGTATAATAAAATATCTCAATCAGTTTGTGTATGCATCACTATTATTAAAAATCATTCTCTACTATAGGGTAATGTAATAAGAGGTGGACAGACAAACCTTCTCTTTGTTTCCTTGAATGTTTCCTCACAGTCATCTATCTAGAAGAGCATTGGTCACTTCCAAGTTCACATGGTAAGTATATTAGTTGGGGTGATATATTCTACACAAACCATTTATGATATCAAGATACACTTGGAAAACAATGAATCTTAGTCTTTGTGGTTGGTCTGTGTTGGAGTTGGTTCACTAGAACCAACTTCTATGTACTTTATGGTAACCATTACTCATAGTCCTTAAAATTAATAAAATTTTTATCAAATCATGATTGTTCTTCTATATAAAATTTAATGTGATAATATCCCAATAGTGGTTGTTTCACTATAAGTTCATCATAGTTCCCTACTATGATGAGAAACTAGAAGTTCTAAAATACTATTAAAAATATATATTCTATTAACAGATGATATTATATGAGTGAGAAAATTTATAAGGATATCATGAGTGGAGACTCATAAAAAATGAGGTACATTATCATCGTATACGCACATTGTAATATCCAATTTAATATATTAAGAGAATGAGACCCACCAGTAGGAAATCTATATTTGTATGTGTCATTGGATATTCCTATATATGAATGTGTGTACTGATACCTAGAAATTATGATTTCTATTAATGAGTATTAGGATTCATGTACTTTGATGTACTGATGATAACTATGATGAAAGATGTTCGTGGTGATGTAGGATAAGTGGGGTGCGTCATGAGTAATATTTCAATAATAATTAATATGAAGATGTATTTTTACATTCTTCTCTTTAATGTAATTATTATCTCAGTACTAGTATGGAAATGATATATTTTTAATAAATAAATATATGTGGTGTTATATATATAAAATTTCAAATTTTTGAATGTTAAAGAACGAAACATCAAGAACACAAGTTGATGTCACCAGCATGAAACCTGTTTGATTAGAGATATCATGATAAAGAGATTATATTACATAGTATGAATCTGTATGAGGTATTGTATTTTTGTTTAATTAAATTCTTTATCTATGGGTTCAAGGGTGTGTTATTAGATACTAACCTTGGATTTAGGATGCTTCACCTAATTCCATAGAGATATAGGCATATAGTTTCACAAACTAAGTGTATCAATAATCTGAGTTCAATATTATGATTATTAATTATTTTTTTAAGATATGAATAAATATTATTTTTTCACGTGGATTAACAATTATTCAGGTTTTCATGATCACGTCAATTTGTCCACCAGTTTTTCAAGAGAACAATAGTGACTGGATTTTTTAATAAATATTTATTTTTTATTTAGTGACTATAATTTTTATTTTATTTTTGTTGGAAAATAATGAAGTGATATTTATTTAATAAATAAATAGTCATTATTCAAGGCTTAATAAAAATTGTGGAGGAATGGTAGACTGAGTTTAATGTCCTGTTGAGAAATAATAAATATTGAATGTTATTTAGTTATGTAATATTTAATTGAATTAAAATGTGCAATTCATGTATAGAAATAATAACAATTTTATAATTTTACATGGGGTTACATGGAGATTAAATAAATAATAAGGGGGGTGTTGTGAAATTAAATATTTCTAACCATAGTAATATATAAACCCAATTATATAATTTCACTATGATCCAATTAATTTTTTTGTTGTTGTGAATAACAGATTTGGAGAATCCTCTCAATCCCTATAGAGCACCCTTCTCCAAGAATTATACCAATAACAAAGAGTGATCTTCATCCACCACCCACTTTCAAGTCAAGAGAGATCCATTTTAATGTGTTTGAATCAGCTCTTGAGTTCATCAAAGGTGGATGACAAAAGAGATAGGATATTTCATGATATCACCCAGATATATATACGATGATTTTTTGAAATTAATGGAACATGTGTTGATCACCACTTGAGGGGTTATTATGTGATTCTTATAAATGAAATGATAGTACAACACATATCTATTATCAAATACATCCACGAACAATTAATTTTTACAAGGTAATTATTAATTAATTAAATTTATTGTAAATAATATGTGATTATCCTCTATATGGTTTCTGAATTCTTTCACTTTTCTATGTTCATTGATTTAATTCCATACATCACGACATTAATCACTGTAGAAATATCTGATTGGTCATCTATCATGAAAAAAAAGTTTGGAATGACCCATATCATAATTATAATATGGAAAAAACCTACAAGGGGTATCATAGAGGTTTCATAATTGTTTATAATTATTTAAATATAATTTTTTAATTTAAGTATTTGTGATTTAGTTTTCAATTCATGTTTAATTATTCATTCATCTGATTTTTGAGATCATCTTATTTCACCTTAATTTCTAATAGATCTAATCAATATAATTAAATTTATGAGTGAAATACAATTGAAGTACTAATCCGTAGGATTCAAGGATTTCAACCAGATAACACATGAGTATATGCAGTTTGACTAGATTTATACAATGTGTACTTATGTTCAATGAATTGGGAATTAATTCTAAAATTAATTCTAAAATTAATTTAAAATGTGAGTATTGATGAAATGTGGTGTTTGTAATTCATATAATTATTGTTGTTTGGTAAAGGATTGTGCATGGTTATTCGGTGTAAATGTTGTGGATCCCACGTACATGGTGTGTAGTTCCATTGAATAATAGACAGCCCATGTGTTACTATACATGGCCTACCTAACTGGTGACCATTTAACCCAGAGACCACATGTCAGGTAATCACTTATACATGTCGTGTACTAAAAATTTTATAAGTTAGGATTTACATTCCTCATTCCAAGGCATGTTCCTCTGATAGACAGTGAGAAATGTAAATGCCATATAGCTCAAATGTACACTCCATGTACTTATACAAAATGATATATTTTTAAAATTTATTTATTGAACTATGAAAACCTTATCGAAATATGATAGTGTGTGGTCATTAAGTTGATAAGACACACCATGTTCTATGTTTTAATATATATATATATATATAATAAATATCTACGATATTTTCAATTCCTTGTATCATGTATGAGTCATATTGATAGTTGTTGCTCTATAGGCATTCAGTTATAACACTTGACCAAAAAATAATGTAATTCGTGTAATCATTGTGGATATTGTACACGTTATAAAATTAAATGATAAGTCATGTATTCCATATGTCATAAGAGTAAACAGTATACGAGTGTAATACATGTTGGGTAGATTCTTAGAGGTACTCATTGTGTTTCCTCAATGGTATATTTATATAAATATTTAATTTTAAATAAATTTATAATGTTTGTTTGAAATTATAATGGATGAAAATGTCAATGAAATTTGGATGGGAATTATGTTAAAAATTATTAATTAACGATAAAAATTAATTGATTTTAGATATATTTATCCTATAATAGAATTCTTAATAATTGATAGATAGTTTTATAAAATGTGTAATTGGATCCATGGATTTTTGTGATCATGATATTAGACCAAAACATTCTATGCTACTTGTTTCATTTAATTTATATTTAAATTAAAATTTTAGCATGTGTTCCTTCTCTCTTTCTATCATGTAATGGCCTATGTGCCCATGGTTTCTTTTATGTAAACCATTTCCCCTAACTTGTGTGTGAGTAATAGAATATGTAATGGATGGATCTCACAATCTAGAAGAGGTGGTTCATGTTTGGATCTGAGCCAAACCGAATTCAAGAGATATACCAGGGTGGAATGGTGGAAAGCTATAATATAAACCTTAATTGGTTTATGGTGTTTTCACTCTATATTAACATATTGTTTATTAGATTCTAGATAAAATGACCATTAGTAAAATCAGGTGATCATAACAATTTAATAATTTATTTTTCTCATGTTTTATGGTTATTTAATTATGGATGTCGTTTCATGATCACAAAAATAACTGAAAATAACAAGCATTCAATATAGAACTAAAATAAATTATTATATGCATAAATATTATGTTAGATATTGTTAGTTACTTAATTAAATCCAATTAATAGTAACAATCATGTAATAAAGATAATAATTGGCAGTATATGTATAAAATAATAAAATCCATATACAGAAATATTAATTTGTTATAGCCTTCCATTACTTCAGTTAAAATCGAACCATAGTTAAACGTACTTGACCATCCAATGTTGGGGTGATTTCAAATATTCGATAAGTATAACATGGTTTTTTGTGTTAACATAACATTGTTCACATCAAGGGTTGACTTCCTAAGAATGTATTGTTGTAACTAATAGTTAATGGATGAAGAAATCCAATTTAAGGATTTAAATATTGAGGAATCTAATCAAGTGATCAATGAACAATGAGTTAATGTAATTGGCATTTACAATTCCTACCTAAAACTGTTCATGTTTCTCGACCAACCACAGATGGGGTAATGAGAAGGGGAATATACATTCTTTCCACCAGCATATCCATAAAAATATTATATTTTTAATCAAATTATGAGGGTTATTTTGTTTTGATAAAACTATTGGTCAATAATAAATTTATCATATTTTTCTAAACTATATCAATTAATGTACTAAAATTCTACACATCTTATTTATAGAAACAACATTAAAATGGATTCAAACATATCTATGTGATTTATTCATGATGAGGATAAAATTCTCAGCAGCACAAATTTACATGAATGGAATAGGTAATTGTGAATATCCATTCTATATGAATTAAAATTTTATGTTCTAGAAGAACCTATTCCAAATGCACCTCTTAATGAAACAAGTGATGAGGTGTTATCACTCTATGAGAAAAATTTGAATGATTCCACATATGTTCAATCTTTCATGCTATCATCCATGTCCCATGACTGTTTAAAAAATCATTAGGACATGGATGTGTATAGAATGATGTATCACATATGGGATCTCTATCAAGATAATGTCAGATGAGATAGCTACAAAACATCCAAACCTCTATTCAAAACTAATCTTGGAGAGTCTGTGGAAGAACAACCTCATGTAGTGAATCTTGTTGTATGAATTTAACACTTAGATATCGTAGGGATATAATTTTAGAATTATTTGAATAAATATCTCATACATTCATCACCTACTAAGACTTTCTCCTGTTTTATTTGTAATTATATTTTGAGAAATAATGATAATATTATTTTCGATGTTCTTACTTTGATTCTGCAAAAGGATAATGACATGGTGCATGATAAAACCTTTTCCCCTATCATGAATAAAAAATTAAGAATAAGTAAAATGGGTACCAAGACTCATTAAAAGTCTAAATAACCAAAGTACCTTCTTTTCATCTAGAAGAAGATTCTAATACAAGGAAAGGAAAAAGATATAGAATGTTTTGTATGTTCCAAGCAAGCCCACTGGAAGGGTAACATCACCTAGATGGATGTGAAATCTTATAGTGCATTATTTATTGAGTATACTCATTCAATATCTACACATTGGGTAATAGAAATAGATAGTGGTTCTAAATTATGTATCTGAATATATAAACCAAGTATATTTCAAAATATTTCTAGAGGATAGGTTGATCTGAGAGCTGTTATTGGTGCGAGGATAGATTCCCTTTTCATTGGAGACTACCACATTTAACTTCAAAAAGGGATGATTTTGGTTTTAAAAGACTGTTATTATGTACCAACAGTTACCAAGAACAGAATTCATATATCATTCCTATATGCAGATAAATTTATTTTCATGTATGGAAATAAAATATTTTTCTTTTATAATGAAGAATATGTTATGTAATGCAATATTTAAAAAATGGCCATTATGTTTTACATTATGAAAAACAAGTATTATTAATTTAAAATTAATCATCTTCACATGACATATATATCACCCAGTTATGGAATAACTTCCTTGATCGTGTAAATGAGAAGAATTTGACAATGCACTATCAAAATGGTAATTTAAAATCTTCTAAGATAAATCCTCTTGAACGATGGAATAGTAGTTTATAAGTAAAAGTGACTAGACCACTATTTATTGGATAGAGTGAAAGGGCCAAAGAGATTCTAGGATTGGTGCACACTGATGTGTGGGGCCATTTTGAGAAGTATCTTGAGGAGGAAATTCTTACATCATAACTTTTATTGGTGACATCAGTAGATATAGATATATCTACATGAAGATGTATATGTCCAAGTCCATTGAGAAATTTAATTAATTAAAGAATGACACAGAGAATTATCCTAGGAAGAAGATTAATCCTCTTAGATTGAATCAAGTTGGTGAATATCTTAACACAGATTTTAACATCTTTCTATAAGAGTTTGGGATTCTACATCATCTCACTCTACCTTATACAACACAGTGGAATAGTGTTAGTAAAAGGAGTAACTGTACCTTTTTAGAAATGGTAAGGTCAATAATGACTCATGAGGATGAACCATTATCCTATTGAAGATATGAATTGACAATTTTGAATTAAACATTAAACCAAGTATCAACTAAAGAAGAAAATGCAATTCCGTTCAAGGTGTGGAGTAGAGAGAAACCATTTTTCCCATGCACATGTATGAGGATATGAGGAATATTCTATGGATTTATATGGAATCAAACTAGCACCCCGTGGAAACAATTGTATTTTATAGATTATTCTAAGGAATCAAAGGGATACTACCCATACAAGACTTTATACAGGAAGGTGACTGTTTCTAAACAATCCATCTTTCTTGACTTGGATCGCATCCTTAAAATGAATAATGATAGAATTATTGACTTATATAAAGTATATGGTTAATATACACAAGTTTCAGTTTATAAATATATTCTATATGTCCACATGATGTTTGTAGTTCTTGAAACACAAATATTGTGTATGAGAGTAACAGAGGTAAGAAAAATAAAAGGATATGGTTTTCTCATCACTGACGAAGGTGACTCATTATTCGTTGAAAATGATGAAATACTCTCCTACAAGGATGTATTAGAGATCTCAAATTCTACAAAATGGAAATAATCATGGAATTTAGAAATTTATTGTATGTATATGAAACAAATATTTGTTCTAGTTGATGTAAATTACATTGGATGAAAATGGGTATTCAAGGGGAAAATATAATGAAAGGTAATGTAAACACCTATAAAGAAATAATGGTGGGTAAATTATTAAAAAAAATCAATAAATTGACTATGATGAACACATTTCAATATTTTCCATGTTTAATTCCATAATAATTCTACTCATTTTATCATCTTTCTATGACTATGTGTAACGCCCTATGTTTTAAGATAGTATTTTTCTTTATTAAATTAAATGTTAATCGATTTCTTGCAATGCACTGATTCAGAAATTCCTTTCACATGGAATATATTCAGAGTAAATTACCCAAAAAACTGACATGAAATAAATTATAGAAAAAACTAACTTGGCGTATGTTATGTGCAACACCAACTTGGTGTACATTACCCGCAACCCTGAGTTTCAATGAAACCAAATTTTTTTGTTTTAATTATTTAAATGAGGTAATTATAACCTAGTCATTAATCATAGTAATATGAATAGTAATAAATAATTTTAAAATATTTTTTATAATGGTTTTATATTAATAAAACATATTTATAATGAAAGATGTAATTTTTGGTACAGTCCTCATATGTTTAAAAATAATATTTTCTCTAATGAACTGCTTTCCATGTCTTTCTCTGAAAAACAATAAAATTTATATTAGACAATATAGAAATTTAATTTGGTAATATAATATTATTTTATTAATTTATAATGTTGAAATTATCATAGGGTCAGTTTTATTTGATTATTCTTAGAAACATCATTTTGGTTTTAATAGTGAAAAATACTGAATTTTAATTCAAAACTCATTTTTCATATAATTTATTTATAAGGGTAAATTATATGTATAAATTGTATTAAAGTTTAATTGCACTATGTTTTTATCATTTAATCCAATTTAAGATACTATAAAAAACTTCACATTTAAATTTTATATAAAAACATTGCAAACTATTGATCATTTTTACATTAAAAACCCACATGTTAGTCCCATTAGTGGGGTTAAATTTAAATTAATTTCATCCACTTCTACGATTATAGTTTATAAAAAATTATTCCACATTTTGAATCAAAATATTTTATAATGTTAAATAAATTCAACATATTTTTTTTTTCCAAAAATGGCTGTGAATGTAATTATAATTAATTACAACAACTGAGGAAAACATAAGTTTATCAAGGAAATAAACATTAAAATTTAGGACTCAAATTACATATATACTAGTCCAACACCTATTTTATGGCCACGATTCATACATATATATTACATTACTGAGTTATTTTGGTTTTATATGATTTTTTTCAGTAAAAACATTGTCACATCTTACTTTTTTTTTAAAATCCATGTGTGTCCCCTCCCATCCCTATAAAAGGACACCACATTTACCCACTCTTTTCACCAATCAGAACTCTTAGGATAAGAAAATATCTAACCAATATGATTCAAAAAATCCCTAAATTACTCCTTGAATCTTCCCTTTGGGAATAAAACCTTAAAAGGAAGTCCATTACTGAAAACCAAAAAGAGTTACCTGGTTAAGAGGTAATCACCTCCCTCAAGATTATTTATTTTATTTTCTTTCTACACTCTTTTAATTATCCTCATTCCAAGATTATTTAATAAAAACAATATCCTAAATATAATTTGTTATTAGTATACTATGTTTTTTACCTACACTTACACATGCTTTCATCTAATGGTTAATGAACGTACTATTTCTGTGTATGGTGAACTATCTCCTCACACAACGATGATTGTTCAATTTCTTTTACAACATATCATGTTGGGAATTATGATGTAAAATATCATTATATATCATATTTATGATATATATTATGTATTTAAGCTACTTTAACGCTTTTATAGTTCACATATTTATACATTCCATTTTATTAAATAGGATATTTTTTTTGAGGATTTGTGGACTACCACCCCTGAATGTGATGTGATTTATTCAGACACTACATGGAATTTATTAAGGATGAGTTTAGTGAGAATATATGATATATATGATGAAATAATTTTATATAAATAATGATATATGTACACATATTTAATTTAATTTCTTTGTTTAAATACAATAATAAAATAAAAACAATGTTCATGCATACATACGACCTATCATCTCCATGAACGGTGTATCCCATTTCATAGTTATATATTTAATGGATTATGATAATTAGAATATAATTAATATAAATGATACAAATGTAATTTTTTGAATTATGAAAATCATGATATAAGTATAAGAACCAAATATATAGTAAATTCACATACATGTGATGAACAAAATTGATGTCACCCATAGAAAAACCATAACATAGAATCATTAAAAATCTATAAATATTATGTCATAATAAAACAATTTATGGTTTTAGAAATAATAAATGGTTATTTACTATAATATAATATTTCTTATACAAGAGTTTTGGATGAGTATGACGAGAGTTAAGACACATGGTAAGGGGATTTCTAAACACTTATTTCTCAAGGATTTACGCCTTATACATCACTCATCTATTTTGTGTGTTGAATAAAATAGCCATGAATATATTATATTATTTTTATCCATTTTTTATGTGTATTTACATACTGATTTTATCATATCTATTTCCAAGGGTTTATGTTTCAATAATTACCAATTAAAAAAGTAGTTTTCTCTCAATTTCCCCTATTTTAGACAAATGGCCTGAACATCAAGAACCATGTTTTCGAAAATGTTTTCAAAGATGATATATTGATTTAATTTAAAGGAAAATGTTTTTAAAAAAATCATGGTTTTCAAGCTTCCTATAAATGTTTTCACTATATTTTATAAGAAATGGATTTCAAGACATTTTGAAGCTTCTTTTAAAAGCGTAGATGGATAATTGTTTTCAAAATGTTTTTAATATATCACTATATGTTTTCCAGGAAAAAGGCTTCCAAAATTTCCTATAATATTTATTTATAATTTTTTAGTTTTATTTTCATTTGGTTTTCAAAATATTTTACATTTTAAATATACTTTTTCAAAGAAGAATGGATATTTTCCTCAAGAATTGTTTTCAAAATATATTTCCCAGTTATATTCTATATAAGATGATATATGTTGATTTTTCGTATTATATTCCATTAAATAATTGAAATATTCCATTTATATTCATTCTTTAATGGTTTATTTTTTTTCTTGGAATTATTCATATGAAACCTGTAACTATAAGGCCCCAGTCTTAAACCTTAATTAATCTTGAGTTATTACAAGATTACACATTGAGGATCTTTTCAATTTTAGAGTTTTAGAGAATTATATCATGAAACTTGCATTACATTCCACATTTAAATAAAGTGGTTACATAAAAGATAGTATTAATTCTTCCCATCAACAGAAACATATTTAAAATGAAACATGGATTCTTTCTTGACACATCCTTGACACTATCATCACATCATGTACCTTTCCCTTGACCTGTGAAAACATTTCAAAAACATGGGATGAGCATAAAAAGCTCAGTAAGGGTTACAAAAAAATATGGAAAGGAAAAATGAGTTCATATATACATGACAATGAAATCATACTTTACCCATAAAACACAGGCACTTTAACATACCTCATCAAACCATGAATAAATCATAGAAAACATAAGACATAAAGGTAACTTGAGGCATTAATAACATTCTTACGTAGGGAGTAACCCTCTTGGTTACGTTTGGAATACCCATCACAGTATATTCCCTAAATCTCTTCGGAGAAACATTAACGTTTCACTCCTTCGCGTTACCCAATGCACTGGAGAGCTATATCAGGCTCACCTGCCCTTAGTTTATCATGGAGACACCCGTTCTTCATAACAATTCCCAAGAACCATAACATAATCGTATCACATAAACATGAATAAAGGAAACATAACATTTCCACATTTCAATCACAATATAACATTTTAGGATATTGAAATAATGAATCCATTCAAAAAGAAACCATTTCCAAAACCATTTAAAACATTTAATAAAGAGATTTTTGAATCAAAGTGTCCCATAACACCTTGAAGCTTTTAACATTTTAAACCATTAATATCCATATAAATAAATCTTTAAAACCATTTTGAAAACATGGATATTAATAAGAACAAATAATTAAAACATTTAGAACGATATTTTGGTTTAAGGGGTTTTACCAAAATTAGAGACACTTGAATACAATAATCGAGGAATAACATTTGGTCAGAACTTTATAATATCATGAGAATAAAAGAATTCATGATATAATACTCCAAAGGACAGTATATACACCATATAAGAGTAAATTGGTGCATAACAACAATGAACCCTCAATAGAAATGTCAAATGTGATGAAATCCCTTATAAAGAAGGTATCCTTAAATTAAGGACAAATAAATCTCAAAAATATGTGTGAAAAATATATATACACCCAATATACGTGGATATTAAGTGTAAAACAATAAAATCTCAATCACACATATTCAATGGATGACATATTCAATGACTACATGTTGAACCCAAAGAAATCGAAATTGGGTTAAAAAGTTCCCTTGACAGCCTAACGGCATCGCATCAAAATGAGTTGATGAGAGATAAAAAGTGTATCTCTTCACTTGGACAAAAAATTTACATCAATAAGGATGTATGAGAACATATCCCAACATAAAAATATGTAAATTAAAAGACCCAATAAAACAAGTCTTTTAAAAAAGAGGAGGGTGAAAGGTTCCCTTACCGACTTGGGTATCTTTCAAAACATACACCCCATGGAAGAAAGACAATAGGTCATTGATGTAAATACTCATAAAAGAAAGTATATTACACAAAGAGTAGAATAATGGGCAGTACATACACCACTCAATGGAATTTGTGGCGAATGTAGCATAAATCTCACGGGAATAAAAGTGAGATGAAAAATCCCTTACGAAAACTCGGCAGCCTAACTGCGCCACATAAAACTTCCGAATATGGATTGATGAGATAAAATAGAGTATCCCATCATATTACAATATAATTTAGAGCAAGTGTAATATAAAAGAAAATCCCCCAACATTGAAAGGAGGAGTCTAAAAGAAGTGACATAAAGGAGGGTACTTAAAAGAAAGAGAGAGGTTAGATCTCTTACGAAAGTTCGGCAACCTACGGCGCCACTCAAAACTTCCAAAATGGATTGATGAGATAGAATAGGGTCTCTCATCTCATGAACATAAAAATTACAGTAAAAGTAATATAAAACAACATCCCAATCATAAGAAAGATGAGCTTAAAATAAATGACATAAAAGAGTGTACTTAAAAAGAAAGAGAGTTGCAGGATCCCATACCTCGGGTCCGACTTGACTCGATCATTCTTTAATATCCTGAATAATAAACTTGAATTAATTTCTAATTCCTTAAGAACCTTTTTCAAGTTCATTATTACTTTTATACCACTTATTACCATGTCATAAACATTATGTAATCATTTAAGTTAATAATATTTGTTTTGCCGATATTTGGTTCTTAAGTCGAAAGTGGACTTCTTACAATTACATGTTGTTCGTGTGGCCAAATGTTTATTATATCCAGAATTGTATTCATGATTTAGATATCATATATGTAATATATATCCAGTAAATTCATGCATTTATAACATTACATAATCATTTAGAGGTAAGAAATGAAATGCACCGTTCATGGAGACGGTAAGCCGTACGTACGCATGAACGCTACTTTCATTTCTATGTCGTATTAATGGAATTAACACTATATGAGAGGTATGTATATTTTAATTCCAGAATTATATTAATCATTTATATGTACCATACATCATATATATCCATTATATATATGTACTTATAATAGTACATTACATTTGGGGATAAGAAATGAAATGCACCGTTCATGGAGACGGTAAGCCGTACGTACGCATGAACGCTACTTTCATTTATATCTCATACTTTAATGGAAAGAAATAATAATTATATAGAGTTAAATAATAATTCCAGTATAAAATCATATATAATAACATTAAATACATCCTTTATACGTCCCACGTATGGCATTAACGAATCACATCACTTTGAGGGGGCGGCAGTCCGCACTTCCTAAAATGAAGATATCGCGTATACCCATAATGGAAGCCATAAAGGTAAGACACAAATGAAAAATACAGAAGCATAAGTAAAACATAAACATATTATATATCATATATTAAAATAGTGACATCATAATGGTCACCTTTGAAGGTGTTAAATGAGCATTGAACAATCATCGTTTCGGGAGGCAGAATTTCGCCATCCACGGAAACCGTATGTTCTTTATCCATTTGATGTAGTTGTGTGAGTGTGTAGCTCGAATAAATCTTATAACAACATCCTAGTATATTTAAGATACTGGTGTTGTTACAAAAGAAGTAAAAAAAAAGAGTTTAGGGGGTTGGAGAAGCAAAATAAATCAAATGAACATGAGAGAATAAATTACCTTATAAAAGTGTAACTCCTTTTGATTTGAGCATAAAGGCTTCCATTGAAAGGATTATGCCCAAAGGGAATCCTCTAGGATGAGTAGAGGGATGTGGAGAGAGTAAATGGGCATGGGTTGGCTGATCCAAAGGCTTAAATAGTGTGTGAAATGAGGTAGATGTGGGGGACTTTTATAAGAGGAGAGGAGGGGCACTTTTGGAAAGTAAAGAAATATTACTTTATTTGAAAATGTGTTTCGGTTTTAAAAGGTCCCACATTGATATAATTCGTGGATAAAGTAATAAGGGTTCGAAATCCACCCATCCAATAAGTTTTGGACATGTGTAGTTCATAGATTTTACATTATCTTTCCATTTTATTTAAATCGTCAAATAATGATGTCATCACTGCATCATTATTATGTCATAAATAATTTAATTTATTTAATGTCTAAAAATTATAAAAAAAAATACTATGATGTAGGAAATCTTTTTATCTTTCCAATTAATATTTATAATCAAAACGATGACTTGTATAACCCCACTTAAAATTTTTTTTAGTAAAACATATCATGTTTGTGTCAATTTTACTTTTACATTAAATAAAATGCTATTTATGTCATTTCCCAACCAAAGTTGATCCATGGGGTCCCCAAGTTTACCCATGGCTTGTCTTGGTCGGCCATGATAAAACCAATGAGGGTAAGACATGTTTCATTCTCATCTCATTTTATTAAAGAATTATTTTTACCTTAAACTACACTAATTACCACTAATCGCGATTAAAAACTTAATAAGTTACTATTCACCAAAAAAAAATTTTAATCTCATTGAACCACATTTTACTTCTTAATGAAAACCATGTATGTCGGATTTTTGAAAATCAAAACACAATGATGGAAAAATTTCATTTAAACGGAAAATCAGTTTTTATAAGTACCACTTAGTGGATTCACTATTCATCAAAAATTGAAGTTTTTCAGAAAAATCCCAAAAATTCACCCTAAGCTATATTTGATATTCTGAATTCAAAAATGAAGTCCGTTTTACAAAATTAAAAAAATATAAGTCACATTAATTTATTTAATAATTAATTCCCGCTGCCATGACAAATAGCGTGTTTTATGAAACAATAAGTATCAAAAGATTGACACTAGTTTAAGTCTAATTTCAAAGTGAAATTGATTCCAACGACCACTATTGGATTTAATGGTAAAACTATTTTCTAATTTCACTTTAAACCCAATTAAAAATATAATCTAATCATATAAATAAATTATATTAAAAAGTGGTTTTGAATTAAAATACAACATTTTACACTATTCATTAAAAAAAATGAACTTTATCGAAAAGATACCAAAAATTTAAACAAAGTAAATTTTGATGTCCCGATTCTTAATAAGAGTTTTATTTGGTCCAAAATAATGTTTAAGAGTGAACAAAACTATATTTAATGACGGTTCTCCATCAAAAGGTGATAAGCGAACCTTTAGTGAAAACTAGGGCATATACGCCTAAAATTGAATTGTTTCCGTATTTTAAGCCTTTATCTTTTATTGTATAAATGTAAAAATATTTAAGAACATATATAATCATATTTTAGTTATTTATATCCATTCCCGCCAATACAACGGCTACATATTAACTATCATTTAAAATAATATTATTTTATTATTAGAGTGCAACGTAAGATTCCCAAGAAACTCGTTGTTGCGTGTTGGGTACGCCATCGAGCATAGATTCCCCTTTAAAGTCATTTCAATATTTTAGTCACAAATATAGATAAATATGAAATGTCATATTCTTTATTTACCTGGGGTGTTACATCCTTCCCCCCTTTTGGGAATTGCGTCCTCGCAATTTTAAAATTGCGCTTGGAAACATCCTTGAAAGTCCCACATCGGAACAAGAGTTGGTAAAACAATAACTTTAAAATAAAGTAAGATAAGTACAGAGGTCACCCGAGTTAACCCATACTAGGATTCCAAGTATGAAAATATAGACATGGAGGAAAAAACAAAGGGTCATGTTCTGATGGAGAGTGATAGAAAACATGTTTAGGAGGAAGTTAACCACAAGAAAATCACAAACTTGTGATGGGTTAAACGGTATTCGATTCCCCAGTAGGAAAAGTTAATAGACAACATTTTTGTTTTAAGTTACTTTTTATTGAGGAATTTATTCATAAGGGATCATAATCACTTATCATGTTGACTCTCAACTTTTACTAGATTCCTTAATCAAACTCATATTTTTTTCCAAAAGACGAGTCTTTAGGGAGACTTGTTCACATTAAGAGTACTATAATCAACTTCTAGAGAATCACCTAATCCACCAAATAGAACTATATACATCCCATGTCTTTAGGCTTTAACCAAAACAAAAACCAAAAAGGTTAGTACAAGTTAAGATAATCCAGAAAAGGATAACCCTTTATAAAAAGAAAATCTATTCTTAACCTCCAAAATTTGTCCAACAAAACCCAAAGTTCAACGAGGACCATTCTATAATCAATTTGTCCATAAAATTCTTAAATTTAAACCAATATAAGATTGAAACCCAAATATTTGAAGGATTTAGTCACATAGTCTTCCAAGTTATATCGTAACATTTATCTCCAAACAACATCAGTTGCCCCTAAAGTCTCGTATTGAAAAGTAATTAACCTAATCACATATCCTCCAAGATAGGTTAATCATTTTCATAAATAACCCAAAATCAACTTAATCTTAATTCATAAAATCATATAACAAGAAAGAATCAGTCAAACTAAGCAGGGACTTCACGTAGTCCAGTGGTAGGCGATAAATACCAGTCGCACTTTGGATGTGGGTTCGATTCCCGCAGCTTTGTCCGACGCGACGGGTAGTCACGCGGTCTACGTGTTGTCCTTTTTCCAAAACTATATAATTCTTAAAACATTCCCCAAAAAGAGATAAAATCTTCATGAATAATCATAACATATTTTAACCTCAAGTTTATCTCATTCCCTTCATTTTCCATCATATCATAGAGTAACCCATAATTACCTAAAAAGTAAGGATCATATAAACCCTAATGGTTACCTTAATAATTATTACCTGAATTTCCACATCGAGTTGGCCATCTCGTACATGATGCATTAGAGAAATCACCAAGGTTGAAGTGATTGATCATGACTCCTTGATAGTTGGTTTAGAACAACTATGATATTCCTCATTGAATCCCCCATCTCATCCAGTATCTTAATCAGAGAACCACCACAGTTTCCTTCAAACCGATTGTCACTTTGGTGCCTGCTAGATCCAGCCATTTACTAAAACCAAAAAGGTCAGTGTGAGTATATCAACAAAACCATCATATACTAATGAGGAAGGTAAAAACTAAGATATACTTACTCATTCACTTTATCTAAAATTTGGACTCTTTCTGAAATCCTAACCATTATGGTAATGTCACTTATGCTTAATGAATACCCTAACCTCTAAAGTTATCTAAACCGACCTTTGATACCAACTATATGGCCCCAGCCTTAAACCTTAATTAATCTTGAGTTATTACAAGATTACACATTGAGGATCTTTTCGGGTTTAGAGTTTTAGAGAATTAGATCATGAAACTTGCATTACATTCCACATTTAAACAAAGTGGTTACATAAAAGATAGTATTCATTCATCCCATCAACGGAAACATATTTAAAATGAAACATGGATTATTTCTTGACACATCCTTGACACTATCATCACATCATGTACCTTTCCCTTGACCTGTGAAAAACATTTCAAAAACATGGGATGAGCATAAAAAGCTCAGTAAGGGTTACAAAAAAATACGGAAAGGAAAAATGAGTTCATATATACATGAGAATGAAATCATACTTTACCCATAAAACACAAGCACTTTAACATACCTCATAAAACCATGAATAAATCATAGAAAACATAAGACATAAAGGTAACTTGAGGCATTAATAACATTCTTACGTAGGGAGTATCCCTCTTGGTTACGTTTGGAATACCCATCACAGTATATTCCCTAAATCTCTTCGGAGAAACCTTAACGTTTCACTCCTTCGCGTTACCCAATGCATTGGAGAGCTATATCGGGCTCACCCGCCCTTAGTTTATCATGGAACCACCCGTTCTTCATAACAATGCCCAAGAACCATAACATAATCGTATCACATAAACATGAATAAAGGAAACATAACATTTCCACATTTCAATCACAATATAACATTTTAGGGTATTGAAATAATGAATCCATTCAAAAAGAAACCATTTCCAAAACCATTTAAAACATTTAATAAAGTGATTTTTGAATCAAAGTGTCCCATACCACCTTGAAGCTTTTAACATTTTAAACCATTAATATCCATATAAATAAATCCTTAAAACCATTTTGAAAACATGGATATTAATAATAACAAATAAATAAAACATTTAAAACGATATTTTGGTTAAAGGTGTTTTACCAAAATTAGAGACACTTGAATACAATAATCGAGGAATAACATTTGGTCAGAACTTTATAATATCATGAGAATAAAATAATTCATGATATAATACTCCAAAGGACAGTATATACACCATATAAGAGTGAATTGGTGCATAAAAACAATGAACCCTCAATAGAAATGTCAAATGTGATGAAATCCCTTATAAAGAAGGTATCCTTAAATTAAGGACAAATAAATCTCAAAATTATGTGTCAAAAATATATATACACCCAATATAAGTGGATATTAACTGTAAAACAATAAAAGGTCAATCACACAAATTCAATGGATGACATATTCAATGACTACAAGTTGAACCCAAAGAAATCGAAATTGGGTTAAAAAGTTCCCTTGACAGCCTAACGACATCACATCAAAATGAGTTGATGAGAGATAAAAAGTGTATCTCTTCACTTGGACAAAAAATTTACATCAATAAGGATGTATGAGAACATATCCCAACATAAAAATATGTAAATTAAAAGACCCAATAAAAGAAGTCTTTTAAAAAAGAGGAGGGTGAAATATTCCCTTACCGACTTGGGTATCTTTCAAAACATACACCCCATGGAAGAAAGACAATAGTTCATTGATGTAAACACTCATAAACGAAAGTATATTACACAAAGAGTAGAATAATGGGCAGTACATACACCACTCAATGGAATTTGTGGCGAATGTAGCATAAATATCACGGGAATAAAAGTGAGATGAAAAATCCCTTACGAAAACTCGGCAGCCTAACGGCGCCACATAAAACTTCCGAATATGGATTGATGAGATCAAATAGAGTATCCCATCATCTTACAATAGAATTTACAGCAAGTGGAATATAAAAGAAAATCCCCCAACATTTCAAGGAGGAGTCTAAAAGAAGCGACATAAAGGAGAGTACTTAAAAGAAAGAGAGAGGTTAGATCTCTTACAAAAGTTCGGCAGCCTAACGGTGCCACTCAAAACTTCCAAAATGGATTGATGAGATAGAATAGGGTCTCTCATCTCATGAACATAAAAATTACAGTAAAAGTAATATAAAAGAACATCCAAATCATAAGAAATATGAGCTTAAAATAAATGACATAAAAGAGTGTACTTAAAAAGAAAGAGAGTTGTAGGATCTCATACCTCGGGTCCGACTTGACTCGATCGTTCTTTAATATCCTGAATAATAAACTTGACTTAATTTATAATTCCTTAAGAACATTTTTCAAGTTCATTATTACTTTTATACCACTTATTACCATGTCATAAACATTATGTAATCATTTAAGTTAATAATATTTGTTTTGCCGATATTTGGTTCTTAAGTCGAAAGTGGACTTCTTACAATTACATGTTGTTCGTGTGGCCAAATGTTTATTATATCCAGAATTGTATTCATGATTTAGATATCATATATTTCATATATATACAGTAAATTCATGCATTTATAACATTACATAATCATTTAGAGGTAAGAAATGAAATTCACCGTTCATGGAGACGGTAAGCCGTACGTACGCATGAACGCTACTTTCATTTCTATGTCGTATTAATGGAATTAACACTATATGAGAGGTATGTATATTTTAATTCCAGAATTATATTAATCATTTATTTGTATCATAAATCATATATATCCATTATATATATGTACTTATAATAGTACATTACATTTGGGGATAAGAAATGAAATGCACCGTTCATGGAGACGGTAAGCCGTACGTACGCATGAACGCTACTTTCATTTCTATCTCATACTTTAATGGAAAGAAATAATAATTATATAGAGGTAAATAATAATTCCATTATAACATCATATATAATAACATTAAATACATCCTTTATACGTCCCACGTATGGCATTAACGAATCACATCACTTTGAGGGGGCGGTAGTCCGCACTTCCTAAAATGAAGATATCGCGTATACCCATAATGGAAGCCATAGAGGTAAGACACAAATGAAAAATACAGAAGCATAAGTAAAACATAAACATATTATATATCATATATAAAAATAGTGACATCATAATGGCCACCTTTGAAGGTGTTAAATGAGTATTGAACAATCATCGTTTCGGGAGGCAGAATTTCGCCGTCCACGGAAACCGTATGTTCTTTATCCATTTGATGTAGTTGTGTGAGTGTGTAGCTCGAATAAATCTTATAACAACATCCTAGTATATTGAAGATACTGGTGTTGTTACAAAATAAGTAAATAAAAAGAGTTTAGGGGGTTGGAGAAGCAAAATAAATCAAATGAACATGAGAGAATGAATTACCTTTTAAAAGTGTAACTTCTTTTGATTTGAGCATAAAGGCTTCCTTTGAAAGGATTCTGCCCAAAGGGAATCCTCTAGGATGAGTATAGGGATGTGGATAGAGTAAATGGGAAGGGGTTGGACGAGCCAAAGTCTTAAAGAGTGTGTGAAATGAGGTAGAGGTGGGGGACTTTTATAAGAGGAGAGGAGGGGCACTTTTGGAAAGTAAAGAAATATTACTTTATTTGAAAATGTGTTTCTGATTTAAAAGGTCCCACATTGATATAATTCGTGGATAAGGTGATAAGGGTTCGAAATACACCCATACAATAAGTTTTGGGCATGTGTAGTTCATAGATTTTACATTATCTTTCCATTTTATTTAAATCGTCAAATAATGATGTCATCGCTGCATCATTATTATGTCATAAATAATTTAATTTATTTAATATCTAAAAATTATAAAAAAATACTATGATGTAGGAAATCTTTTTAGCTTTCCAATTAATATTTATAATCAAAACTATGACTTGTATAACCCCACTTAAAAATTGTTTTAGTAAAACATATCATGTTTGTGTCAATTTTACTTTTACATTAAATAAAATGCTATTTATGTCATTTCCCAACCAAAGTGGATCCATGGGGTCCCCAAGTTGACCCATGGCTTGTCTTGGTCGTCCATGATATAACCAATGAGGTTAAGACATGTTTCAAGCTCATCTCATTTTATTAAAGCATTATTTTTACCTTAATCTACACTAATTACCACTAATCGCGATTAAAAACTTAATAAGTTACTATTCACCAAAAAGTTATTTTAATCTCATTGAACCACATTTTACTTATTAATGACAACCATGTATGTCAGATTTTTGAAAATCAAAACACAATGATGGCAAAATTTCATTTAAACGGAAAATCAGTTTTTATAAGTACCACTTAGTGGTTTCACTATTCATCAAAAATTGAAGTTTTTCAGAAAAATCCCAAAAATTCACCCAAAGCTATATTTGATATTCTGAATTCAAAAATGAAGTCTGTTTTACAAAATTCAAAACATATAAGTCACATTAATTAATTTGATAATTAATTCCCGCTGTCATGACAAATAGCGTGTTTTATGAAACAATAAGTATCAAAAGATTGACACTAGTTTAAGTCTAATTTCAAAGTGAAATTGATTCCAACGACCACTATTAGATTTAATGGTAAAAATATTTTCTAATTTCACTTTAAAACCAATTCAAAATATAATATAATCATATAAATAAATTATATTAAAAATTGGTTTTGAATTAAAATACAACATTTTACACTATTCATTAAAAAAATGAACTTTATCGGAAAGATACCAAAAATTTACACAAAGTAAATTTTGATGTACCGATTCTTAATAAGAGTTTTATTTGGTCCAAAAGAATGTTTAAGAGTGAACAAAACTATATTTAATGACTGTTCTCCATCAAAAGGTGATAAGTGAACCTTTAGTGAAAACTAGGGCATATACGCCTAAAATTGAATTCTTTCCGTATTTTAAGCCTTTATCTTTTATTGTATAAATGTAAAAATATTTAAGAACATATATAATCATATTTTAGTTATTTATATCCATTACCGCCAATACAACAGCTACATATTAACTACCATTTAAAATAATATTATTTTATTATTAGAGTGCAACGTAAGATTTCCAAGAAACTCGTTGTTGCGTATTGGGTACGCCATCGAGCATAGCTTCCCCTTTAATGACATTTCAATATTTTATTCACAAATATAGATAAATATGAAATGTCATATTCTTTATTTACCTGGGGTGTTACAGTAACTCTCCAAGCCTCAAGGTACGCTTTTCATTGAATAATAAAATATCTTGGGATGTACGCAACATCGAGTTCTAGCACACCACAACCAATCTATCTAGCCCTTTAAAAAATTATTTAGGAATAATAATAACCACTTTTAGATATTTTTTATATTTTTTTTCCAAATGGACTTTAGTTTTGGATTTTTAATTTAAAAATTACTTTTAGGGGAATTTTTAATTTAAATTTATTTTAATGTCCAATTAGATACATAATATCTATATAAGTCAAATTTAATTCATTGATGTAGTTTTATAATAAGATTATATATATATATATATAATCTTATGGAACTTTTTACCATATATAATCCACCTTCTAGGCATGTTTTCAAATTTTCATAAAACACAATTTTACCACTTCTATGAATTAAATTTAAAAAATCCAAGAGACACGGTAGACATCATTAAATAAAATGTTATTCAATCGGATGAAAATAATTTTGGTGAATAGTAACTTTTAAATTTTATTTACCACAGTTAAAAGTAAATAGGGTAATTAAATGTAAAAATTATATTATAATTACCCTATAAACTTTCTAAATTCTTTTGGATAAGTGTATTTCAACCTAAATCAACCATATGAATAAAATATGATTTTTTTTATCCACTTGGATTAGATTAGAACATTTATTAAGAAACATTTTAAAAGAAGAGTTAAAAGTGTTAAATTCATATTTTAATAAAAAAATTAATATAGGGTTATAAATAAGATAATTTTGACTATATATATTGATTATAATGATATTTTTTTTATTAAATCATGGTATTTTATTTATAATTTTTATGCATTAAATAATTTAATTTATATATGAAAAAATGATGATGTAGTAATTACCTTATTAATGAATGATTAGAATAATTAATATTAAAAATATTTAAATAAATGTAAATTGAGACTTTTGTTGCATTCCAAGAATTTTATCAGTAAATATAACATGTTAGGGTTTATTTAATTTATTTTTTCTATGTAATTATTTTTTTTTACCTTCACAAAAACCAAATAATAAATAGTGTCAAAATTGACATAAATGAGTTTTTCAAACAAATACTAAATTTCTAAATGACATAATATACCTAAATATATTATGTTCGTATAAAGGACATATATAATAATAGATATATCATTAATGAAACCCTTGAGGTTCTCTTGGAATTTTATAGTATGTTTATTAACTATATAGTGTAACAATATAAGAGGACATGGTAAAAGATAAACTATTTAACTAAGATTTCAATCTAAAATATAATGTTAATATGGTGACCTAAAATTGTATAAAACCTATTAGATGAGAAGTTTTAGACCCATACCCTCCATAGGATCAAATTAAATCCATTTGGATCTATTTTAATCATAATTTTATTTTATAATAAAATTATATTTCAATCCTTTCCTAAAGAGAGCCTCACCTCTCTTATAAATGGGTACTTCTTATTCTCTTAATTTCACACCTACAAATCCATTTGGATCAGCCAAAACCTACACAAATATCTTCAAAACTATAATAAATTCAACCTAAAGGCCTTAATTTGATCATAAATCTATCCTAATGAGCCTTTTTGTTCACTTCAAAAGGAAGAACTCAGAGAAGAGGTAAATATTTCATCATCTCTTTAAAAGTTATTTTCTTATTCCACTTCCTCTTTCTTTGTTGTTTAAATTCCAAAATAATAACTACAGCACCTTCTAAAAACATTGATTTCATTATAAATTTAGTATAACCATATTCATTATTCTAACCATCCGATTATTGACAATGTCACCATACATGCGTACATACGGCTTACCGTCTCCACGTCGTGGCATGGTTTGTTATTCAACGCTTCATTATTTGGAATAGTATAATAATGAGTATAATTGAGTTACATAATAAATAAAAAAAATTAATTATTATTTATATATAATATAACATCCAACTACATAGTACTTCACAACTATTATAATTATATTTTCTCTCGTGCATACGTACGGATTACTGTCTCCACGACACGATGAAATTTCATTCCGCATCGTAACCATTCAAGAATAATTTTCATTTGACGATTAAAAATATTTTTTACATAACATAAATATTATTAGGGATATGATTCAAATATATCCTACCCATAACTAACATGACTTATGTACCAAAACATATAAAAGAAAATGAATTATTTAACACCTGAAACAATGATACTACTGAAATCTTATTAACAAAGAAATATTAAAAGATCATATATGATATCATACTTATGTTTATGGTTCATGTAATGTTTAATTATAGTTATTTAACCCTTTTATAGGAGGCTAGAATACCCTCTCATATGGAAAAGTACAGTGTAAGGGTTAATTCTATAATATCATTATTTATATGAGGTTGTTTTCACATAAGTATCTTCTAGGAACACTTTATCATCCGCATCTATGTTTTATACATATATATTTCAAACATTTTTAATTTTTCCAAGAATGTGGTTTAAATTAATTTATACCCTTTTTGACTTTTTTTAAAGTGGTATTAAATAAATATCTCCGTCACATTCCAAACAAGGTAATTTATGACCTTTTGGACAAATTATAGAAAGCATTTTTTTAACTTATACGGCGGGTGTGGATATTTTCTGCCATTATAACTCCATAGAAGCTTCCCTTACATCCTTATAAGAATATTTTCAAAATAAATGTTTTTTTTAATTTTGAATTATTTAATTTTAGAATTAAATATTTCACTCAAATATTTTTTTGGATTGATTTTATCCGTGTCAACATCGTTCATTGGATTTTCTTTTTCTTTGAAGTTGATTTATTATCATACAGTATTACATATTGTATTGAAGGTTTTGTGATATGTTTGAATATGGATGTTTTATTTTTATATCATTCATGGTTTATGGTTACAGTATTGATTTTTCATATTCTATTTTTAATATGAATATTTATATTATGTTTCAACCATTTCATATGAGGAATGAATTGGACTTTGTTAGTGACGAGTGGAGACCACCATAGCTCCTCAATGCATTGGTAGGTTTTATTAGAAAAAATATTGTATTTACACAAGGACATGAAAAATCATTATTTTTAGTCCTAGCACGTGGCCTTAACTATTTTGTTATGATGCCTTGCATTATTCATTCCAACATTATGAAATTAGCTTTTGATATTACATGTGATTATTCGACTAGTATAATATCCATGTGAATAAGTAAATGGAATTTTTTCATTTAAAACTTCCATATTATACTGATTTTTATGTTTAAAAGGCTTGTTTTTTAGTCTTATACATTTCCTTAAATGTTTATACTTATTTATGATAGTTTCTACTATATTGTTATCCCTTACTGAGCATATGAGCTCACCCCTTTCAATGTTTTATTTTTCAAAAGATGCGAAAAATTATATTATGACTGATTTACAGAGACATTCTATGGGGTATGAATGTGTTCAAAGGAGACACAAGATTTTTTTTCATTTCATATTGTAATGTAGAACTTATGTATGTATCTTGAACTTCCATGGCTCCTAACTTACTGATATTTCAGGATATGATCCCTTATGATTAGGACAATGTTATGTAATAATGCACCATCTCAAGGTAACTAGGGTAAGGACGTTATAGTTTGTATTAGAGGAATGTTAGTACAGACATTAGAAACTAGATTTAGATCAACTCTGATTAGATAATATTACCCAGAGATAAAATTTGAGGATTAGTATAGAATAACATCCTAGAATTTTGGTAATGTTGATATTATTGGAATTTTCCTTGAAATGCATCCATGTATGGATATGAACATGTATAAGCGGCTTTGGAATAGGTGTACCTAGGAGTAAAAACTCTGAAAAGAAGTTTTTTCCTTGACTTGGGGTGTTCTACTACACGAAAATGGATCTTTATGTACACTTGGTTACAACGCTCCTGGGGAATATTCTTAGTATAATTCAAATTTTCATTACAAAACGTTATGAAGGATTTAGGATTAAATACAACCTCAATGAAAATATTATTTATGATTATGGATTATATGAATAAACAATTCAATTTATTTTTGGTATTTTACTAGTTAGGAATTATAGATTGTGATTCATAAACTAATCTAGAGTATTCCAATGTTTAGAAATGGCATATAGTGGAAGGAATGGAAAATGTATTAATACTTGTAATCCATGAAGGGATTTCCCTCTTACTCGAGATAATTATAGTGGAGCTGGAGATGAAACTAGTGATGAAAAAATTATAACAATATTGGGACCACTCACTTAGGTTATGAATAACAACCTTACCCGTATGGAGCATCCCAATCCACAACGCTGAGGATAAATTTTAGACCTCTTCATAAGGAAATATATAGTAACATTAAATGGGACTACAAATCAATTTGTAGGTGAGCAATGGATATGTTTCGTAGAGAGAATATTTCATGATTTTTGGAGTAGAGAAAGGGAAAAGGTTTACATATTATTTTATTACCTCATAGGAGATGCAGATCAATAGTGGTCATTAATTAAAAACATAGAGGATGAAGAAGTATTTAATATTTAATGGAGTGAGTTTAAAGATCCTTTCATAGAAAAATACTTTCCTCGTGAATATCTAGCGGATATGGAATGTAAATTTCTGAGTCCGAGGAAAAAAATGGAAGGGAATGTCTCTATGTTTGAGGATAAATTTACTAGGTTAGAAAGACATGTTGTATATTATATATGTATCCCAAGGAGTAATATTGATCAATTATTTGATTGGATAAAACATTTTCTCCATCAAGAAGTAGTCTCACAATCCATCTTATCATACGAAGATATAGTCTCATGTGCTATGAAGACATAAAATGAATTCTCTAAGTCTTATGAATTTAAATTAAAGCTTTATAAGAAGATATATACTAAACAATCTGGAAATGGAAATAATGGGATGAAGGGAAAAGTTGAATTTCCATATTTCCATAAATGTGGGAAGAAACACCTTTATACTTTGCTATAGAAAATGAGAGTTTTCTATAAGTGTGGTGAAAAAGGACACCATGCTTCTTATTATAAGGGAAATAAAGTGTATATCAATGTTGAATGCTACATTTTTTGAGAAATGGGGCATTATTCCAATTAATTTCTTGACAATTAGTGTTTCTTACCTCGGAAAAGGCCTAGTGAGATATCCCTAGATTATTAGTTCACTATTGCTAATTTTGAAGCTCCAAACTACATGGTGGTAGGTAAATTAATCATTTTATAAAAATTTGGTGATTCATTATTTGATTCTGTATCGTTGAATTCTTTCATATCTTCCCATTTTGTATATAAATTTAGATATTACCAATTTTAATTAACAAGGGATTTGTTAGTTAAAACTATTAAGGGAATTATCATTGCAATAAATTTTTGTCAATCAGTTACCATTATCGAAAATATACATGCTTTATCTACTGATCGTATTGTCATATCGATGATTTAATTTTATATAATCCTTGTAATGGATTGGCTTTTTGACCATGATTCTAAAAATTATTTTATCTAGAATGAGGTTACAATTTTTGATGATGATAAATAATACCTTATCTTTAGAATAGAAATGTCACCATCTGATTCTCATCTAGATCGACCCACAGTTAGTCTACTAAATTCAATTGTTGGGGATAAATTGATTAAAATAACTATGGGTGAGTAAAATACTATTCAAATATAGGATGTACCTATTGTGAAAAAATATATTGATGTGTTTCTAGAGGATTTACCTGGACATCCTTCACAATGAGAAATTTTGTTTCCCATTAACTTAATTCCTAGTTCAAGGCCCATATCAATGACTCCTTATAGAATGGAAACTATGGAATTAGTAGAACTATATAATCAATAACAGTAATTGAGAAATAAATTATTTCTTCTCCCTAGTGTTTCTCCATGGGGAGCCCATTTACTTTTTTTAAATAAAGAAGAAGGATCTATGAGGTTGTCCATTGACTACAGGGAGATACATGCTATAACAATAAAGAAAATGTATCCCCTACCTCAAATTCATGATTTATTTTGATCAACTTCATAAAGCTCAATATTTTCAACGATTTACCTTTATCTTGGATACCATCAGTTGTGCATGAAAATATGATGATATTCTAAATATAGAATTTCGAACCAGGTATGGGCATTACGAGTTAGCAATAATTATTTTTGGACTGGCTAATGCACCCTCTATTTTCATAGATCTAATGAATATAGTTTTCAAAGAATATCATGATGAATTTGTAGTTGTATTTATTGATGATATCTTGGTATACATCAAAATATATGAAGATCATGAAAATCACTTGCGCACTATTCTAAATACTCTTAAAATAAATGAATTATATTGGATGTTTAGAACGTTTGAATTATATCTTTAGAAGATTTCTTTTATTTTCCATATCTCTTTATGGATGGAATATCTACTGATCCTTCTATGTAAAGAGCACTCCATGAATGGAAACACTGACAAGTATAACTGAGGTATGTAGTTTTTTTGGTTTAGCAGTTTCTTATCCGTGTTTCGTTTGTATTTTTTCCCAATTAGCTAACCCATTTAACAAACTCACACGTAAAGGGGATAAATTTTTTTGAACAAAAGTGTGTGAATAATGTTTTAGAATAATTGAAGAAAAGATTAGTCAAGGCTCATATCTTGACCCTACCATCAGGGAGTGATGGGTTTGTTATATATAGTGATACCTCAAATAATGGACTTTATTGTGTCCTTATGAAGAATGATAGTGTTATTGATTATGAATCACAATAGCTACAAATTAATTAAAAAACAATCCTACTCGTGATCTTAAGTTAGAAGCTGTAATATTTTCTTTGAAGATATGGAGACACTATTTATATGGTGAAAATGTGAGATATATACTAATCACAAGATTTTGAAGTATATTTTCTCATAGAAATAACTCAACATGAGACAAATGTGATGGCTTGAACTACTCAAGGATTATTATTGCACTATACAGTACAACTTGGGGAAGGAAAATAAAGTGGCAGATGCTTTGAGAAAAAATTATTATGGAGTTATGAATAGGATGAGAGTTGAATGGGATCCTCTATTCATGGATCTAGTAAATATGGATATGCGAATAATCATAGAATGTGAAACATCCATACTTTTTCAAATGGTTTCCAAACAAACTTTACTAAAAAGGATAGAAAGTTCTCCGACTGATGATAATGAGTTTCAATAGAAAATTAAAGTTGTGAATGATAGATGATTGATCGACTACTTATATAAAGATGGAATTTTGATGTTTCAGAAAATCCATTCTCTTCCATATATAGAAAATTTCAAAATGGAATTGTTGGGTGATTCTCATAGATCTGATTTCTCTATACACCCTGGTATCACTATGATTTATAGATATTTTAAGGAAAATTTTTGTTGGGACAATTTTAAAATGGAGATTTCTGATTATGAGTTAATACATATGGTTTTACACCAGGTGAAGGATGGAAGACAACATCATCGAGGATTCAAGAAACCTCTTCCCATACCTGAGTAGAAATGGAAGGATATTACAATGGACTTTTTCAAGGGGCTACCAAAGTCTCCTAGAAGGGATGCTGCAACAAGGGTCATTATTGATTGTCTTACCAAGTTATCAAATTTTCATTCTATAAGAGAATATTTACCACATGAAAGTTTAGTAAGGATATATATTAGTGAATATGAAAGGATTCATGGTGTACCCCTAACGATTTTTTCAGTTCATGATCCCAAATTTAAATAATGATTCTGAAAAAGTCTTCAGAAAGCCCTAGATACTAAACTTCATTTGAGCACTACCTACCACACTTAAACTGATGGATAATCAGAATGGAATATTAAAATAATAGATGATGTCACACAACCATACGAATCATTATATGGAATGAGATGTCACACAACCTCTTTCTAATATGATGTTGTTGAGAGAAACCTCGTATCCCTAAAACATGTTGAGGAAACAATGGAAATGGTGAATATTATCAAAACCCACATCAATGTAGTTCAAAGTAGGCAAAAGAGCTTTGCCGATAAACGAAGGAATGATTTTGAATTTAAATTAGGAGATCATGTTTTCTTGAAGGTATCTCTAGGGAAGGGTGTTATACGATTTGGTAAGAAGGGTAAATTGAGTCCCAGGTACATTGGACCTTTCGAAATTATAAAACAAATTGGAGTTGTAGATTTTCTTTGGAAATGACGCTATGTCTCTCCAATGTTCATGATGTGTTCCACGTATCACTGTTGAGAAAATGCATGCTTGACCCAACGCATGTACTCACATATGAAGATATATAACTGGAGCCCAATCTATCTTATTACTAAGATCCTGTCAGAATTATTGATACTAGAGAACAAGTGTTGAGAAACCGGAAAACATGAATGGTAAAAGATATTTGGAGAAACCATAAAATGGAAGAGGCAACATGGGAACCAGAAGAAATTATGATTAAGAACCACTAGAATATATTTATGCTGTAATATTCTATAATTTTGAGGAATAAATTTTTTTAAGGAGGGGCGAATGTAACACCCTAATCTTCTTGTAGTATGCTTCATATTGAATAATACAATAGCTTCTATTGTATGAAACATCGAGTTCTATCATACCATGACCAATCATACTAGCCGTTTAAAAAATAAGTTATGAATAGTAATACCTGCTTTGTGAAATTTTTAAATTTTTTTTTTCAAAATGTTATTCGCATTTGGATATGGAATATAAAATTTATCTTTAGGTGAATTTTTTTTATTTTTCTAAAAAACATCAATAATGAATAAAATAATTATTTTACCGCTTATATTAAAATATTATTTTACCACTTCTATTAAAATATTATTTTATCCTTTTTTTAAGAGAGGCAACATGGTAAAATATTATTTTACCGCTTCTATTCAATAATTATTTTACAGCTTCTATTATTATTCCGTGTGACATATCATTCAACTAGAATGATATGGAACCATTGGAAACCAAAAATTATTTTATAATAGAATAATATTCTATGTTTTTTCTAAAGTAACCCTCACCTATCTTAAAAAAGGGTAATTACCCTTATCCTAATTTCACACATCCATAGCCATTTTTCTATTCCAACCCCATCTCAAATATGCTCCCAACTATCCTCACATCAACCTATAGGCATTACATTGATCATAAATCCAACCAATGGATCCCTTTTTTCAAATCAAATGGAAGAACCTAGAGAAGAGGTAATTATTTCATCACCACTTTCAATGTTCTTTTCTTCTTAAAATTACTATTTCTTGGTTGTTTCCAAACCAAAATAAAAGTTACAGTACCTTATAAATAATATGATGTTATTATAAATCTAGTACAACCATATTCATTATTCCATCCATCCTCTAAATGAAAATTTCACCATATGTTCATATATAAGGCTTACCGTTTACACGCCGTAGTGTACTTTGTTATTCAAGGAATCATTATTTATATGGGTATAATAATGAAGAATATTAATGTAAATAATAAATATAACATGATAATAATTCTTTATATATAGTATACCATCTAACAACATAATATTTCACAACTAATAGAATGATATTATTGCTCATGTGTGCGTACAGCTTATCGTCTTCACGACGTGATGAAATTTCATTCAACATAATAACCATTAATGATTAATAATCATTTGATGAATAAATATATGTTTATATAAAATAATATAATTTTTGATATGAATCAAATATATCATATCCATAAAAAACATGACTTATGTAACAAAACATATAAAGGAAAGAAAATCAGTAAACATACGAAAAAATGATACTATAGAAATATTATTAGCAATGAAATAATAAAAGATCATATATGAATTCATATTTATGTATGTGGTTCTTGTATAATTATTAACAATTATTTCAACATTATAAAGGAGATTAAAGTACCCTTGACTAAGTAAAATTACAAGGTGATGGTTAATTCTAAAATCTCTTAAATTATATGAGGTTGTTTTTATAAGTATATACTTGGAACTCTTTATCATACACATCTATGTTTCTTAAAATTATATTTCAAAACATTTTATTATTTCCTATACTATGTGTTAAATTCATTTATACCCTTTTTTGAATTTTCATAAATTTTTTTTAATGGAATCTCTCCATCGCTTTCTAAACTTGATACTTTATGACCATTTTGACAAATTAAGGAAGAATGTTTCTTATCTTATACGGAGGGTGAAACTATTTTCTATCATTATAAGACCTTGGAAGCTTCCATTACAAGATAATAATAATATTTTCCAAATAAATTTTTTCTTTACCTTTGAATGATATTAATGTAGAATGAAATAATTCACTCAAATATATTTTGGATTGATTTCATCTAAGATAACATCTTTCGTTTGATTTTACATTTTTTTAATTATGATTAATTTTGATAAAAGCATCCATATTGTATTGAAGTTTTTATGATATGTTTTATTTTGTATGTGCTATTTTTATACCATTCATGGTTTAAGGATAAATTATTGACATTTCATATTCTATTTTTAATATGATTTTTTATATTATGTTTCAACCTTTTCATATGAGGAATGCATTGGACTTAGTAATTGATGGGTGGAGTCCGATATGGATCCTAGATGCATTGATTGGTCTAATGAGACCAATTAGTGGATTGGATCAAGGCCATGGAAATTTTTTTATTTTTATTGTTATTAAAATTCCTTGACAATGTGGTTATGTTGTTCAAAATTATTCATTCCATCGTTATGAAATTAGATATTGATATTACATGTGATTATCCAACTAGTAGAATATGCATGTGAATATGTAAATGGAATTATTTGATTTATATTTTATATATTATGATGTTGTTTATGTTTAAATGGTGTGTTTTTTATTCATATACATAGCCTTATATTTTTATTCATATTTATGTTATTTTTTACTATATTGTTATTCCTTAATGATAATATGAGCTCACCACTTTCTATATTTTATTTTTTCATAGGATTCAACGAAGTATATTATGACTGACCTGTAGGGATAGTCAAAGGGATATGAATTTTTTCAAAGGAGAAACAATGTTGATTTTTTCATTTCATAATGTAATGTAAAACTTATGTATGTATCTAGTACTTCAAAGGCTACTAAAGTGATTAATATTTATATATTTGATCATATGTGATCATGCAAATGTTATGTAATAAAACACAGACTCTGGGTAACTAGGGTCGGAGCATTACAAAACCTATTTCTATTCTATAGGTTATATGTTTTTGAAACCCACATTGTTTCATGGATTATACTTTGATGGAATGATTATGAAACATGTCTCTTTTCCATTGGTTACGATGTGATGATAATATTTTGTTACCCATTCAATTTCAAGGGATTATGATAGGATGTTTATATAACCTGATACTTTTTATATTCATGATATGATGAATGTTTTATTTTCTAGTGTAAAGTTAATGAATGATTTTATTAAGAGATAGGTGGGACTTATATCTCCCTCAAATGCATTGGGTAAGGATTTATATCTCAGGATATAATGATTTTACTCAAGTCAATGGACATGATCCATTATAGTAAGATGGGAAACCTTATCTCTTGTATGGAAAGGACTGTGATGGGGTTTAGTGGTGTTTTATGCCATATAGGTGTATTCACTATGATTGTGGAAGATGGGGAAAATCAATCCAAATTTGGATGATGTTGAATCCCATTCCCTTATAAAGAAATTACTTTGACTACAGATGGTGGTGTTTCATGCCTAGTAGGTTGGTTCCCATGAAGTTCATTGATATGTTCTGACAATTCATCATGACTTATAGAGAATGTTATCACATGTTTATGTATGCCAAAATTACATGTATTATTCCAATGATATTCTTTCATGGATTATGTTGTTTTTTTATTTATGATTCTTATCATATTAACTACCAATATTTATTCCAGGATTCAGGTTTTATATCTTAAGATATTTAGGGTATGGTCTTATAATGTTATGATCAAAATTGTATATCCCAATTATAAGGCCCCAGCCTTAAACCTTACTTAATCTTGAGTTATTACAAGATTACACATTGAGGATCTTTTCAGGTTTAGAGTTTTAGAGAATTAGATCATGAAATTTTCATTACATTCCTCATTTAAACAAATTGGTTACATAAAAGATAGTATTCATTCTTCCCATCAATGGAAACATATTGAAAAAAAACATGGATTCTTTCTTAACAAATCCTTGACTCTATCATCTTTTCATGTACCTTTCCCTTGACCTGAAAAACATTTCAAAAACATGGGATGAGCATAAAAAGCTCTGTAAGGGATATAAAAATATGGAAAGGAAACATGAGTTCATATATACATAATAATGAAATCATAATTTACCCATAAAACATAGGCACTTTATCCTACCTCATCAAATCATGACTAAATCATAGAAATCATAAGACATAAAGGTAACTTGAGGCATTAATAACATTCTTACGTAGGGAGTAACCCTCTTGGTTACGTTTGGAATACCCATCACAGTATATTCCCTAAAATCTCTTCGGAGAAACCTTAACGTTTCACTCCTTCGCGTTACCCAATGCATTGGAGAGCTATAACGGGCTCACCCGCCCTTAGTTTATCACGGAACCACCCGTTCTTCATAACAATGCCCAAGGACCATAACATAGTCATATCACATAAAAAATGCATAAAGGAAACATAGAATTTCCACATTTCAATCACAATATAACATTTTAGTATATTGAAATAATGAATCCATTCAAAAAGAAACCATTTCCCAAACCATTTAAAACATTTAATAAAGAGATTTAGAATCAAAGTGTCCCATACCACCTTGAAGCTTAAAATTTTAAACCATTAATATCCATATAAATAAATCCTTAAAACCATTTTGAAAACATGGATATTAACAAGAACAAATAATTAAAATATTTAAAATGATATTTTGGTTAAAGGGGTTTTACCAAAATTAGAGACACTTGAATACAATAATTGAGGAATAACATTTAGTAAGAACTTTATAATATCATTATAATAAATGGATTCATGATATAATACTCCAAAGGACAGTATATACACCATATAAGAGTGAATTGGTGCATAACAACAATGAACCCTCAATAGAAATGTCAAATGTGATGAAATCCGTTATAAAGAAGGTATCCTTAAATTAAGGACAAATCAATCTCAAAAATATGTGTGACAAATATAAATACACCCAATATAAGTGGATATTAATTGTAGAACAATAAAATGTCATTCACACATATTCAATAGATGACATATTCAATGACTACATGTTGAACCCAAAGAAATCGAAATTGGGTTAAAAAGTTCCCTTGACAGCCTAACGACATCACATCAAAATGAGTTGATGAGAGATAAAAAGTGTATCTCATCACTTGGAAATAAAATTTACATCAATAAGGATATATGAGAACATATCCCAACAAAACAATATGTAAAATAAAAGACCCAACAAAAGAAGTCTTTTAAAAAAGAGGAGGGTGAAAGGTTCCCTTACCGACTTGGGTATCTTTCAAAACATACACCCCATGAAGGAATGACAATAGATCATTGATGTAAATACTCATAAACGAAATTATATTACACAAAGAGTAGAATAATGGGCAGTACATACACCACTGAATGGAATTTGTGGAGAATGTTACATAAATCTCACGGGAATAAAAGTGAGATGAAAAATCCCTTACGAAAACTCGGCAGCCTAACAGCGCCACATAAAACTTCCAAAATGGATTGATGAGAGAGAATAGGGTCTATCATCACATGAAAATAAAAATTACAGTAATTTTAATATAAAAGATCATCCCAATAACATGAAAGATGAGCTTTAAAAGGAATGACATAAAAGTGTGTACTTAAAAAGAAAGAGAGGAGTAGGATCCCTTACCTCGGGTCCGACTTGACTCGATCGTTCTTTAATATCCTGAATAATAATCTTGAGTTAATTTCTACTTCCTTAAGAACATTTTTCAAGTTCATTATTACTTTTATATCACTTATTACCATGTCATAAACATTATGTAACCATTTAAGTTAATAATATTTGTTTTGTCGATATTTGGTTCTTAAGTCGAAAGTGGACTTCTTAAAATTACATGTTGTTCGTGTGGTCAAATGTTTATTATATCCAGAATTGTATTCATGATTTAGATATAATATATGTCATACATATCCAGTACATGCATGCATTTATAACATTACATAATCATTTAGAGGTAAGAAATGAAATGCACCGTTCATGGAGACGGTAAGCCGTACGTACGCATGAACGCTACTTTCATTTCTATTTCATATTTTATAGAATTGAATAATAATGATATAAAGGTATATTATAATTCCAGTATAATATAATATATAATATCATAGTTCCATCCTTTATACATCCCACATATGGTATTTAACGAATCAAATCACTTTGAGGGGGCGGTAGTCCGCACATCCTTAAATGAAGATATCGCGTTTACCCATAATGGAAACCATAAAGGTATGACAAAAATGAAAAAAACAGAAGCTTAAGGAAAACATAAACATATTATATATCATATATAAAAATAGTGACATAATAATGGCCACCTTTGAAGGTGTTAAATGAGTATTGAACAATCATCGTTTCGGGAGGCAGAATTTCACCATCCACAGAAACCGTATGTTATTTAACCATTTGATGTAGTTGTGTGGGAGTGTAGCTCGAATAAATATTATAACAACATCCTAGTATATTTAAGATACTGGTGTTGTTACAAAAGAAATAAATAAAAAGAGTTTAGGGGGTTGGAGAAGAAAAATAAAACAAATGAACATGAGAGAATGAATTACCTTTAAAAGTGTAACTCCTTTTGTTTTGAGCCTAAAGGATTCCTTTGAAAGGATTCTGACCAAAGGGAAAACTCTAGGATGAGGAGAGGGGTGTGGAGAGAGTAAATGGTCAGGGGTTGGCCGAGCCAAAGGCTTGAGGAGTGTGTGAAATGAGGAATAGGTGGGGGCCTTTATAAGAGGAGAGGAGGGGCACTTTTGGAAAGTAAAGAAATATTACTTTATTTGAAAATGTGTTTCGGTTTTCAAAGACCCCACATTGATATAATTTGCGGATAAGGTTATAAAGGTTCTAAATCCACCCATCCAATAAGTTTTGGACATGTGTAGTTCATAGATTTTACATTATCTTTCCATTTTATTTTAATCGTTAAATAATGATATCATCACTGCATCATTATGATGTCATAAATAATTTAATTTATTTAATGTCGAAAAATTATAAAAAAATTACTATGATGTATTAAATCTTTTTATCTTTCCAATGACTATTTATAATCAAAATTTGGAGTTGTATAACCCCACTTAAAAATTATTTTAGTAAAACAATTTATGTTAGTGTCATTTTCACTTTAACATTAAATAAAAATATATTAATGTCGTTTTCCAACTAAAGTGGCTCCATGGGGTCCCAAAGTTGGCCCATGGCATGTCTTGGTTGTCCATGACTCACCCAATAGGTGTATGACTAGTTTCATGGTGTTTTCACATTCTTATAATATTATTTTTACCTTAAACTACACTAATTACCTCTAATCGCGATTAAAAACTTAATAAGTTACTATTCACCAAAAAATTATTTTTATCCCATTGAACCACATTTTACTTCTTAATGACAACCATGTATGTCGGATTTTTGAAAATCAAAACACAATTTTGGAAAAATTTCATTTAAATGAAAAATCAGTTTTTATAAATACCACTTAGTGGTTTCACTATTCATCAAAAATTGAAGTTTTTCAGAAAATTACCAAAAATTAACCCTAAGATATATTTGATTTTCCGAATTCAAAAATGAAGTCTATTTTACAAAATTCAAAACATATTAGTCACATTAATTAATTTAATAATTATTTCCCGCTGTCAGAGCAAATAGCGTGTTTTTATAAAACAATAAGTATCAAAAGATTGACACTAGTTTAAGTCTGATTTCAAAGTGAAATTAATTCCAATGACCACTATTGGATTTAATGGTAAAAATATTTTCTAATTTCACTTTAAAACAAATTCAAAATATTATGTAATCATATAAATAAATTAGATTAAAAAGAGGTTTTGAATTAAAACACAACATTCTACACTATTCATTAAAAAATGAACTTTATCGGAAAAATACCAAAAAATTACACAAAGTAAAATTTGATGTCCCAATTCTTAATAAGAGTTTTATTTGGTCCAAAATAATGTATAAGAGTGATAAAAACTATATTTAATGACAATTCTCCATTAAAAGGCGATAAGTGAACCTTTAGTGAAAACTAGGGCATATACACCTAAAATTTAATTCTTTTCGTATTTTAAGCCTTTAGATTTTATTGGGTAAATGTAAAAACATTTAAAAACATATATAATCATATTTTATTTATTTATATCCATTCACGCCATTACAACGGCTACATGTTAACTACCATTTAAAATAATATTATTTTATTATTAGAGTGCAACGTAAGATTCCCAAGAAACTCGTTGTTGCGTGTTGGGTATGCCATCGAGCATAGCGTCCCCTTTAAAGTCATTTAAATATTTTATTCACAAATATGGATAAATAAGAAATGTCATATTCTTTATTTACCTGGGGTGTTACATCCTTCCCCCCTTTTGGGAATTGCGTCCTCGCAATTTTAAAATTGCGCTTGGAAACATCCATGGAAGTCCCACATCGGAACAAAAGTCGGTAAAACAAACACTTTAAAATAAAGAGAGATAAGTACAAAGGTCACCCGAGTTAACCCATACTAGGATTCCAAGTATGAAAATATGGACATGGAGGAAAAAACAAAGGGTCATGTTCTGATGGAGAGTGATAGAAAACATGTTTTGGAGAAAGTTAACCACGAGAAAATCACAAACTTGTGATGGGTTAAACGGTGTTGGTTTCCCCAGTAGGAAAAGTTAATAGACAACATTTTTGTTTTATGTTACATTTTATTGAGGAATAAGGAAACATAATCACTTATCATATTGACTTTCAACTTTTATTAGATTCCTTACACAAACTCATATTTTCTCCAAAAGACGAGTATTTAGGAAGACTTGTTCACATTAAGAGTATTATAATCAACTTCTATAGAATCACCTAATCCACAAAAGAGAACTATATACATACCATGTATTTAGACTTTAACCAAAACCAAAACCAAAAAGGCTAGTACAAGATCAGATAATCCAGAAAAAGATAACCCCTTATAAAAAGAAAATCTATTCTTAATCTCCAAAATTTTTCCAACAAAACCCATAGTTCAACGAGGACCATCCGATAAACAATTTGTCCATAAAATTCTTCAAAGTAAACCAATATAAGATTGAAACCCAATTATTTGAAGTATTTAGTCACATAGTCTTCCAAGTTAAATCATAACATTTATCTCCAAACAACATTAGTTGCTCCTAAAGTCTCGTATTGAAAAGTAATTAACCTAATCACATATCCTCCATGATAGGTTAATAATTTTTATAAATAACCCAAAATCAACTTACTCTTAATTCATAAAATCATATAACTAGAATGAATCATTCAAACTAACCAGGGACTTCACTTAGTCCAGTGGTAGGCGATAAATACCAGTCGTACTTTGGTTGTGGGTTCGATTCCCGCAGCTTTGTCCGACGCAACGGGTTGTCACACGGTCTGCGTGTTGTCCTTTTTTCAAAACTATATAATTCTCAAAACATTCCCCAAAACGAGATAAAATATTCAAAAATATTCATAACATATTTTAACCTCAATTTTATCTCATGCCTTCCACTTCAATCATAACATTTAGTAACCCATAATTTCCTCAAAAGTAAGGATCATATAAACCCAAATGGTTATTTATAACTATGTCCACAAAAGAAAAGATAACTATTCCTTGGATAAAATTTGCCTATATTAAACATCAGGGTTACACATAATATAAAAAGTCTTCTAATGTAACCCCATCATCAAAAGAGACTTGATACTCTTAATAATTTCACCATAACTCTTGAAGCCCTTATATGTTGACATCTTACTCATTCAACATTCTTCATGATCCATTATCCATTCCTTTCCAACCTATTCCGAAATACCTCTTTCCTACAAACAAAATCATGAATCATATACTAAGATTCCAAAATAGGAAAACAATAGTCATGAAATAGTACATACCTTTGATTGGCCATTGTCATTTTCTTCATCCTCAATAGGAATGGCATTAGGTATTTGTAAACGAACATTTGTACGCTCTTGGTGTCCCCATTCACGAAACTTCTTCATAGAACATGTGTTTGCATAATGACCATGCACACCACATTTAAAACATTCAATTGATCCCTCAGAAAGAACTTCTTTCCCTTTCCTCGATTCAACTGGATGCTTCCTTTTTCCATGGCAGGTTCTTGCTTTATGACCTTCATTTCCACATCTATAGCATATTTCTGTCCCTTTGAAACGTTTTCCTAGGTGTTTCTTTCCACATCTTTGACACATAGGTTTTTGAACACACTTACCTTTATGATTATTACCTGTACTTCCGTAGGGATTTGTTTCTTGCATATATGATGCCTTAGAGAAAACTCCAAGGTTTAGGTGGTCAATCATGACTCCAGATAGTTGGATGAGGATAATCAGAAGAGTTCTCATTGCAGCTGCCATATCATTTAGTTGCTTGCTCAAAAACTATCACAGTCTCCTTCACATCCACTGTTACTTTGGTGCCTTCTAGATCCAACCATTTACTAAAACCAAAAAGGTCAGTGTGAGTATATCAACAAAACCATAATGTACTAATGAGGAAGATAAACACTATGATACACTTACTCATTCACTTTATCTAAAACTAGGACTCTTTCTGAAATCCTAACCATTATGGTAATGTCACTTATTCTTAAAGAGTACCCTAACCTCTAAAGTTATCTAAACCGACCTCTGATACCAACTATAAGGCCCCAGACTTAAACCTTACTTAATCTTGAGTTATTACAAGATTACACATTGAGGATCTTTTCAGGTTTAGAGTTTTAGAGAATTAGATCATGAAACCTGCATTACATTCCACATTTAAACAAATTGGTTACATAAAAGATAGTATTCATTCTTCCCATCAACGGGAACATATTGAAAAAAAACATGGATTCTTTCTTAACACATCCTTGAATCTATCATCTTATCATGTACATTTCCCTTGACCTGAAAAACATTTCAAAAACACGGGATGAGCATAAAAAGCTCAGTAAGGGATATAAAAATATGGAAAGGAAACATGAGTTCATATATACATAAGAATGAAATCATAATTTACCCATAAAACATAGGCACTTTATCCTACCTCATCAAATCATGACTAAATCATAGAAATCATAATACATAAAGGTAACTTGAGGAATTCATAACATTCTTACGTAGGGAGTAACCCTCTTGGTTACATTTGGAATACCCATCACAGTATATTCCCTAAAATCTCTTCGGAGAAACCTTAACGTTTCACTCCTTCGCGTTACCCAATGCATTGGAGAGCTATAACGGGCTCACCCGCCCTTAGTTTATCACGGATCCACCCGTTCTTCATAACAATGCCCAAGGACCATAACATAGTCATATCACATAAAAAATGCATAAAGGAAACATAGCATTTCCACATTTCAATCATAATATAACATTTTAGTATATTGAAATAATGAATCCATTCAAAAAGAAACCATTTCCAAAACCATTTAAAACATTTAATAAAGAGATTTTTGAATCAAAGTGTCCCATACCACCTTGAAGCTTAAAATTTTAAACCATTAATATCCATATAAATAAATCCTTAAAACCATTTTGAAAACATGGATATTAACAAGAACAAATAATTAAAATATTTAAAACGATATTTTGGTTAAAGGGGTTTTACCAAAATTAGAGACACTTGAATACAATAATTGAGGAATAACATTTAGTAAGAACTTTATAATATCATGAGAATAAATGTATTCATGATATAATACTCCAAATGACAGTATATAAACCATATAAGAGTGAATTGGTGCATAACAACAATGAACCATCAATAGAAATGTCAAATGTGATGAAATCCCTTATAAAGAAGGTATCCTTAAATTAAGGACAAATCAATCTCAAAAATATGTGTGACAAATATAAATACACCCAATATAAGTGGATATTAAGTGTAGAACAATAAAATTTCATTCACACATATTCAATAGATGACATATTCAATGACTACATGTTGAACCCAAAGAAATCGAAATTGGGTTAAAAAGTTCCCTTGACAGCCTAACGGCATCACATCAAAATGAGTTGATGAGAGATAAAAAGTGTATCTCATCACTTGGAAATAAAATTTACATCAATAAGGATATATTAGAACATATCCCAACATAACAATATGTAAATTAAAAGACCCAACAAAAGAAGTCTTTTAAAAAAGAGGAGGGTGAAAGGTTCCCTTACCGACTTGGGTATCTTTCAAAACATACACCCCATGAAAGAATGACAATAGATCATTGATGTAAATACTCATAAACGAAATTATATTACAAAAAGAGTAGAATAATGGGCAGTACATACACCACTCAATTGAATTTGTAGAGAATGTAGCATAAATCTCACGGGAATAAAAGTGAGATGAAAAATCCCTTACGAAAACTCGGCAGCCTAACGGTGCCACATAAAACTTCCAAAATGGATTGATGAGAGAGAATAGGGTCTCTAATCACATGAACATAAAAATTACAGTAATTGTAATATAAAAGATCATCCCAATAACAAGAAAGATGAGCTTTAAAAGGAATGAAATAAAAGTGTGTACTTAAAAAGAAAGAGAGGAGTAGGATCCCTTACCTCGGGTCCGACTTGACTCGATCATTCTTTAATCTCATAAATAATAAACTTGAGTTAATTTATACTTCCTTAAAAACATTTTTCAAGTTAATTATTACTTTTATATCACTTATTACCATGTCATAAACATTATGTAATCATTTAAGTTAATAATATTTGTTTTGCCGATATTTGGTTCTTAAGTCGAAAGTGGACTTCTTACAATTACATGTTGTTCGTGTGGTCAAATGTTTATTATATCTAGAATTGTATTAATTTTTTAGATATAATATATGTCATATATATCCAGTACATGCATGCATTTATAACATTACATAATCATTTAGAGGTAAGAAATGAAATGCACCGTTCATGGAGACGGTAAGCCGTACGTACGCATGAACGCTACTTTCATTTCTATTTCTTATTTTATAGAATTGAATAATAATTATATAAATGTATATTATAATTCCAGTATAATATCATATATAATATCATAGTTCCATCTTTTATACGTCCCACATATGGTATTTAACGAATCAAATCACTTTGAGGGGCGGTAGTCCGCACTTCCTTAAATGAAGATATCGCGTTTACCCATAATGGAAACCATAAAGGTATGACAAAAATGAAAAAAACAGAAGCTTAAGGAAAACATAAACATATTATATAGCATATATAAAAATAGTGACATCATAATGGCCACCTTTTAAGGTGTTAAATGAGTATTGAACAATCATCGTTTCGGGAGGCAGAATTTCTCCATCCACAGAAACCGCATGTTATTTAACCATTTGATGTAGTTGTGTGGGTGTTTAGCTCGAATAAATATTATAAAAACATCCTAGGATATTGAAGATACTGGTGTTGTTACAAAAGAAATAAATAAAAAGAGTTTAGGGGGTTGGAGAAGCAAAATAAAACAAATGAACATGAGAGAATGAATTACCTTTAAAAGTGTAACTCCTTTTGTTTTGAGCCTAAAGGCTTCCTTTGAAAGGATTCTGACAAAAGAGAAAACTCTAGTATGAGGAGAGGGGTGTGGAGAGCGTAAATGGGCAGGGGTTGGCCGAGCCAAAGGCTTGAGGAGTGTGTGAAATGAGGTAGAGGTGGGGGCCTTTTATAAGAGGAGAGGAGGGGCACTTTTGGAAAGTAAAGAAATATTACTTTATTTGAAAATGTGTTTCGGTTTTAAAAGGTCCCACATTGATATAATTCGTCGATAAGGTTTTAAAGGTTCGAAATCCTCCCATCCAATAAGTTTTGGACATGTTTAGTTCATATATTTTACATTATCTTTCCATTTTATTTTAATCGTTAAATAATGATGTCATCACTGCATCATTATGATGTAATAAATAATTTAATTTATTTAATGTCTAAAAATTATAAAAAAATTACTATGATGTAGGAAAGCTTTTTAGATTTCCAATTAATATTTATAATCAAAATTTGGACTTGTATAACCCCACTTAAAAATTATTTTAGTAAAACAATTTATGTTACTGTCATTTTCACTTTAACATTAAATAAAAATATATTAATGTCATTTTCCAACTAAAGTGGCTACATGGGGTCCCCAAGTTGGCCCATGTCTTGTCCTGGTCGGCCATGACACACCCAATAGGTGTAGGACAAGTTTCATGGTGTTTTCACATTCTTATAATATTATTTTTACCTTAAACTACACTAATTACCTCTAATCGCGATTAAAAACTTAATACGTTACTATTCACCAAAAAATTATTTTTATCCCATTGAACCACATTTTACTTCTTAATGAAAACCATGTATGTCGGATTTTGGAAAATCAAAACACAATTATGGCAAAATTTCATTTAAATGAAAAATCAGTTTTTATAAGTACCACTTAGTGGTTTCACTATTCATCAAAAATTGATGTTTTTCAGAAAATTACCAAAAATTCACCCTAAGCTATATTTGATATTCCGAATTCAAAAATGAAGTCTATTTTAAAAAATTCAAAACATATTAGTCACATTAATTAATTTAATAATTAATTCCCGCTGTGAGAGCAAATAGCGTGTTTTTATAAAACAATAAGTATCAAAAGATTGACACTAGTTTAAGTCTGATTTCAAAGTGAAATTAATTCCAATGACCACTATTGGATTTAATGGTAAAAATATTTTCTAATTTCAATTTAAAACCAATTCAAAATATTACCTAATCATATAAATAAATTAGATTAAAAAGAGGTTTTTAATTAAAACACAACATTCTACACTATTCATTAAAAATGAACTTTATCAGAAAAATACCAAAAAATTACACAAAGTAAAATTTGATGTCCCGATTCTTAATAAGAGTTTTATTTGGTCCAAAAGAATGTATAAGAGTGATCAAAACTATATTTAATGACAGTTCTCCATTAAAAGGCGATAAGTGAACCTTTAGTGAAAACTAGGGCATATACACCTAAAATTTAATTCTATCCGTATTTTAAGCCTTTGGCTTTTATTGGATAAATGTAAAAACATTTAAAAACATATATAATCATATTTTAGTTATTTCTATCCATTCCCGCCATTACAACAGCTACATGTTAACTACCATTTAAAATAATATTATTTTATTATTAGAGTGCAACGTAAGATTCCCAAGAAACTCGTTGTTGCGTGTTGGGTACGCCATCGAGCATAGCGTCCCCTTTAAAGTCATTTAAATATTTTATTCACAAATATGGATAAATATGAAATGTCATATTCTTTATTTACCTGGGGTGTTACACAAATTCTCTTGTTTATACTTACATGTATTCATTTCTTACCCTTACGGATCATCTGATCCCACTAATTTTTTTGTTTCCTTCAAAGGTTATGAATATATGTATTATGTTAGATGTTTCAAAGAAGGGTGTAATTCATGAAGAACCTAGTGAGAGATAATTTATCTTAATCTTGTACTAGGGTTTATAATTCCATATTTCTAAAGGAACTAGACTAGTACAGTCATTGGGTGTTGGTTTTCATAGTTTTTTAATTATTCTTCCAAATTTACGTAATATAAATTGAAAACAATAGAGGGTATTTATAGTTGGTATCAGTGAAATGGTTTATATATCCTTTGTAAACAAGTATAAGACGTCCTTAGTGAAATACCTATGTGTATGTATAAGGATAAGTCTAAATAATGAAGAAAATGTATATAAATATGTCCTATAAATTTGGAAATGGGTAGAACAAGTGGTTTCCTTGAAAGAAATCCATTTATTGATATAAAAAGATGATGTGGATTTGGAAAATATGAACGTAGGAGTAACAACTCTAACATGGTGTGTTGTTCCTGACTCAACTTCACTTGGTACATGACAACGGGCCATGTTTCACACCTTGTTTGACACTCCCAGGAGATATGCTTTGGTAATTCATAAACTCTTTAGAAACCATCAAGAATGATTGAAATGGAAGTTGGAAATAAATAACATATGATATACTTATGGTGTCATATATTAGAGAAGGTTACAGAATTTAGATATCCTACAAGTGAATTATCATGATTATGTAGATCCACATTATGATAATTGTTTCTTACTCTCTGATTTTGGTTTTATTCATTGGTTTGAACTTGAAGGAAACATGTTAATAGTGATTATAATGGAAAATGAGATTATTTTCCTCCTTATCAACCAAATTTATTTGAAGAAGGTATTAAAACTCCAGTTTCTATGCTCACCCAAATATCTCATTATCTGACTCATGATGGACTTCAAAAATTAGAAAATGGGGGGAAAATAATGTTTATCACATCATGATTCAATATCCACATTCATTTAATGGATCTTATGATACAATGCTTTCTGAACTGTAGATCAATAACACTAAAATGATATTCTCCATTCTCTAGTGTTATAATCATGATATAGCCATTCTACATATTTGTTGGTCAGATAGTGAAGCAGAATAGTGGTGGACTATAATCACAAATATGATGAATCTAGATCAAATTGAATCAATTCATTGGGATGAGTCAAAGGAAAAATTCTTCAACAATTAAATTCATTGGGTTCTTCGTATGAATATATAACATTAGTTTATTGAGTTGATGTAAAAGGATAATGAATATGTTGGTACCAATGAGTCTAATTTAACAACACATGTAATGTATGATTCTGTAATTATCATACATATCAAAAGAAATGTTGATAGGTCCATTAGTGTCTTAATGACAAGTCTCATAAGGGTATTTTACCTGAGATAATTTAGAAGTTATAAAGAGGTTGTTATTTCACAATCAAGGTTGAAATCATTGTTGGATTCAAATATTAATATAATAGTTTTAAAAATAAAAGGAGTATGTTGTTTAAATGAAAATCTAAAAAACATGAAGGGATGTTGACGATCATTCATTTATACTAAAATTATGGGAAGAATCATTGAAGAAATTTCTTTAAAGGGTCTAACATGTTTTTTTAAGCATGGAAGGGAACGACATCATGAATTTTATTTCCAAAGTGATGGGAAGAAGTAATCAAATGGTGAGAATGTAAAAATATCAGCACATAATACATATCCCACGATTTAGTTCTACCAGTTTATGAGGAATTGGAATTAGGCTGACTAGTGCTTTAACCCAATGGCTAATGATGATGATCGATCTTAGAAACCTATTAAACTAAGAGACAAGGTGAAATATCATTTGATCACTATTCATGATGAGGGTTGTGATAACAATGTGGTGGACGGTATAGTTACAATCCCCTATATAACTGTTAAATATTTATTTTATTCTTAATCTACCCACACATTCATATCTAAATAATTTTCTAATGGTATTAATATTCCACCAAAATGATTAGATGTTTAATTAGTAATGAAAATCTTTAATTTTATGATGATTCCATCTCATGTCTATGATTCCTCTCTGGTTAATGTTTTTGGGGATGTGAATCTTGAAAATCGTATCATTCTTCCTTTTGTTGAATTTGATGTCATATTAGGCATGGATTGGATTTATATGCCTGAATTCCACATAAATTATTGAGGAAGGGAAGTTACATTTAACATTTAAAACCCACCAATGATCATCCATCAATGTGATGATAAATATGAACTTCCCTTCAAGATTAAATCCATTGTATGGGTCTTAATTCTAATTTAAAAGGGTTTTTATCTCAAATGGTTGGGGATAAAATTGGCATCAATTATATGTCTATTGTCTAGGAATTTGGGCATGTCTTTTTGGAAGAGTTTCTTATCCTTACACCAAACTGTGAAGTTGATTTCTCAATATAACTGAAACCAAGTTCCACACCAATTTCAAACACTCCCTGTAGAATGGACCCAATTGAGTTTCATTAATTGAATATGAAAATCCAAGAAAACCTTTGTAATGGATTCATTTGACCAGGTGTGTCATCTTGGGGGAACCGTTTCATTCAATGAAAAATAAAGATGGATAAATGTGACTGTGTATTGATTACTATTATTTGTACAATATAACATTCAAGATCAAGTATCCACTTCCCCATATTGAAGAATTGGTTGATAAAATTCATAGAGGATAATACTTTTCAATGATTGAACTTCATTATTTATACCATAAAATTGAGTTCCAAGAAGGTGGATATGCCTTAGATGTATTTCCAAATTAGGTATTTACAAAATCAATATATTGTAATTCCTTTTTTCTTACTAATTCCCCTACTATCTTCATGGATTTAATAAATATATTATTTAGTTATTTCCTAGATTAGTTTTTGGTAGTATTTATAGTTAATATTATTATCTATATAAGATAAATATAGAGAATGAAGACCACATTATAATCATAATAAATACCCTAAGGAAGGATAAACTATATATAAAATTTATAAAGTGTGACTTCTGGCTACAAAGGGTTTCATTTTTGGGTTAAATAATCTCAATATATGATATATAAGTAGATCCATCTAAGATAGAGGCTATTAAATTATGTCTTTGACCAACCATTGTTAATGATATCCATTAATTTCATGGATTACATAGTAATTAACGAAGGTTTGTTGATAAATTTTCTTGAATACATAATCCTCTAACGACGTTAACTTGTAATGGTGTCAAGTTCCTCCAGGTAGATAAATGTGAGTAATATTTCGGGGAACTAATGAAAATTTTTCATGTTCACCTATTCTTACATTACTCTTTTGTGGGTATGTGTTTTTATACTTTTGTGATTCAACCAGGAAGGTATTTGGATGTTTTCTTATGTAGAGTAACATGGTTCTCTCTTATGCCAAAGGGTAGTTAAGGATTCATGAGACAAATTACCCAACTCATGATTTGGAGTTAGCAATGGTAATAATTGAATTAAGTACATGGAGGCAGTGTATTAATGCAGTAAAGTACGATATATATAATGATAATGAATAATGAAATATATATTCACATAGGAGTTATTGCACATGTTCCATATAAGATAGTTAGAGTTGATAAATGATTATGATTGCTCAATACCTTACCACCAGGGGAATGTGAACAATGTGGACGATGTTTTCAGTCAAAAGGATTATAATAGAATATCCATGATGAGAATCATAAAAGAACCGATATTTCTATATTTTCAAAGGATGTTTTTGGAAATCCAAAAGGAAGGGTGAAAATACTATCTTTCTCAAATGAATGTTTGGCCCTCTATCTAAGTGAAGATTAAGGAAGCTGAAAATAATGACGTAGAGATTCAAAATAATGTTATGAATGTTCTTCTGATCAACCATGATCGTGATGGAATGATGAGATTCTAGAACCGTTTATCAATTCCTTCCATACTAGATTTGAGGTAAGAGTTCTTAGAGGAAGATCATTTTTCTCCATTATCCATTCATCCTGGAAGAATGAAGATGTATAGGGGTTTGAATGAATACTTTTGGTGGTATATCATAAAGAGATATATTAAATATATTTATCACAGTTCTTGGTATGCTAACAAGTTAATCCTGGAATAAAAAATTCAAAGGATATATCACATCCAATACCCACACCATATTGGAAATGGGAGAACATCAAAATGGATTTTTCCATTGGACTACCCAGAAGCATGTAAAGGGCTTAAAAATATATTGGTAGTTGTTGATTTCCCTATAAATTTATAACTCATTATAACTATTTGAGAAGACTTCCATCTTGATTATCTTTCCCAGATATCCATTAAGAAAGTTGTAAGGTTTCATGTAGTACCACATTCTATTGTATCAGATCAGGATCTGAAGATTACCACTATGTTATGGTGAAATATTCAGCAAGAACATGATATAGAATTGAGTTTCATAACTACTTATCTTTCTCAGATATATAGTCATTTTGAATAGACAATTCAAACCCTTGATCATATGTTGAGATCTTTATATCAAGATTTCGAAGGTGGTTGGTATCATAACCTTCCCTTGGTGAAGTATTCGTAAAACAATATATTTCACTCAAAAATTAATATGGAAGCTTTTGAGCCCCTCTATGGGAATAAATTGATAGCACCAACTTCATTGGATCTTGATGGAGAAAGAAGTCTATTGGGACCTGAGATCACTGAATAAATAGTATTGAAGGTTATAACTATTTAGTATAATATCATGCTAGCTCATAGTTGGATGAAAATGTATTCTAATAACCGATGGCATGATCTAGAATTGGATGTTAGTGAGAATTTGTTTCTATAAATATCTCCCTACAATAATGTTATGGGATTCATAAAGTAAGGGAAACTAAGCCCTATGTATATTGGTCCCTTTTATATTCTTGATCGTATTTGTATGATATCATATCCCTTAGAACATCAACCAAATATATCTCAAGTGGATGATGTGTTCCATATATCTCAATTGAGGATGTTAATACGTGAACCTTCACATGTACTAATCTCATAGGTAACAACATTGGAGTGGGATTGTAACATCCCAATTAAGTATTGAATAATAGATATTTTTATCTATTTATATTAATTAATTAGATAGTGTTTTAGAGGCTTAAAATGAAAATAAATCCAATCTTAAGCATGGAATACACTAATATTTTTAAAAGATTGTTTTACTACCTTTTGATGGAAAACCATTTTTAAATCTATCTTTTGAAAATTTTATAAGCTATGTTTGTCAAAATAAAATTATTATTTATGATTGGGACATCAAAATTTACTTTGTGTGAGTTTTTGGTATTTTTCTGACAATGTTCATTTTTTAATGAATAGTGAAAAATGCTGCATTTTACATCAAAACTGCTTTTTAATCTAATTTATTTATATGATTAGATGATATTTTGAATTTGTTTTAAAGTTAAATTAGAAAATATTTTTACCATTTAACCCAATAGTGGTCATTGGAATTAATTTCACTTTGAAATTGTACTTAAATTAGTGTCAATCTTTTGATACTTATTGTTTCATAAAAACATGCTATTTGTCATGACAGCGGGAATTAATTATTAAATTAATTAATGTAACATATATGATGTGAATTTTGTAAAATAGACATCATTTTTGAATTCATAATATCAAATATAGCTTAGGGTTATGTTTTGGTATTTTTCTGAAAAGCTTTAATTTTTGATGAATAGTGAAACCACTAAGTGGTAGTTAAAGAAACTAATTTTTCATTTAAATAACAATTTTCCACTTCTGTGATTTTATAATAAAAAATAAATCATACATGGTTGTCATTAAGAAGTAAAATTTGGTTCAATGAGATTAAAATAATTTTTTGGTGAATAGTAACTTTTAAGTTTTTTATCGCGATTAGAGGTAATTAGTGTAGTTTAAGGTAAAAATAATGTTTTAATAATATGAGATGAGCTTGAAACATGTCCTTCCCTTATTGGATGTGTCATGGACGACCAAGAAAATCCATGCGTCAACATGGGGATCCCATGGTGCTACTTTGGTTGGGAAATGACATAAATAACTTTTTATTTAATGTTAAAGTAAAAATGACACAAACATGAGATGTTTTACTAAAAAAAATTTAAATGGGGTTATAAAAGTCATATTTTTGACTATAAATAATAATTAGAAAGCTAAAAATGTTTCCTACATCATGATATATTTTTTTATAATTTTTTGACATTAAATAAATTAAATTATATATGACACAATGATGATGCAGCAATTACCTCATTAATAAAGGATTTAAATAAAACGAAAAGATAATGTAAAATCTATGACCTAAACATGTCAAAATCCTATTGGATGGGTGGATTTCGAACCCTTATCACCTTAACCTAGAATTATATCAATGTGGGACTTTTTTAAATCCGAAACTCATTTTAAAATAATGTAACATTTCTTTACTTTCCAAGAGTGCCCCTCCTCTCCTCTTATAAAAGGCCCCCACCTCTACCACCTTACCCACACTTCCAAAGCCTTTGGCTCGGCCAAACCCTTCCCGTTTTGTCTCTCCACATCCCTATCTTACTCCATGAAGCCTCACTTTGGGCAGAAGTCTTCCCAAGGAAGACTTTGAGCTCAAACCAAAGAGAGTGACCCGATTTTATGGTAATGTCTTCACTTGAGTCCTTTTGTTTTATTTTACTTCTCCAACCCCCTAAACTCTTTTTATTCATTTATTTTGTAACAACTCAAGTATATTCAATATACTAGGATGTTTTTATAAGAAGGATTCTAGCTACACTTACACACACCTACATCTAATGGTTAATGAACATACTGTTTCCGTGGATGGGGAATTTCGGCCTCCCGAAACGATGATTGTTCAACATTATTTTAACACCTTCAAAGGTGGACATTAAGATTACACTATACTTATATATGATATATAATATTTTTATGTTTTCCTTAAGCTTCTGTGTTTTTCATTTTGGTCATACCATTATGGTTTCCATTATGGGTAAACACGATATCTTCATTTAAGGATGTTCGGATTACCGCCCCCTCAAAGTGATTTGATTCGTTAATTCCATATGTGGGACGTATAAAGGATGGAGTTATGATATTATATATGATATTACACTATAATTATAATATACCTTTATATCATTATGATTCCATTCTATAAAATACGAAATAGAAATGAAAGTAGCATTCATGCGTACGTACGGCTTACCGTCTCCATGAACGGTGCATTTCATTTCATACCTCTAAATGATTATTTAATATTATAAATGGATGTATATAATGGATATATATGATATATATGATATATACATCATGATTATAACTCTGGATATAATGGATACATGAACAACTTGTAATTATAAAGAGATTATTTTGACTCAAGTACCAATGATCGTTAAAACGACCATTATTAACTTAAGTAATTACATAATGTTCATAACATGGTAATAAGTGATATAAAAGGAAAAATGAACTTCAAAAAGGTTCTTAAGAATGTTGAAATTAACTCAAGTTTATTATTCAGGACATTAAATAACGATCGAGTCAAGTCGGACCCGAGGTATGGGACTTCGTCTCAATCTCCTTTCATTGAGGCATATTTTGTTTTATACAAAACCTTTTTTTATACAGTGTATAAACCCCTTTGACTTTTAGATTTATCCAAAAGGAATATTTTTTATACGAAGCGTTTTACTAAACGAAAAAAGGGAATGTTTTTGTCGTACGTATGCGGCGACAACGACTTCTCTGCCGCCATGACCATTATTTGAGTTTCGGCTTCCTCTACAAGCCATACATTTTTTTAAAAGAAAAATAAATACCAAGTTTTACTTTTATTTTATTTTGGTATTGAAAATGGTTTTCATAATGTTTTTATTATATCAATATGTTTTATTGATATCTTGTGATTGAAATGTGGAAATTTTATGTTTCCTTTATGTATGTTTTATGTGATACGATTATGTTATGGTTCTTGGGAATTATTATGATGACGGGTGGTTCTATGATAAACTAAGGGCGGGTGAGCCCGATATAGCTCTCCAATGCATTGGGTAAAGTGAAGGAGTGAAACTTTAAGGTTTTTCCGAAGATATTTAGGGAATATACTGTGATGGTTATTCCAAACATAACCAAGAGGGTTACTCCCTACGTAAGAATGTTATGAATGCCTCAAGTTACCTTTATGTCTTATGATTTCTACGATTTATTCATGATTTTATGAGGTATGTTAAAGTGCCTACGTTTTATGGGTAAAGTATGACTTCATTCTTATGTATATATGAACTCATGTTTCCTTTCCATATTTGTATAACCCTTACTGAGATTTTTATGCTCATCCAAAGTTTTTTTGAAATGTTTTTCACAGGACAAGGGAAAGGTAAATGATATGACGATAGTGTCAAGGAAGTGTCAAGAAAGAATCCATGATTTATTTTAAATATGTTTCCATTGATGGGAAAAATGAATACTATCTTTTATGTAACCACTTTGTTTAAATTTGGAATGTAATGCAAGTTTTATGTTATAATTATCTAAAACTCTATACCTCAAAAGATCCTCAGGGTGTAATCTTGTAATAACTCAAGATTAGGTAAGGTTTAAGGCCAGGGCCTTATAGTTGGTATCAGAGGTCGGTTTAGACAACTTTAGGAGTTAGAAAATTGATAAATTATAAGTTAATTTATGGTATGACTGAAATGATATTGTATTTGAAGATTACCATGTTTCATCATCTCAGACATGTTTGTTCAGAATGGTTTTTCATAGAGGAAACAGAACATCTTTTTCTGGGATGGCATACAAAGGGAAATGACCTTTTAAATTAGTATCCTGAGATGCTCAGAATCAAAACTAAATAGTTTTTTGTAGTGAGGGATCAGTTGACTCAGGTGAAAAATGTTGGTAGTTTTCATTGATGATATTTTGGTGTTTTTTAAAAGTAAAGAGGAGCATGAAAGACATTTAAGGGTTATCTTTCAACCCTTAAAAGAAAAGAAACTATATGAAAAATTCAGCAATTGTGAGTTTTGGTTACAACAAATTTCTTTCCCGGGTCACATTGTTTCAAAATTTTGCATAACCATTGATCCTGATAAAACAAAAGTTTTTGAAGAATGGAAAAGACCCAAAAATGTAATTGAGATCCGTAGTTTTCTTCGTTTGGCAGGTTACTACCGAAGGTTTGTTGAAAATTTTTCCCGGTTATCTAGTCTAATGACTAAGCTAACTCGTAAGGGTGTTAAGTTCATCTGGACAAAAGATTGTGATGATTGTTTTCAGGAGTTGAAAAGAAGATTGGTGAATGCTCCAGTTTTGGAACTTCCTTCTAGGAATGGTGAGTTTGTTATATACAGTGATTCTTTTTTGAAGGGACTTGGATGTGTCCTTATGCAGAATGATCAGGTAATTTCTTATGCTTCACATCAGTTGAAAACTCATGAGGTAAATTACCCTACACATGATTTGGAATTAGCTGCTGTTGTTTTTGCTTTAAAAATTTGGAGGCATCATTTGTATGGAGTAAAGTGTGAAATATATACTGATCATAAAAGTTTAAAGTATATATTCACTCAGAAAGAAATGAACATGAGACAGAGGAGATGGCTGGAATTAATTAAGGATTATTATTGTATAATTCATTACCATCTGGGAAAAGAAAATAAAGTGGCTGATTCTTTGAGTCGAAAAATCATTAGTTCATTAACAATGTTGCATTTGGAATGTGATCCTTTGGCTAAGGATTTGATGAACTTTGGCATAGAAGTTGTTGGTGTAGGATGCTCTTCTATTTTGTTTCAGGTATCAGTGAGATCATCCCTATCAGACAAAATTAAGCAAGCACAAAGGGAAGACAGTGAGTCGCAGAAAAAGGTGGAGCTGGTTCAGAAGGGTAAGTTGCCTGAATTCAACATTGATAATGATTGAGTTTTGCGTTTTGGAAGAGATTATGTGTGCCTTGTGATTCCCAGTTGAAGAATGAGCTGTTATGTGAGGCTCATAGTTCCCCATTTTCAGTTCATCTTGGCATTACAAAGATGTACAGAGATCTATGGGAGTATTACTGGTGGGATGGAATGAAAAGAGATATTGGTGATTTTACTGTGAAGTAATTGACTTGTCAGCAGGTTAAAGCAGAGTGGCAGTTACTGAAAGGGATTCTTCAGCCATTACCAGTGCTAGTGTGGAAATGGGGAAATATATCCATGGACTTTGTTGTGGGATTACGAGGACATCTCGAGGTAATAATTCAATCTGGGTTATTGTTGATTGATTGACTAAATCTGCTCATTTCCTTCCTATTGGATATACTTTCTCTGTCGATCAACTTTCTCATTTGTATCTTAAAGAGATATTCAGGTTACACGGAGTTCCTCTCTCCATTGTATCTGATCATGATCCCAGGTTTACATTTAACTTTTGAAAGGCCTTCATAAGTCGTTGGGTACTGAATTAAATTTTAGTACAGCTTTTCATCCGCAATCAGATGGGCAGTCAGAACGAACAATTCAGACATTAGAGGATAGGCTATGAGCTTTTTCGATGTATTATCAGGGAAGTTGGGACCAACATCTTTCTTTGGTTGAGTTTTCTTATAATAATAGTTTTCATTCCAGTATACAGATGGCACCATTTGAGGCATTATATGGGAAGCGGTGTCGATCTCCAGCCTTTTGGGATAAAGTGGGCGAAAGGAAGCTGATGGGACCAGAAGTGGTAGAAGAGATGGCAGAAAAAGTTCAGTTGATTCAGAAACACATGATAACAGCTCAGAGCAGACAGAAGAGTTATGCGGATAACCGGAGGAAGGATCTATCTTTCGAGGTAGGTGATCATGTTTTTCTCAAAGTCTCACTATGGAAAAGTGTGATGCGATTTGGTAAGAAAGGAAAGATGAGTCCAAGGTTCATTGGACCATATGAAATTATGTAGAGAGTTGGATCAATTGCTTATTTAGTGGCTTTACCTCCGAGTTTATCTCAGGTACACAATCTTTTTCATGTTTCGATGTTGAGAAAGTACATGCCAGATCCATCTCATGTTTTGAGTCCAGAGGTAGTTCAGCTAGAAGAGAACTTATCTTTTGAGGAACAACTGGTCCATATTCTTGACCACATGGAGCAAGTGTTACGAAATAAGGTGATTAATCATGTAAAGGTTTTGTGGAAATACCACATGATGGAAGAGGCAACATGGGGATCTGAAAATGCAATGAGGGATAAGTACCCCCATTTATTTGATAAGTAAATAAATTGCGAGGACACAATTTTCTAAAGGGGGGAAGGATGAAACATCCCAAGTAAGTAATGAATAATAGATATTTTTATCTACATCTATTAATGAATTATATAGTGTTTTTTAGGCTTAAAATGAAAATAAATCCAATCTTAAGCATGGAATACACTAATATTTTTAAAAGATTGTTTTACTGCATTTTGATGGCAAACCATTTTTAAATCTATCTTTTGACAATTTTATAAGCTATGTTTTTCAAAATAAACTTATTTTTTTATGATTGGGACATCAAAATTTACTTTGTGTGATTTTTTTGTATTTTTCTGACAATGTTCAATTTTTAATGAATAGTGAAAAATGTTGTATTTTACATCAAAACTGCTTTTTAATCTAATTTGTTAATATGATTATATTATCTTTTGAATTGGTTTTAATGTTAAATTAGAATATATTTTTACCATTTAATCCAATAGTGGTCATTGGAATTAATTTCACTTTGAAATTGGACTAAAACTGGTGTCAATCTTTTGATACTTATTGTTTCATAAAAACACGGTATTTGTCATGACGGCGGGAATTAATTATTAAATTAATTAATGTAACTTATATGATTTGAATTTTTTAAAATAGATATCATTTTTGAATTCAGAATATCAAATATAGCTTAGGGTTAAGTTTTGGTATTTTTCTGGAAAACTTCAATTTTTGATGAATAGTGAAACCACTAAGTGGTAGTTAAAGAAACTGATTTTTCATTTAAATAAAACTTTTCCACTTTTGTGACTTGATTTTCAAAAATCCGACATACATGGTTGTCATTAAGAAGTAAAATCTGGTTCAATGAGATTAAATTTTTTTTTCGTGAATAGTAACTTTTAAGTTTATAATCGCGATTTGAGGTAATTAGTGTAGTTTAAGGTAAAAATAATGTTTTAATAATATGAGATGAGATTGACACATTTCCTACCCTTATTGGATGTGTCATTTCCGAACAAGAAAATCAATGGGTAAACTTGGGGACCCCATGGAGCCACTTTGTTTGGGAAATGACATAAATAACTTTTTATTTATTGTTAAAGTAAAAATGACACAAACATGAGATGTTTTACTAAAACAATTTTTAAATGTGGTTATACAAGTCATATTTTTTACTATAAATAATCATTAGAAATATAAAAAGATTTAATACATCATGATATTTTTTTATAATTTTTAGACATTATATAAATTAAATTATTTATAACATCACGATGATGTAGTGATTACCTCATTAATAATGGATTTAAATAAAACGAAAAGATAATGTAACATCAATGACTTACACATGTCCAAAACCTATTGGATGAGTGGATTTTGAACCCGTATCACATTACCCTCTAATTATATCAAATAGGATCTTTTTAATCCGAATCTCATATTAAAATAAAGTAACATTTCATTACGTTCCAAGAGTTCCCCTCCTCTCCTCTTATAAAAGGCCCCCACCTCTACCTCCTTACCCACACTTACAAAGCCTTTGGCTCGTCCAAACCCTGCCCATATTGTCTCTCCACATCCCTATATTACCCCTTGAAGCCTCACTTTGGGCAGAAGTCTTACCAAGGAATCCTTTGAGCTCAAACCAAAGGGAGTTACCCGATTTTAAGGCAATGTCTTCACTTGAGTCCTTTTGTTTTATTTTACTTCTCCAACCCCTAAACTATTTTTATTCATTTCTTTTGTAAAAACTCTAGTATCGTCAATATACTAGGAATTTTTTATAAGAATGATTCGAGCTACACTTACACACACCTACATCTAATGGTTAAAGAACATACTGTTTCCGTGGATGGCGAATTTCGGCCTCCCGAAACGATGATTGTTCAACATTCTTTTAACACCTTCAAAGGTGGCCATTAAGATGACACTATATATATATATATATGATATATAATATTTTTATGTTTTCCTTAAACTTATTTATTTTTCATTTTGGGCATACCTTTATGGTTTCCATTATGTGTAAACGCGATATCTTCATTTAAGGAAGTGCGGACTACCGCCCCATCAAAGTAATTTGATTCGTTAATACCACATGTGGGATGTATAAATTATAGAGTTATGATATTATATATGATATTACACTGGAATTATAATATACCTTTATATCATTATGATTCCATTTTATAAAATACGAAATAGAAATGAAAGTAGCGTTCATGCGTACGTACGGCTTACCATCTCCATGAACGGTGCATTTCATTTCTTACCTCTAAATGATTATTTAATATTATAAATGCATGTATATACTGGATATATATATGATATATATGATATATACATCATGATTATAACTCTGGATATAATGGATACATGAACAACTTGTAATTATAAAGAGCATATTTTGACTCAAGTACCAATGATTGTTAAAACGACCGTTATTAACTTAAGTAATTACATAATGTTCATAACATGGTAATAATTGATATAAAAGGAATAATGAACTTGAAAAAGGTTATTAAGAAGGTATAAATTAACTCTAGTTTATTATTCAAGACATTAAAGAACGATCGAGTCAAGTCGGACCCGAGGTATGGAACTTCGTCACAATATCCTTTCATTGAGGCATATTTTGTTTTATACACAACCTTCTTTTATACGGTGTATAAACCCCATTGACTTTTATGTTTATCCAAAAGGAATATTTTTTATACAAAGTTTTTTACTAAATGGAAAAATGGAATGTTTTTGTCGTACGTATGCGGCGACAATGTCTTATCCACCGCCGTGACCATTATTTGAGTTTCGGCTTCCTCTACAAGCCATACCATTTTTTTAAAAGAAAAATAAATACCATGTTTTACTTTTCTTTTATTTTGGTAATGAAAATGGTTTTCATAATGTTTTTATTATATCAATGTGTTTTATTGATATCTTGTGATTGAAATTTGGAAATGTTATGTTTTCTTTATGTATGTTTTATGTGATATAATTATGTTATGGTTCTTGGGCATTATTATGAAGACGGGTGGTTCCATGATAAACTAAGGGCGGGTGAGCCCAATATAGCTCTCCAATGCATTGGGTAACGCAAAGGAGTGAAAATTTAATGTTTATTCAAAAAGATTTAGGGAATATACTATGATGGGTATTCCAAACGTGACCAAAAGGGTTACTACCTACGTAAGAATGTTATGAATGCCTCATGTTACCTTTATGTCTTATGATTTCTATGATTTATTCATGATTTTATGAGGTATGTTAAAGTGCCTATGTTTTATGGGTAAAGTATGACTTCATTCTTATGTATATATGAACTCATGTTTCCTTTCCATATTTTTATAACCCTTACTAATATTTTTATGCTCATCCCAAGTTTTTTGGAAATGTTTTTCACAGGACAATGGAAAGGTACATGATATAACTATAGTGTCAATGAAGTGTCATGAAAGAATCCATGTTTTATTTTAAATATGTTTCCATTGATGGGAAAAATGTATACTATCTTTTATGTAACCGCTTTGTTTATATGTGGAATGTAATGTAAGTTTTATGTTCTAATTCTCTAAAACTCTAAACCTGAAAAGATCCTCAAGGTGTAATCTTGTAATAACTCAAGATTAAGTAATGTTTAAGGCCAGGGCCTTATAGGGATCATTATTATGGGGAACAACACATTGAAATTATGCATCACATAGATATATTTAAATGAAACAAGACCACAGACATGTTCAATGTTTTATGAAGAAATCACAAGTTAGAGGAAGCTATGTAGGAACTAAATGCAATTAGGAAGTGTACGTATCCATATTTTTTTACATTATTGATTAATTTCATCATCGAAATTCATTTTAGGGGGGATCGAATGTAACACCCTGTGTTTTTATAGATTATTTTCTAGAATAAATTAAATTTCCATTGATATCTTGCATCACACTAAGATAAATATTCCATTCACATGGAATCAAATCAGAATATTTCACATATAACACTGAATATAAATTCATTAAATTCCACCATCAATTTTTATGTTACAAACAACACAATCTTGGAATAAATTACATACAACATAGAGTTTCTATGAAGTATCCTTTTTTGTTATAATTATTTGAATGAAATAATTATATCCCGTTTGTAAAACATAAAAATATGAGTTGTAATAATAACATTTAGAATAATTTTTATAATGGTTTTATACAATTAAAATATATTCCTAATGAAAGATATATTTTCTAGTAATTATTTTATATGTTTAAAAATACTATTTTCTCCAATGTAATGCTTTTCATGACCTTCTATAAAAAAAATTAATTATAATCAAATTCAAATTTTAATTTGATAATATAAACATAATTTTGGAATTTATAATATATAATTTGTATTAGGGTGAATTTTTTATATTTTTCAAGGAAGCATCATTTTTTGGGATGAATAGTGAAAAATACTGAAATTTAATATAAAAATTATTTTCCATATATTTTATTTATACAGATTAATTATATTTTTAATTTTTTAAACATTAATTAGATTAATTTTTTTATTTAGTCTAATTGGGGTCATTGGAATAAATTTCTAATTTATATTGGTTATAAAAACATAGTTATCTTTTGATCTTTTTTACATTAAAAACTCGTACTGTTGTCCCATTGGTGAGAATAAATTTAAATTACGTCCTTCCACTTATATTATTAGAATTTATAAAAATGTATTACACATTTTTAATAATCATACTTTCTAATTTCTAATTATATTAAATTATTTTTTGACCAAAAATATTAGTGGTAGTAATTAAAATTAATTATAATTATAAAGGTAAAATGAAGTTTATTAAGGGAATGATCTTTAAACATAGGGGACTAAATGACTTATAAAATTGTCCAAAATCCATTTTTTGGGAATTATTTGGACCTTAATATTCCATTATTGAGTTTGTTTTAGTTTTTTATGACTTTATTTGCATAAAAACGTGACTAGACCTGATTTATTTTAAAAAATTCCATGTATGTCACCACCCTTCCCTATAAAAGGCCACCACCTCTACCCATTTTTCAGACCACTAAAACATCTTAGGTTCATTGAATATATATCCAATAAACTTCCCATCCTAACAAGATTACTCTTTTAATCCATCCTTTTGTATTAAAACCTTCCATGGGATCCCTTTGGTGAAAACCAAAAGAAGTTACCCGATTAAGAGGTAACACCCTCCCTTAAGATCATTTCTTTTATTTTCTTTATACAATTTTAAATTATCCTTATTTCATTATTATTTAGTAAAAATGTATCCTAAATATACTGAGGTGTTTTTACATAAATTTTTCAACCAATACTTACTCAAACATCCACATAAGGGGTAATTAATATATTCTTTATGTGTACAATGAACCACCGCCTGACAAAACGACGATTGTTCATTTTCGTTTACCATATATCATAGTGGAAATTATGATAGACACTATGTTTATATATGATATATATTATGACTTTATGTTTATATTACTCTTTTATAATACATGCCTTTATTTTTATTTTTTTTATTAAATATGATAATTTTGTTTCAGGAAGTGTGGATTACCACCCCCACAAAGTGATGCGATTCATTCACACACTAAGTGGAAAATATTTAGAATGGTTTTAGTGAATATATATTATATATAATAATAAATAATTATAATGTAATAATTATATATATACATATATATATACATAAATGGCATTTACTTGATTCCTTTAAGTATAACAATTAATCAGAAATTGTATTCATGCGTATTTACGACCTATCATCTCAATGAACAGTGTATTCCTTTTAATACTTATATATTTTATTTATTATTATAAAACATTTATAATTAATATAAATGGTATTTATATAATTTTTTACATTATATAAATCATGATATATGTATAAGGACCAAATTTATAAAAAATTAATACACATGCCTAGAAAAAAGAAGATATTAACCGAAGGGAAACCTTAACGCAGAATTGATTAAAATAGGTTAATATAAAGTAATAATAGAACCATATATGTAATTATATATGATAATATGGTTTTCTAAAATACATCTATATTTATTATAAAAGAGGTTTGAATGAGTACGATGAGATTCAAGACACGAGGTAATGGGATTTGTAGTATCACTTTTATTTCTATGATATTTACACCTTATTCAACACTCATATCTTTTGTGTACTGATTCTAATGACCATGAATATGTTATATGGTTTTTATCCTTATTTTTATGTGTATTTAAAAACCCATTTTATGATATCAATTTCATTGGGTTTATGTTTCAAGAGTTACCAAATCTAAAAATTAGTTTTGTCTCAATTTTCCTTCTTTGAGACACATGCCATGAATTTTAAGATCCATGTTTTGAAAAATGTTTTCAAATATATTATTTTAATCCCATTTCAAGGAAATATTATTTTAAATTTATCTATGGTTTTCAAGAATCCACTAAAGGTTTTGAATGTATTTTCAATGAAAGTTTTTTCAAAACATTTTCTAGCTACATTTATATGTTTTAAATGAAAATGTGTTTCAAAACGTTTTCATGATCACTTTATGTGTTTGAAAATAATAATGACTCCAAAATGTTTTCAAATATTTATTTATAAGTTTTCATGTTTATTTTTGAAAAAATTGTTTTCAGATAGACTTTTTTCAATATCCTTTTTCAAATAGAAAATATATTTTAATCAAGAAATTTTTGCAAAAGATATTTCCATGTTATTTTCATTATACGATGACATATGTTGATTTTAATCATTACCATATAAGAAATGATCTAAATTTTCGATTCATATTATTTCTTGAATAGTCTATGTTTTGATATAATGATTCTAATGACACCCTTTAATCTTCTATGGGTTATATACTTTTCAAATACACTTATTTTCATCAGTAATGCTTTGATTAAATGATTATGTAACCTATATGTTTTTCATAGGTTATAGTCATATAGGGAAGATATTGTTACCCATTTTATTTTATATAATTATGATAGGATGTTTATAAAACAAATCTCTTTTTTGTGGTTCATGGTATGATGAAGGTTTTATTTTCTTTTGGAACAAGTATAAATGATTTTATTATGAGATGGGTGGGACATATAACTTCCTACATGGAATTGGGTAGATATTCATATCTCATGTGATAATTATGTGAATCAATTCGATGATCTTGATCTGCTATGGGAATATGGGGCAACCTGATCCCCTATAAGGAAAGGAATGAAATTAGGGATAATGGTGTGTCCTACCAAGAAAGAGTAGTCACCATAATGTTATATGTTACAGAAACCCTATGCACTTGAGAGATGGGGATCCTTATCCCCTACAAGTAAGGGAATACGATGGGGGATGGTGTTGTGTCCCCCACATTATGTGTGGTAAACATGAAGGTCCATGATAAGTATTATCAATGTATCTTGACTTATAGGGAATGATAATGCATGTTTATTTATGCCAAAATTTCATGAATTATTACTATGATATGATTTCATGGATTATGTTTTTTATTTACTTATGATTTATTTGTTATTAACTATCAAAATTTATTTTATGAATTTACGTTTTTGATCTTATTATATTTTTGTAATCATCTTCTTATGTTATGATTACATTCTCATATTCTTATTATCATGTTTATTCTTACATATATTCCCTGTTTAACCTTATAAAGAATCCTAGCTCACCCATTTTTATGTTTCTCTCTGTAGGTTATAAAGATATGTATTCTGTTTAATTTTTCTATGAAGGGTACTAGTCATGAAGAATCTAGTGTGAGGTAACATAGATCACTTATGTACCATTGTTTAGGTTTACATGTTTTCCAAAGGGACTATACTGGTATGGTCATAGGGTGTCTATTTCAATAATTTTTTAAGTAATTTGAAAAGGATATGTAATGTAAATGTATAGAAACTTTGGGTCTCTATACTATGAGATTTTTTAGATGGATTTAAAAATTGTATTCCATAATAGGAACCTTCTGAGAGATGTCTATAAGACACAAAAATATGTTTTTGTGACTCCAAGTGATTCTGAATAAATTTTAAAGTTGTATTGACCCTTTATGGATTTGAACAAGAATCCAGGTCATAAAACATTCAATTCGATGAATCCATAAAATAATTTGGATTCTCTATGTATGAATGTGAGTTGTGTAATTTCAAGAGGTTTAGTTTGAATGACTTCATTTTTCTAGTAGTATATGTTTTTTCCATATTATATATTGGAAATGAAATACCATCCTTAAATTTTATTTAGGATGTTTTAAATAGATGTTTCTTCATGATGTAATTAGGTGAAGAAGCTTATATTCTATAGATAAAGATAATTCATGATAGATCCAAGAGGGTACTTTGACTAATTCAATGTATATGTGTTGACCAAATAATAAGTAGATTCAGTATGGAATAATCCAACAGATTATTGGTTCTAGTGTCACATTGTTTACGTATTTCTATGAAAATATGTCCTGAGACACAATAGGAGAAATAGATAATAATTTATACCCCATATTCTTCAACAATGGGATAAATTATTTATGTAATTTTAGGAACTAGACGTGATATTTCCTATGCATTGACCATCATTGGAAGATATCAGGAATATCCAAGAAAACGCCAATGGTCTGGTGTTATGGTTAACCTTAAGGATCTGATAAGAACTATGGACATGTTCCTAAGGTATGAAGGATAAGAGGAGTTGTTCATTATGGGTTATAATGATTATATTTTCTAGACATATCATAATGATATGATGTCGATATGATGATATGTTTTAAATATCAATGGAGGAGCTGTGAGATGGAATTTTTCAAAGAAATGAATTTTTCTGTATTCTACAGTGGATTCTGGGTATATAATGGCTTCTAAAGATTCCAAGGAATCCATTTGGATTCATAAATTTTACTAGGAGCTTGATGTGGTGCCTAGTAATAAAAAACCTACCACATTTTTTAATGATTACATTACAATGGTGTATCTTGTAAAACAGTCAAGGTAACACCAAATTACAAATCACATTCTTCTGAAATATCACCTCTTGATGTATTTTTATCAATGAAGGGAAGTTTCATATGATGATTACCCATGGAACAGAATATAGTGGACACCTTAACTAAAGACCAATATCATCAGAAGCATGAGTACCATGTTTGAACTATCAGAATGAATGTTATTAGTATTTGGATCTATCGCAAGTGGTATTTTGTTGAAGTTGGTGCCTCAAAAATAACATCAATGTACTTTATGATAACCTTGATAATAGTTTTAAAAATATTAATAGACTTATTATCACATCTAAATTTTTTTTCTAAGTAACATAGTATATGATAATGCCCCAAGAGTATTTTTCGCACTAAAAGGTCATAATAGTTCCCTAATATGATGAAACCCCATAAGTGCAATGAAACTAATCTAAAATATATGTTCTATAGCCAGATGAAAAAATTTGATAGACATAAATCATAAAAGGTATCAGGGCTGGTATCTCAAAAGACTTTGAGGCACATTCTCATAGTGTATTCACTTACTAATATCTCATGTAGGATATCATGTGAAAAAGGCCTTCCAGTTGAAAATCCTCATTTATATGTTTCATTGGATTTTCCTGTCAACAATAATGTGTATTGATCTTTAGACATTAATATTATTATTAATGAGTTTTACGAGTCTCGTACTTTGATGTATTTATGAAAAATGTGATAATAGATGTTCGTGGTGAGGTTGGATATGGTGGGTGTGTCATGAGTAACATTTTATTAACGAATAATTAGAGAAAGGATTTGTTCATTTTGTTATTTAATAGAAGTTAACATCTCAAGACCTTTTATGAATATGGTACAACCTTAATAAATTTTTTCCCAAGGTGTTATTTAGGCATGTTCAATTTCTAGGAATTCAAAAAAAACATCGAGCACATAGGTTGATGTCATCATCATAAAACCTTCTTAATTAGGGATATATTTATAAAAAGGATTATATTATATAGAAAATGTCATTATGAGGTATAGTGTCCTTATGGAATTAACTTCTTTCTCTATGGATTCCTTGGTGTGTTGTTAGTTTCTAAGCATGGACTTTAGGCGGCTTTACCAAATTCCGCTAAGAAAGAGGCCTAGTTAGTCACACACTAACTGTATTAAGAATCTTAGTTAGATAAGTATATTATTATTATTTATTATTTAAAAAGATTAATAAATATTATTACTGCATTTGGTTTAATAATTATTCATGTTTTTTATGGAATTTATCTCATCACAACTTATTAGATAGAATATAAGTGAGGATAATATTTATTAAATATTGTTATCCTATTTAGTGAATACATTATATATTTATTTAGTAGAGAATAATTAAGCGATATTAATTTAATAAATAAAATTTTATTTTTGAAGGCCTGTTGAATTTTGTGGTCAATGGCGTACTATGTTTAATGAACCGTTAAGAAATAATGATTAACAAATATTTTTTAGTTAAATATTATTTAATTTAATTTTCATGTAACGAACATGTTGATAAATAATTATATATTTATTATTTGACATGGGGTTCTATAGGAGTTAAATAAATAATAATGGGCACCTGTGAAATAATTTATTTCTAACATTAGTGATATACAAACCCAATTATATTTTATTCTCTAAGAGCCATTTAATTTGTTTTAGTTGTGCATGATGAATTTGGAGAATCCTCTCAATACCTACAGAAACCCCTTCTCTAGGAACTCTCTCATGAATGGAGAGTGATATTCCTCCAAGCCCCCACTTCCTAGTCATGAAAGATCCAGGATAACACATCAGAAGCAGTTCTCGAGGTGATCAAAGTTAGATGAATCAAGTAATATTATATGTCTTGCTAGCACCTGGAGATGCCTAGGATGACATTCAAGGAATCATGGATCATGTATTGATCATATATATAGGGAATATTATTTGATTCTTACAACTAAAATGATGGTAAAATGTAGATCTATTTTCATAACCATCATTGAAGAAATATTTCCAACAAGGTAATTCTTAATTACATAAATTGGTTATAAATAATATTTGATCATCCTCTCTTTGGTTCTTGTGTTCTATCAATTTTCTCTATACATTGATTCAATTTCATAGATCCCAAGATTTGTTAATGTGTAAACATCATATAGATCATGGATCATGGAAAAAATAAAATTTGAGTATCTGGACCAACATTCAATAGCCTCCATCTTTTTATAATCTACTAATAAATCCTCTTTTGATATTATATGACAGCAAACTAAAACCATATGAATATAAAATTAAAAATTGAAAATTATTTCAAATAGTTTTTCCTTTATTAGGTTTTTTATTATAATTCTCAAGTGTTAATGATGCTATTACTTACACTTTAAATAGATATGAATATAATCTATAATGACTATAAGAAACTGATCAATTCAAAATCTAATGATTTTGTTAATTAAATCCATTAATATATCAGGGGAATTATTAAGATTTAATGTTGTAAAAATATATTCATAGTGTCCATACCTTATACTAAATAAATTATTGGGTTTATCCCCATTTTTACCCTCAATTTATGATATCTAGAATAGTGTTCAATCTTATAAAAGTCAATAGTTATGTATAATTGATCTAAAATGTCATCAATAATGAGAAGTTTACAATTATGATTTAATGTAATCCTTTTCAACTCTTAATAATCATTGTTGAGTCATATCAACCCATCATTACTACTAAAAAAGAGTATAGGTGCACCCTAAAGTGACACAATTGGCTTATTGAATCCCATGTCATGGTTTTCATAAATTTTCTATATTAAATAAAAAAAATCAGTTAGGGCTATTCAATAGGGAATATTTGAAATTAGTACGGCACTATGTATGAGTTATGTTGAGAAATAAACATTATATTTTTGTGGAACACTTATAAATTATTCCATAAATACCTCTAAAAATTACCAAATAGTATACATATCATTGATGTCATGTTTCTCCACAACCATTACAAAATAACTCAACTTATGAATATGAGATAAAAAAACAACAGATGTGGAATCCATTGGATGTTCATGATTATGATCTGATTCATACATGATCATAGGTTCGTTTTAATATATAAAATGTCACATCCATTCTTTGAAAATTGATGTCTTATTTATTTGGAGAAATCAAATCCATTCCAATGATAATGCCAAATTTAACCAGAGTAATAATGAAAAGGTTTCAATAAAACACATTCCCACAAACATAAACCGAAGAGGAATGATAAAATTAAGATGTGATCACCATACAATTAGGGGTTTTTACTTCTAATTATATATCCAATCATTTTTTTGGAGTCATAATATTCATATTAAATTCAAGAGATATTAAATTATGGGTAGATCTTTAGTCAAATAATACATTTGCAGTTCTTATGTGGATGCTAAGTGAAACTTTTACAATTCCATTATCACGTCTCCCTATTTTTATTATTATCTAAATTATTCCCATAGTATTAGGAATCAATTTCTCGATATCCTTCTAGTCGACACATAAATCATTTACCATTCCCCTTAAGATAGTTTCCTCTATGTTTTTTCACACATTTAGCATAAAAAATAGATGATCTTCTTCTAAAAATGGTTTTTATTTTTTCCTTTGAATTCCATTTTTTTATTCTTATCAAACCCATGATATTAATAAGTAAATCCCAAATCCATTGACACATTGATAACAAACAGAACAATACATTCATATATATGGATGTATCTGATGTTTAACTCCCTTCAGGGACTTGGTTTAAATCCACTGAGTAATTGATTGACCTAATTCTAATGTTGGATGACAATACCCAAAGAATACCTCAAAAATATTGTAAAATTTACCTCATAGTTACCTAAATTTAAATCATATTGTTTATTTAAACCAAGAAACTCTTTATACAACTTCATATGATGAATAAAAATAGTTTACTTTTGTAAAAATATGTTCTTGAGATCTTCCCAATCAATGGATTAAATTTCATCAGATTTTCTTATATTCTTGATAAGAGTCCATTATTGGCTTACTTCACCTTCTAGACAACAGTTAATATAAATTATTTTTCCATGTCAAATATGTTGGAGAAAAGAAAATAATCTTTCTATGTATAGATCTATTTCACAGAAACTAGAGGATATGTAGATCCAGTGAAGGAAGGAGGGTGTTTTCTCATGAAGGAATCTATAGAATGTTGTTCCCTCCTCCGTTAAATTGTATGCCCATCATGATTCATATCTTGTGAATGTTTTTTGATAAATGGAATGATATTTTTTATTCTAAATCCCATTACATTTGGATAATTATAAGTATAATCATTACATTTTCTATCTCACTCAACATTAACAAGGTACCCTTGGGTTCCATCCATTATCTAAGACAAAATAACAGTGTAAGAAACCATAATCATCATGGGGAACCAAATAATAATGAAACTTTATTTATATGATGTCTAAATAATTACACCTTATTCTTTAATAAATGACAACTTATGTTTATTGTATTTTTTCAGAGTCATATTCTATTTATATCCCTCATGACGGTTCGTATATATTTTCAAAATTAATTAAACATATCCCCCTAAGAGTTTATAACCAGGTTTTTTTGAAATCCAATTATTGTGCAGCATATTCAAATACAGTCTAGATCAATCGTACCTTTTTATATTTAATACCTAAATCAAACACAATTCTAGTGCCACAACCACAATTAGTGTCCTAAAATGAATGTAATTTTTTTGAAACCACTGATTTTAACAATGATCCTAGACATTGTGTTTGATTTACCAATGATCCTAGACATTTTTCTATACATTGACTCATCCATTGATTTATCCATATAAATGTACATAGATATATCATTATGGTTTTATCATCCTTTTAATTACATGGACCTCTCTGATTCAATACTTTATAAAAATCATGGGTTTGAGGTGTTCTGGGATGTCAAGTTGACTTATTCTAACACTTTATGAAAACTTCCATCTTCTAAAGAACATTTGTGAATAGTGTTTCCAACACCACTGATTCAGGACTGGGGATTCATCCAATGATGAGTAAGAATAGTGTTTCTAGGACTGGTGAGTCAAAAAAGTGCTCCTATGACCAGTGATTTAGAAGAGTGTTTTCAGGACAGTGAGTTAGAACTGTGTTTCATGAACTAGTGAATCATAATACTATTTCCAGGATAGTGACTTAAAATAGTGTTTATTGGACTGGTGAGTTATAACATTATTTCTAGGATGGTTAGTCATAATTAATATTCTAGGATAGGTGATTCATAACATTGATTCCAAGGCCGATGAGTTAGAACAGGTTTTCCAGAACCGGTGTGTCAAAATAGAGTTTCCCGTACAAGTGAGTTAGAAAAGTATTTCTAGGATATTGAGTAAGAATATTTTTTCTAGGACCAGTATTTCAATACAGTGTCTCTAGGATGGTGATTCAGAATAGTGTATCTAGGAATGGTGAGTGAGAATAATTTTTCTTGTATTTGTGAGTGAGAAATGTGTTTCCAGGACCGATGAGTCAGAACAGTGTTTCTCGGACCTGTGAGTCATCCAATGGTGGGTTGTGAACAGTGTTTACAACGTCATAATGATTCACCCCTTTGAAATTTTCATTGATGTAAAATGTATTCATTTCCTTTATTAAGGTATTTAAGGGTGATACAAATCCCATAACTCCTATCCAAATTTTTTATAAGGTTCCGGGTGCATTACTCATTCAAAACCCATAATCTTGACCAAATCTGCATTTAATATAAAATCTAACTGTATCTAAAATAATTATACATTTATATTTTTAAAAGTCCTTGATACCTTTCACCCTTGTTCATCCTTATTATATTTCCTTGTTATGGTATTCCCAATGTTTTTCCTCCCTTAGGAGTTGTTAGATAAAACTACAATCCTTGGATCATGCTCACCTTGGATTTTTTCTGGTTGCATGCGCACCCCCATATTTTGGTGCTATGAGGAAGCATTGATATTTCATCGATATGATGTATGTTATACCTCCATTATTCTAGTTTTATCAATCTATTTACTCTAATTTCTCCATTCTATGTTATGTAATGTGATCTCCATGTTTTTAATGGGGCTTTCTTAGTTATTGGTTGGTGTAGTGGTGTTGCGACATCCTTAGGTGGATGCAGTCATTATGGGAGAGGAGATCGGGGATTGTTGCATGGTTCATTCTCAAGAGAATAAAATTGAATAAATTTTTATGTATGTGATTAGTTTCCTATCTCTTTATTTATTTGAAATCCTATAGAGAGCATGATTTATCCCCTTAGATTGTAATGAAATTTACATAATAAATATTTAAACTTGATTAATGAATTGGTATTGATCGCATAGAAATATTATTTCTTTATATTGTGATAACGGGTTTCCAATTAATTTACTAGGTAGTGTGATATATATGCCTTTATTTCCTTAGCACATATATCTTGACGTAAATTGGAAAAACTCATAAAGACGGAATTAATTGGTAATTAATTGGATGACTTTTTAAAGAGGTTTGTTAAGGAATCTAGTTACTATTCTAATTTGATGATAATCAAGTTGACGCATAGACGAATATTTAACTGAATTGGCTGATTTACCTAAAGCATGTTTTTTTATAGGTAAAAGTTTTAAAGGCATGTTAAATTAATTGTTTACTTAATTTTTGATAGCTATGATAACTTGTTGTTTAAAGTTCCTGTAGTTTGAACCAATGGATAATCAATCGGGTAATTCAATGTGGAATAATGAACTGGTTGTGTGATTATATATAATACATTTGTGGGGCCTGAGTTTCCCATTTTTATATAAGTCATAACTCCTTGTGCTATGGATCCATGAGAGCTCATGGTGTGAAGGTTGAATTCCTTGTTTAGGGCCAACTGCCTTGTTTCATTGTTTGTTTCTGATTTTTTTATGTGACACTAGAATGTTATAGCTAATACTAGATGTCTATTTTTGTATGTGGGGTGGGTAGGCCTAGGGGTTGTAGAATCATTTATCTCCTTGAGCAATGAGATGCATTATTTTATTCACCTGGGTGTCGGTGTGGACATCGTAGATGATGGAATGGGTTGAACTTGGGCTTACCCCTTGATATAAAAATTGGATACTTATTGAATCTGTAATTTATTGTATCTTATTTACATTCCCCCAATACTTTTGGAAACATGTTTTGAAAACTCTCCTTCCAAAATACGAGAATATGCATTGTGAATTCCATGTTATTTACACGTTTAGATTCTCAAGGATGGATGGGTCTACTCTCATATTATATGTTCAAAAAAACATGACGGGTAGCTCATCTACTCAGCTTATTGATCCCCTTCTGTTTTTTATATTAGAATGTTTTCCTAGAGTACCTGGAAATAATTAAATATGGAAAGTGATAATGTTTTTAATAAATTAATAAACAATTTTTATCCTATGCAGTTGAAGCTTGATGGGATGCAATGTTGAGGTTATTATTTCGAAGAAGGTGTGGAAGATGTTTGGTTATTCTAATGAGGGAATTAAATTTTGTTGTGATGATAATGAAATGTAATGTGGAAATGGATAATGGTTAATTAATTGTTAAAAAATTAATTAACATAACGATAAACTGATAAAAATGGATATAGTAACATATTGTATCTCTTTAAATGGTTCTATGCTTATAGAATTTATAGTCTTAGTAGAAGCATTCAAGAGTCCAAGAGATGTTAAATGCAGTTGAATCTAAGACTATGTGTTTTCATAGTGTGGTTTTGAGCTATATTATATAATGTACATTTTTTCAATATATATGCCAATCCACCCTGTCGGTTATGGAGACTGACACCTCGATGATTTTGAGCCCTAGGGAGTGTTTTCCCCAATATCTCAGTGGGAGGATGAATGGATGACAACCCCTTTCCCCCCCACTCACTTATCCCGGTAGTGACTTGTGCTGGTATACATGGTGGAAAATTTCCCCATATATGTTTGTAGAGAGATGTAATGGATTGTGTATATTTTTTAGACATGTGTTCTCGATATAGTTTCTTATAGACTACAATATGTATAATGTGTATGGGTTGTGATAGTTGAGGATCCTTACTCAGTGTATGGGATGTCATGGATTAAGGTATAATACCCAATGTATGATACACATTATGGGGGTTGTTGTGGCTGTCAGAAACTACCTAGTTACTTTTGGTTATGTGGTTGTGGTGGTGAGTGGCATGAGGTGCATGCTGTGGTTCTTTTCCCAGGTATCTTCGAGATAACCTTTTTGGAGAGAGATGATCATGATATGAGGTGTTGGGAAAAAGAGAGAATCCAATGGGGAGTGGTAGAAGGGTATCCTTGATATTATTTATTATATTATATACTCATTTATGTGATAGTTGGTGATAGTAGTCCTGATGAGGCTGCGAACGTAGTATACCGGTTTAGGTGATGAAATAGTTTCCCTTATTGTTCAGTGTGAATTATCATGCTTTCTTTACTTTTTCACGAGAGGATCTGGGTGAGGATACTACTTAGTATACTCTTATACTCACCCTATGTTATATAAACTGGTTTTTAGTTAGTTGGAGGAGGTTGGAGATTAGGCTAGTTAGAACTACCTCGATGTTTTTCTATAGTTGTTCTCACTTCATGGTCATTATCATTTTACTTTATTTTGGTATATAATGTTTTACCTTTCAATGGTAGTAGTTATTGCATGACATTATATATGTGCACATGGGTTTATTTAATGTTGTTGTATGAGTAGGATTTGGTTTGTTTATTTCTTATCTCTATCTTTTGCATGTGTTATCATAGAGGTTAATGACTCCCATCTGTGTGTTTACCATACCCTCATTTCTAGTCACCAACTTGGGGCATACTAGAGGATGTACTTGGGGGTCACTATCTATATTCTCCCATTTTTTTCCCAATAGGTGTACACCTTGTGGGGGGGTCAAAAATGAGTGGAATCAGGGTCCTGGTTGAAGGATATGATGTAGTTTGTAGTTAGGCACCAGTGAGGTTTCATGGGTTGGTAGGTAAATCATTTCAACTATGTTTAGAAAGTTCTGAAAAAACAATAGACTTGAAGAGAAACGTGTATTTTGGTCCACATTTGATCTTATTCATGAACATTCAAGATTATAGTGGCTAATAAATGAGGTGATACTTGTTTCTTGGTAGAGAACTAGGATAGGATCATGCTTTATTCTTCTTTACACTTAAGTTCGAATGGGTACTCTTTAGGATAGGTTAACTGAAAATGAATGAAAGTAATACAACTAATTAATGTTAAATTATTCCATATTCTAAGATTATGAGTTCTAAATATTTTTTACTTTTAGGTATGGATCTAAGTCAACATCCTCATTAGGTTCACAAAGAACATATCCAGCAGGTTTCACCAGCATATCGTCGTAGAGTAGACGTTGAAAACGATGACATTTAGAGGAGGACACTCTGATAATTTAAGTGTTAGATTCTATATATGTATGAGTGCTCTATTTCAGATGTAGTCATAGAAGATTGGATCGAAATTTTTGAGATAGATTTCAGTTTAATCAGTGCTCAGAAGGAGAACTGCGTATCATTGGTAGCGATGATGCTATGTGGGGCAGTGCGGTAGTGGTGGTTCCGGTTCCTTGGGGATCTCAATGAGTTGGAAATATTGTGGTAGATGTTTTGAGACTAGTTCCGGGTCGTATTTTTTTCTATAACAGGATGTCGTCCATTCACTAGGATCTACGTACCCTTTAATAGGAAATCCCCAATGTGTGAGAGTTTGGGATTCATTTTGAAAATCTTCTGTAATATGTTTTGTGCCTTTTACTAGATGAAGAGGCCATGGTGAGGCATTTTGAGAAGGATTTTCATCCAGATATCTAGCGCTAGGTCACCCTGTTTATGCTTAAAACATATATCAACGTTCATACAAGGGAGAAGGTTGTCGAGAGGATGTTATCTAGAACTGGATTTTCGTTAGAGGAGAGTCGCTAAGATTCTTTATGAAGGTGAGTTATGGTATGTGGTTCCCGGTTTTCCGGGCAGACGAATTTTTTTTTCATGGGTAGGTCCCTTCACACAATGGTTTATTTCTCTGGGGAAGTGTTTCTCAGTCATATTCAAAGGAATCAAGAACTTGTTTTTTATTTTTATGGTTGAGGTAATCAGTGGAATGAGTTCCTGAACTTTTTGTGTAGTTAGTGTGTTACATGTTTCCTTCTCCAGGTTCCTCTGTTGAGGTAGTTCTTGATAATCTAGTAGTAGTAGTTTATATCGACTTTCGATCATCAAACTATATATGGGGTAGTTATAGTACAACACCAATATTCTTTTTTATTCTCAGATAGAAAAGAATAACCATGGAGGTGGTTATGAAAAGGATTAGAAAGGCTTTGAAGTAGTCCATGGTCATCTTCATGCTTTAGAATTTCTAGTTCTAGGCAATATAGACGTCATTGAAGGAACATTTTTCTTATTTTCTACTTGTTTTCATGCTTTGTTTGATTCGGGAGTGATGAACCCCCTCATATCTACTACCATTGTCCCTGCCTTGGGACTTGAGTTATAGAGGCTTCCAGCACTCTTCGCGTTAACTATGCTAGTTGGAGGTTGAGAGGACTTTTTTGAAGTATGTTGAGTTTGCAAGAAAGTTCTGGGTAAGAACCCCTCTTGGGTATATTTCTTATATCTATGAATACAACCATATGATGTCATCCTTAGCATGGATTGGTTGTATTTGGTGCCACCTATCATTGATTTCTTTTTGAGGTATGTGGTGTTATTCGATGTTGATAGAGAGCCAGTGGTGTTTGTTGGCAAGGGAGATCCTTAGATGGGTTAGAGACATGTTCTGTCCTTGTCAGGATTGATGGATAAGCTAATGTTGATTTCATTGGATGTTCATTAATCAATGTTTCCTATGGTTATGGAAGAGTACCTGGATGTCTTTCAATAATTGGATGTAGTGTTACCCCCTTGATTAGAGGTTGATTTTGGTATCTATCTATAGATAGGAGGGTCTCATGTCTCAATTTCTATATATAAGATAACTCATTCTGAATTTCAATATCTACATATAAAACATGATGGTATGTTTTAGTGAAGTTTCATTCAGCCAAGCATTTCACCATTGCGTGCACAAGTTTTATTCATGATGAAGGATGATGGTTGTTCATGCATGTGCCTTGACTATCGTCACGTGAATATAGTGATAGTGATGAAACTCTATCCTCTTATGTGGATGGATGATTTATTTGATAAACTAATGGGTGAATGCTGGTTCTCAAAGATCTATTCTTGGTCAGGATATCATTAGATATCTCTGAAGGATGAGGATATGCTGAATACTTCTTTTTTTTTCATCATGGGAATTATGAGTTCATTGTGATGTCATTAGCTATGAATAATTCTCAAGTTGTGTTCAAGGGTTTGATGAATGTTGTGTTCCATAAATTTCTTGATATGTTCGTGTTGGTTTTCATTGTTGACATCCTTGTGTACTTTGCGTCTGAGGAGGGTCATATAGGGTTTCTTCATGCTGTTTTGGGAGTCCTTCTTCATGAGAATATATTTGGGAAGTTTTCAATGTGTGAGTTTTAGTCTTGAGAAGATTGTTTTTTGGGGAATGTTATATCCTAGGAAGGTGTAGATATGGATTTTTCAAAGATAGAATTAGTTGTGTCTTGGGAATCCCCCAAGACAGTGGTAGATGAGAGAAGTTTCCTTGGTCTTGTAGGCTATTACCAGATGTTGGTAGACAATTTCTATCAGGTTGTAACTCCTTTAACAATGATAAATCGAAACAATCAGGTGATCGTGTGGCACGATTAGTGCCAGGAAGGTTTCGAGTATCTGAAGGAGAAGTTGTTCAGTTCTATATTTCATTTTCTGCTAGTATACGGAGTTCATTTTTATTTTTCTATGATTTTTCTCATCTAGGGTTAGTTTTTTCTCTAATACAATAGATATGATTAATTTTCATTGTTCTCTCTATTTTTTACCCATGAAAATAACTATGCCACCCAATACCTCAAGTTGGAGGTAGTGGGATTTTCCTTGCAGTTTTGGAGACATTACCTCATTGGCGAGTGTTTTTTTGGTATTCACTGATCATAATAGCCTGAGGTATGTTTCCTCCCTCCATAACCCGAACTTGTGACAATGTAGTTGGATGGAGTTCTTACAGTATTATGCCTTCCAAATTTCATCTACACCTAGAATGGGGAATGTTTTAGACAATGTGTTGAGTAGGGAACTACGAAGCTATGAGTGACTGAATTCGGTGATTCCTAGAGAGTTATTTAAGAACATTAAGCATTAAATATTAATATATGCGATGTTATGGGAAAAGGTTGGATTTTTTAGATGACGGTGCATTTTTCTATCATGTAGTAGGTAGAATAGCTCTAGTTGGGGGATCATTATGAAGAGGTATAGAGAGCCCGAGATGTTTGTGGTGAGTCCCATGAAGTTGGTCTTATGATTAAAAAAACTATTTTCATTTCTAGGGAAGGATTTTCTTTACATTTTTCTTGCATGAGATAGTTTTCAATGAGTTCTATAGTTCACCCTTATTAGTATGTCCTAGCTTGAAAAATATGTACTGATCTTTGAGAGGTTTGTTTTGGTGGCCTAGGTTGAAGTGTGTAATTGCAGAGTTTATGTCTTCATGTTTGGTTTGTCAGAAGGTGAAGGCTGAGAATAGTGTTCCATATAGTTTTCTCCAACCATTAGGTGTTCCATAGTGAGAGTGGGATGGAATCTCGATGGAATTATATATCAGTTATCTTGAGACTAGGGAGGCTATCATGCGATATGGGTAGTAGTGAATAGTTTTATGAAATCATCCCAATTTATTGCATTTAAGGAGTTGATCTCAGTAGAGGTTCTATCAAGCCAACATCTGAAGTAAGTGGTGAGACTCCATGGAGTTCTGATGATGATCATTTCCAATTGAGATCATCACATTACCTCCAAGGCATGGAGAGGTCTCCAGTATTCTTTTGGTTGTCTGTTTTTTATTAGAAGCCATTTTCATCCACAGATGGATGGGCGGATATAGAAGACCATCCAAACTCATGAAGACATGTTTCACTTTTATGTCATTGATTTTTGAGGTTTATGGATGAGGTAACTTTTCTTTGTAGAGTATGATTAGAATAATAGTTTCCACTCCAACATCCATATGATTACTTTTGAAGCCTTGTATAGCTGACTATACTCTTCCCCATTGTGCTATATAGGGGTTGACGAGTCAGTAATTCTCAAGATGGAACTACTATAGAGTACGATAGAGATGGTTTAGGTTAATCATGAGAGGATGAAGGGAACACATGATCATTTGGATTCATGTGATGACCATATGAGGAGACCATTGTAGTTTGGTGTTGGGGATCACGTTTTTCTGATGGTGGATCTCCATGATGGGTAGTGAAGTTTTGGTTGTGGGAGTAAGCATTCTCACCAGTTTGTTAGACCTTTTGTGGTGTTGGCTCATGTTAGATCCATGGCGTATCGGGTAGCACTTCCCCAACAATTTAGCTTTATAGAAAATGTTTTCATGTGTCATAGCTCTACTGTAACATTCAGGATGACTCTCACATCTTAAATTAGTGATAGTTCCCTTACACCTTATGATGTCACCTTTAAGGAGTTGCCTATAGTGATATAGGACTACCAGTAGATGGTGTTGCATAGGCATTTTGTCCCATTAATTTGTGAATTTTGGTGTAATGGTGGTGTGGAGGAGAGTATCAGGGGACTTGATTAACAAATACACACTCTGTACCACTAGTTGATTGATTTTTAGCTATTCTCTTGTAATTTTGTTCATTTGGTTGTTGTAGACCCTTTCCATTTATGAGATGATTTTCTCTTGTTTCTTATTGAGTCTTACTCTGTTTTGAGAGGTACCTCCTTCGAGGGAGTGTTTAGGATATAGTTATGGTTGTCATGTGCTTTTGAATTGTTCCTTGATGAATTAGTAGATCTCGTATGGTGGAATGATTATTAAGAGGTATCTCGTAGGGTAGTTGTTCAGAGCCCTTTTTTGGTTCCCCACAAGGTTGGTTTTGGATTTTTCAGGGAAAGAATAGTTTGATAGGAATTTTATGAAATGTCTTAGACCTCTCTGATCCATTAAATTATGAAAGTCAGCTGTTTGAGGTGTTCTATGAGGTCAAGGATACTTATTCTAACACATTGCAAACATTTCCAATTTCCAATGGCGTGTTGTGAATAGTGTATGCATGACTAGTGAGTTTGGACTAGTGAGTCATCCAACTGTGAGTCAGAATATTGTTTCCAGGATAGGTGGGTCTAATATGTGTTTTCAAGACCGATGAGTTAGAATAGTGTTTCCAGAATGCTGATTCAGAATAATGTTTCCAAGACTCGTCAGTCAAAATAGTGTTTCCATGATGGGGATTCAGAATAGTGTTTCATAGACCAGTGAGTCAGAACAATGTTTCCAGGATGGTGAGTCATAATAGTGTTTCCCAGACCAGTGAGTTAGAATAATATTTCTAGGACTAGTGAGTGAGAACTATTTTTCCAGGAGTGGTGAGTCAGAACAGTGTTTCCATGACTGTCGAGTCAAAACATTGTATCCAGGATGATAGGCCAGGATAATGATTCTAGGACCAATGAGTCAGAATAGTTCTTCGAATATGATGAGTAAAAATGATGTTTTATGGACTGATGATTCATAATATTGCTACTATGATCATAGAGACATTCAATAGTACATTTTGAACTTTTTTTAAATCTTCTTATAGTCTCACCCCGTTGATATTATATTTGACATAGAATGAATTCAAATACTAGTTTTTAGGGATTCAAGGATTATTCAAAGCCCAAAACTTCTATCAAATTTTTTTTCTAAGGTTCATTGTATCATACTTGGTCAAAATGTGTAATCTTGACTAGATCATCAATTAATGGGAAATCTAAACTGTATCTAAATTGTTTCTCCGTTTATATTTTTAGAAGGCCAAGATACCTTCTTCTATTTTTCTACATTCATGTTTTTCCTTGGCAAGGGACACCCAAATTTCATCCTCCTATAGGTGTTGTATAATGGAACTAAAATACTTGGATTGTGTTTCCCTTGTATTTTCTCCTGCTACATGTGCACCCCCTATTTTGGTGAAACCATGAAGTGTTCATCTGTCTTTGATATAAGGTACGTTCTACCTTTATTCTTCTATTTTCTTCAATTTTTTCCTCCCATTTAACCTTATCATGTTATGGAATGTGATCACCATGATTCTGATGGAGCTTTCTCTAATTTTGGTTGGTGTTGTGGTGTCAGGACATCCTTGGGAGGATGCAGTCATTGCAGTTGAGGTAATTGTGATCTATTGTGTGTTTCATTCTCAATCAAATAATATTGATGACCTTTTGAATTATGGGATTCACTGATTCCTTATTTATTTACAAGAAATCATATATCTATAATGATTTATCCCTGTGAATCGCAATGAAATTGACATAATAAATATTTGTACTGGATTAAAGGATTCATATTGATCGTATAGGGATGTTGTCACTTTATATTCTGGAACAGTTTTCCTCTTGATTTAAAAAATAGTGTGATATTTATGACTTTATTTCATTATAATATTGCTCTATATTGATATTATTAAAGTACATAAAGATAAACTTAATTGATAATTAATTGGTTAACTATTTATAGAGGCATGTTAATGAATTTGGTTGTTGTATTAATTTTTTATAATAAAATTGATGTATAAATGATTATTTAACTAAATTGGTTATTGAATCTAAATCATGTTGATTCTTTTTCATAATACTAGTAAGGTCGTGTTAAATTAATTATTTAGTTAATTTTTGATAACTAGGATATCTTGTTGTTTAGGTTCCATATAGTTAGAACCTATGAATAATTAATAAATTAATTCAAGATGGAATAAAGAACTAGTTATGTGATTAATTATAATTCCTTTGCGAGGCCCAAGTTGCTAATTTTCGTATAAGGTTGATTTCCTCATGCTCTAGATCCTTGAGAGATCATGGTATGAATTATAAATGCCTCATTTAGGGCCAAGAGCCCAGTTTCTTTTTTTGTTTCCTACTTCTTGTGATGTGATATGAGCATGGGATAGCTGAGCCTGGATGGTTGTTATGGTATGTAGGGTGGGGAGACTCAGTGGTTGTGGTAGATTTTGATTCCTAGAGTGGAAATATGTATCATTTTATGCATTTGGGTGTCAGGAAGGATACCAAAGATTACGGAAGGAGTTTAAGATGGGTTTACCTATTGATATAAAAGATATATTCTTGTTTAATATGTTGTTTATTTATCTCCTTTTTTACCCATTTATTGGGGTATATGTTTTCTTCTTACTCTCCTTATAAAATAGGTGAAGACGCATGAGGTATGATTTTTTTCATTCTATGTTTATATTTATGAGAATCAATGGGTCTTCACTCCTACTATTGGTGGAGAAGACTATACGGGTATCTCATCTACTCACTATGTTGAAACCCATGTGTTTGGTAATGTAGAATGTTTTACTAGAATAACTCGAATTATAGAAATATGGAAATTTATAATGTTCTTAATAAATTAGGGAATAATTTTTTACCCATGGGTTTTGAGATTGATGGGATAAAATGTTGAGGTTATAATTTCTATGAAACTATATACTTGGGTTGGTTATTCATGTAAGGAATGGAAATATTATTTGATTTTAATGAAATGTATTGTTGAAATTTATAATGGTTAATTAATAGGTAAATAATTTATTAACATAAATTGAAACTGTATAAAATGATAAATGAACTTAGTTTAGCTCTTTAAATGGATTTTCTCTTATAGGATATCTAGTATTAGTAGTGGTAGTAGGGAGTCTGAGAGGAATTTTCTACTGTTGAGCCAATGAGTAGGATTTTCCCATAGTGTGGTTATGAGATAAAATATTTCATGTAAATTTTTTTCTATATGCTACTACTCCCTTTATATTATGGTAACTAACACCCCGGTGATTTGGAGCCATGGGTTTGTTTTCACCCAACAACTTGGTAGGAGGATGGTGGGTTAACTACAACCTTTGGCTCCACTCTCTTCGCTTGGTAGTTACTTGTACTAGTATTAACAGATGTCAGTTTCCCTTTATATGTGTATAGATGGATGCAATGTCTGGTGGTTATTTCTCACACATGTATTCTTGATATATTTTCATATGGACTACTATAGGTATAATGTGTATAGACTGTGACGGAATAAGGATCATTACTCGCCATATGGGATGTACTGGCTTGAGGTATAACACTCGATATATGATACAAGTTATGAGGGATATGGTGGCTCCAAAAAACTACCTGGTAACTTTTGGTTATGTGGTTGTGGTTGTGAGTTTCACGAGATGGATGTTAAGGTGATTTTCCCAGGTGTCTTCAATATATCCTTTTTGGAGTGAGATTCTTAGGATGTGGGATGTTGGGGAAAAGTATCAATACAATTGGGAAGTGGTTGCGAGGTACCGTTGATATTATTTATTGTATTATAATCTCTCGTATATAATAATTGCTAAGAGTATCCCTGGTGAGGCAGGGAATATAGTATACTTTTTTAGCGGACGAGTTAGTTTCAATTTTTGTTCACTATTTTTTCGCATGTTTTTATTACATTTTAATTAGAGGATCCAGGGAGGAAATTATTGGGTATATTTTTATACTCATACAACATATTATAAAATATTTTTCAGGTCACTTTTGTATGTTTGAGATCAGGATTTTTACTACTATCTCGGTATTTTCACTAGTTGTTCAGGCTTCATGGTCGCTACCGTTTTACTTTCTTATTGGTAGTTGGAGTTATCCCTTTCAGTTTTAGTAGTTATTGCATGAAGTTACATATGTTCACTTGGGTTTTGTACAAATTGTAGTCTGGTAAGGATTTGGTTGGGGTATGTCATATATCTCTCGTTCGCTTGTGTTCTCTTAGTGGTTAATGCCTCTTATCTGTGTGTTTACCATACCTTCACTTCTAGTCACTAACTCGGGGAATACTAGAGGTGGGACTCAGGGGTTACTATTTCTATTCTCCCTTTACTAGCCCAAGAATGATAAAACTTATGGGGATGGGCTTTTGATACTCCTAGATTCCAAATATTAACAAAATATATCCTTTTATACAAATATTAATGACCCAAGAATATAATACATGGACATTACATGAATTTATATGAACATTCATTAATTTACACAAACATCTGTATAAGGAAAATATTTTTTCAGTTCCAATGGAAACATAGAACCATACGCACTAGTCCTTAAGTTTGATACATCATCTCCTACTACATTATTCATAATTATAACCCTTTTTAGACTTATCATACAAAATAAATTTCCTAATAACCTAAGGAATGTGAAACATAAGAAAGGGTGGGATAAGATTCTCAGTAACTAAAATATGTGAGATACATATGTATTACATGATCATAAGGGTTTGGGAACATAAATAGAACATTATCAATCGATCCCATGCGTATAAATGATCAAAAACATGAGTAACATAATACATATTTTTACCTAATAAGGAATAAATTATATAGAAAAAATATCCCGATCCATTCGAGTATAATATTGCCATAAGACATTGAATTTGTGTCATAGAAATAACACTATTAAATCATTTCCATATTATACATGGATCACTATAAATATTATCATAGTGGATTGGGTTTACTCCCGAATCCGTCATATTAATCAAGGCTCACTCCCAGTACCATCAGAGTGTAGAAAGTCACTTACTGAATCAGGTATAATCCCAATTCAAGTCACGTTTATCTCATGAGATATTAATCATTTCCAAATTCATTATAGGGAAGTATAGGTCCCACATATAGCACAATGAAAACCATATTTATGTGTTACAAAATATCATGAACATTCATCCCATAATTAACCATGAAATTTAATATGCATCATAAATACATCATCATATCACAACCTGTGGAAAAGAGTTGGGTCTCCTAATCATTTAATTATATAACATCCGATTAGAAGATGATAATTTCATTATAATTTTCTCATGGTATAACCTCCAGAAGAAAAATGGGTTTCGTAAGCATCATGCCATAAAGAACATAAACCATTTAGAGAAAGAGTAAAAATGGTATCCCAGGTTCATTTTAACTACAAGGAATAAGTTACATCAAAGGATGACATCTTAGAAAGATAATATTTTTTTTATAATTTATACTTAAAAAATGGGGAAATTAATATTTCCATTAAAACATTTGAAAATAATTTTTTTTAAATAAGTTTTTTTGTAAAATAACTTTTAATAAATATAATGGATGATTTGAATAAATTATTGGTTATATCAATAGAAATTTTTTTCTTTTCCATACAAGTTAAAACATAGATTCTTTCACATTTTCATAAAAAATCAAAATGGAATTGTTTTAAAAATTACAAGATAATTTGTTTTAAAAAATAAAAAAAGTAAAAAAAATTTAAAAATATATTTAATAAATAATCATGAGAATATATTTGAAAATAGTTTTTGAAAACATTGTTTTGGAAGTAAGCTGATTTATGACTCAAAAGATAAATAATTTCAGATTTTGTAAAAAAAATACAATTTTTTATATATGAAAGAGGGTGAAATTTTACAATTACATGATGATATTATGAAAAACTAGAGGATAAATATATCATAAAAATATATATTGCTTGATGATTATATTTCAACATTGGAGACGTAATCATAAATAAATCTGATAACCATTGAGAATGTAACATAAAACCATAAAGACTTTGGTATCCATTAATCACAAGCCCCTTGGAAGGATAAAATAAAATGAAAATTTAAAATATTAGTAGGATAAATAATTTTTCATATATATATTTTCAAATGGGTAGTATACACACCTCATAAAATAATAAACGTTCATTTCATAACATCTGAGTCAAAAATGTAAAATTTAGGAAAAAATCATTTACCTTAGGTTTTAAATTTTTTTGTAATCATTCAAACCTCTAGTTTAATAAATATATTTTTATTATAAAAAATTTAATGAATAACATTTTTATATGTATTACAACATATTATTTTCTTATGATTATTTATTACCAATTTATAATCAATTCCATGTTAAAAAATGTTTCGGTCAATAACTCATTTGTTTTTCATGTATTTATTGACTTCTTATTTCGTTCACTCTTAAAATTACCATTTTATCATAATATCACACATTTTAAACATAATATATACAATAAATATACTATTTATTTCTTTATTTAGAGTAATTCATTAAATTTAGTTATAAAAAATGAACTACACTATTCATTGAGAGGGTATCCCGTATGTACGCATGAATGTTGTTTCCCTTTTCTTATTGAATTGAATAAATGAAATGTAACTAATATATATTATCATTAAAAAATAATTATGATGACATATTATGCATATATATCACATATTTTTACTAAAATAATCCATAATATATTTCATGTAATGATTAAGCGAATCACATCACTTCACAGGGAGATAGTCTTCTATATACACATGTGGTGTTATCATATTCCAAAAAAATGGAGATCATAAAGTTATGAGTAATATAATAATCTCATAATCATAAAAAAAACAATAAATATAGTACATAACAAATAAATCCATCATTATGTCTTTCCTTGAGAGGTGTTAATGGAAAAATGAATGACATTAGTTCATGGGGTGATAGTCTACCGTACACAAAAAAATTATTTTATAACCCATATGATGGGTGTGGATATTGTTTTAGGTAATTACCATATAATATTAACATATATTTATATTTAATATAATTATGATATTATATAATCATTATATCATAATAATTGAATGAGGTGGAGGAAGAAATAAAAAATTCTCATTGATTAATGTTACCTCTTCTTTGGGTATCCTCCTAAGGGATCCACCAAAAATATTCCCTGAATGGATATTTTTCCAAAATAATAATTTTAGTATAATTTTATGTCTTTCCTGAAGTATTTTGGAATATTGGGTTGATACATTGGGATTTAAAGGTGTGAGTAATTGTGGAGGGAGAGTTCCCTTTTTTAATTTAGGAGGGGTGTAATTTCTATAAGTATACAAAATTATTCATCATCGGGAGGTCATTCTTAGTAAATAAGACATAAAAATATTTTAATAAAGTATTTGAGTGATTATGTTGTCTATAATCACCTAAAAAATACAAAATAAACCCATTCTTTGTCATTTATTTCTTATACTTTAAGTGTACTGAATTTTACACTTTTAGTTTTTTTACCACGGTAACTTGTAATTTTTTATTATCTTAGTTATTTAAAATGATATTAAATAGATAAATTATAAATAAAAATTATAAATATGAGAAAAAATTAATTAAATAAAAATCATATGTTTGTGTAAATTTGATTTTTATACAGAATCATGTAAAGTGAAAAAAAAATTATCATTAATAATAGTAAAAAATGTACATATTTTCCCTGATAATTATTATAAAAACTTAATTTAACCTTATTAGAAAATTTGAAGTATACTAAATCCAAAAATTAAATACCTTTTACAAATTCTAATGATATTAATTCAAAATTAATCTCATATTCTGTTTGTGAAAGCGGGTTTTCAAAAAGAAAATGGTCAAAACATTATAAAGCTTTTATAACAAAATTCAATTTAGAATTGATTAAAATTACATAAATTTGATTAATATTTGTATTCTTCTGAAATTTTACATTAAAAATAATTTAAAAAATAATTTTTATTTATAAATAAATTAATTTAGAAAAGAAAATTTCAATTAAAATTTAATATTTTCCATTCTTTATTAGAAGATGAAACTTTTCATTAATATCCCATAAAATAAACTGAAGATAATTTTTACATGATAACACAAAATAAGAAGTTCAAATTATTAAAATATTTTTCTATAATTTCCAAAATTTAATTTTATTATTCCACACAAAAAAAAATAGGATGTATTTTATGAGAATTTTTTTTTTCAAAACATATATATAATTTACTAAAAATTAGGTATTTTTTATAAATATGAATTCATTATATGAAAAAATAATATTTTTAAAATACTTATTAATATTTTTACCTCATGGTTTAACACCAGTATTATAATGGATATATTTGAATTTTGTTAATAATATATTATGGTTCTTTTAAAACTATGTATCATTTCGAACAGAATATGATCTCATGTTGTGTGCAGAACATGATTTACTTGGTGCTCCATTTAGAAAAAATATCAGAGAAATTAAATTTATTTAAACATAATAATCCATAAAAACTATAGGTGTAATGAGCACAACATATCAGATGTACTCAATCGATTTTATAATCCGTGAAGAGTGATTTATCCCCAAAGTGTGTTGTTAGAAACTCATAGTAATGTTTTTTGGATAGAAATGATGTTGTCACCTTACCATAAAAAATAGTGTGTACCATGAATATATCTGGATGTTTGGTTATTTGTATCATATTATGGTTGAAATATCCATGTAATGATATGACTACTGTCTTGATACATGATGATTAATGATTTTGGGGATCCTTATTGGGTATTGTTACACTCACCCATTCTAGGGATCTTCCCACACATGTTATGTCTTATTAAAATGACCAGTTGTTCAATAGGTTTCTTTGTGAACATTGATAAAATGAGGTATAGATTTGGCTATGAAAATAGTGGTCCATATCAAGAGTCACATTTGACTAAAGTATCCTCACTTTAGTTATATGTACTTTATTATAGTTATAGGGGGATTGTAATTAGACCTTGTTGTATTAAATTTTATTAGGATAGTCTATTCATGGAATAAATGTTATTCGTGAAATCGCATCAATAATGTTATTATAATTTTCAATATTTTATATTCATGGGGATGTGAGTGTAAATATTTGTTCAATTGGATAATTCCTCCCATGTATGTGATATTCCTACAATGTTTCTCTCACCAGCCCATAGATAACAGGGGGTAGGCTTATGGTAGGCACACTTGTCTTATCATCTTCTTGGTATGGCCTGATGGTTCGGGTCATAAAAATAGGATCTAAAGGTACAATTTTTAAATCTAAAATATCCTGATCCACCCCCCAATAAGGGTATTAATCCTATGGTGGGGTTTATTTTGGGAATCCCATATCCCATCATATCAACTTTTATTAGTAAATGTATTTTCAATCTTCAATATAGTGAACATGGTATCATAACATTAACTAATCAATTGTGTGAGACTATAAAATATGATGGACTGTGTTCATTTAGAGGATGAAAACTACTATGGTTTTAATTACATCATTGTTATGTGTAACCACAAGGATCCAAAAGAACATAAAATTTGTTTTTCGTGCTCTATGAATAAGTTTAATATATAATTTTCCCAATACTCTAGTTAAATCTGTCAAAGGGATTCCACTATTAATGTTGTGAGATTAATGAAATATAACAATAAAAATATAATCTTCCTCAACAAATTCATAGTATAATAAACTATAAAAAAAATATGAGGCATATATACATGAATGAAATAATCCCCTCAAGAACCCACATGTCTACAAAACTGTCATCTTCACACCATGATGCACTTAATATCAGCAAAAAAACAATTCCTTTCATCTTTTCTTAAATCCAATGAGACTCCAACTCATCCATGTAAATCTTATAGGTAAATAATAAATTAAAAAACAAGAATACTTCATGATTGAATTTATAAAATAGAATAGATATAACATATATTTAATTTTGAATTATATACATATGAAACTACATATGATTTAATATTTTTACCATAATTAACCCCCTTATAACTATTATAAATATTCCATTTTTACCCTATAAACATTGATATTATCATTCCCCATTATTAAGTAATGTCAAGTTGGGATTATATATAATCCTATAGTCATCTACTCTTTTAATCAATATAAACACTTCAATATCCAAAGGGAAATTTAAAATAGATTCTTTGATAAGTTATTGTATTCATATTGATTTTTTCTAAATGAAATATTATAGTTTTTTAAGAAAATTGTTTTTGGAAAGTGAAAGATAATATGATAAAGATGGAATTTAGTTATGAATGTATCCATTGTACATATAATACTTTTAATATTTGGATTTACCAAATTAAAAATTATGTAATTTTTTATGGGTAAAATGTTCAAATTATTATAATAATCTATATAATATACCATGCAAGCCTGTAATAAAATAAATTTATATCTAATTGACCAAATTATCTTCTTATATAAATAAAATCATGTTTTTTGAAATAGTAACCATTAAATTTTATTTTTTACCATCTATTCTTGTTTAGTTATTATTGATATGTGTTTTATGTTTTTAGATATATAATATAATTTTAAATGTCATTACTTTATAACTGATTAGTTTTTATATGTTATTATATATGAATATTTATATTTCTTTCTAGATAAAACATATGATCTAAAATATACTAAAATTTTTTTATTATGTTTTATGGGTTATGAAGATATAAATTTCTATACATTTACCATAATTAATATAATTATTGATGGCAATATGTGGTTGATGAATTTTTCTATACATATAGGGAACAATGAATGTTTCAAAACACATAAATATATATGAATTATATTTTCTAATGTAAAATATTCTCCTATTTTTTTCTAATGTTTTTTATATATTAAATTTTTTTATTGGAAATTTTACATTGTTTTCCCCTAATATTTCCTATGGGTATGAAAAGAAATTAAATAAATTTATTTACCTTCGATGGTAATTTTTAATATTAATATATTTATCCATAGAATGAAATTTAATTTCTACAGAACTAACAATATTTTATTCAATAGAGAGATATCTCTGGCATAAATGTAAAATATATTTCATAACTCATTAACCATTCTCAAAAAATGAACCGAAGGATCAAAATAAGTAATTTTGGACTTCTTTTTATTAAGGTAGGGACCCGAATAATTAGAATAAATCAATATAAAGAAATAATCATTAGAAAAAACTACTTTTATAAAAATGTTATAAAATAGATTATTTTTAATAAATGGCCCCTTATATTTTTGTTGAAGGATATATCCAAGGAGTGGTTACAAGGTCCAAAATCTCTATGAAAAACCATATGGGATAAAATAGAATGGATAATTCATAATAAGTAGTTCCCACCATAAAAACGATGAAACCCCATAATGATACTTACTATTCTAATGATCCTGACAATGAATTCTACATTATGGAATATATGAAATTTTTTATAGATTCTAATTATGTTACCGTTCCATTTGAAAAACATTTATATATTATTTTAAAAAAAATATCATTAAATTACACTGATATTCATGTTTCATTGAAAAAAACATAAATAAATAAGGAATATTTAAAACGAAACATATTATAGTAAAAAGGATTTGGTATGAATTATCAAGAAATATTTTTTATTTGAAAGGTGAATATGGGAATTTAGTTTGAAAAGTACACAACGTGGAATATATAAGATATAAACAGGTATATTAAACATTTAGGGGTTATAATCAGCATCATAATGTCTTCAAAAATCATTATAATCAACAAAATAATCTACTAAATGAAATAAATGTATACAAAAAAGGAGCTAAAAGTATTAATATCATTCATAATGTCTACTAGGGGATTTTATGAATTAAATTATGATTCCATGTTGTTTAAATATTAGAAAACTAAGATCCCCTATGGGAAAAAAATCCCTACAGTTAGAATTTTATTAATATTATAAAATGAAACAAATCTCTTTTCTATATGTGGTGATCCAATAAAATTTATTGAATATGAAATGTTTTCCCAAGTGGAGGAGAATATGAATATCATGAAAAATTATTGAAAATTAATTAATCTACTCTAAAGAAAATTGATCCAAATTTGGGATTATTTTTCTAAATCTTTTACAAAACCATTAGTAAGAGATCTAATAAACATTTATCTTCCACAGGATATGGAAAACTCTATTAAATTACGTAACATATGAGAATTAATCGAATAGAAAGTCACTACTAATAAGGGGGGTCAATGAGTAATGTCACGACCCGCCTTCACCAAAAGGAGGTAAGGGTCAGCAGATTGCCAGGCCCTTCCTTCTTCAAGTTCAAGGAGAGATAATGACCCCCGAAACCGACCTTCAATAAGTCCCGAAGTGGAGACCAGTGACAAGGGTATAGAATCACTCACTAAATGGAAGGCATTACCCTTTTTCTTTTAATAGGATTGGGAGATAAGATACCAAATCTCACAACAAAAAAATTAGAAGTGCATGTAAAGCCAAAACAACCATTCCCTTATGCATGTTCCAAAAGTAAATACCAAAAAGTACAAAGTGACTACAAAGGTAAAGTACCAAAGAATGAAAAAAACAACTGCAACTGTCCCAAAGGTCCCGAACTAGTATGGTCCCGCGTGATTTCGGATGTCCTCCTGGAAAACTGAAAACCGTTTTATATATGTAGGGTGAGGATACACGTATACTAAGTAGGGAAAAAACATAAAGCTCTCATGCACAATTAGGGTGGCATACTAATTTCCCACGATAAAAGAGACAACCAATAACTTAACAAGTAAACTAACCACCCGAGCCTCACTAAGGCACAATCCCCAAATAATGCTAGTCAATTAAAATATAATAATATCACATCGATATTTGGGTAACCCGCGCCACTTTCCTACTGGTTATTGAAGTCATCTTACACATCGAACCAATCCCGCTATTCTCACTATAGTCCCACTGCCAAACCCCACTCGCAAACACCTGGGCCACAACTATCTCATGTAAAAACTCCTACAAACACCTAGGCCAGAACAACCACCGTCACTCTCGAAGACACCTGGCCTAGAAGATCCACTGCCATGCCCGAAGACACCTGTGACTCATCCCAAAGACACTTGGGAATCCTCTTGGCGCACACACCTAGGCTAACCACTGCACCACCCTGCCCGAAGATTCTTGGGCTAATAATGGACTTCACGCCACCACAACCTGCCTGACGATACATGGGCTATCCGGAAAAGGGAGCATAAAGGAGCTAATAACTAGCCACTAATAGAAGTGCTGGTAAAAACACCCTCCCCCATAAAATGGGGGTGTTCGGGACTAAGTGCTCAACTTGGGTGGGGCGCGAATAAGAATAAAAAAAACTAAAAGTATATTTATAGGTAAAAAGCACTCACATAAAGTTTAGGTTTTTCTTTAGCCTGCCTAAAGAACACATTCAACACCCACGTCCAAGTCACAACCCACACCAAACCAAAACCCATATATCTCATCTTTTTTCATGTTTAGTTATAATGTTAGCTGAGTTTTCAACACCAACATTGGAAACTAGAAAGCATAAGAAAAACCCTAGATACTACCAAATGTTCCCAAAATCCAGGAGCCAATGACTTCTCAGCAACAGATGATCCCACCCCAATTCATCATATAAGAAAGATAACCATAAGGCCTCAAATTCACAAACAGTGAACCCATAGAAACAGGGGACCCCATCCCCACCCACATCACCCATCAATAATCTCGTGAAAGAAAAGAAATCAAACCACTACCATCAAAGCAATGCAGGCCCATGCGGGTATTTTCAGATTTAAACGATTTAACACACTCCATGATTCAAATCTCGGTGTACTTTAACCGGGGTTATCATAGAAAAAGGATTGATCGTGGTGATTTCAATTTATTTATCCGAATATATGTAATTAACCAATTTCCATTACACAGAAAGGGTTTACAACCACAATAAAATCCATTTAAACGTCACCAGAGGTAAGGTTTCGTTAGTGCACATAGAAATCCCACCAACGGCCGTGATTTTCAATAGGCATAACACCCACAATTCATGTTTCATTAATCACAGAAGAATAGAAAAACAGAGCAACATCATCGGTCACACCCCTCTCCTTCATTCTTTAGAATCCGTTTATTATCTTCTTTAAAATTTGGTGAATTCAATTCTTCAGAATCAACATCATACCCACCCCGCAAGATACACAGAAAGGAGAGACAAAGGTGAAACCCTAGTTGTTTGATCAACGATCAAAGTTTATCTTCACGTGGTGGTAGGAATAGAAGATTATCTATTTGCATGGGTGGGGCCTCGATAACTCAAGGACGAGCAGATGAATCGATGGGAGGTTGATCGAGAAAAAGAAACTGAGGGAGAACCCTTTAGTTTATAAGGACTGGGGACGGTTGAGATAAGAACGTGAAACCACGTAAGGTGTAGGGTCGTGGGTTGATCACGCGGCCCCACACATCATTAAAGGTTCCCCGCCTTCAGGGGTGATTAAAACCAACGCAGACACCAAGTTGACTCGCTAAAAATTTAATAAAAGACATAAATGGCGTTACTGGCCTTTAAAACAAGCCTAATGGGGTCAAAACAGGGAATTTGTGCAAAAGTGGGTGCTACTGGAAAACCCATGGGGGTTTAGGCTAGGTCCACCGGCTAGCCGAGCTACCGGTAGGCTGGGGCTACCGGTAGACCGAGATACCGGTAGTCCAAGCTACCAGTAGGCTGGGCCTACCGGTAGGCCGAGCTACCGGTAGGCTGCGGCTACCGGTAGACCGAGCCACCAGTTGGCCGAGCTACCGGTAGGCCGAGCTACCAATAGCTGAGCAACCAGTAGGCTGCAAATATCGATAGACCGAGCTACTGGTTGTCCGAGCTACTGGTTGTCCGAGCTACACGTTGGTCGAGCTACGGGTAATCTACAGCTACCGATAGACCGAGCTACCAATAGGCCTGCTACTGGTAGGCTAAGGATACCGGTAGTCCTACCGTGGGTCAACATTCACCGAGAAGTTGGGATGGCCTCCCAGAACACCTAGAACACCTCAACCACCTGATTTATACTAAGTAATGGTCATCCAACAACCTGGGCCCTTACATCAGATACCTCGCAAACTATTCTCACCCTCAGGAATCAAGACAACCCATAAGGAATGAGAGGGTACGAACAACCACCTTGAAAGATAACTGTCAAGAGTGAACCTAATTGTCAACTAAAAAAACACCTACCTCTCATTAAACAAGCAACATACCCTTTCAAACTGCCCAGTCATGTGGTTTGGAGAGCCACTTCTCCCGTGTCAAGATATTATCCTCTTTGGGAGGCACTGACTCTTCCGCACCGGTTTAATCGCATCCACTTTAATGCGTCTTGTTTAGGGGTCGGGTTCCCCCCTCTCCATATCCAAGACATTTCACACACATTCGGAGTAAAAAAACCACATATTTTATAGCCAACAAGGTAAAATGATCCACCACAACAACTATAAATAGAATAGCACAAAACTCAAAACAACTCTGGGTATTTGGAACACATCTATGCTTCCCTCCCCCATGTACTCTCCTCAAGACCACCATGTCTCCATAACACACTAACAAAGAGAATGGTTCACCAATGAAGCACCTTCTCCTCATGATCCTCAATCAACACTGGTCTTTCCACAAAGGTCAGGTCGTCCTCGATGTCTAGCTCTCCCTGGCCGAGGACATGTGAATCGTCGTGCAGATACCGACGAAGCTAGGACACATGGAATATGTCATGTATCCTCAGTAGAGATGGTGGTAATGCTAGCTGATATTCCACTTCGCCCACCCACTGCAACACTTAGAAGGGTCCGATGAACCTGGGAGAAAGTTTAATCCCCTTACCAAATCTCTGGTGTCCACGCCGAGGGGAGACCTTCAAGAACATGTGGTCTCCAACCTCAAACTCCAAGGGCCTCCTCCTGGTATAAGCATACGACTTCTGTCGGTCCTGGGCCACCTTCATCATTTCTTGTATAAGATGAACCTTCTCCGTTGTGCTTTGCAACACCTCCGGGCCAAGGATTCCCGCCTCTCCGACTCCGGTCCAACACACAGGTGAGCGGCATGGTGTCTCGTACAAGTCTTCAAACACGGTCATACCAATGGTAGAGTTATAGATATTATTGTAGGAAAACTATATCAAAGGTAAGTGTCGCACCCACGATCCTCCTAAGTCTAAGACACATGACCGCAACATATCCTATAAGGTCTTGATGGTGCGCTCTGTCTGCCCATCTGTCTGGGGATGGAATGCAATGCTAAGATATAGCTAGGTGCCAAAAGCATTCTGCAATCTTTTACAGACTCATGAGGTATACCGTGCATTCCTATCCGTGACTATGGATCTGGGAACTCCATGCAACCGCACCACCTCATCCATGTATCTTCGGCCCAAAGCATCCACTGTACTCAACTCCTTAATCACCAAAAAGTGAGCCGACATCGTTAACTGGTCCACTACTGCCCAGATGGAATCGTATCCCCCTTGATCCATGGGTAGTATCATGATGAAATCCATTGAGATGACCTCCCACTTCCACTCAGGGACATCTAGAGACTACAGTAGGCCTCTTGGAACACAGTGTTCAGCCTTCACCTGGTGACACACTAAGCACTAGGCCAAAAATTATGCCACTGCTCGCATTACTCCGGACCACCAGAATTGTCTCTTCAGACCCTGGTACATCTGGGAAACTCCAGCGTGTACCACTAGGGGCGAGTTGTGGAACTCACTAAGAACCTCTCCACGCATCACCTCTGGAACAAACAACCTTCCTCATAAAGGCATCTAGTTCTGACCGTCCTCCGTCCACCCTTCTGGAGCATTGTTCTCGTCAACTGGGTCACACATCACCTCGCACTCTGGGCCTCCCAACTAAGACTCCTCCAATTGCTGCAACAGAGAAGACTGCACTATCATCTGATACAGGAAACCCATATTTCCAACCATCCTCGCATCTATGTGCAAGGCAACCAACTCCTCCAACTCCTTCCAGGAATCTACGGATTCTCGGACAACATCCTTCTACGATCTCCGGCTCAAGGCATCAGCCACTACATTCCCCTTCCCTGAAGTGTAGGAAATATCAATTTTCTAATCTTGGAGGAACTCCACCCACCTTCGCTGCCGCAAGTTTAAGTCCCTCTGGGAGAAGATATACCTCAAACTTTTGTGGTCTGTGAAGACCATAAAGAGTTCTCCAATGAGGTAATGCTGCAATAACTTTAGCGCAAAAATGACAGATCCAAGCTCCAGGTCATGGGTGGCATAATTACGCTCATGAGGGCATAGGTGCCTAGACCCATAATAGGTCACCCTTTGTTGCTGCATCAACAAAAATCCGAGCCCTTTCCCTGAAGCGTCACAGAATACCTCATATGCCACCCTTTCTTCTGGTAGTCTCAGTACTGGGGCACTAACCAGATTCTCCTTCAGATAGCTGAAGGCTGCCTCACAGTCCTCACTCCATGCGAAAACCTGGTCTTTCTTGGTCAAGGCTATCATAGGGGCTACAACTCGGGAGATGTTTGGTACAAACCTCCAACAGTAACCTGCCAGCCCGAGGAAACTACAGACCTCCGCCACGTTCTTGGGTGCTGCCCAGGAAAAAACCTCCTCAACCTTTAATGGGTCCACCACTAACCCCTGCATGGACATTACATGCCCATAGAAGTGCACTTCCCACGTCCAAACTTGCATTTTGACAACTTCCCATAAAGCTGGTGCTGTCAGAGGACATCCAAAACTGTCCTCAGGTGATCTGTGTGGTCCTCCTCTGATCTTGAATAGACTAGGATATCGTCAATGAACACAACCACGAACTGATACAGTTACTCCTAGAAGATGGATTTCATAAGCCCCATGAACATAGACGGGGTGTTCGTAACACCAAATGGCATGACTACGAACTCTAAGTGTCCATAACTGCACCTAAATGTCATCTTTGGGATGTTTCCCTCTTTCACTCTCAACTGGTGATACCAAGACCGCAGGTCGATCTTTGAGAACAACCATGCATATTTCTTCTTGTTGAGAAGTTTTTCTATCCTCAGAAGAGGTTAGCGATTATTGATCATCACCTGATTCAGCCTCCTGTAATCTATGTACAACCTGAGTCCACCATATGCCTTCTTTGCGAACATGACTGGAGAACCCCACGGTGGTGCACTTGGTGAAACATAACCCCTCTTCATCATATCATCAATCTGAATCTGCAACTCCCGTAGTTACGAAGGTGCCAACCAATAAGGATCCATTGAAATTGGACAAGCACCGGGCTACAAGTCTATCCCAAACTCGATATCACGTCGAAGGGGTAGAGTCGTTACCTTCTCAGGAAAGACATCCATAAACTCACTGACGATTCCTGGCACCACCACTATCTCAGTATCCATGGACTCTACTGATAGCTCGGCTAGCAGGGAGAGGAGGGGTTCCTCTCGCCTGCTGCCCTTATGACTGCTCCGCTCACTAGTGAAAATAATGTGTCAGTCACCCAAGTCTGAGAACACAAACCTTCCTTGGAATCAGTCAATGATGGAACACACAGAGAACAGCCAGTCGATGCCTAGGATGACATCGTATGGTTGTATCCCTAGTAGTAATAGATCCTTGACCAACTGATGTGGCCCTATCATTAGTCTGCATCCTCGACAAACATATAACAAATCAGTCTGACCTCCGACAGGTGTGATCATCACTAGGGGAATTGGGAGTCTCTCAACATCTAGACCCAATGCATGGGCAAGACTAGGTGCAACGAAGGAGTGAGAATTTCCGGTATTGAACAAGGCATAAACAAGGGTGATAAACAAACTGATCTTACCTCGAACGAACTCCGGTCCTACCGGGACTGCTTCCTCTGTGGCGTGAAATTGCCTACACCCAGCTCCTCTGCCTCTCGGCTATCGGTCACCTCCCCGACCACACCCTGGTCGAGGTCCCTATGGAGCGACCTGAGGTCGGCCTCCTCCTGCAACATCTACTCTCGAAAGAGCGGGAGATCGCTTCCCCTATTGTTGGAAAGGCCTAACTGGAAGTTGCTGATGCGGCGGGTGCTGGTCCTGTCCACCATCGCCTTATTGTACTCGGTCGGGGAACTTATTCCGGAGATGTCCATGGCTCCCATAGATGAAGCACCTCAGTCCTAGGCCCGAAAGGAAAGGGAAAGGACTGGGGGACTGGAACTTGAACTTCTGTGTCCTGCTCCTTACTGTTCATAACCGACAGGGTCCTGATGCTGGTGGTCTGGTGCTGACAGCCTCCCCCTTCAATGATCCCAGATGGATCCCCTCTCACAATACACCTCCAAGCGTGTGCATCATCTCCACCACTTCAGCATTCTTCTGTACCTCCATGTATGTCGGCAGGGTGGAGGGGGTAACAGTGTTCTGGAGGGAGGGTCGGAGCACCTCATCTAAACTTCTTTCCATAGACTCTTTGTCTGGAAAGAGGTCCGGAGCAAAACATAGGAGGTCCTTGAACTTGATTCCCAGCACCCTTACCGACATACTCCCTTATAGGAGGGAGAGTAGCTCCTGCCTCTTCTCCGCCTTCATTGTAGAAGAGAGGAATTACGCCCGGAAATCCTTCTCGAAATCAGCCCACGCCACCTTAGCCTCTCTCCTCTCCCCCAGGTAAAGTGTCCACCACTGACGCGCTGCTCGCCGCATCTGGCTGATGGCCAGAGGAACCCAGTACTCGGTCGGAGCCTGGATCAAGAAAAAGGCTATCACCATCTCCTCTAACCAACTCTCCGTCTTCATGTCAGAGGTGCTACCCTCATATTTCTTGAGGGTCTATCATTGGAAGGCCTGAAGTGTCTTCTTCCACTGGTTTTCCTCCTCCTCTCAATCAGCTCTATGTCGATCGGACAAAGTAGCCTCCTGGGCCTCGATCACCCGCACCACACGTGGTCACCTCCCAGGTTCCATAGCTCCAAGGTAAACAAGGAATGCCTAAGCCCAAGTAATGTAGAATATTGTTTTTAAATTTCATAAACATCTTATTTATTTCAATTTCCAAAACACTCATGAAACACAAGAACACAAGTCATTATGATTCATGTACCTTTCCTAGGGTTTCTACCCTGCAATCAGCATGACCTCACTTGGTCGTTTGGAAGGTCCAGAGTCTTTGCATCGGATCACATGGGGCCCTAAAATCCCATATCCTAGCCTATCTTCCATGGACTAATTTACGCACCACAGTCACCCAACACTATTTTCCTACCATCCCATGCAATCCTTACTGTTCCTTACTCCAGACTCCATCCTATCTCTCAAACCTCGATGCCTCTGATACCATTCTGTCATGACCCTCCTTCACCAAAAGGAGGGATGGGTCAGTAGATTTCCAGGCCCTTCCTTCTTCAAGTTGAAGGAGAGATAATGACCCTAGAAACTCACCTTCAATAGGTCCTGGAGTGGCGACCAGTGCCAAGGTTATAGAATCACTCACTAAATGGAAGGCATTACCCTTTCTATTTTAATAGGATTTGGAGATAAGATACCAAATCTCACAACACCAAAACTAGAAGTGCAAGTAAAGCAAAAAAAAACTATTCCAATATGCATGTTCCAAAAGTAAATACCACAAATTACAAAGTGACAACAAAGGTAAAGTACCAGAGAAAGAAAAACATCAACTGCAACTGTCCCAAAGGTCACGTGCCAGTATGGTCCCGCGCGATCCCTGAAGTCCTCCTAGGAACCTGAAAATAGTTTTATATACGTTGGGTGAGCATAAAAGTATACTCAGTAGGGAAAAAACCTAAAGCTCTCGTGCACAAGTGGGGAGGCATACTAATGCCCCTTGAGAAATTAGATAACCAAGCACTTAAAAAGGAAACTAACCACCCAATACTCACCAAGGCACAATCCCCAAATAACACATGTCAATTAAAATATAATAATAGAACATCGATGTTTGGGTACCCCGTGACAATTTCCCACTGGTTATTGAAGACATTCTATGCATCGAACCCATCCCGCCATTCTCACCATAGTCCCACCGCCACACCCCGCCTGCACACACCTGGGCCATACCCTCAGGTAGTCCCATTACCAAACCCCACCTGCAAACACCTGGGCCACAACTGTCTCACGTAACCAAGCCTGCAAACACCTAGTCCAGAATAAACACCACCACACCTAAAGACACCTCGGCTAGAAGATCCACTACCATGCCCAAAGTCACCTAGGTCAAATCTTGAAGACACATGGGATGCCACCTGCAGTCACACACCTGGGCCAACCACCACACCACCCTGCACGACAATTTTTGGGCTTATATTGGACTTCAGGCCACCACAGCCTACCCAATGATACATGGGCTATCCAGAAAATGGAGCCTAAAGGAGCTAATAACTAGCCACTAATAAAAGTGTTGGTAAAAACACCCTCCCCCATGAAATGGGGGTGTTCGACACTAAGTGCTCAGCATGGGTGGGGCGTGAATAAGAAACAAAAAACTACAAGTATATGTATAGGTAAAAAGAACTCACCCAAAGTTTAGGTTTTTCTTCAGCCCGCCTAAAGAACACATTCAGCACCCACATCCAAGTCATAACCCACACCAAACCAAAACTCATCTTTCTCATCTTTGTTTTCATGTTTAGTAATAATGTTAGATGAGTTTTATACACCTACATGGGAAACTAGAAAACATAAGAACAAGCAAAGATACTAACCCATGATCCCAAAATCCAGGAGGCAATAACTTCTCAACAAAAGAGTATCCCACCCAAATTCATGATATAAGCAAGATAACCACACGACCTCAAATTCTCAACCAGTGAAACCATAGAAACAGGGGATCCCATCCCCACCCACATCACCCAGTAATCGGCCCATTAAAAAAAACAATCAGACCAATACCATCAATGTAAAGTAGGCCCATGCGGGTATTTTCATATTTAAAAGATTTAACACACTACATGATTCAAATCTCGTTGTACTTTAACCGGGGTTATCACAGAAAAAGGATCCATCCTGGGGCTTTCAATTTATTTTTTCAAATATACGTAATTAACCAGTTTCCTTTACACAGAAAGGTTTCACAACAACAATACAATCCATTTGAGCATAACCAGAGGTAAGGGTTCATTAGTGCACAGAGAAAGACCACCAATGGCTGTGATTTTCAGTAGGAGTAAACCCACACAATACAAAAATCATTAATCAGGGAAGAATAGAAAAACAGAGCAACATCATCGGTCACACCCCTCTCCTTCGTTCTTTAGAATCCATTTATTATCTTCTTTATACTTTGGATAATTCAATTCTATAGAATCAATAGCATACCCACCCCAAAAGATACACAGAAAGGAGAGACGAAGGTGAAACCCTACTTTTTTGATCGACGATCGAAGTTTATATTCCCATGGCGGTAGGAAAAGAAGATGCGTGATTTTGCAGAGGCAGGGCCTTGGGAACTTAAGGACGAGAAAAAGAATCGATAGGAGGGTGATTGGGAAAAATAAACCCAGGGAGAACACTTTAGTTTATAAGGGACAGGGGTGGTTGAGACAGGAACTCAAAACTGCGTAATGAGTGGGGTCGTTGGTTGACCACGCAGCCCCACACATCATTAAAGGGTCCTCGCCTTCAGTGGTGGTTAAAACTGATGCACACACCAGGGTAACTCGTTAAACATTTAATAAACACCATTTATGGAATTACTGAGCTTTAAAACAAGACTAAAGTGGTCAAAAAAGGGAATTTTCACCAAAGGAGGCCCTACTAGAAAACCCATGGGGGTTTTGGCCAGGTCCACCAGTTAGCGGATCTACCGGTAGGTTGTGGCTACCTATAGACCGAGCTACCGATTGGTCGAGCTACCACTAGGCTATCGCTACCGGTAGACCAAGCAACCGGTAGGTTGCGGCAACCGGTAGGATGAGCTACCGGTAGGTTGTGGCTACCTGTAGACCGAGCTACATGTAGCTGAGATACCAGTAGGCCGAGATACAGGTAGGCAGGGGCTACCGATATACAGAGTTACCGGTAGGCCTGCTACTGGTAGGCTAAGGCTATCAGTAGGCCTACTGTGGGTCAAACATCACCGAGAAGTTGGGATGGCCTCCCAGACCACCCAGAACACCTCATCCACCTGATTTTTACTAATTGCCCTCCAAAAACCCGGGCCATTACAAAAAATTTGATAGATGTGCTGAGTAATTATAATGAAACCACAAAGGAACTAATCCATTATTATTATACTAATACAACATGGATTTATAAGGCCTCTTATGAAACCTATTATATAGACATACTGACCCCCTTTTCTTTTCATAAAGAGAATAATTGATAGAACTATTATATTTAACAACATTAAATTATTGTACTTTTTTAAATAAACCCACATCCACATTATATTAATATAACATATCATATAAATCTGGACGTACTCTATGTCACTAAGGGAATATTCACCCAATAAAAATCACTTAGAGTACTTGGATGTGATCTCACTATGTGGGGGTTATTCAACTATATTTCAATAAAATTTATCACTTTAACATTTTGATCGATTTAAATTACATAGACCATGAACTATTGTATCACACATTTTTATGAAATCATATTATGATTTCTGGGTTCGTTTCGACTTCATACCATTAAACATTATAAAGAAAATGTGGCCAAATAATGGTAATCCAATTACAATATCTCTTACATTAATAGAATAGAATGATAAATCCTATAGTATATTATAATATGTATTTTAGTTTTGGTTATGGTGATAAATATTATCCTATATTTTAACTTTATTATTATATATATATGAAAAAGTATATGTATAGATTCGTGATATATTTTGATTGGGAACGCATGGTAAACTTTTTGTCACAACACTATTATTAGTGGAAAATACAAACCAAACCACACTAAGTTAATGATAATATAAAGAATATTATATATCTCAATAATACATAGATATGTACTAGGACCTGATGATCCATATTATCTAATCCAAAGAACCAAAAATATTAGAATGAAGGATGAAATGTTGTATTATTTCATTATGGAGGTGTATGTATTTCAAATTTGGGGAATTGATTACATGTGAACCATAACAAATTACTTTTTTAGAAATTTATTTTTGATGCTCATTTGTTAAATACTGAAATTGGATAAATTTTTCTTGGTCTATGTTAACATAGTGTTGGAGGTTATTAATATTCTGATAGAAAAAATAAATTTATGTTATGGAATTGAAAAACTATTGATTAGTGATAAAGATAAAAATTTAAATAACCACTTAATGACTAGTTTTTTGTTGAAGTATGATATTTTATACAATAAAATCAATCCTTATATAGTTAAAATGCAAAAATAACAAGTTTTCCCAAATTTGGAGATGAAATAACTTCTTGAGAAGATGATATGTGAATATTGGAAAAACTGGTCTATAAATAATAAGTTTGAATTATATTATTATATAATAACACATTAAAAACTATTTTTGACATTTCTTATGTTCTGTTTATACATTAAACTATTCCACCATTAAGTAGAATCATTCCTAATCATATTAGATGGTAAATTTTATAAATTGGAACGAATATTAATAATAAAATAATAAAATGAATGAGTTATATTAGATGAATGAATTCAAGAGGGATGTGTATGAAAATACTACCATTTACAAGGAGAATACATTATATGATTGAAGAATAAAATAAATGATTTCTTTTTATTTTTTTTAGAATTGGTATTTTACCCCCGCATAAATAAAAATAGAAATATTATAACCCAATGTACAATTATCATCATTGAATTTATCTAGAGATGTCATGTTACATGTTAATTATTCACTATCTTCTAGATAATTCTCCACCCATTATTTCCTCAGAGACATATTCCCACATGTAATTCTATTGGTAAATTTAAAATTAAATATCATCATATCTCAAATACTGAGTGAAAGAAAAACATTTAAATGGGTCATAACGGGTCAGATATTTTTAATGTGAGAAAACGTGAAAAAGTGAGACCTGGGTAATTTAAAAGAACATTAAATTAAAATTAGATTTCAATAAGTAATGATATAATGATAGATAAAATGATAAATATAATCATTATTCGATTAAATGAATTAGGGAATATGAATCTTGATTTTTTTGAATAATAATCATGACCCCTGGGGTTTAAAATTGTAATGCGGTATAAATATGAGTGTAAGAAATCATAACATATTGAATTTGGCTCACTGTAATCATGTCTCTATACAAGGATGTGAATATATATAATGTAATTTATATCTACATAGAGTGTTGTGAACATATATAACTATATTAATTTCCAAACACATTGTTTTGTACAATGATAATAACCATAAAATCAACAAACATAGTTGTGAAGATATCTAACAAAAATCTTGTCAATGAAAAATGTTGTGAAAATAGTTAAATGAAATTATTTAAATGAAAATTGTTATAGAAATAAATAAATACAGTCCTTTAAATTCATAGTGTAGTGAACACATCTAGACTTAATCTTTTCCATGAATAGAGTTATGAGTACAAATTATCACAATGATATCAATACCCAACATTATAATACCATGACACATAAATAAATACCAAATACATTAGATGGAAATATCAAATCCACCGATCTCATAGAGATAAGTTTTAAATATGTTCACTTGAGGAAATCAATCACATATAATATATTTAAAAATATAATGAAGGAAAATTGGATACATGAAATTTTCAAATTATATATTGAAAGATGAAATCAAGAAGTATCTAGGTTGATACCAAAATTTAAATAACATATATGAAAAAAAACATTAGATCATTTGGAGGGTGATTCTTGATGAACGTCTCTATATAAAACAGTTTTTTATAAATAATAAATGATGTAATAGAAATAAATAAAAGTTTTATATTATATATTTTCAATGTTCTATAAAAGAATTGTTACAAGCAACATTAAAAATTACTTTCTATGGTGTTGACCTGATGTATTTTTGGAAAAATATTTTTATTGAGTATCCAATAATTGCTAAATTTTAAAAAAATCATGCTTTTGAAATGAAATATTTAGTATAATATTCAAAATATTTTAATGTGAAAGAAATGAATTTTATAAATTTTTGATGTTTTAATGGAAAATAACGTCTTTGAAAACTCTAATTTTTGCTATTTAATAATTATATTGAGAAACATATTGAGTATATATTATAATATTAATATTTCATTTCAAACTACTAAAATAATAATTTTCATAAGAATGAATATAGAAATGGAGGTCTATGATCTAATATAGAGGATTATACTTATTCACATGATTCCGCTAACTTTTTGAAGAATGAAATTAATATAAGAAGATAATTTTATAATAAAAATACATTCCGTAGTGGGAAATATAAATTAGCATATGAAATACTGAAATATAAATATTAAAAAATAAGATATAAATAAAATTAATAAATATTATGTAATAATGATTTAAAAACTGATTGACAAGAACCCTTACGTTAGATTCTCAATCTATTAAACCTTTACCACAATCTTTGGTGGAATATCCCCTTCCCACAACATCTTACTTTGTAATTAATGAAATAGTCATTATTCCATTGATTAAAATGTTCAAAATGAAAAAAGATTATTTGGGAGATGTAATTTGAGAAGTTCTTCAAGAGAAAACTATGGGATATAAGTGTTTTTTGTGGTCATAGGATAGATCTCATTTTATAGGTGAAAATGAAGACACATCATTGGAATTATGAGTTGGGTGAAGGGTAAGGATAGAATCAATGGAGGATTTTTTGAGTTAATAAATGTATTCTAAATTTAATGATTGTTATTGGAAACTATAACTAATAGTGTTCTCATAGAATGAATTTTTTAATATTAATTTTCAAAATTTCAAGCCTTGTCAAAATTGCCCCTTCAACTATTTATGCAATGTGTAATTATACACTTTGGTAATTATTTTCTTCATACCCATTTAAGAACACTAGTCGTACCTTATTTCAATTAGATCATTAAAAATTTAGAACCTATTAAATTTAATTAGGTATGATTGATTTATCATAAAATCAAATGAAAAAATAAATTCTTTTTGAATATCAATTTTTAAAAAATTTGTTTTCATACTATTATATCATTTCAAAAATAAATTAAACAAATTATAATATATTTTTTAGTCAATAAAAATATTAAATATTATAATAATAATCCATTAAAATTTAAATATTTATTTTATTAAGATAAATAATACCTGGAACTTATAAAATAAAAAACATTGAAAAATAATCCTTTTTATATTAATTTTTATTAATTGCATCCCATTAAAATTACTTATTTTTCACATATCCTATAATTTTTTGCTAGTATTAAGTCTATTTATTAAATTTAATAAATATATAAAATCTTTAAATAAAATAAATATTAGTTATGGATTAGGAGATTGTAAGCTATAAATAAATGATACAATTGAAGTATATAAGTCTTTCATGACTTATCTATATACATATAGGTTAGATATCTCCCATGAGGACTATTAAGTGGTTTTTTTAATGAACTCAAGTCATAGACTGGTGATGACCCAAATCCCCCATATATAACATCTGTTATTCAGTTATGGTATGATAACATTTAGTTTCACATCTCAATGTTTTAGGGATCAAAATTTATAATTTGATAGAATGAATATCTTTTTTGAACTTATTATGTCAAACTCAACCAAGACTGTGATTTTTTGAGAATTTATGAGAGAAATAAGATATTATGAATTATTAAAATGCAGTAATTAACTACTGGTAAATTTATTTTTAAAATTTTGTTATAATAATTTTAATTAAACTTATATTTAATATCAATTTTATAGAAAAAAAATGAAAATATAATTTATAGCTAAAAATTGATATTTTTCTAAAAAAGATTTTTTCAATGCATAGTAAATTACATTTCAATTAATTAAAATAATAAAAAATAATGAATTATTTAAATTAAATTAATATAATATATATATATATATTTGTGTGCATTTAAATATATATAATTATGTTCACTAGTCATACTGTTTATTAAAGACCATCTTACGCATGAAAAATTCATTTCTTGAGAAACTGTAATTTTATTATCTTTTGCAGGATTGTTTTAAATTAAATGTTTCCATATAAATGAAAAAAAAATTATAAATTGGATTTCATATTTGGAATCATAATAATTAATATGTGTTAATATGTTCAACTTGAAATTTCATCATAATGAATTGTGAAAAAAAATTAAAAATGTTTACCCCAATTATGTTAAAGACAAGTTTATTAGAGGTTAATCAAAAAATATAAGTGCGTAAATGGCCTAAATTTTAATTAAACCTAATTTGTTTTTTTAGGTCGTAATTAATCTTATTATATTATAATTTTCTACACTGTTTATAAATTTTCTAATAAATTTGACTTAATAATAATTTATAACACTCAAAAATCAGAGGGGTTAGACTATTATCAATTATAAAAGGGAACCCAATACCATAATTAATTTATTTTTCTTGTTCCATTTTACTTGAAAAATACCTAACAAGAATATTCCACCATAATTTTATGTAAAAAACTAGGTGTTTTGGACTTTCTAAATTTTCATCACAAAGGACCTTCAGAATAGATCTGATGGACGTTTCATATTAACAATGCTCTTTTTTTACATCTTAAATTAGAAAATTCAAATATATCCCAAAATATTAGAATACAATAAAATAAGTATAAAAAATATAATGATAATATATATTTTTTATGAAATAAAATAAATCAATCTATTTCTCTATAAAATTTTGAAAAAACATATTTATTATGTACAATGAACCACCACCTCGTAAATCAATGTAATTAATTTTCCATGACAGCCCAATATTTATACTAATAATGGTTTAAAAAATATATTATTATTATAAATTAATATTGAATTATAAATTTAATATATCATCTACATATGTACCCTTTTATAAATTAAGTAATTGATAACATAATTCGATCATAAATACAACTTTCTTTCTCTACAAATTGATGAGATTTATTTTCCATGTAAAATTTTTAATAATGATTATAAAAATTTATCTACTAAATAAATATGAAATTTATTAACTAATTATCATTTTTATATGTAAAAATAGATCTAACCCATAATAAATTAATATTCTATGAAAAAAATGAATGAGAATTTTATTCAGTTACAAATAGAAAAAATGTTAATAATTAATTATTATTTTTGAGTGAGTTATAAGATGTTATATGAGAATCGAATATTGTATGATAAATATTAATAAACTTCTAGTTTAAATTAATAAAATCTCTATAAAATTATACTCTGGGTTAAAAATCCGTCATTAAATAAGAATCATGAGGTTTGGGATTTCAGATCTATTTCCACCCAATTGGCACATAATAAGTATTATAATGTATTTTATTATTATACGATGTATATAGTATCATATTGATGTATACTATATAATGATCTATTTATTCACTGTGATTATTATTTTAATTCATGTTTTCACTTTTATACGGTTACCATTTGAATATAACTGAAGATGCATGGATTGTTTTTTATATTCTCGATTTTATTGTATTTCTCTTATTTTAATAGAAGGAATAATATAATATGTGATTTATAAAATAAATATTTTTCTTTTACTTTCAATATTTATGTTCTTTCCATGATACTTTTTATCTTTTTATCCTCTTTTATAACTTAATAATATAAATATATTATTATAGAAAATTCATTCTTATGTGTTTTTCTATCAGCTATATATTTCATCCATACCCTTATTTTTCAAAATAGTTTTGAAAAATTACTTTTTATTAACTAAAATTATTTATTTTAAAAATTTCATCTTATAATTTACTTTATAAAACATATAAATTTAATATTTATAATTTTTTAAAAAGAAAAATTTAAAAATTACATTAAAAAATAAAAAATTAATGTTTTCAATGAATTAATCGTTATAGGATTTTCCCGAATCTAAAGAAATATTATGATATTTAAATTATTATAAAATTTTCAATGATTTTATAAAGATCATTAATTAATAAAATCTTATTTAAATATTTACCTACCATTTTAATTATTTCAAAATAAAAGATGTTATTTTATTTCAAACCCTTGTTTTCTTCTATATTAATGGTCATCATTTATCCCATATTAATTTTCTTGTCATTAGAATTATCATCATATATTTGATTTCATGTATTCATTTTAAATTGGGAATTAAATTTATCTTAATTATTTATAATCTCTATATCATGGATATTATTATTCATCAATTTGTATACCATTTTATAAAAAAATATTTCAATTGGAATTTTATCTGATTGGTTTTGGGAATCACGATATTCGATATCCTTCTTGGGATATAGATATTTATTAATAAATAATATTTTAAATGTATTAATTTTATTGATAAATATATGAGTAATTAATTAGAAATTATTTTATTGGTGGGTTCGTGTTGTTGATTTCTCGTCGATCCATTGACAAGTCTCATGAGACAAACCAATTCTCTCGCATTCTTAAAATGATTTTTGGTGTATACTTATATATCAACTTAATAATTTTTAATGAAATGCATTGGAGCTGAATATATAATGACTTATTAGATCATGATGTCAAGTATTATCCATTTCCTTCATTTTCAATTCAATTATTATGATCCATGATATTTTATCATTAATATTATCTATTGAGACATTTTGTGCAAAATTTATTGAATAATGGAATGTGTTTTAGTTATTTTACTCTCCATAATAGTTATGCCTTATTTTCCCATTATAGATTAATTATTACATAACCATTATTGATTATTTGATATTGATATTATTTTTTTCAATACCTAGGTTATGAATATGGATATTATAAATATTATCAGTGATTTTAGAATGTTTCGTCTGCTATATATTTTGTTTATACAATATAACATGGGATTCATGTATGTATCTAGTTACCCCTGAATACTAAAATTATTGATCCCTGGTGATGATATCCCTTTTATCATATGAAAATTTTAATATATAAGCTACATCTATGGGTTACTGTATTTGTGATTTTTATGGTGGCTTTTAGTGGAAGATAAGTAGAATCCAGAGGAAATAGAATTAGAACATTTATTTTAGGGAACATAACCCCATGAAAGGAATTGAGGAATTTTCTAATTGTTGGAAAATTTCATAAAATTTTAGTAAAGTCATAGATTATATAGTTACCATGTAAATATATCCTTATTTATATTTTATAATTGGTAACGTTTTGGGAATGGATGCATCTAGGGTTAATAACTCTGAACAGACTGGGTCGAGTTTATATCATACATCATTATGGTGTATGGTGAATGAACCCTCACTCTAAATGTATATTTACATTACCTGGGGTTAATCTTGTGTTAGATAAAATATTCAATTCAAAACATTATAAATTTCTCTAAAATACCTTTTTGATTTAACGATATTCTAAAAGAAACCATGATTATAATAATAATTTCAACAAGACCTAAATTTAGACTTTATATTATGTTTTAAACTAGAAATACATTTGTAGAATATGATTTAAATTCTATAATGATATGATATATATCTTATATCCCACTCTTGTCTAATGGATCATTGTCGAATATTGGAATAAATTCTCATAACCAATATAGATGTCTTAATAGAGAGAAATACAATACAACTTGTGTTGGATATGAGAAAACACTAGCCTTATTAAGGAATATTTCACTAGGTAGGACTAATAACATTGAACATGTATAGAAAAATAATTTTCTATGAAATTATACCACTATATTTGATTGTTTCATGTTATAGAATCCACTTACTCTTAATGGATCTTATAATCATCTAGTATGTTAATGATGGATAAAGTACCTTGATAATATATTCTTCGATTTCAGTTGAAAAGAATGTGAAAGGGTTATACATGAAATGTATTGTATAAAGGGAATACTAATCAATAGTGGATGTTTTCTCAAATACTATAGAGGTAAAATAAATAGTACACGTGAAATGTAGATATCTTAATGTAACATTAATTAGAAAATGTATCTCTTATGATAAAATAATTTAAATACAGAGAAATTTCCTAAAAAATAAAAAGTAAGAAGATAGTGTTTTGGTGTATGAGGAGACATTTATGATACTTTCCATGTGTCGTAGATATTATATATGTATTAAAAAATTAAATATTTATGTTTCTTTGTTGACCTTAAGCTGGCCCTTTAATGGTAACTATTTTCAGAAACATTTTCATCATATAATGAAATGGTAATATGTGATATCAAAATAGAGAATGGATTTTAAAAATACCATATATTGATGGTAAATCAATATAATATGTGATCACATTAGCAAAAAAAAGGTAATACTATTAAGAAGATAATTAGAATGGATAAATTTTTATCAATTCAAAATTTTTATAGGAAACATCCTAAAAAATGCTATAATATATTGTGAGCTTGTTACATGTGTGAAGATAAGGGTCATATAGATAATGGTTTTAATTCATATAAGGATCCTAGTTATATCTAGTTCCTCAACTGTAATGAAATGGGGTATTGTTCAAAACAATATCTCAATAATCAAGGGAACCAATCACATAATCGGATTATGGGAGAAGGCCATGATTATGATATAACTATAAATGATGTGGATGTTCATAAATATTTATTGGATAGTAATTAATTAGTGTCTAATATATAGAAAATCATTTATTTGAATAAAAATTATTACACTATTCCATAACATCCATATTTTTACAAAAAAATTATATATTTCCTAAAGGATTTTCAATTCTTCACTTCTAGTCGAATGCTCACTGAAAAAATGATAAATCAATTTGATCCAATTGTGAATTATAAACATTCCATATTTTTATAAATTATTATCATTCCAATGGATTAATTTAATATAAAAAATTTTATATATTCTATGTCAAAATATAATTAAAATATTTTTTTACATGGGACGGGCATTATGATTTCTGAAGAAGATTCGTAATTTCTGATATTTATAGGGGTGAATTTATCATTTGGATCATGTTTTGATGAACTCCCAGCATCAAATCTCAATGGTATTATTAGGGATGAAGTAATGAAATAATATAAAGGTTTCATGGTTAATATTAAAATTAAAGATGTACTTATTGAACTGTAATGAAATGAAATATTTCCTGTGGAATTACCTAGACAACCACCATAGCATGAAGATTATATTTTCATTGATTTAATCCCTAATTCATAACCAATATCAAATACTTCTTATTTAATCCAAAAAAATTAATTTGGGGAGTTAATGAAAAATATAGAGGATTTGTTTAATAATGGATTTAAATAACATACATTTTTCCTCTATTGGTCCTAATTTCTTTTCATTTTAATGATTGATGTATTTATAATTATCTTCATTGATAATAGAGAAATTTAATCTATATTAATAAATAAAAATTGTCCATTATTTCATTTTTTGACTTGTTTTATCAGCTTAATGTAAATAAAAGTTTTTTCAATGATTGAAATTTGTTCTATGTATCATAAATTGTGATTAAATAAGGATGGTATTTCCATGGAAATATTACTTATCATGTGTAGAAATTACTAGTTTCATGTAATCACATTTGGAATGACTAATGTACCCCCCATGATTCATTGTTTTAATAATTATTAATCATATAATATCTTGATATTATTAATATGGTATTTATTATTGATATTTTGGAATATTTTAAAACTATTGAGGACCTTGAGAATTACATGTGGATTATTCTTGCGGCTCATAGAGGAAAATAGTCATATGGTAAATTTAGTAGGTGTGAATTTTTAATTCAAGATGTTAATTTTCATGTTCATATCCAATCCAAGGGTGAAATATTAGATTATAGAATAAAGAAAATGGGAGTCAGGTGATGAAAAACACCAATATACAAAACTTAGGTATGAGGTTTCATTGGTTTAGATGATAAACATCTGTTATTTGTTCAGAAAAATTCCTCATAGGATATATTATTAACTAAGATTTCAAATAATGGGGTTAGTTCAGATAATAAAAATAGTAAGAATTATTTTTTATTAATTGAGTATAATGTTGTAAAATTATATAATTTGGACTCTAAAAACATATAATGATGGATTTTTTATATATAGTGATGCATCAAAGATGTTACACTGTTATGTCAATATGTAGAATGATAAATGTAGTTTCTATGTGTTAGTCTAGTTGAAGACTCATGAACACAGCTATCTCACCAATGATCTTTATTTGGTAGAAGTAATCATTCCATGGTTGGTATATATAAATTTTCTCTATGGAGAAATATGTGAGATATGCACCAATTTCACAATTATGAAATTCATACTTATGAAAGAAAAAAACATCATGAGTAAAATAATATAGCCCGAGCTACTCAATAATTATGATTTTTCAATAAAGTTCCACTAAGGAAAGGAAGATAATTTAGCATATTCATTCAGTAGGAATGACCATGTAGTTCATCCCCTAATGAGGATTTATATATATCTTATGTTCATGGATTCATCAATAAATGATATGGAAATTATTAAGAAAGGGGAGACACAACCCTATTTTTAAATGGATTCCAATTTATATTTATTAGAAAAGGTAAAATTTTCCCATAATGATGATGAGATATTTCAAAATCACATTATATCCATGAATGATGTGAAATTGGAAGACATAATATATGAATATATCATTTCAAAATTTAGAAATAGGGAATGTATTTCACCTAAATCTGAGATGTAAATGGATTCATTAGATGATTCTAATAACATGACATTATATGTAGACCCTTTCATCGCAAAAAATCATATAGATTTTAGGGAAAATTATTTTAGGTTAATATGATCTTTTAAATTGATAATTTTGAATCAAGAATCCTAGTTCATAAAATGTTGAAGGATGGGAGATAACATCTTAGGGGAGTTAAGTAATATATACTAATTCCTATGTATAAATGGGATGAAATCAGTATGGTTATTGTCATCATATTTCAATACACATATATAATTAATTCTTAAATGTGGTTTATTGTTGATCTCCATAAAAATATAAACAATTACTTGCTATAAGAGAGGATTTACCTCTTCCTAACCCTGCATGTATCGATATTAATGATTATGAAAGAAATTAGGGTGAACCATATTCAATTGTGTCTACGCATGATAAATGATTTACAAAAAATTCATGAAAATTCTTTAGAATGGCCATGATTCATAGATTCATTTGAGAACTACCTATAATCCTCAAATAATTGGATAATATAAACAGAATATTAAATAATCATAATACATATTAATATCATGATAACATGATATTCAATATACATGGGATCAGTATTTACCTTAGGTAATGTTTTCCTATGATAATATGTTGCCTTCAAGTATTTGGGTGGTGTCATATGAATCATTATATGAAAAGTGATTTCACACAAAAAAATGATGGGATGATGTTCTTAAATGGAATATTATAGGACTATAATATAATGGGGAGAAAAAGTTATAGGTAATGACTATTAAAAATCATATTAAATCAGTCTAATGTTGTGAGAATAGTTACACAGACAATCAAATTAATGATTTAAAATTTCAATTGGAGATCACATTTCCATGAATATATCTCAATGGAAGGATGTTAAAAGGTTCAAAATTAATGAAAAATATATCCCTAAGTATATAAGACATTTATAAATTAGGTAATTTATTTAATACCTTACATACCATTCGGACCATCCACCATGAATCTATAATGTACATGATATGTTCCATATCTTTTCATTATAGATGTACATTCTAGACCCAAAACATGTGATAACCTATGATAAATAGATTTGTCCTTGAACTATAAAATGTTAGGATGTTCCTATCCAAAATATTGGCACTGGTGAAATGCTGTTTAGGAATAATAATAGATTGAGTTTATAAATTTTCCTTTAGAAATAAAAAATTATGAATTATTGAAAATTTATTACATAAATACTCCCAAATTTATATATAATAATTTATTTATAATATAAAAAGGTATAAATATATTTATTATCAATTTTTTAGAAACAATGGTAAGATCATTTAAAGGAAGAGATGGATACTATTGATAAAACAATTTTTAAATTAATACTACATTTTCAATATATGAATTATAAAAATAATTAATAATGAATCATTTAAATTAAATTTATATTATATATATGTATTTAAATATGTATTCAAATTCCTATAATAATGATAAATTTTTATATAGTTAAGGGATGAACTAATTATTCATGAAAATGTATTTCATGAAAACTCATATTATCATCACATTTTTCATGTTTATTATTAATTAAGTCACCAATATTATTTGAATTGAGTACGATAAATTTTATTCCTTTTCCATAATAATAAAAATTAAAATATTTTCTAATATTTAAAAATTAATTTTTTTAATAAACAATAATAAAAAAGTAGCAAAAAATTAGTATTTTGTTAAAGGTCACATTGCATTTTTGAGAGGGTTAACAAAAAAGAAAAGAGTTAAAATAACATATACTCTGGAATAAATCATTTTGGTTTATGGGATTTAATCCTTAACCATATAACCTCATGTTTGGTGTAATTTTGGAGCAATTATTCCAAGAAATATTCAGGATAATATTTTTAATCATTGATAAATTATAGGAGTTCAAGTTTTCTCAATTATAAAAGGGAACCTCAGCCCTTCACAGCTTCAACCCTCTTGATCCAGTTTAGCTCAACCAAAACCTAAATATTTATTTTCAAAACATACATGTTCATATTATATTGGTTCTTTACCTTCCAAAATTACAACCCTAGGGTATTTAAGATGAGATCTAATAGTTGTTACTCTAAAAGAATGCAATAATATTAATGAAGCTATTTATTTTTTACTTCTTATTTTTAAAAAATAAAATATGTCAAAAAATTAAAATCTAATATCAAAATTATATCGCTTATATTGATATTATATTATATTTATTTAATAATATTTTCCAATATCCTTCACCATCAAATGGAAAAAAAATCATCACTCATTTTTCCTGCAGACTACCGCCTCACGAATCGATTTATTTTATTTCCCATCATGGCATCAACTGGCTAGTAATAATTATTGAACAAATAAATAGACATTAAGCTTATTATATAATAATTAATATATAAATTTAATATGTAATCTAATTCCTTATCCATTATCCTACTAAGTATATGATGATGTTTCTCTCGCATACATTTAACCTACGATCTCCATAAATCAGTTCTATTAATTTTCCATGTCAAACATCCAATAATGATTCTAAAAATATATATAATGAATAAATATGAAAATTTATACCATTAATATAATTATTTTTTTAAATAAACATTATATTATTCATAAAAAAACAGAACATCTATGAAAACATATTTATGAGACAATGATGTAGTTAACACTCGATACAATAGAATTAATAAATAATTTAATAAATGTGTTAAAAGATGTTATTATAGGATCATAAATTATATTATAAATATATAATTTTTTATGGGATAAATTTATAACATATTTAAAACCATTATTAATGAATTTAAATTATTTTCAACTAAGGGGATGTTTGAGGTTGGGGATTTCATCTCCTCTCTCCTGAGTCATATTCTAAATAATGAACATATATATTTTTGTATTGTGTATAAACTTACACATTTTTCTATTTATTATGAATATATATTTTTCAGAATTATTAAAGATTCAATTCATGATTTAACTTTCAAGTGGTTGAAATCTTAATTTTATCAAATATGTATGAATTTAGTTTATAATTTCGTTTTTTTGGATTACATTTTTTTAATTGAAGTAAAATCATAATCTATCCTTTAAAAAATACATCTCTTTTATTATCCTCTTAATATTTAAGATGGTTCCTTTCTTTTTTCCAAATATACCACTTTTTTCATAGAAATAAATTGAATAAATGATTATGAGAAAAACTGTTCTTATATATTTTATGAATAGGTATAATTATATTCCATTTATCTATTTTTCATAAAAATTTTAACAATGAACTTATTATTTACTAAAAATTTTCTTAAAATAAAATTTTTATTCCCATTGAATTTTAACATGGATTTAAAGTGATCAATCAGTTTTTTTTCAGAAAAAAGTATAATTATCTACATTATTTATAAACTATCTAATGTAATGTTTCTATCATATAAAACATTCATATATATATATATATATATATATATATATATCCAAATTTCATGTCCTTTTAATGATATTTGAATTACTTTTTATGTTTTCATTTTTTTGTAGAGGAAACTCATTAATAGAATATTATTCTTATATTTTTATTCCATTTTATTTATTTCTCCTAATAATATGATCTTATTTCAGAACTAATATTTTCCACAATTTGATATAAATGATTAATCTCTAGTTAATTATGTGGTTGTTAAAATTCAATTGAAACATTCACCTTCATATAATGAATTTAAATTTTATATTTAATTTAACTTAAATTTCTATATTCATTGTATCACGAATATTATTTTTTTCTAAACCATATAATATTTTAAATATTGTGTTTTACAATGACTGCTTTTTAGTTCAATATAGAATCATTATATTGTATATACTTCTATTAATATGTATATTTATTTATTAATAACATTATTTATGAATTAAATTGATCATTTAATATATGATTAAATAATTTGACATGCACAAATAGGTTGTGTAATGATCCAAACTTCTTTAAATGAAATTAAATTTTTAATGAATAAATGAATTTTAATGAATTGTAGTTATAGGAAACAAAAAAACTATTATGGTTCTTTTTAACCATTATATATTATATCCTATAAAATTCAAAATACAGTTGATAATCATAACCATGGATAATTTAGCAATTTTAGTGACAATTAAGATTAGTATATTAATTATTATGATAAATTCAAATTTCCACAAATAAAAGAATAAATGACCCTAACATGCAGATTTATACCTTATAAAGATATTATTTCTAAGTGTCTAAGTGTGATAAAATCACTACTCTATACACTTATATATTAAAACATGATATCTGACAACAAGAGAACCACTAAAAATGGTTACAGGAGAATTTCAATACCATCGAGGTCACAACTCAAACTGTGTTCATCAAAACACCCATAGAAAATTTCAACAATGCACACCATTCCCTTAGAGAATTATCTTGTATAATAAAGAGCTACATGAAAATACCCTAAAACTATAGTTTTTTATATTTTCATTCAAAAAATATATTATTTATATCTCTTTTTATTATTATTTTTCAAATGTTTAAATAACTAGTTTAATAAAAATTAGACAATCATATGATGAAACCAAAATTTTATTTTTGGGATATGTATATTTTCACTTATGTTATTCTTTTGATGACTTAAAATAAATTTTTAAAAAATTATATTTTAATAAAATAAAATAATGTTTAATAATTTTATTGATAATATTATTTTATAAAGTAAAATTTATTTTTTTAAGGGTCAGAAATTTTGTTATTTTACAAAAAAACAATAATTATGGATTGTTATTTAAAATGGTAAATACATATATTTAGAGAATCACTTTGATAAAAAAAATATTATTTTCCAAATCATCACATCAAAATTTTCCAAAGGTAAAATTTTAATAAGATTTCATCAGAGATGATTTTTTTTTGTAGAAAAAAATACACTATAAATATACTTTATGTATTAAGACATCATAATTACCCAAAAGTGATATACTATATTCTATAAAATTTATCCATGATAAAATATATATTATCTCTATAAAATATTAATTTATGTTATTTTTAATTCTATAAATCCTTAAGGAATCCTCTAAAACCCATATTATATTTTATGGTTTTAAAATAACTTAGTTTAAAAAAGAATCACATCCTCTTGAATAATTGATTTATTTTAGTGTGTTCAAATTTTTTCAAATAAAATAATTAAAACCACTCCACTATTGTAGAAATCATGGGGAAAATGTATGCGGTTCTTTATGCTTTTGATTACATTATCATATATGTTAAAAACCAATGGTTGGAAATTAATAAATAATGCTCTAATATATTCCAATATTAACCCAACAAAAATCGATTTCCTCTTCATTAAAACACTTATAGAACTACATTACTCAAACTATACCTATGAAAATTCCTTCCACCATTCCCCCAATATCTTCATAATCTCCTCCAATGTATTTAGAGTCTTCCTCAGAGTGTATTGGATCCTCTCTATTTCCCCTTTATTGAAGCACCATTTTAACTGATACCTTCTGATTTCAGAATGTTCATGTCAGGATTTATTTTTACACATCCCTGTTACCATCCTTATTATTCTAATTTAATTTGAGACCCCTTTTAATCTAATTCAACCCTTAAATACACCTTTATTCAAACCTGTTATATTGTGGAAATTATCATATGATTTTCCATGAAAAACAGTAATATAGTGAATACCTAATATCATTTCCACTCAATGCAATTGAACTGTATTTCCTTAAACATCATTGATTTAATAAATCAATTTATTTAATCTAAACACATTACTTATGGGGTTTAAATTTAATGAATGGTGTTCTTGTGTTGTTTTATATCTATGACAAAATTACTAATGTACATGTTATGAATGTGATAGGTGGGCCTAAAATTGTATTTCCCTCTAATTCATTGGGTAATGTTTTTAGATCATTATATTTCATATATGGTGCATGTAAGGTTATCATAAAGAATCAATGTCAGGATGTCCTTGTAGTTAACCTTGACATGGTATTAAATAACATGTTTTATATTGTTTCCACATTCATATATTCATTTATAAATTCATGTAATATCATTCCACTTTGTTAAGGATTGTGATTATCACCTCTCCTATGTTAAATTGATATATCTATTTGATAACATGTACAACATTGCCCCATGCTGTTATTTCATTATTCCATTGCTCGGATATATATCTCACCCCTTCCCAATATACTTCTCAAGGTTATCCCGTGACATTTTAGAAGTGAAATGGAATACAAGTTTATGTTATTGATTTTTTAAATAATTTTGATCAATCGGTTTTCCATTTTTTATGTTATATTCCAAATTATAAAAATATTATAGGCCTTAAAATCATATAGGGTTTTAGAAAGTGTATCTATATATCATTAGAAATTAAATAAGTTTTATTAAATATATGGGTTATCATTGTTGGTATTATATTAATGTCTAGTTATTTTCGACGATTATGTTAAGAAAACACTATTGAAAGACTTAGCGATAAACCTAAACATAGGAATCGAGAAAAAATTAGAGATGTATAGAGTTAGTTATTTATAAAAAAATACATCCACTTCCATATTCTACAAGTGATTATACATCTGGAATGGAAATACTTAGGGTTATTAACACTAAATTGGTGGCACTAATCTGTAATCAGTCATCACTTATTACATGAAAATGGGACTTTCTTAATTATTAGTTGAACACTACCAAGGTATATTCTATATATTATTAAAATTATCAAAAAAAAAACCATTATTAAGGGAATAAAAACACACAATGTATTTTATTCAAGGAAATATAAATGTATAACCAATATTAAATCTTAGAAATTCATAAATTAATGAAAATTTTACAATTAATAGTTCTCCCTATAATTATAAAATAGTCCCATTTTGTTGGATAATGGTTCGAAAATTATCATCACTAAGTATTTTTAGTATGTAATAGATGATTCGAATGAGAATAAAATAGCGTAATCGAGGATTATTATCTATTCATGAACTTCAATTGTCTTAATGGATTATGGTTCTATGAAATATTTAATGTCATTCATTATAAGTAATACAATTAAAACTCAACTCCAAATATGGATATGGAGTTATCATTGTAGTGTGAAAATTGGCTAATTGTTTCATCCCATGAATATAAATCACACCATATCCATATTCACATGGTTAATTTCCTAGATTATCAATGATTCTCCCCTTATTTGGATTCAATGCTATTCTAGGTAAGGATTTGGATTCCTTGTATAGATCCAACATAAAATACCGTGATAATAAAATCACCCTATGTATCGAAAATCACCCTCATTTTCTAAATAAGCGTAAGGATGAGAATGAATCTTCATTAGTAATAGTAAATAAAGCATGAATATTATTTTCTTGAGATCATGGGTATCTAGATCATATGATTTGGAGAATAGAAAATATCATTCATGATGACATTCCAATTATAATGAAATTTGTAGAATGTTTTTCTAAAGAATATATTGATATTTCTGGTAGTCTTGAGATAGAGTTCCCAATAATTCTTATACAAAAAGATTTAAAAAATTTAATGAATCCATTTAAAATGGGAATTTTTATACTTGAGGAGATAATGAATAATTTATAGTATATTCTGGAAAATGTGTTTATTCAACTATGTGCTTCACCATGGGTGCATCAGTTTAATTTATATAAGCATTGGTCTATGCACTTCTTAATTTTTTATCATATGTTCATCATGATCAAAATGACAAACAAGTATCCTATTCTATTGATTTATGACATGGTTGACGAACTTATAAGTTCCAAGCACTACTGTAATATATATCATCTGTTAGTATATTATAATCAAATGATGAAGAAGGAGGATATCCCCAAGAATAATTTTAATATAATGTATTAGAAATATTATTTCATATTGATTCCATTCATACTCACTAATACTCCAGAAATATTCATGGGCATAATGAATAGATTCTATATGGATTAACCAAAAAAATTAGTACTCCATTTTTATGATATTCTATTTTACTAAAAAAGAAAAAAGGAAAATCATGATAATTTATATATAATACTGAAAAACATTAATATGAAAATGATTTATGGAAATTATTGTAAACATGAGTTTTTGTTGGATGATGAAACTTACATGGGTCATGTTATCACATCAAAAGGGATATTTTGGATCCTTAATAAACTAATGAAATTATGTGATTGATATACCAACATTTATGATGCAAATCCACGAATTCCATGTATTTTCTTGGTATTATTATTGATTTAGGATAAACGCTTCATAATTATCAATACCAAAAAACAAGAAAACATGAGAGGGGGTCTAGTTTTTCTAGGCAGATCAATGTGAATAAATCATTAATTATTTTTATAATAGGAAAATAATTTCACATGTTCTCACAATACCCACCATTGGGGGAAGGATTTGGAATCTATTGTGATGAATCCAAATAGGACTGGTTTCTCTACTCATAAAATATGAAAATGTGATATACTATGAATCTAACCCATTACTGTTCCATGAATGTAATTTCCAAAATCATGATCTTGATTTGGCATTATTGATATTCTATTTCATTATTTGGATACATTATCTCGATGGAAATAAGTGTGATATATACATGGATAATAAAACATCATGTATATATTTACATAAAAGGAGCTCAATATGTGCCAATACAGGTTATTATAGATGATCAATTATTACAGTTGTTCAATCCATTTCCATTTTTGGAAGGAAGACAATGTGAATGATAATTTGAGTGGAAAATATCCTAGAGTACATTTCATTAGGATGATTTTAAGGGATCCAATATTCTGAGACATGAAGATAATAGAAATGGGAATAATAAAAAGATTTTCATCTTTCCTTACTCAAATAACTCTTCAAATAACTATTATTGAATTGTTAGATGAGTCCTAAAAAGATTATTAGATCATTTAGAAAAAGTTCATGAATATTTTGGAGTTAATTTTTTTTAATAATTAGTGATATGGTTTTTAACCTTTATAATTGTCCCATAAAACTAGAACCGAAGAGGGAACTTCTAGGTGATGTTAATAACTCATCCTTCTCTATTTAACCTGGAAGAAGTAATGTCAATAGATATTTGAAGAAATATTTTAAGGGGGTAACATAAGGTGGGTGTTCTGTATTTCATATCTCGATGGTTGTTATTCCAAAATGGAGTAATGATATATGTCTTAGGGTATGATGAAACCATTACCCAAACAAGTTTGGAACATGGAAAATATAAACCTAAATTTTAATATAGGGGTCCACAGAACACCTAAAAGAAATAAATCTTGTTCAGTGGTAGTTGGTCTCATTACTAAGTATGTAATTTTCATTAAAAGTAAAAAATATTTGTATCTTGAACAACTCACCATGATATATATATATATATATTGGATGTGGTAATATAACATGGAGTTCCAGAACATATTATATAAAATTGATATTTAAGGTTTAGCTTGAGGATATTAACAATCCTTAAGAAAGAATTTGATATGGAAATCATATTTAGCACTAAATGTCACCCTAAGATGGATGGTAAGTATGAAAGGTAAATTAAATCATTAGAGGATATAGTGGTACCATGTTCAATGGATTCCAACAAATGTTGGGATCAACACCTTCCCCCATGTCAAGTTATCATTTTATAAAATTTTCAAATATAAAATTAAAATGGAACCCTCTGGGATCTATATGGGAAGTGGTGTAAAAATATATCATATAGGGATGGTGTGGGACATAGAAATATAATTGTATTGGATATTTTCTAGTAGATGAGTGAGAAGGTTCAAACCATTTAGAGACATATAAAATATGGACAATGTTAACAAAAATCTATGATGAAAATCATTAAAAATACCTCGATTATATGGTATGAGTTAATATTATACTTCATATATTACTATTGAATAAATTAATGAGGTTTCGGGTGAATGGAAATCCTAGTCAAAGATACATTAGACCCTTTATTATCATTGATCACATCCGAGCAGTGGAATATCAACTACCACTCCCACCTAACCTATCTCAAGTACATGGTGTGTTCTGTGTATCCATACTAACGATGTAAAAACCATACCTATCACATGTACTAAATATATAGGTTCTACCATTGGAGAATTATAATTAATATGTAGAACGTCTATTGAAGATATTCTATAATAGATTCAAAGTTCTACAAAATAAGAAAAGTCACTTGATCACATTATTGTGTAAAATCCACATGTTTATGGAATCAACATGGAAACTAGAAGACGTTAAGAAAAAAAGGACCCTCATCTATTTTATTGTATGAAACGTTAATTTTGAATAATATTTTTGAATGGGTGGTAAATGTAATTTCCCAATCATCTATATGTGAAATTCAACCTTTTTAATGAATAATTTCGTTATCATGTAGTGTAATAGTAATTAACACATACACTAAATTTATTATTTTTGAAATTTATATCTTATATATTATCATATTTAAAATAATATTATTCATAATTATAATATATAGTATAGTTTTTCTGATGTTACTTTAAAGATTACTATATTAAGGGTTATGATAAAGTCCAATTGATAGACAATGGAAGTGATGGCCTTGACAGGTATGATCAAACCCTATGAATCCCATTATTCATAGATTCAAAGGGTGGTGGTTTCATTGGGATTTTATCACCACTATCCATAAACATTAAATCCTTAACTAATGAAAGAGTAAAACCATTTATAGAAAAGGTTATACAAATTGAGATCAGGACCCAACCCATGTTCACAAAACCACCCAATGAAAGTCTCATCATTTTACTCCTTACACTTAGGAAATTAACTATTGTAATAAAGGGATATGCATATGGAACCTAAAACTATGAATATATATAATATATTTGAAAATCAACTTATTAAATATTTCTCTATCTTATGTTACATTTTAGATCATTAAATAACAAGTTTAGTAAAAAATATTTTTGACATGGTGATACACAAATTACATTTGTGTGATATCTATATTTTCAAATAACACACCCTTTTGATGAATTAAATAAATATTAAAATAAATTATATTTAAGTAAATATTGGATTTTTTAATTATTTATTGAATTTAAATGATAAATTAATTTTAAAAAATTTAAAAATTAATTTTTGTAAATGATAGAAAATCTATTATGGATATAAACTATTGTTTTCAAAGAAATATGATTTTTATTTAAAACATCAAATTATTATAATAAAATAATTACCTTAATAATATAAAAATTATTTCTGAAAACACCATGATGAATATTTTCGATGGTGATTTTTTTATATTTTAATGAGGCATATGGAATTTTGGGTAAAAATTAAATACGATACAAATATCTGGTATTCATTATGACATCATGACGAACAAAAAGTGAAGTAATCTAAATCATAAATGTTATCCACTACAAAAAAAATATTTACCCTTTAAAATAATGTGTTTTTATTTTATTTTTGTTGTTTAAAAAAATATTTAATGAATTCTCCTAAACATATATAATATTTTATGAGTTTAAAATAAATTATTCACAATCCTAACTCAATTACTTATCACCAGGAGAATTATTTTAATTATTTTGTTATTATAATTCCTAAATAATTAATTACAATAATATTTGGTAGAAACAATGAGTAATAACCATTGTAAGGTTTTCATTTTTGAATAGTTTATTATATATAGTCAAAAAACAATGTTTTAAAATTAATAAATAATTATAATCTCATTGGCCATATATAATCACCCAAATATCTATTAATATTCACTCAAAAGCCTTCAATACTAAAATTTCACTTAAATTCCCCCTTTAAATCTCACCCATGTTTCCCCATGATCATAGAAAACTCTTACCAGTATTTTAGAAGCATCTTATCATGGTATGGGATCATCACCTTCTTCTCTTTATTCAAGAGCCTTATTTATGTCAGGGTGTTTGATTTCCATTTTTGATATCTGATTTATGTTTTTAAACATGCCTCATACATTTGTTAATATTACAATTAAATTTTTGGAACCATTATCTCACATTCAATCCTTCTATAAAACATCATGTACACCTATTATACTACTGAAATTTTACTAAGATTGTCTTTTCCAAACATTTGTGTAGTGAATATCCATCTCCATTTCAGCTCAATGTTACTCACCTATAATTAACAACAAAAAATATAATTGTTAATTAAATTAATTTAGCTAATGATTGTGGTTATCATGTCACTTAAAACCATAAACAAAATAATAAATGAAATAACTACAGTAAAACAGAAACCAAGTTTGTCTCCAAGCAAGGTTTCTCGGTAGTTCATATTTTTTCATGTTTGTATTATTTTATTATTTTATGTTATCGATTTTTTCCAAAAGTGAATATGAATTGTTTATATGATGTTAATTTTAATTTCAAAACCAAATTGGAAATAAGAACAAAAGTTAAATTAATGAAAACAAAAGAGAAAAATGCTGCAGTGAGAATTAATACACAATGGAAATTAGGATCCTATCAACGATTCAAACAGATTAGAATATAATTTTAATTTTCTAATGGTTTTAAAATTTTTAATAATTTCAATGAAATAATGAAATCCAAATTCTTACTCCCCATTAAGATTATTAAATTTATTACACATCCAATATTCTAGAAGAAGAAATCATTTCCAAATGAGTCCACCAATGTTATCCATGATCGTCAAAATCAAATACACAGACAACAGTCACTATACTCACAGTTCCTCAATTGATGTTTGAGAAATTTAAATAGAGTAAAAATTATCCAAACTCTAAAATGGATCAAATTTATTAGTTTCCCTCTAATTTTTTCACATTCAATTAGGATATGTGTTGTATTCAAAATTGAAGAAATAAGAAGAAAAAAATGATATATCAATAAAATTTTAACATGAAATTTCATTTTTGAATTTTAATGTTCTAAAGTGAAATAAATTATATAAATTTTAATAAATATAAAACCCATAATCACATAAACATGTGAATGAACTAGTTTTAGTTATTTCAGATTTAGTCAGTCGTCACTAAGGAGAGGAAGCACACTCTGATCTCCAACTATATCAGCTTCCAGAGTGGCATCAAATTCCAAGAATATCTCTTATTTTTTTTTCTCATCTCCACATTTGAAACCTTCGAAAATCATTGTATGTGTTGTTGTGTACCACTCCTAGTAATTAAATTATATTTACTTTATTTCCCACTACTCAATCATAGACACTCCATAACCATCATTTTTGAAGAACATTCACTTGAGAGAAATAAATCTATGTCACTGATCAGATAATGCCACTTAAGAAAACAATCCTTCTCTCTAACCAATAGATTCTAACATAATCTAGGATGGTGACCATGATTCATAGATTTCGACCTACACTTGTATTTAGTTCAAGTAATTCTATCATGTATTTAGAGAGGACTCTACATCCCAAAACATCAACATTTCTTTCTCTCCTTCAGTGACCCATACTTCCACAATTTTCATCCTCGTCCTTTCCTACATAGGGAGAATCATGAGAAAGAAACATAAACTGAGGCCCAATCATGCTCAAACCATTATCCTAAGCATCCATCAAAACCAGTTCTTATACCATGCATCACAAGCAAGAAAAATTCTAAGCATCTCAATATAAACAAGAATGTTTTGAAATAAATCATCATATTCACAGGGGATCATAAACAATAATCCTTACTTCAAACCTGGTTAACTCACAATGAACTCTTCCAACTCATGTAGACAATTCTCCATGAAAATTGTTCCCATAAATCGTGGAATCCAAAAACAAAGTATTGGTGACCTTGACACATCATTATTTTTCATCATGCATACCTTCATAAGAAAGAAAACAACATATACTATAGAACCATCAAATTTGATCAAATAGACCTACATTCAACGGCATCATCATGGGTAATCACCAGATCAGGAATGTGAAACCATCACAATAATCTCATGTTGTCCTTACCTTCTTCATCAAACCAAAAATCAAACCCAATTTGATATTTTATCATAATCAATCCATAAATTCATCCTCGGTACACAAATTCTCTTAAAAATTAACAAAGAACACATCTCCAAACCTGGAAAATTGGAAACTCAATTTCTACTTTTGACAAGCTATATCATCATACTCGAAATCATCCTGATCATATACTATTTGAAAAACTCTAAATTGGTCAGTTTTCAAGAACATTACGTTGAACTCGTATCTATGCATCAATAGTTATGGTGTAGGCCCTTGTCTTCTTTTACAACATCGTTGGGGTCAACTTCAACTCATATTGGGATCTTCAACCATGTACAGTGATACTAAAATAGAGAGTAGTAGTGAACTAAAATGAACATTGGATCCCAAGCATCTTCATTATAGTTTCTTAATCAGGATGTCAAAATAGGGATTGATCTTCGATTTAGTTTCTCCGATGATGGAGACCTCTTGATTTCTAGTAGTGGTGGTGATGGGATGTGGTGCTCGGGGGACTATAGGTATCAAGGATCATTAAGAATATTAGGTTTCAGTTCATCATCTCGTGGTTCATCGATGGGTGACAACTACTTTGGTCTGGTTCTCAAGGGTGCGGGTGGGACTTTATCCAAGGACTAAGGTGATAAATCGGTGTGTCTTATCCTCCATTTGAATTATTTGTCCCTTAAATCCGCAGTTGTGTAATATAATTATCTTTTATGTACATGAATATATTATTCACCCTCAAAATCTCTTACATCAATGGGCCTCGAGAATATTAATTCAATTTGTGTATGATAATTATATTATGGAAGAAAATTATGTTACACACTGCTATATTAATCTCACATGTGGCATCAATCAATTACATAGTTTGATGCAAAAAATCTCTTATATAGGTCGATAAATATATTTTAATTTGAATCACATATACTTCTCACTTAGTCTAAATGGTGTTTTATCTTTATGCTCATATAAATTACATTATCAAAAAATTCATTAGCAACATAATTAAAAATGTTTAAAAATGATATAATTTTATCAATATGGGAAGAATGAAACTTCTCTCAAGGAAAAAGTAATCTAATAATTTATCAAAAAATATTTATCTTGATAAAATAAATCAATTATCCTATTAATATATTCGTCCATAGTGTTCCTAATTTCTTTCTAATCTTGGATCTCAATATCAAATTCATGAAGTAAAAAATCCATCCAACCACCCATGGTTTTTATTCAGGTTGATTTGTGATATGTCAGATAGCATAATAACCTTTTCAAACAAGATCATTACATCCCAGAAGTTATCTTATAAACATATCAAGGTAAAATACAATGGCTCTCAATTCCTTCTCAATTCTAGAGTAATTGGGTTTATCAATATCTAGAGTCTGATAATTATAATCAATGACATGTGACATCGTTTCAACTCTTTTCCCAAGAATTTCCCCTAACGAAAACTACTAACCATCAGTCTAAAAATCAAAATGAAAACTCCAATTAGGTGGTTGAAATATTAGTGGGGACAGAAGATTCTATTTTAATTCATTTAAGGATTTCTTAATCTTCTCAAAAAATAAAAAATTATTTCCTTCTAGAGTAATCTTGCCAAATTAAAATTAGTCCGATTGAAATCTTTTACAAATATCCTATAAAACCTAGCACAGATAAGAATGTATTTGACAACATTAATATTATATAGAAAGGGTAATGAAGTTATGAATTCAATCTTATAATGGTCCATCTGAATTCTATTCTTATAAGCATCATGACAAGGAATATTTTCAATTTCAACCATAATATAAATTTTTTTATTTTTCAGAATAGGGTTTTTCTTATTAAAAAATCCATTCAATGCTCTTAAACTACTCATAAATCTCTACAATGATGGATTATACATTTTCAATTCATCTTTAAACATCTATGTACATTACTCAATAGATTCAATAGAATGCTAAACCTATATCATTGGAAGGTGGAAGGATAAATAAAACATATAGATGACATTATATGATATGAAAATGTACCAAAATGACATGTAAATGCTTTTTTTTTCTGGTTCCATTGGTTCTATGTGAATCAATAAATATCGATAAAATCAAAATATGAAGAAATAATGGGATTAATATTCTAACCATTAAAGGATTTGATCGATAGAAGGCAAGGTAAATTGGAAATTCCTAGTCACAAAATCCAGCCTCCTATAATCAATTAATACCCTACAAATGGTGGGTAACCTTTCCTGAAATAACTCTCTACATTCATTTTTCAGCACTATGAATACACCATTTTAGGAATAATTTGAACTGGATTTTCTGAGTTCATTTTCAATCACTAAGGCATCCGAAATAATATAAGAATCATAATCTCCTAAACTATCAGTGCATTTGTTTTCAAGAATGAAATTTCCATCATCCTCAAAAAATGGATTCAAGTTGAAAAATTTGAGGTGACTTTTCAATGACATTATTACCATAATTAAAGTCAATTTTAGAAGAATAAAAATCAATTTTATTCATTAAATCATAAATTTCAATAGGAGTATATGTTTCATAGGTTTCATAAAAAGTATCACCATTTTCATTATCACATTCATCAAAAGTTCCCTTCTTAACATGTTAATAAATTCTAAAATGGAGAAAATTATTTCAAAACACAATTATAATTTCAGATTCATTATTATAATATATTTCAAAATATTCATATTCAAAATCTTATTCAGTATTCAAGGTTTCATTTTTAAGATAATGTAAAATTTACAAAGAATCTATAGGTTGGATATATTGAATTGAAACATGAAATAACTCTATGGAAAAATATTAAATAATGTTAACTATGGGAGAAATATAGTCTTCCACCTGGTGTCTCATTTATTCAAAAAATTTAAAATTAACCATATCAACTCCAAACTATAAAGATAAAGAACCTTTATGAAAATTGATTTTTATCTTAGTAGTTTTCAAGAATTTTCTTCCTAAAATTAATTGTTCATGTGAACTAAAATGTTCATATTCCATGTGTAGCACATAAAAATAATCATGGAATGCAAAATTATTAACACTTACAATCACATATTAAATAAAATTATCTATATTATCTAAATATTAATTATGTAGTTAGATCACAATTCCAGATTACTTGAGCTATCAAACCTATAGAGAAGAAAATGTATAATAAGTCATAACATTTATAGAGGCTCTGAAATATAACATTTCATCATCAAAATATGTATTTATAATGACTCAAGTGATGGAAAACATAACTAGATCTTGTTATTTAACATGGACAGGATATTAAATCAAGGGATAAACATTTCTTCCAAATTTAACTTTCTCACCACTCTTGATTCTCTTTTTTTGAGTACACGTCTCTTTTAGGAATTTTTCATAACAAGGGATTTGTTCCATAACATATAACAAAATAGTGTTAACATGAATTTCCTAATTGTTTCAACTACTTTTCCATTTTTGTTTCAAAATTTTTTTAATAAGAGGTTTACACAGTGGATATGGCTATGTCTCCCTATAAATTTTAAGATATTCATAAAACAATTCCCTCTATAAGATCCCAATAAATTTATAAAATCTCTAGATATTAATTCATGATAAATTCCACTCTTATTGTTCCATTTTTCTATTTTGAAAGATTGAACATTGTTCTGGGTATCATCAATTCTTATTAAATAAGGATGGTATTTCTAAAAAAATATTTCTTATCATGTGTTTAAAATACATGTTTCCTATAATTAAATTTGGATTGACTAATTCACCCCCTATTTTATGGATTTAATAATCAGTTATCTTGGAATAACTTTATATTCTTATTATGGTATTTTTTAGTAATATTTTGGTATATTTTAAAACCATCTTGGAACTTAAGAATCACATGAGTTTAATTATTGTGGCTCATAGAGGAAAAGAGGCATATGGGAAATTTAGAAGGTGTGAATTCGTAAGTCAAGATGTTACTTTTCATTTCTATATTCAATACAAGGGTAAAATATTTGATTTTATTATGAATAAAAAGGGATTTAGATGATGAAAAAAACCAAAATACAGAATAGAGGTATGTACATTCATTGGTTTGGAAGATAACATTCTGTTATCTATTCAAACAAAAAAATTTATTGGATAAATTGTTAACCAAGATTACAAATAAAGGGGGTATTTAACATAATCAAATGAATGTGAAGGATTATTGATTAATTGAATAGAATATTGGAAAATTTTCAAATTTGGACTCTAAAATTTGGAAATGGTGGATTTTTTATATATAGTGATGCATCGAAAAAGGTACATTTCTATGTATTTATGTAGAATGATAATGGTAGTTCTTATATGTCGGGGTAGTTTTAGACTCATGAACACAACTATTCCATCCATTATCTATAGTTTGTATATGTAATTTTCCCTTGGATGATATTAATATTTTATATCATTGGAGAAATATATAAGATATACACAAATTATACAAGTATGAAATACATATTTTCAAACAAAAAACAAACCATGTGTAAAATAATATAGCCTGAGATACTCAAGAATTATAATTTATCAACAAAGTACCACCATGGGAAGGATATTAATTTAGTAGATTCATTGAGTAGAAATGACCATATAGATCATTCCCCATTGAGGATTGACATAGATCCTTTGTTCATGGATTCATCAATAAGGGATATGGAAATTATTAAGAAAGGGGAGACATAACTGCATTTTGAAATGGATTCCAATCCATATTTGTTAAAAAATTTAGTTTCTTATCATACTGATGATGTGATATTTCAAAATCACATTATAGACATGAATAATGTTTAATTGATAGACATCATATATGAATATTGAATTTAAAATTTTGGAAATAGGGAATGTCTTCCACCTAAGTCTGATATGTAAATGGAATTATTAGATGATTCTCATTGATTTACATAATATGTAGACCTTTTCATCACCAAAAAGTATATATAATTTAGATAACATTATTATTGGTTAATATAATCTAGGAAATTGATGATTATGAATCAAGATTCCTAGTTTGTCAAAAGGTAAATAATGAGAGATAACTTCGTATGGGAGTCATGTAACCTCAACCTATTAAAATGTATAAATATAATGAAATAAGTATGGTTTTCATCAATATATTTCCATACAAATCTCGAATTAATGATTTAATGTGGTTTATTGTTGATCTCCATAAAAATATAAGAAATATTGTGATATAAGAGATGATTTATCACTTCATAACATTGTATTTATCGATATTAATGATGTTGTAACAAATTGGGGTTCACATTTTTCAATTGTGTCTAATCATGATCATTGATTTACATAAAAATTCTGAAAAATTATTCAGAATGGTCATGATACATATCTTCATTTAATAACTTCTTATAATCCACAAATCATTGGATAATATAAAAATTCTATCCCATAATTATAATACATGATGATATCATGATTACATGAAATTCAATACATCTGGGAATAGTAATTACGTTAGGTGAAGTTTTCCTATGATAATATCTTCCTTTCAAGTATTTGGGTGGTGCATATGAATCCTTATATGCAAATTGATTTCACACTACAAAATGTTGGGATGATATTCTTAAAAGTAATCTTATAGGACCCAAACATAATGGGGAAAAAATGTAAAGGTAATGAATATTAAAAGCCATATTAAATTGGTTCAATTATGTGAAAATTGATATGTTGATAATCGAATGAATGATCTAGAATTTCAACTCTGAGATCACATTTTCATGAATTTATCTCAATGGATGGGTTTTACAAGGTTCTAAATAAAAGAAAAACATATCCCCAAGTATTTAAGCCCTTTTTTAATTAGGTAATGAGTTGGAAATGTTACATACTATTTGTAACTTCCACCAAGAATCACTAAGTTACATGATCCATTCCACATCTCATCATTATAGAAGTACATTCTAGACCCAATGTTTAGTCAATAAGGTTTTCCTTATGACTTTTCCATTCCTTCCAGTTTTGAAAATCACACACACCTTATACTTAAGTAGATATTATTTTTACCCTCATAAGGAAAATTTACTTCATTAAGGAAATTTACCATAACCTAGATTTTCTTATACAAAGAAATATTTTTCTTAAATTCAAAACTCGGATTCATAACCAAATTTCCGGAACCATATAATGAAGATATTTGGAGCTTTCTGTTTTTAGGATCTGAATTCTAGATGTAATCTGTAATGGAGATTTAATCCGAATTCTTGACTCTGAACTTTCATGAGTTCGACTCCAAACTATTAAGAAGTTCAACTTCGAATTCTCATGAATTTCGACTCTGAACTCTTTTAGAAGTTCGACTCCGAACTATTAAGAAGTTTGACTCCGAACTATTAAGATGTTCGACTCCGAACTCTTTAAGCAGTTTACTCCGAAATTTTAAGCAGTTCAACTTAGAACTCCTTAAGTGGTTAGACTCCGAACTCTGCAAGTTCAGAATCCGATCTCTGGTGAAACAAGACTTCAATATTCTATAAAACAGAATTCAAATTTTTCTTAATAGTGACAATGAATTTTATATTGGTTAGACTCCGAACTCTTAGTTTACTTTAACTATGAAATATTGATAAGCTCTAACTTTCATATGATTCATTTCAGAACGATGTCGTTCTTTCTGTTATACATGGTTTGTTATAAAACGATGTCATCTTTTCTGTTTCTAATTAACCATTGGCTGAGTTACATGTGTACATGTCCCTCTGAGTTTCATAGAAAATATGAACGTTGGAGGAGGGAGTCGACTGTTGGAAATTTGCCTATAAATAGGAGCTCATTTGAAAGAGATCTAGAGATAATGAAGTTGGATAGATTCTGAGACCACACGCTTCTAAGGTGATTTATAGAGAGAGAAGGCTTTTCATGCCTTGTGGGTACTGAACTGCTCGTTTAGTTTTTTTGCTTCGTGCAACTCTAAATGTTGGTGATGACATTGGAGGACTTCCGGGGATAGGAAGACAGAGGTGCCAACTACCTTGAAGTATGAGGGCTTCCTTGCTGAGGAAGACAGAGGTTCCAACTACCATGAATGTGAGGGCTTGCGGGGATAGCAAGATAGAGATTCTGATCTTCGTATCGAGGGCTTACCCTGGTGTGGGTAAGACAGAATTTCGTGAAAGTATAAATCAAGGGAACTTTATCCAAGGTTGTTGGATACCCTTCTCTTTGGGCTAAAAGACTTATAACTTGTTACAAGTAGTTTTACTACTTATTTTTTAGCTTTACTTTTGTATTATAAGGAAAGTATAACTTTCTTATACTTTCTTACTTGTACTCTGATTAGTTTTGATTCTATACGCTTTAAGGTAGAATCTCATTTTGTAATCTTTAGTTAAGTTTAAATTTCCAGATCCATATTTTCAGAACCTACTTTCAGAATCTCTTTCCAGCTTTAATCAAGTACATAGAACATGAATTTTATAACTTTATTCCTTATTCCAATATTATAGTTGGTGTTAGAGGCGTTGTGAATTTACTTAGTTTACCTTTTTTAAACTTAACTCTTTCCTTTGTTTAATGAAAATTTTAAAGTATAAAATTCACCCCCATGTCTTGTATATTGATCATCTACATCATTATTTCGATCCTACAATTGGTATCATAGGAGGTCTCTGAAATACTTATACTCACATATAAGTTTTTCATTCCGAACATTTTCATTCCGAACTTTGTCATTCCGAACATTTCCATTCTGAACATTGTCATTCCGAACATTGTCATTCCGAACTTTTTCATTACAAAATTTTTATACTAACTAGTTTTGTTACCCAAGTTGTTTTAGTATGGAAGGAATCAATGTTGGTTCTATTGATAATCTAAATCTTAAAAGACCGCCGATCTTTGATGGCAATGACTATGAATACTGGAGAGATCGAATGAAGGCTTTTATTATCAATACAGGAGTGGAAAACTTTGTTATGCTTACTGGTGATTATAAAATTCCTGATTTGGAAGTTAGAACTTTCACTAACTAGAAAAACCAAGAGTATCAACTCAATTATAAGGTAAGAAACACCTTACTTTGTTCAATGACTCGAAATGTATATATCCATATATCTTCTTTTGAGGCATCTAATGGTATCTGGATGAAGTTAGAAGTTACACACTTTGGAACCTCTAAAGTGATTGAGACTAGAAGAGCTATGCGAAGAGCCGAATAACATGAATTCAATTTTCCGTATGGTGAACCAATTTTCAAAGTTCAATAAAGATTTATGACTATAGTGAATAGCTTACAGTCTATGGGAGAGAAAGGGTTATATGATGAAGCTCTTGTGGATAAGATAATTGATATTATGCCCAATGAGTGGGAATCAAAGAGAACAGTTATAGATGAGAACCGGAAAGTCTCTCAAATTTCTCTTGATGAGCTATTTGGAACTCTTCTCCAACATGAAACCAGAATGAAGAGAGATGCTGACAACATTAAAAAGAAGAATGAAAATTGTACTGTTGCTTTTTCAAAAAAATAAAATCAGATTAAAGCTAAGACTCCTGATAGAGTAACCAGATCTAAGTCTAAGAAAGTTATTTTCCAATCCGAATCTAGTGAGAGCGATGTCACTGAAAATGAGTTAACAAATCTTGCATGAAGGATGAACAAGATAGCTGGCTAGAGAAGTTTCAAATCCAAACATAAGAAAAAGGAATGGAATGATAGGAAAGATGGAGAAGTAACTTGTTATGAATGCAAGAGATCTGGACATATTAGACCAGATTTCCCCATGCTTAAAAATAATGAAAGGAAAGAAAGGCATTCAGACAGGAACAGAAAGAAGTATTACAAAGCTAAATATAATAATGTTCTGAAATCTAGTGATACCTGGAGTGCAAGTGGTGGTGACTCTTTAGATGAATCATCTGATTATGAATATTCAGGACAAAATAATCTTGGTCATATAGCCAGACTACCTAATGAAAATCATTATTTTATGGCTATGGTACGAAATTATGAATCATTGACCAACATTTCTTTCAATTCTAATGATAGAGAATATTATAACTCTTCTGATGACGAATCCCCTTCTGATGAAGAAAATACTTTACCTACTTATGAAGAAGTTTCTAGGTTTGCTGAGCTTCTTGGAATTGAGAATACCAAACTCAATAAAAAACATGATAAGAAAAATTCTAGGAATTATATTCTTAAAAAAGAAATATCATATCTTTCTAAAGATCTTTATTGGAAGAATGATGATTTTGAAAATATTTCAAAAAATCTTGAAGAAGTATGTTCTGAGAAGAATAGACTTTCTAAAGAGTTAGAAAAAGTAATTTCTAAGAAAAATATCTTCGAGCCTAGCTCTAGTTCTAAATCTAACTATTTTGAAGATAAAAACTTGGTTATAAAACGCAAGTCCGAAATTTTTTCCTTAAGGATGTGTTTATCGAACATTGCCAACTGTAAGGAAAATTTTGATAAAATGTATTTCCAAATACAACCTTTAAGAAATAAATCTGGATTTGGTTATACCCATGAAAAACAAACTTTTAGTAACAAATATTTTGTTCCTCACAGTACCCCATTTTGTACCAAGTGTCAATGTGGTGGTCACTGGGAAAAGAATTGTTACTTAAACAAAACCCAATCTCTAGGATTTCATAAAGCTTATTTCTATAAGATAATGTGTGTACCTAAAATTTTTTTATCTGGAGAACTAAGATCCAAAAAGTTTGGATTCCGAAAGACTAATTATCTTCTTGATTTCAGGAAAATAAAGAGAGTACCAACAGCCACACATGGTACATGGATAGTGGATGTTCTTGGCACATGACTGGTAATAAAAGATATTTTGAAAAGATTATCAAAACGAAAGGAGGAAAGTTAACTTTCAGAGATAATGATAAGGGAGAAATTGTTGGTATTGATAATATTGTTCTTCCAGGTAAAACATTGATTTCAAATGTTCTTTTTTTAAGGGTCTTAAGCACTATCTCATTAGCATAAGTCAGTTATGTGATGAAGGATACCTTGTGAATTTTAGGAATGATAAGTGCTTAGTTCACAATTGAAAGGAAGAATGTATTCTCTCAGCCAATAGGCAAGAGAATGTTTACACCTTCAATTTAAAAGACCTCAATAGCCATGATTTATCTTGCCTAAGTCAAATGGAAGATCGTTCCTGGTTATGGAATAGAAGACTATGTCACTGTAACCTTAGGAACTTATGGAGACTCTCTAAGAAGAAACTAGTTAAGGATCTACTAGAGCTTAGATTTGATTCTTCTAAAGTTTGTGATCCTTGTCAATATGGAAAGAAACATAAATCTAGTTTTAAATCAGTCAGGGATGTCTCAACAACTGATGCATTACAGTTAGTGCACATGGATGGTCCAACACAAACTGGAATTATTGGAGGAAAATACTCTGTGTTTGTTTTAGTTGATGATTACACTAGATTTAATTAGGTTTATTTTCTAGAAAAAAAAAGTCTGAAGCTTTTTCTTATTTCAAAAGTTTTAGAGCTCAAGTTAAAAATGAGAAAAACCTTCCATTGAAAACTATTCATAGTGATCATGGAGGAGAATTTCAAAATTCTGATTTTGAAACTTTTTATAGTAGAAAAGGTATTACTCACAATTTTTCAGCACCTAGAACCCCTCAACAGAATGGTGTAGTTGACAAATGAAATTGAATTATTCAAGAGATAACTAGAACTATGTTGAGTGAATATTCTATAGCTAGACATTTCTGGGATGAAGCTGTAAGTACTTCTTGTTATACTATAAATCAAGTTTTCATTAGACCATTTCATAATAAAACACCTTATGAGTTATGGAATGGTAGAAAACCAAGATTATATTACTTCAAGGATTTTGGTTGCAAAGTACTAATTCTGAATACTAAAGATAATCTACATAAATTCGCACCAAAATCTGATGAGGTATTTTCTTAGGCTACTCCACAACTTCTAAGGATTATAGAGTTTTCAATAAAAATACTTGTACTATTGAAGAAACAGTACATGTAAAATTTGATGAGTCAGATCCTTTTGATTTTAAACCAATTCAACCTACATCCTTGGATGTGTTTTCAAAAAATGATTATCAACCTTTGATAAAAGAACCTTCTGATAAGGAAAATGTTCAAGAAGATACTTCTAAAACATTTACCCCAGAAGACTTTCTACCCTATGTTGATGAACCGGCTTTTCAAAACCCAAATCAGGTGTTTCTTAAGAATCATCCCAGTGATAGTATCATTGGTGATGTGAATCAACCTCTAAGGACTAGAAGTTCCTTATGAAATTAAATAAAAAATATAGCATTTATTTCCCAGTTATAACTAAAAAGCACTGATGAAGCTGTAGGTGATGATGATTGGATCAAAGCTATGCAAGATGAACTAAATGAATTTGAAAGGAACAAAGTCTGGATCTTGGTTGAGAGAACTAAGGAAACTTCTATCATTGGAGTAAAGTGGGTTTTCAGAAACAAATGTGTTGAAAATGGAGTCACAGTATGAAATAAATCTAGACTTGTTGCTAAAGGGTATAATCAGCAAGATGGAGTATACTATGATGAAACCAATGCTCCAGTAGCTAGACATGAATCTATCTGTATTCTACTTGCCCTTGCAGCATTCTTTAATTTTAAACTTTTTCAAATTGATGTGAAATGTGGTTTTCTTAACGGTTATGTTCAAGAGGAAGTTTTTGTTGAACAACCTCCTGGATTTGAAGATACTAAACACTCTGATCATGTTTTTAGACTTACCAAAGCTCTGTATGGTCTTAAACAAGCCCCACAAGCCTGGTATGATAGACTCACTAGATTTTTGCTTCAAAATAACTATGTTAAGGGAAATCCAGATCCAACCCTTTTTATAATGAAAGATAATAAAAATGTTTTGATTGTTCAAATTTATGTTGAAAACATCATATTTGGTTCAACTTAGCAATATTTAATCGACTCTTTGGAAATTCTAATGAAATCTGAGTTTGAAATGAGTATGATGGGTGAGTTAACTTTTTTCCTTGGTATTCAAATTTCTCAAAAACCAGAAGGTACCTAAATATCTCAACATATGTATATTAATGATCTTCTAAAAAAGTATGGTTATGAAAATACTGAAAGTATAAGTACTCCTATTAGTACATCTAACTCTCTAGATCATGATGAAGCTGGAAAACCAGTAGATCAAACATCTTTTCGAGGTATGATAGGGAGTTTACTTTACTTAATAGTTAGTTTACCATAATTAATGTTCTCAGTATGCTTATGTGCAAGATATCAATCCAATCCTAAGGAATCTCACTAAAAGGCAGTAAAAAGAATTTTTCTCTATCTTAAGGGAACCATGGATCTAGAACTATTTTATACTTCGGGAATTTATTTTATTCTAAAGATTTTTCTAATGTTGACTATGGGGGATGTAGAATGGATAGAAAAAGTACATCCGGAACTTTTTATTTCTTAGGAGATTCATTAGTTTCTTGGTCCAGCAAGAAGCAACATTCTGTAGCACTTTCCACTACTGAAGCTGAATATATAGCAGATGGAGGTTGTTGTGCTCAAGTGTTGTGGATGCAACACACACTCATAGATTATGGAATGAGTTTTACTAAAACTCAAATTAAGTGTGATAACACAAGTGCCATTTCCCTATGTAAGAACCCTGCACATCACTCTCATGAAAAGTACATATAAATTAGGCATCAATTTCATCGGGATAACACACTTAAAAGAGATATCATTCTTCAGTTTATCGGTAAGCAAGATCAACTTGCTAATATTTTCACAAAATCCTTACCCTCCGATAGATTTGAATATATTAAACAAAATTTAGGAATGCTAACTATATGGTAATCATATTTCATTAACTTCTTGTTGAACAAATCTCCTAAAAGTAAAAAACTCCTTTTCATAGTGGGAGTACATTTGATTGTTAGTGTAACTAAATTTTTCGGAGTTAGTTTTTCAAACTTTTTGGAACTAAAATTTATGGAATAGGAATTTCCGGAACTGGAATTTTCCAGAATAGAAATTTTCATATGGAAAACTTTCGGAATGAAGATTTTTGGACTGGGGTTTTCGTAACGAGGTTTTCGTACAGGAATTTTCGTATTGAAGTTTTTTTTTTCAAAGAAGAATATTACCCATCACGAATAATATTTCTTGTTAATATGTAAGTTATGATTTTCATACGTATAGTTTTGTAATCAAAATTTTCTTAATGGTATTTTCCTTGTTTTAAAAGTTCAGTTTCTAGTTTTTCCTCAAATCCGATTGTCTTCTTTAAAAACCCACAAAACATTGGAGTCACATTTTTCCTTATGGGATTGATCTCAACCGTTAGATCATATCAGAGCTTTTTCAACCATTAGATGGATTTTGGAAAACCAACAGTAAAATTATTTGCCTATATAAAGGGGACCTCGAGACTTGTCCCACATCGGTTTTTCCAAGCATTTGCGTCTCAAAGCTCTACTGCTCCTCTTAAGGCCGGTTCTGAACCTTATGAAGCTGATCCAAATCTTACAGAATACTTCACTCCGAATGTCTGTTGAAGAAACTTCTCATGATATGTCAACTATAAAACCAATTTCAAAGTGGATAGTTTAAAGGGAAATATTAGTTCATCCATATTTTTATAAGCTTAATTCTCTTATCTCAAAGAATATTAGACTGAATGGATGGGAAGATGTTTGCATAGAAAAGTCAGATAAACAGGATCCGGTTTATACTGATTTGTTGATAGAGTTTTACGAGTCTGTTTCCTTCCAGATGGAAGATGGCAGAGAAAAGTTTTCCTTCAAGTATTCTGGGAAGACATATAAACTTTCTTACACTAAGGCAGCGAGCCTGGTTGGTTGAGAATATGAAGGAGAAGCTGAATTCTACTCTCACAAACTTCCGGATGTGCAAGGAATTCTAAATAAAGAGAAGGTACTGATGTGTCTTGGGATTAAGGATGATTCAACAACTAAAATTGCTTGGCTCACTCCGAAAAATAGAATACTTGAACTATGGGTGCAATGTTTTCTGGTTCCGAGAAGAGGAGATAATGACAATCTGAAGAAGAGTGATATCTATGTCTTAGATTTTTTGGTAAATATAATAAAGATAAATCTGATAAGGCATGTCTTGGTTACGATCAAGAATATCAAAGAAGGAAATTTGAGAGCACATATTATCATGTTTCCTGCCTTATTATCTAAGATGATAGTTCAATTCATATAATATTTCTATGTTTCCTGAAAATCAAAGATCCAAAATTGTATGCTCATGCATGTCAGTGATGATATGCTTAAGAGGATGAAGATGGGATTTTCTAGTGAATCCGGAGAATTTTACCCCTTATCTATGTAGGGGTCTGATGTAGCTGAAAAAGAAACACAATATCCGGAACCTACAAAAAATCAAAGGATAAAGAGAAAGTCTATGGAAGCGGTTACTGATGAAGAAGTTCCTAGCCTAAGGAAACTCAATCTGCTCCCCCAAGACGAAGAAGGAGAAAACTTATACGGATGAAGTAGAAGCCAAGTGGATGAAAGATAAAGAAATAAGGATAGAACGGGATCCTCAATTCAGACTGGACCCTACTGAGGCTAAAGCCTTAAAGGAAAAAGCTGTTGAGGAGCTAGAGAGACAAGAAAAGGAAATGAAAATGAGAAAGAAGGTGTCTGATGCTGAACTGGTGCGATCTTTGCTTAAAGATACAGAGTTGGCTTCCGAACGGCTTTTAGTTCTGGAAACCTTCAGTATTGAACCTTCTTTACCAGAAAAGAACTATGTTACTCCAGAAAAGAACAAGGGTAAAGAAATAGTTGTAGAATCTAAGAAAGAATTTGCTGAACCAGTAGAAGATGAACTTGAAGAAGTTGATGAAGTCGAAGAAGTTGAAGAAGGAGAAGAAGAAGAGGAGAGTGAAGATATGGATACTTTGATCAAGCAAGTACAGAATTATAAAGATAAGGTTGCATCCACAAAAATAGTTACCTCAGGAAAGGAAAATGAGGAAGCCAGTAAGTAACATCAAGAAGAAGAAGAAGAAGAATGTGATTTATGATGAAGAAGAATCCTCTAAAAAGAATTTTCTTGAGAAAGGTCAAGAAAGACAGAAACCAGATGAAGATCAGATTGTTCATGTTTCTGAATCTAAGGAAGTATCTCTTAATGTGCAACCCATTCTGAAATCTAATAAAGGGAAGCAAAATGTAATGGATACACCCATTAAATATGTCATTAGAAGGAAGAGGTTTGTGGTACCTCTAGAAGGAAGCCTGTGTCAGTTGAAGAAGAGGAATCTCAAAAATAAGTTTTTGATTCGGAATCATCATCTCACATGCATGATTTTGTGGTTCAGTCTCTGAGAAAGTTGGTGGACACAATTCTGATTTTTCCAACAATAGATTCTAGATGCCAGATGCTGCAACAAACTATCAATCAGAAATCATATTCTTTATCCATGGTCATGGATAAGTTTGTGAAGTTGGAAGCTGAACAGAATAGTTTTCTGATTGATTATGATGTGCATAGGAAGTCTTGCAGTAAAGTAACCAAGTGGTCTAAGAGAGTTGATGAAGATTTAGTTCATTTTGATTATTTTCAGGCTGAAGTTCAAAATGCTTTTGAAATGGAGAATAAAAGAGTTAATGAGATTTCTCAGAAGTTCATCCAGGAGCAAAATTTATGGAATCAACAGTTCAGGGATCTGAATGGGAATCTTAACTCAGTATCTCAAAATTGGAAAACTGAAAGTGATTTTCGGATGGAGTTTCATAAGAAGATAGAAGAGCAAGATAAATTATTGAAGTTGCAGAAAGAAGAATTGGAGGCTCAGGCAGGGTATTTAAATGCTCAAGAAGAAAAGGTAAAAGTCTTGGAGAGGCAACGAGAGGAAGATCAAAGAGACCTGAAGAACCTCAAAGCCTTGTTAAAGAAGATCATTCCAAAGGAAAAGGAAGACAAATGAACCCACTCAGATCTATTTTTGTAGTTTTCTTTCCTTGTAAATTATTGTTCCCTCAACTCTAATGAAATGGTTATCTGGTTGGTTTGTATATTGCTATATACTAATGTTTTAGGTACCATACTTTATTTTACATTACCTTCAATTATTTTTGAAAATTACAATGGGGGTGAAGGAAAAAGAATTACTCTGAAGGAGGAGAAAAGGAAAAATTTCTATGAGAATTATCCTTAATGAAAGGGGGAGTTTCAAACTACCAAGTTTTTCATTCCTACATTAATGATAACTCTACTCTAGAAACCTAGAACACAATCCTTAGAGTTTCATTTCCTAAGGGGGAGTTAGTTGTATTCACTTCTATCCATGAACAAAGGGAGATAAGTTTTTCAAAGTCTAATGAAAATTTTCAAATTCGTTATATACTTTTTCGAAAGGATGCTTGTGCTTTCCAAAAAGGGGGAGATTGTTGAGTCAATAAGGTTTTCCTTATGACTTTTCCATTCCTTCCTGTTTTGAAAATCACAAACACCTTATACATAAGAAAATATTATTTTTACCCTCATAAGGAAAATTTAATTCTTTAAGGAAACTTACCATAACTTAGATTTTCTTATACAAAGCAATATTTTTCGTAAATTCAAAAACTGGATTTATAACCAAATTTCCGGAACCATATAATGAAGAGATTTGGAGCTTTCTGTTTTTAGGATCCGAATTCTGGATGTAATCTGTAATGGAGTTTTAATCTGAATTCTTGATTATGAACATTCATGAGTTCGACTCCGAACTATTAAGAAGTTCGACTCCGAACTCTCAAGAAGTTCGACTCCAAACTCTCAAGAAGTTCGACTCTGAACTCTTTATGAAGTTCGAATCAGAACTATTAAGATGTTCGACTCAGAACTATTAAGAAGTTCAACTCCGAACTCTTTAAGCAGTTCAACTCCGAACTCTTAAGCAGTTCGACTCCGAACTCCTTAAGTGGTTCGACTCCGAACTCTGCAAGTTCAGAATCCGATCTCTGGTTAAACCAGACTTCAAAATTCTATAAAACAAAATTCAAATTTTTCTTAACATTGACTCTGAATTTTATTTTGGTTAGACTCCATACTCTTAGTTTTCTTTAACTCCGAAATATTGATAAGCTTTAACTTACATATTTTTCATTTCAAAACGATGTCGGGCTTTCTCTTATACATGGTTTGTTATAAAACAATGTCGTCTTTTCTGTTTCTAATTAACCGTTGGCTGAGTTACACGTGTACAGGTACCTCTGAGATTCATGGAAAATATGACCGTTGGAGGAGGGAGTCGACCGTTGGAAATTTGCCAATAAATAGGAGCTCATTTGAAAGAGCTCAAGAGAGAATGAAGTTGGATCAATCTAGAGACCACACACTGCTAAGGTGATTTCTAGAGAGAGAAATCTTTTCATGCCTTGTGCGTACTGAACTGCTCGTTCAGTTTTTTTCTTTGTGCGACTCCGAATATTGGTGATTACATTCGAGGACTTCCGGGGATAGGAAGACAGAGGTCCCGACTACCTTGATGTTCGAGGTCTTCCTTGTTTAGGAAGACAGAGGTTCTAACTACCTTTAAGTTGAGTGCTTGCGGGGATATCAAGACAGAGATTCTGATCTTCGTATTGAGGGCTTACCCTGGTGTGGGTAAGATAGACTTTCTTAAAAGTATTAATCAAGGGACCTTTATCCAAGTTTGTTGGATACCCTTCTCTTTGGGTTAAAAGACTTATACCTTGTTACTAGTAGTTTTACTACTTATTTTTCCTCTGCACTTTTGTATTATAAGGAAATTATAACTTTCTTATACATCCTTACATGTACTCTGATTAGTTTAGATTCTATACACTTTAAGGTAGATTCTCATTTTGTAATCTTTATTTAAGTTTCAATTTTTGGATCCATATTTCCAGAACCTACTTTCGGAATCTCTTTCCAGCTTTAAGTAATTACATAGAACTTGATGTTTATAACTTCATTCCTTATTCCAATATTTTAGTTGGTGTTAGAGGAGTTGGGAATTTACTTAGTTTAACATTTTTAAACTTAACGCTTTCTTTTGTTTAAGGAAATTTTTAAAGTATACAATTTACCCCCTCTTGTATATTTAGCATCTACATCATTATTTCGATCCTACACCCAACACATGTGCTAACCTATGATAAAATATATTCGGTCCGTGAACAATATAATACTATGAAGCGCCTATCAAGAATATCAAAACTAGTAAAAAAAGTGTTTAGAAAAAAAAACTCTACTGGTAAAATTACATTAAATAAATTATAAAATGAAGGATCGAATGTGGGAACATGAGGGTGTTACAAAAAAGAACTACCCTCCTTTCTTTATAAAGTGAAATCCATAAAAATATCAAGGAATAATTTATAATAGAGGGTATAATGTAAAATATTGAATTAATTTATGTTATTTTAAATTTATATTTAATATTTTCACATTTCTTGGCACCCAAAAATGATATTTCAATTCCAAAATATCAATTTTGAACTTGTACAAAATAAATATAGATTGAGTTTTCAAATTTTTCTTTAGAAATAAAAATTAATGAATCATTCAAAATCAAGTAAATAAATAATCACCCATTTATATATAATATTTTTTTGTAATATACATAATTAACCTTATATATATTGTCAATTATTTTAAAAAGGCTAGGATAAATTGGTGTAAGAGGGCGATATTCTTCAAAAAATAATTTTTAAATTCATATTATATTTTTATTTTAAGGAATCATAAAAATCATTATTAATGAATGATTTAAATGAAATTTAAATATTATATATATAAATATGTATTTATATCAATATAATTATGATTAAATTCCATATAGTTAAGGTAAGAAAATATTATGTATTAAAATTAATTTCATGAAAACCCATTTTTTCATCACATTTATCATGTTTATTCTAAATTAAATTACAACAATTATATAAATTTAATATGATAAATTTTATTCCATGTCAATAATAAAAAAAAAATTAAATATTTTCCAGGATGAAAAAATTTGTTTATTGAAATAAACAATACTAAAAATAACAAAAAATTAATATTGTGTTTAATGTGAAATGGTGTTTACGTGAGGGATAATAAAAAATAATAGAGGTAAAATTATAAGGCCCTGACCTTATAACATTACTTAATATTGAATTACATTGAATAATTCAGATTGAGGATATTTACAGGTTTAGAGTTTTATAGATTTAGGACATAACTATTACATCTCAATGATTACAAAGTAGACACATCTACACAGCTTCTATCTTTTTCACAAAATAAAAACTCTTGAACAAAAGAGTCATGTCTAGTTCCTTGTTTTAGATAGCCTGACATTTCCTTGATCCCATCCCTGGCCCTATTCAAGTTTATGTCGTGTGAAAACATTTCAAAAACTTGGGATGAGCATAAAAAGCTCACTAAGGGTTATAACACTATGGATAGAAAACATCAATCCATGTATACATAAGAATCAATGAAATCATACTTTACTCATAAAACATAATAAATTTAGCATACCTTATGAAATAATACGATTTATGCATAAAAAAATAGAAATCATAAGGCATAAAGGTAACTTGAGTCATTCATAAAATTCTTACGTAGGGAGTAACCCTCATGGTTACGTTTGGAATACCCATCACAGTATATTCCCTAAATCTCTTCGGAGAAAGATTAACGTTTAACTCCTTCACGTTACCCAATGCATTGGAGAGCTATATCGGGCTCAACCACCCTTTTTTATCATAGAACCACCCATTTTCATAAACAATGCCCAAGAACCATAATATAAACATAGCCCATAACTTAACCATAAATGAAATATGACATTCCCACATTGCAATACCAATATAAAATTTGAAGATATTTAAATAATGATTCCATTCTAAAAAAACCATTTTCAAAAATATTTAATATCCATATAAATAAATCCTTAAATCCATTTTGAAAACATGGAAATTAATGGGAAGTATTTATAAGAATAATTCATTAAAACATTAAAAATGATATTTTAGTTAAAGGGTTTTTAACGAAATGAGGGACACTTGAATACAATAATTGAGGAATAACATTTAATCATAACTTTATAATATCATGAGAATATAGGGATTCATGATATAATATTCCAAAGGACAGTATATACACCATATAAGAGTGAACTGGTGCATAACAACAATGAAGTCTCAATATAAATGTAAAATGAGATGAAATCCATTATAAAGAAGGTATCCTTAAATTAAGGATAAATCAATCTCATAATTATGTGTGAAAAATATAAATACACCCAATATAAGTGGATATTATGTTTAAAACAATAAAAGGTCATTCACACATATTCAAAGGATGACATATTCAATAACTAAATGTTGAACCAAAAGAAATTGAAATCGGGTAAAGTAGTTCCCTTGGTAAAATTCCACAGCCTAACGACGTCACATTAAAATTCAGAAAATAAGTTGATGAGAGATAAAAGGTTATCTCATCACTTTTAAATAAAATTTAAATCAATAAGGATATAGAAGAACATATCCCAACATTACAATATGTAAATTAAAAGACCCAACAAAATAAGTCTTTTAAAAAGAGGAGGGTGAAAAGTTCCCTTACCGACTTGGGTATCTTTCGAAACATACACCCCATGAAAGAAGGACAATAAAACATTGATGTAAATACTCATTAACTAAAGTATATTAAACAAATATTAGAATAATGGGAATTACATATACCATTAAAACTAAATGGTGGAAAATGTATCATAAATCTCAGGGGAATAAAAGTGAGATGAAAAATCCCTTACGAAAACTCGGCAGCCTAACGACGCCACTTAAAACTTCCAAAAATGGATTGATGATATCAAATAGGGTCCCTAATAATATTAACATAAAATTTAAAGCAATAGTAATATAAAATAACATCCCCAACATAACAAATAAGAGCTTAAAAGAAGTGACATAAAGGAGAGTACTTAAAAAAAAAGAGAGAGGTTGGATCTCTTACGAAAATTCGGCAGCCTAACGATGCCAATCAAAACATCCAAAATGGATTGATGAGAGAAAATAGGGTCTCTAATCATATGAAAATAAAATGTATAGTAAGTGTAATTTAAAATAACTTTCCAATCATCAGAAAGATGAGCTTAAAAGGAATGACATAAAAGAGTATACTTAAAAAGAAAGAGAGGGGTCGTATCCCTTACCTCGGGTCCAACTTGACTTGATCGTTCTTTAACCTCCTGAATAATAAACATGAGTTAATTTATACTTGCTTAAGAACCTTTTTCAAGTTAATTATTCCATTTATATCACTTATAACCATGTTATGAACACTATGTAATTATTTATGTTAATAATGGTCATTTTATCGATCATTGCTACTTTAGTAAAAAATAAACTCTTTATAATTACAAGTTTGTTCATGGTGTAAAATATCCATTCTATACAGATTATATTCATTATTTAGATATCATATATATCATATATATCCATTATATACATGCATTTATAATATTACATAACATTTAGAGGTAAGAAATGAAATGCACCGTTCATGGAGACGATAAGACGTACGTACACATGAACGCTACTTCCATTTAAATTTCATATTTAATGGAATTAAAATATAATGATACAGAATATTATTATAATTCTAGTATGGTATCATATATAATATCATTAAATCTATCCATTATATGTACCACATTTTGTATTAACGAATCAAATCACTTTGAGGGGGCGGTAGTCCGCACTTCCTAAAATGAAAATACCGCGTTTACCCGTAATGGAAACCATAAAGGTATTCTATAAATGACAAATACAGAAGCATCAGAGAAACATAAACATATTATATATCATATATAAATATATTGACATCTTAATGGCCACCTTTTAAGGTGTTAAAAGAATATTGAACATTCATCGTTTCGTGAGGCAGAAATTCACCATCCACAGAAACAGTATGTTCTTTAACCTTTAGATGTAGGTGTGTGTAATTGTAGCTCGAATAATTGTTATAAAAACATTCTATATTATTGAAGATACCGGAGTTGTTACAAAAGAAATTAATAAAAATAGTTTAGGGGGTTGGAGAAGAAAAATAAAACAAAAGAACACAAGTGTAGACATTACCTTAAAATCGGGTAACTCTTATTGGTTTGCACCAAAAGGGTTTCATGAAGAGAATTATGCCAAATATGAGTCTTCTAGGATGAGTATAGGGATGTGGAGAGACAAAAAGATCAGAGATGTTCCATGAAAAAGTCTTTAGAGACGTGGGTAAGGAGGTAGAGGTGGGGGCCTTTTATAAGAGGAGAGGAGGGGCACTCTTGGAAAGGAATAAATTTTTACTTTATTTTCAAATGTGTTTCGGATTTTAAAGGTCCCACATTGATTTATTTCTAGGATAAGGTGATAAGAGTTCGAAATACACCCATCCAATAGGTTTTTAACATGTGTAGGTATTATATTTTACATTATCTATTCATTTTATTTAAATCGTTAAATAATGAGGTAATCACTGCATCATCATGATGTCATAAATGATTTAATTTATTTAATGTCTAAAAATTATTAAAAAAATACTATGATGTAGGAAATCCTTTTATCTTTCCAATTACTATTTATTGTCAAAAATATGACTTGTATGACCCCATGAAAAAAATATTTTAGTAAAGAAATACATGTTTGTGTCATTTTTACTTTCACTTTAAATAAAAGGCATTAATGTCATTATCTTACACAAGTGGCTCCATGGGGTCCCAAAAATCGACCCATGGGTATTCTTGGTCGGCCATGACTCATCTAATAGGATTAGGTCAATGTCAATGTCATTTCATAATATTAAAACATTATTTTTACCTTAAATTACACTAATTACCTCTAATCGCGATTAAAAACATAAAAGTTTCTATTCACCAAAAATTATTTTAACCCCATTGAACCACATTTTACATCCTAATGAAATCCATGTATCTCATATTTTTGAAATTCAAAACACAGAGGTGGTAAAATTTCATTTAAACGAAAATTCATTTTTTTAAGTACCACTTAGTGGGTTCACTATTCATAAAAAATTCATGTTTTTCGGAAAAATACCAAAAATTCACCCTAAACTATATTTGATATTCTGAATTAAAAAATTATTTCTATTTTAAAAAATTAAAAACATTTATGTTACATTATTTAATTTAATAATTAATTTCTTCTGTCAGAACAAATAGCGTGTTTTTATAAAATAATATATATCAAAAGATTGACACTAGTTTAATTCTTATTTCAATGTGATATTAATTCCAATGACCAATATTGGATTAAATGGTAAAAATATATTCTAATACAACTTTATAACCAATTCCAAATAAAATCTAATCTTATAAATAAATTTCATTGAGAAGATGTTTTGAATTAAAATACAACATTTTTCACTATTATTTAAAAAATGAACTTTATTGGAAAAATACCAAAAATTTACACAAAGTAAATTATGATGTCCCGATTCTAAAGAAGAATTTTATTTTGTCAAATATAACACATAAAATTTTCAAAAAGTGGATTTAAAAGAGGTTCGCCATCAAAAGGCGGTTAATCGACCCTTTAAAGAATATTAGAATGTTTACGCTTAAAATTGGATTCATTCGCATTTTTAATCCTCTGACATTTATTGTATAAAGTAAAAATATTTTACAAGCATATATAATTATCTTGTAGTCAGTTCTGTTCATTCCCTCCATTACAACGGCTAGACATTAACTATTATAATATTATTATATTATTAGTGTGCAATGTAAGATTTCAAAGAAACTCGTTGTTACGTATTGGGTATGCCATTGAGCATAGCATTCCCTTTAAAGTAGTATTAACATTTATTCACAAATATTGATAACCATTAGAATGTAATATTATTTATTTACCTATGATGTAACATCCTTCCCCCCTTTTGGTAATTGCGTCCTTACAATTTCAAAATTGGGCTTGGAACTTCATTGAAAGTCGCACATCGGAACAAGAGTCAGTAAAACAATCACTTTAAAATAATGGGAGAGAAGTACAAAGGTCACCTGAGTTAACCCATACTAGGATTCCAAGTATGAAAATATGGATATGGTGGAAAAAAACAAAGGTTCATGTTCTGATGGAGAGTGATAGTAAACATGTCTAGGAGAAAGATAACCACAAGAAAATCACAAACTTGTGGTGGGTTAAACGGTATTTGGTTCCCCGGTAGGAAAAGATAATAGGAAAAATTTTTGTTATAAGTTAATTTTCATTGAGGAATTTATTTTTGATCTTAAGGAGACATACATACTTGTCATGTTGACTTTCAACATTTACTAGATTTCATACACAAACTCAAACTTTCCCCAAATGACGAGTATTTAGGTAGACTTGTCCGCATTAAGAGTACTATAATCAACTTAATGAGAATCACCTAATCCAAAAAAGAAAACTATTTATTTCCCATGTCTTTAGACCCTTACCAAAACCAAAATTGTTAGAACCAGATCAGATAATACCCAAAAGGATATTTTTTTTCAAAAAAAGAAAAACTACTCCTAATATCCAAAAAATTTCAAACAAAACCCAAAGTTCAACAAATACCATTCAATAAAAATCTATCCATACAATTATTCAATGTAAACCCAACTATGATTTAAACACAAATATTTGAAGGATTTAATTACATAGTCTTCTAAGGTACAAATTAACATTTATCTCCAAATAATATCAGTTGCTCTTAAAGTCTCATATTGAAAAGTAATTAACCTAATCACATATCCTTCATGATAGGTTAATAATTTCCAAAGATAACCCAAAATAAACTTACTCTTGATTCATAAAATCATCTAATAAAAAAATTAGTCAAACTAACCAGGGACATCACGTAGTCCAGTGGTAGGCGATAAATACCAGTCGCACTTTGGTTGTGGGTTCGATTCTTGCAGCTTTATCCGACGCGACGGGTTGTCACACGGTCTGCGTGTTGTCCTTTTTCCAAAACTATATAATTCTTAAAACATTCCCCAAAACGAGATAAAATCTTCAAAAATAACCATAACATAATTTAACCTCAAGTTTATCTTATGTCGTTCATATTCCATCACAACGTATAGTAACCCATAATTACCTCAAGAGTAAGGATCATATAAACCCTAATGGTTACCTTTATAATTATTATTTGAACATCCATGTCGAGTTGGTTCTCTCGTACATAATGCATTATTGAACTCAGCAAGGTTCAAGTGGTTGATCATGACTCCTGATAGTTGGTTTAGAATAACCACGAGATTTCTCGTTGAATGCCCCATTTCATCCAGTCTCTTAATCAGAGAACCACCATAGTTTCCTTCAAACCCTTTGTCACTTTGGTTCCTGCTAGATCCATCCATTTACTAAAACCAGAAAGGTCAGTGTGAGAATATCAGTAAAATCATCATATAATAAATAGGAAGACAAACACCAAGATATACTTATCCATGTTATCTCAAACTCATTCTAACTTTCAAAAAAACAATGACTCCATCTAATATACTAAACATTGTGGTTATACACAACTTTTCACTTTATCATAAACAACACTCTAACCTCTAAAGTTATCTAAACCGACCTCTGATACCAACTATAAGGCCCTGACCTTATAACATTACTTAATATTGAATTAAATTTAATAATTCACATTGAGGATCTTTTCAGGTTTAGAGTTTTAGAGAATTGGGACATAACAATAACAACTCAAAGATTACAAATTAGACACATCTACACAGCTTCCATCTTTTTAACAAAATAAAAACTCTTGAACAAAAGAGTCATGTATTGTTCTTTATTTTAGACAGCCTGACATTTCGTTGATCTCATCCTTGACCCTATTAAACTTTATGTTCTGTGAAAACGTTTCAAAAACAAGGGATGAGCATAAAAATCTTAGTAAGGGTTATAACAGTATGGATAGAAAACATCAGTCCATGTATACATAAGAATCAATGAAATCATATTTTACTCATAAAACATATAAAATTTAACATACCTCATGAAATCATAATATTTATGCATTACTCAATAGAAATCATAAGTCACAAAGGTAACTTGAGTAATTCATAACATTCTTACGTAGGGATTAACCCTTATGGTTACGTTTGGAATACCCATCACAGTATATTCCATAAATCTCTTCGGATAAACTTTATCATTTAACTCCTTCGCGTTATCCAATGCATTGGAGAGCTATTTCGGGCCCACCTGCCCTTAGTTTATCACGAAACCACCCATCTTCATAAAAAAATTCCCAATAACCATAACATAAACATAGCACATAACTTAAGCATAAAGGAAAGATAACATTCCCACATTAGAATAACAATATAACATTTTATGATATTGAAATAATGAATCCATTTTAAAAAAACCATTTTCAAAATAATTTAATATACATATAAATAAATCCTTAAAACCATTTTGAAAACATGGAAATTAATGAGAAATATTTATAAGAATAAATCATTAAATCATTTAAAACGATATTTTAGTTAAAGGGTTTTTAACAAAATGAGAGACACTTGAATAAAATAATTGAGGACTAACATTTAATCCAAACTTTATAATATGATGAGAATAAAGGGATTCATGAAATATTATTCCAAAGGATAGTATATACACCATATAAGAGTGAACTGGTGCATAACAACAATGAAGTATCAATATAAATGTAAAATGAGTTGAAATCCATTATAAAGAAGGTATCCTTAAATTAAAGATAAATCAATTTCATAATTATGTGTGAAAAATATAAATACACCCAATATAAGTGAATATTAAGTGTAAAAAAATAAAATTTCATTCATACATATTCAAAGGATGACATATTCAACAACTACGTGTTGAAACCAAAGAAATCGAAATTGGGTTAAGAAGTTCCCTTGGTAAAATTCGACAGCCTAACAGCGTCACTTTAAAATTCATAAAATGAGTTGATGGGAGATAAAAAGGGTATATCATCACTTGGAAATAAAATTTACATCAATAAGGATATATAAGAACATATCCCAACATTACAATATGTAAATTAAAAGACCCAACAAAATAAGTCTTTTCAAAAGAGGAGGGTGAAAAGTTCCCTTACCGACTTGGGTATCTTTGAAAACATTCACCCCATGAAAGAAGGAAAATAAAACATTGATGTAAATACTCATAAACCAAATTATATTACACAAAGAGTAGAATAATTTTCATGACATATACCACAAAAAGGAAATGGTGGAAAATGTAGCATAAATCTCATGGGAATAAAACTGAGATGAAAAATCTCTTATGAAAACTCGGCAGCCTAACGACGCCACTTAAAACTTTCAAAAATGGATTGATGATATAAAATAGGGTCTGTAATCATATTAACATAAAATATAAATAAGAGGAATATAAAATAACATCCCCCAACATAACAAATAGGAGATTAAAAGAAGTGACAAAAAGAAGAGTACTTAAAAAGAAAGAGAGATGTTGGATCTCTTACGAAAATTCGGCAGCCTAACGACGCCAATAAAAATATCCAAAATGGATTGATTAGAGAAAATAGGGTCTCTCATCATATGAAAATAAAAATTACAATATGTTTAATATAAAATAACATCCCAATAATTAGAAATATGAGTTTAAAAGGAATGACCTAGAATAGTATACTTAAAAAGAAAGAGAGGGGTCTGATCCCTTACCTTGGGTCTGACTTGACTTGATCGTTCTTTAACATTCTGAATATTAAAATTGATTTAATTTCCTCTTGATTAAGAACCTTTTTCAAGTTCATTCTTCCTTTTATATCACTTATTACCATGTTATTAACACTATTTAATTATTTAAGTTAATAATGGCCGTTTTGTCGATTATTGCTACTTGAGTCAAAAATAAACTCTTTATAATTTCAAGTTTGTTCATGGGGTAAAATATCCATTATATCCAGAATTATATTAATTTTATAGATATCATATATATCATATATATCCATTATATACATGCATTTATAATATTACATAACATTTAGAGGTAAGAAATGAAATGCACCGTTCATAGAGACGATAAGCCGTACGTACGCATGAACGCTACTTCCATTTCCATTTAATATTTAATGGAATTAAAACATAATGATAAATAATATTATTATAATTCCATTATGGTATCATATATAATATCATTAAATCTATCCTTTATACGTACCGCATATGGTATTAACGATTCAAATCACTTTGACTGGGCGGTAGTCCACACTTCCTAAAATGAAGATATCGTATTTACCCATAATGGAAACCATAAAGGTAATCCATAAATTAAAAATAAAGAAGCATAAGGAAAACTTAAACATAATAAATATCATATATAAAAATAGTGACATCTTAATGGCCACCTTTGAAGGTGTTAAAATAATATTGAACAATCATCGTTTCGTGAGGCAGAAATTCACCATCCACAGAAACGGTATGTTCTTTAACCATTAGATGTAGGTGTGTGTAATTGTAGCTATAATACTTCTAATAACATAATCCTAGTATATTGAAGTTATTGGAGTTTTTACAAAAGAAATTAATAAATATAGTTTAGGGGGTTGTAGAGGCAAAATAAAACAAAAGAACACAAGTGTAGACATTACCTTAAAATCGGGAAACTCCTACTAGTTTGAACCAAAAGGGTTACATAAAGAGACTTATTCCATTTTTGAGGCTTCTAGGATGAGGATATGGATGTGGAGAGAAAATATTATTAGAAGTTGTCCAAGCCAAAGGATTTAGAGGTGTGGGTAAAGAGGTAGATATGGGTGCCTTTTATAGGAGGAGAGGAGGGGCACTCTTGGAAAGGTTTAAAATGTAACTTTATTTTCAAATTTTTTTCAGATTTTAAAGGTCCCACATTGATTTATTACGAGGATAAGGTGATAAGAGTTCTAAATACACCCTTCCAATAGGTTTTTGACATGTTAGGTCTTAGATTTTACATTATCTTTTCATTTTATTTAAATCGTTAAAAAATGAGGTAATCACTTCATCATCATGATGTCACAAATAATGTAATTTATGTAATGTTTAAAAATTATAAAAAAATACTATGATGTAGTAAATCCTTTTATATTTCCAATTAATATTTATAAACAAAAATCAGACTTTTATAACCCCATATAAAAATTATTTTAGTAAAACAATACATGTTTGTGTCATTTTTTACTTTTACTTTAAATAAAAGGCATTAATGTCATTATCATACCCATGTTGCTCCATGGGGTCCCACAAATCTACCCATGGGTTGTATTGGTCGGCCATGACTCATCAAAGAGGGTTAGTAGAAGTGTCACGGTCATTTCAAAATATTAAAACATTATTTTTACCTTAAATTACACTAATTACCTCTAATCGTGATTAAAAACTTAAAAGTTACTATTCACCAAAAAAATTATTTTAATCCCATTGAACCACATTTTACTTCCTAATTAAAACCATGTATGTAGGATTTTTAAATTCAAAACACAAAGGTGGTAAAATTTCATTTAATCGAAAAATCTGTTTTTTAAGTACCTCTTAGTGGTTTCACTATTCATCAAAAATTCAAGTTTTTCAGAAAAATACCAAAAATTCACCCTAAACTATATTTGAAATTCCAACTTCAAAAATAATTTCTATTTTACAAAATTCAAAATATATAAGTTACATTAATTAATTTAATAATTAATTCCCGCTGTCAGAACAAATTGCATGTTTTTATGAAAAAATATATATCAAAAGATTGACACTAGTTTAAGTCCAATTTTAAATTGAAATTAATTCCAATAAACAATATTGGATTAAATGGTAAAAATATATTCTAATTTCACTATAAAACCAATTCAAAATATAATCTAATCATATAAATAAATTACATTGAATAGAGGTTTTGAATTAAAATACAACAGTTTTCACTATTCATTAAAAAATGAACATTATCGGAAAAATACCAAAAATTTACAAAAAGTAAATTTTTTTGTCCTGATTATTAAGAAGAATTTTATTTTTTCAAATATAACACATAAAATTGTTAAAAAGTGGATTTAAAAGAAGTTCTCCATCAAAAGGCGGTTAATCGACCCTTTAAAGAATATTAGAATGTTTACGCTTAAAATTGGATTCATTCGCATTTTTAGTCCTCTAAAATTTATTGTAAAATGTAAAAATATTTGACAAACATATATAATTATCTTGTAGTCAGTCCTATTCATTCCCTCCATTACTACAGCTAGGCATTAACTATTATAATATTTTAATATTATTAGTGTGCAACGTAAGATTTCAAAGAAACTCGTTGTTGCGTATTGGGTACGCCATCGAGGATATCATTCCCTTTAAGGTAGTATTAACATTTTATTCACAAATATTGATAAATATTAGAATGTAATATTATTTATTTACCTGGGATGTTAAAAAAATAACATATACTCTAGAATAAAACATCTTGGCTTATTGGATTTAAGCCTTACCCATATGAACTTATATTATGAGAAATTATGGATAATGTTTTCAAAGAAATCGTCAGGATAATATTTTTAATGATTAAAAAATTACAAGTGTTCAAGTCACCTCAATTTTAAAAGGGACCCTCATTCCATCACATATTCAACCCTCTTGATCCAATTTAGCTCAAACAAACTAAATATATCTTTCCCCAACATACTTATCCTAATTTTATATATCACAAACCATCCCACGGGGCGCAGACGTGACTACCCCATGCACTATTCTATATGCCCTGGGTTTGTAACTAGCACATAAAGGCTTTTCCCAAACAGAGAAATCATTTTCATAGAAATATGTACTGATTAAAAAGAAAAAATTAAGTAAAAACCTAAAAAATTGATATATATCCATGAGAGTAAACTACATCGACATGTACAACTAAAAACTAAAAACAGTGGAACCGAATACAATCACTTGAAACTGAAAAGAAAGTCATCTGATGTCGCATCTTCCCGGGAGCTCTATATAGAGGGTAGTATCTATGAGCTTGAAGTCTAAGAAGAGGATCACGACTGCTCTCGTCACACCAATATCCACCAAGCCCCAATCCTCCTATGTGGTCCTTGGAGCGTCAGTAGTCTGCATGAGACACACACGTGCAGGTGGAGCCCATGTAGGGGTGAGTATAGCAACTCAGTAGGGGACCTTGAGACCCCCAAATTTCTCTAAATAATCTACAAAAGAAAAGTCACAATAAATACCACAAAAGTAAAATCACAAGAATGATATAAATCATGAAACAATATCAAAAGTGACAGATCAATCTAATTTTATAATTTCAAGGTTACTGGGATATGGATGACTAGTCATAAATCCAGATCATCATATCTATAGTAACTCTACTACTGGCCCGTATAGGTCACTATATGTTGACATGTATTAGTCACTAGATGATGACCTGTATTGGTCACTAGTGCTCGCCCATATTGGTCGCTGGTTCAGACCCGTATTCGTCGCTGGTGCTGACCCGAATTGGCTGCTGGTATAGAGGTAGGAATGATTAGTCGTATAGCTAGATCATACAACATTGGAGTTTCTGATGTTGACCTGTATTGGTCGATCATGTTCATCAAGTCATAGTTATCCACATTATGTAGAGCTCTTGGGAAAATTTGACAAATGTTTACTTCATTTTCAGTTCCTACAGCTTGTATTCTGGCCCACTATTTTCAGTTTACAGTTGTACTTGTGCTTTTCCTTTATGCTAGTGGTTATACATTTCTTCTGTTGGATGTTTACATCATTTTACCTTTTTGGGTGTGTAACTATATCAGAGTAAATGTATTCTATGTTCGGAAAAAGCCTTCAACGGCCAATCACCAACCCCTAGCCTATGGAAGGCGGCCTTTGGGTAGTCACGTCTAGGCCCCATGGGATGGGTCTTGACCAAGTGGTATCAAAGTGCAGTCGGTTCTACTAGAATAACTAAGAGTATAATTTTAATGATGAAATGGTGTAAAGTGTAATGATTTCTATTTTCATTTCAAGGATTATAGTGTTAGTTCGGTGGATGACATATCCATACACCAGGACCCTAAATTCTGTTTTCCGACTCAGTACATGAAAACACAAGTTGCTACAGTTTTGAAAAGTTTTCTTGATCTTTAATGACTGAGTTCTCTAGGTATAACGTATTGACTGTGGCGTATCTATTTAATTTAGGATTTCTCTATGAATACATCCATCCTGGATATTGGTTAGAGATCATGTGAGTGGCCCATCGAGTGATGAGGCGTCAGTTTAGGGACCACTCATAGTGATGGAACCTTTAGGTGGTGTACCTGAAATACCGCCACACATTGAGCATCAGATGCTCTCAGTGGATCATGAAATCCAATTGAGCATATTGCATGAGTTCCAAATATAGAGGCCTCTAAAGTTTTGAGTCGAGATGGACCCCCCAAGTAGCAGAGGACTGGCTTGATCTGGTTTTATGGGTCTTTCTCTTAGTAGAGACACATGCCGAGCAGATGGTGATCTTAGTTTCTAGACTTCGTCAGGGCCCTGTTGGATGATTTTGGAGGTCAACGATCCAAGTGAATGAAGAGATATCCCTCACCTGGATGGACTTTGAGAGTCTTTTCAAGCTGCAGTTCATGCCATGAACACTACACTCTAGTCATATTCAGGAGCTGATTCATCTGTAGTAGGGCCGCCAGATTGTGGCTCAGTACTCGAGAAGATTTACTGACCTCTCTTGATACTCCACTAACATGGTACGAGACACTTATTTCAAGGATCATACCTTTTAGTAGGGGCTCCAATGAGAGATCAGAGATGTGACCGTTTCTCTTAGCATCTTAGCACAGGCTGGGGTGCTAGAGCGAGCTCTGATAATTGAGAGCTTCCTTTTTTAGTAGGCACTGACAGTGGGAGCCCCTACTGGATGACAGGTAGAAGATTCATCTATAGTTGGCAGTAAATAGAAGATGAAGAAGCCCAATCGGGCTAGACCTTTTAGTTGGAGATCCTGAGACCCAGGGTCAATGGTGCGAGGCTCGCAAGGACATGGGATCCACCAACAAGGAATGATCTGTTTTTCCTGCTAGGGATAGGGTCATAGATCTCATGAATGTATGACTCCAAACATGTATGATTAGTATACGGTAGAAGGTCCACCAATACAACAACAACGACATGATAATGAATTTCATCCAAGTGGTGTATGATGTACAAGAGAAGGATGTAGAGTGGGAGGTGGTTGGGGTCACCAGGAACTAAAACCACCACCCGTACGCAGTCTAGCACGAGCTCAAGGAGAGGGTGGAAGGAGACAAGCCCAAATACAAGCAAAAGAGGTTCACGATCCAAATTTCCCTAAAATGATACGATGTACGATCTGTATCTTCCTACTTTATAAGAAGTGTTTATCGACACAGGTGAAAGAAGTTCGTTCCTTACCACAACCTTAGTTCTAGATTATGAGATTCTGACTAATCATTTATCTCGAACTTTTCATTTAGACACTCTTACAGGAGGATATTCATAGGTCACACAGTAGTGCCGATAGTGTGATCTTACTCTCGGAGAAGAGAGTTACAGATGGGATCTTTTAGTTCCAGCGTTGAAGCCCTAATATGTCATTGTTGGCATGGACTGGATATCCACAGTTCACTCATAGATTAACTGATGAGACAGACAATGTGATGTTTGTGTAGAGATGTAGGCCAATTTTCCTTTATTATGGAGAAGGAAAACATGGTAGCACAAGATGGAATTGCACTCAGGGGGGTGTAGCCGATTGTATATCAGTTGCCTTGCATGACCTTTTACATGGTGGATGAGGTGAGACCACTGTTCCCAACAGTGGTGGATGAGTATGAGGATGTCATTCTAGAAGATTTACCTGGACTACGTCCTCATAGAGAGGTATACATTAGCATTGACTTATACATAGGAAAAACAGTGATATCTACACTAGCATATCGGATGGCCCTTGAGGAGATCCGGGAGTTGAGGGTACAGTTGGATGACTTACAGAGGAAGGGATCCGTAAGGCCTAGTGTTCCTCCATGGTAATCCTCAGTGTTGTTTTCCAATTAAGAATACAAAGGTTTGAGGATAGTGTGGACGTATGGCACCTAAACTAGGTGACTGTGAAGAAAAATTATCCCCCACCGAGGACTGGTGATTTGTTTGATCATTTGAAAGGAACGAAGTGGTTCTCAAAGATATACTTAAGATATTGCTATCACCAGCTTCATGTGTGGGATGATTACATCCTGAAGAAGACATTCAGTTGTTGGTGTGGACATTACGAATACCTAGTGATGTCTTTCAGTGTAATGAACACCCCTACAGTGTTCATGGGTCTCATGAACCTGATATTTTATACCTATTTAGACTTGTTTGTAGTGGTGTTCATCGAAGAAATCTTGGTTCACATAGCATTTGAGGAAGAGAACGTTGTTCACTTGATGATAGTTTTGGACACACTCTGGGAGCGCCAGTTATATGGGAAGAACTTTAAGTGTGAGTTATGGATATGGAAGGTCCAATTCATGGTAAACGTCATTTCATAGGATATATTTGTAGTGCATCCGGTGATGATCAGGAATGTACATTCTTGGGATCCACCCAGGAGTGTTACTGAGGTGCGGAGCTTCTTCAGATTAGAAGACTACTATCGGAGGTTCATTCCCAATTTCTCTAAGGTAGCAGCACCTATTACTACCTTGAAAAAGAAGGGTAAACCCTTCCTATGGTCAGATGCATGCCGGAAAAATCATTCAATAGCTAAGGTAGTTCTTGATCAGTGCTCCCATCATGAGGTTTCCCAGTGGAGGGTGCTGGCTACATGGTTTAGTCTGATTCCTCAGTGACGAGACCCAGTTGTGTCCTAATGTAGGATGATTCAGTGATTGCTTATGGCTCACGACAGATGAGGCCTCATGAGTAGAATTATACGACTCACGACATGGAGTTGGTAGTAGTAGTATTTTCACTGAAGATGTGGATACACAACTCGATGGGAGAGAGATTTATTGTTTACTCAGACCACATGAGACTCATATATATCTTCACACAAAAAGATCAGAATCCGAGAAAGAGACCTTGGCTCGAGTTCCTATAGGAAAATTACTTTGAGATAGTCTATACTTTAGGGAAGGGGAATGTATTGGAAGATGCACTTAGATGCAGATAGAGTTTGCAACTACTGAATGAGGCTTCAAAGCTGTTATCCTCGCTACACATATCTTATGTAAATAGAGATGAGACAGTCTACCTCCAGTCGATGGTAGTTTCCCCTCTACTCTTTCTGCGAGTTAGGGAGGTGCAACTCGGAGACAAAAGCACCAAGACTACATGTGCTCATATATCCGCAGGACATGCACCTGATGGATATTCTGAATGTGGGGAGCATGCTATCATTTTTAGAGGGCATACAATTTTACCAAGGGCACTATGAGGGAGGTGCTAAAGCAGTTCCATAAATCCCCCTTGGTAGTACATATAGTCAGGATGATGATATATCAGGACCTCTATAATTAGTACTGGTGTCTAGGGATGAAGAATGTTCTGGCGGAGTTTGTTTCTAGATTCCTCCCATGTCATAAAGTTAAGGTCGAGCCCTAGGTACTAGCAGGCTTGACCCATCCCCTCAAGATGCTAGAGTGGAAGTGGGAAGGGACGTCAATGGACTTTGTGACGGGGAAACCACGTATGCCCAGAGTGTGTGATACCATCTGGGTGATCGTTGATCGACTCACCATGTTCGCCCACTTCCATGTTATTCAAGAGAAGGGTTTGGTAGGGAGATTGGGACATCCCTATGGTCCTAAGATCATGCAACTTCATGGGGTTCCTTCGACGATAGTCTCAGAATGTGACACACGCTGCACGTCCCAGTTGTGGAAAGGATTGTAGGAGGGTTTTTGGACTCAACTTCTCTTGAGCCCATCTTTTCACCCAAAAACATATGGTCAGACTTAGCGGACCATCCATAACATGGAGTAAATGCTTCATGCATGTTTCCTAGATTTTAGTCGTAGTTGGGAGGACCTCTTACCTGTGGTGGAGTTCACGTACAACAACAAATATCACTCCACCATTGGTATTCCCCCTTTTAAGGCATTGTATGGACAGTAGTTCAAATCACCCCTGTGATTTATTGATACCGGAGGGCCAACACTCATGGGCCCAAGGATGGTACAGGCTACCACTTAGGAGATGCAGGTCATCTGAGTGTGGATGAAGACTGGAGAGAGACAATATAATCCCTATGCTGATTGGCAATGGAGGACACTAGAGTTACTTGAGGGGGACCATTTATTATAGCGAGCCTCCCCTCAATGTGGAAAACGATGATTTAGCTGAGGTGAAAAAATCTCATTGAGGCTTATCAGACCATTTCTAATACTCATGATGATTGGAAATGTGGCGTACCGCTTGGCACTGCCATCCCAATTGGAGAGGGTTCATGAAGTCTTCCACGTATCCCAATTGAGGAGATATATTCATGACCCATATCACATCATCAATGATACAAAGCTAGAGATAGATGATGGGGAGACTTTTGTGGAGTACCCAATGGAGATTGAGGATCGATAGGAGAAGATCCTTACATAGCAGTCGATACCTCTGGTGCACATTCTGTGGAAGCACAAGAATCTGTAGGAGGTCTCATGGGAGCGAGGGGCTCATATGTGTGCCTTGTACCCCTCTTTTTTTTGACTTAGTTGGATTTCAGGGATGTAAATCCCTATGGTGGGGAGAATGAAAAGACCTGAAAATTCCATGTAATTTTTTTTAGTTATTTGGGATTTATACAGGGATGTGAAAACTTATGTTTTGTGATTTCGACGCTCGATGTTCCAGGAATGAATTTCTGAATTTTTTTTATTTTACGTTCAGTAACTACGCATGCGACATTTTCAATCTTTTGAACTGGTGCTCGGATTAAAAATTTGAGGGAACTGTTGAATCTGTAGTACTGATATTCTCTTAAGGGAAACATCACTTTGACCACAATTGGTCAGGAGAAAAATATTTTTTTAAAATTTTGAAGAAAATTAAATTAACATGTAATTGTTATTTTGTTTTCATTATCCCCAATGGTAGATCGGCAGTGGTGGGACCGGTGACTTTTCAATCAATTTAATAGCTTCACTCATCAACTACATAAATCCACTGTTTGGAATTAAAATAGGTTCATTAATCCATTTAATGATCCCCATTAATTCCTAAAAATGTTACTCAACATTCCACCTTTTATTTAAATGGATCTAGGGGTGGGGTTTTGGCACAACTCCATCAACCAAGGAAAATCTGGTGAAGTCCTGTGGAAACATCCACCGATAGAGGACGAAATCTTGGGCGACAATGATATTGGGTCGACAATCACTGATTACTCCAACCAATGTGACATATCCTATCACTGCAACCTCGACACAAACAACATATCTCGAGGTAGGGGTTGTATTTGAATTCAATTAATTCCCTTTATTCTATAGCTCAATATTGAATTTGTGGGAGGTTGTTGCGGGGGATTTGAATGAGATTCATCTTTATTTTATTGTGAATTTTAATTACTCCAGCTTGTTTTAAAGATAATGTGTAGGGTACGAACCAAATGAAGAAGGCATGGGCCCTTCATCACATCATTCTTGTTGGGTTATTTATATGATGGTTTTCCTAAGGAAATTGATCTTTGAAACGGGAGGCGTTCAGTGACGAAAACATCCTGAGAGGGCCATAGACACATCCGGAATGAATAACGGACCACCAGAGCTCACCCAGTGGCCTGCGGAAGGTCCACCGATGCGGCGGCATCAGCGACCGGTGTCAGTGACAGAGACGGTGGAGGACACATGCTGACCACGGAGGAGAACAACACCATTGAGGCCTAATAGTCAGTCAGTAGGGGGATGGATGAGGAGGTGGAGGTGGCGCACCATCGCACGCCACGTTGAGGGGAACCATGACTCAAAGCCACTGTGACATGGCAGGAACCCACCTCTTGTAGGTCTTGTTGGTGAAAAGACAGCACCACCTGGAACACACCCTTAATGGAGTAGAACAACTCCATTGAGTCATTCGGGTGCATCAGACCGCGTGGCCCAATCAGGGCGTACTAGTAGGCCATGTCCTTTCACCTAGTGGGCTATGCCCAGTTGGCGGGCTAGGTCTGTCCATTGTTCCAACAGACAACGCCCACCGTGGACCTGCCCAGTGAGGGTTTTCCGGGGCTAACCACAGCCCAATGGGCTGAGGCCACCGTGGCCCATACTAACCAGGCTGGCCGAGGCCGGTTTGGGCCAAACCCATGTCGGACTCAGACCAGGTCGAACCGGGCCCGAACCCCTCTCAGGCCTAGAAATGGTTAAGTGATCGTATCTTGCGAATCATATTTCCTCTTGATAAACTGTATGCTACTCTAGGATACTTGGAGCAAGATAGTCCTTTTGAGATACTCTACGAGAGTTTTGGGGGAATTTGGAGTATGACCAGGTTGGGTAAACTCTGAATCCAACTGGGTCCTCGACACTAAAATGTCAATAACTAATAGACCGGGCATCTCAGCGACATGCCGTCTCTGGCATAAATACCCTGGTGACAAGATGGTCCTTTTAAGATACTCTATGTGGATTTTGAAGGAGTTTGATATGTTCCCTGGGTTAGATCAGACTTGAATCCAACTGGGGTCTTTTTACAAAAGTGCTAATATCTCACAGACCGGGTGTTCGATCAATGCGTTGTCTATCACATTTGGACCCCAATGTTGGGGCGTTCCATGGGGTATTCATTTTGTGGAACTTCATACCGAATTAAATTTCACTGATGGTTTGAGGAGCAGAGAATTTTTGAGATCAGACATGCTACAGTCGTAAATCCAATGGCTGGCTGTGACATGAAGAAGAAGAGTGACCAGTACGGGTCAGTATAAAAAACTCTCTAGTGGGATGATTTAGTTGTACTACTATTCATCCCTACCTCTTACCTGTGACTAAAACGGGTCAGCACGGGGGGTCCAATATAGTTCAACAGTAGTGACCAATACGGGTCAGCACCAGCGAACAATTCAGGATAGCACCAATGGCCAATACAGGTCAGATTCTAGCGACCAATACAGGTTATTATATAGTGACCTATAAGGGTTGTAAGTATAGTTACTTTGGATAGGATGATCTGGCATTATAACTAGTCATCCATATCCCAGTAACCTTAAAGTTATACCATTAGAGTGAGATGCCTTTTTTTTCTTGTACTTCATGATTTAGATCATAGATGTTAGTTTACCTTTATTGTATTTCTTTTTATGTTTTACTTTTGTGGATTTCTGAGAGACCATCGGGGGTCTCGGGGTCCTATTATAATTTTTTATACTCACCCCTGTAGGGGCTCACCCCGTACGTTTGTGTCTGGTGAAGACTAATGACACTCAGAGGTTGACTTTGGAGGTTTGGGTCCCGGTGGATATTTTTTCGATGGGATAAGTCGGGATCCTCTTCTTCGACTTCAAACTCACATATAATACTCTCCAGGTAGAGCTCCAGGGAAGCTACGACAGTTGTTTCCTTTCTTTTCAGTATCAAGGGCTTCTATTGTGTCCCACAGTTTTCAGTTTACAGATGAAATTTTGGTTGTACTTTACTATTGTGGTTATATATTACTTTTTGGTTATTTAAATTAGTTTCCCTTTTTGGATGTATAGAGATCTCTAAGTAAATGCCATCCATATTCGGGAAAAGCCTTCAGGTGCTAGTCACCAACTGATGGCCTATGGAAGGTAGGCTTGGGGTAGTCACATCTGAGCCTCATGGGATGGGTTGTGACAATATAGGTGATTTCATTTCCAAAATTACCATCCTAGCATATTTAATATGATACCCAATAGTGTTCACTCTCGGAGAAGGTAATCATCAAAATGAAGGTGTTTATTTTTTTACTTCTAATTTTAAAAAATTAAATTATGTAAAAAAATTAATATTTATTATAAAAATTATATCCCTTATATATAGATTATATTATATTTATTTAATAATATTTTTCATTGTCTATCACCATAAAATGGAAAACAAAACCATCACTCGTTTTTACGGCAAGCTACAACCTCACGAATCGATGTAATTTATTTCCCATCATGGCCTCAATTGACTAGTAATAATTAGTGGACCAATAAATATACAAAAAATATTATAATATAATATATATTCTATAAATTTAATGTATTATCTAATAACATACCTATTCTCCCACTATGTAAATGATGTTGTTTATCTCACATACAAATAACCTTCCATCTCCACGAAGCAGTTCCATTCATTTTCCATGTCAAATGTCCAACAATTATACTAAAAATCTATACAATGAATAAATATGAATACTTATAACATTAATAAAATTATTTTTAAAACTAAACTATATATTATTCATAAAAATCTGAACATTCATGAAAATACATATATGATACAATGATATAGTTCACACCTGATACAACAGAAATCATAAATTATTGTTAATGAATGTGTATAAAGATTTCATAAGAGGATCGAAAATTAAATTAGATGAATTAGTTTTTACGATGAATTTATAACATTTTTAATACCATTATTCATGATTTAAAATCATTTTCAACTAATGGGAAGTGTGAGGTTGTGGATTTCATCCCAATTTCTACTCTTTTCAGTCTTATTATAGTGTATACAACTATTTATTTTTTTTCTTATAGATATACGTACACTTTTATGTATTTAGTATGAATATATATTTTGGAGGATGATTAATGGTTCAATTAATTTTTACACTTTTAATGGGTTTAGATTTTAAGAATATCAAATATGTGTGAATTTATTTTACAATTTAATTTTTTGTGACTTATCTTATTTTAATTGAGGCAAAATTATTAACCATCCCTTACAAAATACATATTTTTTCCTATCCTATAAATATTTAAGAGGTTTCAATGTTTTTTCCAAATATTCCTCTTTTTCAAAAATTTAAATTGGATAAATATTTAAAAGAAAATTTGATCTTATAAATTTTTTATTTAGGTATATTTATCTTTAATTTCCATATTTTTCATAATATTTTTAATAATTATTTTTTATTTAATAAAATTATTTCGAAAATTTTTTTTAATTGAATCTAAACAATGTTTTAAAAGAATCCTTTGAGTTTTTTTTTTAAAAATTACAATTTTCAACATTATTTATAAAACTTCAAAAGAATATTTTTTTCATATACAACGTTAATGGATTTTAAATTCTATTTTATTTGTGATATTTAAATTTATTTTTATGTTTTCATTTTTTAGAGAAAACTAATTAATACAATATTATTCTAATACTTCTATTCCATTTTTTATATATCCAAATCATATGATCTTATTTAAAAAAAATATTTTTTTAGATTTGAGGGAAGTATTTAATCTCTAGTTAATTATGTGGTCGTTAACTTTCACATCAAACAAACAACTTCTTATCATGAATTTAAATTTGATATTAAATTTATCTTAAATGATTATATTCTTTGTATCATGGATATTAATGTTTTCTAAATCATAAAACATTTTACATATTTTCTTTTACTTTGACTACTTTTTAGTTAAATGAGGAATTATAATATTTTGTATAATTTTTAAAATATCGATATATATTGATAAAGAACATTATTTTTGAATAAAATTGATCATTTAGTATATGAGGAATTCATTTTACATGCACTGATAAGTGGTGTAATGAACTTAACATCTTTAAATCAAATTTCTTTTTTAATGAAGAAAATAATTTTAAAGTACTGTAGTTATAGGAAACACATAAACCAAAAAGGTTATTTTCAACAATTATATGTTATATCCTATAAAATTTAAAAAATTGATTTGAATCATAACCATCAATAATATTTCATTTTTAGTGACCCTTATGATTAGTATGTTAATTGTTATGATATATTCCAATTGACCCAATTAAAGGAATAAATGACCTTAACAAGAAAATTCATACCATATGAAGCTCATATGTCAAAGTGTCTGAGAGTAATAACATAACTGGTCTATACACTAAGAAATTACAAGTTGAGATTTAACAACTAAAGCACCACTAAAAATGCTTACAGGAGAATTTCAATCAAATTGAGGTCACAACTCAAACCATGTTCAGTGAAACACCCCAATAAATTATCATTAACGCACACCATACCCTTACCGTATTCACTAGTATAATAAAGTGTGACATTTCAACCCCTTAATAGTATTAATTTTTATAGTTTCATTCAAAAAATGAATATATACATACACATTATTTAATATTAATTTTTAAATGATTAAATAATTAGTTTAATAAAAAATCCATTATCATACAATGAAACTGATTCGTTTGGATATGTATAGTTTCAATCATGAAATTATTTTGATGATTTAAAAGAAATTTTCAAAAAATCATATTTTAATAAAATAATATTATTAAATAATATTTATTAAATATGATTGATAGTGTTATTTTATAAATTCAATATTATTTTTTATAGGGGCCATAAATTATGTTATTTAAAAAATAGGGATTTTTATTTAAAAGTGTAATTAGAAATATTTGGATAATCATTCTTATAAATTAATATTAATTTCCAAATCATCACATCAAAATTATCCAAATGTTAGATTTTTATAAAAATTCATTAGACTTGATATTTTTTTGTAAAAATTAAATATTGTATAAATATATTGTATGTATTAAGACCTCATAATTCTTCAATAGTGAAATAGTATATTCTATAATATTTATCCATGATAAAATATATATTTTCATTATAAAATAATGTTTATATGTTATTTTTTTATTTTATAAATCCTTGATGAATCCTCTACAACACATATTATATTTTAAGGTTTTAAAATAACTCGTTTTAAACATGAATCACATCCAAATAAACAAAGGATTTATTTTAATGTGTTCATATTTTTTCATATAAGATAATTAAAACCACTACAATATTGTATAAACTATTGGAAAAATGTATGAGATTCTCTATGATTTTTATTACATTATCATATTGAGTCCAAAACTTAAGTTTGGGAATTAATAAATAGTGTGCCTATATTTTCCAATATAAACCCATCAAAATTCCATTTCCACTTTACTAAAACACTTATAGAGAAACATTACTCTACATATCACTTTGAAAACGCCTTTCATGGTTCCCCCAACATCATCATAGTGTCCACCCACATATTTCGAATCTTCCTCATAGTGTCTAGGGTCCTCTCCATTTCCCCTTTAATGAAGCAACATTTTACGTAACACCATTAATTTTTATATTGTTCATGTTAGGATTAATTTTTACACATTCATATTACCATACTTATTATTACAATTCAATTTCATACCACTTTCACCCTAATTCACACCTTATTTTCACCTTTATTCCCTCCTATTATGCTTCGGAAATTATCCAATTATTTTACATTCTATATAGTTATTTAGGGAATACCTTCTTCTATTTCCACTCAATGGCATTGAATTATTTTTAATTATACTTCATTTAGTTTATAAATCCATTTATTTTACCAAAACACCATACTTATGGGGCTAAGTTTGATTTATGGTGTTCCTATGTTGTCTAATCTTTATAACACAATTACTAATGTACATGTTGTGAATGTGATTGGTGGGGATGAAATTGAATTTCCCAATAATTCATTGGATAATGTCTTTACCACATTATATTCCATGTATGTTTAATGGTAGGTTATTCTAAGGAATCTATGTTATGATGTCCTCGCAGTTAACCATGAATTAGAGTTATGATATCATGTTTTATGTTTCTTCCAAATTCATATATTACTTTTATAAAATAATATTATATCACAACACGTTGTTAAGGATTATGATTATCACCTCTCTTATGTTAAATTAATATATCTATTTGATCACATGTATTTTATTTACCCATGCTATTATTTTGTTATTCCTTTGCTAGGTTCTATATATCACACATTCCCTATGTCAATCTCTATTTTATCCCATGACATTTTAGAGTGAAATTGAACACAATTTCATTTTATAGTCTTTTTAAATAATTTCCATCAATCCATTTTTCATTTTTTAATGTTATATAACTAATTATAAAAATATACATGGGCTAAAAATCATATAGGATTGTATAAAGTGCATCTCTATGTAATAAGAAATAAATTAAGGTTTATTAAATATATGGGTTATTAGTGTTAATATTATAGAATTTTCTAGTTATTTTATGGGATTAAGATTATAAAACATAAGTGAAAGCATTTGGGATAAAACTAAACATAGGAAAAGATATTTTTTTATTTTTAGATTATGTATTTTCCATGAAAAGGCACACATGTCAATATTCTATAAGTGGTTATGGATCTGGAATGTGTATACATGGGTTAATAACCCCAAAATGGTGGCATTGAGGTGGAACTGATCATCATTTATTACCTTAAATTATACATTATTCATTATTAGTTTAATATAACCAAGGTATATTCTTTATATTATTGAAATTATCCTTAAAACCCGTTATTAAGGGAATAAAAACACACACCAGATATTATTCTAGGAAATTGATAATGTATAACCGATATTGAAACATGGAAATTTATAAATTAATTAACATTTGTCCATTAATAGTTCTCCTTATAATTATCAAAGAGTCCCATTTATTTTTTTAATGGTTCAAAAATTCTCTTCCCTAAGTCTATTTTTTATGTAATATATTATTATATCTTGAATCAAACAGTTAAATATAGCCTTATCATCCATTCATGAACTTCAATTATCCTAATGGACTATGGTTCTATGCAATCTTTCATATCATTCATTATTAGTAATACTATTACAACACAAATCCTAATATGGCTATAGAGTTATCAGTGTAGTATAAAAATTCATCAATTGTTGCATACCAATAAAATTAATCCTAACCTATCCATATTTATCCATGGAAATTCCCATCCAATATTTGATTCTCCCCTAATTGGAATTCAATGTTATTCTTGACAATGATTGAGCTTCTTTGCATATATCCAACACAAACAACCAAGATATGGAAATCACCCATTGTATTGAAAATCACCCTCTGTTTCTGAACAATTGTAAGGATGAGGATGAATATTCACTAGTAATAGTATCTAAATCAGGGGTATCTATATCATATTATTGATAAAATAGAAAAGATCATTCATGATGAAATTCCAATTATAAGGTAATTTGTAGATGTTTTTTCCAATGAATTTACTGATATTTCTAGTACTCATGATCTTGTGTTCCCAATCATGATCATATGAAGATATTTAAAAATATCTAAGACTCCATTAAAAATGGCCATTTATAAACATGAAGACCTAAAAAAAGAAAGTATAGTATAATCTGGATAAAGTGTATATATTACCATGTACGTCACCATGGGTGCATCAGTTCTCTTTATATAAGCATGGGTCAATGCACCTCTTCACTGATTACTGTGATCTCATTAAGATCAAAATGACAAAAAAAGTATCATCTTCCATAGATTTATTACATATTTGACCAACCTATTGGATCCTATTACTTATCTAATATTGATCATTATTTAGTATATTAGAATCCAATAGTGAAGAAGGTGGATCCCCATAAGAATAATTTTCATATAATGTATTGGAAATATGATTACATAGTGATGAAAGTTAGACTCACTAATTATCCAGCCATATTCATGAGCATAATGAATATATTCATTAGTGATTTCCATAAAAAATATTGTACTTCTTTTTTATGATGTTCTATTATACTCCAAAATCAATAAGGAATATGATGGGTATTTAAATATGATACTGAATAACATTCATGTGAAAAGGGATTTATTAAAATTATATTAAATGTGAGTTTTGGTTGGATGATGTGACCTTCATGGGTTATATTATCAGTATACAGAGGATATTTTGGATCCTTCATAAACTAAGTAAATTGGAAGATGATAAAGGACAACAACTATGAAGAAAATATATAGATTCCATGGATTTTCTGCGGGGGTTTTATATTTGGGAGAAACATCTCACAACATTTAAGCCCACATATCAAGAAAACCTGAAAGGGTTTATATTTTTTACAGATAGATAAATGTGAATAAATCATTAAATTTGATTAGAATAGGATAATACGTACACATATTCTCACAGTACCGACCAGTGGGGAAGGATTTGTGATCTACAGTAACAAATCCAAATAGGATTGGGTTTTTTACTCGTGAAATATGACAAAGTGATATACTATGACTCTACCCCATTAATGTTCCATAAAAAAAATTCCCCATTAATGATCTAGATTTGGAAGTATTGATATTCTATTTGATGATTTGGAGACACTATCTATATGGGGAGAAGTGTGATATATACATGGATAATAAAAACTCAGGTATATATTCACAAAAAATGAGCTCAATATGTGCTAATAGAGTTTGTTATAGATGATAATGGATTATGGTTGTTCAATAAATTACCATTATTGAAAGGAAAACAAATTATAAGTTTATTTGAGTTTAAATGATCCTACAATACTTTGAATAAGGTAAATTTCGAGTGATCCAATTTTCTGGGACCTGAAGATGATGAAAATGGAAATAATAATAACATCGTCATATTTACTTGATAAAATAACTCTTCTAACAACTATTATTGAAAGGTTTTATGATACCTATAAATATTATGATTTTATATAGAAAAACGTAATGAATATTATGGAGTTCAAAATTTTTGATGACAGAGTTGTATGGTTTATAACCTTTATAAGTGTCCTATAAAATCTTTAAATGATGAGGTAACTTCTAGTTGATGTTTATAACTCATCCTTCTCTATTTATCCTCGAAGAAGTAATAAGAATATATATTCGAACAAAAACATCAAGGGGGGAACATAAGGTTGGTGGTAGTGGATTTTGTACCTCGGAGGTTGGTATTCCAACAATGTGGAAAGATATAAGTCCATGGGTATGATGAAACCAGTACCCTACCAGTTGGAAAAATGTAAAAAATAAACATTAATTTCATTATTGGGATCCCTAGGACACCTAAAATAAATAAATCTTTCTCAGTGGTAGATGGTCTCTTTACTTTGTTTCTTTTCATTAAAAGTAAAAAAAATATTTATCTCTTGAAAAACACATCATGATATATATAATGTAAGTGGTAATAATATATGGAGTTGCACACCATATTATCTATAATCAAGATTTAAGGATTATCTCGAGGATATGGAGTATCCTTAAGGAATAAATTGATATATAAATTATAATTTTCACTGTTTGTCACCCCAAGATGGAAAATAATTCAAAAAGGTAAATTAAAACATTAGAGGATATAGTGAGATCAATTCCAATGGATTCCAATAGATGTTATGATCAACAGTTTCCCCCATGTCAAGTTCTCAAATAACAATAGTTTCAAATCTAAAATTCAAATGGGACCTTATGGGGATCTATATGGGATGTGGTATTAAACTCCATCATGTTGGGATGATTTTTCACAGCGAAATCTAGTGGGATCAGATCATTCCCAAAATATGAGTGAGAAGGTTTAATCCATTCATATTCATATATAATATGCACAATGTTAACAAAAATCTATAATGAAAATCATTGAAAATTCATAGTTTATGAGGTATGAGTTGATGTGTTGCATCATATATTTCCATGGAATAAATTCCTGAGGTTTTGGGAGAATGGAAAGATTATTTCATGATACATTAGACCCTTTAAGATCTTCGATCGCATTAGAGAAGTGGAATATTGACTAGCGCTCCCACTTAACCTATCTCATGTACATGTTGCATTCCCCATATCCATATTGAGGATTCACATACCGGACCTCTCACATGTACTAAATCTAGAGGTGGAACAATTAGATAATTTTTATTAAAATATGGAGCATCAATTGATGATATTTGATCATAGATATAAATTTCTACAAAATAATACAAGTCACTTGGTCACATTATAGTGGTAGAACAACATGTTTATAGAAGAAAAATGGAATCCAGAATATGCCAAGAAACATAAGTACCCACATCTTTATTAGTGTACGAAATTAAAATTTGGAATGAAATTTTGTAATGGGTGAAAAATGTATTGTCCCAATTATCTAAATATGAAATTTATTTTTTGAATGAATAATTTAATTATCATGTAGTGTAATAATAGGTAACACATACAATAAATTAGTTATTATGGGAATTTATATCATATATAATATTATATTTAAAATAACAGTATTCGTATTTATAATGGATAATATAGGCTTATAATGTGACTTATATGTTTACTATATTAAGAGTTATGGTTAATTTGAAATAGAATATAATGGAAGTGATGGCCTTGACCAGTATGATCAACCCCTATGAATCCCATTTTTTCAAATCATCCAAGGGAGATAGTATCACTAGGATGTTACCTTGACTAACACAATGCTCTAAATCATCAACTGAAGAATGATTAAAACCATTTACCATGAAGGTTATACAAATTGAGATCATGAACCAACCATTGTCCACTAAGCCACCCTATTAAAATCTACTAATTTCACTCCTTACACATAAAAAATGGATAATTTAATAAAGATATATGTATATGGAACCTAAAATTATGAATCCTTATAATATATTTTATAACACAATTATTATATTTATCCCTTATTAAGGTTACATTTTAAATCATTAAATAATTAGTTTAGTAAAAAATAGATTTTGATATTTTGAGACACAAATTTCATTTTTTGTGATATCTTTAGTTTCAAACATGACACCCTTTTGAAGAATTCAAAAAAAAAATTAAGATAAGTGATGTTTTAGTAAAATTTTGTTTTAATGACTGAAAATTAACTTTTTTATTATCTAATAAATTTTTATGAACAAGTGAGAAACCATAGGACCAACATTAAAACCAAAAGAGCATACCAGAGAAAGTCCCATACAAATATACAGGATATACCCCTCCCCAGAATCTAAACCCAGAAGACCAACCTTCTCCATTGCATGACCACTCAGAAGACTATCCCATGTAGGTGCACTGGCATGGAACTGATGACATAGCCATACCCACTCAACTACTGATTCTGAATGTCATGCTCTAGGGAGGGATAAATGCCCTGAACCTCATCCAGAGCAGACCCAAATAGAATATAGGATGCGTATAACAAGAGTAACATCAAATCCAAAGACAACCAAAACTGACCACAAACAAAATCAAACCGAACTAGCATACCTCCAAAATCAGTCAACATGATCCACCATTTTAACATCATTGATGAAAAGTTTGAGATTCCAAGAAATAGATTCCCTATAGAGTTTCCAGGATATTGATGATACCTGAATACCTGGTACACTCAACACTAAACTTTCAAACTCATAGGCCAGCTGATCCCAGGACTGAATATACTCCTCATGTCTAATGATACCTTTATTGAATCCCCTACCAGTATCTAGTCCTTCTTATAAATCCAAGTGTATTGATCCTCATTGAGCTCTACCCTTAATGAGCTCCACATTATCATAGCTTCCTCCTCTTCGGTCGCATTAATAAAAAAACATGGTCAACCATTTCTTCATCAGAACTTAGCACTAGTTCAAAGATCTTGTCTTCCACCAAATCTAAATATACATTCTTGGCATTAAGCTTTTTGGAAGAATGGGTCTCCGTGGGAGGAGGTAAAGAGGAGTTGTATTTCTTGTTTCTCCTTCCTTTATTACTCCTCTTACACTCAGCCCTTGGGTTTTCACTTGTCGAATAACCTGCCTCAATTCCATTTCATACATTCACATTGACCTCATCTATATCCATCAACCTAGATATAACAGAAATTGAACCAAATGCATTCAGGCCTCCAAACCTATTGCTCACCTATAAACGGTTCGGAGAAATCAAACCAGAACCTCGTGTTCTCTCCCCTCTAGTAGGATTGGACACCTCCTTAACATGTACCAGCCTCCCCTTAATAGGGACACCATTACCCGCATTCAATGCTTCATCAAAAGAATCATGGGTTTCCTCTGTCTCATCACATGACCACTATTCCATACCAGATGTAACATCCTCCATTTGGGACTAACCAACACTCACCCTTAAACTCTCCACCTGAAGCTGATCACTGCAGATCTGTGTGCCAAGAAGGTCATGCTTCAGCATGGAGAAGCTTTTAGAAACCTTTGGATTTCCCAAAGCCTCCAAGTCCTTCTTCTCCACACAACCTCCACAACCCACTGCCAATTAAACTACCACTAGGTAGCTAGGTATAAAATTTCCTCCACAGGACTCGATGTCGGTCTCTCTTCCAAACTAGACTGTGAAAAGAAATCCTTGCCACCCCGACCATCACCATTCATCCACTTATCCACCTGATTCAACATTCACACTTTCACGAAGACTTCCTCGGTCATTCAACTGGCTCTATACACCTTCCATATAGAAACACGGAAAACCCAACGATAGATAACCAAAGAGTGTCCCAACTATTTGCAGGAAGAGGATAATTCCATCCAGTTCTCGTACACCACCTATTGCATGCACCTATACTCCTCGCTGATAGTTACAAAAACATACTCGAAAGGGATCCGCAACACATCCATCTCCATGAATATCTTCAAGTCGACATGATGACCGACAGACATATTTCGGCTATCAACACAAAGGAATCGTCCAACAATATTTCCAAGCATCCTAATAATAGAGGTATTTTGAAACGGTAATCGTAGATTATGAAAGCTTACCCAAACCTCAGCAGTAGGCGGATCGCTTACCAAATGGAATTCTAAAGACCACAGAAATAGGATGAAATGAAAACCGTTGATGATGCAGGGAGCACTCTACCAGAAGGTGATGAAGTCCTCCTCTAATGCGAAACGAACCATATTGTGATGGAAATCAAGAAAGCTAATAGTTTCCCTCTCCTAAAATTTTGAGGAATTGAAGACAACCACATCGAATGAATCCACCGATGGTCTCCTATGTTTAAAACATGCAACTAGAGTGAGGTTTAATATCACCGATGTTTTTGGAAAATCTGTAGACGTAAATTGGAGATTGGGAAATCCATCAACCAAATCTGACACTTTAGGGCCAATCAAACTCCGTAGTCTCCTCTCCTACAAACCAAAAGTGAAGTAACATATTAATTAAATTTTATCCATGAAAAAAATATTTACCCTTTTAAGAAATGTTTTATTTTATTTTATTGGAGTTATTTAAAATATTTATAACTAATTATCCAAATCATATATTATATTTTATGGTTCTTATATATATTATTCACAAACATGACTCAATTACACATCACCAAGGGAATTTTTAAATGATTTTAGTTATTATACTTCCTAAATGATGAATAAAACTAATATTTGGTGGGGAAAATATTAGTAATAACCACGGTATGGTTTTCATTTTTGATTACATTATCATAAAAAGTCAAAATATTATGTGTTCAAATTAATAATGAATTCTCATCTATTTGGCAATATAAAATCACCCAAACTCCTATTATTCTTCACTTAAAATCATTTAATCCTATAATTTCACTTACATTATCTCTCTAGAACCCTGCCAAGGTAACTCATGATCTTAATAAGAATTTATAAATATTTTATAAGCATCCTTTCATGGTATAAAATCCTATAATTGTAATCATTATTCAATAACCATATTTATGTCCTGACATTTGATTTACATTTTTGAAATTTGATATTTGTTTCTAAACATACCCCACTAATTCTTTATTATTTCCATGTAATTGGAGGTTCCTTTATCTCACATTCAATCCTTATATAAAACATTATGTACACCTATTATGCTATAGAAATTATCCTGAGATTATCCTTCCAAAACATTTGTGTTGTGAATATCGATGTCCATTTCAACTCAATGTTACTCACTAATAATTATCTATAAATAATTTAATGGATAATTCCAACAATATAATTAATTATTAGATTTTTCCTGCCAATTAAAATGTAACACAAATTTATAAATTAAATAATGCAGTAAGGAATCAACCAAGGTTATCTCCATGCAAGGGAGCCCTAGAGTGGATATTTCTCCATGTTATTATTATTTTTATTATTTTATGTTTTTAATTGTTTTCAATAGTGAATATTTCTAGGTTGTTGGAACATAATTCTAAATTAAAAACAAAATTGGAATTAACAAAAAAAGTTAAATTAATGAAAAATAGAGAAAAATGCATCAATGAGAATGAATAGACACGAGAAACCTCCAATCTTTAAGTGATTAAAATTGGTCAGTCTCTCTTCATTATTTTTTAATGGTTTTAGAAAATAATAATTTAAAAGAAATAATGAATTGTAAATTGATTTATCTCATTCGGATAAATGAAATTAATCTACAACCAATATTTTGGAAGTAGAAATCATTTCCAAATGATTCATGCAATTAGACCAATGATCATCAAAATTAATGACATAGACAATATACGATGTACTCAGAATTATTCAATCTATGTATGCGAAATTTAAACAACTTGAAAATGATAAAAACTAATGCTTGGATCAAATTTATTAGTTTTATATATATTTTTTCACATTCTATCAGGATATGTGTTCTAATCATAATGGATGAAAAATGAATAACCAAATGAACGATGAATAAACATTTAAAATGAATTTTTACTTTTGAATTCTAATGTTATGGAATTAATTAAAACTGTGAAATTTAAATATATTGAAAACTCATAATGAATAAATTATGTGAATAAAATTGTTTGAGATATTTTGAATTTAGCGAGTCATCCCTATGCAGAGGCAGCACACTTTGGTCTCAATCTTTATCAGCTTCAGGAGTGACAACAACTTCTGAGAATGAATTTTGGTTTTTCTCTTATCTCCACGTTTGAAACCTCCGAAAATCATTGTTTCTGTTGTTGTGTACCTATGTCAATAAATAAATTTATTTTATTTTATTTCCCTCCACTCGATCATATCCACTCTGTAACAATATTTTTTTAATACCATTCACTTGATAGAAATAAATCTATGTCGTTGATTCGGTATTTTCACTTAAAAAAACAATCCCTCTCTCTATCCAATAGATTCCAACATCATCTGGGTTGGTGAACATGTTTCAGATATATCCACCTACACATGGATTTATTTTAAAAAATATATCACAAATATAGAGATGAATCCCCTTCCTAAACCTTTAACATTCCTTTATCTTATTAAGTGGCTCATACTTCAACAATTTTCATCCTCATCCCTTCATGCATAGGAAGCATCAGGAGCAATAAACATAAACTGACACCCAATCATGCTCAAAACCTCATCCTTTGCATCCATCAAAACTAGTTCACGTACATTTCTATCAGAAGTATGAAAATTTACCACCATCTCGATATAAACTTGAACACTTTGTAAGACATCATCATATTCATAGAGCATCATAAACAAGAATCCTTCCTTCAAACCTAGTTAACTCATAATAAACTCATCCAAATCATATAGACATTTTTCCAAGAACATCGTTCCTATATAACATTGAATCTACAAATGATGTAGGGGCGACCTCAATACCTCATTCCTTTTCATCATTCATACCTCCATAAAAACCCCATAAAACATGGAACCATAAAATTCGATCAAATCCAGCTGCATTCATCGGCTTCATTAGGGTCAACAGAAGCTGAGAAATGTGAAACCATGAAAATAATTTCATATTGTCCTTACCTTCTTTATCAGACCTAAAATCAGACCTAGTTTGATATTTCATCGAAATAGATCCATAATGTCATCGTCTGTCCATATATTCTCTTAAACGGGAACAAATAACTCATCTTCAAACCTAGAAAATTGGAAACATGGTGTCTAGTTTTGAATCATTTTATCATCATACTAGAACTCATCAAGATCATAGACTATTTCTAAAACACTTCTTTGATCAATTTTCAAGCACATCACATTGAACACGGATCTATGTGTCAACAATGATGGCATCGGTCCTTGTCTTCTTTTACAGCATCGACGGGGTTAACATCACTTCAGAGATGGATCTTCCACCATGTATAATGATTCTAAAACTGATAGTAGTTGTAACCAAAAATGATATTTGGATTCCATGTTTCTTTATTAAAGTTTCTTAGTTAGGATCTCAAAAGAGGAACTGATCTCTAGTTCAGTTTCATCGACTATTGAGGCTTCCTGATTTCTAGTACTAGTGGTGAAGGGAAGTGGCACTTAGGTGACTATATGTATAAAGAAGCATTAAGAAGATTAGTTTATCAGTTCACTATCCCCTGGGTAATCCATAGGGGGCATCTACTTTGGTCTCATTCTTAGGGGTGCTGGTGAGACTTTATGCTCAGAATAATGTGATAACTTGGTGGGGCTCAACCATGCTTTGAATTAGTTTTCACTTACATCCAAAATCGTGTAATAAAATTATATTTTGGGTACCTGATTCTATTATGCACCCTAAAAATCTCTTAAAGTAAAGGGCCTCCAGAATATTAATTCAACTTGTATAAGATAATTATATTGTTCCATTCAATTGTGTTACACACTGTGAAATTAATCCCCCACATAGCATGAATCTATAACGCAATTGGATGAAAATATTCTCTTACATAGGTAGATAAATATATTTTAATTTGAATCACATTTTTTCTCACTTATTATAAATGCGGATATATCCTTTTTCTCAAATAAATCGAATTTTGAAGAAAACAACAAGATTATCGGACGCACTATTTAAAAAATAAATTGGGGTTTAAAATTGAAATAAATTCATAAATTATTTATGAATTCAAAATATTAAATTAACAAAAATCTAAAATAATTATTTTTATTAAATTAAAAATATTAAAAGAATTAATAACTCATTAATTACCAAAAGAATGAGATTATAACATTTAAAAAGTAGTTAAATTATAATTAGACGTTCAAATCATTATATTATTTATTTAGATGAAAAGTAAATTTTAAACATCAATTAATTAATGAAAAAATAGTTAAATGAAATAAAGATAAATAAATTTAAAATTTTAAAATAAACTATAACATTATTTAAAAACATAAAGATGAAAAATTTATAATTAAAATGTAAATAAGGGAAAATTAAACATAAAAAAATTAAATTATGAGTTTTATTATTTAAACAAAAAAACTATAAAAAAATAAATTATCTTATTAAAACCTTATCTAAAAAACAAAAATATAATTAATTTATTGATATTTTGAAGAAAAAGGTTTCAATGTACAACCACATCAATTCTACCACACTAAGGTTTTTCATGCCCTTGAGAAAACAATTAATCAAACTAGTGGAGTGTAAATAATTCTATGTTTGAAATACTGGGCTGCCAAAAAATGGTTTTCTGAAATGATTTTCCCTTTGGACTCTATCATGTATTTAGAAAAATTTCCCCCCGTGAAAATATGTTTTTTAAGTGAAATATTGATTCTTGTTTTACAAGAATGTTTACTTTATAATTTTTAATTATTCTTAATCCCATTGAAATTTATATTCAAATGTAATTCTAAACTTCCTTGTGCCTCTAGGAAAACTGAATCACACAAATTAGCAATAAAATAATATTAAAACTCGATTTGGATGAATCGAAAAAAAATTAAAAGGATAATAAATAAATCATCAGGTTAATGAATATGATAAAAACAACAATATGGATTATGATTTCTTTCATAATTAATATAAATGAACATCTTAAATGCTTAAATATAATTCCCTGATTTATTGTAATTTTAATTGGTAAAACATTTTCACAATTCCTTATCCAAGGAAACCTATTTTCAAATGGTCAATGAAAAATGAATTACTAAATTATATCCAATGGGTAATATAGATTTAACCTCCTTATAGTGTCTCTATAGAACTCAACCACTATAAATATTATAATAACTGAAAATAGTTATTGAAACATAAAAAAAACTAAAATTTGATTGATTTTTGGGGTTTTGTATGGGATCAAATTGTAGAATATATTATCTCATTAAATTACCCTTCCCCCACACTAATGGTCTAAAGTGTCCTCAATGTAGAATTATAGGCTACGAAAATATGTAAATTCAATTTTAAATGATTAAATATTTTTATAAATCTAGTCGATTAATGTCGTGTTTAAAAGTTCTACAAGAAGTCCCTATAAATTTTCTACACAAGGTATAAAAATACATTAAGAAAAAAAACATGCCCAATATTTCAATAACTGATCTCCTCTTCAAAACTTCATCTCAATAATATTGTTTGTGAACTTGTGGACTTTCAAGAAGTGTTCATAAATATTTTAAGAAAAGTAAAATATTACTCATAAATATCTCAATTCTTAAAACAATTAATTTACTAGAAACAAACAGTATATTTCAACAATGATTATTATCTTGTAAAAGTTATTACTTTTCAATATTTTAGAATCAATTTCTATAAAAATTTTCTAAGTTATAAGAAACAAAGATAATTTTAAATTCATTACAATGTTAGTAGTGTTTTATAATGAAAATCTCCCTAAAAAGGAATATTTATCTCTCTTCATGTCCACTGAAATTATCCTCTTAATTTACTTTTATATATCCCCTCTAGTCAATTTTAAAATTTCTAAAATTGTAAACATATAAATATTAGATTCCATAAATTTAAGCTCATGTAAAGTAAAACAATAGTTTATATGGAAAGGGTGACCATCCAAAACAGTTCAGCTCGAAAAAACTATTGATCATTGAAAATTATAAGATATCTTATGTAACAAAAGGAATATAAAGATAATCCTTAAGTAGATTCCTTATGGTTAAAAACATATATGCATGTATCCTTCCATTATTCTTACTTTATTACCTTCAAAGTAAAACTATTAAGAAAAAAAGAAAAATCATAACACAACAAAAGGTTAGTAACTCCCCCCAATCATATTCTAAACAAAAAACTATATGGGAATAAACATTGTATTTATTCAATGGTATTCAAAATCCTAAAAAATTAAATCCACCAATGGAGGTTAGTCATTATCTTATCTAAAAAAATACATCTAATTTACATTAATATTAAATGGAAAATGAATCCAAGGTCTCTAATCTAAACACCCCAATTGGAAAACATGGGATATAATAAAAGGTCCACCACATTTGGAATTAAATTTACCTGTGAAAATATTTATCCTAGTGTTGTACAATGACACCATATATCCAATATTAAACTATTTATTCTAACTCATGTTTTTATGCAAAAAAATATCTTCTAAAAGTCATTGAATTTTCATTAGAATTATTTCTTATCTCATCAAAAACATTACATCACAAAATTCATCTCTTTTAAATCCTCAAACAAATTCATATTATATGATTTTATAGCCCATAAGAAATATTGTCAACTTCTATAAAAAATGATAGTAACATAAAAAATATCATATAATAACGAATCCATATTTTTGTCTTATATGCAGTCTTATACGTCTAGAGAGATTCAAAAAGCCTTGAGATCCAATATTTCATGTTTCGGTTAATATTTTTCGCAATAATATTCTATGTCGCTCTATTAGAAACATCATCCATTACATTTATTTGAGGGTGATAAGATTTAGATACATTATGAAACACCACATATCTTTTTGAAAAACCCAAAGATTCCTATTATAAAAATGAGTTCCATAGTCTATAAGAGTAAATATTGGAATCCCAAATCCAAAAAAATTTTTTTTTGACAAACTTGGTAACCTCCGAGCATCATCTCTGAAAGTTCAAATTTCATTAATACTATTTCAAAAACATTCTTGCTTTAGGAATAATGTACAAATATCCCATTGAATTTGGAAATGGAAACAAAATAACCCTTCCTCAAATATAAAATTTATAAGAAAACAACAAAACACATTATGGCACCTCATGTCTTTATGAAATATTTCCTTGTAATTGGTAAGATGTATATGTCCCACAATACTCTTGAGAATATTATAAAAATGGTGGGAAAATATAGTCCTAATTCATGAACATTTATGGTTATATTATGTGGCCTAATGTGGCCACCACAACTCATACAATGAAATTATTTCTAGTGGAATAAATTTTTAAATGATGAATACACCTCCTAACAATCTGGTTCATTCCCAATTTCATAATTAAGTATCGGTCTAGACATATTTCCTTAAATCACAAATTATTATTCCAACCTATCCCTTAGAAAATTATTGTGGAAAAATATCATTAGCTAATTAATTCATAATGATTGGAAACCATATACTTTTATCAATAGGAGATGAATACAACTTCCCTATAGGAAAAACTAATATAATTGATTCACAAAAAATATTTATCTTGCGAAAATACATCAGTGATCCTACTAAAATTTTCTTCCATGATTTTCTCAACTCCTTTCTAATCTTCGACCTCTATATAAAATACATGAAATAATAAAATACATCCAACGTGCCTTGGTTTTGATTTTGGTTTATTTATGATATGTCAGATAGTAGATTGAGCTTTTCAAATCATAACATTAGATCCCAAAAGTAAAATTCTAAAATTATCATGGTCAAAGACAATGGCCCCTAATTCCTTCTTAATTTTAGAGTTATTGGATTGAGCAGCATATAGATTTTTATAAGTATAAGAAATGACATGTGACATCCTTTGAACTCTTTTCCCATGAATTTACCCTAAAAACTATGAATCATTGGACATTTATTATAAATGTAAACTACAATTAGGTGGTCGAACTATTTGTGGGGATAGAAGATTATGTTTTAGTTCATTTAATTATTTCTGAATCTTCTCACAAAAGAAAAAATGAATTTATATCTAGAGTAATCTTGTCAATGGAAACGTATTCTATTTGAAATCATTTACAACTCTCCTATATACACTAGAAAGGATTAGAAAATATATGAAATCATTCATAGTATTTGGAAAGGGGAATGAAGATATTAATTTATTGATACATTGTTTCATATGAATTAAATTAATATAAGATTAATGACTAAGAAATATAACACTTTCAACCATAATATAACATTTTTTATTTTTAAGAACAAGGATCTTCTTAATAAAAAAATTCAAATAATAGCTCTTAAACGCCTCAGAAATATCTCCAATGATGGACTATATATTGTAAATTAATCCTTAAACATGACTTTACATTCCTCATGAAATTTAGAAAATGGTAAACATGTATCTCAAAATGGTGGAAGAATAATTAGAAAGTATGGATGATATTACGTGATATGAAAATATACCAAAATTACTTGTAAATGTTTTTTTCTCTACTTCCAATTGATCTATGAGAATATGTAAATATCAATAAACTCTATCTATTAGTGTATAATGGGTTTTACAGGCTAACCATTCAAGGATTTGATCGAGATAATTCAAGGTAAATTGGAAGTTCTTAGATAGAAAATCCACACTCCTGTAATCAATGAATGCCCCAAAATAGTTGGGTAACCTAGCCTGAACTAACCCTCTAAATTAATTTTTGACCACAATGAATAAACCCTTTTTGGAATTATTTAAAGAGGATTATCTGAGTTGATTTTCATCCACTAAAGCATCCTTAAGAATAGAAGAATCATAAACTCCTAAACTATCGGTGCATGTACTTTCAAGAAGGAAATTTGTTTCATACTCAAAAAATGGATTCCAGTTCAGAAATATGTGGTGACATTTCAATGAAATTTTGACTAGAATTAATGTCAATTTCAGTAGAATCCAAATGAGTTTTAGTCATTAAATCATAAATTTCATCAGGAGTGTATGTTTCATAGGTTTCATAAAAATAATCATCGTTTTCATTATCACATTCTTCAAAAGATAAATTCTTAACATGTTCACAAATTCCATAATGGTGAATCATTTTTAAAAACATAATTTTACATTCAGATTCATTAATATAGTAGATTTTGAAATTTTCATATTACAAATCTTATTCAGTATTCAAGGGTTCATTTTTTTGAGAATATGCAATTTAAAAAGATTACATACGTGAGTTATATTGAGTTCAAACATGAAATAAATCTATGAGAAAATATTAAATCATGTTATCTATTTGAGCAGGATTGTCTTCCACATGGTGTCTCATTGATTAATTTTTTTTAAAATTAACCATATTACCTCTAAACTTTAAAGGTAAAGTACCTCTATAAACCTTGATTATTTCCTTAGTAGTTTTCAAAAAATTTCTTCTAAAAATTAATGGTTCATGTGAACTTAAATTTCCATATTCCATGTCTAGAACATAAAAATAAGAAGGGAATATTAAATTATTTACCCATACCAAAACATATTTAATAACATTATCGAGATTATATAAACTCCAATTAGATAGTTGGATCACAATTCCAGATTACTTGAGCTATCCAACCTGTAGAGATGAAAATATAGAATAAGTCATAACATTTATAGAGGCTTTGAAATGTAACATTTTATCATCAAAATAATGATTTACAATGACTCAAGGGATAGAAAACATGATGGGATACCTGTATTTAACATGGAAAGGATATTGAATTAGGGAAGAAACTTTTCTTCCCAATTTAACTTTCTCACCTTTATTGAATTTCCTTTTTTGAGTACACGTCGCTATTATGAATTTTTCATAACAAGGTATTTTTTTCATAACATCTAACAAAGGGATGTTAAACTGAATTACATAAATTTTTCAAGTACTTCTCCATCTCGGTATCGTCATTTTCTAATATGAGGGCTACACAATTGATAGGGTGGTTTGTCACTATAATTTTTTAGATAATTATAAAAAAAATTCTGTTTGTATGATCCCATGAAATTTATAAAATTTCTAGAAAGTAAATTCAAGCTAAATTACAATCTTATTATTCTATTTTTCTTTTTACAAAAAATGAATTTTTACTATGTATCATCAATTGTGATTAAATAAGCATGGTATTTAAAAGAAAATATTTCTCGTGATGTGTATAAATTACATGATTCCTATAATTATATTTGGATTTAATAATCCACCCTCACAGTTTTAGGGATTTAATAATCAGTAATCCTATAATATCATGACATTATTATTGTAGTATTTGTTAGTGATAAGTTGGTATATTTTGATACCATTTAGGACCTTACGATTCACATGTGAATCATTATTGTAGCTCATAGAGGAAAATTGCCATATGGGATATTTAGAATGTGTGAATTTGTAAGTAAATATGTTACTTTTCATGTCTATATTCCATAAAAGGGTGAATTATTAGATTATATTATGAATAAAAATGGATTTAAATAAGGAAAACACAAAAATACATAATATAGGTATGTACGTTCATTGGTTTTGAAGATACCTATATGTTATTTGTTCAAAAAATTATTTATTAGATAAACTGTTATCCAAGATTGCAGATAAAGTGGTTAGTTCACAAAATCAAAATAATGTGGATTCATTTTTATTAATTGAATAGAATATTTCAATTAATTTATAATTTTGATTTAAAATCGGTAAATGGTGGAATTTTGGTATATATTGATGCATCAAAGAAGGTACATTGTTATCCCCTTATGAAAAATGATAATGGCAGTCCCTATGTGTCATGGTAGTTGAAGAGTCGGGACCTCAACTATCCAATCTATGATATATTATTTGTAGATGTAATCATTCCATGGATGATATTAAGATGTTATCTATTTTGAGAAAGAGATGAGATATATACAGATTATACAAGTATGAAATACTTATTTTCCAACAAAAAACATAGCTTGAGTAAATTAATATTGCCTGAGATACTCAACATTATGATTTATAAATAATGTACCACCATGGGAAGGGAAGTAATTTAGTAGATTCATTGAGTAGGAATGACCATGTAGTTTATTCCCCAATATGGAATGACATTGATCCATTGTTCACGGATTCATAAATAATGTATTTGGAAATTATTAACAAATGGGAGACATCACCACATTTTTAAATGGATTCAAATCCATATTTTTTAGAAAATATAAAATTTTCTCACACTGGTTATGAGATATTTCAAAATCACATTATATCCACAAATGATGATAAATTGACAGAAATCATATATGAATATAGAATTTCAAAATTTAGAAATAGGTAATGTCTTTCACCTATGTCTGATTTGTAAAATGAATTATTAGTTGATTCTCAAAACATTACATTATATGTAGACCTTTTAATCAGTAAATAGTATATATATTTTAGGTAACATTATTATAGGTTAATATGATCCAGGAAATTTGTTTATTATGAATCAATATTCATAGTTTGTTAAAAGGTGAATGATGAGAGATAACATCTTAGGGAATTCAAGTAAGCTCAAAATATTAATATGTAAAAATGGGATGAAATCTGTATGGTTAGTATCATTATATTTCCATACACATCTAGAATTAATTATTAAATGTGGTTTATTTTTGATCTCCATAAAAATATAATAAATATTGTGCTATAAGAGAGGATTTAACACTTCATAACATTGAATGTATCGATATTAATGATGTTGTATTAAATTAGGGAACTCCTTATTCAATGGTGTCTACTCATGATCAATAATTTACATAAAAATTCAGTCAAATATTCAGAATGGTCCTAATATATAACTTCATTGGTATCTTCTTATCTTCCTCAAGTCATTGGATAATATATATAAACTATTAAAAAATTATAATACATGATGATATCATGATACAATGAAATTCAATGTATTTGGGGTCAGTTTTTACCTTAGGTAATGTTTTCTTATGATAATATATTCCATTCCTGTATTTGGTTTGTTCTATATGAATCCTTACATGGAAAGTGATTTCACACTAAAAATTATTGGGATTATGTTCTTAAAAGGAATCTTATCGGACCAGAACATAATGGAGAGGTGAAGGTAAAGGAAATGACTATTGAAAATCTTATTAAATTGGTCCAATGATGTGAAAATAGTTATGCTGATAATCGAAGGAATGACTTATAATTTCAACTGGGATATCACATTTTCATGAATGTATCTCCATGGAAGGGTGTTACAAGGTTAAAAATGATATAAAAACATATCCCCAATTATATAAGACATTTTTTAATTAGGTAATGAATTGGATATGTTATATACTATTTGAAACATCCACCAAGGTTCTCTAATTTACATGATCTATTCTATATATCATCATTATTGAAGTATATTCTAGACCCAATACATGTGCTAACCTATTATAAAATATATTTGGTACTTCAACTATGTAATATTGTGGAGTTCCTATCAAAAATATCAATACTAGTAAAAAAGTAAACTCTACTGGTAAAAGTACATTGGATAATTTCTAAAATGAAGGATAGAATGTGGGAACCTAATGTTGTTATGAAGAAGAACTACCATCATTTGTTTATAAAGTATAATCCATGAAACTTTTGAGGAATAAATTTATAATGGATAATAGAATGTAATAAATGTTATAAAATTATAATGTTTTAGTATTATATTTAGAATTTTAAAAAAAATTAGAAACCAAATTCAAATTCCAAATTCAAAATATCAATTTTTAACCAACTGTTACAAAATAAAGATAGATTTAGTTTTTTAATTTTCCTTTTGAATTTTTTTTATCAATTATTGAAAATTTAGAAAATAAATTCTCACCCATATATATATAATAATTTAGTATGATAAGAAAAATTAACCTTATATTTATTATCAATTTTTTAAAAATAATAGCAATATATATTGGATGAAGAGGGGGTTATTCTTCAAAAAAGTATTTTTAAATTCATACTATATTTTCATTTTAATGAATTCAGAAAATCATTAATATCGAATGATTTAATATAAATTTGTATATTATATATCAAAAATATGAATTAAAATCTGTAAAATTGTGATTAAATGTCATATTGTTAAGGTAATAACATATTATGCATGGAAATGAATTTCCGGAAAAACAAATATTTTTCATCACATTTTTAATGTTTATTCTAAATTAAATTACAACAATTATTTGAATTTAATTTGATAAATTTCATTCCATGTCCATAATAATAAATTATTTAATATTTTCTAATATGACCAAATTAATTTATTGTAATAAAAAATAATATAAGACAAAAATAAAAATGAGTATTGTGTTTAAGGTCAAATGGTGTTTACTTGGGGGTAATGAAAAATAAAAGTTTTTAAATAACCTATACTCTAGATTAAAAAATCTTGGATTATGGGATTTAATCCCTACCCAAATGAACTTATATTATGTGAAATTTTGTGGCAATGTTTCTAGGTAATCGACTGGATAATATTTTTAAAGATTGAAAAATTACAAGAGTTCAAGTCACCTCAATTATAAAAGGGAACCTCAAACCTTCACATCTTCAATCCTCTTGATCCAATTTAGATAAAAACCTAAATTTATCATTCTCCAACATAATTATCCATATTATATAGGTTATTTATTTTCCAAAATTACCATCGTAAGGTATTTAAGATGATATCCAATAGTTTTTATCTAAGAGAAGGTAATTGTCTTAATGAAACTATTTATTTTTTACTTTTTATTTTAAAAAATTACATTATGTAAAAAAATAATTAAAATATAATATAAAAATTATATCCCTTATATTGAGATTATATTATATTTATTTAATAATATTTTTCAATATCATTCACCATCAAATGTAAAACAAAGCGATCAGTCGTTTGTACGGTAGACTACAGCCTCACGAATCGATGTAATTTATTTCCCATCATGGCCTCAACTAACTAGTAACAATTATTGGACCAATAAATGTACAATAAAATTATTATATAATATTTAATATATAAATTCAATATATAATATAATTATATATCAATTCTCAAACTATGTTAATGATTATGTTTCCCTCACATGTGTGCAACCTACCATCTCCATGAAGTGGTTCCATTCATTTTCCTTTTCAAACATCCATCAATAATTCTAAAAATATATATAATGAATACATATGAAAATTTTATACCATTAATATAATTATTTTTATAATTAAACTATATATTATTCATAAAAATCATAAATTTCATGATAATACATATATGAGACAATGATATAATTAACAACCAATAAAATAGAAATAAAAAGTGTTTGTTAATGAATGTGTTGAAATATTTCATAAGGGGGTCATAAATTAAAATATATGAATTTGATTTTGGGATAAATTTATAACATGCTTAAAACCATTATTCATGATTTTAAATTATGTTCAACTAAGGGGAAGTGTGATGTTATGGATTTCATCCAAATTTACACTTTCAGGAGCTGTATTCAAGATTATACACCTATTTATTTTTGTGTTATGTATATAGGTACACATTGATTTATTTAGTATGAATATATTTTTTAAGATGATTAGTGTTTCAATTCATGTTTACACATTCAAAGGGTTGAAATTTTATGTTTATCAAATAGGTGTGAATTTATTTTACAATTTCATTTTTTATTGATCTAATTTTAATTGATGGAAAATTATTATCCAACCCTTAAAAAATACATTTTTTCCTATCATATAAATATTTCAAAAGTTTCCCTGTTTTTTCCAAATATTCCACTTTTTAACAAAAATAAATTGGATAAATTTTGAAAAGAAAAAGTGATCTTAAATATATTTTTAATAAGTATAATTATCATCTATTTCTCTATTTTTCATAACAATTTTAATAAATAAATTTTTATTTGATAATTTTTTTTAAAAAAATTATTAAAAATTAATTTTAACAATGTTTTAATGGAATAATACGAATTTTATTTCTTAAAAAGAATAATTTTCACCATTATTTATATAATTTGAAAAGGAATGTTTGTCACATATAAAAAGTTAATATATTTCCAAATTCCATGTCTTTTTTATCATATTTAAATTCATTTTTCTTATTTTCTGGTAGAGAAAAATCATTAATAAAATAGTGTTCTAATATTTATATTCCATTATATATATATATATATTTAATTATATGATCTTGTTTTAGAACGAATATTTTCGAATATTTGATGTAAACATTTAATCCCTTGTTAATTATGTGGTTATTAAATTTATATTGAAATAATCACCTTATTATTATGAATTTAAATTTGATATTTAATTTATCTTAAATATATATATTCTTTGTTTTAGAAATATTGTTTTTTCCTAAACCACATAACATTTTATGTGTTATGTTTCATTATGACTGATTTATATTTTAATAGAGAATCATTATATTTTGTACCCTATTATCAATATGGATATATATTGATAAAGAACATTTTTTTTAATTAAATTGATCAATTAGTATATGAGGAATGCATTGGACAAGCACTTTTAGGTGGTGTAATGAAACAGAAATCATTATATGAAATTATTTTTTAATGAATAAATGAATTTTCAAGTATTGTAGTTATAGGAAACACAAAAAATAATATGGTTATTTTCATCGATTATATTTTATAAAATATAAAATTTAAAAGACTGTTATGAATCATAACCATTTATAATATGGTATTTATTTAGTGACCATTAAGATTAGTATATTAATTTTTATGATAATTTCCAATTGACACAAATGAATAAGAAATGACCCAAACATGTAAACTCATACCATATAAATATCACTTATCAAATCTTTTGAGGCTGATAATGTTACTGGTCTATACACAATGAAATTACACGGTGAGATTTAACAACTAGAGCCCCACTAAAAATGGTTACAGGAGAATTTCAATCTCATTGAGGTCACAACTTGAACCATGTTCGTCAAGCCACCTTAATAAAATATCAACAACACACACCGTACCCTTAGTGAATTCTCTAGTATAATAAAGCGCTGCATATCAATACCGTAATGGTATAAATTTTTATATTTTCATTAAAAATAAATGATTATATATATATATATTATATTAATTTTTAAATGATTAAATAATTTCTTTAATAAAAAATAGATTTCATATGATGAAGCCGATTTTTTTTGGGATATGTATAGTTTCAATCATAATATTATTTTAATGATTTAAGATAAATTTTAAAAAAAATAAATTTTAATAAATTAATATTATTAAATAATATTTATTAAATTTGATAGATAATATTATTTTATAAAGTCAATTTTCTTATTTATAAGGGTCATAACTTCTATTATTTAAAAAATCAATATTTGTAGATTTTTACTTAAAAGTGTAAATAGATATATTTAGAGAATCATTTTGATAATTAAATTATTATTTTCCAAATCATCACATCAAAATTATCCAAATGTAAAATTTTCATAAATTTTCATGAGAGTTGAATTTTGTTGTAAAAATTAAATAAGGTATAAATATATTATACGGATTAAGACCTTCTAATTACCCAAAAGTGAAATAATATATTTTATAAAATTTATCCTTGATAAAATATATATTTTCTCTATAAAATAATGTTTTTTATGTTATTTTGTTTATTTTATAAATCCTTATTGAATCCTATAAAACCCATATTATATTTTAAGCTTTTAGACTAACTCCTTTTGAACATGAATCACATTCACATGAATAAGGGATTTATTTTACAGTGTTCATATTATTCCATATAAAATAATTAAAACCACTACACTATTGTAGAAACTATGGTGAAAATTTATGAAATTCTCTTTGATTTTTATTTATTTATATTATAGAGTCCAAAACCTATGTTTGGAAAATAAAAAATAGTACTTATATATTTTCCAATATAAACCCAACAAAAATACATTTCCACTTCACTAAGACACTTATAGAACAAAATTACTCTACATATCCATTTTAAAATACCTTCTATGGTGCCCCCAATATCATCATAATCTCCTCCCATTTATTTCGAATCTTCCTCATAGTGTATGGGATCCTCTCCATTTAAACTTTATTGAAGCACATTTTTATGAAATACCTTCAAATTTAGGATAGTCCTTGTTAGGAATTATATTTACACATATATATTACCATCATAATTATTAAAATTCAATTTCAGTCCCCTTTCACTATAATTCATTTATGGAATAGCTTTATGATTTCCATTATTTGTAAACGTGATAATTTCATTTGAGGAAGTGCGGAGTACCGCCCCCTCAAAGTGATTTGAATCGTTAATGCCATATGTGGGATGTATAAAGGATGGAGTAAATGATATTATATAAGATATTATACTGGAATTATAATATACCTTTATATCATTATGATATCATTCCATTAAATATAAAATAGAAATGAAAGTTGCGTTTATGCATATGTACAACTTACCGTCTCCATGAACGGTGCATTTCATTTCTTACCTCTAAATGTTATGTAATATTATAAATGCATTTATATACTGGATATATAGTATATATATGATATCTACATCATGAATATAATTCTGGATATGATGGATATTTTACCACATGAACAACATGTAATTATAAGAAGATTATTTTTGAATCAAGTACCTAGGATCGACAAAACGACCGTTATTTACTTAAATAATTACATAACGTTCATAACATGGTAATAAGTGATATAAAATGAATAATGAACTTGGAAGAGGTTCTTAAGCGGGTAGAGATTAGCTCTAGTTTATTATTCAGGAGGTTAAAGAGCGGTCGAGTCAAGTCGGACATGAGGTAAGGGAACTTCTTAACCCAATTTTCATCCTTTGGGTTAATCTCCTACTTTCAAATTATGTCATGATATTATTATGTCATATCTTGTATTTATACTTTCTTTATGTGTACTTATAGTGAATACACATAATAGATATATTTTATTTAAAAAATGATCTTTGTAAAGGACTTCGTCTCAATCTCCTTTCAATGAATAATATTTTGTTTTTATCCACAAATTTATTTTATATGGTGTATAAAACCCTTTAAATTTTACTTTTATTCAAAAGGAATATTTTTATATGAAGCGTTTTTACTAAACGAAAAAAGGATTTTTTTTTTCTTATGTATGTGGCGATAACAACTTCTCCGCCACCATGACTATTATTTGAGTTTCGGCTTCCTCTATAAGCCATAACTTTTTTCTAAAAGAATAATAAATACCATGTTTTACTTTTCTTTTATTTTGGTACTGAAAATGGTTTTGATAAAGTTATTATTATATCAAAGTGTTGTATTGATATCTTGTGATTGAAGTGTGGAAATATTATGTTTCCTTTATGCATGTTTTATGTGATACAATTATGTTATGGTTTATGATATTTTTAAACATGTTCATATGAGGAATGCATTGGACTTAATAAGTGATAGGTGGAGCCCGCCATAGCTCTTCAATACATCAGTAGGTCTCATGAGACAAACTAGTGTCTTGGCATGAGGCCTTGACAAAATCTTATTTGTGGCCTTGGCACGAGGCCTTGGATACGTGGTTTTGATAGTGTGGAATTATGCATTCCATCATTATTAAAGTGGTTATTGATATTGCATGTGATTATTCGACCAGTAGAATATCCATGTGAATAAGTAAATGACATTATCTCATTTTACTTTTTCTATATTATGTTGAAGTTCATGTTTAAAAGGCTATTGTTTTAGTTATAAATTTCCTTAAATGTTTATGGTTATTTATAAAAGATTCCTCTATATTTTTATCCCTACTGAACATCTGAGCTCACCCCTTCCAATGTTTTAATTTTTCCAGGATGTGAAGAAGTATATTATGAATGACCTGCAGGGATAGTATGAGGGGATATGAAGACAAGATTTTGTTGTAGTTTTGTTTTACTTTATGATGTAATGTATGACTTATGAATGTATCTAGTGTTTCCAAGGCTACTAAACTAATCGATCTTTCGAGACATGATCATTTGTGATCATGCCAACATTACGCAACAATGCACCGACTCTGGGTAGCTCGGGTCGGGGCGTTACAGTTGGTATCATAGGCAGTTTAGTACTAACCTTGGAAACTAGATTTAGATAAACCTTTATTAGAGCACATAGCACAAAGATAGACTTTTAGGATTAATATAGAATAATTTCATAGAATTTTCGTATTATAGAGATTTTGTGAGTTTTCCGAGAAATATGTCCTTGTCTAGATACGAGCAGGTAGAGGCGGATCTAGTACAGATGATCCTAGGGTTAAAACCTGAAAACACCACTTTGACCTAGACTTGAACGGGAACTGGTGCATGACAACTGGCCTTGCTGCACTCCTGGTTACGACACTCACGGGGTATATGCTTAGGATAATTCTCATTTTCTTTACAAACCACTATGAAGTGTTATGATTATATACTTCCTCAAAGAAATTTTTTTTATGATTATGGATTATATCCATAAATAGTTCAATTTATTTTAAGTATTTTACAAGTATGGAATTATGTATTTTGATTCATAAACTAATCTAGTTTATGCAATTGTTTAGAAATGCAGCCTAGTGGAAGGAATGGAAACTGTATCAATACACGCACTCCGTGTAAGGATTTCCCTCCTGCTCAAGATATTTATTGTGGATCTGGAGATACAACTGGTGCTGATCAACTTATTACCATACTGGGCCAACTCACTCAGGTTATGAATAATAACCTTACTTGTATGGAGCACCCTTATCCGCAACTTGGAGGATCAATGTTAGACCATTTCATGAGGCAACAACCGCCCACATTTAATGGGGGTACAAATCCATTAGTAGGTGAGCAATGTATAATCTCCTTAGAGAAAATGTTCCATGCCTTGGGGAGTATCGAAAGGGAGAAGGTTGTCATGGAAGTCTACCGCCTCACTGGAGATACCGATCAATGGTGGTTGCTGATTCAAAACACAAAGGAAGATGTAGAAGTATCAAGTATGGAATGGGGGGAGTTTATGGAAATTTTCTTAGAAAAATAATTTCCACATGACCATCGGGCAGATATGGAAAGGAAATTTCTAAGTCTGAGACAAATGGAGGATAACAATGTCACAAAGTATGAGGCCAACTTTACAAGGTTAGCGTGGCACGCAACAGATTATATACGTAACCCAAGAAGTAATATTGATCGTTTATTTTATGGGTTAAAACAATTTCTCTATCAAGAATTAGTCTCACAAACCTTCTCGTCGTACTAAGATATCGTCTCATGTGCTATCAAGACAGAAAATGAATTCACTAAATCTTATGAAAATAAATTAAAGCAAGAGAAGAATAGAACGGTGGAACAAGAGGCAACTAAAGGGAAAAAGGGAAAGAAGGATCTTCCATTATGCGATAATTGTGCGAAAAATAACCCTGGTACTTGCCTAAAAGGAAATGGAGTTTGTTATAAATGTGGAGAAAAAGGTCGCCAGGCTCTTGATTGCAAGGGAAAGAAAGAGGCTATCAATGTTGAATGCTACAACTATAGGGAAATGGGGAATTATGCAAATGAATGTCCTAAGCGTCCGGGAACCATACCTCAGAAAAGGCCAAGGGATCAAGGACAATCTTATGTTGTTACTACAGTAGAAGTGGAATAATTAATGTATTGGTGCTTTTGGACTCAAGGATTATATTCTGATTATAAGGATAAAGTGATATATATATATAAGTATTGTACTACAATACTTGTTGTTTTCATTATGGTTTTAATATGATGAAGGTAATCATATTTTTAGTATGTGACAATAAGAGAAACTTTACATTGTTTAGGGAATCTGATAAATTGATTTTGGAATTAAGAGACCTTTTAGAGAATGTCTGGACAGAGGTATTTTGGATAACTATAATGGTTGGGATGGATTAAGTTGAACTTTGAATAGTATATTTTATGGTTAAAACATTTCTGAAGATTACTTTTGGACTATTATAATACTATATTTTTAGGAAAAAGACAACCTGCATGTTGGGGTATAACCCGTTGCGTTGGAAAAAGATGCAGGAATAGAACCCACAACCCTAGTGTGACATGCCTTTATTAACTACCACTAGCCTACAGGAAGTCCCTGGTTATTACAAAATATTTTTCCTAATCTAAATTGTTTGTGTTAATATTTTGAACCTTGTACGATTAGGATATATGTAATATTTTTGAGTTCTGTTACCATTTGGAGTGAAAGATGGGTTTGTGGTAAAACATTTATTAAAGAATGAAAGTCTACATGACATGTATGTATATTTCCTTAAATTCTTAGTAAATATCCTAAATAAATTCCTCAACTGTATGAAAGGTAACTTAAAACAAAAATGTTGTTGGTTAACTTTTCCTACTGGGGAATCAATGATCGTTTAACCAATCACAAGTTTTTGATTTTCTTGTAGTTAAACATTCTCCTAATCCCGTTTTCTACAAATCTCCATCAGACCTTGATGGTTTGTTTCTCCTCCATATCCATATTTTCATAGAATCCTAGTATGGTCTATCTCGGGTGACCTTTGTAATTCTCTTTCTTTCTTTTAATGTTATATTCTTATTAACCCTATTTATGATGTGGGATTTCCACAAAGGTATTTTCTATTTTCAACTTTTTATTGTCGAAAAACATTTTCAAATTGCGAGGACGCAATTTATTGAAGGAGGGGAGAATGTAACACCCCAAGCTTCCACGGTACACTTCTCTTTGAATAATATATTAGCGTGTGTTGTACGCAACTTCAAGTTCTAACACACACCACAACCAATCCAAGTAGCCGTTATGAATAGTAATACCTAATTTTTGAAATTTAATAAATTTCATCTTTCCAAATGGACTTCGTTTTTGTATTCTGAGTATTGAAATTATCCTAAGTTTAATTTTTTGAGAACTTCCAATTTTTTATTAATAGTGAAAAATACTTAAAAAGAACTTTTTTAATAAAAATAATTTATAGTGATAAATTAAACTAATGAGTGGTTTTAAAGTATAATTAGAATATATATTTACCATTTTCTCCAATGGTGTTCATTAGAATTAATTTCACTTTGAAATTAGACATAAACAATTGTCAATCTTTTGATATATATTGTTTCTTAAAAACACGCTATTTGTTGTGACAACGGGAATTAATAATAAAATTAATTAATGCAACTTATATGTTTGGAATTTTTTAAAATAGAAATCATTTTTGAATTCGGAATATCAATTATAGCTTAGGGTGAAATTTTGGCATTGTTATGAAAAACATCAATTTTTGATGAATAGTGAAACTACTAAGTGGTAGTTAAAAAACTGCTTTTTCGTTTAAATGAAACATTACAACTTCTGTTATTTGATTATCAAAAATCCAACATATATGGTTGTCATTAAGAAGTAAAATTTGGTTCAATGGGATTAAAATAATTTTTTGGTGAATAGTAACTTTTAAGTTTAATTAATCACGATTAAAGGTAATTAGTGAAATTTAAGGAAAAATGATATTATAAAAATATGAAAATACCTTTACGCTTGTCCTACCCCAATTGGATGAGTCATGGCCGATCAAGACAACCATGGGTCAACTTCGGGACCCCATGGAGCCACATTGGTAAGAAAATGACATTAAAAACTTTTTATTTAATGTTAAAATAAAAATGTGAAAAACATGAGTTCTTTTTCTAAAAAAATTTTTAAATGGGGTTATAAAAGTCATATTTTTTACTATAAATATTAATTAGAAATATAAAAATAGTTCCTACATCATGATACTTTTTTTATTATTTTTAGACATTAAATAAATTAAAATTTTTATGACACAAAGATGATGCAGCGATTACCTCATTAATTAACGATTTAAATAAAATGGAAGGATAATGTAAAATCTGAGGCTTAAACTTGTCAAAAACTTATTGGATGAGTAGATTCAGAACCCTTATCACCTTATCCTCTAAATATATCATTGTCGGACCTTTAGAATCTGAAAATAATTTCATAATAAAGTAACATTTCAATCATTCCAAGAGTGACACTTCTCTCCTCTTATAAAAGGCCCCCACCTCTACCACCTTATTCACACCATCAAGAAATTTGGCTCGGCCAAACTCTGCCCAAATACTCTCCCAACTTCCCTATCTTACTCCTAGAAGCCTCACTTTGGGCAGAAGTCTTCCTAGGAATCCATTGGCTCAAATCAAAAAGAGTTACCTGATTTTAAGGAAATGTCTTCTCTTGTGTTCTTTTGTGTTCTTTTGCTTCTCCAACCCCCTAAAATCTTTTTATTACTTTATTTTGTAACAAAAATAGTATCTTCAATGTACTAGGATGTTTTTATGAGAAGGATTTGATTTTCACTTACTCACACCTTCGTCTAATGGTTAAAGAGCATAATGTTTTGTGGGTGGCGAATTACTGCCTCACGAAACGATGATTGTTCAAACATCTTTTAACACCTCTCATAGTGGCCATTATGATGACACTATTTTTATATATTATATATATTTTGTTTTTGTTTTCCTTATGATTCTGTAATTTTCATTTATGGCATACCTTTATGATTTCCATTATGGGTAAACGCGATAACTTCATTTGAGGAAGTGCGGACTACCGCCCCCTCAAAGTGATTTGAATCGTTAATGCCATATGTGGGATGTATAAAGGATGAAGTAAATGATATTATATAAGATATTATACTGGAATTATAATATACTTTTATATCATTATGATTTCATTCCATTAAATATGAAATAGAAATTAAGTAGCGTTCATGCGTACGTACGACTTACTGTCTCCATGAACGGTGCATTTCATTTCTTACGTCTAAATGTTATGTAATATTATAAATGAATTTATATACTGGATATATAGGATATATATGATATCTACGTCATGAATATAATTCTGGATATAATGGATATTTTACCACATGAACAACCTGTAATTATAAGAAGTTTATTTTTGACTCAAGTACCAAGGATCGACAAAATGACCGTTATTAACTTAAATAATTACATAATGTTCATAACATGGTAATAAGTGATATAAAAGGAATAATGAACTTGAAAAAAGTTTTTAAGCAGGTAGAGATTAACTCTAGCTTATTATTCAGGAGGTTAAAGAGCGGTTGAGTCAAGTTGGACACGATGTAAGGGAACTTCTTAACCCAATTTTCATTCTTTGGGTTAATATCCTACTTTAAAATTATGTCATGATATTATTATGTCGTATCTTGTATTTATACTTTCTTTATGTGTACTTATAGTGAATACACATAATAGATCTATTATATTTACAAAATGATCTTTGTAAAGGACATCATCTCAATCTCCTTTCATTGAGGCATATTTTGTTTTTATGCACAAATTTCTTTTATTCGGTGTATAAAACCCTTTGACTTTTACATTATTCAAAAAGAATCTTTTTATACGAAGCATTTTTAATAAACGACAAAAGGAATGTTTTTTCTTACATATGCAGTGATAACGACTTCTCCACCGCCGGGACTATTATTTCAGTTTCTGCTTCCACTATAAGCCATAAATTTTTATAAAAGAAAAATAAATACCATGTTTTACTTTTCTTTTATTTTGTTATTGAAAATGGTTTTGATAAAGTTATTATTATATGAATGTGTCGTATTGATATCGTGTGATTGATGTGTGGAAATATTATGTTTCCTTTATTCATGTTTTATGTGATACAATTATGTTATGGTTTATGATATGTTTAAAACTATTCATATGTGGAATGCATTGGACTTAATAAGTGACTGGTGGAGCCCACTATAGCTCCTCGATGCATCGGTAGGTCTCATGAGACAAACTAGTGTCTTGGAACGAGGCCTTGAAAAAATCTTATTTGTGGTCATGGCACGAGGCCTTGGCTACGTGGTTATGATAGTCTGGAATTATGTATTCCATCATTATGAAAGTGGTTATTGATATTGCATGTGATTATTCGACCAGTAGAATATCCATGGGAATAAGTAAATGGCATTATCACATTTTACATTTTCCATATTATGTGGATGTTCGTGTTTAAAAGACTTTTGTTTTAGTTATACATTACCTTAAATGTTTATGGTTATTTATAAAAGCTTCCGCTATATTGTTATCCTTACTGAGCATATGAGCTCACCTCTTCCAATGTTTTAATTTTTCCAGGATGTGAAGAAGTATATTATGAATGACCTACAGGGATTGTATGAGGGGATATGAAGACAAGATGTTGTTGTAGTTTTGTTTTACTTTATGATGTAATGTACGGCATATGAATGTATCTAGTGTTTCCAAGGTTAATAAACTAATCGGTGTTTCAAGGATGGATCATTTGTGATCATTCCAATGTTACGCAATAATGCACCGACTCTGGGTAGCTGGGGTCAGGGCGTTACAGGGGACCCTGTGTAGGATGCATGGGGGAGGTCATAGTTTAATGTAGTGTGTTAAGGATAAGGTTGCTAGGTATTTTAACATCCTGCATCTCAGACGAGGTGGGTTTTCTCTACAACCCTAGGACTTACATAATTGGTACCCTTTGCACCTTGGTGTAGAGGGGACAGGCAAGTCCGTGTTGGTTGAGTGTCCTGTTGTGTACCATCGAGGGGTCCACGTTAGTGTGGCTATGCGAAGAAGAAATAGCCATTACTGTGCCTATGTGAATAAGCATGAGGAGAAGCAACGCAATGGGCAGTATCATCCAAGGAACTTTGAAATCACATCATGCGAACCTAGAGGGTCCCACATGAAAAAAAAATTCAAAGCATAGGGGTTCCAAGGCAGGCGCCATGTGAATCACTGGCACTCCAGGTAGTGGATGGTGCTTGCGAAAGGGTGTGCTTCGCGATGTGGAGTGTCCCTGCTTAAGCATAGTGAATATATGCATATAGGGGGTGCTTCGTTAAGTGGAAATGGACCCGTGAGATCTACTTCATGAAGAAAAGGTGCCCTGCGAAGTGATGTGTCATAAAACAGTTTGCATCATGAAGTATGGCAGCCCTGCCTTAGCATGTAGATCACGTGTACGTGAGGGGCATTACGCACAGCATAAATACTCTGCGATGACCTGCGTGCCCTTGGGGATCCCCTTCCTTTGTGAAATCCCTTAGGCTTCGTGAATGGGATCCCCCTCAGAAGAGGGGCTAAAAGAAGGAAAATGGGAGGTACTTTGTGGAGAAAAACTACCACGCTTAGATCATGGTTCGCAGAGCAGAGACTGATTCATGATTTGGGGGCTAAAAAGTCCAATGGTTTGACTATCCTTACTTTGGTATCAAGGGCAGCCCAAAATTTATAGGCAACCGGTGCCGCGAAGTAGAGCTTACGTGGTGCGAAGAGGGACTTGGTTGCTTCATGGCAGGCTAGTGAATGTCAAATTCATTCACAGAGCATCCCACATCATTGCTTTGCAGTGGGATCACGAACGTCAAATGTATTTGCAGGGAATCTAACCTCCTTGGATCTCGGTGGGCTCACAAACATCAAATGCATTAGCAAAGCGTCCCTCATCCTTGCTTCGCGGCGGGCGCGAGTCTGTCACGGCTCCGCGAACAGTCTTCGCAAGGCAACCTTGAGAGGATTTCCATTTATTTTTCTTCTTCCCATATTTTGGTGTCAAAAAATTCTCCCCCTCAAACTTGGACCCATGGAGAAATCAAGGGTCGATGTTTGAGGGTCAATTTCCAAAATCCTCAAGAGTTCGTGGAGCTCCGTCGCGAAGAGCGCTCACAAGGCGGATGGGGGACGCGCAGTCCAAGTGCGCTGCGAAGCATGGAATGAACTGGACATGTCACAAACCACTGAAGGGTTTCTCCTATAAATGGGGGAGCTGACCTCTCTTTTTTTCCTTTCTCTTCTCCTCGATTTTTTGTTTTTGATCTCTTGTTTCGTGAAACTCTTTGTACTCTGTGAGTGTTCTCCACGAAATCGGGTCATCGCAGAGCATAGCGAGTCCTTGACTCCACGTTTTGTGCTCCACGATCTTGTGCTCAAACACCAAGGTAGTTCTATGTGATCATTCTTCAAAAATAGTCTTCGAAAATGAGCTTTTCGAGTCAACCTGAAAATCATCCAAGTTCCAGAACTTAAGGGCTCATGAAGAAGCTTTCTAGGGGGTCCTTGCGGGTGCTGCCTGGAAGAATTGGAATGGCGAACATTCTGGGGCTAGGAGAGTTAGTTCATAGCCACTCGGACCATAGTTCATTGGTGGAGATACTATCGGAGAGATAGAAGAACTACCCATTGTGTAAGGGGTTTCCCATGTATGTATTTGGGCTAAGGGATGACTTCTTTATCCCTAATGCATGAATGGATGAACTAGATCACTGGTTCAAGAGCACCATGTGCTAGTGAAAATGGTTTGGGGCAGCTGATGGGAATGCCCAAGAAGACTTCACACACATCGTCGCTGACTACCTATACAAACACCTGAATAACATTGATGGGAAATAATTACAGCCATAGAAGTATCCTCCTATGCACCACACCATACTGAAGGTAGCTTTGAGGAATCCTTGGAAGGGGTGGTCTGAGGAGTGGGACATGCTCCAGGGTGGAAACATTATAGACGATTGGGCCATGGCCTATTGGGTAGGTTCCTCGTGTGAGGATTTTGGGGTAGATCTGAAGAGAGTGGGTTTGTAAGAGGTGTCTTGGGACTCCCAATTCCATATCTATCAACTGAAACAGCTGACGTCAGAGCTGTTGAGCTGGTGTTCATCGAGGACCAATATCTTCTATCTACACCATTAGGAGGTTGGAATTAGTCTATGGGATCTCCACCAAATTGTGGGGGTCTTGATACTGGGGTCCATGTATGATGAATTTCTTCATTCCATGAGTGTGTGTGAGGATCCATAGAAGATGTCACTGCTGGCAATGGAATTGATGGAGCTAGTTCCTATAGAGGATTAAGAGGTGGTAACATATGTCCACTTCTGGAAGTGGTTCAAAAAGTTCCAGAACATCCCAGAAAACATGCAATTTTTTAAGGCCTCGAACTAGTCTAAATAGGGCCCGGAGCAAGGATCACTCATACTGGCGACTCTCAGAGGATAGTTAGTGGAAGACCAGGGAGTTCATTGTCTGCACAGAACAGCAGCCAATAATTAGGTTGGTGGCATTCATCACGGCTATTAGCTATGGTTGGATCCTACCAGTGAGGGAAACCAACATGGGAGTGCGACCGAGCACATTTATCATGGCATCCACATTGGCGATAGGAGGACGAGTAAACCTAGGTATCCCAATTCTCACAAATTTGTATAAGATGTCATGGAACATCAGCGAGGGGAAGATCCCATAGAGGATATGCGGGTCATTCCACCTACTGTACGGGTGGATAGCAAAGAACATCAGGGGAGGCCTACGTGTACCTGAACCCCATCTCACCTCCAAGGCCGAACATCCACCCCTCGATATTTAAAGTCGCTGGGAGTTTTTTGGCCATGTTGACAACACCATTTATATTGATCTGGGTGTGGAAGGTGGAAGAGTTCAATTTTCACCCATTCCCGCTGCAGATTGGTGTATTTACGGATGATGGTCGGGTAAAAAAGAGCATTAGGCCTACCTCCTGGCCTTTCGAGGTGGAGTTTTGGTGGTGAGGGTAGACAATGAGCCTCTCTGCGAGCCATGCACCCCACACTAGTTTGCGAGGAAATTCTGATGCATGCAGCGACTGACCCCACGGGTCTACTTGGAGGTGTGTCATGAGGATCACCCATGTGTGATGAGGCAGATGTGGCTCATGTTCACAAAAAAATATGGGAACATGTGGAATGAACTCCCTCCGCCTACCGACGCCGTTAGGCTGCTGAAAGAGTATTCCATAAGCTGGGAGGCGGCTTATCTAGGGGAGATGCTGAAACGACCATTCATTTGGGTTAGCGACAGTGAGCCTTCCCCATCTAGAGGCCAGAGCCGGAGGGTTTCAAGGGCCTCTATCAATGGTGGGGATTCTATGGCGGTGATACCTACACCGATTGAGGGTGAGGCAACATGGGCAGACCCGACAACGGCAACAGATCTGGTGGTCCTAGAAGAACAAAGTCATCCGGATGGGAAGCCACTGAGTGGATTCTACTGGATATCAACTCAGGGCTCAGGGAAACGGCTCCGCCAAATTAACATGTTGGAGAACGCTGTCTTCTCACAGGATTGGGACATCTAGGAAGTCTACCGAAAATTCCTCATCCCATCTGAGTTATGGCACCACTTGAACCATGCCGGGATGGACTTGTTGGGAATTGGCCCTATTAGAGCCATTTTTGTTGTGTCCCAGGCAGAGATGGAGCAATAAGTGGCCAAACAGGAAGTCTTTATCCACTCCCAGGGTGCCCAGAACCCAATGACAGATCGGGTGAGGGTGATGTTGGATCGTACGATCCCTCCACAACTATCAGATGCTGACCTGGGAGAGTGCTTCCCTCTTCTTGAAGAATCATATGAGTCCTCGTCGGAGACGAGGCTGCTAAAGGGAGTCCATTGGAGAAGGGTGAAGTTATAAATCCTTGGATCTCAAATATTTCTTGGAGGCCCTCAAGGTAAAATCCCATGCTCCTTCTTCAGAATATTATCTTAGGTTACTCTAGCTTCCTTATCAGAAATTGTACTTTGCAAGAGGACCTTGTACATAGACCTCATTTTGATCCATCAGCGGGTGCTGATGCGGGGCCTTCAGGATCTACACAAGTGGCTGCATCAACTTCTGTGTTTGGAAGGGCTACGACACCCAAGGTGGCTTCTTTAGAGTATCCAGACCTTCCAACCATATACGGGGGGCCACGTTTCGGGGTCCCATCGACGTCAACTCTGGATCAAGACTCGAAATTTAATCTTTGTAAGTCTCTTCTACTGAATTTATGACTGCCATCCCTTGACCACATTAACTAACATCCACGTATCCTTTTTGTCATGTACAGTTCTTCAATTGGTTTGGGCCACTACGGCGAGGATGGCTGAGACTTCTGGTAGTGCCCTTCCTAGAGGGATGCCAATGGTCGTGGCAGTGGACATCCAACATGACCAAACTGTATCCCTCCCGATAACTATATGGAATGCCAGTGGGATAGAACCTAAGGTTATTGATTTGTGATCCGATGATGAGGATCAACCAGATAGTCCAGGTCTTGCCACACATGATCTAACACCAGACGTGGAACCGGCTGAGGAGTTCCTGGGGGTATTCCCTGCATATGAGCATGCCGATCGCGCAAACTGGGATGAGACGGCCTCCAATGAGGAGGACATCAAAATAATATGTCATCGATCATGGAAACTGATCACACTATTCGTCAACAACACCCCCCAATAATTATGGCTGGACGAGATGGATAGACTTCGCTCATGACTACACGAACTATGCTCTGAGGGAGTGGATGCCCAGTGCCCTCACATGCTCATCCGAGATCTTATGTTAGAAAAGATTCGGTAGTATGACAGTGGCCTCAATGTTTCCTGGAAGCAAAGGAAGAAGGTGAACAAAAAAGGGCACCATGAGGCTAAAGATGTGGTTCAACGGTTCCAGGTCCAGGCGGATGAAAATTCCACTTCTCTTGATGCGCAGTCAGAGCTCATATTGTTGCTAAAAACCCAGATGGCAGAGGGTTAGGAGGGAATGAAGCGCGCCTCTGGGGAGATGACTATTATCCAGACCGATGTGGAGTGGGCTCAGGTCGCTGCTGACGAACTATGCTCCATTACTGTCGAGGAGGAGCGGGAGGTAAATAGGCAGCAGCAAGCCATAGACACTACAAGCCAGTGAGTGGAAGAGCTGCAAAGTTTCGTAGTCAAGGTCAATCCGTCCATGGTTGGAATAGACCCTCATGTATTGTAACGATATCAAACCCTCAAATTTACTTTCATGCATTGATTTTTTGATGCCATAGCATGAATGAGTTCCATTATTTACATTAGTTTATTTATTTCCTGCGATATTCGTAGAGTTTCCAGTGATCATTCCATAAGATCATCTGGGTCGGGGCCCGATGCGGGAAACAAGGGGTGACCACCTTATTACTCCATTCAAACGCGGGAGTGCAAACCAAGATTTAGGTTTCTGGACCTAGATAGTTATTCCAAATTCTTGGAAAGACAGGGGAAAAGGCCCGGTGATGGAGGGAAGATCATGTAACAACTGTAATGCCAATTTCATAATTTGATCTTGTGCACAAGCAGGGAAACGCCAGGTGCGTTGGAATCAGTCCAAATATAGGAGAATGGGAAAATAGTGAATTATGATACCTCAGATTCAGAACATTGTAGGGGGTGGTGAGAAAATATTGGACAAGTGATGATCATGTTTGAAAAATATCATCCTTATTGCATCATCCTGATATCGGGAAAACAAATGAGGTCCAACCGCTGACCATGTTCGAAACATGGGGCCTGAATCAAAATTTCATCCATTATTCTTATGGAACATTAGCCTAGGATAGTATGTTATCCATCATCTAAGCATCCACACTGTTAGGGGGTTCCTTCAGATGTGAAAGGGTATGAGGGTCCGAATAAGGGGCACACAAAGTGTGGAATGTGGAGTGATGGTTTGTATGTATAGAATACAACGATCTTGAAATTACCCCACCGTGGTGTAAGCACATTAGATGGTCACGTCAGTTTGATCATGGATCATTCCTACCTTTAGGAAGGGCCTCAATTGTGAGTGTCCTATTGCTTCCCAATGTCATAATGGGGAAGCCCAAACTTGTTCAGGTCAAAGATGCAGTTACATAGTTCCCCACGAGGAGTCAGGACAAGGGGCCAGAAATGTGTAGGAACAATATTTTATGATCCCTGGGGCTGGACTAGAGGAAAAATTACTCAGTTTCACTACGTATCCCAGGAGGATGGGAATAAATCCATATGTTGTTCTTGAATCACAATTTAACATCATGCGGGATGATGCAAGGCCTTTCTGCGCCGTACACATCCTACCAAAACTACTAAGCCCACGTGAGTCATGCTCATTATGGGAAACAAGATGTAATGGTGGTAATTTCCATGAAATAGGAAATAACATGTTACAGCGAAGGGATTCATGGTGAATGTCGGCCCAATGGTTCTAACACATCCATGTAACGAACCAAGATGTGTGAAGAAGCGAAGCCGAGTATGTAGGAATTCCCCTTGAACATAAGGAAGTGAAAATATGTGACTCCTGATGCCCGATATCTGGATCACAATGATGGTGGCATGACAATGTGGGATAAATATTGACCATATTTGAAACACAGTATCCATATCACGTTATCCTAGATTGGAGACAGAAGAATGAGGGTCGATCACTGACCATGTTTGAAACATGGGACCTGTCACAAATGTCGTCTAAAATCATTAGGAATGTTAGCCTGAAACGGTAGGTGAGATGAGGTAGCATGAGACTATGCCATGACGGGGGTCCCTTCGGATGTTGTAGATGATGAGGATCTGGATAGTGAGCACATGAATCTTGGACATGGAATGAGGGGAATGTCCCTATGAAAATTCAACACCTAAGGCTCTTTGCCAAAATGTATCTAAATACAACAATGAGACATATTAAAAAGAGGGATTCGATTCCTTTCCCATTGGGAGAACTTATTTTAGGGTCATTGAACTTAGACCATGGTTCGTATGAAATGAGGGGGGGGCACATGGTGGGGTAATCAAAAACCCAACGTGAATGAGAACCCAGAGTCTAGATTACCATGTGTTCCCTAGGGAAATGTATATGTCAAGTGACCGAACACGAAAGTTGGCTAGGCCCATGGGAAAGTGAGGTGTCGTGATTTAGTATTCTTCGTGAAGTATGGAGACCCTGCATTAACATGTGGATAGCGTGTACATGAGGGGCGTTTCACGAAGCATAAGTGCTCTGTGATGACCTGGGTCCCCTTGGGGAACCCTTTCCTTCATGAAATCCATTAGCCTTTTCAAAAGGAATCCCTCTCATAAGAGGGGTTAAAACAATGCAAGGGTGTGGTACTTCATGGAGCCAAATTACCTCACATAGTTCATGGTTCGTAGAGCAAAGAGTGCTTTGTGATTTGCGAGCTAGGAAGTCAAACGGTCGGACTGTCCATCCTTTGGGCTCGGGGGGAGCCTAGTATTTATAGGGAAGAGGCATCACGAAGTAGAGATTATGTGGAAAGAATAGGGACATTGTTTCTTCGCAGTGGGCTCGTGAACATCAAATGCATTCATGGAGCATCCCGCCCCCTTGCTTCGTATTGGGCTCGCGAATGTCAAATGCGCTCATCGAGTGTCCCACCTCCTTTCTTCGATGTGGGCTTGGGAATGTCAAATGCGTTCATAGAGCGTCCCTCCTCATTGCTTCATGGTGGGCTCGAGAAATCAAATACATTCGTGGAGCGTCCCTCCTTCTTGCTTCATAGTAGGAGCGGGTCTGTTGAGGCTCCACGAATGGTCTTTGCGAGGAAGCCTTGAGAGGCTTTCTATTTCATTCTTTTTGATCCCATATTTTGTCATTAACAAAGCTATTTATGAAAATTTTTAGTGTATCATTTTGATATTAGGACGATTACTTTTTTTGAGATATCAAGTGTAATTGAATTCATTTGGAAAAAAATCTTAAAATTTATCTTGGATGATTGTGTGATAAAATCCTTCAAAAAATTTGGATTTCAAAATTAAATTGGATTTATTTGATTAATTTTAATGAAAATTATTTATCAAATGGTATATGTTGAACATTGGGTATTACATTTTAATTTTAGAGATTAAGAGTAGTTTTTCATCATACAATGGTTTATTATTTTTGGAGAATTATCTTATCTTTTCCTAACTATTTTGGTTTTGGTTAATGTTTCCTGATATGATAAATATATAGTTAATATTTTTGGGATTATGTGATTATCTATATGTTTATTCAATCATGAATTTTGTTTCTTAAATACTCATCATTTGGAGAAAAAGATGAGTTTGTGGTGGAACTTTATTAAATGATGAAACTCAACATTTCAAATATATTTCATTATTTTCTTAGTCCAGGTAGTAAAATAATTACAAAAATCGATGAAAATGAGCATAAATTTTTTTTATCATTTTAAAATTTCTACCGTTAAAAAAAATATCATTTAACCAATAAAAAATTTAGGTTTTTTATTGTTAACTTTCTCTTCATCAACTTTCTTTCACTCTCCATCAGAACAAGATTCTTATTTTTTCATCCATATCTATGTTTTTCTATATAGAATCCAAGTATGTGTTATCTCGGGAGACCTTTGTACTTCACTTTATTTATTTTAATGTGGTGTTTTTATTGATTATTTTTCTTGTGTGGAATTTCAAGGATGAAAATTGGGAAAATGAAACCCTAATTACTAAGCATAAATTTAAAATTTTGAGGATGAAATTTCAAAAGGGGAGATAGATGTAATATCTTACCTAATTATAGAATGAGAATATTACATATTTAATAAAAATTTTGTTTTATATATTAATTTTACTTTAAAATTGATTAATTTCCTATGTTATAACCAATAGACAACAACAGATATCATCAAAATCTTATGTTGCACACATGACTAAGTTATACCAAAAAAATATTCTTAATATTTTTATTTTAAGTTGCAGTTAATACATAGTTGTTATAATTTTGAGGATTAAAGATGTTAAATAAATTATGAAAATAGGGTTCACACATGCTTATATAATAATTCATTGGTTATAATATTAATTTTAAATTAAAATAAAAACCAATTGAATATAAAGGATGTGTTATAATTTAAAACTACTTAAGTGTGAATAATTATGTTTACAAAATAATCAAATCACCCTTATCAGATTATATTAATGGAATATAAAATCTATCAGATGTTTAAAATTTATCTTATAGGTTTTATAGATATGATATAAGAATAAATTCAATTTAATGGATAAAACGACTATTTTTCAAAATATGTATTTTAACCACCTTTTGATGGAGAATCATTTTAATCTATTTTTTTCTATTTTTAAAATTCTATTTGAAAAAATAATCTTTTTATATTGAATCGGGATATAAAAATTTTCTTTTGTTAAATTTTTTGTATTATTATAATAAAATTCAAATTTTAATGAATAGTGAAAATACAGCGTTTTTATTCCATGTTTATTTTTCATCTAATTTATTTGTACTGTTAGATTATACTATTAATTAGTTTTAAATATATTTAAATTATTATTTTATTATTATATCCAATTTTGGTCATTGGAATCAATTTTATATTGAAATTTTATATTAAAACTTTGTGAACTTTTGAATGGTGTCACTTTTAAAACCTACTTTCTCATTTCTTCAACAGAATTATTTTTGGCCAATTTTTTGTTTTTAATTTTATAAAATAGACATACATGGTTTTAATGAGTATTATAAATTTTCATCTAATTGGATCAAGTTAATTTTTTATGAATCATAACTTTGGTAATTATATTTATTATCATGGTTTATGGGAAGATCGAGTAATTAAGGGTTATAATATTATAATAAATATTCTGAAACCACCCTAACAATTTTCCTAATATTATTGGATGAGTTATTGTAATGAAATAAAATTTTTGGGAAGAAATTGTGACTTTCATGCCATTTGGGTGTGATTATGACATTTATAAACATATTATTTAAATTAAAGACCAAGATGTCATAATCATGTCTCTCAAAACTATAAAAAATTTAATATGGGGTTATATAAGTGATATCTACGACTATAAACAGTATTTAAAAATATAATATTATTACCTAAATCATGGTAATTTATTTATAATTTTTATAAAATAAATAGTTAAATTAAATGGTTACATAATGATAATGTAGAAATTTATTAATTAATGAAAAAATAAAATAAATGATATTAGAAATTCTAAAATAAATTTAATATAAGATAATTTTTGTCATCCATGAATTTTTTGGATTTATTTAATATGTTGGTGATTATTTAAATGATTTGTTTGAACTTATCTTTATTTTATGATATTTTTTTAAAAAAAGTCAACTAATGAATAGTATCAAAATTTAAAATATTTGTATTTTAAAATATCAAATATTTTATTAAATGTTGTAAAATTCATAAAAATCTAATAATATTCTAAATGGTTATAATATGTCTAAAAATTTCATTAATGACTCATTCAATGGTATTTAGGCATTTTATGGTAATGAATTTATCCCTCAAAGTGTAATTTACTAGATAAAATGATAAGAGTTAAAATGGGTTAAAATAAAAAGATAAGGTTTGAATAAAATCTATAAATATATAAAAAATATAGTTGGATTGGATGTCTAACCATGTGAATCATATATTTTAAATAACATAATTTTGATTCATTTGGAGTGAAAATAAATTTATATTAATTTAATATTTTAAGGGTTTCCAAGGGTTCCTATCCCCTATCCTACAAAAGGCACACATTACACTCTATTAATCCCACATAAAAATATTTTTGGTTTATAAAATCCCTTCCAAAACATTTTCCAACAATACCTCCCCATATTATTAAAGCCTTAGGTTATACATAACACCCATTTTAGAGGTGATAATGTGTTTAGAAATGTGATTATCCGAAAGAGAGTAATGTTTTTTATGTATCTATAGATTATTTGTTCTTCCAAGTCCTTAAATTACTCTTCAATAATATGAAATAATAACTAAATCATCCTAAATATACTGAAATTTTATTATGTTAATATCATCACCTAAATCCATCTCCAATTTCATCAAATGGGAATGAACATTTTGTTTTTGTATACGGCGAACTACAACCTCACAACCCGATATAGTTTGTTTTCATTACTGTCTCTCAAGACAAGCCTTAATATGGAAATTAAAATTTATATATAATTTAATGAAATATTTATCATTATAAGTTAATAATATATCAATTATCATTTTTAAATTCCACGCACATAAAAATGATAATGACGTTCGCGTGTACATGTGAACTGTCACCCCCACGAAGCAATGTGAATCATTTTTATCAACCGCATCAATAGTATGATATATATATAAGTAAATTTAAATAATTATTATGATTTAAATACTATTATAATAGTTATTTAATGATAAAATAGTAGTTACCTTTTTACTATAATTATAAATGAAAAATGGAAACGTTACACATGCGTACGTACGACTTACTGTCTCCATGATTATAACATTGTTCATTTTTAATGCCATAAATAAATGGATTGATTTAAAAGTATAGTTGATTTATAAAATTTATTTTTATTTCATGAATGTAATTCTAGATATGATGTATTTATTATCACATGGAATATTGAAGTCATATGAAGTTCATTTTTGACTCAAGTTCTGAATATTGAAAATGCATCTAATATGAACTTAAATAATTACAAATTTTTTTAAAAAAAAGTTAATAAGTGATATAAAAGTAATAATAAATTTTATAAAGGTTCTAATGAAAGTATAATTAACCTCAGTTTATTATTCCGGAATATAATGAACACGTGTGTTGAGTAAAACTCAATGTAAAAGACTTTGTTACAATCTCCTTTCCATGAGACATATTTGGATGTTTCTCAACAACATTTTTTATAAGATGTATAATTCAACCCGTTGAATTTTAATTTCATTCAATGTTATTCTGAAAGAATATTTTTAAATGAATCATTTTACTAAATAACAATAAGAATTTTGTTAACATATACACTGATGACCACTTCTTCACAGTCATAACCATTATTTTTTATTTGGATTCCTCTATTTGCGATAGTTTATTCAAATGAAAAATAAATAAAACTTTCACTTTTTAGGTATTTTGGTGTTGAAAGGTGGTTTGAGAATGGATTTAGTATATCAATATCTTGAAATGATATTTTTTAATTTCAATATGGAAATGTTATTTTTCATTTGTGATTATTTTTTGTGTTATGATTTTGTTATGGTCATTGGGATTTGCTTATATATATGGGTGGTTTAATGATAAAATGAGGGAGGTGATCCTATGATATATCTATAAAGCATTGGGTATTGATAAAGACTAAAATAGTTGGGTTTATCCTATGATATTTATGGATTATAATGCGATGGGTATTCAAAATGTAACCGTGATGGTTACTCCATATGTAGTTGAGAAAGATACAATATAAGTATGATATGGATGCCAAAAGTAACCTTTATGATTTATTATTTCTAATAATTTTTTTATAAATATGATGATTTAATGGGGAATTTTAAATATATTATGTTTTATGGTTTTTTGAAAATGTTTTTTTGAGTTTAAAATGTTCATTTACTGATGGTTTCATTCCTTATTTTAGACCCCTTACCAATATTTTTCTACTCATCCCAATTCTTTTGAAATGTTTTTCTCATAGTATAAGGATAGGTAAGAAAAAATTATAAGTCAAGATGAATGTTTTGATAATTTTTATTGAGAAAATTTAATCATGTTTTATGTTAAGGAATTATGCTTTGTGATAAAATTTACACTTAGTAGAAGGGTTTACTTTGTAATATTTTAGTGGTTATGTAATAGTTATAGATTATTTTTATAAAATTATAAACTTGAAAATATCCTCAATTTGAGTTAATTACTTATCTCAAGATTACATAATGTTTATTTATGGGTCCTTATAGTCGGTATTATAGGAATGGTTTAGATACCTTTATCGGTTACAGTGTTATTTAATCATGAGTTACAAGTTGTATATAACCATAATGGATAGTATGATAGGAAGAGTCATAGTTATTTTAGATAAATTGAATGAGTTTGAGATAACATGAATGAATATATCTTATTGTTTACCTTCCATATAAAATTTTATATGATACTTTTTAAATTTACTCACACTAACCATTATGGTTTTAGTAAGTGGATGGATCCAGCATGCATGAAAGAAGCAATGGATGTTAAAGAAAATGTGATGTTTATCTTAATATGAAACATAATGAAATGGGAGGAACAAGATTAACTCTTGTGGTTATTCTAATCCGACAATAATGATTCATGATTAACAAATTGAACATTGTTATGAAATCATACATGATAGAAACGAATCCTTGTGGAAGTTCAGGTAATAATCATAAAGGTGAGTATATCTAACAAAAAATCCATCAAGGATGTGGAAATAAACCCCTAGTAAAATGTTTTAAAGGAAAAAAAAATTATGTTATATATGTGTAAATGATGGTCATAGTAAAATAGCTTTCCATGGAAAAAAATGAAGCGTTCAGTTGACTCTTGCAAAGGGAAAAATGTTCTTTATGAGTTATTAATTGAATGATTTAAATGTGTGGAGTATGGTCATTATGAAAATCAATGTCATATAAAGAAGGTTCAAAAATGGTACAAGGTGTATCATTAACATATATGTTTTCTAATACTAAATTCCATTCTAAATTATGATGGGGAAACTACAAATGACCAATGAGAGGTATCAATTATTTCTTGTCTCTTGTTTTAACATTATTGAATCATAAGTCAGAATTTATTTTTTTGTAAGAAATAATATTGAAGAAATAATATGGAAAATATTGGTTAAAGGATAATGAAGAATGATGAATGATTAAGAAGTATACATATAATGTATTAAAGTGTTATTGTAGATTTTAGGATGATGAAATTTTTAAAAGTATTAATGCTCTATTGATGATCAGATTACTTTGGAAGACATTTTTTTAATATGTGTAAACCTAATGCCTATTATGTGGAGATTTTATTGAATAATTATTATGTTTTATTGTTTTGAAATAATTATAATGGTGGAAATAACCATTAGGTTTTATAAGATCTTTTATTTGGAGGTAATAATGGGATATTACATTTTTGGGATGCAAAATGAAAGGAATGAGATAAAACATTGAATTTAAAATATGTTATGGTTATTTTTTGAGGATTTTATCTCATTTTGGGAATCTAATAATAATTATATTGTTTTATAATATGATAAAGCTCATATGAATTGGGGAAAAACAATAATTTCGGACAATTATACAAGATTCAAACCCACACCCGTAGGGCGATAAACCTTTATCACCTACCACTGGCCTATGTGAAGTCACTGGTTGGTATGAATTTTTCTTCTTTGTTAAACAAGTTTATGGAATAAGAATTAATTTATTTTGTGAGTATATGTTTTATAAAACATATATCTTTGGTATTGGGAATTGATTTGGGGATTAAGTGATGAATGCTGTTTCAGAAGCCATTTACAGTTTTGGGAACAATTTTTTGAGGTAAAGACAATATTAAGGGATTTTATTTGAGAAGTAAAGGTTGAATTATTGTTTGGATGAATCAATCATGGACTTATAGAAATTCCATTTATTTATGAAAATGGTTAGCATATCATGATGATTATTAGTACTATTACTTTTTTTAGTCTTATACTTTTAAAGTGATTGAATTCATTTGCTGATAATTGTTAAAATTAATCTTGGAAGACTATGTGATAAAATCCTTCTAAAATTTGGGTTTCAATAATATTTTGTATAATTTTGAGTAATTTTAAGATCGTTATTTATCAAATGTTATATGTTGGACTTTGGGTATTACTTTTGAATTTTGGAGATTAATAGTTTTTTATCATAGAATGGTTTTTAATTTTTGGAGATTTTTCTTATCTTATCATAACCATTTTTGTTTTGGATATTCTTTCATGAAAAGGGAAAAAATATAGTTATCTTTTGTGGATTATGTTATTCTCAATAAGTTAATTAAAGAATGAAAATTTCATCTTAAATACTTATCATTTGGAGAAATAGATGAGTTTCTGGTGGAATTTGAATAAAGGAGGAAACTCTACTTTACATGTAAGTATATTTCCTTATGTTCATAGTCTTGGTAGTAAATGAATTCCAAAATTCTATTAAATGGATCTTAAAACAAAATCATTATCTGATTACTTTTACTAACATGATATCAATGACTGTTTAACCAATCCCAAATTTATGGTTTTGTGATTGTTAAGATTCTCATGATTTTTTTTTCTATCATTATCCATCAGAACATGATAGTTAGTTCTTCTTCCATATCCATGTTTTTGTACATAGAATACTATTATGTTTTATATTGGGTAACCTTTGTACATAAATTTATTTCTTTTAAAGTGGAGGTTTTGTTGACTCTTTTTTCAATGCGGTATTTCAATGAACTAAATTTGAAAACTGAAACCTTAGTTACCGAGCCCCTATTTAAAATTGGTATGACGTAATTTCTAGAAGGGGAAAATATGTAACATCCTATGTAATTAGAAAAATACGAATATTACATATTTATTAATATTTATAAATTAGATATTAATTTTACATTAAAATGGATGATATGTCGGATAGTTTACCCGACACACAATAATGGGTTTCTCCGTAATCAAACTTTTCACACAAGACTGAGTTATACCCAAACAATTATACTGTTAAAATTATTATTTTAGGGTTTACTTATGAAATATCCATTATAATGGAGGTAATGAAAGATATTAACTAAATTATTAGAATATTGTTTAAAAATGTTTTTATAATGATTTATATGATATAAAATTAAATAGAAATGAAAATAAAATCCAATTGAATATAAATGATTTGTTTTTATGAAAATCTATTTATATATAAATTATTTTGATTATAAAATAATCACATCACTCTTTTTGGATTATATTAATGATATATAAATTCTATATGATGTTTAAAATTCATCTTAGACGTTATCTAGATATTATATAAGGATGAATTAAATTTTTTGCATAAAAGGAGTATTTTTTAAGAAAGTCATTTTTAATCCCTTTTGATGGTGAACCAATTTTAAATATAAATTCTGTCACATTTATAAATTATATTTGAAAAAATAAACTTCTTATTTAGAAGGTGGATATAAAATTTACTTTGGCTAATTTTTTTGTATTTTTCTAAAAAACCCTATATTGTAATAAATAGTGAAAAACACTGTTTTTAATTCAAAAAAATTCCTTCATTTCATTTATTTGTATTATTAGATTATACTTTTAATTATTCTTAATGTTTATTAATATTATAGTTTTTACCAATTAATCCAATGTTTGTCATTGGAATCAATTTCATATTGAAATTGTATATAAAAACATTATGAACAATTGAACGATGATACCTTTAAAATTTCATTCTCGTTTCACTAATGGAATTAATTTTAAATTGATTTTACCACTTTTGCGTTTTTAATCTTTACAAATGAACATATATTATTTTAATTTGTAATAAAATATCATCTAATCGAATCAAATAAATTTTTGGTGAACAGTAACGTTGGTAATTTGATTATTACCATGGTTAAGGGTAATTTGGGTAATTAATAGTTAAAATAGTATTAAAAATATCATTAAACTGCCCTTACACTTTTCCTAATATTATTTTATGAGTTATTGTCGAAAAATAAAAATCATGGGTCTAAATTGTGGCATTTAAAAGCCACATGGGTCAGATTATGACATTTATAAACAATTTATTTAATGTAATGACCAAGCTGTCTTAATCATGTCTCTCATAACTATACCAAATTTAATATAGGTTTATATTAGTGACATATAAAACTATAAATATACTTTATGAATATAAAATTAATACCTAAATCATTGTGATTTATTTATAATTTTTAGAAAATAAATAAGTAAATTAAATGGTTACACAATGCCGATGTCGCAATTGATTAATTAATTAAAGAGTCAAATAAATGTTATTTTAAATACTAAAATAAATTTTATTTGATAAAATTTATGTCATAAAAAAATTATGAATTAATTAAACATGATGGTGATGATTAAAAATAGTTTTTTCGAATTTATCTTTCTTTTATGATATGTTAAAAAAAGTCAATTATTGATTATTTTTAAAATTGATATTACTGGTATTTAAAAATATAAAATGATTTATTAAATGTTATAAAATTTATCAAAAACTAATTTTACACAAAATGGATATTAAATGTCTAAAAATTTAATTAATGACTCATTCATTGGTCTTTTGGTATGTTTTCTTAATTAATTTAACCCTTAAAGTGTAAATTACTTGAATAATGGGAAGAGTTAAAAGGGGCTAAAACAAAAAAGATAAGGTTTAAAATAAAATAAAAAAATTGTATAAAAAATATTGGTTTATTTAATTTAGATCCATAATCACCATATCAACTGACTAACATAATTTGGATTCATTTAGAGTTAAAAAGAAATTAATATTAATTTAATATTTTAAGGGTTTCCAAGGGTGTCCCTCCCCTCTCCGCTAAAAGGCAGCCACTCCACGCTATTAATCAGACATAAAAATCCTTTTGAATGGTACAATACCTTCATAATACCAATTCTATAATCTCTCCCCACATTCTTGAATCCATAGGATAAGCATAACACCCTCCTTATATGTGTTAAGGTTTTAATAAAGGTAATCATCTAAAGGAAAGGTAATGTTTTTATTTTAATATTTCTATTTTATTTCTTCTTCCACATCCTTAAATTATTCTTGAATCATTTTAAAATAATTAATACAATATCCTAAACAAACAGAGACATTATTATGTTATTATCATCACCTAAATCCATCTCTAATTTCATCAAATGGGAAATGACCTTTTCATTTGTCTGTATGACAAACTACCACCTCGCGAACCGATATAGTTTTTTTTCATTACCGTATCTCAAAAATGGTAAAAATTATAGAATTAATGTTTATATATTATGTTCAATCCATATATATTATTATAATATAATAATATATAAATTATTTTCTAACTTTACATTTACATAAAAATGATAATGTCTTTCATGCCTACGTGTGAAGTATCACCTCCACGAAGCGATGTGAATCGTCTTTATTCACCACATCACTTTTATGATATATTTATAAGTTTATTGAAAAGATTTATATGATGTAAATAATATTATTATAATAATGTAAATATTAAATAATAATTTCCTTATTTTTATAATGATCAATACAAAATGGAAACATTACTCACGCATACGTACGACCTACCGTCTCCATGGTTATAACATTGTTTATTTTTCATACCATAAATAAATGGTGGGATTTTAAAGTATAATTGATGTATAAAAGTTATTGTTATGACGTAAATATTTTTTGGGATATGATGTATTAATGATCACATGTAATATTGATGTCATATATTGTTCATTTTCAACTCAAGAATAAATTATCGACAATGAATCTGATATGAACATAAATAATTACAAAATTTTTATAACATGGTAATAATTTATCTAATATTAATAATAAAATTGAATTATGTTCTTAAGAAATGTAAATTATCATATGTTTTTTATTCAGTAAGATAATGAACGTATGATATTAGTCATACTCAAGGTAAGGGAGTAACACCCTGGGTTTTTATGGACCTATTTTTTTATCAAATAAATTAAAATTCACATATATATATTTAAATACACTAAGTCAAATATTCCTTTTACATGTTTCACTGTCTTTTTGTATGTTACATGAAAAAATGACTTGCCATAAGATTCACACAACAATGAGTTTCTTCAAAACAACCCTTTTTATTATTGTAATATAAATGAGATATTTATAACCTACTCATTAAATATAGTTATATGAATATTAATATTTTCTGTAATTTTTTTATCTAAATAAAATATATTGGTAATGAAAGATATGATTTTTGGTAAATTCCTTATATATTTTAAAACATCATTCTCTAAAATGAACTAATTCTAATAATGAATGTAATTTTAGATACATTTATAAATTTAATTTTAAAAAAATAAACTTAATTTTTTAATTCATAATTTCTAAATTATCCTACAGTGATTTTTTGGAATTTTTCTGAGAAACATCATTTTTTGTTGAATAGTGAAAATACTGCTTTTTAGTTAGGAACAACATTTTTAGATAATTAATTATTAATATTAAATGATATTATAAATATTTCTTATGTTTAAATTAGATAAATACTACACATATTAATAAAAGTGCTCTTTGAAACTGAATATAAAATCTTAAATAGCTTTGGAACTTTTTCCAACATTAAAACCTTGTTATTTCGTCTCTTCTATAGGATTAGCAATAATATTAATTTTTACAATTCTATGAGTTTAATTTCAAAAATATGACATACAAAATTATATGCTATCTAATATATTGACACTTATAATATCATGTAAATTTTGGACCAAAATGATTAGTAAATGTGATTAAAATTAATCACACCAATTAAGGGAAAACTAAACTTCATTAGGGACTAAACCTTATAATTAAGGGCCAAAATGACCTGGAGACTTTTCCAACACCCATTTTATGTTAATATATTATCCATAATACTCTCATTATTTTTTTTATTACTTTGTTTTGTGAGAAAATATGCACACCAAACTTGTTTCTAAAAATTCATTGTGAGTATTTTTCCTTCCCTATAAAAGGACACCAGGTCTATACATTCCTCACACCTCTAAAACCTTTTAAGTTCACGTAATATCTACTCATTTAACCTCCCAAAAATACCCCCTTTAAACAGGAACCCTCCCTTTTTTCATAAATCTTCTCAATGAATCCTTTTGGCAGAAACCAAAAGGAGTTACCCAGTGAAGAGGAAACATCTTCTCTCAAGATCCATTCCTTTATTTCCCTTCTTCACCCCTCCATTATCTTTATTCCTTTATTGTGTAACAAAACATGTATCCTACATATAATAGTATTTTTTATTCAATTTTTATGATGTAAACATACAGACACCTCCATATAATGGATGCTGAACAAACTGTTTCTATGTACGATGCATTATTGCCACACGGAACGATGATTGTTCAGTTCTCATTTTTCCACCGATCATGGTGGCCATTATGATGGAAAATATGTTTATATATTTCATATATTATATTTACTATATATTTAAGCTTATATATTCCTTTTACAACACAAATCTCTTTAAATTACTTTGGTGTTAATACGATAATCTCGTTTGAGGAAGTATGGACTACTGTCCACTGAATGTGATGTTATTTGTTCACACACCACATGTAATGTATTAAGGATAGTTTTAATGAACATATATGATTTATATGATTTATTAATTCAATTTTAATAATTATATATATATATATATCATTATTATACATTGATTCAATATGACAATAAAGAAGAACACATCGTTCTTGCGTACGTAGGGCTTACCATCTCCACAAATGGTGTATTTCATTTCATACTATTATATTATATAAATTATTATAATACACATATTCTATATATACCATATATTTATATAATTTTTTACATTATGGAATCATGATATTATTATATAAGGATGAAAGATATAATAAACTAGGACACATGCGAAGAACAAACAAAATTTTACCTGAATTGAAACTTTATCATAAGATCGTAAACAAATGGGTAATATAATGTCATAAAAACAAGTATTATTTTATATATAAGAATAGTATTTTTTAAAAATATTTATAATAAAATTATGTTTATTATACAGGAATCTTGTATGGGTATGGAGAGAGTTAAGAAACAAGGTATGTGGATTCAATCTCACTTTTAATATATCAGAAATACAAGATATGTTCTCCACTCTTTCCTTTTTGTGGTATATGTACTTCCCATTATTGTATTATATTTAACTTTTACTTAAATTTATGGTAATTTAAAATCCCATTTTATGAAACTTATTTCATTGTGATTAACTTTTAGATGTTACCAAATCATTAAAACAGTTTTGTCTCAATTAGCCTTCTTTAAGACTCATGTTCTTTTATGATCCTAAACTCTTTATTGACATGTATATAATTCCATTATAAATGTTCTATCATGAATCTATTTATTTTCAAGATATCTTAAACTTTAAGTAATTTTATTTTCTTACAAGTATATTATGATCCCTAGATACCATGTTATAAGAGTTTATTGAGATAATTTCATTACATTCCATGATTGTTTATGTTTATGCTTACTTTAATTAAATATTATGATCCATCTATCATGAATATTCATTAGTTATCTTCCTGTATATTTATTCAATATATCCCACTTTTTAGTACCAATTTTCCACTCTTTGGTACTCGGGATAATTTTTTTTTGTAAAATCGGACTATATCTCTGTTCAGTCATAAATTTACTGTATTTAAAAAAGAAAATTTTCAAAATGTTTTGAAAATATCCTTGAAGAAAATTTTCACTGAATAGAAATTACTAATTTTTATTTTGATTATTACCATTGTTTTGATTCTACTATTGGGTTAGGGACATGATATTTGATATATATTATTATTATTATAGATGATGATTTCATTTTTACCTTAGAATAATATGGAAATGAATTTTTTGATCATGTATCATTATTGGAAAATAGAGATTCACATTTCATGAATTTTTCCATTCCATATTAGTGAATCTCATTTCTTGTATTGCCTATGATTCATAGGGATTCCTTGACTACTATAAATAGAATTGTCTTAATGTTCATTTGGGGTAATGAGAAACATAATTTATGACATACAGTTCCTTCATCAATCTAACATGTTTTCTAAGATAGATTGACATGAATAACATAAGTAGTCAATTGTGAAATATTGAGTCTTGGACCATTGGTCCCAAGGGATGTAACATTTTTATGTTAGGAATTAAATGGACACAATATTTCAATTTATAAATTCTGTATTCCTTTATAATTGGAATTTGTGATCTATCTAATTCAAAAATTAAAAAGTTGTAAATAAATGAATACAGACATAAATATGGTTAAATTCTGAAATGAAATAATCTTATTTAAAAGGGGATTCTTTTTTCATTATAAAGGGTATTTTTCTATAACATTCCTTTAACACTCTGTATACTAGGACTCCATATTTTTATTGGAAAATTGGACCATAACCTAAACTCAGTAATGGAAATTATGAAGCATCTCTTGTGTTCTTATGATCTGAATGTCAAACAGACCTGGATTTATGAGCAGGAGAAGATGTGTGACCTTATATAGAAAGGGTTTCCACATGTTTTATTCTAATACAAGTGGATTATGGTGTTATCAAATCATATTTGATGTGTTTTAATAGAATTTATAGAGCTATGACATCATGACATCCTTGATCAATGTTCCTAGAGAGTGGTGATGACCATACTCCAGATATGTTGGTCTTGGGTGACCAGTGTTGCCTCTAATAATACCTAATATGGAACTTGGTATAATACCTGTTTTGGGTGAGGATTCCATGTTTCGTGAAGGATTTATCAGACGCATGAAAAATTTTGATGGTTCTCCATGGATTCCCCTTCAATGGAAGATCTAATGTGGGAGTTTCAATAGTATAATCAACACACGTCTTTGAGGTATGGTAGTCCACATGCCATAGAGTCATGGATGAATGCCCAAAAAGCTATTTTTGGGCACTATGAGACACTTGAGATTATACTGAATATCTTTATGTATTTCTTCAAGATTATACCAAGCGATGGTGGAATGTTATGGCCTATGAGGATCATCATCAATGTATAGCCTATGATGGTTTTTATAAAGTATTTTTAAATTATTTCATTTCTCATATACTGGGAGAGAACCATGATAGATATCATATACATCTACAATAGTGTAATGTATCAATTTTTCCATGTATTATATTTTTAAATATTATATGGAATTATTTCGAGACTGGGCTCGGAGACGACACATCAATCCGAGGCCCGGTGAGCCTGGGATGGTAGTTTGAACTTTTTTTATGTTATGTGAGTTAGCAGATGTGTGCAGTTTTGGAAGTTTCCAAACAGATTCCTTGATTAAAAATATGAGGGAAAAATTGTGTCTGGGACGATGACTTTACCTAATAATGGGACTAACCTCGACCGACGCGGTTCGATGGAAAAAAGTTAAATATCAGACATTTTTAGTAAAATAAAATAAAATAAATTGGCAAAGATTATTTTATTTGTTTATTGTAAACATTCTATGCAGGGAAACAACAGAGAAGATGTTTCAATAATAAATACCACATCATTATTACTCAGAAAAAACACCTTTACCCATTAATTCCTCAGTGTGATGGGGTTCTGAAACACGTTCCCGTTTTTATGGGTTAATCAAATGTTGGTCGTTGATGGAAAATTGACAGAAAACTCTGGACAATCCAAGGAGATTTGGAGAAAACATTAAGTGATGAATGAAGATTATTCAAACCCGTGATTCCCTATTCCATCAAAGCTGATGGATCTCGGTGACAATGGCAGCGCGACCCCCCTTCGTCAGCGATCGATCCGTTCTTGAGGTAGGGGTTGTTACTTTAATTTTTTTCCGTCCCTATTTCTGAATTTAAACGACGAACGCGGATCAACCACAAACATGTTGATTTGCAGATTCATATATTCTTGAAGGAGGGTTTTTATTTGGATGATTTAGGGGAATTAATCCATGTTGAATTGACTGATTCTGCTTTGTTTAAGCCTACTAATGGGAGCATATCAACGCCATGATGAATGATGGCGGAGGTTCATTCCTTGTTTTGCATATTGGATTTCTTCCCCCTTTCTTATCTCTGTGCGTTATTCATGGGAAGAATAACAATATATCGTTGCACATAACTCTTCTGATGAAATGATACCAAATTGAAGATCCAAAAACACAATGATCTAGTGGAGGTGTGATGATGAGAGCAGACGACAAATCAGAACGGATAAGGAAGGACCCTTCATCGAGATTTCTTCGTGCTGGTGGATCGTTATACATTTTCAGAGCCGATCAGAGGTCTAAAACCAAAGTAATTGGCTATTTGGTGTCAGGGTGACCAAAACCCCTGAGTTTCATGGTGATTGTATGTCCAAATAGACGAATGGGAAGCACGGAAGGCGGGACGGTGAATGTCCGTGATTCTGGAAGTTTCTAGAATTCACAGCGTGTGTCCTGAAGAACAAGCCATGTGGACTGACACAACAATAGCTAGTGTTTCAGGAATCAAATAGGTATCACATGACATGTGACCCCCATCACATGGAATGTTGGACATTCCCTGAATCTCGGCGTGTATCCAAGGGATTCACAGACACGAGGTGGTGTACATGGCCATGTACTCCACCACACGGCCAGGTGAGGCCAGCAGCGTGGGTCACCCCGTTTGGCAATACACTTGTTGTCATACATTGGTTGAGACTATGTACGGGCATATATCCAGTATACACAGAGCGGACCCCAGATATCATGACACGTTGTGTGATCATTTTTACACGTTGTGTACTTTCGTTTCTCACGACCAGCCTTGCAGCACGTTCCGTTGTACATGGGAAGTACCTTGGGTCAGAGAACATGGAATTTGACCTTTCTACACGCTGTGTACTTTTCTATACATGGTTTGATCTTTTTGAACATCGTATATTGGACATGTTTTATTTGGGTTAGTGCCCCCTTTTCTCATTCTCCTGAAGGTCCGGTATTGTTTCCTTCTATAGGAGTATGATTCTTTCAGTAGGAATTTCTGTGATAGATTCAGGCATCCCTCCGAGAGGCTCGGAGCGAGATCCTCTATCCATTCTTGACCGTAGGTAGAGTCAGGCATCGACGTGACCAACTCTACTGGGCGTTGATCCTATACCTAGCTGGTGAATCTAGATTAGTCGCGGTATCTACCATGGCCATTTTGGTGATCCTCATCTGTGCATCGTGATCTTTCCTTCTTATGAGTGTGCCTCCCTTGATGATTGTATCTATCTCTCATGACATTTCCCGAAGAACAGTAATTCTCAGATGGACATCGTTATAGCTATCAGACTCATGGAGTGAGTTCTCCTAGAACTTGTGCTTCGTGGGATCTTCGGACTGAATCCCCAGTAGGGGTATACGGTTCTGTGACTTGTCATTAGACTACAGGTCTCAGCCTTGAGTATATTGTTCCAGCAAAGCGGTGACAAGAAGGGTCTCCCATATAAAGACTTTAACGGTGACATACCAATGGGGGAGTGGTTGCTTTTGTTGTATGAAAACTCCACCAGTGGTAGGTGGTCCCCCCAACTGTGACCAAAGTCCAAGATACAAGCCTGCACCATATCCTCAAGAACATGAATGGTCCTCTCTGTCTGACCATCCATATGGGGATGGAATTCTATTCTCAAGCATAGCTGAGTCCCAAAATCTTCTTTCAATCCCTTCCACAATCAGGATGTGAAAAGGTCGTCTCGATCTGATATTATTGTCTAATGGACACCATGAAGCCGAACTATCTCATGCACGTAGAGGCGTCCCAAGATATCTATGGAACTTTGCTTCCTGATATCTAGGAAGTGGGCCGACATGGTGAGTCATTCAATGATCACCCAGATGGAATCATTACCCTTGGACATCTGTGATAATCATATCACGAATTCCACCGATATTCAATCCCACTTCCACTCTAGAACATTCAAGGGTGAGCTAATCCTACTGGTGTTGGATCGGATCCCTCAGCCCAGCAATATTGTCCGCTTTGGCCCAGTTGTTATCCCAGGCCTCACGGCTTTAAAACGCGTTGCTGAGGGGAAGGTAGGCACGGGAATTTCAAGCACCCACCAATCTCCCTCCACAACCGATGTGGGATTGGTTACCGGGGCACAGGCGCCAACAATCCTGGCGGGGGCCCAACAATCCTGGGCCCAGGACACAACACTTATGTGATGACACCTACGGAAAAAAAATTCTGGAAGTATTAGAGATTATTAGAGTTCCTGATGGCTATTCAAGAAACATATCTAAACGGGTCAACAGAAGAGAGTTAAAGAAAAAATCATTGAAGACTCTTGATTATCATGTTCAACTTCATGAGTTGCTTCCAAAAGAAATCTTTCATTTTTTGTCCAATAATGTAAGGGTGGCCGTTATTCAATTGAGCCATTTGTTTAGAGATCTTTGTGCTAAGAATATGTCCATGTATTTCTTGCAAAAAATGTCGATAGATGCCCCATTAATTTTGTGTGAGTTGGAGAAAATATTTCCTCCATCATTTTTCACATGCATGCTGCATCTAACTGTCCATATTCCCACTGAAATACTTCTAATATGACCTGTTTCTTTTCATTGGATGTATCCAACTGAAAGAAATATGTTCACATTGAAGTCTTATGTCCAAAAAAGAAATCATATCGAAGTTTCTATCGTGAACGGTTACCTGGCTCAAGAATGTATGGATTTCTGCTCGATGTATTTGTTTGATCTTACTACAAGATTGAACAGACCAATAAGAAATGAATTAGAAAAGTATGAGAAAATTGAACCTAGTTTTCCATCACTTCCTCAAATAGGAGGAATTCCTGGATCATAGACATTGAAGACATTAAGCCATGAAGAGCAGGAGATGGCACATCGCACAGTTTTGTTCAACTGTGATTTGTTCGATGACAATATTAGGTAACTAAATTGATTATATATTTCTAACATATATTTCTGTTAAACTATTCATATTTTTTATCTACATGGAACATAAAACAATGAAAAATAGGAGGCATCGTTCTTTATCTTTGAGAAGGAAAGAGACTTTTCATAGAAAAGAGTTTTCTACTTGGTTAAAATTGAAGGTAAAAATATTACTGTTTAAATGAATTATTTCAATATTTAATTAAGATTGACAGTCATTTATATTATAGGTATTGAGTTTGTCTGCTGAATCTGTCTCTGAGGAAATAAGAGCTTTGGCTTTTGGTCCTAATACCGTGGTTCATGACTGTAAATCAATTGTTATCAATGGGTACAAATTTATTGTCACTAAATGATAAAAGAACATGAGAACACAAAGTGATGGTGTAATAGTTACCGCCACAACATATTGTTATGCCAGTGAATTAGATAGTAGACCACGATTTCAAAATTTGGGTTATTATGGAGTCGTTGAGAAAATAATAATATTGGATTATTACTCTCATGGATGAGTCACAATGATGAAATTCCATTGGTTTGATTCTATAACAAGACATGGAACATTTATTGATGATTGTGGATTTTGAGTAATTAATATGACTCACACTCTTGCTACCGAAGAACCATATATGTTGGCATCAATGGCTAAACATGTTTTTTATGTCAAAGACCAACTTCGACCTGAATTTGGTGTCATAGTCGAAGTAATTCCAAGACATATTTTTTATGATGGTGATGATGGAATTGACACTGTCCCTATTTCCATTGGAACCAATCCGTTTATTTCTTTTGATGACTCCAATATCTCAATGTTAGAGTTGATTGTGAACCTGAAGTTGTGGTTGAAAATATATAGAATAATACATCCATGTTCTGAATTATTTTGGTTTACCTCGAGTTGGGTTGTTAAGGTTGGTAATATTCAAATTGATTTAGTATTGATCACAATTATGTTTTAGCTTACTTGATCGTTATGTGAATTTTCAATGTTTATTGGTTACTGTTTTATTTGAATTGTTTTTTCTAATTTGGAATTGAACTGTATCCAAACCTTGTCAAACTATATTTCTAACTTGGTGAACATTACAACTTGTATGATTTATTAAATTCATTCAAGCTCTTCTAAAACAATTTATAGCTAAATTATCATTGAATCCCCCTATTCCCTCATATAATTAGTTTTTTTTACAAATTAGTTTCCTTTTTCTAATTAATTACATATTTATTTTCAAAATAAGAAAATGCAGCCAATTGAAGAGAGTCAAAGGAATAAAATGATGGAGAACAATTATCAGATGGCGGAGATGGATGTTCCACCATTAGTGTCGATAGTGAGTAATTTATTTCAAATATATATATATATATATATGGAATATATAATGTCATGTGATTAATTTTTTTGTAACCATTTTTGTAGGATCCACCTATACGTCGACAGTTATTCGACGAGGAGCCTAGTACTGGTCCTAGTACTCAGGTCGGTGGTACGCGGAGGGTTCATACCAGAGGTGGACGATCAGCTGTGCGTGCCCAACTAGACCCTGGCCCTCCCACTGGCATGTCATCCTTCTCACATTCTGATCCCGATGTGTCGTTAGGGACACACAAGATATTTAGGCCACCCATGTTTTTTCTACCTTATGCATCTTCTATCTCATAATTTTCACATCCCATGATGATTCCCACTCCCAAGTCAGAATCTGGTCATACTGTTATCCCATCTTCTTTTCCCTCTACTTCTATCTCTCTGAGCTTCTATATTCCATTGTCTTCGACTACTGTTCCACGATAGGGTGTTCCATCAGTTTCTGTGGATCCGGTGGCACTCAGCAATCAGAATGGCGTAGGTATATTTATAAAACCCAAAAAAAATTTATAGCAATATTTATTTTCATTATAGCATGTTTTGATAAAATATTTGTTTTTCTTTCATGACAGATACATCTACTGATAGGAGGTGGGGGAGGGGGCGTACACGCATGCGTTCGGTGTGGAACTGCCGCACACAGGTTATGGTGGATTACAATGAGGACAACCAAATGGTTGAGAAATCAGGGCAGCAATGTTGGTGTTTTTTGGCGACATGTGCCAAATACTCAGAAATCATTCCCGTCATCCCGCTGTCGTGGAGAAATTGTCCACATGATGTTAAGGATAGATCTTGGGCAAAGATATGGGTAAAAAATCTGTTGTATTTAATGCCAGGAATTATTTTTGTATTTATATGAATTAATATTTTGATGTCAGCTTCGATTTAATTTTCCAGATGGTGAGGGTGCTCGAGCAGAACGTCTAAAGGATTTAGGCAAGCTTTGGAGAGCCTACAAGCATGAGTTGTATATTGGCTGGCATGCTAGAGTTGGAACTAAGTTAGAGGCGGTACCAGTCATAGATGATTGTCCTATAGAGCAGTATCGTCAGATGATTAATCATTGGATGAGTACCCAGTTTAAGGTATGAATTACATTTGAGGTATTTAAATAATAACATTAATATTTTGAATTAATATTATCCTTTTCATTAACAAATTTTTTGTAGGATTCATCTGGAAAAAGTAAAAAAACATTGATGCAAAAAAATATCTCCACACACTAGAACGTACGACGATGACAGATCATGAGAGGAAGCAGGTATGACAATTTTTTATAAGTTTTCTTTATGACATACATTTTCTTTTTTTTTCTCAATTATTTAATTGTTTGATAATGTTTTCATATAAAATTTGTTTTCAATGTCATTGTAGAGGCAAATATAGAATATTTAAGGACGTGTGCCTCGAGAAAAAATATTTTGCTTGAGTAGATAGAAAAAGGATGGAAGTGCCGTCAATGAAGCTACTCAACAGCAGATTGTAAGTTTTAATCTATTGATTTTATATTTTAATATATATTTTGTAACTTAATAATATATTTATATTTGTAACAGGTTTCTTTAGAGGCCCTCGTTTCCCAAGAACCAGACAATTTTGGGCCAACAGATCACTTACATCAGGTGTTGGGAGAGGAGCATCCTGGCAGAGTACGCTGTCGACCTAGGATAACCCTGACGAGGTATTTTCCCTCCACAGGTATGAGCTTTAGTGCCACCGAGCTACAACAAGTTAGGGAACATGCAGAATTGGCTGATAAAAGGGCCACAGAGATGGCAGAATAGTCTGCTAGGGAAAATAGTGCATTTATGAAATTTATTGATGTTCTACGTCCAACACTTCCAACAGAGGCCAGCCCAGCTTTTGATGAGTATATGTCGTCGATATGTTCTATATATGGTGCACCAGGTGGAAGTTCTAGTGGTGTCTAGGATGATGTCTAGCTTGACGATGATGATGGCAAGGAGTCTGATTCGGAAGAGGAGGGAGAGGAGGAGGGCGAGGCGGGTGGCGAGGGCGAGGAGGAGGCCGAGGGTGAGGAGGAGGGCACTGAGTAGGGTGAGGACGATAATGGGGATGAGGACAAAGGTGATGATGATAGTGATGATGGTGATGGTTATGTGGGACAAATTGATCCATTACATTTTTGACTTATATTACTGAGATTTGATATTTAATCTATTCTACTTGTTGGTTTTATCTAGACTCATAGTATAGTATTGGAGTTGAGTTATTTTTATATATTATCTATTTTTATGTATGTTGTTGTCTGTTAGTGGTTGTGTGTTTGGGAACCCCCTCCTTCCTGGACCCTAGACAACCCCTCACCATCCTACTTGGACCCCAGACACCCCCTGAACACCCCCCGGACAGCCCCCCAGATAGCCCCCCAGACAGCCCCCCCCCCCACCCTCTTCCTTGGACCCCGGACAACCCCCGAACACCCCCCGAACAGCCCCTGGATAGCCCCCCGAACAGCCCCCCACCCTGCTCCCTGGACCCCGGACAGCCCCCTAGATAGCCCCCTGGACCCCCCCCCCCCCCCCCACCCTCTTCCTTGGACCCCGGACAACCCTCCGAACACCCCCCGGACAGCCCCCGGACAGCCCCCCCCCCCCCCCCCACCCTTTTCCATGGACCTCAAACAGCCCCCCGGACAGCCCACCAGACAACCCCCCGGACAGGCCCCCAGATAGCCCCCAGACAGCCCCCCCCCCCCCCCACCCTCTTCCTTGGACCCCGGACAACCCCTCGAACACCCCCCGGACAGCCCCCAGACAGCCCCCCGAACATCCCCCTGGATAGCCCCCCCACCCTCCTCTTTGGACTTCAGACAGCCCCCCAGACATCCCCCCACCCTCCTCTTGGACCCTAGACAACCCCCCCCCCCCCCCCCCCCCGCACAGCCCCCCACCCTCCTCCTTGGTCCCCAGACAACCCCCCGGACACCCACCGGACAGCCCCCCAGACAGCCCCACTGGATAGCCCCCCACCCACCTTGATTTCATTTACAACTAGAAAATCTATAATATATATTTTACTTATTTTCATCATGATAATAAATGTAAATCACATTTACACATCTAATCAATTTCATAGATTCTTGGTATGTTATAAAAGAGAAGTATTCATTGGGCATGACATTGTTAGATCCAAAATGATTCATAGCATGATAAACTAAAATCTAATCCATACTTAGAATGATATAAAATTATTTTATATGAATGTCCACAAGATTTTAAGTAAATACCAATCCACTAATAGACACATGAGGATTCTCAAAAAATGGACAATATTTTAAGTACATACGGAAAACCAACCAAACACAATGATTTTCTGATGAAACATTAGGGGAACGACCCATGGGTCATATGTGACATATACGAATCAACCCTGCCTCAATCTGAGACGTGGTGTGGCCGACACCACTCAAAGTGTCTATCTTTTGTTTCAAAAGGACGTCATTTTAATTGAAAAACATCAACTAGCATACGAAAAACCGATCAAACGCATTCGGATTGTGTCGATACTTTAGCACAACGATCCATGGGTCATATGTGACGTGTACAAGTCAACCCCGCCTCAATCCGAGGCGCGGTGTGGCCAACACCATTCACAGTGTCTCTCTTTTGTTTAAAATAGATAGGATTGTAAGTGAAAAGAACAACTGACATACGCAAAACCAACCAAACGCATTCGAAATGTGTTGATACTTTAGGAAAAAGATCCATGGGTCACATGTGATGTGTACGTGTCAACCCTTCCTTAATCTGAGGCATGGTGTGGCTGGAATCACTCTAAGTGGCTCTCTTTTATTTAAAATGGACAACATTTTAAGTACATATAGAAAACTGAACAAACACATTCAGAAACCGTTGAAACATTAGAACAACAATCCATGGGTCATATGTGATGTGTATTAATCAACCTCGCCTCAATCAGAGACGCGTTGTGGCCGGAACCACTCAAAGTGTCTGTCTTTTGTTTCAAAAGGACTTCATTTTAAATGAAAAACATCAACTGGCATACAGAGAACCAACCAAACCCATTCGGATTATGTCGATACTTTAGTACAATGATCCATGGGTCATATGTGATGTGTAAAAGTCAACCCTACCATAATCTGAGGCGCGGTGTGGCCGACACCATTTACACTGTCTCTCTTTTGTTTAAAATGGACAGGATTATAAGTGAAAAGAACAACTGACATATGAAAAACTGACCAAACACATTCGAAATTTGTTGATGATTTAAAAAAACGATACATGGGTCATATGTGACATGTACGAGTCAACCCCACCTTAATCTGAGGCACGGTGTGGCCAGAATCACTCTAAGTGGCTCCCTTTTGTTTAAAATGGACATCATTTTAATTACATACAGAAAACCGACCAAACGCATTCAGTTTCCATTAAAACATTAGGAAAACTATCCATGGGTCATATGTGATGTGTATGAATCAACCCCGCCTCAATCTAAGTCACGGTGTGGCTGGCACCACTCAAAGTATCTGAATTTTGTTTCAAAAGTACGTCAATTTAATTGAAAAACATCAATTGGAATACTGAAAACTGACCAAACATATTATGATTGTGTAGATACTTTATAAAAACAATCCATGGGTCATATGTTATGTGTACGAGTCAACCCTGCCTCAATCTGAGGCATGGTGTGGCCGACACCATTCACAATGTCTCTCTTTTGTTTAAAATGGACAGGAATATATGTGAAAAGAACAACTGACATACACAAAACTGACCAAATGAATTCGAAATGTGTTGATGCTTTAAAACAAAGATCCATGGTTCATATGTGACGTGTAAAAGTCAACCCTGCCTTAATATGAGGCACAGTTTGTCCAGAATCACTCTAACTGGCTCTCCTTTGTATAAAATGGACAACATTTTAAGTACATACGGAAAACCGACCAAACACATTCGGTTTCTATTGAAACATTAGGAGAACGATTAATGGATCATTCTTGATGTGTACAAATCAACCCGGCCTCAATTTGAGATGTAGTGTGGCTGGCACCACTCAATGTGTCTGTCTTTTGTTTCAAAAGGACGTCATTTTAATTGAAAAACATCAACTGGCATACAGAAAAATGACCAAACGCATTCGGATTGTGTCGATACATTATTACAACGATCCATGGGTCATATGTGACATGTAAGAGTCAAACCCGCCTCAATTTGAGGAGCGGTGTGGCCAAAACCATTCACAGTATCCCTCTTTTGTTTAAAATGGACAGGATTATAAGTGAAAAAAAAACTGACATACGCAAAACCAACCAAACGCATTTGAAATGTGTTGATTCTTTAAAAAACGATCCATGGGTCATATGTGATGTGTACGAGTTGACCCCACCTTAATCTGAGGCACAGTGTGGCCGGATTCACACTAAGTGGCTCTTTTTTGTTTAAAATTGACAACATTTTAAGTACATACGGAAAACCGACCAAACGCATTCGGTTTCCATTGAAACTTTAGGAGAATGGTTCATGGGTCATATGGGATGTGGACGAATCAACCCTGCCTCAATTTGAGACGTGAGGTGGCCGACACCACTCAAAGTGTCTGTCTTTTGTTTCAAAGGGATGTCATTTTAATTGAAAAACATCAACTGGCATACGGAAAACCGACCCAACACATTCGGACTGTGTCGATACTTTATCACAACTATCCATGGGTCATATGTGACGTGTACGAGTCAAATCTGCCTCAATCCGAGATCTGGTGTGGCCGAAACCATTCATAGTGTCTCTCTTTTTTTTAAATGGACCGGATTATAAGTGAATAGAACAAATGACATACGAAAAACTGACCAAATGCATTCGAAATGTATTGATTCTTTAGAAAAATGATCTATGGGACATATGTGATGTGTACATGTTATCCCCACCTTAATCTGAGGCACGTTGTGGCTGGAATAACTCAAAGTGGCACTCTTTTTTTAAATGGAAAACATTTTAAGTACATATTGAAAACCAACCAAACGCATTCGGTTTTTGTTGAAACTTTAGGAGAACGATTCATTGGTCATATGTGACGAGTAGGAATCAACCCAGCCTCAATCTGAGACACGGTGTAGCCGGCACCACTCAAAGTGTCTGTCTTTTGTTTCAAAAGGACTTCATTTTAATTGAAAAAACATTAACAGACATACAGAAAACCGAAAAAACGCATTCGGATTGTGTCGATACATTATCACAATGATCCATGGGTCATATGTGACGTGTACGTGTCAACCCCGCCTCAATCCGATGTGTGGTGTGGCCGACACCATTCACAGTGTCTCTCTTTTGTTTAAAATGGACAGAATTATAAATGTAATGAAAAACTGACATATGCAAAACCGACCAAGCACATTCGAAATGTGTTGATACATTAAAACAACTATACATGGGTCATATGTGACATGTAAGAGTCAACCCCTCCTTAATATGAGGCATGGTGTGGCCGGAATCACTCTAAGTAGCTCTCTTTTTTTTAAAATGCACAACATTTTATGTACATATGGAAAACTGACCGAACACATTTGGTTTCCATTGAAACTTTAGGAGAATGATTCATGGGTCATATGTGACGTGTAGAAATCAACCCCTCCTCAATATGAGACACGGTGTGTCCGGAACCCCTCAAAGTGTCTGTCTCTTGTTTCAAAAGGATGTCATTTTAATTGAAAAACATCAACTGTCATACGGAAAATAGAACAAATGCTTTCGGATTGTGTTGATTCATTATCAAAACTATCCATGGGTCATATGTGATGTGTATCAGTCAACCCCGCCTCAATCCGAGGCACGGTGTGGCCGACACCATTCATAGTGTCTCTCTTTTGTTTAAAATGGACAGGATTATAAGTGAAAAGATCAACTGGAATATGAAAAACCGACCAATCATATCTGAAATGTGTTGATTATTTAGGACAATGATCCATGGGTCATATGTTATGTTTACCATTAAACCCCGCCTTAATCTTAGGCACTGTGTGGTTGGAATCACACTAAGTGGCTCTCTTTTGTTTAAAATGGACAACATTTTAAGTACATACGTAAAACCGACCAAACGCATTCAGTTTATGTTGAAACTTTAGAAAAACGATCAATGGGTCATATGTGATGTGTATGAATCAACCCCTCCACAATTTGAGATGCAATGTGGCCAGCACCCCACAAAGTGTCTGTCTTTTGTTTCAAAAGGACGTCAATTTAATTTAAACACACCAACTGGAATACGGAAAACCAACAAAAGGCATTCGGATTGTGTCAATACTTTAGCACAACTATCCATGGGTCATATGTGAAATGTACGAGTCAACCCCGCCTCAATACGAGGTGCGGTGTGGCCGACACCACTCTAACTGTGTCTCCTTTGTTTAAAATGGACAGGATTATATGTGAAAAGAACAACCGGCATATGGAAAACTGACCAAACGCATTCGAAATGTGTTGATAATTTATCACAATGATACATGGGTCATATGTGACCTATAAAAGCCAACCCGGGCTCAATCCGAGTCGTTGTGTGGCCGTGATCAGTCTAAATGTCTCTCTTTTGATTAAAATGGACACCATTTTAGGTACATACGGAAAACCGACCAAACACATTCGGTTTTTATTGAAACTTTAGGAGAACGGCCCTTGGGTCATATGTGACGTGTATGAATCAAACCCACCTCAATCTGAGATGCAGTGTGGCCAACACCACACAAAGTGTCTGTCTTTTGTTTCAAAAGGACGTTATTTTAATTGAAAAACATCAACTGGCATACGAAAAACCTAGAAAATACTTTAGGAATATGTTGATACTTTAGGAAAATGATCGATGGGTCATTTGTGACGTGTACAAGTTAACCTCGCCTAAATCTGAGGCAAAGTTTGGCGGGATCACTCCTTGTTTCTGTATTTTTTTTAAAATGGATAGGATTATAAGTGAATGGAACAACTTTCATACAGAAAACTGACCAAATGAATTTGAAATGTGTTAATTCTTTAGTAAAACGATCCATGGGTGATATGTGATGTGTACAAGTCAACCCCCCCCCCTTAACCTGAGGCACGGTGTGGCCGGAATCACTCTAAGTGGCTCTCTTTTGTTTAAAATGGACAAAATTTTAAGTACATATGGAAAACAGACCAAACAAATTCAGTTATTGTTGAAACATTAGAAGAATGATTCATGGGTCATATGTGATGTGTAGGAATCAACGCTGCCTCAATCTGAGACACGGTGTAGCCGGAACCACTCAAAGTGTCTGTCATTTGTTTCAAAAGGACATCATTTTAATTGAAAAACATCAACAGGAATACGAAAAACCAACCAAACACATTCATATTGTGTCAATACTTTAGAGCAATGATCCATGGGTCATATGTGACATGTACGTGTGAACCCCGCCTCAATCCGAGGTGCAGTGTAGCCGACACCATTAACAGTTTCTCTCTTTTGTTTTAAATGGACAGAATTATAAGTGAAAAGAACAACTGACAAATGAAAAACTGAACAAAGGCATTCTAAATGTGTTTATTCTTTAAAAGAATGATCCATGGGTCATATGGGACATGTAAGAGTCAACCCCGCCTTAATCTGAGGCACGGTGTGGCCGGAATCACTCTAAGTAGCTCTCTTTTGTTTAAAATGGACTACATTTTAAGTACATATGGAAAACCGACCAAACTCATTTGGTTTCTATTTAAAAATTAGGAGAATGATTCGTGAGTCATATGTGATGTGTACGAATCAACCCCACCTCAATATGTGATGTGGTGTGGTCGGCACCACTCAAAGTGTTTGTCTCTTGTTTCAAAAAGACGTCATTTTAATTAAAAAACATCAACTGGAATACGGAAAACCAACCAAACGCATTCAGATTGTGCTGATACATTAGCACAACTATCCATGGGTCATATGTGATGTATACAAGTCAACCCCACCTCAATCTGAGGCATGGTGAGGCCGACACCATTCATAGTGTCTCTCTTTTATTTAAAATGGTCAGGCTTATAAGTGAAAAGATCTACTGGCATACAAAAAACCGACCAAACATATTTGAAATGTGTTGATGCTTTAGGAAAAAGATCCATGGGTCATATGTGACATTTACTAGTCAACCCCGCCTTAATCTGGGGAATAGTGTGGTCGGAATCACTCTAAGTGGCTCTCTTTTGTTTAAAATGGATAACATTTTAAGTACATATGAAAAACCATCCAAACGCATTCGGTTTATATTGAAACTTTAGGAGAACGATCCATGGGTCATATGTGATGTGTGTGAATCAACCCCACCTCAATCTGAGACGTAGTGTGGCCAGCACCACTCAAAGTGTCTGTCTTTTGTTTCAAAAGGACTTCATTTTAATTGAAAAACATCAACTGGAAAACAAAAAACTAACCAAATGCATTCTAATTTTGTCAATACTTTAGAAAAACGATCCATGGGTCGTATGTGACATGTACGAGTCAACCCCGCCTCAATCAGAGGTTCGGTATGGCTGACACCACTCTAACTATGTCTCTTTTGTTTAAAATGAACAGAATTATAAGTGAAAAGAACAACTGGCATATGGAAAACCAACCAAACGCATTCAGAATGTGTTGATAATTTATCACAATTATACATGGGTCATATGTGACCTTTACGAACCAACCTGGGTGAAATCCGAGTCGCGGTGTGGTCGGAATCCGTCTAAGTGTCTCTCTTTTGTTTAAAATGGACACCATTTTAAGTACATACGGAAAACCAACCAAACTCATTCTGTATCAATTGAAACTTTAGGAGAACGATCCATGGGTCATATGTGACATGTATGAATCAAACCCACCTCAATCTGAGATGTTTTGTGGCCGAAACCACTCAAAGTGTCTGTCTTTTGTTTCAAAAAGACGTCATTTTAATTGAAAAACATCAACTGGCATACAGAAAACCTAGAAAACTCTTTAGGAATATGTTGATACATTAGGAAAATTATTGATGGGTCATTTTTTATGTGTACGAGTTAACCTTGCCTCAATCCGAGGCACGGTGTGGCGAGATCAGTCATTGTGTATGTATTTTGTTTAAAATTGACATGATTATAAGTGAATAGAACAACTGACATACGGAAAACTGACCAAATGCATTCGAAATGTGTTGATGCTTTAGGAAAACAATCCATGGGTCATATGTGATGATTACAAGTCAATCCCGCCATAATCTGAGGCATGGTGTGGCCGGAATCACTCTAAGTGGCTCTCTGTTGTTTAAAATGGACAACATTTTAATTACATACAGAAAACTAGAAAAACGGATTCTGATTGTGTTGATACTTTGGAACAACGATCCATGGGTCATATGTGACGAGTACGAGTTAACCCCGCCTCAATCCGAGGCATGGTGTGGCTGACATCACTCAAAGTGTCTGTCTTTTGTTTAAAATGGATATGATTATAAGTGAAAAGATCAACTGGCATACAAAAAACCGACCAAATGCATTCGAAATGTATTGATGCTTTAGAAAAACAATCCATGGGTCATATATGATGTGTAAGAGTCAACCCCGCCTTAATCTGAGGTGTGGTATGGCCGACACCATTCAGAGTGTCTCTCTTTTATTTAAAATGGACAGGATTATAAGTGAAAAGAACAACTGACATACGAAAAACCGAACAAATTTCTTCAGATTCTGTTGATGATTTAGGTCAACAATACATGGTCATATGTGACATGTACGAGTCAACCCGGGCTCAATTCGAGGCACGGTGTGGCCGAGATCACTCTATGTGGCTCCCTTTTGTTTAAAATGGAAAACATTTTAAGTACGTATGGAAAACTGACAAAACACATTCAGATTATTTTGAAACTTTTGGAGAATGATCCACGGGTCATTTGTGACGTGCCCGAATCAACCCCGCCTCAATCTGAGATGTGGTGTGGCCGACACCACTCAAATTTTCTGTCTTTTGTTTCAAAAGGATGTCATTTTAAGTGAAATACATCAACTAGCATACAGAAAACTGACCAAACGCATTCAGATTGTGTCAATACTTTAGCACAACGATCCATGGGTCATATGGGGCATGTACGAGTCAACCCCACCTCAATCCGAGGCGCGGTGTGGCCGTCACCACTCTAACTGTGTCTCTTTTGTTTAAAATAGACAGGATTGTAGGTGAAAAGAACATCTGGCATACGGAAATCTAACAAAACGCATTTGGAATGTGTTGATAATTTATCACAACAATCCATGGGTCATATGTGACCTCTATGAGCCAACCCGGGCTAAATCTGAGTCGTGGTGTGGCCGAGATCAGTCTAAGTGTCTCTCTTTTGTTTAAAATGGACACCATTTTAAATACATACAGGAAATGGACCAAATGCATTTAGTTTCCATTGAAACTATAGGAGAACGATCCATGGGTCATATGTGACGTGTATGAATCAACCCCACCTCAATCTGAGAAATGGTGTGACCGAAACCACTCAAAGTGTCTGTATTTTGTTTCAAAAGGACATCATTTTAAGTGAAAAACATCAACTGGCATACGGAAAAATGAGCAAACGCTTTCAGAATATGCTGATACATTAGGAAAATGATCTATGGGTCCTTTGTGAAATGTAAAATTTAACCTCGCCTCAATCTGAGGCATGGTGTGGCCGGTATCACTCCAGGAGTATGTATTTTGTTTAAAATGGACATCATTTCAGGTAAAAATATATGGTATACAAAAAACTGATCAAATTATGAATTGAATTCTGGATTCCACATATAATTTTCATCTAAATTTTAAGTTGAATTTTAAATGAATTATGTATGTTTATAATTACGTTATGAATTATAATTTAATTATGGATGTGTATAGTTACAGGATGCATTATATGTTAAATGTGTATGAATTTGTTCTATATATATGTGTGTGTGTTAGTTGGTTATAGCAGGTACAATAATTGTATATGTATGTGTTAGTTTTTTTCAGGTACAATAATTGGATTGAAAATGGGTGGGAAGGCACAAAATGAGGCCTCTTGTCCAAATTGCAGAGCTGCTATGCAAATTGCAGACTGTTGTGCAATTTGCACAGCATAGGCTATGCCAACGGTTTCAAACTGTTGGCATAGCATCTTTGATTCATTTCTTACCAACAGTTCATTGAAGCGTTGGTAAAAAACCTTTCCTAACGGTTTCTCAAACCGTTGGGAAAGAGTAAAATCCTTGGGATTTCCCAACGGTTCAAGCCAAACCGTTGGGAAAAACTATCCCAACGGTTCAAGCCAAACTGTTGGGAAAAACTATCCCAATGGTTTGGCACAACCATTGGGATAGGTTGGGCTTTCCCCACCCTATACCAACAGTTCATAGTAAACCGTTAGGAAAAGCTTTCCCAATGGATTACTTCCCTATGGTTTTCAGAACCATTGGTATAACATATACCAACGGTTCTGCAGCCTTTCCCAACAGTTCAGAACCGTTGGGAAATGCTGTATTTTCAGTAGTGATACATCAACCATAAACCATGAATGGTATAAAAATAAGACATCCACATTCAAACATATCACAAAACCTTAAATACAATATTGAATATTTTAATCATAATAAATCAACTTCAAACAAGTGTAAAATGTATCAAAGGATGTGGACATAGATGAAATAAAAACTATTTGAGAGAAATATATCTTTCTATTTTGAAATCATTTAAGAGTCAAATAATTATAAAAGAAAACATTTATTTTGAAATTATTATTATAAGCTTGTATGGGAAGCTTCGATGATGTTATAATGGAATAAAAATGACGCACCCTCTGAAGAAGTTAAAAAAAACATTCTTTCCTTAGTTTCTTAATAAAGGTCGAAAGTACCTTGTTTGGAAAATGAAAAAAAGATTCATTTATAAAAATTTTATTTAAATTCAAACAAGGGTATAAATTAATTTAACCCATATTTTAGAAAATAGTAAAAATGTTTTGAAATAAATTTTTAAGAAACACGAATGTGCATGATAAAGAGATCCCAGTAGATACTCACGTATAAACGACCTCCGATAAGTAAAGAGATTGTAAAATTAACCCTTACCTTGTACTTTACCTTGGTCGAGGGTAGGTTAAACTCCTGTATAATGGTGAAATAATTGTTATTAAATTATACAAGAACTGTATACAATAATATGATATCATATATGATCTTCTATTATTGCTTTGTTAATGATATTTCAATAGTATCATCATTTCGGGTGTTAACTGATCCATTTTCCATTATATTCTTTGTTATTTCTGTCATTTTTGTTATGGATATGATGTATATTATTCATATCCATAATGATATCAAGTATTTAATCATTATTTTTAATCATCAAATAAAAATTAATCTTGAATGGTTGGGACGAAGAATGAAATCTCATTGCGTTGTGGTGACGGTATGTCGTACGTATGCACGAGCGACAATATCATTATTTTGATGGTGAAATAATATCTAAATGGATGTTATAACATATATAAACACTCATTATCATGTTATATTTTTTATTTACATCAATTAAACTCATTATTATACCCATCCAAATAATAAAGTGTTGAGTAACAAACTTCACCACAACGTGGAGATGGTAAGTCGTATGTACGCACGTGTGGGGACTTTGTCATTCATAGGATGTAGAAAATTATTAATAGGGTTGTACAATATTTACAATAACATAAAATTATGTAGAAGGTACTGGATTTATTATTTTGGTGTAGAAACAATAAAGAATGAGGAAGTGGAAGAAGAAAAGAACTTTGAAAGAGAATATTAATTTATTACCTCTTCTTTGGGTTCTTTCTATTGATTTGAACAAAAGGTCTCATTAAGTTGTCTTTATGATCAATGTAAGGAATCTAGGTTGAAGTGATAGAAGTTTTGAGGATATTGGGTCAAGTTTTGGCCAATCCAAATGGCTTTGGACGTGTGATTTTGAGCGAAGGGGAAGTACCCTTTTATAAGAGTGGTGAGGGTAACTTTAGAAAAACCTTGAAATATTATTTTATTATACAATCATATTCAGTTTATAGTGGATAAAAATTGATTTATTTCTAAGATAAAGTGGGGATGGGTCGACTTACCCTCAACCATTAGGTTTTATATTGGTTTGATTCACCATATTAACCTTATCTTTTAGATTTCACTCTTAGTTAAATAGTTTAACTTTTACCATGTATTCTTGTATTATTATAATAAATGGTTAATAAACATTCGATAAAAATCCAAAACAACCCCAAGTGAATAATTATTGACATATGTATCCTTATCTATGTCCATTGTCCGAACCATAGATTTTTAGAAATAATATATCAATTATTAATATAGTATTTGTTTTAAAAACTAATTTATGTCAATTTTGACACTATTTGGTATTTTGTTTTTTTTAAAGTCTTCACAACATTATTACTACAAAAAATTACAATGAATCAACCCTAAAATGTCATATTCACCTATAAAATGAGTGTATATCATTAAAACATTGAAATTATATTTATTTTAAGATTTATAATCCAATTTATTAGATTCTTCCTTTCATAAGGTCATTACTACATCATCATTGTGTCATTAATTAATTTAGTTCTTTAATGTCTAAAAATTATAAATAAAATACCATGATGTAGGAAATATTTTTTTTATTTTTAATTAATATTCATAGTCAAATTTATGTTATGTATAACCCTATATTAAAAATGATTTAGTTATTCAAATTTCAATTTTACACTTTTAACTCTTCGTTAAATAAAATAATAATAAATTCACTACTATAATCCAGATGGTTAAAAAATGATCATATTGTATTCTTAAGGTTTTTTATGGTCGAAATAAACTTATTCAATATAATTATTACATGTGTTTGGGAAATTATAATATCATTTTTACCTTTAATTACCTTATTTACTTTTAACCGTCGTAAATAAAAGTCAAAAGTAACTATTCACCAAAAGTTATTTTCATCTTATTGAACCACATTTTACTTACTGATTTCAGTAATGTCTCTTGTAATTTTTAAATTCAATTCCAAAAAGTGGTAAAATTACGTTTTATGAAAATTTGGAAATATGCTTTGAAGGTGGGTAAAAGAAGTTAAAAAGTTGAATAAAATTTTATACATCTAATTTTATTATCAAATGATTCCAATAAAGAAAAATGAACTTATTTAGGTATTATATATGTATATATATATTAAATTAAAATATATTAAAATAAAATAAATAATTATTTAAATAGAAAGTTGTTTTTAAACAATAACGCAGGGTTTTTCACTATTCATCAAAAATTAACAGTTTTCAAAAAAATACAAACAAATCACCCTAAGATAATTTTTATATTCCTAATTCAAAAAATAAAGTCTATTTTACCAAATTCAAAGCATATGAGTTTCATTAATTAATTTAAAATTAATACTCATCATAAAAACCAAAAAGTGGGGTTTTAAAAAGTAAAAACTATCAAAAGATTGACATGTGTTTATGTTAAATTTAATTTTGAAAATATCTATAATGACCTAAATTGAATTAAATGATAAAATATAATCTAATTATACTTCCAAACCTTTCAAATTTATAATTTAACACAATAAATTATTTTGATTAAAAAAATTGTTATTAATTAAAATTTAGTATTTGTCACTATTCACTAAAATATGAAAGTTATTAGAAAAACACCAAAAATTTATCAAAACATAAATTATATATAATACTTGTAAAGAAGAAGTTTATTTTGTCAAACTGAATATATAAAAGTTTCAAATAGTGTATTTAAAAATGGTTCGCCATTAAAAGGCGGTAAAAATGCATTTTCTGAAAAATACTTCTTTTTTCTAAAAAATTAATTAGTTATTATATTATGTCTAATAAACACATAATATGAATTCTAAAAGTATATGGATTATATAAAATTAAAAATTTAGTTAATGCTATTAATAACCACTTTTTTAATGACTTGTTTGGTAAGTCGTGGTGCGCTCGAACTTGATGTTGTGTGTAGCGCAAGTTATTGAATGACTTTAAAGAAAAAACATACTATGAAATCTTGGGGTGTTACATTCTACCTTCCTTCAATAGATTTCATCCTCGTAATTTGAAATTGTTCTTCTAAAATATATGTTTAAAAATAGAAAAACACATTTTTGGATAAATCACATTGAAAATTGGGTTAATAAAAATTAGTCTTAATAAGAGTGAAATAGAAATGAAAAAGTCACCACCAAATTATGAACTCGATTATAAGAACATTAGTAGTAATTAGAGACACATAATTGTAGGAAAAGTTAAATATTTATAGGGATTGATTGAGGTCATCAATCACAAACCAGTGTAAAATTGAGGGACTCAAAACCATGAATCAATGATGATTTAAAATATCATCTCAGTTCAAAAAATCATAAGGTATTTGGATAACATAATTTTGGTTTTAAGAACACTTCCCTAAAGGTTAATAATTAATTTATTCATTGAATAAGTATAAAAAATGATACTTTACATGTAGAGTTATACCTATTAACTTATTTCAACCTCAAACTCATCTTTCACTCTAAAAGATAATAGAAATAATAAATATTCGATTTATCCTAATCATATAGGGTTCAAAAAAAGGAATTTATAATTCATCTATCATCTCATTTTAAAAAAACTAAATTATACAAACTAGGACATCACTTGGGCCAGTGGTAGGTGATGCCCCTTTGTCACCCTTCAGTTGCGGGTTCAAGTCTCGCGGCCTAGCGAGACACGACAGGATGTTTCCCGACCTCCAGGTTAACCTTTTTATAATGATCCAAAAATAATCTTAAAATTGTTGTTAACCTTAAACAATTGTATCCAATGTACAAATTAATCCATTCCAACCTTTAGACTTTTCCAAAGTACATTCTTTCCAAAATCATAGTTTAAAGTTTATAAGGAAGGTAAACATAATGAAGATCTCTTTTTTCCACATAGTAACAAGTGATTACCTTCAACATGTATTCTCTTAAAACATGGTAACCCCATGAATTACCACAAAACCATATTTATTACATTCACTCTCCCTTATTCCTTATAGAATTCTTGATATACTCCATATATCAAAAAATGTTGTAAACTCCGACAATTATGGAATATAAAAATAATTAATTAGTTCCAAGGTAACCGATAATATCCAATATAATTTATCCAAATCATTCATCTCTTATTCCAAAATCAATACCTTAGTATCAGAACTATATTAAGGTTTATCTTTCCTTTAACCATGTATTTTCCAAAATGTTTAACTTTCTATAATGTCACTTTTCTAAGAACCATATAATCGCAAATCCATAATGAAATAGTAATGCAGTACAATCCTTATTTATTTCCATAATTCATATAACCATTAAAATGTTGATACAAAAATAAAATTAAATAATACTTTAATAACAACATAATAACACTTGTCACTCATCTTCATCTGTGGTAGTATCATAACTTGATTATAATCCAATAGTATCATTTGGGCATACTCTGATGATTAGAACATTGATTCGCATAGTGTCCCAACTCCTTGCAGATAAAGCATTGTACATTTGGAACCCTTTTCTAACCCTTGAAATCACGTACTTATTATCCTCTTACTCCACACTTATAAAAAATCTCATTCTCTTCAAGCATTTACCCAGGTTATTATTTCCACAACTATCAAATATGGGATAATTATTTTTTCCATTCCTCCCTTTATCCATGTTTCTCTATACAATCCTTTTCTTCTCTAGAATCCATTCAAATCCATGGGACTCAAAGAATTATTTACTTATCTTATAAACACATGATACTATTTCATTATATGATGAGAATACATGGGAGACTATTTACCTTCTAAATGTTGGCTTAATACCATGAAATATATGATCCTTCTTACTCTCAAGATCATGCGTACTATTGGAGTTCTCATTCCTTCAATTATACGCCATTTCTAATCAATTGTATTCAGTAGGTTAGTTTATAAATTGAAATGAATAATTACAAACTTTTAAAATACCAAAAATAAATTAAAAATATTATGCATATAATCTATAATCATAAAAAATTGTTTTATTTTTGGATGTATTTACTACTAAATCCTTATATAATTGCTTGTAAAGAAAATATGACATATCCTAATCATATCTCTTGAGCGTTTCATAACTGAGAGTGTAGTAAGGCTTGTTATCGTGTACTAAGACACCCAGGTCAAGCTTGAAACTCCTTGTCAAAATTTTCACCCCTAGGTACATCTGTTATAGAGCCGCATCTACCTGCTCGTATCCAGATAGGGATATATTGTTTGGAAAATACACAAAATCTCTATATTACATAAATTTAAGAAGTTATTCTATAATAATTCTCAAAGCCCATCTTAGGGTAATGTTCTCTAATTAGAGTTTTTCTAAATCTTTTTTCCAAGGTTTGTACTAAACTTCTTCTGATACCAACTGTAACAACCCGACCCTAGAAGGTAGGATCCAGTGCATTATTTTAATTCATTGGCATGATTATAAGGAATCAAGTCCCAAAGGACCGATCTGTTTAGTAGTCTTTGAAAATAGATTACAAACATTAACATTACATTATAATATAAAACATGAAATTTATCATAGATTGCTCTTTGAGAATGCCATTATTCCCATTAGGTTAACCCTACATATCAATCATAATACACTTCTTTGAATCCTAGTAAAATGAAACATAAAAAATGGGTGAGCTCAAATTCTCAGTAAGAGTAAGCAATACAGTAGAATATAACATAAACATTAGGCATTGGGAATAATTTAAAACACATTCCTTTACAAATAATAAACATGAACAATTTATGGCAGGAGTATTAGATGAGTAAATAATGCCATAATAAAATATAATAATGGGTATTCTACTAGTCTAATAACCCCATGAACCATCGATATTTTTTTTATAATGAGGGAATGTTTAATGAGGGAAATTCTGAAACATTTTTTCATGGCATCAATAAAGACATATAAAAATGATTAAGGCCTCAGCCAAAATTATATATCAAATTGGGAAAGGCCTCATCCAATTCTAGGTTTAATTGTACCATGAGACCTACCGATTCATCGAGGATCTATAGTGGTCTCCACCCATCACTTACTAAGTCTAATACATTCCTCATATTAAAATGTTGAAACATAACATAATCCTTCATATTGAAACTAGCATAAAAATGTCAATACTTTAAGCATAAAAAATGAATGGTATAAAAATAAAACATCCATTCTCAAACATATCCCTAAACCCTAAATACCATATGGAATATTTTTATCATAATAAATCAACTTCAAACAAGTGTAAAATGTATCAGAGGATGTTGACATAGATGGAATCAAAACTATTTAAGTGAAATATTTCTTTCTATTTTGAAACCATTTAAGAGTCATAATTATAAAAGAAAACATTTATTCTAAAAACATTCTTATAATCTTGTAATGGAAGCTTTGACAATGTTATAACGGTGGAAAATTTTTGCACCCGCCGTATAATTTAAAAAACATTATTTCCTTAATTTTGTCAAAAATGTCATAAAGTACCTTGTTTGGAAAATGATGAAACAATTCCTTTATAAAAAATTTATAAAAATTAAAACAATGCTATAAATTAATTTATACCGCAGCCTAAGAAATAGTAAATTTTTTTTGAAATATACTTTTAAGAAACACAAACATGGATATGAAGAGGTCATAGTAGATAATCACGTATAAACTACCTTGGATAAGTAAAGATATTGTAAAATTAACACTTACCTTGCACTTTTCATTGGTCAAGGGTAGGTTAAAATCCTATATAATTTTGAAATAACTGTTATTAAATTATAAAATAACCATATACATTAATATGATATCATATATGATCTTCTAATATTTCTTTGTTAATGATATTTTAGTAGTATCATTTTTTAGGGTGTTAACAGATTCGTTTTCCTTTATATGATTTGTTACGTAAGTCATGTTTATTATGGATAGGATGTATCTTATTCATATCCAGAATTATATAAAGTCTTTAAACATTATTTTTAAATATCAAATGAAAATTATTTTTGAATGGTTATGATGGGGAATGACATCTCATCGTGTCGTGGAGACTCTAAGTTGTGCATACGCATGAGCGACAATATCATTATTTTGATAGAAAAATCTTATATAATTTGATGGTATATCATATATAAAGAATCATTGACATGTTCTATTTATTATTTATATCAATTATACTAATTATTATACTCATCCATATAATAATGTGTTGATTAAAAAAATACACTACAATGTGGAGACGGTAAACCATACGTATGCACGTGTGGTGACTTTGTCATTCATAGGATGGATAGAATAATGAATATCATTGTACCATATTTATAATAACATCACAGTATGTAGATGTTACTAGAGTTATTTTTTTGGTATGGAAAATACAAAGAAAGAGGATGTGGTAGAAGAAAAGAACTTCGAAAGAGATGATGAATTTATTACCTCTTCGTTAGGTTCTTTCTTTTTATTTGAACAAAATGTCTCTTTAGGATGGATTTATGATCAAAGTAAGGCCTATTGGATGAATTTATAGAAGCTGGGAGGATATTTTAGCAAGGTTTTTCCATGCCAAATAGCTTTGGAGGTGTTATTTTTACGGAAGGGGAAGTACCCTTTTATAAGAGAGGTAGGGGTCACTTTAGGAAAAGCTTGAAATATTATTTTATTATACAATGATATTCAACTTATAATGGCTCAAAAGTGATTTATTTCTAGGATAAGGTGGGTATGGGTAAAAATACTCTCAATAAATAGGTTTTAGACAGGTTTGGGTAACCATATTAACCTTATCTTATAGATTTCACTCTTAGTTAAAAATTTTAACTTTTACTATGTATTCTTGTATTATTATAATAAATTTTTAATAAATTTACTATAAAAATCAAAGTGAACCACAAGTGGTTCATTTTTGATATATATAACCTTATATAAGTCCTTTTTCCAAACCTTTTATTTTTATGAATATTATATCAATTAATAATATAGTATTTGTTTTAAAAACTAACTTATGTAAATTTTCACACTATTTGGTATTTTGTTTTTGTTAAAGTCATCACAACGTTATTACTTCGAAAAAAATACATTGTATCAACCCTAAAATGTCATATTAAACTTGATAACTATTTTATATCATCAAAACTTTTAAATTATATTTATTTTAATATTTAAAATACAATTTATTTGCTTCTTTCGTTGATAAGGTAATTAGTCCATCATCATTGTCTCATTAATAAATTTAATTATTTATTTTCTAAAAATTATAAATAAAATACCATGAATTAGGAAATATTTTTATATTTCTAATTAATATTTATAGTCAAATTTATATTATGTATTACCATATATTAGAAATGTTTTAGTTATTAAAATTTGAATTTTACAATTTTAACTCTTCTTTAAATAATATAATAGTAAATGTTCTTGTCTAATTTAAATGGGTCAAAGGGTCATATTTAATTTCTAAGATTTTATATGTCCTAGATACACATATCTAATTGAATTAGTACATATTTTAGGGTAATTATAATATCATATTTTACCTTTAATTACCCTATTTACTTTTAAACGTGGTAAATAAAAGTCAAAAGTTACTATTCACCAAAAATTACTTTCATCTCATTGCACAAAATTATACTAAATTATTTCAACCATTTATCTCGTATTTTTTAATTTGAATTTACAGAAGCAGTAAAATTACTTTTTATGCAAATTTTCAAATGTTCCTAGAGGGTGGGTAAAATACGTTAAAAAACTCAATAAATTTTTATACGTCAAATTTTATTATAAAATGACTCAAATTACTTACATTGAACTTATATAGGTATTATATATCTCTTTTTTACTTAAAATATATTTAAATAAAATAAATAATTATTTAAATAAAAAGTCAGTTTAAAACAATAACACAGTGTTTTTCACTATTTATAATAAATTATAAATTTTCAAAAAAAATAATAAAAATTCACAACAAGCTAATTTTTATATTCCTAATTAGAAAAATTAAGCTAATTTTACCAAATTAAAAACATACAAGTTCTATTATTTAATTTAAAATTAATTCCCGTTGTCGAAATAAAAAATCGGATTTTTAGAAAGTAAAAACTAGCAAAAGATTGACATGTGTTAATGTCAAATTTAAATGTGAAATTACTTATAATGACCTATATTTTATTAAATAATAATGTTATAATCAAATTATACTTATAAACCATTCAAATGTATAATTTAACACTAAAGATTATTTTTATTAAAAAAGTTGTTTTCAATTAAAATTTAGTATTTTTAACTATTCACAAAAATATGAATGTTATTGGAAGAACAAGAAAATATTAAAAAAACTAAAATTTTTCTGTCCTGATTATAAATAAAAAGTTTATTTTGTCAAATTTAATATAAAAAAGTGTGAAATATTGGATTTAAAAAGGGCTCTCTATTAAAAGGCGGTAAAATTGCATTTTCTAAAAAATACTTCTTTTATCTAAAAAAATGAATTAGTTCCTATATTTTTCCTAATAAACAAAAAATATTAATTCTAAAATTATATAGAGTATATAAAATTAAAATTTCAGTTAATATTATTTATAAATGCTTTTTTAATGACTAGTTCGGTAAGTCATGGTGTGCTTAAACTCGGTGTTGCGTGTAGCATAAGTTATTGAATTTCTTTGAAGATATAATGTACTTTGAAATATTGGGGTTTTACAAAAGGAGAATCAACATTGAGATTTATTTGAATTGAAAATTTATAGTCAAGTTATATACTATATTAATATAAAAGGTTACATATCTCAATTTTATATAATTGGAGAAAGGTTGACTTGGTTTTATTTAATAATGAAGATGCATAAATAGTGAGAAAAAGAACAAGTTCAACGAGAGTGTATGAATGTAAATGTTCTAAAGACACATACTATATTGGAAGGATAAAACCATGGTATGATTATTTTTTATTCACTATATCTAGTGATATATTATTCATTAAGAATAATACTTCCTATAAGTTAGTAGTATATGGAAATTAGTTAATATTGAAAAGATCAATTAAAATTCAATAATGGATTCCAAGTATCAAGGTATATAGGGGGGTTATTATTTTGAATACATTGCTGGGAATTCAAGTGATACTATATATAGATAGAAAAAATGTGGTAGAAATAAGGCTTTATTGGTAAAACCATGTAATTATGCCTAAATCCATTAAAATTTTACTTGTTGTAGCTAGTTTATAAGATCATTATATTGATAATTGAATGTTAAGACCATTAATTAAGGAACATATCTATATAACGTAACCAAAAAGGGATGGTGACACCATAGAATGCCAATATGGTGTGACAGTTTCTAAAATAAAATTTTGGCTTGAATTAAATAATATGTTCCTAGAATGTTCATTTGTTTTAAATTTTTTCATGTGTTTAAAAGAGTTTAATGGGAGAGAATATGTTTTCATGTGAAATATGTTTGATATAATATGGGAAATTTTAATTGGTCCTATAGTTAGTTAAGACTAGAATGAATTTAATTATCAATAGATTGACTTAAATTAGAAACCTATCTTTTATGGAATAACGTCTACTATGTTAGATATAACCGTTGATTAGACTAAGTTAAATTACACATACTGACATGGAATTGATAAATACATATTAGAATAGTTCGAAAGATAATTGTTAACAATGTCACATGGAAAAAATATCTCTAATAAGACATGCATCGGAATAATAGGAGGTGATTTTAATTCCATACGCTTCTGTGATGGATCAATAACAAATGACATGTTATGTACTAAAAGTGATATTTTTAATATAAATTCTATGATAAGAAAATATTTGTAATATCTAGGAGAAAAACACATGATGTATTCAGAACTATAAAATTGTACTTAAAAATGTTCAGAGGATATGTACCTGGTACGTGGAGAGGATATAGTACAACTTATTAGTGGAAATAAAATATTCATTATTATGATCGATATGATCTAATATTTCATTCAGAAACTGGTAATAAGAATTCCAATTTCATTTAATCTAGTGGTATCCGAACTTACAAAGACCAGGTGTGTTGTGTCTTATGAGACAGATAAAAAAGCAGTGTATAGAATGCAATGATTTTTTCTAGTTATTATAATAAAACATAGTATGTGAAATCTTATCATAATATATATGATGATAATTCTTAAACTATTACTATCCAATATGTCAAGTTTGTACATTAAACAAAATGGATATATACTTGGGGTTTACATCTTTGGAGAATACTTACTCAATAAGGGAGGTTATAGATAATATAATATCTACATAGAAGATATGTGGTAAACCAATGAATGAAGTTATAACTCAGTAAAAAAATGATCTTATCATGTGATCACATCAAAATATGGTTTAAAAATTTTCTCTAGTGTAAGTGGGATTGTTGTAATAGTGGGTTCCTAAGACCTAAATTGAATAGTACTTTAAGATTATTATACCATTTATATATTGAGTTATTCATGATTCTTACTTACCATCATAGTGTTGATATTTTTGCATCAACTATTTAAATTGTAATTTGCATATATTATTTGTTGTATAAAAATGTTATTTTAGTTCACATGCTATATTGATATCCTTGAGATACAATAAGTTTATATTAAATATATTTCATATGGTCTAGAGAAATCATACTAACTAGAAATATTTGATGTATGACTATTATGTGTTAAGAGATCATAAGTATCAATATGTATTCTTATAAGGTTCACACTTGGAGATCTATAGAAATTGAGATCATGAGGAAAGACCTACCAATAAACCACCACATGTTTTAGGTGTCATTTGTTGTTAGTATTTAAGAACATGTGTATTGGTCTCCTGGATTGAGATCGTTACCAATGCATTCCATTTTATCATGTAATTTGATTCATAGAAAAAACCATGACATTGAATTTGTGGTGAGGTATATTGTGTTGGGCGTGTCTTTAGTGGTATGACATTTGTTGAATGGTCAAGATAAAATTTGCCTCTTCCGATTTGAATAAGTGATATCTTAGGCCTAATTGATCATGATGTTATTACCTTTATAAATCCTTGTCCAAGGTAATATAATTTAATTTTTTCCAGTTAGGTCAATAAATAATATAAAATACATGGATGATGACACAAGTTGTGCATCCAACTCTATGAGATATCACGATACAAAAATATTATATTACACATCATGTGTTTGTTGGAAATTTTGTCGTTATAATGACTTTTCGATACCTATTTAGGGTCCTTGATGAGTTTCTAGATTCCTCTCTTAGTCTGTGAATATTATTCATTACTATCGAGATAATGTCTTATAGGGTCACACAAAAGAGTGTATTCAAAACTCCCTGGTGAATAGGTATATAGGATACAGTGGGACCCTCTATGGGGCACGAGAGTTTCCCATGTTTTATCAATCACAAAAAAAAAATCATTATTATTTGAGTATTGAATAACTGGGTTGAATTTATTTATTAAAATTATTCACAAGGTATTAAGTGAATACATGTGAAATATTATATAGAAAAATATTATTTTAATATTCATGGTTTATTTAATACTTTCTAAAATTATGAGTTGAGTTAATGACTCGGGTTTATCACCTAATATAAGTATGTGATAAAAATTTAAATAACATTATTACATAGTTAGTTTATTATAACATGTCATTTACTACTTATTTTGTTGATATTTTATTTCTGGGGACTGAGTAACCCTTTTCAATTATTTGAGCCTCCCATTATAATATTCATTCCAATGTATTGGTCATTCCAAAATGTTGATAACGTTTCTCTCCTACTGAATCTTATAGAGAGAAATAATCTTTCCAAGCTATCGATCTAAGAACACATTCATGGATCAAAAACATGGGATTGAGTTGATCATCAAAACATCGAATGAATCGTTGGATACCTATAACATCACCCAAAATTTAACGATTTACATATGCATGGACTCTAGGAGCATGTGTCAATGATCTAGAGGGGTTTATATTTTAATCCTTCAAGAAACAATCACTGGAAATGAGAAGTAATTTAGAGCTCTTCAATTTAATTTAGGAAACCATTCAGTTTAATTTTTTTATCTTATTAAATTCATGCGAGATCCCCAGACCTCTATCGGGACTCAAATAATCATAGAATTGTAAGTTATGTTTCTCTTGTGATTAACATTTTAATCCCTTAGCCCATAAAATTTTTCTTCATGCCCTAATACCATCAATTTCAATGATGAGATTACCATTTTCTATTTATCCCCCACCTGATGATGATTTTATTATGTGTGTCATATCATTAATATTAGTGAGAAAATTAATTAGATGTCTATTCTATTATTTCATATCTCACACTATTTATTGGTATGGAATAAATGTAGATAGGATATGGATAGGATATGTTGCAGTTCAATTATGACATGGATGTGCATGTGGAATGATTATGATATACCATTAATGATAGGATGCTAGATAATATACATATGGGTACAAAAAAGTGGGAGTCAGTTTATTATAACCCTGCTATATTTTTATGGAAAGTATTAATATAAATATTTTTTTTATTTAGTGTGTGATACCTATGGTGAGTTTAGAAAAAAAAAATACATTAACAATTTTGATGAATGAATGGGGATACACAGTTTCTATAATATTCTAGTTTCTTGTGAAATAAAATATAAGGATTAGTGGATGAGATAGTTACTCTAATATTTTATGATATTTTACAAAAAACACTTTTTAAAGTTATGTAAGAACCCGTACAAAGACCTAATCCATGAAACTTCAAAATCAAAATACATAGGTACAAAATAAAATTCCCAATTTTTTAATTTTAAATTTCAAATGGTGTCTATAAGATCATCGATTTGATCCCAAAACTTCCATAATGTATATGGACATACTCAACCCTATGTTTTTGTTACTTAGGATGAAACTTTATATTATGATTTTACTATTTGATTATTATGGAAGAATAAATTGACTTCATTATTTATCCTTAGAGGATATCCTATAGGGTATATGAATATACCCCCTTGCATTTTCATACAGTTTTAGAAGGTTTATTAGTGAATTTTTTTATGGATTCAACTCAATGACTAAGAGTGATTGCGGGATCATGGTGTTGTGGGAATATTTTGTGTACCATTGTGGTATATGAGTTTTTTGGGTTTTCTGAATGTTTAGGATTAACTATCATTTTTCAATGGTTATATATATATACATATATATATCCAAATTTTGGTTTTATTTTATGACATTCATTCATTAATATTATTGATTACTATGGTTTGAGTTTGTCCTTTTATTCATGGTTGTGGTTTAAATTTTGTTTTTATTTTATTTATTATTTTCTTTAGAGAACAATTCATACCATTTATAACAATTATACCCTCAGTGATAGTCTCCAAACTAGTGGATTGTTGGAGGGTTGCTTCAAAGGTTATATAAATTCTCTTTACTAGTATAATGAATGGTATTTGGAAGGATGGTTCCTGACAAGATCTATGTTTAGGAATTATATAACACCTCAGGTGTCCTGAACCAACCCGGGCAACCTCTAACTGGGTTATATGAGTTATCATGTTGAAATTCATGAAGGTCCTTCCCAATATTTATGGGGTGACAATATGTTCCAAGCCATCAAAATATAATTATTCTTAAGGATTTCTCCCTGATAAATAATATTTAACATGTTGTGTAATTTTACTAAGAATAAAACATGGTAAATCCATACCTTGGACGCCTTTACAAAATGAAATAAATGGTTTTGAAAAAGAAGAAAACCAAATTAGGAACAACTAAAATAAAAATACTCCTCAAAATAAATATAATAAAACATAGGAAAAAAATAAAATACAAGATTTAATGAGTTGGTAGATATATAAATGATCCAAAAAACCAAAAAGAAACCAAATAAATACTAAGCATCAATCTCTTTATGGCCCGAGGTCACCTTCTAAAACACCAACTCCAAGAGAATCGATGTGAGATATTCCCAAAAGATTGATATTTTTAAGAACCTAAACTAGACCGTAGAACTGTAAAATCCACTTAGTCTAACGATAACAAGTGGTATAAGTATGATGTGAGCATAAATAACCCTATATGATTTCATCAAAGATTCCATACATTTTTTTTCAAAATATTATAGAAATGATAGTTTGAAATATTATATTTTAAAATTTGTTATGTGTCACTTTAAGAAGATAAAACATGATAATAGAATACTCACCTTTTTAAAACCATGTAAAGCATAAAATATAACAACTAGATTTTATTTTAAAACCAATTTTTAAAATGTTCCTTTCCAAAACCATTTTCGAAAAATTTTAGAAAATAAATATTATAAATAATTAAGACAAATATAATCCATCATAACAATAAATAATTCAAAATAAATCTACATAATCATTTTTGAAAAAAAGTCAAAATAAGGGGTGAATAATAATGGGACTATTCTAAACATATAGTGAGATGATCTTATAAGTAATTAAGAGGAACCGTATATTGGCATGTCGATGCATTTCTAGTCTATAAAAAATAGGTTGACTCTCAACAAGCATCATTTTAGCCATATTTAGTTGGTACTGATCCAATGCTAGAGGGTGCACGTCCATATCTTTAGGAAAAGTATATAAACTGTCTCTAAATGTCTCAAGAAAACACCTAGGATTCCCATGATAATATCAAAAATGGGTGAGGATGTATTTGTGACATATCATACATACATAAAAAAAATACAAGGAAAACCATGAAAATTGAATACCTCAACCCACACTTATACACCCTTCCCAAAAAAAGCCCCACATAAATTCATATAATCAACATTTTCAATCTTGTTAAACTATTAAACTAATATAAAATCATGTTCCATAGGTATTAATTCAAAGGTGCAACTCAATTTATAAAAAATCATTTTATTTAATGTGTCAAATGGGCCTAGAATTCAAAAATTAATAATATTTTTGAAATATCCTTTGAAACCCATTCTGATATCATTTTCATTTATAAGTCTCATGCAAGATACCAAACGATCCTTCATGACATATTTTAGTAATATAATTAGAAATAAATTTTAAAAAACCATTTTTAAATCCAAATTTATTTTAAAACAGCTTTTTAATTATAGAAAACATATTTTATATAAAATATTATTCAAAACAAAGGGGAATAAACATATTAAAACCATAAAATCCAATAAATTATTAAAAACATATCAAGGAATATCTTTTATAAAAAATTAAAAGAACACTATAAACATTAATAATAAATAAATATAATAATAAGTCCAAAAATTTGATTAAAATTCATTGGAAATGAAATCTGAATGATAACCCCTCAAAACCCATAAACTATCCCCTATAAAATCAATCCAAAATTGAAAATATTATTTCAAATTATTATTACCTTTTAGAAAACCAGTTAATTAATTATGTAAATTCATATAATGCATAATATTTTATAGAAATAGATTTATAAAACCCAAGAATACCAAGGATTTCTAGGAAATTGGGAAAACATGGAAACACATATCTATGTTAAACATGGATGAATTGAAACCCAAAAATATGATGATATAAGGGATCAAGAAGGAATCCACACATCCTAGAAACCAAAGAAATAATTATTTTGAACCAAACACTACCTATATATCAAACAATACCACCCAACAATAAGAGAGAATGAAATTATAAAATGTAAAGGCTTAGAAGAGATAAAAGGGGGCCAAACAAAGAGTAACTCCAAAAAAATACAATATGAAAGGCCAAAAATTCAATTATAAAAGAGAATGAATCTTGGTATTGTTCTCCCTAGTTGGTTCACTCAAAAAAGGATGGAGAGGAGGGTTTTGATGATTAAAATCAAGGAGGGTATAAGGGTATTTTTTTCAAATTAAAAAAGCATGGAAAATTCCATTGTTGGGGAATGGTTTACCAAACTATGCACCAACTATGTGACCCACACTATACACACTAGGAATATACCACATGATTTTTCTACATGATTGGTAAAGCCATGTTCCAACCACGTGAATAGTTATACTAAAAAATGTTGTCCCTTACATAATGTTATCACATGGTTTACACAAATGATATACAAATAAGGGGAAAATTAATTTCTTGAATTTAAAAATAAAAATAAAAAAAGGTACAGAAATCTCAATGAAAATAATATGAATAAGTAAATAAATAAAATAAATTTGGGGAATATTAACTGTTTTGAAAAAAAAATTTAATGCCCTAAATATTTTCCCAATTTCTGAGATAATGACATAGAGTTCCAAACATAGAAAAATAAAAAATTTAAAATTGAAAAAAGATACCTATATAATGAGACCACTAGAGTGATCTAGGGAAATGGGAAAATTTAACATATTATAAAACCTATATATATTATGAATGATACCCAAATAACTCTTAGAATAATTAGAACCACAACCTGATCATGAATCTCTAGCAAAGAAGAATGATAAAAAAATGAAGGATTTGAAACATGAGGCCTTTAATAGACCTTCCAAAAATATTAGTCCTTTAATAAACATGGTGAATCAAAAAAACCAATGGTTATAGATAAAACACCACGAAGTAATACCATTCCCTTGAACCAAGGGAACTTAAACTGATCATTTATCCTAGTAGCCCCTCTATAATTCTATCAAATAAACATAAGTCTCTCCAAAATAGAAAAAAGAGTCAAATAGGACAAAAAACAAAAGAGAAAATCCATAAACTAGTAAATATAAAATTAATAAGGTAAAAAATAAAGGTAACATACAAAATATCCTATAGACTACCACTGAGATCTGAAATAAGATAAATAATGATTCTTTTGCTGAACTCTAAATTAAAAGAACTCTTGAAGATAACCCAAATAACCACAACTATTGTATATACCCATGGATCTTGAACAAGAGGGATTAGACTACCCAATCTGACCACACCAGTGGTATAATGTAGATCACTTATTTATAAGATGAATGTTAGTGGATTTAAAAGACCCAACTATGTTATTATTATTCCATAACCTGGGTTTATCATTTTTCTTTTTATTATATGTTATTCAACTTTTTCTAGTGCTGAAAGAAACAAAGTTACCACCCCCGTCAGGTTGGCCACTATAGATCAAATTCATCATCATGAATTTGTTGAACCCATCCTCAAATTAATCTAGATTAAATGGTTTCATTCAATATTCAAGGTTTGGACAAAGACCCTTTGAAAAAGTATAACCATCGATCAGACCTCAAACAAAAACATAAGAGATAAGAGAATAATATTATTAAAATAGGTGGAACACTCTTTCCCCATTTGAATGAATTATTAGAGATTAATAATATCTACTTTAAAATTTATTTTTTATTAGTAGGAGAATTCCTCTGAATGAATGTTGTATTGAATAATTCTCAAGAGATACCACTTCACATAATAACTAGAAGAATAATACTCCACCATTTTTGACTTATCACTTTGAGAAAGTTTGATATGGTTTTCATTCATGACGATTCTATAGATTTAAATGATTTTAAGAATCCATATATAACATCCTGCCTTTTTATCACATAAAATTTCATTACATTATACAAAACTGGGGATCATTGAGGTTTAGTGTCTTGGAAACTAGGAACTTAATAAATAACAAAAAAACATTCTTCTTAAACAATTAAAAGGCTTCTTTATTTGTTCATCCTATGTTCATTATAGAATCTCATAAACTAGGAGCATATATCAAAGGAAAGGGTGAGTAGAAGGCCCAGTAAGGGAAACAAGGGAAACATTTTACATGAGAACTTGAGATACATCAAAAGTCATGAAAAAAAAAATTTAAGGCATGAGAAAGAGATCATGAGGCATATCATAATAAAAAAAATGTGATTCATAACATGAAGCTGGGGCTACAACATTTAACATAGAAAATACTTTCTGTTTCTCCAAGGTCCATCCCCATGGTGTCATTAAAAATTACCAATGTTATTCACCAAGGCGTCGTTAAAAATGGTCATCTCTAGAGATTAAGTCTTTACCCAATTCATTGGAGCACAATTAGGTTGCACCCTTAAATTTGTATTTATTATCATGTGATCCACATATATCATCATCAAACATTTCATAAACAACCCATACGGCATAAAAGAAATGGGTTTCATTTCGTAGTCATCCCGTTTTAAAAACTGCTTTAAAGACTTGATCTTTATGTCACTTTAAACCCATGGAAAAAGGAAACCGGGTATCATGTATGTAAATCCCATAATTAAAATAGAAAATTTTGATAAATATGTGAATACCTCTGTAGAAGAATGATCTTTGATTATATAAAATAAAATAATTTGAGAAAAAGAGAAAGACATTTTGAGATGAAAATTCTGCAGCATACCGGCTATGATACAGGATTTTAGAAAACAATGAAAAGAGAGGGGACATAGGTCACCCACTCATAAATGATAGATAAAACAGTAGGGCAACAGAATATAATGTATTTAAGAACATGTTAATGAAATTTTAATGATATACCATACAAAACGATTAACTTGAAAGGAAGACAAAAATAAGATTTCTCTAATGAAAATTCGGCAGCCTAATGGCATCACATAAAACATCAAGAAAAATGAATTGAACAGATCAAACAGGGTCTCTCATCATATGAACATAAAATATCAGTATGATAGATATAGAGATAATACCCCAAAAAAATAAAAAGGAACTTCAAATACTTGGCATGAAAATAGAACTTGAAAACGAGAAGGGTGAAAGAATCCTTTAAAAATTCGGCAGCCTAACGGCGCCACTTAAAACATCAAAATACTAAATTGAAGAGATAAAATAGGGTCTCTCATCATATGAACATAAAATATCAGTATCATAGATTTAGATACCATACCCCAATATAATAAAAAGTAACATGAAAGACTTGACATGAAAATAGATCTTGAAAACCAGAAGGGTGAAAGAATCCCTTAAAATTCGGCAGCCTAACGACGCCACTTTAACATTCTTAAAATGAAATAATGAGACCAAGGGTGTAACATCCCAAGTATTTAATGAATAATATATATTTTTATCTAGGTCTATTTATGAATTATATAGTGTTTTAGAGGATTAAAATGAGAATAAATCCAATCTTAAGCACGGAATACACTAATATTTTTAAAAGATTGTTTTACTGCCTTTCGATGGAAAAACATTTTCAAATATGTCTTTTTACTATTTAATAAGCTATATTTTTCAAAATAGAAATATTATTTATGATTGGGACATTTAAATTTATATTGGATAATTTTTTGGTATTTTTCTGACAATGTTCATTTTTAATGAATAGTGAAAAATACTGCATTTTACATCAAAACTGCTTTTTCATCAAGTTTAATTATATGGTTAGATTATCTTTTTAATTGGTATTAAAGTGTAATTATAATATTTGTTTAAAATTTAATTCAATGGTGGTAATTAGGATTAATTTAACTTTGTAATTGGGCATAAACAAGTGCCAAACTTTTCATAGGTATTGTTTCTAACAAAACCCACTATTTGTTTTAACAACAGGAATTTTTTTTAAATTAATTATTGCAATTTATGTGTTTTGAATTAGGTAAAATGGATTACATATTTGGAATCAGAATCTCTAAATTATGTAATCAAGACTCTTTTGTTTTTGGAAATTATGAATAGTAACAACGGTAATTATCTTTAATTATCTTGATTACTTAGTAATCGAGTAGTTAAGGATAATAAAATAATATCATAATAAAACAAATGACCCCAAAATGAGTCATAATGATACTTTTTGTTTCATGGAAGACCATGGTATGCCCTGTTCCAAACTTAGGGACCCCATGGAATCACTTCTGGATGAATGTGACACTTTACCTTTTTATTTTAAATGAAAGTTAAATATAACAAAGAATGTATCACCTGAGTAAAACATTTTTTATTTTGTCTACATAAATGATCTATTGGAATATAAATATTAATTTGGAATCTAAAAATATTTCCTACATCATAGTATTTTTTTTATAATTTTTAGACATTAAATAAATTAAATTATTTATGACATCATGATGATGTAGCGATTACCTCATTAATTAACAATTTAAATAAAATGAATAGATAATGTAAACTCTAAGACTTACACTTGTCAAAGACCTATTGTATTAGTATATTTAGAACCCTTATCACCTTATCCTATAAATATATCAATGTGGGACATTTTAAATACGAAACTCTTTTTAAAATAATGTAACATTTCTTAACTTTCCAAGAGTGCCCCTCCTCCTCTCTTATAAAAGGCTTCCACCTATACCACCTTACCCACACCTCTCAAGCCTTTGGATCGGCCAAGATCTACTCATTTTGTCTCTCCACATACCTCTCCTCATCCTATAATCCTTAACTTAGGCATTAATCTCTTCAAAAAACCTTTTTTGTTCAAACCAAAGGGAGTTACCCGATTTTAATGTAATGTCTTCATTTGTGTTCTTTTGTTTTATTTTGCTTCTACAACCCCCTAAACTATTTTTATTAATTTATTTTGTAACAAAAACAGTATATTTAATATACTAATATGTTGTTATAAGAAGTATTCTAGCTACACTTACACACACCTTCATCTAATGGTTAAAGAGCATACGGTTTCTGTGGATGGTGAATTTCTGCCTCACGAAATGATGATTGTTCACTATTTTTCTAACACCTTCCAAGGTGTCCATTATGATGAAACTATATTTATATTTGATATATAATATGTTTATGTTTTCCTTAAGCTTATGTATTTTTCATTTATGGCATAACGTTTTGGCTTCCATTATGGGTATACGCGATATCTTCATTTTAGGAAGTGTGGACTATCACCCCCTCAAAGAGATTTGATTCATTATTTCCATATGTGGAACGTATAAAGGATGGAGTTAATGATATTATATATGAAATTATACTGTAATTATAATATACCTTTATGTCATTATTATTCCAATCCATAAAATATGAAATAGAAATGAAAGTAGCATTCATGCGTACGTACGGCGTACCGTCTCCATGAATGGTGCATTTCATTTCATACATCTAAATGTCATGTAATATTATAAATGCATGTATATACTGGATATATATGATATATATATGATATCTACATCATGAATATAACTCTGGATATAATGGATACATGAACAACTTGTAATTATAAAGAGTTTATTTTTTATTTAAGTACCAATGATCGTTAAAACGACTGTTATTAACTTAAATAATTACATAGTGTTAATGACATGGTAATAAGTGATATAAAAGGAATAATGAACTTGAAAAAGGTTCTTAAGAAATTAGAAATTAACTCAAGTTTATTATTCAGGATATTAAAGGATGATCGAGTCAAGTCAGATACGAGGTAAGGGACTTCGTCTCAATATCCTTTCATTGAGGCATACTATATTTTATACACAACTTTCTTTTATACTGTGCATAAACCCCTTTGACATTTACATTTATTCAAAAGTAATATTTTTATATGAAGTGTTTACTAAACGACAAAATGGAATGTTTATTTTTTTCATACGTATGCGGGGACAACAACTTCTCTGCCGCCATGACCATTATTTGAGTTTCGGATTCCTCTACAAGCCATAGTTTTTTTGGAATGAAAAATAAATATTGCGTTTTACTTTTCTTTTATTTTGGTATTGAAAATGTTTTTCATAATTTTTTTATATCAATGTGTTGTATTGATATCTTGTTATTGAAAAGTTGAAATGTTATGTTTCCTTTATGCATGTTTTATGTGATACGATTATGTCATGGTTCTTTGGCATTGTTATGAGGACGGGTAGTTCCATGATAAACTAAGGGCGGGTGAGCCTGGTATAGCTATCCAATGCATTGGGTCACGTGAAGGAGTTAAACGTTAAGGTTTCTCTGAAGAGATTTAGGGAATATACTGTGATGGGTATTCCAAACATAACCATGAGGGTTACTCCCTACGTATGAATGTTATGAATGCCTCAAGTTAACTTTATGTCTTATGATTTATAGGATTTATTCATGATTTGATGTGGTATGTTAAAATGATTGTTTTTTATGAGTAAAGTATGATTTCATACATGGACTAATGTTTTCATTTCGTACTTTTATATCCCTTACTGAGCTTTTTATGCTCATCCCAAGTTTCTGAAATGTTTTTCACAGGTCAAGGGAAAGGTACATGATGTGAAGATAGGGTCAAGGAACTGTCATGAAGGAGTCCATGTTTTGTTTTAATTATGTTTCCGTTGATGGAAAAAAAAGAATACTATCTTTTATATAACCACTTTGTTTAAATGTGGAATGTAATGCATGATTTATGATCTAATTCTCTAAAACTCTAAACCTAAAAATATCCTCAACGTGTATTCTTGAAGTAACTTAAGAATAATTAATGTTTAAGGCTTGGGCCTTATAGTTGGTATCAGAGGTCCTTTTAGATAACTTTAGGAGTTAAAATTCTATTAAATGATTATACAAAAATATTTTTTTATGGTCAGATTGAAATGATATAGCATTTGAAGATTACCATGTTGCTTCATATAATACATGTTTGTTAAAAATGGTTTTCTACAGAGGAAACAGGGAAGCAGTGCTAGGAAGGCATACAGAAGGAAATGACCTTCCGAATCAGCATCCTAAGATAGTCGGAATTGGAACTGAACAGTTTGTTGCAGTAATGGAGGAGTTTACTCAAGCGATAAATGGTGGTGGTATCCATGACCGAGATCAGCCACATCAACCACATAGGAACATGTCAGTGGTGGAACATTTCATGAGGCAACATCCCCCATCATTCAGAGGATCATCTGACCCTGTGCTAGCTGAAGGGTGCATTAAAGCACTGGAGAAGATTTTCGATGTCATGGGGTGTTCAGACAATCAAAAGGTTAGTCTTTATATTTACTGTTTGGAGGTTAAAGCATATCAGTGGTGGTCGATGGTTAAAAATATCAGGGACGCTGATGAGATTGATGCTCTCGACTGGCATGAATCCAATGGTATGATTCTTGAGAAGTATTTTCCTAAGGCTGTTTGACTTAGGTTGGAAAAACAATTCCTGGAATTGAGGCAAGAGGAAGACTCAGTGGATGCCTATGAAGAAAGGTTCACTCGATTGGCAAGGTATGCTCCAAATTTTATCCGAGACCTTGATAGTAAAATCAATCATTTTTACTCAGGATTAAAGCCAAAATATCGAATGGATTTAGCTTCTCATGAGTTAAAGAGTTATGAAAATCTATTTCAATGTGCTGAGAAGGTGGAAATGGAGTTTGACGATGATCAAGTGTTCTATAACAACCAGCAGAAAAAGAGACCGAGGTGGCAGGAGAAAGGAAAGAATTATTCAAAAATGTCTGACGGTAAGAAAACTTTGTTTCTAGTTTGTGATAAATGTGGTAAAAGGCATGTTGGGGAATGTCTTATAAATTCTGGAATGTGCTACCATTGCGGTAAGATGGGGCATAAGGCTCGTAATTGCATTGAAAAATATCAGGGTGATGTTAAGACCAAATTTGATTTATAGTTAGTGAAATGCTTTAAGTGCAATGAGATGGGTCACTATGCAAATGAGTGTCCGAAAAAGAGATCGATTGATGGGAAGAAGTCATAATACAGGCAGAAAGGGGTGTTGAAATCATTTGCAACTACTTCAGTAGATGTCGGGCCATCAAATGAATTTGTATCAGGTACTTTGTTTGTTTTTTCAGATTATGTCATTGTGTTGTTTGATTCGGGGTCTACAAATTCTTTTATCTCTGAAAAATTTTCCAGTAAAATGGAAATATCATCTCAAGAAATGACTCATGAACTTATGGTAAAAACACATGCGGGAAATGTTGAGGAAAAAATAATTTATAAGAATCTTCCTATCCTTATCTGTGCAAAAAACCTACTTGCAAACCTTATTGTTTTACCTCTAGTAGAGTTTGATGTTATATTGTGTATGGATTGTCTCTCTATTTACCATGCAAAGATTGACTGTACAGTTAAAGAAGTTTATTTTCAGAAAGACTTTTAGTTTTTGTACAATAATGAACCCTTACTATTGATAACATATCAAGAGGCCGAGAAACTTGTAAAATATGGAAATGAATGTTACCTTGCACATATCATTGAAAACAAGGGAACTATTCAGATTAATGATGTGCCAGTGGTAAATGAGTATCCTGATGTTTTTCCTGAGGAGTTACCTAGAATAATACCAGATCAGGAAGTTGAGTTTACTGTTGACTTAGTTCATGATGCTAAGCCAATTTCAAAACCCCCTTATCGAATCGCTCAAACTGAACTTTTAGAGTTGAAGGAGAAATTGCAAGATTTATTATAGAAAGGTTTCATTCAGCCTAGCACATCACCATGGGGTGCTCCTATTTTATTTGTCACAAAGAAATATGGTTCAATGAGACTTTTCATTGATTATAGAGCCTTGAATAACATCACTGTTAAGAAAAATTATCATTTGCCTCATATCGATGATTTGTTTGATCCGCTCCAGGGAGCTCAGTTTTTTTTTCAATGATTGAACTGAGATCAGGGTACCATCAATTGAAGGAAAAGGAAGAATATATTCCAAATACTGTATTTTGAACAAGATATGGCCATTATGAATTTGTAGTAATGCCTTTTGGGCTAACCAATGCACCTTTTTTATTCATGGACCTTATGAATATAATTTTCCCTGATTTCTTGGATAAGTTTGTTGTTGATTTCATTGATGATATTTTGGTGTTTTCTAAAAGTAAAGAGAAGCATGAAATACATTTAAGGGTTATTTTGAAAACCTTAAAATAAAAAGAAATTGTATGGGAAATTCAACAAGTGTGAGTTTTGGTTGCAATAAATTTCTTTCCTTGGTCACATTGTTTCTAAAGATGGGATAACTGTTGATCTTGCAAAAACAAAGGTTGTTGAAAAATGGCCAAGACCAACAAATGTAACTGAGATTCGTAGCTTCCTTTGTTTGGAAGGCTATTACCGAAGGTTTGTTAGAAATTCTTCACGGTTATCTAGTCCAATGACGAAGCTAACTCGGAAGGGTGTTAAGTTTATCTGGACAAAATAATGTGATGATTGTTTTCAGGAACTGAAAAGAATATTGGTGAATGCTTCAGTTTTGGCACTACCTTCCAGGAATGGTGAGTTTGTTATCTACAGTGATGCTCCATTTAAAGGACATGGTTGCATCCTAATGTAGAATGATTAGGTAATTGCTTATGCTTCACGATAGTTGAAAACTCATGAGGTAAATTACCATACACATGATTTGGAATTAGCTGTTGTTTTTTTCGCTTTAAAAATTTGGAGGCATCATTTGTATGGAGTAAAGTGTGAAATATATAACAATCAAAAAAGATTAAGTATATATTCACTCAGATAGAATTGAACATGAGTAAGAGGATATGGCTAGAATTAATCAAGGATTATGATTTTACAATTCATTACCATCCGGGAAAATCCAATAAAGTGGCTGATGATTTGAGTTGAAAAAGTAATGCTTCATTAAAAATGTTGCATTTGGAACGTGATCCTTTGGTTAAGGATTTGATGAACTTTGGAATAAAATTTGTTGGTGTCGGATGTCCTTCTATAATGTTTTAGGTATCAGTGAAATCTTCTCTATTAGACAGAATTAAGAAAGCACAGAAGCAAGACAACGAGTTGCAGAAAAAGGTAGAGCTAGTTCAGAAGGGTAAGTTGCCTGAATTCAACAATGATAATGATTGTGTTTTGAGATTTGGGAAGAGATTGTGTGTGCCTTGTGATTCATAGTTGAAGAGAGGGTTGTTATGTGAAGCTCATAGTTCTCCATTTTCAATTCATCCAGGCAGTACTAAGATGTATAGAGATCTTCAAGAGTATTACTGGTGGGACGGAATGAAAAGGGATGTTGCTTATTTTATTGTGAAGTGTTTGACTTTTCAATAGGTAAAAGAAGAGAGGAAGTTACCGAAAGGGATTCTTCAGTCTTTACCAGTACCAGAGTGTAAATGAGAGAATATATCCATGGACTTCATTGTGAGATTACCGAAGACACCTTGAGGTAATAATGAAATATGGGTTATTGTTGATCGCTTGACTAAATCTACTCATTTCCTTGATATACGAGATACATTTTCCCCAGATCCACTTTCCCATTTGTATCTTAAAGAGATGGTCTGGTTACATGGAGTTCATCTCTCCATTGTATCTGATCATGATCCCAGGTTTACTTCTAACCTTTGGAAAGGCCTTCAGAAGTCATTGTGTACTAAATTAAATTTTAGTACAGCTTTTCATCCTCAATCAGATGGGCAGTCAGAACGAACAATTCAGACTTTGGAGGATATGCTACATGCTTGTTCGATGGATTATCAGGGAAGTTGGGACTAATATCTTTCTTTGGTTGAGTTTTCTTATAATAACAGTTTTCATTCTAGTATACAGATGTCACCATTTGAGGCATTATATGGGAAGCGGTGTCAAACTCTAGCTTTCTGGGATGAAGTGGGTGAAAGGAAGTTGATGGGACCGTAATTGGTAGAAGAGTTGGAAGAAAAAGTTCAGCTGATACAGAAACACATGAGAACAGCTCAGAGCAGGCAGAAGAGTTATGCGGACAACAGAAGGAAGGATCTCTCTTTTGAGGTAGGTGATCATGTTTTTCTCAAAGTTTCGCCATGGAAAAGTGTGATGCTATTTGGTAAGAAAGGAAAGATGGGTCCAAGGTTCATTGGACCATATGAAATTCTGGAGAGAGTTGGATCAGTTGCATACCGAGTGGCTTTACCTCTGAGTTTATCTCAGGTACACAATGTTTTTCATGTTTCAATGTTAAGAAAGTACGTGCCAGATCCATCTCATGTTTTGAGTCCAGAGTTACTTCAGCTGGAAGAGAATCTGTCTAATGAGGAACAACCGGTCTAGATTCTTGACCACAAGGAGAAAGTGTTGCGGAATAAGTTGATTCATTAAGTAAAGGTTTTGTGGAAAACCCACATGAGTGAAGAGGCAACATGGGAATCTGAAAATGCAATGAGGGCTAAATACCCCCACTTATTTGATAAGTAAAGAAATTGCGGGGATGCAATTTTCTAAAGGGGGAAGGATGTAACATCTCAAGTAAGTAATGAATAATAGATATTTTTATCTATGTCTATTTATGAATTAGATAGTGTTTTAGAGGCTTAAAACGAGAATAAATCCATTCTTAAGCATGGAATAAACTAATATTTTTAAAAGATTGGTTTACTGCCTTTTGATGGAAAACCATTTTTAAATATATATTTTGACAATTTTATAAGCTCTATTTTTTAAAATAAACATATTCTTTATTATTGGGACATTTAAATTTACATTGGATAATTTTTTGGTATTTTTCTGACAATGATCATTTTTTAATGAATAGTGAAAAATACTGCATTTTACATCAAAACTGATTTTTCATATAATTTAATTATATGGTTAGTTTATATTTTTAATTGTTCATAAAGTGTATTTAGAATATTATTTTACCATTTAATCCAATGGTGGTAATTAGGATTAATTTCACTTTGGAATTGGGCATAAAAAAGTTCCAAACGTTTCAGAGATATTGTTTTTAAAAAAACCCTCTATTTGTTTTGACAACGAGAATTATTTTTAAATTAATTATTGAAATTTCTATGTTTGGAATTTTGGAAAATTGATTACATATTTGGAATCAGAATGTCCAAATTATTTAATCAAGACTCTTTTGTTTTTGGACATTATGAATAGTAACGACGGTAATTATCTTTAATTATCTTGATTAATTAGTAATCGGGTAGCTAAGGATAATAAAATAATATAAAAATAATAAAAAATGATCCCAAAATGTGTCTTAATGATACTTTTTGTGTCATGGCCGACCATGCGATCCCTTGTGCCAAACATAGGGACCCCATGGAATCACTTTTGGGTGAATGTGACACTTTATCTTTTTATTTTTTAAAAAGATAAATATAACAAAGAATATATCACCTGAGTAAAACATTTTTAATTTTGTCTACATAAATGATCTATTATACTATAAATAGTCATTGGAAATCTAAAATGCTTTCCAACATCATAGTATTTTTTTTATAATTTTTATACATTAAATAAATTAAATTATTTATGACATCATGATGATGCAGCGATTACCTCATTAATTAACGATTTAAATAAAATGAAAAGATAATGTAAAATATAAGACATAAACTTGTCAAAGACCTATTGGATGAGTATATTTTGAACACTTATCACCTTATGTGATAAATATATCAATGTGGGACCTTTTAAATCTGAAACTCTTTTTAAAATAATGTAACATTTCTTAACTTTCCAAGAGTGCCCCCCTCTCCTCTTATAAAAGGCCCCCACCTCTACCTCCTTTCCCACACCTCTCAAGCCTTTGACTCGGCCATGATCTGATAATTTTGTCTCTCCACATATTTCTCCTCATCCTAGAAGCCTTACTTTTGGCAGGAAGCTCTTCAAGATACCCTTTTGGTTCAAACCAAAGGGAGTTATTCGATTTTAAGGTAATGTCTTCATTTGTGTTCTTCTGTTTTATTTTTCTTCTCCAACCCCCTAAACGCTTTTTATTCATTTCTTTTGTAACAACGCCATTATATTCAATATACTAGGTCGTTTTTATAATAAGTATTCGAGATACACTTACAGACACCTTCATCTAATGGTTAAAGAACATATTGTTTCTGTGGATGGCGAATTTCTGCCTCACGAAACGATGATTGTTCAATATTCTTCTAACACCTTCAAAGATGGCCATTAAGATGACACTATATTTATATATGATATATAGTATTTTAATGTTTTCCTTAAGCTTTTGTATTTTTCATTTATGGAATACCTTTATGGCTTCCATTATGGGTATACGTGATATCTCCATTTTAGGAAGTGCGGACTACCGCCCCCTCAAAGTGATTTGATTCATTAATGCCATATGTGGGACGTATAAAGGATGGAGTTAGTGATATTATATATGAAATTATACTGGAATTATAATATACCTTTATGTCATTATGATATTTTTCCATAAAATACAAAATAGAAATGAAAGTAGTGTTCATGCGTACGTACGGCTTACTGTCTCCATGAACGGTGCATTTCATTTCTTACCTCTAAATGTTCTGTAATATTATAAATGAATGTATATACTGGATATATATGATATACATAATATCTACATCATGAATATAACTCTGGATATAATGGATACATGAACAAATTGTAATTATAAAGAGTTTATTTTTGACTCAAGTACCAAAGATCGTTAAAACGACCGTTATAAACTTAAATAATTACATAGTGTTCATGACATTGTAATAAGTGATATAAATGGAATAATTAACTTGAAAAAGGTTCTTAAAAAAGTAGAAATTAACTCAAGTTTATTATTCAGGAGATTAAAGAATGATCGATTCATGTCGGAAATGAGGTAAGGGACTTCGTCTCAATCTCCTTTCATTGAGGCATACTATGTTTTTTACACAACTTTCTTTTATACGGTGTATAAACCCCTTTGTCTTTTATGTTTATTCAAAAGTAATATTTTTATATGAAGTGTTTACTAAAATACAAAAGGGATTGTTTTTTGTCGTACGTATGCGGCGACAATGACTTCTCCACCGCCAGGACCATTATTTGAGTTTTCGCTTCCTCTACAAGCCATAGTTTTTTTGGAATGAAAAATAAATATTGTGTTTTAATTTTCTTTTATTTTGGTATTGAAAATTGTTTTCATAATGTTTTTATATCAATGTGTTTTATTGATATCTTGTGATTGAAAAGTGTAAATGTTATGTTTCTTTTATGCATGTTTTAGGTGATACGATTACGTTATGGTTCTTGGGCATTGTTATGAAGACGGGTGGTTCCATGATAAACTAATGGCGGGTGAGCCCGATATAGATCTCCAATGCATTGGGTAATGAGAAGGAGTTAAACGTTAAGGTTTCTCTGAAGAGATTTGGGGAATATACTATGATGGGTATTCCAAACGTAACCATGAGGGTTACTCCCTATGTAAGAATGTTATGAATGCCTCAAGTTAAATTTATGTCTTATGATTTCTATGATTTATTCAAGATTTGATAAGGTATGTTAAAATGCTTATGTTTTATGAGTAATGTATGATTTCATACATGGACTAATGTTTTCATTTCGTACTTTTATATCCCTTTCTTGGCTTTTTATGCTCATCCCAAGTTTTTGAAATTTTTTTCACAGGTGAAGGGAAAGGTACATGATGTGATGATAGGGTCAAGGAAGTGTCATGAAAGAATCCATGTTTTGTTTTAAATATGTTTTCGTTGATGGAAAAATAAATGAATATTATCTTTTATGTAACCACTTTGTTTAAATGTGGAATGTAATGCATGATTTATGATCTAATTCTCTAAAACTCTAAACCTGAAAAGATCCTCAACGTGTATTCTTGAAGTAACTCAAGATTAAGTAGTGTTTAAGGCTGGGGCCTTATAAAGAGGGTTATATCATCATATGAAAATTAAAAGGACAGTAATATGAATATAAAAGAACATCCTCCAACATAATAACATGGAGCATAAAATAAATGACAAAAAAAAGAGTATTTGAAAAGAAAGAGAGAGATTGGATCCCTTACCTTAAACTGTAACTCTTAAAACTCAAAGGTTGGGACCTTGAAGGATTGGGGGAACCTTGGGAGGACTCTTTGGGAGGTAATGAGACTAGATCTTTGTTGGGGGAGAGTTGGGAGTGAAAACTAAATGAGGAAAGGGTGGGTATTTATAGGGAAAGTGATGGGACAAGGCATTAATGGCCAAGGGACACCTCATTGGTGGTATTGGCAAAACCATGGGATTTCCCATGGTATTGTCCACTTGGGAAACCTCATACCTTATCTTACTATTCATAAGTCAACCATATTGATTATATACTTAATACATCATTTAATTATGTCATTAAACACCCGTAACTTAAAAACTGTATTTTCACTATGCACTGAAAATTCAACTTTCTTAGAAAAATCCCAAAATTTCACCTTAACCAAATATCTATGCTCTGATTTCAAAAATCAACTCCATTTTATAAAAATAGTTTTCTATATATTTTTAATTTAATTTTTAAAAAAATTCACTATTCACCGAAAATTCATTTTTTTCAGAAAAATCCCCCAAAATTACCTAAACATAACATCGATGCTCTGAGTTCAAAAATAAAGTCCATTTTATAAAAATATTTTTTAAAATATTTTTTATTTAATTTTTAATTAACAAACACTATTCACCCAAAAAACCTAATACTTGACTAATAATTTCTAAAACAGTTATTTACATATTTTATTGAATAACATTACTTAATCAAAGTGCCTATATTATATTAATATTTTCTTTATGTGATATTACTAATCCATTTAGTCACATTACTAATCCTAAGCATAAAATCACTATTCATAATTTAATATTCATCAATAATCATGTTGATCTTATTATACTATAAATTTATTACTGAAAACATTTTTAGAAAACAATTTTTTGAAAATCACTACACGTCATTAATTATTTAAGGTTTACAAAAATATTTTAAAATATCATTTTTTTGAAATTAATAAATAATATACATCCTAAATTTTTCTGAACATTTGAAAATTTACAAAATTCATCATAAGAAGAATACGCAATTTTATTTATCTTAATGGATTAAACAAAGAAGTTACGGTCTCCTTACATATCCCCTTATTAACCCAGCATAGGACCGAAGTGTAAGGTGTTCTAAGGTGAGAGAATATTAGGGCAGCTCGGCCAACATTGCATGAGTAGTAATTTCTATCAGTTTGAACTTCTCGTGAAGGAGATTTCATTCTAGTTTCACACTATGAAGTTCGTCTTGGGTTTGGTCTAGAGTAAAGCCCAGTGATGATACCTCCTTCCCATGTTCTGTTAGATGGGCTTCGATTGGCCCGAGACTACTGGATGAGGCCATCAGATCTTCTTTCTATATTAATTAACCAAGATCACTTGAATTTAGAGACAATAATCACAACATTTAGTTTCCAAAGTTCATATTGACTAACGATCATATATAGTCAAAACCCAATAGTCTCATTTTAATTATACTCATTTATCAAATGAAATAGTTTTGTTGACTATAAAATAAAATAACACCCAAAATTAGGAAACAAGATTTATTCAAAGTTATGGTTCGTTACACCATAAATCATCTATAGACACTCCATACCCAATTTAGGTCTATTATCACCTTGTAAGATGAGATAAAACTAATAAGGGGTTGTATTTATTAGTCTACCAAGAGTTTGGGTTGAGTTGAAAAGTGTAAGGACCACATATGAGCCTTGAGTGGCATGAGGTTGAGAACCACTCAATGATATAGAATTTTCATGATTCGTTAATAATTTTTTAGGAGGCATGATCAAAATAATAGAATGAACCAAAATACCTAATCAAAAAATATAAATTTCAACTCATCTAAATTTAACGAAACCAAGTAAAAAAATTATAAACACACCTTTGAAAAAAACCAATTCAAATTTAAATTTTTTAATTCCATTAATAAACCCATTTCAGAGACATGTGATTTTACTCAAATATAAATTTAAAACCACTCTCTCATTTAAAAGTTCATTTTATAATTCATAATTTTTAACTCGTTTCAAAATCATTATATAAACTTATTTAAAACATTCCAACTATATTTTTACTATTTGAAAAAATGTTTTCACTAAAAAATTAATAAAATCTAACAAAAAATCATGTAAATACTATAAAACCATCACTAATCATTCTAAAATAGAAATAATACGTGAAAAAAATAAATCCATGGAAAAATGAGTTAAAAAATTAAAATGGGTTTAGTTGCAACCCATAGTTTAGTCACATGATTGGAGAAATCATGTGCTAGCCATGTGGCTACCACTAGAAGCTTTATAGAAACATGTTCATGATATCCATGTGATTTTCTAGGTCATGTTGGATAACTGTAACCCTCCATTCCCTCTTATTTTCTCCTCAAAACATGTAAATTCATAAAATAACACAGATAAATTTCAATTAACTCAAAACACCGTCGACTCAAGTCCAAATACACTAGAAATAAATGAAAAATGATCAAAATTCATGACCAATAAATTTACATACCATGATTACTCAAGTGTTTTCACAAAAGTTTATGATTAGGCACCTAATCATTGTTTTCCAAGATATAAATGGTAGTTAAACAACAAGTGGGGGTGAATTATAGTAGAAAAACATACAATTGTTTGATCCCACATAAGTATTTATTTTGTTGGAATTTATGAACTACTGATACAACCAAATATAAAAGTAATTAAATTCTGTATAAAATAAAAAATTAGTAAAATAAATGTAAATATGGTTTAAATATAACATTTAATAAAACTTGTAAAAACTACATAAATAAAAATAATGCATGGGGAACTCATTAACAACCCCAAAACTCCTTCAAAGAAACATATTGAAGGCTAGAATACTAAAATCATGTAGGTATTTACTTTATACAACATTATTAATAGATTATTTGATATGGATTTGGTTATTCCATACTTAACATGGAATTAATTGATAAAAAAATCAAAAACACTAGGCTTCCACCACTTGAAGCTTCTGCGACACTTTGGTTGGTAGTATATTCTTAGCCAGAAAATATTATTGACAATCAAAGGAATGTATCCTAATTATTAGTCCTGAAATACCCTCAATCAGCATGATCATAAATTTTTACTTCAACCCACAAGAATCACTTTGAAATAAAGGTTATAATAAATCTATTATAATAATAAATATTAGAGAACACATAATGAGATCCTCAAAAATGTGTGACAAAAGTAGAAAACATAGAAATAAAAACCCACTATAACAAAAAGCATACTCAACAATAAGTTGTTGTAAGATTCAAAATGAACAGAATCTCTCTCAAAATAATTCCATGTGTATTATTTCTTCTATTCCATGATGTTTTGTGTTCTATTTATAGATGTGCATCCAATGGTCTACCAATTCAAATATGAAGTTCTAGTTGTAACAACATTAGAAAGGGAATCCTCCATATTTTTATGGATTCAATAAATATTTTCTTATTTTAATAAATTCAATATACACTACAATATTTATCTATCTTCCAACAAATTAAACCTTACACAATTCCCCAAATCACTAGATTTTAATGCACAATATCTCAAACTTAAATTCACCAAATTTAAATTCACTAGATTTTCATTCTGCAAAACAAAACTAATTAAAACAATTTTCAAGTTACATAAAATTCATATTTATGTGTATTGAGATTTTAAAAACAAAGGATTAAGATAATTCATTAAATTAGATTCTCCCCCTTTTGAAAATAAAAATAAATAAAAATTAAAATTGATAAGTTTATTTAATTAAATCAGAAATAATTTATATGTATTTTTTCTCTAACTTTGACTAGAAAATTAAAAAGTATTTAGATAACATGATTAGAGTATTAATATAATAAGATAGAATAATTAAAGAAAAAATTTATGTCTAAATAAAATTTATTTTAATAAACACATCATTAATACCAATCTAATCCATTGAAAAGTATATTGAAATATCCCCTTTTTAAAATGGGAATAAACTTATTTCTCTTACATATAGAAATATCACATAAAATATTGTTATTTATCTTATTTCTTGCCCATTGGGACTTTCAAATATAAAACAAAGGAAAAATAAAAACCAAAATAGAGAAAAATAACAATCAATAAAAGATTATCCACTTTTAGAACAAATGTAAATAACTATTTAGAAAAAGAAATACAATATCAAGCATAAAAGAGATTAAAAAATTAAATCTAAAGATTATAAGATTGAGTAAGTAAAAAGTTCCATAATATTTGTCTTGATACATATGAGTGGTATTCTTCTTGAGATAATGGTTCAATAGAACATCTGATGAAAAGTTTATTATACTCATTAGAACGAATGTATACTCATCAAAAAATTAAAACATCTATCTTCATGAGAGGATACAGATATGTAACCATAACTTAAATATGTTAAAATAATTAAGTTCAACATAAAAAAATCAAATAATTTCAACATAAAATTTCAAATAATTAGAGCATGACACTAAAAATGAAATAAATATTATATAAGAGAAAATATATTAATACATATAATATTTTATATGTTATCATTGAAATTACTTATGTGAAATAATTTCTAAGTTTGTGAAATTTATAATATAATGAATATATCAGAGTATATGAAGGATTTCATATCAGATTAGGTAGATAATGGTTTTGAAACTTTTTCAAAATGATTCTAAAATGATGTAAACAATATCTAATATAATTTGGAAAATTGTTATATTTAACGAGATATTTATGATTATGTTATTTTGGTGACATAAATTCTATATAAATAATCACATCCCCCTTATTAAGGTTATTTTTAATGTTTGGAGATGTTTTGAATAACTAGTGGATGTTATGATCACTTAACATTGATCATACCTATATTCTAATTAATATAATAAAATTTATCATAATTTGAAGACTTATAGAAAATATCAACATGATAATATTTAGTTCCAATAAACATAAGAATTATTTATACATTATATATGTGACCCCCATAGGATTTGATATCTAATATCTATATTATTTTATCATTAGTTATGTGTCGGGTTTCTATATAAATAAATATAACTTGTGATATAAAAAATTATTGGAATCTGAGTGAAACAAAAACAAAATTATATGAGTGTATGTTGCATCCATAACACTTTAGAATAATAAATTATAAATTTCATATATGAGGCTTCAGTAGTATAAATTACCAATGAGTGTTAATTCCTGCTATACTAAGAAACTAAATCTTCTCTCTAACACCCTGATATTTTGGAATATAATATTTTATCGAAATCAATACTATGTGTTATTGTTTATTTCACACGTAACAACAAACTAAAATGATCCATGACATATTAGAGAATAAAATTATAACAAGAATAATTCATATGATAGATAAAAATATAGTAATCAATTAAAGATTCATTTAAAATATTACTAGGAACACTTAAAGTATAAAAACTCATTTTTCAATAAAAGTAGTTTTTATTTATATATTTTATTTTTCATTAAGAAAATAAATTTATTAATTATAGAATTAAAAAATTTTATAAAGAACATAATTTTTTATTTTTAAAATGTATAATTATCATCTCATAAATTGTTTGGATTTTTCTAAAATAATTAAATTTAAGTGAATTGTGAAAAATACTTTTTCTACAAAAAAATTTATAAATTTTATGACTTCACTGATACATAATCAATTCATTGAAATTAATTAAATATTTTAATAAATAAATATTTAATTAATCAATAAAATTATGTTTTCTAAATATTATTCAAAACATAGAAAACTTATGTTTAATTTTTAAAATATGTTAACATTTTATTCAAATTTTAAAATAATTTTCAGTCATTTATGTAAATTAATCATTTTTATGGTAATATTCCATTTTTCATGGATTTATAAATCCATAAAACTTTTAATTATTTTTAATAAACCAACTAATTTCATGGAAATTAATAACATTGTAAATCTTAACCTACACATAAATTTAAATACTAAAAAACAAAGTTTTTTATAAAAACATTACTCATGCATCATGTGCATTAATGATGAAATTAAATTTTCCAGACCTTGGAGATTTTATTTGATAGAGTTACTTTAATATTTAAAATTAATATGTTCATATTTTTAAATAATAATGATTTTAAATTATTTATTCAAATTAATTACCATGGTTGAAAACATTAGTTACCACGATAAAAGTATAAAGGGTAAAAATAGTGTTACTATGTGTAACAGAACTAAAACATTTGAAAAAAATTCCAACTAGATTATGAATTTTATGTAACTCAATAAACCCTCCTAAAACCTATTATTTTAAACTTTTGATTGCTTCGACCCTTGAATAGAGATATTCCATTATTGAAATGTAAATGATACTTCCAAAATTACTCCTCTCTTCACTTATGAAAGGGGATCACTTACACTACTTCATGAAAAACAAATCCATTATAATTTCATCTGTAAACATTGTTATTTTTATTATCTGAGAATCATATCTCAAATTAATAAGCCTCTAATCTCAATTAGATATCCTACGGGCTCCATTTACAATGGTATTACTAAGAGAAATATCAAGTTCTCAACATGAGTATTTGTTTACAACTTATCCTTTAATTCAAAATATTTATCTTATAAAATTATTATAGAAACCCTATTATAATAACAATATTTTTAATATATTGTAATGTTATTATATTAATTGAGTAGAAACTGTTCAATCATTTTTATCCACTAATAGAAAAAACGACATTTATTGTACATACGTGTAGAAGACTACCACCACAGAGCGATGCCATTAATTTTTCATTACCACCTATCAAGGATAGTTTCAAGGATATATTTGAGTAATTAATATGCTTAATATTTATCAAATATATTTTTTAAATGATAATATATCATATAACTTCATTCCATCTCATTAATTGATAAATGGAATCATTAATCATGCTTACGTGTGGACTACTGCCTCCACGGATGATGAATTACATTTTCAACACCAACCTACAAGGGTTATAATAAGAAATAATTAATTAAAGATATGTGATATTTAGGAAAATTTTAATATTATTTAATATATATTTTCTTTACATAAAAAAATTCCCTACTCATTAAATCATTATAACATACTCTCGTTTGGGTCGGTTTTACCACCATCATGAATGATGTTATAATATTTATGTAATGAATTATTAGAAAATTTAATATAATGGAAATAACATATAATAATAAGTTATTTAATATCTTATTAGGATTACATAATTGTGTTATTTAAATTTAATGTATTTATTAATATATCACATATCGATTATAAAACATGATGAAACTAGTTCTACACAATTTCCATTTTCACAAATCATACCTTTATCATTCACCAAATAAAAATTGGATGTGATGAAACATTGAAACACCATGGATAAACTATCTTGAATAATCTGGGAAAAATAAATTTTTTAATAAATAATAATCTACATCACCATTACAAATCTATTACAAAACTAACAATCTAAAACTAATAACATATGATAATGAAAATAAAATACAACTAAATAATATATTTATAATAAATTATTATAATGAATCCTATAAAAAATTCATATGAAATAGTTTCTTAATTTTATGATTAATACTTTTATTTTCATCATATAGGATGTTTGAGCACGTTCGACTAAGGGATAAATTTGGTAATGGTATTCATATCATAATTTTTCGTCATTGGTATGTTATTTTTATTCACCACTTATTTCATATTTGTGTAGTATATATTGTCTATGGATTTATTTTAAACAAACTTTTACTAAATTAAAAGGTATTTAAAAATTATCTCAAGTTTTAAATATCATGGGTTCTTTATTTAAATGGTAGTGAAGTAGTGCGGGTTTTTGTTATCTCAATTTCCTTCCATTGAGTTACCACACAATACTTTTTGTATTATTTAAAAAAACCACTTTATGGGTAAGTGGGAACCACACAAGAGCCACTAGTACACAGAAATCCAACATCCCCTGAAACCACTCACACCACATTCAAAATTCAAAAAAATAAAAAAAAATCCAAAACCACCTGGAACCACGAGCTAACCCACCTCAATACACGAACCCCCATCCATCACGAGAAGACCAAACCAACTCAAAAGAAGCATCGGATTAAAATTTTCAAAATTCAAGTCTCAAAAAACCATCATACTAAGACCAGCATCATCACATCATCTCCAAGCCTCCAAAAAACACAATGCCAACCAAAATATCGAACCGAGTAAGCCAAGTTAACCATTCCATTGCTCATAGACCTTGAACCTAGAAAACCAGGCATGTTGAACCACCACTATTGATAGGCCCATCAACGCCTCCATCCACCTCACAAGAGAGGAAAACCAGAGAAAGATATCACCACATGAGTCGTCAAGGAACCATTAGCATCTTTGTCACCACGCCATCGAAGAAGTCCATCGGAAGAAACAAGCACAATGTCTCACAGGATGCACACCCTGACACACCATCTCCATTAGAACCAAGCCATCAAACCCACCAGTGAATTCTGAATGACCACCAGAACCCTCCATCACTATCAAGAATCACCCTTGTAGGGAACGATTCATGCAGCCCGAAGAGCTCAATGCACATCCAGCAACAACCTTTTAGAAGCACAACCAATAGAAACCCTTAGATTGATTATTGGAACCACCAAAGCCATCATCATCCCCCACCCAGAGCCTGAAAAGATGAATCCACCTCGAGATGTTAGAGACCAATCGAACCCACCACCAAATGCACTGGGAAGTCCACCACACCAATCCTCCTCGGAGAGAGATGATGAGACTAGGATCCAGAGTTGGGTGGGTGGCCGGAGACCATGACGAAACTTAAATTTGGACCTATGGTGTAAATATTTTCCCAACAGGCCCAGAAGAGACACAGAAAAACCCAAAGAACAGAAAACTGACAAAAAATGAAACCAATTGAGAATGAAGAACAACGAGGATGAAACCCTAGATGGAACATGAGAAAGAAGAAAATGGGATAAAACTCAACAGAAATTGGGGATTAGACCCAAATTGAGATAATACAGAAGAAAAGAGGGGGGAAACGGGGAAGACATCGAGCAGAACCACAGTTTCTGATCCTCAAGCCCAAAACCTATGTGAATCCATCACTCCAGATCTGACTTGTAGAGGAACAATAGAAGGAATGGTCAGAGCATGGTAGCAGCTCCCTATCGTTGTGATGGTTTTTGTTATCTCAAATTGCTTCCATTGGGTTACAAGATCTCATATTTAACTCTATTGTTACAAGTATGATTTATTTTAAATAATGAAAACATCATATTATTTATCTTCAATAGTCTATAGGATTTTAGTATTATTTTTTATAAAATCAATATTAAATTATTCTTACCTCAAATATTATGTTACTTGAAAGGGTTTCTTGGTATCAATTCCTAATTCATGTGATATACTTCTTATTAGTCTCCAATTTACTTTTATATGGGGTAAATATTGCCTAATTTATATATCATATGATTAATTACCATTATTTAATGGAATTTAAAGTTAAATTTCATGAAATTTATCATTTAAGGGTTTTTATTTAAATGTTACTCAATTCATAACGTTTATTTTCCCATCTTCATTTTATAATTAAGATCTCTCAAATGTGATAACCTATTTGGGTAATTTTTTTGATCTTTCATGAAAATATCACAATCATTTTCTTCTATTATGGTTATACTTGGTGAAATTTATTTTTTATTTATAATGTTAAAAATTGTATTTTATAAAATATTTTTAATTTTTGTGGGTTTCAATTATGTTTTTTAAAAATATTAAAAAAAATTCCTTCTATGGTCATTAAATTTATCTTCCACTCAACATTTCTTGAAGATAAACATTATTTATTTTTCCTACAGTCCATTATTTTAGATTATTTTAAAAATTATATTTGTTCAAAAGTTTTTGGATTACATTTTCATAAAATATCTATTTAAAGTGACTCATAACTTATTCTTTTATGATAGTTTAAAAAATTCCTAAAAACTCTTTTATAGTTTCATTTCCATTTTCCTCTATCACAAAAGAGTTTTTTCATTGAAAATTATTTTTCATAAGTTACCCTCTAAATTAAATTATACTATTTTTATGGTATTAAACTCATGGGAATCCCTTACATCTGTTGGCTTGAATAATCACCCACTATGTAAAAACATGATTCATATTCTAATACCTTTCCTCTGTGAATACTCTATATTACCTTCCATTAATTGAAGGATGTTTACCTATATTCAATATTTAATTTACCAAATACATTTATTAAAACCCATTACATGTTCTATAGGCTCATGTAGCTCAAGTGATGCCTTAAGTGAGTATTTAGGGGTTCAGGTATAAAAGGCTGGAAGTTGGGGAAATACACTATTTGGAAAGGTGTTTCACGTTGTGTATGAGCAATTCACGGCTTGTTGAGGTAGGTTCAAAGAGTGATTCATGGTTTGTAACTAATTATTATTTAATGATTTAAGGTAATTTATTTTTTGGTGAAGCTTGAATCATGGCATTTACACGATGTGTAAGCTTTACAGGTCATGTAGACCCCATAAGAAATACATTTATAACAGGTACAATGCCACAGGTTTTTGACCAAAACCTATAGTTTATCAAAATTATTTGTAATAAAACAAACCTCCATTAATAATTTTGAGATTACATTGATGATGATTTACCCATGGATTCTCTTCTTTGATATTTGGTGATCCATGGTGCATTCTTTCTTAGTTTTCAGGAATCTTCCTCTGATTAGTCTTGTTTCCTCCCATTTCTTCTCACGATGTCAGAGTGCTTAATATAAATTATTCTAAAGGGGGTGTTTGGGTTTTTTTGTGTGGTTTTGGTGTGGAATACTTGTAGGTATGTAGTTATTGTAGGAGAGGTTATCGAATATCCATAAAATTTGTCCGTTCTGATGCAAAAACATTGATTACTTTGAGGTAGGGGGTTTGTTGCTTCTCTTTTATTCATGTGAAATCATAAATTGATCATGATTTATCCAATTGTATGGGAATATAATTGACCTAATAATATTTAACTAGATTAAATAAATTATATAATGATCACATGTTGATGTTTATGTGATTTATACCATTATAGTGGTTTTCCTCATGTTTTGCAAGATAGTGTGATATCTATGCTATGATTTGTTAGCATTTTTTAATGATTGTAGTTGTATGTTGAAATTTTTGAGGAACATTATGATATAATTAATTGATAATTAATTGGACTAATAATAATTAAATAGGATTCATACTTGTAATATGGTGTTTGATGCAATTTGGTGATAAGAAAATTGGAACAACAAACATGATTAATTAAAGATGACCTTACATGGGTGTAATACCTAGATATTTTAAAAGAAGAAAATTATGTTCGATAGAATATGTTACAATCAATACTGAGGTTATCTTGCATTAAATATAACAATGATTTCTTCAAAATCTTTTGTTACACGCAAGACAGAGTTCTACTGGACAAAAATATAATATTATTATTATTATTTACTATAATCATTATAAACATGTTGATGAATTGGTGGGTAAGAATAGAATTAACAAACTAATAAAAATATATATTTTAATTTTTTTTATTATATATATATTGGTTATAAATTAATTTAGAATCATTTAAAAGAAAGAAGAAATTTTTTATGGAATAAGAGTTTTTTTCCTAAAAGATGGTTTAATCGTCTTAGGCCCATAGTTTAAAATTAATTTTTATTAAATTTATAAAATTTATATGAAAAAATAAAAATCATTTTTGAAAGTGTAATACTAAAATTATCTTAGGGATAATTTTGAGGATTTTTTGGAGACGTTTCATTTTTTGACAAAAGATGAAATATATAGATTTAAATTGAAAACTACCTTTTCATTTAAATAAATTATAATGATAAAATTTATTTTTAATTTTTTTAAAAGTTAAATTAGTCAAATTTTAGATAAATTAATATTAATTTAGTTCCTTAAAATATTTTGAATATTAGACTTTGATATAAAGACATTGAAAACCTTTGATCATTTTATTTTTAAAAACACTCTTTATCATCATATTTGTGGGATTAACATTAAATTAAATTATTCTGATTCTGTAAGTTCAATTTGGAAAAATGGAATCAATATTTAGAATAGGAAAAATGTATATTATCCAATAAGGTCAACTTAATTTCTGACCAAACTAATTAATGTAAATAGGTAAAATTAATTAACATGGTTAAGGTAAAACTAATTTACCATGGGGATAGAATGAAAATATAAGAGTGAAATTGACCAATAATATTGTCTTAATGTTATTGAATGAGTTTATTTCAAACATTTAAATAAAATTCTTAACTATATGGAAATGAATTTCCACTTTCCATTGAAAATGACCTACATAATATGTTATTAAAAGAAAAGTGAAAAAGGAACCTTCCTTGATTTTAATATCTATAAATCATTGGGATAAAGAAAAAGACAAAAAATATTCAGTTATAAATAAATATTTTAAAAATAAATGACTATTTTTTATCTAGGTAATTTATTTTTAATTCTTATAGATAAAATAATTTCCATTAATTCTTATCCAACGGTGATGTAGTGATTATTTAATTAAAAGAAAAATAAAATAAATGAAATTAAAAATGTTAAAAGTATAATAATTTTAATGAATAATTGTTTTAAATGATTTTTTATGAAATAAATATATAAGGGAATTTTATATTGATTATATTGGAATTATTGTACTTTATTGATGTTATTTAGATCAACCTAAATAAATATTGTCAAAATTGATATTTATGATATTTTATAATAAATAATGTTTTATTAAATGATTTAAATTTACTAAAAAAGTATATTCTTTAAATTGATTTTAAAATTTTAATAAATATATAATATGGTCCATTCATGTACCAACTATTCTTTTATAATGAATATACTTACCCATAAATAATAAAAACTTTATTAGCACAGTTAAGGTTAAACTGGTGTTTTTTCACTATACATGCACTTGTGCTAGAATTAATTTTCAAAAAAAATAGAATTTTATTTTGTAATTTGGATTTAATAATTTTCACTATTTTTTAAAAATTATTTAATATGATTCAATTTATTTTTGTTCTTAAATGATGATTTTCATAGATAAAAAATACTAGTCACCAAAGTAAAAAACTAATTTGGTAAAAGTAAGAAAACGTTGATATAAAAAACCACATGTTTAACCAATGTTTTTTGTGTGTGGTGTAAGTTTTAATCTACCATATTTGTCCTATACTCCTTTAGTAATTAATTTTGAATTCACAAGAGGTATGATTGACCATCCAATAGAAAATACTTTTGGGTATTCAAAAAAATGACACGAGTCCTCAACTATAAAAAAGCACTCACTCCCCTCACTTTTCCACAGATATAAATACATTTGTATTGAAAAAAATACTAGAATAAATTTATAAATTCCCTACCATTATACTAGAATCCTTATTTTTTTTATAAATACATCCTAGGAATTCCTTTGGTTGAAACCTAAGGATAATACCCAAAGAAGAGTTAATGTTCTTCCCAGAGAATATTTATTTTATTTATATCTACACATCCTTAAATTATTATTAAAACATGATGATATAATAAAATAATTATATACCATATATTGGGATGTTGTTATAATATGGTAATTTCCTACAACTATATCCACTTTCATTAAATAGGTTACAGAATCATCATTTTTATGTACCTCAGATTATCACTTCGCGAACCGATGTTCATTTTTCTATTACTACCTATCACAGTTGGGTATGATGATAAATATAAAGTATAAATATTATAATTATACAATAGTTATACATATTGTTTCATTATATAATTTATAACTTTTATTTTCCATTTCACAAGGGATATGATAATGTCGTTAATCTGTACAACAGACTATCACCCCGCGAAGTGATATGATTAGTTTTTCACTAATGCATTACATGGAAGGTAATAATGGTAAATATAATTAAAATATGTGATATTAATGAAATAAATATGATATTAATGTCATATTATTCATTATTAAGATTTCATATATCTTTTTTTATTTATTATCTTTTCACTCACCAAAAAATGATAACGTCGTTCATAGAGGTGTGGACTACCACCTCCACAAAGCGATGTGATCCCTTTTTTCATAACCACATCATGAGAATGATATATATAATTATATGTAATTATATATAATTAAATAATATAATATTTATGATATTATTATCATTTTATAATGATAAAATATTACTCATCTTCCTTTAATAATGATCATTGAAAAAAGGAAACATTACCCATGCTTACGTACGACCTACCGTCTCAATGATCATAACGTTAGTTCATTTTTATAACAGTTTTTCATGGTTAGTTTTAAAATTATAATTTATGTTTAAATATTATAATTATTTAATGATTATTATTATTAGTATTATTAAAGAATGACCTCTTTTACCATTTTCAACCTACCAAAGTAATTTTTGACACATAAGTCAAATATGGTCAAAACATCTAACGTAAACTTTATTGATTATGTAATTGTATATAAATTTGTAATAAGAGAAATAAAATTAATATAAAACTTGAAAAATATTATCAAAAAAGAAAATAATTAACATTATTTTATTATTCAGGAAGTAATGACACACGTGACATGTAAGACTCAAGGTAAGGGTTTTCTCATCTAACTTTTAATTCTGTGAGATATTTTCCATATTCACCACCTATTCTATAATGTGGTGTGTATAATTCATATAAATGTATTTTATTATTTTTATATTTAATTATTTAATTATTTAAATATCCATTTTAGGTCCTCTCTTTCACAGGGTTTATGGTTTCAAGGTTACCAAATGGTAAGGTATTTTGTATCAATTTTTCTTCTTTGAGATGCATGTTATGTTATACAACTATATTATTTTATTATGTGTATATAATTTATCTTTTAAATTTCATATCATGAATATCCATATTTTCATGATATTATAAGTTTCATTTATTTTTATTCTTTCATATGGATTATGATTCAAATTTAACTAAGTGGTAAGACTCTTTTGTTACAATCACATAATTTATTAGGATTATTTTTGATTTTACATCCAATGATGAGATCCTATGACCTATATCTTAATAAAATCATGAATTGTCTTCTCATTTTTTTATTCATGATATTTAAAATTAAAGTACCATTTTTTATACTCTTTGTTACTTAAAATGTTTTAGAAAAAGTATCCAATAAAATTCAACTTCATTTCTCTCTTTGACCAGAAATATGTTTTATTCCAAAACCATGTTTTCTAAAAATGTCAACAAAAAAGTTTTTAAACTTTTAAAAATTATTTATTAAATAATTTTTTACACATTTTTTATTTTAAAAAAAAATTCAAATGATTCTTTTTTTTATATCAGGGAACCTTTCTAGCATTTTTATAGTGTAAGAGGAATTACCTTTTTAACCTATACAACATGTACAAAATTAACCACCATAATGAATTTTTTTCTAATATTACTTTAAATGATCACAAGTATTTCCTAAATAATATGTGTTTCATAATATTCTAGAAATTATTATTTTCTAAAATTGATTTTCAAGTAAAATTATTTTCAAAATGTTTTTTGTTTTTAAATGTGATTTTCAAAATGATGCTTTATTTTCTTTAAAAAAAATTAATGATATTTTAATATTATTTCCATTTATAAAAGTAAAAAAATCTTATCCTTTCTTATTATCCCTTGGGGGTATTTTTTTTATGATACAATACTCATTCTTTCTTTGGATGGATTAAGATGTTTTCAAAGTGGTTATTGTGGAACTCATTTATTTTTTATGTGTTAATCTTGTTCCAAATATATTAACATGAAACACATTTATTTCCCATGGGTTAATAAAGATACAAAATAGATAATTGTTTTTTATATGTTTTTATGATGAGATTCAAGATTTTATGTGTCATGATTATATAATGGTATTTGGTAATTTGATATGGGTTATGTTATAAACCAATAAAGGGTAGTTACATGATAAACCTATGATGGGTGGGTCAATAATAACCCTCAAATGAATTGGGTATGTAATTATACCATATGGTTTCATTTTATCAATATTGGTATCATATAGATCATGATTATTTATTATTATGAAAAATTACTTTTTTAAATTATAATTCCATTTTATAGGTTTTATTATCTAGGTTTTGATGGATGTGAATATTCTTATGTTATACTCATTAATGTTGATTATGTATTCAATCTATTATCCTCTTTTTTATACTCTCTCATGTCATTTATTTGTTAATTATTAGGTTTTAACTTTCTGAGAATTTTATATCACACTTATTATGTTTCCTTTTCCCCATATTATAAATAATTTGGTTGATAAAATTATCTATATAAGGAATTTCATATGGATAATGATTATGGCATAATGTGAAATTATAAATTTTAGGTTATGTGAGAGAAATGATCATTTAATGACATGGGTATTGTTTATATTGGATTTTTTTCTAATTATCTAAAACTATAAACCAAAAAGGTCCTCAAGAATATAAGTGATCTAATACTCCCTTTTTATGTTGCAAGGGTTAAATAAAAATTGGGTCATAATTATGAGGGTCAAAACATGAAATGTAAAGTTTACGAATACAACACTAGATATAGGAGTGTGGGTTTTGGGCTATAATAGTTAGTATCAAATATAGATTTAAATTAAATTGGAAATTACGATTTTATCATGTGAGGTTATCTTAAGAGTTATAGATACCATCTTATGATAGGACTATAAGATTAAGTTTTATCGTATGTTCAAAGTCCTAGACACCCATTTGAAGTTTTAAGTGATGATATATTAAAGTGATTAATGACACTTTAGGATAAATTTTATTAGTTTGTGTTATTTTTAATCCATAAATCAATATAAAGTTTTATTTAGGGAGGAATTATTTTTCATGTTTAAATAAAAAAGGGACAACCTCTATACTGGTTGAAAACCCATTTCATTAGACTATATGGTGGATCTTGAACCTAAGAATTAAGTACGATAATGGATTCACACCTACCACTGGACTTTGTGATGTCATGGTTAGTATGAAATTTTTATAGGTAAATTTTATATTTATTTTGAAAAAACATATGGGATTTTATTTTAGGTATAACAATTGATTTATCTTGGAACAATATATGATAAAATCCTTATAATCTTTAGGTTTTGAACATATTCAAGAAACTATTGAGTAATTTTAATGATAATAAATTATGGAATAATTTTTTTTGAACTATGGTTATCACTATTTTATGTTTTAGATTAATTTCTGAAGTATTATTTATTTTAGGAATTATCTTACCTTGCACTAACCATTATAATTTTGGTTAATGTCCAAAGATAGTAAAACTATATTGTTATTTTTTTGGGGATTGTGAGATCCTTTTAAAATTTTATTTTTGTGCTTCGAAAAAGTTAAATTTATCTTCAATACTCATTTTTTAGAGAAAAAGATTAAATTCTAGTGGAAATTGGTTAAAGTATGAAATTATACTTGGATGTTAAGTATATTTCTCTATGTTTTCACTCTATATGGTGAATGAAGTTCTCCAATCTAGGAAAATGATATTGAAACAAAAGTTTTATACTAGTACCATTATTTATTATGAAAATATTTCCTTATCGATCATCATAGATTTGTTTTTTGAGGCCCTTAACATTCCATTGATCATTCACTTATTTCTAACCAGTGACCTCAATCACTCTGTATAATTATTCATGTTTCTCTTCAATTTCCACCTATGTTCTTCTGTTAAGAAAATTATTTATGTTTTATTACATATGAAATTTTTGATTCCATTTCACACTTATGAATATGATGTTTTATAAACCCTTTTTATAATGTCTGTTTACAAAAAAATTAGTTTGAAATATCCATCCTTTGATTACTGAGAAAAAGTTAAAATTGAAAAGAGGTAATTTATTAAAGGGGAAGTATGAAACACCATAATATTTTAAAAGAAAAAAATTATCTTTGACTATTTATATTACACACAACACTAAGTTTAACATGCATTACATGCAATAAATATTTCATTGAAATCTTGTGTTACACGCAAGATTGAGTTTAACAAGAGATCAATATATTGATATTAATATTATTAATTATAATATTTATAACTGATCCATTAAATTGGAGGGTAATAATAGGACTAAATAACTTAATAAAATATATAGTTTATAAATTTTTATTATATATCTACTAATTATAAATAAAATGATAATCATTTGAAGTAAAAAAGAAATGTTTTTTGAAAATTAGTTTTATTTCTAGAAGTCGGTTTAATCGTGATATGAACACATAATTTAAAATTAATTATTAAAAAATTTAGAAAATTAAAATGAAAAAATAAAAATTATTTTTTAAATCGGAATAATAAAATTATCTTAGGGTAAATTTTCAGTATTTTTCAGAGAAGTTTAATATTTAATGAATAGTGAAAAATATGAAATTTTAATTAAAAATTTCCTTCTAGTTTAAAAAATTCATAATGTTAAATTATATTCCGAACTAGTTTTAAAAAATAATTAGATAAATTTTATATCAAATATTAAAATTTAGGCCATTTTTTTTAATTTTCGCATTTAGTTTTTATATAAAAACATTGAAACCTTTTAAACATTTTCACTTTAAAAACTCGCTTTCTAATCACGTTTGTGTGATTAATTTTAAATTAAATAATTCCACATTGTGAGTTTAATATTGAAAAATGGATTTTTTTTTGAATTATCTTAATTTATATTATCTAATAATATTATATTTTTTTTCCATAATAATTATTCAAAACATGTATATTTAATTGCCACGATTAAGGTAAAAACTGATTTACCATGTGGATAAACTAAAAAGATAAGAGTTAAAATGACCTAAAATATTATCTTAATTTTATTGTACAATTTATCATAACCTTTTATATAAAAAATAATTACCTTGAATACTTATATAACATTGACATAGTAATTATTTTATTAAATGAAAAATAAAATAATTGAAATTAAAATTGATAAAACTAAAAAAAATAATGAATTATTATATCCCATGATCATTTTAGATTTATATAACATTTAAGGAATGTTTTTATTTATTATATTGTAATTACCATTCGTTTTTGATGTTATTAAGATCAAACTGAGTGAACAATGTCAAAATTGACATTAATGATATTTTATAATAAATAATGTTTTATTAAATGATTAAAAATTTATAAAAGTCCTATATTATGCTAAGTGATTTTTAAATATTAATAAATATAAAATATGGTTAATTATGGTTCAATTATTATTTTATAATGAATGGTTAGACCCCTAAACAGTAAAAACAATGTTAGTGTGGTTAAGGTTAAAGCGGTGTTTTTGCACGTTGCATGCACTTGTGCTAAAATTAATTTTCGACACAGATAGGATTTTATATTTTATAATTTGCATTTATAATTTTTCATTAGTTTCTAAAAATTATATAATATGATTAATTTTATTTGTGGTCTTAAATGATGAATTATATAGATAAAAAGACTAGTTATTATAGTAAAAACTAAATTGGTAAAAATAAGGAACCATAGAAGTTAATGAACAACATATTTAAAACAAGTGTTTTTTTGTGGTGTAAGAGTGGATCAACCATAAATTCCACAAAACTCATTTATTTTTTAGTTTTTTAGGAAAATTAGGTACTATTTTCCTCCCAACAGTGAATACTTGTTATTATTTTCAGAAATATTACTCCTCCTCAACTATAAAAAGCATTCACTTCCCTCACATCTCCACACATCTCAAGCCATTTGGATCAACACTAACCTTCCAAAATAACTTCCCAAAATACATCCCCTCGTCCTAAAATCCATATTTTTGGAATAAATCCCACATACGAAGGACTTTGGAGGAAACATAAAAAGGATAATCGAAGAAGATGTAATGTTAATCAACGAGCATCTTTATTTTATTTCTTTCTACACCTCCTTTAATTATTATTAAAAATTATGATATAATGAAATCAGTATCTTCCATATAATATGTTGTTTTAATAATAATATCATTATATAAAACTATCTACACATCCATCAAATGAGTTACGAAATCATCATTCGTGTGTACGGCAGACTACCGTCTCGCAAACTGATGTGGTTAATTTTTCCATTACCACCTATCATAGTTGGGTATGATGATATATCTAAAGTATATATGTGATAATTTTAAAGTAATTATACCTATGGATTCATTATATCATATATAACTTTTACATTCCATTCTATAAGGGATACAATAGCATCGCTCATGTGTACGACTGACTACCACCTCGTGAAGCGATATGATTCGTTTTTCATTAACGCATTACATACAAGGTAATAAGGTAAATATAATTAATATATGTAATATTAATGGAATAATAATTATATTAATGAAATACTTTTCATTATGAAAATTTAATATATCACTTTCTTTCTTAACTTTTCACTCACTGAAAAATGACAACGTCGTTCATGGATGTGTAGTCTACCACCTCTACGAAGAAACATGATTCATTTTTCATCACCACATCACAAGAATGATATATATAAGAATATATAATTGAAAAATATTTTATTATTTATATTATGATTATTTTTTAAAGAAAAAATATTTCATACCATCCTTCTATAATAATCCTTGAAAAATGGAAATGTTACTCATTTATACGTACGACTTACCATCTCCATGATCGAAAGGTTAGTTTATTTTCAAAATTATATTTCATAATTGTTTTCAAAATTATAATTAATTTAATATATAATAATTATTTCATGATTATTATTTTGGAGATGATTAAATAATGACAACATTGAACGCAGTCAACCTACTAAATTCATTTTTGACACATAAGCCGAATATGGTCAAAACATCCATTGTAAACTTAATTGATTATATAATTTCATATAGAATGGTTATAATTTAAATAAAAGTATTATTAAACATGAAATGTTGTTTAAATAATTTAAATAATAAATATAAATGTATTATTTAGGAATATAAATACACACATGACAAGTTATGATCAAGGTAAGGGTTTTCTCATATTAGTTTTATTTCTATGCGATATGTGCCATATTCACCACTTATTTTGTTGTGTGGTATGTATATTGAACGTGAATTTATTTTATAATTCATATAATTAAATTTATGGGTATTTTAATACCCATTTTTTATCTATGTTTCATGGGGTTTATGATCTCAATGTTTCCAAAGAGGCAATGGATTTGTATCTTAGTTTGTCTTTTTTGAGATGTATGTTATGTTATCAAAATAATATTATTTTACAGGGTATATATATTTCCCATTTAATATGAAATATCCCAAATTTAATTATTTTCATGATATACTAATTTTCATTTAATGCTGTTATTTCTTGGGGATTACAGTTTAATATTATAAAAGTGTTTAGAGTCTTTTAGTAAAATCTCAATGTTTACTGGGATTGTTTAGGATTATGCTTCTAGTGATGAGATATTATGATTTATATCTCAAAATATTTATTAATTTTCTTATACTATTTTTATTAATGATATTAATAATTAATAGTACAATTTCCCACTCATTGGTACATAAAATGTTTTAGAATATTTTTAAGAAAATATGACTTCATTTTTCTCTTCGGTCAGAGATATTTTTTCTTAAAACACCACGTTTTATAAAAATGTTGTCCAAAATATTTTTAACCTTTTATAAATGATTAAATAAATACATTTTCACCCATTTTATATTATTTACAAAATTAAATGGAATATTATTTTCATTTTTCAATCAAGGAACTTTTCTAACCTTATTATAGTGTAAACATAATGTCTATTTTAACTTGTACTGCATGTAGAAAATTACCCTATATCATGAAGAACATTTATTTAAATCTTAAATTTCAAATTTACATGTTTATTTTTAAGTAAAATTTATTTACTAATATTATATAAATTATTATTTTTTTAAAAAAGTTCCAATAAAAGGATTTAAAAAATGTTTTATATTTGTAAAATTTATTTTCAAAATGATAGATTATTTTATTCAAAATTCCTATTTATATTTTAATGGAATTTAAATTCATAAAATTTGAAAACCCTTTTTTATACTTATTCTTGGGAATATTTTTCATGACATAATCCTTATTATTTTCTTGGATGGATTAATATTGTTTCAAAGAGATTGTTATAGAACTCATTTATTTTCCATAGGTTAATCATGTTCCAAAGAGATTAACATGAAACCTATTTATTTTACATGTTTTAATTAATTTAAAAAAGTGATAATGTTTGTTTATATTATTTTATTATGAGATTAAATCTTTTATTTTTCATGATTATGTAATGGTACTTGAACATTTCATGGGTTGTTACATTATAAACCAATGATGGATAGTTCCGTGATAAACCAAGGATGGGTGGGACCATGATATCCCTTCAATGAATTGGGTATGTATGTCGATGGTATGGTTATTCCATTTATATGTGTGATTATAATAGTAAAATTGAAATAATTCCCCAAGATATGAACTTGTTTTTTCTATGCTTTCTATGGTCTTATGATGTTTTATTTGATCAATATTGATATAACATGGATCATGGTTATTTATTTTTATGACTACTTCCTTTTTTAAATCCTTATTACATGTTTTCATGTTTTATGATCTCGGTATTGATTGGTATGGATTTTTTTATGTTATAATTAAGCAATTTTATTACATCATCATACCCTTATTCTCTTCATATTCTCACTGATGACATTCATTTGTTAATTCATACATTTTACCTTTCTGAGAGTTCGACCTCACACTTCTTACATTTCTTTTTACCTTGGTTATAAATATTTTTTTATCAAATTATGTTTAGAATTTATTTTATATGGATTTTGATTATAACTTAATGTGAAATAATAAAATATTGGTTAAGTGGTAGAAATGATCATTTAATTACATTTTTATTGTTTATGTAAGATTTTTCTTAATTTTCTAAAAATATAAACCTAAAAGTTCATTGATAATGTAAGGGATACCAATATTCCTTTTTATTTATCATGTATTTTGTGGGAAAAAATGGGGTCATAATTATCGGAATCAAAGCCATAAATATATAGTTTACATTTTTAGCACCAGATCTCAGAGTGCTGGTTATGGAATGATATAATGGGATTAATGGAATTAATAAATAATGTAAAACATGATAATTATTTTTTTCATAACAATAAAAATAATTTTAAATGTGAATGGTACTTTTATAGGCTTGTTGAAACCATAATAAATGATATAATCATGCTTAGATTTTGATAGCTTATTATATAATAATTCCTTAGGATTCCCATAGTTAGAACCTGTGAATAAATGATTAGCTTAATTCAAGATAGAATAATAACATATTGTGTGGTAATGATATATGATAGGGCTAGAGTTTTATGTTTTCTTGAGAAGGTCGAGAGCCTTGAGTTTGGAGCCATGACAACTCATTTTCATGTAAAGGTTGAATACCTTATTCGGTGGACTAGTATCACTATTGAACATGCTTGTTGTTTACAGCTACATTTATGATGTGTGATGATATATATTAGCCTAGTATGGTTGATGTGATATGGAGAGGGGAGGCACAAATGTGATGTTGAGCCTAGGATATCATATTTGAAATCTGGGTGGGGAGCCCAAGATTATATGGATTAATTTGATGCCTATGATGGAGAGATGCATTAAGATATGAATTTGGGTAACAGGTATGGAATCAAACGTGATGGAATGGTTTGAGGTTGGTCTTACCCATTGATATGATTCTGAGGGATGGGATGTTCACTTGTGAATTTGTTAAATGGATGATGGTCATGTTATTTTTTATCTCCTTTTCTTTCCCCACTGTTGGAGGTATTTGGGTTTTCTTTGTTATATTTTTCCTCTTTTATGTTGCTTAGGATGTTTTAATGAGTATACCTGGATTATTTAATTATTCAAATAATGAATTTAATAAATTTTAAGCCCTCAGGGCTGGTTGATGCTGGAATGAAAAAGAGATGTTACTATTGAGAAATTGTGGACTTTATTAGGATTATGTCTGGAGATAGGATTTAATCTAATGATTACTGTAGTGTAATTTTAAATGACATTAATAGTTAATTAATTTATAATAAATTAATTAACATAATGAAATAGTAAAAAGTAAAGAATAAATTAATTTATCTCTTTTAAATTCTTGTGTGGTTATTGGATATCTAGTCTTAGTAGTGAAAGTCAGGAGTCCGAGTGACATTAACTGTAGTTGATTATAAGAATAATTTATTCCAATAGTTTGATTTTGTGGTATATTATATCATATATATTGTTTGATTTCATATTATAACCTTCCCACATTGGTTAGGTAAACTGACACCTAGTGGACTCTGGGAGGGTGTTTTCCCCAACATCATGGTGGTAGGTTGGATGAATGACTACCCCCTCTAGCCCCACTCTATTATGTTATTAGTTACTTGTACTGGTATGAACGATTGTTATTTTACCCATATATGTGTGTAGATGGTTGTTTTAGATTTTGGTTATTTCACACACACTTATTACCATATATAGTGTCCAAAGGATTATTATAGGTATGACGTGTATATGTTGTGATGAAATGATGTACATACTGGGTATATGGGCCATAATGGATTGTGGTATAATACCCTATGAATGGTATCTGTCATATGGGATATGTTAGCTCCCAAAAACTAATTAGTTACTATTTATGTCAATCTGATTATGTGATTCAAGCAATAAATGTTGTGATGCCTTCCCCAGGTTCTTCGAGTTAGCTTATTTTCGAGAGAGATGGACCGAGATGTGAAATGTTGGGAAAGAGAGTAAAACCATATTGGAAGATGAAGGGGGTACACATTATTTTTAATTATTATATTATATACTCTCTTGTATGCAATATGTGTTGGGAGATATCCATCGTGAGACTAGAAAATTAGTATACCTATTTAGGTGATGAGTGAGTTTCACTATTGTTCACTGTTCTTTATCATGTTTTCTTTATCCTTTTCACAAGAGGCTCTAGGGAGGATCCCACTGAGTATACTATTATGATCACCCAACGTATATATAAACTATTTTTTCAGTCATCCGTAGTTGGTTAGAGATTAATTTGGATATTACTAGCTCATGGTTTTGGACGATCTATTTGGGATTTGTGGTCAATACCATATTTACCTTTTTGGCACTTGTAGTTTACTATAAATTGCTAAAGTACTATATGGAATTTCAAATGTGTGCATGAGATTTATTTATATATATTTCTAAGTAGGTTTTGATTCCCATATCTATTTTATCTCTCTCTTCCACATGTTTCTCTTAGAGGTTAATTCCTCGCATATGCATGTTTATTATACCTTTGGTGCTAGGGACCATCCTAGGGCCTACAAGTGGTGAGACTTTGGAAGTCACCATATCTATCCCCTTGTTGTTGTATCTTTTTAGGGATGTGGTCATGAAATAGTGGTATTAGAGGTTCAGGTGGAGGGAAATTATGGATTTCAGAGTTAGGAATAGGTGGGTTTGTATTGGTGGTTTGGGAAATGATGTTTGCTATGTTTAGTGACCAATGTAAAAACAGGAGACTAGTTGAGACATGGGTATTTAAGGCCCCTTATTATCATATGATAATACATATATGTTCTTTTATCCTACTATGTGAAGTGATGTTGGTTACATGGTAGAGACCTAGGAAAGGATCACACATCAATATTCTTGCGCCTTTATATGAAATGGGTAGCCAATGATATAGGATAAAAACTCAAACAAGTTAATAATAATTATTAGTTAACTAATTTCAAATATTCCATATTCTAGGATTAATTTATATGAAAATTTTTTCATGTAATGTATACTAGTTGACTTTCACATCAGATTCATTATAATGATGTTTTCTTGGATGTGCTAACTGATCACCACAGAGTTGATGTAGATGACAATGGAACATAGAGGAGGACACTTAGAGAGTTTCAATACTAGAGTATGTGTAAGTATGAGGGATCCATTTCAGATTCAATCATAGTGTACCAGTTATACTAGGTTGAGATAGCTTTCAGTTATATCCATGATAGGAAAGAGCACTGAGTTTTGTTGGAAGTGATGATATTGCATGGGGTAGTGAGGTAGTGTAGGTTGTTTTTTCATTAGAGATCATGAGGATTTGATTGTCTCATGGGAGAATTTATAAAACTTGTTTCAAGAAGAGTTCCATTCTTTGACCATGAAGGTGGCCAGTCATTAAAAGCTTCTTAACATTTTGATGGATATTTTTTGGAGGCTTTACATCCATTTATCTAGTGTTAGGTCACCTCCTTTATGATGAATATTTTCCTTGAGGTGTTGGATAGAGAATAGGTTATTGATAATTTGCTGGCTAGAACTGGATCTTTAGGAGAGTGGAGTCATCATGATTCTTTATAAAGTATATATGTGTTCTAGGGTTCCAATTTTTTAGGACATAAGAGCTTTTGACCAGCTGAGGGTAGATCCCGGTGATCAAAATCTCATTTCTCTATGGGTGAAGGCTCGAAAACCAATTTTAATGGATAAAATTCATGTTTTTTATTTGTATTCTAAGTTCATCAGTGGTGAGAGTGCCAAAACATTTTGAGAAGTTGGTGTGTGCCATGTGTTCCTATTCATGTTCCACCATTGAGGTAGTTTCAGTCATTGCAATAGTAGTAGGGTGCTCCAGTTTTGGATCAATAGAGGATATATGGGGTAGGGAGAGTACATCCTCGACATGATCCTTGTCTTCAGAGAGCAATGTGTAACCATGGAGGTGGTTGTTAGTAGTGTCAGAGAGGCTATGGGGTAGGTCACAATCAGCTTCATGCTTTTGGTGTTTCCAGTACCGGGTGAGCCAGATATTGTTTGAGGTACCCTTATTTTTTTATATGCATTCATACTTTTCAAGATTTAGGAGTGACACACTCCATTACTCCACCTACTCACTTTCATGATTTGGGACTTGATGTGGAGGGTATTCTAGTTCCCTTAGTGTTGACTATGCTAGTTGGAGGTCGAGATGAATTGTATGAGTATGTAGAAATTTTAAACTAGTGTTGTGTAGCACCACTCTTGGGGACACATTCTATGTTTTTGGATACAACCATATTACATCAACCTCAACATGGATTAGTTTTTTTGGTGTAGGATATTATGGATTCCATTAGGAGGTAGGATATTTTCTATGATGTTGATGGATATATAACAATGTTTTTTGTTGAGATAAATCCTCGGGTGGTTCAGAGGTGTATTACATCCGTGTCTTATTTGATGGTCGAGGTGATTATAAGATCTTAATTATGTTCATGAATCAGTGTTTCCTAGGGTTATAGAATAGTACAATGTTATCTTTCCAATACAGGTTGTAGTGTTACCCCCTCAATGAGAGATTGAGTTTGGAATCGATCTACAATAAATAATGTCTTATATCTCTATGTCATTGTATATGATGGTGCCTTCTAATTTTTGAAATCTATGAGTTAAGCTCAATGATCTATTGTATCACTGTTTTGTTTGGCCGAGGGTGTCACCTTGGGGTGCACTAGTTTTATTCGTAAAGAAGGATTATTTAAATTTTCATATTTGTATAAATTATCATCACTTGAACCATGTGACAATAAAGAACCACTATCCTCTTCTATAGATTAATGAATTATTTTATAAATTGAAAGGATCAAGTTAGTTCTTGAAGATTGATCTGAAGTCAGGATATATTTAGTTGTGGGTGATGGATGAGGATATGTAGAAGACTTCTTTCTATTTTCATCATGGGAATTATGATTTTATTGTGATGTTGTTCAGTGTGAATAATTCACAAATTGTGTTCATGGGGATAACAAACATAGTGTTAATAAGGTTACTGGATAATTTTATGGTGGTTTTCATCAATGAAATCATTGTGTACGCTCTATCTAAGCATGAGCATATAGATCATCTTCATTATATTTTCGGAGTTCCATGACATGAAAAGATAAATGTGAGGTTGTTAAAGTGTAATTTTTGGTCTCATAAAGTCTGTTTATAGGGGCATGTAGTATCCCAATAGTGAATTATTGTAGATACTTTGAAGATAGAGGATGTTTTGTTTTGGGAATCCACTATGAAAATGGAAGAGGTGTAGAGTTTTTTTGGTATTTCATAATTTTTTAGAAGGCTTGTAACTAATTTATCTCGTATTATGACTCCTTTGAAAACATTTACCAGAAAGGATATGGTGTTCTTGTGAACTGAATAGTGTCAAAAATATTTTGAGTGCCTAAATGGGATGTTGGTCAGCACTGAAGTCCATTTTTCTCTAATAGTGAGAGTTTATTGTGAGATTTTCTATAATGATTCACATCTTGTATTAGGATTCATTATGATGAAGTAAAGATTTGTTGTTTTTTATGCATCTTGGATGTTATGTACACATGATAATAACTATTCCACCCATAATCATGATTTGGGGGTAGTTTTTCCTTTTAATTTTTGGTGACATTACATCATCAATGAGCATTTTTGGGATTTTTACCAATCATAAGATCATTAGGTATGTCTTCTCCAAGTATTACATAAACTTGAATCAGCATCATTAGATGGAGTTATTATTTTATTATGAATTTTAAATTTAATAAAATCTATGAAAGGGAAATTTTTTGGTTGATGTGCAGACCAGTTAGACACATAGCGATGCCATGCATAATTATGGACGTTCCTGGAGAGTTATAGAAGAAATATCAATGATGAATCTCGATATGGGAGAGGTTAGAGGCATAGGTTTCTTTTCCATATTATGGTGTAGTCATCATTAGTGATGTAGGTGGAGGAGTCCTAGTTGTGGGATTTTAATGTAGAGGTCTAGAGGGACCAATTTGTTTTTGGTGATTCCCCTTATTTTTATAAGGATAAAAACACTAGAGGTTGTTCTAGGGAAGGCGTTTCATTCCATCGGTGATGCATGATATGGTTCTCTATGAGATCCCAAGTTCATATTTGGTGGTATATATTGACATGACAAAGATGTATCGAGCTTTGAGCAGCCTATTTTGGTGGCCGAGTTGTTATCATGCAGCTACAAATATTGTTTCTTGATGTTCGTTCTATTAGAAAGTGAAGGATGAGTGTCATGTTCATGATAATTTTCTCAAGATATTATATTCTCCTTAATGGAAGTGGGAAGATATATTGATGTAATTCATTACCGGTTTACCTAGATATTAGGGAGGCTCTAATTATATATGGGTGATAGTGGATTAATTTATGTAATTATACCACTTTATATTAATTAGTGAGTCTATCTTAGTGGATGTTTTCTGAGACTATTTCGGGAGGAGGTGGTGTGACTCTATGGAGGTATGATGATGATAATTTTTTATAAAGATCACAGTTTTAACTCATGGTTGTGTATAGTTATCCAATATTATTTTGGTTATAAGTTATCCCTTTTCAATGCATTTTATCCACAAACAAACAGTACGAGATAGTGGACCATCCTATCTCATGAAGACATGTTGCACTAATGTGTACTAGATTTTGGAGGTTCTTTGATGAGATACCTTCCCTGGGTCTAGTTTTAATACAATAATAGTCTCCAATCCAACATTGGTGTGACACCATTTGAATATTTGTTCGACCAACATTTACATTCACCATTGTTCTAGACCGGTGTCAGATAGCCATCGATTCTCAATTCGAAAATGATACAGAATATGATAGAGATAGTTTAGGTAATTCAGATAAAGATAAAGGAAATATAGGATTGTTAGAAATACTACGTTGATCATAGGATGAGACCTTTGGTGTTTGAAATTGGAGATTGTGTGTTCTTGAAGGTGACTCCTCATCATGGGAATAAACGGTTTAGTTGTGGAAATAATATCTCTCCGCACATTGTTAGGCCCTATGAGGTGTTAGATCATGTTAGATCTAGGGAATATTGAAAATAACTTCCCTCATAGATGATCCAAATAATTAATTTTATTCCCATTTCATGGATACATTATTATCTTCATGAAGACTATCATTGACCAGGGAGAGATTGATGTTGATGATGATGTGACCTTCGAGGAGTGTCATGTAGATATTCAAGACCACTAGTAGAAGGTGTTTCCCGAGTATGGTATTCCCTTGGTTCATGCCTTATGGAATCATAGTTGCATGTAGGAGATTACCTGGGAACATGAGAAAAATATGTGCACACAGTACGCTATGTGATTTTATATTTATATCTTATATCGTAATGTTGTTCTTTTTTGGATATTGACCTTTCTGGATTATTGGGTAGTTTCCTTTTGTAGCATGTTGTGGATTTACTCTCATCCGAGAGATATCCCCCCTGGGGAGAGTGCTTTGGAGATGATTGTTTTTGCATTATTTCATGATTCTTCCTTTCAGTGAGTTGTTTGAGATCCTCATATGGAGAGATCCTTAGGAGTTTTATCGCAGGGTGGATATTTGGATGACCCCTTTTATTTCCTCTATAGTTAGGTTTTGGATTCATTAAGATGAGAATGTTTTGATAGGTATCTATTTTAAGGGATCAGATTAATGTATTCCAAACATTTTCATGGTTCCTAATATCATGGTGCTCAGGGGAGGTTTGGAGTGAGTCTTTAGGGGTTTGGAATCAAAAGGATGGAATTTTGGGGAGTAAATGATTTTTAAAGGGGTTTCATTTCATGTATAACCCATTCATGGCTTGTCGGGGAATTTTTACGAGGTGATTCGTGATATTAAAATAATTGGGATTTAATTCTTCATGGTTACATGTTTTTAAAAAACATGAATCCCAACATTTACATGATGTGAAATATTTTCACACCGTTTAAATCCCTTGTGCACCATATTTATAAAAGGTACAATGCCTCATGTTTTTCCTCAAAACCTATAGCATATCAATATTCCTAAAAATCTAGCAGGACTCTTTTCAATGTTTTGAGATTCTGTCAATGTGGATTGATCATTGGATTCTTGTATTTGATTTATGGTGATCCAAGGTACATTCTTCCATTGTATTATAGTGGGTTCTCACTGATCAGTCTTGTTTCCACCCATTTCTTCTTTCTATGTCATGGTGCTTGATCTATTGTGTTATAAATGGGGGTTCTTTATTTTTTGTTAGTGTAGTTGTGGAGAAGAATATTTGGAGGGAATTTAACACATAAATATTTTATGGTATATATCATTTTAAATTTAATTTTTTCATAGCATGATTGTATACAACATTGATCTTAAACGATCCGCGATATACTATTAAATGTTATTATTTTAATACAATCATTATAAAATAGTTGTTGAATTGGTAGGTGTGAATTTGATTTAATAAATTAAGAAAATATAGTTTTCACATGTTTATCAAATGAATTCATTTTTACCAATTAATTTTAAATAAAAATAAAAACCAAATGGACATAAAAGATGTGTTTTCATAAAAAAACTATTTTTATGCCAAAAATGGTATTTTATCATAATAAATTAATTTAACCACTATTATTTAATTATATAAATGATATTTATATGTTATATATTCAATATGTTTTTAAAATTAATCCCATAATATTGGCATGATTAAGATATGAGTAAATCCAATTTAATGCATAAAAAGCTACAATTTTCTAAAAGCAGTTTCGCTGCCTTTTGAATGAAAATTTGTTTTAAAATAAAATTTAAAACATTGTAAATTTTATTTTAATATATAGACCTAATTTTAAAAATACGAATTTTAAAATTATCTTAGGGTGAATTTTTTTTACTTTTCTAATAAGTTTCATTTTTTGAGGAATAGTAAAAAAATATTCCATTTTAATTGACAACTGACTTTTCATCTAAATAGTTTATAATTTTAAATTATGTTTTTAATTAGTTTAAAATTAAAATTAGTTCAATTATACATCAATAAATTCAATTTATGTCATTTTAATAAATTTTACCTTGAAATTGGATATAAAAACATTTCATACATTTTAGCTTTTTCACTTTAATAACCCACTTTCACGTTGCGTCCGTGAGATTAATTTTAAATATACTTTTTCCAATTATATGAATTGAATTTGGTAAAATGGATTCTATATCTAGAATTAGAAGATCCAATTTAGTTTATTTGGTCTTTTTTATTTTGATAGATAATAAAGTTAAATGGTAAAATAAATATTTACCGCAGTATAAGTAAAATAATGAAAAGGGTTAAAGTTAAAAGTTATAGGGTTAAAATGCCTAATAACTATAGAATTAAATGTGTTTTTGAGATATTTATCATCTCTAAATATTTTTTAAAACAATTTTATCATAAAAATTATTTTAAATTAATTCCACCACAATGTGGTTGGATTTTAAACATAAAATAATCATTATTTAATCACTTAAACCCACCTCTACTAAAGTATAAATACCATACTTACCACCCCATTTCCACTCAAAATCCCTTAAGATCCTAAAATATTTTAAAAACTAATAATAATTACTATAAATATGTTCAATTGTTTCTATTCTCACCAAAAGACCAAATCCAAGGTTATCAAGGGTCCTCCAATGATGTGATATTCAAGAGGTAATTTTCTCAAAACACCTCACTTAATTTTTTTTCCTTTCTACTCACCTCCTTCATCCGTAAATGAATGATAGATCAATAATAATTTATAGACTAGAGTTTTATGTTTCTAATATAATATATTAAATCCAAAACTTTTATTACCTCCTCTTATTCAATGAAATGAAACCATTGTCCAAGTCATGGAGAATAATTATCTATGTGAATAATGATTTTGTTCATTTTCCATTACCGCATTCATGGATGGTCCTAAAAATATTATTCTGGTTAAATAAGATTATTATAGGTATATTAAAACATATTTTATATTCTTTAACTAATATATAATCATAATAGTAAATAAAATTAAACTATTTAGTGGTTTTCAGAGAAACCACCAAAATTAACTAAACACTTATCATTAACATTTTATGAAATGAATCATACTCATAGAAGAAAGAAAAATGATATATGGGACCATTTAAAATTTTTAAAGAAAATTAATAATATTTAATTCCACTTATATATTTTTAATTCCATATTACAAGAACATCTATAGTTTTATACTAATGAATTGATCATGAAACCATGAAACAAACACACCCAAAACCATGAAAGTAATAAAATATTATCAATGAATGGGTCATAATATGTTACAAAATCAACCCAAAAGGTATTATAAATATGAATACTGTTATTTAATGAATTAATATCATTATTTAAACCATTATATAGGATGTTAAAGTATGCACCACTAAAGGGAAGTGTTAGGTAATAATTTATTTTCTAAGTTTTATTTATGTGAGATATATACCCTATTCACCACTTATTTCTTTTGTATGGTGTACTGCCCCTTTGACATATAATATAATTATTTTCTTATCTTTATGTTATTAAATGTTTCATTTTATAATTATTTCTTTTATGGGGTATATTATTCAACCTATTACAATTGGTGAGGGATTTTTAACTCATTTTTCATTCAATGGTTTAAACATATACTTCATTGATTATGTCATGATAAGGATACATGTGAAATTAATTTTGGTTATATCTTGTTTTATTTCCACTTTTTTATGTGGATTTACATATAATACACATAATCAATTAATTTGATTAATTATCTGATCATTGTAAGGGAATTCATCTCAATTTCACTCCATTAAGGCCTATTTTAATATTATGCACTTGTTTTATATTATTTGAGGTATATACTTATCTTTTTTTATTCATGATCATTGTTAATTGAAAATATAATTTCTATTAAATATCCATATTTCATGTATCATGGATATAATTATTTTCTAATTTTTATTCTATTTTATATACGGTGTTTAATTTGAAAGTGATTAGATTAACTAAGGAAGTAATGATAAATTAATATCTTTTACACAATATCAATATTTTTTCATAGTTAATATTGATTTATAGTTTAAATAATTTATTTGATATATAATTAATTATCTATACATGAAATAATGGGTGGGGAATATATATATATAAATTCCCCTCGATGCATCGATATGTCTCATAAGACAAAACAATTATCCAAATTAAATGGGTTTATACTTATTGACTAAACCATCTTGTGAAAAGGAATTAATGGTAGTGATTTATTTACTAGATACATGAATTCCAATTATTAAACATTTAAATATTTTAGTAATCAGTTATTATTATCCAATAGATTTTCACAATGAAAATTTTTATGGATAAATTGAATTTTAAGTTTATTGATTAAATGCTGTGAATTCTTGGTTATTTAATGTTCCATGTTTACTTTGATCATTGATTCAATACTTATTCTACTATACTTATCCTTTATTGAGAATTTGAGCTCACCCTTATTTTTTTCCTTTCCTCAGGTTATAAAGAAGAGATATTTTAATGAGTTTGAAGGATTCAATTTATTATATTCTATTATCTATTATGTTTTATTTTATATTATCAATGTAAAATGGGTATGATGTATGTATATAGTTCTTCAACACTTCCAAACTGATCGGTCCTTTGGTATTTGAATCTTATATCTATTACAATTTAATAAATCAATTCATCATCTCCAGGCTACTGGGGTTGGGGTAATTATATATGGTATCATATAAAGTTTATTAAAAACCTTATGAACTAGATTTAAAAAATTAAATATTAGGGAACATAACACTATGATATAATTTGAGGATAATTATAGAAAAAAATCATAAATAAACTATTTTTATGGTTATGAGATTACCATTGCATAAAATTTTTAATTTATGTTTATTATTTTACTAGTTTTGGGATGATACATTATGTTTCATAATGTTATGATCTAATATAGTGTATTCCAAAATTTTGTGATAACACTTATTAGAAGAAATAGGAACAAAATCAATGTAATTAATCCAATGAGTAATAATTGTCATTTATTTGATAGTTTTAAGACAATATTTTGAAGATAACTAGACTCCTAAACATTTTCATCATATTAGGAAATAATATAATGTGATATGAAGATATAGAAATAATTATATATGTATAATGGATTCAAAGGGAAGCATGGGAAGAATAGGATAATAGGGAAAATATGGATAAAGGAAAGAAGGGGAAGAATTATTTGGTCACATGCAATATTTTCATAAGGAAACACCTTTCCATATTCTTAATAGTAAAATAAGTTCACTTAATGTGTGGAGAAAATGACACCATGATCTTGATTTCAAGAGAAGGAAATAATTTTCCAATATTTAATGATTCAACTATAAGTATATAGGTAATTATGAAAAATAAATCTCTATGTTTCAAGGGAATATACCACAAAATAAGCTAATGGATAATGGTCAAGATTATGATATTATCACAGACACTAAGGAATGATTAATTTGATTATGGTTTGATTCGTTAATTATGTCATTTGATTATTTTATCAATTATGTATTGGTTATTTGGATTATGAAATATATAAATATTATAATACAATACCTTTTTATTAGGGATTTGAATGTGTGTGTTGAATGGTACCATGAAAATTTATTTAGTAGAAAGTTGAAATTCATAGAAAATACATGATTGAGGGAAATATAACCCTAAATATGATCCCAATGTTTCCAAAATTTTGCTTGGATAAAGAGATGATTTTTATGGATAAGGTAAATTGGATAGTGTCAACTACCTGGTAACTGATTGTTTATTTGTTGAAAATATTATTTATACTCTCATTGATAGATTTTTCAATAATTTGTGGATTTAAGTAATATATTAAATAACATGTTTTTTTCATAATTAATAAGAAATAATGCATGTTTTAAAAAAAATTAATAGTAATTCAAGTTATTACCATGTTTTAAAAGAGTACACGATAAAAGTATTCACATGTTCAATATCTGAAATTTTAGATATATTTAATGTTGTAAGGATTATATTAATATAGTTTTATATAAATTGACAACCCTCTGGATATGTGACAACTTTTCACATCTGGCATGGCTATGAGACTTGAACCCACAACGTAAGGGCAGTATCGGTGCATCACCTATCACTGGCCTACATGATGTCCTGGTTAGTATAGAATTTTCTTCTTTATTTAAACAGTATGAAAGATAAAGTATAAGTTCATTTTAAGAATCCTATATTATTAAGATAAATAGATTATTTTTTTAATTTTATTTGAGGAATAAACGTTGAATTTTATTTTGGAGAAAAAGATGATTTTTTAGTGGAAATTGTTTGAAGGATGAAACTCTAGATGTCAAGTAAATAAATTTCATTATGTTATTGTATTATAAATTAAAATAAGTTAAAAACTTTAAGAAAATTATTTTTTGGATGAAATTATATTCATTTAATTTTCATATAGATAAAAAAATAGTCTTTTAACCCATCAAAGATTTACATTTTTCTGATGGTTAAATTTTTAAAGACCATGTTTTATGTCACTCTCCATAGGAACTTAATTGTTATATTTCTCTTCTATGTCTATGTTTTTAATTCCCACTAATGTTATCTTATTCTAAATCCTAGTTTTTTGGAAACCTTCGCATTTCCCTTTCTTTCTTATTAAGAGGATTTTTTATTAACCCTATTTACAATGGGGGTTTCCCAAAAAGGAATTTTCAAGTTTCAACCTTTGATTTTTAAAGAGAAATTTCAAATTGAGAGGACAACATTTATTAAAGTAGGGGAGAATGTAATGTCTTAATATTTTATGGTATGTCTCTTTTTAAATTTAATCTCTTCCATAGTATACTTTTAATGAAAAATTAAGCTTAAACAAACCATGATATACTATTAAAGCACATGAGCCTCAACCCAGTTGGTGAGGACTCCTTAAGTGTATCCAAGACACCTGGGATCAAATCCAAGTGGAGGATAATTTCCGGGGTCACTGTAGTAATACTGTAGCAGGTACTGTAGTAGTACTATAGTAGGAACTGTAGCAGGAACTGTGCAGACTGTAGCAGGTACTATAGTGGGAACTGTAGCAGGCACTGTTTGGCACTATAGTAGCCAGGAATATTCCCCCGTTTGGGCCTTCGAGCCACTGATTTGGTCCCCGAGTCCTTTAAAGCCTTCAGGGCTCCCAGACCTTCAGGTCAATAAGGCCTTCAGGCCACCTCAAGACCTTAAGGCCAACTTAAGTGCAGATGAAAACCAGGCAACCTACAAGGAAAAAACATCAGAAAGAGGAGGAGCAAGGAGTATTCACTATATTAGACGCTAACTGGATTTCCAGAATGAGAGGTTATGGAACCGGCCATCGGGAAATGCATGTTCATGCACGGGAATGCCTAGTCGAATAGTCATGCGAAGGTGGAGAGTTGATTTCACGATGAAGATGCTAGGTAAGAGGAGTTCCAAGTAGTTAGTCTAGGTTGTATGCAATGTTTGAAGCCTACGGTAAATGAATTCCTCTAAGGCCTATGGGCCATGTAATACTTATGCCTAAATGCCTTGTAAAGGTTCGACCTCACCCCTTTAATGGTGGATTATCAAAATCAATATAAAATGAAGGCCTTTGGGACATTGGAGGATATACTTTTAAATATTATTATTTTAACACAAACATTATAAACTATCGATTAAATAGGTGGGTGGGAATAAGATTAACTAAATTATAAAAATATAGTTTACACAGATTTATCTAATGAATTAATTGGTTACCAATTAATTTTAAATGAAAATAAAAACTAATTTTACATAAAGGATGTGTTTTTACAAAAAACTATTTTATTCCCACAATGAAATTTTATGTAAAGAAATTAAATTAATAACTATTATTGAAATATATTAATGATATTTATTTGTTATATATTCAATAAGATATTCTTAAATTCATCCAATAATATTTATAAGCTTCATATAAAAGTAAATACAATTTTAAGTATAAAAGATATATTTTTCTAAAGGTAGTTTTCCACCTTTTGATGGAAAACATGTTTTAAAACCATATTTTCAGACTTTTATAATTTTATTTTTAAAAAATAAATTTTTTTTGATAAATATATTTTTTAAATTAATTTATGTTGAAGGTTTGATATTTTTATCATAATTTTATGTTTTTAATTAATAGTGAAAAATACTATAATTTAGTTAAAAACATACTTTTCATATAAATATTTTATATTTCTAAATTATATTCATAATTTGTTTTAAAGTAAAATTAGTTCAATTATATAAAATTAAATCCAATTTAGGTAATTGGAATCACTTTCACATTGAAATTTGATATGAAAACATTTCAAACCTTTTAACTTTTTTCACATTAAAAACTCGTTTTCACGTTGTATGTGGGATTAATTTAAAATATAATTTTTCCCATTATATGAATTCAATTTGGTAAAATTGATTTTATATTTATAATTATAAGGTCAAATTTTTTATGATCATTTTCATTTTGATACATAAAAAATATAACATGATAAAAAATTATTTATCGCAGTATGTGTAAAATAATGAAAAGGGTTAATGTTAAAAGGTAAAATCTTAAAAAAATGAAAAAATACATCATTAAATGGGTTTCTTAGGTATTTATATTCCATAAATAAAATTTAAATCATTAATTATCATCCAAATTCATGTAAATTAATTCCACCTCAATGCGGTTGTATTAAAATATAAAATAATCAATATTTAATCACTTAGACCCACCTCTCCTCATGTATAAATTACACCAATCCCCATTGAATTTTGACCCAAAAGAAATTAGGTTACTCAAATATCTAAAAAAATCTCCTAATTAATCTACCCATTTCCTATTTTTTCTGTTCTAACCAAAATACCAAATCCAAGGTCCTCAATGGGACATCTGAGGATGTGATATTCATGAGGTAATTTTCTAAAAACACCTCTCTTAATTTCATTTCTTTTTTTACTTTATTATCACCTCATTAATCCTTTAAAGAATTATAATCCCATAATAATTTATATTCTATTTTTTATTTTTCTAATGGAATATCTTATATCCATATCTTTTATTACCTCCTCTTATTCAAAGAAATAAAACCATTGTCCAAGTCATTATGATTATCCATCTTCGTGAATATTAATTTTGTTAATTTTATATTACCACCTATATGGATGTTAATAAAACTATTTTTCTAGTTAAATAATATTTTGATAGTTATATTATAACATATATCAGGTTATTTTACTAATATATAATGATAATAGTAAATAAAATGAAACTAGTTTGTGGTGTTCAGAAAACCCACCAAAATTAACTAATTAATTATCATTAACATTTTATAAAATGAATCAGCCTCAAATAAGAAATAAAAATGATATGTGGGACCATTTAAACTTATTTACGTTTAGAAATAATATTTTATTAGACTTCATAGTTATAATTCTATTTTACAAGAGCATCCATAAATTTACAATAATGAACTGATCAAGAAACCATGAAATGAATGCACTTGAATGAATGAAAATAATGAATTATTATCAATTAATGGGTCATAAGATGTTATAAAATCATCAAAAAAGGTATTATAAATCTTAAAATATTCCTTTAATGAGTTAATAAAATTATTTAAACTGTTATACATGAGGTTAAAGTATGCATCACTAAAGGGAAGCGTGAGGTGAAGATTTCTTGTCTCACTTGTATTTCTGGGAGGTATATACCTTATTCAGAACATATTTATTTTGTGTGGTGTAATTCCAATTAAATATATAATATAATGATTATATTTATCTTAATGATGATCAATTTTTCATTTGATAATTATTACTTTTATGGGGAACATGATTCGATTGATTACAAGTGGTAAGGGGTTTCTTAACTCAATTTTAATTCATTCTGTTAAACTTCTATTTTTTTGATTATGTCATGATAAGGTTATGTGTGAAATTAATTTTTATTATCTTTGGTTTTTATTTAAAGTTATTTTATGTTTATTTTTATAGAATGTACATAATCTATTCATTTGATTAGTGATATGATCTTTTAAATGACTTCATCTCAATTTCACTTTATTGAGGAATATTTTAATATTATGTAGAGAATTTCTTTTCATGGGTGTATATGTATACACAAACCATTTTTTATTTATGATCATAATTCATTGAATATTTCATTTCTATTAAATATATATATTTCAGGTATCATTTATTTGATTATTTCCTATGTTGTATACCATTTTATATATGGTGTTTAATTTGAAATTGATTTATTTAACTGGGGAAATAATGTTAAATATATATATTTTACTAAATATGGATATTTGTTTATAATTCATATTGATTCATAAATTAAAACAATTATTTGATATATAATTAATTATTTGGGCATAAAATAATGGGTGGGGACCGTATATATAAAATCCCCTCGATGCATCGAAAGGTCTCATGAAAAAAAAATGTTTGCCAAATTAAACTGGTATCTACTTATAGATTAAACTATATTTTGAAAAATATTTATGGTAGTGGTTCATGTACTATATACATGGAACCCAATGATTAATAATTTTTTTCTTTTATTTTTCATTTATTGTTATCCATATGATTTTCACAATGTAAAATACATAGATGCATTCCATTTTTAGTTTATCGATAAAATGTAATGTGTAATCACTTATTTACCTTTCCATGTTAACTATGCTCACTGATTAATTATTGAATCCTCCACAATTAATCCTAACTAATCATTTAATATCAAGATTATCTTTTCCTTTCCCTAGGTTATGAAGAACAGATCTTTGAATTAGTTTTCAATGATGTAGTTTATTATTTTTTGTTATATGTTATGTTTTATTTTCTATTACAAATGTAAAATGGGTATGTTATGTGAAATCTAGTAATTCAAGACTACTAAAATGGTTGGTAATTTGGGATTTTAATATTGTATCTATTCTAATATAATAAATTAAGGCACTGTATCTAGAATATTGGGGTCATCATTTTTAACGGGATGCATTTCATGTGGGAGAGGTGATCACAGATTTGTAATGTTAGTCTATTATAATGTAAATAATGTTGACGAATTTGAGGTAGGTTGTTTTCTGTTTCTATATTATTTATGTGAAATCTCCAATTGATCATGATTGATCCCTTTGGATAGAAATGAAATTAACCTAATAATATTGAACTAGATTAAAGTAATTAGATTGTGATTGCATGGTGATGTTGATGTGCTTTATATCATGGTATCGATGTGCCTCATGTTTTTCTAGATAGTGTGATATATATGATATGATTTTCTAGCATGTTTTTATAATTGGAGTATCATGTTGAAATAGGTAAATAACTTAAATCTGTAATTAATTTATAATTAATTATCTTAAGAGTAATTATAGGGGAGGATTATTTGTAATATGATGTTTGATGTAATATTATGATAATCCAATCAATGCAATGAACATGATTAGTTGAAAATGATCTTCCATGGGATTAATATTACTTATCTAGGTTTTTTTGAAACCATAATAAATTCTAATAACATTCATATATTTCGATATCTTATTATATCTTGATTCTTTAGGTTTCCCATAGTTAAAACCTATGAATAATTAATTGGTTAATTCAAGATGTAATAAGAATCAATTGTGTGATAAAGATATTTGATTGGGAATATTGACCCATTTTCTTAAGAATTTTGAGAGCCTTGAGTTTAGATTAGTGAGAGATCATTTTCTTATGAAGGCCAGATTCCTTATTTGAGGGCCTAGTTTTCATTTTGATTATTTGTTTTGTTTCATATTGCTTTTATGATGTGATCTGATACAGATGATCTAGGGAGGAAGATGTGATATGTGGTGGGGAGGTCCAAATTTTATGTTGAGCCTAATATGATAAGATTGGGATGGATGATGTGTTATGTAAGTGGGGAGGCCCAGATGATGTTGAAGTAGTTTATTCCTATTTTTGTGAGATTCATCAAGATATGTATGTGGGTGCCATGGAGGGAAATAAAGATGATGGAATGGGTTGAATACGGGATTACCGATTAATGTGATGATAAGATCTAGGATGATCACTTGTAGATCTGTTAAATGGATTATGGTTGGGTTGTTTGTTTTATCTAATTTTCTTTCCCCTCTACTAGAGACAAGTGGGTGTTCTTGGTTTCATGTTTCCTCTTGGTGATATCTTAATATGGTTTTCCTAGAGTACCTATATTATGGAATGATACTAACAATGAATTTAAAAAATGTTTAATCATTGGGGTTGTTTGATGCTGAAATGTAGATGATATGTTACTCTTGATAAACTGTGGAATCAGTTTGGATTATTACTAAAAGGAATGGACTTTACTATGATGATTAATAAAATTTAATGTGTAATAAATTTAATATCTAATAAATTAATTAATTGAAGGATATGATAAAAAGGAAAGAATTAATTAGTGTATCTCTTCTAAATACTTGTTTTCTTATAGGATATCTCGTTTTAGTAGTGGTAGTCAGGAGTCTGAGTGACGTAAGATATGGTTGGGTCTAATACTATGTCATTCCCATAGTGTGGCTATGAGATATATTATATCTTTTATATTATGTGATCTTTTACACTACCCTACCCATGTTGGTTAGGGAAACTGAAACCCAGTGGACTTCGGGAGGGTGTCTCCTCCAACATCCCGATGGGAGGATGAATGTATAACTACCCCCTATGACCTTATTTTCTTCTCTTGTTAGTTACCTTTTATGCTATGCATGGAAGTTATATTTCCCATATATGTGCATAGAGGGATATGGTGCCATGTGGTTATGTCACACACATGTATTATCATATACAGTATCCAAACAAATATTAAAGGTATGATGTGTATAAGCTATGACGTGTTGAAGTAAATAGTCAGTTTATGGACTGTAATGACTTTAGGTATAATACCTACTATATGATAAATGTCATATGGGTTTCATTGGATCCTAGAAACTACTTTTTTAATATATATTGTGATGTTATATGGGGTAATGTGATGCTTTAAAGGGTGCAGTGCATGTTGTGATATCATGCCTAGGTGTATTAGGGTATGCCTGTTTAAAAGAGAGATGGCTTAGGACGTGCACCATTGGGGTAGAGCATCAAACCATTTGGGAAGAGGGAGTGGGGTACCCTTTTTGTTTCATAATTATATTATATTATCTCTATTATGTTATACATGGTTATAGATAGTCGTGGTTAGGTTGTGAACATATTATACCGATTGAGGTGGCATGTTAGTTTCACTATAGTTTATAATGATTTTTCATGTTTTGTTATATTTTTCATGAGATGGTATATGGAGGATCCTACTCAGTATACTACAATTCCAACCTTATGTATATATAAATTGTTTTTTTGGTCATCTAGAGTAGGTTAGAGATCAGGTTGGATATTACTAGCTCATGGTTTTTCTAAAGCTGTTTGAGCTTTCTGGATGTTGTCATCTTTACATTTTAGATACGTGTAGTTTCCTTTTGATTATTAATGTATTGTATGGAATTTCATTTTTCAATTGTTATTTCTTTATATATATTCACGAGTACGTTTTTGTGATTTTATATTTCTTATCTCCCTCTTCTTCATGTTTCTATTAGAGGGTAACACCTCATATATGCATGTTTATTATACCCTTGGTTCTAGTCTCCAACCTAAGGCCTACTATAGGTGGTACCTGGGTAGTCAACTTCTCTCTCACCTCATTATGGAATATTTGTGGGGATTTTTCATGATACCATACATTGATTTATTGGATAAATAATTGAATTAATTGTGTACCCTTTATTGATAAGATGTAAACACCATCTAATTCATTAAAAGGCATTTACCTAGAAAGTCACTTAATGTCATGAGATCCCTATTTATTTTTTAGGGTTTTTTCATGTAATTATTATTGATATAATTTTTAGTTTTATCCATTTTTCATTGAATTTGATAATAATATGAAAAAAAATTCATTCTATGGGATCATTATGATACTATGAATGATTTATTTTCATTTGGTGCACGTATGTATTGATGATTTAAGTATGGGGTCCTATATCATAAGGTAATGCATTGGTTAAGTTTTATATCTCATGGGATCATAAGGAATGGTAATAATTAGGTTTTACACAATGTTATGGGAAAAATGGGTTTTATCATGCTATAATACATAGAAATAAGGATTTTATTCATAAAAAATAAGGCATATTGATTTTTCTCACAAGGTTTTATATGCTTATGATGGTTCCACCACTCTAATTTTCTTTTCAAGATGCGTTATATTACATGTTTAAGAATCCTTTCTAAGATATTCCATAATTTCGTGTTATTCTCCCATATTTAATAATTATTTTTTTTCTTCTAAGACAGGTTATTATTGTTGTTCCTCTTTATGATGTTGCAATTCAATTACATTTTCTTATGGTTATATAATGCCTTATGAAAAGATATATGATATATAATTTTTGGTATAAAATTCTTATGTCCCATGAATATTCTTGTATTATCATTTTATGCTCACTTATGATATTGAATTTTTATCACTTATGTTTTCCCTTTCATAGCATCTCAACTCACCCAATTCTAATCTCTCAATTTACTCAAGTTATAAAGAAAATTAAAATTTCTAGTGTGTCTATAATATTATCATGTGTTTAGAATTTGGGGGATATATTGAAGAATTTTTATATATTAAGTGGGTTCTTATATAGTGTAAAAATTGCCTGTTACTTGAAAAATGCTTCGAGTTTTTAGTTAATATTTTTTCGGAATTCTCTAAAACTCTATACCTAAAAGGTCATGCTAATTTGTGATAATGCAATATTTTATTAAAACTAAATTAATTGGGATGTTTATATATATGGGATATCATAATTGGTGTTAAATAAGGTTTTAGATAAATTTGGATTTTATGATTTTATCAGCTCATTATGAAAATTTCATCAAGGGTTGATAAGTTAAGGTTGATCGTAATTTTCAAGGTATATATTACCCTTAAGGATAATGGAGGTAATTTTGAATCTTTTTTGGGTTATGATAAAATAAATTTAGTTAAAACACTAGGGATAAGTCTAAGGGGAAATCCTTAGTATATTATAATATCCTAAAGTTTGGGTAATGTCGAGATTATGTGGTTCTACTAGAAATTACATACCTATCTAGATACAGGAAAGTTGATGTGGTTGTTGCACGGATTCAAAAAGTTTTAATCACCTTGAAAAAATAGGTTTATTCTCAACTCGATCTTAACTCTAGTGTATGATGAATGGGATAAAGACTACACACCAATCTAGACACTTTAGATGGATATGATTTGGTAAATCACATTAACCTTACAAGCTGTTTTTGATAGTTTATTATGTTAATGAATTAGGTTAAGGAATATGAGAGGACCCAACCTAAATAAACCCATATTAAATTGAAATTTATGTTGGATGAACTGGATGATATTTTAATAATTTTGAAAATTATGAAATTTTAGGGTCTAATGTTTCTTGAAATAATTCTTTTTCGCTGTTAGTTTTTCATCACTCATAATTAAATCCTTATTTAAATAATAGATGAAACCTAAAAGAATCATTTTAACTATGTATTACATGGAAAATTTGGATATTTTTATAATGATAGACCTAAAAATATGAGAATATAAGTGAGAAATATTTTTATTTTTTATAATCACCTATCAAGAATCATGATTAAATATGTGAACATAGTTGAATTCCCCAAAAAAACAAATAATATAATTATGAAGTATCATGGAAGTTTGAGTGATAAAATAATGACGGAAAGAATTTCCAATCTCATAAAAATGAAATTATATCCATAGAAAATGACTCAAAATAATTTTAATATCTTTTACTTTTGGAAAAGTAGGGTATAGAGAAACTAATTTACAAGAAAATGTAAAGAGCCTAGTGGACATGGTGAAAGGAAATAGAGTTCTTTTGAGGGTACCACTAATAGTTTAATGTCTTAAATGGGGGAAACCTTGACATTATCCAAGTAAATTACATAATATAAGGGATAATAAGGATGATAAGCACCAAAAATTTCTTTGAAAAGGGAAATCCTACAAAACCAAAACAATGGAAGTGTATTATCAAAATGATATTGAATAAGGAATGCTAATCACCAACTCAAGAACTTTGAGTGTTGTATTCATATCTTTCTCAAACTACTCCTATGTACGTATAATGTATACTAAAAATAGAAATCTACACCATGATAAATAAATAAATAATTATTAATAATAACTTTAAATAGTATTATTATTTCATCTTAAGTATATAACCCCTCTTTAATAGATGATTTTAGGAATACGCTTCCTATAAAATCATATTCTTCTTATTTAGTTAGATTTGATAAGATCTTAAGCATGGATTGGATATCTTGAAGTAAAGGACATGATAATTTCCAAAATAGGGAAATATCATTTAAAAAACAACCCATGAGCACATATTAAGATAACTCTAACTATAAACTCCCTATAAAAATTTAAACCCATTATATTAGTGTATTCATCACAATCTGTTAGAAAAAACTCAACATTATTTATATGAGTTCACTAGTCATTCTAAGGAAAGGGAGGATAAAACCTCAATAGAAGTTAAATATGGATTAATTTATATATTATTAAAATCCTTAACTATTTCATTACCTATGAGTAATTAGATATACAAGGAATAAATTTATTTACGGTGGATAACGTAACAACATGAAATTTTAGAATATATATTTTTTACTAAATTCATACAATGTTTTATAGATTATTTCATAGACAAAACTGAATATAAATGATCTAAAATATATTAGATTATAAATTCATAACAACAATAATACATATGGTTGATAATGATATGGTAATTTATATATGCATACAAATAAGGATTAATAACACTTAAAGCTTAAATAGTTTATTTTTCAATAAAAGTGGGTTTTCATTATATATTTTATTTTTATTTAAAACCTAAAAATATAAATTATATAATTTAAATTTTTTAAAATAAAATTAATTTTTGAATTCATAATCAAAATTTTATCTAAGGTTTAATTTCAATTATTTTTTAAAATAATTAAATTTTAAGTGAATAGTGAAAAATACAGTCTTTACCAAAATTGGGAATTTTATGGATTTACCAATTTATAAGAATAACATAGAAATTTATTAAAATATTTAATTAAAACAAGATTTACTAATGATGTAAAATTATGTAAATTAAATATTATTACAAACTTACCAAACCTATATATAATTTTTAGATCATAGTTAAAATTTTATTCCAATTAAAAAACAGTTTTTGCTCTATTATTTTAATTAAAAACATTTAAATTAATCTTCTTATTTTTTTATTTCATTTAAATAATATTTTTATTTTTATTTTATAATCAACTTATTAATAGGATCCAAATTAGAAAAATTCATAATTTCAACCTATACAAAAATTTTATGCTTAAAATTTCACTTTTTAAATATAGTTTTTTTCATCATTTGAATTAATAATGAAATTAAAATTGTTAAACCCTCTATATTTTTTTTTATAAAGTTATTTTCATATTTTAAATCATATTTTTAAAATTTTTAAATATTTCAGGCTTTAATTTTTTCATTAAAATTTTTTATTGAGTTAATATTAGTTACAATAGTAGAAAGAGTTTTACTAAGTTTAAAATACCTAAATCATTTAAAAAATTAATTTATGTATGTGGATGATAGGTGTCTTAGAAACTATCTGAAACTAAATTATTTTAGACTTTTCAATCCTTTGACCATTGAATAGTGACATACTATTATTGAAATGTAACGTGTAATTCTAAAATTAGCCATATATTCACTTGTACAATGGGATCACTTAGACCACTTCATGCTGAACCTATTACTTCAAATTTCATCCTGAAAATACTTTTTCTACTCCTAAAAGTCTCTATCATGTTAAACATACTCTGGTCTCAATTTTTTAGCATAAGGCCCCGATTTCTATGGATATTTCAAGAGAAATCTCATGTTCTCAATGTGAGCTTTTTTAACTCCAAAACCTTTTATTCCTAATATTTCTCTTCCAAAAGATGAATAGAAACAATAATATAATTACACAAATGTTATGAATATACTGTGACGTTATTATGTTGTAGATCAATTATTATTAAATATTTTCCATCCCCTAAAAAACAATCTTGAACATGTGTACACGTGGATTACCTCTACTAAGAAGTGTTATGGTTTGTTTTTCATCACCGCCACTCTTTCTTGGTAATAAGGATATATTTTAGTAATTAATATTTTCAATGTATCAAAATTATAATTATAAGATAATAATTTTTTGGACACATTCCTTCAGCCCCATTCATTGAGAAATGGAAACCTTAATTGTGCCTACATGCAGACTACCGCCTCCACGAATAATGAATTTACTTTTTCCTCACCACCCAATATGTATGGTTATAAAAATGAATTAAATTAATATTTATTATATTTATGACATGATTAATGTTATTTTCAATTTATATTTTCATTATATAATAAAATTTTGATATTCATTAAATAATTATAACGGGATCCTGTTTGTGTTAGTTTTACCAACTCTATGGACAATGTTATGATATTTATATCATAAATGATTAAGTAATGTTACATAATGTTAATATAAAGTAATAATATTTTTTAATTATTTTGAATTTTTTAATTGATATTTCATATATTCATTAATATATCACCTTTCGATCATTAAACTTGTCAAAACTAGGTATTCATAGCTTCCACTTTCACAAACAATACCTCTATCATTCACCAAATAAAAATGTGGCATGGTGAATAATTTTAAAAACATGATTCTATTAAAATTTATAATATTTTAATGATGAAATTTTGGTTATTAAATAATAATCAACACCACAATTACAAATCTAGTAAAAAACGAACAATCAAAAACTAGTAACATCTACTGAGGAAAATAAAATATAACTAACTAATATATTTCTAATAAATGATTTTAAATTAATTTGGTAAAAATTATTAAATAAGAATTATCTTATTCTATAAGTGATTAATATAGATATTTTTATTATATATGATGTTATATTGTGATCTCCTAAGAGGAAAACAAGGTAAAAAAATTCCATATCAATTTTCCATCATTGAGATAAGATTTGTATTCAATACTTGTTTCATTTTTATGGTGTATATAGTGTCCATGGATTTATTTTAATAATAATTCTCATTAAATATAAATTATTTAAAAATATATCTAATATTCTACCATTAATGATTTTGTTATTTTAAATATAAGGATGTTTATAAAATATTTTAACAACTCAATTTATTTTTGTTGAGTTACATGTTTCCTTATTAAACCCTATAGTTCTAAGTATGATTTATTCTACCTAAGAGAAATTTTATATTTAATTTCATCCTATTTTTATAAAGTTTTCAAATTATTCCTTATAACCTCATTATATTTAAATTCATAACTCAAATATTTCGTCACCTGAAAGGGTTTCTTGGTCAAATTTTGTATTTCTAGAGACATACTTCATATTATAGACCAATTTAATTTTTTATGGTATATATACTACCTATTTTTAAAATTATATAATGAATTATATTTTCACTTGGTATTTTATGTTCAATTCTAATATCTTTCTCCTTTACGGTTTTTGATTTAAATGTAACTCAAATTGTATGGTTTCTTTTCTCAACCTCATTTTAAAATATAGATATCCCAAATGTGATAACTAAGAATTCATATAGTATTTATTTCCCAAATCACAACCATTTTATTATCCTCTAGTACTCCTTAATTAGTTTTCCACCTTTTTTTCTTGATTTAAATTGGAGGTTCAGTAATCATTTTAAGCAATTTTAGTTTCAATGAAAGAATTTAAAAATATTAAAATAATTTCTCTTCCATGATTATTTTTTTATTACACTATGCTTTTTCCTTGATAAAAAACATTATATCTATTTTAAAGACTATTATTGATGATTCATTTAGGTTTTAAATGTTTTCAATAGTTTTCATATCACCTTTAAAAAAATTATTTTGATAGTGACTTGTAACTTCTTCTCTTATGAAGATATTAAATTAATTATTTATAAATCTTTTATGTTTTTCTTATATTTTATTATATCAATTTTTTTAATTTTTATTTTTTTATAAATTAACCTCAAAATTATCTTATACTCTTTTGAGGGATTAAACTCCTGAAAATACAATACATATTTTGTCTTTTCTAATTATCCACTATGTATAACAGTGGTTCCTCTTCCAATTCCTTTCCACTATTAACACTGTATATTTCATTGCTTTGATTTATTGGTGTTAAACTAGATTACATACATCTATTTATTTGGGAAATTATTTAATTAACAGTATACCCTTTATATATATGGTGTAAATATCATTTTCTTCATTAAAATGTATTTACCAACAAATTTTTATATTATTATTATATTCCCAATTATTTTACATTGTTTTATCATGTAATTATTATTAATGGGATTATGTATGTTATACTTATGAAATTATATTTAACAAGAATATGAATCCAATTTTATTTACACAGGTACCTTATGATATATTGGATGATTTATTTTTAATGGTAACATATATTTATATATATATGATGGATTGTTGTGTTCCTATATCACCATCTAATATATTGGTTAAGTTTTATATTTTATGATATGGTAAGGTGTGGTCATAATGAGTTTTGTCAAGAAGGCACGGTAAAAATGAGTTTTCTCAAATTTTAATTTGTAGACATAATGAGTTTCTTTACAAATTCTAGGGAATATAGATTTTTCTCATAATTTTTCTTCTTCTTATGATGGTTATAACTTTATATGTTTCTTTACATTTGAGGATATGTTACATTCCATGTTAATTCGAAATTTTTAGGATATTATGAACTTTTATATTATGATACCATGATATGGGATTATTGTTTTATGCTTCTGAGCTATGTTATTATTATTGCGCCTCATTGATATAAAATATTTCATGAAAAAATATTATGTTATGTCATTCCTTATGAAACTAAAAATGATCTCTCTTTATTGGGTATAACATTATTATACATCATAATTTTCGCATATTATTATCTTATGATCACTTGAGATCTTTTATTGTCATCATTTATATTTAACCTTACTAAGAATATGATCTTGTACCACATATATTTCAATTTCCCCGGGTTATGAGGAAAAGTAATACATTTTATATGTCTAGAAGAGTAACCTGTGTGGAGAATTTATGAGAGATTTTTAAACCTTATTATTTACTAAGTAGTTTCTTATATATTAGGGAAAAAAGTCATTGGTTGAAAAATAAATGGTTTTTTTAAATTATTGTTTCCCAAAATTATCTAAAACTATAAACTTAAATGATTATAGGATTGTATTTTAATAAAATATTATAATTAAAGTAATGTAATTGAGATGTATATATACATGCAACATCATATTATCCTAGAGAATGAGATGTTCTAAAGGTAATATTTCTATCCTAAATGTAACCCACTAAAGTCATGATCTTAATAACTCTAATGAATAAAATCATTTCTGGAAGAATATATATGACCATGTTCTAATGTTTCTTTTAGATAATGAAAAAGATACTGAAGCACTTTTAAATGTGATTCCTTTAGATTTTTATTGAAATCTCATGATTAAATATACTAAAAATATAATTTGTGTTCAATAAATGATTAGGTATAGTAAACTTATGATCATACGTCTATATTTTTACATGATCTACCAATTTATTATATTTATAAAATTCTTGTTTAATAAAGTTTTCTAGGAGAGTATATATACATGAATAATTTTCAAAACCACAATGTCTTTATAAATATAAAATATATTTATGGTTAGTTAAAATTTATCCATTTGGGTTTTATGAAATTTCATAACATAAGAAAATGTTTTGTTTAGTTTTCATAATTTCAAAAAAATAACTTGAAATGTTTTCCAGTTTATCCAAAAATAACATAATTAATATAATTTTGAATAGTGATGGTATACATAAAAACATTATTAAATACAATAGTTGGATATGAATTTTCATTGATAGACTTATTTTTAAGTAAAAAACTATTAATATATCACACTAGGCTATTAGAGCATATTTAATCCCATAACAAGATTTGGAATGGTTATATACATGTTAGGGAAATTTAAAATCTTAAAAAACAAGAGTTCTTTCAATATAAATTTGCTCCTAAAAATATATATTAAGAAAATCACTTTTAACATCCATTTGGAATAATGTAAAATAAATATGTCCGATAAAGGACAGCGGGATTAGGTTGGGTTTGAGTCTAGATACTCGTGCAATATCCTCTTTTTAATCTTCTCCTTCTTCTTAAAAATAACACTTAACAACAATCCTTTCCTTATTTCATAAAATTATTCCATTTTTATCAAATTGATTTATAAAAATCAAATTGACTCATATCACTAAAATATATTTACAATGTTCAAAAAAATTAACTCTCTTCCATTTAAACTGATTGAGTTCTTCTTATGTATCCCTTATCCAAATTTAATGACCTAATGCATATTATTAAACTTTAGGTTCAAATTATGATATTAATTCATAATTATTACATCCCTTTTATATCTAATGAAATATTTTGACTGGTTGATCGAAATCTATAATTATGTTATTAATTGGATTATTTATTTTGATTTAATGGTTCCTAATTATCAATAAATAATGTTAATTAAATATTTTTTGTAATTATTCTTTATAAATAACTATCATAAGGTGTAATTATATTTGTTTAACTTTTAGAATATTTACTACTAGTTTTTGTGGCTCGGATTCTAGTAAATTAATATAAGTGAATTCAGAAACATCATCTACTTAATTTAATTGAACATATTTTTTTAAAACAAAAGAATTAGTTTCATAAATATTTACATTAAGTGTTTCTTCGAAAAAATTATTTCATTTATTAAAAACTCTATAGGATATACAAGTTATTTAATAAAAAAGGAAAATACCTTCACCATCTTTGGGATCAAATTAATGAATATGAACGTTAGTATTCAAAATGCGTAATTAAAAAAAAGGATATCATGTTTTAATGTTTTTGTTTTCATCTAGTCCAAAACTCATATGTAATTTTATTAAGAAAAGTAAAAAATCTAAACTAAGATTTATAGAATTATAAGTAGTATTAAAAAATTTAGCTTGAATTTTTTTTTAAATGAAAATATTTGAGTGATTTCATGAATACATATATTTCATTATTCAATAATTAAATTTTATGAGGTGTTCTTGGGGATAAGAAGTTAGTATTAATACATTTATTATATAAAATATTTCCAAAATATGAATTTACATACTTTCAAACATGATAACATCAGAAAATAATCAAAGGTGGGGTTTTCGAATTTCTTACAAAAACATGGAAAACTTTAAAATAATGGAAATTTTTTTATTTTCATGTCAGTAAATAAACCAAAGTATATATTTTTTAATAATGAACTAGTACATACACGAAGTGTTTTCTATAGGTAATTCTAATTTTTGTATGATGAAATAAATTCATGTGTGTTAACTGTAGAGCTTTAGAAGTTGATACTTCACTAATTAATTTAATGTTAGGCTTATGTTTCTTACCAAATTGTAACGGATCACACATTATTAATGATTTAAACCAAATTTTTGGAAAATACATTGTATTATTATTTTTATAAAGTTCAACTAATGATATAATACTGAATTCTCTTAGTCTTTCATGATGAACAAAATATAAATATTCAGTTTCAATTCAACAATGAAAATTATGGTTACTACCATCTTATATCTCTAATGTGTATACATTCTCATTTCTACCAAATTATAGAATAAATTTACCATATGATGTTTGATTAGTTCATTTATCAATCCTGAAATTTACAAGGTAACCTTCATCGTATAACTAACTAATCCTGAAATGTTTATACATAATTCCAAACATACAAAATATTAAAAATTATTATTTTCACATCAGAAGACACATAATGTATTCAAATTATTCCATTATACACATTGTCTCAAAATGTGACTCATCCACTATTTAAAATTTTTTTGTTCTGGAATTTGGGCTGGTCTCCAACGATATGTTGATAATAATCATTATCCTTATACGACTTGTTATGACTACTCATAAACATCATTTTTCTCTGAAATAAAAAAAACTAAATTCTTGGTTCCCGAACTTAATTGGGACAAATTATGTTACCAAATAAAAACTTAATAAACCAAATATATAAAAATATTATTTATTAATTTATGTAAAAATAACATCTATAGGAAATATAGATAACTAAACACAATTTAAAGAACATTTTTTTCGACTGAAATTTTCTTTATCATTTAGTACAAAAACGATCACTTTAACAAACAATGTAACTAGATTGAAAATTTTATTTTTCATAACTATAAACAATTCCAAAAGTTTTTTGGATGGTTTCAAATATTTATATAACTTTTCAAAATACTCCCTACAAAATTTAAAATTAGATTAATAAAATTTATACTAATGAATTAACTATTTAGTTTAACTATTAGATTATGATCATCTCTTACTGAACTAAAAATAGATTTAGAATATATCTCTAGTGAATGTTTTGAAATATAGAAATAAATTTATAAAATCAAATATTTTTTTTAATTTAGATATATATTCCTTAACACAATAAAAGTCATTTCCATAAGAGTTACATATATCATCATTTCTTCAAATGTAGTAATATATTCCTCATATTTTGATGAAGTACATTTCTCATCATCTGATGAATTTGAAAAACAATAATCATCTAAATATCCTTGAAAATTTAAGTTCATGTTGATATTTTTAACGGATTAAATAGTTACCATGGAAATATGAAATTTCTCATTATTAAGAATGTTCTCATAAAATCTAACAACAATCCATTTTTTATTTTATTAAAAATACACTATGAGGGTAAGTGGGAAAATACATAACATAATATAAAAACAAGTCCCACCCAAACAAAGCACATATTACAGAGTTCAAAGATCACATGATAAAACATAGCCATTCATGACACCAAACCCATGTTTCAAAATTTAAAAGAATCCATCATCACAACAGATCCCGCAAATCCTATAAGATGACCGGGATTTAATACCTGAGATACCTACCAATGAGGACCACATAACTACCATCATCACATCGCTAAAAAAACACCATCACCACCAGCATGTTTTCCCATCACCACAATCACACTCGTCTTCTAGTTTCCTTCATCCTTTCTCTAACGTCCACCACCTGAGGCAGACATCGTTGATGCTATGGTCACCTCCCACAACAAAATTTTTGTCAACACCAAACCACAACCCCCAATATAAGTTTCATTAAAACACCATTATGTAAGGATCATGACTCCTGGAACATTGATATCCTCTCAAACATCAATTCCCAAAGATATGGTGAACACCACCTTGCCAGACCGACCTGGGGAGGAGAGATGGTACATAAAGCTACAGTAGAGTAAGATTAGAGTGGATCCTTCATAGAGAGACGAGATAATCACCGACAACACCCAAGAATATTGATACCCCATAGTCACCTACATACAAACTGGAATTCCTGGAACCCCCCACCATAAAGAACAACCTAACACAAATCCTCTTGGAATCCAATGGAAAAAACTAACCTCATAAATTGTGATGGACCTTGAGTAAAAAGAGGAGTATGAGTGGGAGAAACCTCCAAAGGAATCCACAACTGAGAAATCACCCACACACTCCTCAAAAAGTAGCAACAACGAACCTTCACCAGAAAATCATAGACCACCATTCCATTACAAACCCCTAATATAAACATATTTTTACCTCATTACCACCATGGAAAGAGAAAAAAGAAAATGGGATGAAACCCTACATGAACACATGATTGAAACCCAAAATGAAAACAACGATGAAAACCTAAACACAACAGGAATCAACATTCATGGAATGAAGCATTAGAAAAAGGAAATGACATCAGTATCTATTAGATTTCCTTTCCTTCATTTTATATCTTGAAAAATAAAACTTGATATGGCCTAGATTCTTTTATTCCAAATAAATAATTTTATAGGTGTCTTTATTTTCATGTATATAATTTTTATCCTTTCTATAATAATAATTGTAATTATTATTCCTAACTATCTTTGTCAAACATATCATAAATTGAGCTTATTCATTCCCATGATAATTTTAATTACTAAAATTAGAATAATGTTTACACTTTTTATTTAATGTAATATTCCCTAAATTTTTATTTCTATAATTGTTTTTTTTATGTTGAAGTGAAATCTACCTCATTCTTTACTTTTACTTCTTTTATCAGTTTTTAACCATTTATCATATTGATTTCAATTAAAATTAATATCATCAAGAATTGAATTCATAAGGTTTTTGGTTTTATCTATTTCATTTCTCTTAGGGTCCCATGCCGTAGGAAGTATATCAATTAATTTATCCACATACGAATCATATGATAACTCCTTATAAAAAAAGAGATTGTGACTTATTGACAATTTTCTTTAATATCTTATGCATCCATGATATAGACTCACCAAGTAATAAATGAAAATATATTTATTCGTCACTTAACATTAATCTATGAGTTTCAAGAGCCTTGGAAGTTCTAGAATGAGAAATTTTGAACTTCTTCTATATTCCATTATCTATTTCATATGAGGAAATTTGACTATAGATACTTTGAGTTATAAAATAATGTAACGTATTATAAAAATTTTAATTTGAGAATTGATATTCTATCTTCTCATCATAAGTAAACGTAGAAATCTATTTCACTAGAATCCCTTAATTTTTGTTAATAAAAAAATGATCCATGCTAATATTGACAAAAATATTAGTCATCTGGTCATTCAAATACTAATTTTATTCATGATAAATTACTGGTGGCCAATTAAGATTTAGATATTCTAACTTGAATTACTTCTGTAAAGAGACATTCCTCTGATACGAGATTAGTATATTGAAACTTAGATACTAAATTTAAGAAAAAAATAGAAAAATTAAAAATATAAACATATTTAGTGTCAATAAAAGATACCCTTATAATACCAAATATTATACTACATATAAATGATAGTTAAACTAAAATAGGGGGTTAATTTTAGTAAAAATGTCTTTATGTTTTTCATACCCACCAAAGTATTTAGTGAATTGGTAGTTATGAAAATTTTAGAATCTCATAGAACATAGTAGGTAAAAAAATTTAAAAATTGATCAATTGTTAAAACAAATATAAATATAGTATAAATATAGAAATTAAAAAAACACGTAAACATAGAAGTAATAGAAACAAAACAAGAAGATATCACTCTTTTAAATGATAATATTAAAGTATATAACCCCCCGATCTATGAGGTCTTTTGTTTAACCAAAATAAATATAGGGTTATTTCACTTGACTATAGAAATTACCTTTCTATCACAATACTCCTTTATTAAAAAATTATATACACCAGAATTTAGCCACTAAATGATTCCTCAAAACTACGGTTGGCAGCAGATTCCTAGCCCATGAATTTTATTAATAGTTTGATAGAAACAACATGTTTCTGGGACTCAGAATCCCATAAATCTATATGATCATGAAGAACCACTTCCATACATTGGAATATTGATAGAAAAACCATTTAAAAAAATCAAAAAGAAAATTTATAGAACATACAATGAAATTATCCTAAACATATGCTAGAATAAAAAGGATCATAAAGATAAACTAATATTTTCAGAAGGACACATAGAAACAAGATATTGAAAACCCAAAAAAACATACAAATCTATTAATCGTTTTATCTATATAGTCATTTTTATTTTCTATGACCTAGTGGGTTCTATTCATATACACAAATAAAATTAACATATTTTGTAAACATCATGTTCAGTTGTAAAAACATAAAATGATGAAACATCAATATTTTGATGGATTCCATGAAGCTTTTTGTCTTTCAATGAAGATAATATATATTGATTCAATGCTACATAATTTGATAAAAGTAATCTGGCACAAAATATTAGATCTCGGGATTTTCATTTAGTATAGATCAAAATTAAATTAACTGAATTTATGATAAACCAGTTTTCAATCCACACAAAAAACACATTAAAATAATCTTCAAGATAAATCAAAAAAATATTTAATTGTATTTTTATTTTTAATAAAAATGATGAAAAGGGTTTATTCACTCAATAATTTTCCATTTTTTAAAATAAAAAAATTAAAATAAAATTGAAAAGTGAATGAATTTAGATAGAAATGCTTCTAGGAGATTGATTTATCCTATTTGGCCAAGTATTTCATAGAATTAAAAGAATAAGATTATATTATTTAAATAATAGGTTCATAGTATTCAAGAAATAAAATTGTTAGTCTCAAAAATTACTTTCACAAATACAACATTAATTAAAATCTCACCATTTTTAAAATGGATATAAATCTACCATTTCCAAAATGGGAATTAAAAAATTTATATTCCCTTTAACAGATCTCTCCAAAATGATTTTTTTTTCTAATTCTTCCCCCTTTTAAAAGTTTTAAATAAAAAAAAGGAAAAATTAAACACCAAATTTGAGAATATTTATAATTAATAAAATATTATCCCCTTTAAAATAAATAAAAATATGAGTTTCAAAAAAAATAGAATATCAAAGAATAAAATGGGGTCATAATTTAAATCTAAAGATGATAATATTAAGAAACTTTAACCTTATTGAATGTATCACTTGATACCTATGAGATATATATTTTTTACAAAGATGGTTCCATATAATGTTCAATGAAAAAATATCTTATATTCTAGAGAATAAATTAATAATCCTCAAAATTAAAACTTATTTCTTCCTAAAATTTTAGAGATACATAACCCTAGATCAAATAATTAAAAATAATCGAGTTAAAATATAAAACATTAATATAAAATTATATTCGGATTCAAAGAATCAAAGAATGACACTAAAAAGGAAATAAAGGTCACATCAATGAAAAAGACTATACCATATAATATTTTAGATGTCATCAAAGAAACTATGTATTTGTAATAATTCTTGATTATGGTGAAAGTAAAATATAAACATTATATTATAATAGATCATGGTTTTCATATTAGATAACATAGAGAAATATTGAGGATATTTTTTAAATTGAATTTAAAATGAAGTATATCATACCTGATAGAATTTTAAAATTCATTCTGTCTAACAAGAAACATCTGATAAAAATAACTCTTCAACAAAGAATGTCCTCCCCATTTTTTAAGTGTTTTTCAATGTTAGGAGATGGTTTCAACAAAAATTTGATGTTATGGTAACTTAAAATTTATCATACCTAACATCTTTTAAAAATAATAAAATATATCAAAAAACTAAATTCCTAGTGAATTTATACCCAAGATCATATTCCATTCTAAGAAATATAAGAACTATATCTCGTTTTGATGGTAGATCCTATAGTATTTGATATCTTACATCTATATGATTTTCTCATGAGATAGGTGATGGGTTTCTAGATAATGAAATAGAACATGTGATGTCATGAATAAATAGTGTCTAAGTGAAACTCAAACCAAATTCTATGATAATGTGTTTCATCTACAACACTTGAGAATAAAAACATCCAACTACCATATATTCAACATCATGAGTGGAAAGTCATGTTGAGCAATGTATTGTTTTCAAACAATTCAAAATAATGTTTTTTAAAGGGGGAGATTATTTTAAATAATACTCTGTCTCTTTATGATGATTTTGATGCTCACAAATACCCTTAATTATTTACTAATTATTTCGTTGAGTATTTTGCAGGAATTTATTTTATTTATTTATTTCATACAACGAGATTTCATACTTCATTTATTCCGAGATCAAATTTTAGCGTGTTCTGGAATCACTGTAGCGCAAGATCAATTTTAGCGTGTTCTAGAATCACTGTAGCGCGAGATCAATTTTAGCGCGTACTGGAATCACTGTTCATACCCTACGTTGATGAACGTAACGTATGGATGAAAAGTTTACCTTTTATGTTATTTTGAAACGTATGGTTAATAAACCTTACGTTGTTGAAAAGTATTGAAGAAGAACATTACGTTTGGAAGGAACCTTACGTTTTCGTTGTTGGACAAGTATGAAAGAGAAACCGTACGTTAGTTTTCAGTGTTGAGTTTGTTTCTCAAGAGTATGGATCATCAACCTTACTTTTATAATCAACCGTACGTTCTTTGGAGAGTTGAAGCAAGACAAAGTATGGATGATCAACCCTACGTTTGAATGCTGAAGAGAAAGTATGTATGTTTAACCTTACATTTGTGAACCTTACGTTTGTGAACCTTACGTTTGTGAACCCTACGTTTGGAGCCACGTCATCAACCCTACGTTTGGCGTCGGGATATTTTTTTTTGACAGACGATGTTTCCTTTTGCATTGGTCAAACAAGCGGTTTATTAAGCGGATTTCGAGCCGATTCTTAAATACGACTTTGACTGAATCAAAGACGATTTACAACGGATTAATGATTGATTTAAACGGAGCTTTTTGTGCCGATTCTTCAGGGGAGTTACAACGGCTCTGTTATTTCATTTAATATCGCGAATCTAAAGGAGATTTTTATGGATCTATTTATGCGGAAGAATTTCTCAGATTTGAATATATATGTTCTATCTTGGAAACTTCGGATTTTATATATATACACAGAAAAGTGTGTGAAAGATATAGATTGATCTTTTAACGAGCAAGAAACAGAGACTGTGAAAAGGCGTTCTTTTCTGGTGATCGAGAAGAAGTGTAAAACCTTTATTACCGAAGGAAGATCTTGATAGCAGATTCACGTGTTCTACATCGACTATCTGTTGTGAATCTACTGCTGCTGAAGTTGTGAAGTTTCTGGTAATATCTATTGCAACTGGATCGACTCAGAACTATTTTGATTACAGATCTTTATTTTCTGAAGACAACGATCTATCTACTGTCAATTGCTTTCTGTTGCAATTGTGAAGAACAACTGGAGAAGTGTTTTCTTTATCGAAACCCTTTTTATTTTTGAGTGATCAGCTTCTCGTTCTAAGCTGTGTGGGTTCGTATTTGAACCAGGAAGGCTGTGTTTGCCTAAAACTTGTAAAGGTATCAACTGCATGTACTCAGTTGTGGACAGGTCTGTGGAAACGAGGACCAGATAGTGAAAATCGCCAAGCTCGTGGATTTGAGCGTTGGTGGAGTGGACTAGGGGCCTTCTGTTCCCCGAACCACTATACATCAGTGTGTTCATGCTTTTACTTTTTCCGCTGCATATTTAATCGTGCAAAAGCATAGTGGACAGAATTTGTCTAAATTGAAGAGATTGTAATAATTTTGAAAAGACACAATTCACCCCCCCCCCCTCTTGTGTGTAATCCGTAGATTCAGATCCAACAATTGGTATCAGAGGAGGAGCTTCTTATTTTTAAAGTCTTATCAAGCTAGAAGTATTTAAAGATTATACATAGTGTATCATGGCTGATATGAGAGAGGGAATGTCAATGGTCAGAGCACCTTACTTTAATGGAGATAATTATGGCTGCTGGAAATCACGTATGATTATTTATCTGAAAAATCTTGGTTACAAAGTCTATTCAAAGATTCTGACTCCCTATGAAATTCCTGAAAATCCCGATACATGGAGTGCTGCTACAGAGGCTGAGTATGACATAAATTCAAAAGCTATGAATGAAATCATTTGTGGTCTAGGACCAGATGAATTTAACAGAGTATCTCAATGCCTGACTGCATATGAAATGTGGCGAACAATAGCTGTTGCTTATGAAGGAACAGATAATGTAAGACAGATGAGATATGCAACTGCTAAGTTAAAATTCGATACTTTCAGAATGATTGAAGGAGAGAGCATCACTCAGATGAATGGAAGATTGACAGAAATTGTCAATAATATAACAGCTCTAGGAGAACCAATCAAGCAGGCTGATCAAGCGTTGAAGGTACTGAGAGTACTTCCTACTCGATGGAATGGAATCTCTGCAGCAATCAGACAATCAACTTCTGTTAAAGATCTAACTATGAGAGAACTAATTGGTACATTGATGATGTACGAAGCTGAAATGCAAGATGAGGTAAATGAGCATAAAGTCTACATAAAAAGGGAAAATACTGCTTTGAAAGTGACTTCTCAACAAAAAGATAGAAAGATGAAGAACAGAGAAGTAAGTGCTAAATCAGAAAGCTCTGATTCTTCAAATTCGGATGAAGAACTGGCTCAGCTTGCCCGAAAATTCAGAATGTTCTATAGTAAGAAGAAAGACTTCAAGAAATCCTTCAAAAAGGATAGCAAGGAAGTGAGATGTTATGAATGCAAAAAGATGGGACATATCAGACCGGATTGCCCAAAATTGAAAGATGCAAAGAAGAAGAAATTCTTCAAAAGAGATGATTATGAGCAGAAAGACAAGAAAGCTATGAAAGCTACTTGGAGTGTTTCTGAAGACTCAAGTAATTCTTCTGAATCAAGCTCAGATAAGGAGGAAGCCAATTTAAAAGCAAATATGTGTTTCATGGCTGAAACTGATGAGGTACACTCATACTACTCCTCTGACTCAAATAATGAATCAAACTCTGAAACAAGCTTCTCAAATAAAAAACTTGCAGCTTACTGCAATATGCTTGAAGAAAGGTATGACTCATTATTTAAAAAATATAAATCTATAAAGAACTTGCATAAAGATATTTCAGATGAGAGAAATACTTTGCTAAAACAACATAAGGAATTAATTGACAAATACAACTCTGCTGACTCAAATAAAATTAATTTTGAATCAAAAATAAAAACTCTACAGGATGAAGTAGAATCTTATAAAAAGGCTGCTTTAGTTTTTACGAAAGGATAAAACGTCTTAAATGAGATACTTGGAAAAACTGTAATTAAAAAGGAAAGGTTTGGAATTGGAAGTAAAGGAGAAAAACCTAAGTTATACAAAAATTATTTTGTTCCTAGCACTAAACAGGTTATTTGTAACTACTGTGGAACAAAAGGTCATATAGCTAAAAACTGTTTTCTAAGAAAACCTCAAATATGTGGAATTAAGAAAGCTTATATTTCCAATGATCTATATGATTCAATCAATTTTAAGAAAACAAAGCAAATCTGGATACCCAGATCACTGCTTGCTAACACTCCTGGACCCAACAAAATATGGGTACCAAAGCAATTTGTTTAAATGTCTTTGCAGGTAGCAGGTCACCAAAGAAAGAAGAAAATATGGTATATGGACAGTGGCTGCTCAAGACACATGAGTGTAACTTCAGCTAATTTCTCTTCTCTTACTCGAAAGGAAGGAGGACTTGTCACCTTTGGTGACAATGCCAAAGGAAAGATTATTGGTATTGGAACAGTTGGAGATCCAGAGACAGTCTCAATCAACAAAGTACTTTATGTACAAGGGTTAAAACACAATCTGATAAGTATCTCTCAACTCTGTGATGATGGATACACTGTTGATTTTACTAACAATAGTTGTACTATTTCTAAAGATAAACTGTTTAAGTTTAGAGCACCCAGAACTGATAATGTTTATACTTTGGATTTGTATTCTTTGTGTAAACAACAAGTAAACTGCTTAACTGCTAATATAAGTGAATCCTGGATCTGGCATAGAAGACTTGGTCATTGCAATATATATGCTTTACATAAATTATGTAAGAAACATCTAGTTTCTGATTTGCCTAGTCTCAAATTTGAAAATGACAGATTCTGTGATGCATGTCAGCTTGGCAAGAAACACAAATCATCATTCAAATCTGTTAATAAAGTTGCTACAACTAAGCCTCTAGAACATATCCATATGGATTTGTTTGGACCTTCAAGAGTAGAAAGTTTAGCTGGTAAATTGTATGTTTATGTATTAGTTGATGATTATTCTAGATTTACTTGGATTTTCTTTTTGAAATATAAAAGTGAAGCTTTTAGTTTATTTGAAGGTTTTTGTAAATCTATTCAAAATGAAAAAGGTTTTAATATAATCTCATTGAGAAGTGATCATGGTGGAGAATTTGAGAACCAGGAATTTAATTCCTTTTTCTCAAACATGGGTATTAAACACACCTTCTCTGCTCCAAGAACACCTCAACAAAATGGGATTGTAGAAAGAAGAAATAGAACTATTCAAGAAATGGCTAGAACTATGTTAAATGAATATAGCCTACCTATATATTTCTGGGCAGAAGCTGTTAATACAGCTTGTTATATAATGAATAGAATTTTAATAAGACCTATTTTGAAAAAGACACCCTATAAACTATGGAATAACAGAAAACCTAAAGTAAATTACTTTAAAGTTTTTGGATGCAAGGTTTACATCTTGAATACCAAAGATAATCTTGGTAAATTTGATCCAAAATCTGATAAAGGTATTTTCTTAGGATATTCTGCAACCTCCAAAGCTTATAGAGTCTATAATAAAAAGTCAAGGATTTTTGAAAAATCAGTTCATGTGAAATTTGATGAATCTGATCCTTTTGAGAAAAGGATAGAACAAATAGATGAACCTGATTCTAATGAAAACATGAGACCTGAGAATTTAAAGAATAATTTTTAAAATGATATAAAAGAAATTCAGTCCAGTTCAGAAGAACATGATACTGAAGAACCTTTGAATGTAATGCCTAGACAGTCTAGAACCTTAAAGAATCACCCTTTAGAATCTGTGATAGGTGACTTAGAGACTGGTATTCAAACAAGAAGAAACTTTGGAAACATAGTTGAATTCTCTGCTTTCCTATCCCAACAAGAACCTAAGACCATAGAAGAAGCCTTAGATGATGAGAGCTGGGTAATAGCAATGCAGGATGAATTGAACCAGTTCAAGAGAAATAAGGTTTGGGAATTAGTTGAAAGACCACATGATTATCCAGTAATAGGAACTAAATGGGTCTTTAGGAATAAACAGGATGATCAAGGGATAATAACTAGAAATAAAACAAGATTAGTAGCCAAAGGATATAATCAAGAAGAAGGAATAGATTATGATGAGACCTTTGCACATGTAGCCAGGTTAGAAGCCATTAGAATTCTTTTAGCCTATGCATCTTATATGAATTTTAAATTATTTCAGATGGATGTTAAATCTGCCTTTTTAAATGGTTATTTAATGGTGGAAGTTTATGTTGAGCAACCTCCTGGTTTTGAAAATTCTCAAAAACCAGATTCTGTTTTCAAACTTACTAAAGCTCTTTATGGCCTTAAACAAGCACCTAGAGCTTGGTATGAAAGACTAAGTTCTTTTCTTTTGAAAAATGATTTTACTGTTGGACTAGCAGATCCAACACTCTTTAAGAAAACTGTGAAAAATAATGTTTTGTTGGTTCAAATTTATGTTGATGATGTAATTTTTGGATCGACCAATAAAATTCTTTGTCATGAATTTTCAGAATTAATGCAAAAAGAATTTGAAATGAGTATGATGGGAGAATTAAATTTCTTTTTGGGTCTTCAAATATTTCAAAAAGATTTTGGAAATGTTTTAAATCAATGCAAATACATTACTGATTTACTTAAGAAATTTGGACTTGAAAACAGCAAGACATTTACAACTCCTATGTGTACTAATATAAAACTTGATTTGGATGAAACTGGAAAATCAGTGGACAACAAGTTATATAGAGGTATGATTGGTAGTTTGTTATATCTTACTGCTAGTAGACCAGATATAATGTATTCAGTATGTCTTTGTGCTCGATTTCAATCAAATCCCAAAGAATCCCATTTAACTGCTGTTAAAAGAATTTTTAGATATTTAAAAGGTACTATTTATCAATCTCTGCTTTATCCAAAAACCTCTGATTTTAATTTAATTTCATATTCAGATGCTGACTTTGGAAGCTGTAGATTAGATAGGAATAGTACTTCAGGAACATGTCACTTTTTAGGAATGTCTTTAGTATCATGGTCTAGTAAGAAACAACACTCAGTTGCCCTGTCAACAGCCGAGGCAGAATATGTGTCTGCAGGTAGTTGCTGTGCACAGGTGTTGTGGATGAAAAACACTCTTATGGACTTTGGATTAAATTTCAATAATACACCTATTTTATGTGATAATACTAGTGCAATTAATATTTCAAAAAATCCTATTAGTCATTCTAGAACTAAGCACATTGATATAAGACATCACTTTTTAAGAGATCATGTGTTTAAAAAGGATATATTTTTAGAATTTGTAAATACAGAAAATCAATTAGCAGATATTTTTACTAAACCACTTCCCACGGCAAGGTTTGAATTTATTAAGGGGGAGTTAGGTTTATTTAATTTTAAATAGTTTTTTTTTAAATCTTATTCTGTTTTCGAATTCTGCTTAATTTTTGTTTCCCGCTATAAAGTAATTTTATTTTGTTTTAAATAAAATTAATGATTAGTGATTACACGGGAATCAAGGCTGTCAGAACCGTTTCACCTTCTAAATTGTTTCACCTTTTTCGGAAACCCTTTCGAAAACCTAGAACCGCACATCTGCTCCAAAACCCTTTTCTGAATCTTCAAACCCTAAACTTACGAACCTTCAAAAATCGTTGTTGAAATGGCAAAGACTAAGCGTCCAGATGAAGCTGAGAGCAGTGCTGCAAAGAAACCTAAAATAGTTGGTCGGAAAATACTTCAAGGTAAAGTCATCGATTTAGAATTGCTGTTTGAAACTAATTTTCTGTTGAAGCAAGCGTTGTCGTTTCAAAGCCTTGAGCAAGCTTTTAATAGTGAAAATTCTGAGTTTCTTTATGAGGCAGAAATGAGACATTTCTTTAGAACTGTTCAGTTTAGCCTTGGAGATACGGAGGATAGTTTATTGGCTCAAATAGAGGATAAGGACTTTTCCATATCATCTGTAGAGATAAGTCAAATTCTGAACTGCCCTCATGAAGGAGTTTTTCATTTCGATTTACGGAATATTGGAGACTCTGTACATAAGTCTGAAGACATTATGTCTTTTCTGTTTGGAACCAGAGTGATAAAGAAAATGTTTATTAAAGATTTGGAGCCCGATCAGAAAATCTTGGTAAAATTTGTTCAGACTGGTTTAGCACCAAGGATGGCTGAGATGGAGAAAATCCTATACCCTGACATGTACATAATGTATCTTCTGATGTGTGATATTAAGTTTAATTTTCCTCGGTTTATGATAAGATATTTGAATTACTGTTGTCAGAGTGAAGCAAGAATGACCTTTTTCCCTTATGGAAGGTTCATTTCTTTGTTTTTGTTTAAAAGAGGAATGATCAGATTGGTAGATGCTGGGGTGAAATGTCACCACAGTAATGTTTTTAATGCTGGAACTTTGAGGAAAGTAGGATACTTCTGGAGCACAATTAAAGGAAAACTCTTACCTGTTGGAGCTGAGGAAGACTCGGAGAGTGCTCAGGCTCAACCGGCTAAGTCCAAGGAGGGACAAGCAGAATCAAGGGTTAGTACAGTGGCAAGGAGAATTCGTTTTGAGATGGAGGAAGTTGAGGAAGAGAGAAGTCAAGAAGGACTTCAATCTAAAAGGAAGAGGTCAATTGATGAAGAAATTATCTCTCCTGCCTTGAAATCCTCTGAACCGGTAATTTCTTATTCATTTGTGAGAGAAGCTGTTGTGGAGCAGACTGCACCGATAGAGGAACCAGCAGCTCAACCAGAAATCCAAAAAGAACCTCAATCTGCTGTTGTGGCTGTTGAAAATGTAATACAACAAGAACAACCTATGGAGGCAGTGCCTGGTGAAGAAGTGGCCCGACCTCAAGATTTACATGAAAATATTGTTCTTGACCAATCAGTAGAAGTCAGAGAGACTATTGTTCGTGATGAACATACTTCTGAAGATAATACAGAAGTACTTCAGGAAGATTTTTCAGTGGAAGAGTTTCAGGCTTCAAAAGCTAGTTCAGTGGATCAACCTTGTCAGGACAAGGACAAAGAACAGTCAGATGCAGATTCTTAACCACTTGCCCTGCCTCATCAACCTATTTCTGGACATGAGAATAGAGCACAGGGTGCCCCTGATTCGAGAAAAGAAGAAGTTGTTGAGCTGTACAAGCGTATCTCTCAGTTAGAATCTGAGAATGTTAGTCTCAGAAATTCTCTGAACTTAGAGCAGTTGAAGTTTCAGAAGCTGAAAGAATGTACTGTTTCAAGACAGGAAGTAGATTTGTTTAAGACTGATATGTTGCATGCTGTTGATCAGTTAAAATCAGAGATGGTAAAGAAAGATGATATGTCTGAGTTGAAGATTTACGTGGAGAAAAAATTTGAGTCTGTTGCAAACAGTGCTGTGAGTGGATCAGGCTCTTCACCTGATTTGATTCGGAGATTTCAAGCAATTACAGGAGCACTAAGCAATATGAGTGACAGATTACACGATCTTCAGTGTAATAGTGCCCCTTTGTCAGTTTTTCTAGATAATCAGAAATTTTTTGTAGATCAGTTGACATCTGGAGAGCAACCGATTAGGATTCTTTTGAATCAGTTATCAGAAAAGCTGGCTCTTTTTATTGAAAAAGAAGAAAGAATGCATGAGTTTTTCAGAGTTAATTTGATTGAATATATTCATATGACTCAAGAGAACAGAGATCTTATCATCAAGTTAGGAGATGGGATGATGAAGAGGCTCAGAGAACAGTTTACAGAGATCAAGACCGTGATTCAAAGGAGATAGACCTTTTTTTTCCTGTCTTATCCATGAACCTTGATTCCTCTGTATATCACAATCGTTTATATATATAACAGCTTGTGAATGAAAATTCTTTTCTTACTTTTTTTTTGTTTTGTTGTTTATTGATTTATGACTAAGTTAGCCAGTATAACAAATTCAATTATTCATACACAGTTAATTATAGCATTTACTTATAGTTCAGTGCAATATTGAATGTGTTCAAATCCGTAATTTTTCATTCTTTTTGATATCACAAAAAGGGGGAGAATTTGGATAAACACAACATTTAAATTAATTCATTTGTTTCCTAAAATTTTAAAGATTGCAATTAAATTAGTTCTATTATTTTATGGGTTTTGTGATCATCAAAAAGGGGGAGATTGTTGAGCAATGTATTGTTTTCAAAGAATTCAAAATAATATTTTTTAAAGGGGGAGATTATTTTAAATAATACTCTGTCTCTTTATGATGATTTTGATGCTCACAAATACCCTTAATTATTTACTAATTATTTCGTTGAGTATTTTGCAGGAATTTATTTTATTTATTTATTTCATACAACGAGATTTCATACTTCATTTATTCCGAGATCAAATTTTAGCGTGTTCTGGAATCACTGTAGCGCAAGATCAATTTTAGCGTGTTCTGGAATCACTGTAGCGCGAGATCAATTTTAGCGCGTACTGGAATCACTGTTCATACCCTACGTCGATGAACGTAATGTATGGATGAAAAGTTTACCTTTTATGTTATTTTGAAACGTATGGTTAACAAACCTTACGTTGTTGAAAAGTATTGAAGAAGAACATTACGTTTGGAAGGAACCTTACGTTTTCGTTGTTGGACAAGTATGGAAGAGAAACAGTACGTTAGTTTTCAGTGTTGAGTTTGTTTCTCAAGAGTATGGATCATCAACCTTACTTTTATAATCAACCGTACGTTCTTTGGAGAGTTGAAGCAAGACAAAGTATGGATGATCAACCCTACGTTTGAATGCTGAAGAGAAAGTATGTATGTTCAACCTTACGTTTGTGAACCTTACGTTTGTGAACCTTACGTTTGTGAACCCTACGTTTGGAGCCACGTCATCAACCCTACGTTTGGCGTCGGGATATTTTTTTTTGACAGACGATGTTTCCTTTTGCATTGGTCAAACAAGCGGTTTATTAAGCGGATTTCGAGCCGATTCTTAAATACGACTTTGACTGAATCAAAGACGATTTACAACGGATTAATGATTGATTTAAACGGAGCTTTTTGTGCCGATTCTTCAGGGGAGTTACAATGGCTCTGTTATTTCATTTAATATCGCGAATCTAAAGGAGATTTTTATGGATCTATTTATGCGGAAGAATTTCTCAGATTTGAATATATATGTTTTATCTTGGAAACTTCGGATTTTATATATATACACAGAAAAGTGTGTGAAAGATATAGATTGATCTTTTAACGAGCAAGAAACAGAGACTGTGAAAAGGCGTTCTTTTCTGGTGATCGAGAAGAAGTGTAAAACCTTTATTACCGAAGGAAGATCTTGATAGCAGATTCACGTGTTCTACATCGACTATCTGTTGTGAATCTACTGCTGCTGAAGTTGTGAAGTTTCTGGTAATATCTATTGCAACTGGATCGACTCAGAACTGTTTTGATTACAGATCTTTATTTTCTGAAGACAACGATCTATCTACTGTCAATTGCTTTCTGTTGCAATTGTGAAGAACAACTGGAGAAATGTTTTCTTTATCGAAAACCTTTTTATTTTTGAGTGATCAGCTTCTCGTTCTAAGCTGTGTGGGTTCGTATTTGAACCAGGAAGGTTGTGTTTGCCTAAAACTTGTAAAGGTATCAACTGCCTGTACTCAGTTGTGGACAGGTCTGTGGAAACGAGGACCAGATAGTGAAAATCGCCAAGCTCGTGGATTTGAGCGTTGGTGGAGTGGACTAGGGGCCTTCTGTTCCCCGAACCACTATACATCCGTGTGTTCATGCTTTTACTTTTTCCGCTGCATATTTAATCGTGCAAAAGCATAGTGGACAGAATTTGTCTAAATTGAAGAGATTGTAATAATTTTGAAAAGACACAATTCACCCCCCCTCTTGTGTGTAATCCGTAGATTCAGATCCAACAAGTCATACCAAGTGTTACTTATTTATAGAAGAAGAAATTAAAGCTTCTCTTCGGGAATGAAATGTTTCAGAAATACTCTTTCTTTCCATCTCAAAACCTATAAAGTATCCATATTAGTAACTTGTAAGAATAAAATAATTTCCAAAAGAATAAAATAATCTATGTTTTGAAGCTCATTTTAGATGGTGGAATGTATGATTAACAACTGTTAAATGTGATTCCTTTATATTTTCTATAAATCTCACACATAATCATATTAAATACATAATTCCTGATTGACCAGATATTAGGTATAGTAATCTTCTAATTATACCTTTATAATGTTTTTTATCTATTAGTTTTCCAATTTCATCAAGATCAAATTTAATGGAAGTTTTTAAAGTAATAATTATACTTTAATCATTTAAAAAACAAATAATCCTAATAATTCTCTAATAGAACTTTGTTGATTTAAAATATAACCTTTTAGTTTTTGAGAAATTTGAAAATTAAGGAAAAATAATAGCTCACCCATCATTCTCATTTCAAACTCACTTTTCATATGTTTAGAAAAATCATTTGAAAGAGATTTCTTAGTTGAACCAAAAATGATGTCATCAATATAAATTTAAACAATGATGGTTTTTTTAAAACATATCAATAAAAATACTTTTACATTAATTTATTTCAACAAAATTATTTTTAAATACAAATATAACTTATCTATCATATAAGGCTCTTGAAGTTTTTAATTTTTTATGGATATTTAGTTAGTTTATATTCATGTTTTTAAAATTTAACATCATTAAAACATATATGTTGTATTATTTAAATATCCTCATAAAAATATCAATTAAGAAAATAATTTTTAACATCTATTTGGAATAAATTAAAATTCAGATGTACTATAATGTCATATAGGATTCAGGTGTACTTGAACCTAGAGACCAGGGCAAATGCATATCCATAATATGTGCCTCTATCCTGAGAACAAAACTTCAAGAAAATACATACCTTATTACTTATATTTTTAATATTTTTATAACATATGTTTATAGAAATCCCTTTGAATCTTATCCCTGAATGTTCTTTAGGAATGTAAAGTAAAGTCTATAGACAATTATACTCAAACTGATTAATATGATTAAGTTTTTCCCATATGGACCTTATAAAACATTTATAACCCAAGGAATATTCTCCCATTTTAGATTCAAAATAAGATAGTAATTAATTATACTCACATTTATGTCATATGGAACTATCAATATTTACTAGTTGATCTATATCTCCAATTATTTTATCAATGGGAAGAATCTATAAGTCTGACTAGTTTCATGAAAAAAATGAACATTGTACATCAACTATTAGATTTACATTTTTTATTAATGTAACTTTTTAAATGTGAAATTATTTTTTTATAACATCTAGTGTATTAAAAAATATTTTTTATTATTCATATTCTAGTAAATTAAAATAAGTTATTTTAAAAATATCATCTAGATGATAAATTTTCTAAATGTTTTTCAAAAAAATGATTAATTTCAATAACTTTTATAAGATTCTTTTTCTAAAAAAATAGTTTATTTTTTAAAAATTATATATACTTTTTTTCTCTAATAACCAATAAAGAAACCCTAATTGTCCTTGGGATAAAATTTATGAAGGTGATCTTAAGTATTAAAAATGAACACATTACACTAAAAATTTCTGAATATTGAATGTTTTCATTTTCTTTTGGTCTACAAATCAAAATGACTTTTTTTTATAAAAATGATATATTAAAACATGATTTACTATATAATTAGAATTATTCATTACATAAACCCAAAAAAATGTGTAATATAATATGAACTTAACAAAATTAGAGTAATTTCTTAAATAATAATATTTCTTCAGTAAACCACACCATCTTTTGGGGATTTTTTTATGCTAAGAAGTTATGAGTAATACCATTATTACTATAATTTTTTTGAAATCAAAATTTAAAAACTTGCCACTATGATCACTCCAGATTGTAATAAAATGTAGTTTTTTCATATTTTGAATAAATTCATGAAAACATTTGAAATAAAAGAAATAATTATATTTTATTATGAGAAAATAATCCAAAGACTACCTAGTGTAATTATAATTAAATATATACACAATGAATTTTCCCTCGATACTCCCAATTTTTGTAAGAAAAAAATATCTATGTAAATTAACTCTTAATATTTAGAAGTTGATAATTTACCTAATGTATTAAATCTATTCTAATATTTCTCAAAACATTAACCAGGATCATTAATTCTAGAGGAGATAGAATTAACCTCTATTGGATCCATTGTATGAACATTCATAGAACGTTTATCTAAAGATCTAACAATGCAGTGTCCAACTATTCTATTCCAATGATAAGATAAATATTTATTTTCCCTTAAAAATGTATTGTCTATTAAATAATTTCATATATGTCTAGTGTTCATACATTCCCATACTTATTAGTAGATAGAATAAATTTACCTTTTAAAAATTGAAAAAGTCATTTTTTATTCCTGAAGATCATAAGGTTACCCTCATTAGATAAGTGAATAATGCTAATAAGGTTGTACTTATGTTCTAAAACATATAAATAATTAGAAATTAATGTTATTTTAATAAAATATACATCACTTATTATGATGATTCAGCATGTTCATTGTATAAAAATGTAATTCTTTTACTATTTAACCTTTTCAATTTATAAAAGTATAAATTTTTTCTTGTTATGTGTTGCAAAAAACCATTTTAAATATACCACTTGTTTCAACAACTAGCAATTAAACATTTTTCCTAAAATAAAAAAAACCATATTCTTGGTACCCAAACTTTCTTGGAGATAGTTACATTAATAAATAAACCCTTCAGAACCCACATATAAAAATCTCTTGTATATTGTATAGCTACAAGATATTAAGAAATAAAATATTTATAAAATATATAAGTTTCATATCTAATTAATGAACATTGATTTTTATAGTGTCCTATTATTTTAAATTTAGTACGAAAATTTAACTTTTAGTAAAATTGTAATTAAAATGGAAATATAACTTTCCAAAAGTACAACATATTCTATAAGATGTTCTATATGGTTTCAACTATTTTTAAAATTTGTCAAAAATTTACCATAGCAAAAGTAAAATGAGAAAAAAGGTTTTTTAAACCATTTACTTAAAATTTGAGTTTAAAAACCAAATTCTAATCATCATATGTTGATCTAGAACTATAAATGTAATCTTATAATGATAAGATTTTAGAAATATCTAAAGTATATTTTGAAATAAAATTATTTTCTCTTCCAAGATATTCCTTTGAATACTCATATTTATTCATAAAAATAGTATCAGTCCATTCCATGAGAGTTTAATATATAGTTACTTATTCATATATTGGAATATATTCCTCATCTTATCATCAGTTATGTTTCATATCTTCTGATTGTGTTGAACAAATTTCATCATCTGAATAACTAAGAAAATTATAATTTAATTTTAATCTTTTAAGGAATTTTGCGGTTACCATAGTCATAAATCATTTCTAAATATTAGGATTGTTCATATAAAATCCAAAAATATTCTTATTCCCATCACCATCTTTATAATTACTATTATAATTAGTATCCCCACCACTTTCACTCAAGGAATCTAGAGATTTTAAGATCTTTATTCCTATACTCTTATAATATCTATTATATTTAAATTCATTCATTTTAATTCTTGGAAATTCTAGATTAATATGATGAAGATTCATTAATTCATAACAAATCATTTCATATGGATCTTAATTTTCATTCATATCCTTCTGATCCTTTCTATAATCATAATGGAAAATACATTCCTCGTCTATTTTATTAATCCTTATCATATATTGAGCAATTTTATTTCCACTATCATCTGAATTAAATCAATATAAATGAAGGTTACACTTTAAATGAAAAGTAATATTCATTTAAGTTTTAATTATTTTATTAAATCCAATATAATTAACATTTTAAAAATTAGGATAAAAATCTACCCTATTCATTTCTTTCCCTTATTCGGTATCTCTCGTCATCTAATTATCATATTGTATTAATGTACCAATAATATCATCAATACATAACATTATGAGGTTTTTTAGTCCATCTATTTTGGTTTACTAAGTCTCTCACTCATTTATAAGTATATTAATATTTTTATCAACGAAATGGTCATCTAAAAATTCCTTCTCTCCATAATAGGCTAACTAGGTAGAAAATAATAAGATTTATGGACATCCATTAACATTTATCTGCATGTTTAAAAAAAACCATAGAATTTTTAAATTGCATAATTTAAAAATTCTTCCATGTCACATTAACTATATGACAATAGGAAAGTTGATTATAGATATATTGATTCATATAAAAAGTAATGCATTCTGAATATTTTAATTTTCTTGATATTCTAGCCTCTTATCATGATTAAATCTACAAATATCTTTATCTATAATCTATAATTTTGTAGCCATCATAATAAAATGATTGATCAAAAAATTAATAGAAAAAATCATCATCTGGACATATCAATAATCATAATATTCAACTATAAAGATAGTTTTTTGACTCACATTTAAATTTACCATTGTTCCAAATGTTATTCATTTCATAAAAAAGTTATCTCTAAAATGTGATTAGTGTAAGGAAACTAAGATATTAAAATTTTGATAAACTAACAAAATTAAAATAAAAACTAGATTCATCATCAAATGTAGAGACCTAATCAGATACCAAATATTATCTAAAATATTAATTTAAATTAAACTATAATAGGGGTGAATTGTAATTGACAAAATTTAAAAAAATTCAATTCCACTCAAGTATTTATATTTATAATAGTTATTAAAATTTTTAAACTCATAGATAAAAGTAAGTAAATCCTATGGAAAGTGAGAAATTGGTAAAATAAATATAAATACGGCATAAAAACCCATTAATAAAACATATAAATATAGTAGAAATAAAAAAAAATGTAGATTACTAGTTAACAAAATATGAAATAATTTAAAAGAAAATATTAATAGATAACACCAACCAATCAAGGAGGTGTTTTCTTTAAACCAAATAAATAAGGAAGACTTTGAGCTGACTCTAGGTATTAATTTTTAGAATATAATCCATCATAAAAGCATAATAAACCCCGATAATCAACCATTAGAGGATTCCTCAACACCCCTATTTCCAAAATATTCATATCCATGAAATATCATTGTTATATTGATGTAAATGACCTTCTTACCATCCCTAGAATCCCCTATATCATCATGATTGGAAAATAAATTTTATAATCACTATAATATCTTCAAAAAATGATCATGAATGAAATTAATGCAATAATACAACTTAAAAATGGAAGATAAAGTCCTTAGAAACTATGCTCAAGAAGAAACACTAAAAAAATACAAAAAACAAAATAAGATTCGGTAATAATATATTTAATGATTAAAAAACTAGCATTTTTCTTGGTGACATTATGTGTACTTTTTTTCTTCAACTCTATGAAGGGTGTTTCTATATATAGATGAACCTCCATCAGTAAAATTCTAAAAATATATGGTCTAATTAAAATGAAATCAAATATTACAACCTCTATATTTGATGGATTCTACAAATCTCAGAGTCTTCTAATAAGTTCAATTTTCACCACAATATCTCTTCATCATATATATATATATATAATATCATGAACCCTTATATAAATGGATTTTCACACACTATAACTAAAATTTAATAGATTTATGTTAACTATATTTTAATCCATTACAAAAAATAACATTATAGTTAAATACAATTAAAATTTATGTGTATTGTGATTTTAAAAACAACTAACAAAATGTAGTAATTAAATTAACACTCAATACATACCTCTAGATTTATTCTTATCCTATCTACCATTAGTTTGACTCCCTAAATTATAAGGGTTATTTCATTCTATTTTTTTAGAAAATAACCCCAAAAATCCTTAATTTGGGCACTTGGGACATCCTTTGGAAATATCTAAATGGAGTCCTAATCCACATGGGCTGGAAAAAATCTCTAGGGCATCAAAATATACACATTGAATAAAAATTATCCTAGAGAAAAAAATTTCAATAAGTATAATTACTATAAGAATAATGCATGGTGTGTTCATTCCTTATATATCAATGTAAAATGAAATAATTAGTTTTAAATAAATTTAAAACCAAATGAATCACAAATAAAATAAAAAACCTTCTCAAAATAAATATTAAAAACAGATTTAGAAACCAAAATAAAATCGTTATTTTCTTAATCAATAGTTAAATGATCCATAAATTCCAATGTAAAACAAAACAATAAAGACTACTAGTCTCCTCATGACCCAAGGTGGCATTATAACATTCCTACGAAAAGAGAATCTATGAAAAATATGATTACAATCTAGGGACTCCTATAATCCTAAACCTATAAAATCTACTTAGTATATAGAAATCTCGTGTCAAAAGAAGTGTGTGAGTATAAAGAGACCAGAAGGATATCACTAAATATTTTAATAAATTAATTTTCTAAAAACTTCCAAAAATACTAGTTTAAAAAATGATATTTTAAAATAAGCTTTATATCACATTAAGAATATAAAACATTAGCATATATAACTATACTTTTTTAAATCATTTAATTACTTAAAAAAATATTTTACTTTTCTTTTAATATATTATTTCAAAATATACCTTCAAAATTGTTTCCAACCTACTTTTATAAAGTAATTACTTAGGAAATATTGAAGAAAAATAAAATCTAGTATAAAAATAAACACGTCCAACTAAAATATAAATAATAAAGTAATAAATAAATAAGTTAAAATTTGGAGTATATAGTCATTAGAAGCTCCTAAATATCCAATGGAATGATCCTAAATGCACTCATGTGGAACCATTTTAAAGTTTATAAATGTATTACTAGTATATAAAAAAACAACATAATCTCAACAAGACTCACTGGTGGTGCTACTCTGTTATGTTCTGGTATAATTATAGAGGATACCTATTCATGTAATTAGAATAATTATAGAAACTATCTCCCACTCTGTCAAAAAACACATAGGATACCCAGGATACTAGTAACAGAGTGTGAGGAAAAATTTATGGCATATTAGACACACATCGATACAAAATCTAAAGGAAAATATTTTTCAATATAACACCTTACACACCCTCTTACACCCTTCCAACAAAATCCTCACTAAAATTCAAATAATAAACATTTTTTATGTTATTAATATATAAAACTCATATAAAATCAAGTCTTATAGAGATTAATTCATTGTTGAAACTCATTTTCTGAAAAACCTCATTATATAAAATCACAAGAGGGTATTTATTTATAAAATTAATAACAACCTTTCGAAAACATTTTTTGAAATCTATTATGAGTTGTTTTTCATTTATAAGCCTCACTTCACAATACCAAATGAGATTCGTGACACATTTTGGGAATATTGGTAGAAATCAATTTCTAAACAACATTTAAAAATAAAAATTTCATTTTAAAACATATTTTTAATTATAAACACAATTTTTATTAAAAAAACTCCTTTAAATCCAGGGTAGACCCATTTTAAAGCACACAAATCTAATAAACCATAAAAAATTCATGTCTTTACATTACTATAAAATTACACAAACACTATAAAATAAAATAATAAATAATAAAATATGTGAAAAAGTCCAAAACATAAATTATTTCACATTAGAAACGAAATCTCAATGATAAACACTCAAAACTCATAAATTCTACCATGTAAAATCAATAAAAAATGAAAATATTCAGTAAAATTACTAGTCTCATAGAGAAAATTGATTAAAAACACAAATAAATTCATAGAATATATAATTTTTTATGTATATATATATTTATAAAACTAACGTATTCCAACTATTACTATGTAAAACAGAAAATCCTGGAAACACCAACATAGGTCAACTGTGGTTGAAGCGAAACCCTAAAATATTAAGAGAGAATGGCCTAAGGTGGAATCAAAACACCCTAGAATATAAATCCAAAATTATTTAGAAAAAAACCCACCAAGGTTTCAAATACAAATACCCCAAAATAATAAAGAAAGTAAAAATAATAAGGAAAATGATGGAATAGAGAATAGAGAACCAAAACAGAAAAACTTGCTAAAAATCAAAGAAGAAATGCCACAAATCCAAAGAGGAAAGAGAAGGAGGACACAATTAGTTCTCCTTTGGTATCTCTCACATTAATGAAGGTAAATTATGGGTGATGAGTGTAAAATTTTATGAGTTATTAGATGAAATTTAATAATTTTAAATATTTGGGCAGATCACATGGTTTTCATATGGTTTACCGAACTATGGGCCAACCGTCCACCCCTCACTGGACACACCTGGGATATGTCACAAGGATTGGTCATATGGTTGGATATACCGTTTTCCAACCCTGTGAGTGGAAATTCTAAAAACATTAAACCCTTTTATATGGATTACACAAACTGTGGGATAATTGTGTAATACGAAATTTCTCAAATTCCCAAAAAACACAAAAATTAAATTGTCCCAAATAAAACAAAATAGTATAAATAAATTAATAAGGTATATAATAAGGAAATTGAGTTTCTATATTTTTTATTAGGTGGTCCTACTTATATTCTATAGGTTACTAACTAGTAGTGATGGAATAATCCTTAAAATATAGGGAATATTCACTCAAAAATAGTTATACAATAATAAACAAGAAACTACCACAAGATATTCAGTATAAAATAACACTATATAATATTAAAATACATCAATATAAATATCATAACGTAAAAATATTTTTATAACCATCATTTCATAAAACCATAGTCAAAATAATTATCTCCCATGGGTTGATATGGTACATGGTATTATGAAGACTAGATGAAAATAAATGAGACTCTTTAGAAAATTTCTAAGTCCTCGCTATGGAAAAATATTTCCCTTATCAAGATATTCTATCTCGACCAAATATCACTAATCCCATTCTCATTAATATGTTATGAACTTTAAGGTCTCACATTTATTGAGGTTCATATTCATGGTGTGAGGAAAAATTTATAGGCAACAACCCATGGGGCTCTTAAAGTAATCTAGAATATATATGAGTGTGTAATTACCTTAATCCAAATCTCCTTTTTCATGAATAAACTAAGTTATACGTATCCCAAATGTTCCTCCTAGTATGTTGAACATTGTATACTATTAGTGAGGGTTAATAGAAATATGTGGGGAAATTATACCCTCTTGTATAGATAACTAAAAGAATACAAAGAAAAAATATCATAAATTAGTCATCTCAATAATGAAGCAGTACAAAACTGACATCAAAATTAAATGTCTTGTAGTATTTAATTATAATATAATTTTATATCAAAATAAATATTTATATATGTCATATATTCTATAAAATCATAAATAATATCACATATTGGTAGGTCATATACAATGGGTACAAAAGGTAAACAAAATTAGAGATAACCAAAAAACATGTCTCGATTCATTGCATAATATTATCTCTAAACATCAACCAAGCTCCACTAAATCATATATCTAAAGAAACAAGTCCCTTTACCTTAGATGAGTCAAAAAACATGAAGTATTCTCAGTTTTCAGGACACACAATCAAGGTGTTCATAAAACCTAGTAGGATACCACTAACACTATCCCAAACATGTCTAGTAAATGCAAGTGCATACTCGATATGGTTTATTGATAAATCAGACAATAATAAATAAATAAGTAAATCTTCTCTCTGTTTAGTTCTCCCTCTAAACAATAGGATAATATTCATGGTTTAGTATGTGTTAGAATGTGACAATATACTCATGGTATGAACACACACCTTTAGGATGAATAATATATCAATATCTGTATAACTCCCATGGTGAATGAGATATCACTATTAAACATTCTATCTGAATTATATATCACTATCACAATATATCTTGGTGAATTATCTATCACCAATATAAAATTTCTAGTGAATGATGTATCACCCATTGAATGACTAATTACCTATCTCATGTGGGACATACACCACCAATATCAATGTTTAAGTGAAAAATATGCCAGAATTTCAAAGATTGTGTGGACAAGGAACCAAAAAAATATCTCATCTAAGAGAAAAATATACAACCTTTCCAAGTATCTATGTGGAGAATAAATTATGAATAAAAAATTCATGGGTATAGGATAAAAAAAATAAAACCATTCTATAGGCTCTTAATATACCACTGGTATCACATCTCAAGTGGTCTATACAGCACTTGAATTGAATCTTTTATGGATGGTATACCACCAAACATTTCCCACCAAGTGGTTGATGCACCACTATGACAACTATTGTAAGTGAAAAATGATCCACTGATATGAAATCTCTAGCAGATGATATACCAATAATAAAACATTCAAATTTGGAAAATTTGCTTTTAATTAATTTACCTCTCTATGAATGATAGATCCACATTATTAATAAATCTTATAAGATACCACATCATAGAAAAAATTTGTTATTATAAACAATTTACCATTTAAAATAAAACTATTTCATTTAGAAGTCTTCAACACAATAAGGTTTATAATCATAATCCATCAACTAATTTGTATTCCATTTATCCTCTATCCTAACATGTTCTCAAGTAATTACTCACTAAGGAATACTCTTAGTATATACACTATGATACTAGGATTATTTCTCATTCATTGGCACCCATATCAAGCATATAGTCACAATTCCAAACTCAATTTTAAATATAAATTGGTTATCTTTGACTAATTAATTTAATGTATACATCACATTGTACACTCTTAGCCTTTTAGGTCCCACTCATACCATAGGGAGAAAAATAATCCAATTTAATTTAATTTTTGGGAATACAAAAAGAATCATTTTTTGAATATCATAAGACACATGAGAACTAAGGGAAAAGAATTAGGAAAGAAAAACCCACTTACTAAGACTTACTAGGGTCTAACAAATCAAATATCCCCATTTTATCCAACCTCATTAAAATCATAAAACCTATAAAAACATATAATTGGTGTATAAACATCGTAATAAACTAAAAACAAAAAATATATAACAAATACATCAAATATGGGTGATATAAATACCTCTATCTATCTCCAAGGATGAATGAAACCTAAATATAAGAATAAATAAACAACATCCCATATTATAATAGAAAATATCCAAGGATATGAGAGTTTATGGGTACATTGGCTAAAAATGAGGATACCACATTAATTATGATTAAAATTATTATAAAATTTAATTTAATTAATTAAAAAACTACATATAGCATTCATTTTGTGTGACCTCAATGTTCAAGGCATAATTACTCATATTGGGTTGTCATTAATGTGTGAACCCTCTAGTCTTGGAATAGTACCATTCACCCAAAAGAACCAAAAAACCCAAGTCCAAGATTCCATGGTGCCGCCACACCCTCATATGACAACAGACACCCACTATCCTAACTTCAAGGAAAACCCACCACCCTAATTGCACAACACCTCTATCTTTAAGCAGTCCATCATATTACATGCCATGGGGGTCATAGTGTGACTCACCACATATAAAAGGATTTAATCTCACATAGTCTATGATATTATTAAACAAAACCTCTTCCAAGATATAGCTCCCTATGATTACATAGTGTAACAAACAACCTATATAATGAATTTATGTTACATAGAACACTTTCCACAGTTTAATTCCTAGTATAGATCTTGTTATTTTACTATAGTATATTTTTAATTTAAACCCAAGTCCAACTCCCAAAACCAAACCTTGGGACCACTCCAACACTTACAAATACTCAAAAACCATCAAAAACAAGTTTTTGGTGAAAAATAAACCGAACTCCAAACTTTTATATATACTAGGTGTTATAACCTATCCTCCATAAAGAAGATTGTCCCCAAGATACACTATCAAGCATCATTGTGCCTCATCAATAAAAATATTTGGCTATTGCACCCATATATCAGAATATTGCTGATATATCTCGTTATAGATATGCTTGCTCTACTAGTACACCCATACCAATGTTAATGTACCTCTATATATATCTTTCTTACTATGATCCACTATTTTAACTGTTCACTCTTTTAAAACTGTGATCGGATCTAGTTTGGACACTTCAACACTGATCACATGATATGGATTAGGATTGTATCTATGAAATTGTGATAAAATAAATAAATTACCTATATAATTACACCTATGAGGAAGATATAACTAATATTCCATATTATATACCCTCTTAATATCCTCTAATTGCCCCAAAAATAAATTCACTATCTTTCCCAAACTCAGAATAACCATCTACCCTAAGTGAGGTGACACTTGTAAGAATACCCACTCAACCATCCCAAATTATAGAGGATTCCATCAATGGTCAACATATAATATTTTCATAATCTAAAAAATCATAAACCACTTCCTTATAAAATGTATATGATCTAATTTCTCCCTCATGAGACTCAATGTAATATTTTATTACACTCTATCCTCTAGAAAAAAAAGAGATGATCAACACCATATTTCATATAAAGCCTAAAAAGTTTTTATTTGAATTGATTTATAATAACTATTTTTATTTGAAAAATCCAAATATTCTATATGGATCTACAAAAAACCACCAAAATTAAGGACACATTCTATCAACAAGTTCTCTAATACCTAGAGAGATTTCTCAAACTATATGTTAGAAAAAGGATGGTAATAATTACTCAATGGAACCAAAATAGCTAGAGAATTCATAAAACCTCTTTAGAATAATGTTTCAAAATGTGTATCTTGATCAAAAAATATTTTACTCTAAAACCCCTAGGGAAACACTATATCATGGATATATTTTATAGCTACATAATTTATGGAATTAGTTTCCTAGATTTCTATGAAATGTACATTATTTAATAACTAGTCACAATAACCCATACTACATCACTTCCATGAGATAGTAAAAGAAATACCAGCATAAAATACAAGGTTTCATCATCCCACAAACAATTCACAGTGTGTAATTAATGAAGGAGACTTATAGGTCACCGATTCTTGGACTTCATCTATTTATAGAAGAAGAAACAGGAAACAACCCCCACTATTTATTTCTTTATCCCAAGCCACCAATACTCTCTTTGAATGTCATAATGCATCTTGGTAATCAATAGGTGAACATACCATCTTAAGGAATGAGAATCCCGCATTAAGTCCTTGCACATTCCCACATGAACTATCATGAAAACCCAAACATAAGGAATCCAATATGAATATATGGGACAATTAGGTGGAGGCTCCCCACTATATATATTGTCCCTCATTGCTAATATTATGTGTTAGATAACTAATTTACCATCAACCTCTCAGGGATGTAGGATGTGATCACCAAGGATGTCAAGATCTCCCTTCCATGATAATTCAAAATGTCAAGGTTTATCTTAGAAAGGAGTGTCATCTTCTACCACACAATGTTATCCACTTGTATGACATGCGCCTGATTCTACCAACTCAATACATCAACCAAAAAAGTCACCTTCTCAATGGTATATTCCATCTCAAAATTCAAATAACTATAGGTACTTAATGAACTTTTTATATAGAAGGCCGTATATCCTATGATAAATGATATAAAATACGATAATATATTTATTTTACACCATGAACCTGTCTACCATAAGGTAGTGACACTAACATCTCAGTGTGTGCACCAATATAATAAGTTATTTATCATGTGATGGGTAGTTTGTCTCATGTGGACTTAACTTTTTTACCTATTAGTGACCAATCACTCATCCTGAATCAAAACTACCCCATGCTGAACTCTCGAAGAATCATAATACAATGTATACTTGTAACCTTGCTCATATTAGTACACAATTAGTTAAAACGTCAACCACCATTAAACTATGTGAAGGATCATTCACAAGAATCTAAATAAAATAACTTCAACCCCTTCTTGGTCTGGACCTTCATAAATGATTCCAAATAGGATAATTCATAGATAAAACAATATTTTTAACCTAAAAAGTCTTGGATAATATTAATATTGATAATTTTTTTGGATTTATCCCAAGAAACTATATCCTCGAACTTATCTGCATCCAATGATATGCATACCTTAAATATATAATTCTTAAGTAAAATCAAGTCGCTAATGTAGAAATAACACATTGAGTTCTTGGATTAAGATAATTACCTATTTTTGTAATTTGAATAGTATTTAGATAACAAGAAGTGTCCTCCCTCATCTAGAAGCACATTATAATATCATCTATGAATAAAACTATAAAATATTTGAAAAAGGATTAAAGTCACTTATTCACAAGGCATATAAACTCTATCATCTCATTTGTTAACCTAAATGATATCACTAGATACACATATTGGTTATACCATCTCATAAAAGTAGTTCATTGAATATAAAAAGGATTCATCCTCAATTGATGATACCTTTATGTTAATATAATCTTAGAGAACCACTCGACTTCTCTCAACTGATTAAATAGGTTATCAGTGAAAAGAAGATGATACCAATTTTTAACCATCACCTACTTCATCTTTTAGTGATCTAAACATAACCATAGTAATTAGACTTATTAATGGAAAACATAGGAGCACCGCATGTGGGATTACATGTGTGAAAAAACCCTTTCACCTCTAAGTCCTAAAGCTGGTCCTTCAGCTATTGATACATTGTAAGTTTCATCCTATAGTTTTGAATATATATATATGTGTGTCTGTGGGTGTCTGTGTGTGTGCTTCATATTTAGAATAAGCTAAATTGTAACCATGATCTCGTGATTAGTTGTAAATCTGAATAAATCCTCATGAAACAAATCAATGAACTAATCAAATATAGTATGAAAGACCACCTTAAGTATCTCCCAATCTCCTAAAGGAACACTATCCAAATAGGTCATGATTGCCTCTAGCTACTAAGGGAAAAATAAGGAAAGGAGTCCCTAAAAATAACACCCACCAATATATGTATAAAAACACCCTCTAGAGACATGAAATATACCCATCAATGTTAGTATACAATGTGTGATCGATAAAGAGTCAACCAATCCATCATAAGGATCACATTGAAAAAATTCTCCCCAAAAAAGATGCGCCAAAAAATTTATATACCCTTACCACTGTGATACACCGTGTACATATCCAAATATCCTCTAATTTCACCCTTAGGGGAGTATCTATACACAATACCACATAGAGATACTAAAAATCTATTCCCATACCACCCACTATCTAAGAGAAAATGAATAATTTCTATGAACCCGTATCAAATAGCGAGTCAATAAAATAAAAATCATACCTCTAACTATTAATGGATTTCCACTTTACATGGAATGATTATTCCTCATGGAATAAATTTTTAATCAACCCCAAACTTGAGCTACTGTGGACCGAATCCACCAAGGGACATCACACTGATGGTATTATTTCCCTTGATTCTAGTTACCATAGCCTCTACCTTGACTAAATTTACCAAAGGATTCCCAATTAACTAACTTTTGTTCCAATATTTTCCATTCCCCTAAACACTATATAAAATTTGTTATTTAATCACTAGAAACACATGGTTTGATGCCATTATACCTCTGTATGTGTCTTAATTCTTTATGGGAGCAACACTCTTTTGGCTTCCTATCATAATCAGGTTGGTTTTAACCTATCTGGCCACACTGATAGCACTTGACTAAAGATCTACCTCTTAGTGGAAGCGAAAAAAACCCTTCAAATAATTGATCTACTTGTATCTTCCATGGAGCGACTCTTCAAACCTCGCCCTCTTCCTACCAAATGGATAAATCCCCACCTAAGTAGGGGATTCATGCTTATTAGAAAGACTTCTCTCATTCTAGGTCCACTCTATAATGAAGGCTGGATTCATGACCTCTAAAAATGATTTCAATAAAAATATATCATCTTTTTATTAAATTGAGAACCTTAGTATTTCCTTAAAAATAATAATAATATTAGTCTCATATCCCACAAGCATATGTGAAAATCATATAAAACTAGAAACTCAAGTGATATATTCTATCATCAACATGCCTATCTATTCAATATGTGTGATCTCTCTTTCTCTATTATACCTCATATTCACAAAGAATGTTTTCACAAAGAATAGAATCTCAGAGTCCTTATAGGAAAAACCTATATACTAGCATGTATGGACAAGAAGACCTGACCAATTATTGTTTGGACTCAAAATATTATAATTGGAATGCTCCACCTATCACTCATGGGGTGCCTCAAGGTTTTCAAAAATAGAATACATTGACTCGATACAAAACTCAACTCCTACGGTCCCCCCTCACCCACAATGAGTGGTGGATCCTGCACCTGAAACTCATGAGAGGGGTTAGACAATGTCAACCTAGCTCTAATTTCCCCATTTACTATAGACTTTAATACCTAAAGAAAATTTCCTTTAATATATCAATCAATACAATAAAAATGTTCAATAGGTTGCTTCAACTCCACTACTTACAGTGTATTATTATCCCCTCCCATAGGGAATTAAACTAATGGATGGTGTAGTGGAACATCACTATGATGCCATGAATATAACATAGATTTTAGTTCTATCACAAGTATGGATACCATGTTTAGTGTAAGAAATAATAGGAACATGCTGCATTACCCTAAATGAACTCCATATGATACAAGGGTTTCACTAATCAAGGATCAGATATAGCCTAACCTACCATCTCCGGGTTCGGGTATAATCTTATAAGTGATCACATAAATATAATATTATATTATTGTAGTAGTTAGTAATTTGGTTGATTAAGTAGAGTTCCACTATTATGTTATTAAGGTAAATACTATATAAGTTGTTGTAGACACTTTAAATTAATTTACCCTACTTTGTTACCAAAATACTAACCTAAAGAAAGTATACATATGTCATGTAATCCATACATTCAAAAAATGATTCATGAACAATATCTATCTTTCATCCCCAAACCAAGAGTAAAAAATCATATTCATAAATCAATATAAAAATGTATCATATTTGGAAGTTTAACCCAACTATAAAAGAAAAATACAAGAATAGCATTCTTAACCCTAGTAACATAGACTTACCTCATTAGTGGAAGAGTCAATCATATGAAAAAGATCCATATCAAGATCTAAAATAATTCAATATATGGTATACCAAACCTAAAATAGTATACAAAATAAATATAATGGATATAATACTATTTTTTAATGTCCCATACCTAGTTCACCTACATTTTGACAGATTTGTGTGCTCCTTACCTCAAGAATGCCTACTCATACACCAAAGTATATCTACTAGTGGTGAGGTTTGATATAAACATGTGGGGAGAATCTAAACTCTAATTTTGATAACTGTTAAAACATAGGAGAAGAAATATAAAAAATATTCTTCTTAAACAAAATAGCAGTAAAAAAGAGACATCACAACTAAATTTTTCACAGTAGTATACATCAACATCATGATATTAAATAAGAATATATGTATGTTTCATAAAATAATTAGCAATATATCACAAGGTAATATCATATAAAATGGGAACAAAATGTAAACTAAACTAGATATAAACAAAATAATGGTCAGGATCTTGGGCCCAATCCCATCTCCAAACTCCAAGAAGGCTGCAATAGCTCTCTGAAGTAATTTGTCCATTTCACTTACTTGGGTCATGGGACATGAATTATTCCCATGCCTCAGAAAAATCGAGTTGGTTATGATTACAACTCAATATACCACCACCAATGGTTTTCTTAACCGATTACATATATATTGGTTTATGTTGAATGTGAGGCTTTAATAAATAAAATAACAACAAATAAAAAAATTATCACCCAATAGAGTGTTCTTGCTAAACCATGGGTGACAATACTTCGGTTTATGTTGTAATGGGAAAATATACCCATGGTTTGAAAAAATTCCATGAGGATGAATGGTAAAAAAATATTCTTATAACACTCAATGTAAACAAGATATCACCATCAAATATTATAGTCAAATGTTGTGTCACCATCATAATCCAACAAGATGAATGATTCATCCCAAATATAATATCTCAGAAGATTGATACAAAATCTATTGAATGAGGTGTCACCAAAATTGGGTTCATAGTACACCCAAATTAACCATGGTAAGGTGGATGATATACCACCATTTTATAGATTGATTTGATGAGTAACCACAAACACATCTCATTTGAGTGGACAATATATCATCGTATCAAGTATCTATGTGGATGAAACTTCATTAAGAAAACATCTAGGGTTGGATGATATGCCACTAAAACCATACTCTATGTGGATGATATACCACTGGTATCAAAACTCTAGTGGTCAATAAACCAGTAATATAAAATTTTAGGTGGATCTTATACCATAGGAATAGGTTTCCTCAATTAGATTTTGTAATATTGGGATAACTCTCATAAGTGAGGAATGGTCCACCAACAAGTAATCTCAAGTAGAGGATATACCACTAATACAAATTTCTAATGTTTATGAGGTTACACTAATTAATTAGCCTCTCATGGAATGATGGATCACTAACCCAACTCAAGTGGATGAGATAGAAATTTATAGCAAACAATTTGTTGTAAAAACAATTTATCATTTAAAAGAAAAATGATTCATTTAAAATTCATCAACATGATAATGATAGTAAGACCTAAACCCATATTAATGTCACATACCAAGTCTATATTTCGTATATCCTATAAGCTTCTTAATAAATTACTCACTAATAAATATGTTATATACCTCCATTAAGCTCTGAGGTTCATTTTCCATTCTTAAGAACCCATCCTAGTTCCATGTTCAATATTTCAAACTTGATTCAACATATAATATGGTCATTTTTAACCAATAGTTTTAAAACATAACTCACATGGGTGACTCAAAACCGTATAGGTCATACTCATACTGTATAGAACAAATTAAACCAATTTAATTTAATTTCAGGTCCTACAAACAAAATTCTTATTTCTGGCATATCATACAATGGATGAAAACATAGTAAAATCATAATGAAATTAAGGGACCACCAACCTAGATTTAGTAGTTTCCAACTCATTATAGATCCCCTGTTGATCTAACCCCAAATTGAGGAAATCAAAAAACCATGAAAAATACATGAATCTGGTCATAAATGTTGAACCACACTAATATTTTAACATATACAATGAATATATCAAAGAAGATTTATAGACACACATCTAGCTATCACTTAGGAAAATTGACACTCAAATAAAAGCATAAACAAATAAGATTCCAAATTAGAAGAAAAGAAACCCAAGGAGAGGATAGGCTATGAGAATATCTATGAAAAAAATGAGGATCACTCATCTATTATGATTTTAAAAATTATAAAATTAATTTAATTAAATCAAAAACTTCAAAAATAATTTTTGTGCAATGTCCTCAGCGGTTATGGTTTAATGCCTCTACTAAAGACTCCATTACAACATGGACCCTATTGCATAACACAATTTCAAAAACCTAGTGGACCTAAAAACCCAAGAACAATACTCTACAACATATCCACTACATCATTGAGTAGTACTCTCCCACTGGACTAGCTTCATGGTGTGGAAACCACACTATTGGTGGGACACCATCACCTTATAGTTGGCCTTTTAGTGTATCCTAGGGGGATGTAGTGTGGACGACCGCCCCCAGAAGGATTTAATCATAGGTAGCATGAGATTTAATTTTATGATAAACTAACCATGGTATTATTCCCTAAGACTATGGTGTAACCAAACACCTAGGTATAATTTTTTTCTAGGACACTTTACTTGGTATAGATCCCTAGTTAATGACAATGTTTTTGACTAGCAGTAGATATTAAAGCTAAAACCAGGGCCAAATTCTTGAAAACAACCCTTGGGCCCCTAATAAATCCTCCAACATTGAAATATCAATCCAAAAATAAAAGTTTATGCGAAAGATAAATTTAATTATTACATCATATAAATATAAGGTATTACTGAGTGCATGTGAATAATTTCATAAAAGGAAGTAACATTCCCTACATAATAGTCAAGTTTATTCATCACGTTCTTACAAAGCTACCATAATAATCGACTTAATCTATGTTTTCTAATACAATTAAACAAAACCCATCATAACTGCTTCCATAATAAAGTATTCCATGGTAAAACTGAAAGTATCCTATTCATCTTCCTCACAATAAGTTTCCCAACCAAAGATCCAATCCATTAGCTATTTTATAAACCACATCACTGGCGCATACCATCTTGTAATATTCCCCCATGACTAAGTGAAAATATAAACCATGTGCTATACTAACATAATGACACATCCTTTTTCTTAGTATCTATCCACACCACCAATGTAACACAAGTTACATATTAGGTTTTACTAATACCCTTAGTCAACTACAAAACTACTGATTTAAAATCATCTAATTCTTTACCCTAACAATATCACATTTCACTACTGATAGTAATGTGTATTACCTAGTCTCAATTTACCCATAATTTTATAAAATAACATTAACCACAATTAGACACCCATCATGGGTTCTTTACCAATATCTAGAAAATAATTTATTTTCAATAACATCACAAAGAAACAAAAAAATCAATGGAATTTGTGTGAACCATCCAACATAGATCCTATGGGAATCACCTATATTCTATTACCAAACTGACCCCTAAGTATTCTATCAAGATATTACACTCCAAATTACCCATTCTCCTTTACCACACTAAATAATCATCATATATTAAACACGGTATAATTTTAATGATCAATTACCTTTATCCAATAAGAATTAGCTCATTAAGGAACATAGTTTGATTTTTTCCCAATCAACTGAAATCAATAATCTTATAAAAACTAATTTATAGATTTAAAATGGTACACTACCTAGTGGTTAAATAAAGTAGATATTATATAATATGTAACATTAGTCTTAGATATAGTGGGATAAGGTATCTAATGAAATTTGATTCTGACCCCTAATGAAAAGTTGGGATCTCTCAGGTGAAAATAACAAAAATAGAAGGTGAGGAATTTTTGTATGACTAAAAAGGGATAAAATGAGTGGGTATTTAAAATACTATTTTAGAAAATAAAGAATAAATACATTCTATAAATTTGACCCCATAGAACATTGAGTCCTCAGTGGCTATCAGTGGGTACCCGATGGACCACCGACAGTTGAGTCCTAAGACACTAGTCAACTAGTGGTCATATAGTTGATTTTCATACAATGTTTCTAAAAACCCACCACAACCACTCTAACTTTTTTCATAATTTCTCTCAAAAATTTCCATGGCTAAGATAAAAACTGACTTAATTAATCAATCAAGTGTTAATAAGTAATTGTAAAATGTACATGAAAATATGGGGTCATTTCATTAATAAAATATTTAATAGACTTTCAAGTGATAAGGAATTAAATTTAAACTAAAAAATATAATTAAATATAAAATCAATAGAAAAAAATCCATGGGGAATTATTACCTAATTATTCAATTAAACTAAGATGATACATTCACATTTCTAACACATAGCGAAAACACAATACACATTACAACTAGATTTTAAGTAACTAAAGATCACAAGTTAACCCATTGCTCATAGGTGGTTCCCAAAACTCATAAATAAAATTGGAATACACCATCACAAAACCAATTTTATATTCCCTAAGAAACTAACACCAAAATATGACCATTTTATTATTGAACCAATCCCAAAACACAATGCTTTAAAAAAAGTATTCACCACTTTATTTGAAAATGAAACCAAATCATAAAGATCATTATAAACTATATATAACTGTTGGTCGAAGTGGATACTCAAGATGGGGGTGAATTGAGTTCCAATTAAAATTTCTGTTAAAAATATTTCTCTTAAAATCACCCAATTTAAAAACAAGTTAAATTGTAGTGAATTTATACGGATTGTAAAAGTTCAATTAGTTTCTCAAAGATTGATTAGGTCTCAGTTAATTTAATCTAGAGATTAAATTAACTTTTGAAACTAACTTACTGGTTCACAATAAGTATAAATACCTACTAATTTAACTATCAAAGTAACTTTAAAACAAATTTTATTTAAAAGTAACTAGCATTGGAATATTCAATAAAAGATAAAACCAAAATAAGTAAGAACAACAATTTTAAACAAGAGGTTCAGTCTCAATATGGGACATATTCCCCTCAAACAATTTATATAAATTTTATCCACACCCTGTATTGGGGTAAACAACAGTACAAAGATTGTCCAGGTATTAAGACCTCTACCATAGTTCTACGTGGGAAATATAACAATAGCACACAGGTGATCCAGGTCCTACTTGACCACTACCAATTTCCGCAGTGGGAAATAAAAGAGTTATGGATGATTTGTGTGAGGATTTAAAGATCCTCCAGTTTGGCACAGGAGACAGTGTGTGTATAAAATATACAGAACATACACACTACACTAAATGTGAATAAAAGAATCACTAAGATAGTAGATATGAGTTTAGAATGCTCTATTGATTTGAAGTGTAGCTCTGGAGTCCTTTTGATTTTTCAGAAATGCTTCTGAGTCTTTCTCTGGTTTTTGTCTGAAAAATAGTGTTTTGTTTGTTTCCTTGGTTTTCAGGTTCATCTTGATCTGCATGAGTGAATGAAGAGTTTGTGGTAGTTCTTCACTCCTTCATTAAGGTGTAGCTTGTGTTCTATTATTGAATGAATGCCTTCGTGTATGTCTAGTGTTATTAGATTATGGATTTATTCTTTCTGTATTCACCACATCACAACAATCTTCTGCCCTTATTTCTCGTGCTTTTTGGCCCTTCTATTTTATATATCCTTCATGCATTTATCCTTCCTTTTATAGCTTTCAGCTCCGAAAAATGGGAAAGATTACCTTTTTACAGGTATAAGGTATGGTTCCCTGACATTCCAACAACTATCATTAAATAACATTGATTGCATTAAAATAATCAAATATGACTGTTTCTTAATAAATAAATAATATTGAAAGAAGTAGAGTTTAGGAATTAGTGAATGGAAGTCTTTGATCAGTAGACTTCAGTCGGTAGATATGTAATGGTGGACTTTGTATACCAGTGAGCTCCTATCGGTAGCTCTTTAATATTGTATCGGTAGCTGTTACTTTGTGTATCATTTGCTCTATGTACCGGTGACTCCTTCTATCGGTAGCTCTTTGTATCAGTAGCTGTTACTCTATGTATCAGTTTCTCTATATACCGGTGACTCCTTCTATCGGTATCTCTTGGTCTATCAGTAGCTTGCTTGTCTTGGTCTCTATATCTGAAACTACACTTATTGGTAGACTTTGTGTTGGTAGCCTTGTTCTATCGGTAGACTTCTTCTATCGGTAGACTTATTATATCAGTAGACTTATTCTATCAGTAGCTCTACTTCTATCAGTAACTTTGATTATCAGTGACATTTTCTTATCAGTGAATATGTCTATCGGTAGACTATGTACTGTTTGATCTATATAAATAGCTATAAGCATCAGTGACTTAACACTTATCTACTTTATGTAAAACATATCTGATTGAGTTAGAAATATTTCAAAATTCATATAAACATAGAAAAACATTGATTAACATATTTCAAAGATTATTTTAATATTATTATCAGCTTAAAGTCATAGAATATCATAGATTGAAAGAATTAATATATAGATAAACATTATTTGGGATTATCAAAGTATGTGAGCATAATTGGGATTATGAAAACAGGTGAGGTCAACAATCTCCCCTTTTTGATAATCACAACTTATGATATTATAATCCCAAAATAATTTGAAATGTATCAAAGGATATAGCATTAAATCCAATTGTATCATATAAAACAATATATTATAAAACATATAGAGAAACGATACAATATAAAATAAAGGGATCAGAGGAAAATGAATTAATCTCATAAAAGATAGTATTACTCCCCCTTTAGCATAAAATATATTAGGTCTCCCTAAGATAAGCTTCCCTTAGATAGTATTTCTCACCCTTTGTGATAATAAAAAAGTGGGACAGGAAGGAGAAAACTGGAGAAAAGAAGGTAAGATCATATGTATTCCTTAGAGAAAACACTTACAAAGAAATACATAAATGAAACAAAAATAAATACAGGTGATTCCTATAAAACAATACTAGCCACTGATCAATCCACATACTCAGCAAGAGATTTCACTTTGTGATCAGAAGAAGGTCCAGGTGAGGTGGATGCAGGTGAAGGCTTAGGAACACCAGAGTTGATCAGAGGTGGTTGAGCTACTGAAACTGTTCATGGAATGTACTATGTAGTTCTATGAGTGATCATAGGAGTAAGGCTTCTGATTGATTGGACTGGAGTCATTTGAGCGGGAGAAGTAGTAGAGGTAGATGCCGGTAAATCTGGAGGTACAATCATTGGTCTAGAATAGACATGAAAGAAAGGAAACAAGAGATTTCTAAAATCCAAAATGATTCATCCTCCTCTTTCCATAGTAGAAATGAAATCATCCTTGTTTTCTATGAATTTTTCCAGTGCAGGGGTCAACTCCCTAAGCTTGCTGACCTATTCTCTGAAGGCTTGATTGACTGGTGGTAGCTTCATGTTTTCTAACATAATCTTGAAATGATTATTGAGTTGATGCTTGGTGTAAACCCTATGGAAATAGTAATCCACCATTTCATTCACCTCTTTTTGAGAAGCAGAGGCTTCTCTCATATAGTCTTGAACAATCTTTATGATATATCTAGTGGTATCTCGAGTAGAAGTCAACACTTTTGTCAGATATGATGAGTCCACAGAGCCACCAGTTGATGCTGAACCAAGATCATCCTTTATCAAAGCACTAATCTGATCCAAATCCACTGAAGGTTTGGGAGCAAGAGAACAGAAAGAGAAGGCTACAATTTCTTTTAAACACTTTTTAGTCCACTAATAAGATTTTTCACTATAAAATCTTTGGCACCAATATGATTCTCCACAGGCATTTTAAAACCTTCAAAAACTGAAACCATGTAGCTCATTAAACTCTTCATATAAACCAAATCCTTGTCTCTTTGAGATTTTGAACTCATATAGGATTCTAGAGAGACAATTGATTGCTTTAGAACATCAAGATCCTTTGCCAGTTTAGATACTTGTGTCTGGAAAGTTGTGACTTCATCTAAAATTTCTCCCACAAAGGTTGACACATTACAACCAATAAAGAGTTTGAAAGACTTTTCCAAATTTCTAATTTCATCAACAAAGTGATTCTTTAACTCAGTAACAGGGGCACTTAAAGACTTTTTCAGCTCATCCCTTAAGGATGCTAACTCATCCCTGGTGATCATATCAGCAGGTGCAACCACAACATGTTCTCTTTCAGATATTATATTGGCCACAGAGTCATTCATAATTGATTGAATAGTTGACACCAGTGAAGCTTCAATTTTCCTTATTTCTTCCACAAAACTGATTTTGAGAACAAACTTGAGCTTATGCAGATCATGTGTTCTTACCACATCTTTAGGTAATATCTCAGACTGAGTATCATAATTGATTTTTGGTCACTGAAGGTATGTCTCATTATCAGGTTCTAGATAATCTAATCCTCAAGCTACAAACCATGAGTCCTCTACCCAATCATTAAAATCAATAGCCACTGAAACACTTCCAATATTGGTTGGATTCTCCCCCTCAACTGGTGCATCCTCCTGTACAACAACAGTACCCTCATTAGTCCGGTCTTCCTCATCAGAATCTTGCACAACCATATCTACTTCTGCAATAGCAAGAGGTTCCTCAAGAGTAGGTAAAGTTCTATCAACTCTATCAAATTCTTCAACAGACATTAGGGAATGTCCTATCAGTGGACTAAGGCTCAAACTAATAGAAACAAATACTTCACTTGCATGAATTCCTTATTAATTTTCTTGACCAGCCTCTTCCTGGTCTAATTTCTGTTGGTCTTCCTCATCAATAGGTGCATATTTATTGCTTATATCCAAAGAAGTTTATGTACTAGGTGGGTTCAAATAAACACTCTCCTTTTCTTGTGATACAACTTTTGGAGTTGGGAAAGGAGGCAAGTCTAGATCTTCTACATCCGTGGCAGAGGAATCTTCCTCTTCTGAATCATCACTATATTGTGGCTCTACTTCATCAAGTCCTAGACCTGGATCCCTCACATCCTTAGGTCTTGAAGTATGATCCACAAGATTGAACTTATCATATAGCTTTTTATTATCATTAACCCACTCTCCTCTCCATGGGTTCCAGTTAATTTTCATGTATTGGAAAACAATGCTTGTGATACAGAAGTTGTTTCTTACCACTACTGTCTCATCCTGAGACTTTGATACTCCTTTTAACATAATCATTACTGAGATCAACTTGGAAAAGAATAAGGTGTTCATCTTTGATTTTGGTCTAATCATATCCTCCATTTGAATCATTAGCAGCCTTCATAGATTCACTTTCACACCATGTCTCAAAAGATATAACAGATAGATATCTTGTTTTCTTAAATTTTCAAATTCCCCCCTCCTTAGAATTAAAACATAGTGAACAAACTTGGACATAAATCTGTTCTCTCCATCCATTTCAACATCCACCACCTATCTTTGCTTTCCCCTACTAGTGAGCTCCTCTAAGGAAGTATCATAATCAAATATGTCACATGTAGGTGGTACTGATTTTGAAAAATATCCAGAAACACCTTCATGTAAAACCATTAGGCATTCATTCCACTCAACAGAAGAAAAAGCTATCTCATTTCCATTCACAAAAGAAATCATTCAGTTCTCATCTTCTAATTTCTCAAAGCTTACAAACTCATAGAACTATTTCACCAGCTTCGAATAGTAGGGGCCATTGTTATTTAAGAAGGATTCAACACACTTCTGATCTTCTAGTACCTCTAGAACTAACGATCTACTAGAAAATAGCCATTCCACGCATAGCTCTTTTTCGATCACAATAAATTTATTTTGTTTGTGCGGGTTCACTGGTCACATTCCTTACCTTGTTCTACCAGCACTGCTACTTCCTCCTTGGTCTGTCTTCTTCTTCTTCGCATTCAGCTCATCAATGTCATCTTTGACAGTAGGGAGTTTGGTTTTTTCCATCTTTGGTTCAAGGAAATTAGGGTTTTCAAGAGATTCGGGAGCTAAGGCTTGAGGATAAAGGGCTTGAGGTGGATCGAGAAGTAATTAAGGCATAGTTTTATCATTTAGGAATCATAAAATAAATAATTAAAATATCCTAAGTAAAGTATAAAAGATTCAGATTCTGGCAGAAGAGTGAAGTTTAAAACACCGCACACTTATCGGTAGGGTATACTGGTGAGAATTCCTATCAGTGAGGTTTATCGGTGAGGTTTCATATCGGTGAGGTTTATCGGTGAGGTTTCATATCAGTGAGGTTTCTAACAGACCGAGTCAATAATTCCTAACTCATGTTTAATGTAACTTAACCTATCTGAATTTAATAGTTTGGTGAAAATGTAAGCTAATTGATGTTCAATACCGATAAATTCAAGAGTAATATCGCCTTTTTGGTAATGAACTCTCAAAAAGTGGTTCCTTACATCAATGTGTTTGGTCCTAGAATGAGATACAGGGTTCTTTGAAATGTTAATTTCACTAGTGTTGTCACAGTTTATTGAAACATGTTTAAAATCATATCCATAGTACAGAAGAGTGTGTTTAATCCACAAAATTTGTGCACAGCAACTACCAGCAGCTATGTACTCTGCTTCAGTGTTAGACAATGCAACATAATTCTGCTTCTTACTACACCAAGATACTAAAGATTTTTCTAATAAATGATATGTTCCAGATGTGCTTTTTCTATCCAACTTGAAACCAGCAAAGTCATCATCTGAATAACTCATTAATTTAAAATATTGTCTGTTTGGATGAAACAAACCTAAATTTTCAATATGGTTAAAATACTTAAAAATTATCTTAATAGAAAGAAAATGTGATTTTTTAGGATTAGCTTGAATTATTTCACACATACACACACTAAACATAATATCTGGTTGACTGGCAGTAAGGTAATGTAAGCTTCCAATCATACCTCTGTAATTTGTTTGATCCACAAGTTTCCCAGTTTCATCAATGTCCAACTTACAAACATTACTCATAGGTGTATCACATTTTTTAATACTATCAAAACCAAAACATTTTAAAATATCCTTTGTATATTTACTTTGATTCAAAATAATACCATTTTCATTTTGAAAAACGTGAAATCCAAAAAAATTATTGAGTTCTCCCATTAAACTCATTTCAAATTCATTTTGCATACACTTTGAAAACTTTGTACATAAATAATGTTTAGAAGATACAAAACTAATATAATCAAACTATATTTGTACTATCAATACATCTTTAGAAATTCTTCTAATAAAATGAGTTGGATTAGCAATCCCTTTAGTAAAACCTTTTAAAATAAGAAAATTGCTAATTATATCATACCAAGCTCTTGAAGCCTGTTTTAAACCATATAATGCTTTAGAAAGTTTAAAAACATGATTTTGGAAATGGGGTTCTGTAAATCCATGTGGTTTTTTAACAAAAACATTTTTAATTATAAAACCATTTAGAAAAGCACTTTTAACATCTAGTTGATATAACTTCAAATTCAGATGAGCAGTATATGCAAGTAAGATCCCAATGGCTTCTAATATAGATATAAGTGTAAAGGTTTCCTCAAAGTATATTCGTTCCTATGGGCTATACCCTTACGCAATTATCCTAGCTTTGTTTCTAACAATATTTCCAGACTCATCAACTTTGTTTCTAAAAACCCATTTAGTGCCTATGGTCAAAGTTTCCTTAGGACTTTCTAATAATTCCGAAACATTGTTTCTTTCAAATTCATTTAATTCTTCTTGCATATCCATTACCCAAAATTCATCATTGATTGCATCATTGACATTGTTAGGTTCTATCTATGAAATAAAGGCATGATGTTCAACATGGTTTCTTAGAGAAACTCTAGTCTATGTCCCTCTATCAAGATTACCAACAATAGCATGTAAATGATGATTCTTTAAAATCTTTGTTGATCAAGTAAAAGTAGGGCTAGAAATTTCAGGCCCTTCCCTAGGTTTGGGTTCTATAGAAGAAGATTCTGGAATATGTCCAGAACTGGATGTCCTTATAGCAGGTTATTTGGTTTTATCATTAAGGTCTAGAATAGAAAAATCTTCCTCAAGATTTTCAAGAGAAGACTTAGGTTCATGTGGAACAGTTTCATCAAACTTGATGTGAACAAATTCTTCCACACATTTGGTTATTTTATTAATGAATCTATAATCTTTTCTAGTTAAATAATAACCAAGAAAAATTCCTTCATCACTCATGGAAGAAAACTTGAAAATATTATACTTTGTATTGAGAATAAATACTTTGAAACAAAAAACTCTGAAGTAATTAACCTTAGGTTGCCTATTCTTCCAAAGCTCATAAGGGGTCTTTTTGAGCATAGGTCTAATCAAGATTCTATTGATAATATAGAAAGTTGTATTTACAGCTTCATCCCAAAAGTAAATAGGCAGGTCATACTCATTAAGCATTGTTCTAGAAATTTCTTGAAGGGTTCTATTTCTTCTTTCTACTACACCATTCTACTAATGTGTTCTAGGGGAAACAATTGTGATTATAGCCATTGTTTGATCAGTAAGATTCAAACTCATGAATTTCAAACTCAAAATCATGGTCACTTCTCAGGGTCTTAATCTTAAGTCCACTAAGGTTATCTACAGACTTGGAGTATTTAATAAAGTAAAAACAGGCTTCACTTTTGTGAGCTAAGAAGTATACCCAAGTATATCTTGAAAAGTCATCTACTAAGACATAGACATAGTGCTTCCCATTTAAACTAGAAACTATATAAGGTCCAAAAAATCCATGTGAACCAACTTGAGAGGTTGAGAAGTTGAAACTTCTTTCTTTGATTTAAAAGAAACATTATGTTGCTTTCCCTTTTGACAGGGATTACAAACATTGTCTGATGGGAACTCAAGTCTGGGAGGTCTCTAACTAAGTTATTCCTGGTCATTTTTCTAAGTGATCGAATGTTGCGGTGTCCTAATATTCTGTTCCAAATCCAAGATTCCTTATGAAAATAATTTAAATAAGTAATGTTTTCCTAGCTAATGAATTCAAATCAACTGCATATACATTTTCATTTCTTAACACAGAGAATACTATAAAATTTTTGGAATTGAAAACATTACAAGAATCATTTTTAAATTTATCATTTCAACCATAATCACACAACCGAGGGATACTTAACAGATTATATTTAATTCCATTAACAAATGAAACATTGGAAATTAAAACTGAATAAGTGTTACCAATCTGGCCTAGGGCAATGATTTTTTCTTTAGAGTTATCACCAAAGGTGATATGGCCTCCATCAACTTTGATTAAACTCTTGAAGCATGAGTAATCTCTAGTCATATGCCTTGAACATCCACTATCCATGTACCATATTTTCTTATAAGAACTCTCCAAGCAAGTTTCTTGCATAACAGATTTAGATGGAAAGTGATTTTGGTACCCAGAACTTCTTGGGTCCAGATCGGATAGCAAATCAAAGATTTTGGTACCCATATTTGTCTTATGGGTCTCAAATAATTTACAGAATCAATAGATTTTGAAAGATAAACTTTATTTTATCTATAACTATGTGAATAACTAATTGAAGCATATGAATTTCTAGAATTATAACCAGTAGTATTCTATCCAGATTTAGGAATAAATTTGGTTTTAGTAAACTATCTATGTCCATGCTGATAGCCTATTCCAGTAGAATACTTTAGTGCCACTTGTTTACCTAGAATTTGAGTTAGAGTGTTCTTTACATTTGTGAAATTTTCTAAGTCCTTTATGAGTTTCTCATTAGAAATTTTTAGTTCAGTATTTTCTTTTAACATTTGAGCATTATTTTCCTTTTCAATCTCAAGGGAAGATTTAACAGTGCTAGATAAAGAATGTTGTTTCTATAAGGCTTTGTACATGTCCTTATTTTCATTAAAGGTCTCTTCTAGCATATTAAAATATTCAAATAATTCTTTACTATAGATGTTTTTAGATTCAGAATCAGATTCAACTCCAGAATAATATGAATTTAATGTAGGAGTGTCCAGTGTTAACTCAGATGTGTTTGTCGTAAAACACATGTTAGCTCGATTATTTTCAGAGTCAAAAACTACAGATTCACTTGTGGTGTCTTCTGAATCACTCTAGGTATCTTTCATAGATTTCTTATACTTATTGCCCTTGTATTCATGTTTCTTCTTGAACTTCATCTTTGGACATTCTTCTTTTACATGTCCTTTCCTTTTTCATTTATAGTAGATAATCTCATCACTTTTATCAAACTTCATCCAATATTTCTTCTAATGACCTTTGTTATCATATTTTCCTCTGTATTTTTATTTTCTGAAGAATTTATTCTTCCTATAGAACTTCTTAAATCTTCTGGATATTTGATCCATTTCAGCATCACTATCAGAATCTAAACTTTCACTTGTTGAGCTTTCAGTAGGTATGTGAATTTTCTCCTTGTCCTTGCTCTTTGAGGCAGTGGACTTAAATTCCACTAACATCCTTTTAGGTTCATCATCTTCTTCCTTATTCATCATGAGTTCTTCCTCATACATCATAATCTTACCAATTAGCTCTTTGACAGGAAGAGCACCAATTTCACCTGACCCTCTTATTGAAACAGATGTGCCTCTCTATCGGTCTGGCAGACATCTTAATATCCTCATGATTTGTTCCTTTGCTGGAACAACATTATCAAGAGAGCTCAAAGTGTTGAAAATCTCATTGAACTTGAGATATATATCAGAAATGGGTTCGTCAAGCTTCATTTTAAAATTATCATATTTAATAGTATAGGTATTCAGCCTCATTTCTTTAACATTGGTTGTTCCCTCATGGGAAATAGCCAAAGTGTCCCAAATTTTGTAAGCTATTTTATAAGCAGATATGCGATTGAATTATTAATCTCCTAAATCACAGTACAAATCATTAATTGCTTTACCGTTATTATTGTAGGTAGTCTTAGTAGCTTCATCCCAAATATTTATATCAGTTTCTAGAATCTTATATTGAGTTTCTATAGCAGTCCAGATATAAAATCCCATACTCTCTAGATAAATTTTCATTTTAAGCTTCCACTGGGCATAATTTGTACCATTAAATAATGGTGTCCTGTGGGTAGCAGCACCTTCAATACTATTATCCATAATTCGATTTAAGAAAATATATTTAAAGAGATGAAATTTAGAACTAACAAGAATTTTAATATCTTTAAGATACAGCTAAAATCATAGTTGAAACACATAATATTTTGAAATCCTTTAATAAAAAAACCTCTGATACCAAATGTTGGTCAGAGTGGATACTCAAGAGGGGGTGAATTGAGTTCCAATTAAAATTTATGTTAAAAATATTTCTCTTAAAATCCCCCAATTTAAAAACAAGTTAAACTGTAGTGAATTTATACAGATTGTAAAAGTTTAATTAGTTTCTCAAATATTTATTAGGTCTCAGTTAATTTAATCAGGGGATTAAATTTACTTTTGAAACTAACTTACTGGTTTGCAATTTAACGCCCCGACCCCAGCTACCCAGAGTCGGTGCATTAGTTCGTAACATTGGCATGATCACAAAAGATCAAGTCTCGAAAGACCGATTAGTTTAGTAGCCTTGGAAACACTAGATACATTCATAAATCTTTCATGACATCAAAAAGTAAACAAACTACAATAACATGGTCTTCATAGTCCACACTCATATCCTCTTCTGACTATCCCTGCAGGTCATTCATAAAATACTTCTTCACATCCTGGAAAATATTAAAACATTGAAAGGGGTGAGCTCAGATGCTCAGTAAGGATAACAATATTGCGGAAGCCATCATAAATAAACATAAACATGTAAGGCAATGTATAACTAAAACAAAAGCCTTTTAAACTTGACCATCAACATAATATGGAAAAAGTAAAATGAGATAATTCCATTTACTTCTTCACATGGATATTCTACTGGTCTAATAATTACATGCAATATCAATAACCACTTTCATAATGATGGAATGCATAATTCCAGACTATCATAACCACGTAGTCAACGCCTCGTGCCAAGACCACAAATAAGATTTTGTCAAGGCCTCGTGCCAAGACACTAGTTTGTCTCATGAGACCTGCCGATGCATCGAGGAACTATAGCGGGCTCCACCCGTCACTTATTAAGTCCAATGCATTCCTCATATGAATAGGTTTAAACATATCATAAACCATAACATAATCGTATCACATAAAACATGCATAAAGGAAACATAAAATTTCCACATTTCAATCACAAGATATCAATACAACACATTGATATAATAAAAATGCTTTCAAAACCATTTTCAATACCAAAATAAAAGAAAAGTATAACATGGTATTTATTTTTCATTAAAAAAAGGTATGGCTTGTAGAGGAAGCCGAAACTCAAATAGTGGTCATGGCGGCGGAGAAGTCGTTGTCGCCGCATACATACGACAAAAACATTCCCTTTTGTAGTTTAGTAAACACTTCGTATAAAAAAGATTCCTTTTGAATAAACGTAAAAGTCAAAGGGGTTTATACACCGTATAAAAGAAATTTGTGTATAAAACCAAATATGCCTCAATGAAAGGAGATTGAGACGAAGTCCTTACAAATATCATTTTTAAAATAAAATAGATATATTATGTGTATTCACTATAGGTACATATAAAGAAGGTAAAAATACAAAATAAGACATAATAATATCATGACATAATTTGAAAGTAGGAGATTAACCCAAAGAATGGAAGTTGGGTTAAGAAGTTCCCTTACCTCGTGTCTGACTTGACTCAACCGTTCTTTAACCTCCTGAATAATAAACTAGAGTTAATATATACCTTATTAAGAACCATTTTCAATTTCATTATCCTTATTATATCACTTATTACAATGATCTGAACATTATGTAATTATTTATGTTAATAACGGTCGTTTTGTCGATCTTTGGTACTTGAGTCAACAATAAACTTCTTATAATTACAAGTTGTTTATGTGGTAGAATATCCATTATCCCCAGAATTATATTCATGATTTAGATGTCATATATATCTTATATATCCAGTATATACATTCATTTATAATATTACGTAAAATTTAGAGGTAAGAAATGAAATGCACCGTTCATGGAGACGGTAAGCCGTACGTACGTATGAACGCTACTTTCATTTCAATTTCATATTTAATGGAACAAAATCATACTGATATAAATTTATAATATTATTCCAGTATAATATAGTGTATAATACCATTTACGCCATCCTTTATACATCCCACATATGGCATTAACGATTCAAATCACTTTGAGGGGGCGGTAGTCCGCACTTCCTAAAATGAAATTATCGCATTTTACCCATAATGGAAATCATAAAGTATGCCATAAATGAGAAATACAGAAGCATAAGTAAAACATAAACATATTATATATCATATATAAATATATTGACATCTTAATGGCCACCTTTGAAGGTGTTATATGAGTGTCGAACAATCATCGTTTTGTGAGGCAGAAATTCGCCATCCACAGAAACCGTATGTTCTTTAACCATTAGATGTAGGTGTGTGTAAGTGTAGCTCGAATCCTTCTTATAACAACATCCTAGTATATTTAGGATACTGGTTTTGTTAAAAAAGAAATTAATAAAAAGAGTTTAGTGGGATGGAGAAGAAAAATAAAACAAAACAACATTAGAGAAGACATTACCTCAAAATCGGGTAACTCTTTTTGATTTGAGCCAAAGGCTTCCTTGGGAAGAGTTCTGCCAAAAGTGAGGCTTCTAGGAGTAAGAGGGGGAAGTTGGGAGAGTATTTGGGCAGATTTTGGCCGATCCAAATGGCTTGAAAGTGTGAATGAGGTGGTATAGGTGGGGGCCTTTTATAAGTGGAGAGGAGGGGCACTCTTGGAAAGTAAAGAAAAGACACTTTATTATAAAATGAGATTCAGATTTTAGAGGTCCCACACTTATATCATTCTAGGCTAAGGTGATAAGGGTTCGAAATATACTCATCCAATAGGTTTTTGACAAGTTTAAGCCTTGGATTTTACATTATATTTTCATTTTATTAAAATCGTTAAATAATGAGGTCATCGCTGAATCATAATGATGACATAAATAATTTAATTTATTTAATGTCTAAAAATTATTAAAAAATTAATATGATGTAGGAAATCGTTTTATCTTTCTAATGAATATTTGTAGTCAAATTTGGGACTTGTGTAACCCCACATAAAAATTGTTTTAGTAAAACTACTCATGTTTGTATCAATTTAATTTTAACATTAAATAAATATATATTAATGTCATTTTCCAACCAAAGTGGCTCCATGGGGTCCCCAAGTTGACCCCTGGATTTTCTTGGTCGGCCATGACTCATCCAATAGGAGTAGGACAAGTGTCAAGCTCATCTCATATTATTACAACATTATTTTTACCTTAAACTACACTAATTACCTCTAATCGCGATTAAGAACTTAAAAGTTACTATTCACCAAAAAATTATTTTAATCTTATTGAACCACATTTTACTTCTTAATGACAACCATGTATGTAGGATTTTTGAAAATCAAATCACAGAAGTGGTAATATTTCATTTAAACAAAAAATCAGTTATTTAACTGCCACTTAGTGGTTTCACTATTCATCAAAAATTGAAGTTTTTCAGAACAATGCCAAAATTTCACCCTAAGCTATAATTGATATTCTGAATTCAAAAATGATGTCTATTTTAGAAAATTCCAAACATATAAGTTGCATTAATTAATTTTATAATTAATTCCCACTGTCACAACAAATAGCGTGTTTTTAAGAAACAATTTATATCAAAAGATTTACAATTGTTTGTGTCCAATTTCAATGTTAAATTAATTCTAATGACCACCATTGGATAAAATTGTAAAAATATATTCTAATTATACTTGAAAACCACTAAATAGTGTAATTTATCACTATAAATTATTTTGATTAAAAAAGTTGTTTTTAAGTATTTTTCACTATTCATAAAAAATTAGAAGTTCTCAGAAAAATACCAAAAATTCAACATAGGCTAATTTCGATATTCCGAATCCAAAAATGAAGTCCATTTTGAAATATAAAATTTCTATAATTTTAAAAAGTGGTTATTACTATTCATAACGGCTACTTTGATTAGTCGTGGTGTTTTAGAACTCGAAGTTGCGTACAATGCAAGCCATTGCATTATTGAATGAAAAGCGTATCATGGAAGCTTGGGGTGTTACATTCTCCCCTCCAATAAATTGCGTCCTCGCAATTTGAAATTTTTTTCTTTGAAAATAAAAGGTTGAAAATATAAAATACCTTTGTGGAAAACCCACATCGGAAATAAGATTAATAAAATTTAGCCTTAATAAGAGGGAAAGGGAAATGAAAATGTCACCACCCAATTATGATCTCGATTAGGAGAACATTGGTGGAAATTAGAGACATATAATTGGAGGAAAAACGTAAATATTCGTAGGGAGTGATTGAGGTCATCAATCACAATCAACTGTCAAATTGAGGGCCTCAAAGCCTTCAATCTATGTTGATTTAAAATATCATCAGTTCAACAAGACATAAGTTATTAGGATAACACATTTTTTTTTGTTTTAATATCCCTTTACTAAATTTTAAGAATTAATTTATTCTTTGATTAAGAGATAGGTATATATATATTTATGTTTGACAATTAGAGTTTCAACCTTCAACTCATCTTTCACTCAAAAAGATAATAGAACTCAAAAATATTATACTTATTCTAATTGTATAAGGTTCCAAATGTTAACACATACCATTTAGATTAGTAAAATTATTTTGTAATAAATGGGGACTTCCTGTAGTCTAGTGGTAGGAAATAAAGGCCTATCGCACTATGATTGTGGGTTCGATTCCTGCAGCTTTGTCCGACGTGACGGGTTATGCCCCACCCTGCAGGTTGTCCTTTTCCTAAAACTACAGTATCATAATATTCCAAATATAATCTTCATAAATTTTTTAACCTTAAACAATACTATCCAAAGATCATCTTAATCCACTCCAACCTTTATAATTATCTAATATACCTCTATCCAGACTTTCTCTAAATGGTCTCTTAATTCCAAAATCAATTTATCAGATTCCCCAAACAAAGTAATGTTTCTCTTATTGTCACATACTAAAAATATAATTACCCTCATCATATTAAAACCTTACTGAAATCAACAAGTACTGCAGTACAATCCTTATATATATATCACATTATTCTAATAACCAGAATATAATCCATGAGTCCAAAAGAACCATTACATTAGTTATTCTGCTTCAACTGTAGTAACTGCATAAGATTGTCCTTGATCCCTTGGCCTCTTCTGAGGTAAGTTTCCCTGACGCTTAGGACATTCATTTGCATAATTCCCAATTTCCCTACAATTGTAGCATTCAACTTTGATAGCCTCTTTCTTTCCCTTGCAATCACGAGCCTGGTGACCCTTTTCTCCACATTTATAACAAACTCTCATTCCTTTTAGGCACGTACTTGGGTGATTCTTCCCACAATTATCACATAATGGAAAATCCTTCTTTCCCTTTTTCCCTTTATGTGTCTCTTGTTCCCCCGTTCTCTTCTTCTCTTGCTTTACTTTGTTGTCATAAGACTTAGAGAATTCCTTTTCTGTCTTGATAGCACATGAGACAATATCTTCGTATGATGAGAAGTTTTGTGATACTAAAGCTCGATGGAGAAATGGTTTTAACCCATCAAAGAAACGATCAATCTTACTTCTTGGGTTACGTATATAATCTGTAGCATGCCTCGCTAACCTTGTAAAGTTGGCCTCATACTTTGCGACATTCTCATACTCCTTTTGTCTCAGACTCAAAAATCTCCTTTCCATATCTGCTCTATGGTCATGAGGAAAGTATTTTTCAAAGAAAATATCTTTGAACTCCCTCTATTCAATATTCGATATGTCATCATCTTCATTTGTGTTTTGAATCAATGACCACCATTGATCAGCATCTCCAGTGAGGCGGTAAACTGCCATGATAACCTTTTCCCTTTCACTACTCCCCAAGGCGTGGAATATTTTCTCGAAGGAGTTTATCCATTGCTCAGCTACTAATGGATTTGTACCCCCATTAAATGTTGGTGGTTGTTGCCTCATGAAGCGGTCTAACATTGATCCTCCACGTTGGGGATCAGGGTGCTCCATACGAGTAAGGTTATTATTCAAAACCTGAGTGAGTTGTCCCAGTATGGTAATAAGCTGATCAGCACCAGTTGTATCTCCAGATCCACAATAATTATCTTGAGCAGGAGGTCAATCCCTACTTGGAGTGCGTGCATTGATACGGTTTCCATTTCTTCCACTAGGTGCCTTTTCTAAACAATGGCATAAACTAGATCAGTTTATGAATCAAAAAACATAATCCCATACTTATAAAACACTTAACATAAATTGAACTATTTATGGATATAATCCATAATCATAAAAATGTTTTCTTTGAGGAATTATATACTCATAAACCCTTCATAATGATTTGTAAAGAAAATGAGAGTTATCCTAAGCATATCCCCCGGGAATGTCGTAACCAAGAGTGCAGCAAGGCCCGTTGTCGTGCACCAGTTCCCGTTCGAGTCTAGCTCAAAGCGGTGTTTTCGGGTTTTACCCCTAGGAACATCTGTGCCAGAGCCACCTCTACCTGCTCGTATCCAGACATGGATGTATTGCTCGGAAAACTCACAAAATCTCTACAATACCAAAATTCTAGGAAGTTCTTCTATACTAATCCTCAAAGTTCATCTTAGGTCTATGTGCTCTAATCAGAGTTTATCTTAATCTAGCTTCCAAGGTTTGTACTAAACATCCTCTGATACCAACTGTAACGCCCCGACCCCAGCTACCCAGAGTCGGTGCATTAGTTCGTAACATTGGCATAATCACAAAAGATCAAGTCTCGAAATACCGATTAGTTTAGTAGCCTTGGAAACACTAGATACATTCATAAATCTTTCATTACATCAAAAAGTAAACAATCTACAATAACATGGTCTTCATAGTCCACACTCATATCCTCTTCTGACTATCCCTGCAGGTCATTCATAAAATACTTCTTCACATCCTGGAAAATATTAAAACATTGAAAGGGGTGAGCTCAGATGCTCAGTAAGGATAACAATATTGCGGAAGCCTTCATAAATAAACATAAACATGTAAGGCAATGTATAACTAAAACAAAAGCCTTTTAAACTTGAACATCAACATAATATGGCAAAAGTAAAATTAGATAATGCCATTTACTTCTTCACGTGGATATTCTACTGGTCGAATAATCACATGTAATATCATTAACCACTTTCAAAATGATGGAATGCATAATGCCATACTATCATAACCACGTAGTCAAAGCCTCGTGCCAAGAACACAAATAAGATTTTTTCAAGGCCTCGTGCCAAGACACTAGTTTGTCTCATGAGACCTGCCGATGCATCGAGGAGCTATAGCGGGCTCCACCCGTCACTTATTAAGTCCAATGAATTTCTCATATGAATAGGTTGAAACATATCATAAACCATAACATAATCGTATCACATAAAACATGCATAAAGGAAACATAACATTTCCACATTTCAATCACAAGATATCAATACAACACATTGATATAATAAAAACGCTTTCAAAACCATTTTCAATACCAAAATAAAAGAAAAGTATAACATGGTATTTATTTTTCATTAAAAAAAAGGTATGGCTTGTAGAGGAATCAGAAACTCAAATAGTGGTCATGGCGGCGGAGAAGTTGTTGTCGCCGCATACGTACGACAAAAACATTCCCTTTTGTCGTTTAGTAAACCCTTCGTATAAAAAAGATTCCTTTTGAATAAAAGTAAAAGTCAAAGGGGTTTATACACCATATAAAAGAAATTTGTGTATAAAACCAAATATGCCTCAATGAAAGGAGATTGAGACGAAGTCCTTACAAATATCATTTTTAAAATAAAATAGATATATTATGTGTATTCACTATAGGTACACATAAAGGGGGTAAAAATACAAAATAATACATAATAATATCATGACATAATTTGAAAGTAGGAGATTAACCCAAAGAATGGAAGTTGGGTTAAGAAGTTCCCTTACCTCGTGTCTGACTTGACTCAACCGTTCTTTAACCTCCTGAATAATAAAATAGAGTTAATATATACCTTATTAAGAACCATTTTCAATTTAATTATCCTTATTATATCACTTATTACAATGATATGAACATTATGTAATTATTTATGTTAATAACGGTCGTTTTGTCGATCTTTGGTACTTGAGTCAACAATAAACTTCTTATAATTAAAAGTTGTTTATGTGGTAGAATATAAATTTTCCCCTGAATTATATTCATGATTTAGATGTCATATATATCTTATATATCCATTATATACATTCATTTATAATATTACGTAACATTTAGAGATAAGAAATGAAATGCACCGTTCATGGAGACGGTAAGGCGTACGTACGCATGAACGCTACTTTCATTTCAATTTCATATTTAATGGAACAAAATCATAATGATATAAATGTATAATATAATTCCAGTATAATATAGTGTATAATACCATTTAATCCATCCTTTATACATCTCACATATGGCATTAACGATTAAAATCACTTTGAGGGGGCGGTACTCCGCACTTCCTAAAATGAAATTATCGCATTTTACCCATAATGGAAATCATAAATTATGCCATAAATGAGAAATACAGAAGAATAAGTAAAACATAAACATATCATATATCATATATAAATATAGTGACATCTTAATGGCCACCTTTGAAGTTGTTATATGAGTTTCGAACAATCATCGTTTCGTGAGGCCGAAATTTGCCATCCACAGAAACTGTATGTTCTTTAACCATTAGATGTAGGTGTGTGTAAGTGTAGCTCGAATCCTTATTATAAAAATATCCTAGTATATTTAGGATACTGGTGTTGTTAAAAAATAAATGAATAAAAAGAGTTTATTGGGTTGGAGAAGAAAAATAAAACAAAACAACATTAGAGAAGGCATTACCTCAAAATCGGGTAACTCTTTTTTATTTGAGCCAAAGGCTTCCTTGGGAAGAGTTCTGCCCAATGTGAGGCTTCTAGGAGTAATAGGGGGAAGTTGGGAGAGTATTTGGGCAGAGTTTGGCCGATCCAAATGGCTTGAAAGTGTGAATGAGGTGGTAGAGGTGGGGGCCTTTTATAAGTGGAGAGGAGGGGCACTCTTGGAAAGTAAAGAAAAGTCACTTTATTATAAAATGAGTTTCGGATTTTAGAGGTCCCACACTTATATAATTCGAGGCTAAGGTGATAAGGGTTTGAAATCTACTCATCCAATAGGTTTTTGACAAGTGTAAGCCTTGGATTTTAGATTATCGTTTCATTTTATTAAAATCGTTAAATAATGAGGTCATCGCTGCATCATAATTATGACATAAATAATTTACATTATTTAATGTCTAAAAATTATAAACAAAATACTATGATGTAGTAAATCCTTTTAGCTTTCTAATTAATATTTATAGTCAAAATTTGGACTTGTGTAACCCCATTTAAAAATTGTTTTAGTAAACCAACTCATGTTTGTATCAATTTAATTTTAACATTAAATAAATATATATTAATGTCATTTTCCAAACAAAGTTGCTCCATGTGGTCCCCAAGTTGACCCATGGGTTTTCTTGGTCGGACATGACTCATCCAATAGGAGTAGGACAAGTTTCAAGCTCATCTCATATTATTAAAACATTATTTTTACCTTAAACAACACTAATTACCTCTAATCGCGATTAAGAACTAAAAATTTACTATTCACCAAAAAATTATTTTAATCTCATTGAACCACATTTTACTTCTTAATGACAACCATGTATGTCGGATTTTTGAAAATCAAATCACAGAAGTGGTAATATTTCATTTAAACGAAAAATCAGTTATTTAACTACCACTTAGTGGTTTCACTATTCATCAAAAATTGAAGTTTTTCAGAACAATGCCAAAATTTCACCGTAAGCTATAATTGATCTTCCGAATTCAAAAATTATGTCTATTTTACAAAATTACAAATACATAAGTTGCATTAATTAATTTTATAATTAATTCCCGTTGTCACAACAAATTGCGTGTTTTTAAGAAACAATTTATATCAAAAGATTGGCAATTGTTTATGTCCAATTTCAATGTTAAATTAATTCTAATGACCACCATTGGATAAAATTGTAAAAATATATTCTAATTATATTTTAAAACCACTAAATAGTGTAATTTATCACTATAAATTATTTTGATTAAAAAACTTGTTTTTAAGTATTTTTCACTCTTCATAAAAAATTAGAAGTTCTCAGAAAAATACCAAAAATTCAACATAGGCTAATTTCGATATTCTGAATCCAAAAATGAAGTCCATTTTGAAATATCAAATTTCTATATTTTTAAAAAGTGGTTATTACTATTCATAACGGCTACTTTGATTAGTCGTGGTGTTTTAGAACTCGAAGTTGCGTACAATGCAAGCCATTGCATTATTGAATGAAAAGCGTATCGTGGAAGCTCGGGGTGTTACATGCAATAAGTATAAAAACATACTAATTAAACTATCAAAGTAACTTTAAAACAAATTGTATTTAAAATTAACTAGCAGTGGAATATTCAATAAAAGCTAAAACCAAAATAGGTAAGTACAATAGTTTTAAACAGTAGGTTGAGTATCAAGATGAGACTTAGTCCTCTCAAACAATTTATATAAAATTTATCCGCACCCTGGATCGGGGTAAGCAACAGTGCAAAGTCTGTCCAGGTACTAAGACCTCTACCACAGTTCTATGTGGGAAAAAGAACAGTAGCACATAGGCTATCTAGGTCCTACTTGACCTCTACCACTATCTACAGTGGTAAATAAAAGTGTTATGGATGATTTTTGTGAGGATTTAAATATCCTCCACTTTAGCATAGGAGAAAGTGTGTGTATAAAATATACATAGCACACACACTACTCGAAATGTGAATAAAAGAATCACTAAGAGAGTAGATATGAGATTAGAATGATCTAGTGATTTGAAGTGCAGTTCTGGAGTCCTTTTGATTTGTTAGAAAAGCTTCTGAGTCTTTCTCTAGTTTTTGCCTAAAAATAGAGTTTCGTTTGCTTCCTTGTTTTTTAGGTTCAGCTTGATCAACATGAGTGCATGAAGGGCTTGTGGTAGTTCTTCACTCCTTTACTAAGGTGCAGCATGTGTTCTCTTCAAGAATGAATGACTTCTTGTATGTCTAGTGTTCTTAGAGTATGGGTGTATTCTTTCTGTATACACCACTTCAAATAATTCTTCTCCCCTTATTTCTCACGCTTTTGGACCTTCTATTATATATATCTTGCACGCATTTTTCCTTCATTTTATAGATTTCAGCTCCAGCAAATGGGAATGATTACCATTTTATAGGTACAAGGTATGGTTCCCTGACATGCCTACAACTATCATTAAATAACATTTATTGGATTGAAATCATCAAATATGACTGTTGCTTAATAAATAAATAATATTGACAAAGGTAGAGTTTAGGAATCATTGACTGGAAGACTTTGATCAGTAGCCTTCTGTCGGTAGATATGTAACGATGGAATTTGTATACCAGTGAGCTCCTATCAGTATCTCTTTAATCTTGTATCTGTATCTGTTACTCTGTATATCAGTTTCTCTATGTACTGGTGACTCCTTCTATCGGTAGCTCTTTGTATCAGTAGCAGTTGCTCTCTGTATTAGTTGCTCTATGTACCGGTGACTCCTTCTATCGATAGCTCTTAGTCTATCAGTAGCTTTCTGGTCTTGGTCTATGTATCGAAAACTACACTTATCGGTAGACTTTTTGTCAGCATCCTTGATCTATCGGTTGACTTGTTCTATTGGTAGACTTTTTCTATCGATAGAATTGTTCTATCGGTAGCTCTACTTCTATCGGTAACTCTGCGTATCAGTGACCTTTTCTTATCGGTGACTATGTCTTTCGGTAGACTAAGTACCGGTAGATCTGTATCAGTAGCTATAAGAATCAGTGACTAAACACTTATCTGCTTTATACAAAACATTTCTGATTGAGTTATAATCATTTCAAAATTCATATAAACATAGATAAACATTGATTAACATATTTCAAAGATTATTTTAATATTATTATAAGATTAAAGTAATTGAATGTCATAGATTAAAAGAATTAATATATATATAAACATTATTTGGGATTATAAAAGTATGTGAACATAATTAGGATTATCAAAATAGGTGAGGTCAATAATAACCTTTTTAAACATATTTTAAAACACCTAGAAATATTTAAAATCCTTTTAAACTCGATATAAGATTTATAAAAAACTCTAACAACATGCACAATGTCAACTTTAATGAATTAGCCTCCATAATTATCCAATAATTATATAACTAATTAACTCATTATTGATTAATATTTTAACATAGTTCTATAAGGTCATGTATAGATTCTAATTGATCCATGGATCTGTAAATTTATGAAACTATAGTGAAAATCAATTATAAATATTTCAAATATAAAAATATAAATAGTCTAATAAAAATCATATTTATTTATTTTTTGGAACAAATTCAAAACATTATTTATCATATAGACATTACAGGTTTCAAAGAGCCAAAAAAATTAAGTGAGGATAGGAATAAGCTTATATATTTATATTACCAGTATAAAAACATATAAAATAATGAATAACCTCACATAAAATCTTCCACATACCATGGGAGGCATCAACATATATATAATGATGAGATGTGACATCCCTATGGGCCATCATATTGGCTAATTATAAGGAAAAAATAACAAAACCCAGTCGCCCAATATACAAAACGAAACCAAATAAAACATATACATGATAAAAAATGTGAAATAAAAATTAATAACTTCCCAACATGGTTCAACATACCTCAAAATACTATGACAAAAAAATCACTATCAATGAAAATGATTCCTTCCACCAGCAGCTGCCTCTGTCTACATGATATTTAGTTATCACCTCAGTATAAAATCTTCCATATGAACCATGGGTACAATAAAGAATATATAAGAAAATTTAAAAAGTCACCACTTCAACTTTTCATTTGTAAACAAAACCATTCATAGTCACTCCATCCACCTTTAAATAGTCAACAATGCACTGACCACCACCAACAAATAATTATCGCATTAACCAACTAGTATCACGGTCTTAGAGAAGTTTCAATGAATAAAAATTCTTTCCAACCCTCATGAACCAGATGTTAACCACAAACTACAAAGAAAAATAGAACTCTAGAGTACTAAAACCGAAAAAAAAATGTTAATGTAGCTACGTTTATTGTCTTCATTGGTCAACCCAGATAGTGTAATCTTGAAAATTACCTAAAACCTTTTTTCAAGTTAAACACCTGGGAGGACCCTAAAAAACTATATCATCTCAAAAAATCCATCTTTAATTGATAAGGGAAACAAAAATGTCTATCATCACGAATGAACCAACATAAATAACCAAACATAACCATGAACCAGGGACTAAACCAAAAGCCATAAAACATAGAAAAAATATAGAACACCCATAATGACCAGAAGATTCAACCCATTGAGATCCTCAACCATAGAAATTGGGACTCCCAAATCTGGAACCCAGATAAGGTAAAATATTACAAAATCAGAGGTGAATGGGGTTTACAACCACTCTATCTCCAAACCCAGATACTTTCTTCACCTTAACCCCAATTAAAAGGAAATACCAAGATCAATATACCAAATCCTTCCTAAACATGATAGGAATAAAATCACATCCAAATATAGATATCTCTATATACCCATGTCATCTACATATCCCTACCCTATCCAACATAACATAGTTGAGATGATCAGTAACTCATACATGAACCATCCATATAAGTCACATCCAATATTCATTCTATAAATAATAATCATCTTACTAACCATTTTGAGGTAGAACCATGAATTTTTGTTTCCTATTTAAACCTAAACACATTGAAGCACCATGAATATTAGATCGAATTAGAAACAATAAATCCTCTTTTTGATCGGAAGTGAGAAATGCACAATAAGAAAGGTCATGCGGAAAACCATCAAGACAGGAACACCATGAAAATCCATCCCACTCAACTAAAATAGAAACATCAAATTATTGACAGTCATTGCACAAAATATTGTGATCACCACCAAACATAATCAATGATGAAATGAAAATGAAATGTCCAAAAAAATATAAAAACATTAGAAAAGACCTAAAATGTGGTGAAATAGGGACTCAAAAATGATATATATTTATTTTTAATTTTCTATTTCTCGTATTAATTTCATTTTACCATAAAATCAAAAGAAAGTATATATTGCCTACCATTATTATATTTTATATTTTATTATCCTTATGTTTCTTCCATAAAATTATCACATGATGGTCGAATTTGTAGAAATCTATAATTCATATCAATATATATTTTCTAGTAAATATAAAAAATAATCATAAACCATAAATAAATCATCAAGTGATAAATTGATCCCAATAATCATTCCAAAAAAGTGTCCACCCCTCATATAATCCAACTAAATAATTTATTAATAAAATAATTATTAATATCTAGGGATTATATATGATTGTACAAAACTATAAATGTATAATCCCTTGAAACTAAAAAAAAATCAGCATAAATGAAAGAGGAAGGGGGGAAAATAATGAATGAGAAAGGATCTAGATTCTTATCATTGATATTCCTTAAGAATCCCTAATAAATGACCTCCAAAATCCATTATTTAAAAGTTGAAATAGATAAAGGGTCATGTAACATATACAATGCTAGAGGGGAATAGTTTTTTATAAAGATATATGGAAAAAAAATAAAAGAAACATTTAATGATGACATAATTAATAAGAATATTTATCCTAATCATTTGCCTTAATATTCTTGGAAACTATTTCGTCTATGATGATAAGAATAGTTTACCTAACTATTCTAGATCTTATTCTATTTGATTATTTTCTACAAAAAAAATATTTATCTTCTTCTATAACTCTTCATAGATTCACCTCAATGATTCATTAGAACATACCCAACTTCTAAAACTTGATCAGCACGATCTATTAGGGCCTTTAAAACCAATAAATTTAATCAAAATGATGATTCAAATCAATGTAAACCAAAAAACATTTTCTAGTTTCACTTTATTTTCCCCCTTATTAAATATAAAAAACCAACTTGATAATTTAAAAAATCAAGGGGTGTGACATTATGCATTCCTTGTATGTATGTTTTCTTATAATGACTTAAATAATGTATTGTATTCTTATTCATCAAAATTAATATGTTCAAACCATATTATTGTATAACCTTGTCTAAATTTTATAATTTATTATATACATAAATAATAAAATATGTTAATTAAAATAATCAATAATATACCCAAATTCATCATATAAAAATAGTATATTAAATTTCACTACTACAAAATAGACATGTAACAACATCGATCTTTATCCATGCTTGAAAAAATGCACTGATAAAGGGAACATTTATCAACTCTTTATTTGTAGAGATGATAAAGGATACTTATCATCAAAACCTCTTTATCATTGATAAAAGGTCTAAATAAAATTAAATAAATAAATAATAAACAATGATATTATTAAAAACTTTAATTTTTTATTTAAATAATTATTGATAAAAATTAATAAATTGATTATACTATATATAAATTATAAATACTAATAAATAATATGTATTAAATATATAAATATTGGGAAAATGAAAATTAAATAAATAAAAATTGAAAATAAGTAAATTGAGAAAAATATTAATCATTTTAATAATTAGATAATTATTAATAATGATAATAAATAGATTACATTAAATATATAGATATATATGAATGTATATAAATTTGATTTATATAATAAAAAATAGTTATTATTTACATTAAATAATCAAATATTTATTGAAATGTTTTATAATTAAAAATTAATATTAATTAAAGATGTTGACTAATTGCATAAATAATGGAAATAATTGAATATCATTTGATTTTTTAGTTTAACATAGATCAAATGCATGTTATAATGATTTCACATATATGTAATTAATGTATTTTTATTAATAATTCACACAAATAAAACGTATCCATTTTTTAGTATTGTTAAAGTGTACTTATTTTTAATTTATTCAATTTCACTCATTTTTAACATGCATGCAATTAAGATTAGATATTCATTAATAATGTTAAAAATATATTTGTAAAAATATATTTCCAAATAAAAATATTTATAAACGTAAATTTACTATATTCAAACATTTATATATTTATAATTATAAATAAATTAAACATTCTTTTAAAAGTATTTATATAATTATGAATAAATAATTATATATATTTAAATAATTGTTATATTTATAATAAATTTGTTTAAATACTGAATATATTTAACATATATATTAAATATATATATATATATATATTTAGTTATATAAATATATATAATGTTATAAATATTATTTTTTTAAAATATTTATACAATTATAAATAAATAATATATCTTTTATTAATTATAAAATTATGATAAATATATTTAACTAAAGAATATATTTACTATATCTATATTATATATATATATAATTTATAGATTTATAATCATAATTATTAATCATTTATCATCACTTAAGTAATAAGCACCGATAAAAGGTATCTTTATTGGCACTTTTTGGAAGCGCTGAAAAAAGTGTATCGGACTATTTAAAAACCATGACCAGTTGCGAACCTATTATGCTATCATATGCTTTTCATGGAATCCAACCACTACTGATGCTCCTCCTTGGTGAATCAATGCTCGAATCAAGGCTCAAACAAATCTGAGACTAAAATTCAAAGATCAAATGATTTAATGGTCAAACAAATCCAAGGCTCAACCGTAAGTCATTATCTAATTTCTTTCAAATGTAATACTTTCTATACTTTCTATTGTATATGTAAGGGTGTAAAACATCAATATTTATGGCCATAGTGGATTCTATTTTACAACTGTGAGTGTGGTGAGTTATCCATTTTTGAGATTTTTTGTGGAGATCATCCATTTTGATGCTTAGAATTTTTAGAGTGTAAAACACCTATACTGTTAGGCTTCCCAGATTCACCCTCAGGCCATTTGAGTATCTATTTCCTTCTCAATTGCAACAATGAATTTTTGAGATACCCTTTTATTTATGTGTAAGTGTGGATGAATCATGCTTTATTTTTGGGGGATGAATAGTGGAATTAACCATATGGTAGAAGTCTCATCCCATTTTACATATTACTTATAATTTGGTATGTATCAATTTTTGTGATGGTTGTTGGGTAGCTTATGAGATAGCTTCATGGAATATTAAATAGACTACTTATTTTCATATTTTTTTAGTAGAGACTTTAGATGGGGAGTTATTTTTTATAGATCTATTAATTTTTTTATTTGACTTGGATTTTTTGAGTGAAGTAATGGTCTTCCACTTAGCAAATGTGACCTCACGAGAGTTGTTCCACCATGATAGAGACTAGAGTCTATGTTATAGATGTTTCAAGGGTTGGTGTGTTTTTGTGCCCTATTTTTTGTATATCTTGTTGAAGTGTATTAATATTTTTGATGCCAACTTCTTTAGGAACCTCCCTTAAATCTCCAAGATATGGGCCAATGTGTATTAGATGGCCTCCCTCCCTTAAGATGGGTAGTTCTAATGTGATTAACATCTAAGAATCATTGGTATTGGTTAGTGTAGTGATATAACATCCCAATAGTCTTGTTATTTTTTCAAATATTTGATATACCATTAATATTAAATATAATAATTCCTTAGGTTGTTACATTACATGTTCCAAAAACTATAATTAATGTAATAAAATTCTATATATTTGATATTTTTTTTGGTATTCATTTTTTTAAATTTACATGTATTGGTTCCACCCCTAGTAATCTTTTATTACCATACATGTATATGAAATAACACTAAATTTATTAAATTTTTTATCAATACATATTTTTATCTTATAGTTTATTGAATGAGAGTTTATTATTCTTGTGTATCATATTTGGGATTCTTGTTACTACTTATTTTCCTATATTATATTTTCGTTTGTTTAGGGTATTTAATAATGCATTGATGTGTGTTAAAAACGCTTATTATTAAAATTTGTTTCTTGAGACTTATCCCCCATCTCTTTTATATACAACTGTATTTCTCATCAACATCATATCCCTAATGGTAAATATTTCAATTTGTTTCCTGAGACTCATCCTCTATCTATTTTATGTTTCTTATACTAATTTGAGAATTAGTCATCCCATGGATGTATACTATTTAGAGTGTTTCAATAACTATAGGTGCATGTCCACAATATATGGAGGATGTATATCAAATATCAAAATTCAATGATAAATATTCGGGAGATGAGTTGATGAGGAAGAAAATTGACTATAAAAATCACCTTTGAATGAATTCAAAGGATAACACCTGACATAGAGGAGTAATTATTTTCTCAACTTCAATTAATGATTTTCTTTAAAACATACTGAAATTTTCTGAAACAATAAAATGATGTCTTTCCCATATTATAATTGTCTATAACTTTCACCATTTATAATGAATATATTATGTGTATTTATTTATTTATAGTAAAAACTTAATATTTTATTTCCCTAATAGGATGACTATGAATTGAAAATGGATTCATTCTAATCATTTTAAAAAAGAGTATGATGGGGGAGTTAAAATTTCTTAAAGTTTTCAAGAGAGCATGCAAATGACCCTTCTCAAATCCCTTGTTCGTTTTTACATTGTTTTTATTCAAGGAAAATTAGTACATAAGAGTTGAAAGAAAATTTTATTTTTCATGGAATATATCACAGCTATAAATTTTAGACTAAACATGGGAAAAAATTAATATAGAAAACCATTTGTATGATACTTTAGTTTTTGATTCATTTGATATGAATACTACTGTAAATGATGATAGATATCACATGGAATAATTGAAAATTAAAATGGAAGATGACCTTTTTCATTTTAAATTTTTTTGAGAAGTTAAATAGTTCTAAAAAGAGACCATTGTATACCAGTTGTACTAAATACACTATATTTTCAGCTATATTGAAGTTATATAATTTTAATGCTAGTAGCAAATGGAGTGAAACTAGATTTATAGAACAATTTTATTTCTTCAATGATACACTACCAGATGAAAATGAAATGCCATGTCGTGTCACGAACTGAATCTGGTCACCATAGAAACTAGATCCAAAACCATCTCGTGATAAGGCATGAAGGGCATTACCTATCTCCACAGGCTGGCACAAGTACTCTGGTATCATAAAATTATAATTGGGAATGATTTACCCAAGTTTATAATCATACAACGACAAACCAATCCAATAAAAAAATTCTGGATTTTTTAAACAAAACCACATTTTAGAAAACATAAGAACTGAATTACATAATTTAAAACAATTCTTAAAGATCATTATAAAGGAATAAAATCAAAAAAGGATAGACCAAGAACCTCCACATGGCAAGAGGCACCACCCTCAAGCCATGTCCACAACACCGCATCACGAAGGACCGCTAAAAACCCAAACTATTGGCCTAAATTTTGTACCCAAAACTGCGACAAAAATAACCAAGTCTACCTAAAACCAAAGGTGTAATTAGGGTGTGATAAAAATCCCAATAGGATACCACCACTAAGAGATTCCATGTGATAAAAATTCCAGGATGAAAAGCATGAAAGTTTTGTAAACAAGAAATGCTAGTTACAATTTCTAAAAGATGCAACTTCAAATAAAAACATTTTTCAAGTGGGTTATTTCAAAGAATCAACACTTTTAAATAAAATAAAAAAGATACTTAATTTTTCATCCCAACATTCCATATTTCAATGGTAAACATAAATCATCCAATGAGCACAAGCAATGAGAAATGAACCCTAGGAACTAGCTCGTTGTGGGTCTCAGGTACCTCGTATCTCGGTGAATGTAGCCATCACAAATATATGTTCTCGTTAACAGACCATTAGTAGGGAACATACCCATAAAATAGTGGTACCACATCATAATAATAATAGTTTAGTTGGTGTTGTAAGCATCAAACTTTCTACATGAAACTAAGGCCAAACTACACAGGATCACTCGTATACTAGTATGAATCCACCAACCTAGATACTTGGGTTTCCCTCTTGTGCTCAAACAAGTTCAAAAATCCATGAAATATAATTTTCACATGAAAATACCACTTCCAAATCATAGATTCACCAAACATCCCACATGTACATCACATAAGTTACAAAATCCCCCTTTTCATTCAAATTGATTTTGAAAAAAAAACTCACACCAAAATAGCCAACAACACTTTTCACATCCCTTTAACACATCAACAAATCATTTAATTTTTTTTACAAAACCATTACAATATATTACAATACACATAAAATCCCACACACATAACATATAATACTTCTTTCATAAACAAAATCCATTTTTCACATAACACTCACACAAAACAGCCCACAAACATGTTTCACACCCACATCACAATTTCATAAATCACCTCAATAAATTAAAAAACATTATCAAAACTTTTTTCATCACAACTTACCACTTTATCTTTAAAAAACTCATTTTAAGAACATAAACCCACCAAAAAAATCATATAAACATCCTTTTTACACTTTGTGTAACTCATTGAATCATTTACAATTTTCATAAAAACCAACCCAAGTGGTATAACCATGTTTTACATACAAACCCATTTATAAACCATATTTCAAGGAAAAAATCACACAAAGACCCTAAGAAAGTAGAATTTGAATCCCTTTCAACATCTATTAAACTATTCTCAGGTGCTATAAATTTACCTAAAATAATACCACAAAATATATATATGAAAAACACACATTTTCATAAAAAACTTTCAAGGAGTGAAACAAGGTTTTACATATAACACCCATTCAAAACCCCCATTTTGGGGCCCACATGATACCAAAACATTCACAAACCAGAATTGGAATCCCCTTTTAACACTAATAAATCACTTTCATATGTTATAAAATACACCCAAATATTACCTGAAGAGTCACACAAGAAAAGCACCCAACTTCAAGGTAAAATTAACCTATAAAATTAAACACTTAACCAAATCAATAGAAAATAGTTTATACACCACAAACAACATATGAGAAACATGAAAAATAAATAAATCAAGCAACATAACTCATCAAGTAATGTCTACACAAGGAATCCTAACCTTTTTTGTTAAAACCCTCAAACATGGTGTGAAACATCAACTCCACCACCGCTGCACCACAAGGGGGTGAAAACCAACCCTAAACCACAATATTTAACAAATATACTATTGGTTAAACTCTTGGTATGAACCCTAGCTACTGGAAACATTATAACTTGAAGAAAGGCTGAATGAAACCCTATAAAATGTGAATAAATCAAAGAGTGGAGGAATTACATGAATGGTTTTGATGTTTCCCCCTCAAATATCCCATCAAAGTTGAGGTCCAAGGGAGGGTGAGTGACCTTGGAGGTTGTCCATGGAGGTAGGTCACGAAATGGGGAAGAATGGGGATGTTTTGGGTTTATTATGGAAGGTCAAAGTTGTAAATTTAAAAAAAAATGACCTAGATACCCTTGCATAGTTTGGCTGCACGGTTTAGTAAATCGTGCGACCAAACCGTGCGGTCTATTCTGGCCACCCAAAACCATGAAATTATCCTTCAAATTTGGGGGGGGGGTACAAGGGGTAAAAGGGGGTAAATATAGGCCATGTATAGGGGAAATAATACCCAAAATAAAACTACATTTTTACCCCAACACTCATCCAACTCAAGGGTACAAACGACCACAACAACATACCCCACAATAGATGTCACTTGGAGTTTCACTAACACAACTCCAAAACACCAAAACAACTCACCATTCCCTTGAAAAAATAGGATTCCAACAACCATACAAGACCCCCAAGACTAATTTTGTAGATCAACAACACAGGAGACAACCAAATTTCAAACCTTAAACACCCAGAAACTAATTGAAAGCTAAAAACCGAAATAGGATTTGAATCAAATCATGGGATTGAAAATCCGACTTTGAAAACTCTCCCCACCATAAATATTTCCACCCTTGTAAATCCACAGCAAGGCCAAAATAAAAAAAAACAAAACCCAACCGATAAACCAATATTCACTCCTTTTCCAAGCATTGTCCCCCAAAGGCCAAAACACCTCTACTGATAAATTAAGGAAGGAATACTCTCACAAACCAAAACAAACACAAGTTTCCTTAAATGATTAAGCACATTCATACTTTATCCCAAAATAAAACACCTCAAACACTATTTGAACAAGATTCAAGAAATTAACCCAGATGAACAACAACAATGAACATCGTTATACTTACCTTGCTTTAACGAAACCATTGGGCACTCTCCAATCCCAACGTTTACCCAAGAAAGATGTCGGTAGTTAGATAGCTCTAAAGGTGACTACCTACCATAAATCCAAGACCAAGGACAAATATGAGTTACTAGAATGGGGAGACACAAATGGGCTCCCCACCATAAGAGACAACTTAAATTTTCTGAAGACAGAATCCTGACAATAATCGGGGGAGGCCTTAATGGACTCCCTAGTAAAAGGGGTAGATTTCCATTAGAAATTTCAAAAGGAACATACATGATAATCTTAGTGGGCCTCCCCACCATAAGAACCAACCACCATAACTAACTAGAATGGGCTGGCACAAAAGACAATGAAATTTATAGGGTTGGCACGACTGCATAGTTAGTCTGCACAGTTTGGGAAACCATGCAATAACCAAGGGGATCATTCTATCTACATGTATTCCTATCACACGATCTTTACTAACCATGCACAAACTATGTGATCAACCCGTCTATCCAAATATTCAAACCTTTCTCCAAAAAAATAATTAAATGACCCTGAAATTTCCCTTGACTACACTCCAACTTCACTACGAGACCTATGGATGGAGCTCAAATGATTGAAGCATCTTCGGCCTCGTAATTAGGGTTTGAAAACCCCTTGAATGAAACTTCTCTTTTTAGTTCCATGAAATCTATACCCTTATCCTAGATGGGTTCACTAAGACATAACACATTCTAATCTCAATTTACCCTAACCCAACATTTCACTGAAATAAGGTCTTAGAAGATGAACACACAACACAACTTGTTTCTTCGGGTGAGATAAAACATAAGGAAATGACACATATAAACGACTTCCTCTATGATAGAGGATTTGATGTTTTTCCAAGGGATACACACTCCCAAAAAAATAAAGTCTCTCGGAGGATTTTCATGACCTTCACCTTTACAGTCAAATAAGGACTCGATATCACAAGGCATCACCAAACATGAACATAAGGAATAATAGAAACAATACATGGAAAGTGACCTTATTCTATGTCCCCAAACAACAAAAAATTCAAAAGTGTCCATAATATCCTCTGATGACCATATTTCCCACACTGGTGGTCTAACATGAACTCCTACATCAAAGAGACTATGAAGGACCCATAGTCCCTCTTAAACACCATCCATATACTCATCCACACTAACACCCCAGACCACTTCCCCGTTTGAAAAATCAGGTAACTTAAGAAACTAAGGTCTCTTTAAAACTTCCACGAGCACTCTCCTGCCACTAGAGGATCTGAAAAACCATGAAAGTAAGTGGTATAGACTCAATTTAAAAATTTCCCGAAAAAATATTCTTTATATTGATCAATCGGAGGATCTTCCAATGGAGAAACAAACTGGGTTGCACAGCAGTTCTGGACTAAACCTTAATGTGGGTGTACCTTATCAAATAAGAGAACCTAAGTATCTATCCATGCTTGTCCATGGAAAAAATCTTCCACAAACCTGAACTGAATGCATATGGAGAACCACTGTAAAGGCTTCCTGAACTGTCCTCATAATAGTCCACTGACCAGTCCTTCAACCCAACTTACTGACCAAACACAAACCCAAAACACCATTAAAACAAGAGGGGTTCTTAGACTCAAAACATCCCCCAAAAACAATATTTAAAAAAACACATATGACAAACCATCCCAAACTAGTCATTAAGACATCATGTTTTCCTTTAAAATCATCTCTTCGTAAATAAATAGTTCTACAGTTAGCGTATCCACTGATAATACCTCATGGGCCTCACGCATGCATATTTGCATGCCACACCAGGAACCCTCCTTGTATCCATCCTAGTACTCATCCAATTGTGCCATTAACCATCCATCATCCCATATAACCCCATAAATGTGGTTGCTCATTGTAATAGTAAATCTTAAAACACAAAATTCTTTCTAATTTTCATACCCAAAACTATCAACCAATACTTCCTTTTTCACAAGACCACTAACCATGAAATAAAAATCCCAATTTAAAGCTAAAAAACATTTTAGAAAGTTACAACCATTCAAATAAAAACTTACTTCAAAATCATTCAAATCAATTTCAAAACATCTCAACCCCATTCAACACACTTTTAATTTTATGAAAAACACCATTTGATTAACACCCATTCATTGAAAAAAATATCTCTTATTATTTAAAACAACGTTATATCATTTCATAAAACTTTTAAAATGGTCTCTAGCTACCAAACCAAAATCCATTTCCAAAATCGACACATTCATTCCCAAAAAACATTATTCAACTTAAAACAATTTTTAATAATTCATCAATTTCTATTTGGAATAGATTTTCAAAACCCATTATAACATAATTTTTACTTTTAAAAGTGGTGTAAACACACCATTTTTCATTTCAAAATAATTCTAAAAATTCATTTCCACCATTTCACAAGTAAAACCATTCCCTCTTTATTAGAAAATCATTTCACAAAAACATTGTGCTTCTTAAAACCATGTCAATTCATTTTTTTCTCTAAAACTGAACTTCCAATATTTCAAAACTAAAGGACCCAAAATGATGTGAGTGGAAACTAGTTTCAGTGGGTGACTCGAACATTTGTTTGGATATCATATTTCAATCACTTCACTATCACAGAGAGTTTTCTAGGGAAATATCCTTGGCTCCACATGGATTTCCAGGCCCTGCGAGCTCACTAAAACCATTAACCCAACTCTCTTTTAATTTCTCATGATCATCATCAAACCAAGAAAACCAATGGATTGAGATAAATACTGAATTCCCCTGGCAACATGAATATTGTCATGAGGTGTGTTATCCAGGAACCCTACCCATAACTGGAATATCAAGTCCCAAAAATTCTAGCTCCAGACTATCCTGAATGTTCCCCAAATAACATGACCTAGAGAGTTAACTTGAACCTCCTTAGATACCCTTTTTCCACGAACTGAATTCGGTCTCCATCAAAACTGACACCAAACCCTACCCATGACATGGCATGAAGGGCGTTCTTGATCCCCAAGGTCTGGCACAAGTGAATAGGTATTATAAAATTATAATTGGGAAAGATTTACCCGAGATTATAATCATACAACGACAAAAAAAATCCAATAAAAAAATTATGGGTTTTTCAAAAAAACCCATCTTTTACAAAATTTCATAACTGAATTATATAATTTTAAAAAATTATTAAAGGCCATTACAAAGCAATAAATCCAAAAATTACAACCCATGAACCTATTCATGGGAAGTGGAACCTCCCTGAATCCATCTCCCCAACATTGCATCATGATGGACCGCTAAAAACCCAAACCATTGGCACAAAATTTGTATCCAAAACAGAGACAAAAATAACTGAGTCTACTTACACCCGAAGGTGTAATTAGGGTGTGATCCAAATACTAGTAGGATATCACCACTAAGAGATAATATGTGATAAACATACAAAGACTAAATGATTTCATGTTTTTTAAAAAAGTGATGCTAGTTACAATTTATAAAAGATGCAACTTTAAATAAAACAGTTTTCAAGTGGGCTATTTCAATGAATCAACACTTTTAAATAAAATAACAAAGCTACACAATTTTCAATCCCAACATACCATATTCCGAGAGTAAGAATAAATCATCCAATGAGAACAATCAACGACAAATGACCCCTAGGCCCTAGCTTACTGTTGGTCCCAGGTACCTCATATCTCGGTGAAAGTAACCATAACAAATATTCATTCCTGGACACGGTCCACTAGTAGAGAAAATAACCATAACCTAGTGTTCCCCCATCATTATAATTATAGTTTCATTAGTGTTGTAAGCATAAAATGTTCTATGTGAAACTATGGACAAACCCCACGAGATAACTAGTGTACTAGTACACTTCCACCCACATAGATACCCGGGTTTCCCTCTTGTGCTCAAACAAGTTCAACAAACCATGATATATAAAATTCACATGAATATACCACTTCGGTATCAAAAAATCCCCAAACATCCCACATGTACATCATATAAGTCACATCATCCCCATTTTATTCAAATTTATTTTGAAAACAAACTCACACCAAAATAGTCCACAGCACTTTTCACATCTCTTTAACACTTCCACAAATCCTTTAATATTTTTTTAAAAACCTCTACAAGATAGTCCAATACACATAAATGACCACACAAAAAACATATAATACTTATTTCATTAAAAAATCCATTTTTCATATCACACTCACACAAAACACCCCACAAACATGTTTCGCACCCACATTACAATTTGATAAATCACCACGACAAATTACAAAACAGTATCAAAACGTTTTACATCACAACTAACCACTTAATCTCTCAAAAACAAATTTTAAGAACATAAACCCACCAAAACAGTACACAAAAATCCTTTTTACACTTGTTTGTAACTCATTGAATCATTTACAACTTTCAAAAAAAACCAACCCATGGGGTATAACCATGTTTTACATACAAATCCACTTCAAAACACTCTTTCAAGGAAAAATCACCCCAAGACCCTACCAAAGTAGAATTTACATCCCATGAAACTTCTATTAAACCATTCTCAAGTTCTATAAAATTACCTCAAATAATACCACAAAAGATATACATGAAAAATCACACATTTTCATAAAACTCGTTCAAGGATTGAAATAAGGTTTTAAAAATAACACCCATTCAAAAACCCCCTATTGAGGACCACATGACACCAAATAATTAAAAATAATAATTTTAAGCCCCTTTCATCACTAGTAAATTACTTTCATTTGTTATAAAATACACCCAAATATTATCGCAAGAGTCACACAAGAACAAAACCCAATTTCAAGCTAAAATGAAACTATAAAATTATACGCTTAACCAATTCCATCAAAAAGAGTTTTCACACCACACCCAACATATGAGGAACATCAAAAATTAGTAAATCAAGAATTATAACTCATCAAGGAATGTCTACACATGGAATCAACTAATTTTTTGTTGTCGAAACCCTAAAAACATGGTACAAAACATCAACTGCACCACCACCTCACCACAGGAGAGTGAAAACCAACCATAAACCACAAGGTTTCACTAAAAATACCACTGGTTAATCCATAGGTACGAACCCTAGCTTTTGGACACATTATAAATTCAAGAAAGGGTGAAGTAAACCCTATGGAAAGTGAAGAAATCAAAGAGAGGAATAATTACTTGCAAGGTTTTGATGTTTCCCCATCATATATCCCTTCAAAGTTGAGGTCCAATGGATGGTGAGTGACCATGGAGGCTGTCCATAGAGGTAGGGCACGAAATGGGAAAAAATGCGGAGGATTTGGGTTTATTCTGGAAGTGAAAAGTTTGAAATTCAATTTTTTTAATGACCTGGACACCCTTGAATGGTTTGGATGCACATTTTAGTAATCCGTGTGGCAAAACTATACATACTATTATGGCCACCCACAACAATGCCATTATCCTTCAAATTCAGGGGGGGCCAAGGTGGAAACAAAGGCGAAAATATAGTGCATGGATAGAGGAAAATAATACACAAAATAAAACAACCTTTTCACCCCAAGACTCATCAATCTCAAGGGTACAAAACACCTCAACAACTTACCCAACAAGAGGAGTCACTAGAAGTGTCACTAACAAAAATCCAAAATACCACAACCTCACACCATCCCCTTGAAAAAATAGTAAGCCAACTACCATCAAAGACCCCCATGACTATGGTCATATATAAATAACTCAAGAGACACCAAAATTTCAAACCCAGAACACCAAAAAACCAAGAGAAAGCTATGAACCGAAAGAGGATTTGAATCAAAGAATGGGATTGAAAATTTGTGTGCGACATGTCGAACATATGATGATAAACGATTGTTGCATTCAATAGGAATGATCTCTAAATAATAAATGATTGTCCAAATTATTTCATATTTTTTTACAAGGATCGTCAATCACTCATAAAATTTCCAAAGTGTGGCATAGATCGATACAAGAAAAATGAATCAAGTCCTTCAAAATCTATATAGTAATTTTCTATCATTACATGGTTTAGAAGATTATATGGATATTAGGAAACCATGAGAAAATTGAAATGGAATGAGGAAATAATTCATAATGATGGGATCTTAAATCATCTAGCAGATTATCCTCAATGGAATAAAATTGATTATGAGAATCCAAAATTTGCAAGTTATCTATGAAACTTACATATTGAGTTATCTATAGATGGAATAAATCCTTTTTGTGTAAAAATTAGTACTCATAGTATATATACCATCATGTTGGTAAATTAAAACTATCCTCCGCGGTTATTCATGAAGTAAAAATAAATTATGTTGTCTTTTCTTATATCTGGACCAAAGAAACCCAATAATGATATTGGTGTCTATTTGGATCCATTGATCGAAGTTCTAAAATTGATATGAGATACAGATGTTATAGTGTATGATAATCATAGAAGTTAAGAATTCACATTGAAATACATGTTGTATTGGATGAAAAAGGACATCCTCACTTATGAAAATTTATCAGGATATAGCATTAAAAGAATTTTGGGGGTGTCCCATTTGTGAAAAACACACATACTCAGTTCGTTTCAAAAATTCCTCTAAGACTGTTTTCTTTGAAAATCGAATATTTTTACCTCGATGGAATAAATATTGGTCCTGGATGAAAACGTTCGATGGAAATATCAAACAAGGTACAACACCATCTCTAGTAACGGATGATCAACTGTATAGTTAAGTAAAAGATATTGGCATTGTTTTCAGTAAACCATATTTGAAAAACCATACAAAATAAGGTTAGAAGAAGAGATAAATTTTCTTTTAATTATTATATTAGAATTGTTTGTATGTCAGAAATTTTCTTTATGTCATGCATATAGAAAAAATTATATTGGGTAATATGATTGGAACATTACTAAATGTTCCTAGAAAAATGAAAGATGGAATCAAGGATAGGATGGACTTGATTTAAATGGGGATAAGGGAAGAGTTGGAACTAGTGAAGGGTAAAGATATGAATTTTCTTCCCATAGCAGCTTACACTCTATCCAGATAAGAAAAAATTCAATTTTACCTTTTCTTAATAGTGTAAAAGTTTCAAAGGGGTATTAATCAAATATCAAGAATGTCGTATCAAAGACTAGTTTGAATTTATAAGGACTAAATTCAAACAAATTTCATCTTTTGATGTAGTATTTTATTCCCGTCACTTTTTATTTCATTCTGCCTCAAAATTTATGACATATATTAGCCAGACTCTTCTTATTTATTAAATCCACATGCAGTAAATGTTTTTACATGGATATGTTTCTCATCATGAATAAGGAGGATATAGTCATATTATGTTAATTTGAGATGTTCTTACCATCATAATTCTTTGATGTAATGGTCCACCTCAATATTCACTTGGTTATAGAGGTTCAACTATGTGGTCCTATCCATTACAGATTGATGTACCCTGTTGAATGGTTTATGAATATATTGAAAGGGTATGTCAAGAATCAAAGTTGATAAGAAGGTTTTATTGCAGAAAGATATATTGTTGAAGAAGATATTTAATTCTATACTGATTAACTATCAGATGTTGATAGCATCAATCTCCAAAAGTCTCTTCACAATGAATGCCTTATGGGAGAAGGTATTTCTGGAAGATATGTTGTTACAATTACCCTGACAGAGCACGACAAATCACACCTTTGAATTTTTCATAATAATGATGATGGTGATCCATACATTGAATCTCACAAAGAAATTATTAGAGATTTAAATCCATTTAGGGATGAATGATGGATATAAAATAAACATAATCAATAGTTTATTGTATGGTTTTGAGATCACATTTATAGGGAGTTATCTAAAAATTTGAATTCAATTGATGAATGAATTTAATGGATAGCCAGGGAACCAAATGTAAATATTATATCTTACACTTGTTTTGTAATCAATGGTTATATGGTTTATACAAAATAACACAATGACTGAAGTACAATAAAAAAATAATGGTGTTGGCTTATGGATGAAGTGATTCTCATATCTAGTTCTAAGGATAGAAATCCAATTTATGAAAATATGACATATTTTGGAATTATAGAATAGATATAACATTTGGATTATATAGCATTTCAAGTGTTGATTTAATGTTGCAAATGGGATGACAATATCAGTGTAGTGAAAGCTGATGAAATAGGATTTATGAATGTGAATTTCAGTGTGGAAGAGGAAAAGACAAGCCATTCATAATGGCATCGCAATCAGTGCAAGTAATTTATTCATCATATCCAACAAATAATAATTGGTCAATTATACTATTAGTGACTAAAACAAATATGAGTTTTGATTAAAATTCAATTGAACATAACCCTTTCATGGGGATATCACAATCAGTTCATGTTGTTCCCAAAGTTGATAATATGTTGTATTTTATAGGGAACCATAAAGAGTGGATTTGGATTCTTAATAGAGGAACCAAATCCCTAAATACTAACAAAAATAAAGATATTTCAATGATAAGTTAAAAGAGTTTTTTAATATTCTATGTTTTTCTCATAATATTATATCTTCTCTACTGAATTAACATAAACCAAATTGAATGTTTGAATCTAATTGCTTATTTTTATTTAAAATTGATATTAATTTTAGTAAAAAATACAACATACATAATAAAAACAAAGAAAATATAATCAAACTGTTTTTATACATTAATAAAATGATCCATAAGTTAATTTTAATGTGTAAGAATCATCCACACCTCAATTTGATACATGATGTTCCCGGTATGACTCAAAGTGCCCATGATCAGTTAAAAATTGAAATTTAAGTTCAAAGCCTATCACTCACTAAAAACTGATCAAACACAATCATATTTTTTGTTGATAATTTATGAGAATTATTCATAAGTCATTTTCAATTTGTAGGAATCAGTCTCACATCAAAATGATACACAATGTGATCGGTATGAGTCAAATAGTTTGTTTCTAGTTTAAAATTACATTTTTGTATAAAAGAAAAGTGACGTACTTAAAACCAATAAAACACATTCTTATTGGTTTGATACATTAGAGAAAATATATATAAGTCATTTTTGATGTGTAGGAATCAGCTGGACATGAAATATCTACACAATGTTCCTGGTATGACTCAAAGTGTCCATTGTTGATTTAAATCAAAATTTTAGTTCAAAAACTATCACTCACTAAAAACTGATCAAATGTGATCGTATTTTATTATTAATTTTTTAAAATGATTCATAATTATTCTTTGACATGTAGTAATTAGTCTCACATCAAAATGATACATGATGTGATCATTCTGAGTCAAAATGAACGTTTCCAGTTTAAAATGACATTTTAGTAAATAAGAAAAGTGACATACTCAAAACCATGAAAATGCATAAATATTGTTTTTATACATTATTTAAATGATTCATAAGTCATTTATTACATGTATTAATCATCCCCACCTTAATCTGATACATTCTTTGACTGGTATAAATCAAAGTGTTTATTATCAGTTTAAAGTCGAAATTTTAGTTAAAAAACTATCATTTAGTAAAAACTAATCATACATTCTTGGATTTTTTTGATAATTTTGGAAATTTATTCATAATTCATTTGTGACATTTATAAATTGGTCTCACATTAAACTGATACACGATGTGATCATTATGAGTCAAAGTTCATGTTTGTTGTTTAAAATGACATTTTAGTAAAAAAGACAAGTGACTTTCTAAAAATTGAGTAATCACAATTATATTATTTTTATAATTTAGAAAAAATTTACATAAGCTATGTGAGACATTTAGGAATCACCCTCACCTCAATATGTTACATTTTTTGGCTGGTAGGACTCTAAGTGAGTCTCTTTATTTAAAATTGACATCAATTTTGGTAAAAAGAACGACTAGTCTACTAAAAACTGAACAAATGCACCCATATTATTTTGATACTTTAGTAAAATGACCCATATGTAATTTTAAATTTTTAGGAATTGGCCCCATCAAAATCTGACATACGGTGTGACCGGTATGACTTCAAATGTGTCTTTTTATTTAAAATTGACATCCATTTTAGTAAAATGGACAACTAAACTACTCAAAAATGAACAAAAACATTAATATTATTTTGATATTTTGAGAAAATTATCCAAAAGTCATTGGTGACATATAATAATCAGCCTCATGTCAATATTATACATGATGTTCCTACTATAACTCAATGTATCTGTTAATAGTTTAAAATGGACATTTTAGTTCAAAAAATTCCAGTCACTGAAAACCATCCAACGTGCTTGGATTTTCTTGATAATTTCATAAAATTATTCATAATTAATTTTTGGCATGTTGGATTTGGTATCATGTAAAACTGATATATGATGTAATTGGTATGAGTCAAAGTGTGTGTTTCTAGTTTAAAATGATATTTTAATATAAAAAAAAGACAAGTGATGTACTCAAAACCAAGCTAATGTATCTATATTATTCTATAATTAAGAAAAAATATCCATAAGTCATTTGAAACATCTAGTAATCGGTCACATCTCAATTTGAATCATGGTGTGACCATTATGACTCTAAGTGCATATTTTAATTTAAAATTGACACCAATTTTAGTAAAATGGACAACTGTCCTACTCAAAATTGATCAAACACATTCATATTGTTTTTATACCTTAGTAAAACGAATATAAAGTCATTTTAGACTTTTAGTAATCATCATAATATCAATAAGATGCATGGTGTGACCGGTATGACTCCAAGCATGTCTTTTTATTTAAAATTAATGTCAATTTTAGTAAAATCTACAATTAACCTACTCAAAACCAATAAAATTATTTCAGATTATTTTGATGCATTAATTAAATGATCCATAAGTAATTTTTGATGTGTTAGAATTAGACACACCTAAATATGGTACGCGATGTTCCAATTATGACTCAAAGTGTCCATTATTAGTTTAAAATCGGTATTTTAGTTCAAAAACTATCACTCACACAATCACTAGGTTGTGACTGTGGGGATTTTTCTTAAACTTATTTAATTAATTTTCACAGATATAATTCATGAATATGAAAAATAAATGGTGTGACATGTAAGAATCAACACAACTCAATATGATATAAAATGTTCCTGGTATGAATAAATTTTTAGATTAAAATTAACACTTTCTGTTAATTTATTTCCTTATATTACTACTAACATAATAATTGTTTTCTTATAAAGGTGAATTTTTTTTTCTCAAATAGGGATGGTTTGTTCAGAAATAGCATGAGTCAGGGTTAGGATCAAAAGATAAAGGGACACTGTTATTTTTGAATGTGTGTAATAATTTTTAATTATTTACTTTCATAAACCAATGTTTTAAATGTCTATAATATATTTTTTTTTCTTGAATTTGTGTTATAAATTTCATTTCATTTAAATTTTGTATTGGTACTTTGTTTTCATGATATATGGTGGTGTTTTTGGTGATGTGATGTGCTATTACAACACATTGCAATGGTGCAGCAATGTGCTGTTACAACACACCACAACATAACCCTTTATAATCACTTTCTAAGGTGATAATAAATGAATAATTTATCATCACTTTTTAAAGCACAGATAAATTTTTCTTTTATCTATGCTTTTAAAAATTATGATAAAGGACCCATTTATTAGCATTTTTCTATCACTGATAAAAGTCTAGGGCTTTTAATTTCACATATATTGTTAGTTCTTCACTATCATTATTAAAGGCCATTTTTAGTGGTGTTAAAGACCTATTTTGTTGTATTGTTTCTTTTCTATATAAATCATATGAAAATAGAATTATATTAGTGATCATGTATGAGGAGATGGATAATAGAGGCCATTGTTTATCAACATAGCTTAACACCTTAGGTTTGTGTGGAATTCTCAAAAAATCACACCATCCATATATTAATTATAAAATTTATTTAACATCTAAAAAAATATTCAAAATATGTTATAATATATAATAAGTATTTATTTTAGAATTATAACTAATCAAATCACTAATATTTATTAAAGAAATTAAATATTATGTAATTTATATAATAATACCTCTTAAATGTGTGACATGAATGTTAAAAATATTTATTTAAACACTTTAAATAAAATATAAAAATATTCATATATAATCATTTCACATATTAAGAATATTAAGTATAAAATAAATTAAAGAAATAATGAATATTTAACAAATTTAAGCATAAAACACATAATCAATTCAAAATTTAAGAATATAAAATTTGGAGAATTTTTATAAACTTGAATATCATCAATTTATAATTTATATAGATATATAATTTCCATATAAAAGAAATAAATATGAAATTAACACATTTATTTAAAACATGAACATAAAATTTTCATATTTATAAATTACAGGCTTAATATTAACTTTTCATATTTATTAAGGTATATAATGAACATGAATGATTAAATTTTCAAATCTATTATATAATTAATGGGAATATACCCCATTACATTAAATCTTTTATATTTTAATAAATCTGTGTAATGAATATTCTTTAAAAAAATATAATTTCTTTCAAAAAAATTGAATGGTCTAATGTCATGATGATTTTTCATGGGCCTATGGGTTGAGGTTTTCATAGTTTCAAAAATAAGATATTGATATGAATATTTCAGTTTTTTTAATATTTAATAAATAATTAATATATAATTCATAAAAATTCCACATTATAGAGGGAATTTATAAACCTTTCATCATTTATGTTTCCTCTATTTTATAATTTATAACCTATTTATAAATTTTAATGTATTTTCTTAATATATAAAATATTTATTTATATTTTATTATATGATATAACTGTATCGTACAATATGATATAATATTAGCCTATATTAATATATTTTCATATAAAAATTATTTTTTTCTTATAATAATTAATAATTTATTAATTATGGCCTATAATATCTTAAATTTTACTCTATAATAAAGATAGAAACACAATATCATACCACTAGTTGTGTCTTATTAACACAAAAATGTACAACTACACACTATTATATCATTATATCATATATTATTATATATAGAAACTGTTGGTTCTGTACTATTTCATTGCCTATTACATTATGAAACATACAAATAAATATAATTATCTATTTTTTCAAATACTATTTTTTTCATATCATATGTTGTGATATAACATAATTTACCTTATAAAAGAGGGATTAAATAGTCCTTAATATTTCAAGCTATATTGTAGCATATGATATACCCATTTTTAATCTCTGATATCATGTTGTATAATTTTATATACATATAATGTATTATATGATATATTTATCCTAAATATTTGTAAATTAACTTAATATTTAAAAAATATAAAAAAATACTGAATTTGTTTATATCTATAATCATTTTTTATAATATCTAATATATTAGAAATATTTTAAAAATAATAAAACCCATACCAAAGGTATGTAGGGGTAGTTTTATAACAATATATATAATAAATGATGAATATTGTTGAGAATATGTTGAGATGTATGGTGAGATCATGAATCTATATAAGTGTAGATAGGTTTGTTGGGAAGGGTGATTAGTACATGGTATCCACATTTTTCTTATTTTATTATAAAATATATTAATATTTTAAATTATCTATAATGGAAATAAATCATATAGATATTACTGAACTTGTTGGATAAGTCAAAAAATTTGATTGGACTATAGATAAACACTTAGAAGAGATTTTTCTAGGTTATTTGAGATAAAGAAAAATTAAAATTGGGATGATATATGAGGATTAGAAGTAGTTTTTATGAGTATTTTAAACTGAATGTTAAAATATAAAGTATTTTTGGTATTAAAATAAATATATGTAAAATTTAAGTTATATTTATAATGGATATGTAACAATGAATTTATATTTCATAATATTGAAGTGAAAAGTACATAGTTTGTGTGATAGTGAGTCATAGATTCATGAGATTAAATGAAGAGTTAAAATTTACATGTGATATAGTGTCAAGGAACTCCCCCACTAATACTACTCCTTGGTTGATAGTGGATATAATAGTGTCCCCCCAATATAACCTCTTATAGGATACATGTTATATACTAATACGAAGGGTGTAAAATATATACATATGGGAGGCATTATCCTCAATGTCCCAAAAAAATAATAAATAATCAACAAATCAACTCTATTATAATAAATAAGTCTATCCCAATATATATAACATCACATAATGCCTGTACAAAACAAGAAAATAATACCATGAGCTACTCCTACATTAGTAAGCATGAACTACCGATAACCTAGAACAACCTCCAAGAGTTTTTAATGCCCAACTCAAACCAATTAACTACTACAAACCTAAAACACACACACACACACACACATATATATATATATATATATATATATATATATTGGTGAGTATACAAGTATACATAGTAGGATTGTCTCTAAAACCTCTCATGAAAATGTGGAAGAAGTCTACTAAATTCCAATTGAGTGGAGATTAAAATAAACTCTTTACCTAAATCAGGTCAACTTTAATTCAATACTTACTAAGGCACACTCACTATGTAATATATAGAAGTATGTATCATAATACCACAAAAATATATAGATTAAACACACACTACTTCCACTTACATACTTAACCGGTCATCCAAAACCCCCAATGACTTATGTCATGGGTCTATCATCCCATCCATAAGTCATAATGAACATCGATTCTATTACATCAAAGTAATATCTGCATATCAAAACCACTTCACCATCCTATCCACATAATCTCATATTATTTGTGATCTATTAATAACCATGTAAATATAATTTATACTTTATGTCATTATAAACCATGTATAATTACACATGTAATAACCGTAATGCATTACAACCTAGATAAATGTATACAATATAACCATAAGTCTTGGTATCCATCATATAGATGTATATCATAATCTTGAGGAACTACAACCCATAAGAGTAAATATCCAATTATTGTAAGCCACCATATCCCTAATGTGCCTACATACATACTAAATCTAAAATTGGTAGTGGGGTAGAGGAAGTAGTCTACCATCCATATCCTTGAAAACAAGATGTTGGGAGAATACTAAAACCCAAGGCCAAATATGGGCCATAGTTGTGTTATCCAACTCAATTGGTGGAGAATAAAATTAAAAAAATAATGAATAATATAACCCCTCCCATTCTAATGGAAACTATCCCACCTATTACATGAATAAAAACAAGTTTTTTTTTATGAAAACCAAGATATCAACACTAAGTACTAGGAATCTGGTACTTTTATAAGCATACAAGCAATAATATTCAATAATGTCTTTTTATTGATCATTAATCAAAGACCATTAATTTTATAATATCATATGATAAATTTCGGTTTAATTCTTACAATATCCATCGAAATACAATGCAATTTTATTCAAAATTATAATTATATTTTCCATTTACATTCTCCTTTATTAATTACATCTTTAATAAACACTCCCCCTTTAATTATTTAATCAATTATTTCCAACTATAATTTTGATTACTAAAAAAAACTATTCCTACTTCAAGGAAATATATACCCAAATGGAATAATAAATCACTAGTAATAAATAATGAAATGAAAAAAAATAAATAAGAATAAAGAAACAAAACAAGGATCATAACTTAAAAAAACTATCCCAACATCAACCCTAACACATTTCCTCACCATCAATAATATCCCACTAACAACTGCATCATGTTTCCACCACAACAATATCAACACAACTCAATCTTAACCTTCCAACGAACCCATAATTAGATCTAGTTCAAATATATTATGGGATCTAATGTTATAAAATATCTATATAGGGATTATAAAATAATAATTCTATAAAAATATCAATAAGAAATTAATAATACTTAAATCAATGCATTCCATCTTATATCAAACAGGTACCGAATGTAATTAGCCAATAATATTAATTCTGTAAATCATCATATTTTACTAAACAAATTTATTAATCCAATTACTTATGAGAAAGTTTCAATAAGAAATGAATCCCAGTATAAAATAAACTGATAGTAATAATAATCATCCAAAAAACATGCTCAAGAAAAGCATAATCATGATAGATATTTATAAGGAATAATGGTAACTTCGATGAATGTATTGTCTAATATTATCCTTTTCTTACCATATTTGAGTTATTTAATAAAATTTATCCAAGTTTTATACTTTAATAATAATATAAAATAAAATAAATATATCATCACACTATTTATTAAATATTATGAAGAAATAGTATGTTGAATATAATAGTTGTTTGTGAAGCTAACAAACCATACTTTCTAAATATTTAATACTTGATTATTTTTTATGGTCAATACCATCTATTTATCCATTAAAAACTAAACAATAGTAATCTCATATTTATATAGAAATAAATAGAATAATTATTCAGTCCTGTACTTTTACAGGAAGCTTCAATGATCGTTGAACTATAATTGGATACCATGTAAAGTACACAAACATGAAACCTAATAATAAATGATAATAAACCCATAAAATTTATAGGATAAATATACCAAGGATTGTAACTAAATAATATAAAAATAATATGGAGAAGAAATTGAGGAAAAGAGATTCCTTGGATGAAAGGTATTCATTGAATAAATTAAATTCCAAAGGATAAATTAGGGTTTGAGAGAAGAAGTAAGAAATAGAATTAATTTATGTGTCTCCAAAAATATATATAAAAACTCAAAAGACACCGAATCACAACGTGATAGTGATTCATCACACCATAATGGTCCTAAATGTAGAGATTATAATGTAATCATCCCACATGGTTTCCCCATTTCTCTCATGGTAAAGGACAATTAATTTATGAGAATAAAAAGGATTATGGAATGGATAAGGGTGTAAAATCATATAATTTAAATCCCTAGGAATCATGACATTACTTATTTCTTTTTTCCTTATTCCAACCAATCCTATAAAAAACCCATGGCATGAACCATGCCCGTGGAACATAAACTCTTTAAGACATAGAACTAAGGAACTAGACGACCATGTCAACATGGAATAATAGATATACATCATGTTGTGAATATAAAATTTAAAAATTAAATATTTAAGAATAATAAATCCATAAATATGTTTTTCCTTTGAAATATATTGTTATTTACATTGCTAAAATTCTATTTAAGACCCTCCATGCCATGAAAAAACCTGAAAAACCATAACCAGAGTTTCCAACCAAACACTAATAGTAAAACAAATTCCACCATGATTAAATACTATACATATTATATAATAGAACCTTCGTATCATGGTTCATAGGAAAAATATCTAAACTCCTTGCTTAAGCCATAATACATATGTCAGACCTCCTTAGAATCCTTCAACACAAATAAAATGACATAGAATGGGTTTCGGAAAATCTTGAACCATATATTAGAAAACACTAAAAGGATTATATTCCTCAAGAATCAAAATCAAACTTAGAAATGAAAATTAAAGTAGGTCATATAATAGACACCCTATGAGATTCCTCTAAAATATTGTTCTCAATAAAAATGAGTACAACCAACTCATCATAAAGTAAGGTAGTGAAATCATTGAGAATCATAAATCTTCTCATTAATCAATCCATGGTCATACATATCATCATAAAAAGATCAACCATAAATTAAATTAGTATATTTAGTTCACATAAGAAACTCACATTCCTATGTACTCCCTTCTAAGCCACTACACTCTACAATACAAACACTAAAAAAATAAAATGTCTACACAACAACTTCTCTTATTGATCACTAATCTCAGTGAGAATCTTCAAGAATGTTTCATCATTTTCAATATTCAACTATACACATTCAATGACATGGAACTCATAATTATTATATCATTGAATCTATTAAACATGGAACAATTCATTGATATTATCCATCTATGAAGAGATATCGAATCGATGTATCACATAACCTATGTGCTCCAACAAATCAAAAGTCCAAAAACTCCTGGAGAAAGCTTACTCTCACAACTAAAACTTCACTACCATTGAAGAGGATATACCTTAAAGAAAATATGATATTAAATATTTAATTATAATGGACTCCAATTATGATTATAATGGGACTTATAACAATATTAAACTACTCTCATTATCTTGTGAATCAACTACAACTTCTCTATTGTGCTCTAACCCAATTATAATCCAATAATTTCTAACCTTCCAACCTAGTTATAACATGATATAGATATATAAGTTCACAAAATATTACTTGAAATGGATTATACCAATGGTTGAGTAATATCTATTATTATAATAAAATTAAACCAAGGGTGGGCGCTTCCCCAAAGAACCTCTGAAACATTGACTGTATGCAAGTAAAATTTATTCCAAAGTCTTGTTAATCAAATAAATTTTGTCATATTTCCATGGATTAAAGGTTTTTATGAGGAATAATTTAGGTCCAAAAACACATTGGAGACCTTTTCATGCTTGGGAGTAAAACATGGATCACATTCAGAGAAGATCATTCTCAGAACCCCAGGGATCCACACAATCTCTTATATATAGTCTTAACAGAAAAACCAATGTTACAAACTCCTTAATCACTAATATAGGAGTTAAATTCATCAAATGGTAATAAAATCTCCTAGATATCATTATATACACCCTAATATTTAGGTAAATAGGTTAAAAAATCCATAGAGATGTCCCCCAACATCTAATAAGGGATATATAATAGTTAAAAACCCCACTGAGAAAAAGATGTTTGACTTTAATCTTATGGAGGTCCAAACTCCAATAAATGAACTTTATGATTGATATATTTTACCATATACACCAAAAACCTACTCCTTGAGTAATGATACATCTTATCCACACCAAGATTCAATGAAAAGGGTGAGCTATTAAACTTGGGAATGACCACCCCACACATCATTGACGAGATGAACAACCTCCTCATGAACAACACTTGATGTTGATCATCGTCACACCTATAAGATCCACCATCACTCTCTAAGTATCCTCAGACTCATGAGAATCATAACCATGAATCTTCTAACATAGCATGTCAATAGAAACATTCCCTTCCCTTGTGTATAGAAAATCTAGAAGTCTTTTTACTATATAATTTGTATCCAACTCCACTATCTCAAATTTAAATAATTTTGGGAGAATATATATTTTAAAATATCATGATTTATGACGACCAAAAATCCCTCACTAATGATATATTATCATAAAGAAATAAAGGATAACATGAGTACCTAAAGATCAATATCACGTGTAGTGTAGTTATATTCAAGGGGTTGTAATTATCAAGGCCCATAAGAGATGGATTTTATCTATTTCATAAAAAATAAAACACAATACAAGTTGTGAAACATCATATAAAACCTCATACATAACTCATTCCTCTGGATAATAGAGAACAAGAGAACTGAACATATTCTCCTTTAGATAATCTAACATAGTTTAACATTATTCAATCCACACAAAATACCAATCCTTTTTGGTAATGGATATCATAGGAGTCACAATCCTAGAGAAATTGGGAATGAACTCTTACAAAAATATGTGAGACCAAGGAAACTCTGAACCATTGCACCATTCGTACAGGATTCCCAAAAAAAATACCTAGATCTTATAAGGATCTATATCTGATACAAACATTGATACACCATTACCTAATACATTCACCTCATATAAATAGAATATATACTTATCCATCTTCCCTAAAATATAATGGCACTTTAAAACCTTTGAAATACCCATTTATGTAACACCATAAGCTTCCATGGAACGCTTCTCTTTGAATAATAGAATAGCTTGTGTTGTATGCAACTTCGAGATTCTAACACACTATGACCAATCAAAGTAGCCTTTATTAATAGTAACACCCACTTTTTGAAATTTTATAAATTTTATTATTATATTTGGACTTTATTTTTGGATTATGAATATCAAAATTATCTCAAAGTGATTTTTTGGTATTTTTCTAAAAACTTCCAATTTTTTATGAATAGTAAAAAATATTAAATTTTAATTAAAAACAATTATTTTAAACAAAATAATTTATAGTGATAAATTATACTATTTAAGAGTTTTAAAGTATAATTAGATTATATTTTTACCATAAAATCCAATGTTCATCATTGGACATAATTTCACATTTATAAAGGACATAAACGAGTGTCAATCTTTTGATAGTTATTATTTCATAAAAACAAGCTTTTTGTTTTGACAACGGGGATTAATTTTAAACTAATTTCTACCACTTCTGTGTTTTGAATTTCAAAAATAGGATTCAATATTTAGAATTAGGAGGTCGAAATTGTGTAAATAGGAAACTTTTATTTATATATATTTTGAATAATTACTTCGATAAATATTTTATTTACCATGGTTAAAGGGTAAATCCGGTAAATAAGGGTAAAAAATAATATTATAATAATATTAAATTACCCTAACTCATGTTATAAACTTATTTTATAACACATTTCAGACCATAGTCATACATGGGTATTTTTTGGGACCCCATGGAGCCACTTGTAAGTGATAATGACACTTTATATTAATTAAGTTAAAGCAAATACAAAAATGACATAAGCATATATCTTTTAGAAAAACAATTTTTACATAGGGTTATATATCTTATCCCTTCAACTATAAATATTAATTAGAAATATAAATATATTTAATACATAATGGTATATTATTTATAATTTTTAGACATTGTATAATTATATTTATTTATGACACAATGATGATGCAATATTTTCCTTATTAATGAAAGAATCAAATAAATGGTATTATAAATGTTAAAATAAATATGATTTGAAAGGTTTGATGTCATCCACGAATTTTATAGGTTAATATGACATATAATGATTGATTAAATAAATTTATTTTGAATTAATAAAGTTTTTATGACTTTAACAAAAATCAATTATTAAATAGTGTCAAAATTGACATAAAATAGTTTTTAAAACAAATATTATATTATTAATTGATATAATGTTCCTAAAAATATAAGGATCAAAAAAAGGACTTATATGATGTTATTTACATCATTAATGAACCACTTGGGGTTCTCTTGATAGTTTATAGTAAGTTTATTAACTATATAATATAAAAATACAAAGAGACATGGTAAATGTCAAAATAATTAACTTAGAGTTAAATCTAAAAGATAATGTTAATATAGTGACCCAAACCTATCTAAAACCCCATTGGTTGAATGTTTGTATACACATTCCCACCTTATCCTATAAATAAATCAATTTTGAGCCATTATAAATAGAATATCAGTTTATTATAAAATAATACTTTAAGTTTTTCGTAAGGTGCCCCTCACCCCTCTTATAAAAGAGCACTCCCCCTTCTCTCTAATTCACAACTTAAAAGCGTTTTGGATCATCCAAACCCTACCCAAATACTCTCTAAAATGTCATAAATTCATCCTAGAGGCCTTAATTTAGTCAAAAAGCCAACCTAAGGATCCCTTTTGATCAAATCAAAAGGAAGAACCCGTAGAAGAGGTAAATATTTCATCACCTCTTTCAAGTTCATTTCTTCTTTCACTTCATCTCTTTTTTGTTTATATTATAAAATAATAACTCCAATATATTATATATATTGTGATGTTATTATAAATATGTTACAACTATATTCCTTATTCTATCTATCCTTTGAAATACATGTCACCATACATGCGTATGTACGGCTTACTGTCTCCACGTCGTGGGGTAGTTTGTTATTCAAACACTTAATTATTTGGATGGGTATAATAATGATTATAACTGATTTAAATAATAAATATAACATTTTAGTGATACTTTATATATGATATATCATCCAATTTCATATTATTTCATCATCAATATAATGATATTTTCACTCATACGTACGTACGGATTACCGTCTCCACGACGTGATGAGATTCCTTTCCACGTTCACCATTCAACGATGATTATAAAAATATATATTATTAATAAGTATGTAATATTTGACATAATAATTCTACTGGAAATATATATATATATTTATATATATGTATATGTATTTACATTCATCTCATTCACTTACTTCCATTCAATACGATATGAAAATAGAAACATCGTTTATGCGTACGTACGGCCTAGCGTCTCCATAAACGGTGTTTTCAATTTCGTATATCTATATATTATACATATTTATATTATAAATATATATGATATATAAATAATTTTTATATTTTTTAAGTATTTAAATCATGATCTAAATTATATGATCAAAAATAATAAGTTAAAACATGTGCGATAAAGAAAGCGATTATTACCCAAAATGTTAATTTAACATGGATATCATTACTAAATTGGTAGTATAAAGCAATAAATGAATCATGAATGATATAATAAATATGAATATGGTTCTTTTGTAATTTAATAACATACTATGGTCATTATAAAGGAGGTTAAACGTACCCTTGACCAAAGGAAAGTGCAAGGTAAGGGCTAATTTCACAATCTCATTATTATCATAGATTGTTTTTACGTAAGTATCTACTGGGACGTATTTATTATCCATGTCCATGTTTCATAAAATTGCTTTCAAAGGGATTAATTTTAAGGGAATTTTTACTAAAATATCATTTTAAATGTTTTAAATATTTATCTTTATAAACCCTTTTAATTAATGTCCATGATTTCAAAATTATTTTAAGGATTTATTTATATGGACATGAATGTTTTGATATTATAATTATTTTCAAAAGTTTCAATGTGGTATGAGACACTTTGATTTAAAAATATATTTTAAATGACTTCCCTTAAAAATTGTGAGACTTTTTAAATGATTTCATGAAAATTGGGTATTTCTCTCAAATCATTTTAATGATCATTTTCATCTATGTCAACATCCTTTGATGGATTTTAAACTTATTTTAAGTTGATTTATTATTATAAAAATCTTCCATATTGTATTGAAGGTTTTGTGATATGTTTGACTGTGGATGTATTATTTTTATACCATTCATGCTTTATAGTTAAAGTATTAAAATTTCTTATGCTAGTTTTAATACGCATATTTATTTTATATTTCAATCCTTTTATATGAGGAATGCATTGAACTTAGTAAGTGACGGGTGGAGCCCGATATAGCTCCTCGATGCATCAGTAGGTCTCATTAGACAATTAGACGTGGAATTGGATGAGACCTTTCCCAATTTGATATATGGTTTTGTCTGAGGCCTTAATCATTTTTAGTTTTCTTATCCGAGGCCTTGAAAAAAAATTGAATGTCCAGCATTATGCATTCCCTCATTATGAAATTAGTTATTACATTTGATTATTCGACTAGTAAAATATCCATGTGCATGTTTATATGGTAATTTTTGATTTATTTTTTCCATATTATGGTTAGGTTTATGTTTAAAAGGCTGTTGTTTTTAATATATTTCTTGCCTTAAAATTTTATAGCTTCCGCTAAATTATTTACCCTTACTGAGCATCTGAGATCACCCCTTATGTTTCATTTTCCCAGGATTTCCAAGAAGTGTATTATGATTGTTATGAAGGTTTAAGCTAAAGGGAACAATGGAGTTCTCAAAGGATTATTTATGATGTGTTGTATGTTAGAAATTTTAATGTAATGTTCATGTATGTAATCCATTTTCTAAGACTGCTAAACTTATCAGTCCTTCAGGACTTGATTCCTTATGATCATGCCAATGCAATGTAATAATTCCCCAACTCTAGGTAACTGGGGTTGGGGTGTTACACTTTAAGTGATTTGTATGATCTTATATATACATGGAACTCACAAGGATTTCGTCAATGAATACCACACTAAAAATATTAAGCAACTCACATCACATAGAGTTTATAAATTATATTAACATGGATAGTATTTTCATGACACTAAAGGGTATTACCAAAAACATATAGTGCTTGTAATGAAACAAGATGGAAGTCTATAGAATAACCTCATATTTCACTCTCATATGATGATACTGTGATAGCGATTCAATAGTTTAGAAATTTATTTTTTTTATTTGATCAAATAAGTCATTAATATGAATAAGGAGATAATATTTTTTTCATTTTCACATAATTCAAGCGATGATAACTGATATATATTCATAGAAATTCATCTATTTTATTCATTAAGAATACTGATACACCCCCAAGGTAAAATGTTGGATTAAATAAAAACTCTCTATAGAAGAACATTATACAAAATAAAAATCTACTATAACTCATAAGGTTTCATCCTATAATTATATTAACATACTAGTACTTTATTTCATGTATAATCATTTGTCTACTTTGGATCTTCTTATTTTCCAAGTTTACCGCTGGTTCTTTTTGTTGAATATTGGTTATTTCAACTTATTTGATCTTTTATATTGGTAGGAAGTGAGGTTCTTTTATTAGAGAGGTTTTAAGGCATCAAAATATGACATATTAAGGTTTGAATTGGTCCTATAGAAAAGAAGGCTATATGATGTCCATCAGCTAGTCGGTGTGGGCCACCATCCAATAAGTGGAAGGTTTATAGTAGTGGATAATTACAAGAATCCCACAAGCTAACTAGTGGGATACATGGTGGTATAAGAATTACTATTTCCAACACCATAATAATAGTGGGGTTCCCAATCCCATAGTAATCATTCTTAGTTCCACCATCTAGTGGTGGGATCTATTACCTAATTGATGACGCCTTTCTGGGCAAGTAATGTTTGTATTGTACTATTATTTATCCTCCCCAAACCCCTGTTTTAATTTTCAAATCTCTACCCTTGAACCTAATTCAAGACATTTGAATTTAGAGACTCCATTGAGGTGTTTTGGATGTTCTAATCCTGAACTGTAATTGGATAAAGTGTTATATTATGCATTGAATCTCTTCTGATAATTGTAATACCAATTTGATCATGAATTCTTCATTCCTTCTCTCTCTCAATTTTTGAGAGAGGTGGGTACTTGTGATATTGATGGATTTGGATCTTGATTTTATGATTTTTCGTTCTAGGATTATTTCTTTATTGATTCTGTACAATTAAATTCTTTGATTGAGGATCTCTTGTCAATGATTAGTGATATATTTTTTGAGGTAGGTGGTTTCATAAGGCAATTCCTTTCAATTGAAAACTTTGTTGGTTTTTTATTTTTTATTATGTTTCTAATTTATTTAAAAAGTGTAATTTGAGTTTCTTGATTAATGTTTTCTAAAAGGTATGATATTAGTTTGTAGAACCTCTTGGGTATGAATTTTGAAAAAAAATTGATTTAGGAAAAAATGTAGAGTGAGTTTGATGATGAATTATTGAGAAAATAAGTCATTAAAAGATATATGGTTTGAAATGAATTAATTTTTTTTTAAATGAATTAGTTTTGATGATAAACTTTTGATATTGATTTTGAAATTAAATGACATATTTTAAAATTGAAACGTGTCTCTAATTGAGATGAATAGTAAAAATGAATTGATATTGATAAAAATTAATTATAACCCCATGTATAATTCATTCCTTTGAAACACATGTGATCCTAGTTATTTAGGTGGATGGACTTGGATATACATTCTAGTAATTTATTAGATATACCTAGAAATGGATTAATGATGACAATGATGAATAAAATTATAGAAGGAATGGGTTCATTCTTTGGAATGGATTCATATTCTCACTAGGCTAAAGATTTAGTGATGTGTGCACACCCAGAGATGTATTTCACTAAGAATGGGTGGAACCATGAGAATTAATATAACTAACCCATGGTCTTGTAACCATGGTGTTATGATTGAAGATGTTTGAAAATGAATAATGCATGACCATGATAATAAAATGATATATTCATTCCAATTTTAATATAAATGCCTATTCACACATTTTTAATGGAAATTCTCATTGTACATGACTTATAATTTATATTGAAAATATTTTAAAAGAATGTTTTTTACTAATATTGAACATGTTTAAGATGCCATGTTTTGTTTAAATTTTGGAATATTCTGTAAGAAACCAAACTTTTATTAATGAAAATCCCTCTTGATCTAATTAAATATCTTATTGTGTAAAATGGTTATATAAAACATTTTCACTTACTTGGTTTTGTGTTTTTTTATTTTAATATAAAATTAATAATTGTTATCATTGATAATATAGTTGTTTAATATTGACCACATGATTAGTATAAATATAGGGATTTAACAAATCCAATTTACTCAGACAAACAAAGTGATGACCTCATCTAGTAGAATTGATCCATCTGAAGCCCAATGTGAAAGCATGGAAAGGAGGTAGTGTAACTAGAATTCACTCTTAACCAAGTACAAGCTGAGCTTTAATACATTAATCTTGAATGGAATCTCCTATGGGATAAGTGGAATTTAATAGAGATTATCACTTGAGCGATGTTATATGAGCTTCGCCAAGAGTTTGTCACCATCACACACCTTAAGTTTAGGTCTTATGAGGATGTTATAAGGGGTTATGTAACAAGACCCTAGAATTATGATTATGTGCTTTATTTTTCTATAAATAATATGCATTCATTTTATTATTGTTACTTTGTAAATGGTTTTTAAAGAACAAATAGTATTTTTTGTTAATATTTAAATTAAATTAAAAAGTTTATTTTAATGAATTAATGGATTTTTGAATTATATAATAATTTAATAAAATATTTTTACTAAATTAATTTTTATTAAATATAAATGATCGTATAATTTTTATGAATACAATTGTAATTTTTATTATGGTTTAAAACCTTTTTTTATCAAAAGCCATGAATTTTCAATAAATATCAGTTTTTATTTTAAAATAAAAATTCACATATTTAGAAAATTATTTAGATAAAATGATTAATATATTTGGAATCAGGATGTCAAAATTATCCAATGGTTAATTTTTCATAATTTTTAGAGACAGAGGAATTTTGGGTAAAAATTAAATACCGTTTAAATATATAATGTGTTTTATTACATCATAATGACCTTGTAGTGATGTAATAAAAAACTATAAAAGAGATTCACTATTGGAAAATGGACATATCCCCACAGTTCTTCAAAAAACCATGGGTATAGGGTACCCTGTACCCACGGTTTTCAAAAACGTAGGCATAGAGATTATATAGGAACCTATACCCACGGTTTTCCAAAACCGTGGGAATAGGTCATTTATACCCACAGTTTTTGCCAAACCGTGGGTATGGTTATTTCTCCTAAGGCCTATACCCACGGTTTTTTCCAAACCGTGGGTATAGGGTTTTTTCAAAAGGCCTATACCCATGGTTTTGAAGAACCGAGGGTATTGCTGTTCTTTTTTCGGAAGACCTATACCCACGGTTTAGCCAAACCGTGGGTATAGCTTTCCTGTAAAATGGCGGGAAAAAAAAATTCGCGGTGGAAGAAAAAATTTGGTGAAAATATGGTTTTCATTAGTATAATAACAAACATACACAACTAAATACCAAAAGTATTCAATGCTTGGTTGGTCAGGTATATTGTCGTTTGAGTCAATATGCTATTCGAATCTCGCTCAGTATTTTTTCTAATAAATTACTTATAATTAATATAAGTAAACAGATGTCTGAATAAATCAACAATATTCCCGCAGCTTAGTTGGTTCGGAGACTTCTATACTACAGCCGGTGTTGTGTTCGAATCGCTTCGTTCTCCTTTTTAGATATGCGGTTATATTATTATATTAATATATATATATATATAATTATATATCAAATGCGTTGATAGCTCAGTTGGTCAGAGAGGGGCGCGTCCAGTTGAGGCATTCCGTGTTCGAATACCATGAAGTCCCTTTTTGGAATATAAATACCCATGGTTTAAAACCGTGGGAGCAGTGGTGTGCCACGCTGGTACATCAAGGTGTCACACGGTGACATTTCTATACCCACAGTTTTCCCAAACCGTGGGTATAGCCTCATACCCCTATTGCGACGCCTCTCAGCCCCACGGTTCCCAAGACCATGGGTATAGGTTATACCCAAGGTTTTGGGGGCTATACCCATGGTTTTGAATCGTGGGTATAGGCCGTATTTCGAGTAGTGATTTTATGCTAATATTTGTTTTACCTTTAAAAAAATATGATTTTATATTTTTTTTATTTATTTTAAAAATCCTTAGAGAGCCCTCCAAGACTTATAAAACATTTTATCATTTTAAAATGATTTCCTTGAGAGTGTGAATCACCTCCACATAATCAAGCCTAATATTATAATAAGTTCAGACATTGGCCTTATTAAATAATGTTTTACACTCACCTTTGGAGATAACCATTGGAAATAACAATTGTATGGTTTTTGTTTTGTATTATTTTAATGTGTAGTGTCCAAAACCAAAATAATAACGAATTCCCTCTCTTCTCATATATAAACCCACCCAAGATCGCAATTCTCTTCACTTAAAAACCTTAAATCGCGTCCCTACTCATCTATCCTCTCTCTATAATTCTCAGAAGTCTCCCCAAGTTCCCAATAAGTCTCTCTAAATCCCCTCCCAAGCTTTTTTGATCACGCTTCCAAGTAAGGGATTTATTAATTTTTCTTTTTTTTCCAAATTCCCTTATATTGTTATACCCTTTTTTCAATTACAAATATCAAGGTATGATTTTGAACCTCCCACATAATTCCCTCCTTATTTTTGAATAATGTGAGACCCCTTTCTCTCTCATTAATTCCTCCCATGTACACCCATTACCATGACAAAATTCCGTAAGGGGTTTATCTCTCCTCATTTACATTCAAGCAATTATTTTATATTATGCTTCTAAATTCCATTAAATATGTTGTGATATTGTGTTTTATGACCCCCTTACTGTCCATTTCATGTATAAATTATTATATATCCATTTAGATATCATAAACACATTTTACAATTTCTATTTGACGTCGTTATGCTTCTGATGTTACACAGAAATTTCACATGCAAAAATCGTCAAATAAGTGAATACCATACCCATTTACCAGTCAAAGGTATTAAACTTTTTATACATGTACTTATTGATTGAGGACATACATTTATGTATTCCACATCTCTTATTATAGGAATAAATTATTATATTTAATGAATTCATGTTTTATGATCCATGTGGCACACTTATGCTTGAAATGAAATGCTTATAAAAGGTGCACCCTGATAGCCCTCCAATGCATTGGGTAAAAAATAGTATCATGATATGCCATGTGAAATGAGATTTTACTCATTCTAATTCAATTTAAATGAGGTTTTATTAACTCTAATTCAAGTGAAATGAGGTTTTACTGAAGATCCATGTGAAATGATCTTTCAATCATGCTAATATAATGTTAAATGTTGTTGCCACATTTCTATGTTATGATAATCCTGCTATATCATGCCTTTATGTTCATATTTCTGTTGTTCTCCATTAATAATACAATTACCTAGAATGTACTATATTCTTCATGTTATACATTATTTACTCCCTTAATGGGATTTATAGATCACCCTTTTTCTTATGTATGTCCTCAGGTTATCCCATACAATGCTAAGTATGAAGGAATGTTATGGCCATGTGCAAGAAGTTTTCAATAAAGATATTGTATTTTATTTTTTAAATAGTTATTTAGTGTTCTTAATATCCCAAGGCACTAGACCTGTAGATCCTCATAGTTGTGTGAGTGCATTTTTATGTAATAAATCATGTTATAGTATGTAATAATGAGCAGGGTTATAATATTTGGTATGAGATGATAGGTTTAGTTATTTTTGGGATTAGTATTAGAAAACTCTATTGAAAGCCTGGGGATAAGACTAAGTATAATAAAACATCCCTAAATTTTGGTAAGTATATATTAATTGTTTTATCAAAAAAATACATCTCTATCTAGATACGAATATGTAGAGGTGGATCTATCATAGATATATCTAGGCGTAAAACCTGAAAACAGTGCTTTGAGCTATTCTAGAATGAGAACTGGTGAATGAAAACGGGCCTTTATGCACTCTTCTTTTTTTTTACACTCTTGGGGGATATGCTTTGGTAAATTCAAAATCTTAGTATGAACCATTATTAATGGAATAAATAAATCCACTAAGAATATATGTTGGGAAGTAGATCATGGATAACATAGATTGAATCCTATAATTTCATAAGTTAAGGAGATAAATGTAATTTATAAGTTATCCATTTTTGTCATTAGACTCACCTTTATGTTTTCAATAGTTTAAAAGTAATAATCCTTATATATATGTTATATAGTAGAACCAGAATCAAAAAGTGAAAGGTATGGTTATCATCCATAGTTCTACACATTATTTTATATTCCAGATGTTTAGTTGAACAATCTCAACACCAAAAAAACCATGTAATTAGAGATGTCAGTGAGAATGAAAAATGGGGAAATCATTTAATCCCATGAATATAACTCCTCCTATATGATAATTTGTGGATTCAACTACCCACAGAACCTTGTCATACTCCCTCTGGTAGAATTTGATACAAATATTAGCATGGATTGTATTCCCTTTTATAGATCCAACATAAGTTTTCATGAGAGGGAAATAACTCTCCATATGGAGAATAGACCCCCGATTATGTACAAGTGAAAGGAGGAGGATGAACCCTCTTTATCACCAGCATATCAAGTGTGGATATTACTGCCCTATGAGCAGACATATCTTGCACAGATTATTGAGTATAAGGAATAAAACGTCCTTGAAGAAATTCTTATTGTGAGGGAATTTGATGAAGTGTTTCCTGAGGAATTGTCTAGTCATCCTCCTAGAAGAGATGTTGAATACTCTATTGATCATATACCAGAGGAGTTGATAATATCCAAGAATCTATATAGAATGGATGTTTTGGATCTTGAGGAGGTAAATAAACAAATATCATAGAATCTGGATAAAGGGTTTATATGCCCATGTGATTCACCATGGGGTGCACCAGTCCTCTTTATCAAGAAAAAATATGGGTTAATTCACCTTTGAATTGATTATCGTTAGCTCAACAAAATCACAATAAATAAAAATAATACTCTACCAAAAATTAATTACTTTATTGATCATCTATGTGGATCAAAATACTTCTCCAATATGGATTTTTTGTCAAGATATTACTAAGTAAGGGTGGTGAAGGAGGAAATCCACAAGATTAATTTTTGTACATGGTACGAGCACTATGAATTGATAGTAATGCCTTTAGGAATCACTAATGCTCCATAAATCTTCATGGAATTGATTAATAGAGTCTTTAGATATTTCTTAGACAAATGTTTTGTTGTCATTATAGATTATATTCTAATATTCTCCACAACAAATGAAGATCATGGGAAGCATCTAAGAATAATACTGGAGACCTTGAGAAAGTATAAGATCTATGAAAAGTACAGAAAGTGTGAGTTATGGTAGAGGGATGTCTCATTATTGGGTCATATCATCACAAGCAATGAGATATATGTGGATCCCTCCAAGACAGATTCAATTGAGGGATGGGTGAGGCCAACATCGGTAACAGATATTCATAGACTCATGCAGTTAGCTAGATATTATCACTGATCTGGGCGAGATTTCTAATGATTTTCAATCCCTCTTACAAAGATAACTCGGAAGGGAGTCAAGTTTTATTAGAGTGATGAATAAGAAGAAATCTTCAAGGAGTTGAAATGGAGTCTTATCATTGCACTCATTCTCAGACTACCAACACGTGGATAAATTATTGTGGTATTTAGTGATTCTTCAAAGAAGGGAATGGGATGTGTGTTGATGAAAAATTACAAAGTCATTTCCTATGATTCAAGGTAATTTAAAGTTCATGAGAAAAAATATCCAGCAGATGATCTAGAGTTTGATGTAGTAATATTCACTTTAAAAACATAGCGACATTACCTCTTTGTGGATAATTAGGAAATGTATATGGATCACAAAGTCCTCAAGTATATATTTACATAGAAATATTTGAAAATGCACAACGAATATTGTTAGATCTGATCAATGACTATGACTTCTCAATCCCTTAACACCATGGTAAAGAGAACAAGGTGGCAGATACTCTAAGCAGAAGGGACCCTGTGATTCTATCATCGATGATAATTGAAAAGAATCCTATATTCTTAGATTTTATGAATATGGACATTAGAATCATAAATAAAGGAATATCATCAATCATTTCACAAATTATTTCTTAACAATCTCTTTTGGAATGGTAAGAGGATTCTCAAAAGAATTATGTGGGAATTTAGAAGAAAGTGGAAACTATCAGAAAAGGGAAATCCTCAGAGTTCAATGTTAATGAAGAAGGAATTGTGGGATTTAGGATAATACTTTGTGTTCCATAGAATCCGGAGTTAAATAATGATCTTTTGGATGATGCAAAAAATTCAAATTTCTCCATTAGCCCAGGAAACAAAAAGATGTATTGAGATCTATGAGAGAATTATTGATAGGATAAAATGAACAATGAATATCACAAAGATAACATCAAAGTTCCTATTATTTCAGAAAGTGAAGGATGAGAGGTATAAGTCTAAGGGGATGACACAATCATTAACCATACCAATATGGAAATAGGAGAACATCACTATGGACTTTGTCACCTTACTTATAAATACATCTAAAGGAAGCAATGCTACTTTGATTGTTGTGGATCATCTTACAAAGACTGCAAACTTTATTGCAATTCAAGAGGATTTATCATTGGATCAACTGGAATATAAAAACATCAAAGAAGTGGTAAGGATGCATGGTGTACCACTTTAGATTATGTCCTATCAAGATCCAAGATTCACCTCTACGTTTTATGAGAGTCTCCAATACACTCTAAATACTGAGCTAAACATCAAAATGACTTATCATCCTCAAACCGATGGCCAATCTGAGTAGAAAATCCAAACACTTGAGGACATGTTGAGGGCATGGTCAATGGACTTCAAAGGTGGATGGGATCAACATCTTCCTATAGTTGAGTTATCTTACAATAACAATTCCACTCAAGCATCCAAATGGATCCTTATGAAGCCCTTTATGGTAAGAGGTGTAGAACACTGACATATAGGGATGAAGTTGGGGAGAAATAACAACAAGGTCCAGAAATGGTTGAAGAAATGGTGGAGAAGGTTAAGACTATCCAGTAACATATTAAAACTACTCAGATTCAGCAAAATAGCTATGTTGACAATCATTTATGAGACCTAGAGTTTGATGTTGGAGACATTTTATTTCTTCGTATATTACCATGGAAGAGAGTTATGATATTTGGGAAGAAGGGAAAGCTTAGTCCAAGGTACATTGGCCATTTTGAGATCCTTGATCACATTAGAGCAATGGGAAATCGAATATCACCCCCACCAAACTTGTCTCTAGTACACAATGTATTCCATGTATCACTATTGAAAAAGTACATACCTGACCCAACACATGTACTCAATCCAGAGGAGGTACCATTATATAATTACCTCTCCTATGAATAAAAGACAATGAATTTATTAGATTGAATGGAAAAATTTCTACGAAATATGAAAATTCCATTTCATTAATGTGTTGTGGAAAAACCACATGTTTGAAGAAGGAAGGAATCCGAAAAAGTGATGAACCAAAGTTACCCTCATCTATTTTAGTATGGGAAAAGGAAATTTTGATGGTTAAATTTCTTAATAGTGAAAGATTGTAATTACCCAAAATTTTATTCATGAAAATTCCTCTTGATCTAATTAAATTTCTTATTATGTAAAATGGTTATATAAAACATATGTACTTCTATGGTTTTATGTTTTTTAATTTTAAAATATAGTTAATAATTGTTATAATTTCAAATATAGACATTGAATAGTGACCACATTATTAGTATAAATATTGGGCTATAACAAATCCTATTTACTCAGACAAATGAAGTGATGGCCTCAGAAAGTAGAATTGATCCATATGAAGCTCATTTGTGAGAGCACAAAAAGGGGGTAGTTTAACTGGAATTAGCTCTTTACAAATCCTAAGTCAAGATTCAGAATGTTAAGCTTGAACAAAATCACCTACGAGTGAAGTAGAAGTTAATAAATTTTACCACTCGAGCGATGCTATTTGAGAGACTCCAAGAGTCCGTCACCATCGCACAACTTACCCTTTCATCATATACAGGTGTTATAAGGGGATATGTAACAGGAACCTAGCACTATGATTATGCGATTTACTTTTGTATAAAGAATATACATTCATTTTATTATTTTTACTTTGTAAATTGTTTTTAATGCACAAATAGTATTTTTAGTTAATATTTAAATTCAATTAAGAAATCAATTTTGATGAGTTAATGTATTTTTTAATAAAATATTATTTTAATAAAATATTATTACTCAATTAATTTTTATTAAATATAAATTATCATATAATTTTTATGAATACAATTGTAATTTTTATTGTGGTTTGAAATATATTTTTGTCAAAACCCATGAAATTTTCATAATTGTCAGTTTTTATTTTAAAAGTGAAATTTCACATATTTTGACCATTATTTAGATTAAATGAATATTTTTTTTGGAATCAGGATGACAAAATTATCCAATAGTTAATTTTTCATAATTTTCTGAGAGAGTCAAATTTTTGGGTAAAAATTAAATACCGTTTAAATATATAATCTGTTTTATGACATCATAATGACCCAAGAGTGATGCAATAAAATACTATAAAATGGATTTTAGGCCAATATATTCTTTATCTTAAAAATAATGTGATTTTATATTTGTTTGATTTATTTTACAAATCTTTAGTGGACCCTCCAAGACTTATAAAACATTTTATCATTTTAAAATGATTTCCTTGAGAGTGTGACTCACCTCCACATAAAAAATCCTAATATTTTAATAAGTTTGGACATTTTCCTAAATTTTTTCCACTCCTCTTTGGAAAAAAACCATGGGATGGTTTGTGGTTTTGTTTATTTTAAGGTGTAGTGTCCAAAACATAAATAATAAATAATTCCCTCTTTTTTCCTATATAAACCCACCCAATATACCACTTCTATTCACTAAAAACCCTTGGATCATGTCCCTACTCTTCCCTACTCTCTCTATAATCCTCCCAAGGCTTCCCAATCTCCCAATAACCCTCTCTTAAGATCCTTCCAAGCCTTTAGTATCACACTTCCATATAAGGGATTTCTTCATTTCTCATTTTTGTCCAAATGGTTTTATGTTGTTATACCATTTTTTTGAAATACAAATGTTGGGGTATGATTTCAAACCGACCCCATACTAACATCCTTCTGTTTGAATGATTAGAGTCCTCTTTCTCGCTCATTAATGCATCCCATGTACACCTGTTACCTTGCCGATATTCCGTAACGAATTTCTCTCTTCTCATTTACATTCAAGAAATTATTTTTTATTATTCCTATAAATTCCATTACATATGTTGAGATATTATGTTACATGACCCCCTTACTGTCCATTTCATTTATAAATGATGAGATACCCATTTATCTCTAATTATCAAATTTTAAGATTTCTATTTGACATTGTTATACAGTCGAAGTTACACCAAAATTTCCCATGCCAAAAATCATCATGTAAGTGAATACCATACCCATTTCTTTATAAATGGTATTCACCTTTATGAACATTTACTTGTTGATTGAGGACTTAAATTTAATTATTTCATGTCTCTTATTTGTGCAATAAATTATTATGTTCAATGAATCCGGGTTGAATAATCCATTTGCCACACTTATGCATGAAATGAAATGTTTATAAAGGGTGTGCCTTGATCGCACTCTAATGCATTGGGTAAAGAATAATATGTTGATACTCTATGAGAAATGAGGTTTTACTCATTATAATTCAAGTGAAATGAGGTTTTGCTAATTCTAATTCAATTGAAATGAGGTTTTACTCATTCTCCATGTGCAATGATCCTTTAATCATGCTAATATCATGTTAAATGTTGTTGTCACATTTCCATGTTATAATAATCATGTTATATCATGACTTTATGTTCATGTTTCCTTTGTGCTCCATTAATATTCCTATTTCCTATCATGTAATATATTATTCATGTCATTCCTTGTTTACTCCCTTAGTAGGATTTATAGATCACACTTTTCCTTATGTGTGTCCTCATGTTATCCCATACAATGCTAATTATGAAGGAATGTTGTGGTCATATTCAAGAAGTTTTCAATAAAGATGTTTATTGTATTTTTTAAGTTGTTATGTAATATTCCTAATATCTTAAGGCGTTATACCTCTAGATCCTCAGCGTTTTCTTATGTGCATGTTTATATAATAAATCATATTTCAGTGTGTCATAAAGAGAAAGGTTGTTATATATTTGGTTTATAAAATATGTATTTCTTATAGAATACTTGATAAAACCCTACTGAGATAACATGTCTCATACCCTTCTTTTGCCTTTGGGTATTTTTATACTTTCTTATGTAAAGTATTGGAAAAGGAAAATCACTCCTTAGAGGTGGTGGGTGTTTTTGAATTGTAAGACCCATGTAGTTGGTGGTGACTGATGGATTATGTTATCCAATCATTAAAAAGATATTTTATGATGATATTTACGAAGATTATATGATGAATTGGGTTGATTCACCATTTTTGGGACTTTTACATGTCTACTTTTAGTAATTTTATCTTAATGATTGTTTTTTCATACGGACTATTTATGGATTCATTCCATTACTTTAGTATTTTTGAGTTATCCTTTGGGTGAAATCCTTAATTCTTACTTATTTTGATGTCTAGGAACTAGTCTCCAGCCTCAAGGGATTTATAAATCCATTTGGGCCACATTAGAATTGATTCAAGTACTAGTTTAGTGGGTTATATTGGTTAGTTTGTGAAAAAAACAATATCATTGGTATGTTTATTATCTTATTGGATTTCATTATATAGTTTTGGTTGTCTTGGTATATAGGATATTAGATTTTTAGGAATTAAGGGGTAGGTTTTGAGCATGTTCTGGGCCATATCTCACCATAACAATCCTTAAGTTACCTTCGGTGTTTGTAAAATTATGTCTTTGAGGAATTTTATTGAACTAGTTCTTGACTATATTCCAAAACATGATCTGGTTTTTTGATTCCAAGATGAATTATGGTTGACAAAATTTGTAATATCATGCCACTTGACTAATATTTCCTGGTCATATATTTATATTGTGAAGAACCATTCCCCTAATAATAAATTTAAACAAAATTTAGGATAGAGATATATACGAACCACATAAATATAACCCTCCAATTGACCAAAACCTCATGGAGGTTGTAGTGCATGTGGTTTAAGCTTGGGCTTATTGGTCGCACCTATTCTCGTTCAAGCACCATAGGTGGTACCATTGAGGTATGATAGCAAAGATCATTCCCAAGAGTTTATTCATCATTAACCAATATATTTATATTGATTGAATGACACTTAGGAAGTATATGATATGTTTGGAAATATTGAAAGAATATTTGATTTATTGGATATTTTGGATTCTATTAAGGTGAAATGTGTCATCTTTAAGCTTGAGGGGACTAGTAGGAAGTGGTGGGATTATATAGTTCTAGAAAAAATTAATGAGGGGTTGGACTGGAAATACATAAATACCATTTTAGTAGATCATTTCTATCTATATTCGATGGTTTTGGTTAAGTATATGGAGTCTCTAAACCTTCATCAAGGTGATTTGATAGTGAGATAGTATGCCAATTATTTTGATGAACTTGCTTAGCTCACACCTAAGGTAGAGTTTTTCGATAATATGAAGGACTACATGTTTTAGATGGGTATTTAATAAGATATCTAATCTCAAGCCTTTAGGATGATGGTTTCGAAGTATATTAAAGTTCTGGAGAGCATTCTAATCATAAAAATTTTTATATACAAAATATTAATGTTAATGGGAGTTCTTCCTAATCTCATTGGTAGATTTAGTGGTTCATTTAAACTAAAGAGAAAGTGGAATGAGTCTCATGGTAAAAATAGTTGTGGGGTTCCTTGATATTAAATTTTTTCCAAATCATCTATAGTGTATGGAAATATCCCATCAACTTGTTTTCAATATTCCAAGGTTGGTCACATTAAGAATTCTTGCACAGAGGAAATAAAAATCTATAGCTCCTGCAGATTCTCATGTCACTTGAAGAGTATTTCCCACTATATACCAACATATGTGGTGGTAAAGAATCCTAAATATCCATATGATCTATAGTGCAGTTATATGCTTTAATAATAATGGGGTTTCAGCCATAGGAATCATGATTGAAGAAACTTCACATAGTGGATGAGTCTCTAATGGAACTTGATGTAGGCCCTATGATAGTGAGGGGTATGATTAATATTAATTCATCTTGAGTGACTACATTATTTGATAAATGTTTCACTCATTATTTCATATCGACCCATGTTGTGGAAATATTGAATATACCTAAGGATTTAATTTCTTATGTGATGGAAATTGTAATGCCTATTGGGAAGAAGAGAGAGAATCATCTTTGATAACATTCATATGATTTCGATTTATCAAAAATTGCAATCATCATGTAATTTTAGGATTCTAATATGAGATCCATTTATTTTATTTTTGAGATGGACCAGTTAGTTACTCATAAATATTGGATTGACTGTTATATCCAATGGATATCCTCGATTTCCCTTAATGGGGAGTGCCTTGTTTTTCAAGGAGGATGGAACCTAATGTCTAGACAATATGTACCTATTATTCTAGAGTTGGTTAGGATGATATCCAAGTATTCCTTTAAACTTGATCATGATTCATTATATGGTAAACTTACTCTAGTAGAAAATGAATTTTCAAAATTTTCTCCATCATACATTTCTAGTTTTTCTACTAAAGGTGGAGGTAGATTTTTTCATCAACATGTTACTAGTTACTTATCCAATATATATACCCTCTTACCATATGGTAATAGGTGAACTGAGTGAGTTAAAAGATCAATTGGAATATGTGATTTCTAAAGGCCTCATTCAGTGTGGTGTGCCACCTTGAGAAACACCAATTCTTTTTTCCAATAAGGATGATCGAATCCTTTTATTGTTTATATATTATCAAAATATCAATCAGGTTATAGTCAAAAAAATTTATATATTTCCCTGAATTGGTTATTTTATTGATTGGATAAAAGGGGAGAAGTGGTTATCTAGTATTGATTTTTGGTATAGTTATCACTATATTGGGATCAAGGATTTTGATATCCATATGACTACATTCAAGTGTAGGTATAGATATTATATTTTTCATGTTATTCCATTTGGTTTCACCAATGATCTTATTGTGTTTATGGAATTAATGAATGGGATTTTCCATTGGTATCTAAATTCATTCATTATGGTATTCATGGATGGCATCTTAGTTCACTCAAAAACTAAGTATGATCATGTGGTTTACTTGAGAGAAATTATAGTCATCTTGGGAAATTATGAGTTTCATTCCAAGATATCATAGTTATAATTTGGGTTTTGGGAGGTTAATTTCTTGGGGAACATAGTCTCAGAATTTGGTATTGTAGTGGATCTTGAGATGTTAAAAGCTATAATATTATGGAAACAATCACCGAATGTCTTCAAGATTCAGATCATCATGGGAATAGCGGTGTCTTATCACCAGTTCATGAAATACACTTCCAAGTTGGATTCTCTGTTATCTTCTCTCACTCATAAGGTAGTAAACTCTATTTAGGAATTGAAATTTAAGTCTTACTTTGAATATTTGAATCACCATTTGACATTTAATCCAATCTTGACTCTTCCAGAGGGTCTGGAGGGTTATGTGGTTTTTTGTGATGTGTGAGGTTCATGTTTGGAATTAACTATCATGTAGGGTGATCATGTGGGGGCTTATGTTTCTCATAATAGTTGGCCTCATGAGAATAATTATACCCCACATGATATCAAAAGCACAACTATGGTGCACTTTATTAAAATTTAGTGGAACTAAATTTTCAAATAATGTTTTATATTTTACTCCAATCACAAAACCATGAGTTATATATTAAAATAAGAATATTTTAATATTCATCATATATTATGGGTGGATTACTTAATGTCTTTCAAAAATAACATTTCATATACCCCTATGAAGGGGAAACTTATTACTGAAGGTCTGAGTTAGAAACTACCCACCCATGCCTTGAAAGAATCTTTATAGGAGTGGAACATCATGGATCTTATTTCTCACATGAATTTTGTAGTTCAAGAGGATCTGTCATAGGTTATTTTGTAAAGCTTTCACTCTTAATAAAGTAATCCTCTACGAACAAAAAATTAATGTTGATTTTTGAGGCATTAGGTATTCTCTATATGGTGGGGATACCATTGGAAAATGGTAATTTTATTTGGAGGGTATATTTTTCTTTAATAACTTCTTTTTAATTTAATTACCAGTGAGGATGGTTGTTCAGCGTGATAGACTTCATTCCTAGGCCTGATTCACCTAGGCATGAATAAGTTGTTTTATGATTTTAGGTGTTTATTCTAGTGGAATGGTATAAAACGGGACATTGTAGATTTATTTTCTAATTTTTATGTATGTCAATAGATCAAGGTCGAGCATTATAATCACTATAGTTTTTTTCAAATACTTCATGTGCCAACATAGAAGTGGGATGAGATATATATGGACTTTTTGGTTTGGTTAATATGTACTCCTCAAGGGAATAATTTTATTTTCTTGGAGATTGTCTAATTGAACAAATTGGATCACTTTATTACCATTGATTTTATGGCCAAATTTGAAGAATTGGTAAACTTATATGTGAGAAATATATTCAAGTTTAATGGTGTTTTATATGTCATTATTTATAATATAAATCCTTAAATCACATGTCTTTTTTAGAGAGGCCTCTAGGCGATTAAGGGGTCCAAGGTAAAGTTGATCATAATGTACCATCCTTATAAATATATGGTCAGAAAAAATGGCCTATACAGATTCTAATGGACATGGTACGATCTTGTATAATTAAATTTGGAGGATTGATGGATTTAAATTTATGTATGGTCATGTTTTTATTCAATAATAGCAACCATTATTCCATTAAAATGGAACCCTTTTAAGTCTTGTATAGAAATCCCTGTAAATATTTACATTGTTGATTTGAGGTTGATGAAGCAACCCTTGTGGGGTCTATTTTGGTCTAAAAAGAAATAGTGAACATCTAAAATATTTGATAGAGATTAGTGATAGTGAAAATATAATATAAATCTTATAGGGATCATCAAAAACATCCTTTATAGTTATCAGTTTGATACCATGTGCTTTTGAGAGCCTCGATGTTGGGAAAAAATCCTTTAAGGTAACATTGCAACATTTTTTGGTTGATTGTGTTTGTTGAAAAAGAGTTTTTTATGGTATGTTTTGGAGACAATATATATTTTGTACACAATATATTGACAATGATATGAGACCAATTAATGGATGCCCCGGAAGAAGTACTCAAAATTACCTACACAAGGTGACATCATTTCCAAATGTTTTAAAAAAAATTGGAGTCTGAAATTTGGAGTTTGTATTTCATTGAAAATGTTTGATTTTCTTGATGTCCATTTGAAAATATGGTAAAGGAAATAATTTCTCAAATAATTGGATCCATGAAGGTGGTTTTGTAAAGGTACAACAAAATTTATGGGGATCTCCATGATTATGACTTGCATCATGAGAAGAAGATTTCTAGGAAGGACTAGTTAAAATATGGAAAAGGCAGAATTTTTTTGAAGACTGGGTTTTTGTGAAGGGTGGTTTGTGAAGGTGTGAAGGTTTTTTATGGACAGCTTAACAAGTACAACTTTCATTGTGAAAATTGGATTTCTTTGAAGGTGTTATGAAAATATATCCAAGGAATGAGTTTTACAAATATTGGGTTCATGGAGAGTGGTTTATAAAGGCACAAAGGTTTTTGACGGTGATCTTCATGGTTATGATAGGCATCACGAATTCCACTAATTATTTGACAAAAATCATTATGATTACGATTGGTATCATGAATGGGAAATATTTTGTAGAGCTTCGTGAAATATGGAGAACCATGAATAAAATTAGGGAGCTTTCTGAAATAGTGATGATATACCCTTGAAGCTTCTAGAATCAGTTGAAACACCTATAAATTGGAATCTACCCCATTCAAAAAAGTCATGATATTTAATTAAGATCTTAAGTATCTTGAATCGTGAAGGTGTTTCGAAAAGGTGGTATGTGGAGAAGTTCATGAAGGTTATAAGCCAATCAAATGTTCTAAGAATCATGTGATTTATTCTTGAAGTCATTTCATACCAAGAAATTCAAAAAGGCTATAGGCCAACTTAATGTTATGGGCTTTAGGAAAGTAAGGTAATTAGCGAAGGCTGAGTAAGCTTCGTGAAAGGAAGGTTGTTTGAGCTTCATGAAGGAGCTTCACAAAGAGCATTGTGAAGGAGCTTCATGAAAGATGAAATTATATGAAGGCGGTGAGTATCGCAAAAATTGGTTAAAATGAATTTCCAAGTAATTATGTGGTAAAGTAATATTCATTAGGTGGATGAATGTGGGGATTCAATAGAGCATCGACATATAGTGGAGTATGAATTCATTAGAGATAATTAAGGGACCTACAATTCCTTAAACTTTGTTTGGATCCCTTCCAAGAGAATTGAGTAAAGAAAGAGGAAGGGGACGATCCTTTCAAAGGGTAGTGATCCATAGAAAGAGATATAGGGAGTTACACATGGGGATGTAGTGAGAAAACCCTAAACATTGTAAAGGCAATGATTCTGGTTGTAGATGAGATCTGGCCTCAACCATCATTAATAGCAGTGAGACTTGGTGAATTTGGTACAATCAGAACATTGCCATTGTATGCTCCATAGATTTATCTTAATGAGGGTGAACCAAGTAAAAATAATTGATTCCTTATGATTTATTTAATTCATTTCATTCAAATAATAATCATTCAATAATAAAGTAAAGAATAGGTTCATCATTAAGACTTAATTGAAAAAAAGTGACCCATTAAATAAAGAGGTCAAGATCCAGTGGGGCAAGATTATTTTTGAAAAGAATATCCATACCTTGACTCACCCCCTAAAAGGGTATCTAGGCCCCTTTTGACCTAACAATTGGTATCATAGGATAGGTTTCTTTTATCAGATTGGTTTTCTCAAACTTAGTTTAGATGATTACTGAAGGTAAAGATCCAGTCTTCTATTATCTTTGTGTTCCATGGGAAAGCGAAGAATTTCAAAGAAGAAGCAGAAGTCATGTGATATTACTTAGTGTGTAAGTTTCTATGGAAAAAGTGTGATTCAGTTTAACTAAACCAACAGTGTACTAAAGAAACTATTAGATGAATTATATAGTTAAAATATAGACTCACTTAGTGATTTCGTAGGAACGAGTGAAGAAATTTAAATTCCATGTGATTTTGAAACTACTGATGATAAATAAATTCTAAGAAGGAAAAAAGTGGAAGTTATCCATGAAACAAATGAATTAGATAAGAAATTTGATAAATAAATTAAATCTAAAGATATCAAGATCCTGGAACTATTAATTGAGTTCGACATGCTAAAATGATTAAATAAATGTCTTATTGATATGGCTCCTCATCTGAGGAAGAAGAATTATTCCCAAGCTGATGAATTGAAAAATATGTCTACAAATATAGAAAAACCAAAATTTGATGAAAATGGAGTGATATAAAGTCAGATGAAATTCAGAATCTAAAATCCAAAAATGATGATCTTGCTACATAGATGACTAAACATTCTCCGGAGAACCACATGCTACAACAAGAGAATGCATTCTATTATGATTATGATTCTCAGGAAAAATTTAAAATAAAGGATCAACGTGACATAGTGGATAATATCACATATGAATTGGAATATGAGATGAGTGGAGGAAAGATTATCAAGAGAGAACATAATGCTCAACATAAATGAAGGAATTTGAAGATTTAACAATTGGGAGAAGAGATAGAATTAGTGAATAAAGAAATGAAAAAATCCAATGCCAAAAGGAAATTATAAATAAAGGTTTCCTTTCACTTACTATTTTATTATCCTTCGATATGTGATGATGAAATGAAAATAAAATATTCAATTTATGAAGATAAATAAGAACATATTTTATCATCTAAAAGGATTTAAAGTTTGGGAAAATATGGTATTTGATATGATGATCCCTATCCCATGCATGATTGGAAGAGATCTATGAATGTTACAGAGATAAGAAAAATCATATAGGTGTTGGAGAAAGACCTAAAAAGGATTTTAAAAGAAGTAATGATAACATGTGCTATTTCTGTTTAATTCATGATTATACCTCAAGCCTCTATTTTGAGGTGTTGGAATATATTTCATGCTATGAAGAAATTTTTTTTTCTTAATATGAGAAAATAAGAAGTGTCATGAGAAATATGAAGATAGAGTCTCTCATAAGAAAGTATCTATTAAATTCTTCTACTCGGGAAGAATGGGACACACCATGAGTATGTGTTAGGAAGTTGAGAATCTCAAAGTCAAAAGAGAAACTCAGGCTATTTCAACATCTCAACTAAGAAATTTTGACATGAGGTGTGTTTTTAATAGGTGATGTTTTATATGTTCAAACAATGGGAATTTTGAAAGATATTGTAATAGGAAGAAAGTAGGAATAGAAAAAAGAAATCCAAAGGATATCACCAACTCTAGTTTTGTATAATAAGAAATCCTATACTGGAATACAATGTGGTAAGTTGAAAATTATATTTAAAGCCTCAAGGGAAACCGAAGGAGCTCAATGAAAAGAGTTTCAATCACCTCCTCTATTACACTCACAATCACGCTTATAGAATGAATGTGAATAAACCAAGAAGAAAAAGTTAGTAGGAATCCCATTTGTGAGTTAGGGGATTTTATGTTTAGTGGAGGACACAGCACCACCATGAAATAGTTTGGATACTCAGTTAACTGATAAAAGAAAAATTAATAAAGAATGACTCTATAGATTCACATGTCATTCCACAAGGAGAGATTCGAAGTCATAGGAATGATCCCTCCAATGAAAAAAAAAGAAAGAGAATATTACCAATGGAGAGATTTAAACTCATATAAAGAATCATAATTAAATGGAATTATGGTGTAACATCAAAGAAATAAATGTGAACTAGGGGGTTTAACCCCCAAATTGTGAAAAATAACAAGCCTAAAAAATATACATATCAGAAAAAGACTCAGCATGTCGGTAAAGAATTCTAATTCATATGGCCAGAAAAAATGATCTTGGTTAGGTAGTTGGAAAAAGCTCAAAAACCTTACAATTATTTGGAAGAATGTATCAAAATATTGATCAATCAGGATAGACCACAATCATATTCTTGAGGATTCCATAGTTTCCCCTCTCCTTATGTGTTTAAAAACTATTAACTGATGTTCATGTCTTTTAGGTTTTTTGGGAGATACAATCCAAGGGGAAGTTGCCTCAAAATATGAAATGTAGAGATGTAATGTTCTTTGGAATGCCAACTGATTCAAATCAGTTACCATAGTTGAAGAATAAAGGACATAAGAAAGTACAGTAGAAAATGATTACATTGTTAACTTTATATCGTATTTCCTACACTGATTTCCAACTCAATAGTATAAGCGGTTTTGTTGATGAATCATTGCTAAGTAAAGAAGAAGAAATTTTGTGGGCCTAAAAACATGAAGTGTTTCTTATTATAGGGGGATATTATATCTCTTAATCAGATGTCAGATATCAATGAGATATAAAGGATGAGAGTTTATATTGTCTGACATCAAGAAGACTGGCTGGGGTAGAAGCAGTAAAACTCATGTATTTCATGATTATAAATTTGGTTCTAATAATATTTTATTAGATTAATATTTTCAAGATATCAAGAATCTATGAGATAATATTGGTAATGGTTCAATAAGAGGCTCAAAATTAGTTGAAAGCATTGATGTAACTATAGTATAGAATGATCATAATCTTAAATAACACAGTGAAAAGTTTCCACATGATAGTGATGAGGAGGTAATGAACTCAGGGGGATTTGAAGTGGAAAATTATTATTCATAAGAAGAAGTTTATATTGAGTATCTAAATGGTTTTATTATTTGTGAAGATTAAAATAGAGTTTCTCATCTGAAGAAGGAGCTATATGGGTTGAAATAAGAACCAATATAATGGTAATCACGGATATATTAGTTCTTCAAGAAACTTAGTTTTTCATCAAGTTGGAGTCGATTGCAATATCTATATCGTCAATGATAGTAATAAAAAAATGATGGTTCTGGTGACATAAGGAAAGAATATGACTTTAATTTCTCAAGATAAATATGTTGAGTAGGTTTTGAGAAGAATTTTATTAGATAATTCTAAGGATATGACGACACTAGTGGCTAGCCAGATGTGACCGCCAAGGGATGGTGAAGGAAAAGTAGTTAATGTCACAGAATACATGCCGATCATTAGAATCCTATTATACATAATAGTGAAACAACCATATATTTCTCTTACACATTTCATGAAGCGTGGTATAAAATCAATCCCATGGAAATCCACTTGCTTGGATTGAAAATAATACTTCAGTATATCAAGGGAACAATGGACTTTAGATTGATGTAAAATGACAAATCTCGGCCAAAGTAATTGGGATATATAGATGCCGATTGATCCAGATCAGTAGATCATAGGAAATCAATGTTAGGAGGTTATTTCTCTCTTTCTGGATTGAATATTTATTAGATGAGCAAGAAACAAGATTATATTTCTTTGAGCATTGCAGAAGCTGAATACATTGCAGCCAATCCTGCATGTATACAGTTATTATGGATGAAGTAGCAACTTTATGATATGGGAGTTATAGTGAAATATCCAATAAAAATACATTTCGATAATTCCAGTGCTATAAATCTTAGAAAAATTTCATTCCACCACTCAAGTACAAAGCACATTGAAATTAGGAATAATTTTATCAAGGCGAAGACCACAACGAAGTGTCCTTCAGGTTCATTTATTAAGTGACCTTCAGGTTCTTTGAAAACGGGGGATAAAATATAGCTATTGAATGGAGAATAGGTCATAGTCAAGTCACGGGGACAATTTGTAACATCTTGAGTTTTGTTATAGAAACATTATGTTCAATAGCGTACACAATACACTGCATTGAAATTAAATGAATAACTAAATATTTTTATTTAAATGTTACTGTTATAACCTAGTCATTGGAATGGTGGTAATGAGTATTTTTACTAAATTATAAAAATATGGTTTACACACACACACATATATATATATATTACTATTCATTGGTTACAAAATTTATTATAATTGGAAATAAAAACCAATTGAATATAAATGATGTGTTTTTATGAAAAACTATTTAAATAAGAATAATTTTATTTATAAAAAAATAAAACTATTTTAATTATATTAATGAAATATAAACTCAATTTGACGTTTAAAATTCATATCATGTGTTTTCTAGAGAAGATATAAGAACAAAATCAATTGTAAGCATAAAAGAAGTATTTTTTAAAAAACTCATTTTTAACACCTTTTGATAGCGAACCCTTTTAAAATATAGTTTTTGATAATTTTATATTTTTTATTTGATCAAAATAAACTTCTTATTTATAAGTGAGACATCAAAATTTAAATTGTTTTATTTTTGTTTTATTTTTTATAAAATTCATTTTTTAATGAATAGTGAAAAATACAGCATTTTAAATTCAAAAATTCCATTTCATCTATTTTTTTATATAGTTATATTGTAATTTTAATTATTTTTAAAGTGAAATTAGATTTATTTTTTATAATTTAATACAATTTTTTTCTTTGGAGGTTATTTCACCATGATATTTGATATTAACGCATGTCAATCTTTTGATGGTTTTTACTTTTAAAAAACATTTTTTCTCATTTTGACAATGAGAATTAATTTTAAATTAATTACCAAAAATTATTTATTTTTAATTTGGAAAACATAATTCCATATTTTTAATCAGATTTTATAAGTTACATAAATAGGTACCTTTTATTTTTGGATTTGATGAATAATAATTATTTTTATTTACCGTAGTTAAATGGTAAATCAGGTAAATGAGGGTAAAAATAAAATTATAATAATATAAAACTACCCTAACACTTGTCTTAATCCTATTGTATGAGATATTTACAACCAATAAAACCCATGGTATTAAAATTTGTTCTTTTCAAGAAACTTGGGTGTGATTATGAATCTTATAACTTTTAATTTAAAGTAAAGGAAAATATGTTATAAACATATATCTTATTACTAGAACAATTTTAAAATGGGTTTATATAAGCCATATATTCGAATATAATTATTTATTAGAAATATGCAAATATTTCCTAGATCATGGTATTTTATTTGTAATATTTAGACATTAAATATGTAAATTTAATTATGACACAATTATGATGTAATGGTTTCTTTTTTAATGAAAGAATCAAATAAATGATACTATAAATATTAAAATAAATATTATTAGAAATAAATTATGTCATATATGATTTTATAGGTTAATATGATATTTTATAATACTATTAAATGGATTTTTTAAAATTTATCTCTCAATTTGGATCTTATTTAAATTCAATAAAGTTAATAGTGTAAAAATTTACATAATTGACGTTCCATAAAAATAGCAATTAATTGAATTATTTAAAAATCCTAAAAATATTTTAAAATCAAAAGTTCAATATTATAATGTCTAAAATTTCATTATGTGTATATTTATGTGAAATTTAACTCATATAAGTAATATTAATATCCTTTTAATAATTAAAATGTTGTTGCCACTTTTAATACTAAATGAGAATAGTTAAGGATAAACTGAAAAGATATGATTTATAAAAAAATCAATACATGTCTATAAATTATTTTATGATATAATTTATAACATTACACATCATATATTTGACATATTTAAATTGGAGGAATTTAGATTAAAAAACTAATTTATATTAATTTAATATTTTAAGAATTTCCAATGTTGCCCCTCCCCTCTCTTATAAAAGGTACACTCTCTTCTATAATATTCACACATAAAAAGCCTTTTTTCGCTAATATTTACCCAAGAATATTCCTAGAATCCCTACCAACATTCTATAATCCTTATTTAAGGCATAAAAACCTTCTTAGAGGTGTTAAGGTGTTCTTCAACGGTGACCAACTGAAGAATATGAATCATTTTTTAAGAGTTTCTATTTTATCTCTTCTTCCACTTGCTTTAAATATTATTCTTAAAAGATAAAATAATTTTTAAATTATTTTAAATATAATAATATTTTACTATCTTAATATAATACACTAAATACATCTCTAATTGCATCAAATGGGAAATGAATTAATCGTTCGTGCATACGTATGAATTATCACCTCTACGAACCGATTTAGTTTTTTTCCATTACAGTATATCAAGATTGGTTAAAATGATGGAATTAATATTCATATTGTTAGATCGAATATTTATATGTATATGAATATTAGATGAAACAATACAAGAGGGGGGTGAATTGTAGGTTTAAAAACTTTGTGTTTAAACACTTAAGAAATTAGTTTAAATGATCTTAAACTAATACAATTCACAACAAAAACAAACAACCACAATTGTATTGAATATAAAGGTATGATATGATGAAATACTATAAGAAAATTAAATCAACTTTATTCAAGATGAATACAATAATCAGAGTAAAACAATAGTGAAGGATTCTACCATAAATCGTATAGAATCAATCGATACAGTATGTAACAGTATGATTGTAATTGAAACAATTACAAATGAATATGGAATAAAGAAATGAAAACAATACAATTCACTTTCTTAAAACAAACAGCGTTAGAAATGTAAATGTATTACAGTTCTTTTGACCCAAAGAGAACGGTTATCCTTTAACCTAGCATAATAGGTCTGTCTTACCAACACCTTGGTAAGCCCTCGATATGATGATCGGTACGTCTGTCTTGCTATCTCCGTAAGCCATCGATTTTGTAGATAATCGGAACCTCTGTCATTCAATCACATGAAATCCCTCGATATGATGATCGGTAGCACCGTCTGCCTATCCCCGAAATCCCTCGATCGTTATCACTTGATCGGTCACACAAAGAAAAAAAATCACTTATAGAAATACAAAAACTAAGAAAGAGCAGTTCACATTTTGTAATCTCAAGGCTTTCGCACGAAGCAGGAGAGAAGTCACATCATCTCTCTCTAGAACTTGATATGGCGGAGTATCAAACACATGTGTCAAAGTTGTTTATTGGCTTCAAATGACCTCCTATTTATAAGCCTCAGGTTCCAACCGTCATATATCCTCCAATGGTCATATTTCTCCGGAAAACTCGGAGGGACATAGACACCTAGCTTTATAACAGTCATATTGAAACCGAAAACACAATATCGTTTTGATTAGTTTATAACTAACTACAAAAAATCGTTTTGGTTGAAACAAAAGATATATGTGGATGATAAACATGAGTACGATTAATATGAAACATGTGTTTTTGATAAAGGACCAAAACAATCATGTAATGAAATTAAATTATGCGTACTAAGAGTATTCCTTCGTGTAATGTATTGGTACGATACAGACTGAGTATGATTCATAAAACGTAGTACGATTAACAGAGTCAATATAGATTCCAGTCAGTACGAAAATTATAGTCAGTACGATCAGCATGGTCAGTATGATCAGTATGGTTAGTACGATCAGCATGGTCAGTACGATCAGCATGGTAAGACGATCAGCACGGTCAGTACGATCAGCATGGTCAGTACAATCAGCATAGTAAAAGACATTTGTGATTTCCAAAACAAGATATAAAAGTCAAAATAGAACTTTTGACTCAACAATCTCCCCCTTTTTAAAAATCACAAAACAAAAAGTAAAAACAAAAAATAGATACATATCTCTCCCTGAGTTATTTGAAACTCTTCTGAATTGAATACAACTAACTCCCCCTTAGGTATGTACTTTCCTAAGGATTGTATTCGTAGATTATCCTTGATTTTTAAGTGTTTGTTGAAAAAATTCTATCGTTGTAAAACATTCTCCCCCTTTATAAAACATTCTCCCCCTTTGTGATTTACAAAAAGAATGGGGTTATCTTGAGTTTCCTGAAAGAGTTAGAGAAAAGAATTGCAAGACAATGAAAAGAGTATCACAAATCTCATTATGATAACAAAAGTTTGAAAAGAAAACAAATACAATAATCATTTGTTTTCTCTTTCCTTTTCCTTCTTTATTAGCTCATGAATAATGGCTTTCATCTTTTTGATTTCCTTCTTGTATTCAGATATAGAATCACCCTGAGTTCTGAGAAGATCTTGTTGGTCGGAAAAAAGCTGATCCTGATTCTTGATGGTCTCTTCTAGGACTCTAAATACTTCTTCAAGAGTATCAATTCTGTTATGCGGATTCTTGTTGTACTTGGATAACATGGAATTTTGTTTCTTCAACAAGACTAATTCATCTTTAAAATATGAAACTTTTGAAAACTCGGACTGGAAAGCATTCATTCTCTCTTGTAACTCTTTCACTAAAGGAGTATCAGCTCTATGGGTATTTGAAAATTGATTCAGCCTTTCAACAGTTTTTTTGTCAAGCTTATTAAAATAAATAGCAGGATCATTTGAAATCCTTCTTAAATATTTAATTTACACTTCATGATCATTCACCGAGCTCTCTGTTTTGTATGACCACTTAGTCATTCTGTTGCAATCCGTCTTATGAGGAGCCGAAATTTAAGATAGAACTTTTAAATTGGCTTCAACTGACAAAACCCTCTTTCTTAATTATCTTAGAGAACCAAACTTCTTTTTCTGATTTTCAGTAATGAAATCAATTTTTCCTTCAATCCTGGGAAAGTAAGGAATTTTATTCTCAATTCTCCTTAAAACATGAACAATGTAATCACTTTTCTTAAGAGAAATTGTCTATTTTGAATCAGTATCCTCATCTTATGAAACCATTTCATTTGATTTTCTTGAGTCTACAATTGTTTGTCTTTCTTTTTCTTTTTCAATACCCTTTCTTTCTTCTTCTTCTTTTTCACTGATAATGATTGTTTTCTCATAATATTGAGGATGTTGATTCCCTTGGGAAATAAATCATTCTGGAGTTTCAAAAGATTCAGCTGGTGGTTAATCGGCATTAGGAGCTTGTTGAATCCCTTCACTTTGCCTTTGAACCAATTCTTCTCTACTTTTCTTTGAGCTCTGAAGGAATTCCAAAAGGAAATATCCTTCTTCTTCTTCTTCTTCAGATTCTTGAATTTCTTCCAGAATTTGTTTCCATTTCTCTGGCTCTAGAAGACTCTGTACGATGGGTTCTTGATAACCTTCTTCGGTTACTTGAGCACTATCATCCTCAACCATTTTCATGAGTTTTGAAACATCAAAATCCTGAGATTTTCTTTTTAAAAGAGTATTATTTTTCTTTCCATCTTGAAGGGTATCCTAAAACTTTATCCTTTCAGTAAAGGATTCAGCTAGGCCAAGACCAAACTTCGGATCACCTTCCTTTCTCTGTTCTCTTTATTTTCTCCACCTTGCCACAACCTCCTTACTATACTTAGGTTTCTTCTTTGGCTTTGAACTGGATTGTGGATCTGACTTTTAAGGAGCACCAATAGATGGATTGTCTTTGATTGGAATAGGTGATGATTGATTCTATGCCGATTTAGCTTCTGAATCCTTAACAAAAAGCTTTGAATTTTGATCAAAACATATATTCAACTTTTTCAACGTACTCTTACTTATCCATGAAGGCTTAAGATCTTTCAATTTTCCTCTCAAAGGAATATTACAAAACTTTATGCTCTCAAGAATGAAATATTTAAGGATAGCAGGATACATGATCAAATGGGACATAATTTCACCTGACTTGACATTCTTGATTGTTTCAAAAACGTATCCCATGAGATTCACTTTTCTCATGTTGACAAGATAGTCAAGCATGAAAAAATCAGAAACTTTCAGAGTTTCTCTATCCCCTTTCCTTTGGATTAGAAAACCTTTCATCCAAAGAGCCATAAACCTATAGTCTGGAGAAATATGAGCCACTTTCCTCTTCTCTTCATTTAAAATAAAAAAAATACTTTTCAGAAATTTCTTTATTAAATGTACCGACTTCCTCTAGTAGTTTATGAGGACAAAAAGAGTCACCTTCTGCTGAAACACTTAGAAAATGGGATGCTTGCTTCATAAACATTGATATATTTCTATCGTACACAGCAAAATTGATAGTCATATTTTTGTGGAAATACACAGTCTTGTAGAACTGACTGACTTCATCAATACGAACCAGATCTTGAGACACTGGTTTTTCAACCCACAAATGCTCCTAGCCTTCAAACAAAATAATTATTTTTATTGTAGAATCATACGAATCGAAAATGTACTGATAAACTAACCTTTCTCTGAAAAACTCTTTTTCTGAGAACGTCATGGAAGAAATTTCAGCAGGAGTGTTAGCAGAGGACTGAGACATATAGGTGTAGCCGATGGAAGATCGTACGGAGTCTTAAAACAGGGAGTCTGAGCTTTGCCACAAAATTTGAAAAAACCGGTGTGGGGTTGAGGAGGGGGGTCTATTTATAGGCAACAAAATAATGATTGTTGGTCTTCTACATTTGAGATTAGAAGAAAAGAAATCAACGGTTAGGATCCAAAAGAAAAAAAATTAGTAAAGTATGTACCTTTAGGATATCATGAGGTAATTGTTGGTTTAAATAGTATTAACATAGTGAAAGAAAATACGAATGAACGAAGAGAAAGAATATGATCAATTGTCATGCCGATGGAAAACAGAGTCATTACAATTGAAATGACGTGCCGATGGAAAAGAAATTCATTACCATGAACGGACGTGCCGATGGAAAAGAAATTCATTACCATGAATGGACGTGCTGATGGAAGAGAAAATCATTACAATGAACGGACGTGCCGATGGAAACGAAATTCATTACCATGAACAGATGTGCCGATGGAAAAGAAATTCATTACCATGAATGAACGTGCCAATGGAAAAGAAATTCATTACCATGAACGGACGTTCCGATGGAAAAGAAATTCAATACCACGAACGGACATGCTGATGGAAAAGAAATTCATTACCATGAACGGACGTGCTGATGGAAAATAAATTCATTACCATGAACGGACGTGACAATGGAATAGAAATTCATTACCATGAATGGACAAGCCGATGGAAAACGAACTTGTTATGGTATTCAGTCAATTCGATAAATAGAAAGGTAAATAATACGATAAAACAGTCAATACGCTAAACAGAAAGGTAAATAATACGATAAAATAGTCAATATAAAAAACATAAAGGTAAATAATACGATAAAACCGTCAATATGATAAACAGAAAGGTAAATACTACCAATAAACAGTCAATACGATAAACAAAAAGGTAAATAATACGATAAAACAGTCAATATAATAAATAGAAATACAAAGACACAAACCAGGAGAATAAATATATAAAGATCATAAGAAAATAAGAAACACAATAAGTAAAAAAATGTTCTCCCCCTTTCTAAGAGGATTTATTTAATGTAAGGAGAAGTGTAAAACATGAAGTAGATATGAATAATTATTTTAATGTAATCATTCCTAGCTTCGGTTTTATAAACTCAAATCTATTAGAAGGTAATGGTTTTGTAAAAATGTCAGTAAGTTGTTCTTGCGTTCTGATGAATTGTAAAATAATATCTATTTTTTGTGTGTGATCCCTAAGAAAGTGATGCCTAATCTCTATGTGTTTAGCACGAGAGTGATGTGTTGGGTTCTTACTAAGAGCTATGGCACTAGTATTATCACCAAGTATTTGAGTTTTGGAAAAACTCAATCCATAGTCAGTGAGTGTGTGTTGCATCCATAACACTTGAGCACAACAACTTCCAGCTACTACATATTCAGCTTTAGTAGTGGAATCTGCTACTGAGTGTTGTTTCTTACAAGACTAGGAAACCAAGGAATCTCCTATGAAATTACATGTGTCAGATATACTTTTTCTATCCATTCTACAGCCACCAAAGTCAGCATCTGAAAATATTTTTAAAACAAAATCATTTCCAGAAGAGTAAAAATGTCCTAAATCCAGAGTTCCTTTTAAATACCGAAAGATTCTATTCACGGCTTTTAAATGAGACTCTTTCGTATTAGATTGGTTTCTTGCACATAAGCATATTTAAAACATTAAGTCTGGTCGACTGGCTGTCAAGTATAACAATCTTCCTATCATACCTCTAAAAACTGTTTGATCTACTGGTTTTCCAGTTTCATCAAGATCAAGTGTTTTTGAGGTACCGATTGGAGTGTTAATACTTTTAGTCTTGTCATAACCCAACTTTTTGAGTAAATCTTTTATATACTTATGTTGATATATATATGTTCCTTCTGGTTTTTGTGAAATTTGAAAATTTAAAAAGAATGTTAACTCACCCATCATACTCATTTCAAACTCATATTTCATTAAGTTAGCAAAAGAATTTGTTAATGATTGCTGAGTTGATCCAAATATTATGTCATCAACATAAATTTGAACAATAAAAACATTTTTATTTTCCATTTTTATAAAAAGTGTTGGATCCGTTGTACCTTTTTCATAATTGTTTTGTAAAAGAAATCCTATAAGTCTATCATACCACGCTCTAGGGTCTTGTTTATGGCCATATAGATCTTAGGTAAGTTTAAAAACATGATTAGGATATTTTTAGTCAAGAAATCCAGGGGGTTGTTCCACAAAAACTTCTTCTTGAAAAAAACCATTTTGAAAAGCACATTTAACATTCATTTGAAATAGTTTGAAATTGAAGTATGATGCAAAGGCTAATAGAATACGAATAGATTCAAGTCTAGCTACAGGAGAATATGTTTCTTCATAGTATATTGCCTCTTATTGATTATATCCCTTAACAACAAGTCTATCTTTATTTCTTATAATGATTCCATTTTCATTACATTTGTTTCTGAAAACCCACTTTACACCAATTACAGTTGTTTCTTTGGGTCTTTCAACTAATTTCCAGACTTGATTCCTTTCAAATTCATTTAGTTCATCTTGCATTTCTTTAATCTAATCTTCATCACCTAAGGCCTCACTTTGGATTTTAGGTTCTAATTGAGAAAGAAAGGCAAGATTTTATATTTCATTTCTTATAGAATTTCTGGTCCTTATAGGTTGATTTACATCACCAATGATATTATCACTGGGATGATTCCTAAGAAACAATTGATTTGGGTTATGTAAAACATGTTCATCAACATACGGTAGAAATTATTTTGGGGTAAAATTTTTAGGAACTCCTTCTTGAACATTTTCCTTATTCGAAGTATCTTCTAGCATAGATTGATAAACATCTATAGAAAACACATATGAGGATGTAGGTTGGGTTTGGATGAAAAAAAAGGGTTGGTTTCATCAAATTTAACATGTACTGTTTTTTTCAACAGTACAAGTGTTTTTATTGAAAACTCTATAAGAATTAGAAGTTTTAGAATAGCCTATAAATATTCCTTCATCAGATCTTGGTGAAAATTTGTTAAGATCCTCTTTAGTATTAAAAATGAATACTTTTCACCAAAAAACATTGAAGTATGAAACTTTAGGTTTTAGGATAGTCCACAATTCATAAGGTGTTTTATTAAGAAAAGGTCTGGTTAAAACATGATTTATAGTATAACAAGTTGTACTTACAGCTTCATCCCAAAAGTGCTTAGAAATTGAGTATTCACTCAACATTGTTCTTGTCATTTCCTAAACAATACGATTTCTTCTCTCAACAACACCATTTTGGTGAGGAGTTCTTGGAGTTGAGAAATTGTGAGTAATGCCTTTCTTACTACAAAAGGTTTCAAAAACAGAATTTTGAAATTCACCACCATGATCACTATGAATAGTTATCAGTGGTAGGTTTTTCTCATTTTTAACTTGGGCTCTAAAGCTTTTGAAATAAGAAAAGGATTCAGATTTCATTGTTAGAAAATATATCCATATAAATCTAGTAAAGTCATCAACTAAAACAAATACAAATTATTTTCCTCCAATGCTTCTAGTTTTTGAAGGAACAAAAAGATCCATATGCACTAGCTGTAGTGCATTAGAAGTTGAAACATAATTTATTGATTTAAAGCTAGTTTTATGTTGCTTACCAAATTGAAAAGGATCACAGACTTTTGAAGAACCATATCTAAGATCTGGTAGTCCCTTCACATGTCTTTTATTTGAAAGTTTACAAAGGTTTCTCAGGTTGCAGTGTCCTGGTATTCTAGGCCATAGCCATGATTGGTCTTCTATCACACTTAAGCAGGGTAAATTTTGGCCCTAAGGTCTTCTATGTTAATAGTGTATACATTATCTTGCCTATGGGTAGATAGAATAAACTTATCCTTGGAATTGTGAACTAGACACTTATAATATCTAAAATTCACAAGGTAACCTTCATCACATAATTGACTTATGCTGATGAGATTGTGCTTAAGACCTTTAACCAACAAAACATTTGAAATAAGAACTTTTCCAAGAAAAACAATATTACCTATTCCAAAAAAAAATCCTTGAAAATTATCTCTGAAGGTATCCTTTCTACTTTTTTTCAATGATTTTTTCAAAGAAATCTTCATTTCCCGTCATATGTCAAGAACAACCACTATCCATGTACCAAATTTTTTTGTTAGTACCCTTATTATTTTCCTGAAAAAGAAACAATTAGTTTTTTGGAATCTAAACTTGTTTGGATCCAGAGTGGTTAGATAATAGAATTTTAGGTATCCACATTTGTTTTGAAAAATGGGATTTATAAAATCTTAAAGACTGGATTCTATTAAGAGAACAATTTCTTTTCCAGTGTCCTCCACATTGACACTTAGAGAAAAAATGGGTATTTTGAAGAACAAAATAGTTATTACTGAAAATTGGTTTAGAATGAGTATAACCAATACCAGAATGATTCCTCAAAGGTATAATTTGAGAATACATTTTTCCAAAGTTTTCCTTTCCATGAGTAAATTTTGAAAAACATTTTTTCAAGGAAAAAAATTCTGAATTTAATTTTAAAAATATTTTTTTATCCTCCAAAACATTTGATTTTGTACTAGAGTTAGGATCTAAAACATTTTTCTTAGAAATTACATTTTCAAGATCCTTAGAAAGTTTATCCTTATCAGATTTGACTTTCTTAAGAGTTTTTAAAATACTTTCAAAATTAGAAGTTTTCATATCAATATCCTTAGAAAGATATGATACTTCTTTAGTTAAAATTGAAATTCCGGAGTTTTCTTTATCAATATTTTTCTTGGGTTTAGAGTTTTCAATCTCAAGTAATTTAGAAAACCTAGATAATTCTTCAAAATTAGGTAATGTATTATCTTCTGATGATAAAGACTCATCTAAATATTCATAATACTTATTATTAGTATAATTATCATTCAAAGAAAAAAATTTAATTAATTCAGCACTGTGTACCTTATCCATGAGACAATGATCTTCAATTGGTAATCTAGCTATAAGTCCAATATTCCTTTGTCCTGAGGATTCATATTCTGAAGAATTATTTGATGAATCACTACTACTTGCACTCCAAGTATCATTTGCCTTCATGACTTTCTTTGTCTTTGTCTTGTAAAACTTTTTCTTATTTCTTTCAGAATGTTTCTCCTTTTTGTCTTGTATTTTTAGTAAAGGACAATCAGGTCTTATATGACCTACTATCTTACATTCATAACAAGTTACCTCTGAATCTTTTTTATCCTTACTATTTTTCTTTTTGAAACTATATTGGAAGTCTTTATTTCCCACAATCTTGTTCATCCTTTGAGAAAGATTGGCTAACTCCTTATCTGAAAGATCACAATCACCTGAATCAGACATAACAACTTTCTTAGCTTTGGATCTTGTTATCCTTTTGGGTGTTTCAGATTTAGTTGTAGTAGTAAAAGATACACTTCCATTTCCCTTGTTCTTCTTATTGAAATCCTTATCTCTCTTCATTTTTTTCTCTTGTTGTAGAAGTGTTCCAAAAATTTCATCAAGAGTAAACTGGGAACCATTTCTATTTTCATCAATAGCTGTCCTTTTTTACTCCCATTCATTTTTCATTATATCAATAATTCTGTTAACAAGAGATTCATCATCAAGACCTTTTTCACCGATAGACTGTAAATTGTTGACAATTTTCATAAATCTTTGATGAACTCTACATACAGGCTCTCTATAAGGAAAAATAAATCCATGATACTCCACTCGAAGCATTTCTCTTCTTGTTTCTATAACCTTAGATGTACCAAAATGTGTGACTTCCAATTTCTTCCAAGTATAGTTGACTGCTTCACAAGATGGTATCTGGTTATATATATTCCTGGTCATAGAACAAATTAAAGTATTGTGTACCATGTAATTCAGTTGATATTCTTTCTTCTCTTGATTAATGAAAGAACTGACTTCTTTATCTTGAATTTTGTAACCTCCAGTAAGCATAATAAAAGTTTCTACACCAGTATTGATAACGAATGTCTTCATTCGATCTCTACAGTATTCATAGTCGTTCCCATTAAAGATAGGTGGTCTAGAAGGATTTAGATTTTCAATTGACCCAATATTCATTCCTATAATCTAATAAAACAAAATCTTTTCCACTCCACACATTAGTGTAGTAAATAATTGAAACAAAAATTTAGGAGCATGAGAGCTAGAAATACAAATCAGTGGAAACCTCATCTGATACCAATTGTTGGATCAAATATAAAGATGTATATGAATATTAGATGAAACAATACAACAGGGGTGAATTGTAGGTTTAAAAATATTGTGTCTAAACACATAATAAATTAGTTTAAATGATCTTAAACTAATAAAGTTCACAACAAAAACAATCAACCACAATTGTATTGAATATAAAGGTATGATATGACGTAATACTATAATAAAAGTAAAGCAATTGTATTCAAGATGAATACAATAATCAAAGTAAATCAATAGTGAAGGATTCTACCATGAAGTGTATAGAATCAATCGATATAGTATGTAACAGTATTATTGTAACTGAAACAATTACAAATGAATATGGAATGAAGAAAGGAAAACAATACAATTCCCTTTCTTAAAACGAACAGTAGTGGAAATGTAAAAGTATTACAATTATTTTGACCCAAAGAGAAGGGTTATCCTTTCACATAGGATAACCGGTCTGTCTTACCAACCCCTTGGTAAGCCCTCGATATGATGATCGGTACGTCTGTCTGGCTATCCCCACAAGCCCTCAATTTTGTAGGTAATCGGCACCTCTGTCTTTCAATCACTTTAAATCCCTCGATACGATAATCGGTAAAACTGTCTTCCTATCCCCAGAATCCCTTGATCGTTATCACTTGATTAGTCGCACAAAGCAAAACAAAGCACTTATAGCAATACAAAAACTAAGAACGAGCAATTCACGTTTTGTAATCTCAAGGATTTTGCACGAAGCAGGAGAGAAGTCACAACATCTCTCTCTAGAACTTGATATAGAAAAGTCTCACACACATGTTTCAAAGTTGTTTCTTGGATTTAAATGACCTTCTATTTATAGGCCTCAGGTTCTAATGGTCATATTTCCTCCAACGGTCATATTTCTCCAGAAAACTCGGAGGGACTTGGACAACTGGCATTATAACGGTCATATTGAAACAGAAAACACGACCTCGTTTGGGTTAAAACAAAAGATATTTGAGGATGATAAACATGAGTAAGATTAATATGAAACATGTTTTTTTGATAAAGGACCAAAACAAGCATGTATGAAAGTAAAGTATGCTTACTTAGAGTATTCCTTAGTGTAATGTATTGGTACGATACAAACTGAGTATGATTCATAAAACTTAGTACGATTAACAGAGTCAATATAATTTCCAGTCAGTATGAAAATTATTGTCAGTACGATCAGCATGGTCAGTACGATCAATATTGTCAGTATGATCAGCATCATCAGTACGATCAGCATGGTCAGTACGATCAGTATGGTCAGTACGATCAGCATGGTAAAAGACATTTGTGATTTCCAAAACAAGATATAAAAGTCAAAAGAGAACTTTTGACTCAACACATATGGGATATTAATGAAATATTTATAATATTAATAGAATAATATTTTAATAATGTTCTTACCTTTTGTGCACATAAAACAATAATGTCGTTCATGCGTACGTGTGAACTATCACCTCCACGAAGCGATGTGAATCATTTTTATTCACCACATCACTTGTATGGTACATATAAGTATATTTAAATTATTATTATGATGTTAAGAATAGTATGATTTTCCTATAAATAAAAAATAATAATGACCTTATATCCATAATGATCACTGAAAAATTAAAATGATACTCATGAATATGTACGACCTACCGTCTCCATGAATATAACGTTGTTCATTTTTCATAACCTTTTAGAACAATTTGATTTAGAAAGTATGATTATTTTATAAAATTGATGATTTTTTCATGAATACTATTCTAAAGATGGTGTAATTATGACCACGCGGACTTGTGATAACAAAACCATGTTCATTTTCAACTCAAGTACAGAATATCATCAAAATATCTGATATGATCTTAAATAATTATGTAATTTTAATAATATTGTAATAAGTTATATAAAAGGAATAGTAAAATTGAAAATTTTTCTCAAGAAAGTATAAATTGATCTAATTTTATTATTCAGGATTATAATGATTTTACTTGATGAGTTGAAATAAAGGTAAGAGTATAAGGACTTGGCCTTAGTATATTCCATATTCTGGAATTAAATGAATAATTCACATTGAGGATCTTTCCAGGTTTAGAGTTTTAGAGAATTAGGACATAACTATTACATCTCAAAGATTACAAGGTAGACACATCTAATCAGTTTCTATTTTTTTACAAAATATAAAATCTTGAACGAAAGATTCATGTCTACTTCCATGTTTAGACATCATGGCATTTCCTTGATCTCATCCTTGACGGTATTCCACTTTAAGTCATGTGGAAAACATTTCAAAAACATGGGATGAGTATAAAAAGCTCAGTAAGGGTTATAAAAATATGGAAAGAAAACATTAGTCCATGTATACATACGAATCAATGAAATCATACTTTACTCATAAAACATAAGCACTTTAACATACCTCATTAAATCATAATATTTAGGAATAACTCGTAGAAATCATAAGACACAAAGGTTACTTGAGGCATTCATAACATTCTTACGTAGGGAGTAACCCTCATGGTTACGTTTGGAATACCCATCACAGTATATTCCCTAAATATCTTCGGAGAAACCTTAGCGTTTAACTTCTTCACGTTACCCAATTCATTGGAGATTTATCTCGGGCTCACCTTCCCTTAGTTTATCATGGAACCACCTGATTTCATAAACATTGCCTAAGAACCATAACATAATCATAACACTTAAAACATGCTTAAAAAAACATAAAATTTCCACATTTTAAACACAATAGATCACATCATGATATTATCATAAATAAAAATATCTAATAAAATCATTAATACTCTATGAGAGAAAAATCCCTTTTGAATTTGAAAATATTAAAAGAAGACATTTAAAAGAGATTTTAGAATCAAAGTGTCCCATACCACTTCAAAACTTTTGATAGGGTTTTAAAATATTCATGTACATATAAATAAATCCTTAAAACCATTTTTAAAACATGTTCATGGATCATAAATGTTTAAAAGAATAAATCATTAAAACCATTTAAAACAATGTTTTAATAAAAGAGTCATTTTCCATTTTGAACATTTAAATTATAAGCCACGTGAAAGTATACCATTTTCAAAACATTTAAATGACTTTACTATAGACATAATATGGATATGGAAATACAAAGTGCATGTATATACACGTTATAAAAGAATAAAAGTGAATATCATTAAGAAATGTCTCAATAAGAAGAAATTGATATGTATTCCCAATCAAGGATCATGCCATTAGAGCAGGGATAAAGAAATGACATAATTATGTGTGACAAATATAAATATACTAAATATAAATGGGTACTCATTGTAAAACAATAATATGTAATCCACACATATTCATATCATGACATAATCAAGAAGTAGAGGTTTAACCCAAAGGATTGGAATTGGGTTAAGAAGTTCCCTTGCAGAAATTCGATAGCCTAACGGCATCACATCAAATATTAGAAAAAGAGTTGATGAGAGAGATAAAGGGTATATCATCTCTTGGAAATACAATTTACAGAAATAAGTATATATAAGAACATATCCCAACATAAGAATATGTAATTGAAAAGAAAAAACAAAAAGAAGCCTTTTTAAAAATAGGAGTGTGAAAGGTTCCCTTACCGACTTGGGTAACTTTTGAAACGTACACCCCATGAAAGAATGACTATAAAACATTGATGTAAATACTCATAAAGAAAAGTATATTAAACAAAGTGTAGAATAATGGTCATTACATAAACCACTCAAATTAAATGGTGGAAAATGTAGCATAAATCTCACGGGAATAAAAGTGAGATGAAAAATCCCTTACGAAAAATCGGTAGCCTAACAACGCCACATAAAACTTCCAAAAATGGATTTATGAGATCAAATAGGGTCTCTAATAAAATGAACATAAAAATTACAGAATGAGTAATATAAAGGAACATCCCAAAACATAAGAAATATGATCTTACAATAAATTGCATAAAAGAGAGTACTTAAAAAGAAAGAGAGAGGTAGGATCCCTTACCTCAAGTCCGACATGTCTTGTTAGTTTCTTTATATTCCTGAATAATAAACTAGAGTTAATTTCTAATTGCTTAAGAACCTTTTTCAAGTTCATTATTCCTTTTATATCACTTATTTCCATGTTATGAACATTATGTAAATATTTAAGTTAATAATGGTCGTTTTGTCGATCATTGGCACTTGAGTCAAAAATAAACTTGTTATAATTACAAGTTGTTCATGTGGTAAAATATCCATTATATCCAAAATTATATTCATGATTTAGATATCATATATATCATATATATCCATTATATACTGTCATTTATAATATTACATAACATTTAAAGGTAAGAAATGAAATGCACCGTTCTTGGAGACGGTAAGTCGTACGTACGCATGAACGCTACTTTCATTTCTATTTCATATTTAATGGAATTAAAACTAAATGAGATATATATATATATATATTATAATTACAGTATAATATATATGTTATATAGGTCATATATGTTCATTAATTTAATTCTTTATACATTCCATGTATTGCATGAACGAGTCACATCACTTGAGGGGGCGATAGTCCACACTTCCACAAATGAAATTATTGCATTTGCACAACATGAAAAGAATAAAGGTATATTTTAAATGAAAAATACAGAAACCTAGAGATGAAATAAATATAATTTATATCATAAATAAATATATTTCCATCCTAATGGCCACCATGATAGGTGGTAGGAGAATATAGAACAATCATCGTTTCGTGAGGCAGTAATTCTCCATCCACGGAAAAAGAATGTTCTTTAACCATTATATGGAGGTGTGTGTAAGTGTAGCTCTAATAATTCTCATAAAAACATCCTAGTATATTTAATATACTGGTTTTTTTACAAAATAAATGAATAAAAAGAGTTTAGGAGGTTGGAGAAGCAAAATAAAAGAAAAGAACATAAGAGAGGACATTACCTTTAAATCGGGTAACTCCCTTTGGATAGAACTAAAAAGGTTTCTTCAAGAGCTTTATGCCTAATATAAGGCTTCTAGGATGAAAAGAGTGATTTGTAGAGATAAAATGAGCAGATTTTGGCCGAGCCAATGTCTTTAGGGGTGTGGGTAAGGAGGTACAGGTGGGGGCCTTTTATAAGAGGGAGGAGGGGCACTCTTGGAACGTCAAGAAATGTTATTTTATATTAAAATGATTTTTAGATTTTAAAGATCCCACATTGATATATTTCTAGTATAAGGTGATAAGGGTTCGAAATATACTAATAAAAAAGGTTTTAGACAAGTTTCAGTCTTATATTTTACATTATCTTTTCAATTTATTTAAATCGTTTATTAATGAGATAATCTCTGCATCATCATGGTGTCATAAATAAATTATTTTATATAATGTCTAAAAATAACAAGAAAAATACTGTGATGTAGGAAATATTTTTATCTTTACAATTACTATTTATAGTCTAAGATATAGTTTATTTAGAAAAAATTAAAATTATTTTACTTAGGTGTTACATACTTTGGTTACATTTTACTTTCTTTAAAAAAAATATGATAATAGGTCACTATCACACTAAAGTGATTCCATGGGATCCCAAGGTTGTCACAAGGCATTCCATGGTCGTCCATTACACCACAAATATCATTAAGACACATGTCTGGGTCATTTTATATTTTTATGATATTATTTTCTTACCCTTAATTACCCGATTACTAATTTAACACAATAATTAAAGATAATTACTGTCGTTACTATTCATAATGTCCAAAAAAAGAGTCTTAATTACATAATTTGGAACTTATGATTCCAAATATGGAATAAATTTTATCAAATTCAAAACACAGAAATTATAGTAATTAATTTAAAAGTAAATCCCGTTGTCAAAACAAAAAGATGGGTTAAATTTATCAAAATATTGACTTGTTTTTACATCCAATTGAAAAGTTAAATTTCTTCCTATGAACAATATTTTATTAAGTGATAAAAACATAATTCAATTATACTTTAAAAACAATTAAAATTAAAATCTAAATATATAAATAAATTAGATGAAAAGGTAGTTTTGAATTAAAAAACTGTATTTTTTCACTATTCATTAAAAAAATACATTATCAGAAAAATACCAAAAACTAACCCTAAGATATATTTGATATTCATAATTCATAAATGATTTCCATTTTACCAAATTCAAAACATAGAATTTTCATTAATAAATCATATAGTTAATTCCCGCTGTCAAAACAAATAGCGTGTTTTTAAGAAAACAATATCTATCAAAATATTGACACTTGTTTGTGTCCATTTTCAAAGTAAAATTAATTCTAATGACTACCATTGAATTAAATAGTAAAAATATATTATAATTACACATTAAAACAATTAAAAAATATAATCTAACCATATAATTTAATTAAATGAAAAAACAGTTTTGAAGTAAAATGCAGTATTTTTCATTATTCATTAAAAAATGAACATTGTCAGAAAAAAAAATTATCCAAAGTAGATTTCAATGTCCCATTTCTAAAGAATAAGTTTATTTTGACTAATAGAGCTTATAAAATTTTCAAAAGTAATATTTTAAAGAGCTTATCCACCAAAAGGCGGTAAAACAATCTTTTAAAAATATTAGAGTATTTATTCTTAAAATTGGATTCATTTGTATTTTAAGCCTCTAACATTTATTGGATAAATGTAAAAATATTTAACATATGTATTCATTTTTTAGTTAGTTCTTTTCATTCCATCAATTACAACGGATAGGCATTAAAATTTTAAAATAATATTAATATATTATTTGTGTGCAACGTAAGATTTCAAAGAAACTCGTTGTTGCGTATTGGGTACGCCATCGAGCATATCATTACTTTTAAAGTAATATTAACATTTTATTCAAAAGTATTGATAAACATTAGAATGTAATATTATTTATTTACCTGGGATGTTATATCCTTCCCCCCTTTTGGGAATTGCGTCCTCCCAATTTTAAAATTGGGCTTGGAAACATCATTAAAAGCCCCACATAGGAAAAAGAGTCCGCAAAACAATCACTTTAAAATAAAGAAAGAGAAGTACAGAGGTCACCCGAGTTAACCCATACTTGGATTCCATGTAGGAAAACATGGATGTGGAAGAAAAAACAAAGGGTCATGTTCTGAGGAAAAGTGATAGAAAACATGTTTAGGATAAAGTTAACCACCAGTAAATCACAAACTTGTGATGGCTTAAACGGTATTTGATTCCCCAGTACAAAAAGTTAAAAGAAAAAAATTTAGTTTTAAGTTAATTTTCATTGAGGAATTTATTTATGAGCTTAACTAAATCTTAAGGAAACATACTTACTTGTCATGTTGACTTTCTACTTTTACTATATTTCTTACACAAACTCATACTTTCTCCAAAAGACAAGTATTTAGGAAGACTTTTTCACATTAAGAGTACTATAATCAACTTCTTGAGAATAAACTAATACAAAAAAGAGAACTACATATTTCCCATGTCTTTATACCTTAACCAAAACCAAAACCAAAAAGGTTAGTACAAGATCAGATAATACCCAAAAAGGATAATCCTTTATATAAAAAATATTTTCTTAATCTCAAATTTTGTCAAACAATACCCAATGTTCAACAAAGACCATTCAATAAACATATATCCATAAAATTCTTCAAAGTAATCAAAACTTTGATTGAAACCCAAATCTTTGAAGGATTTAATCACATATTCTTCCATGATAAACCTTAACATTTATCTACAAATAACATCAGTTACTTTTAAAGTCTCATAATGAAAAGTAATTGACATAATCACATATCCTCCATGATAGATTTGTCACGACCCATCCTCGGGGCTGGTGCCGTGACTACCCCAAGCCCGCCTTCCATAGGCCAGGGGCTGGCGACTAGCACCAAGGCGTAAATCCCAGTAAAAAGGGAAGGCATTTCCTTTGTAAAGTAAACAAGCTCCACAGAGTACAAGCGGAAGAAGTAAAAACTGAGTACAACAGTAAGTACAGAAAGTAAAAGGGGCCGGAATTACAAGCCCAACTGTAAAGTACAACTCGAAAGGGAAAACAGTAACTGTAAAGTAAAAGCTGCTACGTCGAGCTGTCCACTGGAAATCCCACCTGAATGGTGGGTACAGATAGCTCCACTGCTCCTCGGGTCCCTTCGTCCGCTCCAAGCACGTCCCGCCCAGTGGTCCACCTCCAGGTACCGTCCTACTCTGCGAGCCTCAGCCACGATCAACGATGTCCGTCGTCTGCAACCAACACAACGTAGTACGGGCATAGCCCATGCAGGGGTGAGTATAAGCTACTCAGTAGGGACCCCGAGACCCCTGAAGGTCTCCCAAAATCCACAAAGGATAAACCACAAAGAAAAGATATAATCACGAAGTAACAACCGACACTGCTTAGGTATATGCCCATACATATACCTAAGTCATCAATTCCAATACGTTCCAACCTCCAAGCCCAAGTACAACTCAGTCCACACAGGAAAGTATCTGTATTCCACACAGGAAAGCAAACGTAATCCACACAGGATAGCACAACACAATCCACACAGGAAAGCACAGGATTCAGCTCACACAGGTATACATCATCGAAAAGGTGAATGAGATGATCAGACATTGATACTGAATCACCTAAGCTGGGACCCACATAGGATACAAGACCAGTTATCTTCATTGATTCATTTATGCTGGGACCCACATAGGATACAAGACCCGTACTGAACCATCAAAGCTGGGACCCACATAGGATACAAGACCAGCACAGCTAGGACCCACATAGGATACAAGACCAGCTATCTTCATTGATTCATCTATACTGGACCCACATAGGATACAAGACCAGTATTGAATCATCTAAGCTGGGACCCACATAGGATACAAGACCAGCACAACTAGGACCCACATAGGATACAATACCATCTGTCTTCATCGTCGCAGTCCACTGAGGATCTCTGCACAAACGTCGTCGTCGAAGTCACAGTCAGCACTAGCAGTCACAGCCAGTTCTAGGGTTCCCGCACACAGCAAGCTTGTTTGGAGGGTCCGCTCCACGAGCCGAGAGGCTGATACATCAATTTTCACATAGTCCAGAGTTGATTTATCCAAAAGTTCTGTATCATCAACAGGAACTCAACGCAACAGACGGCGCGTCAATCGGTCACCCAGTCTGAGAGTTATTGCCTTTTTTGTTCCAGGGACCCGGTTGGTTTTTAAGGCAAAACCAACCTGACCGTACTCCACCTGTGTGCAAACCTCATGCGGAGTATGCCAAAAGATCCGTCTCACTAAGAAAAACTCAACAAAGTTGACGGCACGTCAATCGGACGTCCGTAGCTCAAGATATTAGTGTTTCCGCTCCGAGGGACCGGTTGGTTTCGTGTACGAACCAACCCGGCCGAACTCAAAGTATCACGAAACCTTAAGTGCAATATATCGAAACGACCGTCTCGATCCAAGGATTGCATCGCCGCTGACGGCGCGTCTTTTGGAAATCCTTAGCCTGAGTTATGGGCATTTGAACCCAAATTGTTCGGTATCGGGGGTTTGGGGCCCGGGCCGACCCGGCCCGAGACCCCCTGGCTGGCCCGAACCGGGTCGACCCGCCCCGGACAGGGTCAACCCAGCCCGGCTGGGCTCGACCCGACCTGGCAGACTGGCCAGGCGTCGGTCCGGCTCAACGCAGCGCGCTGGGCGCGTTGCCAGCTCGGCTTCTGGCGAGTTAATTGAAAAAACAACGGGGGGCGCCTGCCCCCCCTTTGTAACCCCCCCCCCCCCCCCCCCCCCCTCAATAATGGGGGGCTGTTGAGCTGGCCGGGGGAATTTATTTCCCCCGGTTTTCTCCCTTCCGGCTGGCCCGACCTGGCCGGCCGACTCCTCCTCAACGGGACCGGCAGTCGTCGGTCCCTTTCCGGCTCCAACACTGGCTGGCCGCCGGTCACCAAGCTCTGTTGCGGCCCGGAACCGGCCGCGGCCCTTGTCATCCGGCGCGGTGCGACGGCACCACGCCCCTCCGCCGCGACCCCGCTCCGGCGACGGCGCCTTCGATTTCCTTTGGCGCGGCGCGACGTCGTCGCGTTCTTGAATTTCTTTCCACGGCACGGCGCGACGGCGCCGCGCAATACTTGCCGTGTGATTCCCTCGTGGTGTGACGACACCACGCCAACCCGTTCCATCCACAAGGAAACAAACATGAACATAGGTGGGGTGTTCGGTCGTGTTTGTGCGGTCCGGACCCCTTCTCGTTAAACGATAACATTTAGTCATTTATCCTCGAAGTTCGACATGCTAGAATCAAGAACGAAAGATAATTAAATAAAATAACAAAATTCCCCTACCTCGGTTTCAAGAACGGAGCACGTCAACAAGCCACGGAAGATAAGCGTTGCGGAGGTCGGGCGCCACGGTAATCATACGTCGATTCTGTTGACGTCGAGGTGCGTCCGAATAGGTACGTCGCTGGAGAAGCTTCGTAAGCTGACAGAGAAAGCCCGAGGAGGAAGCGGCGTCTCCTTTAGTTGACACGGGAAGAAGTTCGATAGAAGCGGCATCGTCGATCTTCTAAAACACACCGGCTGCGAAGAAGAGAAGAGACGACACGTCTTTCTCTTCTTATGGTGATAGCGTTCTTCGTCGGAGCCTAAGTGTTCTTCGAGTTCTTCGTCGTGGTTGAAGAAGAAGAAGAAAGCTTCCCAAACATCTCAAGGTGGCAAAAAGGAACTAACCAAAATGAAATAAGACTAAGGCTTATTTTATTTTTACAACTAAACCACTTTGAATTTCAAAAGTTTGAAATTAAGTCACTCATCTTATTTAATAATACAAGTTGTCAAAATTAAATAGAGTGGAGTTATTGGGGAGTTTATGGGGATTTGAAGAGTTAGGGCTCGTGTGGGCCCAACCACACTTAATCCTCTCAAGGGAGGTTATGTGGGTGTGGGTCCCACCTCTAACTCCCTTTGGGAGGAAATAACCAACATGAATAAAAATAAATTGTGTTTCCACAATTTATTTAACTTCATTTTATTTCCCCCAAAACTAACTCTCAACCCGCATAAAACGCAACCTCAGAAAAGGTCTCCTTAAGCGAATAACGGCGTTGCGAGTTCATCGGTGCCCTCGGAATTTGATTCCGGGCACCGGTTCAAAAGTTAGAAAAACCCGCTCGTTCGTTCACTGAACGTACCCGAGCCAAACTTCGAAAATTGATTCCGGGCACACCGGGCCTCGGAATCAGGTTCCGTCAGAAACTGCGTTCTTGTAAAATTTCAAAGAAAATTAAGAAAAATTTTCCTTGAAATTTCCGGGTCTTTACATTACTCCCACCACAGGGATTTACGTCCCCGTAAAGCTTCAACACAATCTAGGGATACAAAGGCAGTAGAGCTAGGCGGTAAGCCACCTCGCTAATCCAGCTGAGGACCTAGAAGGGTCCGATGAAGCATGGAGACAACTTGCCACCTTGGCCAAATCTCTGTAATCCACGTCGAGTTGAGACACGCAAGAAGACGTGATCTCTATCCTCGAACTCAAGTGGCCTCCGCCTCCTGTCAGCAAAAGAATTCTGCCGGCTCTAAGCAATCCTCATCCGCTCCTGGATGACCTGGACCTTCTCTGGTCCTACAAGAGCTGCTGTGATTTCTTCTTTACCGATAAGAGAAATCTGGTCTCATTCCCTGGATGAACCACTTTATTTGCCTAATACAGTCAATCCCGACATGGATGATACTAATCCATACCAAGGATGATGTCATAAGGACTCGACGCTACTACCAAGAGATCCAACTGTTACTCTCGCCTCCAAGGGTTGAGTCACACTGTCAGCATCAGTGTGTGGTAACTGGGTCTCCTCCAGTAGATGTATCACAAGTGAGGGTCAAGTCAATAGTCAAAACTGGAACCTCTTAGTAACAACACAAAAGAGGACAGGAATGAAAACATCACAAAGGTATGCGTCTTTTATTATTGCAGCTCATAATTCAAAGACATTACACAATAGCAACAAGGAACTAGAAGTACAAAGGACGTATCCACCAGTTCCGCTCTTATCCATTTGCTCCCGGAGCTCCATGATCGAAGGCCTCAACTTCCTGAAGCTGAGCTCTCCCATATCCACCATCTCCCTGCAGTCGGGGTGGACCTCCTGGTGGTGGTGCTGGAAACACCTCGAAGTGTCTCCCACCATCGGCTACTCGGCCAGCTCGTCTGCCTCGTCCGCCTGCACCATGTGGACCACCGTGGCCGAACCTCTGTCTGGGAGGTCCCTCTACCACCTGATGCTCATCTGTAAGATGAGTCGGGCAGTCTCGAGCCATGTGACCTTGCCTGCCGCATGTGTAGCAATGCCTGCCCCTCGTGTAGCTAGCTCTCCTTCGTGTGCCCCGCACAACCGACTCTTCATCCTGAGTCTGCCCATCTGATGGTCTTTCCCGTTTGGAACTCTACGTCACCTGTCTACTGCCAGCTGTAGAAGACCCTGCTGCGGGCCGTCCTGCGGTGGGTCTCGGCACTGGTTTAGACTCAGCAAGAAAGCTCTCGATCAAAATGGCCCGCTCCAGTACTCTCGTCTGAGTCGGTATGCTGAGGGAGATCAGTGATGCCCTGATCTCGTGTCTCAATCCCTGCTCAAAGGTCCGGGCCCGGAAGAATGGGTCCTGTACCATGTCGGTCGAGTAGCGCGAGAGATCGGTAAATCTCGCCGTGTACTGAGCGCCCGTCATGCTGCCCTGCCGCTACTGAAGAAGCTCCTGAATGCACACCGCACGGAGGGTGGCTGGGACGAACTCGGAGCGGAAGATGCTCTCAAAGTCCGTCTAGAGAAGAGATGTCTCATCGTGCACCTGGAGCATCAAGCTCCACCATCGGCCCGCTGCTGCGTGCAGTAAGCTCGCAGCGAGGATCACCATGAGGTCTGTTGGTGTCCTCACTAGCCTGAAAACTCGTACGACTGCCTCCAGCTAGTCCTCGGCTGCGTGAGGGTCCGTCTCCCCACGGAACCTGGGTGGTCGCTGGCGCTGAAACTCATGCAGTGCGCTGAGGCGACGTGAATCGTCAGCGGCTAGTGCTGGAAGTATTTGTGGCTCGGCGGGTAGTGCTACTGCCGGTGCCACTGCTAACAAAGGTTCATGCACCGTGGCCACATCGCTCGGTGGGCTGTCGTCACGCTCGACTCTCGGAACCCTAGCTGGCTGCCGTAGTAGGGCCATCCTGAAAAGGAAACAGGTGTGCCACGGTCAGAACAGTATACCTGGTGAGCTGATACAAATTAATCACAAAGAAAACGTGAAACACACACGCAATCAATGTTTTTGTGCATTAAGTCAGAAATCAGAAGTCAGGGTCCTGGTGTACGGATAGGTCGGCCGCCGCACCAACACTGGACTCCCTGGACTGATAACAACACTCAATACGCTAAACATTATTGCTTCACATAGAAAAGATCAGATTTCGCGGTAGAACTGAACTCCTCTGATACAAATTTGTCCCGACCCGTCCTCGGGGCCCGTGCCGTGACTACCCCAAGCCCGCCTTCCATAGGACAGGGGCTGGCGACTAGCACGAGGCGTAAATCCCGGTAAAAAGGGAAGGCATTGCCTTTGTAAAGTAAACAAGCTCCACATAGTACAAGCGGAAGAAGTAAACACTGAGTACAACAGTAAGTACATAAAGTAAAAGGGGTCGGAATTACAAGACCAATTGTAAAGTACAACTCGAAAGGGAAAACAGCAATTGTAATGTAAAAGCTGCTACGTCAAGCTATCCACTGGAAATCCCACCTGAAGGGTGGGTACAGATAGCTCCACTGCTCCTCGGGTCCCTTCGTCCGCTCCGAGCACGTCCCGCCCAGTGGCCCACCTCCAGGTACCGTCCTGCTCTGCGAGCCTCAGCCACGATCAACATTGTCCGTCATCTGCAACCAACACAACGTAGTGCGGGCATAGCCCGTGTAGGGGTGAGTATAAGATACTCATTAGGGACCCCGAGACCCCAGAAGGTCTCCCAAAATCCACAAAGGATAAACCACAAAGAAAAGATACAATCATGAAGTAACAACCGACACTGCTTAGGTATATGCCCATACATATACCTAAGTCATCAATTCCAATACGTTCTAACCTCCGAGCCCAAGTACAACTCAGTCCACACAGGAATGAATATGTATTACACATAGGAAAGCAAACGTAATACACACAGGATAGCATAGCACAATCCACATAGGAAAGCACAGGATTCAGTTCACACAGGTATACATCATCGAAAAGGTGAATGAGATGATCAGACATAGATACTGAATCACCTAAGCTGGGACCCACATAGGATACAAGACCAGTTATATTTATTGATTCATTTATGCTGGGACCCACATAGGATACAAGACCATTACTGAACCATCAAAGCTGGGACCCACATAGGATACAAGACCAGCACAGCTATGACCCACATAGGATACAAGACCAGCTGTCTTCATTGATTCATCTATACTGGGACCCACATAGGATACAAGACCCGTATTGAATCATCTAAGCTGGGACCCACATAGGATACAAGACCAGCACAGCTAGGACCCACATAGGATACAAGACCAGCTGTCTTCATCGTCGCAGTCCACTGAGGATCTCTGCACAAATGACGTCGTCGAAGTCGCAACCATCACTAGCAGTCGCAGCCAGTTCTAGGGTTCCCGCACACAGTAAGCTCGTTTGGAGGGTCTGCTCCATGAGCTGAGAGGCTGATACATCAACTGTCACATATTCCAGAGTTGATGTATCCAAAAGTTCTGAATCATCAACAGGAACTCAACGCAACAGACGGCGCGTCAATCGGTCGCCCGATCTGAGAGTTATTGGCCTTTTCGTTCTAGGGGCCCGGTTGGTTTTTAAGGCAAAACCAACCCGACCGTATCCACCTATGTCCAAACCTCGAGCGGAGTATGCCAAAAGATCCGTCTCACTAAGAGGAACTCAACAAAGTTGACGGTACGTCAATCGGACGTCCGTAGCTCAAGATATGAGCGTTTCCGCTCCGAGGGCCCGGTTGGTTTCGTGTACGAACCAACCCGGCCAAACTCAAAGTATTCCAAAACCTTAAGTATGATATACCGAAACGATCGTCTCAATACAAGGATCGCATCTCCGCTGACGACGCGTAGTTTGGAGATCCGTAGCCTGAGTTATGGGCATTTGAACCCAAACAGTTCGGTATCGGGGGTTTCGGGCCCGGGCCGACCCGGCCCGAGACCCCCCGGCTGGCCCGAACCGAGTCGACCCGCCCAGGACAGGGTCGACCCGGACAGGCACGGCCCGGCCCGGACCGGCCTATCGGACCGGACAGGCGCCGGTCCGGTTCAGCGCAGCGCGCTGGGCGCACTGCCAGCTCGGCTTCGGCCGAGCTGATTCAAAAAAAAAACGGGGGGCGCCTGCACCCCCATTGTAACATCCCCCCCCCCCTCAACAATGGGGGGCCGTTGACCTTGTCGGGGGAATTTATTTCCCCCGGTTTTCTCCCTTCCGGCCGGCCGGACCTGGCCGGCCGACTCCTCCTCAACGGGACCGGCAGTGGCCGGTCCCTTTCCGGCTCCAACACCGGCGGCCCGGCTGGATGCCAGTCACCAAGCTCCGCCGCGGCCCAGAACCGGCCGCGGCCCTTGTCATCCGTCGCGGTGCGACGGCACCGCGCCCCTCCGCCGCGGCCCCGCTCTGGCCGCGGCGCCTTCGATTTCCTTTGACACGGCGCGACGGCGTCGCGTTCTTGAATTTCTTTCCACGACGCGGCGCGACGGTGTCGCGCAATACTTGCCATGCAATTCCCTCATGGTGTGACGACACCACGCCAACCCGTTCCATCCGCAAGGAAACAAACATGAAATAGGTGGGGGGGTTCGGCCGTGTTTGTGCGGTCTGGCCCCCCTCTCGTTAAACTATAACATTTAGTCGTTTATCCTCGAAGTTCGACATGATAGAATCAAGAACGAAAGATAATTAAATAAAATAACAAAATTCCCCTACCTCGGTTTCAAGAGCGGAGCACGTCAACAAGCCGCGGAAGACAAGCGTCGCGGAGGTCAGGCGTCGCGGTAATCGTATGTCGATTCCGTTGACGTCGAGGTGCGTCCGAAGAGGTACGTCGCTGGAGAAGCTTCGTAAGCTGATGGAGAAATCCCGAGGAGGAAGCGGCGTCTCCTTTCGTTGACACGGGAAGAAGATCGATAGAAGCGGCATCGTCGATCTTCGGAAACACACCGGCTGCGAAGAAGAGAAGAGACGGCACGTCTTTCTCTTCTTATGGTGACGGCGTTCTTCGTCGGAGCCTAAGTGTTCTTCGAGTTCTTCGTCGTTGTTGAAGAAGAAGAAGAAAGCTTCCCAAACTTCTCAAGGTGGAAAAAAGGAACTAACCAAAATAAAATAAGACTAAGGCTTATTTTATTTACACAACTAAACCACTTTGAATTTCAAAAGTTTGAAATTAAGTCACTCATCTTATTTAATAATACAAGTTGTCAAAATTAAATAGAGTGGAGTTATTGGGGAGTTTATGGGGAGTTGAAGAGTTAGGGCTCGTGTGGGCCCCACCACACTTAATCCTCTCAAGGGAGGTTATGTGGGTGTGGGTCCCACCTCTAACTCCCTTTGGGAGGAAATAACCAACATGAAAAAAAATAAATTGTGTTTCCACAATTTATTTAACTACATTTTATTTCCCCCAAAACTAACTCTCAACCCGCATAAAACGCAACCTCAGAAAAGGTCTCTTTAAGAGAATAACGGCGTTGCGAGTTCATCGGTGCCCTCAGAATTCGATTCCGGACACCGGTTCAAAAGTTAGAAAAACCCGCTCGTTCGTTCACTGAACGTACCCGAGCCAAACTTTGGAAATTGATTCCAGGCACACCGGGCCTCGGAATCAGGTGCCGTCAGAAACTGCGTTCTTGTAAAATTCCAAATAAAATTAAGAAAAAAATTTCCTTGAAATTTCTGGGTCTTTACAGGTTAATAATTTCAATAGATAACCCAAAATCAACTTATTATAGATTCATAAGATCATATAACTAAAAAGAATCAGTCAAACTAACTAGGGACTTCACGTAGTCCAGTGGTAGGCAATAAATACTAGTTTCACTTTGGTTGTGGGTTCGATTCCCGCAGCTTCGTCCTACGCGACAGGTTATCACACGGTCTACGTGTTGTCCTTTTTCCAAAACTACATAATTCTTATAACATTCCCAAAAAAGCGATAAAATATTCAAAAATAACTATTACATAATTTAACCTCAAGTTTTTCTCATGTCGTTCATATTCCATCATAACATATAGTAACCCATAATTACCTCAAAAGTAAGGATCATATAAACCCTAATGGTTACCTTTATAATTATTACCTAAACTTCCACATCGAGTTGGTTCTCTCATACATGATTCATTAGAGAAATCACCAAGGTTTAAGTGGTGGATCATGACTCCTAATAGTTGGTTTAGAATAACCATGAGATTTCTCATTGAATCCCCCATTTCATCCAGTCTCTTAATCAGAGAACCACAATAGTTTCCTTCAAACCCATTGTCACTTTGGTGCCTGCTAGATCCATCCATTTACTAAAACCAAAAAGGCCAGTGTGAGTATATCAACAAAATCATCTTGTACTAAAGAGGAAGACAAACACTAAGATATAATTGTCCTAGTTATCTCAAACTCATTCCAACTTTCATAAATAACAATTACTCTATCTCATATAATAACCATTGTGGTTATACACAACTTGTCACTTATGATTAAACAACACTCTAACCTCTAAAGTTATCTAAACTGACCTTTGATACCAACTATAAGGACTCGGCCATAGTAAATTACATATTATTGATTTAAATGAATAATTCAAATTTATGATCTTTTCAGGTTTAGAGTTTTATAGAATTAGGACATAACTATTACATCTCAAAGATTACAAGGTAGACACATCTACTCAGTTTCCAATTTTTCACAAAATATAAACTCTTCAACAAAAGAGTCCTGTCTAGTTCCATGTTTAGACATCATGACATTTACTTGATCTCATCCTTGACTGTATTCCACTTTAATTCCTATGGAAAACATTTCAAAAACATGGGATTAGGATAAAAAGATTATTAAGGATTATAAAAATATGGAAAGAAAACATTAGTCCATGTGTACATATGAATCAATGAAATAATACTTTACTCATAAAACATAAGAACTTTAACATACCTCATTAAATCATAAGATTTAGGAATAACTCATAGAAATCATAAGACATAAAGGTAACTTGAGGCATTCATAACATTCTTACGTAGGGAGTAACCCTCATGGTTATGTTTGGAATACCCATCACAGTATATTCCCTAAATCTCTTTGGAGAAAACTTAGCGTTTAACTCCTTCATGTTACCCAATGCATTGGAGAGCTATATCGGGCTCACCCGCCCATAGTTTATCACAGAACCACTCGATTTCATAAACATTTCCCAATAACCATAACATAATCATAACACTTAAAACATGCATAAAAGAAACATAAAATTTCCACTTTTCATTCACAATAGATCACATCATGATATTATCATAAATAAAAACATCTAATAAAATCATTAAAACTCTATGAGAGAAAAATCCCTTTAGACATTAAAAATATTAAAAGAAGACATTTAAAAGAGATTTTAGAATCAAAGTGTCCCATACCACTTCACAACTTTTGAAAGGGTTTTAAAACATTCATGTCCATGTAAATAAATCCTTAAAACAATTTTTTAAACATGGACATGGATGATAAATGTTTAAAAGAATAAATCTTTAAAACCATTTAAAACAGTGTTTTAATAAAAGAGTCATTTTCCATTTTAAACATTTATATTATAAGACACATGATAGTAGACCATTTTAAAAACACTTAAATGACTTTACTATGGACATAATATGGATATGGAAAGTCAAATGGGCTGTATATAGACTTTATAAAATAGTAAAAGTGAATATCATTAAGAAATGTCTCAATGAGAAGAAATTGAGATGTATTCCTAATCAAGGACCATGCCACTAGAGCAAGGATAAAGAAATGACATTATGTGTGAAAAATATAAATACAATAAATATAGGTGGATACTTAGTGTACAACAATAATATGTCATCCACACATATTCATAGCACGACATAATAAAGATGTATAGGTTTAACCCAAATAATTAGAATTGGGTTAAGAAGTTCCATTGAAAAATTCGATATCCTAATGGCATCACATCAAATTTTAGAAAAAGAGTTTATGAGAAAGATAATGGGTATCTCATAATTTGGACTTAAAATTTACAGCAATAAGGATATATAAGAACATATCCTAACATAAGAAGATGTAATTTAAAAGACAAAAAAAAATAAGACTTCTAAAAATAGGAGGGTGAAAGGTTCCCTTACTGACTTGGGTAACTTTCGAAATGTACACCCCATGAAAGGACTATAAAAAATTGATGTAAATACTCAGAAATGAAAGTATATTACACAAAGAGTAGAATAATGGGTATTATATACACCACTCAATGGAAATGGTGTCAAATGTAGAATAAATCTCATGGGAATAAAAGTGAGATGAATAATCCCTTATGAAAACTCAGCAGCCTAACGGCGCCACTTAAAACATAAAAAAATGGATTTATGAGATCAAATAGGGTCTCTCATAATATTAAAATAAAAATTTAAGAATGAGGAATATAAAGGAACATCCCCAAACATAATAAATATGATCTTAAAATAAATGACATAAAAGAGAGTACTTAAAAAGAAAGAGAGAGGTAGGATCCCTTACCTCAAGTCCGACTTGTCTTGTTCGTTTGTTTATATTTCTCAATAATAAACTAGAGTTAATTTATACTTGATTAGGAACCTTTTTCAAGTTCATTATTAGTTTTATAACACTTATTACCATGTTATGAACATTATGTAATTATTTAAGTTAATAACGGTCGTTTTGTCGATCATCGGTACTTCAGTCAAAAATAAACTTGTTATAATTACAAGTTGTTAATGTTGTAAAATATCCATTATATCAAGAATTATATTCATTATTTAGATATCATATATATAATATATATATAGTATATACTTTCATTTATAGTATTATATAACATTTAAAGGTAATAAATGAAATGCACCGTTCATTGAGATGGTAAGTCGTACATACGCATAAACGCTACTTTCATTTCTATTTCGTATTTAATAGAATTAAAACTAACTGAGATATATATATATATATATTATAATTCTAGTATAATATATATGTTATATATGTCACATATTTTCATTAATTTTATTCTTTATAAATTCCATTATTACATGAACGAGTCACATCATTTGAGGGGGCGGTAGTCCACACTTCCTCAAATGAAATTATCACATTTGCACAACATGAAAAGCATAAAGGTATGTTTTAGATGTAAAATACAGAAGAATAGAGAGGAAATAAATATAATATATATCATAAATAAATATATTTCCATCATAATGGCCACCATGAGAGTTGGTAGGAGAAGATAGAACAATCATCGTTTCGTGAGGCAGAAATTCGCCATCCACGGAAATAGTTTTTTCTTTAACCATTAGATGGAGGTGTGTGTGAGTGTAGCTCGAATAATTATCATAAAAAACCCTAGTATTTTTAATATACTTTTGTTTTGACAAAATAAATGTATAAAATGATTTTAGGGCGTTGGAGAAGCAAAATAAAACAAAAGAACATAAGGGAGGACATTACCTTTAAATCGGTTAACTCCCTTTGGTTTGAACCAAAAGGGTTTCTTGAAGATCTTTCTGCCTAAGGTAAGGCTTATAGGATGAAGACAGGGATGTGTAGAGATAAAATGAGAATATTTTGGCTGAGCCAATGGCTTGAAGTGTGTTTTTAAGGAGGTAGAGGTGGGGGCCTTTTATAAGAGGGAGGAGAGGTACTCTTGGAATGTCAAGAAATGTTACTTTATATTAAAATGAGTTTTGGATTTTAAAGGCCCCATATTGATATATTTCTAGGATAAGGTGATAAGGTTTATAAATATACTCATACAATAGGTTTTATACAAGTGTAAGTATTATATTTTACATTATCGTTTTATTTTATTTAAATTGTTCATTAATGAGATAATCACTGCATCATCATGGTGTCATAAATAAATTAATTTATATAATGTCTAAAAATTATAAGAAAAATACTATGATGTAGGAAATATTTTTTTCCTTCCAATGACTATTTATAGTCTAAGATATGTTTTATTTAGATAAAATTAAAATTATTTTACTTGGTGTTACATACTTTGGTTACATTTTCCTTTCTTTAAAAAAATATGATAAAAGGTCACTATCACACTAAATTGATTCCATGGGTTCCCAAGGTTGGCACAAGGCATCCCATGGTCGTCCATGACACCAAAAATATAATTAGGACCCATTTTGGGGTCATTTTATATTTTTATGATATTATTTTCTTACCCTTAATTACCTGATTACAAATTAAACACGATAATTAAAGATAATTACCATCATTACTATTCATCATGCCCAAAAACAAAAGATTATTAATTACATAATTTGGACCCTCCGATTCCAAATATGGTATCTATTTTATCAAATTCAAAACATAGAAATTGTAGTAATTAATTTAAAAGTAAATCTCATTGTCAAAATAAAAGACGGGTTTTTAAGAAGTAAAATTTATCAAAAGATTGACTTGTTTTTACATCCAATTGAAAAGTGAAATTACATACAATGAACCAAATTGTATTAAGTGATAAAAAAATAATTCAATTATACTTTAAAAACAATTAAAATGACAATCTAAGTATATAAATAAATTGGATGAAAAGGAAGATTTGAATTAAAAAACTGTATTTTTAACTATTCATTAAAAAAATACATTATCAGAAAAATACCAAAAATTAACCATAAGCTATATTTGATATTCCAAATTCATAAATGATGTCCATTTTACCAAATTAAAAACATATAAGATTCATTAAGAAATCATATAGTTAATTCCTGCTGTCAAAACAAATAGCGTGTTTTTAAGAAACAATATCTATCAAAAGAATGACACTTGTTTATGTCCATTTATAAAGTGAAATTAATTATAATGACCACCATTGAATTAAATGGTAAAAATATATTCTAATTACACTTTAAAAAAATTAAAAAAGATAATCTAACCCTATAACTAAATTAGATGAAAAAGTAGTTTTGACGTAAAATGCAGTATTTTTCACTATTCATTAAAGAATGAACATTGTTAGAAAAAAACGAAAAATTTATCCAAAGTAGATTTCAATGTCCCAATTCTAATGAATAAGTTTATTTTGACAAATACAGCTTATAAAATTGTCAAAATTTATATTTTAAAAAGGTTTTCCATCAAAAGGCGATAAAATAATCTTTTAAAAATATTAGAGTATTTATTCTTAAAATTAGATTCATTTTCATTTTAAGCCTCTAACATTTATTGGATAAATGTAAAAATATTTAACTAACATATGTAATCATTTTTTTAGTTAGTTCTGTTCATTCCCTCCATTACAACTGATATGCATTAACAATTTAAAATAATATTATTATATTATTAGTGTGCAATGTAAGATTTCAAAGAAACTCGTTGTTGCGTATTGGGTACACCATTGATTATAGCATTCCCTTTAAAGTAATATGGACATTTTATTCACAAATATTGATAAACATGAGAATGTAATATTATTTATTTACCTGGGATGTTACAAAGAGACTTCATCTAAATCTCCATTCATTGAGGCATATTTTAATAATATACATAACATTCATTTATACAGTGTATAATAAACCCCTTTGACTTTTAATTTCATTAAAAGGATTTAAAAAGGAATATTTTTCTATGAAGCATTCTACAAAATGACAAAAGGAATGTTTTTTTATGTATGTGGAGACAATGACTTTTCGCCACCATGACCATTATTTGATATCTGGATTCCTCTACAAGTTGTTATATGTTTCAAAGGAAATTAAATTCCATATTCACTTTTTAGGTATTTGGTTTGAAAATGGTATGGAGAATGGATTGATTATATCAATATCATAAAATTATGATTTCAATGTGGAAATGATATTTTTTCCTTCATACATGTTTCATGTGTTATGATTATGTTCTGGTTATTGGGCGTTACTTTTGTATATGGGTGGTTTCATGCTAAACTTATGGTGGGTGAGATTCTGATAGATCTCAAATGCATTGATTAATAAGACATAATTAAAAATATAGGGTTTATCTTAAGAGATTTAGGGAATATAATGTGATGGGTATTCCAAATGTAACTGTGAAGGTTACTACCTATGTAGCTATGAAAGCTACAATGTATGTATAATATGGATGCCATAAGATACATTTATTATTTATTATTTCTATGAAAGTTTCCAGTATTATTTTGATTTCATGGGTTCAGAAATAGTCATGGACTAATTTTTTCTTTCCTTATTTCCCTTACTGGGATTTGTGTTCTCATCCCATGTTTTTTAAATGTTTTACATAGGATATAATGATGGGTAAGAGGAAGGAATTAATAAAGATGAATGTTATCGAGATTTTATTAAGAAAAAGAATTCATATTTTGTTTTAAAATGTTTTATATTATGAAAGAATTTATATAATGTATATTGGTCTACTTTGTAATATTTGATATGTTATATAATAGTTAGGGAATAATTCTTAAAAACGCTAATGCTAAAAAGATTGTCAATGTGAATTCTTGATTTAAACTGAAGATTATGTAATTTTTAAGGATGAGGAATTATTGTTGGTATCAGATGATGGTTTAGAAAACTTTGGATATTAGGATGTTTTCTTAAGAGTTAGGAATATCTTTATGGGTTTATAATTGTATGGTTGATCATAAGCTCAATGTCTTAAAAATCCATTTTGAGCATTTATGATTAGAAATATTAAGGTGAAAAATGGTATTTTTTGAGACATTCACCTTTGAGGAAATTATGAGTTATTAGTTTTTGGGATGCAAAATGTGGGGTATGAAATAACCTTTTAAGTTTGAAACATGTAATGGTTATTTTTTAGGCCTTTATATTATTTTTGTAATATTATAATAATTGTATTATCTTACAAAAAGGAAAACCCACAAGAAGGGTGAAAACCTGTCATACCTCACATGACTATAGGGATCGAACCCAAAACCGAAGGGAGATAAGGGTGTATAGCCTACCACTGGTCTATGTAAATTCCATGGTTAGTAATAATTTTTATTTTTAGTTAAACTAGTTTATAAAATAAGGTTATTTTAATTTTGGGAACATACATTTTACCAAATGGATATCCTTTCTATTGGAAAATGATTTGGGGATTGAGTTATAAATGTTATTTTGAAATAAATTCACTTTATTGGAAACCCTATATGCCTAAGGAAAAGATAATACAATAGAATTTTATTTGAGGAGTAATGGTTGAATTTTATTTTGGAAGAATCTATGTTTTTATTGTGGATTTATGGTAATTCTAGTTATTTATGTAAATGATTTACCTAACATGGAGAATATTTGATTATGGAAATTACTTTTTGGAATGACACATTAAGAGTGTTTGATGTTATTTGATGAAAATGTTAAAATTTATCTTTGAAGACTATGTAATAAAATCCTTATAATTTTTTTTATTTCAATATTAGTTTGGATTATTTTGAGAAATTTTAAGCATAAATATTTATCAAATGGTATTTGTTAATCTTTGGATATTTCTGTTGAATTTTGGAAATTAGTTTTTCTCCATTCAATGATTTATTCTTTTGGGTGAATTGACAAATTTTATCCTAAATTTTTTTGTTTTGGTTAATATTTCAAGACAAGTTGAATAGATAGTAAATATTTTTTGGAATATGTGATTCTCTAAAATTTTATTCTAGTTCTTCAAGTGTGACAAAGTCATATTGAATACTCATCATTTGGAGAAAAGATGATTTTTTTGTCATAATTTATTAAAGGATGAAACTCTACTTGACAAGTAATTATGTTTACTTATATTATTAGTCAAGATCTTAAATAAATTGCTCAACTTTGTGAAAAGGATCATAAAACAAATTCATTTTCTATTAAATTTCCCTATTATGAAATCAAATAATATTTAACCCATCATGATTTTATGGTTTTCTGATAGTTAACATTCTCCTGGTCATGTTTTTTATCACTCTCCATCAGATCTTAACACTTAGTTCTTCCTCCATATACATGTTTTCCTACATGGAATCCTAGTATGTGTTTTGTAACTCCTCGACCAAAGAATCCTAGAGTCAATGAATTATTTTAATACATTGGTATGATACAAGGAATCATGTCCCGAAGGACCGATTAGTTAACAGTCCTAGAAAATAGATTACATACATAAACATTACATTAGAATTTATAACATAAAACACAATATAGATAATACATCGATAATGTCATTATTACCCTAAATTAACCCTATGTATCAATCATAAAACACTTATTGGAATCCTGGGAAAATAAAATATAAGAAAGGGGTCAGCTCAGATACTTAGCAAGGATAGACAATATAGTTGATGCTATTATAAATAATCACAAAAATTTAAGTCAAGGTACAAAATTGAAACACAATCCTTTTAAAAAATTATCTTCAGCATAATATGGAAATAATAAATCAAACATTACCATATAAACATGAACCTTTAAATTCTACTAGTATAATAATCATATATAAAATCAATAACTAATCACATAATGAGAGAATGCATAATACTAGACATATTGACAACTACGTCAAGGCCTTGTGCCAAGACCATTCAAAAGTATTCTGTCAAGGCCTTGTGCCAAGACACTAGTTTGTCTCACGAGACCTACTGATGCATTGAGGGGCTATAATGGGTCTCACCCATCACATACGAAGTCTAATTCATTCCTCATATGAATAGAGTGAAACATACAATAAACATTCGTATTAAGACTAGAATACGAAATTCCAATAATTTAATATAAACCATGAATGGTATAAAAAGAGAACATCCACAGTCAAACATTTCACAAAAACATTAATAAAAGATGGATGATTTTGTCTTAATAAATCGACTTCAATCAAGAATACTATCCATTAAAGGATGTTGACGTATTTGAAAATGATCAGTAAAAATATTTGAGAGAAATATTATTTTTTATGAAATCCTTTAAAAGTCACACAATTTATAAAGGAAGTAATTTAAAAGATATTTTTTAACCAAATTTTCCCATACCATGTTGAAATGTTTTAAAGGAATTTCCATTTTAAATCAATCATGTCCATATAAATAAATACTTAAAATCATTTTGAAAACATGGAAACTAAATAAATAGATTTAGAAAAATAAATATTTAAAACATTTAAAATAACGATCTAGTTAAAGATTCCCTTCCATAAAAACATAAAATATTCCTTTTGAAAACATTTTTATGAAACATGGACGTGGATGATAAATATGTCCCAGTAAATACTTACACATAAACAATCTCAGATAATAATGAGATTGAGGAATTAACACTTACCACAGATTTGATACTCTGCGTACGTGTCTGAAACTCATGTATAATGTTTTCAAACATATTATTAACTTATATAAGAATAATAATAATATTTATTATATCATATATTATTTTTTATGAATTTATATTACTCGTTTATTAATAATTCTGAGTTAATGCAACATTTCTGGTAATATCACTTGGTTTATCGTACGTGTTTTGATGTGTTATTCTTGATCATATTACATATATCATGATTTACTTACAGAATGTATAATATTATTTATACATCATATATATTCATAATAAAAATATATAAAATAGATAGATATATAAAATGGAAAACAATATTCATGGTGATGGTAGGTCGTACATATGCATTAACGTTCTTTCCATTTTCTTATCGTATTGAATTGATGTATGTGAATGACAAGTATGTATATATATATATCATTAAATTAGAATTATTATGTCAAATATTACATAATTATGAATAAAATATTTATTTATAATCATTCTTGGAAGGTTAAAGTGTAGAATGAATCTCATCGCTTTGTGGAGACGGTAGGTCGTACGTACACACGAGCGACAGTATCATTCCTTTAATGATTAAATGATATGAAACTAGATGGTATATTAATTATAAAGAACAATAATCATTTAATATTCATTATTTATGTCTATTATAATCATCATTATACCCATAAAAATAAATTAATGTGGAATAACAAATTACACCATGGTGTGGAGACGGTAAGCCCGACGTACGCACGCATGGTGTTATTATTATTCATAGGATGGATAAAATGATTAATATAGTTATATTATTATTATATTAACATCTCAGTATATGTTTTATACTTGATTTATTTCTTTGGTATGGAAAAAATATAGAAAGAAGAGGTAGAAGAATAAAATAACTATGAAAGAATGGATAAAACGATTACCTCTTCTTCAGGGGTTTCCTTTTGATATGAACAAAATGGGTCCTTAGGATGGATATATTCCCAAAGTTAGGACACTATGATTAATTTAAGGTGTAATTTAGGAGAAATGGTTAGGCATAATTCAAACTAAAATGCATTATAGGTGTGAGTTAAAGACAAATGTAGGTGCCCTTTTAGAAGAAAAGTGAGGGGCACTTTTGAAAAAATATTGAATTATTAATTTATTCTAAAATAATTTTCAGTTTTAATAGCTAAAAATTGAATTAATTAGATGATAAGATGAGTAATGGTCTAAATTTTCTAAAAAAATCCATTTTAGACAGTTTTAGGTCAAAAAGGTAACCTTATCTTTTAGATTTAATCCTTTGTAAAATAAGTTAACACTTACCATGTCCTCTTGTGTTTTTATACTACATAGTTAATATATTTAATATAAAATGACAATAGAACCTAAAGTGTATAATTTATGACATTTTTATTAATATCCATTTTATTTTATTAAACTTTAGATTTTTAGGATTTTTAAATCATTTAATAAAATAGTATTTATTTTAAAATCTCATTTATTTCAATTTTGACACTATTTAGTAATTGATTTTTTTAAAGTCATAAAAACTTGATTCCATAAAAAAGGCATCAAATCATCCTTAATATTTCAATTTCATCCATAAATGTATTTTATGGCATAAAACTGTTCAAATTACACTTATTTTAATATTAATAAATTCATTTATTTGAAACTTCCATTAATGAGGTAATCATTGCATCATTATTGTGTCATAAATAAATATATTTATCTAATGTCTAAAATATACAAATAAAATACCATGATACAGTAAATAATTTTAGATTTATAATTAATATTTATAGAAATATATATTAGTTATATAACCCTATATTAATATTTATTTAGTAAAAGATACATATTTATGTTATATTTCCCCTTTTCTTTAAATTAAATATTCTAAAATGTCATTCTCACACTCCAGTGGCTCCCAAATGCCAAACATTCGGCGTAAGGATGATAATGTTCGAATAAATACCATCAAATAGGATTATGAAACGTGTTAGGGTAGTTTTATATTATTATTATATTATTTTTTACCCTTATTTACCTGATTTACCCTTTAACCATGGTAAATAAAAATAATTACTGAAGTGATTATTCATAATATCCAAAAAATTAAAGGTACCCATTTACACAATTTAGAAATTATTATTAAAAATATGAAATCCATTTTTCTAAATTCATAACACAAAAAATGGAAAAAAATAATTAAAAATTAATTCCTAATGTAAAAACATGAAAGCGAGTTTTTAAGAAGTAAAACTATCAAAATATTGACACGTGTTTATGTATAATTTAAATTTGAAGTTATTTAAAATGACCTAAATTATATTAAATTATAAAAATATAGTCTAATTTTACTTTAAATCCACTCAAATTTATAATTTAAAACTATAAATTATTTCGATTAAAAAAATTGTTTTCAATTAAAATTTGGTATTTTTACTATTCATCAAAAAATGAAAGTTATCAAAAACGTACAAAAAATTCATCCAAACTAAATTTTTATGTCCCACATCTAAAGAAGAATTTAATTTCTTTAAATTTAATATATAATAGTTTCATATATTAGATTTAAAAAGGGTTCACCAATAAAGGTCAGAAAAAACTACTTTTTTGAAAAATACTTCTTTTATCTAAAAAATGATTTTTTTCCCTTATATTATGTTTAAGAAACACATAAGATAAATGGAAAAATTATATGGGATATATATAAAATTTAAAATTTAGTTAATACTATTCATAACCATTTTTTATATGGATAGTTTGATAGGTCATGGTGCACTCGAACTCAGTATTACGTGTAGTACAAGCTACTAAATTATTTAAAAGGAAGCATACCGTAGAAGCTTAGGGTGTTGCATGTTATCTCAGGTGAACTTTATACTTATCTTTCATTATTTTTATGTGTTCATTTTATTAACCCTTTTTTAGATGTGGGTTTTCAATAAAAATATTTTGAAAATGCATACCCTAGTTTCCGATGCCAAATTCAAATTGAAAGGATACAATTTATTAAAGTGGTAGGATGTAACAACTCGCGTTTTAAGAAACAAACACTATGTTCAATAGCGTACATGATCCTCTATATCAAGCTTAAATGGACAACAAAATTTCATTATTTAAATATTATAATTATAACCTTTTGTTGGAATGGAAATATTGAACATTATGAATTGAACTATGAAAATATTGTTTAAACATATTTATATAATGATTCATTGGTTTCAAAATTTATCAAAAACTGAAATAAAAATCTATTGAATATGAAGGATTGGTTTTTATGAAAACCTATTCAAATAAAAATAATTGTGTTTATAAAATTATATCACTATTTTTGGATTATATTAATAAAATATAAACTCAATTTTATGATTAAAATTCATATTATATGATTTATGAACATGATATAAGAACAAAATAAATTTTAAAAATAAAATAAGTATTTTTCAAAAAAGGATTTGTCACTGCTTTTTTCTGGAAAAACCTATTTAAATATAGTTTTTTACAATTTTATATGTTATATTTGAAAAAATAAACTTCTTATTTATAATTATTACATCAAAATTTACTTTGGTTTCATTTTGGTATATTTTTTATAAAATTCATTTTTAATAAATGGTGAAAAATACTGCATTTTAATTCAAAAATTCCTTTTCATATATTTCTTTTATATATTTAGAATTTCATTTTAATTAGTTTTATAGTTTAATTGGATTAATTTTTTATCATTTAACATAATTTTTTTACTTTGTAGGTGATTTCACATTGAAATTTGATATAAACACATGTCAATGTTTTGACGATTTTTACTTTTAAAATAACTTATTTTCTCGTTTGACAAATGGAATTAATTTTAAATTAGTTACTAAAAATTATTTGTTTTGAATTTGTAAAAATGGATTCCATATTTGGAATTAAATGGTAAAAATTATTTACATAGCTCCCTATTATTTTTTGACATGATGAATAGTAATTATTTTTATTTACCACAATTAAAGGGTAAATATGGTATATAAGGGTAAAAGTAATATTATAATAATATAAAACTATCCTAACACTTATCATAACACAATTTTATGAGATATTTATGACCAATAAAACCCTTATAATGAAAATGTGGCCTTTGGAAGCCACTTGGATGTGATTATGACACTTATAACTTTTAATTTAATGTAAAGGAAAATATGTTATAAATGTATATCTTCTTAATAAAAAACTGTAATATGGATTTATATAAATTACCAATTTGACTATAAATAGTAATTATAAATATAAAAATATTTCCAACATCATGGTATTTCATTTATAATTTTTAGACATTAAATAGGTAAATTTAATTATGACACAATGATGATATAGTGATTGTGTTTTTAATGAAGCGATCATATAAACGATATTATAAATATTAAAATAAATATTATTTTACCTAATTTATGTCATAAAATATTTTTACAGGTGAATATGAAATGTTATAAGACTATTAAATGGGTTTGTTTGAAGTTATATCTATGTTGTTATTTTATTAAATTCAATAAATTGGATAGTATAAGAATTTACATAATTGATGTTCTATAAAAATAGTAATTTATTAAATTATTTATAAATACTAAAAATGTTTTAAAATCAAAAAGTGGATTTATTAAGGTCCAAATGTTCATTATGTGTCCAATTATTGGAAATTTATCTCATATAAGTAAAATTGGCCTCTTAATAATTAATTGTTTTACCACTTTTATAATTAAAAGCGAATAATTAAGGGTAAACAGAAGATATAAGGTTTAAAATAAAATAAATACTTGTATAAAAATTATTATATAAGAGGATTTATAACTATAATTCTCTTATATTCTGCAGATTTTATTTTGGAAGCATTTAGATTAAGAAATCAATTTATATTAATTTAATATTTTAAGAATTTCCAAGGGTGCCCCTCCCCTCCCCTATAAAAAGGTAACCTCTCTTCTCTAATACTCACACTTACAAAGCATTTTGGATCAATATCTACCAAAAATACTTCCTAGAATATTTACCCACATTCTTGAGGCCATATTGTAGGCATAACACTCTTATTAGAGGTGTTAAGGTGTTCTTTAAAGGTGGTCAACTGAAGAACAGGTGTCATTTTTTAAGAGTTTATTTTCTATTTCTTCTTCCACTTCCTTTAAATATTATTATTATAAGATAAAATAATAGCTAAAGTATCCCAAATGTGATGATATTTTATTATTTTAATACAATCCCCTAAATCCATATCTAATTTCATCAAATGTTAATAGAATTAATTGTTCGTGCGTATGTGTGAATTATCACCTCTACAAACCACTTCGCCGATGACCTAAAACCTCCCCTCTGCTTATGACCTACCCTGAATGCCACTAAACTCTACTCCCCCCTCCCGATCGGAGGGGGGGTATTTTCGTTTTCATCCATAGAGGAATAGAATCTCAGATGGTTCTTTTCCGTCCTACCTAAGAATCCATATTTCGCCGAAGGCCCCCAATCTTTTATGAGAGGATATTAAACTTTCATTGCTCCTGGAGGAGATTAATGGTGCCTCAGATCATTGAAAAATCACAATAGTGTCCCACTTTCATCTCTAGCATCCCTCGGTTAAATCCTTTGATCGCTCCATCTCTGAGTATTAAAAGCTACCGGGGCGTGCGGTCGTCAGTTTACTTGACCGATGACACTTCATGATTCATTTGGGATTGGAGGAGGACCTGATCTATTCCTGGTCCAAGGCCCCTTGAAGATTCAATGGAGTGGCATTCTATCTGTTTCGCTGGAGCTTTGATTTCCATATGTGGTGTGATCCTTCAACGTTTGCGACCTAGGTAAGTCTTATGGGTCTTCCACTCTCGTTCCAGAATCCCTCTAGTTTGTTTGTAATTGGTAACTTTATCGGAAGGTTCTTGTTCTATGGTTGGCGTAATGAGGTGGTTTGTAATCCCATCTATTCAAGAATTTGTGTAGAAGTATATGCTACAAGGTTTCCGGTCCAATGCATCTAGATCAAAGATGATAAGGAGTTTCGCTAGAGGAAGGAGGTGTTTTTTGAGTCGTGGATGCACTATTGTGTGTCTTGTAGCCAGTGTGTTCACTTGGCCTTGAACTGTCGCAGCGGGAGGATGAATGGATGCTCACAAGTGATAGAGATGAGTCAAAGTGGAGGGTATTATGGTGATAATCTGGATACGATCTTGAGAATGGGGCATACTAAAGATGGTTTGGTAGTGATAAGGGATGAGGCAGGAGACAATTTGGTCTGTGTGGAGGGTGTTGGGTATGCTGGAGGTGGAGATGTTGCTGAGCAGGTTACTCGGGTGGGGGATCCTCAAAGTGTAGGTGCAGTTGTGGAAGATTTGGTGGTTTCAGTGCTTGTGCAGGGGGTGGGACGAGATTTAGCTGTCAATGCAGTGGTGGAGGGATCCATGTCATCATCCATTCTGCAGAGGATGTCCTGAGATGGTGCTGATGAGGTCCCTGGTTGCTCATCTAATATGAAGGAGATGTTGGGCACCCAAGTTATGGTTGAGAAGTTGGGGAAATCTGCTCCTGGGTTTATAGTGAAGAGGATTCCTTTGCAGATGGTGGGAAATGATCCATGGGACCTAAAAGTTAAGCAAGTCTTTTATTGCTTAAAGTGTGGTCTTGGACTTGAAAATGCAGATATACTGGGGAATCCATTGTCCTGTAGCTCCTAGCGATCAGAGCATGTGGATGGTTGTGTCCAATAATAGGATGATGATGATGGACACATGGTGATCTTAGTTTCTATAGGAAATAGGTTCTGAGAACTAGAAAATGAGGAGGTTTTGTGTGAAGAGGAGAATGCTACAAGGCAGGAAGGTGGTCTCTTGCAGGTTGTTGATTCTCCGGTGGATGCTACAACTAGAGAAGGCTTGCAGGAACCTAGTGGATTGTCCTTAATTCCTCACTGTAGTTGACTCTAACAGTCATTTTAAACAAAACTATGGTTTGGAGGAGGGTTATCGAGAGGTGAAAATCTTGGGAAAGTGGGGTGACATCTTGGATAGTGAGAAGGAAGAAGATGGTGGTGTGGTCTAGCCTTCCTTTAGTGTTGTAGTTCAATGTGAAAGGACGAAGGTGCATGGGGTTGAGGAAACTAAGACTGGTCCACCACATCGAAGACTGAAGAATGATTATTCTTATCTTCCAAGTTTGGTGTCTACTAGAGATTCTATTTGGAATGAATGATGGGATATGCAATCTTAAAAAGAGTTTCTAGCCTTGGAGAAACTGAATCTGAGAAGAAAATATGCTAAGGTTCCTAAGCACTATGGAAGCTCAGAATGAGAAACAGATAATTCAAAGGAAATAGTCCATAATGGGGATGGTGACGGGTTTTGTATCTATGATATGTAGTTTTTTTTCTAGCTTGTTGTACCTGCTTAATGATTTTTCTTTTATTAATAAATGTTCAGAGGCTTGCCTCTGACTGAGCGTTTCTGGTATCACCTCTACAAACCGATTTAGTTATTTTTCCATTATAATCTACAAAAATTAGTTATAATGACAGAGTTAATATTAATATGTGATATTAATTAAATATTTATCCTTTTAAAGTAATAATATTTCAATTATATTCTTTCCTTCTATGCACATAAAAATAATAACATCGTTCGTGCGTATGTGTGAACTATCACCTACACAAAGAGATATGATTTTTTTTATTCACCACACCACTTTTATGATACATATAATTATATTTGAATTATTATTATTGTGTTAATAATATTATTATCATTATTTAACGATAAAATAATAATTACCATATTTCTATAATGATCAACGAAAAAAGAAAATGTTACTCATGTGTATGTACGACCTTCCGTCTCCATGAATATAGAGTTGTTCATTTTTAATAATAATAATAATTAATGGATTGATTTAAAAAGTATGATTAATTTTTAAAATTGATTATTATTTCATGAATACTATTCTATATGTGATGGACTTATGACCACATGGACCTGTGATATAAAAACCAAGTTCATTTTTGACTCAAGTACCAAATATCGACAAAACTTCTTATATGAGCTTAAATAATTATGTAATATTTATAACATGGTAATAATTGATAAAAAGGGAATAATAAGCTTAAAAAAGGTTATCAAGTAATTATAAATTAACTTAATTTTATTATTCAGTAATATAACGACTTTATATGATGAGTCGAACTTAAGGTAAGGGACTTCATCTCTATCTTCTTTCATTAAGGAATATTTTGATAATATACCCCACCTTGGTTTATATCTATTATAATAAACCCTTTAGAATTTTAATTTAATTATAATATTTTAAAATGAAATATTTTTTTATGAATCATTTTACTAAATGATGGAAGGAATTTTTTTGACCTATGTGCCTATAATGACATTTCCACCGCCATGACCATTATTTGATATCTGGCTTCCTCTAAAAGATGTAATGTTTTTAAAAGGGGTATAAATAACATATTCCATTTTTATTTATTTTCATATTTAAAATGTTTTTGAAAATGGATTGATAATATCAATATAATAAAATTATGATTTCAATGTGGAAAAGTTATTTTTTTCTTTATGCATGTTTTATGTATTATGATTATGTTATGGTTCTGGGGAATTTTTTATGTATACAGGTGGTTCCATGATAAACCAAGGGAGGGTGAGCTTGTGATAGCTCTTATACATTGGGTAATGATACAGAGTTAAATAATAAGGTCTCTCCTTATAGATTTTGAGAATATACTATGATGGGTATTCCAAATGTAACCATGAAGGTTACTCTATATGTATCTATGAAATCTACAATGTAAGTATGATATGGATTCTATAAGTTACCTTTATTATTTATGATTTCTATAAAGTTTTTCAGTATTCTTATGATTGGTGGGGTTTATAAAAAATCATGGACTAACTTTTTATTTCCTTATTTTATATCCCTTACTAAGTTTTTTTTACTTATCCCTAGTTTTTAAAATGTTTTCTATATGGTGTAAGGATTGGTAAGAGGAAGGAATAAATAAACATGACTATTATGATGATTTTATCAAACAAAAAACAATTTTTTTAAAAATGTTTTAGATTATGAAAAAATGGATAGTGTATAGACTTGTATAATTTGTAATATTTGAGATGTTATGTTATATTTATGGACTAATTCTCTACTACTATAAACCTGAAAATATCCTTAATGAGAATTGTTGATTAAAATTCAAGATCATGTAATGTTTAAGGCTATGGCCTTGTAGAAGCTGATAGGTGGAGAAACGAGATATAGGGTAGTGAGATAAAGGGAGTTTTAAATATGGGGATGCTAGAGGTGACCAATCAATGATTATATATCACAACAGATGAGATTTCTGATGAAAGTAGTTGGGAGGTTTTGGTACGAAGTTATTTATTGATGAACTTTTCATGATACTCTTTTTTCTCATGTCGATCATTGCCAATATGAGTATAGAGTATGTGTTGGTTAAATCGTTAATCGTCATATGAATAGAATGAAGATAATGATGGTGGAGGATGGATGAAGCTTCAATCAGGTATCAATATGTGAAGATTTTTCAGCAAAACTAAAGGGGGATATTTTTGGGATAAAACACCTCAAGGTAACATTGCAACATTTTTGGGTTGATTATGTTTCTTGAAAAAAGAGGTTTCCATGGTATGTTATAGAGTCTAAGGAGATTTTTTCCACAATATGTTGACAGTGATACAAGGGTAAGTAATGGATGCCCTGAAAGAAGTACTGATAATTTCATACATAATGTGACACCATTTCCCATTGTTTTCCAAATTTTTGGGGTACAAAATTTTCATTTTTTTTTGCATCGTGAAAGTTGGATTTTCCTGTATACCATATGAAAATATGGTAAAGGCATTAATTTTAAAAAAATTGAGACCCGCAAAGGTGGTTTCACGATGGTACAAAAAAATATACAGTGATATCCATGATTATGACTTGGATTATGAAAAGTGTATTTACAAGAAGGCCTAGTAAAAATATAGCAAAGGCTTGAATTTCATGAATACTAGATTTTCATGAAGGGTGGTTTGTGAAGTCTCAAGGGTTTGTTACATAAATCTCTACAATAATGTTTTTCATCGTGAAAAGGGATTTTTCATGAAGGCATTATGAAAATATGAACGCCTGAGTTTCATGAAGATTGGGTTCATGAAGAGTGGTTCGTGAAGGTACAAAGGTTTTTGACGATGATCTCCACAGTTATGATAGGAATCACGAATTCCACCAAATATTTAACAGAATGATCTTCGATTATGATGATCATCTCGAATGGGAAATTTTCCATGGAGCTTTACAGAATAGGGATCGCTACAAGGGAAATTATGGAGCATCACTTAATGGTTATAATGTGGCATGGAATATTTTTTAATCAGTTGAAACACATATAAATGGGCCTCTATCACCATTGGAAAAGTAGATAGACTTAACAATGATATTAAGGCTCCATAATTTCGAAGGTAGTTTGTGAAGGTGGTTCACAAAGGTGGTATGAGAAAAAGTTTTTGAAGGCTATAATCCAACCAAATGTTCATAGAATTTTGAAAGTTATTTTCAATGGTATTTCATACAAAGAAATTCACAATGGATATAGGCCAATCGAATGTTTTGAGCATCATGAAAATAAGGGAATTTTTGAAGGCTAAGTAAGATTCATGGAAGGAAGGTTGTTTGAGATTCGCAAAGGAGCTTCGTGAAGAGCTCCATGAAGGAACTTCTTGAAAGAGGGAATTCTGTGAAGGTAGTGAGCATCATTAAAAGCTTTTAAAATAAATTTCCTAGTAAATATATGGTAAGGTTATATTCATCATGTGGATGAAAGTGGGACCTAAATAGAGATACTACATATAGTGTAAGATGAATTCATTCGAAATAATTAAGGGACCTACAAGTCCATAAAATATGTGTAGATCCCTTACAAGAGTAGTGATAAAAGGAAGAGTAATATGATGATCCTTTCCAATAGAAGTGATCCATAGAAATAGATATAGGGAGTGACCCTTGATAATGTAGTGAGAAAATCCTAAACAATGTAAATGAAACTAGCCTTGGTATGGATGAGATTTATCCCAAACCATCATTATTGGTAGAGAGCCATAGTGAATTTGGTACAATTAGAACATCATCATTGTATGCTCCTTGGATGTATCCTAATGTGGGTGAACCAAGTAAAAATTGTTGTTACCTTGTGTTTTCATTCCTAAATTACATTCAAATCATCATAATCTAGTAAAGAAGGAAATAATAGGTTTAGAATTAACTCTTAAGTGAAAACCAATTGACCCTTATAATAAATAGGTCAAGATCTAGTAGGGCATGAATAATTTTGAAAACAATACTCATACCCTAATTTACCCCCCACCCCCCTCTTAGGGTATGTAGAACCCTTTTTGACCCAACACTTGACTTTATTAGATTATTGACGGCTTGGGAAATAGGGGAAGTTGGAATCAAGATATATGGGACTGTTTGAGGTTGTTGAGTTGATTAGAAAGGTGGATTACCATGTGGATTTTCACCTTATATGAAATCAATCAATGATCTATTCCATGTGTCATAGTTTAAGAAATTCCTTTTAGACCTATCTCTGTTTTAAATTCAGAGGACTATGATGTGAGACCCAATATGACTATGAATCAGTATCTATTTCAGTATTTTATTCTTAGATGAAGTTTCTATGTGGGAAGTTCATGCCTTCGGTTTGGGTGTTATGGGAGAATGTTTCTGATCTTCATGACACTTGGGATTTTTATGTGATGATGATGGAGAAGTGTCCTCATATATTTATGGAATATAATTCTTCATAAGATTTTGGGGATATAAAGTGTTTATGTTGGAGATAATTGTAACATCATAACACCTTCTTTCAGGTACATTTCTTCATTTATTTCATGTCATTTTGTTTTTTGAGTTGATCAGTTGTTGTTTATGTTAATTATTAATTTTTTTTATTCTTTGTAGGGGTAAGGGGTGATTTTTTGTTATTAGAGAGTTATAGTGGAATCTTAGGTGGTTGGATTAATGGAAGACTTGCACATATTTAATGAAAGTATATTGGAGTTACATCAGCTTGATGGTGAGGGCCGCTGTCTATCTAGTGGGATTCATAGGCCTATAGATATTCTATCTGTTTCTACTAGTTAACCAATGGGAGCTAAAAGCAATCTAGTGATTCCACTCTAGGAAAGGAAATTATGGACTGTATTTTAATTACACCTCCTGAACCCCCTATTTTAATTTTGTAATCTTATCCCTAAAACCTTATTCAACCCATTAAAATTTAGATACACCCTTGAGGGAATTTTTGATCTTATAACCTTGAAACTTTATATATTAAAGTGTTAGTGTGTGTGTTAAATCTATTCCAGTAAGTGTAATCTCTATTTGATCATGAATTATCTATTCCTTCTCTCTCTCCTTCTCCAAGAGTAGTTCATCCTTTTTTTGTTGATAGATCTAGATCACGATTTTGAAATTTTTGGTTCTAGGATTCTTACTTGATTTATTCAATCCCTTTAGAATCTCTGATTGAGGATCATGTGTTAGTTATTGATGATTCCTTGATTGTGGTAAGTGGTTTCTTAAGGTAATTACTATTAATATAAACTTGTTTTGTTGTATATTTTTTATTGTTTAAGTTATGTTATTAGTGATCTCTAAAATTCATGGTGTGAGTGTATCAAACCCCTCTTGAGTATGGATTTTCAAATAAGGTTTTGATTTTTGAGATACTAAAGTGCCCCTTTGATGATGAATTCTTGGGAAAAGAAAGAATGAAATGATTTATGGTTTGAAATGAAATGAATTGTTTTCAAAGTCATGAATTTTGATGAAAACCATTCGATGTAGGTTTTTGAAATAAAATGGAATGTTTTGAAACATGATCTTGGGTCAATTGAAATTAATGATTAGAATAATTTTATATTGATTGAAATGATTTATATCCCCATGTATGATTGATTTCTCTAAATCATGGGGGAGCCTAGGTAGTTATGTGGGTGTCCTTGTATTTACATTCTAAGAATGTATTAGATCTTCCTATAAAAGTATTTAAGAGGAAAATGATGACTAAAATTATTAAGGGAGGGGGGTTGATTCTTTGGGATGGATCCATATTCTCCCTAGGACTGATATTTATGGATTTGTGCATAGATGGATTCGTATTTCACTAAGAATGAGTGGAACATTGATCCATGATCTAACCAAAACCAGGTAATTACTCTTTTGATATAAATTATCATTGTACGTGACTTATCCATGAATTTAAATTATTTAAAAATTTGTTTTATTATGAAATGTGAAAATATTACCATGTAATTATTTATTTAAAATCAATTATATTTTATTTATTTAATATAGACTACTTATGAAACACTTTCTGGGATCATACTGGACTAGTGTTTCTCATAGATTATTTTTTTCTATTGGGGATTTTTAGACTTTATTATGTCAAGTATAGGAAATGGGAAAGTACTGTTGGGATGTGGTGGGTTTTTTTTAATAACATGACCTTGGGTGTTTTTGGTGAACAGTGGAGTATGTGATCCATTTATTACAATGTGATCTTGTGATATTTTATTTGATGTATTAGTTGGTTAATTTGGTTGATGTATTATTTTTGAGACTTGTCCTTGTAAAATTGTGGTAATTTTAGCTTAATAAGTTCTTTGGTATTCAGATTGTTTATGTATTTTCTCCACTTACGTTTTCTTATAGAGTTATTATTGTAGAGAAATTGTTCCATTTTTTCTATTTTGATTCCCATGCACAAGTCCCCAACTTATGAGGATTGAGAATTCCATTTGGGTCATCTCAGGATTGATTTAAGTACTTGTTTAGTTATTTATTTGGGTTGGTTCATGACATAGAGGCATAAATATTATAGAGACAATCAGCTATAATTATATCTTGAACTTGATTTCACATCGAGAGGATAAAATTAATACCACTTTAGGGAAAATATCAAGATACACTTCTATAATCCTTTTAAACAACATTAGCTAAAAAATAAAACTCAACATTATATCAGTAATCATAGAAGATAATGACACAACACATCTCTGGTCCATCCATTGGTCACACTCACCAATGGTGACTTCATGATCATCATTATCATAAAAGAATATAACTCTACTCCCAGTGAAAGAAATGATATAATTCAATAAATATAGCTAGTCTATGTTAAGGATTTCATTATATAATTGTTTCTATAAACCTATGAAATCTTCGGAAGACCAATGTTTCTGTAACCTTAACTTTTAAAATCTACATATATCATACAAGATAACCTGAAATTTAACTAGTGTTGTTAATACCAAGGGAAATATAATCTTGGCTACCATGATTCTAAGATCCAAGACTCGGGAAAGTAAAATAAAGGGGTGAATAGCTCATAAATAAAATAAATAACATAACCAGATAGAAAATTGATAGATGTTATCTTCAATTACATCTACCTCACCTAGAACTAGAAACACTAGGGAATACATATGAAAGTCTTTTGAACCAAAACCCCTCTATAAATGATGTTAAAAAATCATTGGAAACACTCTACCATTTTTCCTTTAGTATGTGGTTAATCGTAGGGTTTTCTTATTTCTACCACACCTCATCTCTAGTGATAAAATCATAGAGCTTCAGGTTGTTATTATTACCTCAAAGGATACAACTATAATGGATAAACCTAAAGAAAGTCATGTGATATATGATTTAAACTAAATAATTCTGTATACTAAAGATTCTAAAATCCACAACCTCCGAAGGAGAAGAAAATAATGTCTGATATCTGGGTTGAGGTTTGAGAAGTGTTGCGTCTAGTGAAACGAGATGATGGTAGAAATATATGACTCATTGCCTTATAAAACTTCAGTTGACAAGGAAACTGATAACCTTTTCTCATGTATCTACTCCTTGAAATGTTTTAAAGGATTTTCTCCCATTATAACATTTTTGGGGATATCATCATATCAATAATATTCTCCTTTTCCATTACCTCAATAAATTTTAGCAATGTGAATGGGTTGACATAACACTAGATCTCAAAATGTAAATCCTCCTCAAAATGAATTTTTCTAGTGTCTTTATCTGGAAGGAGATCTAAATCAAAATCAAATATTTTTTTTAATTTCATTAAAGACTTCTATAAACTAGAACTCCCCTCATGAAGAGAATGAATCTCTCACATATATACTACCTCCATGGACAAAAAAATAACTAATCTTATAAACAATCGCAAAAAACCTCCAATGAAACTTGTGACTCTTTATGATCACTAAGTAATAACACCCACCACTAATTAATAGCTCCTCACAACATAATGATAGTAAATAAAATACATTTATCCTTCCTAGAATAGATGAATCCAAAATTAATATCTGCCTCTATTAACCATTACTCAGAATAATGATCAGAAATACATCCCTCATACTTCTATATTCCCTAACCCTTAAAATCACATTGAATATTCCTCCAAGATTCATCTTCTTCAATGAAAACTCTATGGTGATAGACTAGTGTATAATGTTGATGTTAGTGGCTTGATCCTGAAAATTATATCTACCAAGATCCATTTCTACAAAACAGAACAACATTATGTACTCTTGAATCTGAGAATATAGAATCCTTAGGATTAAGTAAATAATATTCATCTTAATTACCATCATATAACCAATTTAATCTTAAGCATAACAAATGTTTATGAATTTTCCTTACTTATGTATCTACCATATAATCATAATCACTTATCTTTGTACATTCAATAAATATAAGTTTCATGTGTTGGATCATATGGGTTTTTAATCTTGTTTGACCTAGACAATATATCTTTCTTATATCATGAAATAAGTTAAACTAATATTGTTTCCCTACCAAAACAAGAAATCCTCATCAGTTTATATCCCCATGATCCATCCTATATCTCATTTAAAATCATTGATACCATATTTTCATGTCCTATCCCTGTTGGTACACCTCCTAGGCTAGAAGGAAATATTGAAGTTCCCTTAAATCCCACGTCTAATAGGAAACATTTTAGAAACTAGAATCGAGGGTATAAAACATGAATATATCAAAAGAATTTCCCCAAAGTTCATAGAAAAAAATACACTAAAAAATTCATAATAATAAATAAACCAATACTAATGCATGTAATTTCTTTCAATAGAATACAAAAATTGAAATAAAATACCATGAACTACTCTTATAGTAGTAACGAAAAAATCTATCAACCCTCTAATAAACTCGAGTAGCTTGTAACACCTAGATCAATCACAAAATACCTTTTATGGACTTTAAAAACATATATATAGATTGATGGGGGGAGGGAGGTAGGGATGTGATCATACAAGTATACTCTATATGATCATCCCCAGAGAATCTTTTTAAAATATGATATAACCATACTAAAACCCCAGTGAATAAAGAGTGAAATAAACTCATTACCTAAATTAGTTCAACTAAATTCTCATCCTACACAAGGCTAGTTCACCAAGTAATGCAGAGAAGTAGATAAAATAATATCATAAGTATATATAGATAATAGAAACCTTTTATCCACTTTCCCACTAAACCAACCACCCTAATCCCAAACATCTTACATATTAGTGCTCCCATCTTCTACATAGGTCATAATACATATTTGTGCTTGCACATCACAACCATATCCACATATCGTAGCCACATCACTATCATATCCCCATAATCTCATAGTGGATTAAAGCTATTACATTCCATGTAAATACACACTATGCCTTAATCCATTACAACCCATCTATAATTACACATGTAATAATCCTGGATACATTTATATATTGTAACCTTAAGCCACTATATCCTGTATATACATGTATATCATTAACATGAGTCACTAAATCCTATATTAATAAATATCCTATAACCTTAAGAAACCATAACATGGATATGATTACATGCATACTAGGTTTGGAAGAGAGAGTTGGGTAGGGGGAGTAGTCATCCATTTATATCATCAATAACCTAGATATTGAGACAACATTAAGAATCCAAGGCTAAATATGGTTGTTGGTCATTTTATATTTCTTGAGTAGTAGATTGTAAAAAATAATAGTACATAATGAAAAATATAGAACACCACTATTCAAAGGGAAACTATTCTACCTAAGACCCATATGATTCTTGTCCTCTTATATAACATATCATCTTCTAACTCTGATGACTATCAAGCTAGTACATTTCTATAAATGAAATCATCATGGTTCAAAACTATCTCTCCATTTATCATTAATTAAATATCAAAAAATTTATAATATCACAATATAAATAATATTTTAATTTTTATATTAAACATTAAGAGTCAATGTGCTTTCATTGAATGTTATAATTATAGTTTCAATATCCATTCTATTTTAATCGTTAGGCTTTCATGGAAAATCTACCATTTAATTAGTTTAACAATTATTACCATCCATAATTTTAGTATTAAGACAATTAAACCTTATTCATGGATGGATATACAAGAATGAAATAAGTAATCTATAAGAAGTGATAAGCATACCGTTTTTAAGAAATAATCATATGGGAATGAAATAGGGTTCTCTACTTGAAACAATTATCCTAACTTCATCACCAATACCTTTCCATGCCATCCACACCAATCCACCATCAACTACCAAAATGCACCACTATAATTATGTCGACATAGTTTAATCCCCCCTTCCAAAACATCATGAAAGTAGGTTATATTTTAAAAAAATGGTCTATAATATATTAATATATATGTTTTGGAAAAATAATTTTAGAATAATAAATTCCAATAACCAATCAGCAGTACTTTAATAAATGCATTAAATCTTATAATAAACAAGGGTAAAATATATTAATTACTTAGTTTTAATTCCATTATCATCCTTCCTTTACTATCTAGATTAATATAATAAATTATGGTAAGGTTTAAACAAAAAAAAATCTAAATATAATAGAAATTAATAATATCAACTTTTTTTCCAAATAACATGCTCATCTAATTATTAATCAATTTACACATTTTTAAGGAATAATTATTACTTTGATGAATTTATAGTCCATTATAAAAATTTTAATACAATGTTTATATTGATTACATTGTTTTAAATATGTAAAATATGTAAAGGGTTATATATTATAATATAAATACATCATAACACTATATAAAAAATATAATGAGGTAATATCATGATGAAAAGAATAATTTCATATGAAGCTGCACTGCCCCTATTTACAACTCTTTAATCTAAATTTATTATATATTTTAGGTTACTCCTATATATTAACCTATTAGAAACCAAATCATGATAATATCACATTTACACATAAATAAATAGGAAATGTCTTCAATCCACTACTTCAACAAAAAGATTCAAATTTACTGAACTAGAACATGATAATAGATGATGGACACAAACATAAATCCCTAGTATAAACCCACGAGAACCTAAATAAATTATCCCATCATGAATCATCCTTCAATAAAAGATAAATAACCATTAAAATTGATATTATAGATTTTCTATGGATTGGAAATAAAGAAGAAAAGAATAAAGAGTATAAGGAAAAAAGGAAAAGAGATACATTGGAACAAAGGTAGTTGTTTCATAAATAAAAGGCCTAAAGATCAATCATAGGAGCCTAGGTTCATAAAAAATGATCCATATTAATCAAGTATTGAAGAGGAGAAGGATGAAATATAAGGTATTCAATAGTTTCACTAAATTTATAGAACCTTGAGGTCACTTCATCATGGTTTTATGAAGGATTTTCATTCCTTTAACCCAAATCCAGAGATCATAGCATGATATCACCACATGGTTTATTACTTTCTCTCATAGTAAATGACCATTAATTTGATCTTATAAATTAGTTTCATGTTGTGCTTAAGGATTTAATGTTGTAGTGTTCAGAATCAATAAAATCATAGTGTAAATCCTAAAATTCTTCCTCATTCCAAACAACCCCAAACAAAAACTATAGTGTAGACTATTAACCATGATGAAATGACTCATATAGAGACATAATCAAGGAATACCTCTTTTATGTATTCAATAAGTGATGAAAATAATTCATCCCATGAAAACAATTAGAACATGAAATACATAAGAGTAACAAATCCATGTATAAGGCTTCCCACTTAACAAATAAGGTTTTTCAATTTTCTAAAATTCTATTCAAGACCCTTGACACTACAATCCAACCAATAATGCATTGATCAGACATTCCAATTGATCACTAATTATGGAACATATTCCATCGCATTATAATACTTTAATTACACTATAATACGACCTTTATAGTTATATTCCCTTAAATACCATTGAAACTAATTTCCAAACCTAAAATACTACATCTTAACCTACCTGTACTCCCTCATCACTCAATAAAAACGAAAAAATAAGTGTTCAATAGAATTTGGTCCCTTATATATAGAAATATGTATAATAGTGTCACGGAAGACTAAATTATTAATTCAACATGTTTTATAAATTTTAAATAAATGCTTCAAAGGTTGTGTGAGTTGTAAAAGATGATAGGTAACATTGAAATAAATTTTACAAAGGTTACATAAGATTGATTTTTTTAGAAAAATGGAAATAGTTTTGCTACATAATTTTTCACTAAAATTAATCAGAATACTAAATTTTAATTTATATTATTATTTTTGAAATTATTTATGATTTAAAATAACCAAATAATTATTGAAAATCATTCATTGAAAAAAGTGGGAAAATTTTCCACCATTAATGATAAATGATAAATTATGAATTAATGTAAATTACCTACTACAACCTAGATATATGGTAATATATAAGAGAATAAAAAATAAAGTGTGAGAGAGATAGATGATCAAAAAGAACAAATAAATGATATAAAATCATGTTCTTTTTTATATTTCTAATAATAATGGACTCAAACATCTAATAATATAATGTGGAGGGATAAAGAATTATAAGAAAAGTTTACAAGAACATGAATGGTTTATGAAGAAGATATATTTTCGTTGATGATGAATTTAATTTCATGAATCTTATTGTGTTAAATTTTTTATTTATTCCACAACCTTATATTGGAAAAATAAATTGGACCATAGTTTTTTATGATAAATATTTATAATAAAGTATTAAAGGATTTTTCCTTGGTAAAAAACTAATAGATTATTATGAAGGTTCATAATAATTTTTTTAACAAGAATGGGATTTAAATATTTTATATAAATAACTTCCATATGTGGAAGAAGAACACTATTTATAATCTATTCTCTCTTCATATCAATGTATTAGATATTTCTTATGTTATTTTTATTGTTCTAAAAAAATAAAAACATTTCTCATGTTTGTAAGAAAAATATGGATTTTAATGTTTGAGAGAGGAATTTTTTATTATCTTCATTAGAATAAAAAGATATTAAAAATTCATGGGATGTAAAAATAATAATAAAATATGATATAAACTCCATATAAATTATGAAGTATAGAAATAAAAAATAAAAAATATTAAAATATTTGAAAAATAAATTTATGGATGTATGGATAATAGATTATGAATATGTTGATGAGTTATTTACTCAAGTAAACATGATCATAAATTCCATATGTTGATATGGTAAAATATATTTATTATATAAATATTTTCACAAACAAAAATATAATTATCCCTATAAATTTACTTAAAAATTTCAATCATGGAATGATGAGATAAAAATAATTTTTCTATAGATAAAAATAAAACTATCTTGATTTTAAATGAGATAATAATACTAATATCATAATATTTTCTATAAATAACCCTCCCTGGATCATCAAAGACAACAAGTGATTCCCATTAAGCGTACCTCTAGTTGTCCATAATTTATTTTTTAGTGAAGTGGGAATTAATATCATAAATTAAAGATATTACCATCTAGAGAATATAGTGGAATGTTTTAAAATAAAATGAAAAACAAAATAATGAAAAAATCAACATTAATTGATAATGATAAATATAATAAATTAATTAATTTACTATAATATAACCAAAATAAATAACATATACAATTGAAAAAATAGCTCCTAACATTTAACATGAAAATACCGAAACAACCCTTATACCTCAGTGGTATATGAAAACATCTACAAATATTATACACATTTTATTAGACTTGATTACCACATTAGCACCAAAAAATAACTCTACCAACAAAATATTTAAACCCTATATATTAATGTATGGGTGGTAATAACCATATACTTAGTAGGTCATCTTATAAGTATGAATAACCATGTCAAAAAGATAAATTTATAATGATCAAAGTAATGATGTCATTATACATATACATATCCTTTCCAACCATAACCACCAATGTAGTTCTAATTCAAAAATTAACTAGTAAATTATCCTATATTTTGATCTTAATAATATAATATGCATAGGTATATTCAGTTATAGTAAACTATATGTCAAATTAGTAATTCTAACTCATTGGGGTATTCCATCCCTAAGCTCACTAAAAAAACTCAAAAAATAAAAATATATATGTAGTGAAGGATGTTCCACAAAAATATTAAACATCCTAAATAACTACTCTAAATAGAAACTATTATAGTCTATAACATCTAATATATTCTCACCATCCCACTATCATAATTACACCACATCCACCTCCATTTAGGAGACAACCCACAAAAAAACCAATCCATATCCAATAAAAATATAGCTCATACTAATTATCATGGTGAGAGAGGGTATTCCATTATATATATATATTTGGTCTACTGACTAATACAAATAGAAAATACCCTTAGATGTTGACTTAATAATGAACAACACTTCCAATACTAAAAGAAAATAAAAAATGAAATTAGTAATAACATATATAATACTATACAAAAAATTGAGTCACGAATATAATTTATCATCATAAAATCAATATAATCATCCTTAATAACATATTATCCATATTTTTAATTCCATCATCATATTATCCATGCCATCACCATATTCAAAATCTCAGTGATCAAAGGGTCAATAAAGTCATGCATGTAATCTTAAAAATACCTTCACCTGGGAATACATCTCTAGGTAGAACCATATACATGCCATCATCAAAAAAATCAACAACAACATCAGAATATACATATTTGAGAATATAACCACTATGTTAATCCTATATAGCCTCATAAGATGGTGAATGTAAATTAAATCTAGTTTTAATCAAAATTCGATCATCCTATAATGGTTATTAAATTAAATATTATCTGATAGTTTTTTAAAATATCAACTAAAAACTTTGTATATACTACCCCTATAATGTATAATTAGAAAGAAATATAAATAATGAAACTACTTTCATTTCATCATAACCTATAAACTATGCTAAGAGTCCATGTTAATCAAAATCATACATTAATTATACATTCTCAATATATCAATGTCAAAATCATAACTATATCAAGTTAAAATAATATCTATTAAAAATTCACATTTTTAATAAAATGGGAATAAAATTATCATAGTGTCAATTAAAATATCAAATTACATTGGTTGTCTTAAATTTCTTCCCATCATCACTCGACCCCTAATATTTACTAAAGATATGTTGCAAATATTTTCCCTGAATATTTTCATAAAATCCCCATTTCATGATGATTCACTAAACAATATTAGTGATTGTAATTATTCACATTCTCATTGTTCAAATGAGAATATCCTCATTTATCCCAATAATTAAAATAATTATCTAACTTTACACTTCACAGTCACATCCAACTCACCTTTTAGAAATTTTTATGGTTCATGTACTAATGTTCTTAATTTATATTATTTTAAATCATCAAATGATCCCTCCAAATAATATGTTTAACCTTGATAATATCTTAATCCTGATATATGTAGGAAAACTATCATGATCAACTATTTACATGACATTTTTGTATATCAGGGTAAATAACTAATTATATATATTGTCATATTATCCATATATTTACTTAATAAAATGTTTTAACTACAATCCTTCACTAATATATATATATATATATATATATATATTTACTAAAAAATAGAAACATATATATTTTAATTAAATTTTGATCAATATTATATTAAATTAATGATTGAAATTTATTTACCTCTGTATACATTGTATCCAACATGAAATCCCAAGCCTCTTGTGCATGACTGTTTGAATAGGGAAAGGGAAAGCCGCCACCACTTCACTGTAATAATGTTATGATGACATCACTCAATTATCTCATATGTACCTTTATATCGATCCACCATACCAGACATGACCACTACTTACATAGTCCTGATCATCACTCAACAAAACTCAAATTTCCCCCCTTCTCTTCTAAAATGGCTATTAAAAAACTCCTTATCCCACTACCAACTTTTCACCATACACATCAAGGAAAATATATCTTACTATCCATTCCAATTAATTTAGTGATGTGATTTATGAAGTGTTACTCAATCAATGACTGAGTCTTTCATGATCTGGAAACTTCATTGTCACCACATGATCCTTTCTACTAATCCAATGCTTTGGATTTATCTCTTTCAATTTATTATATCTTCCTCGACATGGAACTTCCAATTCCAATATTTCTAAACTATATAAAACTCTTCCACTATATATTTCTAAATTTATATACCACATATATAGTTGTATTAGTGTAGAAGATAAGGCTTGTTGATGTAGGACACCAGTTCTATCTGTGAACTCAATTAGAAAACAAAGAAATATGTGGTCATTTAACAATAGTGGGGAAAAATATTTATTCATCTGATTCCAAAAAAAAAGTGGTGACATATATTCTTATAAATTTTATAATAACAATAATAATAGTGAAAATAAAATAATTATTAAAAACTTTATATAATGGTAAAATTATAATGTTTTATTGGTATGACTAAAAATGACATGATGTTCAAGAACCTACCTCATGAGACTAATGAATCCTTTTATCAACACTCATTGATTCCTTCATCATATATTTGTTAAAAATTATATTTTAGGAGTTATGATTTAAATTTGATGAAAAAAATATCTAGTTTAGGCTTAGAGCCTGATGAAAAATTATTTCAATGTTAAATCAAACATTTCATCCTCAAAAATACTACATTGATAGTTTATCAAATTATAACTATCATTTTCAAGATATCATATATTTTCCTAAAAATATAGAAAATTTATAATGTGATATTTAATTAATTAGTTAAATAATTAATAAATAAACTTAAAAATAAAACACCTCTATTTTGTGTAAAAAATCCACCCAAAGGTAAACATCACATTCTGAGATCAAAATATCCATAAAAACAATTTGTAAGGTCATTTACTATGTTAAAATTACCATTTTACCTTTGGAATATTATTACCATAATGAATTTATGATATTTGAAAACTATAAAATCAGAAAATTACAATATATACTACTTTAAACTTTTTATCCTTGAAAACATCGATTTAAAATTATAACCTCAAAACCTCAGGTGTATAAAATTTTTCAATACCAAGCACATATATTCCTTAAAATTTATGCATTAAAAAATTATCCTAAAATAATTCAACACATGGATCACAATAATATATACCCCACAAAAAGGTGTAATAAATTTTTCAATAGGCTAAAATCTAAATTCAACATGCATGATACAATTTACAATTCATATAAATATTCCATAACACTTCTTTGACCATAAATTTTTACCATAATATATAATATAGATTTAATAAAATCACGATATTATGTGTTAAAATGGGATTACTACTTCTACGTACTCATCCTTATACCTTTTTCCTCTATCATACATGAATAAAAAGAATCATCCAACTCTCATTAATATTGGGGTTATAGATCCACAACATTTTCAGTCTCACCCAATTATAATGGTCGAAACCCCATATGATTCTCCATGAATGTTTCATCCTTATCCATACTAAACTTATCAAATGCCAACTCATGGGAAGGATAAATTAGATCCCTCCACAACTGATTTATGGAATATGTCAAACATCTTCTCTAATTTAAAAGATAAATCTAAGAAAAAATCCACCTATAATCCTAATCTGATGGTTTTGAATTCACCCAACCACTTCATGTTATCTTTCTTCCCTTTACCCGTAGATTTTTTTCTCTGTTTATTCATACTCGTGGTGTTGTCTTAATTGTTGGAACCATGGATATTCTAATCATGAATTTGAGTATGGTTCATTTTTGTTGTCAATCCTCAGTGTAAGTTTAGAATGTGTTCCAGTAAAGTGGTCATACAGTTCATGCAGACAACAGTATTTAAGGTGGTGTCATTTCCCAGTGTTTTTCAAATTTTTGAGCCTCAAAATTTGAAAATGAATACATGGATTGTTGGTAAAAGGAGGTGCACGCAAAGAAGAAGTGGTGTGTGAAAAAGGAGGGTTGTGCATGAAATATTTGAGTTGGGTGTGAAAAACAGTGTGGTGCAAACAATAGTGGATCGAGGTTTCCCGCACAAATAGTGTTTCGGAATCAGAACATCGAAAAATGGAAAAGGCATGGGCTGTGCAAAAAATCTGGAGATGTGCACAAAAAACAGTACCTGCGCAAAATATTATGTTCCAACTAAGAGGTTTTTAGCGCCATAGGGGTTTTGAACATGGGGGTCTAAGATGCCTATAAATAAGTGGTGGCCCACCACATTCTGTATGGTTAAAGACATAGAGAATATCTGAGGTATGATGTGTGCAAAAGGATTGCGTAAAGGGTCTTGTGTGAAAAATTCCGAGCTGTGTAAAAAATTCTAGGTTGCGTAAAAAATTTCATGCTGCGAAAAATATTCCAGTTTTCATGGAAAAAAAACACATTGTGCGAAAATTTACAGGCTGCGTGAAAAAGGTAGAGTTGTGCATAAAAATTGAGGTGGCGTGTAAAATATTAAGTTGCATGAAAAAGGGTGTTGTTGCATGAAATATTTTTCCGCGTGAAAAGAAAATATTATGTGCAATAGTAAGGTATCATGCGCAAAGGATTATTGTTCCGTGCAATTGTCAAGGAAAATTGTTTTCACATTATGGTCATCCGGTTTAGTGGTTCAATGCATACAAGTGCATCATTTCTAGACTTTGATGCAAGAAGAGTCTCATGTTAAACAGAGTTAAAGACTTCAATGCAAATCAATTGAAGAGACCTTCATTTCTATAAACTTATTGGGACTTCACCAAAGGCAGTGATCCTGGGGGAGTCCATGAGAGTGACTTGAGGGATGTATTGGGCTATCCCATAACAGTTTTAAAGGTAGTGAGCTTGGGACAGAGTGACTTTTCCCAAACCTTTGTAATCCACAACTAGTGAAGAATAGTGGAATTTGGTACGACCGATAACCTATCAGTGTATTCTCCATGGACGTAGCCCTTAGTGGTGAACCAAGTAAAAAGTAATGTGTTTTCTTTTTGCATGTGAATGTTTTATTACTTCTCATATCCATCATACAGGTTAAACTCATTCCTACCAATGTGGGAACAAGATCCGTCAGTTTAAAAGAAAGATTTGACACCTTGATTCACCCCTCCCCTCTCAGGGTGTCCCAGGGTCATATATTAATGATATTAAATTTTTTTATTCTTTTTACTTACCTAAACACCTTTCTTGGTTTATTATGTTCTTTTCATCCCTCAATTTTTCTCTGAAATTATTTATTTATTGTGTTCTTCTAGTTTATAGCCTTCCATTTCTCCCATTTCTTGTGGTTTCTAGTTATCAAGGTGTGATAACCATATCACTACCTTATAGTAAATTATTATTATTATCCTCATGGTAAAACTCTTAGATATATAATGGTGGATCAATCCCTTGGTCTATGAATTGTTAGTTTTTTCCTTGATGTTGTCATTTGATAGTGGCATTGACCCTTGAGTGGAAAACTACCCCCATCATACCTCGGAATTGGTGGGTTTTAGTAATGTGGGCTCATGTGGTCTTATTATTATCTATGTGGGTGGTATCTATGTTAGAGGTTTTGGGTTTATCTATAATTTATTGGTTTATCATCATATATATACATATATTGGTCATTGATATCTGTAAGATAGGTTTCATATTTTCCATTAGTGTGTACTTTTTCTCTTAGTGTTTCTTACCCTATTAAGATAATGGGGTTGGATTGATACAACCTCCCATAATAGTTTATGGTGATTCAATTTAATGGTGGTCTTTTTATGATTCATCATGTGGGTAGATTTTGTTTCTTTGATTGGTAACAATAGGGTTTCAATAATGGTTCAAGAGATCATGGTGGTGACTTCTATTAGGGCTTTAGTTTTTCATGCCATGCATCATGGTTTAAGATCGATAAATTAGGGATGGCCTATGTTCTTTGAATTTTTTTATTACTTTTTTTTGTGTTTAAGGCTTTTTTATTTGAAAAGTGTTAGTTATTTTGACCATAGCTATGTTCATGGTCCTACTTAACCTCAAAAGGTGGTTTTATTTAAAAGCAATTGTGGAGATGTTTATCTAACTTCATGATACGAGTTCACAAAGTGTCTAAAAAACATTATAAAAACTTGTATTCTTTATCAAAACCCCACCTCCATTTTGAATGAAAATAAAATTCCAAATTCAACAAGACCATTAATATAACTTTTTACAACTTAATTATCTCAACCAAAAGAAACCTTTACAATCCAAGACCCATAGTATAACATTATAGGATAACTCATCCATCAATTTGAATAAACATACCACTGTATAAAATTGCAATAGATTACAATAATGGGTCATTATAATTTTCATTCATTCTTAAAATGTCACTTTAAAATATCATTATCTCTTGAGAAAGTCAAAGGATATCCTTATAGTAAAACCAATAAAAATATTGATATAAAAAGGGTCAATAACTTTGGATTACCTATATGTATAAAATCAGTGTTATAGAATACCTCAAGTCCATATGCTGATGATTGACCAAATAATCATTGAATATAACCTAAAATATTTCATCATTAACACTTTGCATCATCAATAAAATTATCTATTTTATAGATCTTCACTCAAGCCAATGATGTAATATTTTTTTTTGATAATATTGAGAGTTTTTCTATCCCTTTCTAAAATCAACGATATTTTCTGAAAAAATCATGTTACATCATTTTAACACTTTGTTTTATCACTAATTTTTGGTAAGATGATTAAAAACCCCATTCTAGAACATGATTAAGTTATATAAATAAATATCATCAACTCATGGAATTTTTTTCCCAAATTTAGTATGCCAAGATAAATCATTTTTGTAACAATCCATATTTAAGAATGTTTATTCTAATATAATATTGAGTAAAAAATAAACCATAAAATATACAATTAAAATTAAAGAAACTTTATTTTCTCATAATAGAAAATTGGAATAAATGTAAATGGAACCATTTATTATATATAATTGATGATTGTATCCCTTAAAAATGTATAGAATAAAAAGTGACAACAAATATAAAAGAATAATATTTTTATAATAAAAAACACTCTAGGATCATATTCACCCTTGAGTTTCATTATTATTATAACTAAACATTAAATAAAATTTAACATAAATGAATAAAGGATTTTATAAAATACTTAAATATACTACTGCAATGAGAGGTGTGATTTTGAGAAGTTATAATGAAAGGAATTTATAGAATGTAAAAGGGGTAATTTAGTCATTATTTGACTATTATAAAAGGTATATAGTCATTGAATATAATACCAGTAAACAAATTCCTAATTCAGAATTAATAAAATATAGTAAATATAAATAAACTTTATTTATATATGAGACATATATTTAAATATTCATTACAAATAATTCATTTAGAATTAAATAAATAATTTTTTAATAATATAAACTGATTCTAATTCATTTTTTAAAATATATTTTTTTAATAAATTATTTTTAATAATTTTGTATTTTTAATGAAAGTAATTAATTTTAATTAATGATTTAAAACAATGATTGATAAATTCAAAAGAACAATTAGTAAAATAAATAAATAACATCCAAAAAATTAATGAATTGTAAGGAATAAAAATTGAATTATCCATGTTTAAAGAAAATATGTTTTATTTAAAAAAATATTTATTTATTATTTATTTTCAGTTAAATTTAAATTTTAAATATTTAAAGTATGAAATTTAATGAAATATATATATATATAATTTTTTAGTATTAATGGAATTTTTATTAATTGGTAAGACATAATAATAAGATCATTTAATGTTTAAAAACATTCTTTTCTAAAAAAATATAAATTACATGTTTTTATTTTGAAAATAAATTTCATCTATTTTAGAAATATAATTTATTAAAATATATTTCATATTTTAAATCATCTTGTTAAAAAAAAGAAATATGGTCAATTTATTTTTTGAAAAAAAAAATAAATTACCAAGGTAAAAACTAAGTTTACATAGTAATGGGTAGAATGAGGTAAAAGGATAAACTATAGTGTAAAATGAAAAACAACTACATGCATTATAAGAAAATTGAGTTTATAGGGTTTTTCAAAACTATCTCCATTATTTTTTTTGTTTTGGAGATACTTTCCTTATAAAACTAAATTACATACACATTGAGGAATTGGTATTTTCAATTAAGGCACCCAAACTCGATTATAAAATAACCCTCCTAAATACAATAAAAAACACATATCCATAATTTTACACTCTAATATCTATAAAAATTACCTCCTTAATAATTTTATCCTATATTTTGGTTATTTTTTTTAGAATAAAGAGACTCGAATCCTTCATTTCTAATAAGTTTTTTAAAGGAAGATTAAATTTTTTTGACATAAGTACAATATTGTACTTAATTATTTCCCTTATATTCATTATAAATATATTCTTGAATATTATTAAAAAACACAATATGTAATATAAATCACTATTACTCTATAACTGAAATCAGAACAATACAGTAAAATATTTTTTTCATTTATTTGTTATAACAAGTTATTTTTTAGGCTGATTTAACCACATACATGAATGATACTATAACATTTTAAATATTAATGATTAATAAAATATAAATATTGATAATATGAGGTATGAATTTTGTTTTTAATAATTATGTAATTTTTATATATATATAAAATTAAATTCATTAATTAAAAAAATTATTGATTTAATATTCACAAAACGGGAACATTTCTAATCGTTCTTGTAAACAGTACCAGAAAAGTAAATATAGTGAACATAAAATAGAAAAAATAATTATTAAATTTTTATTCCAATACATTTAATATTCTAGATATGATGAAATCATGAACATGATATGAGGTCCAAAAACAACATGCTAAACTAAGCATAAAATAAATGGAATAATTAACACCTAATGATTAAAATACACTATGAATTGTTAATAAAAAATTATAAAAACATTTAAATTAATGGTAATAAGTAAAATAAATATAAATAATTTCATTATATATGTTAATAATATACCTATGTTTATCATATAATAAGTTAGAGATTATTTGAACAAAATAGAATCTATGATAACGTTTTTTCACAATGTTTTCTTTTATGATTGAGATTATTTCTCCATTTTCTATCATTAATGTATGTTTTAATATATTATTTATTATAAAAATCATAGATGAAATATATTTTGGATATAATTTTTCTTCAAAAGTCCTTTCATTATTCCCTTTTATATTATGTTCATTTCACTCTAAGAAATTATCAAGTAACTTCATTTTTGTCTTTTCCCCAATTTCCAAAGTTGCACTATATGATTTCTATTATTTTCCTAGATTATCATTTATTATGTTTTTTAACCTTTTGGAATCAATAAATACCATTAAAAATTATTTTATTCTAAATTTTCATTACATTTTAATCGCCTCTTTTAATTTGTTTATACTTCACAAGTTAAAAAATTTTATAAGGGTTTTATTAACTGAATCTCCTTTAATTGAGAAATACAATTTATTATTAAAACATGATATTATATGTTTGATATATTTTACCCCTTGAATGTATCATATTTAATTTTCTCTATAATTTTGGGCTATTTACATTTTCTATCAAAAATTTTATTTTTATTTATTCTAAATATAAAAATATATTTCACTATAAAGGATATATTCCAAACTCTATTTTTGGTATTTATCTTATATATACATGTTATTTATTACCCAAAATATTTTTTTCATTTTTTTAAAATTAAATATTTATTTAATTCTATGTTTCACATATTTCTCTATAATTCCCATCAAAAGGGAATATTTTATCACTTTCATCATTGCTGTTGATTTCAAAAAAAATTATTAAAACACATAATGGTATATCTTTAATAATCCATTCTATTTTATATCTTTCGATAAATTTTTATTCTACATTAATTTTATTTCATTTTAAGGTTATATATCTTTATTATTTACTGAAAACATTAATAAAAATTTAGGAATACTATTTTCATGATTTATTTTCCATTTTCTATTATTTCCTATGATATCTAATTTTAAATGAAATTATTATATATTATAACATATTTAGAAATAATTTTTAAGGAAATATATATATTTATATATAATTTCTCAAAATTTATATTCATCAATTCTTACCATATTTTTAAATAATCTAATGTTGAGTAAAATATAAAGAAATTTATTGATTGAATATTATATAATTTTTATCCTCCACAAAAATATTTTTAATCTATGAAAATATCATTTTCCTTATATTTATTATAAATATAATTTTTTCATTATTTTGTTCTATGTTGAAATAATAACCTAAATCCTTACCCAAATTCATATGTTTCAATGGTGATGAGGGAATGAAGTCTCTTTGAAAGTATTATTATATCACAACCTTTTAATTTTATTATCATCCACTATACATAAATATAACCTTTGTCTCAATTCAATTGCCTCATGAATACCCTATATGTATTTCACTTGATTTAATGATCTTCACCTAGATAGGTTCACCATACAATAGACTAGGGAAAGCTATTTACGTGACCAAATATCTTTTTATTATATATAATACACCTTGTAGGTAAATCATTGATTTTTAAGCAATATATTTACATAGTGATTTATACTCATGATATTATACACTTTATTTATTTGGATGTTTTGAGGCTCATTAAAAATTTTATGTGTCCAATTTTATTTCCATGAGTTAATATTGTAATTTTATATGATTTATTTCATGTGTCATGTATAAGTATGGATATATCATCATGTGATAGGTGATACAATGATTATATAGTCCGCCAATGCAATGGGTAAAGATGATATCTCATTTTATTACTATTAGAAGTGGGTAGTGATGCCCAATGAATTTTTTTATGGTGTATGGGTAGTGATACCCTATCCATTGTATTTTGAGACATGGGTGGTTAGAGTAGTCTATTATGTAATGGAATATATATGGTTACACTAGTTCACTATGATATGAATTTCGTATTGGTTAACCTTAACATATAATTATCATATCATATCATTGTGTACCTTTTATATTCCTATACCACATTCCCATGTCATCCACACTTCTATTTTATGTCACCATGGTTAAGGATTTATCATTACTAATTCTAATTTTTTTTCTGTTTTATATGTTATGTTATCAAGATCATTATAGTATAAATTTCATACCATGATTGATGGTTTTATTGTAATTAATCATTAGAAATAATCTATGATCTTATTCTATTAATATTTTATTTATCGTTGTAATGGCCCAAACCTCATCGGTCTATTACTTTGTTGAAATTTGATGTATGAGGTGTTCTGGAAGGTCAAGGTGACTTATCCCCAACACTTATCCAAATTTGAAAACTATTTCAAGAAACGTTGTCACAGAATTGGTTTCATAGAAACTGTGTCATAGAAATTGTGTCACAGAAATGTTGTCACACAAACTGTGTCCCAGAAACAATGTCACAAAAATGATGTCACAGAAACATTGTCACAAAAACGGTGTCATAGAAACGGTGTCTCATAAACGGAGTCAAAAAAACAGTGTCACTGAAATCATGTTATAGAAATGGTGTCATAGAAATGGTGTCACAAAAAAAGTGTAATAGAAATGGTTTCATAGAAATAGAGTCACAAAAACAGTGTCATAAAAACGGTGTCACAGAAACGGTGTCACCGAAACGGTGCACAAAAAATTTGTCATAGAAACGGTGTCACAGAAACGGTGTCACAGAAACAGTGTAACAGAAATGGTGTCACAAAAGCAATGTCACGAAAACGGTTTCAAAGAAATGGTGTCACAGAAACGGTGTCACAAAAATTTTGTAAAATAAATGGTTTCACAGAAATGGTGTCAGAGAAACAGTATCACAGAAATGGTGTCACAAAAACAGTGTCACAGAAATGGTGTCACATGAACGGTGTCACAGAAAAAGTGTCACAGATATTTTCTCATAGTTACTATCTCATAGTTATTATATCATAGAAATTGTCTCATAGTTATTATATCACAAATATTGTTTCATATTTCCTCTTCCAAATTTCCAAAAAAAAATAAGATTAACTGATTTAACATTTTCTTAGACTAAAAATGCATGAAAATCATTATTTAAAAGTATTTAAGTCCAATTCAAAGCCCATAACTCCTATATTAATTGTCCTAAGGATCATGATTCCTTTACTTGGTCAAACTGCATGGTTTAATGTGATCCTATTTTAATTGAAAATCATGGGTATCTTAAATCAATGCTCCGTTAAATCTTCTAAAGGGACAAGATATCTTCCTCCCTTGTTCTTCCTCATTGTTCTCTAGTGCAAGCCGTTCAAACCTTTCCTCCTTTACTGTTGGAGTCATGTGATCAAACATTCCTCCTTGTATTGGTTCCCCATGAATTTATTCTTGCGATAAGTGAACCCCTAATTTTGGTGCAACCAAGAAGTATCGATCAATCTTCGATATAAAGCATGATTTATCGTCATTATTTTTGGTTTATCTCCTTCTGTTTTTCCTTTCCCTGTTATGTCATGCAATCTCCATGTTCCTAATGTGCTTTTATTGTGTGTTGGTTGGTGTGGTTGTGTCTATGCATCCTTGAGTGGATACAATCCTTCAAGAGAGGTGATCGTGATCTATTTTTGTTGGCATGTTCTCGTATAAAGAATGTCAAGAACCTTTTGATGTAGGGGATTCATGGTATCTCTTTTATTTTACATGAAACTGTAGAGTTAGCATGTTTTATCCCACTGGATCACAATGTAATTGATATAATTAATATTTTAACCAAATAAATAAATTGATATCGATCAAAAGTTATTTCCTATTGTTTTTCTAGATAGTCTGATATATCTAGTTGCTTTTTTTCCTTTTTGTTCATGATGGAAATTGGTAAAGAACATAAAGCCAAAATTAATTGATAATTTCTTGGCTAAAGATAAAGAATCATGTAAATGAATCTGGTTGTTATTGTTGTAATTTTATGTTAATCAAATTAATGCAGTAAGAATGTTAAATCAATTTTTTATAGCTTTGACTGCATGTTGTTTAGGATACCCATATTTTGAACTCACAAATAATAAATCAGTTAATTCTTGATGGATTAAAGAACTGACTATTTGATACAAATATAATTCCTAGTAGGGTTTTGAGTTACCCTCTTTCTTGTAAGGCTGAGTTCCCTCTTCTTTGGAGCCTTGAGATCTCATTATGTTTGATGTTTGGATGCCTTGTTTAAGGGCTAAGAGACCAATTGATATGATGTTTGTTTTCATGCTGCTAGTGTTGTTATGTGAGCCTGAATGGCTATTGTGATATGTAGGGGAAAGGAGTCCCATTGTTTGTGGCAGCATTTGATGCCTAGAGTGGTGAGATGCCTCTGTTTAGGCATGTGGGTGTCGGGGAGGACATCGGAGATGGTGAAACAGGTTGGATTTTAATGTTTGGATGATCGATGAATCTTATTGGTTGTATATATTCTTTACTTTCCCCACTTCTCAAGGCAGCTGATCTTGCTTACCCTCCTTCCAAAAAGGGGCAAAGACACATGGGGTATGCCACGTGATTTTCCGTGTTTACCTTCCCGAGGTAGGATGGGTCTACACACTTCCTATAGGAGGAAAATACTTGACAGGTAGTTCATCTACTCACTGTGTTGAACCCCCTTGAGTTTAGTCAAATATAATTATTTTCTAGAATTCTTGGGAATATGAGAAAATAATAATTTTTTTAATAAATTATTGAATAATTTTTGTTAACCCATGGGGTTAGAGCTTGCGGGGATGCAATGCTTAGGTTGCAAATTAAAGGAAGAGTGGAATTTTGGTGTGGTGATAATGAAATATAATGTGGAATAGTTTATGGTTAATTAATTTTTAAAAAATTAATTAATGTAAATTGACACTAATAAAATGGTAATGATTTGATGTAATAAATCACTTTAAATGGTTGTGTGCTTATAGGATACCTTGTCTTATAAGTGTCATTCGGGATTCCAAGAGATGTCAGTTGTAGTTGATTATAAGACTAGATTATTCCCATAGTGTGGTTGTGAGATATAGTATATTCTATTCTTTTTGTGTTTCCATAAGCTATCCCACCCCATCAGTTAGGGAAACTGACACCTCGGGGATTCTAATATCTGGGTGTGGTGTTTTCCCCAGCATTCTGGTGGGAGGATGGATGGATGACTACCCTCTTTGTCCCTACTCTATTCTCTTGGTAGTTACTTGTGATGTTATGAACAGTGGTTATTTTTACCCATATATGTGTGTAGAGGGATGTAATGTCTTGTGGTTATTCACAAACATCTATTCAAGATATAGTTTTCTATGGACTACTATAGGTGTAACATGTATAGGCTATAATGGATTAAGGATCCTTACTCGGTGTTTGGGCTATAATGGCTTGAGGTTTAATACCCGTCGTATGATACACATTATGTGAGTGGTGGTGGCTCCCATAAATTTCCTGGTTACTTTTCTTACATGGACATGGTGGTTTTGCTGCATGAGGAGCATGTTTTGGTGCAATGCCCAAGTGTCTGCGGGCAATCCTTTTTGGAGAGAGATGCTTAAGACGTGTGGTGTTGGGTCAAAGTGGAAAACTGGTGGGGTAGTGGTTTCAGGGTAACCTTATTATTCTTTATTATATTATATACTATTATATGTGATACATTATGAGAGTATCCATGGTGAGTGTGGGAACTTAGTATACCTGTTTAGTTGACAAGTTAGTTCACTTGTTGTTCACTGTATTTTTGCATGCTTTATTTACATTTGAACAAGAGGCTCTGGGGAGGATCCTGCTGAGTATACTTTTATAATCACTCTATGTATATATAAATTGTTTTTAGGTCACTTGAAGAAGTTTGGATATCAGACTAGTTAATACTAGTTTGGGCTTGCAGGGGATGCTCAGGCTCTGTGGTTGCTGATGTTTTTACTTTCCTTTAGTACTTGCAGTTTTCCATTTAAGTTGTTTTAGTTCTTTCATGACATTACATATGTGTACTTGGGATTTATTTTATATTGTAGTCTTAATTGGATTTGGTTGGTGTCTGTCTTATCCCCATCTTTCGCATGTGTTCTCTTAGAGAGTAATGCCTACAATTTTTGTTTTTATTATACACTTGGTTCTAGTCGCCAACCTGGGGCCTACATATAACGACCCACACTTTACATACATTGTTAATACTTCAAAATTGAAGCACACTTATTACAACATATGACAAAACCACAAAGGACCGTATAGGTATAGTGTCTTTAGAAACCGGGGAAACATAAACAACTGGTTCATAAATCTTCTACAGTGTCTCCCATTTATTTCATCATATCTAGGGTCCCTTTTAGCATATTCTACTTAATATCCATCTTCCTAACCTGGGGAAAAGAAAACATAAAAGGGTGAGCTCAAATGCTCAGCAAGGGCAAATAAAAGAAATAAAAATCATATCATATCTTTATGAAAATCAAAACCTGCAAAAGAGATCATAATATCTTAACATGGAATAAATCATAGAAGTGAGAATGAGATCCCCATAATCATAACATAAAACTTGAATCTTTGTGGCATGCACACATAATCATGGAAAATCATTTCTTGTTAGTCATGACTCATTGCCAAGACTATCTTAGTGGACATAGTCCCTTTCTGAACCGAGTTCACTCCTCGTTTCAGTCCTGTATCACTGAACCGAAATAACCTTCCGTTCCAGCCATGTCTATCTCATGAGATATAAAATCTTTACCCAATGCATTGGAGGGAGATATAGGTCCCACCCATCTTATAATGAATCCTTTCTTATGTGTGCCACATAATCATAAAACATACATCATCGCATAACACATATAACAAAAATGGGATTCTTGAAACATCATGACATCATAAATCAATTCATATATGATAAAGGAATTCATAAACATAATTCCATCACAACATAGTCAAACCAATGTAAAAATATGGATAGAAACAGAACCCTTTATTATCTTAGATGGAAAATAATTTTGATAAAACACTTGAATTGAATTCTTGAGGAAAATATCCTTTCTTCTTCAAAAACATTTTTCCTTTCATAACATGTCATACAACTTTAAAATAAAAGAAGTTGATTAAAAATAAACTTGAAAACTTGTAAAGGAAGCTTCTTTTAAGTAATGTTTTAAAAATCCATTCATGCCGTATAAGTTAAAAAAAACATTCTTCGTACTTTTGTCGGAAAAGTCAAAAAGTACCTCGTATGGATAAACGACAAAAGATTCCTTTCTTATTCTTTACTAAAAACTCACCTAAGGGTAAAATTGGATTTAAACTATTTCAAGTGGATGGAAACAATATTACATATTGAGGGAACATGGATGTGGATGATAAAATACACCCCAGTAAATACTTACGAATAAACAATCTCGGATAAAAATGAGATTGTGATATTTCCCTTACCTTAGGTCCGATTTTCTTTGTTCGTGTCCGAAGCTCCTGTATAATGTTTTAAATAATGTTATTGACTTATTCCAGAATCATACATATTGATATGAGATCATATATGGTCATATTATTAGCTTCTTGTTAGTAATATTTCATTGTTACTTGTTACTCGGGTCTTTATAACTTTTTGTTCTTATGCGTGTTTTGTCGAATAAATTCTTATTCTTATCTTTAGGTTATAGATAATTCATTTCCAGAATGGTATTAGTGTAGTATATACCATATTCATTCATTCAATTTATTTATATAATCATTATGAAATGAAGATCATGTAGAATGAGTCGCATCACATCGTGGAGACGGTATTCCGTACGTACGCACGAGTGATGATATCGTTCCTATGATCGTGGAATTGTATTGGAGTATATATATATATTATTTCAGTATCAATATTACTTAATAATAATCATATATAGTTACTGATTACACCATTATACCCATCCTTGTAATGTGATGGTGGAAAATAGATTACACCACGGCGTGGAGACGGTATTCCGTACGTACGCACGCGCGGTGATTTCATTTTTCCGTAGGATGGATAGAAGGTGAATTAGGGTTGTTTCATATTTATAATAACATATCAGTATGTAAGTAATACTGATGTTATTACTTTATCATGAAACAACTAAAGAAGAAGAAGTTGAAGAAGAAAGAAATTGAAAAGATCGGTAATGGATATTACCTCTTCTTTGGAACGCCTTTTTGAATCCTCCACTTAAGGAACTAAGATTGGTCTTTGGAGAAGACCAGGACCTCTAGGATTATTCTAGGGAAGTGGAGAAGGGAAAATGGCAGGGGTTGGCCGAGCTTGAGTGCTCAAATTGGTGTGAGGAGGAGGGGGAGGAGGTGCCCTTTTATAAGGGAGGAGAGGGGCACCTTAGGAATATCTCAAAATATTATTTTATATTAAAGTCAAAATCGGTTTATAATGGTTCCAAAGGGTCTTATTTCGAAGCTAAAGTGGGGATGGGTCGAAATCCTATCAACCAATAGGAGTTAGACAAGTTTAGGGTATTATTTTAACCTTATCAATTAGATTTAACTCTAAGTTAATTAATTTAACTTTTACCGTGTCTTTTTGTTTTCTTTCACTATATGGTTAATACACTTACTATAACATTCCAAACGAACCCCAAATTGTTTATTATTAATATATATATCCTTATCTAAGTCATTTGTCCGAACCTTAGATTTTTTAGGAATAAAATAACAATTAATAATATAATATTTGATTTAAAAACTATTTTGTGTCAATTTTGACACTATTTGATATATGATTTTTGTGAAAGTCATAACAGAATTATATGTTCGAACCAAGTTGATTAAATCAACACTAATATATCATAGAAACCTAGAAAATTAGTGGAATTCATAAAAAGTCTCAAATTACATTTATTTTGGTGTTTATAACATCAATTATGTTAATATTTCATTAATAAGATAATTACTGCATCATCATTGTGTCATAAATAAATTAAATTATTTAATGTCTGAAAATTACAAATAAAATACCCTTATGTAGGAAATCTTTTTAGCTTTCTAATGAATATTTATAGTCGAATTTATCTTATGTATAACCCCATATTAAAAATGATTTACTTATTAAACTTTGATTTTAACTATTTTAACCCTTCTTTAAATAAATTAATAATAAATGTCCTAATCTAATCCAAGTGGGCCTAAATGATAATATTTTACACTTAAGGTTGTTTTTGGTCGAGATAAACTTGTCCAATAGAATTAGGACATGTGTTAGGGTAATATTAATATCATATTTACCCTTAGTTACCCTATTTACTATTAACCGCGGTAAAAAAAAGTAAAAAGTTACTATTCACCAAAAAATTATTTTCATCTCATTGAACCACATTTTAGTCCTTGATATTAACCGTGTCTCTCGGATTTTCGAAATTCCATTCACAGAAGCGGTAAAATTAAGTTTTATGCAAAATTCAGTTTTTTAACCTACCACTTAGTGGTTTCACTATTCATCAAAAATTGAAAGTTTTCAGAAAAAAACCAAAATTTCACCCTAGGCTAATTTCGATATTCTGAGTCCAAAAATGAAGTCCATTTTGAAAAATAAAATTTATAAAATTTTAAAAAGTGGTTATTACTATTCATAACGGCTAGTTTTAATAGCATATTGTTGTTTAGTGAAACTCGGTATTGCGTACGACGCAAGCTATCGAGGAAGGTCGCGATTGCGTGCAAAGCAAGCCAAGCAAGTGTTGTGTAGAAAAAGATTCCTTTGATGATTTATATAACATAAAAGTCTCGGGTGTTACATTCTACCCCCCTTAAAAAGAATTTCGCCCTCGAAATTCGTCACTTTGTAACAAACAAATGAGGATACTTCTCCCTCATCATATCCTCAAGCTCCCATGTAGCTTCTTCAAGTTGGTGGTTCCTCCATAAAACTTTCACCAAGCGAGTGGTCTTGTTTCGTAGGACTTTTTCGCTACGATCCAGAATCTCTATCGGCTGTTCTTCATAAGAAAGATCTTGCTCCAGCGGTACAACTTCTGAGCTGAGTACATGTGAAGGATCTGGTATGTACTTTCTCAGGAGAGATACGTGGAACACATCGTGAACTTGAGAGAGATTCGGTGGAAGCGCCAATCGGTAAGCTACCTTCCCAACACGATCCAGTATTTCAAAAGGACCGATATATCTAGGGCTCAACTTCCCCTTCTTTCCAAATCTCATAACCCTCTTCCAGGGAGATATTCGTAAGAACACTTTATCGCCCACTTCAAACTCTAGGTCTTTTCTTCGGTTGTCGGCATAACTTTTCTGTCGACTCTGAGCTGCTCTTATGTGTTGTTGAATAGATCTGACCTTTTCTGCCATTTCATCAACGAGATCAGGTCCTAATAGCTTTCTTTCCCCAACTTCATCCCAGCAAGTTGGAGTCCTGCATTTCTTTCCATAGAGAGCTTCATAAGGAGCCATCTGAATACTGGAGTGAAAGCTATTATTATAAGAAAATTCCACCAAAGGTAGGTGTTGATCCCAACCTCCTTTGAAATCCATAGAGCAAGCTCTCAACATATCTTCTAGGGTTTGAATTGTTCTCTCAGACTGACCGTCTGTCTGGGGATGATAAGCAGTGCTGAAACTCAACTCTGTATCCAGAGTATGCTGAAGACTTCGCCAGAACTTCGAGGTAAATCTCGGATCTCGATCAGATATAATAGAAAGTGGTACTCCATGCAATCTTACCACTTCCTTTACATATATCCTGGCAAGCTGATCTAGAGAGAAATCCTCTCTAATAGCAATGAAGTGTGCAGACTTTGTAAGACAATCAACTATGACCCAGATAGCATTATTGCCTTTGGATGTTTTAGGAAGTCCTGTGACAAAGTCCATAGTGATGTTTTCCCATTTCCATTCGGGTATGGGTAATGGTTGTAACATCCCCTTAGACTTCTGTCTCTCAGCTTTAACTTGTTGACAAACCAAGCATCGAGAGACATATTCAGCAACATCTCTTTTCATGCCATCCCACCAGAAGTACTCTTTCAGGTCCCTATACATCTTCGTGCTTCCAGGATGAATAGAGAATGAAGAACTATGAGCCTCATCCAGCAGCTCTTTCTTTAATTCGGGGATGGGAGGAACACAAACCCGATTCCTGAACTTTATTATCCCATCACAATCAAGGTTGAATTCAGGAACATTTCTCACCTTCTTTTGTAACTCGACATCTTCTTTCTGTGCCTCTTTAATCTTCACATGTATAGATGGTTGAACATTCATTTGAGAAAGATAAGATTTTTCCCCTTCCATTATAATTCTAAGATCCATCCTTTGTAAATCCATAAATATTGGATCTTTTGTGATCCTCATCATGGATAAACTAGCATGGTCTTGTCGACTTAATGCATCTGCCACCTTGTTTGCTTTCCCAGGGTGGTAATGGATTGAGCAGTCATAATCCTTAATCAGCTCCAACCATCTTCTTTGGCGCATATTCAGCTCCTTTTGTGTGAAAATATACTTTAAACTTTTATGATCAGTATAAATATCACACCTTTCACCATAAAGGTAATGCCTCCAAATCTTTAATGCAAAGATTACCGCAGCCAACTCCAAATCATGTGTTGGGTAATTTTGCTCATGGATTTTCAACTGTCGTGAGGCATAAGCTATCACCATATCATTTTGCATAAGAACACACCCCAATCCCTTCTTGGATGCATCACTATAGATCACAAACCTTTCTCCACTACAAGGCAGTGTGAGCACAGGTGCACTGGATAACCTTCTTTTCAACTCCTTGAAATTCTCTTCACATTCCTCTGTCCAGACAAACTTAACTCCTTTCCGAGTCAACTTGGTGAGTGGATTAGATAATCGTGAAAAATCTTTTACAAAACATCGATAATAACCAGCCAAACCAAGAAAACTTCGGATCTCAGTTACTGTTGTTGGTCTTGACCATCTTTCGATAACCTCTGTTTTTGTTGGATCCACAGATATCCCCTCTTTTGAGATTATATGACCCAAAAATGCAACTTTTTGAAGCCAAAATTCACACTTGGTAAATTTGGCATAAAGCTTCTCCTTTCTCAGGGTCTTCAATATAATTCTCAAGTGATCTTCATGCTCTTCCTTGCTCTTTGAATAGACAAGAATATCGTCTATAAAGACTACCACAAATTGATCAAGATGGTCTCTAAAGACTCTATTCATTAGATCCATGAAGATAGCAGGGGCATTAGTAAGACCAAATGGCATCACTATAAATTCATAGTGTCCATATCTTGTACGGAAAGTCGTCTTTGGTATATCCTCCCTTTTGACCCTTAATTGATGATACCCTGAACGAAGATCAATCTTGGAAAAGTATTGAGCTCCGCGTAGTTGGTCAAATAAGTCATCAATGCGTGGGAGAGGATATTTGTTCTTGATAGTGATCTTGTTAAGTTCTCGATAATCAATGCAGAGTCTCATTGATCCATCTTTCTTCTTAACAAATAGAACAGGTGCTCCCCAAGGTGACGCACTAGGGCGTATGAATCCCTTATCAAGATTCTCTTGGAGTTGCTTCTTCAATTCCTGCAACTCAATTGGGGCCATTCTATAAGGTGTCTTTGAAATAGGCAAAGCACCCGGTACGAGTTCTATTGAAAACTCAACTTCACGATTTGGTGGAAGACCCGGAAATTCCTCCGGAAAGACATCATCAAACTCCCGTACAATGGGCATATTCTTAATCGTGAGTTTCTCACCAACCATTTGAGATAAATAACCTTCATTTAGTGGAATCAATACCCATAAGATGGAAGAAATTTCCACTGGAAGGTTATGTTCATCCTTGCATTGATAGACGATCATAGGTTGATCTGGAATATGAAATGTGACTTCCCTTCTTTGGCAATTGATATGAGATCCATGTAGAGAAAGCCAATCCATGCCAAGAATCACATCAAATTCCACTAAAGGAAGGATCACAAGATTTGCAGGAAGCACTTTCCCACAAACTTCGATCGGAGAAGAATTATAAACTTCTGATGTGATTGATGTGCCATTAGGTGTTGTCACAGCTAACTCAACATCTAATTGTTGAGGTAATACGGTGATACCCTTAGAAAATTTTTCAGAAATAAAAGAGTGGGTGGATCCAGAATCAAATAAAACATTTGCTACTTTAGAGTGGATGGTAAGTGTACCTTTCACCACATCGTTATCGTACTCCACATCGCTGATAGAAATTGCATGTGACTTTCCTTTTTCTTTAGCCTTAAGAGTTTGTTGACGTCGACCATCATCATCAACCCTTGGATTTGGGCATTGATTGGCATAATGCCCCATCTCCTTGCACTTGAAACATTGAAGTGTAGCAGGTTCATTCTGTGTATCCCTTCCTTTGTTTGCATCATTAGACATCTTCTTCCCATTATCACGGCATTCAAATGCCCGATGACCTTCCTTTCCACATTTAAAACATTTACTTGTCCCTTTAAGACAACTCCCTCCATGTTTCTTTCCACACTTTGAGCATAAGGGAAAGTTCATCTTCTTTTCCGTGTGCTCTTTAGATTTTTCTTTGAATTCCATCTTCCTCTTCTTATCAAACCCATGTGACTGATGGGTTACTCCAATCTCCATCTCGACTTTGAGAGCACATAGAACGATTTCCTCGTAGCTATTGAAGTCCCTTATGGCTAACGCCCTTCGAAGACTTGGTTTTAAGACACTAAAGAATCGATCGATCTTACTCTCAGGTTGGATAATAATACCAGAAGCGTACCTTGCAAGTCTTGTAAAATTTGCTTCATAGGTACTAACAGATTCATCATCCCTTTGCTTCAGTTCAAGGAACTCTTTCTCCATCTTTGTTCGGAGAATACGAGGGAAGTACTTATTGAAAAATAAGTTCTTGAACTCGTCCCATTCCATAGACTCAATTTCATCCCTTTGCCTTGTATTCTTAACAAGATTCCACCATTGATCAGCATCTCCTTCCAAACGATACACTGCTAGGATGACTTTATCATGCTCAGAACATTGAAGAACTGAAAATATCTTTTCAGTAGTACTAATCCATTGTTCAGCAACTAATGGATCAGTAGACCCGCTGAAAGATGGTGGACGCTGCCTCATGAAGGATTCAACAGAATGTTGCTCCCTCCTTTGTTCATTTGGAAATCCTGCATGATTCATAGCTTGAGAAAGTTGTGTGAGCATGGCTACAAGATTTTGCATTCCAGCTCCCATATCGTTTGGTTGCTCAGGGGGACAATCATTGCATTGCCCATCACATTCCGCATTAACACGGTTCCTTCGGGTTCCAGCCATTGACTAAAACCAAGAAGAATAGTGTGAGCAACACTAATTATAATAGGAAACCACATAATTCAAGAATAAAATTTTCATGCTTATGGTCTTATCCTAGGTTATTCATGGCCATTTCTAAGATTGTGTTCTATGCTTAGACTTATCCTTAGGGTTCTTACTAAGGCTTTCACATCCTAGTTTCCAAAGGTTGACTATACCTTTCCTCTGATACCAACTATAACGACCCACACTTTACATACATTGTTAATACTTCAAAATTGAAGCACACTTATTACAACATATGACAAAACCACAAAGGACCGTATAGGTATAGTGTCTTTAGAAACTGGGGAAACATAAACAACTGGTTCATAAATCTTCTACAGTGTCTCCCATTTATTTCATCATATCTAGGGTCCCTTTTAGCATATTCTACTTAATATCCATCTTCCTGACCTGGGGAAAAGAAAACATAAAAGGGTGAGCTCAAATGCTCAACAAGGGCAAATAAAAGAAATAAAAATCATATCATATCTTTATGAAAATCAAAACCTGCAAAAGAGATCATAATATCTTAACATGGAATAAATCATAGAAGTGAGAATGAGATCCCCATAATCATAACATAAAACTTGAATCTTTGTGGCATGCACACATAATCATGGAAAATCATTTCTTGTTAGTCATGACTCATTGCCAAGACTATCTTAGTGGACATAGTCCCTTTCTGAACCGAGTTCACTCCTCGTTTCAGTCCTGTATCACTGAACCGAAATAACCTTCCGTTCCAGCCATGTCTATCTCATGAGATATAAAATCTTTACCCAATGCATTGGAGAGAGATATAGGTCCCACCCATCTTATAATGAATCCTTTCTTATGTGTGCCACATAATCATAAAACATACATCATCGCATAACACATATAACAAAAATGGGATTCTTGAAACATCATGACATCATAAATCAATTCATATATGATAAAGGAATTCATAAACATAATTCCATCACAACATAGTCAAACCAATGTAAAAATATGGATAGAAACAGAACCCTTTATTATCTTAGATGGAAAATAATTTTGATAAAACACTTGAATTGAATTCTTGAGGAAAATATCCTTTCTTCTTCAAAAACATTTTTCCTTTCATAACATGTCATACAACTTTAAAATAAAAGAAGTTGATTAAAAATAAACTTGAAAACTTGTAAAGGAAGCTTCTTTTAAGTAATGTTTTAAAAATCCATTCATGCCGTATAAGTTAAAAAAAACATTCTTCGTACTTTTGTCGGAAAAGTCAAAAAGTACCTCGTACGGAAAAACGACAAAAGATTCCTTTCTTATTCTTTACTAAAAACTCACCTAAGGGTAAAATTGGATTTAAACTATTTCAAGTGGATGGAAACAATATTACATATTGAGGGAACATGGATGTGGATGATAAAATACACCCCAGTAAATACTTACGAATAAACAATCTCGGATAAAAATGAGATTGTGATATTTCCCTTACCTTAGGTCCGATTTGCTTTGTTCATGTCCGAAGCTCCTGTATAATGGTTTAAATAATGTTATTGACTTATTCCAGAATCATACATATTGATATGAGATCATATATGGTCATATTATTAGCTTCTTGTTAGTAATATTTCATTGTTACTTGTTACTCGGGTCTTTATAACTTTTTGTTCTTATGCGTGTTTTGTCGAATAAATTCTTATTCTTATCTTTAGGTTATAGATAATTCATTTCCAGAATGGTATTAGTGTAGTATATACCATATTCATTCATTCAATTTATTTATATAATCATTATGAAATGAAGATCATGTAGAACGAGTCGCATCACATCGTGGAGACGGTATTCCGTACGTACGCACGAGTGATGATATCGTTCCTATGATCGTGGAATTGTATTGGAGTATATATATATATTATTTCAGTATCAATATTACTTAATAATAATCATATATAGTTACTGATTACACCATTATACCCATCCTTGTAAGGTGATGGTGGAAAATAGATTACACCACGGCGTGGAGACGGTATTCCGTACGTACGCACGCGCGGTGATTTCATTTTTCCGTAGGATGGATAGAAGGTGAATTAGGGTTGTTTCATATTTATAATAACATATCAGTATGTAAGTAATACTGATGTTATTACTTTATCATGAAACAACTAAAGAAGAAGAAGTTGAAGAAGAAAGAAATTGAAAAGATCGGTAATGGATATTACCTCTTCTTTGGAACGCCTTTTTGAATCCTCCACTTAAGGAACTAAGATTGGTCTTTGGAGAAGACCAGGACCTCTAGGATTATTATAGGGAAGTGGAGAAGGGAAAATGGCAGGGGTTGGCCGAGCTTGAGTGCTCAAATTGGTGTGAGGAGGAGGGGGAGGAGGTGCCCTTTTATAAGGGAGGAGAGGGGCACCTTAGGAATATCTCAAAATATTATTTTATATTAAAGTCAAAATCGGTTTATAATGGTTCCAAAGGGTCTTATTTCGAAGCTAAAGTGGGGATGGGTCGAAATCCTATCAACCAATAGGATTTAGACAAGTTTAGGATATTATTTTAACCTTATCAATTAGATTTAACTCTAAGTTAATTAATTTAACTTTTACCGTGTCTTTTTGTTTTCTTTCACTATATGGTTAATACACTTACTATAACATGCCAAACGAACCCCAAATTGTTTATTATTAATATATATATCCTTATCTAAGTCATTTGTCCGAACCTTAGATTTTTTAGGAATAAAATAACAATTAATAATATAATATTTGATTTAAAAACTATTTTGTGTCAATTTTGACACTATTTGATATATGATTTTTGTGAAAGTCATAACAGAATTATATGTTCGTACCAAGTTGATTAAATCAACACTAATATATCATAGCAACCTAGAAAATTAGTGGAATTCATAAAAAGTCTCAAATTACATTTATTTTGGTGTTTATAACATCAATTATGTTAATATTTCATTAATAAGATAATTACTGCATCATCATTGTGTCATAAATAAACTAAATTATTTAATGTCTAAAAATTACAAATAAAATACCCTTATGTAGGAAATCTTTTTAGCTTTCTAATGAATATTTATAGTCGAATTTATCTTATGTATAACCCCATATTAAAAATGATTTACTTATTAAACTTTGATTTTAACTATTTTAACCCTTCTTTAAATAAATTAATAATAAATGTCCTAATCTAATCCAAGTGGGCCTAAATGATAATATTTTACACTTAAGGTTGTTTTTGGTCGAGATAAACTTGTCCAATAGAATTAGGACATGTGTTAGGGTAATATTAATATCATATTTACCCTTAGTTACCCTATTTACTATTAACCGCGGTAAAAAAAAGTAAAAAGTTACTATTCACCAAAAAATTATTTTCATCTCATTGAACCACATTTTAGTCCTTGATATTAACCGTGTCTCTTGGATTTTCGAAATTCCATTCACAGAAGCGGTAAAATTAAGTTTTATGCAAAATTCAGTTTTTTAACCTACCACTTAGTGGTTTCACTATTCATCAAAAATTGAAAGTTTTCAGAAAAAAACCAAAATTTCACCCTAGGCTAATTTCGATATTCTGAGTCCAAAAATGAAGTCCATTTTGAAAAATAAAATTTATAAAATTTTAAAAAGTGGTTATTACTATTCATAACGGCTAGTTTTAATAGCATATTGTTGTTTAGTGAAACTCGGTATTGCGTACGACGCAAGCTATCGAGGAAGGTCGTGATTGCGTGCAAAGCAAGCCAAGCAAGTGTTGTGTAGAAAAAGATTCCTTTGATGATTTATATAACATAAAAGTCTCGGGTGTTACACTACAGGAGGTGGGACTCAGGGGGGTCATTATCTCCCTTCTCATATTTTCATCCTAGGAGGGGTACACCTTTTAAGGATGGGTTCATAATAAAGTGGTGTCAAAGGGAGGTTTTGATCCTCCGATCAGTGGGTTATGGACCCCATAAGTTTGTTTCTTGGGGCATGTGGTGTCCTAGTAGGGATTAGCTATGGATCCATTGAAGATAGATGAAATTGTGTCTTGGGAATCCCCTAAGATAGTGACATAGGTTGAAATTGTCCTTGGTCTTTCCGGCTACTATAGAATGTTCATAGATGATTTCTCTTGGGTTTTGACTCCATTAACATCATTGAATGAGAAGAATCATATTTTCGTGTGGACTGATCAGTGTCATGTAGCTTTCGAGTATCTGAAAAAGAATTTTGTAAGTGCTCTGGTTCTTTGTCTTCCAGCAGAGGGAGTTCTGTTTGATTTTTTCTGCAATGCTTCGCATCTGGGGTTAGGTTGTGTTCTGATGTAGAATATATCCATTGTTTCTTATGGGTCTCAAAATTTTCATCCCCATGAACATAACTATTCCACCCATGATCTTGAGATGGCAGCAGTGGTGTTTGCTCTGAAGTTGTGGAGACATTACCTCATTTTTTAGCGCATTTTGGATTTCATTGATAATATGATCATGAGGTATGTTTTATCCCATAATGACTTGAACTTTTGGAAACATCGGTGGATTAAGTTCTTACATGAATATTACTTCAAAATATCATATACCCCTAGAAAGGAAAATTTTGTAGCTGATGTTATGATCAGGAAGTTGTGTAGTGATGCAGTGCCTAAATCTGGTGATTCTTGGAGTGTTATGGAAGAACTTTTAGCATTAAATCTCGATATGTGACATGCTGGTGGTAGAGGCTTTCTTTTTAAGATGATGGTGCATTCATCTTTGGTTTAGTAGGTGGAAGAGTCCCAGTTGGGAGATCTGGAGATGGAGGTCTGGAGAAACCGAGTTTTTTGTGGTGAGGCCCCTAATGGTTGGTCTGAGAATTAACAAAACCGAGTGTTGTATCATGGAAGGATATTTTTTTTTGATATGTGTGACAAAGTTATTAGAGAGTTACATAGTTCTCCTTTAGCGGTGCATCCGGGCTTGAAAAAGATGTATTGAGGCTTGAGGAGACTGTTTTGGTGACCTTGTCTAAAGCATGTAGTTTCAGAGTTTGTGTCTCGATTTTTGGTATGCCAGAAGGTGAAGGTCAAGTATCATTTCCCTAGTGGTTTTCTCAATTAATTAAATATTTCTCAGTGTAAGTGGTAGGAAATCTCAATGGAATTTCTTAGTGGTTTACCTCGAGATCAGGTAGGATATGACACTACATGGGTGGTAGTGGATTGTTTAACAAAATCATCCCACTTTATAGTGATTAAGGAGTCGATCTTAGTTGATTTTTGTCGTGGTAGTACCTAGAGAAGTTGGTGAGACTTCAGGGAGTCCCAATGATGATCACTTAAGATCAAAATCCTCATTTTACCTCCAATTCATGGATAGTTCTCCATCAGGCTTTTGGTTCTCAGTTATGACTTGGAACTGATTTTCATCCGCAGATGGATGGTTAGATATAGTGGACCATCAGGAATCTTGAAGGCATGTTGTGCTCTTTTTTCATAGATTTTGGATATTTTTGGATGACGCACATACCTGTGGTGGAGTTTTCTTACAACAATAGTTTTCACTCCACCATTGGTATGGAGCCATTTGAAGCTCTGTATGGATGACCTTACCATTCTCTATTGTGCTGGACTGGGGTTGGAGAGTTAGAAAATCTTGTACCGGAACTAGTGTAGAATATGATAGATATGGTTTATGTAATTTTTTAGAGGATGAAGGTATTGAAGGATCGTTAGAAGTCATATTCCGATCAAATGAGGAGACCTATAGAGTTTGATGTTGGAGATCACGTTTTTTTAAGGGGATTTCCCATCATGGGAAGTGATAGTTTGGTCGTGGTAGTAAGTTTTCACCCTAGTTTTTTGGGACTTTAGAGGTGTTGGATCATGTTGGAGCTCTGGAATATCGAGTAGAACTTCCCCCATGGATGATCCGGATACACATTGTTTTTTATGTGTCGCATCTCTTTCGTTATCTTCATGATGACTCTCACTTCATCGATTTGGGAGATATTGATGTTGATGATGATACGACCTTCAAGGAGTGTCCTATGGAGAACCAAGATTGCAATGAGAAGGTTTTTCACGGGCGTTATATCCCCTTGGTTCATTTCTTGTGGTGACACAGTGGCATAGAGGAGAGTACCTAGAAACATAAGTCACTGATATGTGCTTAGTACCCTAAGTTGTTTGATGATTAAATCTTTTCTTTTAACAATTTTCTCTTTGTGGTTTTAGACCTTTCATGTTTAAGTATGACTTTCTTTTGTTGCTTTTGTGGATTTGTCTCTTGTGAGAGGTATCTTGATGGTTGTTTGTTTGGAACCCTTTTCAATTTATTTTTAGGTTGGTTTTGAATTCTCAAGGATGAGAATATTTTGAGAGGTATCTAGTGTAATGGCCTAGACCTCTCTAGTCCATTACATTGTTTAAATTTGGTGTTTGAGGTATTCTAGGATGTCAAAGTGACTTATCCTTAACACGTAGACAAAATTCCAAACTATTTCAAGAAACTGTGTCATAGAAATGGTGTCAGAGAAACGGTGTCACAGAATCGATGTCACAGAAATGGTGTCATAGAAACGGTGTCACAGAAACGGTGTCACAGAAAAGGTGTCACAGAAATAGTGTCATAGAAATGGTGTCATAAAAAGTTGTCACATAAATGGAGTTATAGAAACATTGTGACATAAACGGTGAAACAGAAATGGTGTCACCGAAATGGTGTCACAGAAATGGTGTCACATAAATGGTGTCACAGAAATGGTGTCACAGAAATGGTGTCACACAAACAGTGCCATTGAAATAGTGTCACAGAAATAGTGTTACAAAAAGGGTGTCATAGAAAAGATGTCACAGAAATAGTGTCACCAAAATGGTGTCACAGAAATGGTGTCACAGAAATGGTGTCATAGAAAAGGTGTCCCAGAAATGGTGTCATAGATACGGTGTCATAGATACTGTCTCACAGTTACTATCTCACAGTTACTATCTCACAGATACTATTTAATATTTCCTTGGCCAAATTTCAATATTTTTTCATATTCTCCGATTTAAAGTTTTCTTTTACTAAAATGCCTTAAATTTCTTGTTTTAATGTATTTAAGGACAATTCAAATCCCATAAATCTTATATTAATTTTCCTAAGAATTGGGATACCTTTACTTGGTCAAACCGCGGGGTTTAATGTGATCCTATTTTAATGCAAAATCAAGCATATCTTAAACTGTTTCTCTATTAAATCTTCTAAAGTGTCAAGATAAATTCCTCCCTTGTTCTTCCTCCTTGTTCTGTGGTGATAGACGCTTGATCCTTTCCTCCCTCCCTGTATGAGTCTTGCGATAAAACATTACTCCTTGGATTGGTTCCCCTTTAAGTTATTCTTACCGCTAGTACACCCCATATTTTGGTGTAACTAAGTAGTATCAATCAATATTCAATAAAGGTATGATTTATCATCATTCATTTGGGTTCATATCCTTCTGTTTCTCCTTTCCCTTTTATGTCATGCTATCTCCATGTTCCTAATGGAATTTTCTTGGGTGTTAGATGGTGTGGCGGTGTCTCTGTATCCTTGAGTAGATGAATTCCTACAAGATAGGTGATAGTGATCTGTTTTGTTGGCATGTTCTCATATAATCAACATCAAGAACCTTTTAAGGTAGGGGATTCATGGTCTCTCTTTTATTTTACATGCAACTGTACAGTTTTCATTTTTTATCCCACTGGATCACAGTGGAATTGACAAAATAAATATTTGAACTGGATAAATGAACTGATATTGATCGTATGTTATTGCCTATTATTTTGCTAGATAGTGTGATATCTATGGTTGCTTTTTCGTTCTCTATGGAAGTTGGTAAAGAACATAACGACGAAATTAATTGATAACTATTTGTCTAAAGATAAAGAGGCATGTAAATTAATCTAGTTGTTATTATTGTAATTTGATTTTAATCAAATTGATATAGTAAGCATGTTTAATCAATTTGGGATAGATATGATAGCTTTATATTTATATTACCCATAGTTGAAACCTACAAATAATAAATCAGTTAATTCTAGATGGATTAAATAACCATCTATTTGATAAAAAGATAATGTCGGGTAGGGTTCTGAGTTACCCTATTACTTGTAAGGTTGAGTGCTCGGTGCTTTGGATCCTTGAGAGATCATTATTTTTGAAGGTTGGATGCCTTGTTTATGGTCTAAGAGCCCAATTGATAGGATTTTTTTTCCTTGTCCTTGTTTTGTGATGTGAACATGGATGGCTATTATCATATGTGGGGGCTGGGAGTCCCATTGGTTGTGGCAGAAGTTGATTCCTAGAGTGGTGAGATGCATCAATTTATGAATGTGGTGTTAGGGAGGAAACCAGAGATGATAAAATGGGTAGGATGTGAATTTTTGGATGATCGATGAATCTTGTTTGTTGTATATCTACATTACTTTCCCACTACTCAAGGAAGCTGGTCTTGCTTACTCTATTTCCAAAAAAGAGTGAAGACACGCGGGGTATACCACGTGCTTTCGATTTTTAGCTTCCTAAGGGATGATGGGTATATTCTCTTTCTATAGGTGGCTATGAATCGGCGGGTATTTCATATACTCACCGTGTCGATCCCCCTTTTGTTTAGTATCTTATAATTTTTTTCTAAAATGCCTTAGAGTATGGGAAAGTAACAATGCTGTTAATAAATGATTGAATAAATAATGTTAACCCATAGTGTTGGAGTTTGCTGTGATGAAATGATGTGGTTGTAATTCAAAGGAACAATGGACTTTGGTTGTGATGCTAATGATATATAATGTGGAATAGTAAATGGATAATTAATGTTTAAAGAAGTAATTAACATAAAATAAAACTTATAAAAAGGGATTTATGAAATGTAATAAATCTATTTAAATGTTTGTGTGCTTATAGTATACCTAGTCTTTGTAATGAACTCCAGTAGTCTGAGAGACATTAGTTGTAGTTGATTCTAGGACTAGGTTATGTCCATAGTGTGGTTGTGAGCTATAGTATATTTTTTACTTTTTGTGTTCTCATAAGAAACCCCAGCCCTTCAGTTAGGGGAACTGAAACGCCAGGTATTCTAATACTTGGTGGTGTTTTACAAAACATTCTGGTGGTAGGATGGATGGCTGACAACCCCTGTTGGCCACACTCTTTTCTCTTGGAAGTTACTTATGCTTTTAGGCATAGAGGTCAGTTTTACCCTTATATGTGTGTAGAAGGATGTAATGGCATGTGGTTATGCACACACATATATTCTGGATATAGTTTTCTATGGAATACTATAGGTGTAACGTGTATTGGAAATAATGGCTTGAGGATCCTTACTCAACGTATGGGCTATAATTGACTGAGGTTTAATACCCGACATACGATACGCGTCATGCGAGCTGTGGTGGATCCCAAAAACTACCTGGTTATTTTAATTACGTGGATGTGGTGGTTTTTTTGTGTGAGGTGCATTTTATGGTGCTACACCTTGGTGTCTGTAAGATAGCCTTTTGGAGAGAGATTCTTAGGATGTACGACATTAGGGAAAACTGGAAAAGAGTGGGGAAGTGAAAGCGAAGTACCCTTAATATTCATTATTATATTATATACTATTTTCTAAGATACTAGGTGATAGTAGCCATGGTGAGGCTGGGAACATAGTATAAATATTTAGGTGATGAGTTAGTTCACTTGTTGTTCATTGTGCTTTAGCATTCTTTTTTTACTTTTTCACGAGAGGCTCTGAGGAGGATCCTACTGAGTATACTATTATACTCACCCTACGTATATATAAACTATTTTTCAGGTCACCTGTAAAAGGTTGGATATTAGGCTGGTTACTACTATCTTGGGGTTGCAGGAGCTATTTGGGCTTTTTGGTTGCAATTGTTTTTACTTTCCATTGGTACTTGTAGTTTTTCATTTTAGTTTTTGTACTTATTGTATTATATTACGTATGTGTACATGGGATTTATTTTATATTACAATTTGAGTGGGAGTTGGTTGGTGTATGTTTATCTCTCTCTTTGACATGTGTTATCTTAGAGGGTGATTCCTCCCATTTGTGTGTTTACTATACCCTCAGTGCTAGTCTCCAACCCGGGGCCTACTCAAGGCAGGACTCAGGGGGTCATTTTCTCCCTTCTCATGTTGTCAGCCTAGGAGGGGTACACCTAGTGGGTAGGGTGTCATGACAATATTAATTTAATTTTTCTTGATATTATATGATCTAATGATAAATTATTTATCCATCATTTATATATTTTCCCCCCAGACTGCGTTTTCAATCTCACTCATTGATTATGTTTCCCCATTTCCTAGATAAGATTTATGTAGGGATATGTCTATGAGTGATTCATGTATGGATATTTTTTTGGAATGAAGTCTATGTTGTACTGAGTAAAAATATTCTTATGTAGATAACATATAATGAAACTAAACTGTCAGTATCTAGTTGTGTTTTTAGATGAATTGTATAATATTATAAAATTATGTTTGTGTTTCTATGTTGTTTTGGTTATTTTCTAATTTTTTGAATCATGAGATTCCATTTCTCAAACTTTTTTCTATAACCTAAATTTAAAGAAAATGGAATTTTAATTCAAACATAAAATTAATACTAATAATCATTTCATTCTTACAAGATTCCATTTTATATCTCAACTACACTATAAATTATCATTCTATCACTTATATCTTTAATGTCCCCATGGATATATAATATCTCACAATAAAAGTTCATTATAAATTAATATATATATATATATATAATATAAAAAATAACCAAGATTTAATTTCCAACATCACTATAATGAAATAGGATATTATAAATATCATTTAAAACATATATTTTAAATTTTCATCAATGCACCACAAACATGTGCTCAAACTCCTTAAGCATGTAGCCTTTTGAGGATTGATACCACCACAATCTAAAATGAACAACATTAAATTCATCTTCAAGGTATAAAAATATCTACCTAAAAACATTATTAATCATTTAACTAAGAAAGATTATCTAATTGAAACTAAAATAATCATATTCAAAGTCAATCCACTATAAATTAAAAAGCCTCAAAGATTCTATTAATATAAATATTCTCTCATGCGCATTGATGAGAATTTGTTATTCATTTCTATTTATATTTATCTATTATAATGAAATCACAATTTTTTCAACCCATAAAATCCAAAATATAAAAAAATACCCTTCACATAGGATAAATTTGTACCACCCAATTACTTTACCATATATTTATTTTAGAAAAAAAAAATTAATTTCATCAATAGTTTTCAATGCACACAACACCAGGTTTAAAAAACATGATTTAGTAAAGGTTTGTGCACTCAATTTAAAAATAATTGTTTAAAATTTTATAAAATTTATTTGAATGAAAAAATTAATTTTTTTAAGTCATCATATAAAAATTATCTTATGGTTAGCTTTTGGTATTTTCCTAAAAATTTTCATTTTTGATGAGTACTGAAAAATAATGAATTTTTATTGAAAATTGCATTTTCATTTAAATAATTTATATTGTTAAATTATATTTTTAGTTGTTTTTAAGTAATGTTAAATAAATTTGATATCAATTAATACAATTTAGGTTATTGGAATCATTTTAATAATAAATTTATATATATAAACTTTGTAAACTTTTACACATTTTCTCTTTAAAACCTACTTTCTTATCACGTATCTGGGAATAATTTCAATTTTAATTTATTAAAATATGTGTATTTAATTTGGAAAAATGTAATATATATTTGAAATCATCAAAATTTATAATTTCAAAAAATCTCAAATACATTTTTTACTCAAATGAATTGTGAATGTGGTAAAAATTAATTATCATGGTTAAAGTAAAAATTAGTTTACTGTGAGGTTAAACTAAAACGTAAATAGTGAAAATGACCTAAAATATTATCTTAATTTTATTTTATGAGTTTATATTAAATTGTTTCATAAATATTTCTGAATTAAGGAAATTTATTTCCACTTTATTTTGAATAAGACCCATAGAATAAATTAAGTAACAAAAAAGACAAAAAAGTATATTCCTTTCTTTTAATATCTATACAGCATTGGGAAAGGTAAAAAATATAATATGTTTTGTTATAAATATTTTTTTTAAATAAAAAATATGTTTTTTTCATCATGATAATTTATTTTACATTTTTGGAGGTCAAATAATTACTTTAAATTATTTAGAAACGCAAACACATTAATTATTTAATTAATAATTAACTAAAATAAATGATTCTAAAAATATTAAAAGTGAACTTAGTTGAGTTAATTAATTTGTTATATTTATTTTTTGGATTAATATATTATGTTACACAGGTTTGAACATAATATATTCTGATTCCATCATTCAATTGATATTTTAAATTCAAATTAAATTAATAATGTCGTAATTGATAATAGTATTATTTTCTAATAAATAATATTTTATTAAATGATTTAAAATTAATAAAATAAATTTATTCATATGATTGAGTAATAAATGTTAATATATAACAAATTTGTTCCATTAATTTAAAATTATCCTTTTATAATGACTATATTGACCCATAAATAGTAAAAGCTAAGCGCAATTAAGGTTTAAACGATGTTTTTGCATGAACATGCACTTGTTTTAAAATAAATTTTAACCACACATGGGATTTATATTGAATAATTTTGAGTTAATATTTAGAATTATTGGGTCCAAATTATATAATAATTATTACTTTAAATTATTCCTAACATATAAATTACCCAGGTTAGAAAACTAGTTACGAGAGTGAAAACCCAAAATGGTAAGTAGAGAAGATTAGAAGTTAAGGAAGAAAATTTTTCAAATGTGTTATTTATTGTGTAATGTAGGTTTTTATCGAACATATAATCACTACATACCTTTATGTATCAATTTTGGATCCACTTTAGGTAAGTTATACATGCCAAAAGTTAATACTTTAGGGTATTTACAAAAATGCCACTCCTCCTGAACTATAAAAGGGAACTCACTCTCTTATCTTCTTCATACCTTCAAACCAAATTGGATTAAAAAATACATGCCCAAATAACATCCAAAATTCCCTCACTTAATCATATATTTATTAGTATGTTCATAAATCCAACCTACGATGGCTTTAGTGCAATCCTAAGGAGGATACCCAAAGAAGAGGTAATGTTCTTCAACAATGATCTTTATTTTATTTTCTTATCTACAACCATAAAATAATATTAAAAAATGATAATATTGTAACATAAATATATTACATATACTAGGATGTTTTTATTATAATAAAATTATATTAAACCATCTCCTCTTCCATCAAATGGGTTACAAAACCATCGTTTGTGTGTACGGAGGACTACACCACACGAATAAATGTCATTCGTTCTTCCATTATCAACTTTCACAGAAGGGTATGATGATGAATATATATTATATATATGATATTTATAACATAATTATACATTTTTAGTCATTATATCATATATACCTTTTTGAATTTCCATTCTATAGGAGATACAAAAACGTTCCATTATCACCTTTCACGGAAGGGTATGATGATGAATATATATTATATATATGATGGGATTCATCTTTCACACACGCTTTACAAAGAAAGTGATAATGATGAAGAAAATGATTATATTTTATATAAATGGGAGAATTATTAAATTAATGACATATTAACCAGTATTTGAATATAATATATCATTTTATCTTCTTACCTTTCTCCTCACTTAAATATGATAACATCATTCACTTGTGGACTAAAAACTTCACGAAGAAATGTGACTTTATTTTCATCACACTATGGGATGGATGATTTGTGTAAGTATATTTATGGAAATAATAAGATATTATGATCATTAGTTTAAGTTAAAATATTACTTACATCTTCTCCATAATGATCATTGTAAAATGGAAGCTTTACTCATGCGTATGTACAACATAATGTCTCTTGGATCGTAACGTACATCATTTTCATGAACATCATTAATAATTTTATTTAAAAGTACAAATGACATAAAAATATGAAAATTATATCATTATTATTATTTATATGATATAACTATGTAATATGTTCCAGAAATATATCTTTAATGACAAAACATGCATAAGAAAATAATGAAAATAAAACCTTTAACAATGAAAATAATGAATGAATATTAATGAATGGGAGAAAATATATTATAAAATAATAATATATGAAAATATAAATATTAATATGGTTATGTAATAAAATAATAACTTTCTGAAAACCATTATATTTTATGTTACATCATGTACAACCAAAAGGAAATACGAGGCAATGGATTTCATTTAAATTTCATTTCATTGTGGTATTTTGTAATGTTATACACCGAGTTTCTTTTATTTGGTGTATATATTTTCTCTTTTACATGTAATATCATGAATAATTAATTACTTATAGTATTTTATGTTTCAGTTTGAATTATTTCATATATGGAGATTTTACATGGAAATTACCAAGTGGTAAAAGTTGTTGTACAATCTCAATTTATTTTTTGATTGTTAAATTTATATTAAAACAATCACTTACTTGTAATAATTTTTTATTTTATATTTAATTTATATTAAATATCCATATTATTTTATAATTGATATGATTATTTATTATACCTTATAACATTTTTACATACGGTGTTTCCTTTCACTGTTATTTGATTAAATGGGGAAATATTACTAAGTCTACATCCTTTAATCAATACAGATATTAGATGATAGGGAACATTGTTCATTAGTTAAATTGATTTTATATATATGAGTAATGATTTTAAAATGCATGAAATGGATTGTGGACCATTTATAGAAATACCCTTGATGCATCGGTAGTCTCATGATATGAATCTGTTGCCCAAATCCGATGGGGTTTTACGCTGTATATTTTAAACCATCGTGTGAAAGGTCTTGATGGTAAAGGTATCATGTTCCTATGAAACATAAAGTCTGATAATTAAAAATTACCTTTACTAAGAATCTAGTTATTATTACCTATGATATTTTCACTATGATTTTATCTATGGATACATTTTATTCTTAGTTTTTTTATTAAATGACATGTGTTTTTAGTTATTTATCTTTCTATATTAATTATGACTTATCTTACAATGATAGTCAAGTTATTTAAGTGGAATGTCTATTCGGTTATTTAACATTCCATTTTGATTATTATTATTGATTCATGACAACTTCCTCTATACATAATCCTAATAGGCATTTGATATCACCCTTATTTCGTTTCCTTTACCCAGGAACCCATGAAGCGTAATTTTTTTGATATTTATGGATATGTAAGAGGAGATAATGTTATTCTATAAAAAATATTGTAAATTGGGTTTTAAAATATAATGTAAGACTCATGTATGTATCTATTTTACCAATACTATTAAACTATTTCGTCCTTTGGGATGGGATTTTGTGTATTATATGAAAATATAAAAAATGAGACCCCGGATTTGGGCTACTAGGGTCAGGGTCACAATAGTTGGTATTAGATGGAGTCTTAGTGGAATCCCTAGGAACTGAATTTAGGAAAAAATAGATTAAGTAACATAACCCTATGATATACATTTAGGATATTTATAGAATAACTTCATATAGTTTTGGTAAGGAAGAGATTATGTGGGTTTTCTTAGAAATACATCCATGTCTTTATACTAAAAAAAGATATTATTCTAGCACATATATACCTAGGGAGTATAAAACTGAAAGGGAACATTAATATAGACCTAATCATCCCATGTTGTTTATTAATGGGAATGACTACGCACCTAGTTTGATACTCCAAGGTTATATTCTTAGGATAGTTTAGTTTTCATTGCAAATGATTAAAAAGGATTTACAAATAAAGATAGCCACCAAGAAACTGTGTTTATGATCGTGAGAGTAGATATGTATAATTTTTTCAATTTATTTTTATTATTTGACCAGATTTGGTATTATAAATTATATTTAATAATGTTATAATATAATATAATTTATTCCATCATTTAGAAACTACACCTAGCATGAGGAATGTGAACTACATCAATGAACATAATACAAAGAGTAAGAACAATCATTACTTTGATGATATTAAAATCATATTTTGAAGAGAAATAATGTCCCAAACACTCTCATCATATGATAACATAATATAATGTACTGAAAATATATAAATGAATTCTCTAAGTGTTATAGATTTTAAGGGAATAAATTTAATAAGTGAATGAACGATAAAAATACATATAGGGGAAAAAAGGTAAAGAATTATTTTTAACATGTGATACTTTTGGAGTGAAACACCCTGGTAAATGATTAATAGAAAAAAGAGTTTTCTTAAATTATAATGAAAAATTCCACCATAAACGTGTTTACAAGGGAAATATTTTTTTCCATTGTTCAATTATTAAACTATAAGGTGACGGGGAACTACCCAAACTAATTCCCTAAGTATCAAAGGAATATGCCTCAAAAGAAGCTAATGGGTCATGGTAATTATAAAGGTTCACGGTAATGCTTATGCTACTACCATATATGAAGAGGAATGACTAATTTTCTTGTGTTTGTATTCAAGAATTATGATATTTTGTTATTTTCTCAATGATATCCTGGTTATAATAATTATGAAATGTATAATTATTGTAATTCAATACTATTTTTTAAAGGATTTGAAATCATGTGTTGAATAGTAGAAATAAAAGTGATTTATTTAATAGTTGAAATTCTTGGAAAACACGTGATTTAAGGAAATATAGACCTTAATTTGTTCTTAACATTGAGATAATGATGTTGGGATAAATAGATTATTAATTTGGATAAATTAAATTAGATAGTGTTGACTACCTTACAACTTATTAATTATTTGTTGAAAAAGTTCTTTATGATATTGTTTATATAGTTTACAAATTTTTTGGATTTCATAAATATATAAATTAGTCTATTTATTACCTATAAAATATATAATCCTTCATGTTTTCAATAATTTTTTATATTAATTCTAGTTATTACCATGTTTGAAGAGTGTGCATGATGATTTTATTTACATGTTTCGTATGAGATGATTAAGAGCTAATTCATATTATTTGAGAGATTAAAGATAAGTTCATTTTGGAAATTCAATGAAATCCTTTTTAATTTTTTTCATCATAATATTTTGTAAGGTTTATAAATTTAACCACTTATGAAATGGTTTAAGTTTAACTTTGGATGAGGTTTTATAGATTAATTTATTAGTTCACTATATAAAAATTTATGCATATTGGATAACTTTTTCTAACCATATTAGTTTTAGGATATAGATTGAAATAGAAAGATAAATATTTCACTATTTTATTGATCTTTCTATCTATTAAAAGTAAATTTTAGTGTTTTAGGGATAAGAATTCATTTTTGGATATTCATTTCTTTGAGTAAGTGGTGAATTAGAAATTGATTGAAGCGCATCTAAAGGATTGTATTATGCTTATAAAATATAACCATATCAGGTAATTATATTTCCCCATAATCTTAGATAGTAAAATAATTACTCATATTTAGGAAAATAATATTGAAATAAATTATCCTATTACATTCATATATAATGTGTTAGATGGTATTTTTAATAATTATAGATTTAGGGTTTTGAACCCTTTAACTTTCCATTGATCATTTATATTATTTAGATCAATGGCCTCTATCACTATTTATAATTATTTATGATTTTATTTCATATCTATATATTCAATTTCCACCATTTCATTCATATGTATAATCCTAGTTATGAGTTATTTTATTTTACCTTTTTACTTATTTTTCTATCTAATTAAGAGAATGTTTTATAAACCCTTCTATGATGTGAGGTTTTCAATAATTGTATTTGAAAATGTCAAACCCATAATTACCAAGATTATGTTTAAATTTTGTAGACACAATTTTATTTATTTTGGGATAATATAATACCCTAAGACATTAAAATATATTTCTTTTAGAATAAATTTAATTTTGTCAATAGTTTATTATGCACAAAACACTAGTTTTAAACAAAACATTATTTAGTCACGCTTTGTACACATAGTTTAAAATTAATTATTTTTACAATTTATAGATTTTATTTCAAAAAATAAACATAAATTTTTAAATAAAAATATCAAAAATAATTAGGGTTATTTGTTGGTATTTTTCTAAAATGTTTCACTTTTTAATGAATGGTGAAGAATACTGAATTTCATTTGAAAACTAACTTTTAGTTTCAATAATTTATAATGTAAAATTATATTTTTATTTATTTTTAAAGTAATATTATTTCAATTTTGTATCAATTAATCAAATTTTTTCCAATAGAATCATTTTCATATTGAATTTAGATATAAAAAACTTTTTAAAATTTTGAACATTTTCTCATTAAAAACCCGCTTCCACGTAGCATTTGGGAGATTAATTTTAAATTTAATTTTGATATTTCTTTCTATTTTATTTTTTAAAAATGGATTAGAAATTATTAATCAGAATATTTTCTAATTTATAATATTTTCAACATAATTTTTTACCAAAATTAATTGTGAATGTAATCAAAATTTATTATTGTGGTTAAGGTAAAAATGATTTTACTATGGAGTTAAACTAATAACATAAGAGTGAAAATGACCTAAAATATTATCTTATTTTTTTATTAATTTATTTAGACAAAAGAAAAAAAAATTATATGAAATATGGAAATTTATTTCCACTTTTCATTGAGTATGACCCATATAATAAGTTAAGTAAAGAAAAAGACAAAAAAGTTACCTAACTTTTTTTAAATATCTAAAAAGATTTAGGATATGGAAAACATAATATTTTAGTTTATAAATATTTTTTTTACATATAAATAAGTTTTTTTATCATGATAATTTATTTTTGTTTTTAGGTGAAATCATTACATTAAATTCTTAAGAAATGTCAATGTGGCAACTATTTAGTTATCAATAAAGTAAACTTTTTATACTAAAACTATTAAAAGTGAAGTAAATTGAATGAATAATTGTGTTATATTAATTTTTTAGATAAATATATCATGTTACAAAGTTGTGAACATAATATATTAGAATTCCATCATTTTTTAATATTTTTTTAATTCAAATTAATTGAATAACGTCATAATTGACAATAATGTTATTTCATAATAAATAATATTTTTTAAAAATTATTTAAAATTACGAAAAATTATATATTATTCAATTTGATTTATAAATGATAATAAATATCAACTATATTCAATTGAAGGACCAAATTTTCTTTTATAATTACTATATTGACCCCTAAATAGTAAAAACTATGTAAAGCTTAATTAAGGTTAGAATAATATTTTTTCACGAACATACGCTTGTGTTAAAATAAAATTTCAAAACAGGTAGGGTTTTTATTTGATAAATTTTATTTAATATTTTTAATTAGTGTGTCAAAATTATCAAATAATTCTGACTTTATTTTATTGTTAAATGATAAATTATCCAGCTTAGAAAATTGGTTGCTATAGTGAAAACCCAAAATGGTAACATTTGGGAAGCATAGAAGTTAAGGAACAAAATGTCCAAGACTTGTGTTTTTTTTGTTTCTATTAGAAATATAGTCCTTATATGCATTTTTATCAATTTTATAGCACCTTGAGGTAAGGGAGACCTCCCAATACTGAATACTTTTGGGTATTTCCAAAAATGCCTCCCCTCCTCAACTATAAATGGGAACTCACTCCCCCATATTATTCACACAAAAAAAGCACTTTGGTTCAAAAACATCCTACCCAATTTACATAACAAATTACCTATAATCATCCTATAATCCATAGTTTGGTATGAAATACAACTAGAAAGGCTTTATTGCAAACCTAAGGAGGATACCCAAATAAGAGGTAAAGTTCGTCAATGGGAATATTTATTTTATTTCCTTATCCATCTCCTTCAATTATGATTAAATATTAATGATATAATAAAAATAGTTTATTATATATATTTGGATGTCTTTATGATAAGTTTTTGTCCCACAACTATCTCAACTTCCATCGAATGGTTTATGAAATCATCATTTGTGTGTATGGTAGACTATAGCCTCACAAACTGATGTAATTCATTCCTCTATAACCACATTTCATGGTTGGGAATGATGATGGATATAAATTATATATATTAAATTTATAACATAATTATACCTCTAAATTCATTATATCATATAGTTATTTTTTTTACTTTCTGCCCCATAGGGGATATGATAATGTCGCTCTTGTGTACAATGGACTACCACCTCAAGAAGCGATGTGATTCATCTTTTACTAACACTTTACATGGAAGGTGAAAAGAATAATGTTAATGATTATATGTGATATAAATGAAAACATTATGATATTAATGAAATGTTTATAATTATATAAAGATAATATATCATTTTATTTTCTTACCTTTTAACTCACTTAAAGATTATAACATCATTTGTGTACATGTGAACTACCGCATTCATGAAGTGATGTGAATCTCCTTTCATAGACCCACCTAATAGAGGATTTTTATAAGTATAGGTACAGAAATAACATGATATTAGGATCATTTTAGAAAGTTAAAATATTACCTAACTCTTTTCCATAATGATTGTTGTAAAATTGAAGTGTTACTCATGCATACGTACGAATTACCCTCTCCATGACCATAATGTAAATCATTTTTCATAAAAATCATTAATAATTTGTTTTAAAATTATAATTAATGTAAAAAATATTATTATTATTATGTGGTTTTTATTATTAATATGATATAACTATGTAATATGTGCAATTGTATCTTTGATGACAAACCATGCACAAGAAAATAAGTCAATTAACACCAAAAACAATGAGAATAATCAAAGGTTATTAATGAATTGTTTATAAGATGTTGTGAAAGGATCATATATAATAATTTGAATATGAATATGGTTTTATTATAGAATAATAAAAATCTTCAAACTATTACATCAGAGGATAAAGCACTTAAAACCAAAAGGAAGCAGGATGTAATGGATTTTGTCTCAATTTCATTTCTTTGAGGCATATTTCCATGTTATGAACCTATTTTAATTTATATGGTGTATATAATTCCACTTTTACATGTAATAACATTAATAATTAATTATTAATGGTATTTTATATTTAAATTTGAATTATTTCATCTAAGGGTATTTTACTTGAAAATTACCAAGTGGTAAAAGTTATTGTACAATATCACTTTCTTTTTTGACTTTGAACTTTCTCTCGAATCAATAAACTCATTATCATTATTTTTAAGTATACATTTAATTTATAGTAAATATGCATATTATTGTAAAAGGGATATTATTATTTCCTAAAACATATTTCATTTGACATATGGTGTTTACTTTGACATTTATTCGATTAACTGGGGAAATATTTCTAAGTCTATATCCTTTACTCAATATGAATATTAGATGATAAGGAACATTGTTTATGAATTAAATAGATTATTAGATATATGTGGAATTCTTTGATCATGCATGACATGGTCTTGGGATTGTTTATATAAATATACTTGATGTATTGTTAGTCTCATTAGATGAATCTATTGGACAGATCAAACGGGCTTTTACCCAGTATGTTTTAAACCAACTTGTTGAAGGTCTAGATTGTAAAGGCATTATGTTGCTAGAAAACATTTTGTTTGATAATTAATCACTACCTTAATTAAAAATTATGTTATTATTATCCTTGATATTTTAACTATGAAATTATCTATGTATGCATTTCATTATCAGTTATTGATTAAATGGAATGTGTTTTCAACTATTTACCTTTCCATATTGATTTTTGATTATCATGCCATGATAGTTAAGTTACTATAGTGGAATTTGTATTCAGTTACTTAACTTTTCAATTTTATTATACTTATTGATTCGTGATATATTTTTTTACTTAATCCTATAATGCATTTGAGCTAACCCTTATTTTGTTTCCATTCCCCAGGAACCCATAAAGTGTACAATGTTTTATATGTGGGGATATTATAGAGGGGAAAATGTTATTTTCAAAATAATTATGTCGAAATTAGTGTTTTAATAGGTAATGTAAGACTCAATTATGAATCTATTTTACCAATACTACTACACTATTCAGTCCTTCAATATGATATTCCTTTTATTTTATGCCAATGTAATAAGGTAGAGACCATATTCAAGATACTGGGGTTTCGGTCATTAAAAAATTCAAATAATTTCCTAAATTACTTGAGGGAAAAGTTACCCTTTATTAATATTTATTCCCACCTATCACAATCTAAGAATCCTAATATATATCTCATTTCTACAAAAATTGTCATCATCACACTCATACCTAAAAAATTTCAGTATCAATTCATGCATCATTTAAATTATCTTAATCTAGATGTTATATTATGATACCTCAATGTAAATAAAGAAGTAATATTATCATCATATCTCTTCTAGTAACATGTTCTCACATTGTTTATTCCTTAAAATCTCATTTCTCAACAACGAATAAAAACTAAAAAACATCAAAAAATTTATTTATTCTCTTTACCTATTGAAAACATTCCAAAAAACTCATAACATGAGTAATCTTCCCATTATCATAGTCAAGAACCTAATATAATCAAATAGTAAGGATCCTCTATCTCCATGTAAATTTATTCATCTCCATATCTTAAATGATAATCATCTAATATATTCTCTCCAATAGGAAAATAATCTCATCATGAAAATAATTTTCTTGAATACAACCATCCTTATCAAGAAAAATATTCCTCTAATATCATTTAGTTAAGCCCCCACCACCAATAATTAGGCTATCCCAATATGGTAATCATCGTTAAATGAATCTCATATAATAAATCATCACTATAAATTATAGACACATCCATAGTGGAATCTATAGTAATTTTAATCCTCAGTATGGAAAAAAGTACAAACCCCTCATACTCAGGTCCCTGGATAACATATTCCTTTGTCTCATGATCACCAAAAGGATACACTTAGATAAGTGAAAAAAGGGTTATCATTATCTCAAAAAAATTATAAATAAATTAACATTATATCACATCATATTAAAAAGAAGTTGTAAAACCTAAAAAGTTCATATAATAATGTAAAGATAAATTTTAGAAGATATTATTAGAGTTTTCTTCTTATCAAACCTAAAATAGTTCCCCTTGCATATGGAATTATTTTAAAAATAATAATTTTGGGAACATTATATGATGTATATACCAATATCACGACCCACTTTCTTCAAGATGAGGGAAGGGATAGCAAGATACTAAGACCTTCCTTCCTCGAGATGAAGGATAGATAATTACCCATGAGTCCCACCTCCAATAGGCCTCGGGGTGGAGACCAGCACCAAGGGAATAGAATTTTCACAAAAAATGGGAGTAATTACCCTTTTATAGTAACCATTATTGGTAGATATGATATATCTACCAAAAACAACTCCAAGACACGTATATATAAAGAAACCAAAAATCCATCACAAATCATGTTTAAAGTAAAACTGTTAGAAATAAAAATAAAACTCCAAGGTAAGTACCAAAATAAAACTAATCACCAACATAAAAATCTTCCCCAACATCTGAACTAGTAAGGCCCAACACAGTTCATGTAATCTCCCTGGAAACCTGAAAGTAGTTTTACATACAAAGGGTGAGAATATAAGTATACTTAGTAGGAAACTCTAATCTCACCCATGCACAATTGTGAGAAGAATACTAATGACCTTGTGAGAAAACAAAAAAAACTCAAAATCACTTAAAAAGGCATATTATCCAACCCAGCCTCACCAAATCTCGGCCAGTAATTGACACAATTCATGTAAATTAAATTGTAATCACATTGATATTTGGGTACCCTGCACCTCTTCCCACTAGTTAACTACTCATCCCTAACAGATAACATATGGATGTTACCATGCTCTTTCAAAATCCCCAATTTCATAACCTACCCTCACACACCTGGGTCACATAGCACATTTTCCCCAAAAACACCTGGGCTACAACCCCAACATATCATGCCAGCAAACACCTTTCCCACAATCACCACACGTCACGCCGAAGACAGCCTGGCCTCATCCCAAGTACACATGGGAAAAAACACCTCTCAAACTTCCAGTACCATAAATATAGTAATAAATATCAATCCAATATAGCCTTTTCTAAGGGTAATGGGTGATAAATTCATAGAAGATGGAGCAGGTGATCTAATAACCAACCATCCATCCTCCCACTAGGGTGTTGGGAAAGACATAAAACCCCATAATAATAGGTCGTTCATCACATAGTAATAAACACGTGTAACGCCCCAAGCTTCCATGGTAGGCTTCTCTTTGAATAGTATAGTAGCGTGTGTTGTACACAACTTCGAGTTCTAACACACACCACAACCAATTAAACTAGCCGTTATGAATAGTAATACCCAATTTCTGAAATTTTATAAATTTTATCTGTAAAAATGGACTTCATTTTTGGATTCATAATATCAAAATTAGCCTAGGGTGAATTTTTGGTATTTTTCTGAAAACATTCAATTTTTGATGAACAGTGAAAAACACTGAATTATTGGTTAAAACCAACTTTTTATTTAAATAATTATTTATTTTATTTAAATTTATATTAGGTAAAAATAGATACGTAATACCTATATATGTTCAATTTAATTCATTGGAGTCAGTTTATAATAATTTTAGACATATAAAAATTTTATTGAACTTTTCACCGTCTTTTACCCATCTCCTAGGAGAATTTGCAAATTCACATAAAACGTAATTTTATCACTTCTATGAGTGGAATTTTAAAATTCCTAGATACACGGTTAATATCAAGGAGTAAAATTTTGTTCAATAAGATAAAAATAATTTTTTGTGAATAGTAACTTTTTACTTTTATTTACCACGGTTAAAAGTAAATAGGGTAATTAAGGGTAAAAATGATATTAATATTACCCTAACACATGTCATAATTCTATTTTACAAGTGTATATAGACCAAAAACAACCTTAGGAATAAATTATTATCATTTAGGTCCACTTGGATTAGATTAGGACATTTATTATTATTTAATTCAAAGAAGAGTTAAAAGAGTTAAAATAAAAGTTTAATAACTAAAACATTTTTAATATAGGGTTATACATAAGATAAATTCAATTATAAATATTCATTAAAAAGAAAAAAAATATTTCTTAATTAATTGTATTTTATTTAAAAAAAAATTAGACATTTAATAATTAAATTTATTTACGACACAATAATAATGCAGTATTTTCCTTATTAATGAAAGAATCAAATAATTGATATTATAAATATAAAAATAAACGTAATTTGAAACTTTTTATGAATTACACTAATTTTATATGTTAATATGAAATATTAGGACTGGTTATATGAATTGTCTTTGAAGTAATAATGTTTTTATGAATTTATCAAAAACAAAATACCCAATAGTGTCAAAATTGACATAAAAGAGTTTTTAAAAACAAATACTATATTTTTAATTGATATTCTATTCTTAAAAATATAAGGTTTGGCCAAAGGACTTATATCATGATATTTTTATCATTAATGGACCACTTGGGGGTATCTTGGATGTTTATAGTAATTTTATTGACTACATAATATAAAAATACAAAGAGACATGGTAAGTGTCAAACTAATTAACTAAGAGTTAAAACTAAAAGATAAGGTTAATAAAGAAACCCAAACCTATATAAAACCTATTGGTAGAGTTTTTTTAGACCTAAAACCACCTTAACATTTAAATAATCCTTTTTTAGCCATTAGAAAATGAATATGAATTTATTATAAAATAATATTTCTAGCTTTTCCAAAGGTTCCCCTCACCACTCTTATAAAAGGGCACTCCCCCTTATATCAATTTCACACCTTCAAAGCCTTTTGTCTCGGCCAAAATTTGCCCAAATACCCTATAAAATATCCTAAATTCATCCTAGAGGCCTTCCTTTAGTCATAAATCCAACCTAAGGAGCCCTTTTGATCAAATTAAAAGGAAGAATCCAAAGAAGAGGTAATGTTTTCACCACCCTCTTTCAAGTTCCTTTCTTCTTAAACTTATTCTTTCTTTGTTATTTCCATTATAAAATAATAACTCTAGTATATTCTATATACTGTGATGTTATTATAAATTTGGTAAAACCATATTCAGTATTCTATCCATCCTTTGAATGACATGTCACCATACGTGTGTACGTACGGCTTACCGTCTCCACGTCGTGGTTTAATTGTTATTCAATATATTATAATTTGGATGGGTATAATAATGATTTTTAATTCATGTAAATAATAAATATAACATGATAATTATTCTGTATATATGATATACAATCCAATTACATATTATTTTAATATCAAAATAATGATATTGTCGCTTGTGCGTACGTACGGACTACCGTCTCCATAAACGCGATGAGATTTATTCCCCATCGTATCCAATCAATAATAATTCTCATTTGATGATTAAAAGTAAAGTTTAATAACTTTATATCATTCTGGATATTAATAAGATACAAACTATCCATAAAAACATGACTTTTGTAACGAAACATATAAAAGAAAATGAGTAAGTAAACACCTGAAATGACGATAATACTAAAATATTATTAACAAAACATTATTAGAAGATCATATATGATATCATAATTATGTATATGGTTCTTTTATAATTTAAGTAAAATTTGTTTACTATTATACACGAGGTTAACATACCATAAACTAAGGAAAAGTACAAGGTAAGGGTTTATTTCACAATCTCTTCATTATCTGAGGTTGTTTATACGTAATTATCTATTGGGACCTCTTTATCATCCACATCCATGATTCTTAAAAATGTATTTTAAATCATTATTACTATTTTAAAGACTATGGGATAAAGTCATTTATAACCTTGTTGACTTTTTATATGATGTTTATAAAGGAATCTTTCTGTCGTTTTCAAAACAAGGTCCATTTTAACCTTTTCGACAGAATTAAGTTAAGAATGTCTTCTTTAACTTATACGGTGTGTGCGGATATTTTGTGACTTTATAAAATCATCTAATCTTCCCGTACTAGCTTATAAGAATATTTTAAAAGTAAATGTTTTATTTTATAATTATGTAACTTTTGAATGATTTAAAAAAAAGATATTTCTCTCAAATAGTTTTTATTTCATCTATGTCAACATCCTTTGATGGATTTTAAGCTTATTTGAAGTTGATTTATTATGATACAAAACTTCCATATTGTATTGAAGGTTTTGTGATATGTTTTACTATGAATTTGAAATTTTTATACCATTCATGGTTTATGGATAAAGTATTGACATTTCATATGCTAGTTTTAATACGAATGTATATGTTATGTTTAAACCTGTACATATGAGGAATGAATTGGACTTAATTAGTGACGGGTGGAGCCCGCTATAGCCCCTCGATGCATCAGTAGGTCTCTTGAGACAAAATAGTGTATTGACCCAAGGCCTTGACAAAATATAATTTGTAGTCTTGGCACGAGGCCTTGATTATGTGGTTATGATAGTCTGGCATTATGCATTCCATCATTATAAAAGTGTTTATTGATATTTCATGTGATTATTCAACTAGTAGAATATCCATGTGAATATGTAAATGGAATTATTTAATTTTATCTTTGCCATATTATACTGAAGTTCAAGTTTAAAAGTCTTTTTTTTATTTATACATTGCCTTAAATGTTTATGCTTTTTTATGAAAGTTTCTGCTATATTGTTATCCTTACTGAGCATCTAAGATCACCCCTTTCAATGATTATTTTTTCCCAGGATGTGAAGAAGTAATTTATGAATGACCTGTAGGGATAGTATGAGGGGATATGAAGAAAATATTTTGTTGTAGTAGTTTTCACTTTATGATGTAATGTAAACATTATGAATGTATCTTGTTATTCCAAGGCTACTAAACTAATCGGTCTTTCGAGACTTTATCTTTAGTGATCATGCCAATGTTATGTAATAATTCACCAACTCTAGGTAACTGGGGTCGGGGAATTACAGTTGGTATCATAGGAAGTTTAGTACAAACCTTGGAAGCTAGATTTAGATAAACTCTGATTAGGGCACATTTCCCTAAGATAGACTTTGAGGATTATTATAGAAGAACTTCCTAGAATTTTGGTATTGTAGAGATTTTGGGAGTTTTTTGAGCAATACATCCCTGCCTAGATACGAGCAGGTAGAGGTGGCTCTGGCACAGATGTACCTAGGGGTAAAACCCGAAAACACCGCTTTGAGCTAGACTCAAACGGGAACTGGTGCACGAAAATGGGCCTTGCTGCACTCTTGGTTACGACACTCCCATGGGATATTCTTAGGATAATTCTCATTTTCTTTACAAACAATTATGAAGGGTTTATGAGTATATACTTCCTCAAAGAAAACATTTTTTTTATGATTATAGACTATATCCATAAATGGTTCAATTTATGTTAAGTGTTTTACAATTATCGAGTCATGTATTTTGATTCATAAACTAATCTAGTTTATGCCATTGTTTAGAAATGGAGCCTAGAGGAAGAAATGGAAACCATATAAATGCACGCACTCCATGTAGGGATTCCCCACCTTCTCAAGATAATTATAGTGGATCTGGTGATGCAACTGGAGCTAATCAGCTTATCACCATACTGGGACAACTCACCCAGGTTATGAATAATAACCATACTCGTATGGATCACCCTGATCCACAGTGTGGAGGATCAATGTTAGACCACTTCATGAGGCAAAAAACACCGACATTAGATGGGAGTACAAATCCATTGGTAGCTTAGAAATGGATAAGTTCCCTAGAGAAAATATTTCAGGCTTTAGGGAGTAGTGAAAGGGAAAACGTTATCATGGAAGTTTACCACCTCACTGGAGATGCTGATCAATGGTGGTCATTGATTCAAAACACGAAGGAAGGTGATAAAGTATCAAATATGTAATAGAGGGAGTTCAAAGATCTGTTTTTAGAAAAATACTTTCCTTGTGACCATTGAGAAGATATGGAATGGCAATTTCTGAGTCTAAGAAAAAAGGAGGATGAGAATGTCACAATGTATGAGGATAACTTTACAAGGTTAGCAAGGTATGCTGGAGATTATATATGTAACCCAAGAAGTAAGATTTATCGTTTCTTTGATGGGTTAAAACCATTTCTCTTTCAAGCATTAGTCTAAAAATCCTTCTCGTCGTACGAATACATTGTCTTGTGTGCTATCAAGATAGAAAAATAATTATCTAAGTCTTATGACTTTAAAGCAAAGAAATAGAAGAAGAGATCTTCTGATCAATCTGGGAATGGAAATAAGGGGAATAAGAGAAATGTTGAATATCCATCCTATAGTAAATGTGGGGAGGAAGCACCCCAGTGCCTGTCTAAAAGGAAAAGGAGTATGCTACAAGTGTGGACAAAAAGGCCATCTAACTGGTGATTGTAAAGGAAAGAAAGATGATACCAATATTCAATGCTACAATTACAGGGATATGGGACATTATGAAAATGAATTCCCTAAGATTTAGAGAAACTTTCCTCAGAAAAGGCCTAGGGACCAAGGCCAAGCTTATGTAATCACTACTGCTGAGGTCGAAGCCCCAAAATACATGGTGGCAGGTAATTTAATGGTTTCCTCAAGTTTAGAAAATGCTTTATTTGATTCTGGATCATCGCATTGCTTCATATATTCCCAGTTTTCTAGGAAAAATAAATATTTCCAATTTGATTTAACAAAGAAGTTATTTGTTAAAACTTTTAAGGGAAGTATCATTGCTAAAAAATTCTATGGATCTATTCCCATTAGGGCATATAAATTTTCTTTATCTGCTGATCTCATCATCATTCCCATGAATTAATTTGATATAATCCTTGGTATAGATTGTCTTTTGGACCATGGTACGAAAATATATTGTAAGAAGAAGGAGGTTACGATTTTTTATGATGATGATAAAGAACACCTTATCTTTAGAGCAAAATCTTCACCACATAATTCTTATCTAGATCTACCCCCAGTACCTCACCTAAATTCAATTATTTGGGAGGAAGAGAATTAAATAACTGTGGGTGAGTAAAGGAATGTTCAAATAGAGGACGTACTTATTTTGAGAGAATATGTTGATGTGTTTCTGGAAGATTTACCTGGACATCCTTCAGAACGAGAAATTGAGTTTTCAATTTATTTAATTCTTGGTTCAAGGCCTATATTGAAGACCCCTTATAGAATGGCTACTATGGAATTAGTTAAACTAAATAAACAACTAGAGGAATTGAGTAATAAGGGATTTATTATCCCTAGTGTTTCTCCATGGGGATCCCTTGTCCTTATTGTTAAAAAGAAAGATGGATCTATGAGTTTATGTATCGACTACAGGGAAATCAATGCTATAACAATAAATAACAAGTATCCCCTACCTCGCATTGATGATTTATTTGATCAACTACATGAAGCTAAATAATTTTCAAAGATTGACCTTCGATCTGGATACCATCATTTGTGTGTGAAGAAGGAATACATTATGAATACATCATTTCGAACCAGGTACGGGCATTACGAGTTTACAGTAATGCCTTTTGGATTGACTAATGCACCCTCTGTATTCATGGATCTAATGATTATAGTTTTCAAGGAATATCTCGATGCTTTTGTGGTGGTATTTATTGATGATATCTTGGTATACTCCAAAATCTATGAGGATCATGAAAATCACTTGTGCAGTATCCTAAAGACTCTTAAAAGGCATGAATTATATGGGAAGTTTAGAAAGTGCGAATTCTGGATTCAGGAGATTTATTTTCTTGGGAATATTGTCTCTAAGGATGGAATTTCCATTGATCCTTCTAATACAAGAGCAATCCAAGAATGGCCAGTACCGATGAGTATAACTGAGGTATGCAGTTTTATTGGTTTAGCAGGTTATTATCGGCGTTTCTTCCATAATTTTGCCCGATTGCCTAACCCATTAACGAAGCTCACACGTAAAGGGGTTAAATTTGTTTGGAAAAAAGATTGTGAAGAATTTTTTGAAGAACTGAAGAGAAGATTAGTCAATGCTCCTATATTGACTCTACCATCAGGGAATGATGGGTTCTTTATTTATAGCGATGCATCGAAGAAAGGACTTGGTTGTGTCCTTATGCAGAATGATAGAGTTATTGCCTATGCATCACGACAGTTGAAAATTACTGAGCAAAAATATTCTACTCATGATCTTGATTTAGTAGTTGTGATCTTTTCTTTGAAGATATGGAGACACTACCTCTATGGTGAAAAATGTGAGATTTATACTGATCACAAGAGATTGAAGTATATTTTCTTACAAAAATAACTCAACATGAGGAAAAGTAGATGTCTTGAATTACTCAAGGATTATGATTTCATGATACACTACCACTCGGGAAAGGAAAATAAGGTGTACATGCTTTGAGAAGAAAAGATCATGGAGGTTTGAACAATATGAGAATTGAAAGGGATCCAATTTTCATAGATCTAGTGAAGATAGACATGGGAATAACCATGGAAGGTGAAACATCAATGCTTTTTCAAATGGTTTCCAAACCATATTTACTAGAAAGGATTAAGAGTTCTCAAACCAATGATGGAGAATTTCAAAAGAAGATTAATGCATTGAATGATGGGAGATTGAGTGACTTTTTGTATGAAAATGGAATTTTGAAATTCGGGAAGAGACTTTGTGTTCCCGATATACCTGATCTAAAAAGGGAATTGTTGGGCAATGTTCATAATTTCAATTTATATATACACCCTGGGAGCACCAAAATGTATAGATATTTGAAGGAACATTTTTTGTGGGACAACATGAAGAGGGAGATTGCTGATTTTGTGTCAAGATGTATGGTTTTTCAACAAGTGAAAGCTGGAAGGCAATAGCCTAGAGGAGTCATGCAACCTATTCCCATACCTGAGTGGAAATGGGATAATATCACAATGGAATTTTTCATTGGACTACCAAAGAGTCCTAGAAGGAATGATGAAATATGGGTTATTATTGATCATTTTACCAAGTCAGCACATTTTCTTACTATAAGAAAAGATCTACCATTGGAATGTCTAGAAAGACTATATATTAATGAGGCTGTGAGACTTCATGGAGTACCCTTATCAATTGTTTCTGGTCATGATACCCGTTTTACTTTATGATTCTGGAAAAGTCTTCAGAAGGCCCTGGATACTGAACTTTATTTGAGCACTGCCTACCATCCCCAAACTAATGGACAATCAGAACAAACTATTCAAACCTTAGAAGACATATTGAGATCATGCTCACTTGACTTTCAGGGAATGTGGGATCAATATTTACCTCTGGTGGAATTTTAATTTAACAATAGCTTTCATTCAAGTATTCGGATGGCACCATATGAAGCATTATACAGAAATAGACATCACACACCAACATGTTGGGACGACATTAGTGAAACAAAAGTTTTAGTCCCAGAACTGGTGGAGGAAATAATGGAAAAGGTAAAGTTTATCCAAAACCACATCAAAGCAGCTCAAAGTAGGCAGAATAGCTTTGCTGATAACCGAAGGAAAGATTTGGAATTTCAGGTAGGAGATCATGTTTTCTTGAAGGTATCTCCATGGAAGGGAGTTATACGTTTCAGTAAGAAAGGTAAATTGAGTCCCAGGTACATCAGACCTTTCGAAATTCTAGAACTAATTGGTGTTGTAGCTTACCATTTTGAAATGCTGCCAAGTCTCTCCAAAGTTCAAGATGTGTTCCACGTATCATTGTTGAGAAAATACATGCCTGACCCAACGCATATACTCACTTACGAGGAATTAGAACTGGAACCCGATCTATTTTATTGTGAAGATACCATTAGGATTCTTGATACAAGAGAACAAGTGTTGAGAAACCAGACGACTCGTCTGGTAAAAGTTTTATGGAGAAACCATAAGATGGAAGAGGCAACGTGGGAACCTGAGGAACTTATGATGAAGAACCACCCAAGTCTTTTCATGCGGTAGTATTCTATAAATTTCGAGGACGAAATTATTTGAAGGAGGGTAGAATGTAACACTTCAAGCTTCTATAGTATGCTTCTCTTTGAATAATATAGTAGTGTGTGTTGTACGCAACTTCGAGTTCTAACACACACCACAACCAAATAAATTAGCCGTTATGAATAGTAATACCCACTTTTTGAAATTTTGTAAATTTTATCTATCAAAATGGACTTCATTTTTGGATTCGAAATATCGAAATTATCCTAGGGTGAATTTTTGGTATTTTTCTGAAAACTTTCAATTTTTGATGAATAGTGAAAAACACTGAATTATTGGTTAAAACCGACTTTTTATTTAAATAATTATTTATTTAATTTAAATTTATTTTCGATCAAAATAGATATGAAATACCCATATAATTTCAATGTAATTCATTAGATTCAGTTTATAATAATTTTAGACATATAAAAATTTTATTTAACTTTTCACCGTCTTTTACCCATCTCCTAGGAGAATTTGCAAATTCACATAAAATTTAATTTTACCGCTTCTATGAGTGGAATTTTGAAAATATGAGAGATTCAGTTAATATAAATGAGTAAAATGTGGTGTAATAAGATAAAAATAATTTTTGGTGAATAATAACTTTTTACATTTATTTACCACGGTTAAATGTAAATAGGGTAATTAAGGGTAACATTGATATTAATATTACCCTAACACATATCATAATTCTATTGGAAAAGTTTATCTCGACCAAAAAAAACCTTTGTAATAAAATATTATCATTTAGGTCCACTTGGATTAGATTAGGACATTTATTATTATTTAATTCAAAGAGGAGTTAAAAGAGTTAAAATCAAAGTTTAATAACTAAAACATTTTTAATATAGGGTTATAAATAAGATAAATTCAATTATAAATATTCATTAGAAAGATAAAACGATTTCATATGTAATGGTATTTTATTTATAATTTTTAGACATTTAATAATTAAATTTATTTACAACACAATAATGATGCAGTATTTTCCTTATTAATGAAAGAATCAAATAATTGATATTATAAATATCAAAATAAATGTAATTTGAAACTTTTTATGAATTACAGTAATTTTATAGGTTAATATGACATATTAGGACTGGTTATATGAATTTTTTTTGAAGTTATAATGCTTTTATAAATTTATAAAAAACAAAATACCCAGTAGTGTAAAAATTGACATAAAAGAGTTTTTAAAACGAATATTATATTATAAATTTATATTCTATTCCTAAAAATATAATGTTCAGAAAAAGTACTTATATCGTGATATTTTATCATTAATGGACTTCTTGGGGGTCTCTTGGAAGTTTATAGTAAGTTTATTGACTATATAATATAAAAATACAAAGAGACAAGGTAAGTGTAAAACTAATTAACTAAGAGTTAAAACTAAAAGATAAGGTTAATAAAGTGTCCCAAACCTGTCTAAAACCTATTGGTTGAGTTGTTTTCGACCTATAACTACCTTAAACTTTAAATAATATAATTTTTATCCATTAGAAACCGAATATGAATTTATTATAAAATAATATTTCTAGCTTTTCCAAAGGTGCCCCTCACCACTCTTATAAAAGGGCACTCCCCCTTCCCTTAATTTCACACCTTAAAAGCCATTGGGCTCGGCCAAAATCTACCAAAATACCTTCTAAGATATCCTCCCATCATCCTAGAGGCCTTCCTTTAGTCATAAATCCAACCTAAAGAGCCCTTTTGATCAAATCAAAAGGAATAACCCGAAGAAGAGGTAATGTTTTCACCACCCTCTTTCAAGTTCCTTTCTTCTTCAACTTCTTCTTTATTTGTTATTTCCATTCTAAAATAATAACTATAGTATATTATATATACTGTGATGTTATTATAAATATGGTACAACTATATTTAGTATTCTATCCATCCTTTGAATGACATGTCACCATACGTGCATACGTACAGCTTATTGTCTCCACGTCGTGGTGTAATTGTTATTCAATATATTATTATTTGGATGGGTATAATAATGATGTGTAACTCATGTAAATAAAAAATATAATATGAAAATGATTCTTTATATATTATATACCATCCAATTATATATTATTTTAATATCAAAAGAATGATATTGTTGCTCGTGCGTACATATGGACTACCGTCTCCACGAATGTGATGAGATTCATTCCCCATCGTATCCATTCAAGAATAATTCTCATTTTATGATTAAAAGTAGTTTTTAATAACTTTATATCATTATGGATATGAATAAGATACAACCTATCCATAACAAACATGACTTATTTAACAAAACATATAAAAGAAAACGAGTAAGTTAACACCCGAAACGACGATAATACTAAAATATTATTAACAAACCATTATTAGAAGATCATATATGATATCATAATTATTTATATGGTTATTTTATAATTTAATAACAATTTTTTAACTATTATATTGGAGGTTAACATACCATAAACTAAGTAAAAGTACAAGGTAAGGGTTTATTTCACAATCTATTCATTATCCGAGGTTGTTTATACGTAATTATCTACTGGGACATCTTTATCATCCACATCCATGTTTCTTAAATATGTATTTCAAATCATTCTTACTATTGTAAAGACTATGGGATAAAGTCACTTAATGATTTGTTTAATTTTTATAATATGTTTATAAATGAATCTTTCTTTCGTTTTCCAAACAACGTCATTTTTAACCTTTTTGATAGAATTAAGGTAAGAATGTCTTTTTTAACTTCTACGGTAGGTGCGACTATTTTCCTATTTTATAAAATCATTGAAGCTTGCCTTACAATCTTATAAGAATATTTTAAAAGTAAATTTTTTATTTTATAATTATGTGACTTTTAAATGATTTGAAAAAAAGATATATTTCTCTCAAATAGTTTTGATTTCATCTATGTCAACATCTTTGGATGGATTTTAAGCTGATTTGAAGTTGATTTATTATGATACAAAACTTCCATTTTTCATTAAAGGTTTTGTAATATTTTTTACTATTAATGTGTTATTTTTATACCATTAATCGTATATGGAGAAATTATTTACATTTCGTATGCTAGTTTTAATACGAATGTTTATGTTATGTTTAAACATGTTCATATGAGGAATGCATTAGACTTAATAAGTGACAGGTGGAGCCCGATATAGATCCTCAATGTATCGGTAGGTCTCATGAGACAAACTAGTGTCTTGGAACAAGGCCTTGAAAAAATATTATTTGTATTCTTGGCACGAGGCCTTGACAATGTGGTTATGATAGTCTGGAATTATGCATTCCATCATTATGAAAGTGGTTATTGATATTGCATTTGATTATTCAACTAGTAGAATATCCATGTGAATAATTAAATGGAATTATTTCATTTTATCTTTGTCATATTATGCTGAAGTTCAAGTTTAAAGGGATTTTGTTTTAGTTATACATTGCCTTAAATTTTTTTACTTATTTATGAAAGTTTCCGCTATATTGTTATCCTTACTGAGCATCTGAGCTCACCCCTTTCAATGTTTTATTTTTTCCCAGGATGTGAAGAAGTAATTTATGAGTGACCTGCAGGGATAGTATTAGGGGATATAAAGAAAAGATGTTGTTGTAGTATTTTTCACTTTATGATGTAATGTAAACTTTATGAATGTATCTAGTTATTCCAAGGCTACTAAACTAATCGGTCTTTCGAGACTTGATCTTTTGTAATGATGCCAATGTTATGTAATATTGCACCGACTCTGGGTAACTGAGGTTGGGGCGTTAAAACACTGGTGGGGTGAGTATAGAAATCAAAAATAACTTAATGTATATATATAGGTACCAAACACTCAGACCGACCTATGGGTTTTTAAAACAACAACCATCCACACAAAAACTTCCCTTACTACCAAGAAAAAATGCACATACCACCATGAACAATGGTCACATCTGTAAATCAGTAAATGATTTCTGCTTTACTACAAGAAACAAATTGAAACATACCCCCCCCCCCCCCATTTATTTCAATTAACCAAGGCTTATTCAGATTTAGAAAACCCTCTTTCTTTAATTCCACTTGATAAAAAATGAATTATCACATAAAAAGTTCAATCCTGGGGCATCAATTTATTTAACAGAATATAATTGTTTAACCAATTTCATAATCATACAATCATTAACAGAGTATCACAAATTTTATTTATAAGACATATATATTTGAAAACAATGACCACCCATGACCATGATTTCTAGAAGGCATACAACCCTCACAAAACACGACATGGATTAAGGATATCATATAAAAAAAGTGATCATCATCATCTTTCTAATCCTATATTTATTGCTTATTATTATATTCCTTAAATCTGGGTCCAACTATAATAAAAAGGGTACATGAGTACACCCACCCCATATGATACACAATTAAAAGAGAGACAAAGGAAATCCCTACTTGGAATAACATATGATGAACAATTATTCCTTACACCAAAACAGGGGGGTCGCACGAGCAGCAGAAACGACGCCTAGGGAAAAATGAATAGAATGCTACAGAACACACAAATGACTCCTCAGGGAATAAAAGTTCTTGGTTCACTAAGAGAAAACATAAGGGTTCAAAGGAAGAGAGGATTTTGACTTTAGAAAGGCTAGATCCAAAATCGATGGGGAAACTATTTCAAAATCCATTAAAACTGGATAATGATCAAGACCGGGTGGTTTATGAGTCAAAGGAAGATTTAGGATTTTTGGAGATAAATAACTTTTCAAAAAACTCAAAAACTCATTAAATATGACATCGAACTCATTTAACATAAATGGAAATGTCAAAGGGGTGAAACATAAAAAACTAGGAAAACTTGTAAATGACTCACTGATGGGTGAGTCACCAACACGAGTCATCAATGCGACTCACCAACACAAGTGAGACATCGATGTTGATACACAAAAGGATAAGCCACTAATTCTAAGCCAATGACGATGAGCCATCGATGGATGAGCCACTAACACTGATCCAGCAACGAAACTCACCGATAGTGAGTCACTAATGCAAATCATTGATTCCTCGACCTACCTCAACCTCAACCTACCGATACCCTAAATCACTGATGCTATGACCTACCAAAGCCTCAACCTATCGATGTGCTGACTCAACGATGACTTAACCTACCGACTACTTGAATTACTGATGCCCTGACTCACTAACACTGAGTCCTTGATGTGTCCTAATGTTGAAAAAACTCGAATTTTGGAAAACTCTTAAAAAGAGTTGTTGATGCCTCATAAAACAACCCAAACATAGGATTTTGAAAATGTAATGGACTAGGGAGGTTTAGATAATTACATAAGATACCTCTCAAACTATTCTCTCCCTCATGAATTCAAAACCAAACCCAGAATATAGAGGGTTCTGAACAACAACCCCATAAGATACCTCTCAAGGATAAACCACCTTATATTGTTCGAATTATGGAGTGAAAGCTAAATATCTAAGAACACCTCCCCCCACATCAACTAACCCAACCATCCACAAGATACTCCACACAAGAACCAACTGTCTAGACACATGAATTAAGAATTCCTTCCTCCATGTCAAGATACTATCTGCTCTAGGTGGCAATGACTCTCCCACATGGGCTTAATCACATTTCAATTAATGCATCTTGACTTGGATTAGGGTCCTCCCCTCCTCATGATCATCACTTTATCATAAGTTACATAACAAGTAAATAACCCGTCTCTAGAAAACAAGGTTCAAGATCTACAGTTGAATGAAAAACACATGAAAAAAACTAAAAAACACTCTGGGTATTTTGCATACATCTGCATCTACCTCGCCCAAGTACTCTCCTCAAGGTCACCATACCTCCACAACACATAAACCAAAGGAATGGTCAGTCAATGTAGAATCTTTTCTAGGAGATACTGGATCACCATCGGCCTCTCTACAAATTTTTCACCATCCTCGATATCCAACTCTCCCTAATGGGATTCATTATGAAGATATCAATGAAGCAAGGAGACATGAAAGATGCCATGGACCTTCTCCAAATTTGGTGGTAATTCCAAGTTGTATTCTACCTATCCAACTCACCCTAGTACCTTGAATGATTTAATGAACCTTGGAGAATGTTTTCTCCATCTAACGAACCTTCACTGTCCACATTGAGGAAAAACCATCAAAAAACCCATGGTCCCCAACCTCAAACTCTAAGGGATTTCTCTTCCAATCGACATATGACTTCTGCCAGTCATGTTCCACCTTCATCCTCTCACAGAAAATATGCACCTTCTGTATCATGCTTTGCCCCATGTCTGGACCAAGAATAGCTGCATCCCTAACTTTTATCCAGTATAAAGGTGAACGACCAGGTCTCCCATACATGGATTCATATGGAACCATGTTAATGGAAGAGTGATAACTAATATTATAACAGAACTCTAACAAGGAAAAGTTCCATACCCATGATCCACCAAAGTCCAAGATGCATGCTCACAGTATGTCCTCCGATGGTTGGATGGTACTCTATGTTTGTACACTTGTCTAAGGGTGTAAAGTAGTGCTAAGGTGTAATCGAGTGCCAAAGGCATGATGAAATACCCAACAGAATCACGAGGTAAAATATATATCACAATTTGAGATGATGGATCTTAGAACCCCATGAATCCATACCACCTCATCCTCATAACTTTTCTTCAAGTCATCTAATGCACTCAACTCCTTAATCAATAAAAAGTGATATGATTTCATAATCTGATCCACTACTGCCTAGATAGCATCATATCCTCACTGATCCCTAGGTATCCCTATGAAAAAATCCATCGAGATTTTATCCTACTTCCACTCAAATACTTCTAACGGATGCACAAAATCACAGGGAACACACTGCTCAACCTTCACCTACTAGCACACCAAGCACTTCTCCACAAACTCTGCTGCATCCTGCTTCAACTCTAGCCACCAAAATTGTTTCATCAAGCCAAGATACATATTTGAAAATCCAGGGTGTACCGTTAAGGGGAAAATATGAAACTCATGGAGAAATACCTCACACATCACAACTATAACAAGAATCTTCTCATCGAACAACATACGATTCTAACCATCTGTTGGCCATCCCTCTAGATCATCACCCTAGTAAATGTGTTCACACATTACCTATTCCTATTAGTCTCCCCACTAAGAATCCTCCACTTACAACCTTAGAGATGACTACCCCGTCATCTGAAACATACATCTTATGCCACTATCCATTCCTATATCTAAGTGGTAGGCAACCATGTCCTCTATTTCTCTCCAAGCATCCGCAGATTCCCCAGCCACCTTCTTATATGACTTCTTGATCAAAGAATCAGTCATAATATTCCTCTTTTCTAAGGTTTAGGATATATCAAAATATTAATCCTAAAGAAACTCCATCCACCTCTATTTTTTAATGTTCATATATCACTGGGAAAAGATATACCTCAATATCGTGTGATCTATGAAGACCACAAAGTGCTCCCCAATGAGATAATGTCACCAAAGATTTAGTGATAACGTGACCACTGCTACCTCCAAATCACAGGAGGAATAGTTAAGTTCATGGGGATGTGACTACATGGACCCATAGGAGATCACTCCCTATTGGTGCATCAGCACACACCCCAAGCCCAGACAGGAAGCATAAAAAATACATCGAACACCAACCCTTCTTCTAGAATCATGAGCACTAGGGAACTGATCAACGTACCCTTTATATAGTCGAACGCTACCTAGAATTTCTCACTCGACACAAAAGTTTGAAATTTTCTATTCAGATTCATCAATGGAGCTTCCACTCGAGAGAAATTGGGTACGAATCATTGGTAATAGCCTACCAAAGTGAGAAAACTACGAAACTATGCCACATTTCTTTGTGATTCCCAAGAAAAATTACCTCGGCCTTTGACATATACAATACTACATCCTACCAAGACACCATATACCCAAGGAAGTGGACCTACCATGTCCAAAACTTGCACTTTGATAGCTTTTTGTAGAGTTGGTGGCATTAGAGAACTTCCAAGATAGTCTTGATATGCTTGGTATGATCCTCCAATGACCTTGAGTCGATCAATATGTATTTGATGAATATGATGAATAACTATTCCCATAATCTTGAAAGAAGCGGCCTTGTGAACATGATCGGTGCATTCGTAACACCGAACAACATAACCACTAACTCAAAGTTCCCATACCTGCACATGAAAGCAGTCTTTAGGATGTCACCCACCTTCACCCATAACTGGTGATACCTAGACCATAGATCGATCTTAGAAAACCAACATTCTCTTCTTAGCTGGTCGAAAATATCATCTATCCTTAGGAGAGGGTAAATATTCTTTAACGTTACCTGATTCAAAATCTGATAGTTTATACGTAGTCTTAGACCACCATCTTCCTTATTCACAAACAAGATTGGATCCCCCCATGATAGAACACTAGGCTAGATAAATCCCTTCCTCATTGGATCTTTAATATGGATCTACAAATACCATAGATCAGAAGGCAAAATTTGATAAGGATCCATCAAAATCAAACTAAAATCAAGTCATAATTATATCCCGAACTCAATGCCACATCGAGGGGGTAGAGTCACAACCTCCTTGGGGAAAACATAAAAGAACTCCCCAAAAACTCTGGGAACCCCCTCCATCCAAGAATCCACTGATTCTACTAATAGCTCATCCAACAAGGACATAAAACGCTCCACATGCTGACTACCCATTAGACAACTCCGCTCACTAACGAAAGAAACACGCTGTCCACCCATGCCTGAAAAAACGAATATTCTCCAGAAGTATTCAATAAAATCATAAACAAAGTACAACCATTTTATACCAAGGATATCACTATATAGATGAATATGTAGAAGATATGGATCCCCACTAGACTGATGCGACCCTAAAATCACTCGACATCCCTATAAAACATCAAATAAGATAGTACGACCTCTAACTGGCATACTTCAAACCTGTCATACAGAATTTTTCTCTATATAAAGTTCTATAGTATGGGGTATAATATATGTAAAAAAGAGTGTGAAGCACCTAAATCAAACAAGGTGAAAACAAGAGTACTAAACAAGATGATCGTGCCTAGAATGGTCCCCGAACCCACTAGAATTGATGCCTCTATAGCGTGAAACTAAACATTCCCATCTCCTCTACCCCTATGTTTTTCGCCTCCTCCTCGACCATACTTGGGTCAAGGTCCCTAAGGAACACCTGGAGGTTGGCCTCTTCTAGATCTATCTCCCCTTGATGGATCAGGATCCTGATGTACCTATTTCTGGAAAGGCCCGTCCAACAACTACTATTAAGGCGAGTGCTGAACCTACCCAACTCTAACATAATGAGAACAAACTCGTAACTAACTCTAAAGGTTCCCTCACCCTCCAACAGAAAAAAATCTTTGTCCTAATCCAACGGGAAGAGGACGAGGACTATAATTTGGAACTGAAACTGATGGGGTCATCTCCCTACCGACCAAACCCTGGAAGGTCCTCACGCTAGAGACCATCTAGTGATATTCTTTCCCTTTTAAAAACTTTGATGGCTCCCCTAACAAGGTATACCTCCTCACATTTTCATAATTTCCTACACCTTGGACTTTTTCTAAAACTATATGTATGTCAGTAGGGTGAATGGAGTAACTAAATATTGGAGGTAAGGATGAAGTACCTCCTCTAAACACATCGCCCAAGACTCCTCATCTGGAAAGAGGTCCTGAAAAAAGTGAAGGATATCCTCGAACTTGATTCCCATCTACCATACCGACATAATTCCCTACTAGAGGGAGATTACATCATGTCAATTCTCAAGCATCATTATAAAAGAAAGTAATTCCCATAGAAATTCTTCTCAAAGTCTAACCACATAACGTCGTTCTCCTTCCTCTCCTCGAGGTAAAGATTCCACCACTAACACACTGATCCCCTCATTAGGCTCACCACTAGGGTAACCCTGTACACTTTCAGAGCCTGTATTAAGATAAAAGTGGTCACCAGCTCCTCGAGGCAACCCTCTGTCTCCATGTCTAAGACACTGCCCCCATAATTTCCTAGACTCTGCAACTAAAAATCACGAAGCATATTCTACCACTAATTGTCTTCCTCCTCTAGATCTACCCTCTTTTAATAATGTAGATTGGCCTACTGAGCCTCCACTTCCTGATCCACTCATGAATTATGACTGTGTTCAAAAACTGAAAGGTAAACAAGGAATTCCTAAGCTCGAGTAGTATAGAATTTATTTAGAATTAATTTTAACTCATTATTTATTTTAATTTCATGAAAACAACCAAAATAAACAATAACACAAGTCATTATGATGCATGTACCTTTCCTAGGGTCTCTATCCCATAATCGATGTAGCACCACTTGGTCGTTCGGTAAACTAGGAGTGCATGCATGAAATCATGAGGGGCACTAAAATCTTATTTCCTAGATTGTCCTCCCTAGACTATATCACGCACCAATATCGTCTAAAACTATTTCCATAGAAACCAATACAATCCTCACTATATCTAATTCCAAAAATCGTCTTATCTCTCAACCATAACCTCTGATACCATTCTATCAAGACCCGACTTCTTTAAGATGAGGGAAGGGAAAATAAGATTCCAAGACTTTCCTTACTCAAAATGAAGGAGATATAATGACCCCTGATTCCCACCTTTAATAAGCCCCGGGGTAGAGACCAACACCAATGGTATAGAAATTTCACAAAAAATGGGAGGCATTACCCTTTTTATAGTAACCAAGATTGATAGATAAGATGTATAAACCTCAAAAAACTCCAAGGAACATACATATAAAGAATCAAAAAAATCCCACATACATGTTTAAAGTAAAACTACTATAAATAAAAATAAAACTCCAAGGTAAGTAACAAAATAAAACTAATAAGTGACACAACAATTGTCCTCAATGTCTAGGATAGTAAGGCCCATCACGGTCCTTGTAATCATCCAAGAAAACTAAAAATAGTTTTATATAATTAGGGTGATCATACAAGTATACTTACTACGAAAAATCCAAAGACACCCATGAACAAGTGGGAGAAGCATAATAATTCCCTTGCGAGAAAATAACAAAAACTCAGAAGCACCTAACAAGGTATACTATCCACCCCATCCTCACCAAAGAAAACTCACCAAATATCACAGGTCAAGAAAATTAAATAGTATTAACATTGATATTTGTCTACCACACACCCCTTCCCACTGGTTAACAGCTCATCCCTAATGGAGAATGTCTTGACGCTACCACGCTCTTCCAAAAACCCCACTATCAAAACCTTCCCACACACACATGGGCCACATATGACAACCCACATGAAAACACCTAGGATAAAACTATAACACATCCTTCCCACAAACACCTAGACCACTTGGGGGTTGTTTGGAAGTTTATAGTAAGTTTATTAACTATATAATATAAAAATACAAAGAGACATGGTAAATGTCAAACTAATTAACTAAGGGTTAAAACAAAAAGATAAGGTTAATAAAGTAACCCAAACCTGTCTAAAACCTATTGGTTATGTGGATTTCAACCCATATCCACCTTAGACTTTGAATAATCCACTTTGGATCCATTATAAACCGAATATTAATTTATTATAAATTAATACATTATGTTATCCCTAAAGAGCCCCTCCTCGCCCTTATAAAAGGACACCACTTATAACCAATTATTCATACCTTAAAAGCCTTTTGGTTTTGCCAAACCCTGCCCAGATATTCTCTAAACTATCTTCACTTCAATATAGAGGCCTTAGTTTGATCATAAATCCAACCTAAGGAGCCCTTTTGATCAAATCAAAAGGAACCTGAAGAAGAGGTAATGTTTTCACCACCCTCTTTCAAGTTCCATTATTCTTCAACTTCTTATTTATTTGTTATTTCCATTATAAAATAATAAATCCAGTATATTCTATATACTTTGATACATTTATAAATATGTTACAACAATATTCAATATTCTATCAATCCTTTGAATGACATGTCACCATACGTGCGTACGTCCGGCTTACCGTCTCCACATCGTGGTGTAATTGTTATTCAAAACATTATTATTTGGATGGGTATGATAATGAAGTGTAATTCATGTAAATAAGAAATATAAAATGATAATTATTCTGTATATATGATACACCATACAATTATAGATTATTTTAATATCAAAGGAATTATATTGTCGCTCATGTGTGATTACGGATTACCGTCTCCACGACGCGATGAGATTCATTTCCAAGTTCACCATTCATCGACGATTATAAAAATATATATATTACTAATAAGTATGTAATATATGAAATAATAATGCTACTGGAGATATATTTATTTATTTATATAAGTATTTATGTACTTACATATATCTTATTCACTTACTTCTCTTCGATACTATATGAAAATAGAAACAGCGTTTATACGTACGTACGGACTACCGTCTCCATAAACGGTGTTTTACATTTCATATATATTTATATTCTAAATATATTTGATATATAAATCATGTTTTATATTCTGAAAGTATTTAAATCATGATTTAAGTGATACAATCAAGAGTAACAAGTTAAAACATGTATGATAAAGAAAGCGATTATTACCTGAAATATTAATATAACATGGAAAGTATTATTAAATGGGTAGTATAAATTCATAAAAGAATAATTTATGATATCATAAATATTAATATGGTTCTAGTATAATTTAATATCATACTATAGTATTCATACAGAAGGTTAAACGTACCCTTGACTAAAGGAAAGTGCAAGGTAATGGGTTTTCATCTCACTCCTTATTCCCGTGAGATTTGTCCCATATTGCCACTATTACCTTTTGTGTGGTGTATGTACTGCCGATAATTGAATTATTTGTGTAATACACTTTAATTTATTTGTATTTACATATTCATTTTATGATACCTCTTTCATGGGGTGTACGTTTCGTAAGTTACCAAATTGGTAAGGGTTATTTCCTCAATCTCATTATTATCTGAGATTGTTCATGTGTATGTATTTTCTGGGACGTACTTATCATAGATAACCATATTCCATAAAAATGTTTTCAAAAGGAATCTTTTAAGTTTTTATGGGAGGGTTTATTTAACTAGATCATCATGTTAAATGTTTTAAAAATTTATCTTTATAAACCCTTTTAATTAATGTCCATATTTTCAAAAAAAATTTAAGGATTTATTTAAATGGACATGAATGTTTTTAAATGATAACTGTTTTCAAAAGATTCAAAGTGGTATGGGACACTTTGATTCAAAAAACTATTTTAAATAACTTCTTTTATAAATTGTGAGACTTACAAATTATTTCATGAAAAGAGGTATTTCTCTCAAAGAGTTTTACAAATCATTTTCATCTATGTTAACAACCTTTGATGGATTTTAAACTTGTTTGAAGTTGATTTATTATGATAAAAATGTTACATATTGTATCAAAGGTTTTGTGATATGTTTAACTGTGGATGTCTTATTTTTATACCATTCATGGTTTATGGATAAAGTATTGACATTTAGTATGCTATTTTTAATACGAATGTTAATTTTATATTTCAACCTTTTCATATGAGGAATGAATTGGACATAGTAAGTGATGGGTGGAGCCCACTATAGATCCTCTATGCATTAGTAGGTCTCATGAGACAACTATACATGGAATTATCCAAGGCCTTTTCCCAATTTGATTTATGGTTTTGGCCGAGGCCTTAATCATTTTAGACATCTTGGATGAGGCCTTGAAAAAATGTTTAAGAATGTCAGGAATTATACATTCCCTCATTATGGAAATAATATTGACGGTTCATGTGGTCATTTGACTAGTAGAATACCCATGATTATGTTTTATTATGGAATTATTTACTCAACTCATATTCTTGCCAAAAAATTATTCATGTTTATTATTGGTAAAGGCATGTGGTTTCAATTATTCATCATGCTTAATATTTATGTCATTTTCCACTGTATTTCTTACCCTTAATGATCATTTGAGCTCACCCCTTTCTATGTTTCATTTTTTCTAGGATTCCAAGAAGTGTATTGTGATTGATATTCAGGGTTAATCTAAGGGAATAATGGCGTTCATAAAGGATTATTTATGTTGTTTTGTATGTTATAAAGTATAATGTAACATTCATGTATGTAATCTATTTTCCAAGACTGGTAAACTGATCGGTCATTCGGGACTTGATTCCTTGTAATCATGCCAATGTATTAAAATAATGCACTGACTCTAGGTAACTGGGGTTGGGGCATTACAGTTAGTATTAGAGGAATTTTAGTAATAAACTTGGAAACTAGATTTAGATAAACTCTAATTAGAGCACATTACCCTAAGATAGACTTTGAGGATTCGTATAGAAGAACTTCCTATAAATTTGGTAATGTAGAGATTTTGTGAGTTTTCCGAGAAATACATCCTTGTCTGGATATGATCAGGTAGAGGCAGCTCTAGCACATATGTACCTAGGGGTAAAACCTAAAAACACCACTTTGAGCTATACTCGAACAGGAACAGGTGTGTGACAACAGGCCTTGCTGCACTCTTCGTTATGACACTCCCAGGGGATACTCTTAGGATAATTCTCATTTTCTTTAAAAATCATTATGAATGATTTATGATTATATACTTCCACAATGAAAAAATCTTTATGATTGTGGATTATATCCATAAATAGTACAATTTAAGATAGGTATTTTACAAGTTTGGAATTATTCATTGCAATTATTGAACTAACCTAGTTTATGCTATTGTATAGAAATGGTGAACAGTAGAAGGAATGTGAACTCCAGCAATACATATGATCCAAAGAGTAAGAAGGATCATATATTTCATGGTATTAATCCAACATTTAGAAGGGAAATAGTCTCCCATGTATTCTCAACATATGAAGAAATAGTATCATGTGTTAGTAAGATAAGTAAATAATTCTCTGAGTCCAATGGATTTGATGGGGAGAAAGAGAAGAAAATGATGTAAGAGAGAAAGATGGATAAAGTGAAGAGAGAAAACAAGAATTTTCACATATCTGATAATTGTGGGAAGAAACACCCTAGAACTTTCATGAATGGAATGGGAGTTTGTTATAAGTGTGGAGAAAAAGGACACCATGTATGTGACTGCAAGGGTAAATTGATTGATTTAGATAAATTATACTAGATATTCTTGACTACATTAAAACTGATTAATGATTTGTATATTCCATCATTGTTGGAGTTTACAACATTTTTGGATATATGGAGTATATACAATATTCTATAAGGAATAAGGTATCATGAATGTAATCAATAAGGTTTTATAGTAATTCAGGATGTTGTAGTGTTTTAAAATAATACATGATGAAGGTGTTCACATGTTATTGCATGGCAAAAATTATCATCATTGTGTTTACCTTCCTTATAAATTTTGGACTGTGAGTTTGGACAGAAGTATTTTGGATAATTCTATATTGAGATTTTTTTTTTATTTCTATAAATAGATAACCCGGAGTTCGGGCGGCAACCCGTTGCATCCGGAAAGGCCGCGAGACTTGAACCCACAACCAAAGGGCGACAAGGGTGTATCACCCACCACTTTCCCACATGATGTCCTGGATTGAATAATGTAGTTTTTTTTAAAAAAATCTGGAATATGAATTATAAATTCAATTTTTTGAACCCTTTATGCATAGGATAAATAGAATATTATTTTTCAGTTCTATTATCTTTTAGAGTGAAAGATAGGTTTGTGGAAGAAATTTGTTAAAGTATGGGACTCTACTTGTCAAGTATATATTTTTCTTATTCTCTTATTCTATGAATAAATTAATTATTATACTTTAGTGAAAGGATCTTAAAACCAAAAATTTATTATCCTAATACCATATGTTTTTTTGAACCGATGGTATTTTAAATCATCATAGATTGATGAATTTAAGTCCCTCAATTTTACACTTGTTTGTGATTGATGACCTCAATCACTACCTATAAATATTTACATTTTCCCTCCAATTATATGTCTCTAATTTCTACCAATGTTCTCTTAATCAAGATCATAATTTGTTGGTGACCCTTTCATTTCCCTTTTCCTCTTATTAAGACTAAATTTTATTAACCTAATTTCCGATGTGGGTTTTCCCAAAAGTATTTTCTATTTTCAACCTTTTATTTTCAAAAAATAATTTCAAATTGCGAGGATTCAATTTATTGAAGGTGGGAAGAATGTAACACCCCAATATTTCATAGTATGTTATTTCTTCAAAGTAATTCAATAACATACACTACACGCAACACTGAGTTTTAGCGCACCATGACTTACCAAACTAGCCATTCAAAAGCGGTTATGAATAGTATTAACTGAATCTTGTAGTTTATATAATCCTTATAACTTTAGAATCCATATTATGAGTTTCTTAGACAAAATTTAAGAACAAATACATTTGTTTCCGATAAAAGAAGTATTTTTCAAAAAAGGAAATGTTACCACCTTTTAATGGCGAAGCCTTTATAAATCCAATATTTGAAACTTTTATATATTCAATTTGACAAAATAAAATTTTTCTATAGAATCGGGACATAAGAATTTAGATTCAATAATGTTTTTGTGTTTTTCTGATAACTTTAATATTTGGGTGAATAGTGAAAAATACTATATTTTAACTAAAAACAACTTTTTTAATCAAAATAATTTATAGTGTTAAATTATACATTTAAATGGTTTGGAAGTATAAATAGATTATATTTTTACTATTTAATCTATTTATGGTCATTGTAAGTAATTTCACATTGAAATTGGACATAAACAAGTGTCAAACTTTTGATAGTTATTATTTCTTAACAATACGCCTTTTGGTTTTGACATAGGGAATTAATTTTAAATTAATAAATAAAACTTATATGTTTTTAATTTGGTAAAATAGACTTCATTATTGAATTTGGAATATCAAAATTAGCTTAGGGTGAATTTTTTGTATTTTTCTGAAAACATTTAATTTTTGATGAATAGTGGAAAACACCGAGTTATAGTTTAAAACAGAATTTTTATTTAAATTATTATTTATTTTATTTAAATTTATTTTAGGTAAAAATATATACATAATACCTATATAAATTCAATGTAATTCATTAGAGTCAGTTTATAATAATTTTAGATATATAAAAATTTAATTGAACTTTTCACTGTCTTTTACCGACCTCCTAGGAAAATTTGTAAATTTTCATAAAACATAATTTTACTGATTCTGTGAGTATAATTTCAAAAATTTGAGACACACAATTAATATCAAGGAGTAAAATTTTTTCAATAAGATAAAAAAATTGGTGAATAGTAACGTTTTACTTTTATTTACCACGGATAAAAGTAAATAGGGTAATTAATGATAAAAATGATATTATTATTACCCTAACACATGTCCTAATTATATTGGTTAAGTATAATTCGACCAAAAACAACCTTAGGAATAAAATATGAACCACTTTGTCCCACTTGGATTAGATTAGGACATTTATTATTATTTAATTCAAAAAAAAAGTTAAAAGAGTTAAAATAAAAGTTTAATAACAAAAATATTTTTAATATAGGGTTATACATAAGATAAAATCGATTATAAATACTCATTAGAAATATAAAAATATTTCCTAAATAATGGTATTTTATTTATAAATTTTAGACATTAAATAATATAATTTATTTGTGACACAATGATGATGCAGTAATTACCTTATTAATGAGAGAATCAAATAAATGGTATTATAAATATTAAAATAAATATAATTTCAAAGTTTTTATGACATACAAGAATTTTATAGGTTACTATTACATGTTAGGGATGATTAAATGTATCTTTTTTGAAGTAATCAAGTTGTGATGACTTTCACAAAACAAAATACCAAATAGTGTCAAAATTGAAATAAATTAATATTTAAAACAAATATTATATGATTAATTGATATTATATTCCTAAAAATATATGGTTCGGCCAAAAAACTTATATCATGATAGGTGAATCATTAATGGATCACTTGGGGGTCTTTTTTAATTTTATAATAAGTTTATTAACCATATAATATAAAAATACAAAGAGACATGGTAAATGTCAAACTAATTAACTAAGGGTTAAAACAAAAAGATAAGGTTAATAAAGTGACCCAAACCTATCTAAAACCTATTGGTTGTGTGTATTTATACCCATACCCACCTTATACTTTGAATAATACAATTTTTAGCCATTATAAACCGAATATAAATTTATTATAAATTAATACATTAAGTTTTCCCTAAAGAGCCCCTCCTCCCCCTTATAAAAGGACACCACTTCTAACCAATTCTTCGTACCTTAAAAGCCTTTTTGTTAGGTCAAACCATACCCAAATATTCTCTAAACTATCCTCAATTCAATCTATAGGCCTTAGTTTGATCAGAAATCCATCCTAAGGATCCCTTTTTATCAAATCAAAAGGAAGAACCCGAAGAAGAGGTAATGTTTTCACCACCCTCTTTCAAGTTCCTTTCTTATTAAACTTCTTATTTATTTGTTATTTCCATTATAAAATAATAACTCAAGTATATTATATATATTTTGATGTTCTTATAAATATGGTACAACCATATTCAGTATTCTATCCATCCTTTGAATGACATGTCACCATACGTGCGTACATACGGCTTACCGTCTCCACGTCGTGGTGTAATTGTTATTCAAAACATTATTATTTGGATGGGTATGATAATGAAGTGAAATTCATGTAAATAAGAAATATAAAATGATAATTATTCTGTATATATGATGCAACATCCAATTATAGATTATTTTAATATCAAAAGAATGATATTGTCGCTTGTGCATACGTACGGATTACCGTCTCCACGACGCGATGAGATTCATTTCCAAGTTCACCATTCATTAACGATTATAAAAATATATATTTTACTAATAAGTATGTAATATATGAAATAATAATTCTACTTTATATATATATATTTATATATATAAGTACTTATTTACTTTCATATATCTTATTCACTTACTTCTGTTAGATACTATATGAAAATAGAAACAGCGTTTATGCGTACGTACGGACTACCGTCTCCATAAATGGTGTTTTCAATTTCATATATATTTATATTATACATATTTATATTATAAATATATATGATATATAAATCATGTTTTATATTCTGGAATTATTTAAATCATTATCTAAGTGATACAGTCAAGAGTAACAAGTTAAAACACGTACGATAAAGAAAGCGATTATTACCCAAAATATTAATATAACATGGAAATTATTATTAAATGGGTAGTATAAAGTCATAATTGAATAATTTATGATATCATAAATATTAATATGGTTCTGTTATAATTTAATAACATACTATAGTCTTCATACAGGAGGTTAAACGTACTCTCGACTAAAGGAAAGTGCAAGGTAAGGGGTTTTCATCTCACTCCTTATTCCCATGAGATTCGTGCCATATTCCCACTATTACCTTTTGTGTGGTGTATGTAATGCCCATAATTATATTCTTTGGGTAATACACTTTAATTTATTTGTATTTACATTTTAATTGTATGATACCTCTTTCATGGGGTGTATGTTTCGTAAGTTACCAAATTGGTAAGGGTTATTTCCTCAATCTCATTATTATTTGAGATTGTTCATGTGTAAGTATTTTTTGGGACATACTTATCATATATACCCATATTTCATTAAAAAAATTAAAATGAATATTTTAAGGTTTTATGGGAGGGTCTATTTAACTTTATCGTCATGTTAAATGTTTTAAAAATTTATCTTTATAAACCCTTTTAATTAATGTCCATATTTTCAAAACGATTTTAAGGATTTATTTAAATGTACATGAATGTTTTGAAATGATAATTGTTTTTCCAAAGTTTCAAAGTGTTATGGGACACTTTGATTCAAAAATATCTTTTAAATGACTTCCTTTATAAATTGTGAGACTTGTAAATTATTTCATGAAAAAAGGGGTATTTCTCTCAAAGAGTTTTACAAATCATTTTCATCTATGTCAATAACTTTTGATGGATTTTAAACTTGTTTAAAGTTGATTTATTATGATACAAATATTCCATGTTGTATCAAAGGTTTTGTGATATATTTGACTGTGGATGTGTTATTTTTATACCATTCATGGTTTATGGATAAAGTATTGACATTTTGTATGCTAGTTTTAATACAAATTTTTATGTAATGTTTCAACCTTTTCATATGAGGAATGTATTGGACATAGTAAGTGATAGGTGGATCTTGTTTTAGCTCCTCGATGCATCGGTAGGTCTCATGAGACAACTAGACATGGAATTGGCCGAGGCCTTTTCCCAATTTGATTTATGGTTTTGGTCGAGGCCTTAATCATTTTAGACATCTTGTTCGAGGCCTTGAAAAAATGTTTTAGAATGTCTGGCATTATAAATTACCTCATTATGGAAATAATATTGATGGTTCATGTGGTCATTCGACTAGTAGAATACCCATGATTATGTCTTATTATGACATTATTTACTCAACTCATATTCTTTCCATAAAATTATTCATGTTTATTATTGGTAAAGGCATGTGTTTTCAATTATTCACCATGCTTAATATTTATGTCATTTTCCACTGTATTTCTTACCCTTACTGAGAATTTGAGCTCACCCCTTTCTATGTTTTATTTTTCCCAGGATCCTAAGAAGTGTATTGTGATTGATATGCAGGGTTAATCCATGGGAATAATGGCATTCATATAGGATTATTTATGTTGTTTTGTATGTTATAAAGTGTAATGTAACATTCATGTATGTAATCTATTTTCCAAGACTGATAAACTGATCAGTCCTTCAGGACTTGATTCCTTGTAATCATGCCAATGTATTAAAATAATGCACTGACTCTGGGTAACTGGGGTCGGGGCATTATATATCATATCCCCTCTATAGATCTCTATGTATTCTCCTAGGTATCCCGTAGTATCTAGATTACTCTTTCAAATTTTTTATGGATTAATTTTCTCTACCACCCCTCCATTGATTTTTAGTATTGTGAACCCTATTGTCAAGTAACAGCATGGATAACTTCTTTCATTCACCATCTAATTTCAGTCTTATGGCCATAGTCACTCCATGACAAATATAAAATTCTTAACAAAGGTTTATGGATGGTTTACTACCTCCCTAAAAATACTCCCTCTTTTTCTTATCTACTAACTTCTTTTGGGAAGGATTTTTCATTTTATAGATTTTAGGGTCTCTTCAATAATTTATATACATGTGGACATCTTCTATATTATCATAATTTATTGAAACTCCTTACATAATCATGTGGGTATCTTTATCTTTCAAATGCATAAAATAATAATTTTAGCCTTCGCATGAGATTAATTATATAATGAACTTATCCTTAATATGCTTCACCTTAAAACATTGGATATACTAATAGAATTATGTATTCTTTTTCACTTTACTTGAAACTAGGTTAATTGTTTATATTTTGACCCATACTTTTCGTAAATAAATATTATATCTTATTATATGAATAGTAATTGCATAAAACAAAGATTCATGCCATAACCATATAGGTTTAGTGTTTCGGAATCTTGGATACAAAAAAAACTTATTCATAGGAGATCTATGTTGTCTCTTACATATTTCATCTAACATATAACCCTTATTATACATATAATACTTATAAATTTTCTTTATATCCTAGGTAAAGGAAAACATAATAAATGGTGAGATCATATTCTTAGTACATAACATGAGTATAAAGTGTTTGAGAACATGATATTGACATTTTAAATTCATACCCAATAATTTTTTGATCATAAACACGATTCATGGTATAAACATGACAGTTCATAATAAAAGAATCATAAAGGTATCAAAGAACATAATCCATAAGAACATAACATTGGTATAAAATCACATCATAAAATGGTAGCCTCAAGTATGTAATAATCCTAATCATAGATATATTATATCAAATAGACCCACCAAGACTTTAATAACATGTTAGGCTTGGGATGACCTCTAATGTTCTATCTTTGGCCATGTGATATCATACCATGTACCCTTTTTAGGCTTGGGATAACCACCCATGTACCCACTTTCGGACTTGGGAAAAAATCCCATGTAACCTTTGAGATCATATAACATTTATATTTACCCAATGTGTTAGAGAGAAATATAAATTTGGGTCCTCCAATCACATAATCATAAATCCATTAAAATTTCTTCCACAAGACAATAAAAACATTCACTATAACTTAACCCATGGAAAAGAAAATGGGTTTCATCGATATTTATCATCATAACCATAATATATCCATATAAAGAATAAATATGGTATCATTGGATCATATCACCCGTAAATTATAAGTGACAACAAAGGATGCCAACTTAGATGAAAATTTATTTAAGATATCCCTTGTATTATTTCTTGGAGAAAATAAAATTCTCATTTTGAAATCACTTCATTAAAATCTAAAAATTTACAAAATATTATTGAAAAAATTTCATTGTAAATAACTATGTAAAATTATAAATTAGTATTTAAATAATTGATTGTACATGATATCAATAAATTATGTTCATGTTGTGTATGTTAAAAAAAATATTCCTTTTAAATTTTTGGTAAAAAAAATAAAAATTATCTTATCTAGAAAAATAAAAAAATATTCCTTTTAAAAAAATAAAAAATAAACCAATGGTAGAAATGGATATAAAAATAATTGTATAAAATTGAAAAAATTATTGAAAAATTTTTTAGAACACATTGACATAGAATAAAAATGATTTTTTACTAAAAAGAGAAATAAGGTTAGTTTGCATTAAAAATATTCATTCAGTATCTTGAGTACATAATGTGAGGAAAATGAAAAGAAAATATTTATTCTCAAGAAATAAATAAATGAGAATAAAATTAAATTAATTTATCATGAAATAATAATATAATTTCCATCAATAATAATTCAAGCATAAATAATACCATTATAAATTGAGATTAAAACCTAAATCATTACCACATTGGTAAATTTCAAATAAAAACATCATGAAAGAGATAACATTATATGCACATGTATATCTGCATAATTTTCATGATAATAATCATAAAGTAAATTCATGGGATTTTTATCCACCAAATAACATAAAGATGTGGTTAATATGGCATGTGTCTCATAGAAGTAAAAGTGAGATGAAAATCCCTTACCTCGAGTGTGACTTTCTTCGAAAGAGATTTAACCCTATTTATAATAAATTTAAATATGTTATAATTACATAATATATTAATGAAAATAATTATATAATATATTTATGAAAATAATTATATAATATATTTATGAAAATAAATATATAATATATTTATGAAAATAATTATAATATCATATATGATTTATTTATAATATTTTAATAACTATTTATTAATAACTCCTTATTAAAATTGTCTTTTTGGATGTTAATTGTTTCATTTTTATGAAACATTTTGTTAAGTAGTTCCTGTACTTGTTCTTTTATAATGGTCAAATCATATCAAAAATTTCAATTATGATATTAATATCATATATATTCATTATATATATATATAGATATTTATCCATAATGTATATATATATAAATGAATTACACTGTTTATGGAGATGATATATCGTATATAGGCATGAACATTGTTTTCACTTTTTATGGGAATAAATAAATGAAAGATAAATAATAATTAAACTTTATAGAATAATTGTTATATCATATATATCATTTATATTAATTAAATATATCCATAATTCTATCCACGTAAATTATAAATGTAAAACAAATGACATTGCTTTGTGGAGGTGGTAGTCCACACATACACCCGAGCAATTTTATCGTTTTCCAATGGATATGAAGGTAAGAAGTTAGATATTATATTATAATTATAGAATTATAATTATTTCATAAATATAATTTATAAACATTAAACCCATAATAATAACCATCCATGAATTATGCTGGTGGAAAATGAATTTTAACGCTATGTGGAGGTGGTAGTCCACATGTACGCACAAGCGGTAATATCGCTTCCATTTGATGGGAAATATGGTGGATAATTGAAGATATATAATAATAATAATAATATTTAATTATATTTAGTATAATTAATTTATTATTTTATATTTGATACCATATATTTATATAATATAGAAGAAGAGATAATTTGAAAGACATCAGGTTGGAAGATTACATATTCTTCAGTAGGCCTCCTTTAAATACCTTCTTAAGGACCCTTTGAAAGGTCTTTAAATAATACTAGAGACCCTATTTCATAAAAATGGGATTTTATAAGGGAAACGGTAATGGTTTGGTCATGATATATGGCTCAATTTATTGTAAATAAAAGAGAGAAATGGTGTCCTTTTATAAGGGAAGGAAATGAAACACTTTGAATTACAAATAAAATATTAAAATATAATTATGTAATTCTCAACAAAAATGCATCCAAACAGACATATATTCATATAAAAATATAATAAGGTCTAAATATCATAATTAAGCCGAATTTTATATAGGTTTTACTATCATTTTAAAACATTTATTTTGTTTTAACCTCTTTGTTAACATATTTTAACCTCAGCTACGATAAGAATATTTTTAATCTTAAAGGGTTATAATTTTACATCTAAGTTAACAATTATCTCATAAATGGCCAAGGGATTAAATTTTAAAACCTTTTTTCTAATAATTTAATCCATACCATATTTTTTTAATTTTTACATAATTTAATAAAATATTATTTAACATAAAAAATCATTAATGACATTTTTGGCACTATTCATTTAATATATCTTTAAAGACATAAAAATTTCTATGAAATTAAAATTTAAAAAATTCAAAAATCTCTCACACGTTATATTTATCATAAAATTTATTTTAATGCAATAACTCTACTAAATTTTATTACTTTTAATGTTTTTAAAATTATTTATTTTTGTTTTCTATTAATTGAAAAAAATATTGTGTTGCCATTGTGTAGGATTTAAAGACAATTATTCATTGAGTATAAAATATAAATAAATTAAAATGATGAAAAAATTATTATTATTTAAAATGAACATTTATAACCAAAATAATCTTCTTTTTATCCATATTTAAAAATTTTAAATTTATTAAATTCAAGAGAGTGACATTTTGGAATTTTATTTACTTAAAATAATATAAATTTCATTATCAACTGAAAATAAAACCAAAATTCCCTATATTTGAATTTTGGATCTATATGGAAATATTTAATTTATACAGTTAAATAAAGGAAAGTTTTGGGTTGGTTTTTGAGACCTTATCTCATGGGTTTAACCCTATTTTACCCACATTACCCTTACCGAGGTGACAAATATTTACTACAGTTACTATTCATATTTACCAAAAATAGAAGGGTCCTATTTACCAAATTTTAACCACTTGATTCCAAATATGGTATTAATATTTAAATAGTAAATCTCTATGAGTAACATAAATTAATTTCAGATAAAAATTCAAATTACAACAAATAGCTATTTTCAGAAAAATGATTATTTTATAAAAATGTTATAATACCAAATTACTCTATAATATTATTTCTAATTATATTAATTGGATTATTAATAATATAATATAACTAATTTTACTTGATACCATTTTAATAAAAAATTTACCGTTTTAAATTCTTGAAACTAAAATTCCATTTTCAATAAAAATCGGTATTTCTCATTATTCACTATAAAATCAATATTTTTGTAAAAATCCAAAAAATAACTCTAAGATAATTCTTTCATGATGATTTTAAAAATGAATTTCATTTTTCGAAACACATTCTCTGAAAGATGAATAAATTAATTATTTGATTTTCTCACAAAAAGGAATTAAAACATTTTTTGAAGAAAATGTATTTTTGAAGAAGAAAATAACTTCAAAAAAATTCGGGTGCTTATTTCTTGTAATTAATCAATATATTTTTATTAAGTAGGATCTTCATATATATTTCATAATTTAATTAATCCTATTCATACCTTATAATTTAATGGATAGGTTATAATGCGCATATTAAAATAATAATATTTCATGTGTCATTTAATCTTGATGTTTTGTATCTTGTATATTATCAAATATAGTCATTAATTTAAAATCTCAAGGTGTTAAATTATCTACCACTTTAATAAATTGTTTCCTAGAAATTTTAACTTGTTCACTTAAATAAAGGGTTTGATATTTAAAAATTATTTTCTTGAAAACCCACATCATAAAAAGTGTTAATAAAACTTCCTCTTAGAAGAAGGTAAAGGTAAATATAAAGGACATATAGAATAATATATAACTAGGTTTCCAAATATGAGAACATTAGAATTAAGTGAAAATATAGATATAGAGGAAGAATTTAATTTCCAAATAATTATTGAGAGTGATATATAACATTGATCATAATAAACTGAATGATCATGAGAAAATTAAAAACTACTAAACCATAAATTAATAAGGTGTAAAAAAGACCATAAGTTCATAAAAAATGAATTTAATAATACAAAAATTTTATTTCATTATCTTTTTCCAATATTTGAGAAATAAATTACCATCTAGACTTAATATATAATGAAATATACTTACTTTACAAGTAAAATTTTACCCTTTAATAAATTTCCACCACAATATCGTCTTTTCTCAAAATTATGAGTTTTCAAGATGAATTTGTTATGCTTGAATCACGAAAATAAACTTTATAATCCACAAAAAAAAATACGACAATACTCCTATCATTAATTATGAACCGAAACTGAATGGTTATAATAAAGTATGATAATATCCAAAATTTATAAACCATCTTATTTAATAGAAAAATTTCCATAATAATAACAATAGATCCACTAATTTCATTTCATAAATAACCCTATATCCTAAATAATCTCAATAAACTCAAAATTAAATAATATTTTAACCTAAAATATGGTCTCATACTTTTTAGCTTACATCACCAAAAAAAATTATTTTATTCTTCCCAAATAATCTTTTGTGTTGAACCTCATGTTAAACCTAAATGTTACATATATAATAAAAATTAACCATTTTACAAAATATAATTAATCACTATGATAAGTTACTAAATAATAATATAATTTAGTGATCTTTACCAAAATATCAAGAATAAAATTTAGATATTAACATGAAAGATAATACTTATCTTGACCATAAATATCCCTCAAAATATCTTCATATCAATGAATCAATTTTCAACTATCCATATTATCTATATCCCACTATCCAATAGACCATAATTAACTTAAAAAATCATATAATAACTCAATGATTTATTACAACTCAATAAAATATTCTTCCTAAAACCCATTAAAAGTTTCAAATCACTAAAAACCCACATAACTTAAAACCTAAAATGGGGTATCTATTCCTTTGAACTTATGATCATACTTGAAGTTAAAAACACTTAACAGTATCCATAAATATTAAGTTACCCCCACATGAAAACATATGTGATTTCAAAAATTAACATAATCCTTATTCCTAAATAAAAATAACAAACTATTAAATATATTCTACAAATCTAAAAAATCAATAAACTTATTCAAAGATGACCTAAATCACTTAGTCATAAAATTTCTAATAAATTTTATTTTCACCAATACCCTCACATTTACTTCATCAATGTTGATCATTTATTTATCCCAAATAGAAATTATCACCTCACAAGTAAATCAATTTTAATGGTTATCGGTACCTTTCATGATATGTTTTTAAACCCTTAAAAACTATTATTAAACAATACTTGCATGTTTTAGGAGTCTTATATCCATAATATCATTAATATAATACTTATAAAATATAATTTTCAAATTTTAATACATAAACACTTCAAAAATTACACTTAAACAATTGTCATATAATAGGTCCTTTCTTGGTCCAGGAGTTATCCCTTAGAATAGTGGATTGGATCAGATAATGCCTATATTCCCCACCATAATACACTAAATTATAAATGGTATCTTAGTATGAAGTAAATTTTCCTAAATGGAGATTTTCATTTTTCCGCACTAATTAATTTCTTTATTCCCTTTTAATACCCACATAGAGTATCTTACTATTCCAATGAGAAATTTCCATGAGTACTCTTTACCACATACTTGACATGTAAGAATCTGAATCTTCTTTCCTGTATAGTCACCCCCGATTATCCACTATTCTCTTTCTAGGTTTATCAGAAAACTCACTCAATTTGAGTTTATAAATTATACAATGATATATATGATTAATAAAAATCACAGGATTTCAAATTCTATATGTTGTTTTATATGGTTTTACAATTGTTAAATTGTTATATTATCTATCACATTATTTTTTAGAATAATGTATTTTGGTTCCAAACATTGACTGAAACCAAAAATAAAAGTGTCATAATCAAGTTACAATATTGATGAATCATATAATCATGAAAAATAATTCATATTATGCCTATATCTTGGCATATTTTTTCAATCTATGACATGTTAGTTTTAACCTAGGTTACCCATAGTTATTATCTATTTAAGTCCATTATAATGGTTATAAATAAAATTTTAATTAACCAAAGAATATCCCTCAATAGTTTCAAAACAAGTGTTTATTAAGGGAACACTCACCATGAACTAAAATGATGATCAATATATACTTGTCCAAATACTTTAAGGGTTATTTCCCCTAGATGTGTCTATATCAAATCCAGTTACCCTTATAGTATCCAAAAAGAGAAGATTTTCTAGAAAAATAATGCTTATTTCTTTTACATAACATAGGAAATTATCCTATAATTAGTATTATCCTAAGGTTTTTCACTAATTGTTTTCATCATAGTTTCTAAAGGTAACTAAACCTTTGTCTAATACAAACTATAATGAAAAAAACATTCAAAACATAAATATTACATCTTATTAGATGAATATTCATTATATAACATTATAATCCATGATAAAACATTATATGTTTAGTGTCTTTAGAAAATTTGATGCATAAAAGACGTATTCATAAGATATCTACATCATCGTATGTTTATTTCTTCACAACTAACACCCTTCTTAGAAACATCAAACTTAAAACATTTCTTTATATCCTAGAGAAAAATAAACATAATAAATATTGAGCTCAGATAATTAATAAGGGTAAAAAAGGGAGATATCAACAATAATTTAAACATAACATGAGTATAAATGGTATAGGAACATGAAATTGACATTTGAAAGTCCTAACTAGAAATTATTAGCTCACAATCATGAGTCATTGCATAAATATTTGAATTTCATTAAGACATTAATCATAAAGTGATCAAATAACATGATCCATTAGAACATAACATTGGAATAATATCATGTCATAAAATATTATAATATAGATATACATAAACATAATCATATAAATATTATATCAAGGCTACCCATATATACATTCTGAACATGTTATTCTTGGGATAACCTCCCACGTACCAACTTCAGGCATGGGATAACCTCTTATTTACCCTCTTTCAAGATTATGATAAACTTATATGTAATATTTGATCTCATAAAACATTAAAATTTATCCAATTAATTGTAGATCTATATAATTATGGTCCCACCCATCACATAATCATAAATACATTCATATGTATGCCACAAGTTCATAAACACATTCATTGTAACATAACTTGTGTAAACTATAATAGGTGTTATCAATATATTAATATCATAACCATAAAGCATCTAGAGAAATAAAAAATATGTTATCATTAGACGATATTAATAGTATTGAGTAAGTGACATCAAATGATTTCATCTTAGATGAAAATGTATTTAAAAGATCAATGGGGATATTTCTTGAGTAAAATAAACATTCATTTTGAAATAACTTCTTTAAAATATAAAAATTTCTAAAATATTATGGAAATTTTTTTAGTATATAAGAACCATGAAAACATATAAATTAATATTCAAATAATTTATAGTTTATTATTTTGGAAAAGTATGTTTATATAATGTACATTAAAACAATGATTCCTTTTACATTTTTGGTAAAAGGTAAAAATTTCTATGTTCAAAAAATGAAATGAAGATTAATTTTAAAAAAAATAAAAATTAAATAAAAAAATGAATTTAAATATTCATTGTTTAATATTAAAAACATTCTTTATAACATTTTTAAAAAGCATGGACATGGAAGAAAGGAGATTTTTGATCGAAGAGGGAATTAAGTTGGTTTTCCTTGAAAAAATTATTTTGATCTAAATTGATTTAAATGAAAGGAAAACATGTATTATAAAGAAATAACTAGAGGATAATAAAATTGAAATTATTTTTGTGTAAAGTATCATATAATTTCTTTTCATGTAAATTAAATCATAAACAATCCCTACATAAAATGATATTAAAACATAGATCCCTTATAACTTTGGTAAATTTTGAATCAAAACTTCATGAAAGAGAAAACATTATATGGATATATATATATCCCAATAATTTAAATGATTAGAATAAAAAAATAAATTCATGGTTATTTTATAAATCACATAGAATAAACAAGCGGTGAATATAGAATGTGTCTCAGAGAAGTAAATGTGTGACAAAAATCCCTTACCTTGAGATAAAATTGATTCATAAGTGATTTAAACCCATGTATAATAATTTTAAATTTACTAATATTTTATAAAATATTAATATAAATACTTATAATATCATATATTATCCAATTATAACATTTTAACACCCCTTTATTAATAACTTCTTACTAAAACCGTTGTTTATAAGTGTTAATTGTTTCATTTTTTATAGGAATTTCAATTTTATAGTTCAGATCCTTGTACTTTGATCATTATTCCATCATATATAGAATTTAAATTACGATATAAATATAATATACATTCATTATATATATAGAGAAATAGAGAGATTCATTCATACAGGTTATATAAAGTAAAATTATTTACATCGTTCATAGAGACGACGAATTATAGGTATGCATGAATGTTGTTTTCACTTTTCAATGGATGGATCGAAAGAATGGTAAATAATAATTTGCCTTTACATAATAATTATTATATCATTTTTATCACACATATTCATTAAATATATCCTTATTACCATCCATTTAAATATTAAATGAGAAACGAATCACATGCTTCACGGATGTGGTAGTCCACACATACGCACAAGTGACGTTATCATTTTCCAATATATGGGAAGGTAAGAAGTTAGATATGATATTATAATTAAAGGGAATAATTATATCATAAATATCCATATAATATTTAAACCCATTATAATAACTATCTATGAATGATAGTGATGGAAAATGAGTTGTATCGCTACGTGGAGGCGGCAGTACACATGTACATACGAGTGAAACATTCACTTCTCATTTGATGAAAAATATGGTGGATAATGGTAGTTCCAAAATTATAAAAAAAATTAGGTATTAATTTATTATTTTATTATTAATTACATATAATTATACAAGGATGAATAATAAATAAATTGAAAAAGGTTGGGTGGGAAGATTATATTTTCTTCAGTAGTCCTCATTTAGATCCATTATTAAGGACCCTTAGTATGGTATATTAAGAATAACTAAACCTATAATTTATGGCTAGGTAACATTATAAGAAAATTTTTTATGGTTTTTTCAATCTATATGGATCAAAGGGGTGCAAAGGAAAGAGAATAAGGGTGTCTTTTTATAAGGGAGGGAAAGGGAACACTTGGAGTTATATAAAATAATAAAATATAATTAACACATTCTCAGGAAAAATTATTCCAAATGGATATATATTTGAATAAAAATAGTTTAATTTATAAATTTAACCATAAAAATAAATTGATATATTTTTTGGTGTCATTTTGGACTTATATTTTGGATTAACCCCTTCGTTAACTGATTTTCAAATTAATTACAGTAATGAATTTTTCAATGATAAAGGGCTATAATTTTAATTATAACTTAAAAATTATCTCATAAATGGACAATGGTGACATTTTTTACCATTTATCATCCAAAAAATTCTATTTAAATATTTTTATGATTTTAAAAATACATCAAGACATTTAATTAAAATATAAAACTTTCACAAATCCCTAACATGCTATATTTATCTATAAAATTCCTGGAATACAATAATTAAAAAAAATGTAATACTTTTAATATTTTTAATTTTATTTATTTTAAGTTTCTATTAATTGAATAAATATAGTGCCAGCATTGCGTAATAATTTAAGGTAATTATTCAGTCATTAAAATTTATAAATAAAAAACCATGATAAAAAATATATTTTTTATTTAAAATAAGCACTCATAACCAAAATTATCCTCCTCTTATACTAATAATATAATATTATAGATATTAAATTCAAGAGAGTGACATTTTGGAATTTTTTTTACATAAGGCATTATAGAATTCCTTATCAAGGTAAAATAGCACAAAAATTCCATATATTATAATCTTCGATTTATATGGACGATTTTTTCCCATACAATATAATGAAAGAATGATTTGGGTTGATTTTGAGACAACATCTCATGGATTTATCCATGATTTTCTTGTTTTACCCATAGATGAGTGACTAATATTTACCATGGTTAGTATTCAAAATGACAAAAAATAAAAAGATAATATTTACAAAATTTGAACTCAATTATTCATAATATGGTATCCATTTATCAATATTAAATCTCTATACATAGCACAAATTTATTCAAGTTAAAAATGTAAAATGAAAATAAAAACAACTATTCTAATAAATTCCTTTTAAAGAGTAAAAATATTTTTATACCAAATTCAACAACAACATTGATTCCAATATACATAATTGGATTATTAATATTATAATATAACTATATTACTTCGAAATAATTTTAAAACAAAATGTAACTTTTTAAATGATTAAAATAAAAATACCATTTTTAATAAAAAATAATATTACTCACTATTCACTGGAAAATCAATTTCTAGAAAAATATCAAAAATTCACTCTATGATAATTTTTACATGTTGATTTTAAAAATTAATTAAAAATTTTAAAATATATTTTCAAAAAGGGGAAAATATTCATTATATTTTTTTCTCACAAAAAATAACAAAAATTATCTTTTCAAGAAAATTTTTTTTTTTTAAAATGCCTTTACTAATAATTGAGTACATATTTATTAAGAATAAGTCAATAAATTTGTATTGAGTAGATACTTTATTTATGTATTTTATAATTTGGTTAATCCTATTCAAAACTTCTAATTAAACATATGAGTTATAACATCCATATTTAAATAATAATATTATGCTGTTCATTTAATCTCAGTGTTGCATATCTTGTAAGCTATCAAGAATAGTCATTCTTTTAAATTATCTGGGGGCATTATAGGTCATAACCTTTTAAAGATTTTTAAATTTTTATCTTATTTAATTTCTCCTCTATGTGAACCAAATCTTCGATATTCTTCTTTTCTTTCCAAAACTACTATGACGGGTTTTTTTGTAAAATATCTGAAGCCTCCAACCCTATGATCAATGGTAGGACTGATTACCATTCCTATCATACTATTAGGTTATTCCATTTTCCCAAAAAAATTAATGTTTTAAAAAATTTCTAATTAATTTGATTCAATCCCCTGAAAAATTATATCAAATCTTTCTCGATTAATTCTGATTGAATGTTCAATATATTCTTGAAAGTACTTGATCATTTCCTTATACAATCCATTATGGTGTGATCTCATTTGACTACCAATTAATTTTTTATTAAAGGATAGGTGAAAACCCCATCAAAAGCACATTTGAACATTGAAAGTTGTCTGAAGTGATGAAGTCCGAGGGAATCCCCCCAAACCACATCTTTACAATCCTGAGGAAGTGAACCTAAACTGGAATATATAATAAGAGGCTCCTCTTCACTTCCTGCTCAAGCAAAGGTATCCACATCAAAATTGGATTCTCTCCACACATGATAAACCTTGAACCCTTCATTTATTTCCTTCTCACAACTTCTGATAAGATAAATCAGATTCCATAGAGGATCTTATTGCCCTTGGTTGGACCATACTAGAATCTCAAAATCTGATTCATCCTCTAAGACCTACAAGCTGAATCTTCTGCAGATAGAAAAACCGAATAGAAAGGCCTTTGCCTCCATGCACAAGGAATTCGCCGACCCATAAAAAGCGCTGAAATCCATCAAAACTGACCCATTTGTGTCCCTGAGAAAACCACCCCCTCGCATGTAACAATTCCTAAAAGAACCATCAACATTAAGCTTCAAACCATTAACTGGAAGGATCCATCTAACCCATTGACTTTGTATATTGTTAAACACACTATGATTACTTAGAAACCTACCAAGAACCTATGATCGGTGTCCACCTTTCAATATTGAGGTCAGATCATGTATGAGAGTCTCAGCTCTTACCTGAAGATAAGACATCGAAGGTCATTTATATAGTCTGGTCAAATTCCATGCATCCCATAAAATCCAGCAAATGGAATTAAATAAAATGTATCGAATCCTACTCTCCATCTCACAGTGGTCTGACCCCATAAACTAGAACCCAATGAATTCCTGCGATGACTCATAATCTCGCCTAACAGCCATTCGAACATCAATCATAGACCACAAGCCAGTAGCGCACTCACTCAAGAAGAATAAGTGCAAAGGAGACTCCATTTTTGGACTACTACAACAAAAACAGCGAGAATCCAGAGAAATTCCCTTTAATTGGACATTATCTTCAATTGGAATTGCTTGATTCTACAACCTCCACATCAAAAATTCATCTTCATGGGAATTTCCTTACACCATAAACGCAAAGCCCACTCATCCCGAGAAGGTATCTCATGAAGCAGTCCTCTGTAATCCCTCCTGTTGAAGATACCTGAGGAAAACTTAGTGATGAAGCATCTATCTGCCTCCTCAATAAATTTAATAGAATAGAAAATATCCATTTTTTCCTTTCTCAGGATGGCCTCCAATAGGGTAGGATAAGATCTTTCCTCCTTCACATGTAAGTCAGGCCTCAGAAATCCTGGAAAAAAAAGTTTATCTCCCACCCAGTTATCCCTCCATAAACTGATATTTCCTCTTCCAACCACCCACTGGGTAACCTCATGCAGGTCTTCCAAATTATGAAAAACAGATTTAGCCAACTTCGAAAACTTTCCACGACAGTTGTCCCAGTCTTCCCACTGCTTTCCATAACGATTTATAAGAAAGGAGGTCCATAGGGATTCCCCCACTAGAAAATCCCAAGCCATTCGTGCTTGTAAGGATTGCATGACATCTTTAATGTCCCTTAAGCCAATACCTACCTCCTCAACTGGTTTAGCCATATGTTTCCAGGAGGCCCAATGATAGCGGCCTGTGGAGTGTAAATCCCATAAAAAACTATTCATGATCTTCTTCATCTTATCAATTGTTCCTTTTAGAGGAATTATTATTTAAAAAGTATGCATTGAAATTGAGGTTAGCACACTATTAATCAGCGTAACCCACACACCAAAAGACAGAAATCTTCTCTTCAAATAAACAATTCTCCCCAAAATTTTGTTCAAAATATCATCAAAGAAATACTTTTTAATCCAACCAATGGAGATCAGTGCCCCAAGTTAAATCAAAGGAAACTATTTACTTTGCATTCCAAGAATTTCTTGAATTCCCTTGCTTCTTCTAGCAGGACATTTATTGGAAATATAAACACTTCACTTCCTTGCATTGATTCTTTGTCTACATAAATCACTGTACACCACCATGATCTTCAAGAGGTTATATAGTGATCTCCGCCTACCATTAATGAAGAGGATAATATCATCAGAAAACATGAGATGAGAAATAAAACCTTCCACAGTCTGCTGGTAAGGGATGATTCTTCTTTCATCCATACTTCTATGGATGTTTCAAGATAAGGCAACTTGATCCAGAATGAAATTAATGGGCGACAAAGTGACCCCTTTCCATACACCCCACAAGCTTTTGAATAGACCAAATCCCATTCCCATAATCGAAATAGATAGCCACAGTGAGGAGTACCATCTGAAACATAGATCAATGACCCACTCATGGAATCCAAAACACCTCATGGACCGAATGACAAAGTCCCATTCCAGTTTATCATAATCTTTGTCCATATCCACTTGGATGATTATATTGTAACCAATAGTATTTTTGTTAGTATCCTCCACCAGCTCTTTAGCAATACTGATCGCACCTTGAATACTTCTGCCTTTAAAAAATCCAAGTTGTTCCTAAGACGTGATATGAGGAATAATCCCATTCAATCTATTCACAATCAAACTAGCCAGAATTTTGTAAGATATATTGCATAAGAAGATGGGTCTATACTGATTAATACTGAACAGGTCCTTCACTTTTGGGATAAGGACTACCCTGGAAGAGCAAGAACATCGATTTATAGATCCACATTTTAAAAAATCTTGAACCGCCTCAATGAATTCATTCCTGAAAAATTCCCATGCTACCACATAAAAAGCTCCCGGGAATCCGTCCAGTCCTGGTGCGCTGTCAAGGTGCATGATGCAAACTATTCCCCAAATATCCTCCCCTGAAGGAATAGCCATAAGAGCCAGTTTATCCTCCTCAATGATTAGTCTTGGTAAACTATCCATAAAATCCATCTCTTCCTCTGAGGAGCCATGACTTCGAACAGGTGCCTCCCCAGCCAGTCAACTCTCAAAATGTTGTAGAGCCAACCTCCCATCCACATTCACATCAGAATTATAGGACACATCTTCAAGATTGATATTGATTTTCATGTTTTTTTTTCTCCTTAAGGCAGGCCTGGACGTAAGCATTTTTACGGTCACCTTCCTTAATCCATCGAATTCTGGATCTTTACTTCCTGGATCTTTTGACTTCCAACAAACGTGCCGTCAAAAGATTATGTTTATCACAAATTCTCAAAAACATACCCTTATCCCAATTATTCTATTGCTCCACCTCTAAAGTATCAATATATACTTTCAAGGACTCGACCGAGATATCAACCAATGGCTTGTTCCTCAACCACCCTTTTATTTCCTGCTTAAGACGCCTAAGACGTCTCGAGAGGCCAACCCATGCTCTCTCAATTTCTTCCTTCTCCCAAGATTCTCTCATCATTTGTAAGAAGTCTCCAGCCCAGTGCTAGTTCGAGGAGTATGAAAATGGAATATTATCAGGCTCAACTCTTTCCAAATCAACCAGTAATGGGGAAGGATCTGAAATAATTCAAGACATATGGGAAACAGTAACCTTTTATAATGAATCTAATCCTTGCATGTTGGAAAAACATATGTCCGAAAGACTCCAAATTCAGCTTGTACCCTTACGGTTTTTGCACCACTTGTATTTTCATCCCTTAAAACCCAAGTCCATAAGCCCTGTGCAAGCAATACAGTCTCTAAAATCCTTCATTCCAACGTTATTAGTACCTATCCCTCCTCTTTTCTCTAAAGAATCAAAAATCGAGTTGAAATTGCCACATAAAATCCATGGCAGACCAAGCGAATCAAAAGACTCTAAAAAATCCCATAGAGGTCTTCTACCATGCCCATCACCACTGGAATAAATGAAAGAAAAAATGATAATAGCTCCCTTCATAGATATCATAACCATCATACATTGATCCAAAGCTCATACCACATCTACCTGCACCTCCTTTTTCCAACAAATCCATATCTGTTTGTTCTCAGAGAACGCATGCATATAACACCCAAACCCCATTTTCATGGAAAAAATATTGATCTTATGGGGATCTTGTTTGGGTTCCAAAAGAACCACAAGTGATACATTATGTTTATTGACTTCAGAATCCATTAAATCTCCCTTTGCAGGTGACCCAAACCCCCGTTCATTCAACAAAATCAAGGACAACATTATACGATGGAGTTCTTGACCTTCTGACCAGGAGTACCTATTTTCAGATCCAGGAGGATTTTCCCATCTTCCTTAGATATAGATCTGGTAACCGGTCTGATGAAACCATCTAGAGACGCCAACTTCTTTGGTATTATAATCTTCTATTTAAGAGGGCTATACAATTCTTCAATCAAGGAAAAGCTGTTATCCAGCGCTATTGGAGGAGTACAAGGAACCAAATCCCCTTGAAGTAGAGAAAGCAACGTCATCCTGGAAGGTGAACCTCGAGCAGCGTGCACATCCCTTGTCACCCCTTCTAGAGGTGCCTTCCACGAGACCACCTCCTAAACATTCTTGTTAAAACTAGAAGATATCAACAGGGATCTCCCTATTGACTCTGGAGCAAGAATGGTGGATATATGAAAGCATTGTGATAGAGGCTAAAGCTCACTGGGCAGGGCAGGGAGAAGACCAGGGATGACTTCGTAGATATCCCCCTCCTCCTAAGTCGATGTAGTAAATTTAAGAAAATATACCCTATAGTCCAGAGATAAGGACTGACCAGGGACCAAAGGCAGTAGCGGAAGAGTCTTTGCTGAAGGCTTTGAGTTGGAGCAATCCAGAGGAATAAAATCAGCTATCTCCCCTATCGTCCAAGAAGATGACCCCCGATCCTCACCAATCACCATAGCACCGGCAAATCCTTGGGGGACACTGGATTCGGGAACTGATACTAACCCCAACGCCAAAGGCCTTTGACATTATATAGATTATAGTGTGAAATAAACCATTAAGTTTTGAATTTAAATTCAACCACATATATACAAAATCATTTTAGAATCCTATTTAAAACTACTTGATGAGCATGGAATGATTGTCATAAATTATTTAAATCACAAACTCATCATGGTATGGTCTACTTTGTTATGTAATGATATATTATTTATGATCCCAAGATAATTACATGTATTTATACGAAAATTACAATCCTCATAGTTCAAAACACCTATTATGGAATGATAATTCCATACTTTTCTTCACGTATGTCATGATTGTGGTGTGGAATTCTTATTGTGGTGTGATCCAATAGACTGTCTCAAACCTGCAGAGCATAAAATAATCATTGATTTCAGTTGCGGTGGGGATTTATCCTATAAACCATATTGTTCTATTCATTATTATATCTTCTTTTTCTCTATAATATGGAAATTTCACTACTGGAAAACTAACCTATACCAACAGTTTGGAACTGTTGGTATAGGCCTCCAAACCATTGGTATAGCCTATACCAATGGTTTGGAGAACCGTTGCCAAGTAAGCCATTGGGACAGGTCTATAACAACGATTTTCCCAAAACTGTTGGTATATACCTATCCCAATGGTTTTGGAAACCGTTGGTATAATTAATATGAAAATCTATACCAACGGTTATGGAACCGTTGATATATGTATTTAAAAAAAACATTCGCTGGGATTTGATCCCAGGACCCCTAGTTTATTATTCAACGACATAACCACTAACCTAACATGACTTTTGTGAATATAATTACATAAATATATATTTGTTTTCTCATAATGATTTTAAATTTTGATTTATATAATGTTCTGGGTAAGAAGAAATGATAAAAAAAATCAAATGATATATACCAACGGTTGTCAAAACCGTTGGTATAGGCCTATAACAACGGTTTTGAAAACCGTTGGTATAGATTTTGATTCTGGATTTTGGTTGATTTGTGGGGGACCTTTTACAATGGTTTTGGAAAACTTTTGGGATAGGTATACCATTTCCCAACGGTTTTGGCCAAACCGTTGGGAAAGATTTCCACAAAGTGGACTTTTCCCAACGGTTTTTCCAAACCATTGATAAAGGGTATACCTATCCCAATGATTTTCCAAAACTGTTGGGAAAGGTGGCCACAATGTGGGATTTCCCAACAGTTTGGCCAAACTATTGGGAAAGCCATACCCTTTCCCAACGGTTTGGCCAAACCGTTGGGAAAGGTGGTCTCAAAGTGGGATTTCCCAACGGTTTAGCCAAACCGTTGGGAAAGGGAACCTATACCAACTTTTTTTATGAACCGTTGGTATAGAAGCGTTGGGAAAGGTCAGATTTCCAGTAGTGTTTATCCATATCTATAGAAACAATCACAAACTTTTCATGGGGTCCTCTATAAGACACAAACTTCCATATTTGCGGTGTGACATGTGTCATTGTGGTGTGCTCCATTAACACTTATTATTTTATAGCCTTAAGTTTAATCCTATACATAGCATATTGTATAATTTTATCTATTTTCATTATGTACACACACATCCATCTAAAAATATTATTCTTATGGATAACCCATTATGGTGTGATGTACATTTTGGAAATAAGATGTACTCCTCCTCCACTAAACTTCCACTAGACTTTGATAAATAACTCCATCTGTGATTTTGTTTCTTCCATAATCTCAATAGAATTTTTTTATCCATGTTTATCCCAAAAAAAATATCCATATAGGATAGATTTATTAATATTTATGCATCACATTCTATTTCCTTGATATATAAAACTATCAAGGTTTCACTTTAAGTATTCTTCCTTATATCCATTATAAGGACTTAAATATTTCCGCTCTTGGGCTATCAGGATTGTCAATTTCATTCATTACCATGTTTATAAATTTCTCAAATTTCACCAAATATGATCTCATTTATATATACCAACTCTATATTTACACAAACATCTCTAGGATCTCTAACATCTATGTATTCTCATTCATCATCAACCAATAATCCAGCATTAATTGACTTATAACCTAATTCAAAACATATAGTTTCTACCTTCTCCACCATATAATATTATTATAAATTATTCTATAAATCTATATCCATTATGAAACTCCAAATATTATAAATAAAGGTGTGGTTTTATGGTGTATTTACTTCTCCCCCTTTGATTATAAAATTTAAAGGATTTCTTTATCAATTGATTCTTTTTTGCTTTCCAAATATTCTATCAATTTCTTCCACCCTTTGTCACTGAACTTAATGGGGTATTATTAATAAACATTACTCTATATTTTTTAAAAAAATTGTGAACCTTTTTTTAGGTAAGTTAAATTTCATATTGTGACCATCTCAACCAATACTAGTCCTAAAATCCAAATATAGAAAGACCAATTACTCACCCTTTTTACACATGAAAGCTTCATCAAATTTTCTCCTCAAATGAATATTTTATAAAATTATATAGATTTAAAAAATCTACCTTCTTAATAAGACACATTCACATAACATTTTTATACCAACTGTCAACATCCAAAAACTATAGACTTTATCCACAACTTTTAAGCTTTACAAAAACACCATTAAGATCTTTAACCACTTGTGAAATCATCTACAACTCCAATTTCAAATTGTTCCTTGATGCCTCTTTCTTGATTAAAATTTGGTTTTGATTATAATTTATATCATTTTATGAATATTCATTTAAATTTAAATATCCTTTTTCATTTTTAAATCCAAAAGCATTTTTCCACTTATTGACAAAAATATCTAACTTTGACTCGATACTACTTATTGTAAAACATTTATAAATCTTATTTCAAGTTTATAGAAATTCATAAAGCACCTTAATATAAAGTTACGATATTTAAGATTTATATGAGTTAATTTAACACTTAACAAAGATTCATTAACAAATATTATTATTCCTAATGAGTTGGAATTTTGTTTATGAAATAAGAGTCTTATATAATAAATTCTATATTTTCCATGTCACTCACAAACTTCCATAAATATATAAAACTTGAAATTTCAATTCCTTCAACAATTTTCCATGTTTTCTAAATAAAAATTACACAATATATTCAGTGTATAAATAATAATGTATCAAGTGTGTGAGTCATACCACATATTGATCAATTGATTCCATTAGTTCTAATAAAAAATTGATACCACTTGAAAACTATGATAATTCTTCAATAATAGGGTACTATTTTCACAAAAAAAAAATAAGGCTAATTATCTTTTAAATGTTCAAAATTAATATCCCTAAGAATTCATTCATATATGTAACCACTTGGGAGATATATTACTATTTTTTATAGAAACTGTTTGATTAAACATTCAATAGATTTTAGTATCCTAAAACACCAACATACGATACCACTTTGTCAGATCATAAAAAAATACATCATGAACTTCTTCCATGGGTATTTATATTTCATCCTCAATTTATATTCCCTTTCATGGTGTTTTAATAACACATAGATTTTGTACCTATAATAATTATTGATCACAAAATTTTTCATGGTACTTCTTGAAAACTTATATTGGGATTTGACACCACTTTAATTTTAGATTAGTCTCCACATAACATGAAGTTATTTATCCCGTCCTGAAAATACATATTTTTATTTGATGTCTATAGTGGTTGTCGGGAACCGTTTTTTGATTCAGATTAATCCTTTATGTTATTGACTCTTTATTTAATGCCTCTTTTGGTAGAATATTATGCCTTAATATTGAACACATCATACAATGTTTTCATCCCATTGATTTTAACTCCACCACATTTTCATACCTATATCCCCCTTGAAATAAAAATTAAATTCCTTATTCCAATTCATGATTTTAATTTCATTTTTCATCAATACTTTAATTTATCCTTCTTCTAAAATAAATTAAATGTTCAATGTCATACAAAACTAAAGAAACCAAGTTATAAATTAGATGTATAGAGAGAAATGGATCCTTCTTGACAATCATAAAGTAGAGGATTGTGGTTAGTATTTGCAAAATAGTATTTTTATTTTAATTCAAATACAATTATTCTTTATTTTTTTTCCTTTTAAAATCACTTGTACACATTTCATTATAGATAATTTCTTTAGCACTCTCTATTTTCCTTATCTTTGGGTTCACCTCTATTATGAGAGTAATTCCACTTGTGTAGTTTTCATCCATAATATCTTATCACTACATCGTTATCCATTATTCATACATCATAAGTGACCCCTTACACCAGTACTCTATAATTTACTTATGATATAATTTTTGAAACAAAATATACATGATTTGGTTCTATCCTCCTCTCTAACCATTAGAGTTACTTGTGAGTTTTTTATCCTTGTTGAGTCTTTCTTCATATGTACATTCATTGTTCTCATAGTGGTGGAAGATTATTTCTTTTTATAGAATTTCATAAATTATCTATTTGATTGTTGTTGTAAAAACTTATCCAATGTGTATGATGCACCCTCTATTAAATTCTATACTCACATTCTATTAAACAGGTGAATATATTTTTTAATGTCAAAAACATTTTTTCCTTCTATTCTTCCCCACCCCACATTATGGAAATCAGGGGTCTGTTTTTAATATCTCAATAATTTTCTTCAGTAAAATGACTTAATATATATGCATGATTAGAACTTATAAAACATATATCATTAAATTCATAACTCATATGTCATTTAGTTAGTTGAGATATTTTAGTAGTTTTTTTAATAAAATGTATCCCTTGGTATTCAAGACACATTTCCCCAGTGTATCCTATGATTACAAAATAGAAACACTTATCTACATTCCTCAATGAGTATTCACCTCAGTATTTAGAAAAAACCTTTCACCCAATAACAGATTATATAATAGCACCTTCATTAACTCTTCTTGTTAATAATACTTTAGGGGGTTCTCCATCATTACAGTTGAGGTTTTCCATTTCATTTTAAGCTCATTGATCTTTACATCCTTAACCTTTATTTCAGATAATTTTTTCTCCATACCGGAACTAGATTCTTTTCTATTCTTTATAATTTATTAAAGATATTTTATAAGAGGGTTAATACTAGATTTCAACTCTTTCTCTATTCCCAATTCTCATGCCATCTTCTGTGCCAATTACTTTTCCCCTCAATCTTTTTTCGCATTCTTCTAGTTGGTTATTTTAAGACAAAATAATCATTCTTCATTATTTTATTTTCCAAAAAAACATATTTGAACACATAAGTAACTCTATGTCTAATCTCTAGTTACCCTACAATTTTATAGAGGGATTAGATCACTTCTTGTTTACTACATGAATAATTTATATAGTGATTAATCAACATCATTGCTTCATGTTCCATGAAATCCCCATCCATTTCAATTTTTTAGGGCGGATCAGAAATTTTATATTTGAAATATTCTTCCACAATATTGTTAAATCCATAATAATCAATATAATTAATCACACTTTCTTATATGTGTGTGTACTTTTTTTAGAAGTATTCTTCTTCTCACTCCTCAATTTTTCTTTTTTAAAATACAATTTTCTTCGGATTTTTTCAATAATATCTCATTTCATCTAGAATTCAAATCTACTCTTGTGGTCAAATAAAAAAATACATTTACCTCCACTTATTTTCTATATAATTATTTTAATAAATTCCATAGATCATAATCAATACCACAAAAAAATATTTTTCAAGAATAACAAGATGGATATGGCACTGTTTAATATTTTATATGTCTCTAACTCATATATTCATTCATCGTGCTTTCTCATTCTTGTATCTCAATGCACATATTTCCTGATCTTACCCCCACAAGACTACAAGAATCAATAAAACTCTATGATAATTGATGTATTCAAAAAATAAAAAAAAATTAAATATTGAACCTCAATTTAGAAAATTTATTCTTGAATACCAATTTTTGGGACTAGTTTGAATGAATTCATCCTATGTGGGTGGGTAAATAAAGGTTATTCCTGATTTATAAATTTTTGTAGATCAATTTTGACCATTTTTCAAGTATTGTTTCCTGGTTTTAATAAACATGGTTAATATAAAACTCCTTCATAATTGATCACATCATATGTCAAACACAAATATAAAATTGAAAGTATAAAAGATTATATAGATTTTCCTAGTTCACCTACACTGAGATATATAAAACCAGTACACAATGATGAAGTTTTGATGGTATAAAATCATATATACTAATATTTTTTGTATATAAGTTTAAGAAAAATCACTTTGTGCCAAGGTGAATTTTTTATAGAGGTTCATAGATTGTGTGCTACCTCTGAAGGGTCACTCCACTATCTTCCCCTCTACACATCTCTTTAGGGAATAATTTATCAACATATATACTTTATGGTATCTTTAATAGTTTATAAACATGTTGGTATCTTTCATGTTGACATAGGTCATTGAAAATACTTATAATTTTAAGTGTATAATAGAAGGAAGCATATAATCCACTTTTCTTTAATTCAAAACACTTCACATGAGATAATAATTCACTTGATGTGAAGCTCAATTCATTATCTTCCAAATGAATACTGTTGTGACTTAAACCTCTATATAAGAATAAATTCATACTAAAGTTATTATTAATACACATTATCTTAAAACATCAATTATAAAAATAAAATTCTATCTTCTTATTATCATCACTTGAAACTAGATGAATCATTTAATCCCTCTCCAATATTTTATGATGTTGTCCTTCCTTATTTTCTCCTCTATGTAAACTATATCTTAAATGATATACTCTTATTTTTTAAACTATTACAATTGGTTTTTTATAAAATCTCACAATAATATAACCCTTTAATAAATGGTTATGATTAATTACTATTCCTCTAATACTATGGGATTATTCCATGTGTCCAACACATTTTAATGTGGTCAAAGATGTCTAATATTTTTTAATAAACCCCCCCCCCAAATATAAATTCAAATCTTATTTTAAAATTTAGATCGAATAGTAAATATATTTTATACACTACCTGATCATATTGTGAGACTCTCCATTATAACATGATACCCTATAACTTCATTTATATTATAGAATAACATATTCCACTGTTCCATGACCTTTGAGTAAAAAAATCCAAAAATTTATATTATAATCCTATTTTAAAATTCTTGAAGATCACGTCATGATCTTTAAAATTTCATCAAATATCATATCTTTTATTGAATTTTCCACTTCATTAAAATGAAATATAATATTATGACCATTAATTACCCTTTTTTATATATCTCTTGGTTTTGTGGTATTCCTATTGAAGTATAATCAAATCAAACACATCAAACTAATTCTGCATAAAATATTCATTATTCCAGTTATGGTGTACTTTCATCCTGTTAAACATTGTTTTTCATTAATTATAGTGTAATATTATTCTATATAACATAAGAAATCATTAATATCTGAAAAAAACTCCATAAAATGTTTATGGGATTCTCAACATAGTGAAAACATTTACATTCACAACATCACTTATGGGGTTGTGAAATTTCCCTTTACCACTTATTATTATACATATTTGAGTTTAATTCTAAGAATATACTATTGTGGTGTGATATCCATTTTCAAGGAATATAAATTCATCCATATCTATAGAATATTCTTACACTAAATGTATTATAGTATGATTTACACTGTGGAGGTGTGATGTACTTGTGATATACTCTGCTTACATTAAACATCCACTAGAATTTTCCAAAATAAATCCATGAATGTTCCTTATTCTAATAGAATCTTAATAGATAAATATAAGTGATATTTATTCCATAAAAACAGTCATCTAGTTCATATTTAACAATAATATTTCCTTGTATTCCATATCCTCAATAAATAAAACTATAATGGTGTCTATTCATATATGATTCCTTATATCCTCTATAAGGGATTCAATACTTCCACTCATGAACAATCCTGGTGATCCTCAACATTCATTATTATTTTTATCAACTTTATTTATCCTTCTCTAAGTGTGGCTCCCATGTATGGAAATCGTCTCCCACTTCATCAAATTATCTTTAAACTCTCTAACTTTTAGGTATTCTCCCGAATCATCAATCAATCAACAAAGTTTAATTAATAAAAATTCAATTCACAATATATGGTTTCGATAGGTATTTGTGTTATATAAATAAACATCTAAACTTTAAATTGTTATTATTATATATTGAATTTATATCACATATTTTTTTAATATACAAATTTTTAGAGATACAGAATGATAATTGAGGGAGAAGTTGACCTATATGTTGGGAATGGGGAAATAGTTTTTCATTGTCTATAGGGAAAATAAATTTGATTCTTCCTTTTTGAATTTAATTATTCCTTTTGTACCTTAATTTCGAACCATCAATAAATAGAAATTTTATTTTTGTATCTTTCCTAGATTTGGAGGTATTTTCATTTATAATAGTGAACAAATATTGATCCAATTAGAGGAATGAAATTTATTATGATTATTTTATATTATTTAATAGATTACATGCCTTGGATCCTAATAATACTATCTATAATATAATTAATAATAAAAAATAATTAATTATTTGAATTATAATTATCTTTAAAATTCTCACCAGACTATATAAATAAGAACCATGTCCAATAACTTCATAATTATGGATTATAATATTTGAATGATTATGCATTATTTGATGTATGAGAATCTTATTTATTAGGTACAATTAACAAATATCTTATTAGGGGTAAATGTAAAAGAGATAATTACTTATTAGAAACTCATACATTCTGATGTATGAAATTCTATAAGTAAAATAGATCAAGGTGGATTCTTATAGTTCATTAACATTACTGATAAGTTTAGTGGGTATGGGTATGTACATCATATGAATCATATTCATAAATCCTATAAAATAAAAAATTTGTTTAAAATTTATTTAAAATATGAAAATAAAAAAATATTAAAACAATTTGATCTAATCATAGTGTAGAATATTAGAGTCAATATTTTTATGATAATCTGAAGATTTTCAACTCATTACACCTTTTACAAAATAGTTAAATAGTCTAAATTAAATGATAAAAAACTATATTGGAAATTTTTTGTTTAATGATGATTTATATAGAACTTTTTATTTCCATTTGGAGTTATAGTTTAGAAACTCCTTCATCTACACTAAATTTTGTTTCATCAAAGGCTATTAAAAGACACAACATTACATATATTTTGAGAAGTATCCTAATTTTTATTTTATAAATATTTGGGGTTATGTGGAATATATTATATATATTACCACATGTAAAAATGACATTGAGTCATGTAAATTTTTATTTAATGGATATCTCAAGGAGACACTAGGTTATTATTTCAATAATTTGTAAATAAATATAGTTTTATTTCCTGAAATGTTTTCTCTCTTAGAAAGGAATTTATTGAAAAAATAAGTAACATGATAACATAATAAATTGAAATATTAATAATATAATGTTATTATTGAATTGGATTATTTGGAAATAAAAAGGATTATACAAAATGAATCAACTCATTATACAAAATAATTACAATGGTCTAAAATATTTTTTCAAGAGAATATGAGATATAGATTTATAATTTTTAGAATATGGTATATCCAAAAAATATGGTGAAACGTGTTATAAGAAAGTCTTGCTTTAGTGTGACTACTAACATGGATGGTAGAGTTTATATCATCAATTCTTTATTGTTGGTTATATTTTTTCAAAAAAATAATTATATTGGGTATAAAGAAAATTTTTCTATAGTGTATATGTTCAAATACATTTGAATTATTTATGAAATAGAAGAATATTATAACTATGAGATATATCAAATGTATGTAAAAAATCAATTCCTTATGGGAATATATTATATGATATATATATGATACAACCTAATGGTTTTGAGGATTCAAAAAATTTTACTATGATTTATAAGTTACAATGATTATTTTGTGGGATGAAACAAGCACCTCAATGTTAGGATATCCATTTTAATAAAGCTATCAAAGAGTATGACATTATCAAAAATTAGTATAAACATTGTGTATATAAATAAATTAGTGTGTAAATAGTTATATATCTAGTTTTTTATGTTAATGACATAATTTTAAATTTAAATGACATACTATAATGTTACAATTTATGGAATTGTGATATTTATTATTCATAAGGAATCTTATTAAAGAAAGATGCATACTAGGTTTGAAGATCTATAGAGATAGATCTAAAAAAACTAGGATGTGGTCAAATCAAATTCATTAGAAAGGTGTGAAAATTTTCAATATGGACAACTCTAAAAAATTTTATTTACCAACATAAAATGGAAATAATCATTAAAATACATAATGAAAATTAATGGTTTAATAATAAGAATACATGGGTAAAATTCTGTATGATTTGTCTATAACATTAATCATGAATATAAAATTTTTTACTCCAACTCATGTATCTTATTAATTGATTATAATGGGTGGATAATAATCGAAATCATGTAAAATTAATTGGGTATGGGTGAAAAATATCATTACGTACTTGAGAATAATTAACGATGTATTGGTGGTATTTTGTATTGATGAATAGATCATTATAAGGGGTTACACCAATGAAATTTTCTAAACTAACAATGATGAAATTAGATCTCAGTAATGATTTTTGTTTTTCTAAAAATGTTATAATGGATATCTAGAAAATTTCCAAGGAACATATAGTTATTTATTTTATAATAAAAGAAGAATTTAACATATTATATGATATGACTAAAAAGGAATTTCTAGATAAAGAAGGTCATTATTGAATTGCGGTTAGTTTAATGATCATGCATTTTATTAAAAACTACTTTGATAGTAATAGATTACTTATAAAATATATGGAGCCTAATTCTCACCAATGATCCAAACATATTCCTTATCGATTTCATCTCACTAGATAGATTATTAATAGATTTAATATCAAGATGTATTAAGTTACTATAGAGGATAGTATTATAGATCCTCTAACAAATATCCTTTGGAAAAAAAGGATGAAATTCACCCTATTTATTTGGGTATTGGATGCATGGGTGGGTGGATTTAGTGAAAGTGGGAGACTATTAGTGTCTACACCCTAAATCTAGTCATATGTTGTTGTCTTCAGGATATTCAATATCATGTAATGTATAATAGTGGATTTATTTTATCATTAAATTTTGTTTTTTTATATAACATGGTAAATGATATAATAGTAAACATATAGAATATATATATATTATTTTATCCCTTATTAATGATCATCATGTTGGATTTTGATGATATGTTAAGATTTGTGTGAGTAAGAACACGTGTATAGTGATATAACTAATCACTTTTCAGATAAAAGTTGGTGAATTTGTATCTATATGTAACACCTAAATATTTTATAGTATGTCTCATTTTAAATTTAATTTTCTTAACATCTTAGGTTTCACACAACACCAATCATAAAAAAACAATGATATAAAAATAAATATCATTATTTTAAAACAACCGTCATAACCTAGCCGTTGAATTGGCAGAAATAAATAGTATTAACAAAATTTTGAAATTTATAATTTATATATTTAATCATTTTTTTTAATTCTTCCAAATTATTTTATAGTCATAAGATAAGAATGAATCCAATTTCAATCATTAAAAGGATATATTTTTACAAAAGGTAGTTTTACCGCCTTTTAATGGCACACTTATTTTAAAAATAAATTTTGAAAATATTATAAATTCTATTGAACAAAATAAACTTCATTTTTAAGAGAGGAATTTCAAAAATTATATTAGGATGAAATTTTGGTATTTTTCTAAAAAATATTATAGTGAATATTGAAAAATCCTAATTTTTAAAAAACAGTCATTTTACTTATATTAATAGTCAATTTTTTATTTAAATAGTAACCTAACCTATGAAATTATAAATAAAATTTAGTTTTATTATAATTGAAAATATAATATATTTATATCATATAATAAGTAAATGAATGTTTTAGAAATGATAAATTAAGCATTAGTATTTTTGTGAAACATAATTGATTATTCACAATTTCATAATTAAAATAATTATTTAAAATAAATTTTATTTTGATGAAATAGATTCATAAATTAATATTTTATTGTATTATCATAATAATATTATTTTATGAGACCTTAAATAATTTGTCAAAGTGTCATAAAAATAATTATAAAATTAAAATTAGTATTTTCATGATAATGATAATTTTATTTAAAAAATAGATATATCATAATTAGAAGATTATTTTGTTAAAATAGAGTCAATTTTTTAATTCTACATATAAAAAAAATTGTTATGGTGATTTTTTGGGGTTTTTCTAAAAGAGTTGATTTTTTGTGAATAGTGAAATACGGTAATTTATGATATTAGCTAAATACATGAATTATTGAGTCATGGATGGTGTATGTATGATGTAGTCATAATTACTTCGACCTCACAAGCACTAGTTATGTTATTTAGTCACAAGAATCAATATTATTTCTTTTCTTGATCTAAAATAACAAAAAAATGAATAAAATAATAAAAAACACCCCTCTCCCTCACTATAAATTCCACCCTCACCACCTATTATCCTCATGAATCCAAATACTTAAATATTTATTATATTATGACCATTTCTTATCTAAATCCTCTCCCACCCATTATTTTATTTCTGAACTCACCAAAAACCACTTCCAAATTCCCTAAGGAGGCCCTTAATGAGAGGAATTCAAGAGGTAAATATTGGAGTTGGTGGCCAAGAACCAAATACTATATAATTTAATCATTAATAAATACCTTATCACATCATGATAGTTATTCTGTGTGAAAATTCATGTGATAATTTCCTAAGTATAGCTTTTCCACCAAAGGGTTATAGCGAATCCCTGCTATGATGAGAATCTGAAAGTGTCATAACACTATTCATGAATATATGTTCTATGGTTGGATGATGTTATTTAAGGGACACAAATAATACAATCCATTAGGTATGAGGACTTATAAAACTTTGAGGCACATTCTCATGGTGTGTTCCCTTGGTAATATCCAGGAGGATATTATGAGAACAAGACCCACCAGTAGGGAATCCACATTTCACAGTGTCATTGGATGTTCCTATCTGCAGATGTGTGTATTGGTCCTTATACTTTAATATTATTATTAATGGGTATTACAACTCGCACAATTAGATTTATTGGTGAAAAATGTGATGACACGCTGTTCTTAGTGAGGTAGGATATGTTGGGTGTGTCATGAGTAATATTGTATTAATAGATAATACGAGAAAGGATTTTTCCCTTCTTTTAAATAATGGATGTTGATATATCAGGACCTTTAATAAAATTGATATATCCTAAATAAATCCATGAACATGTTAAGGAATAGGTGAGTTCAATTCTGGGAAGTTAAATAAAGAATAATCGAGTACACTATTTGATGGCACTAGCATGCAATCCACTTGATTGGACATATTGAGACAAAGGGATTACATTACATGGTAAGAGTTTGTATGAGGTAACATGTCATTACGGTGTTAAATTATTTCTGTATGGGTTCCTTGGTGTGTTTATAGATTCTAACCTTGGAATTTTGGTAGGATATGCCTAATGCCACTGATAAAGCATCCTAGAGGGTCACACAAAAAGTGTGTCAAAGAATCCGAGTTAAATATTCATTTAAACAGTTGAATAAATATTATTCCTAATTGTGGATTAGTAATTATTCAAAGATGTTTTATGACATTTATTTCGACACTAGTTATTCGATATAATATATTATGGAAAAAATAATATATTTATTAGCAAGTAATGCATAGATATTTATTTAAAAAAATAGTCATTTTTAAAGGTCTAATAAATGTGGAGGAAATAAAGAAAATAAAAAACAAAAATACACCCCATGTATTAATATACATGCCATGTAGTTTTTCTAGGAATTTATGAGAAATAATATTTTTTATTTAATTAAATAATATTAGATGTAATTTGTTGTGTGCATGTAAAGTAAAGATAATAGTCAAATATTATTATTATATATGGGGTTTTACTAAGAATTAAATGGAAGGAATAAATGCTTTTGGGTAATTACTTCATTTTATTATTCTAAGTAATAAAATCCCAATTACTTAATTTGTGGTTGTGCATAACAGGTTGATAGAGCTAATATTTCCAATATTTTTAATGTCTATTTAAATGATTTAAACCTCAAAAATTTAACAATTTATCTTATTTGTAACAATTTTGGATTTAGAGTGTGTTTTGGGATAAAAAGTTTAAATTGCATAATTCTGGATTTTTAACAGATTTTTATCACAAAGGTATTTTGGTCATTTCTTATAAAATATAATTCAAAATTTTGTGATTATAATTTTTTTTGAACTCTTATTTTATTTCCTTCAACTTTGTCTTCAGGACTAGGGGCTTAATCGATATTCTATATGCCCAAAAAAATCAACGAATTTGACAATTTTTCCGGGCGGACTGCATTGACCCTACATTGATAATGGAAACAAATTTCGGGCTACACTACTCCAAATGATTCGCTTCCACCTGGATATGACAGAGGACTCCCGGATACGCCTCCACAATAAATTTCAAGCCGTTTGGAATCATTTATGATGGACGCTGAGTGATAGAGGTTTGAAGGAAGCTTCTAGGAAGCTTCATCCACAGAAATCGATTTTCAATAAAAAAAACCATAACTCCTACAATATGCGTCCAATTAATCTGAAATTTTGAGTGTGGACGTAAAATCAATTGATGAACAATATTGATGAATAGGTCCATGCGTGAATCGGCCATTTAATAGGTCGAAAACGCGACAACTTGGTGAAGATAAAATCTGCCTATAAAAGGAGGGGAGCTCCTACCTCTCAAGACATATTCTATTTTTCACCATACCATCCGTCACAAAAGGGAGTTGGCTTGAGAGAGAGAATTGGAAGGTAGATATTTTGATCCTTAAGAAGTTGAAATACTTTGAATATTCAATAGAAAAGATGAAGGCTTCTCAAGTGATGGAAGGCTAAGCGGCAAGTGGTTGCGGACGGTGACACCCGACGGACACTCTCTTCCGAGTTTGGGTTTTAATGTGTAATCTCTTTTTTGAATTTCTCTTGAACCTATATTTTTTAATGAATCTGGTTGTTTTCTTTCTTAAATATATTTTCAACAAATTTGTTTTGACTGTTGTTCTATCTATAAAGTAGAACAATTGACTTCGCTATTTAAAATTCTTTGATGAGGTTTTGTCATTGAGCATAGCGAATTCAATTAGGTTCAATTACTTGGAGGTATTTAAGTAATTGAATAACTTCTATAGGCAGGACAACAATCGTATTGAAGTCTTAAATATGTTGTCTTTTCAAATTTTAGTGTAAACCTGGGGGTCCTTGGGGGTACATTTAGGAATTTAAAATAAGAGATATTTTTTATATACAAGGAAGAGGGGGGTGTCCGAGAGGGTGAAGCTTGTCTGCGACTGCTATTTTTATTCCTGATTTCAAACCCACTTTATCTTTCCTTTAAAATTATTTTATTTTAGTATTTAATTAAAATTTTATTTTCAAATTGTTAATCAAACCCCCATTTTCATTTCATTAAAAACAAATAAAATAACAAAAGTGACATTTTTACAAATCGAACTACAACCTCCTCGAGAGACAACCCTGTGGTTACCACTATGCTACATTAAAAGGGAAAATATTGACTGAGGGTTTTATGACAAAAATGCTCACATCAACTGGCGCTGCTACCGGGGAGGTTGCTAGAGACGATTTTATTTTAGTTATATATATATATATATTTCCTTTCTCTTGCATGGCCCGAACTTCTGAACCGAACTTGTTACCTTTAGATTCAGAAATTGATAGAACTTTTCACACTAGGGTTAGAGGTAATAATCCACAAGTTGCAAGTTTTGAATCTTCCACTAATACACCTAGGAGGGACTTAGTTGAAACTGAAATCCAAATGGCTGAAAATAGAACTTTGAAAGAACTAGCTTCATCCTATGACGAAAATCAGAAGAATCCTGTTGAGTACCCTGATGCCCCTGCTGGATTTGAAATCAAGTCCGGTTTCATCCACCAGCTTCCCAAATTCAATGGGTTGCCTGGTGAAGACCCACACAAACACCTCCAAGAATTTAGTTACCTTTGTGTCAACATGAAACCTCATGGAGTTGATGCTGATCAAATGAAGCTTAGGTCGTTTCCTTTTTCTCTAGATGGAGTTTCTAAGGAATGGTTTTTCTATTCTCACTCAACCTTGATTAGAAATTGGAATGAAATAAAAAAGATTTTCCTTGAAAAAATTTTCCCTATGTCTAGAACTGCCTCCATTCGAAAGGAGATTTGTGGAATTAGGCAGACACAAGGAGAAACGCTTCACGAATACTGGGAAAGGTTCAAACGTCTTTGTTTTAGTTTCCCCCATCATCAAATCAGTGACCAGCTTCTCATTCAATACTTTTATGAAGAATTGTGTCTCACTGATAGAAGTATGATCGATGCTGCTGTAGGAGGAGCTTTAGTTGATAAGACACCAGCTTCTGCTAGGATTTTAATTGCAAACATTGCCCAGAATACCCAAAAATTTGGAACCAGAGGCCTTCTTCATGTCAAAGCTGCACAATAATTCTCTACTACTAGTCCCAAAAACAACACAATTGCATGTCAACTATATGATCTTACCACCATGGTAAGGTCAATAATGTTGTCTAACACCCCACCATCCCAACCCAAACCTGAAGAGGCTTTCCAACTACATGTCCACTATGGTATTTGTTCTTCGAATGAACATTTTAGTGACCAATGCCCGTAAATGCAAGAGCCTCCTGAGAACTGCAATGCAGTTTTTCCTGGAAGACCATTTCAACCAAACCAGCAAAGACCATTTCAAAATAACCAAAATTTCAATCAAGGATGGAACAACAACTCAAATGAAATATTTCATCAACCTGAACAACCAATAGGATTCTTCCAAGAACAATCAAGTAATTCTCAACCATGATATTTCAATGAGCAAGCCAATGCTCATTATGGAAGTAATTTTCACCCTACCCCTCCCACTCAAAACTTTGATAGGAACCTTGAAGAAGAAATGAGGAAACAACAAGAGGAAATGAGGGAACTAAAAGAATACACAAAATAGCAAGATAACAAAATGAATACCTTGATGACACAAATAGGTCAACTTGCCTCTCGTATTAATTGCATAACAGATAAAATGAGTGGTGGTTTACCCTCATAGCCACAAGTAAATCTGAGGAATAATGGGAAGGAAAATGTGAGTAAAATTGAATTTATGAGTGGAACAAAATTGAAAAATCCTCAGATTGAGAACATCAAGCCTTCTTCTGATACTATTGATGAAAATCCTACCCTTGATAAAAATGATGAAAAATCTGAGGTTGATAGAAACTCAAAGTCAAGAGAAGAAATCTTGTTTGAAAGAACAAAGAATGATGGGAAGAGGATGTATGGTCCTTATGTTCCTCCAAAACATACTCAGAATACCCCAGAAACATTCAAACCTCCACTGCCTTATCCAAGGTGTGAACCACCACCAAAGTCAAGTGCTGAAAAACAATTGGATAAGGAGGTTTTGGAAACATTCAAGAAAGTCCAAGTCAATATTCCATTACTCGATGTTGTGAAACAAATTCTGAGGTATGCTAAGTTTCTGAAAGACATGTGTACCAACAAGAGAAAGTTTAAAGGGGGTGAAAAATAAACCTAAGAAGGAATGTATCATCGATGATTCAACATTCCCTTCCTATCAAATGTAAAGACCCTGGGACATTTACCATTCCATGTACCATTGGGAAATGTGAATTCAAAGATGTGATGCTTGATCTAGGGGCCTCCATCAATGTCATGCCACATTCTGTCTACTCATCTCTTCAGGTTGGAGACTTTAAACCCTCTGGAATTATCATTCAACTTGCAAACCGAAGTACCACCAAACCTGCTGGAGTTATAGAGGATGTTCTCATTCAAGTGAGAGACATGATTTTTTCTATTGACTTCTATGTTTTGGATATGGAAGATGATCGGTTTAGCACACATGCTCCCCTCATCCTAGGGAGGCCATTTCTAAAAACGGAAAAAGTGATCATCAATGTTCACAAGGGAACACTTTCACTGGAATTTGGAGGAGATGTTGTTCATTTCAACATTTTTCATTCAATGAAACACCCAGTTGAGGATCATTAAACTCCCCATGTAAACATGATTGATTGGTTTTCCTCTGGCATGTTACCTGATTTTTTCTATGATGAAATACCAACTGATGTGGAAAAAGAGGTATATTTGTATGATACCAAATCAGATAAAAATGAGGATGAAATTGGAGACTATGAAGAGTCTTGGAGTGTTGAGACTGGATATCTGAGAAATGATGAAGATGAATTTCTAGAAACCATTGAATTTGTTAGTGGTATTCCAGGAGAGGTTTCCAATTTTTCACATGAAACAAGTCTTGATATCATAGAAAGAGATAACCATGATGAACATGGAGCTTCACCAAACAATCAAACTTCTAAAGAGCTCCCAGTTATCAATGAAACCAACCCACCTGTTGTAGAATTGAAACCCCTTCCGGATAACCTAAAGTATTCCTTATTAGGTCATAATGAACAATTCCTTGTAATAATCTCAAACGATTTGTCAGAAATCCAGGAAAACCAATTGTTGAAAGTTCTCAAGTCCCACAAGGAAGCTATAGGATGGACTCTCTATAATCTAACAGGAATCAGCCCCTCGGTTTGCATGCACAGAATTTTACTGGAGGATAACACTAGACTGGTAAGTCAATTTTAAAGAATACTGAACCCAACACTTCTGGAGGTTGTGAAGAAAGAAGTCACCACCTTGTTGGCTGCTGGAATTATTTTTCCCATATCTGATAGTCAATGGGTTAGTCCAGTCCATGTTGTTCCTAAAAAAAGTGTATTTACAATCTCAAGGAATTAATTTGGTGATCTTGTCCCCATAAGGCTTCCAAATAAATGGATAATGTGCATTTATTACAAGAAACTCAATTTGGTTACAAGGAAAGACCACTTCCCGTTACCATTCCTTGATCAAGTCCTTGAAAGACTAGCTGGAAAAACCCACTACTATTTTCTGGATGGATTCTCTGGATATTTTTAGATTCACACTTTACCTGAGGATCAAGAGAAAACCACTTTAACATGCCCATTTGGAACTTTTGCTTACATAAGGATGCCCTTCGGTTTATGTAATGCCCCAGGAACTTTTCAAATGTGTATGATAAGAATCTTCTCTGAATTTTTGGAAACTTGCATGGAAGTTTTTATGGATGACTTCACTGTGTATGGATCATCTTTTGAAAGTTGTTTGAAATGCTTGGAACGTGTCCTGAAAACATGCATTGAAAAGAACCTTGTTCTAAATTACGAAAAATGCCATTTTATGGTTGCTAAAGGGATCGTTCTTGGACATGTTGTGTCCCGTGATGGAATTCAAGTTGATAAATCCAAAGTTGAGGTCATTTCTTCATTACCATAACCAAAAACGATGAGAGATGTGAGATCCTTCCTTGGGTGTTCCAGATTTTATAGGAGATTCATTAAATATTTCAGTACAATTGCCCTTCCATTATCCAGATTACTCAAAAAAGATTTCCCAATTATCTTTGATGAGAATTTCATAAATTCGTTTCATGATCTGAAACAAAGATTGATAACCCCGCCCATTGTTCAACCTCCTAAATGGGACATTCCCTTTGAAATAATGATCGATGCATCTGACTTTTCTCTTGGGGTAGTATTGAGTCAAAGGACAGAAATGAAATCTCATGTGATTGCCTATGCCTCCCAAACTCTTGATCAAGCCCAATCAAATTATACAACAACTGAAAAAGAACTACTGGCTGTTTTCTTTTCTCTAGACAAATTTAGATGTTATCTGCTGGTCTCCAAGGTGATTGTTTTTACTGATCATTCTGCAATCAGATTCTTGATGAAGAAACATGATGCAAAACCAAGACTTCTCAGATGGATTCTACTTTTATATGAGTTTTATGTTGAAATAAAAGATAAGAAAGGATGTGAGAACCTTGTTGCTGATCATTTGAGCAGGATACCATCTATTGGGAATAGAAAATTTCAGTTGTGTTCCCCAATTAAGGAAACCTTTCCATATGAGGATTTATTTGCTGCTCAAAGTGAAATACCAAGGTTCACTAATCTTGTAAACTATTTGGATTCTGATGAACACCCCCACTGGTTTCCCAAAAATCAAATTGATAAACTTGTGAGTGATTCAAAGAAATACATTTGGGATGATCCTTATTTATGGCACATTAGTAGTGATCAAATGATACGAAGATGCATTCTGAACTCTGAATTTCAATCCATCCTACATTTCTACCACACATTAAACTGTGGAGGACACTTTAAACCACAAAGAACAGCAAGAAAAGTTCTTGATTCTGGATTGTATTGGCCCACCATTTTTAGAGATGCTTTCGAATTCTGAAAAACCTGTAAAAATTTTCAATTCCAAGGAAACATTTCCAAGAGGAATGAGATGCCACAAAACCCACTTTTTTTGTGATGTTTTTTATGTATGGGGAATGGATTTCATGGGTCCTTTTCCTAATTCATTTGGATATCTCTACATCTTTTTGGCTGTTGATTATGTGTCCAAGTGGGTAGAGGCTATCCCCACCCGAACTGATGATGCTAAAATTGTGTCCAAATTGTTGAAAGGAAATTTGTTTTCATGGTTTGGATTTCCAAAGTTTCTAATTATAGATCAAGGTACCCATTTTTTTAATAGGACTTTGGAATCTCTTTTGAAGAAATACGGTGTTAAACATAGGGTCTCTACGCCCTATCATCCTCAATCAAATGGAATGGCTGAGTTGTCTAATAGGGAGATCTAACAAATCCTAGAAAAAACAGTGAACCCAAATAGAAAGGATTGGACATTGAGACTTGATGATTCTCTTTGGGCCCATAGAACTGCTTTCAAAACCCCCATTGGAATGTCACCATTTAGATTGGTCTATGGAAAGTCTTGTCATCTACCAGTTGAGTTAGAACACAAATCCTTTTGGGCTGTAAAAACATGTAACATGAACCTATATTCTACTGGTAAAGAAAGAAAATATTGTTTTCAAGAGTTGGAGGAGATCCAAAATAATGCATAAGAAAGCTCCAGGTTATACAAAGAGAGAAGCAAAGACTTTCATTATGGGAGGATTCTCAACAAAAACTTCAAGGAGGGAGACAAATTTCTGCTGTTTGATGCCAGATTGAAACTCTTCCCAGGTAAATTTAGTTCCAAATGGTCTGTCCCATTCATTGTTACTCATGTTCTTCCTTTTGGTGCCATACAGATTAAAGATCCAGAAAAAGAGACATCATTCACTGTCAATGGGCATAGGCTGAAGCTAATTCGAGAAAATTTTCAAGATCCTCCAGGGGAGGAAATTAAACTTCATGACGTAGAATATAATTGATGCCAGGTTGTGTCTTTCCTTATCATTTATTTTTTCTTTGTCTTTAATTTCCTGAATTTCATGCTTAAAAAAACTACACAATGAGGACATTGCATAGAATAAGTGTGGGGGTACACAATGCTGGGTAGAGTAGATTTTTTACGAACTTTTTTTTGAAATTTTTTCTTGTCAAAATTTCATTCCATTTTTTTTCTTCTTCGTGTTTCTTTTCAAAAAACAGGGTTTTGGAATTTCTTGAATTTCATTTGAAACTCATTCCATGTAGTGAACCAACTTATCCTTTGAAACTAAACATAAATGAATGCTGAAAATGACATTGTTTTAAGTTCAAAAATTTGGAAAATTCTTAAAATGACCACTGATTTTTAAATCTCATGGCACATATCACTGGCATTGTGATTGAAATTCTCATTCCTGTGAGGCCTTTGGACCCATTTTTACATCTTCTTCACATTTACCTCTTTCTTGAGAGAACCAATTTGTGTTTGTTTAAACCAGAACTTGATTTATTTCTATCAAAACTTGAGGTCTGAGATACTTGTGATTAAAATGATTGAGGAATTTGTTTGAATATTGGAGCCTCCTTTTCATGATTATCCTTTTTATTTTGGCCTTGCTTGAACATTTTATCCTTCATGAGCCCTTAGTAGCCATGTATAGCCTGTTAGGTTAGCCACATTACAAGCCAAATTTCCCTTTCCAACCTGCTCTGGAAGTATAAATGCATGATCTAGTTGAACTTAAGTGTGGGGGGGATGATGACTCGTGATGTGATACCTCATTTGGTGTTTCTTTGGGAGAACATTTAAACATTGAAGGCATATTTGTGATGCTGGAATATATTTTTCTGAGAGCTGTGCCTATCTGGAGCTCTCAAATGAAATGGAGCTGTGCCTATCTGGAGCTCTCAAATGAAATGGAGTTGTGCATGTCTGGAGCTCGCAATGGAAATAAGTTGTGCCCAGTATGGAGCTTTAAAAAAAATCATACTTTCAACTAAAATATTGATGGAATGGGATGGAAAACAAAAGATCAGAGATGATTATTTTAAGAGAATATGGAGGAGACTATACTTGAGTAAAAATTAGAATCATGCATTTCTACTTCAAAAAGAGCCAAACCCTCCTTATTCAGCCACAAAATTTTTCACATTTAAAACCTACCAACCCCAAGCCACAGAAAAACCCTGTAAAGTCCTCATGATAATCACATGTTCTTGGTTCACATCGGGTGGAGATGTAGAAATTTATCAAGCCTATGGTAATTCTTGCATGAGTTGGATGAGAAAATCCTTGTTGCAAATCTATATTGTGTGCTGAGAGAAAATGAATGTGAGGTAAGTGTGTTGTGTCCATGAGAAGACAAAATAAGTGGAAATAGATTGAATGATTTGAATTTAGAATTTTAAATATTTTTCTTTAATGAGGCATGATATCTTTGTAATTCATTGTGGTAAATTGGTAAACTCCATTGGTATGTGTTTTATTTTTCTTGATACTGTGCTCACTTGTCCAGGAGTCCAAGAGCCAAGTGTGGGGGAATTGATAGAGCTAATATTTCTAATATTTTTAATGTATATTTAAATGATTTAAACCTCACAATTTTAATAATTTAACTTATTTGTAACAATTTTGGATTTAGAGTGTGTTTTGGGATAAAAAGTTTAAATTGCATAATTCTGGATTTTTAACAGATTTTTATCACAGGGGTATATTGGTCATTTATTATAAAATATATTTCCAAATTTTGTGATTAGAATTTTTTTTGAACCCTTATTTTATTTCCTTAAACTTTATCTTCAGGACCAGGGGTTGAATCGATATTCTAGATGCCCAAAAAAATCAACGAATTTGACACTTTTTTCGGGCTGACTGCATTGACCCTACATTGATAATGGAAACATATTTCGGACTACACTACTCCAAATGATGCGCTTCCACCTGGATATGATAGAAGACTCCTGGACGCGCCTCCCCAATAAATTTCAAGTCGTTTGGAATCATTTATGATGGCCGTTGAGTGATAGAGGTTTGAAGGAAGCTTCCAGGAAGCTTCATCCAGAGAAATCGATTTTCAATAAAAAAACCATAACTCCTTCAATACGCGTCCAATGCATCTGAAATTATGAGGGTGGACGGACAAGAAATTGATGAACAATATTTATGAAGAGGTCCACGCGTGAATCGTCCATTTAATAGGACGAAAACGCGACAACTTGGTGAAGATAAAATCTACCTATAAAAGGAGGGGAGCTCCTACCTCTCAAGACATATTCTATTTTTCACCACACCATCCGTCACAAAAGGGAGTTGGCTTGAGAGAGATAAGGGGAAGGTAGAGATTTTGATCCTTAAGAAGATGAAATACTTTTAATATTCAATAGAAAAGATGAAGGCTTCTCAAGTGATGGAAGGCTAACCGGCAAGTGGTTGCGGACGGCGACACCCGACGGACACTCTCTTCCGAGTTTGGATTTTAATGTGTAATCTCTTTTTTGAATTTCTCTTGAACCTATATTTTTGAATGAATCTGGTTGTTTTCTTTCTTAAATATATTTTCAAAAAAAAAAATTGACCGTTGTTCCATCTATAAAGTAGAACAGTTGACTTCGCTATTTAAAATTCTTTGGTGAGGTTTTGTCATTGAGCATAGTGAATTCAATTAGGTTCATTTACATGGAGGTATTTAAGTAATTGAATAACTTCTATAGGAAGGAAAAAAATCGTATTGAAGTCTTAAAAATGGTGTCTTTTCAAATTTGAGTGTAAACCTGGGGGTACATTTAGGAATTTAAAATAAGAGATATATTTTATATACAAGGAAGAGGGGAGTGTCCGAGAGGGTGAAGCTTGTCTGCGACTGCTATTTTTATTCTTGATTTCAAACCCACTTTATCTTTCCTTTAAAATTATTTTAGTTTAGTATTTAATTAAAATTTTATTTTCAAATTGTTAATCAAACCCCCATTTTCATTTCATTAAAAACAAATAAAATAACAAAAGTGATAGTTTTACAACTCGAACTGCAACCTCCTCGAGAGACAACCCTGTGGTTACCACTATGCTACATTAAAAGGGAAAATATTAATTGAGGTTTTTATGACAAAAATGCTCACATCAACTGGCACCACTGTCGGGGAGGTTGCTAGAGTCAATTTTATTTTAGTTATATATATATATATATTCCTTTCTCTTGCATGACCCGAACTTCTGAACCGAACTTGTTACCTTTAGATTCAGAAATTGATAGAACTTTTCACACTAGGGTTAGAGGTAATAATCCACATGTTTCTAGTTGCGAATCTTCCACCAATACACCTAGGATGGACTTAGTTGAAACTGAAATCCAAATGGCTGAAAATAGAACTTTGAAAGAACTGGATTCATCCTATGATGAAAATCACGAGAATCCTGTTGAGTACCCTGATGCCCCTACTGGATTTGAAATCAAGTCCGGTTTCATCCACCAGCTTCCCAAATTCAATGGGTTGCCTGGTGAAGACCCACACAAACACCTCCAAGAATTTAGTTACATGTGTGTCAACATGAAACCGTATGGATTTGATGCCGATCAAATGAAGCTTAGGTGGTTTCCTTTTTCTCTAGATGGAGTTGCTAAGTAATGGTTTTTCTATTCTCACTCAACCTTGATAAGAAATTGGAATGAATTAAAAATGATTTTCCTTGAAAAAATTTTCCCTGCGTCTAGAACTGCCTCCAGTCGAAAGGAGATTTGTGGAATTAGGCAGACACAAGGAGAAACACTTCACGAATACTGGGAAAGGTTCAAATGTCTTTTTTTAGTTGCCCCCATCATCAAATCAGTGGCCAGCTTTTCATTCAATACTTTTATAAAGGATTGTGTCTCACTAATAGAAGTATGATCGATGCTGCTGCAGGAGGAGCTTTAGTTGATAAGACACCAGCTGCTGCTAGGATTTTAATTTCAAACATGGCCCAGAAATCCCAACAATTTGGAACCATAGTCCTTCTTCATGTCAAAGATGCATAAGAATTCCCTACTACTAGTCCCGAAAACAACACAATTGCAAGTCAACTCTATGATCTTACCACCATGGTAAGGTCAATAATATTTTCTAACACCCCACCAACCCAACCCAAACCTGAAGTGGCTTTCCAACTACATGTCCACTGTGGGATTTGTTCTTCGAATGAACATTTTAGTGACCAATGCCCGCAAATGAAAGAGCCTCCTGAGAACTGCAATGCAGTTTTTCCTGGAAGACCATTTAAACCAAACCAGCAAAGACCATTTCAAAACAACAAAAATTTCAATCAAGGATGGAACAAAAACTCAAATGAAATATTTCATCAACCTGAATAGCCAATAGGATTCTTCCAAGGACAATCAAGTAATTCTCAACCAAGATATTTCAATGAGCAAGCCAATGCTCATTCCGGAAGTAATTTTCACCCTACCCCTACCACTCAAAACTCTGATAGGAACCTTGAAGAAGCAATGAAGAAACAACAAGAGGAAATGAGGGAACTAAAATAATACACAAAATAGAAAGATAACAAAATGAATACCTTGATGACTCAAATAGGTCAACTTGCCTCTGGTATTAATTGCATAACAAATAAAATGAGTGGTGGTTTACCCTCACAGCCACAAGTAAATCCGAGGAATAATGGGAAGGAAAATGTGAGTACAATTGAACTTAGGAGTGGAACAAAATTGAAAAATACTCAGATTGAGAACATCAAGCCTTCTTCTGATACTGTTGATGAAAATCCTACCCTTGATAAAAATGATTAAAAATATGAATTTGATAGAAACTCAAAGTCAAGAGAATAAATCTTGTTTGAAAGAACAAAGAATGATGGGAAGAGGATTTCTGGTCCTTATGTTCCTCCAAAACATACTCAGAATACCCCAGAAACATTCAAACCTCCACTTCCTTATCCAAGGTGTGAACCACCACCAAAGTCAAGTGCTGAAAAATAATTGGATAAGGAGGTTTTGGAAATATTTAAGAAAGTCCAAGTCAATATTACATTGCTCGATGCTGTGAAACGAATTCCGAGGTATGCTAAGTTTCTAAAAGACATGTGTACCAACAAGATAAAGTTTAAAGGGGGTGAAAAAGTAAACCTAGGAAGGAATGTCTCATTGATGATTCAACAGGCCCTTCCTATCAAATGTAAAGACCCAGGGACATTTACCATTCCCTGTACAATTGGGAAATGTGAATTAAAAGATGTGATGCTTGATCTAGGGGCCTCCATCAATGTCATGCCACATTCTGTCTACTCATCTCTTCAGGTTGGAGACTTGAAACCCTCTGGAATTATCATTCAACTTGTAAACCGAAGTACCACCAAACCTGTTGGAGTTATAGAGGATGTTCTCATTCAAGTGAGAGACATGATTTTTCTTGTTTACTTCTATGTTTTGGATTTGGAAGATGATCGGTTCAGCACACATGCTCCCCTCATCCTAGGGAGGCCATTTCTAAAAACAGAAAAAGAGATCATCAATGTTCACAAGGGAACACTTTCACTGGAATTTAGAGGATATGTTGTTCATTTCAACATTTTTCATTCAATGAAACGCCTAGTTGAGGATCATTCAACTCCCCATGTAAACATGATTGATTGGTTTTCCTCTGGCATGTTAACTGATTTTTTATGTGATGAAATACCAACTGATGTGGAAAAAGAGGGATATTTGTATGATACCGAATCAGATAAAAATGAGGATGAAATTGGAGACTATGAAGAGTCTTGGGATGTTGAGACTGGATATCTGAGAAATGATGAAGATGAATTTATAGAAACCATTGAATTTGTTAGTGGTATTCCAGGAGAGGTTTCCAATTTTTTACATTAAATAAGTCTTGATATTATAAAAAGAGATAACCATGATGAACATGAAGATTCACCAAACAATCAAACTTCTGAAGAGTTCCCAGTTATCAATGAAACCAACCCACCTGTGGTAGAATTGAAACCCCTTCCGGATAACCTAAAGTATTCCTTCTTAGGTCATAATGAACAATTCTCTATAATAATCTCAAAAGATTTGTCAGAAATCCTGGAAAACCAATTGTTGAAAGTTCTCAAGTCTCACAAGGAAGATATAGGATGGACTCTCTCTAATCTAACATGAATCAGCCCCACGGTTTGCATGCACAGAATTTTACTGGAGGAGAACACTAGACTGGTAAGACAATTTCAAAGAAGACTGAACCCAAAACTTCTGGAGGTTGTGAAGAAAGAAGTCACCACCTTGTTGGCTGCTAGAATTATTTTTCCCATATCTGATAGTCAATGGGTAAGTCCAGTCCATGTTGTTCCTAAAAAAAGTGGATTTACAATCTCAAGGAATGAATTTGGTGATCTTGTCCCCATAAGGCTTCCAAATAAATGGATAATGTTCATTGATTACAAGAAACTCAATTTTGTTACAAGGAAAGACCACTTCTCGTTACCATTCCTTGACCAGGTCCTTGAAAGACTAGCTGGAAAAACCCACTACTGTTTTCTGGATGGATTCTCTGGATATTTTCAGATTCACAATTTACCTGAGGATCAAGAGAAAACCACTTTCACATGCCCATTTGGAACTTTTTCTTACAAAAGGATGCCCTTCGGTTTATGTAATGCCCCAGGAACTTTTCAAAGGTGTATGATAAGAATCTTCTCTGAATTTTTGGAAACTTGCGTGGATGTTTTTATGGATGACTTCACTGTGTATGGATCATCTTTTGGAAGTTTTTTGAAATGCTTGGAACGTGTCCTGAAAACATGCATTGAAAAGAACCTTGTTCTAAATTACGAAAAATGCCATTTTATGGTTGCTAAAGGGATCGTTCTTGGACATGTTGTGTCCCGTGATGGAATTCAAGTTGATCAATCCAAAGTTGAGGTCATTTCTTCATTACCATACCCAAAAACGATGATAGATATGAGATCCTTCCTTGGGCATTTCAGATTTTATAGGAGATTCATTAAAGATTTCAGTACAATTGCACTTCCATTATCTAGATTACTCCAAAAATATTTCCCATTTGTCTTTGATGAGAATTGTATAAATTCGTTTCATGATCTGAAACAAAGATTGATAACCCCACCCATTGTTTAACCTCCTAAATGGGACATTCCCTTTGAAATAATGACCGATGCATCTGACTTTTCTCTTGGGGCAGTATTGAGTCAAAGGAAAGAAAAGAAATCTCATGTGATTGCCTATGCCTCCCGATCTCTTGATCAAGCCCAATCAAACTACACAACAACTGAGAAAGAACTATTGGCTGTTGTCTTCGCTCAAGAAAAATTTAGAAGTTATCTGCTGGGCTCCAAGGTGATTGTTTTTACTGATCATTCTGCAATCAGATTCTTGATGAAGAAACATGATGCAAAACCAAGACTTCTCAGATGGATTCTGCTTTTACATGAGTTTGATGTTGAAATAAAAGATAATAAAGGATGTGAGAACCTTGTTGCTGATCATTTGAGCAGGATACCATCTATTGGGAATAGAAAATTTCAGTTGTGTTCCCCAATTAAGGAAACCTTTCCATATGAGGATTTATTTGCTGCTCAAAGTGAAATACCATGGTTCTCTAATCTTGTAAACTATTTGGCTTCTGATGAACACCCCCACTGGTTTCCCAAAAATCAAATTGATAAACTTGTGAGTGATTCAAAGAAATACATTTGGGATGATCCTTATTTATGGCACATTGGTAGTGATCAAATGATACGAAGATGCATTCCGAACTCTGAATTTAAGTATTATCTTAGACATGGTTAATCATTTAAATATATCCCACTTAATATTAATAAGAATTTAATCAAAGATTAAAAAATGGAAATTACGTATAAGTATAAAATCCCTCAAAGAAATACTATGTCTTTATAGCCTTCCATGATCTTGGATAGAATTGAGCCGTAGTTCAAAGTGTTTGACCAACCCTAGTCGGGGTGCTTTCAATTATCGGAGAATTCTAATTCAATTTTTGGGGTTGAATTGAATTAGTTCACATAAAGGGTTTACTACCACAGTAGGACTTAGTGTGACCAAGGTTGAAAATGTTAAGGAAATCCAAAATAAAAAGATTTTGGGATTAGGGAGTCCACTCAACAGATCATGGAACTGCGAGTTAATGCAGTTGGAATTAGAAATGCCTACCAAAAACTCTTCAAGTTTCTTGACTACCCATAGTTGGGGTAATTAAAAGGGAAATATGTATCTTTGCTATTATAATATTCATGAAATATAATATTTCGAAGTCAATGGTGAGAGCTATTGGATTTTCATAAAATAGTGGGAGACTAATAAGTATTGATTTATTTATTTGTCTAAATTTTATCATGGTAAGATAATAAATCTTTTATCATCTTAATATATAGAAAAGAAAATAAAAATGAAATCAAACATATCATTTTGAACCATAATTGAGAAGGAAAACCTTCTCATAGGTACTAATTTCAAGGAGTGGCAGAGACGTTTACACGTCATCCTTCTCCATGAGAGGAAATTATATGTGCTGGAGGAGCCTCTTCCAGTTGTGCCTAGAAAAGAGGCATGTGATGAGTACATATATCTCTATATGAAACATAGGAATGATTCCATATATTTACAATTTTTTATGCCATCATCCATGTCTAATGAGATCTTGAATCAACATGAAGACATGGACGCGTATAGCATGATGTATCACCATAAGGATCTCTATCCAGAGAAAGAGATATAGGAGAGATATGATATCTCCAAGGATTTGTTCACAACTAAGTTTGGATATTATACACCATTTAGGCCTCATGTAGTCAATCATATTGGCTACACTAAATGCATGGACATCTTACTGATTAAGTTATTGAATGAGTTGAATGCAGATCTTATCATATCATCACTTCCCAAGACCTTATCTAGCTAGCTTTATTTCCAACTGAAACATGATCAATAATGATAAGATTCTATCAAAACTTATTATATTAATTTACTAGGTAGATAAGTATATGGGGCATGAAAACCTCATATTCCTTATGGTGAATAATAAAAGTACATGGAAAAAGGGGAAAAAGATTTATAAACGGTTTGAATCCCCTGAGCGTCGTCCCTCCAATAAGGGGAAGATCTAGAGGCAGGGCAAGGAACGGGAGGTAGTGTGTTTTTCATGTGGAAATCTAGTCCAATGGAAGAGTAACTGCACACAAAAGAGTAGGGATACTAAAGGTGAATTTGTTATCAAGTGTAACCATTCCATTTCTACACATTGGGTATTGGATACAGCTTATGAAGCTCACATTTGTATTCAAATGTAGGATCCAACTAGATTTAGAATGATTTCTAGAGGAGAGGTGGATCTTTGAGATGCCAATAGAACGAGGTTGGATACATTAACCATTGGTGATTACCATCTCTCATTTCCAACTAGGGTACTTTTGGTTGTACATAACTTTCATTATGTGCCTAGTGTTACCAAGAACATAATTTTTGAATCATGATTGGATATGGATGGATTTATTTCCAAGTTTGTAAATAAGGGGTGTTTGTTTTATAAGAAAAATGTATGTTATGGTATGGTTCATTTAAATAATGGTATGTATGTATTAAATTACAAAAACTAAGTGTTTTCAATTTATAATGAAAAAAACTCACATGACTCATACAACACCCAGTTGTGGCATCACCATCATGGTCATGTAAACGAGAAGTGCATAAAAAAGATCTGCCAAGATAGTTATTTAGACTCTATTGACCTAAAACCAATTGAAATATGTCATGCTTGTTTATAAGGTAAAATGACCAACCTGCCTTTCTATGGACAGGTTGAAAGGGTCACAGAGACTCTAGGATTGGTGCACATGGATGTTCGTGGACCATTTCTAATAGAAGTTAGAGGTTTATATTTTTACTTAATTGCTTTTACTAATGAATTGAGTAGATATTTCTATATATAATTAATGAGGTATAAGTCAAAGTCCATAGAGAAATTTAAAAAATTCAAGAATGACGTAGAGAATCATCTTGGTAAGAAGATAAATAAGCTTTGATTAGATCGAGGTGGAGAATATATGAACCAACAGTTCATCGACCTTTTACAGGAGTCTGGGATTATATATCAACTCACTCCTCCTTATACACCACAGTGGAATGGTGTTAGTGAAAGTAGGACCACCCATTGTTGGAAATGGTGAGGTTATTGATGAGTCATGTATATATTCCATTATCCTTTTGGGTATATTCATTACAAAGTACAGCATACACATTAAACTGAGTACCAACTAAGGCAAAAAATAGAATTCCCTTTGAGTTATGGAATGTAAAGAAACCCATTTTGTCACACACACTTGTATGGGATGCGAGACATTTGTTAAGGTCTTCTTAGGAAAAAAACCAGCACCCCAAGGCACAAGGTATATCTTTATAAGATATCCTAAGGAAACAAAAGGATATTACCTATATATACCTTTATATAATAAAGTGATTTTCGCCAGACAAGATGTCTTTCTTGAGAGGGAGAACGTCCTCAAAAAGGATAATGGGAGAAAGATTGACTTTGATGAAGTTAATGCTCAAGATACATAGGATTTGGTACATGAACAAGTTCCACAGGTCCCTATGGAAGAGGTTCTAAAAACACAATTACTACATAAGATCTCAAGAGAGGTAAGATAACCATAGAGAATTGGTTTCCTAGTCACCGAGGAAGGTGAATTATTGTTGTTGGACAATGATGAACCTATCTCCTATAAGTAAATAGTACAAGGCAAAGAAGCTGTAAGATGGCTAAAAGAAATGAATTCTGAGATGGATTCCATATATTATAACCAAGTATGGGTTCTGGTCGATGAGTAAGTTGATGTAAAGAATTTTGGATGAAAATGGGTATTCAAGAGAAAGAAGGACATGGAAGGTAAAGTTAGAACCTATAAATGAAGGCTAGTGGCTAAAGGATTCAGACAACATCAAGGAATTGATAATGATAAAACCTTATCTCTAGTTTCCATTTTTAAATCCATAAGAATCATACTTTCCATATCATCTTACCATGGCTATGAGATTTGGAAAATGGATTTCAAAATAGCATTCCTTAATGGGAACCTTTAGGAATATGCCTATATGACCCAACCAGAAGGTTTTGTGACACCAGGTGAATCCAAATGGGTTTTTAAGTTTCAAAAATCCATTTATGGATTGAAGAAATCATCCAGGTCATGGAACATTCGATTTAATGAAGAAATTAAGGAATTTTTTTTCATTAATAATGAATTTGGGCCATTTATTTATAATTGGTTTAATGGTAATGTGGTCGTTATCCTAGTAGTATATATTGATGACATATTACTTATTGGAAACAATGTACCAGTCTTACAGTTAGTTAAGGACAGGTTGAACGAGTGTTTTTTAATGAAAGACTTAGGTTAAGCAGCCAACATTCTATGGATCAAGATCATTCATGATAGATCCAAGAGGCTTCTTGGACTAAGTCAGGGCACATACTTTGAGCAGATACTAATGACATTTAGTATGGAACAATCCAAGAGGGTATGGGTTCTAGTGTCACATAGCCTATATATTTCTAATAAAATGTGTCCTCAGACATAACAGGATAAATATAGGATGAGTAAGATCTCATAGGCTTCAATTATAGGATCTATAATGTATGTCATGTTATGTATCAGGCTTGATGTTGTCGATACACTAAGCATGGTTAGAAGATTTCAATCAGATCCATGTGAACAGAATTGGTCTATTGTTAAGACTATCCTTAAGTATCTCATAAGAACTAAGGATGTGTTCCAAGTGTATGGAGATGATGAGGAGATTTTCATTAGAGGGTATGTTAATTCTTGTTTTCAGACAGATTAGAATGATCCAAAGTCGCATTAAGGATATTTTTTCTATCTCTACGGAGGATATGTGAGCTAGAAGAGTTCAAAGAAGCCAGTTTTCACCGATTCTACTGTGGAGTCTGAATATATAGAACCTTCTGATGTAGCCCATGAAGTCGTCTAGATTTGGAACTTTTTCAAAGATTTGATGTGTTTCCTAGAAGTAAAGATCATATCACATTGTATTGTGATAATACTATAGCGGTGGCTCTTGAAAAAGAACAAGGTCACATCAACAGGAAAAGAAAATTATATGGAAGTATCACCTCTTGAGGAATTTCTATCAAATAGTTGAAGTTGAAATGATCATAGTGTCCACGGAAGAGAACATGGTGGACCCCATGACTAAAGGCAAATCATAACATAATCATGAATATCATGTGAGAGCTATAATGTTAAAGGTTGTTAGAAGTTGGCTCCAGTCCAAATGGGAGTCTGTTGGATTTGGTGGCCTAGAACCAACTACTTTTTACTTTATTCATTAATAAATACCTTATCACATATTGATTTTTTTTCAGTGTGACAATTCATGTGATAATGTCCTAAGGATGGTTTTTTGACTAAATGGTTATAGAAGATCCCTACTATGATGAGAACCCGGAAGTTCCATAACACTATTCTTGAGTATATGTTTTATGGTCAGATGATTCTATTTGAGGGACACAAATAATACATGCCATTAGCAATGAGGACTCATAAAACATTGAGGCACATTCTCATGGTGTGCTTCCTTGGTAATATTCAGGAGGATATTATCAGAACGATACTCACCAGTAGGAAATCCACATTTTATAGTGTCATAGGATGTTCCTATATTCGGATGTGTGTATTGGACCTTATTATTTAATATTATTATTAATGGGTATTAAAACCCACACAATTTGATGTATTGATGAAAGCTATGATGACACATTGTTTATAGTAGGGTAGGGTATGTTGGGTGCATCACGAGTAATACTGCATTAATAGATAATGCGATAAAGGATTTTTCCCTTATATTCAATAATGAATATTGATATCTCCTGCCATTTTATGGAATTGATATAGCCTAAATAAATCCAAGTCTATGGTAAGGAACTGGTGAGTACAATTTTGGGAATTCAAAGAAAGAATAATCAATCACATGGGTTGATGGCACTAGCATGAAAACCACTTGATTGGAGATATTGAAAAAAAAGGTATTACCTTAAACGGTATGCATTTGTATGAGGTGACACATCATTGCATCGTTAACTTATTTCTCTATGGGTGACTTGGATTGTTGATAGATTCCAACCTTGGACTTTAGGCAGGCTCCACCTAATGCCACTGAGAAATAGGCCTAGAGTATCACACACTAATTGTGTCCAAGTATCTCAGTTAAATATTCATTTAACAAGTTGAATAAAGATTATTCCTGATTATGGTTTAAAAATTATTTAAGGATGTATGATCACATTTATTTAGTCACTAGTTATTCGAGAGAATATATTGTGGGGGAAATAATATATTTATTAGTGAGTAATGCAAAGATATTTATTCAATAAATAAATAGTCGTTATTCAAGGTCTAATAATTGTGGTGGAGGAAATAAAGAAAATGGAAAAACAAAAATATGCATCATGTATTAATATACAAACCCTGTAATTTTTCTGGGAATTTATGAGAAATAATATTGTCTATTTAATTAAAAAATATTAGGTGTAATTTTCTAGGTGCATGTCATGTAATAATAATAGTCAACTATTATTATTATACATGGGGTTTTACTAAGAATTAGATGAAATGAATAAATGATTTTGTGTAATTAATTCATTTTATTATTCTATGTAATAAAATCCCAATTACATTATTCTCATTAGACCTTGAAATTGTTTTTCGTTGTGCACAATGGATATAGAGAAAGCTCTCAAGCCAAGAGAGAATTATTTTTCCTCCAAGAACACTCTCATGTTAGAAGTGACATTATCCTCCACCGGATCAAGGAGAGTGCTTTAGAAGTGGCTCTCAAGGAGATCGAAGGCAGACATCTCAAGCGAATTATCTTCTATGCTAGCACCCAAAGATCCCTTCAGTAACATACAGAGATATGTGGAGCACATGTAGATCACTGCTAGAGGAATCCTACACTTGGATTCTATTATGCAATTACGGATCACATTGGATCGTGACCAGATACATCAACAGAGAGAGAATTCTATCAAGGTAATTCTTGTCTTTTAATTAAGTTAATTATAACCAACATATGATGATCCTCTCTATGGTTCTAGGACTCCACTCTTTTCATTTATTCTTCGTTATATTCTAAAGATCCAACATATTATCATCATAAAGGATCTAAGATTGATCGTTGTTAATGGAAAAATTAAATTTGTGTACACCCATCCACGCTCTTCTATTATGCCCAGAACCTATAGTAAAATCCTTTTCCATTCTTCTAATTTTCTTTGAATTACTTTTCTTATATTACCCTTTCCTTACCAACTCTATCCAAACATGAATGGTAACTCTAGTATTTTATATATACATTAATTTTATTATGAAAATTTTATATCTACTATCAATTCTTTTCTCTTATCATTTTTATTCGAAAAATAAAAACATCGTCTATGAGGTGCTGATTTACCACCTTCGTGGACGATGAGTTTTTATTTTTAAATTCTGCCTTCAATGTTGGTCATAAAAACATTTTTATGGTTCAATAATAATTTAATATATGTAATAAAGCTATTTAATGTTATTTAACCAGTATATATACATAATATCAATTCATTAAAAAACTAGCATGTGATGATCAAAAAAATGCCAAAATAATCCAAATGATTACCATTTACATTTTATCTAATGAATCATCCTCATATCTAGAAACAGAATGATATATAAGAGAATTAAATATTCTATAAGTTCATTAATAAAATATAATTTCAATTCTGGATAACTATTCCAATTTCACATGATATTTTATACATGTATACAAGTGAACCAATCATAAAAACCATGGAAATGAACACTTTAGAATGAAGATATTGAATCTTATAAATCATAAAAAGATCATAAATGAAGTTAATAAAATTAAAATAAATCAAATATATGTTATATAGGTTTTAAAATAAATTATTTATGAATCTAATTTCATTATCCATGACATTATTTTCAAGTGCAGATAGATTTCGAACATATGTTATGGGTTATCTCGTCTCACTTTATTTCAGTGAGATATACCTTATTCACCACTATTTTTTGTATATAGTGTATGTATAAATCCCATTGATGTATCATATAATTAATATATTTACTAAATGTCTTATTTTAAGATCATTAATTTTATGGATCATATGTTTCAACTGTTAGCAAAGTGGTAAGGGATTCTCCCTTAAGTTCGATTTTTTGTTCGGGTTATATTTTCTCTTTCTTTACACCAATTTAATTCTTATTTATTTTTATATACTCCCTATACATTCTTTTTATATGTTCCAAACTCATTCATCTAGATCATTTCATCTTTCTTTAATGGAGAAATACATGTTTAATAAGGTTTCCTTTTTAATTCCTTATGATAAGCAAGCCCGATTAAATGGAAATTCCCAATTTCTTACCCATTTTTAAATAAAATTCATAATCTATTTTAAGACAAAAATATTTTTAAAAATATATATTTTTTTATCCTGAAAAAAAGCTATGTTATTTTCTAGTTTTATGAAAACAATTAATCTTTCTTTCTCTTTAAAGACTCTTTTAAATTTTCCCTTAAACCGCATTGAAGTGGCTCATTTCTAAAGTTTCTTAAAAAATATTTTTTTTATTTTTTTCAATTAATTTGAGAATCATTTATACCTAAATAATTATTTCAATGTCCTTTACTTTTATTTTTTGGGATATACATGTTTACAATATGATTTTTATGAAAAATAAAAATGATATTCCAAAAATACTCTTCTTTTAAAATAAAAATGGTATTTTTCTCAATAATTTCTGAATGATTTTATTAGAGTACTTTGATTTGTGATTTTGATCCAAATATTTCAAATTATTATGGGTCAATTTGATTTAAATATATCTTTTTATTCAAAATATGAGGAATTCATTGGACTTAGTATGTGAGGGGTGGGACCCACTATATCCCCTCAATGCATCAGTAGGTCTCATGAGAGAAACTATACTGAGTTTTACCCATTAATGTATGGTGTCTTGGAAAAATCCTTAAAGGTATGTTTATGATGTCTAGAATTATGCATTCTCACATTATGATATTAATAATTTATAGTTTGTGTGATTATTCGACTAGTATAATACTCATAGTTAAGTTTCATTATTATGTGATTATTTATATGAAATTATTTATTCAGATTTAATTCTTACCATTTTATGCTCAAGATTGTGTTTTAATGGAATGTGTTTTTAGTTATTCATCTTGAATTTTTTTTATGTTTATTTATAAAAGCTTATACTGTGTTGTTTACCCTTAATGAGCATCTGAGCTCAGTCATTTCTTATGTTTTATTTTTCCCAGGATGTGAAGATGTATATTATTGATGACTTGTAGGTAGAATCTAGGTGTTTATGGATGTTTCCAATTGATTTTATATGTTTCTTTTCTTTAAAGTTATAATTTAAAACATATTTTTGTATTTATTTTTCCAAATATACTAAAATATTAATTACTTTAGAATGTAAATACTTGTTCATATTACCAATGTAATAAAGTAAGGCATCAGCTCTAGGATACTGGGGTCGAGGTATTTACATTTGGAATTAGATAAATATTAGTAGAAACCTTAGAAACTAGATTCAGAAAATACAGATTTGGGAGCATGACAATAATATAGACTTTGTGGAAAATCATAGAAGAATATCTTAGAATTTTGGTTAGTTAGAGATAATGTGGTTCTTCCTAAAAATATATCATTTGGATACTATAAGTGTACATGTCTATGGAAAAAAATATACATAAGGGTAACAACTTTGACAAGGTTTGTCAGACCGGACTCGGCGTAACTTGGTACAAAATAACATTTCTTATTACACACCTGATATGATACTCTTGAGAGGTATGCTTAGGATAATTCAAATTTTCATTACAACCCATTATAAAGGATTTGAATATATGATTTAAATTAATAACCTAGGTAAAACATAAGGTTTTTTAGGTTGAAAATAAGTTTTCATGATATTCTATAAATTATTATACATTTTTCTCACTATGAATATTTTTACTCACACTATGCTTTCTGGTTTTAGACCATGGATGGAACCCAAAGGAGTCATGTTAATAGTGAATATGATGGATAAGGTGTTGGTTATGAGAGACCAAATGGTATATTGATAGAAGTGGAAGATATCATGTTTATCCTTAATCAATTTCCCAAAAATATTATTAACAACTTATTCCTTAACCAACACCTGAACTAATAAAATAAGAGAAGGATTGAGTTTTCTAAGAGCTCTAGTGGTGGAGACCATGGAGAAAAGAAGGTATGATTTCCATCATGAAAGAAATATGGTAGGAGACACCTAGGAATGTGTCTCAATGGAATAAATAAATTCTTTATATGTGGTAAAGGACATAAATTAATGAATTGCCGAGGAAAAGTGAAGATTATTATGGAAGGAAATAAATCACAACCCAAGAATCCATTTGTAGTCTGTTGCCTTAAATGTGGGGAATATAGGAATTACACTAGCTAATTCCCTCTAATATAGGATAAAATATATACCAAAGAAGAACCTATGTGTAAATAAATGGATAAAGAATTTATGTATTGGGGTTGTATTGATAAAATTAGTGATTAACCAAATTTAAAGAATTTCCATCGTATCTATTTTGTAATCTTTATTAGTATAGATTTTGAAAAAGGATGATTCATAGGTTGAGTGAAAACCCATCATGTCTGGAAAGGTCGTGGGGTTTGAACCGACAATTGAAGGGAAATAAGGGTGAAACACATACCATTAACCTACATGTTGTCCGGATAAGAATGGCCTTTTTTATATCTTATAGATAAAGGTTGTTTTTAATTTAGGACATTTTTTTTATCAAATAGATTACCTTGGTGTTCAAAAATTATTTTTTTATTAAGTGATTAATGTTATTTCAGTAGATGTAGATTATTTTAGGGAATGAAAGTTGAATTTTATTTTTGAGTAAAATATGATTTTATTGTGGACTTATAGTGGTCCAGGTTATTTATGGAAATGGTTAGCATATCTTAGAAATTTAGAGACCTTTTTGAATTGTGAATTTGGAAAGATATATTTTGGATGAGTCTTAAGGTTGGAATGAATTAAGGTTAACATTGGATATTTTTGTTTGAGGTTAAAGTATGATTTATTGGATTATTTGTGCTAACATTTTTGGTTTTGGTAAATATTTAAAGGATAAAGGAATGACTGGTGGATATATGATTCATTAAAGTTATTTAGGTTTGAAAATTTCTTTTTGAACATTCATTTACATGTGTGAGGGATGAATTGAAAATATATCAAGCACAACTAAAGTATGATATTATTATTATGACATAGAAAGAAGTCATGTATGTTTATTTTTTCATGTGATTTTCTATATAGTAAAAAAGCATCAACTCTAGGAAAATTATTTTCGAACAATAATGTTCTTCATTTACTCTTTTTTCTAGGAAATCAATTGTATTATAACTGGTCGTATATTTATGGTTTTGTGATGGTTAAATTTATAATGACCATGTTTTCTATCACTCTCCATCAGAACATGATAGTTAGATTCCTTTTTTATGTACTTTTTATCACTGTCCACTAATAATTTCCTATAGGAAATCCCAGTTTTTTGGTAACCTTCACTTTTCCCTTTCCCTATTATTAAGAGGGTATTTTATTAACCTTATTTATGATGTGGGTTCCCCACAAAATAATTTTGAAGTATCAACCTTTGATTTTTGAAGTACAATTTCAAATTGTGAGGAAGAAATTTATTTAAGGAGGGGAGAATGTAACACCCAAATATTTTATGGTATATCTCTTTTTAAGTTTAATTTATTCGATATAATAGGTTTTATATAACACCAAGATTAAACAAAAAATGATATACAATTAAATATCATTATTTAAGGATTGTTATAACATAGCCGTTAAATTGGTGAAAATGAATAGTATTAACCAAATTATGAAATCTATATATTTTATATTAAATAAAAAAATTAAATTAGTAAAAATGATATTATAGGAATAAGATAAGAATGAATCCAATTTTATGCATTAAAAGACTATTTTTTCTAAAGGCAGTTTTACCGCCTTTTAATAGCGCACTTATTTTAAAAATAATTTTTGACACATTTATAAATTCTATTGAAAAAAATATACTTATTTTTTAAAATCACAATTTCAAATTTATATTAGGGTTAAATTTTTCTATTTTTATGAAAATATTTATTTTCCAATCAATGGTGAAAAATCTTGATTTTTATAAAACTGTTATTTTCATTATATTAATCATCTATTTAAAATTTGAATAGTAAAATCACTTATAAAAGTATATATAAAATTAATGTTTATTATAAAGGAAAATATAAAATATTTATATCACGGAATAAGTTAATGAATGTATTAAAATGATAAATTAATTATTGGTATTTTTGTGAAACATAAATGATTATTCAAAATTTTATAATTAAAATAATTATTTAAAAGAAAAATTATTTTGATAAAATAGAATTTTAAATTAATATTTTTTTACTATTATTATAAGATAATTTTATGAGACCTTAATTAATTTTTCAATGTGTCATAAAAATAGTTAAATATTAAAATCAGTATTTTTTGAGTAAAAGATGATTTTATTTAAAAATTAAATTTCTCATAATTAGAAAATTATTTTGATAAAATAGAGTCCATTTTTAATTCTAAATATCAAAAAATATATATAATGAGCTTTTTGGGTTGTTCTAAAATAGTTGAATTTTTGTTAAATAGTGAAATGCGATAATATACAGTATTAGTTAAATACATGAATTATTGAGTCATGGATAATGTGTGCCTAATGTATGAACCATTATTTTGAACAAACAAGCACTAGTTACATTATTTAGTCACAATAATAAATGATATTACTTTTCTTGATCCAAAATAATAAACAAATGAATAAAATAATCAAAAAACACTCATCTCCTCAACTTTAAATACCACCACTCACTACCTATTCACCTCACACATCCAAAGCCTTTAATATTTTTTATATTATTCCAATTTACTCTCCCAAACCTATACCACACGTTATTTTCTTTCTAGACTCACCAAAATACCACTTCCAAGTTTTGTAAAGAGGTCATCAAGGAGAATAATTCAAGAGGTAATGTCCACTTTTTCTCTTTTTAGTTTTTTTTCAATTTATTTTCTTTTCTTACTCTTTCCTTACCTCCTCTTTAAAAGAATGAATTATAATTTTAGTATATTATATATACTTTAATTTTATTATGATATTGGGATATGCTCCATCAATTCTTTTCTCTTCCCCTTTTTATTCTAAAAATGAATACATCTTCCATGAGGTACTGATTTACTGCCTTCGTGGACGATGAGTTATCATTTTTCAAATACACCTTTAATTATTGTCATAAAACTTTTTATGGTTACATATGACATTAATATATGTGATAAAACTTATTTTTTATTATTTAACCATTATATATACATAATATTAATTCTTAAAATAAAACTAGTGGGTAATGATCGAAAAAATGAAAAAATAATCCAAAAGGTTATCATTAAAGATGTAGCTAATGAATCATCATCATATCTGAAAAAAAAATGATATATAGGACAATTAAATCTTCTATAAGTTTATCAATAACATAAAATTTCAATTCTAGATAACTATTCCGATTTCACATGATCTTTCATACATGTATATAAGTGAACTAATCATGAAAACTAAGGAATCAAACACTTTTAAATGAAAAAATTGAATCTTATAACTCATAAAAACACCACAAATGAACTTAATAAAATTAAAATAAAGAAAATAAATGTTTAATAGGTTATTAATTAAATGATTACTGAATCAAATTTCATTATCTAGGATGTTAATTGAAAGTGTAGAACACTTTTGAACATAAGGTAAGGGTTATCTCATCTCACTTTTATTTCCATGAGATATGCCTTATACACCATTATTTCTTGTTTTTGGTGTATTTATACTTTCCATAGATCTATAATATCATGAATATATTTATTTTCATGGTATTAAATGTCTTATTTTATGATCATTAATATTATGGGGCATATGGTTAAAATATTTGCAAAGTGGTAGGGGATTCTCCCTGAACCTCCATTTTTCATTCGAGTTACGTTTTCTCTCTCTTTACACTAAATTAGTTATTATTTATTTGTATATAATCATTATAAATTATATTTATATGTTCAAAAATCATGTACCTATCTCATTTCATCTTTCTTTTATTGTGAAATGCATTTTTTAAGGTTTCCTTTTTAATTCCTTCCGATAAGAAAGCTCGATTAAGGGGAACTTCCCAATTTCTTACACATTCTTAAGTACAATCAATAATATTTTTTAAGACACCAATATTTTTTTAAAATCACTCTTTTATCATGAAAAACAATATTATTTATCTTCTGGTATTAATTAAACAATTATTTCATCATTCCCTTTGAATACCCTTTTATATTTTCCCTTAAACGGCACTAAAGTGGACCATTTCTAAAGTTTTGTAAAAACTATTTTTACCTTTTTTTCACTTCATTTAGAAATAATTTATGTCTCAAACATAATTTAATTGTCCTTACCTTTTATTTTCTATGATTTAAATTTTTTAAATCTTATTTTTATGATAAATACAAATGATTTTCCAAAATATTTTCAAAGAAAAAGGTATTTATCTCAATAATTTATCAATTATTTTATTAGAGTACTTTAATTTAGGATTATGATTCAAATATTTAAAATAATAATGGGAAATTTTGATTTAAATATGTCATTTCATTCCACGTATTAGGAATGCATTGGAATTTGTAAGTGATGGGAAAGGCCCGCTATAGCCCCTCGATGCATCTGTAGGTCTCGTGAGACAAACTAGAATGGGGTTTACCCATTTATATGTGGTGTTTTGGAAAAAATATTTATGGTGTGTTTATGATGTCTGTCATTATTCATTCCCTCGTTATTATATTAGTAATTAATATCCCATGTGATTATTCGACTAGTAAAATATCTATGACTAAGTTTCATTCTCATGTGATTATTTATATGGAATTATTTATTCATATTTTATTCCTATAGTATTATGATCAAGATTATGTTTTAATGGAATTTTTTTTAGTTATTAACCAGTACTTATTGTTGATGTTTATTTATGATATCTTTATATATATATTTTACCCTTACTAAGAATCTGATATCACCCCTTATGTTTTATTTTTCCCCAAGATGAAAAGATATATACTATCATGGACTTCCAGGGATAATATATAATTTTATGAATATTTATATTTGAGGTTTTATGTTGTGTCTCCTTGAAATTTTTAATTTAAAACTTATGTTAGTATTTGTTTTTTCAAATCTACTAAACTATTATGTCCTTTAAGATGTGAACACTAGTTCATAATACCACTATAACAAAGTAAGGAACCAGCTCTGAGATACTGGGATTGGGGTCTTTAAACTATATTACTCCACGGAAATTATACCATATTTGTTGGAAAATATTTTTCATTGGTGTTAATTGAGAAAATATTGGAAATATATCTTTTTATATGAAGTTTTAAAATAGTTTCCCTATCTGGGAGGTTTCATACTTTGGTACCTATCTAAATTAATTTGTGTATTTGTCTAAATAAAATGTAATTTGTTATGATATTAATCAATTGGAGAGATTTTAATCATCAATATTAGATTATTCATCTCATTTTATGGGTTCATTATATCATGGAACTTGATTTAGTTTGATAAAGTAAGTGTGTGTCCATGATAAGATAATTACATGTGATGTAATTATATAAGATTTAGTCAATTTAAGAATTGATAAATGATGTAAGATAGACGGAGTTGATATTATCTATACCTCGTTATTAATCAATATATCAAGGATAAATGAAATTTTATAATAGATATGTTGTGGATTAGATCACATCAAACCCCTTTCTATATTTTTTAGCTATGATATATTCTAAGATATTGTTCTTGGTTTATGATCGTAAATTATATTTATAATCATTGAAAAGTTTAAAAAGGAATATTTGGTTTTAAATAGGATAATAATAATTAAGATTTATGGACTAATGTGATTATTAAATGTAATAAAAAAATTATTATTGTAATACCCAAAAATTCCATAATTTTTTTAAATTAAATGGGATTATATCGAGACTAGGCTATGAGAGGACGCATAATTACAAGGCCCGGAGTGGCCGAAAAGTATTTTTGAACTTTTTTCAGGTTCATTAAATAATCATGCGAGCGTATTTTTCTGACTTTTAAAAATTTCCTAGATCAAAAATATGAGGGCACTATTGAACTCAGTGTGTTTAGATTCACTTAGAAAGGGCCTAAGGTTTGTTAGCGTGGGCCAACAGTGGAAGTTAGTTTTTTTCCCGCAAATAAAATAATTAAGTAACGATTATTTTATTTTCAAATCCTCTTAACTCCTAAGTGGTAACATGGATTGGAAATATGATATAAATATTGATCTCCTGAGGGCGTTTTTATCTTACATGAATATTAACCTCGACCAGTGTGGGTCGAGGGTGAAATATAGTTTTGAACTTTTTTTAAGAAAATTAAAATGGCACGCGTGCGCGGTTTTGGAAACCTTTAAACGTGTACCCGGATTAAAAATATGAGGGCACCATTACGTCCATAACAGTGACATTACCTAATAATGGATGTAACTTTGACTGGTGTGGGTTGAGGGGGAAAGTCAATTTTTTGTCATTTTGAGAAAAATAAAATAAACATAAAAAGTTTATTTTACTCAAAAAAAATTGTTTCACAGGAACTCAATGATGATCCAACTATTTCATTCCATAAATGAAATAGTATAATGAATCATTAATTGAAGCTTAACAAAAATATTGTTTCATAAATTAAATTGCATAACGAAGCGATGATTAAGCGTAACAGAAACACTGCAAGGCGTTTCACTTTTAATGAGATAATGATTTAGAGAATCAGATCTATAATTTCTCTAACGGATGGTGAGGTAATTATCTACAACAAATAATTTCATCGAATCGCTAGTGAAAATAAAACACCTCAAATAACAGGGTCAAAGAGTGACGAATGCCAATGACTTCGAATAGAATTTGAATCCTCATAGACGGATCACTTTATCAGTGAGTCTATCCTAGGTAGCAGTTTACTTTTTCTATTTTGAGTTTCCTGGTTCTACATTCTAAAACAATGACTTCATATCAACCAATGAACAGGTTGATTTACAGATCACTTGTTCGTGTGGGAGGGAGCTTATTCTCAGGGGGTTTCATCGCAGTTAAATTGTTGATAGAACATAAATCTTCTTCTCCCATGTTTTACACTCTAACATGGTGGGTGTCGTTCGACACGAATAAGGCATGGGACCCTCCACCATTTTGCGTTATTGTACGGTCTTCTTAGACAAACCTATGAGTTGATGGATAAGCTTTTTCAATGCCATAGCAGGGAAGACGGAACCTTATGGAGGTCAGAGGAGCAGACAGTCTGAAGAACAGAGCACAAGAGCAGACTCGGTGGTTTGCAGAAAATCTTACTCGGGCACCGGTGGTAGTGGCCCATGACAGTGGCCATAGAAGGGTGGTGTTCCTCTGAGGTGGGTCATAGATGACTCGGGCCGCATCGGTGTGGAAGAAGCCGCCAGCAGTGGGTTGGTGGCTGACAGAGGTGGGACGCGACCAACAGGCCATGTCGATGGAGCAGCCCAAACTGTGCAGGTTGTGACTTCGTGCAAGCATGTAATTCTATAGGGAATGCTTGTGGGCTCGGACGGGGCATCTAGATAAGTCATCCCTGGGGCATATTAACTAAAATTCCCTCCTGAAGTCTGGTCTTGATAAGATTGGACTGTTGTTTGGGCTGGACCGATGGGCACGAACAGGGATTCGGGGTAGCCTGGGATCAAGTAAATACAACCTAATTTAGCAGGCCAGGATGGTAGGATAATTCTAGACCATTGGGCAGCCCAGGATGGGAACAATCAGCCTTCCTATTGTGACCAGTGCTGGATAAAACAGGGTCATTGGGCGACCCGGTGGGCTGGACCCACGGTCAAACCAGGCTATGTCCAGCAAGGCCCAATGGGCCTGGCCTAGTGGACAGGGCTGACCAGGCTAGCCCAGACCCGAAACAGGTCGGTTGGGGTTGGTCTAACTAGTCTGGGTCATGCGAGACCCCCAGGCCGGGTTGGTCGTGTCAGTCTGATTGGGTCGGACTGGGCCCGGACACAACTGGTCCCTGTTTACTAAAACGCCAATAGCATTCAGACCAGATGTCTGATTGACAGGTAATTTGTGGCATTGGAACCCTCGTCATGAGGCAGTTCTTTTTGAATTATCTATGGAGGCTTTCATTGAAGTTGAAAAACAATGAATTTCTTGAGAAGTGGATTATCCCATAATCAAGTGCACTACGTGTTGGAATCCTATGGGTGGATGAGACCCGAAGACTGCTGATAGGCGACCATGTGTGGATCAGCAACAAGAGACCCTGTGTGGATCAGCTAAGATGGCCTAGGTGGGAAGTGGCTCTGTGTGACCTAGTATTCCCACGGTGGGGAGCAGCTCTGTGTGAACTGGCAAACCCATGGTACTCATCAGGATGAGCACCTCAATATGATGGCCTAAGTGGGAATCGGCTCTGTGTGACCTAGTAAGACCATGGTGGGGAGCGGCTCTATGTGACCAAGCATACCCACAGTACTCATCAGGGATGAGTACCTTAGTATACCAAGGTGTTCATTGTACTCCTGATAGTTTTTCCTTTCTATACATTAGATTATACCTGGGTGAGTTTTCTTTGATTTGTGGTCTTGTTGTGTGGTCTTGCTTCGTGGTCCTTACTTTGTAGTTTAGGGTCCCTACTGAGTATTGTATTAATAACCCCTTCACAGTCTTCACATGTACATGTCGTGTTCCATGTAGGTGATCGACGCTTTGACAGAGACATTAGTGGTCCGGGACCAAGTAGTGGTCAGTGAGATGGGAAGGACTGGTGTACTTCTACGGCTACAGGCAGCTACCCTTTAGGTGGAGTCTCGAGTGGATGGATCGTGGTAGTTGTAATTTCCTTTGTGGTTTTGGGCTTGTATTCTTTACCCTTTTTAATATCAGTTTGTATTTCACTCTCAGTAGTTATCTCAGTGACAGTTGTGGTTTAATTTGTGTTTACTTTCCGTAGTTTGAGCTTTGTGTGTGCGTATAGGTTTTAAGGAAAATGCCTTCCCTTTTGGGATATGCTTACTTGGTGCTAGTCACCAGCCCGTAGCCTATTGATGGCAGGATTGGGGTACTCATGGAATGGACCCTAGGGGGTAATTCGTGACATTATAGTAAATATAAAACCAAAATACAAGTTATGGATTTAAAAAATTAAATTAAATTGTAGTTATTTAATTAATTAATGAATATGGAATTATAATATAAATAATGAGTTATATATATTATTAATACATAAAAATGAGGAAATAATATAGTTCAAATGGGATTTGTGTTTGAACTTAATGTAATGGGATTCTAAGTCCCATTACATGATAGAATCACATAGGTTTATATAAAATGGTAATTTATGAACTTTTTTTGATAGTTTCACCAAATTCGGAAGATCATTAATGCACATCCCAAAGTGGTTTAGCATCTTAACAACTTTTAAAGTCTATTTAATGCTCTAAATGTCCTTTAAAATGTCTTTATTGCACCAATTTTCTTATGAATTTATAAGGATATTGAATACACATATTTCTATAAATAGAAAGCACGAAGGAATATTTCATTATTCTAATGTGAAAAAAATAAAATTTGATGCCTAAAGTTCTTTGGTTTTCCCTATTTATGAGGGTTTTCTAGTTTTCCTCATGCTATATGTTGTCTAGTTTTTTTCGCATCCCTTCTTCCATAATTTTCCTTTCGAGTAACTAGATTCACTTGGATAAGAATAATATCTCATCAAGGAATTTTTGATTAGAATTATTAGTGGATACTAAAAGATCCACGGATTTGATGATTGAAAATTGATCTAAATATTTCAAACCTTTTAAAAAATGTTTTTTTCAATATCAATTTTGATAGATTTTATTTTACTTGTTATCATATTGGATGGGATTTATTAGTACCCTTTTTACATTTTGAGTATTGATATCATTTCTAGAAACATATAATTCATCATATACATATCATTATAATATTTATAGTATTATTATTATTGTTTTATGTATATATTTACTTTGAATTATTTCAACCCCACCCTCCTTCACTAATTTATAGTTTTACATTTATTAAATATTATATATATATATATATTATTAAAATCAATATAAATTTGTTATTAAATTTAAGATTCAACATTATGCTTCCGAAGTACATACAACTGCAATTATGGAAACCATTTCTACTCTTACATACTCATCTTACTATGGGATAATCAATCCATCATCACCTTATCAAATTCATTAAATGCCTCCATCATATCTATGTTTACTCTCTATTCATTTATCACAATTTTACATGTCACACAAGATCATTTTCACTATTATGTCCTTCAAAAGTTCCACTTAATCACTCATCATTATGTCATAGACCATCACCCCCCCCCCCCCCACAGACACACACACACCTAGTCCAATCTCTATTTCTCAACACATAACTAATGGTGGTGATTTATTTTTTGTCACATATATTGATTAATAACTATTCCTCATGAGATAAAACAGTTACATGATTACCCATAAAAACTCCTTGGTTGATCAAATATTTGGATTTTATCACCTTCGTGAGATAAATCCTCCCTTGCATGGAATCGTCACCTCAAACCCACTTTAAATCATGCACTACTCTTTCTCAAGATCCCATTTATGTAACTGAACACCACCATATTTTTGGTAGTGTAGAAAAGAAAAAAATCTAATTTGATTCATCAGTGTAATCAATAAATATAATCCAAAAAAAAAGCTATTTTATATCACTTGATTATAATAGTGGGAAATTAACGGTTGGTCAATGCTTTACATTATCTCATCCTTTTAATACTATATTATTCTTCCTCAATATACATGTGAAAAATGATATTTTAGGTTTTAAACCATCTATTTATATTAAAAATTAAAGTAGGTCTAGTTGGGAACCCAATATGAAATTATATCACTGTTAAATGAAACATCATTTCCTAGTCATTACTATGTAAAGTGTTTCTAAATGTGATCAATTTTTTTCCTGATAACACTATTTTTTCTCTAAAAAAATAATAAAAACACACTAAATTTAATTAATTAATTAATATATCTAAATCCAAAACTCCTTTGATCAATTCCAAAATTCCTCCCAGAACAAAATATCACCATATGAGATCAACAGAACCATCAAAAAGTTGGGAATTTATTAGGTTAAAGTTATAATATTTCACTATGAGATTCATGAAATCAAAAAAATAATTTTCAAAACTATTCAAGTTTCAACATTGAATAATATAAATTCAAGGGTGAAAAAGAGATAGTATTTAAGGCTCTAAAAGAGATAAAGATAAATGAAATTATGATCAAAATTCGGTATAAATCTATGGATGGATAATAATTTGAATATTGTAATAAAAAAATCATTATTTTAAAATAACATATTTAGAGTAAAAGAAAATTATAAAGATAAACTTTATTTATGAGATTCAAATAAAGTAATATTTTTCATTTTCCTACTATATATACAATGAAAATTATAAACCAAAAATAAGTTCAGAAGTACATAAGATATCCTTAAATAAAAAATAGTAAGGGTATAATTTTTAAAAAGTAAAAACATTTTCAAGGTGAAGATAAAATATTAGATCAATAATGAAAAGTTGAATATTTTGATCTAAGTATGAAATAATATTTGATAATAATAATGATGTAGAGAATAATTTATAAGTTTAAATTCCACAGGTTATTTTTTCTCAAGGGAGTTAAGGGATAATTTTTTATAATGATGAAGATGGATATTATTATTATGAAAATAATGTTTTTTAGCTGAATAAGAAGAAAAAGAAAAATATTAAGTGTTAATATTAGAGTTTAATAATCATTTTAATTAGATTTTTATGTTGATGTAAAATAATTATTCTCTGAAGAAAATACTTTATTTAGAAAATCGTGATATAGACATTTTCAATGAAAAGGGGGATATTTTTAAAGAGATTAAAAATATGTCTTACTTATTTAAAGTAATAAAGTTATTGATGAAATAAATTCCATGATTATATACAAATATATTGATATTCATAAAGTATAAGAGAATGTTTTTGAATTTAAAAAATATTTTAATAAATTAAAAATCCAATTATGTGAAATTGGGTATTTTGAATTAGTAAGAGTTTTAAAATATATGAAAAGAAATTATTTATTTAAAAATTTTGAATGAGTGTATAAATTATTAAAGTACTATTCGTAAGGTCATAAATGGTATTGGTTATTAATTGTATAATTTTTTGGAGTTATCCAACAAGTATAATATCAGGTTTGTTTCAAAGGTGAGAAACTAGTTGTTTTTTATTTTAAAATTCTAGGTAAATGAAAAAATATTCTCATTTTTAAATGGATAAATTTTTAAAAAAAAATATTATATCAAATATATAATATTTGGTTGACACTTTTAAATTTAGTTTTCCAAATCAAGTATATTGAAGACCTAAAATTGAAAAAATGGTAATCCATATTTTTTATTTTAAAAAAATAATTTTGTGAGACAAATTAAAAGATATTATTAGTGTTTTAGAATATTTATGATAAATATTTATATGTGCTGCTAAAACATGTATCTAACTATACATAATAGAGTTGTTGAAATAAGGTTGGAACAATTTTTTTTGAATAAGTTATAACCATATGGATCTCATAGGAAGGTGGATGTGATGAATAAATTTGAATGAACTGAAGTGATATATAGAATGTAACACTTTATACTATGTGTTGTTTTAGATACTTTTGAACATAATTATTTTATTAGACTTTCATAAAATTTTGAGGTGTATTGAGTTACCCCTTATAAAATAAATGATTAATTTGAATTAAATAAAGTGGTACAATAACTGTTATTCTATTTTATAATAAAACCACCTCTAAGGTGTGTTGTCTTACTAATTAAAATAAATGGATATTTTTTAAGTGTGTTTTAATTGTTTAAATGTATTAATTTAGATTTTTTAAATTAAATGTATCTCAGTGAATCATATTATGGCATGGGTTCTTTCTATAGACCATCTGTATGTTATAAATAAAATGCTCTAATTGTATAGCTTAATTAATAATGGGATGGAATTTATTCCTTGTCCATAAATTATGTAAGGGAATGTATGACCTCATGGAATCTTTAAAATGTTAAATTAATTATGATAATGAATGTCTACTTCTTTTTTAAGTGGTGATGATTTCTTTGTTATGGAACTACTAAGATAAGAGATCATAGGGAAAGTATGATTACCTTATACATGATTATTATAGAGGGACATTGGTTTGGGTTGTGGACATAAAATTTAAAACCATATTATTCAAAGATGTTGTACATGGTGTTTTTCATCACTTGGGTTGTTGTACATGACGTTTCACCCCCCCCCTAAATTAGGATACCCAGGCATGGAATCCCTTATTGTGATACTCGGGCATGGTATACCTTACTGTGATACTCAGGCATGGAATCACTTATTGTGATACTAGGGCCTGGTGTCCCTTTTTTTGATACTCATTCATGGAATCCCTTATTGTGATACTCTGTCATAGATCCCCTTATTATTATTCTACGAGACTCATGTGAGTATTCATGGATGTTTCAGTTTCACCTCAGGTCCTGGATAGTACTAAGTATTTATATATATAGAAATATATGTTACCAAACCTATAATTATTATATATACAAAAATATTTGTATATATATATAATTATTCATATATGGTGACACATCATAAGATATATTTTGTATTAAACCAAAGCAGGTATGGTCGGCCATGTATCCCTTGAGGAACAGAATCTTGAAACACATACATTTTTTTATTTACTATCTTATTGATATACCTACACACTAATATATTTTATATTCATATACTGTATTTTATTATACATTTTTTATGGTACCCTAATAAGTTTATCTCACACCCTATTTGGGCCACCATTTGGTACCCAAAAAAATCTCATGATTGCAGGTTCAGGATCATGAATTATGTAATGTGATGTTACTCATTTTCATAGGAGATTGGGAGAATAGGACTAGGTTGGATATTAGGATTCTCATGGAGATAACCTATAGATATTTTTTTATTTTTGTCCTTTATTTTTTTCATGTTGTATATATATTTTTTGTATATTGTAGCATTACATGTTCATGCATGGTTGTTAATTTGGATTTTCTAAGTTATATGATTAAATTTTTCAATATTTCTTTTATATTTCTTCCATTATTTATTTATTTATTATCCTTCTAATATGTTTAGTACTGATCTAGAGAGTATAGTATCCCCACTATACCCTCATTGGACCCTTTCTAGTAGTTGGAAGCCTTTGGTGTGTAGAGAGGTGTGCTTGAGGCCATGTAGAAACCAGTCTGGGTACTATTTATAGAGTGATCTAGACCAATTTTTTACAAATGGTGTTAGAGTATTCTTTTCCTTTGTATTACTATTTTTTGTTGGTATACAGGAGACTATGAATGTGTTGGTACTTGTTAAATATCCATTTCTAGGAGTAATTAACCCACACATGGGGAAATAACCATGTGGCTAAGGATGGAAATATTATTCGTGTAGTTTATTATTACATTTGATTATTATTTCACCTTGATTGAATTTTTTACTTTTTGCAATATATTGATTTATGATATTTTTGGTATCTTAACATTATCTCAATATGGAAAATAATTATTATTACATGCATTATTATAGTCACATAGATATTCACACACCATTCATATTCCATTCTATGTAAACTAAATTGCTTGATTGTATGATACATGTTGGATCTGCCTTGTATGATTTAGTAAAATTATTATATATGTACCATGTTTAAGTGATTATTTAGCATTATTTTACTATATCCTATGTTTCAATGGTTTCAAATTTATATTTTTTTATTCTTTATTCCAATTTTGTATCATTCCCTATTAAATTTATGATATATGATTGGTTATTAAAGTGTTTACATCAATCTAAATGGTGTTTTACCATACATATTGATAGTGTCAATTTAAATTTTCATTCATGAAATGTTTGAGACCTAAACCCTATGTTGTATGGGATGAATCATTATTGATTTCCCTTAAATGCGATCCAATTGTCAAATTTATAATGTATATGGGCCATTATAAATTTTATAATGGTTACCCATATAATTGAACCACCATATATGTAATTGTTATTTTTTAAAATAAAATATGAAAACCTGGTTACATCTACATGAATGCTAATTTTAATTTAAAAAGGAAGGTACATTTAATATTTGGGAATTGTAATGCATCTAATTGAACCATTGTATGTGTAAAATTGAAATACTTAGAGGAAATTATTTCCTTTATGAATGATATAACCTATATAACTTAGGCATGACTACCCATATGGCTAAATTTCCTAATATATAACTATAAACAAGTTGGTTAGTTGGGGAATTTTGTTTATAAGACAAAACCATTAAGGGAGTGTTAATATTTAAAAAATAAATTGTTATTATGTTTAATTTAGATGGACCCTGGTTGGAATTTTGAGACCCGCGTAGGTTGTATTTGTTTTGATATTTTTTTATTATTATCCACTTGGGGTATACTGGTAATAAATAGGGATGGTTATTTAAAGTGTCATCACCCACTTATATAGGTTACGTATAAATGTATGATGATGTATTACTAAACCAATACCCTTTAATGGATAAAAAACATGTTATATGATTTCGATATTTATTAGTATGAGTATTTAGTTAATTAACATATAAATTACAACCTAAAAGGTGTTTTCCTCTATAGCTTGGAATTGGAATTTTCTTTAACTAATCCAAATTTTGAGAATTTTATGGTTGAATAAAATGGATAAAATGAATTTATAAGATAAATTACCTAAATGATGATAGGATTCCATCTTAATAAATAATTATTGAAAGGAATATTTATATAACTTACAAATGTAGCCTTATGGCATCGCTAAATAAGTACCATGTTTTTTCTTTCATTATTGGTACTTGATATCATCAAACTGAGACTTTCAAATGTTTGAAATCAAATTATAATTTGTATAATGGAATAAATGAAACCTTAATGTTGTTTTCTTTGTTTCACCCTTGTATAAGGGTAGTTTAAATATTTTCTAGATCACTTCCTTATATGGTAATGGGTATATTTCCCATGGGTCTTTGTTGACCATTTTCCTTTATAGTGATCTTAGAGGTTAGGTCAGTGAGTTAAGTAGCCTTTTATAATGATCTATTTGTAGGATATATGATTTATAATTCAATAAGGGGATAGACTAAGGTAGTCAGTAACCTTATAAATTAAAACCTTGCTAAATTATTTGAAGATTTTTAGACATTAGGTGTCATTCTAATGTCATTTTTCTTGTGTAGGAATCTTAGTGTTGAGACAACACCCTTGGTTAGATGGGTAGTCATTTGGTAAATTGCTCCTTTTTTAGAGCATGAGAATCATTTAATACTCCAGTTCAATAGGTTAGACATGTCTTGGGAATGTTTTGTTGAGTCAATAATTTTTCTTATGACTTTTTCATTCCTTTATGTTTTGAAAATCAAACACATTTTCTTAAGGAAAAATATCTTTCTCTAAGAAACTTTTTCTTAAAGAAATTGTTTCTTTCCCTGAAGAATTTTTTTCTTAACCTATGATTTTCAACATCTTATCTAGTGTTTTATTAAACCAATTATAACCATCTTTACTTAAAAACGGATCCTTATCTAACTCAGAACCTTATAATTCCTTAAAATATGATTTCCCCAAAATTGTGACTTCGATTTATCTGGAAATCAAACTCTGATTTCTTCTGAAATCAGACTCCAGTTTCTTATGAAATCAGACTCCAATTTCTTATGAAATTAGATTTTTATTTCTTCTCAAATCAGAATCTAATTTCTTATGAAATCAGACTATGATTTCTTTTAAAATCAAAATCAAATTTCTTTTGAAATCAGACTCCGATTGCTTATGAAATCAGAATCTGATTTCTTATGAAATCAGATTCTGAATTCATTGAAATTCTGATTCTGATTCTCCATTATTTCATAATAAAATTTTCAATATTTCTAGACTCCGATTTTCACTTTCATAATAATCCAATTAAATTATTTTCTTACAGTTACCAAATTTAATTAAAGTAACATTTCATTTTATCAGACCCTAATATTGTTAATTTTTCTTAAACATGTTAATGTTTCTCATAGTTTGTTATATAAAATTATTTCATCCAATAAGTTTTAAATTAACCATTGTCTGAGTAACACGTGTATAGGTCCCTCTGAAATTTAATGAAAAATATGATCGTTGGAGGAGGAAGTTGAACATTGGAATCCATGGCTATAAATACCCATCTCAGTGTACTCATTACAATGATCATGTGGAAATTCTACGTGCTACAAAAGGTCTTTTAAATTATTCCTAGTGAGAATGTTGTGAACAACTTGTTCAAGTTGAGAACATATTTTTCAACCAACCTAGTGCAAATCTGATTGTTGTTGTTATCAGTTGAGGGCTTCCATAGATATAAATATATAGGTGTCAATCACCTTAGAGATTGATTACTTATAGGGATAGCAAGATAGACTCTGATATTCATATCGAGTTCTTACCATGATGTGGGTAAGATAGAATTTCTTGAAAGTATAAATCAAGGGACCATTATCCAAGGTTATTGGATACCCTTCTTTTTGGGTTAAAATATTTCTTATACATGTCTTATTTTGTTATAAGTTTTAATTCCACTACATTTTGTTAAAAAAATAAAGTGTAACTTTCTTATACTTTATTATACTTGTATACTTTAATATAAATAAGATTATATACACTTTAAGGTAAAATCATTCCCTAAGTAAACTTTTCTTAAGTTTCTTTATCAGATCCATCTCATTGGATCCTAAGCAATTTACCCAAAAAGTCTAGGATCCGGTCAAAGACGACCCTAAAAAATTATTAAAAAGAGATAGAGAAGTGTACAAAGGACTATTACAAAAATGAGAGTACATTACACCAAACATGTCTGCCTCCACCAGGGGAGTGTAGTATCCTATGGTCGTGAAAGACCACATCATATTCTTATCCATTATTGCTTTCTTTGTTAGAGCATCTGCAACTTGGTTAGCTTCATTATAGGCATGTGAGATTACCAGATTGAGCTCAGTGACCTTGTTGAGACACGCAATCTAGTGAGGGTTTGTGAATCCATTTTGTTTAACTTTGTCAAACATATATTTTTCTTAAGCATAAAAATTAAAATTTTTAAACCTACAATTCACCCCCTATTATAATTGAGAAATCTACATATACATTTTGATCCTAGAATTGGTGTCATAAGAGGTCTTTGAAATACTTATACTTGCATATAATTTTTCTTGCTCAAATTTTCTTTCTTAACTTTACTTGTTAAAGTTTTTCTTAAATATTTCTATTTGTGTATAAACATTTACTACTAATATTTTGGTGGAAAAGATCTTTTTTATTTTTCTTATAGAATGGATGGAATAAATGTTGGTTCTATAAATAATATAAATCCAACCATACCCCCAATATTTGATGGAAATGATTATGAGTAATAGAGAGATAGGATGAAGTCTTTTATTATCAGTACCAGTGTGGATAAATTTGTTATGTTAACATAAGACTACAAGATTCTAGACAAGGAAATCAGACAATTCACCAGTCAAGAAAAGAAAGAGTATCAGCTTAACTTCAAGGTATGCAATTCTATATTATGTTCTATAACTAGAAATTCCTATAGCTATATTTCATCTTGTGAAGCTACTAATATCATCTGCAAGAAATTATTAGTCACACATTTTTTCACATCCAATGTTATTGAAATAAGAAGAGCTATTCTTAGAGCTAAATATCATGGTTTTGTGTTTCCCTATTGAGAAAATGTTTGCAAAGTTCAAAAAAGCTTTATGACTATTTTCAAAAGTCTTTAGTCTATGGGTGAAAATGGACTTGATGATGAGATTCTTGTGGATAAGATAATAGATATTATACCCAAATAGTAAGAATCTAAAAGAACTACTATTGATGAGAATGGGAAATTTTCAAACATCACTCTAGATGAGTTATTCGGGAATCTTCTACAGTATGAAACTAGAATGAAGAGATATACAGAGATAAATATGACAAATAATGGTAATGGAAGTTTTTATTTCACTACTAAATCAAATCATATGAAAAAAAGACTCCAAAAATAGTTACTAGATCAAAATACAATAAATTTATTGTTATATCTGAATCAAGTTATAGTGATCATTCTGAGAATGAACTTTCCAATATTGCTCTAAGGATTAATAAGATTTCGGGAAATAAAGATTTCCAATATAGATACAAGAATAAAGATAGAAAGGATAATAAAGATTCATAATTAACTTGTTATGAATGTAAGTGGGTAGGTCATATCAGACTAGATTGTCCTATTCTCAAAAGGAAAGAAAGAAAGGCTATGCATTCATAAAGAAACAAGAATAAGTACTAAAAGTCTAATTATAAGAAAGTACTAAAAGCTAGTGAAACCTAGAGTGCTAGTGGTGGTGATTTTTCTAATTAATATTATGACATTGAATCTTATGGATAGAAGAATATTGGTATTATATCCAGAATTCCTATTGAAAATCAATGTCTCATGGCTAAGGTAAATACTACTGAATATATAACCAATGTTTCTTTAAATGAAAATTTTCCTAATGAAGAATATTATGAATTTTCAGATGAAGATTATTCTTCATCAGAAGATAATAATTTACCTTATTTTGAATAAGTATCAGTATTTTCCAAGTTACGTGAAAATGAAAACAATAAGATCAATAAGAAACTTGTTAAGGTGAATTCTAGAATATCTATTTTAAAAAAAGAAGTATTATATCTTTCAAACAATCATGATTAGAAAACTCTTAATTTTGAAAATGTTTCCAAAAACCATAAGAAAGTTAATTCTAAGAGGGATAAAATTTCTAAGGATCTTGAAAATGTTATTTCTAAGAAAAATGTTTTAGAGACAAACACAAATTCTAAGACTAATTACTATGAGGATAAGAATTTAGTCATCAGACTGAAATCTAAAATATTTTCATTAAATAAACTTTTGTCAAACTTTAATCATGGTAAATAAGGTTTTGAAAAAATTTATTCACAACTTTTTCCTCTTAGTAATAAATTTTTATTTGGTTATACTCACTCAAAACCAGTTTTTAGTCATAACTATTTTGTTCCCCAAAGTGATCCTTTTTTCACTAAGTGTCAATGTGGTGGGTATTGGGAGAAAATTTGTTCTTTAAATAAAATAAAATCCTTATGTTTTCATAAATATTTTTTTTATAAGAAAATATGGACACCTAAGATTTTACTTTCTAACAATTATAGATCCAAGAATGTTTAGATTCTAAAAGTATAACTATTTTATTTTTAGGAAAACAAAGGTAGTTCCAACAACAATACATGTTACATAGATAGTGGATGTTCTCGGCACATGACTGGTAATAAAAACATCTTTGAAATATTATCATGATGAAAGGTGGAAAAGTAACTTTTGGATAGTGTAATCGCCCGGGTTGTTGGAGACCATTACTTCATAAAAATCAGGTGGTTGAGGTGTTCTGGGTGGTCTGGGAGGCCATCCCAACTTCTTGGTGAAGTTTAACCCACGGTAGACCTACCTGTAGCCTTAGCCTACCGGTAGCAGGCCTACCGATAGCTCGGTCTATCGGTATCAGCAGCCTACTAGTAGCTTGGCCTACCGGTAGCTCGACCTATCAGTATCTCAGATATAGGTAGCTCAGTCTATCAGTAGCTGCGGCCTACCGGTAGCTTGGCCTACCGGTAGCTCGGCCTACCGGTAGCCGCAGCCTACTTGTAACTTAGCCTACTGGTAGCTCGGTCTACAGGTAGCCGCGGACTACCGGTAGCTCGGCTAACCATTGAACCTAGCCTAAACCCCCACGGGTTTTCCAGTAGCGCCTCCTTTGGTGCAAATTCCCTGTTTTGACCCCTTTAGCTTGTTTTAAAGCCCAGTAACGCCCATAAATGGCGTTCAATAAAATGTTTAATGAGTCACCCTAGTTGTGTGTCGGTTTTAACCACCCCTAAAGGTGAGGACCCATTAATGACGTGTGGGGCCGCACGGTCTACCCACGACCCTGCTACTTACGCGGTTTCGCATTCTTATCTCAACCGTCCCCGACCCTTATAAACTAAAGGGCTCTCCCTGGGTTTCCTTTTCTTGATCACCCTCCCATAGATTCGTCTGCTCGTCCTTGATTTCCCGAGGCCCCACCCCTGCAAATCATGCATCTTCTATTCATAGTGCGGGAAGATAAACTTCAATCATTGATCAATCACGTAGGGTTTCACCTTCGTCTCTCATTTCTGTGTATCTTGTGGGGTGGGTATTCTAGTGATTCCATAGAATTGAATTAACCAAACTTTAAAGAAGATAATAAATGGATTCTAAAGAACAAAGGGGAGGTGTGTGACCTATGATGCTGCTCTGTTTTTCTCTTCTTCCTTATTAATGATTTCTGAATTGTGTGGGTATACACCTACTGAAAATCACGGTCATTGGTGGTCTTTCTCTTTGCATTAACAAACCCTTACCTCTGGTGATGTTTAAATGGATTTTATTGTGGTTGTGAGCCCTTTCTGTGTAAAGGAAATTGGTTAATTACTTATATTCGGCTAAATAAATTGAAAGCACCAGGATCAATCCATTTTTTGTGATAACCCCGGTTAAAGTACAGCGGAATTGGAATCATGGAGCGTGTTAAATCGTTTAAATCTGAAAATACCCGCATGGTCCTGCTTTGATTTGGTGGTAGTGGTTTGATTGCTTTTCATTCACGGGCCGATTTCTGGGTGATGTGGGTGGCAATGGGATCCCCTTTTTCTATGGTTTCACTGGTTGTGAATTTGAGGTCGCGTGGTTATCTTGCATATATCACGAATTGGAGTGGGATCCTCTGTTGTTGGGAAGCCGTGTGCTCCTAGATTTTTTGAGAACATGGGGTAGTACCTTGGCTTGTGTTAATGATTTCTAGTTACCCAAGTAGGTGCAGAAAACTCATCTAACATTATTACTAAACATGAAAAAAAAATATGAGACAGATGGGTTTTGGTTTGGTGTGGGTTGTGACTTGGACGTGAGTGCTGAATGTGTTCTTTAGGCAGGCTGAAGAAAAACCTAAACTTTGGGTGAGTGCTTGTTACCTATACATATACTTGTAGTTTTTTTGTTTCTTATTCGTGCTCCACCCAAGTTGAGCACTCAGTGCCAAACACCCCCATTTCATGGGGGGGGTGTTTTTCCCAACACTTATATGAGTGGATGGTTATTAGATACTTTCTTCTCCCTTTCCCAGATAGCCCAAGTATCCTCGGGAAGGCTGTGATGGCCTGAAGTCCATTATTAGCCCAAGAATCATTGGGAAAGTTGGTGTGGTGGTTGGCCTAGGTGTGTGTGGGTGGGTGGTTTCCCAAGTTTCTTCGGGATGAGGCCCAGGTGTCTTTGGGCGTGGCGGTGGTTATTCTGGCCTAGGTGTTTGCAAGCATGGTTACATGAGAGAGTTGTGGCCCAGGTGTTTGTTGGCGGGGTTTGGCAGTGGGACTACATGAGGGTATGGCCCAGGTGTGTGTGGGTGGGGTGTGGCAGTGGGACTGTGGTGAGAATGGAGGGATTGGTTCGATGCATAGTATGTCTTCAATAACCAGTGGGAAAGTGTTGCGGGGTACCCTAACATCGATGTCCTATTATTATATTTTACTTGACTTGCATTATTTGGGGAGTGTGCCTTGGTGAGGCTTGGGTGGTTAGTTTCCCTGTTAAGTGCTTGGTTATCTCTTTTCTCATAGGGAATTAGTATGCCTCCCCACTTTTTCATGATAGCTTTAGGTTTTTCCCCACTGAGTATACTTGTATGCTCACCCTACGTATATTAAAACAGTTTTCAGGTTTCCAGGACAACTTCAGGGATCTTGCGGGACCATACTAGCGTAGGACCTTTGGGATAGTTTCAGTTGCTATTTTTCTTTCTTTGGTACTTTACCTTTTTATTCACCTTGTACTTTGTGGTATTTACTTTTGGAACATGCATATGGGAATGGTTGTTTTGGCTTTACTTGCACTTCTAGTTTTGGTGTTGTGAGATTTACTGTCTTATCTCCCGATCCTATTAAAATAAAAATGGTATTGCCTTCCATTTTGTGATTGATTATATACCCTTGACGTTGTTCTCCACTCTGGGACCTAATGAAGGAGGGTTTCGGGGGTCATTATCTCTCCTTCAACTTAAAGAAGGAAGGGCCTGACAATCTGCTGACCCTTCCCTCCCTTTGGTGAAGGTGGGTCGTGACAGAATGGTATCAGAGCAGAGGTTTGAGAGATAGGATGGAGTCTGGAGTTAGGAACAGTAAGGATTTCATGGGATGGTAGGGAAACATCATTGGGTGACTGCGGTACATGAATTAGGCTAGGGAATACTAGCTAGGACATGGGATTTTAGGGCCCCCCGTGATCTGATGCAAGGACTCTAGACCTACAGAATGACCAAGTGAGGCCATGCTGATTGAAGGGTAGAAACCCTAGGAAAGGTAAATTAATCATAATGAATTGTGTTCTCATGTTTCATGAGTGTTTTGGAAATTGAAATAAATAATAAGTTTATGAAATTTTAAGAACAATATTCTGCACTACTTGGGCTTAGGAATTCCTTGTTTACCTTGCATCTATGGCACCTGGGAGGCGACCACGTGTGGTGCGGGAGATCAAGGCCCAGGAGACTACTTTGGCCGATCGCCAGAGAGCTGATCGAGAGGAATATGATGACCAGTGGCAGAAGACACTTCGAGCCTTCCAGCGACAGACCCTCGAGAAATATGAGGGCAGCACCTCTGGCCTGAAGACAGAGAGTTGGTTAGAGGAGCTAGTGATATAATTTGGCTTGATCCGGGCTCCGACCGAGCATTGGGTTCCTCTGGCCATCATCCATATGTGTGTAGTAGCGCATCATTGGTGGATGATTTACCTGGGGAAGAGGAGAGAGGCTGAGGTGGCATGGGCTGATTTCGAGAAGGAGTTCCGGGCAGAATTCCTCTCTTCTACTATGAAGGCGGAGAAGAGGCAGGTGCTACTCTACCTCCAGCAGGGGAGTATGTCAGTAAGGAAGCTGGGAATCAATTTCAAGGACCTTTTATGTTTTTCTCTGGACCTCTTTCCAGACGAAGAGTCTCAGTCAAGACGTTTAGAGGAGGTGCTCTGACCCTCCCTCCAGTACGCTGTTACCCCCTTCACCCTGCCGACATACTTGAAGGTCCAGAAGAAGGCTGAAGTGGTGGAGAGGATGTACATGCTTGGAGGTGTATCACGAGAGGGGATCCAGCTGGGATCATCAAAGGGGAAGGCTGTCAGCACCAGACCACCAGCATCGGGACCCTCTCGGTTCCGACCAGCAGGGAGCAGGCCACAGCAGTTCCAGTTCCGGTCCCCCGGTCCTCTCCCTTTTCTTTTGGGCCCAGGACCGAGGTGATTCATCTGTGGGAGCCATGGACATCTCTGGAATCAGTGCCCGGACAGAGTGCAGTACGACGGTGGTGGATAGGCCCAACACCCGCCCCAGCAGCAGCTTCCAGCTAGGCCCTTCCAGTAGCAGCAGCAGGGGCAGCGAGCTCCCGCTCCTCCGAGAGCAGATGTTGCAGGAGGAGGCCGACCTCAGGGCACTCTTCAGGGACCTTGACTAGGGTGTGGTCAGGGAGGTGGCCGATATCCGAGAGGCAGAGAAGCGGGGCATGGACAGTTGCACGCCAGGGAGGCGGTAGTTCTAGTGGGACTGGAGGTTTTTTGAGGTACGGTTAGTTTGTTCAGTACCCTTGTTTATGCCTTGTTCTATACCGGAGCTTCACACTCCTTCATTGCACCCATTCTAGCCCATTCTTTGGGTCTAGATGCCGAGAGACTTCCAGTGCCCCTGGTGCTGAGCACGCCAGTCGGAGTTCAGACTAACTTGTTATATGTTTATCAAGGACGTAGACTGATGATAGGGCCACATCAGTAAGTCAAGGATCTACTAATGCTACAGATACAGCCATACGATGTCATCATAGGCATCGACTGGTTGTTCTCTATGTGTGCCATCATCGACTGCTTCTGAGGAAGGGTTGTGTTCTCAGACTTGGTTGGATGATGCGTTACTTTCACTGGAAAGTGGAACAGTCAGAAGGGTAGCAGGCGAGAGGAACCTCTCCTCTCCCTTCTAGCTGAGCTGTCAGTAGAGTTGGTGGATGCTAAGATGGTGGAGGTGCCAGGAATCGTTAGTGAGTTTATGGACGTCTTTCCTGAGGAGATAATGACTCTACCCCCCTCGACGTGATATTGAGTTTGGGATAGACTTGCAGCCCGGTGCTCGTCCAATTTCAATGGCTCCTTACCGGATAGCACCATCGGAGCTACGGGAGTTGTGGATTCAGATCGAAGATATGATGAAGAGGGGTTATTTTCGACCAAGTGTGTCACCGTGGGGTGATCCAGTCTTGTTAGCAAAAAAGGAAGATGGTGTTATCGGGTTGTGCATAGACTATAGGAGGTTGAATCAGGTGATGATAAATAATCACTACCCTCTTCTGAGGATAGACGATCTTTTCGACCAGCTGAAAGGGGCAGGGTGGTTCTCAAAGATCGACCTACGGTCTGGGTATCACCAATTGAGAGTGAAATAGGGAGACATCCCAAAGACGGCATTCAGGTGAAGATATGGACACTTCAAGTTCATAGTCATGCCCTTCGGTGTTATGAACGCCACGGCTGTATTCATGGGGATTATGAACTCCATCTTCCAGGAGTACCTGGATCAGTTCGTGGTTGTGTTAATCGATGATATCCTGGTCTATTCAAGACCATAGGAGGACCACGCGGAGCACCTGAGGACAGTTTTGGAGGTCCTCCAATAGCACCAGCTTTATGGGAAGTTGTCAAAATGCATGTTCTAGACGCGGTAAGTGTACTTTCTTGGTCATGTAGTGTCCGAGAAGGGGGTAGCAGTGGACCCATCAAAGTTTGAGGTGGTTGTTTCTTGGGCAGCACCCAAGAACATGGCAGAAGTCCATAGTTTCCTCGGGCTGGCAGGTTACTATTGGAGGTTCATACCCAACTTCTTCCGAGTTGCAGCCCCTTTGACAGCCTTGACCAAGAAGGACCAGGTTTTCATGTGGAGTGAGTAGTGTGAGTAATCCTTTAGCTATCTGAAGGAGAAGCTGGTTAGTGTCCCAGTGCTGAGACTACCAGAAGAAGGGGCGGCGTATGAGGTATTTTGTAATGCTTCAGGGCAAGGCCTCATATGTGTGTTGATGCAGCAATAAGGGGTAATCTCTTATGGGTCTAGTCAGCTACGTCCTGATGAGTATAATTATTTCACCCACGGCCTGGATCTTGCAGTGGTCATTTTTGTGATAAAGTTATGGCGGCATTACCTCATCTGGGAATGCTTTGTGGTCTTCACGGACCATAAAAACTTTGGGTATATCTTCTCCTATCGGGACCTAAACTTGTGGCAGTGAAGGTGGGTAGAGTTCCTCTAGGATTACGACTTTGATATTTCCTACACTTCAGGGAAGGGGAATGTAGTGGTCGATGCCTTGAGTAGGAGATCGCAGAAGGATGTGGTCTGAGAGTCGGTAGATTCCTGGAAGGCGATGGAGGAGTTGGCTGCCTTGCACCTGGATGTGAGGATGGATGGAAATAGAGGTTGCCTATATCAGATGATAGTTCAGTATTATCTATTACTGCAAGTGGAGGAGTCTTAGTGGGGAGACCCAGAGTGCGAGGTGATGCATGACCGAGTTAACCAGAATAATACTCCAGAAGGGTGGATGTAGGATGGTCAGAACCATATGCTTTTCCGAGGAAATCTGTTTGTTCCAGAGGCGATGCATGGATAGGTTCTTAGTGAGTTCAACAACTTGACCCTAGCGGTACACCCAGGAGTTTCCAAGATGTATCAGGGTCTGAAGAGATAGTTCTGGTGGCCTGGAGTAAAGAGAGCAGTGGTAGAGTTTGTGGCCAAGTGCCTAGTGTGTCAGCAGGTGAAGGCTGAACACCGTGTTCCTGGTGGCCTGATGCAGTCTCTAGATGTCCTCGAGTGGAAGTGGGAGGACATATCAATGGTTTTCGTCATGGGACTACCCAATGTTCAAGGGGGATACGATTCCATCTGGGTAGTATTGGACTGGTTGATGAAGTTGGCTCACTTTTTGGCGATTAAGGAGTCGAGTACAGTGGATGCTTTGGAATGAAAATACGTGGATGAGGTGGTGTGGTTGCATGGAGTTCCAAGATCCATAGTCTCAGATAGGGATGCATGGTTTGCCTCATGAATCTGGAGAGGATTTCATCATGCTTTTGGCACCCAGCTACGTCTTAGCACTGCTTTCCATCCCCAGACGGATGGGAAGATAGAGCACAGCATCCAGACCTTGGAGGATATGTTGCGGGCATGTGTCCTAGACTCAGGAGGATTGTGGGTGTGACACTTACCTTTGATAGAGTTCGCCTACAATAATAGCTATCACTCTACCATTGGTATGGCCCCGTTTGATTCCTTGTATGAGAGACCATGCCGCTCACCTGTGTGTTGGACCGGATTCGTAGAGGCGGTCATCCTTGTCCCGGAGGTGGTGTAGTGCACGACGGAGAAGGTTCAGCTTATATGGGAAAGGATAAAGGTGGCCCAAGACTGACAGAATTCGTATGCTAATACCAGGAGGAGGTCCTTAGAGTTTGAGGTTGGAGACCATGTGTTCTTGAAGGTCTCCCCACGGTGTGGACAACGGAGGTTCGGCAAGGGGAGTAAGCTTTCTCCTACGTTGATCGGACCCTTCTAAGTGCTACGGCGGGTGGGAAAAGTGGCTTATCAGCTACCGTTACCACTGCCACTACTGAGGATACATGATGTCTTCCATGTGTCCCAGCTTTGTCGGTATCTGCACGACGATTCACATGTCCTCGACTGGGGAGAGCTAAACATAGTGGATGACATGACCTTTTTGGAAAGACCAGAGATGATTAAGGATCATGAGGAGAAGGTGCTTCATGGGAGAACCATTCCCTTGGTTCGTGTGTTATGGAGACATGGTGGGCTTGAGGAGAGTACGTGGGAGATGGAAGCACAAATGCGTGCCCAATACCCAGAGTTGTTTTGAATTTTGTGATGTTCTGTTTATAGTTGTTGTGGTGGAGTGTTTTACCTTGTTGGCTATAAAATATGTGGTTTTTCATCCTCTGAACGTGTGTGAAAAGTCCTGGCTATGGAGAGGGGAGGACCCGACACCTAATCAAGATGCATTAAGGTGGATACGATTAAACCTGTGTCGGCAAGTCAGTGCCGCCCAAAGAGGATAGTATCTTGACATGGGAGAAGAGACTCTCCAACTCACATGACTGGGCAGGTTGACATGGTATGTTGCTTGGTTCTTGAGAGGGAGTTGTTTTTAGTCAACAATGAGGTTCACTCCTAAGAGGTATCTTTCGAGGTGGTTGTTTGAAACCTCTCTTTCCTTATGGTTTATCTTGATTCTTGAGGGAAAGAATAGTTTGAGAGGTATCTGATGTAATGGCCCGGGTTGTTGGAGACCATTACTTCATAAAAATCAGGTGGTTGAGGTGTTCTGGATGGTCTAGGAGGCCATCCCAACTTCTTGGTAAAGTTTGACCCACGGTAGGCCTACCGGTAGACTTAGCCTATCGGTAGCAGGCCTATCGGTAGCTCGGTCTATCGATATCCGCAGCCTACTGGTAGCTCAGCCTACTAGTAGCTCAGCCTACCTGTAGCTCAGATACTGGTAGATCGGTCTATCGGTAGCCGCAGCCTACCAGTAGCTCGGCCTACCGGTAGCTCGGCCTACCTGTAGCTTAGCCTACCAATAGATCGGCCTACCGGTAGCTCAGCTACCAGTGGCTCGTTCTACCGGTAGTCGCCGCCTACCGGTAACTCGGACGACTGGTAGCTCAGTCTACCCATAGCCACGGCCTACCGGTAGCTCGGCTAACTGGTGGACCTAACCTAAACCCCACGGGTTTTCCAGTAGCACCTCATTTGGCGCAAATTCCCTATTTTGACCCCTTTAGCTTGTTTTAAATCCCAGTAACTCCCATAAATGGAATTTAATTAATTTTTTAATGATTCACCCTGGTTGTGCGTTGGTTTTAACCGCCCCTAATGGTGGGGACCCTTTAATGACCTGTGGGGCCATGCAGTCGACCCACGACCCCACTCCTTACACGGTTTCACATTCTTATCTTAACCGTCCCCAGCCCTTATAAACTAAAGGGTTCTCCCTGGGTTTCCTTTTCTCGATCACCCTCTCATCAATTCGTCAGCTCGTCCTTGAGTTCCCGAGGCCCCACCCCTACAAATCGCGCATCTTCTGTTCCTGGCGCATGTAGATAAACTTCGATCAACGATCAATCAAGTAGGGTTTCACCTTGGTCTCTCCTTTCTATGTATCTTGTGGGGTGGGTATGCTAGTGATTCTGTATAATTGAATTAACCAAACTTTAAAGAAGATAATAAATGGATTCTAAAGAACGAAGGGTAGGGGTGTGACCGATGATGTTGCTCTGTTTTTCTCTTCTTCCTTATTAATGATTTCTAAATTGTGCGGGTATATGCCTACTGAAAATCACAGTCGTTGGTGGTCTTTCTCTGTGCACTAATGAACCATTACCTCTAGTGATGTTTAAATGGATTGTATTGTGGTTGTGAGCCCTTTATGTGTAAATTAAATTGGTTAATTACGTATATTCAGCTAAATAAATTGAAACCACTAGGCTCAATTTTTTTCTGTGATAACCCCGGTTAAAGTACCGCGGAATTGGAATCATGAAGTTTGTTAAATCGTTTAAATCTGAAAATACCAACATGGTCCTGCTTTTCTTTGGTGGTAGTGGTTTTATTGTTTTTCTTTCACGGGTCGATTGCTGGGTGATGTGGGTGGGAATGGGATCCCATGTTGCAATGGTTTCTATGTTTGTGAATTTGAGGTCGCGTGGTTATCTTGCTTATATCATGAATTAGAGTGGGATCCTCTGTTGTTGGGAAGCCATTGGCTCCTGTATTTTTTGAGAAAATGGGGTAGTACCTTGGCTTGTGCTTATGCTTGCTAGTTACCCAAGTAGGTGCAGAAAACTCATCTAAAATTATTACTAAACATGAAAATAAAGATGTCACATATGGGTTTTGGTTTGGTGTGGGTTGTGACTTGGACATGAGTGTTGAATGTGTTCTTTAGGTGGGATGAAGAAAAACCTAAACTTTGGGTGAGTGCTTATTACCTATAAATATACTTGTAGTTTTTGTGTTTCTTATTCGTGCCCCACCCAAGTTGATCACTTAGTGCCGAACACCCCCATTTCATGGGGGAGGGTGTTTTTCTCAACACTTCTATGAGTGGCTGGTTATTAGCTCCTTTCTGCTCCCTTTCCCAGATAGCCCAAGTATCCTCGGGCAGGCTGTGATGGCCTGAAGTCCATTATTAGCCCAAGAATCTTCGGGCAGGATGGTGTGGTGGTTGGCCCAGGTGTGTGCGGGCAGGTGGTTTCCCAAGTGTCTTCGGGATGAGGCCCAGGTGTCTTCGGGCATGGTGGTGGTTGTTCTGGCCTAGGTGTTTGTAGGCATGGTTATGTGAGACAGTTGTGGCCTAGGTGTCTACGGGTGGGGTTTGGCAGTGGGACTGCATGAGGGTATGGCCCAGGTGTGTGCGGGCGGGGTGTGGCAGTGGGACTGTGTTGAGAATGGAGAGATTGGTTCGATGCATAGGATGTCTTCAATAACCAGTGGTAAAGTGGTGTGGGGTACCCTAACATCAATGTGCTATTATTATATTTTACTTGACTTGCATTATTTGGGGAGTGTGCCTTGGTGAGTCTTGGGTGGTTAGTTTCCCTGTTAAGTGCTATTTTATCTCTTTTCTCACAAGGCATTTGTATTCCTCCCTAATTGTGCATGATAACTTTAGGTTTTTCCCTACTGAGTATACTTGTATGATCACCCTATATATATTAAAACTGTTTTTAGGTTTCCAAGAGGACTTTGGGGATCGCGCCGGACCATACTAGTGGAGGACCTTTGGGACAGTTGCAGTTGCTATTTTTCTTTCTTTGGTACTTTACCTTTGTAGTCACCTTGTACATTGTGGTATTTAATTTTGGAACATGCATATGGGAATGGTTGTTTTGGATTTACTTGAACTTCTAGTTTTGGTGTTGTGAGATTTACTATCTTATCTCCTGATCCTATTAAAAGAAAAAGGGTAATGCCTTCCATTTAGTGAGTGATTCTATACCCTTGGCGCTGGTCGCCACTCCGAGACCTATTGAAGGAGGGTTTTGAGGGTCATTTTCTCTCCTTTAACTTGAAGAAGGAAGGTCCTGGCAATATTCTGACCCTTCCCTCCCTTTGGTGAAGGTGGGTCGTGACAGATAGAATGTTCAAGGAGAAATTGTTGGTATAGGTAACATTGTTGTTCTTGGAAAAGCTTTAATTTAAAATGTTTTATTTTTTAAAGGTATTAAACACAACCTTATAATCATAATCCAATTATGTGATGAAGGTTAACTTGTGAATTTTTGGAATGATAAATTCCTAGTACATAATTCCAAGAAAGAGTTTATTCTCTCTTCCCATAGGCATGAGAATGTTTATACACTTAACTTAGAAGACCTTAGGAACCAAGACCTACCTTGCCTTAGTGCAATGGAATATCAACCTTGGTAATGGAATAGAATACTAGGAAATTGTATCCTTAAGAACCTATTAAAACTCTCAATGAAAATACTTGTTAAGGATCTACCAGAGCTTAGATTTGATTCTTCAAAACTATTTGATCCTTGTCAATATGGAAAGAAACATAAGTCAATATTTAAATCAATTAGTGAAGTCTCAACTTATGATGTATTATAGATAGTGCATATGGATCTTTTTGGTCCAACCAAAATTGGAAGTATTGGAGGAAAATACTATGTATTTTTCTTAGTTGATGATTACACTAGGCTTATATGGGTCTATTTTCCAAAAAAGAAATATGAAGCCATTTCTTGTTGTAAATATTTTTCAGCCAAAGTCAAAAATGAGATAAACCTTCCTTTGATAATTATATGTAGTGATAATAGAAGAGAATTTAAAAATTAAGATTTTGAAACTTTTTGTAGTAAGAAAAGAATTACTCCAAACATCTCAGCTCTAAGAAATCCTTAACAAAATGGTGTTTTTGAAAGAAGAAACTAAATTCTTCAAGAGATAACAAAAACCATGTTCAGTTGATACTCTATTACTAAACATTTTGGGATGAATATGTAAGTACATTTTGTTATACTATAAATTGAGTTTTAATCAGACCTTTTCATAATAAAACACCTTAACAGTTATGGACTGGTCGAAAACCTAATGTTTCTTACTTCAATGTTTTTGGATTAAAAGTATTCATTTTGAATACTAAATATAACTTACATAAATTCACACCAAAATTCGATGAATTAATTTTCTTAGAATACTCCACTACTTCTAAGTCCTGTAGATTTTTTAATAAAATTTATTGTAATGTTGAAGAAATAGTACATGTTAAATTTGATGAAACTAATCCTTTTTTTAAACAGTCACAACCTACATCTTCATATGTGTTTTTAAAAACATATTATCAACCTTTGATGAAAGATTCTTCTAATAAGAAAAATACACAAGAATTTTTTTTAAGTATTTACCCCAGAAGATTTTTTATATTATGTTGATGAACAGGTTTTACAAAACCCAAATCAGTTGTTTCTTAAGAAACATCCCAGTGATGGTATCATTGGTGATGTAAATCAACCTATAAGAACTAGAAGTTCTTTAATAAATAAAGTAGATAATCTATAATTTATTTCCAACTTTGAACCTAGAATCATTGATAAAGCCTTAGGTGAAGATGATTGGATTAAAGCTATGTAAGATGAACTAAATGAATTTGAAATGAACAAAGCATGAACCTTGGTTGAAAGATGTAAATAAACATCTGTAATTGGTGTAAAATGGGTCTTCAAAAATAAGTGAGATGAAAATTGAATCATAGTAAGAAATAGAAAAGATTAGTTTCTAAAGGATATAATCAGCAATAAGGAATAGTCTATGAAGGATCCTACACTTCAGTAGCTATACTTGAATATATTTGTATTCTACTAGCCTTTATATCATTTCTAAATTTTAAAATTTTTGAAATAGATGTGAAGTGTGCTTTCATTAATGGATTTGTTCAAGAGGAATTGTATGTTGAATAACCTCCTAGTTTTGAAGACATAAAACATCATGAAAATGTTTACAAACTTACAAAATCATTATATGGACTTAAACAATTCCCTAGATCCTGGTATGATAGAATTAAAGTATTTTTGTTACAAAATAATTATGTTAAGGTAACTACTGATCCAACACTTTTTATAAAGAAATATATGAATTTTTTTTTGATTTTTAAAATTTATGTTGATGACATTATATTTAGATCAACTCAGCAATCCTTAACTGATTCATTTGTGAATCTCATGAAATATTAGTTTGAAATAAGTATGATGGGTGAATTTACATTTTTTCTTGGTTTTAAAATTTCTCAAAAACCAAAAGGAACATATATATATCAACATAAGTATATGAAATATATTCTTAATAAATATGGATATGAAAACACTAAAAGTATAAGTACTTCAATTGATACCTCAAACTCTCTAGATCTTCATGAATTTGGAAAACCAGTAGATCAACAATATTTTAGAGGTATGATAGGAAGTTTTGTATACTTAATAGATAGTCATCTAGAATTTATGTTTTCAGTATTCTTATGTGAAAAATATCAATCTAATCCAAAATAATCTGATTTAAAAGTATTGAAAATATTTTTTCTCTATTTAAAGGGAACCATGGATTTAAGACTTTTCTATTCTTATGGAAATGATTTTATTTTAAAAAACATTTCGGATGCTGATTTTTTTGGTTATAGAATGGATAGGAAAAGAACATCTGGAAATTGTCATTTATTATGAGATTAATTATTTTGTTATTCATGAAAGAAAAAACATTCAGTAGAACTTTCCACTGTTGAAGCTGAATATGTAGCAGCTGGAAGTTTTTGTGCTCAAATGTTATGGATGCAACACACACTCACATACTATGGAATATGTTTTACCAAAACACATATAATGTGTGATATTACTAGTGTCATTTCCCTAATAAAAATCCATGCACATCACTATTATGAAAAACACGTAGATATTAGGAATCGCTTTCTTAGGGATCACACACTAAAACGAGATATCATTCTTCAATTTGTCAGAACGCAAGATCAACTTGCTGACATATTTAAAAAATCTTTATCTTTCGATAGAATTGATTACATATAACAAAAGTTAGGAATGATAACTATAAGGTAATAATTTATAATAACATTTTTTTGAAACATATCTCCTTACATTAAGATACTCTTTTTCATAAGGGGAGTACATATGTTTACTCTTTTATATTTCCATTCCAAAGAAAATTTAGAAAACAAAAAATTTTGGAATTTAAAATTTTATATTTTCCCTAGTAAAAATTTTTAGAAACTAAGTTTTATAAGAGTAACCTTATCAATACTAACAAATATTTCTAAGTAATATAGAAGGTATGTTTCCCTAATTTTATCATTATAATGAAATTTTTTGTTTGTTGGTATTTTCAATCTTGTTTTAAGAAAACCTTATTGGATTCACTTTCCTTAAATAGGATTTTACCTTAAAAACTAAAAATATTAGAACCTATAAATCCTTATTCATCATTGATATCAACTGTCGGATCATATCAATAAAATCTCAACCATTGGATTGATTCTGGAATTTTAAATGTCTTCGTTATGCCTATATAATGGACCCCCATATTTGTGTCCCACATCATTTTTCTATGAGTTTTTATACTAAAGCCATGCTTCCCTCCAAGGATACCATTTAGTTTTCCCTATCTTTAACTCCGACTATCTCTTGAAGTTTCCTCATAGACTATGATGGACTCAAACAAGGAAATCAAGGTTTGGATAATTTTTAGAGAAAGGATGGTGGAGACAAATTTCATTGTCATGTATGATTCTTTAATTTCATAAATCATAAAGAAGGATGGATAAGAAAGTCTCTGTGTAGCCAAGTAGAACAATAAGGATCTGTTATATGTTGATCTTGTTATATAATTCTATGATACATTTTATTTTTATGAACAAGTAGGAAGAGAAATGTTTTCGTTCAATATTTACGGAAAGATTTATTATTTTACTTTAAATAAGGATTTAAGTATCTTATATATTCCTTATGATGGAGAAGAAATATTTCTCTCACATAGATTACCTGATAAGGATGTTTTATTTGAGAAATTTAAGTTTATTCAGTGCCTTGGACTTAACAAATTAAAGTCCCTAAAGATAGCTCATCTTTTAAACAATCATAGATTGCTAGCCCTCGGGATGCAAGGTTTTCTGATTCCAGGAAAGGGATACAAGGATTACCTTAAGATATGTGATATCTTCATGATAGAATTTTTGGTAAATGTAAGGAAGTTAAACCTCATAAAGCAAATTATTTTTACCATCAGTAATATTAATAATGGAACCATTAAGTCTCAAATTATAATGTGCCCTACTATCTTTTCCATGATCATTGTCTTGTGCTTATAATCCTTCAAAATCCCATGAATCTAAAAGTCCAAGGTCTTCAATATAGTGTTTTTAAGTGATGATACCCTGAGAGGAATGAAGATTGGTTTCAATATTAAGATATTATAGTTATTTAAACTTTATAAAAAGGATGATCAAGCTGCCAGTAATAAATTTAAAGTTATAGAAATATCCAAGGAAACTCCAAAGAAATGAAAATGTAAAGATCTGAAATAGAAATAACAAGCACCATCTAACAAACCCATATCTCCCCCACCCAAGACTAAGAAAAAAAGACATTTTCTGATGAATTTATAAAAAAATGGAGGGAGAAGAAGAATAAAAAGAAGGAATGAGATGTAGTTTTTGGATTAGACACTGCTGAGGCAAAGGCCTTAAAGATCCAAACAATAGAAGATCTTGAGAGACAAACTAAAGAAAAAAATATGAAGAAGAATATATCTGAAGCTGATATTTTCCAATATTTTCTTAGAGATATTTATAAGGCATTTGAACAAGTTCAGGTAAAAAATTATTTCTTGAATGAATTAGTGCCAACTGAGTCTCTATATATAGATAATAGAAAGAGAAATATTTCAATTCTAGTAACCATAGTTTAAAAAGAGTAATTTCAGTAGGAAGAATAAGAGGAGGAGGATAAGGATAGTGATTATGTAAAAAATATGGTGAAATAATATCAAGATAAGAAGAGTCCTTCTAAAAATTTTTCAATCATAACTTCTCAAACTGAATCCACCAAGATTATTTCAGAAGAAAAAATTTTTCTGAAAGATAATGATCCTTAGAATGAGTTAAATAAAGAAACTTCAGAAAATGAAAGTAGTAATGATGATTTTGTTAAACATGTTGAAGACTATGTTGATAAGGAAATTAGAGATAAAGGTCTGATAATGAAGTAGATGATTATGATGACAAAATTATCCAATTTTATGATCGAGATCATGAGGCTCAAAATCATGAGAAGGAAATTTCTAAGAAATAAAAAAGGAAATTAAATCGTTGTTGAAACATCTAAAAAGGTTGTCATTGCAAAATCAAAGAAAGATGTTGTTGGAACATCTTAGAGAAAATAAAATGAACAAGATACATTTCTCTCACCAAAAAATTAATCTGCTTCATAATCTTAATCTTCCTTGGGACATGATTTTATGGTTCAATCCTAAAATATTCTTTGTAATTCCATTCCCTTCTTTCCAAGAATTGATCCAGATGTCAACTACTTCAACAAATAATAAATTAGAAGTCAGATTCAACAAGAATTATCATGTATAAGTTTATAAAACTTGATATGTTCAAGACATTTCAAATCAGTTATGATGCTCATAGTATATCTTATAAATAAATAACTAAGTGGTCTAACTCAGTGATTGGTGATCTTAAAATTATTGATGATTTCACTGATTCAATCAAAGATGAATTTGATAAGTTTGATGAAAAAATAAAGAACCTTTCAACTAGTTTTTTAAAAAATATAAAGGAAGATAAAGTTATCTGTTAATGGGAATATAAATATCTTAATATAAATATGAATTCAGATTTACTAAATTTGAAAAGAGAAAGGGAACTCAGGGAAGAGATGGCTGAAAAACATAAAAATTGGAAAGACGTGATAAAGTCTCAAGGATAAATTCATAAGTATCAGGAATAAATATTCAAAGATCTCCAAAGAAAAACTCAGGATCAGGATCATTTAATCAAGAAGTTTGTAGATGATCATAAATAGTTGAATAATCTAAAAGATACTCTAAAAAAGATGATTTCAATAGAGAAAAAATAAGGATGAATGATTCACTATTCAAATCTGATCTTTTGTTTTATTTTTCATTATAAAAAAAAATTTCATCCTAATTAAATGGCTTATCTTTCCATTATTTTGTTTTGTATATTCCTAACCTTTTAGGTACAATTTTCTTCTTTCCCTCCATTCCATTTTAAAAATCACAAAGTGGGATAAAAGAATGATAAAAAAGAATATTAATAAAGATACTGCCTAAGTAAGGTGGGGATTAAATATAGAATAAATTATTATGTAATAAAGAGTACTTTCTCTATGAAAGACAAGAAATTGATTATTGGGGATTTCAAAATCTAAGGGGGAGTTAGTAATATTCATCATAGATCATAAAAAAATGGAGATAAGTATTTCTTTTAAATTTCAAAAATGAAAACCTTAGACTGTTTTTATGAAAAATAGTTTGTGCTTTCCAAAAAGGGGGAGATTGTGGATTTTATATGTTTTCTTATAAATTTTTCATTCCTTTATGTTTTGGAAATCACAAACACATTTTATTAAGAAAATTTATCTTTCTCAAAGAAACATTCTCTTAATTAAATTTTTCTTTTTATAAATAATGTTTTTTTATTTACCTATGATTTTCAATGTCTTATCTAATGTTTCCATAAAAAAATTATAACCATATTTCCTTAAAATTATATCCTTATCTAACATAGAACCTTAGAGTTCCTTAAAATTTTATTTCCTCAGAATTTTGACTCTAATTTCATCTGAAATTGGACACAGATTTCTTCTGAAATCATATTCCAAATTCATCAAAATTCATATTATGATTCCCTATTATTTCATAATCAGATTTTCAATATTTCTAGACTTTAATTATCACTTTCTTAAAAATATGATTAAATTATTTTATTATAATTACTAAATTTATTTAAAGTAATGTTTCATTTTATCCGATCTTAAACTTGTTAATGTTTCTTAAGCATGTTAATGTTTCTTATAGTTTTTTATATAAAATGATGTCGTCCAATATGTTTTAACTTAATCATTTTCTGAGTGAAACATGTATAGGTCCCTATGAAATTTAATGAAAAATATGACTGTTCGAGGAGGAAGTCGACCATTGGAATCCAATCCTATAAATACCGATCCATTTCAATGTTCTCATTATAATGATTGTATGGAACTCATGTATGCTACAAGATCTCTAATCAAATTTTCCTTGTGTGAATGTTGTGAACAACTTGTTCAAGTTGAGAAAATCTTGTTCAACCTGCCTAGTGAAAATCTGATTATTTCTATTATCAATCGAAGTCTTTCAGAGATAGTAAGACAGAGGTGTCGATCACCTTAGAGATCGATGGATTGTAGGGATTTCAAGACTGATTCTGATATTTGTATCAATTTATTACCATGGTGTGGGTAAGATAGAATTTTTGAATATATGAATCAATTGAACTTTATCCAAGGTTGTTGGATACCCTTCTCATTAGGTTAAAACATTTCTTATACTTTTCTTGTTTTGTTACAAGTTTTAATTCCACTACATTTTGTTAAATAAATAAAGTGTAACATTCTTATACTTCTGTATACTTGTGTACTCTAATATAAATATGATTCTATATGCTTTAAGGTATAATATTTCCCTAAGTAAACATTTATTAAGTTTCTTTATTGGATCCATCTCATTGCATCCAAATCAAGTTAGTTTCTTAGTTAATAACTAAAGAGGTTTTTTGAATCCATATTGTTTAACTTTGTTAAAAATGTATCTTTCTTAAGGATAAAAATTAAAGTTTTTAAGCCTAAAATTAACCCCCCCCCCCCTCTTGTAATTGAGAAATATATATATACATTTTTATCTTACATGTTAAGCTACTTAGTAGATCATCTGAACCTTCTTATTCATTGATAGATGAATTAGGAGGCTGTCATCCAGATTAACGGTCATATGGGATATTAAATCATAGGGATGATTATTTGTTCGGGACATTGGATATTGGGATGAATATGGTCGATAGGCCTTTGGATAGTATCAAATTATGTGATGTTGTGTTAATAAAATCTCGGGGTAGTACATATTGATACACACAGTACCAATCGAGTTGGTAAAAGGTGTAGTGAACTATATGAGTTCTATAGAGATTGTTAATACCTGACATGTTACACTATGTTCTTAGGTCATCTCCAGAGTAAGGTGACCTGGGCATTAGAGGAGTTTCAGTTATCTTGATTTTGGGGGGTGAGGTTGAAAAAGAATTTAGTGTTGTAACACTAGCGGTCAACCCAGTTTTTGATTATATTCTTAATTCTAATGATGGGTGTGAGAAAAACATGGGATAGAATCATGCAAATGTCTGTATTAAATCTGATCTATCATGCTTTTATGTTGTAGGTTTTTTCTATTTTTGAGTTGGAACCTTGTAAAAGTTAGTTGGTGACATCAATAACCTAAGTTTGGTGGTGGATGGAGTATGTTTCGTGATATGATTTCCCATTCCCAATAAACAATTACAAGGAAGCTCCTAAGGTGGGGGATGTTATATCGATCGATAAGAAGATTATCCTTCTAATTAGAGGGATTGAAACTATAAAATACCATTTGGGGGAGTTCATGTTTTCTTTTAAAATCATTTGAGGATAGTAGTTTGGGTTATATATTCCTTGAGATGATGCTCGAGATAAAACCCTAATGGTTTGGGATGGAGTCTAGATGCTAGATTCTAGTTCAGGGTGTCTGAGAAACCCAAAGGATGTAACGATTTGGAGACGTGTCAGTGATTTCAAGGAAACATTATGATTTAATGGTTTTTTGTGCATGTAAACATTCTAGACACGGTGATTCAGGGATGTACTATAGTGGGGGTTTTTTAAAAATCATGGAATTTCTTGGTAGTGAGGGAATCATGGTTGATTAATGATGATTCATTGGAAAGTGCAGTTAATGTATTAAAAAGACATTAGCTAGATGTGGTTTGACTAATCTTTCTTATGTGTAGATGGATATGATTGGTTTGAAACCATGTTGAGAAAGAAATATTGGATATTATGAGTGTCTCAAAACATATTTTTAATTATTTATATTCTCTTAGTGTACCTCTATATTAGTAATGATCATTTCTTTATCTTGACATCGTATAGGGTACACTGAGAGAGTGTTAGTTATACGTCGAGCTAAAGAAATAAATTTAAAATTACTTATTGACTAAATAGATATAGTCCTTATTAGTTTGTTCTTTGGAATCATGGTTAATTGATAGAGCGCTGTCGTGGGCGCCCTCAAATGATTAGTGTAATTTGGGGTACTTAGGTGCAGCAGAGTGGCTGACCAAGGTCGTCTCTCAAAGGAGGAAGTGAATTTAACAACTTATTAGAGGTATTCTAAAAATAAAATAAAAGAGAATAAAATAACTACTTGAAAGGATGGGGTGGTTTTTTTTATATTTTATGAACCTAGAAGAAGTTTGCTGGAAGAATATTGCATTTTTTTTTGTTTTTAATTTTTGAAATGAAGTTTCGATTAGAATGACACAACAAGAAGATGTTTTTTTAGAAATCTATTTTAAAAGGCGTAATAGATCTAACTCTACCTATTCAATCATTTATTAATCATTATCATTTAAATTAATATTCACTTAATTATGATCCCTTAATTTTTTAAATCCCGAACCCTACGAGAATTAACTTTACCATGAAGATTGAAGTGAATTTTAAACTTAGGCTAACTTCGGAACATGCAATCGCAACACCCTGCTTTGATTGATGTTCTAAAATTAGTTTATCGTAAGTGGTAAATTAATGCACATAACCACTCTGTAAATGAGGATTAATTGATTTTAGGGATTATATTTGAACTCTACAAATTGATCCCATATGGTTTTGAATTACCGGTTAAGGTTGCGCTCTCACAGTTCACACAATTCCCGACCTCGCGTGTTTTGTGTTAACTATTCAATTGCTTTCTTAGTTTCATTTAAATTAAAAACTCAATTAATATATCATAATATGTGAATTATAGTATCTCATTGATTCAAAATAAATGAATGAAGAAGGATAGAGGTCGATCGATTACTAAAAAGAACTACTCTTCCATGGGTGGTGTAGTCATCGTGGAGACGTTTTGCATAAGCAACAGATTGAAAGGGTAGAACCCAATCTTGTCTCCACTCTTGATTCTAACCCAATTAAGAAGATTAAGATAAGAAGAATAGGGATGAACACAGAAGATTATTTGAAGAAAAATTCAAGAAACAAACATGAAAGAAAAGAAATACAAAGAAGAGGTGAGAGAGGAGAGCCTTTTTGGAAGAGAGGTTTGCACAAAGGCTTACTTCTTACAAGAGTTGTGAGGGTCTCCCAAGAGACACCCTTTCGGCCAAACCTTTCTAAATACTCGACCAGCCCTCTCAAAGAGTTAAAACCCCCTTTAAATTGATTTTTTGAGGGCTAGGGATACATAACTTTTTAAGTGTGAAATGAAAAACTCGGCCAAATATTTTATTCCAATTTTCACCGCCCATTTGACCTCCAAACCTCGTGAATTGACCGGCCTTCCAGAAGGATGATTTTTGCCAAATCATATCCCCGAGCTTTACTCAAAATTTAGGCTCCATCCAAGCCCGTATGTAGAAGATATGGCCCAAATATAGAACCCATGTCCATTCTGCCGAGTCCAGCCCACCATTGGATTAATGGCTCATTTACTCCATCCAAATGCACTCTTTAGCTCTAGTGTCCTGAATGAAAGTTGTATAAAATGAAGTTATGAACACTGTTACAAAATTGAAAATTCAAATAATAAACATAAAAATATTTATCTTTGAAATACTACAGTGCACTATTAAGGGTAAAACTGGAATTTTCACCAAATTTTCAAATGAATGATCAAATCCCAAATATTTTATAAATAAACATATTTAACACAATGTGAGGAAATTATTTCATTTATTATCAATAAAATATTCAATAAAATAGTGTTTTATCAACTCCCCCACACTTACCCTTTTGCACACCTGGGCAAAACCTCATATCAAGTAAACATCAATATCAAATCAAAACTAATTTTAAAACACATATCCTTAAGATCAATCAATTTCACACCAAGAATCAAAAGATATCATGCCTCATAAAAAACCTTATTTCAAGTTCTCCATTTATATCATTCAATATATTTCCACTTCATTTATCCTCCCATGCACAAAACACTTACCTCGCTTGAATTTTCTCTCATCACTCAAATATCAAATTTTTTTTGCAATGTCTTTCTCATCCAAACTCATACAGTGGTCACCATAGGCTTGATAGATTCCTACATCACTACCCAATGTTATTCAAGGACATATGTTTATCATGAGGACTTTTTCGGGTTGTTCTGTGGCTTTCGGTTGGTAGGATTAAGATGTGAAAAGCTCTGAGGCTGAATGAGGAGGGCTTGACTCTTTTGAAGCAAAATTGCATTAATCTAATTTTCACTTAAATATGGTCTTCTCATCAATCCCCATAGTATAAATTCAGCTCCATAATCATGAAAAGTCATGAAAGGTTTACACCATTCATCATTTCAGCATAAAAAATTTCAATCTTCTCAAACATGATTTTCTTGAAAGATCCAGATGGGCACAGCTTTCCACCTCAATTAGAAGCTCCAGAAAAGGCACATCTTCACTTGTCATGAAAGCTCCAGAAAAGGCACATCTTTCAATATAATGAATTTCTTCAGCAGCAAACACATCTCTTCAGAATTTAATTTTCCACCCAAAGTATCACATAATGTGGTGGCAAAACACAAGACAACTTCCCCCACACTTAAGCTCAACTAGATTATGCAATTTCACTTCAAGAGTTGGTTGGATAGGGAAAATTGGCTTGTAATGTGGCTAACCTAACAGGATTTGCATGGATTCTAAGGGCTACAAAGATTAAATATTCAAGGTAGGCCATTATAAAAAAAAGATTCTTTGAAATAGGGGCTTTAATACCAAACAAATGCCTCAATCATTTAAACATATGTACCTCAAACCCTCAAGTTTTGACAGGAATAGATCAAATTCTGGTTAAATCAAGCATGGTTTGGTTCTCTCAAGAAGTGAGGTGAATGTAAAGAATATGAAAATAATGGTTTAGAAGCCTCACAGGAAAGTGATTTCAAATATAAAGACAATGAGATTGGCATGGGATTCAAAATTCAGCATACGTTTCATGAAATTACTAAATATTTGAACTTGAAACAAAGTCATTTCAGCATTCATTTAAGCTTAGTTTCAAGGGGTAAATTGTTTCATTTATTGATATGGATTTCAAAATGGTGATGAGAATCATTTTAGCCCAAAAGTTTCAAAAACACACAGAAAATTGTAAAATAAACACACAAATTTTGAAAAACACACATTTTTTTTTGGTTTTTTTTTGAACAGGAAAGAAATTGAAATTACTAAACTAAAAGGTTCCCTCCCCCACACTTAAAATATTACATTGTCTTCAATGTGAACCTATGAGATGATATATGCACATGAAATGTAGAATTTTTAAATAGGAAAAATAATATAAAAGTGAAAGGGTTAGGAACAGCCTGATGTGATCAAGTGATGATGGGGTCATGCAGTGTGATAAAATCCACTGCATCAGTAGGATGTCCCTCAATGTATCTCTTCAAACGTTGCCCATTGACTGTAAAGATTCTTCCAGTGTCCTCTTGTGTGATCTCCACTGCACCATAAGGAAAAACATTAGACACAATATAAGGACCTAACCATCTGGAACGCAACTTACCAGGCATCAACTTCAGTCGTGAACTATAGAGAAGGACTTTCTCTCCAACATGAATTTCCCTTTGTTGGATCATTTTGTCATGAGCTGCTTTTGATCTTTCCTTGTAGAGCCTTGAGTTCTCATATGATGACAGTCGAATCTCCTCAAGCTCTTGAATTTGCAACTTCCTTTGAATTCCATCTTGGGCCAAATCCATGTTACATTTCTTTATAGCCCAATATGCCCGATGCTCGACTTCCACGGGGAGATGACACGCTTTCCCAAAAACAATCCGAAATGGGGACATACCAATGGGGGTCTAGTATGCTGTCCTATAAGCACATAATGCATCATCCAAGCGCTTGCTCCAATCCTTCCTATTTGGCTGCACGGTTTTTTCCAAGATTTGTTTCAACTCACGATTTGAAACCTCAGCCTGGCCATTTGTTTGGGGGTGGTATGGTGTTGATGTTTTGTGTGTCACCCCATACTTTCGAAGGAGGGAAGCAAAATTCCTATTGCAAAAGTGTGTCCCTTGGTCACTGATGATGGCCTTTGGTATTCTAAACCTGCAAAAAATCTGTGCTTTGACAAAGTCCACAACAACATGAGAATCGTCAGTCCTGGTGGCCTTGGACTCCACCCATTTACTCACATAATCAACAGTAACCAAAATATACAAAAATCCAAATTAACTAGGAAAAGGACCCATAAAGTCGATGCCCCATACATCAAAAATCTCACAAAATAGTATGGGTTGTTGGGGCATCTCATGTCTCCTAGAAATGTTCCCAGTGTGTTGGCAACGAGAGCATGACTTACAAAACAAATGGGCATCATGGAACAAGCTAGGCCAATATAATCCATAGTCTAAAACCTTCCTAGCTGTCCGTTGGGGTCCAAAGTGTCCACCACAAGCAAGTGTATGACATAAATGCAAAAAAGACTCAAACTCATGATCGGGAACACACCTCCTAATGACTTGGTCACTACACATGCGCCAGAGGTACGGATCATCCCACACATAATACCTAGACTCACTTTTAAATTTTTGGACTTGATGCTTCTTCAAATTTACTGGGATTTCAGAGCTAACAATGTAATTAACTAAATCATCATACCAAGGATGCTTACCTGAGATGGTATAGAGATTTTCATCGGGGAAAGTGTCCCGAAGTGGTACCTGGTCCAAGGTGTCACCCTCTAGTGTGTGAGTAAGCCTACTCATGTGGTCCGCCACCAAGTTTTCTGACCCCTTCTTGTCCTTTATCTCAATATCAAATTCCTGAAGAAGGAGCATCCAACGGATAAGTCGTGGCTTTGCATCAGGCTTCTTTAGGAGGTACCTCAAAGCTCCATGGTCAGAAAAAACAACTACTTTAGAGCCCAATAAATATGAACGAAATTTATCTAAAGCAAATATGACAGCAAGAAACTCCTTTTCCCTAGTTGTGTAATTTGATTAGGCTGAATCCAGTGTCCTCGATGCATAGGAAATCACATGTGAATGTCCTTTCACCCTATGAGATAAGACAGCTCCAACCGCGAAGTTGGAGGCGTCACACATAAGCTCAAATGGAAGGTCCCACCGTGGGGGCTGTATGATTGGTGGAGTGGTCAGACACTTCTTCAGCTCATCAAATGATACCCTGCATGAATCATCAAAATTGAAGTCAATATCTTTTTGAAGCAATCGAGATAAGGGTAGAGCGATCTTACTAAAATCTCTGATAAAGCGTCGGTAAAATCCAGCATGCCTAAGGAATGATCGAACATCACGCACACATGTAGGATATGGGAGGGATTAAATAACGTCTACCTTAGATTTATCAACTTCAATGCCATGTTGTGAGACTATATGACCTAAGACAATTCCCTTTTCGACCATGAAATGACATTTTTCAAAATTTAAGACCAGATTCTTCTCAACACAACGATGCAACACATCACCCAAACTAGAGATACATTCATCAAATGAGGACCCATAAACTGTAAAATCAACCATAAATACCTCCATGCAGGTCTCAATGAAATCTGAGAAAATACTCACCATGCATCTTCTGAAGGTACCTGGGGCATTGCAAAGTCCAAATGGCATCCTTCGGTAAGCAAAGGTACCGAATGGGCAGGTGAATGTTGTCATCTCCTAGTCCTCTGCTGCAATGGGAACCTGAAAATAGCCAGAAAATCCATCCAAGAAACAATAGTGTGTCTTCCCCGCTAGTCTCTCAAGCATCTGGTCAATGAATGGAAGTGGGAAATGGTCCTTACGAGTGGATGGATTTAGTTTCCTATAATCGATACACACTCGCCAACTATTTTGTACTCTCACAGGAACTAACTCATCATTTTCATTTTTTATAACAGTGAAACCAGTTTTCTTTGGTTCAACCTGAACAGGGCTAACCCATTGTGAGTCAGAAATAGGGTAAATGATACCTACCTCAAGTAATTTTTCAACTTCTTTCTTAACAACTTCTAGGAGGGTGGGATTAAGTCTCCTTTGTGGCTGTCTCACCGGTTTAGCCCCATCCTCCAAGAGAATCCTATGCATGGAAATGGAGGGGCTAATACCTGATATGTCTGCCAATGTCGAACCAATTTCCCTAATGTTATCTCTCAAAAGATTCAAAAGTTTTTCTTCTTTTTCAAAAGAGAGATTGTTAGCAATTATGACAGGTAATCTATCACCACTGAGCAAGTATGCATATTTGAGATTTTGGGGCAGTGGCTTGAGTTCCAATGTAGGTGGGTGATGTATGGATGGAGAAATTGATGCAACATACATATCTGCACAATGAACATCAGTATCGGAATAAAAATCATCACAATCAGAGAATAAAGCACCAAATCCATCAGCATACTCAATAGCCATGTCATAATCAGAGTTCACATGATCAAAATCAGAATATGATTCCATTTCAAAATCAAATCTTAGAGAGTCTTGTTCCTTAAAAATGGGTGTAGAAGTATTCTTAGACATCAAACTAGAACCAATACTCATAATCTCCCTAAGAATAGGACAATCCAATTCCATGGTGTTTTTACTTGGTGGTTCAAAATGGGATATAACAAAAGCAGAATGGTCCTCAGAGGGGTACTTCATGGAATCCATAACATTAAATATCACAACTTCATCTCCAAATTCCATGGAAAGTGTACCCTCATTGACATTTATGATAGTTTTTGCAGTTTTGAGGAAGGGCCTACCTAAGATAATGGGGGCATGAGAACTTACCTGATCATCCTCCATGTTAAGCACATAGAAGTCTGCTGGAAAGATCATGTCTCTTACCTGAACAAGTACATCCTCAAGAACTCCCGCTGGCTATGTCGTAGCTCTATTCGCCAACTGCACTACTACTCTTGTCGGCTACAACTCACCAACCTGCAAGGAAGAGAATACAGAGTGAGGCATCACATTTATGGAAGCTCCTAAATCACAAAGAGCATCAGAGAAGTGCAACTCCCCTATGGTACATGGGATGGTGAATGTCCCGGGATCCTTGCACTTTGTTGGAATTGCTAGAGTTGGTGTAATGAGTGTCGAGACATTCCTTCCAAGGTTGATCTTCTCATTTCCCTTGAGCCCTCTTCGATTGGTACAAAGTTCTTTTAATAATTTCGCATACCTTGGAATTTTCTTAATGGCTTCAAGTAGAGGAATGTTGATCTCCACACGCTTGAATGTATCCAAAACCTCCTTTTTCATTGCTTCTTCAGCCATCTTCTTGGTTTGAACAACCCTGTTTGGAAAAGGAAGGGGTTTAGGAGGAACATCATCAATCTTTTTCTTACCTTTATCTTTCTCCATGGATTGCTCATAAGTTGGTATGGAATGCGGCTTCTTTGAAGTTGAGGTGAATCCCGGTGGAATGGTAGGTGCAGATATATCATTCATTTGCTTCCCACTTCTCAATGTGATGGCACTAACATTCCCCTTTGGATTTGGAGTGGGTTGGGATGGTAGATTTCCAGAATTTTTACTCACAAGTTCATGGAGGGCGGTGGCAATCTGGCTCATTTGAGTCTTCAACTCCCTCAGCTCCGAACTTTGACTCTTCAGCTCATTCTGTTGATTAAGAACAATTTGCTTCAAAAGATCATCAGTATTAAAATCTACCTTTGGTGGATGATTCCCTTGTTGCTGACTTGTTGATGTTTGAGCTTCAAATATCCTTTGGGGTTGTTGGAAACCATGTTGGTAAGGCGGAGGCTGCTGGAAGTTTTGTTGAAAGGGTGGCCTTTGTTGTTGTCCAGAGCCATACCTCATGTCCGCTTGATCTTTCCACCCTTGGTTGTATGTTGGATCAAACTTCTTTTGGGGATATGGTTGTTGTTGTTGCTGCTGAAATGGTCTCCCAGGGAACACTGCTGCACAATCTTCTGTTTCTTGGAGTTGTGGGCAACTGTCAGTTGGGTGGCTTGTCTCAGCGCAAATACCACAAGGCCTTGAAGGAAGGGGTAAAGATGTCTTTTGTGCCAAAGCAATTTGCCTCACCATAGTTGTCAATTCTTCTAACTTAGTATCAATCAGATGACTTTCAAGAGAAGAAGGACTTACTTGATGTACTCCTCGAACATGTGGTGTACCTCTATCACCAAATTGTTGGGAGTTTTGGGCCATCTTGTCGATCAACGCACGTGCAGCTACTGGTGTCTTGTCCACCAATGCTCCTCCAGCCACAGCATCCACCATGCTTCTCTCCATAGGTGTGAGTCCTTCGTAGAAGTATTGGATGAGGAGTTTCTCACTGATTTGGTGATGCGGACAGCTTGCGCACAACTTCTTAAATCTCTCCCAATACTCATACATTGACTCCCCTTGTGCTTGCTTGATCCCCGATATCTCCTTTCGAATGGATGTGGTCCTTGATGCTGGAAAAAATCTCTGCAAGAAAAGACGTTTCAAATCGTTCCAAAAAGTTACATCTTCGGGTTGTAAATAATACATCAAGTCTTTTGCAGCTCCATCAAGTGAGAATGGTAATGCTCTTAATTTGATTTGATCTTCAGAAACATTTCTTGGTTTTAAAGTTGATCAAACCACATTAAATTCCTTAAGGTGTTTATTGGGATCCTCACCAGATAAGCCATGAAACTTTGGAAGAAGGTGAATTAATCCAGATTTCATTTCAAAGTCCGATTCGAGATTTGGGTATGCAGTACAATTTGGTTGATAGTTAATATCAGGTGCAGCCAATTCTCGAATGGTTCTATTAAGTTCATTTCCATTATTTCCAGCCATTGGTTCCTCTTTTATGTTTGAATTTGAATAGCTTCCAATTTCAATGTTTCCAGAAGAGAGGAATTCACCAACTGGTTGAATATTGAAACTTCCCGTAGACTGAGAATTTCTGATTCGAGCCCTAAGGCTGCGTTCAATCTCAGGGTCAAGATCTAAGAGATCTTCGAGATTAGTTCGTGTCATAGATCAAATAAAAATGAAAAGAAATAAAGTGGACCATAGTAAAATAAAAATGATAAGTTTGAGTTGATGGTCCAAAAAGAAGTAGAAGAAAATAAAAGAAGAAGAAGAAAAATCAGATTGGGTAAAGAAGGAAGAAAGAAGAGAGGAAGAGAATAAAATGTAAAATAAAATAAATACCTCTAATTGGTTGAAATAATTACTTGCCTCCCTGGCAACGGCTCCAATTTGATAGAGCGCTGTCGTGGGCGCCCTCAAATGATTAGTGTAATTTGGGGTACATAGGTGCAGCAGAGTGGCTGACCAAGGTCGTCTCTCAAAGGAGGAAGTGAATTTAACAACTTATTAGAGGTATTCTAAAAATAAAATAAAAGAGAATAAAATAACTACTTGAAAGGATGGGGGTGGTTTTTTTTATAGTTTATGAACCTAGAAGAAGTTTGCTGGAATAAGATTGCATTTTTTTTGTTTTTAATTTTTGAAATGAAGTTTCGATTAGAATGACACAACAAGAAGATGTTTTTTTAGAAATCTATTTTAAAAGGAGTAATCGATCTAACTCTACCTTTTCAATCATTTATTAATCATTATCATTTAAATTAATATTCACTTAATTATGATCCCTTAATTTTTTAAATCCCAAACCCTACGAGAATTAACTTTACCACGAAGATTGAAGTGAATTTTAACCTTAGGCTAACTTCGGAACATGCAATCGCAACACCCTGCTTTGATTGATGTTCTAAAATTAGCTTATGGTCAGTGGTAAATTAAGGCACATAACCACTCTGTAAATAAGGATTAATTGAGTTTAGGGATTATATTTTAACTCTACAAATTGATCCCATGTGGTTTTGAATTACCGGTTAAGGTTGCGCTCTCACAGTTCACACAATTCCCGACCTCGCGTGTTTTGTGTTAACTATTCAATTTATTTCTTAGTTTCATTTAAATTAAAAACTCAATTAATAGATCATAATATTTGAATTACAGTAGCTCATTTATTCAAAATAAATGAATGAAGAAGGATAGAGGTCGATCGATTACTAAAAAGAACAACTCTTCCATGGGTGGTGTAGTCATCGTGGAGACGTTTTGCATAAGCAACGGATTGAAAGGGTAGAACCCAATCTTTTCTCCACTCTTGATTCCAAACCAATTAATAAGATTAAGATAAGAAGAAGAGGGATGAACACAGAAGATTATTTGAAGAAAATTTCAAGAAACAAACATGAAAGAAAAGAAATACAAAGAAGAGGTGAGAGAGGAGAGCCTTTTTGGAAGAGAGGTTTTCACAAAGGCTTACTTCTTCCAAGAGTTGTGAGGAGCTCCCAAGAGACACCCTTTCGGCCACACCTTTCCAAATCCTCGACCATCCCTCTCAAAGAGTTAAAACCCCCTTTAAATAGATTTTTTTAGGGCTAGGGATACATAACTTTTTAAGTGTGAAATGAAAAACTCGGCCAAATATTTTATTCCAACTTTCACCGCCCATTTGACCTCCAAAACTCGTGAATTGACCGGCCTTCCAGAAGGATGATTTGTGTCCAATCATGTCACTGAGCTTTCCTCAAAATTTGGGCTCAATACAATCCCGTATGTAGAAGATATGGCCCAAATAGAGAACCAATGTCCATTCTGCCGAGTCCAGACCACCATTGGATTAATGGCTCATTTACTCCATCCAAATGCACTTTTTAGCTCTAGTGTCATGAATTAAAGTTGTATAAAATGAAGTTATGAACACTGTTACAAAATTTCAAATTCAAATAATAAATATAAAAATATATATCTTCGAAATACTACAGTGCACTATTAAGGGTAAAACTAGAATTTTCACCAAATTTTCAAATGAATGATCAAATCCCAAATATTTTATAAATAAACATATTTAACCCAATGTGAGGAAATTATTTCATTTATTATCAATAAAATATTCAATAAAATAGTGTTTTATCATTAATCATAGAGGCATGGACTATCATGTGTGATACTTAGATTCCTATGTAGGAAGTCCTTGCACAAACTCATATAAACTATCTGATTCTTTGACTCGATCGCTAAGTAAGATAGCACTATTTGGCTCAGTCAGTGTTATTGATATATGGATGATTCATATATGTACCAATGTCTCACTTTTAATATATATAGAATGTAATTCCTTATATTATCTCCATAGACTCTAGTAATTGATTTTTTGGTTACCTCAGATTTGTAGTCCGGCTCAGATTACATGTTTAGGGTGTGATGACCAAATGGTGTTGGATCGGTATACACCTATGTTTGTGTTGAGGAAAGATGGGAGGATTGATCAGTTAGGTAAGAGTCATCACTGGAATCTAGTTATGGGCTTCAATGAACATTCTTGGAATGAAACTCAATAACCCTTGTAATAAAGTCATCATAATTAGGTTTTGGGATGCATATGCTGCTAAAGCCGAGTGTTTCCAAAAACAGATAGCCAGTAGTGGAAAAGCTTTCATTTCTCTAGTTTGGTTAAATACAATCGATGAGAAATTGTTTTAGAAACATCTTCAAGGTGATATGAGTTCAATGAAAAGTTTGTTTGAGGATTTTCATGGACTATCTAGAGTAACTAGGTTAAATTAGGTCGATTATTAATCAAATGTTCTATCATGTTGGGAATTGGTCAAAGAGAATTGTTAGAATGCTAAGGGATTTTATAATTAGGTAATTATGATGGTGGGATCACCATGAATCAGAATTTACAGTTATGTTAAAATATATGGAAGGGTGCTCTATAAGCTAGTTTTTGAATGAGATGACGGTGTGACCATGTATTAGGTTAAATGGGATTGGATAAGATCCATCTCAATGTTATGGTTTTTTGTATGAGTTATGCATACATTTTAAATGGATTGTGTACCATATTATTATAAGAGATACTTGAAGACACATGAGAAATTAATATTCAACATGGCTATTATAAAAGAATGTTCATGACCCAAGTAGGTCGGGTGATGTTTCATTGTTCCCCATAGACTCTTGGTGATGATAAGTTATAAGATGGGGGATTATATAATCTCATGTTTTGGACTAGAGGGAATTTACAAAGAAATTTTAATTCACAATTTTTTTTAAATTCCAAGTCTTAAACTGAGCTTTGTAATTGAATTTTGAGTATTAGGATGATTAAATGTGGTGTTTTAGACAAGTTTTAAGGCCTGAGTGGCATCTCCAATGTTATTTTGAGTTTTGGGAGCATTGATTATCAAAAGGACAACTTTTGTAAATGTAAGCAGTGTTGCATAGTTAGAACATGGTTAGTGCTAAACATCACCCCAAACCATGCGAGCCTGTAGGGGTGTCACATAGTTTGAAAAACCATACACCTGAGGCCACACAGACATGCATAATATCTGCAATAAATTTTGAACGGGATTGCATAGCTTGCACATGTTTTTTCTAATCATGTGCATATCTATAAAAGGGGAGGTTCTACATGTATGGTATCCCTACATAGGATACACATGGTTTTCTTAACTATGCACTTTTCCATGTGAGGCCAAGACCCTTTGGATAGTAGGTATTCATACCTGGTGCATGGTTATCTAAACCATGTCGCCTAACCAAAATCCTCATTAATGGTGGTTAAATTATTAATTTACCTTACCTCCTTATTTATTTTATCCCACTTTTATTCTTCTACACATGTATATCATCCCTCCAATGTGTTATCCCCTTTGTCACTTATCTATATATGAAGATATCTCCTCTTTCCAAGATCTAAATTGTCTAGTATTCATCGCATTGGAATCCCCTCAGTGAGTTTATGATTCCTCCTTCTTCCATTCACAGTTTCCTTAGAAATATTGAATTCAATTTCAATATGAGATGATATGACAAATTTTTAGTTTGTTTGTTGTTTTCTTCGATTTATTTCAAATATAATTGTATAGAAGCTTGAAAATAAATGAGTGTAGTGTCCTGAAAATGAGGTTGGTGGTCTATGGGTGTTCCATTAAATATTATCATATTTAATTTATGATGTCGTTCCATGTGTCGGACCTTCCCATGAATCACTTAAAAAATATAAAATTATCTATGCTAATGCTAAAATCCTAAATTAAATAACCTTTTTGCATCCAATTTCATCATTACAGTTCATCTAACTCATCTTGAACCATCCCTTTTTGGTTTTGTGCCTTATATGGCTTGAATACTATACATTAACCATGAAATTAAAACACCCTAATAGTTGTGTTGTTTTATATACTTGTGAACATATTTATTTTATTTAGATTTCATCACCTTTTGAGGTGTATTGAGTTATCCCTTAATAAATAAATGATTCATTTGAATTAAATGATGATTTATGAAAACTATGTTTCTATTTTATAATAATACCACCCATAAGGTGTATTGTCTTACTAATTAAAATAAATGGAAATTTTTTAAGTGTGTTTTACTTTTTAAAATTAATTAAATTTTATTTTCTAAGTGAAGTGTCTCTTGATGAATCGTGTTATGGAATGAATGCTTCTCAGGTCCCTTTTTTATGTTTTAAATGAAATGGTATAATTGTATATTTTAATTGATAATGGCATGAAATTTATTCCTTATACCTACCTTAAATTATGGAATGGATAACCTCATGGACTATTTAAAATATAAAATTAATTATGAGTGAAGGTCCACTCTTCCTTGATCGATATCAGGTTTCTTTTTACAGAATGCCTGTGATAAAGGCTCATAGGGAAATCGGGGTTACCTTATAATAGATTATTATATAGGGACCTTAGTTAGGGATTTGGACATATAATTTCAATCCCAATTGGTCGAGGTTGTTGTAAATGGTGTTTCACATCACTTGGGTTACTCAATATGTTGTTCCACAACCCCTTGATTAGGATACTCAAGCATGGAATTCATTATTATGATACTATAACATAGAGTCCCTTATTATGATACTCGAGAATGGAATCCATTATTATGATACTCGGGCATGTAATCCCTTATTGTGATACTATGTTATGGTTTTCCTTATTTTGATACTCAGGCATAATGTCCCTTATTGTTATTCCATGAGACTATTGTGACTATGCATAGATGCCTAAGTTATGCCTCAGGTCCTCGAAAGCATTGTGTATCTATATATGTATGGAAATATATGTTACTATGTATATAGTTCATACATATACATACATATTTATATACATATATATACAAATAATTATATATGTGCGTGTGTGTGTGGTGACACATCATTTGAGATATTCCAAATTGGCTCGAAGAAGATTTTGTCAGCCAAGTGTCCCTTGAGGAAACCAAGATCGAAACATTTACATTTATTTATTTATTGTATTATCGATATACTTACACATTTTTATATTCTATATTCATAGAATGGATTGCATTAGACACTGTTAGTGGTGGCCAAATATGTTTATGTCACACCCTATTCAGGTTGTTATTTTGTACTCAGACAGACCTCATGATTTCAATTTCAGGATCATGGATTATGTTATATGGTATTACTCGTGTGCATGGGAACATAGGAGCATAGGAATGAGCTGGAGCTCTAGATGTTCATCAAGATAGCCTTTAGGGATTTTTTTCATTGCATTTATTATTGTTTATGTATTACCTGATGTGTGTATTTCTCTTGTATATTATAGCATCACATGTTTATTTATGGTTGTTTAATTGGAATTTTTTGGTTATCTAGTTTACTTCCTCTTAATTTATTTTATGTTTCATCTGTTGTTAATTTATTTATTATGCTTCCACTATGTTTGTTACTGATTTAGAGGGTATAGTCTCTCCACCATACAATCATTGGACCCTCACTATCAGTCGGAGTCCTTAGGTGTACAGGTTGGAATTCATGAGTCCATGTGGTGACTGGTCAAGTTATTATTTATAGAGTGGGTAAATATGGGACATTACAGTGGGTGTGGTAGGAAGAAGTTTACAAGTGATAAAAATTATTGGAGAATGTTTTTGGGAAAAATATTTCTAGGTTTTGGGATTTACAGTATATTTTTATAAAATTAAAAACTTACCCTACATAATTGTAAAATTTTCATATGTAGGGTCCTCATATAAAAAGGGTACTCTTATGTAAGGGTAGTACCATGAGTATGGAAACTTATGTGAAATAGTTCTAATGCATGAGGGTGGATCTTAAGTAATCTAGAAGTTGATATTTTCAAACTACATAGCCATGTGAAAATAACATCCCTAGTTATGTGGTGGATCTATCGAATGTTGATCTACTGAAATTAGATCTATCAAAAATATGACTATTTGAAGTTAAGTCTAGGTGAAGGGAGTGACAATTCACATAGAACTTGTGTAAAGATTTTTATAAATATATAATCATGCGTATTGTTTTTATATAAGTTAAAAAATTGTAATATATATATATATTGTATGGGTATCCTTATATGTAAAAGTCATCATGTAGTGAAATTTGATGAAATACTAGGGTCATACCTATGATATATAAGTGTAAATCCTTGGTATGTAAAGGTCAATTCAATAATATGTAAGGGTTACTCTGAGTCACCCTGTATGTATAAGGGTTAATTATGTGATACATAAGAGTCACTAGTTCTATGTAAGATGAAAAATAGAATAGTACTTGGTATGTAGGATTTAATCTCATGATATAAAAAGGTTTACCAGGAATTTTTGAACTTACATAAGAGTAGTTTAGTAAGATTAATAGAGCTATTCTAGAAGAAAATTTATAGAAGGAAAGGTAGTTTTAGAATATTATTTATAAAATTTGAATTCAAAAAATATAATTTAAGTCCATACATAGTGAAAGTGTGGGAAGACATGTGATACATAAGGGTAGCCAGGGTTTCTGTTTGATATATAAAGGTCTCTGGGGATAATATATAAGGGTGATACATAATAATTTACCATTAAATATGGTTTATACCATACATTAAGTTTGGATAATTTGAAAAATATTGGTGTGATTTTTTTTATAATTAATTAAATTAACTAAATTAATTATAAAATGGGGATTTATGATTTTAGACCAGTAGAAAAGTGGGTACATCCTATTTTTTCTCTCATTCATATCTTCTTCTCTCGGGAGATATCTTAGTATATTATTGTTTTTTCTTCGTTTCATTCATTTTATGAATCCATGAGTATCAGTTTCTATATTTGTATCATTTTTTCTTATATTTTTCCCAATTCTTTCCATTTATAACATGTTTCAATGTTTTCATCAGATTATTCAATTTATTATATTTGAACCTAAATAATTGTGGATTAATTTATGAAAATATTTATATAGTCATTAGTTAGGTGGTCCCTAATTTATCCTTAAGTTTTAATCTCATTTTATTCATCTTTATGATCATTGTTTATACTACCTTTATATGTTTTTGACCTAAAAGTCTAATTAAATGGTATATGCTTTTATTTTATGTGTAAGTTTCATAATCCTAGTTTTTAGTGGCCTTTTAATATGTTTAGAGGTTAAATATTGTCTATCAAGTGATTTGTTCCTTTAACTAATGAAATGGAGATTATTTGAGGCAACCTGAGGAGTTCCCTAAATGAAGTTGTTACCTTGTTGGTTGAACATAAATTAACTTGGATTATCCATAGGATGTGAATGCATCAAAATTTTGGGATATTTACTATGTATCCCTAGTTTGGTGTAGTTTGGGACCTTCATCACGTGAGCGCTAGCTAGTTGAAAATAGAATTAAAATCCAAACCTATCAAATTTAAATGTTTTGAATGATGATAACATGTGAATGATTTATAAATTTATAAAATTTCATATTATGAAATTAATTGGTAACTTTTCTTAAATTCAAAAACTAGTATATGTTTATTAGAACTATTTCTAGGATGGGGAGCTCTTCCATCAGGGTGGAAATGTGATATGTGATGGCTTCGAGGTGAGGTGCTCTTCCCCCCAAGGTAGTGATAAGATATTTGATGCTTCTAGGGTGGGTCACTCATTCCCTTAGGTGGTGATAAGATGTGAGAAGATTTTGGGGTGGAGAGATATTCTCCCATTGGAGGTGGTGAGATATGGGAAATGGTTTATGGGTGGTGTGTTATTCCCCTCTAGGTGATGAGATATTGTATGATGATATGTGATATATGATGGTATTATGGGTGGGAACTTACTTGACCCTAGTTTATGTTGGAATATAATGATTAAAGATATCTATCGCTAGATAAGGTAGGTATGGTATTTCATGGGTGTCACCATATAACTCGAGGATCAGTAGTTTATTTTTTTTATTCATGATTTTAGTCATTTATAATGGAATATTATAATACCCCTTATTTAGACTAGATATTTAGTGGTAGCATTAATGGTGTCCTACTAATTAGTACTCACACACTAAGCAAGTTTACATAGGTACCCAAGAATAATTCGTGTTTATGATCTAGGATAATGGAAAGGGTCTTGTTCCTAGTGATTGATCTGTTTGGTTAAGATGGAGTTATGATATGGGACTGGACCAGGACCCGAGACTTATTTTTTCATTCTATCCCAATTTATTACTTTTGATTACTTTGGGATTTTATTGTATATGATCCACCCACATGGGATATTAATATGTCTGTGTGATTTTTATAACACATGTAGTTATCCATATTGATATAACATGGGTTGATATATATATTTTATTGGTGTTCATCTATGATGTTGGTTATTCTAGTTTGTCAAGATGGATATTTTTATTATTACATCTATCGTTATTTATGGTTACCTACTTCGGGGTATAATCTCATAATGATATTATTAGACCCCCACTATTATTTTCTATCCTCTATCATACAAGGAGGTTTTCCCAAGGTATATAACAACCCGATCTAGTCATAGGGGAGGTGAACTAAGCTGTGACATTACAAATTGGTAATAGAACCACATTTCTTTTGTTTTTTCTTACTAATTAGGTATGGTAGACTAGATATTGGATGTTTTTGGAGAATTTTATGGATCTTACTTCTATACATAGTTAACCCATATATAAGGTAAGTCTAAGTTACTAGTGATGTAACAATTTTTCTTTTTTTTTTACGCTTTTAATATTGTGTTACTTTACTAAATATGATGAATTTTTTATATGATTCATGATCTATGGTGTTTTAGACTTATATCTAGATGTAAACTTGATGTGTGTTATTGCATCGTATATGGAACATAAGATTCACATTACATTTTTGTTCTTTCCCATTATTGGTTACTCTGGTTATGACAGAGGGGTAAATTGTTTCAAGTGTTAGTAATAACTTATATAGTGTTTTCCTATATAACATGATCATGGAATCTCATATAATTTATTTCTTATATGGTTTTATTATTATGTATAGTTATTAATTATCCTATTTTAAAAAATTATTGATTAAGTAAAATTTCAATATAAACTTATAGACTATTTTCCTCTATAATGTTTTATTGTAATTTCAATTAATTGAACCATAGTTGTGATACTCTTGTTAAAAAAATGGAAATGAAATAATGTGGGTCTTATATGTAATCGATAATGACCCTGAGAGTATGTATACAAAACCTAGAGAGAGTTATAGGTTTATGATTGGGAATTGTATATAGTGTAAAGGGACATAATTCCTATTACTATTTACCTTAAAATATTGTATTGATAATGGAAATAGAAATGTGTTTTAAGGTGTGTGTATGTAATTGTTGAGATATGCCACCACGATGACCACTAGTGGGCCTCCAAGAGGGTGGGGATGAACATTCCCCACTAAGAGTTGATCCAAAACAGCCTATTTCACTATTAACAATATTGGATGGTCATATTTGTGAGATATTACTATAGATTATAAAAATGATAGATAGAGAGACTTTATAAGATATAATATCTATGTCTAGTCTAACATTAGACTTTATGGTGTATCCCCCAAATTTTTACAAATGAGTGTGGACCCTAGGCTATTGAACTCCAGGTGGAATTGATTCAGAATAAATTTGGCCATTTAGAGATTCCCCCAAAGAGGAGGGTGAAGTTGGAGACCTATATATTATGAGGCCCAGCTAAAAACTAGTGAGATATTATGGTCCAAGAATACCAACATGATGGGTTATCTTAGATGGATTTTATAGTACTCTTCTAGGATCATTTATTTATATATATATTCAAGGAATATATGGATAGTGAGTTTAAACTTATTATCCATAGAGGGATATATTTTATGGGTTATGTAGTACATTTTACTAAGCTTCATCATTTTTTCCTGATATTATATTGGGATGAGTTGGTCAAGGTTATATGCTTTAAGGATGGTTTAAAAATTTCATCTTGGCATAGGTGAATATATTTTTACTGACATACATTTAAAATATGTTTAATAAAGACCTCATATGTAATAGGAACATGAATGAGGGTATAGTTTATGGTTAATTGACTCACAATAAGGGGACTGGTAATGGATCATTGATAAATGGGGAGAAATAGTTTGATAGTTTACACCAAGGTGGCAGTGGGTATGGTATCTTGGTGGGGGTTTATCTCATCCTCCTAGGAGTGGAGATTCTATGAAGTTTTACCAGTGTGGCTGACAAAGCATGTTTATTCCTAGTGTAGCTAACCTCCAGTCAATTGTTGATTATACTAAAATTTAGGGAACCTATAGCAGCATTATTGGAGTTCTCAGTAGTTAAATTATGGTAGAGGATATGGATAGATTTAGTGTTTAGGATATGGTTCAGTTGTTCTATAAAAAGTGTTTTTTAGAGTTTCATGGGTTATTCAATTCATGGTGGTGGATATGCTTCCTTAGGAAAAGGTCGGTAGCATAATTATGGAGGTTGTTTTTGTAGGGGATCCAGGACGGATATAATGGTCGATATTCATGCCATTTTCATGCCATTATACATACTTCTTCTAATCAAGATATTAGTTCATCTACAGTTTAAGTTATGGGTTTACTATCCTCCACCATGGAATCTACTTTATTTGATACTAGTGTATAAAATTATTTCATATTTAGTAAATTTATTAATGGATTGGGGTTATACATATAGTACCTATATGGGGTAATTTCAATGGATACACCTTTAGAGGTGCAATAAAAGGATATTTCAAGATGTTGGGAGTACATTGTAGTGATTGGAGTATATATATTCATTATTTATTTCTTTATGTTAGAGATGCGTAGTTTCAATGTGTTCTTTGGAATGGATTGGTTGTTTCATTATCAAGAATACATCAAATAATATCATTGGTGAGTATTTTTTACATATATGAAGGGAAAGCGTTAAACTTATATTGGAGAGTGGGTTGTGTATACAGATCATGCATGTCTGGACTTCTAGTAATATGGTGGGATTATGGAATAGTTTTCTATTTTTATTCTAGATAAGGGGATAATTTTCAGTAGTCCTTTCTCCCATTTTTTAAAAGTTTTAGGATGTATTTTTTTTGAGTATTTATTAGGTTTTCCACCTGAGAATGAGATTGAGTTCACTATTGATATTTTTTCAGGCACATAGCTAATATCTATTTCACCATAAAGGATAAAACCTATATATATTTAAGATATTAATTTTTAGTTATATTATTTTGAGGTGAAGGTGTTTATACAGTTGATTATTTCCCCTTGGGGTGCTATATTTTTGTTTTTCAAGTAGATGGACAGTTCTTTTTGATTTTTTGTGGATCATGAGAAGTTGAACTAAGTGACAGTCAAGAACTAGTATTCATTTCTATATATTGATGATTTATCTAGAAATTTGAGAGGATATGTAGTGTTCTTCAAGATTCAAATTAGATCATTCTATCCTCATTTAAGGGTGAGGTATTATTATATACCTCATATTTTATTCAGAAGCTAGTATGGCATGTATTAGTACCTTATAATTTCATTCAGTTTTGCAAACACACCGGTAGTGTTTATGGACTTATGAATTAGGTATTCCATCCTATGATTTTTTATGGTCTTATTTATTGAAAATATTGTTGATTACTATTGATTGAGGGAGGATAATTCTTGGTATTTAAATATCATTTTGAGTGGAATTTGAGAGCATCAGTTACATGTCAAAATCACAAAGTTTCATTTTTTTGGATTGACTAGTTCTTAGGGAATGTGATATCAGTGACTGGTGTATCAATACACCCTAATAAGGTTCATATTTTGGTTTTTTGGTGGAGTCCCAATAATGTTTTTGAGATCAATTGTTTATTGGGTTTTATTGGTTACTACAAGAGGTTTATACAGGAAACATATAGATTAGAATTGTTGATGAAAACCTTGACCAAGAAGAAGTTAATGTTCCTCTTATTAGATTCTTATTAGATAGACTTTAGAGAGCTGAACGATATGTTAAATACAATAATGATCCAAACCTTAACTAACACAGGTATGGAGTATACATTGTATGATGATGTATTAGGTGTCGAGATTATAGAATTTTTGATACATGATGGTTGTGTTGTTACTTATGTGCCTAGATAGTTTAGGCCACATGAGTGGAACAACCCAATGTATGTCTTGAGTTAGCAGTAGTGGTGTATTCCCTGAGGTTTTGGTGATACTATCTTCTATGTGAGAGGTTTTTGGAATCTATAGACCATGATAGATAAAAAACTATTTTCTCACAGTGTGACCAGAACCATTGGAAGTGAATATGGGTCAACTACTTATGTTCATTCAATTTTGAGGTGCTGTATACCCTTGGAAGGAGTAAATCATTATTTATAAACTATTTAGAAATACTCAGGTACATGTGGTGTGAGAGTTGAGAAATGAGTGTAATATGATAACACTTTTTACTAAAATATATCTTCATATTCAGGAGTATCAATGATGAACTACCCTTATATCCTCCAATGGACCAAAGGCCTTCATTTTTTATTGATTTTGATAATACACCTTTCAAGGGGTGAGGTGGAACCCTTACAAGGCCCGTAGGCGTAAGTATTACATGGCCCGTAGGAATAAGTATTACATAGCTCGTAGATCTTAGAGAAATTCATTGCCCGTAAGCTTCAAATAGTACATACAACCCAAACTAACTACTTGGAACTGCTCCTCCCCAGCATCTTCATTATGAAATCAGCTCTCCACCTTTGCATGGCTGTTTGGCTAGGCTTTCTCATGCATACACAGGCTTGTCCCAATGGAAGGTTTCATACCCTCTCATTCTTGCAATCCATTTATATTCTGCTATGGTGAAATCTCCTTGCTCATCCTTCTTCTGAAGCTTGTTCCTTATAGGTTGTCTGGTTTTTATATATACTTAAGGTGGCATGAAGGACTTGAGGTGGCCCGAAGGCCTTACTGACCTGAAGGCCTAGGTGGCCCGAAGGCCTTAAAGGACTCAGGGACCAAATCGGTGGACCTAAGGCCCAAAGGAGGGAATATTCCCAGCTATTACAGTGCTAAACAGTGCCTGCTATAGTTCCCGCTACAGATCCTGGTACACTACTACACAGTTCCTACTACAGTAATGCTACAGTCCTACTACAGTAATGTTATAGTACTACTACAGTACCTGTTAGTGACAAGGGATAGTATTTATAGTGGGTAGATCCCACAATATTGGTCTCTTAACACTAATGAGATCCTTTGTATATGAGGTTAGGTTGTAGTCCTTATTAGTATATGTGAGGGGCTGATAAGGGACTCATATAACTTGAGATAGGTTTTTCACCCTGAACTAACAAAAACATGCCATGATATCTACATACATTATTGGTGAGTTGAGATAAAGAACATCATTGTGGATTTTGTTACATGGTGCTCCACATATTAATGGATGAAGGTTGAGAAACATTGGCCCATGCATTTTCTCTAGCCGTTACCCATAATAGAGAGGAAGTGAGGTAATGTGGATATGGATTTTATAATGATGCTTTAGAGGATAACCTAAGTTAGTAATGTTATTTATGATATTATAGACATGAAAAACTAAATATTCTCATTTTATACTAATCTAAGGGACTCTATTGATGAGTTAGGCATGCTCTATGTGCGAGAGATAATACATATGTTCAGAGTAACTTAGATTATTTTATCTTATTAGGATAGTTTTTTACATCATAATTCTACTGGGAGTTTTATAAGGTACACTTCATGCAGTTTCATCTAATAACATCTTATCATCCTCATAAAGATAGGTATTTTACGTTTACCATCTAGATATTATATGTAACATTGTGGGCATGTGTCTTGGATTTTGGGAGTTCATGTGAGAACTATTTATCACTTTTAGAGTTTTCTTGCAATAATATTTACTAGGATTCAATTAAGATAGATCATTTTGAGGCTTTATAGGGTGGTTCATTTTGATCAACACTATATTTTCTATGGGCCAAGATGCCAATGACTTTATACTAAAAATTATACAAGAAATATCAGATTATATATATCTAATCATGAAGTTGTTAGAGAATGCTCATGGAATGTAAAGTATATATGATGACTAGTAATTCCATAATTTGTAGTTCAAGGTGGTAAATCAAGTATTTCTATGAGACTCACCTAGATTGAGGCATCATCATATTTAGGAGTAGGAGAAATTCATTCCCAGGTTCAAGGAGACATTTTAGATTATAATGAGGATTGGTATAATAGTGTAATTTCATATCCCAACTCACTATGAATAATAACCATATCAGTGGTTCTACAAGACCTCATGTGATCCTCCTCATACGCTAGAGGTTTCTGACTTGGAATGGGGGTCTAAGTTGATACTATAAGAATATTATACCCTTGTATCAAATTAGAATGATAATAATAAAATAACCAAGCATCATATATATCACAGAATGTAGAAAAAATAAATAAATTTAAAATACTATAGGAAATGAAATGAATCATATAGGAAGGAACACAAGTCAATCTCCCACTGGGCTGACTATATATAAAAATAAAAAAGGAAATGAATGATTTTAAGGCTCTATGTCTACTTCGATCCACAAATTCACCTATTATCTAGAAACTGAGTTATCATGATCAATGATCAAAAATCAGTCCTTAGAATAACGTATACCTAAAACAAAGTGATATTATTCTCAGGTTCTCAAGTGTAATGGCTACATAAGCAGGGTTTGAGTACATAAATTTATAGGGAACCACTAACACGGTCCCATACATACTGAAAATGCAGTGATATGTGCATGTGACATTCTCTAAATAAATAAATAAATTTTCAAAATAAAAAAAAACAACACACTTGTATCCTTAGGTCTATGGACCTAATTTTAACACCACAAGCTTCCATGGTACACTTCTCTTTGAAGAATGCAATAGCTTGTGGTGTATGCAACTTCGAGTTCAAACACACCACAACCAATCAAACTAGTTGTTATGAATAGTAATACCAAATTTTTAAAATTTAATAAATTTTATCGTTCAAAATGGATATCATTTTTGGATTCATAATATTTAAATTACCTTAGGGTTAATTTTTGGTATTTTTCTGAAAAATTTCAATTTCTGATAAATAGTGAAAATCACTACGTTATTGTTTAAAACCGACTTTTAATTTAAATTATTATTTATTTTATTTAAATTTATTTTAGGTAAAAATAGATACATAATACCCATATAATATCAATTTAATTCATTGTAGTTGTTTTATAATAAGTTTAGATATATAAAAAAATTATTGAACTTTTTTACCGTCTTTTACCCACCTCCTAGAAGCATTTGCATATTTGCATAAAACTTAATTTTACCACTTCTTTGAATTGAATTTAAAAATTTTGAGAGACACGGTTTATATCCATATGTAAAACTTGGTTCAACAAGATGAAAATAATTTTTGGTGACTAGTAACTTTTAACTTTTATTTACCACGATTAAAAGTAAATAGGATAATTAAAGGTCAAAATGATATTATAATTACCAAATCATATGTTCTAATTCTATTTGATAAGTTTTATTCATCCAAAAACAAACTTAGGAATAAAATATGATCATCTATGTCCACTTGGATTAGATAAGGACATTTATTATTATTTAATTCAAAGAATAGTTAAAAGTGTTAAATTCAAGTTTTCATAACTAAAACATTCTTAATATAGGGTTATACATAAGATAAATTCTACTATAAATATTAATTATAAATATAAAACGATTTAATAAATAATGGTATTTTAATTATGATTTTTAGACATTAAATAATTAAATTTATTTATGACACAATGATGATGCAGTAATTACCTTATTAATGAAAGGTTAAAATAATTGATATTATAAATATCCAAATAAATGTAATTTGAGACTTTTGATGAATTAGAATAATTTTATATGTTAATATGACATTTTAGGGTTTATTTAATGAATATTTTTGAAGTAATCATGTTGTTATGATTTTAACAAAAACAAATACCAAATAGTGTTAAAATTGACATAAAAGAGTTTTTAAAACTAATACTACATTATTAATTGATATAATATTCCTAAAAATTTAAGGTTCAGAAAAAGGACTTATATAAGGTTATATATATTAATAATTAACCACTTTGGGTTCTCTTGGTAGTTTATAGTAAGTTTATTAACCATATAATATAAAAATACAAAGAGACATGGTAAATGTCAAACAATTTAACTACGAGTTAAATCTAAAAGATAAGGTTAATATGATGAACTAAACTAGTCTAAAACCTATTGGTTGAGTGTTTTTCGACCCATCCCCACCTTAGCCTCAAAATAAATCATTTTGGAGCCATTATAAACCCAGTATGATTTTATTATAAAATAATATTTCAATCTTTTATTAAGGTGCCCCTCACCTATCTTATAAAAGGGAACTTCCCCTTATCTCATATTAACACCTCCAAAGCCATTTTTCTAGGCCAAACCCTACCAAAATATCCATTAAACTTTCCTAAATTCAACCTAGAGGCCTTATTTTGATCAAAAATCCAATATTAGGATCCTTTTTTATCAAATCAAAAGGAAGAACCCGAAGAATAGATAAATATTTCATCACCTTTTTTAAGTTCTTTTCTTCTTTAATTTCCTCTTTCTTTGTTGTTTCCATTCTAAAATAATAAATCTAGTATATTCTATATACTGTGATTTTATTATAAAAATGGAACAACCATATTCATTATTCAATCCATCCTATAAATGACAAAGTCACCATACGTGCATAAGTACGGCTTACCGTCTCTACGCCATGGTATAGTTTGTCATTCAACACTTAACTATTTGGATGGGCATAATATTGATTATAATTGATGTAAATAGTAAATATACAATTTTAATGATTCTTTATATATGATATACCATCCAATTACATATGATCTCACCATCAATATAATTATATTGTCTCTCGTGCGTACGTACAGATTACATTCTCCACGAACGCGATGAGATTCATTTCCTCATCATAACCATTCAGGAATAATTTTCATTTGATGATTAAAAATGATGTTTAAATAACTTAATATCATTCTGGATATGAATCAAATACATACTATCCTTAAAAAACATGACTTACGTAACAAAACATATAAAGGAAAAATGAAACAGTTAACACCTGAAATGACGATAATACTAAAATATTATTAACAAAGAAATATTAGAAGATCATATATGATATCATATTTATGTATATAGTTCTTTATAATTTAATAAAAAATATTTAACTATTATATAGAATTTTAACATACCCTCAACCAAGGAAAAGTACAAGGTAAGGTTTAGTTCTACAATCTCTTCATTGTCCGAGGTTGTTTATATGTAATTATCTACTAGGACATATTTATCATACACATCTATGTTTCTTAAAATATATTTCAAAACATTATTATTATTTCCTAGAATATGGTTTAAATTAATTTATACCCTTGTTTTACTTTTTATAATATGTTTATAAAGGAATCTTTCCATCGTTTTCCAAACAAGTTACTTTACGACCATTTCGACAAAATTAAGGAAAGAATGTTTTTTTAACTTATATAGTGGGTGCGGCTATTTTCCAACGTTATAACACCTTTGAAGCTTCCCTTAAAATATTATAATAATATTTCAAATGTAAATGTTTTATTTAAAATGGTTTCAAAATATAAAGAGTTATTTATTTCAAAATAGTTTTTATTTCATCTATGTCAACATCTTTCGATGGATTTTAAACTTGTTTGAAGTTGATTTATTATGACACAAATATTCCATATTGTATTGAAGGTTTTGTTATATATTTGACTCTAGATGTTTTATTTTAAACCATTTATGGTTTATGGATAAATTTTTGACATTTCTTATGCTAGTTTTAATACGAATGTTTATGTTATGTTTAAATCTTTTCATGTGAGGAATTAATTGGACTTAGTAAGTGATAGGGGAGCCCGATATAGCTCCTCGATGCATCAGTAGGTCTCATGAGACAGACTAGTGTCTTGGCACAAGACCTTTACAAAATATTATTGGTAGTCTTGGCACAATGCCTTGACTATGTAGTTATGAATTCTGGTATTATGAATTTCATCATTATAAAATTGGTTATTGATGTTGTATGTGATTATTTGACTAGTAGAATATCCATGTGAATAATTAAATGGAATTATTTTATTTATCTTTTCCATGTTATTCTGAATTTTAAGTTTAAAAGTATTTTTTTAGTCGTATACATTGCCCTAAATTTTTATTCTTATTTATGAAAGTTTCTTCTATATTGTTATCCTTACTGAGCATCTGAGCGCACCCCTTTATACATTTTCATTTCCCTAGGATGTGAAGAAGTATTTTATGGTTGAATTTCAAGGATATTATAAGGATATAAATGTGTTAAAATAGGACAAAATGTTGTTGATGTTTTTATTTCATGATGTAATGTAATAATTATGAATGTACCTAGTACTTCCAAGGCTACTAAACTTATCAGTCTTTCAGGATTTGATCCCTTGTGATCATGCCAATGTTATGTAATAATGCACCAAATCTGGGTAACTAGGGTCAGGGCATTACAGTTGGTATCAGAGAAATTTTAGTACAAACCTTGTATGCTAGATTTAGAAAAACTCTGATTATAGAACACTACCCTAAGATAGACTTTGAGGATTAGTATAGAAGAACCTCCTAGAATTTTGGTAATATATAGATTTTCTGAGTTTTCTAAGAAATACATCCCTGTCTAGATATGAGCATGTAGAGGTGGCTCTAGCACAGATATACCTAAGGGTAAAACCTGAAAACACCACTTTGAGCAAGACTCGAATGGGAACTAGGGCACGACAATGGGTCTTGATGCACTCTTGGTTACAACACTCCCGGGAGATATGCTTAGGATAATTCACATTTTCTTTACAAACCATTATGAAGGATTTATGAGTATATACCCCCCTTAAAGAAATTGTTTTAATTATTATGGATTATATACATAGACTGTTCAATTTATATTTAGTGTTTTACAAGTTTGGAATTATGTATTGAAATTCATAAACTAATATAGTGTATGTCATTGTTTAGAAATGGAACCTAGGGGAAGGAATGGAAACCGTATCAATGCATGTAATCCATGTAGGGATTTCTCTCCTACTCAAGATAATTATAATGGAGCTGGTGATGAAATAGGTGTTGGTCATCTTATCACCATACTAGGACAACCCACTCAGATTATGAATAATAATATTACCCGTATGGAGCACCCTGATCCACAACATGGAGGATCAATGTTAGTCAGCTTCATGAGGCAATAAACACCAACATTAAATGGGACTACAAATCCATTTGTAGCTGATAAATGGATATGTTCCTTAGAGGAAATATTTCATGCTTTGGGGAGTAGCGAAAGGGAAAAAGTTTTCATGGCAGTTTATCACCTCACGGTAGATGAAGATCAATGCTGGTCATTGATTAAAAACAAAAAGGAAGATGATTACGTATCAAATAGAATGGAGGGAATTTAAAGATATTTTCTTGTAAAAATACTTTCCTCATGACCATTAAGAAGATATGGAAAGACAATTTCTGAGTCTAAGGCAAAAGGAGGATGATAATGTCACAAAATATGAGGCTAACTTTACAAGGATAGGAAGTCATGCTGCAAATTATATACATACCCCAAGGATTAATATTGATCAATTATTCTATGGGTTAAAACCATTTCTCCATATTAAATTATTCTCACAATCCTTCTCATCATATGAAGATATTTTCTCATGTTCTATCAAGATAGAAAATGATTTTTCTATGTTTTACAACTTTAAAGAAAAGCAGGAGAAGAAGATATCTATTGAACACTCTAGAAATTGAAATAAGGGGAAGAAGAAAAAAGTTGAATATCCATCCTACAGTAAATATGGGAAGAAACACCCTAGTACTTGCCTAAAGGGAATGAGAGTCTAATATAAGTGTGGTGAAAAGGGCCACCAAGATCATGATTGAAAAGGAAAGAAAGAGGCTATCAATGTTGAATGCTACAATTGTATAGAAATAGTGCATTATGCAAATGAATGTCCTAAGTGCCAAGGAAACTTACCTTAGAAAATGACAAGGGATCAAGGCCAAGATTATGAGATCACTACTGATGAGTTTGAAGTTTCGAAAGACATGGTGGAAAGTAATTTAATGGTTTCCTCAAGTTTATACAATGCTTTATTTGATTCTGGATCATTGCATTGTTTCATATCTTCCCATTTTGTTAAGAAAATTAGATATTTCCAATTTGATTTAACAATGGAGTTGTCAGTCAAAACTCCTAAGCTAAGTATCATTGCAACAAATTATTATGAATAAGTTCCCATTAGGTCATATAAATGTTCTTTATCTTCTGATCTCAACGTCATACCCATGATTGAATTTGATATAATCCATGATATGTATTGTCTTTCGGACCATGATGTGAAAATTTTTTGTAAGAAGAAGGAGGTTACGATTCTCGATTATGATAAGCAGTACCTTATCATTAAAGTAAAAACATCTCTACCTGGTTCTTATCTAGATCCACCCCCAGTAGCTCAACTAAATTAAATTATTGGGGAGGAAGAGAATGAAATAACTATGGGTGAGAAAAAGAATGTTCAAATCTAGGATGCACCTATTGTGCAAGAATATGTTTATGTGTTTCCATAGGTTTTACCTAGACATCCTCTAGAATGAGAAATTGAGTTTTCCATTGATTTAATTCCTGGTTCAAGGCCTATGTCAAAGACCCCTTATATAATGGAAACTATGGAATTAGTGTAACTAAAGAAACAACTACAGGAATTGAGTAATAAGGGATTTATTCATGCTAGTGTTTCTCTATGGGGAGACCATGTTCTTTTTTTCAGAATAAAGATTGATCTATGGGGTTGTGCATTGACTATAGGTAGATTGATTCACGCTTGTCGTAGGGTGTGGAAAAAGCAATTTAATTTTCTTAGTGCAGCATAGAAGCTGACCAGGGTCGTCTCACTTGAGGAGCTTTCTCAATAGTTTACTTACTTAATCTAATTTAACTAAACTACTTCTTTTTTGTGTTTTTATATTATCTAGTAATGGAAAACAATAAAATTAAAATAAAAAATAAAGCTAACATGCAAGGACAAAAAGCAAATAATTGAGAAAGAACTTGGCCTTTATGGGTTGGTTTGTGGGTTTCATCATTCTCCTTGTTGGTATTTAAATTAACTTTGATAATTACATTATGAGATATCATTCATGAATTACTATTATTTTATTTATTGGAGTGAAATCTTGAATGCATTGTACAATCTTAACTTCACCTCCTCCTATAATCAAGGTTGATGACACACCTCGATCGAGAGTGTGTCATCTTCCAAGACCTGGCTCCATCGTATGCCATTTTAACCACTGAATGGATCAACTCCATCGTATGAAGATCTTGTATCTAGTACAAGGGAGGGAAAATATTTAATAAAATAATAGAAATGAGTTTGATATAAGTGTCGTGGTGGACGATCGCCACACCCATGCACATCACTCTTGCTCATCACAAACTTAATAAAAATCGGAATTTAAGCACAGAATAAATGAAACTAATACATACCTCCCTAGTCCAAGTCTTGGGTTAACACCTCATATTTTAGGGTAAGAGGTCACGGTGGATAATATGAGAATAATAAAAGAAGAAATGAAGAAGAAAAGATGAAGAAGAAAATAGGGTGGATGGGTGGACACAAAAATAATGCATGAATTTTATTAGAAATATAAATTACAATGGAAAACTAAAACAAAAATAAAGAAAATAAATGAAATGGGGAAGATTTTTGGTTGGCCTCCCTCAGTGGATATCTCCTCCTTGGTGCCTTGAAGGAATGGATGGAGAATGGGATGCTTTAGGAAGGAGGTGAGGGCCTCCTTTTATAGGCAGAATTCGACCCCCAAAAGTTTGTGTGATGTAGACCCCATAAATGACTTCTTCATGTGTTACACCCTTCATGAATGTTGTGAATAAATCTCTTTTACGTTTCTCCTAAAAAATTTAGCTAATTTGGAAACCGGATGGAGGAGTTATGAATTTTTCATTCTCGGTTTCTTTTTCTCGACGAAGCTTTTAGGAAGGTTCCTCCAAAAGTATGTAGTTCAATGGCCTCCTTAATGACCTCCAACATCCCCCAAATTTATTTTAGAAACGTCCATATCTGTCCTCGTGTTATCCCAGGTGTAAAAACATCATTTAGATATGTGTAGGCTGATATAGGGTTTTGTTATTGTGGGTGGGTCCACGCAGTCCGCCCGGAAAAATGTCCAACTTCAATGAATTTTTAGACCCTTTAGATGGCCGAATCAGCTCCTGGTCCAGAAGAAAAAGTTTAAGGAAATAAAATTATGATTCTAAAAAAATTTGAATCAAAAAATTTGGAATTATATTTTTCAGGAAATTACCAAAATACCCTTGATGTAAAAATCTGTCAAAAATCCAGAATTAGTCATTTTTCACATTTAGGCTCAAAATAACACTAAAACCTAAAAACATGAAAATTACTCAATCAATAACACTATTTTGTGATTATAAATAATGATTTAAAATATAAAATATATTCCAAGGTGATATTCATCACTCCCCCACACTTAAACATTGCACTCTTGGGCAATCATCTTACATCTAAATCAAAATCCACACAATAATCAAAAAATGAGAAAATATCAATGATCTTATCCAAAATAGAATTCCATCATGTCTCATATATGAATAATAATTCTCTATTATTTTCATTTCAATCATTAAAATTTGTTCAACCTCATAAATCATTCCATGTTCCAATCACAACCTACCTCACATTGAATTTTATGTCACTCTTCACTCAAGAGAAATTGATTCTAGAGTTATGCTCATACTTAGAAATCGCATGTATCACCATAGGTTTATGAAAATTATCGTTTCTCCACAGTGTGAAACATGAAATTTAATTCAATCAAGGGGAATTTAATTAAAGGTTCAAATGATTCTGTGTCTTAGGGTTGGTGGGAAAATTATTGAAAAAAAAGTTCCATGCTAGAAAGAGGAGGTTGGACATTTAAGTACAATGCATGATTAAATCAAGTGAAAACACAAGAAATTCCTCACTCAATCCCACTTGAAAATGTAAAGGCACAACTTTATTTTCTTTTTCTTTTTTCATGGAATATGAGATGAAAATTGAATACAATGAATGAATGACAATTCATGCCCTTGATTTTTGGGAGGGACATGAGTCATAAAAGAAGCTCATCTCAATTTATTTTAAGGAGAAATGGATTAAACAAATAAAGCACAATGAAATGATAAAACATGCCCAATTCTCTTATTCTCCACTGGCCAAAGTATTCACACACACCTCTCACCACCCGTAAATGATACACATTCCAATGAAAGCACACGAAAGTCCCTTACCACACACTAAAACTTGAAATAACCTTGCAAAAATACTAAAAGTGCGGGTAGGTAAGGAAAAATTGGCTTGTAATGTGGCTTAAAACCTATAAAGAAATTCATGGAATCTAAGGGATTACGAAGGATAAATGTAAAGGTGGGTCTCAAGATAAAATATGGCTAGCCAAAGAGATGCCTCAATCAGTTTAAATACATTCCATGAAATCCAAAGCTTCGAAATAGATTTATTCACAAATTCTGGTTCTCACACAAAATTCATGTTTCCCTCAAGAAATTTTGGGTATTAATAAGAATATGTAAAAGTGGTTTAGAATACCTCACAAGATTGGGAAAATAAGATTCAGTGTTTCATGGGCATGGATTTCAAAAAATTAGTCAAACTCATAAAAATGATTGATAATCCAATTCAAGAAAAATGTTTTCACATCAACAATCATTTAAAATCCATTATTTAAAAAATCATTTCTACTCTTTCAAAATCAATTAATGTGTGAAAAGTGATAATAATAATCATTAAATATCAAGAATCCTAAAAATATAATAAACAAAAAAGAAAAGAACACAAGAAGAACTAAGCAGGTTGACACTCCCCCATACTTAAATTTAACTACCCCTTATTTCAACTCAACAAAATATAAATATAAAGGTAGAAAATCAAAGGGAAGGAAAGATACAACCTGAAATTATTTTAGAAGTGGATGCCTTGAGTGAAGCTCCTAGAAGCATCCACTTTAAGACTAACTTATTGGCAATGCAACATTGATTTAGGCTCCTAATTGTTTCTCTTTGGAAACCTAAAAAAAGTAAAAAGATAACATGATAATTTTATTAAAAGAAATTAAAATAGAATATAAAAACGAAAAGAAAGATAAATCTTGGTTTAATCTTCCAAGTGGGCCCTGGCATCTTTTACTGCCTCCAGAGGGAAGTACCAGCTTTTATCCATAATCATCCAGTGGATGAAGCTTCTTTGATTTGAACCACCACATGTGGCTCTTCCCAGCTTGAAGATCTTTGTTCTTATCGAGGAGGACTCCATAGACAGAGTATACCAGATCTGCCCCCTTCACAATTTGGTACAGATTGCATGGTGGGGGTTGGATGAAGTAGGAATCCTCCTCTTCATTTTTTGATACTTCTGCAACATTCCCTTTCCCTTCTTGTGATCCACCTAGTAAATATTCAGTGTGTTCAGGGAGCTTTAAAGTTTCCTCAACAGGTGCAATTTCTTTTCCCTCATCATCCTCCAAGGCATAATATGAGATGGTCGAATCATCTCCAAGAGTCAGTTCAACTTTAATATCATCTTCAATTGAATGTGCCTCTTGGAGTTGATCTTTACTAGATGGAGGTAGGTAGTCGGGATCCTCCACCTCATGTTTGGATTCGACTTCATGGATGTCTTTCGTGAAATCTGGAAAGACTAGTGGCACTTCCTTCTTGGCCTTGAATCTTTTTAATTAATCTTGGAGTTCATAGACCATGGCCATCAAATCTTCAAATGAGATCCATGTTTCTATGCCTCTTTCCGCTTTCATGAACATTGTCATCAGCGCATCGGCTCTTCGTTGGAGGGCCTCCTCAGTGTATTCATTTTCTTCCTCCTGCACCTTTGAGTAATTGTTCCATGCAGAATAATTTGTATTTGAATAGATCATGGGGAAAAAAAATTCCCTTTTTTTTTTGAAAAAATGAAAGATATATAAAATTTTAAAATAGAAAAATCAAAGTAAAAAACTTATTAGCTCCTCTTCAATGGCACCAGTTTTGACGCACGCCTGTCTTAGGGCATAGCAAAAGCAATTTAATTTTCCTAGTGCAGCATAGAAGCTGACCCGGGTCATCTCACTTGAGGAGCTTTCTCAATATTTTACTTACTTAATCTAATTTAACTAAACTACTTCTTTTTGGTGTTTTTATATTATCTAGTAATGGAAAAAAATTAAATTAAAATAAAAAATAAACCTAACATGCAAGGACAAAATGCAATTAATTGAGAAAGAACTTGGCCTTTATGGGTTGGTTTGTGGGTTTCATCATTCTCCTTGTTGGTATTTAAATTAACTTTGATAATTCAATTATGAGATCTCATTCATGAATTACTATTCTTTTATTTATTGGAGTGAAATCTTTAATGAATTTTACAATCTTAACTTCACCTCCTCCTATAATCAAGGTTGATGACACACCTCGATCGAGAGTGTGTCATCTTCCAAGACCTGGCTCCATCGTATGCCATTTCAACCACTGAATGGCTCAACTCCATCATATGAAGAGATTGTATCCAGTATAAGGTATGTAAAATATTTAATAAAATAATATAAATGAGTTTGAGATCAGTGTCATGGTGGACGATCGCCGCACCCGTGTACATCACTCTTGCTCATCACAAACTTAATAAAAATCGGAATTTAAGCACAGAATAAATGAAATTTCCACATACCTCCCCCGATCCAAGTCTCGGTTTAACCACTCATTTTTTAGGGTAAGAGGTCACGGTGGATTATATGATAACAATAAAAGAAGAAAAGAAGGAGAAAAGATGAAGAAGAAAACAGGGTGGATGGGTGACACAAAAATAATGCATGAATTTTATTAGAAATCTAAATTAGAAAAGAAAACTAAAACAAAAATAAAGAAAATAAATTAAATGGGGAAGATTTGTGGTTTTCCTCCCTTAGTGGAGATCTCCTCCTTGGTTCCTTGAAGGAATGGATGGAGAATGGGATGCTTTGGGAAGGAGGTGAGGGCCTCCTTTTGTAGGCAGAATTCGACCTCTGAAAGTTTGTGTGTTGTAGACCCCATAAATGACTTCTTAATTCGTTCCACCCTTCATTAATGTTGTGAATAAATCTCTTTTCCGTTTCTCCTAAAAATTTTAGATAATTTGGAAACCGGATGGAGGAGTTATGAATTTTTCATTCTCGGTTTCTTTTTCTGGATGAAGCTTTTAGGAAGGTTCCTCCCAAAGTATGTTGTTAAATGGCCTCCTTAATGACCTCCAACATCCCCCAAATTTATTTTAGAAATGTCCCTATCTGTCCTCGTGTTATCCCAGGTGTAAAAACATCATTTAGATATGTGTAGGCTGATATAGGGTTCCGTTATGGTGGGTGGGTCCACGCTGTCCGCCCGGAAAAATGTCCAACTTCAATGAATTTTTAGACCCTTTAGATGGCCGAATCAGCTCCTAGTCCAGAAGAAAAAGATTAAGTAAATAAAATTAGGATTCTAAAAAAATTTGAATCAAAAAATTTGGAATTATATTTTTCAGTAAATGACCAAAATACCCTTGATGTAAAAATCAGTCAAAAATCCAGAATTAGTCATTTTTCACATTTAGGCTCAAAATAACACTAAAACCTAAAAACGTGACAATTACTCATTCAATAACACTATTTTGGGATTATAAACAATGATTTACAATATAAAATATATGAAAATTTGAGATTCATCACTCCCCCACACTTAAAAATTGCACTCCTGGTCAATCATCTTACATCTAAATCAAAATCCACACAACAATCAAAAAATGAGAAAATATCAATGATCTTATCCAAAATAGAATTCCATCATGTCTCATATATGAATAATAATTCTCTATTATTTTCATTTCAATCATTAAAATTTGTTCAACCTCACAAATCAATCCATGTCCCAATCACAACCTACCTCACATTGAATTTTATGTCACTCTTCACTCAAGAGAAATTGATTCTAGAGTTATGCTCATACTTAGAAATCGCATGTATCGCCATAGGTTTATGAAAATTATCATTTATCCACAGTGTGAAACATGAAATTGAATTAAATCAAGAGGACTTTAATTAAAGGTTCAAATGATTATGTGTCTTAGGGTTGGTGGGAAAATTATTGAAAAAAAAGTTCCATGCTAGAAATAGGAGGTTGGACTTTTAAGTACAATGCATGATTAAATCAAGTGAAAACACAAGAAATTCCTCACTCAATCCCACTTGAAAATGTGAAGGCACAGCTTTATTTTCTTTTTCTTTTTTCATATAAGATGATCAGAAAATTGAATACAATGAATGAATGAAAATTCATGCCCTTGATTTTTGGGAGGGACATGAGTCATAAAAGAATGTACAATGAGTAATTCAAGCTCATCTCCATTTTTTTAAGGAGAAATGGATGAAAAAAATAAATCACAATGAAATGATGACACATGCCCAATTATCTTATTTTCCACTGGCCAAAGTATTCACACACACCTCGCACCACCCATAAATGATACAAATCCCAATGAAAGCACACGAAAGTCCCTTCCCACACACTCAAACTTGAAATAACCGTGAAAAAATACTAAAAGTGCGGGTAGGTAAGGAAAAATTGTCTTGTAATGTGGCTTAAAACCTATAAGGCAATTCATGGCATCTAATGGATTACGAAGGATAAATGTAAAGGAGGGTCTCAAGATAAAATATGGCTAGACAAAGATATGCCTCAATCATTTTAAATACATTCCATGAAATCCAATGCTTCGAAGTAGATTTATTCACAAATTCTGGTTCTCACGCAAAATTCATGTTTCCCTCAAGAAAGTTTGGGTATTAAGAAGAATATGTAAAAGTGGTTTAGAATACCTCACAAGATTGGGAAAATAAGAGTCAGTGTTTCATGGGCATGGATTTCAAAAAATCAGTCAAACTCATAAAAATGATTGATAATCCAATTCAATAAAAATGTTTTCACACCAATAATAATTTAAAATACATTATTTCAAAAATCATTTCTTCTCTTTCAAAATCAATTAATGTGTGAAAAGTGATAATAATAATCATTAAATCTCAAAAATCCTAAAAAATATAATAAACAAAAATGAAAAGAACATAAGAAGAACTAAGCAGGTTGACACTCCCCCATACTTAAATTTAACTACCCCTTATTTCAACTCAACAAAATATAAATATAAAGGTATAAAATCAAAGGGAAGGAAGGATACAACCTGACATTATTTTAGAATTGGATGCCTTGAGTGAAGCTCCTAGAAGAATCCACTTTAAGACTAACTTATTGGCAATGCAACATTTATTTAGGCTCCTAATTGTTTCTCTTTGGAAACCTAAAAAAAGTAAAAAGATAACATGAGAATTTTATTAAAAGAAATGAAAATAGAATATAAAAACGAAAAGAAAGATAAATCTTGGTTTAATCCCCCAAGTGGGCCCTGGCATCTTTTACTGCCTCCAGAGGGTAGTACCAGCTTTTATCCATAATCATCCAGTGGATGAAGATTCTTTGATTTGAACCACCACATGTGGCTCTTCTCAGCTTGAAGATCTTTGTTCTTGTCGAGGAGGACTCCATAGACAGAGTATACCAGATCCGCCCCCTTCACAATTTGGTACAGCTTGCATGGTGGGGGTTGGATGAAGTAGGAATCCTCCTCTTCATTTGTTGCTACTTGTGCAACATTCCCTTTTCCTTCTTGTGATCCACCTAGTAAATATTAAGTGTGTTCAGGGAGCTTTAAATGTTCCTCAACAGGTGCAATTTCTTTTCCCTCATCATCCTCCAAGGCATAATATGAGATGGTCGAACCATCTCCAAGAGTCGGTTCAACTTTAATCTCATCTTCAATTGAATGTGCCTCTTGGAGTTGATCTTCACTATATGGAGGTAGGTAGTCGGGCTCCTCCACCTCATGTTTGGATTCGACTTCATGGATGTCTTTCGTGAAATCAGGAAAGACTAGTGGCACTTCCTTCTTGGCCTTGAATCTTTTTAATTAATCTTGGAGTTCATAGACCATGGCCATCAAATCTTCAAATGAGATCCATGTTGCTCTTCCTCTTTCCACTTGCTTGAACATTATCATCAGCGCATCAGATCTTCATTGGAGGGCCTCCTCAGTGTAGTTATTTTCTTCCTCTTCACCTTTGAGTAATTGTTCGATGCAGAATAATTTGAATTTGAATGGATCATGGGAAAAAAGATTTTTTCCGTTTTTGTTTTAAAAAAATGAAAGATATCTAAAATTTGAATATAGAAAAATCAAAGTAAACAACTGATTAGCTCCTCGGCAACGACACCAGTTTTGACGCACGCCTATCTTAGGGCGTAGCAAAAGAAATTTAATTTTCCTAGTGCAGCATAGAAGCTGACCAGGGTCGTCTCACTTGAGGAGCTTTCTCAATCGTTTACTTACTTAATCTAATTTAACTAAACTACTTATTTTTGGTGTTTTTATATTATCTACTAATGGAAAAAAATTAAATTAAAATAAAAAATAAAGCTAACATGCAAGGACAAAATGCAATTAATTGAGAAAGAACTTGGCCTTTATGGGTTGGTTTGTGGGTTTCATCATTATCCTTGTTGGTATATAAATTAAGTTTGATAATTCAATTATGAGATCTCATTCATGAATTACTATTATTTTTATTTATTGGTGTGAAATATTGAATGCATTTTTCAATCTTAACTTCACCTCCTCCTATAATCAAGGTTGATGGCACACCTTGATCAGGAGTGTGTCATCTTCCAAGACCTGGCTCCATCGTAGGCCATTTCAACCACTGAATGTCTCAACTCCATCATATGAAGAGATTGTATCTAGTATAAGGTAGGGAAAATATTTAATAAAAGAATAGAAATGAGTTTGATATCAGTGTCATGGTGGACGATCGCCACACCTGTGCACATCACTCTTGCTCATCACAAACTTAATAAAAATCAGAATTTAAGCACAGAATAAATGAAATTTCCACATACCTCCCCTGGGCCAAGTCTCGGGTTAACCCCTCATATTTTAGGGTAAGAGGTCACGGTGGATAATATGAGAACAATAAAAGAAGAAAAGAAGGAGAAAAGATGAAGAAGAAAACAGGGTGGATGGGTGACACAAAAATAATGCATGAATTTTATTAGAAATCTAAATTACAACAGAAAACTAAAACAAAAATAAAGAAAATAAATGAAATGGGGAAGATTTTTGGTTGGCCTCCCTCAGTGGATATCACCTCCTTGGTGCCTTGAAGGAATGGATGGAGAATGGGATGCTTTAGGAAGGATGTGAGGGCCTCCTTTTATAGGCATAATTCGACCTCAGAAAGTTTGTGTGTTGTAGACCCCATAAATGAATTCTTCATTCGTTCCACCCTTCATGAATGTTGTGAATAAATATCTTTTCCATTTATCCTAAAAAGTTTAGTGAATTTGGAAACCAGATGGAGGTGTTATGAATTTTTCATTCTCGGTTTCTTTTCCTGGATGAAGCTTTTAGAAAGGTTCCTCCAAAAGTATGTTGTTCAATGGCCTCCTTAATGACCTCCAACATCCCCCAAATTTATTTTAGAAACGTCCCTATCTGTCCTCGTGTTATCCTAGGTGTAAAAACATCATTTAGATATGTGTAGGCTGATATAGGGTTCCGTTACGGTGGGTGGGTCCACTCTATCCGCCTGGAAAAATGTCCAAATTCAATGAATTTTTAGACCCTTTAGATGGCTGAATCAGCTCCTGGTCCAGAAGAAAAAGATTAAGGAAATAAAATTAGGATTCTAAAAAAATTTGAATCAAAAAATTTGGAATTATATTTTTCAGTAAATGACCAAAATACCCTTGATGTAAGAATATGTCAAAAATCCAGAATTAGTCATTTTTCACATTTAGGCTCAAAATAACACTAAAACCTAAAAACGTGGCAATTACTCATTCAATAACACTATTTTGGGATTATAAACAATTATTTACAATATAAAATATATGAAAATGTGAGATTCATCACTCCCCCACACTTAAACATTGCACTCCTGGGCAATCATCTTACATCTAAATCAAAATCCTCACAACAATCAAAAAATGAGAAAATATCAATGATCTTATCCAAAATAGAATTCCATCATGTCTCATATATGAATAATAATTCTCTATTATTTTCATTTCAATCATTAAAATTTGTTCAACCTCATAAATCAATCCATGTCCCAATCACAACCTACCTCACATTGAATTTTATGTCACTCTTCACTCAAGAGAAATTGATTCTAGAGTTATGCTCATACTTAGAAATCACATGTATCGCCATAGGTTTATGAAAATTATCATTTCTCCATAGTGTGAAACATGAAATTTAATTCAATCAAGGGCACATTAATTAATGGTTCAAATGATTCTGTGTCTTAGGGTTGGTTGGAAAATTATTGAAAAAAAAGTTCAATGCTAGAAATAGGAGGTTGGACTTTTAAGTACAATGCATGATTAAATCAAGTGAAAACACAAGAAATTCTTCACTCAATCCCACTTGAAAATGCGAAGGCACAACTTTATTTTCTTTTTCGTTTTTCATATAAGATGAGCTGAAAATTGAATACAATGAATGAATGACAATTCATGCCCTTGATTTTTGGGAGGGACATGAGTCATAAAAGAATGTACAATGAGTAATTCAAGCTCATCTACATTTTTTTAAGGAGAAATGGATGAAACAAATAAAGCACAATGAAATGATGACACATGCCCAATTCTCTTATTGTCCACTGGCCAAAGTATTCACACACACATCGCACCACCCATAAATGATACACATCCCAATGAAAGCACACGAAAGTCCCTTCCCACACACTCAAACTTGAAATAACCATGAAAAAATACTAAAAGTGAGGGTAGGTAAGGAAAAATTGGCTTGTAATGTGGCTTAAAACCTATAAGGCAATTCATGGATTCTAAGGGCTTACGAAGGATAAATGTAAAGGTGGGTATCAAGATAAAATATGGCTATCCAAAGAGATGCCTCAATCATTTTAAATACATTCCATGAAATCCAAAGCTTCGAAATAGATTTATTCACAAATTCTGGTTCTCACACAAAATTCATGTTTCCCTCAAGAAAGTGTGGGTATTAAGAAGAATATGTAAAAGTGGTTTAGAATACCTCACAAGATTGGGAAAATAAGAGTCAGTGTTTCATGGGCATGGATTTCAAAAAATCAGTCAAACTCATAAAAATGATTGATAATCCAATTCATGGAAAATGTTTTCACATCAACAATCATTTAAAATCCATTATTTCAAAAATCATTTCTACTCTTTCAAAATCAATTAATGTGTGAAAAGTGATAATAATAATCATTAAATCTCAAAAATCCTAAAAATATAATAAACAAAAATGAAAAGAACACAAGAAGAACTAAGCAGGTTGACACTCCCCCATACTTAAATTTAACTACCCCTTATTTAAACTCAAAAAAATATAAATATAAAGGTAGAAAATCAAAGGGAAGGAAAGATACAACCTGACATTATTTTAGAAGTGGATGCCTTGAGTGAAGCTCCTAGAAGCATCCACTTTAAGACTAAATTATTGGCAATGAAACATTGATTTAGGCTCCTAATTGTTGCTCTTTGGAAACCTAAAAAAATTAAAAAGATAACATGAGAATTTTATTAAAAGAAATGAAAATAGAATATAAAAACGAAAAGAAAGATAAATCTTGGTTTAATCCCCCAAGTGGGCACAGGCATCTTTTACTGCCTCCAGAGGGTAGTACCAGATTTTATCCATAATCATCCAGTGGATGAAGATTCTTTGATTTGAACCACCACATGTGGATCTTCCCAGCTTGAAGATCTTTATTCTTGTCAAGGAGGACTCCATAGACAGAGTATACCAGATCCGCCCCCTTCATAATTTGGTACAGCTTGCATGGTGGGGGTTGGATGAAGTAGGAATCCTCCTCTTCATTTTTTGCTACTTTTGCAAGATTCCATTTCCCTTATTGTGATACACCTAGTAAATATTAAGTGTCTTCAGGGAGACTTAAACGTTCCTCAATAGGTGCAATTTATTTTCCCTCATCATCCTCCAAGGCATAATATGAGATGGTTGAATCATCTCCAAGCGTCAGTTCGACTTTAATCTCATCTTCAATTGAATGTGACTCTTGGAGTTGATCTTCACTAGATGGAGGTAGGTATTCGGGCTCCTCCACCTCATGTTTGGATTCGACTTCATGGATATCTTTCTTGAAATAAGGAAATACTAGTGGCACATCCTTCTTGGCCTTTATCTTTTTAATTAATCTTGTAGTTCATAGACCATGGCCATCAAATATTCAAATGAGATCCATGTTGCTATGACTCTTTCCACTTTCTTGAACATTATCATCAGCGCATCAGCTCTTCATTGGAGGGCCTCCTCAGTGTAGTCATTTTCTTCCTCCTGCACCTTTGAGTAATTGTTCCATGCAGAATAATTTGAATTTGAATGGATAATGGGAAAAAAGTTTTTTTCCGTTTTTGTTTTAAAAAAATGAAAGATATATAAAATTTTAAAATAGAAAAATCAAAGTAAACAACTGATTATCTCCTCAGCAATGGCACCAGTTTTGACGCACGCCTCTCTTAGGGCGTAGCAAAATCAATTTAATTTTCCTAGTGCAGCATAGAAGCTGACCAGGGTCGTCTCACTTGAGGAGCTTTCTCGATCGTTTACTAACTTAATCAAATTTAACTAAACTACTTCTTTTTGGTGTTTTTATATTATCTACTAATGGAAAACAATTAAATTAAAATAAAAAATAAAGCTAACATGCAAGGACAAAATGCAATTAATTGAGAAAGAACTTGGCCTTTATGGGTTGGTTTGTGGGTTTCATCATTCTCCTTGTTGGTATTTAAATTAAGTTTGATAGTTCAATTATGATATCTCATTCATGAATTACTATTATTTTATTTATTGGTGTGAAATATTGAATGCGTTTTGCAATCTTAACTTCACCTCCTCCTATAATCAAGGTTGATGGCACACCTTGATCAGGAGTGTGTCATCTTCCAAGACCTGGCTCCATCGTATGCCATTTCAACCGCTGAATGGCTCAACTCCATCGTATGAAGAGCTTGTATCTAGTATAAGTTAGGGAAAATATTTAATAAAATAATAGAAATGATTTTGAGATCAGTGTCATGGTGGACGATCGCCACACCCGTGCACATCACTCTTGCTCATCACAAACTTAATAAAAATCAGAATTTAAGCACAGAATAAATGAAATTTCCACATACCTCCCCCGGTCCAAGTATCGGTTTAACCCCTCATATTTTAGGGTAAGAGGTCACGGTGGATAATATGAGAACAATAAAAGAATAAAAGAAGGAGAAAAGATGAAGATGAAAACAGGGTGGATGGGTGACACAAAAATAATGCATGAATGTTATTAGAAATCTAAATTACAACTGAAAACTAAAACAAAAATAAAGAAAAGAAATGAAATGGGGAAGATTTGTGGCCAGCCTCCCTCGGTGGATATCTCCTCCTTGGTTCCTTGAAGGAATGGATGGAGAATGGGATGCTTTGGGAAGGAGGTGAGGGCCTCCTTTTATAGGCAGAATTTGTTTTGCATGTTGTAGAACCCATAAATGACCTCTTCACGCATTCCACACTTCATTAATGTTGTGCATAAATCTCTTTCCAATTTTCCCTCAAACGTTCATCTAATTTGGAAACCGTATGGAGGAGTTATAATTTTTTCATTCTCGGTTTCTGTTTCTGGACGAAGCTTCCAGGAAGGTTCCTCCAAAATTATGTCATTCAATGACCTCCTTAATGACCTCCAACATCCCCCAAATTTATTTTAGAGACGGACCTATCTGTCCTCGTTGTATCCCAGGTGGAAACACATCATTTAGATATGTGTAGGCCGATATGGGGTTCCTTTATGGTGGGTGGGTCCATGTTGTCTTCCCGGAAAAATGTCCAACTTCAATAAATTTTTAGACCCTTTAGATGGCCAAATCAGCTCTTGGTCCAGAAGACAAAGTTTAAGGAAATAAAATTATTATTCTAACAAAATTCTAATCAGAAAATGTGGAATTATATTTTTCATGAAATGACCAAAATACCCTTGATGTAAAAATCTGTCAAAAATCCAGAATTAGTCATTTTTCACATTTAGGCTCAAAATAACACTAATACCTAAAAACGTGACAATTACTCATTCAATAACACTATGGTGGGATTATAAACAATTATTTACAGTATAAAATATATGAAAATGTGAGATTCATCAGATATCAATGCTATAACAATAAAGAACAAGTATCCCCTACCTTGCATTGATGATTTATTCAACCAACTTCATGGAGCTCAATATTTTTCAAAGATTGACCTTCGATCTGGATATCAGAAGTTGTGTGTGAAGAAGGAAGAAATTCCAAAAACAGAATTTTGAACCAGGTATGGGAATTACAAGTTTACAGTAATGCCTTTTGGGATGACTAATCAACCCTCTATTTTCATGGATTTAATGAACAGAGTTTTCAATGAATATCATAATGACTTTATAGTGGTATTTATTGATAATGTCTTGGTATATTCCAAAAGATGTGAAGATCATAAAAATAATTTGCGCATTATCCTAAGGACTCTTATAAGAAATGAATTATATGGGATGTTTAGCAAGTGTGAATTTTGGATTCAGGAGATTTCTTTTCCTGTCCATATTGTTTATAAGGATGGAATTTCTGTTGATCCTTCTAAGACAAAGGCAATCCAGGAATGGCCCGAACCAATGAGTATAACTGAGGTACACTGTTTTATTGGTTTAGTAGGTTATTATCGGCATTTTTATAGAATTTTTCCTGATTGGATTACCCATTAACCAAGCTTACACGTAAAGGGGTTAAATTTGTTTGGACAAAAGAGTGTGAACAATGTTTTGAATAACTGAAGATAATATTAGTCAATGCTCCTCTCGTGACTTTACCATCAGTGAATGATGGGTTTCTTATTTATAGTGATTCTTCAAATAAAAGACTTGATTGTGTATTTATGCATAATTATAGAGTTATTTCATATGCACCACGATAGCTAAAAATTCATGAACAAAACTATCCCACTCATTATCTTGAGTTAGCAGCTGTAATCTTTTCTCTAATGATATATAGACACTATCTATATGGTGAAAATGTGAGATTTATACTGATCACAAGAGTTTGAAGTATATTTTCTCACAAAAAAAACTCAACATGAGTCAAAGAAAATGTCTTGAACTACTCAAGTATTATGATTTCACTATACACTACCACCCGGGGAAGAAAAATAAGGTAACAGATGCTTTGAGCAGAAAGCATCACGGAGTTTTGAACAAGATGAGAGTTGAAGGAGATCCTATTTTCATGGATCTAGTAAAGATGGATATGGGAATAACCATGTATGGTAAAACCTCAATACTTTTTCAAATGGTTTCTAAACCATATTTACTATAAAGGATGAAGATTTCTCAGACTGATGAGGAGGAGTTTCAAAATAAGATTAAAGTTGTGAATGATGGGAGATTGAGTGACTTCATATATGAAGATGGAATTTTGAAATTTGGGAAGAAACTTTGTGTTCCTGTTATACCTGATCTAAAAATGGAATTATTGGATGATGCACATAGCTCCAATTTCTCTATACACCCCGGTATCACTAAGATGTATAGATATTTGAAAGAACATTTTTGGTTGGACAAAATAAAGAGATAGATTGATTTTGTGTCGAGATGTATGGTTTTTCAACAAGTGAATACTGGAAGGCAACATCCTAGAAGAGTCATGCAACCTCTTCCCATGCTTGAGTGGAAATGGGATGATATTACGATGGACATTGTCATGGGACAGTCAAAGACTCGTAGAAGAAATGATGCAATATGGGTCATTTTTTATCGTATTACCAAGTCAGCACATTTTCTTGCTATAAAAGAAGATTTACCACTTGAACGTTTAACAAGAATATATATTAATGATGTTTTAAGACTTCATGCAGTACCCATATCGATTGTTTCTGATCGTCATCCCCATTTTACATCAATATTTTGGAAAAGTCTTTATAAAGCCCTAGATACTGTACTTTTTTTGAGCACGGCCTACCACCCTCAAACTAATGGACAATCAGAATAGAATATTCAAACCGGAGAAGACATGTTGATATCTTTCTCACTTGACTTTCAAGGTATGTGGGGTCAATATTTACCTCTATTATAATTTTTTATAACAATAGATTCCATTCAAGTATTCAGATAGCACCATATGAAGCGTTATATGGAAAGAGATGTCACACACCAACTTGTTGGGATGATGTTGGTGAAATAAAACTCATAGGCCCATAACTTGTTGAGGAAACAATGGAAAAGGTGAAGGTTATCCAAACCCACATCAAAGTAGCTCAAAGTAGGAAAAAGAGCTATGTCAATAACCGAAGGATTTGGAATTTCAGGTAGGAGATCATGTTTTCTTGAAGGTATCTCCATGGAAGGGAGTTATACAATTTGGTAAGAAGGGTAAATTAAGTCCTAGGTACATCGGACTTTTCAAAATTCTATAACATATTGGAGTTGTAGATTACCATTTGTCTATGAAACCAAGTCTCTTGAAAGTTCATGATGTGTTCCACATATCACTATTAAGAAAATACATGCCTGACCCAATGCATGTACTCACCTATGAAGAAATAGAATTGGAACTCGATCTGTCTTATTGTGAAGAGCCTGTCAAGATTCTGGATACCATAGAACAAGTGTTGAGAAACTGGACGACTCATCTGGTAAAAGTTCTATGGAGAAACCATAAGATGGAAGAGATGACGTGGGAACCCGAGGAACTTATAAGGAATAAATAGACGAGTACTTTTATTCTTTGATATTCTATAAATTTTGAGGATGAAATTATTTGAAGGAGGGAATAATGTAACACCTCAAGCTTCCACAATACACTTCTCTTAGAAGAATTCAATAGCTTGTGTTGTACGCAACTTCGAGTACAAACACACCACAACAAATCAAACTAACTATTATTAATAGTAATACTCACTTTTTGAAATTTTATAAATTTTATCTTTCAAAATATACATCATTTTTGGATTTTTAGTATCTAAATTAGCTTAGGGTGAATTTTTGGAATTTTTCTGAAAGCTTTCTATTTTTAATGAATAGTGAAAAACACTGTGTTATTATTTAAAACCGACTTTTTATTCACATAATTATTTATTTTATTTAACTTAATTTAGGTCAAAATAGATACATAATACCTATATAAGTTCAATTTAATTAATTTGATTCATTTTATAGTAAGTTTAGATATATAAAAAAATTGAACTTTTTTATCATCTTTTACCCACCTCCTAGGAGCATTTACAAATTTGCATAAAACTTAATTTTACCACTTCTTTGAATTAAATTTCAAAAATCTGAGAGACACAGTTGATATTAGTAAGTAAAATGTGGTTTAATAAGATGAAAATAATTTTTGGTGAATAGTAACTTTTAACTTTTATTTACCACGGTTAAAAGTAAATATGGTAATTAAAGGTAAAAATGATATTATAATTACCCTAAAAAATGTTATAATTATATTGGATAAGTTTTATTCAACCAAAAACAACCTTATGAATAAAATATGATCCTTTAGGTACACTTGAACTAGATTAGGACATTTTTTTTATTTAATTCAAAGAAGAGTTAAGTGTTAAATTCAAGTTTTCATAACTAAAACATTTTTAATATTGGGTTATACAAAAGATAAATTCGACTATAAATATTAATTATAAATATAAAATTATTTCATATATAATGGTATTTTTTTATAATTTTTAGACATTAAATAGTTAAATTTATTTATGACACAATGATGATGCAGTAATTAATTTTTTAATGAAAGATTAAAATAATTGATATTATAAATATCCAAATAAATTTAATTTGAGACTTTTGATGAATTAAGCAAATTTTCTATGTTAATATGACATGTTCTGTTTGATTAAATGAATTTTTTTCAATGCAATCATGTTGTTATTATTTTAAGAAAAACAAATACCAAATAGTGTCAAAATTGACAAAAAAGAGTTTTTAAAACAAATACTATATTATCAATTGATATAATATTCCTAAAAATATAAGGTTCGGCCAATGGACATAGATAAGGTTATATATATTAATAAATAACCACTTTGGGTTCTCTTGGAAGTTTATAGTATTTTTATTAACCATATAATATAAAAATACAAAGAGACATGGTAAAGGTCAAACAATTTAACTAAGAGTTAAATCTAAAATATAAGGTTAATATGGAGATCAAAACCAGTATAAAATCTATTGGTTGAGACTTTTTAGACCCAACCCCACCATATCTTTGAAATAAATAATTTTGGAGCCATTAGAAACCGAAAATTATTTTATTATAAAATAATATTTCAATCTTTTCCTAAGGTGACCCTCACCTCTCTTATAAAAGGTAACTTCCCCTTCTCTCAAAATCACACCTCCAAAGACATTTGGCTCGGCCAAAACCTGTCAAAATATCCTCCAAACTTCCCTCACTTCATCCAAGAGGCCTTATATTGATCATAAATCCAACCAAGGGAGACCTTTTGATCAAATCAAAAGGAAGAACCCAAAGAAGATGTATATATTTCATCACCTCTTTCAAGTTCTTTTCTTCTTCCACTTCCTCTTTATTTGTTTTTTCCATTATAAAATAATAACTTCAGTATATTCTATATACTTTGATGTTATTATAGAAACGTTACAACCATATTCTTTATTCAATCCATCCTATAAATGGAAAAGTCACCATACGTGTGTATGTACGGATTACTGTCTCCACGTCGTGGTGTAGTTTGTCATTCAACACTTAACTATTTGGATGGGTATAATAATGAGTATAATTTATGTAAATAATAAATATAACATGTTAATGATTTTTTATATATTATATATCATCCAATTACATATGATCCCACCATCAATATAATGATATTGTCGCTCGGGCGTAGGTACGGATTATCGTCTCTGCGAACGCGATGAGATTCATTTCCCCATCATAACCATTCAAGAATAATTTTAATTTGACTATTAAAAATTAGTTTTAAAGAACATAATATCATTATTTATATTAATCTAATACATCCTGTCTATAACAAACATGACTTACATAACAAACCATATAAAGTAAAACGAAGCAGTTAACACTTGAAATGAAGATAATACTAAAATATAATTAATAAAGAAATATTATAAGATCATATATGATATCATATTTATGTATATGGTTCTTGTATAATTTAATAAAAATTATTTAACTATTATACAGGAGGTTAACGTACCCTCAACCAAGTAAAATTACATGGTAAGTGTTAATTCTACAATCTCTTCATTATTCGAGGTTGTTTATTTGTAATTATCTACTGGGACATCTTTATCATCCACATCCATGATTCTTAAAATGTATTTCAAAACATTTTTACTATTTCCTAGAATATGGGTTAAAGTCATTTATACCATTTTTTGACATTTTATAAGATTTTTATAACGGACTCTTTCCGTCATTTTCATACAAGGTACTTTACGACCTTTTCGGAAAAATTAAGGAAAGAATGTTTTTTAACTTATATGGCGGGTGCAGCTATTTTCGGCTGTTATAACACCTTCAAAGCATCCCTTAAAAGATTATAAGAATATTTAAAAAATAAGTGTTTTATTTTAAATGGTTTAAAAAATAAATTGGTATTTATTTCAAAATAGTTTTCATTTCATCTATGTCAACATCCTTTGATGAATTTTAAACTTGTTTGAAGATGATTTTTTATGACACAAATATTTCATATTGTATTGAAGTTTTTGTGATATGTTTGACTATGAATGTGTTATTTTATACCATTCATGTTTTATGGATAAAGTATTGACTTTTCTTATGCTATTTTTAGTACGAATGTTTATGTTATGTTTAAACCTTTTCATATGAGGAATGTATTAGACTTAGTAACTGACTAGTGGATCCCGCTATAGCTCCTCGATGCATCGGTAGGTCTCATGAGACAAACTTGTGTCTTGGAACAAGGCCTAAACAAAATATTATTTTTATTCTTGTCACAAGGTCTTGACTATATGGTTATGAAGTTTGGCATTAAACATTCTATCATTATGATATTTTCTATTGATATTTCATGTGATTATTCAACTAGTATAATATCCATGTAAATAAGTAAATGGAATTATTTTATTTATATTTTCCATATTAGGCTGAAGTTTATGTTTAAAAGACTTTTGTTTTAGTCTTATACATTTCCTTAAATGTTTATGCTTATTTATGAAAGTTTCTTTTATATTGTTATCCTTACTGAGCATCTGAGCTCACCCCTTTCTATGTTTTATTTTTCCCAGCATGGGAAGAAGTATTTTATTGTTAACCTGTAGGGATATGCTAAGGATATAAATGTGTTCAAAGGGGAAAACAAATTTTATGTTTTTATTTCATGATGTAATGTAATACTTATGAATGTATCTAGTACCTCCAAGGCTACTAAACTGGTCGGTCTTTTAGGATTTGATCCCTTGTGATCATGCCAATGTTATGCAATAATGCATCGAATCTGGATAATTAGGGTCAAGGTGTTACACTAATCGACCATAACTACATTGTCTAATGTTGGGGTGTCTCTCATCATGTCTCAATGATTGTTCCAACCATAATAATGAATCATATTTATTTCACCCTAGTATGCAGTGATAATGATTTGGGAGATAAACTCACCCTAGTATATAGTATAAAGTCCCAGGGAATTATCAAACCTAATATCAAAACCTAGGGAATTTTATTTCACATTATACAATGGTTATTAGGAGATAATCCCAAATATTGTGGGAGACTCAACCACGACCACCAAAGACCCCACAACCCTAGAAAATATCTCTTTTTAGGACCAATCATCTTATTAGAACCAATATAATTTCATCTCCAAATCTATGTTAGCCCCCACCAATAGTATCATAGACCACTCTACTCTGGGAGGTTCCCTACTTGAGGACTCTCCTTTAGTGTCACATATCTACCAACTTGATAAATTTTCTTTAGTGTCACACTACTATGGTAGTTTTCTATAAGATCCTATCATTTCCAAGGGTGCAGTAGGATTAAGTTTTGAGTTCTAGATACATATCAAATACACATTATGGAACCAACGAGTATAACTGAGGTACACTGTTTTATTGGTTTAGCAGGTTATTATCGGCATTTTTCTAGAATTTTTCCTGATTGGCTTACCCATTAACCAAGCTTACATGTAAAGGAGTAAAATTTGTTTGGACAAAAGAGTGTGAACAATGTTTTGAAGAACTGAAGATAATATTATTCAATTCTCCTCTCTTGACTTTACCATCGGGGAATGATGGGTTTCTTATTTATAGTGTTGCTTCAAATAAAAGACTTCATTGTGTACTTATGCAGAATTATAGAGTTATTTCATATGCACCATGACAGCTAAAAATTCATGAACAAAACTATCCCACTCATGATCTTGAGTTAGCAGCTGTAATATTTTCTCTAATGATATATAGACACTATATATATGGTGAAAATGTGAGATTTATACTGATCACAAGAGTTTGAAGTATATTTTCTCACAAAAAGAACTCAACATGAGTCAAAGATAATGTCTTGAACTACTCAAGTATTATGATTTCACTATACACTACCACCCGGGGAAGAAAAATAAGGTGATAGATGCTTTGAGCAGAAAGGATCACGGAGTTTTGAACAAGATGAGAGTTGAAGGAGATCCTATTTTCATGGATCTAGTAAATATGTATATGGGAATAACCATGTAAGGTAAAACCTCAATAATTTTTCAAATGCTTTATAAACAATATTTACTATAAAGGATGAAGATTTCTCAGACCGATGAGGAGGAGTTTCAAAATAAGATTAAAGTTGTGAATGATGGGAGATTGAGTGACTTCATATATGAAGATGGAATTTTGAAATTTGGGAAGAAACTTTGTGTTCCTGGTATACCTAATCTAAAAATGGAATTGTTGGATGGTGCACATAGCTCCAATTTCTCTATACACCCTGGTAGCACTAAGATGTATAGATATTTGAAAGAACATTTTTGGTCGGACAAAATGAAGAGATATATTGCTGATTTAGTGTCGAGATGTATGGTTTTTCAACAAGTGAATGCTGGAAGACAACATCCTAGAAGATTCATGCAACCTCTTCCCATACTTGAGTGGAAATGGGATGATATTACGATGGACATTTTCATGGGACAATCAAAGACTCGTAGAAGAAATGATGCAATATGGGTCATTGTTGATCGTATTACCAAGTCAGCACATTTTCTTGCTATAAAAGAAGATTTACCACTTGAACGTTTAACAAGAATATATATTAATGAAGTTTTAAGACTTCATGGAGTACCCATATCCATTGTTTCTGATCGTCATCCCCATTTTACATCAATATTTTGGAAAAGTATTTATAAATCTCTAGATACTGAAATTTGTTTGAGCACGGCCTACCACCCTCAAACTAATGGACAATCAGAATAGAATATTCAAACCTGAGAAGACATGTTTAGATCTTGCTCACATGACTTTCAAGATATGTGGGGTCAATATTTACCTCTATTCTAATTTTCTTATAACAATAGATTCCATTCAAGTATTCAGATAGCACCATATGAAGCGTTATATGGAAAGAGATGTCACGCACTAACTTGTTGGGATGATGTTGGTGAAATAAAACTCATAGGCCCATAACTTGTTGAGGAAACATTGGAAATGGTGAAGGTTATCCAAACCCACATCAAAGTATCTCAAAGTAGGCAAAAGAGCTATGTCAATAACCAAAGGATTTGGAATTTCAGGTAGGAGATCATGTTTTCTTGAAGGTATCTCCATGGAAGGGAGTTATACAATTTGGTAAGAAGGGTAAATTAAGTCCTAGGTACATCGGACTTTTCAAAATTCTATAACGAATTGGAGTTGTAGCTTACCATTTGGCTATGAAACCAAGTCTCTTGAAAGTTCATGATGTGTTCCACATATCACTATTAAGAAAATACATACCTGACCCAATTCATGTACTCACCTATGAAGAAATAGAATTGGAACTCGATCTATCTTATTGTGAAGATCCTGTCAAGATTCTGGATACCATAGAACAAGTGTTGAGAAACTGGACAACTCATCTGGTAAAAGATCTATGGAGAAACCATAAGATGGAAGAGATGATGTGGGAACCCGAGGAACTTATAAAGAATAACTAGACGAGTATTTTTATGCTTTGATATTCTATAAATTTCGAGGATAAAATTATTTGAAGGAGGGAATAATGTAACACCTCATGCTTCCACAGTACACTTCTCTTGGAAGAATGCAACAGCTTGTGTTGTATGCAACTTCGAGTACAAACACACCACAACAAATCAAACTAACTATTATTAATAGTAATACTCACTTTTTGAAATTTTATAAATTTTATCTTTCAAAATAGACATCATTTTTGGATTTTTAATATCTAAATTAGCTTAGGGTGAATTTTTTTTATTTTTCTGAAAGCTTTCTATTTTTGATGAATAGTGAAAAACACTGTGTTATTGTATAAAACCGACTTTTTATTAAAATAATTATTTATTTATTTTAACTTAATTTAGGTTAAAATAGATACAATAACCTATATAAGTTCAATTTAATTAATTTGATTCATTTTATAATAAGTTTAGATATATAAAAAAATGAACTATTTTATCGTCTTTTACCCACATCCTAGGAGCATTTACAAATTTGCATAAAACTTAATTTTACCACTTCTTTGAATTAAATTTCAAAAATCCGAGAGACACAGTTGATATTAGTCAGTAAAATTTGGCTTAATAAGATGAAAATTATTTTTGGTGAATAGTAACTTTTAACTTTTATTTACCACGGTTAAAAGTAAATATGGTAATTAAAGGTAAAAATGATATTATAATTACCCTAACACATGTTATAATTATATTGGATACGTTTTATTCAACCAAAAACAACCTTACGAATAAAATATGATCCTTTAGGTACACTTGAACTAGATTAGGACATTTTTTATTATTTAATTCAAAGAAGAGTTAAGTGTTAAATTCAAGTTTTCATAACTAAAACATTTTTAATATTGGGTTATACAAAAGATAAATTCAACTATAAATATTGATTATAAATATAAAATGATTTCATATATAATGGTATTTTTTTATAATTTTTAGACATTAAATAGTTAAATTTATTTATGACACAATGATGATGTAGTAATTAATTTATTAATGGAAGATTAAAATAATTGATATTATAAATATCCAAATAAATGTAATTTGAAACTTTTGATGAATTAAACAAATTTTCTATGTTAATATGACATGTTTGGTTTGATTAAATTAATTTTTTTCAATGTAATCATGTTGTTATTATTTTAAGAAAAACAAATACCAAATAGTGTCAAAATTGACAAAAAAGAGTTTTTAAAACAAATATTATATTATCAATTGATATAATATTCCTAAAAATATAAGGTTCGGCCAAAGGACATAGATAAGGTTATATATATTAATAAATAACCACTTTGGGTTCTCTTGGAAGTTTATAGTAAGTTTATTAACCATATAATATAAAAATACAAAGAGACATGGTAAAGGTCAAACAATTTAACTAAGAGTTAAATATAAAAGATAAGGTTAATATGGAGATAAAAACCAGTATAAAACCTATTGGTTGAGATTTTTTAGACCCAACCCCACCATATCCTTGAAATAAATAATTTTGGAGCCATTAGAAACTGAAAATTATTTTATTATAAAATAATATTTCAATCTTTTCCTAAGGTGCCCCTCACCTCTCTTATAAAAGGGAACTTCCCCTTCTCTCAAAATCACACCTCCACAGCCATTTGGCTCAGCCAAACCCTGTCAAAATATCCTCCAAACTTCCCTCACTTCATCCAAGAGGCCTTATATTGATCATAAATCCAACCAAGGGAGACCTTTTGATCAAATCAAAAGGAAGAACCTAAAGAAGATGTATATATTTCATCACCTCTTTCAAGTTCCTTTCTTCTTCCACTTCCTCTTTCTTTGTTTTTTCCATTATAAAATAATAACTCCAGTATATTATATATACCAAAAAAAAGCCCGAGATCCAAGTGCAAGCCTGCTCCCAAAAAATTAAATAAAAAGCTTAAACAGTACAAACCACTCAGGAATGGGGGGACTTACACAACCTTGTAAACACAGTGCCAATTCTGTCATTGTGAACAAAGCCATTGCAATATTCAGGGAGGAAAAAGGACCAACTAGAACTCACCTCAAGGTGCTCTCTTTTTTATAATGCATCCGCCACTTGATTCGCTTCCCTGTAGACGTGGGAAACCTCTAGAGAAAGTGATTGAACAAGTTTTAAAGATCCGATCCACGCAGGGAGCATCCTCCATGGAACCGTCCTTGATCGCTCTTTAAGAATCTTCATAGCAGTAGAGGAGTCCGATTCAATCCAAATCTTCTGCCAGCCATAATGAAAAGCATACCTTATGGCCTTTATCATTGCCCATAACTCCGCCTCAAGAGCATAGCCGTTGCCAATGTAGTGAAAGAAGCACCCCTTTACAAAACCTCAGCAAGTTCTAAACACGCCACCACATCCAGTAGGGCCCGGCGCACCAGAAACTGCCCCATCCACATTCACCTTCAAGTAATCATTGATTGGAGGAATCCACCTAATATATTTCAGCATTTTCGACTTCCTCTCCCTGCCACTCACACCAAGTGTCCTCAATAAGATAAAATCAGACATGTTATTGTGCATACATCCAGTTTGCTTAACTGAAGCAAGCTTGATACTGCGATGAACCGCCATCATTCCCTCCTTGAAGGAGGGCCTGCCACCATTGAACACAATATTATTCCGAGCCTTCCAAACATAGGAAATGACAAACACAGCAGCAACGATGAGCAAGGATTGAACCTGCTCACTATTTTCTTCATGAATAACAGAATTCAGTAAATTACCAACCGATGTTAGGTTCAGATTATAGTGAAAGATTTCCATAATAGTCTTCCATAACCGTGCAGAAAGATAGCAATTGATAAAAATATGCTCCATCGACTCATCAGCAGCAAGACAGAGAGGGCATACCAGGGCCAGAATCAAACCTCTTCTTTGAAGAGCAGATTGAATTGGCAATCTGCATTTCCAAATGCACCATATGAGAAGAGAATCAGCCGGTAGGATAAAGGCCTTCCTCACTGCCATCACCCAGGCAGGTGTCGGATTTGAGTTACCGCACTGCATAGCATAAGACAGCTTGCTGGAAAAGACGCCAGCCAAGTCAGGCTCCCATATCAAGGTGTCCGTGTCCATGAACTCATAAGCAGACATCTCGGCCTGGAAATTAGCAGGTAATAGTGCTTGAGCCTATGAATTCCCTTGCAGATCAGCAATAGACAGGTTCTACATATTCAAAGGAATAGAAACAGAATAAGAAATGGGGCATGACATCCACTTTGTCGTCCAACTGTTCAGTTGAGAGCTGGAACAAACAAGCCATTTGGACTGCCGCATGATCTCGAAATAGGTACTCCTAATTGCATCCCAGACAAAAGATCTAAGGTACATGTTCAGCCTTCAAAAAAGCCGGTCAATAAATCTGTTATACAAAAACTCCAGGGAAACATCATAACCAGCGAGGAGTCTCCAGGTGAATTTTTGAAGCAAAACATCATTAAAAACCCTAACATCCTTTACTCCCATTCCACCATTTGATATAGGATTGATAAAGTCTGTCCATTTAACAGTAACCATTTTTCTCTGCTGAATTGATCCAGTCCAAATAAAGTTCCTGATCATGCCACCAAGATCCTTGAGCAAAGTAGCAGGCCATTTATAAGGTGATAGAGAATACACAAACATTGATGTGACAACTGAATTCACAAGGCAAATCCTTCCAGCCTTTGACATTGATTTCCCCTTCCAACTGGATAGTTGGTTAGTGATTCTCAGGGAAATATCCTCCAAATAATCCCTCTTCACTCTTCCCCAGAACATAGGCAGTCCAAGATAAGTGAAGGGTAATGAACCCCTTTTAACTCCAAGGCTTCTGGACACTTTATTCTGCTTTACAGTCCGGACACCTTCACCAAAAACAACAAAGGATTTTCTCCAGCTTATGACCTGACCTGAGACTTCATCATAATGATTAAAAATAGATTTTATAGATGTGATGGATTTCCTATCAACTTTAGAAAATAGCATAATATCATCAGCATAAAATAAGTGAGAGGGAGTAAAGTAGTTCCTTCCATACACCATTCTCTGATAGATCCCAGAATTAACAATATCATGGATGCAGGTACTCAAATAGTCCTCAGCCATGGAAAACAATAATCCAGATAAAGGGTCACCCTGCCTTACACCCCTAGAGCATTGGAAGAACCCCCTTGGAGATCCATTAACCAATATGGATAACCTAGCACTTTCCAAAATGAATTCAACAAAACCAATAAATTTACTTGAGAACCCATGCATATTCAGAATAGAAAAGATAAAGTCCCATCTGATAGTATCGAAAGCCTTTGAAATGTCCACCTTGAGTGCCATATTACCATGCCTGACCTTTGATCTCATAATGTTGATACATTCTGAAGCAGTGAATAGACAGTTCTGAATATTCCTGCCAGGCACAAAGCCAAACTGATTAAAGGAGATTAGGGACCTATAAATATCACCAAGTCTTGTTGCAATGATTTTACTAATGACTTTGGGAATGGAATTCCCAATTGTTGCTGGTATGAAGTCCTTGATATCAAGAGCATTATCCTTCTTGGGTAATAAGGAAATGAAATTTGAGTTCATTCCAAAAGGCATATAGGAATGATAAAAGAATTCCCGGACTGCTTCTGTCACTTCCTTGTGGAGGATATCCCATTGAAACATGAATAATTTGTTGGTGAAGACATTCTGCCCAGCCACACTATCCATATTTAGATAGAAAAGGGCATCATGGATTTCCTTCATGCTAGGGATATCAATGAGTTTTTTATTTTTCACCTCATCCAGACTCGGTTCTATACATCTTATGAATTTGTCTAAGATTTCCTCCTCTGATTCAGAATAAAGACCTTTAAAATACTCAGTCACAGAATTTATAATGTCATCCTCAGAGTTATACTAGTTTTCACCAATTTTCAGGACCTTGATATTCCTTCTAACTTTCTTCTCCTTATGCAAACAATGGAAGAACCGAGAATTCCTGTCCCCCTCTTTCAACCATCTTGCATTATACTGATTTCTGGCCAGATTCTCCTTAAGATCAAGAAAGCTATCAAGCCTTGAAGCTGCATGTATCTCATGTGATGATATGGAATCTCGAGACATGTTACCTTGCTGACATTCATACAGATGGGAATCTGCCACTTTGATTTCCTGGTCAATTCTGGAAAAATATTTTTTACTCCACTCCCTTATTCCAGCCTTAACAGCTTTCAGTTTACTGACAAGGATATGCAAAGCACTGCCTTGGACAGGCTCCGCCCATGCCGTCAAAATAATCTCTCTGCATCCAAGAACCATCATCCAAGCGTTGTTAAACTTGAAAGGTAGAGGTGCTGACCGTAGAGTACTAACACAAATGTCAATTAAAATCGGATGATGATCAGAGTGCAATCTGGACAGTGCAATGCCAGATACTTCCATATCCTCACTTTGCTCACCAATCTGCACTAAGCATCTGTCCAGTTTTCTAGCTTGTCTTCCAAGGTGAGTATGCCTCTGCCAGGTATAGTCAGCACCTAAGATTGGAGTTTCAATCAGACTACATTGGTCAATACAATTGGAGAAGTCCTTGGCTGCTGCACGATAAGTTACTCCCAGTTTTCTCCTCCGGCCTCAGCACTGTATTAAAATCACCAAGTATGATCCATCTCTTATCCATATTCGCAGAAATACCCACAAGATTATTCCATAAACATCTCCTCCTAATGTACTGATTAAAAGCATAGACAAAAGTAACACAGAACATGCTGGACTGTAAAATACAAGTTAAAGAGACAGATTGAGAGTCTGAATGAACAGATTCAATAGTCACAGTGTTATGCTTTAATATCCATAAAGCCTCAACATCATTGTCAGACTGATTCGCAGCAATAAAATAGTAATCTAAAGTCAACCAATTGGAGGCCATCCAATTGGAAAACTTCAGTCTAGGCTCAGCTATTCCAATCGGCATTGGTTTGTTGGTCAAGATAATGTGCTTCAGGGTCTTGACCGTAGGGGAGTTTCCCAAACCCTGAAAGTTCCAAAAAAGGGCCTTCATTGATGAGAGGCACGCTGCCTAGTGCAGGGGCCAGCATAACCGGGTGTTATGCTTTCCTTTGTTTCAGTCATAATATCTTCTCCTTCTTCACTTAGATAGAATCCATCAAGAGCAGTAACATCATCATCATCATCAGACAGGGATGAATACTTATTCTCTGAACTGAGTGGTCCAGTCAAGGTAGCAGGAAGTTTCCTCCTTGCAGCCTTCGAGGCCTGCACTTGGGATAATTCCCCAGCTACATCACTGATTTCTTATACTTACATAATCCCAGCATTGGCGCTTTCCCCCTGCCCATCCTTCCCATCCACAATTTCAGGATTCCCCTCAGAGTTATGAGAATCCTGCTCACCATGCTGATCATCACCATAAGTCTCCACATTAACAACAGCTGAATCTTTGCAAGCCTCCACATTCAGATTATCAACAGGAGCATTTATTAAGCCCTGCTCATCCTTCTCAGCCATCTGATCTTCATTCAGACCAGGACACACAGAAGCAGCAATTGGGTCAGAAGTCCTCCCATCCTGAGACACCCCAGTAACCTCAACCTCTTGTACCTTCTCACAGACATCAACACTTTTCCCTTCACCATCTGAAGGATCCTGGATGTCAATCTGCTCATCAGCAAGAGCCTCCACCGAGACCGCAGGCTGACCCATCTTGTTCCCCTTTCTTCGACAGTGTAAGTCATCATGACCAGTGATTTTACACATTGAGCAAAATTTATTTCTATTACACTCAGCAAGTATGTGACCAGAGATATGACAATTTAGACAGTATTTTGGTTTCCTTTCATAACCAATATCTAGAGTGATACTATAATCCCTAGTGGTGAAGACAACCTGCTCAACCAAAGTACCATACATATCAACCTCTACCAATACTCTAGCATAGTGACCAAAATTGGGATTATCGGTTTGTCTATCTAACCTAATAGGGTTCCCAACCGAAGAAGCAATGTCCCAAAGAATCTGGGGATGCCAATATAACCAACTAAGCTTATGAATTCGTATCCATATCTGCGCAAATGAATTCCTGACAGAGCTGGGATCAAAATTCCTGTCCCACTCATGAATTCGAAGATAACCAGGATTCAATGGGACTGACCCCAGACTCCAAGCACGTCGATTGCATTCGTCAGTGGGGAAGACAATATGATAGAAACCTTTCCCCATAGCCGTCATCTTCCAGCCGCTGAAACCCCATATTTCTACCAACCTACTTGTTAATTCGTGAAACTTCCATGGCCTTGCACCTTTAGAAATAATCACCCTATAAATGATCGAGAATTTGCATAACCTGACACGCTCCTCAACAGCAGCTTGATTTGTAGATACGTGAGCGATGCGCCCCTTCATGATAATTCTTCCAGAGCTCTCGGCATCACAATCCACAAAGGAGAATCCCCCATTTTTCTTGAGCACTTCCGCGAAGCTCTTCTCCTGCTTGGAACCATCTGTGCCACTCGATTTTCCAGTATTCTGCTTCACGCAGAGAGCAAAAAGTTCATGATGCCCAAACAGATCTGTATCCTTCACCACAGCATCAATTTTCAAATGAGCAGCATCATCCTGGTTAGGGTTATCACCAATCACCCCGTCACCGCTCATCCCTTCCTTTGTTCCTGTTTCTATATTATATATACTTTGATGTTATTATAGAAATGTTACAACCATATTCTTTATTCAATCCATCCTATAAATGGAAAAGTCACCATACGTGTGTATGTACGAATTACTGTCTCCACGTCGTGGTGTAGTTTGTCATTCAACACTTCACTATTTGGATGGGTATAATAATGAGTATAATTGATGTAAATAATAAATATAACATGGTAATGATTCTGTATATAATATATACCATCCAATTACATATGATCTCACCATCAATATAATGATATTTTCGCTCGTGCGTACGTACGGATTACCGTCTCTGCGAACGCGATGAGATTCATTTCCCCATCATAACCATTCAAGAATAATTTTAATTTGAATGTTAAAAATTAGTTTTAAAGTACATAATATCATTATGTATATGAATCTAATACATCCTATCCATAACAAACATGACTTATGTAACAAAACATATAAAGGAAAACGAAGCAGTTAACACTTGAAATGAAGATAATACTAAAACATAATTAACAAAGAAATATTATAAGATCATACATGATATAATATTTATGTATATGGTTCTTGTATAATTTAATAAAAATTATTTAACTATTATACAGGAGGTTAACGTACCCTCAACCAAGTAAAATTACATGGTAAGTGTTAATTCTACAATCTCTTCATTATCCGAGGTTGTTTATTTGTAATTATCTACTGGGACCTCTTTATCATCCACATCCATGATTCTTAAAATGTACTTCAAAACATTTTTTCTATTTCCTAGAATATGGGTTAAAGTCATTTATACCATTTTTTTAAATTTTATAAGATTTTTATAACGGACTCTTTCCATCATTTTCATACAAGGTACTTTACGACCTTTTCGGAAAAATTAAGGAAAGAATGTTTTTTAACTTATATGGCGGGTGCGGCTATTTTCGGCTGTTATAACACCTTCAAAGCATCCCTTAAAAGATTATAATAATATTTCAAAAATAAGTGTTTTATTTTAAATGGTTTCAAAATATAAATTAGTATTTATTTCAAAATAGTTTTCATTTCATCTATGTCAACATCCTTTGATGAATTTTAAACTTGTTTGAAGATGATTTTTTATGACACAAATATTTCATATTGTATTGAAGTTTTTGTGATATGTTTGACTATGAATGTGTTATTTTATACCATTCATGGTTTATGGATAAAGTATTGACTTTTTGTATTCTTGTTTTAGTACGAATGTTTATGTTATGTTTAAACATTTTCATATGAGGAATGTATTTGACTTAGTAACTGACTAGTGGATCCCGCTATAGCTCCTCGATGCATCGGTAGGTCTCATGAGACAAACTAGTGTCTTGGAACAAGGCATAAACAAAATATTGTTTTTATTCTTGTCACAAGGCCTTGACTATGTGGTTATGAAGTTCTGCATTAAATATTCTATCATTATGATATTTTCTATTGATATTTCATGTGATTATTCGACTAGTAGAATATCCATGTAAATAAGTAAATGGAATTATTTTATTTATATTTTCCATATTAGGCTGAAGTTTATGTTTAACAGACTTTTGTTTTAGTCATATACATTTACTTAAATGTTTATGCTTATTTATGAAAGTTTCTTTTATGTTGTTATCCTTAGTGAGCATCTGAGCTCACCCCTTTCTATGTTTTATTTTTCCTAGGATGGGAAGAATTATTTTATGGTTAACCTGCCGGGATATGCTAAGGATATAAATGTGTTCAAAGGGAAAAAAATTTGATGTTTTTATTTCATGATGTAATGTAATACTTATGAATGTATCTAGTATCTCCAAGGCTACTAAACTGATCGGTCTTTTGGGATTTGATCCCTTGTTATCATGCCAATGTTATGAAATAATGCAACGACACTGGGTAATTGGGGTCAGGGTGTTACAATAATCGACCATAACTACTTTGTCTAATGTTGGGGTGTCTCTCATCATGTCTCAATGATTGTTCCAACCATAATAATGAATCAGATTTATTTCACCCTAGTATGCAGTGATAATGATTTGGGAGATAAACTCACCCTAGTATATAGTATAAAGGCCCATGGAATTATCAAACCTACTATCATAACCTAGAGAATTTTATTTCACATTATACAATGGTTCTTAGGAGATAATCCCCAATAGTGTGGGAGACTCAACCACGACCACCAAAGACCCCACAACCCTAGAAAATATCACTTTTTAGGACCAATCATCTTATTAGAACCAATATAATTTCATCTCCAAATCTATGTTAGCCCCACCAATAGTACATAGAACACTCTACTCTGGGAGGTTCCCTACTTGAGGAGTCTCCTTTAGTGTCACATATCTACCAACTTGAGAAATTTTCTTTAGTGTCACAAAATTACCTACTATGGTAGTTTTCTATAAGATCCTATCATTTACAAGGGTGCAGTAGGATTAAGTTTTGAGTTCTAGATACATATCAAATACACATTATATAACCAACGAGTATAACTGAGGTACACTGTTTTATTGGTTTAGCAGGTTATTATCGGAATTTCTCTAGAATTTTTCCTGATTGGCTTACCCATTAACCAAGATTACACATAAAGGGGTTAAATTTGTTTGGACAAAAGAGTGTGAACAATGTTTTGAAGAACTGAAGATAATATTAGTCAATGCTCCTCTCTTGAATTTACCATTGGGGAATGATGGGTTTCTTATTTATAGTGATGCTTCAAATAAAAGACTTGATTGTGTACTTATGCAGAATGATAGATTTATTTCATATGCACCACGACAGCTAAAAATTCATGAAAAAAACTATCCCACTCATGATCTTGAGTTAGCAGTTGTAATCTTTTCTCTAATGATATATAGACACTATCTATATGGTGAAAATGTGAGAATTATACTAATCACAAGAGTTTGAAGTATATTTTCTCACAAAAAGAACTCAACATGAGTCAAAGAAAATGTCTTGAACTACTCAAGTATTATGATTTCACTATACACTACCGCCCAGGGAAGAAAAATAAGGTGACAGATGCTTTGAGCAGAAAGGATCACGGAGTTTTGAACAAGATGAGAGTTGAAGGAGATCCTATTTTCATGGATCTAGTAAATATGGATATGGGAATAACCATGTAAGGTAAAACCTCAATACTTTTTCAAATGGTTTCTAAACCATATTTACTATAAAGGATGAATATTTCTCAGACCGATGAGGAGGAGTTTCAAAATAAGATTAAAGTTGTGAATGATGGGAGGTTGAGTGACTTCATATATGAAGATGGAATTTTGAAATTTGGGAAGAAACTTTGTGTTCCTGGTATACCTAATCTAAAAATGGAATTGTTAGATGATGCACATAGCTCCAATTTCTCTATACACCCCAGTAGCACTAAGATTTATAGATATTTGAAAGAACATTTTTGGTTGGAAAAAATGAAGAGATAGATTGCTGAGTTAGTGTCGAGATGTATAGTTTTTCAACAAGTGAATGTTGGAAGACAACATCCTAGAAGAGTCATGCAACATCTTCCCATACTTGAGTGGAAATGGGATGATATTACGATGTACATTGTCATGGTACAATCAAAGACTCGTAGAAGAAATGATGCAATATGGGTCATTGTTGATCATATTACCAAGTCAGCACATTTTCTTGCTATAAAAGAAGATTTACCACTTGAACGTTTAACAAGAATATATATTAATGAAGTTTTAAGACTTCATGGAGTACCCATATCGATTGTTTCTGATCGTCATCAACATTTTACATCAATATTTTGGAAAAGTATTTATAAATCCCTAGATACTGAACTTTGTTTGAGCACGGCCTACCACCCTCAAACTAATGGACAATCAGAATAAAATATTTAAACCTGAGAAGACATGTTGAGATCTTACTCAGTTGACTTTCAGGGTATGTGGGGTTAATATTTACCTCTATTATAATTTTCTTATAACAATAGATTCCATTCAAGTATTCAGATAGCACCATATGAAGCGTTATATGGAAAGAGATGTCACACACCAACTTGTTGGGATGATGTTGGTGAAATAAAACTCATAGGCCCATAACATGTTGAGGAAACAATGGAAAAGGTGAAGGTTATCCAAACCCACATCAAAGTAGCTCAAAGTAGACAAAAGAGATATGTCAATAACCGAAGGATTTGGAATTTCAGGCAGGAGATCATGTTTTCTTGAAGGTATCTCCATGGAAGGGATTTATACAATTTGGTAAGAAGGGTAAATTAAGTCCTAGGTACATCGGACTTTTCAAAACTCTATAACGAATTGGAGTTGTAGCTTACCATTTGGTTATGAAACAAAGTCTCTTGAAAGTTCATGATGTGTTCCACATATCACTATTAAGAAAATACATGCCTGACCCAATGCATGTACTCACCTATGAAGAAATAGAATTGGAACTCGATCTGTCTTATTGTGAAGAGTCTGTCAAGATTCTAGATACCATAGAACAAGTGTTGAGAAACTGGACGACTCATCTGGTAAAAGTTCTATGGAGAAACCATAATATGGAAGAGATGACGTGGGAACCCGAGGAACTTATAAGGAATAACTAGACAAGTATTTTTATGCTTTGATATTCTATAAATTTTTAGGATGAAATTATTTGAAGGAGGGAAATCAAACTAACTATTATTAATAGTAATACTAACTTTTTGAAATTTTATAAATTTTATATTTCAAAATAGACATCATTTTTGGATTTGTAATATCGAAATTAGCTTAGGGTGAATTATTGGAATTTTTCTGAAAGCTTTCTATTTTTGATGAATAGTGAAAAACATTGTGTTATTGTTTAAAACCGACTTTTTATTCAAATAATTATTTATTTTATTTAACTTAATTTAGGTAAAAATAGATACATAATACCTATATAAGTTCAATTTAATTAATTTGATTCATTTTATAATAAGTTTAAATATATAAAAAAATTCAACTTTTTTATCGTCTTTTACCCACCTCCTAGGAGCATTTACAAATTTGCATAAAAATTAATTTTACCACTTATTTGAATTAAATTTCAAAAATCCGAGAGACACAGTTGTTATTAGTAAGTAAAATGTGGTTTAATAAGATGAAAATAATTTTTGGTGAATAGTAACTTTTAACTTTTATTTACCACGATTAAAAGTAAATATGGTAATTAAAGGTAAAAATGATATTATAATTACCCTAACACATGTTATAATTCTATTAGATAAGTTTTATTCAACCAAAAACAACCTTACGAATAAAATATGATCCTTTAGGTACACTTGAACTAGATTAGGACATTTTTTATTATTTAATTCAAAGAAGAGTTAAGTGTTAAATTCAAGTTTTCATAACTAAAACATTTTTAATATTGGGTTATACAAAAGATAAATTATACTATAAATATTAATTATAAATATAAAATTATTTCATACATAATGGTATTTTTTATAATTTTTAGACATTAAATAGGTAAATTTATTTATGGCACAATGATGATGCAGTAATTACTTTATTAATGAAAGATTAAAATAATTGATATTATAAATATCCAAATAAATTTAATTTGAGACTTTTGATGAATTAAACAAATTTTCTATGTTAATATGACATGTTCGGTTTGATTAAATGAATTTTTTTCAATGTAATCATGTTGTTATTGTTTTAAGAAAAACAAATACCAAATAGTGTCAAAATTGACAAAAAAGAGTTTTTAAAACAAATACTATATTATCAATTGATATAATATTCCTAAAAATATAAGGTTCGGCCAAAGGACATATATAAGGTTATATATATTAATAAATAACCACTTTGGGTTCTCTTGGATGTTTATAGTAATTTTATTAACCATATAATATAAAAATACAAAGAGACATGGTAAAGGTCAAACAATTTAACTAAGAGTTAAATCTAAAAGATAAGGTCAATGTGGAGATCAAAACCAGTATAAAACCTATTGGTTGAGAGTTTTTAGACCCAACCCCAGCATATCCTTGAAATAAATAATTTTGGAGCCATTAGAAACCGAAAATTATTTTATTATAAAATAATATTTCAATCTTTTCCTAAGGTGCCCCTCACCTCTCTTATAAAAGGGAACTTCCCCTTCTCTCAAAATCACACCTCCAAATCCATTTGGCTCAGCCAAACCCTATCAAAATATCCTCCAAACTTCCCTCACTTCATCCTAGAGGCCTTATATTGATCATAAATCCAACCAATGGAGACATTTTGATCAAATCAAAAGGAAGAACCCAAAGAAGATGTATATATTTCATCACCTCTTTCAAGTTCTTTTCTTCTTCCACTTCCTCTTTCTTTGTTTTTTCCATTATAAAATAATAAATCAAGTATATTCTATATACTTTGATGTTATTATAGAAATGTTACAACCATATTCTTTATTCAATCCATCCTATCAATGGAAAAGTCACCATACGTGTGTATGTACGGATTACTGTCTCCACGTTGTGGTGTAGTTTTCCATTCAACAATTCACTATTTGGATGAGTATAATAATGAGTATAATTGATGTAAATAATAAATATAACATGTAAATTATTCTTTATATATTATATACCATCCAATTACATATGATCTCACCATCAAAATAATGATATTGTCGCTCGTGCGTACGTACGGATTACTGTCTCTGCGAACGCGATGAGTTTCATTTCCCCATCATAACCATTCAAGAATAATTTTAATTTGACTGTTAAAAATTAGTTTTAAATAACATAATATCATTATGTATATGAATCTAATACATCCTATCCATAACAAACATGACTTACGTAACAAAACATATAAAGTAAAATGAAGCAGTTAACACTTGAAATGATGATAATACTAAAATATAATTAACAAAGAAATATTATAAGATCATATATGATATCGTATTTATGTATATGGTTCCTGTATAATTTAATAAAAATTATTTAACTATTATACAGGAGGTTAGAGTACCCTCAACCAAGTAAAATTACCTGGTAAGTGTTAATTCTACAATCTCTTCATTATCCGAGGTTGTTTATTTGTAATTATCTACTGGGACCTCTTTATCATCCACAACCATGATTCTTAAAATGTATTTCAAAACATTTTTACTATTTCCTAGAATATGGGTTAAAGTCATTTATACCATTTTTTGAAATTTTATAAGATTTTTATAACGGACTCTTTCCGTCATTTTCATACAAGGTACTTTATGACCTTTTCGGCAAAATTAAGGAAAGAATGTTTTTTAACTTATATGGTGGGTGCGGCTATTTTCTACTGTTATAACACCTTCAAAGCATCCCTTAAAAGATTATAGGAATATTTCAAAAATAAGTGTTTTATTTTCAATGGTTTAAAAATATAAATTGGTATTTATTTCAAAATAGTTTTCATTTCATCTATGTCAACATCCTTTGATGAATTTTAAACTTGTTTGAAGATGATTTTTTATGACACAAATATTTCATTTTGTATTGAAGTTTTTGTGATATGTTTGACTATGAATGTGTTATTTTATACCATTAATGGTTTATGGATAAATTATTGACTTTTCGTATGCTAGTTTTAGTATGAATGTTTATGTTATGTTTAAACCTTTTCATATGAGGAATGTATTAGACTTAGTAAGTAACTAGTGGATCCCGCTATAGCTCCTCGATGCATCGGTAGGTCTCATGAGACAAACTAGTGTCTTGGAACAAGGCCTAAACAAAATATTATTTTTATTCTTGTCACAAGGCCTTGACTATGTGGTTATGAAGTCTGGCATTAAACATTCCATCATTATGATATTTTCTATTGATATTTCATGTGATTATTCGACTAGTAGAATATTCATGTAAATAAGTAAATGGAATTATTTAATTTATATTTTCCATATTAGGCTGAAGTTTATGTTTAACAGAATATTGTTTTAGTCTTATACATTTCCTTAAATGTTTATGATTATTTATGAAATTTTCTTTTATGTTGTTATCCTTACTGAGCATCTGAGCGCACCCCTTTCTATGTTTTATTTTTCCCAGGATGGGAAGAAGTATTTTATGGTTAACCTGCAGGGATATGCTAAGGATATAAATGTGTTCAAAGGGTAAAAAATTTTGATGTTTTTATTTCCTGATGTAATGTAATACTTATGAATGTATCTAGTACCTCCAAGGATACTAAACTGATCGGTCTTTCAGGATTTGATCCCTTGTGATCATGCCAATGTTATGCAATAATGCACCGACTTTGGGTAATTGGGGTCAGGGTGTTACACTAATCGACCATAACTACTTTGTATAATGTTGGGGTGTCTCTCATCATGTCTCAATGATTGTTCCAACCATAATAATGAATCAGATTTATTTCACCCTAGTATGCAGTGATAATGATTTGGGAGATAAACTCACCCTAGTATATAGCATAAAGGCCCAGGGAATTATCAAACCTAATATCACAACCTAGGGAATTTTATTTCACATTATACAATGGTTCTTATGAGATAATCCCTAATAGTGTGGGAGACTCAACCACGACCACCAAAGACCCCACAACCCTAGAAAATATCACTTTTTAGGACCAATAATCTTATTAGAACCAATATAATTTAATCTCCAAATCTATGTTAGCCCCACCAATAGTATCATAGACCACTCTACTCTGGGTGGTTCCCTACTTGAGGAGTCTTCTTTAGTGTCCCATATCTACCAACTTGAGAAATTTTCTTTAGTGTCACAAAACTACCTACTATGGTAGTTTTCTATAAGATCCTATCATTTCCAAGGGTGCAGTAGGATTAAGTTTTGATTTCTAGATACATATCAAATACACATTATGGAAACAATGAGTATAACTGAGGTACACTATTTTATTGGTTTATCAGGTTATTATCGGTGTTTTTCTAGAATTTTTCCTGATTGGCTTACCCATTAACCAAGCTTACACGTAAAGGGGTTAAATTTGTTTGGACAAAAGAGTGTGAACAATGTTTTGAAGAACTGAAGATAATATTAGTCAATGCTCCTCTCTTGACATTACCATCGGGGAATGATGGGTTTCTTATTTATAGTGATGCTTCAAATAAAATAATTGATTGTGTAATTATGCAGAATGATAGAGTTATTTCATATGCACCACGACAGCTAAAAATTCATAAACAAAACTATCCCACTCATGATCTTGAGTTAGTAGTTGTAATCTTTTCTCTAAAGATATATAGACACTATCTATATTGTGAAAATGTGAGATTTATACTGATCACAAGAGTTTGAAGTATATTTTCTCACAAAAAGAACTCAACATGAGTCAAAGAAAATGCCTTGAACTACTCAAGTATTATGATTTCACTATACACTACCACCCGGGGAAGAAAAATAAGGTGACAGATGCTTTGAGCAGAAAGGATCACGGAGTTTTGAACAAGATGAGAGTTGAAGGAGATCATATTTTCATGGAACTAGTAAAGATGGATATGGGAATAACCATGTAAGGTAAAACTTCAATACTTTTTCAAATGGTTTCTAAACCATATTTACTATAAAGGATGAAGATTTCTCAGACCGATGAGGAGGAGTTTCAAAATAAGATTAAAGTTGTGAATGATGGGGGATTGAGTGACTTCATATATGAAGATGGAATTTTGAAATTTGGGAAGAAACTTTGTGTTCCTGGTATACCTGTAACACCCCGATCTTCCACGATACGCTTTTCATTCAATAATGCAATGGCTTGCATTGTACGCAAATTCGAGTTCTAAAACACCACGACTAATCAAAGTAGCCGTTATGAATAGTAATAACCACTTTTTAAAATTATAGAAATTTTATATTTCAAAATGTACTTCATTTTTGGATTCGGAATATCGAAATTAGCCTATGTTGAATTTTTGGTATTTTTCTGAGAACTTCAATTTTTGATGAATAGTGAAACCACTAAGTGGTAGTTAAATAACTGATTTTTCGTTTAAATGAAATATTACCACTTCTGTGATTTGATTTTCAAAAATCCGACATACATGGTTGTCATTAAGAAGTAAAATGTGGTTCAATGAGATTAAAATAATTTTTTGGTGAATAGTATCTTTTAAGTTCTTAATCGCGATTAGAGGTAATTAGTGTAGTTTAAGGTAAAAATAATGTTTTAATAATATGAGATGAGCTTGACACTTGTCCTACTCCTATTGGATGAGTCATGGCCGACCAATACAACCCATGGGTCAACTTGGGGACCCCATGGAGCCACTTTGGTTGGAAAATGACATTAATATATATTTATTTAATGTTAAAATTAAATTGATACAAACATGAGTTGTTTTACTAAAACAATTTTTAAGTGGGGTTACACAAGTCAAAATTTTGACTATAAATATTCATTAGAAAGCTAAAAGTATTTCCTACATCATATTATTTTTTTATAATTTTTAGACATTAAATAAATTAAATTATTTAGGTCATCTTTATGATGCAGCGATGACCTCATTATTTAACGATTTTAATAAAATGAAAATATAATGTAAAATCCAAGGCTTACACTTGTCAAAAACCTATTGGATGAGTAGATTTAGAACCCTTATCACCTTATCCTCGAATTATATAAGTGTGGGACCTCTAAAATCCGAAACTCATTTTATAATAAAGTGACTTTTCTTTACTTTCCAAGAGTTCCCCTCCTCTCCACTTATAAAAGGCCCCCACCTCTACCACCTCATTCACACTTTCAAGCCATTTGGATCCACCAACCTCTTCCCAAATACTCTCCCAACTTCCCCCTCTTACTCCTAGAAGACTCACTTTGGGCAGAACTCTTCCCAAGGAAGCCTTTGGCTCAAATCAAAAAGAGTTACCCGATTTTGAGGTAATGCCTTCTCTAATGTTGTTTTGTTTTATTTTTCTTCTCCAACCCACTAAACTCTTTTTATTCATTTCTTTTTTAACAAAACCAGTATCCTCAATATACTAGGATGTTTTTATAAGAATTATTCGAGATACACTTACACACACCTACATTTAATGGTTAAAGAACATACGGTTTCTGTGGATGGCGAATTTCTGCCTCACGAAACGATGATTGTTCGACACTCATATAACACCTTCAAAGGTGGCCATTAAGATGTCACTATATTTATATATGATATATAATATGTCTATGTTTTAATTATGCTTCTGTATTTCTCATTTATGGCATACTTTATTATTTCCATTATGGGTAAAATGCGATAATTTCATTTTAGGAAGTGCGGACTACCGCCCCCTCAAAGTGATTTGAATCGTTAATGCCATATGTGGGATGTATAAAGGATGGAGTAAATGGTATTATACACTATATTATACTGGAATTATATTATAAATTTATATCATTATGATTTCGTTACATTAAATATGAAATTGAAATGAAAGTAGCGTTCATGCGTACGTACGGCTTACCGTCTCCATGAACGGTGCATTTCATTTCGTACCTCTAAATGTTACGTAATATTATAAATGAATGTATATACTGGATATATAAGATATATATGACATCTAAATCATGAATATAATTCTAGGGATAATGGATATTCTACCACATAAACAACTTGTAATTATAAGAAGTTTATTGTTGACTCAAGTACCAAAGATCGACAAAACGACCGTTATTAACATAAATAATTACATAATGTTCATATCATTGTAATAAGTGATATAATAAGGATAATGAAATTGAAAATGGTTCTTAATAAGGTATATATTAACTCTAGTTTATTATTCAGGAGGTTAAAGAACGGTTGAGTCAAGTCAGACACGAGGTAAGGGAACTTCTTAACCCAACTTCCATTCTTTGGGTTAATCTCCTACTTTCAAATTATGTCATGATATTATTATGTCTTATTTTGTATTTTTACCTTCTTTATGTGTACCTATAGTGAATACACATAATATATCTATTTTATTTTAAAAATGATATTTGTAAGGACTTCGTCTCAATCTCCTTTCATTGAGGCATATTTGGTTTTATACACAAATTTCTTTTATACGGTGTATAAACCCCTTTGACTTTTAAGTTTATTCAAAAGGAATCTTTTTTATACGAAGTGTTTACTAAACGACAAAAGGGAATGTTTTTGTCGTACATATGTGGCAACAACGACTTCTCCGCCGCCATGACCACTATTTGAGTTTCGGCTTCCTCTACAAGCCATACCTTTTTTTTAATGAAAAATAAATACCATGTTATACTTTTCTTTTATTTTGGTATTGAAAATGGTTTTGAAAGCGTTTTTATTATATCAATGTGTTGTATTGATATCTTGTGATTGAAATGTGGAAATGTTATGTTTCCTTTATTCATGTTTTATGTGATACGATTATGTTATGGTTTATGATATGTTTAAATCTATTCATATGAGGAATGCATTGGACTTAATAAGTGACGGGTGGAGCCCGCTATAGCTCCTCGATGCATCGGAAGGTCTCATGAGACAAACTAGTGTCTTGGCATGAGGCCTTGACAAAATCTTCTTTGTGGTCTTGGCACGAGGCTTTGACTACGTGGTTATGATAGTCTGGCATTATGCATTCCATCATTATGAAAGTGGTTATTGATATTGCATGTGATTATTCGACCAGTAGAATATCCATTTGAAGAAGTAAATGGAATTATCTCATTTTACTTTTTCCATATTATGTTGATGTTCAAGTTTAAAAGGCTTTTTTTTAGTTATACATTGCCTTACATGTTTATGTTTATTTATGAAGGCTTTCGCAATATTGTTATCCTTACTGAGCATCTGAGCTCACCCCTTTCAATGTTTTAATATTTTCCAGGATGTGAAGAAGTATTTTTTGAATGACCTGCAGGGATAGTCAGAAAAGGATATGAGTGTGGACTATGAAGACCATGTTATTGTAGTTTGTTTACTTTTTGATGTAATGAAAGATTTATGAATGTATATAGTGTTTCCAAGGCTACTAAACTAATCGGTCTTTCGAGACTTGATCTTTTGTGATCATGCCAATGTTATGAACTAATGCACCGACTCTGGGTAGCTGGGGTCGGGGCATTACAGTTGGTATCAGAGGAATTTTAGTACAAACCTTGGAAGCTAGATTTAGATAAACTCTGATTAGAGCACATAGACCTAAGATGAACTTTGAGGATTAGTATAGAAGAACTTCCTAGAATTTTGGTATTGTAGAGATTTTGTGAGTTTTCCGAGCAATACATCCCTGTCTAGATACGAGCAGGTACAGACGGCTCTAGCACAGATGTTCCTAGGGGTAAAACCCGAAAACACCGCTTTGAGCTAGACTCAAACGGGAACTGGTGCACGACAACGGGCCTTGCTGCACTCTTGGTTACGACACTCCCGGGGGATATGCTTAGGATAACTCTCATTTTCGTTACAAATCATTATGAAGGGTTTATGAGTATATACTTCCTCAAAGAAAACATTTTTATGATTATGGATTATATCCATAAATAGTTCAATTTATGTTAAGTGTTTTATAAGTATGGGATTATGTATTTTGATTCATAAACTGATCTAGTTTATGCCATTGTTTAGAAATGGCGCCTAGTGGAAGAAATGGAAACTGTATCAATACACGCACTCCATGTAGGGATTGCCCTCCTGCTCAAGATAATTATTGTGGATCTGGAGATACAACTGGTGCTGATCAACTTATTACCATACTGGGACAACTCACTCAGGTTATGAATAATAACCTTACTCGTATGGAGCACCCTGATCCCCAACATGGAGGATCAATGTTAGACCGCTTCATGAAGCAACAACCACCAACCTTTAATGGGGGTACAAATCCATTAGTAGCTGAGCAATGGATAAACTCCTTAGAGAAAATATTCCACGCCTTGGGGAGTAGTGAAAGGGAAAAGGTTATCATGGCAGTTTACCACCTCACTGGAGATGCTGATCAATGGTGGTCATTGATTCAAAACACAAAGGAAGATGATGACATATCGAATATGGAATGGAGGGAGTTCAAAGATCTTTTCTTTGAAAAATACTTTCCTCATGACCATAGAGCAGATATGGAAAGGAAATTTTTGAGTCTAAGACAAAAGGAGGATGAGAATGTCGCAAAGTATGAGGCCAACTTTACAAGGTTAGCGAGGCATACTGCAGATTATATACGTAACCCAAGAAGTAAGATTGATCGTTTCTTTGATGGGTTAAAACCATTTCTCCATCGAGATTTAGTATCACAAAACTTCTCATCATACGAAGATATTGTCTCATGTGCTATCAAGACAGAAAAGGAATTCTCTAAGTCTTATGACAACAAAGTAAAGCAAGAGAAGAAGAGAAAGGGGGAACAAGAGACAGATAAAGGGAGAAAGGGAAAGAAGGATTTTCCATTATGTGATAATTGTGGGAAGAATCACCCTGGTACGTGCCTAAAAGGAATGGGAGTTTGTTATAAATGTGGAGAAAAGGGTCACCAGGCTCGTGATTGCAAGGGAAAGAAAGAGGCTATCAAAGTTGAATGCTACAATTGTAGGGAAATTGGGCATTATGCAAATGAATGTCCTAAGCGTCAGGGAAACTTACCTCAAAAAAGGCCAAGGGATCAAGGACAATCTTATGCTGTTACTACAGTTGAAGCAGAATAACTAATGTAATGGTGCTTTTGGACTCATGGATTATATTCTGGTTATTAGAATAATGAGATATATATATAAGGATTGTACTGCAGTACTTGTTGATTTCAGTAATGTTTTAATATGATGAAGGTAATTATATTTTTAGTATGTGACAATAAGAGAAACTTTACTTTGTTTGGGGAATCTGATAAATTGATTTTGGAATTAAGAGACCTTTTAGAGAAAGTCTGGATAGAGGTATATTAGATAATTATAAAGGTTTGAGTGGATTAAGATGATCTTTGGATAGTATTGTTTAAGGTTAAAAAATTTATGAAGATTATATTTGGAATATTATGATACTATAGTTTTAGGAAAAGGACAACCTACAGGGTGGGGCATAACCCATCGCGTCGGACAAAGATGCAGGAATCGAACCCACAATCATAGTGCGACAGGCCTTTATTTCCTACCACTAGCCTACATGAAGTCCCCAGTTATTACAAAATAATTTTACTAATCTAAATGGTATGTGTTAACATTTGTAACCTTATACAATTAGGATAAGTATAATATTTTTGAGTTCTATTATCTTTTTGAGTGAAAGATGAGTTGAAGGTTGAAACTCTAATTGTCAAGAATAAATATATATATACCTATCTCTTAATAAAAGAATAAATTAATTCTTAAACTTTAGTAAAGGGATATTAAAACAAAAAAAAATGTGTTATCCTAATACCTTATGTCTTGTTGAACTGGTGATATTTTAAATCAACATAGATTGAAGGCTTTGAGGCCCTCAATTTGACAGTTGATTGTGATTGATGACCTCAATCACTCCCTACGAATATTTACGTTTTTCCTCCAATTATATGTCTCTAATTTCCACCAATGTTCTCCTAATCGAGATCATAATTGGGTGGTGACATTTTCTTTACCCTTTCCCTCTTATTAAGGCTAAATTTTATTAATCTTATTTCCGATATGGGTTTTCCACAAAGGTATTTTCTCTTTTCAACCTTTTATTTTCAAAGAAAAAAATTTCAAATTGTGAGGACGCAATTTATTGAAGGAGGGGAGAATGTAACACCCCGAGCTTCCACGATACGCTTTTCATTCAAAAATGCAATGGCTTGCATTGTACGCAACTTCGAGTTCTAAAACACCACGACTAATCAAAGTAGCCGTTATGAATAGTAATAACCACTTTTTAAAATTATAGAAATTTTATATATCAAAATGGACTTCATTTTTGGATTCGGAATATCGAAATTAGCCTATGTTGAATTTTTGGTATTTTTCTGAGAACTTCTAATTTTTTATGAATAGTGAAAAATACTTAAAAACAACTTTTTTAATCAAAATAATTTATAGTGATAAATTAAACTATTTAGTGGTTTTAAAGTATAATTAGAATATATTTTTACAATTTTATCCAATGGTGGTCATTAGAATTAATTTAACATTGAAATTGGACATAAACAATTGTCAATCTTTTGATATAAATTGTTTCTTAAAAACACGCTATTTGTTGGGACAGCGGGAATTAATTATAAAATTAATTAATGCCACTTATATTTTTGTAATTTTTTAAAATAGACATCATTTTTGAATTCGGAATATCAATTATAGCTTAGGGTGAAATTTTGGCATTGTTCTGAAAAACTTCAATTTTTGATGAATAGTGAAACCACTAAGTGGTAGTTAAATAACTGATTTTTCGTTTAAATGAAATATTACCACTTCTGTGATTTGATTTTCAAAAATCCGACATACATGGTTGTCATTAAGAAGTAAAATGTGGTTCAATGAGATTAAAATAATTTTTTGGTGAATAGTATCTTTTAAGTTCTTAATCGCGATTAGAGGTAATTAGTGTAGTTTAAGGTTAAAATAATGTTTTAATAATATGAGATGAGCTTGAAACTTGTCCTACTACTATTTGATGAGTCATGGCCGACCAATACAACCCATGGGTCAACTTGGGGACCCCATGGAGCCACTTTGGTTGGAAAATGACATTAATATATATTTATTTAATGTTAAAATTAAATTGATACAAACATGAGTTGTTTTACTAAAACAATTTTTAAGTGGGGTTACACAAGTCCAAATTTTGACTATAAATATTCATTAGAAATCTGAAAAGATTTCCTACATCATATTTTTTTTATAATTTTTAGACATTAAATAAATTAAATTATTTATGTCATGATTATGATGTAGCGATGACCTCATTATTTAACGATTTTAATAAAATGAAAAGATAATGTAAAATCCAAGGCTTACACTTGTCAATAACCTATTGGATGAGTAGATTTCGAACCCTTATCACCTTAGCCTCGAATTATATAAGTTTGGGACCTCTAAAATCCGAAAAACATTTTATAATAAAGTGACTTTTCTTTACTTTCCAAGAGTGCCCCTCCTCTCCACTTATAAAAGGCCCCCACCTCTACCACCTCATTCACACTTTCAAGCCATTTGCCTCGGCCAACCTCTTCCCAAATACTCTCCCAACTTCCCCCTCTTACTCCTAGAAGCCTCACTTTGGGCAGAACTCTTCCCAAGAAAGCCTTTGGCTCAAATCAAAAAGAGTTACCCGATTTTGAGGTAATGTCTTCTCTAATGTTGTTTTGTTTTATTTTTCTTCTCCAACCCACTAAACTCTTTTTATTAATTTATTTTTTAACAAAACCAGTATCCTAAATATACTAGGATGTTGTTATAAGAAGGATTCGAGCTACACTTACACACACCTACATCTAATGGTTAAAGAACATACGGTTTCTGTGGATGGCGAATTTCTGCCTCACGAAACGATGATTGTTCGACACTCATATAACACCTTCAAAGGTGGCCATTAAGATTTCACTATATCTATATATGATATATAATATTTTTATGTTTTACTTATGCTTATGTATTTCTCATTTATGGCATACTTTATGATTTCCATTATGGGTAAAATGCGATAATTTCATTTTAGGAAGTGCGGACTACCGCCCCCTCAAAGTGATTTGAATCTTTAATGCCATATGTGGGATGTATAAAGGATGGAGTAAATGGTATTATACACTATATTATACTGGAATTATATTATACATTTATATCATTATGATTTCGTTCCATTAAATATGAAATTGAAATGAAAGTAGCGTTCATGCGTACATACGGCTTACCGTCTCCATGAACGGTGCATTTCATTTCTTACCTCTAAATGTTACGTAATATTATAAATGAATGTATATACTGGATATATAAGATATATATGACATCTAAATCATGAATATAATTTTGGGTATAATGGATATTCTACCACATAAACAACTTGTAATTATAAGAAGTTTATTGTTGACTCAAGTACCAAAGATCGACAAAACGACCGTTATTAACATAAATAATTACATAATGTTCATATCATTGTAATAAATTATATAATAAGGATAATGAAATTGAAAATGGTTCTTAATAAGGTATATATTAACTCTAGTTTATTATTCAGGAGGTTAAAGAACGGTTGAGTCAAGTCAGACACGAGGTAAGGGAACTTCTTAACCCAACTTCCATTCTTTGGGTTAATCTCCTACTTTCAAATTATGTCATGATATTATTATGTCTTATTTTGTATTTTTACCTTCTTTATGTGTACCTATAGTGAATACACATAATATATCTATTTTATTTTAAAAATGATATTTGTAAGGACTTTGTCTCAATCTCCTTTCATTGCGGCATATTTGGTTTTATACACAAATTTCTTTTATACGGTGTATAAACCCCTTTGACTTTTACGTTTATTCAAAAGGAATATTTTTTATACGAAGCGTTTACTAAAAGAAAAAAGGGAATGTTTTTGTCGTACGTATGCGGTGACAACGACTTCTCTGCCGCCATGACCACTATTTGAGTTTCGACTTCCTCTACAAGCCATACCTTTTTTTTAATGAAAAATAAATACCATGTTATACTTTTCTTTTATTTTGGTATTGAAAATGGTTTTGAAAGCGTTTTTATTATATCAATGTGTTGTATTGATATCTTGTGATTGAAATGTGGAAATGTTATGTTTCCTTTATGCATGTTTTATGTGATACGATTATGTTATGGTTTATGATATGTTTAAACCTATTCATATGAGGAATGCATTGGACTTAATAAGTGACGGGTGGAGCCCGCTATAGCTCCTCGATGCATCGGAAGGTCTCATGAGACAAACTAGTGTCTTGGCACGAGGCCTTGACAAAATCTTATTTGTGGTCTTGGCACGAGTCTTTGACTACGTGGTTATGATAGTCTGGCATTATGCATTCCATCATTATGAAAGTGGTCATTGATATTGCATGTGATTATTCGACCAGTTGAATATCCATGTGAAGAAGTAAATGGCATTATCTCATTTTACTTTTGCCATATTATGTTGATGTTCAAGTTTAATAGGCTTTTGTTTTATTTATAAATTGATTTACATGTTTATGTTTATTTATGAAGGCTTCCGCAATATTGTTATCCTTACTGAGCATCTGAGCTCACCCCTTTCAATGTTTTAATATTTTCCAGGATGTGAAGAAGTATTTTATGAATGACATGTATGGATAGTCAGAAGAGGATATGAGTGTGGACTATGAAGACCATGTTATTGTAGTTTGTTTACTTTTTGATGTAATGAAAGATTTATGAATGTATATAGTGTTTCCAAGGCTACTAAACTAATCGGTCTTTCGAGACTTGATCTTTTGTGATCATGCCAATGTTACGAACTAATGCACCGACTCTGGGTAGCTGGGGTCGGGGCGTTACAATACCTGATCTAAAAATGGAATTGTTGGATGATGCACATAGCTCCAATTTCTCTATACACCCCGGTAGAACTAAGATGTATAGATATTTGAGAGAACATTTTTGGTCGAACAAAATGAAGAGATAGATTGCTGATTTAGTGTCGAGATGTATGGTTTTTCAACAAGTGAATGCTGGAAGACAACATCCTAGAATAGTCATGAAACCTCTTCCCATACTTGAGTGGAAATGGGATGATATTACGATGGACATTGTCATGGGACAATCAAAGACTCGTAGATGAAATGATGCAATATGGGTCATTGTTGACCGTATTACCAATTCAGCACATTTTCTTGCTATAAAAGAAGATTTACCACTTGAACGTTTAACAAGATTATATATTAATGAAGTTTTAAGAATTCATGGAGTACCCATATTGATTGTTTCTGATCGTCATCCCCATTTTACATCAATATTTTGGAAAAGTCTTTATAAAGCCCTAGATACTGAACTTTGTTTGAGCACGGCCTACCACCCTCAAACTAATGGAAAATCATAATAGAATATTCAAAACTGAGAAGACATTTTGAGATCTTGCTCACTTGACTTTCAAGGTATGTGGGGTCAATATTTACCTCTATTATAATTTTCTTATAACAATAGATTCCATTCAAGTATTCAGATAGCACCATATGAAGCGTTATATGTAAAGAGATGTCACACACCAACTTATTGGGATGATGTTGGTGAAATAAAACTCATAGGACCATAACATGTTGAGGAAACAATGTAAAAGGTGAGGGTTATCCAAACCCACATCAAAGTAGCTCAAAGTAGGAAAAAGAGCTATGTCAATAACCGAAGTATTTGTAATTTCAGGTAGGAGATCATGTTTTCATGAAGGTATCTTCATGGAAGGGAGTTATACAATTTGGTAAGAAGGGTAAATTAAGTTCTAGGTACATTGGACTTTTCAAAATTCTATAACGAATTGGAGTTTTATCTTACCATTTGGCTATGAAACCAAGTCTCTTGAAAGTTCATGATGTGTTCCACATATCAATATTAAGAAAATACATGTCTGACCCAACACATGTACTCACCTATGAATAAATAGAATTGGAACTCGATCTGTCTTATTGTGAAGAGCCTATCAAGATTCTGGATACCATAGAACAAGTTTTGAGAAACTGGACGACTCATCTGGTAAAAGTTCTATAGAGAAATCATAAGATGGAAAAGATGACGTGGGAACCCGAGGAACTTATAAAGAATAACTAGACGAGTATTTTTATACTTTGATATTCTATAAATTTCGAGGATGAAATTATTTGAAGGAGGGAATAATGTAACACCTCAAGCTTCCACAGTACACTTCTCTTGGAAGAATTCAATAGCTTGTGTTGTACGCAACTTCGAGTACAAACACACCACAACAAATCAAACTAACTATTATTAATATTAATAGTCACTTTTTGAAATTTTATAAAATTTATCTTTAAAAATAGACATCATTTTTGGATTTGTAATATCGAAATTACCTTAGGGTGAATTTTTGGTATTTTTCTGAAAGCTTTCTATTTTTGATGAATAGTGAAAAACACTGTGTTATTGTTTAAAACCAACTTTTTATTCAAATAATTATTTATTTTATTTAACTTAATTTAGGTCAAAATAGATACATAATACCTATATAAGTTCAATTTAATTAATTTGATTCATTTTATAATAAGTTTAGATATATAAAAAATTTATTGAACTTTTTTATCGTCTTTTACCCACCTCCTAGGAGCATTTACAAATTTGCATAAAACTTAATTTTACCACTTCTTTGAATTAAATTTCAAAAATCCGAGAGACACAGTTGATATTTTTAAGTAAAATGTGGTTTAATAAGATGAAAATAATTTCTGGTGAATAGTAACTTTTAACTTTTATTTACCACGGTTAAAAGTAAATATGGTAATTAAAGGTAAAAATGATATTATAATTACCCTAACACATGTTATAATTCTATTGGATAAGTTTTATTCAACCAAAAACAAACTTACGAATAAAATATGATCCTTTAGGTACACTTGAACTAGATTAGGATATTTTTTATTATTTAATTCAAAGATGAGTTAAGTGTTAAATTCAAGTTTTCATAACTAAAACTTTTTTAATATTGGGTTATACAAAAGATAAATTCAACTATAAATATTAATTATAAATATAAAATGATTTCATATATAATGGTATTTTTTTATAATTTTTAGACATTAAATAGTTAAATTTATTTATGACACAATGATGATGTAGTAATTAATTTATTAATGAAAGATTAAAATAATTTATATTATAAATATCCAAATAAATGTAATTTGAGACTTTTGATGAATTAAAAAAAATTTCTATGTTAATATGACATGTTCAGTTTGATTAAATGAATTTTTTTCAATGTAATCATGTTGTTATTATTTTAACAAAAACAAATAGCAAATAGTGTCAAAATTGACAAAAGAGAGTTTTTAAAACAAATACTATATTATCAATTGATATAATATTCCTAAAAATCTAAGGTTCGGCCAAAGGACATAGATAAGGTTATATATATTAATAAATTACCACTTTTGGTTCTCTTGGATGTTTATAGTAAGTTTATTAACCATATAATATAAAAATACAAAGAGACATGGTAAAGGTCAAACAATTTAACTAAGAGTTAAATCTAAAAGATAAGGTTAATATGGAGATCAAAACCAGTATAAAACCTATTGGTTGAGATTTTTTAGACCCAACCCCACCATATCCATGAAATAAATAATTTTTGAGCCATTAGAAACCGAAAATTATTTTATTATAAAATAATATTTCAATCTTTTCCTAAGGTGCCCCTCACCTCTCTTATAAAAGGGAACTTCCCCTTCTCTCAAAATCACACCTCCAAAGTCATTTGGCTCAGCCAAAACCTGTCAAAATATCCTCCAAACTTCCCTCAATTCATCAAAGAGGCCTTATATTGATCATAAATCCAACCAAGGGAGACCTTTTGATCAAATCAAATGGAAGAACCCAAAGAAGATGTATATATTTCATCACTTCTTTCAAGTTCTTTTCTTCTTCCACTTCCTATTTCTTTTTTTTCATTATAAAATAATAAATCTAGTATATTATATATAATTTGATGTCATTATAGAAATGTTACAACCATATTATTTATTAAATCCATCCTATAAATGGCAAAGTCACCATACGTGTGTATGTACGGATTACTGTCTCCACGTCGTGGTGTAGTTTGTCATTCAACACTTCACTATTTGGATGGGTATAATAATGAGTATAATTGATGTAAATAATAAATATAACATGTTAATTATTCTTTAAATATTATATACCATCCAATTACATATGATCTCACCATCAATATAATGATATTGTCGCTCGTGCGTACGTACGGATTACCGTCTCTGCGAACGCGATGAGATTCATTTCCCCATTATAACCATTCAAGAATAATTTTAATTTGACTGTTAAAAATTAGTTTTAAAGAACATAATATCATTTTTTATATGAATCTAATACATCCTATCCATAAAAAAACATGACTTACGTTACAAGACATATAAATGAAAACGAAGCAGTTAACACTTGAATTGAAGATAATACTAAAATATAATTAACAAAGAAATATTATAAGATCATATATGATATCATATTTATGTATATGGTTCTTGTATAATTTAATAAAAATTATTTAACTATTATACAGGAGGTTAACGTACCCTCAACCAAGTAAAATTACATGGTAAGTGTTAAATCTACAATCTCTTCATTATCTGAGGTTGTTTATTTGTAATTATCTACTGGGACCTCTTTATCATCCACATCCATGATTCTTAAAATGTATTTCAAAACATTTTTACTATTTTCTAGAATATGGCTTAAAGTCATTTATACCATTTTTTTACATTTTATAAGATTTTTATAACGGACTCTTTCTGTCATTTTCATACAAGGTACTTTACGACCTTTTCGGCAAAATTAAGGAAAGAATGTTTTTTAACTTATATGGAGGGTGCGGCTATTTTCCGTTGTTATAACACCTTCAAAGCATCCCTTAAAAGATTATAAGAATATTTCAAAAATAATTGATTTATTTTAAATGGTTTCAAAATATAAATTGGTATTTATTTCAAAATAGTTTTCATTTCGTCTATGTTAACATCCTTTGATGAATTTTAAACTTGTTTGAAGATGATTTTTTATGACACAAATATTTCATATTTTATTGAAGTTTTTGTGATATGTTTGACTATGAATGTGTTTTTTTATACCATTCATGGTTTATGGATAAATTATTGACTTTTCTTATGCTAGTTTTAGTACGAATGTTTATGTTATGTTTAAACCTTTTCATTTGAGGAATGTATTAGACTTAGTAAGTGACTAGTGGATCCCGCTATAGCTCCTCAATGCATCGGTAGGTCTCATGAGACAAACTAGTGTCTTGGAACAAGGCCTAAACAAAATATTATTTTTATTCTTGTCACAAGTCCATGACTATGTGGTTATGAAGTCTGGCATTAAACATTCCATCATTATGATATTTTCTATTGATATTTCATGTGATTATTCGACTAGTAGAATATCCATGTAAATAAGTAAATGGAATTATTTTATTTATATTTTCCATATTAGGCTGAATTTTATGTTTAACAGACTTTTGTTTTAGTCTTATACATTTCTTTAAATGTTTATTCTTATTTATTAAATTTTCTTTTATGTTGTTATCCTTACTGAGCATCTGAGCTCACCCCTTTCTATGTTTTATTTTTCCCAGGATGGGAAGAAGTATTTTATGGTTAACCTGTAGGGATATTCTAAGGATATAAATTTGTTCAAAGGGGAAAAAATTGTGATGTTTTTATTTCATGATGTAATGTAATACTTATGAATGTATCTAGTACCTCCAAGGCTACTAAACTGATCAGTCTTTCGGGATTTTATCCCTTGTGATCATGCCAATGTTATGCAATAATGCACCGACTCTGGGTAATTGGGGTCAGGGTGTTACACTAATCGACCATAACTACTTTGTCTAATGTTGGGGTGTCTCTCATCATGTCTCAATGATTGTTCCAACCATAATAATGAATCAGATTTATTTCACCCTAGTATGCAGTAATAATGATTTAGGAGATAAACTCACCCTAGTATATAGTATAAAGGCCCAGGGAATTATCAAACCTAATATCACAACCTAGGGAATTTTATTTCACATTATACAATGGTTCTTAGGAGATAATCCCCAATAGTGTGGGAGACTCAACCACGACCACCAAAGACCCCACAACCCTAGAAAATATCACTTTTTAGGACCAATCATATTATTAGAACCAATATAATTTCATCTCCAAATCTATGTTAGCCCCACCAATAGTATCATACACCACTCTACACTGGGAGGATACCTACTTGAGGAGTCTCCTTTAGTGTCACATATCTAACAACTTGAGAAATTTTCTTTAGTGTCACAAAACTACCTACTATGGTAGTTTTCTATAAGATCCTATCATTTCCAAGGGTGCAGTAGGATTAAGTTTTGAGTTCTAGATACATATAAAATACACATTATGGAACCAATTCACGATGTGAATTGTTTTGGTTAGACCATGTTAATTTAATTTATATATTAAATAAATTCACAGCATTGAAAATTCACAACCACTGTAACTATTTTTCACCACATTTCAACATGTCATGAAAGTAGTTTTCACCATGTGACAACATGTCATGAAAGAATATTACACCCCCTGTAACTATATTTAACTGCATCTTGACATGTCAGGAAATCAAATTACACCACATGTAATCATTAATTAATATTTTTTAAAATGGTTTGATGGGATTTCATTAGGAAAATGGAAATCAGTTATGAATTTTTACATGACGTGAAATGAAAATTCACATTATGTAATTATCAGGAACAAATTTTTAAAAGATCATCTCCACCATCACATAACCCTCTACACCCTCTTTTATTTTCCACAAACACCCACACACCTCCGCCTTGTACTGAAACTCCTCCACACACCACTACCTTGGACCAAATCTCCTTCACACACCTCTGCCTTAGACCGAAGCTCCTCTGTGCCCCACTGTCTTCGATCAAATACCCTATGTGCACCTCCTGGGTATGATTATTCCTATCATTTAGATCTATATTACTATTATTCTCCTCTTCCTAGATAAAAGAAACTTTTTTATCTGTTGTTGGATCTACATCTATATTTATTGAGTCTAGATCTAGGCATGTTGGGTCTAGATCTAGATTTACTAACTCTAGGTTTGTGGTTATTGGATCTAGATCTATATTTGTTGAATAAATATTTAGGGTTGTTTTATTTAGATCTAGATTTAATAGATATTGTTTCTTTTATATGTGGATTTAGGTTTTGGATATAAACCATCTTCATCATTGTGTTCTCAGTTGACCTTCTTCAAATTCGGATTATCCTTGGGCAAGCGTTCATCATCGTTCTGGAGGTAGGTGGTCTATAATTAAAATATAAAATTTTTAATTACAGTTATGTATATGTAATTATAGAATTTATATTATTTGTTTATCAGTTGTGTTATTGATTAAATTAATTAATTTGTAGAATTAATTAATTAGTTAAGGGAAATGTGAATTTGAGATATTGGTATTTTAGATCTTGAATAATTAATTTTTAAATTACTTATAAAGTTATCAAGATTGTTTAACTTGATTAATTAATTGCAGAATTAATTAATTTGAATGGTTGGTATTATGAAATTGTGATTTGAGATAATTAATTTTTTTAATTATTTATGGTTAGAAAGAGATTTTTGAGATTGAATAAATAAATAATTAATTAATTATTGTTATATTAAATTTTTTGAATGGGGATAATTAATTATATAATTAATTATAAGAGATTGTTATGATTATTAGATCGATTGATATGGAATAATTAATTGATGAATTAATTGGGGTGATTGAATTAATGGAGATAGAATAATTAATTGATGAATTAATTGGAGATATTGAATTTCTTAAAATGGAATTAGTTAATTAATGAATTAATTAATTGATGTATTTTGATTATTTAATTATTGAATTAAATAGTGGGACTAATTAATTAGAAAATTAACTAATATGAATAATTTGATTATTTAATTACTGAAATAAATAAGGGGGTTAATTGATTAGAGATTTAATTAATGTGAAAAACGTGATTAATTAATTATTTAATTAAATAAAGGAATTAATTAATTAAAGTTATGCGATTATTTAATTGTTTAATTAAATTAAAGGATTAATTAATTTATGAATTAATTAATGAGAGTTGTGTGATTATTTAATTGATCAATTAAATAATAGGATTGATGAGATTAATTAATTATTGAATTAATTAATGGGATTGAAGAGATAAATTAATTGGAGAATTAATTAATGGAGATGGTTTTGTTGAAGCAATTGAAGGAGTTAGATTAATTAATTGGAGAATTAATTAGTGGATATTCTTATGTTGAAGCAATTGAATAAGTTAGATTAATTAATTACCAAATTAATTAATGTATATTATTATGTTGAAGAAATTGAATGGGTTAGATTAATTAATTGATGAATTAATTAATGGAGACTATTCCATTGAAGCAATTGAATGAGTTATATTAATTAATTGGTGAATTAATTTACGATGGTCATTGTGATGGTGAAATTGAATGAATTGGATTATTTAATTGGTGTATTAATTAATGTGGATTTTGGGATATTGAATTGGTGGAATTAGATAATTAATTGATGAATTAATTATGAGATATTGATATTTGAGAATTTATATAATTAGTTATGGAATTAATTGTGAAGTATTGGGATTTGTAATGAGATAGTTAATAGAATAATTAATTGTGGGATTTTGAGTTTTTGTATATTGATTAATTAATTTATGAATTAATTAATAGTATTAATTTCCTTGATTAGTTGTGGAATTAATTAAGGTTTTTTATGTGACAAACTAACTGTTTAATTATAAATGGAATTTGGAGATAATTAATTGTTGATTTAATTATCGAATTTTAGAATTATGAATTGTGAATAATTAGTGAATTAATTGTTGGATATCGAGTTTTGAAATGATTAATTAATTGTTTAATTAATTAATTGAATTTATTTGGTTAATTAATTATTAGATTAATTAATGGAAGTATTTTAATTAATTATTTTTTGAATTAATTAATGTGATCGACATGGTTAATTAATTATTAAATGAATTAAAGTAATAGTACTGATTAATTAATTTTGGTAATTAATTAATGAAATTTATGTCATTAATTAATCATTAGTTTAATTAATGGAAATGGATTACGATTAATTAATTTTTTTAATTAGTTAATGGAACGAATGTAGTTAATTAATTGTTGAATTAATTAACACAGTTGAAGTAACCAATTAATTGATGAATTAATTGAAGGGTTTTTTATGGTTAATTAATTTTTGAATTAATTAATGGAGTTGAAGTGACCAATTAATTGATGAATTAATTAAAGGGTTTTGTTATGGTTAATTAATTTTTGAATTAATAAATGGAGTTGAAGTGACCAATTAATTGATGAATTAATTGAAGGGTTTGTTATGGTTAATTAATTTTTTAAGTAATTAAAATATTTAAACATGATTAATTAATTGTGAATTAATTAATGGAATTATTATTGAAATGACTATTGGTTGTGATTATGTTGGCATGGAGTAGCACATGGGATAATCAGGATGTGAGAAAGGGATTAACTGGGAAGACTAAGAGAGATTATATTATTGCTTTATGAAAGACTGTGTGTGCCTTTGAGGAAGAAGACAGTGTAAACTTCTGATTGTTTTCTAAAGGACTATGTGAGCCTTCAAGGAAGAAGATTGTTTCAGCTTCTATTTGTTTTCTAAAGGACTGTGTGATCCTTCTAGGAAGAAGACTATGTGAAATTGTGTTTTTTTAAATATCGTGTGATCCTTCGAGGGGAAATACTATGAGAGATTTCTCTTTTTTCTTACTAACCATTTATACTTTTCATTGTATTACTCACTATAAACCCTTGAGGTTAGAGCCCACAGTACACATTACCCATTCTGGACTGATTTAAATATTTATGTATTTGATAAATGCTATATGAATTATGATAATGGATGGTAATATTAGAATTCAGATTTGTGATGTCCCTTGGGGATAGATAAGACTCCGATATAGGATGAAGAAGGTATTGAGATTCAGGAGTCCTCGAGAACATGGGGGTTTATGTGATTAAATAAAGTATAATTGAAAAAATATAATCTATTTAATTTATTACTTGTATTTTATTCTTTATACAACTTAATATAATGTTGTTGAAAGTATTTGTTTTAGACATCATTTTTGGTGGCCTAATGAGTTTTACTCACACACTACTCAAGCTTCCTGATCTTTACCCAAATAGACTTTGTGTTTCCTGGACATGTTAAGGGAAAATTCCTTGTGTTAGATTGCTAAATTGGTGATGGAGCATGGATAAGGGACTTGGACGGGGTTTATGACCTGCTTAGGAGTTTTTTGTGTATTTACATTTGGGTTTTCATTTGATACTTATCATGTACTTATCATACCATATGTACTATTTAGTTTTGATCGTAGAGTGATATATTGGTAGGTAGGGAAGCCCGATGATTTCAAAAAATTAAGGTGTTTCTATAGTGGGAGGTAACATTGGTGATTAAGTATTTTTGGTGGTCTTCACTAACAACTTCTTAGCATACTTTTAATTAATGATGATCTTTTCCCCTACCTTAACATCGTCCTAGGTATGCTAATAATGCTCTGTATTTACACCTAAATACCTAAATGTGTTTGGGTTAGATATAGGGTTCCTTAAAAGGTTGCACTTATGAAGCAATATATATGGATATGGGTGGTGGAAGGTACGTCATCGACATTTTACAGATGAGGTTATCAAGATGGATCGGAGGTTTATGAATGTCGTAGTGGTTGAGTTTCTTGAAAAGCGGTGTCAACAATGCTCCAAAGGTGGGGAGTGATGTGTCAGTAGTATATGGGTGGAGGAAGACTATGGGTTAGAAGTGATGTCATCATAATTTCAATTAGAAACCTATAAGGTTCATGTTTTAATTCCTTAGGTAAATTTCAGGTGATACTTGGAGGTGGTGGATGTACATCCTTTCTAGATGTTCTTTTGGAAATGATAAGTGCAAATGTTGGATGGTTTCTTGAAGTTTTTGGGAACAATGAGTTTGGAAAACATTTTGCTTATATTGGGGAAGTTGATCATGAGATTGATGTATCCTTTGAGGAGAATCGAGTACATGTTTTGGGTTACTGTGGGAAGTTGTTGCGGGAAAATGTTGTGTCGGTAGTTTGTGTGATGTAGAAGCATGGGCATCTATAGGAGGAAACATGGGTGAGAGAAGAAAATATTAGGGATCAGTGGAAAGATCTTTTTGACTCATAATCATAGAGGTGCTTTGGAGTACAGCTTGAGGATGAGCTATTATAAAGTGGGTAGATTATATGATCCCGTCTTTTCTAGGGGTGTATCAGGATTAAGTGGTGTGTTCTAGATGTAAAACAAATACACGTTGGGGAAAAAATTAATGATGTGAATTATTTTGAGTAGACCTTGTGAATTTAATTTCTGTCTTGAATTAATTCACAACTTCGAAAAATTACACCCCCTATAACTGTTTTTTCCCACATTTCTACATGTCATGAAAGTAGTTTTTTCCACGTGTTGACATTCTATGAAAGAATATTACACCCCAAACAATTGTCTTTCACCATGTGTTGACATGTCATGAGAGTATATTACCCCATGTGTAATATTTAATTAATATTTTTTAATGGTTTAATGGGATTTCCTTAGGAAAAAGGGAAATCATGTATGAATTTTTACTTGATGTGAAGTGAAAATTCATGTCATGTAATTATTACGTATAGTATTTTAAAAACTCCTCTCCATCGTTGCATAACCCTTTACACCCTCCTTTATTTTCCATAGACAATACATTCACCTCTAGCTTAGATCAGAACTCCTCAGCGCACCTCTTCTTAGGACCAAAGCTCCACCACCCACCACCACCTTGGACCGAAGCTCCTCTATGGACCACTGTCTTCAATCGAATACCCTCTGTACACCTCCCAACTATGGGTGTTCATCTCATTTTGATCTATCTTTCTCTTCTACTCATATTCCCAGATAAAAGAAAGATGTTTATTTTATGTGGTATATTAATCTAGATTTATTGAATCTATATATGGGATTATTGGATTTATATCTAGATTTGTTGAGTCTATATCTAGGGTTGTTATATTTAGATCTAGATTTAAGAGATCTTGTACCTTTTAATAGTGGATTTAGGTTTTGGATCTAGACCACATTAATCGTTACGTTGTCAGTTGATCTTCTTAAAATTGGAATTATTCATTGGCAAGCATTCATCACTGTTCTTGAGGTAGGTGGTCTATAATTCAAATCCCAAAGTCTTAATTGATGTTATGTGTATGTAATTGTAGAATTGATATTACTTTTTTAGTAATTGTGTTCTTGATAAAATTAACTAATTTTTTGAATTAATTAATTAAGGGAAATCTAAAATTATGACATTGGGATATTAGATCTTGATAAATTAATTTTTAAATTAATTATAGAGTTATCGAGATTGTTTAACTTTATTAATTAATTTTAGAATTAATTAATGTGAATGGTTGGGATTATGAAATTTTTATTTGAGATAATTAATTATTGAATTAATTACAGTGAGATAGAGATTGTTGAGATTGAATAATAAATTGAAGAATTAATTATTGGAATACTGAAGTTATTGAATAGGGATAATTAATTGTAGAATTAATTATTAGGGATTAATATGATTATTAAATTTATTGCGATGAAACAATTAATTGAGGAATTAATTGGGGGGTTGAATTAATGGAGCTAAAACAATTAATTGATGAATTAATTTGTGATATTGAATTTCTTATGATGGAATTAATTAATTGATAAAAAATTAATGGGTGTATTTCAATTATTTAATTGATGAATTAAATAATTGTATTAATTAACTGGTGAATTAATTAATTTAAAAAATAATTTTATTTATTTAATTAATTAAATTATGGGATTAATTAATTAGTGAATTAATTAATGTGAAAATTTAGTTAGTTAATTTATGAATTAAATAAAGGGATTAATTAATTGATGAATTAATTAATTGGATTTATGTGATTATTTAATTTTTGAATTGAATAAACAGATTAATTAATTGAATAATTAATTAATAGGTGTTATGTGATTATTTTAATTAATGAATTAAATAATATTATCTAAGGGATTAATTAATTGTTGAATTAATTAATGGGACTAGAGAGATTAAATAATTGTAAAATTGATTAATGGAGATAGTTGTGTTGAAACAATAGGAGGAGTTAGATTAACTAATTTGTGAATAAATTAATGGAGATTGTTTTTTTGGAGAAATTGAATGAGTTATATTAATTAATGGATATTATTATGTTGAATCAATTAAATGAGTTAGATTAATTAATTAGAGAATTAATTAATGGAGACTGTTGTGTTGAAGAAATTTAATGAGTTGGATTAATTAACTAGTGAATTAATTAATGGGGATCGTTGTGATGGTAAAATTGAATGAATTGGGTTAATTAATTGGTGTATTAATTAATTTGGATTTTTGGGATATTTAATTTATGGAATTGGATAATTAATTGATTAATTAATTATGAGATATTGAAATTTCATAATTTATATAATTAATTGTAAAATTAACTATAAAGTATTGATATTTTAAATGAGAAAATTAATTGTAGAATTAATTATGGGATTTTGAGTTTGTGAATATTGATTAATTAATTAATTAATTAATTAATGATATTGATTTCATTAATTAATTGGGGAATTAATTAATGGTATTTATGTGACAAACTATTTGTTGAATTAGAAATGGAATTGGGGGATAATTAAATATTGAGTTAATTATCGAACTGTCAAATTATAAATTATGAATAATTAATTGGTGAATTAATTATTGGATGTTGAGTTATGAAATGATTAATTAATTTCAGAATTAATTAATGGAAAATATATGGTTAATTAATTATTGAATTAATTAAATAAAGGGTTGTGATTAATTAATTTTTTAATTAATTAATGAGATAGACATGGTTAATTAATTGTTGAATTAATAAAAGGATTAATAATGATTAATAAAATATAGTAAATAATAAATGGAAATTGGTTATGATTAATTAATCATTGGTTTAATTAATAGAAATGGGTTTTGATTATTTAATTAATGAATTAATTAATGGAATGAATTTAGTTAATTAATTCTTGAATTAATTAATGGAGTTGAAGTGACCAATTAATAGATGAATTAATTTAAGGGTTTACTATGGATAATTAATTGTTTAATTAATTAACAGAGTTCAAGTGACCAATTAATTGGTGAATTAATTGAAGGGTTTGTTATGGTTAATTAATTTTTGAATTAATTAAAAGATTTTAACATGATTAATTAATTGTGAATTAATTAATGGAATGATTGGTGAAATATCTATTGGTTGTGATTATGTTGGAAAGGAATAGAATATGGGATAACCGAGGTGTGATAATGGTATTAACTGGGAAGAACGAGAGAGATTCTATTACTATTTTCTAAAGGACCGTGTGAGCCTTTGAAAAAGAAGGCTGTGTAAGATTCTGATTGTTTTCCTAGGGACCATGTGAGCCGCCGACGAAGAAAACTGTGTGATATTATATTTTTTTCGAAGGACCATGTGAGCCTTCAAGGAAGAAGACTATATGAGCTTATGTTTGTTTTTTGAAGGACTGTGTGAGCCTTCAAGGGGAAATACCACAAGATATTTCCCATTTTTCCTATGAATCATTTATATTTTTCTTTGTATTACTCACTATAGACCCTTGATGTTAGATCTCAGAGTACACATTACTCATGTAGTAATGATTTAAATGTTTGTTTATTTGATAAATTCAATAAGAATTATGATAATCGATGGTAAGGTGGTCATTAATATTTTTGATATCCCTTGGGGAGAGATCAAACTTTGGCATGGGCCAAAGTAGGTATTGAGTTTTGGGTGTTCTCGAAAACTCAGGGGATTACGTGGTTAAATAAAGGGTAATTGAATAAATGTAAGCTATTTACTTTATTAAGTTTTATTTATAAATTTATTTAATAAAAATAGGAAAACACCCCCAAGTAATGATTCCACATGTCACATACACCATAAAAAATTCATAAATACTAGAGGGAAAGTATTCAGACCACCTACCTCATTAAAATTTTCCTCTCACATTAATCCATAGCCCAACAACGACTGCCAAGCCTTGACCATGCCCTATCAAAGACCGAGCCATGAACTAAGAATTATATCACTGTGTTGCACTGGAACCAAGTCCAAACACTCATAGGGGGTCCAGAGCAGACCCCTAACATGAACCCAAGACAAATTCATAATCTACCACACCAATTCCATAATAAAATTCATTTAATTATAGTAAAAACTATTATAAAATTGGGGGCACGACACGCTAGTGTTGAAAAATTTATTTGTTTTGATCAATTGAAGAATCCCTACATTTAAATTTTCATTTTAAATACCTTAATTTAAATTTTCATTTTAAATCCATTGATATGAATATTCTTTTAAAAACCTAAATTTAAAAAGAAAATATCTTTATTTAAAAATCATTTAATTTTTCAGTATTGTAATTCTATTTAATCATCTGTTTTATGAATCATAGTTTTATTTTAATAAATTATGGTATTTCAAATTATATTGTTTTCACTAGAACTAAAATTTTAAATTATTTTAATATTTTATATGCTTTAATTTTAGTTTTTTTATTTTTTCTATTAAAAATTTACATTATGTGCTAATTTTATAATTCCATTGTTTATATATATATATATATTTGAAATTTTTTTATTTGTTATATATTTATATATATATATATATTGTATTATATAATTTATATATATATATATATCTATATGTATATGTATGTATGTATATTATTTAGTGTTCATCCTCTTCCCCTGGATTCCTTACACGCGCGCCAGCTTCTCCCCTTCGACGTGCTTCTATGAGTCGCAGTGATCTTTCTTCTTCATTCCTTGCACAGTGGATTGACCTCCATTTATAGCATCGTATATGCCATGGAAACTCATACTTGGGGAGAACCATCCTTGATGACATCCCTCAGTGATCTCTTGGCAGATGTATCTCCATGCATCGATGAGTCTAGCACTTCAAGCATCCATGCGAACAAGCTTGACCATCCTCAACAACATGAAATCACACCTCAACTCAACAAATCTATGTTCATCTTCTCCAAAACCACTACTAAAAAATAGGGTTTTGGTGCTAAAAAGGTCTTTATTAATGATAAAAAAATTGATGATAATTGAGGCGCTATTAAAATGGGGGTCATTTTATCAGTTCTAAAAAAAGTGCTGATAAATACCTCTTTTATCTATGCTAAAAATCATTGATAATCGAGGTGCTATTAAAATGGAGTACCTTTTATCAACACTAAAAAAATCACGGATAAAAGGGTCCTTTATCAGTGCTTTTTTTAGCATTGACAAAAGACCACTTATATCAGTGATTTTTTAAAATCTTTGTTAAAATTTTAAAAAAAATATTTCTACAAATCATATGGTTTTAGCATCACTTGACAACCCTTTCAAAATCACTATGAATCCCCCCCCCCCACACACACACCCAAGTTACCACCCCACCCTTTAATAGTGTTAGCCCCCATTTTACCCGCGTGCACTCCCCTGCCTCCTACTAGATTCGAACTTGAGACCTCTCTCTTGAGCGCCTAGACCCTTTACCACTCGTACATGTTTCTTTTTTATCTATTTAATGACTTATTTATATATATAGTTATATTTATTTGTATATTAATATATATTTATATTAATATATAAATATACATATTTTTACATTAATATATATATAATTATATTTATATATTTATATATTTATATATTTATTCTTATATTAATATATATATATATAGTTATTTATATGTGAAAATTTATATATTTATATATTTATATATTTATATATTTATATATTTATATATTTATATATTTATATATTTATATATTTATATATTTATATATTTATATATTTATATATTTATATGTTTATATATTTATATATTTATATATTTATTCCTATATTAATATATATTTATAATATTTTTTTAAATACATTCATAAAATATGTTTTTTTTGTGTTTATAAATAAATAAATACATACATACATATCTACAACACACACACACACACAAACTCGCACATAATTATATATTATGTTTATCTATAAATATAATTGTACATATTTATATATATTTACATATATTATATTTTAATATGTATATACATATGTTAAAATATATTGATAATATATATCAGTTTGTCAATATAGACACACACAAATATATATAAACACACATTATATAGGTATATAAATATTCATATATTTTTATTTTAAATAAAATGGATATTAGTTTTTATTTAAATAAGGCTTATATATTGAGAAATATATTTTATATGTAAATATGTATAATAATTTATTTATAAAATAAAATATTTATGTGTGAATATATAAAAAATATGTATATATTGTTATATAGTTCATTATAAATAATAGTATATTATGAAAAACGATAAAATTTAAAATCCATGATATCAATATGAATGTAATACCTCAGAATAAATTCATTCCCCACTAAAAAAGGGGGAAAAGACCCCCTTAAATGAGGCTTAAATTTAAAAAAATTGGGTATTCCATCTAAAAACTCAATTTTGGAGGCCTTCGGAACTTTTTGGGGATCAAAAATTTTGACAAAGTTTTACCTATGTCACCAAGGGAGTAAAACTTGTTGCAGAATTTGATTTGATATGTGGTAGAGATCAAACAGACACCTAGATCAAAAGTTATAGTCGTTTGAAGTTCAAGTTACATTTTAATCTTATTTTAGATCTTTTATTGATTTTTTGATTTTTTGTGTATTCAAATTGTAATTAAATGAATATTACTCGATAAAAATTATAAAATTATTAATTAATAATATTTTTTATTTATTTTATAAGTCATTTTAAATCAATATATTATATATTAAGTGTAAATGTCTATTTATACTTATCTAAAACATATTTAAAAAATATATATTATATTTAAATAAAAATAACTATATTTATATATTTATATATTTATATATTAATTTACTGTTTTTAGTGAAATATGTTTTTTTAAATATACCCTTTACCAATGCTAGTAAAAAAAAGTGCCGATAAAGGCCTCAATTTATCAATGCTACTAAAAAATCATTCATAAAGGGGGTCCTATTAACAGCGCTAAAAAACACTGATAAAGGGGGTACCTTTATCAACCCTAAAAATGTTGATAAAGTGGTACTTTTAACATCACTTTTTTTAGCATTGTTAAAAGTACCTTTTATCAGCATTTGTTTTAGCATTGATAAAGGTACCCCCTTTATCAGTACTTTTTTAGCACTATTAAAGGGTGGCATTGCGAAAACCCATTTTTATTGTAGGTCACATCCTCATTGAATTTTGTACCTTGTCCCATAAGGTAGAAATGTGCGACTCCAGTATACTCTATCTATGTGAGTAGCATAAATTTCTTCATGGATCTTGACACCAATGTCATAGCTTTGATGGAAACTCCTAACTTTTCTTCACACGATAGTTATTTCTCCTCCGACTCACACCGTACCTCACTCTCACTCAACACCAGCATTCACAAAATCCATTGACATTGATTCATTATCTACCTATCATTTGTTTCAAAGGGATTCCACAAGTAACCATGATGTATTGTGTTAAGTTACCATGTCCTTGTATTCTACCTACTAGGATCAGTTTTTTGAACCTACCGTGAATCCGAAAAAAAACCTACCGTGAGTTTATAAAATTTACCATGATATTGTTCTTCCAAGTTACCCCAAAGACCATAAATAACACCTACCATGAAGAGTACCTACCATATGTTATACGTACCTATTATGATTTAGTTACCGAAATTTATAGTACCCACCATGAATTAATTTTTTATAGTCACTGTGTTGTAGTTTTTATATTAACAAAATTATTTTTTTAATGGTCGCATAAACTAATTTATTTTAAGTGGGTGCAAGAAAAATTTGGTCACACATTTAGTATACCTACCACACAACTATTTTGGTCACACGGTCAGTATACCATCCACCAACACATGGTAAATATACTGACAGTAGGGATTATTCCTCACAGGATTAGTTCATTAATTTGATTATTATTGCAAAAATATATATTTTCCTTAATATTCAATATCAGTGATATTTTAATAATTTGACTAACTAAATGTTTATTAAAAAACTTATATTTATTTCAAAAAAAATTATTATTATGACCATGTTGAAATCTATAGAATATTAAAAAAATTATGGAAATAATCATTTTCATAATATATCTTTCGTAACCTCTTTTTTTTTATTTTGAAAACTTGATACACTATCATCCTCTAACTATGATTTTTTATCATTATAATTATTTTATTAATTATCTTTTACTATAATGAATATATAATAATTTTTTCTGATGAGTTTAATCTTGGAATTAAAGAAAGTCTAGAATATCATTGAATATTCTTGAAGTATTAATAGGTAATGATGTGTTTTATTATTTTAAATATTTCTAAATATTTTATGGTAGTGATAAGTTTAGGAAACTCCCACATGAAGAGAATGAAGATAACTTTTGATGTATAGTCGATAAATAGAGACCTAGGTATATAATGTGAAGAACTGGTTGATTCCTTTTTTAATACTAAATTAATTTTTGAATACTAGACAGTATGAATGAGTTTCTTAATACTTGATGAAGTTATTATGGGATTATTGTTTCATTGGTGCAATCATGAAGTAACTTTAACATTGAAACACTTCAATACTAAAGTGATCGTATATCATCAAAGCATCTTTATCATCAACATTTTTCAATCTCTACTGGTTTCATTGTTTTTTTAATAATTTTATTATTATTTAACTTTATTATAATTATAATAAACATTTGATGATTTTCCCAATCAAAATCATGTTAGTAATTGGTTATTCTAAAAACCAAAATCAATGTTATTAGGTTGTGAATCCCCAAAAAAAGTTTAAATCTTGGATTGTGACTACCAAAAACAGGAAGGTTAGGCTAAGTTATGACTCCTGTAAAAATTCAGGGTTTTTCTTCTAGGTATTGTAAAAGGAAGGGTCTTTAAATAGGTTATCCAACCTTTAAAAGTGAGTTTTCATTAGTGTCTACCAATCTTATCATTGAGTAGATGAAACAAAAAAGTGGACTAGGATCTTGGTGATATGATCTACTATAAAATTAATATGTTCATTTTTTTATTTATATTTCATTAAATCTTTAATAGTCCACTAAATTGATTGATTCATTCAATAATATAATCTGATTAATTTTTATTATACTTTTTTAAAAGATTATTCAACCCCAAGGATTTATCGCCATCAACCTCGATCCAAAAAATGGTATTAGAGGTTGGTATTTGATTAGTTAGTGTATATTATAGTTTTAAATCTAATAAAAACAATTTCTATTAGAGGTATGGTTTCTTAATGTATAGTTAAATTATTTTATTGTTTTAATATAATAAAAAATAATTAGTATCTAACGCATGGGACCTTATTATGGATAGTTTAGTTCTTTTTTATTTTTTAAAAATTGGGATAACCAGATTATACTAGACCTAATAAATGAATCAATAAATATTATTTATTAAAGTTGGAATTTATATATACTAATGATGGATGGGTGCCAAAAAAAATCCCCTATTTTCAATGTAAGTGACTGCGGGTATTGGAAAGACTAAATTGAATCCTACTTGAAGTAGTTAAATGTGGATTATGGAAAATCATGGAGAAACTATATAAATTACCTAAATCTGATCTAGGTACACTTATATGTAACGATATGGTAAATTTTATTTTGAATTATAAAGTGAAAAATTTTTGTTGGTGTTCTGTTAGTAGAAGTGTGTATAGTCATGCTTCAACATATAAGACAATACAATAAATATTGACAATTATTTAAGTTACTCACTATAGGGAAGATGAGCCTAAAAGAACCAATATGGGAATGTTTTGAGCACAATACTAGGATTTCAATATGACATAAGATGATTCAATCAACTAGATGTTACACTCGTTTAAATTATTATAAATTTTATGAGTAGACTTAGAAAAGTACTAGACAAAACAACTTTAGTTCAAAGGGTAGTAAGATCTCTACAAAAAATATGGAATGGAAATAATGTGGTGATCGGTGAAAGTAATAATTTTAAATATTATACCTCAGATGAATTAATTGTCTCCTTGATATAGTATGATATTGAGTTTAAAAAAATTGATGATGAGACAACAATGAAATAGGTAACCTTGCATTGATGGATAAAAATTATGAGGTAAATACTTCATTTTTTACTCAATTAATAACTCCTACAGATTTTGGCCATGATTATATTAGAGAATATGAAAAATATATTGATTCATATTCAAGATGTGATTCTGATTCTATAAATCACTACTAGAATTCTATGTATTTGCGATGAGTTATTTGCGACAGGATCGTGTCGCAAATAATCTTTAGCGACGGGGTCTCATCGTAAATAGCATGTCAGAGAAAACGGCGTCGCAAAACCTATTATTTGCGATGAGCCCATCGAAAATAATATTTTTTGTGATGGGCTTCTTCACCGTCACAAATAAGTCTCTGATTATATACTTTATATGTATAAACTTTTTTTCGTTGGGCTCGTTGCAAATACTTTTTTGCGACGAACCCATAATACCGTCGCAAATTCTTTTTTGAAATTATTTATTTAGACTATTTGGGATGGGCCCGTCGCATATACTATTTGTGACGAGACCGTCATAAATGCTTTTTGTGATGGGGCCCCTACTCCCATCGCAAATACTTTTTAAAAAAAATTATTTAGGCTATTTTCAACGGGAACCCGTCGCAACAGATCCCATCACAAATAATAAATAAATTTTAAATAAAATAAATAAAATAAAATTTTCATTATTGAAAAATTATTTTTAATATTATTAAAATAATAAAAAATATTAAAATATTAAAATTCACAATATTCACAAAAAAATATAAAAAAATCATTAAATATTATTATTATTATTAGTAGTAAAATAAACAAATATTAAAAAATATAATACTAAAAAAATATATTTAATAAAATTATTATTAATGAAACAATAATATTAATATTATTACAATAATAAAAAAATAAAAATTATTAAAATTTTCAATATTCAAAAATATTAAAAAAACATTAAATATTATTGTTATTATTAATATTATTAGTAAAATAAATAGACATTAAAAAATATAATACGGAAAAATATATTTAATAAAATTATGATTAATGAAACAATAATATTAATATTATTAGAATAATTAAAAATTAAAAATTATTAAAATTCTCAATATTCACAAAAAATCATAAAATATTAAAAATTAAATTTTGTAATATTTTCACCGATATAAAAGACAGAAACTGTAAATAGTTCATATTACAAAAAATTTTAAATTCAAATATTTTTAACAAAAAAAATCACTAAGGGTTGTCTTCTGGAGGAGGTGGCACTACTGGAAAAATACCTTATACCAACGGTTTGGAACCGTTGGTATAGGCCTCCAAAAAGTTGGTATAGCCTATACCAACGGTTTGGAGAACCGTGGGCAAGTAAGCTATTGGGATAGGTCTATACCAACAATTTTGGGAAAACTGTTGGTATAGACCTATACCAACGGTTTTGAAAACCGTTGGCATAAGTAATATGAAAATCTATACTAATGGTTCCATAAAACCGTTGGTATATGTATTTCAAAAAAAAAACATTTTTTGGGATTTGATCCTAGGACCTCTAGTTTATCTTTCAAAAACCTAACCACTAACCTAACATGAATTTTGTGAACATAATTTCATATATATATATTATCATAATTATTTTAAATTTTTATTTATATAATGTTCTCGGTAAGAAGATTCGATAAAAAATCAAAGGACCTATACCAACAGTTTTGACAATAGTTGGTATAGTTTCTTTGATTTTGGGAGCGACGTTGGTATATGGGGGACTTTTTCTAATGGTTTGGCCAAACCTTTGGGAAAGCCATACCCTTTCCCAATGGTTTTGGCCAAACTGTTGGTAAAAGTGGCCACAAAGTGGACTTTTCCCAACGGTTTTGGAAAACTGTTGGGAAAAGTGACCTCAAAGTGGGATTTCCCAACAGTTTGGCCAAACCGTTGGGAAAGGGGACCTATACCAATGGTTTTTACAAACCGATGGTATAGAAGCGTTGGGAAAGGTGAGATTTCCAGTAGTGTGAGGGAACTGAAGGAGATGGTGGAGGAAACTCCATCCCTAAACTACGAGTCAGACAGCTCATGTACTCCATCTGCTCGTGATGCTGCTACTGCCATTGACACATCTCCTCCTCGTGCTACTGCTAATGCATCTCTTCTTGCTGCTTCTGAAAACTCTCTATAAGGTCATTCTGATCTCTAAACTACTCCTGATACCGTGTGGCAGAAGATGATGCCTCTCCACGAGCTCCTCTCGAGTTGTACACCAACATCACAACAATACCCTAATAAGTACCAAGAGTCACATGAGAGTCGATACTAACTACTTGGACCTTCTAAAAGCTATACTAAGTCACCTGCATCCATGTCGCCTCATCGAAATGGTGGGCACTGTTCTGATTAGTCACCTCATCCTAACCCTCAGCCTATGTCTGAGAGGTCTCAGCCTCATATGACAACATCAATTCCAATTTGAACTTAAAATTGTGAAAATATTATATGTAGTTAATTGTAAAATAGAAAAAAAAATAAGACTAACCACAATCTGACACTGGTGATCTCCTTTAATATCTCTGGTGGCTGGATCATTGTACATCCTCTAATAAACATCGAACTCTATAATATCGGGATGATCTACTGCCTATATGAATATAAAATAAACTGTTTATATTTTAAGTTATATAAAATATTTAAAAAAATACTTACCAGACTATCTCTATACGTACTGAATGTACGGCTACCAGCTCGATGTGTCACCTCATGTCTCCCACAGTTCTGTCGACCCAATGAAGACCTCCTCTGAAATCCACCACACAACCAGTGTACACATAATCCATCCCAAACCTGAGATGAAATATACTCTGGTCAGTGGGCTCTACACAACTCATCAAATATTGTCACTCCTACATTCTTAATGGTCGTCTTTCTAAAATTGTGCAAAAACTGATCCAAACGCTCACACATAGCCACCTCCCATGCTGCATAGATGTCGTAATGCATGCTATCATCGATGGGATACCATAAACCCTACAAATAATTTATAATATCATGTTCTTAATAAAATAAATTTCAAAATAAATAATATTTATTAACATACCAGTCAATGATTGTACATGCTGAGCCGCACATCAACGGGAATCTGTTACCATGTGATCTATGGCTGAGAAAAATAATTGTGCAAGATAGCACTCCCCTGTCAAAAATCTATATGCACAAAACTATGAAAAAATAATAAATAATCAAACAAATAGTATATATATAAATAAATTAATGAATGCTAACTAAAAATATATAGGTTACCATACCTCTGTATTCATGTATTGAATCCAAGACATGGACGTCGCTCAGTAATAGGGTTAGGAATCATCAGTCTTGCAAGACCGTGCCCCCTCTGCGTACCTCCTGAACCACCAATAGGATAAGGGTTAGACGATCCCACATCCCCCTCAATCCAAAGGTAGCTCAGCCTCCTCTAGCTCAGGTAATAGATCAGATTCCATCTAAAACAAAAAATGATTGTTGTTAGCAGATAGTTGAAAATAACTATTATATATAGATATATATTAGTTATGATCATAACCATCATTTAACTGTGTCAATGTTCACCTTCATCATAATCTTCATATCTGATGATGTCAATGTCTTCATATTCCTCCTCGGCATCATAAATATCTATATGAGTTTCACTTTCACCATCCCTTGTCATTTAAAATTCATTTGTAACATCATTAACATCTTCATCACCATTGACCCTTAAATGTGGGGTGTCATCATTGATATTTACGTTTCTTTGTGAAAAAGATGGATTTTGAGTAGTCTCTTGAAAAATTTCAATTCCTTCCACTTCAGTGGAACCACATTCAGTTTAAGTAAATTGATTTTCCTGAGATTTCATTTTTATTATGCTCCACCAATCACTCAGTTCTCTTGAAGTAGCACAGTAATTTGCATAATAAATTTGATGTGCCTGTTGAGCTAGTAAAATGGTTCATTTACTATAGGAAGACTTTTATATTTAATATCGACGATTCCATGAGTCGGATGAACATGCAAGCCTCTATAATTATCTAACCAATGACATTTAAACATCATTATGTAATTCTATCCAAGATAACATTCCTCAATAATTACATCCAGAATGTCGTAAAAGTCAACTTCAGTTTCTCTATGATGCGATCCTCTAAAACAAACTCCACTGTTCATTGTTTTTTTATTCCCCATATGCAAGTGTATGAAATCAAAAACCATTCACCACATATGAATTATAAGATTTAACCATTTTGGATGGTGGGTTTCTCAATATACACAATCTCTTATCAATTTTATCAGTATGTTGAGACACCTAAAAATTTGTAAAATAATTATCAATATAATAAATAGTAAATTGAATTGATATTAAACCATCAATAATTTATGTTTCCAGTTTTTGAAACCATTGAGAAAAAAAATTTGCCTGGGTTCTTCAAGAGCAGCTGCTGTAATTTGTGGAAGTTGTTTCTTGATATGATTATCATATAACCTACAAATAAAATAAGTTTACATACTATAATAGAAATTATAGAATAAGTGATAGAATCACTAATAGTACAAATGCTGTAATTTTTTCACAGTTGAGCAGAACATATGTATGAGCTCTGTGATGTTCATCATCTGAAATCCATCATTCTTAAACTCCACAAATGCCAAGATTTGGCTGATTGAAAAATGATAATTGATTATCCATTTCAACATTAACATTTCACTAATTCCTTCCCATGCGGTTTTGTTTTGATGGATATTCAGATTCAAAATAGTGATAGTAGAAAAAAGAAATGTCCTCTTGCAAATAATCTTCAGCAATTGAGCCTTCAACTAATTCTTTGTTACATAATTTTTTCTTCAATTTCTGCATGAATACCTCAAATTGATACATCCATCAAAACTGTATTAGACATCCACATTTAGCTTCATGTGGAAAATTTAATATCAGATGTTCCATTGAGCCAAATAAAGCAGGAGGAAATATTTTTTCCAGTTTACATATAATTACAACAACATCTTCTTCCAGTTTTCTTAGGGCATTGTAGTCTATTGTCTTTGTACAAATGTCTCAAAAAAATATGATATGTCTGTTATCGAATCTAAAATCATAGAATTCAACAAACCTCTAAATATAATCGGAATAATTCTTTCCATTATAACATGACAATCATGACTTTTTAATCTGTCAATATGACCATTCTTAACACATATGACCAAATTGGAAGCATAGCCATCTGTGAGTCTCAAATCTTCAATCCAATGACAAAATAATAAGAGACTCTCTTTGGATAGTGTATAATATTCTTTTGGATTCATTAACCTCTATGATCTGACATTTTCAAATAGTTCAAGTTCTGGACGCCTGCAAATTTGGGAAAGATCTAATCGTGCTTTTACAGTATCTTTGGCCTTACCTGGTGTATCCAAAAATGTATGAAATAAATTATCAAAATAGTTCTTCTAAATATGCATGACATCCAATATGTGGTGGACCAACAAATCAGAACAATATGGGAGATCCCAAAAAATGCTTTGTTTTATCCAATTATGTTCTTTCGCAAAGCCATGAATTTTCTGTTGGTTTATTGTTGGCCCAAATGTGATGGGAGGTAATTAAAATACAACTGATTTTAACTTTATACCTAAGATTATTTTTGGAGGTTCATCCCATTCAATTGTTCCTCTTCTAAAATGAGATTTGTTCCTTTGAAAAGGATGGTCGGTTGGAAGAAATCTACGATGACAGTCAAAATAACAAGGTTTTTTTCCATTGACAAGAATAAAAGCTTTAGTGTCTTTCAAACAGTAAGGACATGATTTCAGACCATGTGTACTCTAGCCAGATAACATGCCATATGCCGGAAAGTCACTAATCATCAACATCAATGCAGCTTTTAATGTGAAATTTTGATTCACAGCAACATCATATGTACTAACACCATTACTTCTCAATGCATTTAACACATCAACCAATTTTTTCAAATAAACATCAATATTCTTTTTCGGATGTCCTGGGATTAATGAGGTCAAAAAGATATAGTCACTACTACAAAAATGGGCAAGGGAAGCGCTACCCTTTTATCAGTGCTAAAAAAAGTGCTGATAAAGGAGGCCTTTATCAGTGCTGATAAAGGGGGTCCATTAACAGTGCTAAAAAAGCACTGTTAAAATTGAACCTTTATCAGTTCTTTTTTTAGTGCTGATAAGGGCCCCCTATTATCAGTTCTTTTTTTAGCACTGATAAAGGGGACCCCTTTATCCGCACTTTTTTTAGTAGCAATGATAAAGAGGGGCTTTATCAACACTTTTTCCTAGCGTAGATAAATTTTATGTTTCAAAAAAAATCATGAAAAATAATATATTGTTATATAAGTATATTTATATTAATATAAATATAATATATGTTTTTTAAATATGTTTTAGATAAGTATAAATAGACTATTACATTTTAATATATAATAAATATACTGAAAATGGATTTAAAATATTTTAAAAAATATAATTAATTGATATTTTTCTAATTTTAATCAATTAAAAATCATTTAATAACAATTTGAAGACACAAAAAAATCATAAAAATAATAAAAGATCTAAAATAAGTTGAAAATGTAACTCAAACTTCAAAAAACCATAAATTTTGATCCGAGTGTTCGTTTGAGCTCTACAACAGATCAAATCGAAACATATGACGAGCTCTACATGTAACACCCCAATCTTCCATGGTACGCTTCTCTTTGAATAATATCGTAGTGTGTGTTGTACGCAACTTCGAGTTCTAACACACACCACAACCAATCAAACTAGTCGTTATGAATAGTAATACCCAATTTTTGAACTTTTATAAATTTTATTTTTCAAAATGGACTTCATTTTTGGATTTGGAATATCAAAATTAGCTTAGGGTGAATTTTTGGTATTTTTCTGAAAACATTCAATTTTTTATGAATAGTGAAAAAACACTGAGTTATATTTTAAAACTGAATTTTTATTTAAATAATTATTTATTTTATTTAAATGTAATTAAGGTCAAAATGGATACATAATACCTATATAAGTTCAATGTAATTCATTGTAGTTAGTTTAGAATAATTTTAGATATATAAAAATTTTATGGAACTTTTCACCGTCTTTTACTCACCTCCTAGAAGAATTTCCAAATTCACATAATACTTAATTTTACCGCTTCTATGAGTATAATTTTAAAAATATGAGAGACACGTTTAATATCAAGGAGTAAAATATGGTTCAATAGGATAAAAATAATTTTTGGTGAACAGTAACTTTTTACTTTTATTTACCACGGTTAAAAGTAAATAGGGTAATTATGGATAAAAATGATATTAATATTACCCTAACACATGTCATAATTCTATTGGGAAAATATATATCGACCAAAAACAACCTTAGGAATAAAATATTATCATTTAGGTCCACTTGGATTAGATTAGGACATTTATTATTATTTAATTCGAAGAAGAGTTAAAAGAGTTAAAATCAAAGTTTAATAACTAAAACAATTTTAATATAGGGTTATACATAATATAAATTAGATTATAAATATTCATTTGAAATATAAAACGATTTCATACATATTTGTATTTTATTTGTAATTTTTAGACATTAAATAATTTAATTTGTTTATGACACAATGATGATGCAGTAATTACCTTATTAGTGAAATATTAAAATAATTGATATTATAAATACCCAAATAAATATAATTTGAGACTTTTTATGAATTCCAATAATTTTCTAGGTTAATATTACATATTATTATTGGTTATATGAATTTTATTCTAAGTAATAATTCTGTTATAAATTTATCAAAAACAAAATACCCAATAGTGTCAAAATTGACATAAAAGTGTTTTTAAAACAAATATTATATTATTAATTGATATTCAATTCCTAAAAATATAAGGTTCATCCAAGAGACTTATATAATGATATTTGTCTTATTAATTAACCACTTGGGGTTCTCTTGTAGGTATATAGTAAGTTTATTAACTATATAATATAAAAATAAAAAGTGACACGGTAAATGTCAATCTAATTAACTAAGAGTTAAAACAAAAAGATAAGGTTAATATAATGAGCCAAACCTATCTAAAATCTATTGGTTGAAAGTATTTAGACTCATCCCCACCTTATACTTTTAATAATTCACTTTTGATCCATTATAAACTAAATATGAATTTATTATAAATTAATACTTTAATTTTTTCCTAAAGAGCCCCTCCTCCACCTTATAAAAGGACACAACTTCTAACCAATTCTTCACAACTTAAAAGCCTTTTGGTTCAGCCAAACACTGCCCAAATAATATATCAACTTACATCACTTTAACCTAGAGGCCTTAGTTTGATCATAATTCCAACATAAGGATTCCTTTTGATCAAATAAAAATGAAGAACCTGAAGAAGAGATAATGTTTTCACCACCCTTTTTCAAGTTCCTTTCTTCTTCAACTTCTTCTTTCTTTGTTATTTCCTTTCTAAAATAATAAATCCAATATCTTCTATATACTGTGATGTTATTATAAAAATGTTACAACCATATTTAGTATTCTATCCATCCTTTGAATGACAAGTCACCATACGTGTGTACGTACGGCTTACCGTCACCACGTCGTGGTGTAATTGTTATTCAAAAACATTATTATTTGGATGGGTATGATAATGATATGTAATTGATGTAAATAATAAATATAACATGATAATGATTATTTATATATGATATACCATCCAATTTTATATTATTTTAATATCAGAAGAATGATATTGTCGCTCTTGCGTACGTACAGACTACCATCTCCATGAACGCGATGAGATTCATTCCCCATCGTATCCATTCAAGTCTAAATCTCATTTAATGATTAGGAATAATGTTCAAGGACTTGATATCATTCTGGATATTAATAATATACAACCTTTCCATAACAAACATGGCTTATGTAACAAATCAAATAAAAGAAAACGAGTAAGTTAACACCTGAAATGACGATAATACTATTAACAAAGCATTAATAGAAGATCATATATGATATCATAATTATGTATATGGTTCTTGAATAAATTAATAAAAAAAATTTAACTATTATATTTGAGTTTAACATACCATCAACTAATGAAAAGTACAAGTTAAGGGTTTATTTCACAATCTCTTCATTATCTAAGGTTGTTTATACGTAATTATCTATCGGGACCTCTTTATCATCCACATCCATGTTTCTTAAAAGTGTTTTTCAAAACATTCTTAATATTTTACAGAATATGGGTTAAAGTCATTTATACCCCTGTTTGACTTTTTATAAGAAGTTTATAAAGGAATCTTTCCATCATTTTCCAAACAAGGTCCTTTTTATCCTTTTTGAAAAAATTAGGGTAAGAATGTCTTTTTATAACTTATAAGGTGGGTGAGGCTATTTTCTACCATTATAAAATCGTCAAAGCTTCCCTTACAATCTTATAAGAATATTTTCAAAGTAAATTTTTTCTTTTATAAATATGTGACTTTTAAATGATTTAAAAAAATAGATATTTCTCCCAAATAGTTTTGACTTCATCTATGTCTGCATCCTTTGTTGGATTTTAAACTTATTTGAAGTTGATTTATTATGATACAAAAATTTAATATTGTATTGAAGGTTTTGTGATATGTTTGACTATGGATGTGTTATTTTAATACCATTCATGGTTTATGGAGAAAGTATTGACATTTCATATGCTAGTTTTAATACGAATGTTTATGTTATGTTTAAACCTGTTCATATGAGGAATGCATTGGAATTAATAAGTGACAGGTGGAGCCCGCTATAGCTCCTCGATGCATCGGTAGGTCTCATGAGACAAACTAGTGTCTTGGCATGAGGCCTTGATAAAATCTTATTTTTAGTCTTGGCAAGAGGCCTTGACTATGTGGTTATGATAGTCTAGCATTATGCATTCCATCATTATGAAAGTGGTTATTGATATTCCATGTGATTATTCAACTTGTAGAATATCCATGTGAATAAGTAAATGGAATTATTTCATTTTATCTTTTCTGAATTATGCTGAAGTTAAAGTTTAAAAGGATTTTTTTTAGTTATACATTTCCTTAAATGTTTATGCTTATTTATGAAAATTTTCGCTATATTTTTATCCTTACTGAGCATCTGATCTCACCCCTTTCAATGTTTTATTTTTCCCAGGATGTGAAGAAGTGATTTATGAATTACTTATAGGGATACTCTGAATGGGATATTTGTGTGGACTATGGAGACTATGTTATTGTATTTTTTCACATTATGATGTAATGTAACATTTTTGAATTTATCTAGTGTTTCCAAGGCTACTAAACTAATCGGTCTTTCGAGACTTGATCTTTTATGATCATGACAATGATACGTAATAATGCATCGACTCTGGGTAACTGGGGTCAGGGTGTTATAGTTGGTATTAGAGGAAGTTTAGTACAAACCTAAGAATCTAGATTTAGATAAACTCTGATTAGAGCACATATCCCTAAGATATACTTTGAGGATTAGTATAGAAGAATTTCCTAGAATTTTGGTATTGTAGAGATTTTGTGAGTTTTCTAAGCAATACATCGTTGTCTAGATATGAGCAGGTAGAGGTGGATCTGGCAGAGATGTACCTAGGGGTAAAACCCAAAAACATCACTTTGAGCTAGACTCAAACAGGAACTAGAGCATGACAACAGGCCTTGTTGCAATCTTGGTTATGACACTCCCGGGGGATATGCTTAGGATAATTCTCATTTTCTTTAAAAACCATTATGAAGGGTTTATGAGTATACTTCCTAAAAAAACATTTTTTTATGATTATGGATTATATCCATAAATAGTTCAATTTATGTTAAGTGTTTTACAAGTATGGAATTATATATTTTGATTCATAAACTGATCTAGTTTATGCCATTATTTAGAAATGGCACTTAATGGAAGGAATGGAAACTGTATCAATACATGCACTCCATGTAGAGATTTCCCTCCTTCTCAAGATAATTATAGTGGAGCTGGTGATGCAACTGGTGCTGATCAGCCAATCACCGTACTGGGAAAACTCACTCAGGTTATGAATAATAACCTTACCCTTATGGAGCACATTGATCCGCAGCATGGAGGATCAATGTTAGACCGCTTCATTAGGAAACAACCACCAACATTAAATGGGATTACAAATCCCTTAGTAGTCGTGCAATGGATAAATTACTTAGAGAAAATATTCCATGCCTTGGGGAGTAGTGAAAGGGAAAAAGTTATCATGGCAGTTTACCACCTCACTGGAGATGATGATCAATGGTGGTCATGGATTCAAAACACAAAGGAGGATGATGAAGTATAAAATATGGAATATAGAGGGTTCAAAGATATTTTCTTATAAAAATACTTTCCTCATGACCATCGAGCAGATATAGAAAGGCAATTTTTGAGTCTGAGACAAAAGGAGGATGAGAATGTCACAAAGTATGAGGCCAACTTTACAAGGTTGGCAAGGTATTCTAGAGATTATATACGTAACCCAAGAAGTAAGATTGATTATTTCTTTGATTGGTTAAAACCATTTATTCATCGAGCAATAGTGTCACAATCATTCTCATCGTACGAAGATATTGTCTCATGTGATATCAAGATAGAAAAATAACTTTTTCAGCCTTATCACTTTAAAGCAAAGAAACAGAAGAAGATATCTGTTGATCACTCTGGAAATGGAAGTAAAGGGAAGAAGGGAAAAATTGAATATCCATCCTATAGTAAATGTGGTAAGAAACACCATGGTACTTGCTTGAAAGGAATGGGAGTCTGTTACAAGTGTGGTTAAAAAGGACATCAAGCTCGTGATTGCAAAGGGAATAAATAAGCTATTGATATTCAGTTCTACAATTGTAGGGAGATGGGTCATTATTCAAATGAATGTCCTAAGCGTCAGGGGAACTTACCTCAGAAAAGGCCAAGGGATCAAGGCCAAGCTTATGCTATCACTACTGTTGAGGTAGAAGCTCCAAAAGATGTGGTGGAAGGAAATTTAATGATTTCCTCAAGTTTATCAAATGCATTATTTGATTCTGGATCATCTCATTATTTTATATCTTACCAGTTTTCTAAGAAAATTAGATATTTCCAATTTGATTTAACGAAGGAGTTGTTATTCAAAACTTTTAAGGAAAGTATCATTGCAACAAAGTTTTGTGAATCAGTCCCCATTAGAGCACATAAATGTTCTTTATCTTCTGATCTCATTGTCATACCCATGATTGAATTTGATATAATCCTCAGTATGGATTGGATTTCAGACCACGATGCGAAGATTTATTGTAAGAATAAGGAGGTTACGATTTTTTATGATGATGATAAGGAACACCTTATCTTTGGAGCAGAATCATCACCACTAGATTCTTATCTAGATCCACCCCCAGTAGATCAACTAAATTAAATTATTGGGGAGGAAAAGAATTAAATAACTTTGGGTAAGGAAAGGAATTTTCAAATAGAGGATGTGCCTATTATGAAAGAATATGTATATGTGATTCCTGAAGATTTACATGGACATCCTCCATAATGATAAATTGAGTTTTCCATTGATTTAATTCATGGTTCAAGGACTATATCGAATTCCCCTTATAGAATGGACACTGTGGAATTAGATTAACTAAAGAAACAACTAGAGGAATTGAGTAATAAGGGATTTATTCTCCCTAGTGTTTCACTATGGGGATCCCCTATCCTTTTTGTTAAGAAGAAAGATGGATCTATGAGGTTATGTATCGACTACCGGGAAATCAATGCTATAACAATAAATAACAAGTTTCCCCTACCTCACATTGATGATTTATTTGACCAACTACATGGATATCAATACTTTTCTAAGATTTACCTTCAATCTGGATACCATCAGTTGTGTGTGAAGAAGGAAGACATTCTGAAGACAGCATTTTGAACCAGGTACGGGCATTACGAGTTTACAATAATGCCTTTTGGGCTGAATAATTCACCCTCTGTGTTCATGGATCTAATGAATAGAGTTTTCAAGGAATATATCAATGAATTTGTGGTGGTATTTATTAATGATATAATGGTATACTCTAAAATCTACAAAGATCATGAAAATCCCTTGTGTATTATCCTAAAGACTCTTAGAAGACATGAATTATATGGGAAGTTTAGCAAGTGTGAATTTTATCTTTAGGAGATCTCTTTTCAAGGACATATTGTCTCTAAGGATGGAATCTCTTTTTATCCTTCTAAGACCAAGTCAATCCAAGAATGTCCAGCCCCGATGAGTATAACTAAGGTACACAGTTTTATTGGTTTAGCAGGTTATTATCGACGTTTCGTCCAGAATTTTGCCCGATTGGCTAACCCATTAATGAAGCTCACGCGTAAAGTGGTTAAATTTGTTTAGACAAAAGAGTGTGAAGAATGTTTTGAATAACTGAATAGAATATTATTCAATGCTCATATATTGAAACTACCATTAGGGTATGATGGGTTCATTATTTATAGTGATGCATTGAAAAAATGACATGGCGGTATCCTTATGCGGAATGATAGAGTTATTGCTTGTGCATCCTGATAGCTGAAAATTCATGAGCAAAACTATCATACTCATGATCGTGAGTTAGCTGATGTAATCTTTGCTTTGAATATATGGATACATTCTCTCTATGGTGAAAAATGTGAGATATATACCGATCACAAGAGTTTGAAGTACATTTTATCACAGAAAGAACTCAACATGAGGAAAAGGAGATGGCTTAAACTGCTCAAGGATTATGATTGCACGATACAATACCTCTCAGTGAAGGAAAATAAGGTAGCAGATTCTTTGAGTAGAAAAGATCATGGATTTTTGAACAAGATGAGAATTGAGAGGGATCCTATTTTCATGGATCTAGTAAAGTTGGATATGGGAATCACCATGGAAGGTGAAACATCAATGGTTTTTCAAATGGTTTCCAAATCATCTTTATTATAAAGGATAAAGAGTTCTCAGACCGATGATGAAGAATTTCAAAAGAAGATTAAAGCTGTGAATGATGGGAGATTGAGAGACTTTGTGTATGAAGAAGGAATTTTGAAATTTGGAAGAGACATTGTGTTCTTAATATACCTGATCTGAAAAGGGAATTTTTATATGATGCTCATAGCTCCAATTTCTCTATACACCCAGGGAGCACCAAAATGTATAGAGATTTGAAGGAACATTTTTGGTGGGACAACATGAATAAGGAGATTGCTGATTTTGTGTCAAGATGTATTGTTTGTCAACAAGTGAAAGCTGTAAGGCAACATCCTGGTGGAGTATTGAAACCTCTACCCATATCGGAGTGTAAATGGGACAATATTACGGTGGAATTTGTCATGGGGCTACCAAAGACTCCTAGAAGGAATGATGAAATATGGGTCATTATTGATCATCTTACCAAGTCATCACATTTTCTTGCTATAAGGGAATATTTTCCACTTGAACTTCTAGCAAGGCTATATATTAATAACGTTGTGAGACTTCATTGAGTACCCCTATCGATTGTTTTTGATCGTGAACCCTGTTTTACTTCAAGATTCTAGAAAACTCTTCATAAGGCCTTGGATACTGAACTTCGTTTGAGCACTGCCTCCCACCCTCAAACATATGGACACTTAGAACGGACTATTCAAACCATAGAAGACATGTTGAGATCCTTATCACTTGACTTTCGGGGTATGTGGGATAAATATTTACCCCTGGTGGAATTTTCCTATAACAATATCTTTCATTAAAGTATTTGGATGGAACCATATGAAGCATTATACAGAAAGAGATGTTGCACACCAACCTGTTGGGATGATGTTGGTGAAAGAAAATTTGTAGGCCCAGAACTGGTGGAGGAAATGATAGAAAAGGTAAAGGTAATCCAAAACCACATCAAAGCAGCTCAAAGTAGGCAGAAGAGATATGCTGATAATCGAAGGAAGGATTTGTAATTTCATGTAGGAGATCAAGTTTTCTTGAAGGTATATTCATGGAAAGGAGTTATACGTTTTGGTAAGAAAGGTAAATTGAGTCCCAGGTACATAGGACCTTTTGAAATTCTAGAACGAATTGGGGCAGTAGCTTACCGGTTGGCAATGCCGCCAAGTCTCTCCAAAGTTCATGATGGGTTCCACGTATCACTGTTGACAAAATACATGCCTAACCCAATGCATGTACTCACCTATGAGGAATTAGAACTGGAACCTGATCTGTATTATTGTGAAGAGTCCATCAGGATTCTTGATACGAGAGAACAAGTGCTGAGAAACCAGACGACTCGTCTGGTAAAAGTTTTAAGGAGGAACCATAAGATGGAAGAGGAAATGTGGGAACCCGAGGAACTTTTGGTGAAGAACCACCTGAGTCTTTTCATGCAGTAGTATTCTAGAAATTTTGAGGATGAAATTATTTAAAGTAGGGGATAATGTAACACCCCAAGCTTCCACGGTATGCTTCTCTTTGAATAATACAGTAGCGTGTGTTGTACGCAACTTCGAGTTCTAACACACACCACAACCAATCAAACTAGCCGTTAAGAATAGTAATACAAAAATTTTCAACTTTTATAAATTTTATCTTTCAAAATGGACTTCATTTTTGGATTTGGAATATCAAAATTATTTTAGGGTGAATTTTTGGTATTTTTCTGAAAACATTCAATTTTTTATGAATAGTGAAAAAACACTGAGTTATAGTTTAAAACCGAATTTTTATTTAAATAATTATTTATTTAAATTTAATTAAGGTCAAAATAGTTACATAATACCTATATAAGTTCAATTTAATTCATTAGAGTTAGTTTAGAATAATTTTAGATATATAAAAAATTTATGGAACTTTTCACCGTCTTTTACCCACCTCCTAGGAGAATTTGGAAATTCACATAAAACTTAATTTTACCGCTTCTATGAGTGTAATTTTGAAAATCTGAGAGACACAGTTAATATCAAGGAGTAAAATTTGGTTCAATAAGATAAAAATAATTTTCTTTAATAGTAACATTTTACTTTTATTTACCACGGTTAAAAGAAAATAGGGTAATTAAGGGTAAAAATGATATTAATATTACCCTAACGTAGGTCCTAATTCTATTTTACAAGTTTATCTTGACCAACAACAATCTTAGGAATAAAATAATATCATTTAAGTCCACTTGGATTAGATTAGGACATTTATTATATTTTAATTCAAAGAAGAGTTAAAAGAGTTAAAATTAAAGTTTAATAACTAAAACATTTTTAATATAGGGTTATACATAATATAAATTAGATTATAAATATTAATTAGAAATATAAAAATATTTCCTACATAATGGTAGTTTATTTATAAATTTTAGACATTAAATAATTTAATTTGTTTAGGACACAATGATGATGCAGTAATTACCTTATTAGTGAAATATTAAAATAATTGATATTATAAATACCCAAATAAATATAATTTGAGACTTTTTATGAATTAAAATGATTTTCTAGGTTAATATGACATATTATTATTGGTTATATGAATTTTATTCGAAGTAATAATGAAGTTATAAATTTATCAAAAACAAAATACCCAATAGTGTCAAAATTGACATAAAAGAGTTTTTAAAACAAATATTATATTATTAACTGATATTCAGTTTATAAAAATATAATGTTCAGACAAGAGACTTATATAATGATATTGGTATCATTAATTAACCACTTGGGGTTTTCTTGGAGATATATAGTAAGTTTATTAACTATATAATATAATGATACAAAGTGACATGGTAAATGTCAATCTAATTAACTAAGAGTTAAAAATAAATATAAGGTTAATATAATGACCCAAAACTTTCTAAAATCTATTGGTTGAAATGATTTAGACCCATCCCCACCTTAGACTTTTAATAATTCACTTTCGATCCATTATAAACCGAATATAAATTTATTATAAATTAATACTTTAAGTTTTTCCTAAAGAGCCCCTCCTCCCCCTTATAAAAGGACACAACTTCTAACCAATTCTTCACACCTTCAATGCCTTTTGGTTCGGCCAAAACCTGCCCAAATTCTCTGTAAACTTCCCTAAATTCAACCTAGAGGCCTTAGTTTGATCAGAAATCCAACTTAAGGATTCCTTTTGATCAAATCAAAAGGAAGAACCCGAAGAAGAGGTAATGTTTTCACCACCCTTTTTCAAGTTCCTTTCTTCTTCAACTTCATCTTTATTTGTTATTTATTTTATAAAATAATAAATACAGTATATTCTATATTTTTTTATGTTATTATAAATATGGTAAGACCATATTCATTATTTTATCTATCCTTTGAATGAGATGTCACCATACGTGTGTACGTACAGCTTACCGTCTCCACGCCATGGTGTAATTGTTATTCAAAAACATTATTATTTGGATGGTTATGATAATGATATGTAATTGATGTACATAATAAATATAACATGATAATTATTCTTTATATATGATATATCATCCAATTATATATTATTTTAATATCAAAATAATGATATTGTCGCTTGTGCATACGTACGGACTACCATCGCCACGAACGTGATGAGATTCATTCCCCATCATATCCATTCAAGTATAATTCTCATTTGATGATTAGGAATAATGTTTAAGGACTTGATGTAATTATCTATATTAATAAGATACAACCTATCCAAAAAAACAGGGCTTATGTAACAAAACATATAAAAGAAAACGAGTAAGTTAACACCTGAAACGACGATAATACAATTAAAAAAGCATTAATAGAAGATCATATATGATATAATAATTATGTATATAGTTCTTTTATAACTTAATAACAATGTTTAAACTATTATACAGGAGGTTAACATACCATAGACTAATGAAAAGTACAAGGTAAGGGTTTATTTCACAATCTCTTCATTATCTGAGGTTGTTTATACGTAATTATCTACTGGGAACTCTTTATCATCCACATCCATGTTTCTTAAAAATGTTTTTCAAAACATTCTTACTATTTTATAGAATATGGGTTAAAGTCATTTATACTATTGTTTGAATTTTTATAAGAAGTTTATAAATGAATCTTTCCGTCATTTTCCAAACAAGGTCCTTTTTAACCTTTTTGACAAAATTAAGGTAAGAATGACTTTTTTTAACTTATACAGCGGGTGCGGATATTTTCCACCGTTATAAAATCATCGAAGCTTCCCTTAAAATCTTATAAGAATATTTTTAAAGTAAATGTTTTATTTTAAAATTATGTGACTTTTAAATTATTTCAAAAAAGAGATATTTCTCTCAAATAGTTTTGATTTCATCTATGTCAATATCCTTTGTTGGATTTTAAGATTATTTGAAGTTGATTTATTATGATACAAAACTTCCATATTGTATTGAAGTTTTTGTGATATGTTTGAATATGGATGTGTTATTTTTATACCATTCATGTTTTATGGAGAAAGTATTGACATTTCGTATGCCAGTTTTAATAAGAATGTTTATGTTATGTTTAAACTTGTTCATGTGAGGAATACATTTGACTTAATAAGTGATGGGTGGAGCCCGCTATAGCTCCTAGATGCATCTTTAGGTCTCATGAGACAAACTAGTGCCTTGGCACGAGGCCTTGACAAAATCTTATTTGTAGTCTTGGCACGAGGCTTGACTATGTGGTTATGTTAGTCTGGCATTATGCATTCCATCATTATGAAAGTGGTTACTGATATTGCATGTGATTATTCGACTAGTATAATACCCATGTGAATAAGTAAATGGAATTATTTCATTTATATTTGCCATATTATGCTGAAGTTCAAGTTTAAAAGTCTTTTTTTAGTTATACATTGCCTTAAATGTTTATCCTTATTTATGAAAGTTTATGCTATATTTTTATCCTTACTGAGCATTTGAGCTCACCCCTTTCAATGTTTTATTCTTCCCAGGATGTGAAGAAGTAATTTATTAATGACCTGTAGGGATAGTATAAAAGGGATATGAGTGTGGACTATGGAGACTATGTTATTGTAGTTTTTCACCTTATGATGTAATGTAACATTTATGAATGTATCTAGTGTTTCCAAGGATACTAAACTAATCGGTATTTCGAGACTTGATCTTTTGTGATCATGCAAATGATACGTAATAATGCACTGACTCTAGGTAACTGGGGTCGGGGCATTACACTACGTGCCTACGATCCAAGAAAATCTTCTGTCACATTTTTTGAGCCCAAAAAAGGCGCATAAGGCCACCAAAACTGAGTTTTTAGTCAGGATACACCGATTTGTTTACATTCAAACAAGTATAAATTCTGATCCGGATGTATGTTAGGCCTTAACCACATATCATATCGAATATTGTTTTATTTTCTTCGATTTTACTGGTTTTGGAGTTGAAACGGGCTTCTGGATTATATGTTATGGTCGTTTTAACATTCTATGGCTTTTAAAATACACATATATAGATGTATTTATTCGTAAATATATGTGTGTGTGTCTGTGTTTCTATGTGTTTCTTTGTGTGTGTTGTATATATGTATGTATTTATTTATTTATAAACACACATAAAAAACATATTTTATAAATGTATTTAAAACTAATCTTATAAATGTGTATTATTATACAAATAAATATATGGATAAAAATTATAACTAAAAATATATATATAAATAAATATAAATATAAATTAATATACGAATAAATATATATATATACTAATATATGAATAAATCTATATGTAATAATATAACTAAATATATTTATATTAATATGAATCTATATTATTATATGAATAAATATAACTATATATATATATATAAATATATTTTAATATTAATATATGAATAAATATATATGTATTAATATAACTAAATATATTTATATTAACATGAATCTATATTAATATATGAATAAATATAACTATATATATATAAATAAATAGATATATCATTAAATAGAAAAAAATGAAATTGATTAGTGGTAAAGGTGCAGGCACGCAAGGGGTAGGTCGCGAGTTCGAGTTATGGTGGAAGCAAGGAGGTGCACGCGGGGGGCATGTGATGGATGTGCAGGCAAGGCCAGCGCACTGGAGTGGTCCACCTAGAGCTGATAAAGGAAGTCAAGCGTTATTAAAAGATCTCCCCCCCCCCAAATTATATATTCTTTTTTATTTTTTATTTTTATTTTTTTGACTTTTATCAGCGCTTTTTAAAAGCACTGATAAAGGGGTCTTTTATCAGCGCTAAAAAGCACTGATAAAAGAACCCTTTTATCATCATTTTTTTAGCGCTCATAAAAGGGGACCTTTATCAGTACTTTTTTTAGTACTAATAAAAGATCCCTTTATCAGCACATTTCTGAGCACTAATAAAAGGGACCCCCTATCTTCACCTCAATTAACAGCGCTTTTTTAGCACTGTTAATGCACTTTTCTAGTGCTAATAAAAGCCATATTTGTACTAGTGAGGGTTATTTCATCAACATCCATGGATGTAAATTTTACGGAGTTATAAAGACATGCCAACATGAATACTGACTACCATAAGAACCAAACGGACATAAACTGTCAGTAAAAAGACCCAATCGCACGTTTTGGGCTTCTAAAGAAAAAGACAGATGCAGACGATTAAAATGTTTCCATGAATCACCATCATATGGATAATTCAAGATTTTACCAGTTGAAATATTGGTTTTGTGCCATGACATCATTGATGTTGTGTTATGAGGCATAAATAAATGTTGTAGCCTAGGTGTAAGGGGGAAATATCTGAACTGTTTTATAGGAATTGATCCCGACTTCCTTGGTTGAGCTTCTTTATACCTCGATTGTCCACATGTGGGACAACTATCCAATGACTCATTTTCACCATAATATAAGATACAATCATTTTTACATTCATGAATCTTACGATAACTAAGGACCAGATTACGAACCAACCACTTGCTCTCATAGTAATTTGCAGGCAACACATTTCCTTCAAGTAACAGTTTTTTAATCAAAGAAAATATCTGATCAAAATAGTTGTTTGACATTGCGTTATCAGATTTAATAGCCATAAATTTTTCAAATGCTTCTAATTTTCTTATCTTGCAACCAGGATATAATGCATCCTCAGCACACCTCAACAACTCATAAAATTCGGATGGTGCCAACTCAAGAGATTAATCAATATAATTGTGAGTTTCATATTATTAAACAGATGGACCTGCAACATAATGTACTAAATTTTGGAACTGTGATAGATCTAGAATCAAGTTATTAGTATCTTCTATGGAACTATGTTCACCGTGTTTATACCAAAAAATATAATCAGGTTGAAAACCAAAATGCAAGAGATGTCCCCCAACCTTGAAAAATGTTTCAAACATTCTCAGAGCACATTTTTTACAAGAACACTTAATTGTTCTTTCTAAAACATATTCTGGTTTTGATGATGAAATTACTAAGAAATCTTCAACACCCTCAATATATACAAGATTTAAAACAGAACCATTTAGATTTCTGTGCTGATTTATCCAAGAACGGTCATCTAATAATGACTTATGTCCACTTCCTTGTTCCATATTTTTCTACAAAATATAAAATCATCACTGTTTTTGAATAATTTGAAATTATAAAAACACTATCTGAAAAAAGAAGATAAATAATTGCTACAAATTATTAATAATTACCATTAATTAAGGGCGACACAATTTCTAGTGGATTGACGGCTCCTATTTTGTCTGACAGATCATTTACTTTCATTTTTCTCACACTGAAATCACAATGAACAATCTGGTCAAAGGTATGCATATTCATTCTCATATGCATGAGAATTAATATGCATAGCTCTGACTGGATTCTTCATTGTGATTTCACTACGAGAAAGATGCAAGTAAATGAGTCGTCAGAAAAAAGATCTCCCTTTTGGTTGATTAATTGTCTTCTTCCAACTATCACCACCTAAAAACATTATAAAAAATATGGTCCTATGAATGCATATCCAATCTCGTTCATTCGATGTTGAATATGCCTATGTAGCAGCACATTTTTCATAATGTTTTTAGTCGGTGAGAGTTGAAAAGAGAAAATTCATCGAGCAAAAGGAGTTCCCTTAATCCACTAAAAATTGTGCCAAGTTCTTAAAATTTATTAAAATTTATTAAAATTTATTTCAACTATTCCTAACTATTCCTAACTGTTCCTAACTATTCCAAATTGTTTCTAAATGTTCCTAACAATTCCTAACTATTCCTAACTGTTCCTAATTATTCCTAACTAATTATTACAATTTATTACTAATTATTACTAATTATTACAATTTATTACTAATTATTACAATTTATTACTAATTATTATAATTTCTCACTTATTATTACAATTTATTACTAATTATCACAATTTATTACTAATTATTATAATTTATTACTAATTATTACAATTTATTACTAATTAGTAGAATTTATTACTAATTAGTACCATTTATTACTAATTACTACAACTTATTACTAATTATTACAATTCATTACTAATTATTACAATTTATTACTAATTATTACAACTTATTACTAATTATTACAATTTATTACTAATTATTATAATTTATTACTAATTATTACAATTTATTACTAATTATTACAATTTATTACAATTTATTACTAATTATCACAATTTATTAGAAATTATTACGATTTATTAGTAATTATTACAATTTATTAATAATTATTACAATTTATTACTAAATTTTACAATTTATTACTAATTATTACAATTTATTACTAATTATTACAATTTCTTACTAATTATTACAATTTGTTACTAATTATTACAATTTATTACTAATTATTACAATTTATTACTAATTATTACAATTTATTACTAATTATTACAATTTATTAATAATTTTTTCAATTTATTACTAATTATTAGTAATTGTTACAATATATTAGTAATTATTACAATTTATTACTAATTATTGCAATTTATTACTGATTATTACAATTTATTACTAATTATTACAATTTATTACTAATTATTACAATTTATTACTAATTATTACAATTTATTAGTAATTATTACAATTTATTACTAAAAATTACAATTTATTACTGATTATTACAATTTCTTACTAATTATTATAATTTATTAATAATTATTACAATTTATTACTAATTATTAAAATTTATTACTAATTATTACAATTTATTACTAATTATTACAATTTGTTACTAATTATTACAATTTATTACTAAATATTATGAATTTATTACTAATTATTGGTAATTATTACAATTTGTTACTAAATATTACAATTTATTACTAAGTATTACAATTTATTACAATTTATTACAATTTATTACAATTTATTAGTAATTATTACAATTTATTACTAATTATTACAATTTATTACAAATTATTACAATTTAATACTAATTATTACAATTTATTACTAATTATTACAATTAATTACTATTTATGACAATTTAGTACTATTTATTATTAATTAGTACTATTTATTACTCATTATTACTATTTATTGCTCATTATTACTGTTTACTACTATTTATTAATAATTATTAATATTTATAACGAATTATTAGTATTTATTATTATTTATTACCAATTATTATTAATTACTACAAATTAATTATATACATTACTAATTATTGTTAATAATTATTAATTACAACTAATTATTAAAAATTAGTACCAAAAATTTCAATTTATTAGTACAAATAAATACTCATGACAAAACAGTTTAAATTTAATTTAATTACAACTAATCAACAATAATAAAAATTAACATAAAAAAATTAAATAAATAATAAATTAAATAAAACATAAATATCATTAAGCTTGATTTTCTATCGATGTAGACGGCTTCACAACTTCCTCGGGAACAAAAAAATTAACTTGGAAAAAATTTCCCTCTAAAATCTGAGTTCAGAGAGAAACAATATCTAAAAAATTAGAGTAATGAGAGAAAAAACGGATGGGGGTATATATAGGTTAGATTATTTTCGATGGGAATATTTTCAACGGGTATCCCGTCGCAAATACCTACGCCCTCATTAATTACTGTCGATGGTTAAAAAGTTATATGTAACGGGACCCGTCGCAAATAGTCCCTACCGACACACCTTTGGCGATGGGACGACATCCCGTCGCAAAAAGCTATTAACCGTCGTCAGGTATTTGCGACGAGGCCCATCGCAAATAGTGATGTATTTGCGACGGTGGGATCCCATCATCAAAAATAACCCTCGCACGGCTTTGCGCGGTTTGGCGCATTATTTGCGCATATCCTTTTGCGACGGGAGATGAAATATCGTCACAAATAATTGGTTATTTGCAACGGTGGAGACCACCCCTCGCAAATAACCTATTGGACGGACCTTTTGTGACAGGATTTATTCCCGTCACAAAAAACCCATCGCAAAAAGTCCTTTTTCCCTTAGTGAATGATAGGGTTAAAAAATTGATTAAATAAAATGAGGCATTAAGATTTTTTAGTATCAAAATGATTGAAATATATACAGAATTAAAAGCTAAAAATATGGAGTTGGTCAAAGAAAATGAGAAACCTAAAATGGAATATAAAATATGAATATCTGTGTCTCCCAAATTGAGTAATCTAAAAGGAATTTTGATTCTGAGATGTTAAAAATAAAAGAATAAAATGATAAAATTAAATATGTTTTTGGTAGTAAATAGCCAAGATCGGGAAATAAGATTAAATTCTGTTTTGGAGGATTTAATTGAAGTTGAGAATGAGTGCAAGAATCTCAAGAAAGAAAATAATAATTTTAGAAATACATCTTTTGGTTCTAATGAAAAATTACATACTTATTTATAGACTATCCCAAAAGAAAATATGAATTTGATAAAGGAAGTATCTGATATTAAAGAATAACTATCCTCTTTTGTCCAAGGCAAATATAAATAAGATAAAATGATGTTTATGATGAACCAAAAATTTAATAAGAATGATTTTTTCTATAACATATTTTCACGAAACATGAATAATATTACTTTTCTAAAAATATATAAATGTGTTATTTCTAGTGTGACATACTATAAATGTCGGATGTAAGGTAATTATGCCAATGAATTATTTTTGATATTTACTCAATATTTTGACCATACTAAAATTGTTTTATCTAAGAATATATTTTCAAAGATTACCAAAATAGATGTTTGAAATCTGTTTGGGTGTCCAAAAGAACTACTATCAATTCGGTTGAATTCATGATAGCATGGGTACCAAAAGGGTGTTACTCAGATCCTATTGGACCTAAATGTAACGACCCGGACCCGACCAGCCACCTGAACAGTGCCAAACGGGTCGGGTGTTACTACCTTAGGCGCACCTCCCCTGAACGCCAAAGGCTGCCGACTAGCAGTGAGAGTCTGAATAGGTATAATGGGGAGGCTATACCCTCTCAGAGTAATTAAAGGTGTTGGTCCAAGTAATAAACTAAAATATGCAGCAGAAATAAATTACTCAGTAGACTCGAACCAGACCCGCAGAGCGGAAGCACATTCAATAAGCAGTATAAACACAGCAGTTTAAACAATGGTCCAATTCACAAGCATTTCGGTACCTCCAGCCGAATTGTGCCAAACGAGCAACGACCTCTAACCCGATCTCACTCAATCACAACAGGGTTAGGGAATACCCAGAGGCATTCCACAATGCATATAATTAAATAAAAATAAATAAACAGGGTCTCTCTCAACACCCGGCGTCGCGCTTGAAGGTCGCAACCCCCAAAATTCTACAAAAACACGAAAAAAGGTATGCACCACCTACCTCGTACTCGTACGATGACACTCCTTTGATTTCAGCCTCTGAATCGGACTGAGTCGCGGTAGATCTGTGTTTCCGTCAAATCCGGCAATTCCATTCGGATGGAATCTATGGAGAAACAAGTGAGGAATCAAGGACGAAGAAGGGTGCCTGGGGTTAGCCTTTCCGATGCGGTCCTGCTGCCACTGACAGATCGAAGAATAGAGATCGTACGGAGATTCTAGAAGGGTTTTAGTTTTTCGGAGGTTCTCGAACGAACTGTCTATCCAAAAGGGAAGAAGAAGAAATTTATGGAAATAAGATGCGACGGCGCTCCGAACAATCAAATAAAAAAAGTACACGGCATGTATTTCCTAATTACACGGCGTGTAGATGTGTTTCCGTACTCTGACTTAAGCGGAGTCCAACACACGGCTTGGACTGGGTATATGGTTAGCACACGGCCAGGGTCTGGTCCGTTACACGGGGCAAGGGTACACGGCGTGTCAAGGAAGGCTACACGCCGTGTAGATGGAAATTTACACCTCGGCACCACACGACATGTACCTAGCCTCGCACGGGTAAGGGATACATGGCGTGTCTATAAATACACACCATGTAGATGGAAAGTTCTACACGGTCTTCATACGGCATGTACTCGGTGAGCACATGGCTGGTCACTCGGGTAACTCATACACGGCGTGTACTTAAAGTACAAGACATGTAGTCTGGAATTTTCCAGAAACTGCCCAGATTTCCAGACTTCTCAAAAACCAGTCAAAAGTTTAAATAGGGCTGGGTTTTGACCCGTTTCTAGAAACTTGGGTTCTTACAAACTCCCCACCTTAACGTAGCTCATCCCCGATCTACCAAACGAAACCAGGAAATGGCACCGAACATGCCCATCCCGGTTAAACAACCCAGACTACCCTGGTCTCAAGGTTCTGGCTTAATTCCTAAAAAGGGCTCCCCAACTTAGGAATCACCTACTCGGTCTCAACCCGGTCAAATCTCAAAGAAAACAAATAAACAAAAAAGGCCCAACGACCTATTTTTCGGACCCATGGTCCTCCCATGACGCATCGTCACCCCTGCACCTCCTCGGTGCTCACATGTCGCTTCCGACACCCAACGTAACTCTCACCGCATCGGCGTCTGTCTCCCTGAGGTCCTGTATATAATAGATGCTCAATTGAAACAGGGTGCCATGCACCTCAAGTAACCCACAACCACGATGCCCCGATGCCCAAGGCACCTCAAGTAACCTGCATCCTTGATGCTCCTGATGCCACGCATCCCAAATATATAAATAAAACATAAAACGCAACTGATATGATGCCAAACACACTAACTATCATCTAATTAGTCCACAAGTATCATGTACAGTCTTTGCACTCAACCAGACATGCCGCAAGAGGCCATGCCAAAAGAAAGTAAAGAAACTCACGGCCACACCCACGGTGTACCTGCCACCGTCATCGGCTCTCCAGCCTGCTCAATCCCTGACAGCTCCATAGCGTGCACTTGGCCTGAAGCCCGACTGCCTGATGCCTGACCTCCCTACGGTGCTGCTCCAATCACCGGCCACTGGCCCCTTAGCTGAATCCCACTATCCCAGTCACGTCCTCCACCTACAACTGAACCTCGACTACTCTCTCTTTGTACCGAACCTGAACCATCTCCTAACGCCACAGTCTGTCCCGGTCCCTGCCTGCCAACTGTCTGAGAAGGCTGCCTACACAACCTCTCCAGATGCATGACCTGTCCACAGGCCCGGCACTCCTTCGGGGGCCTATCGCACTGAGCCCAAACATGTCTCGGTTGTCCGCACTAAAATCAAACCACCGCTGAACTGCCACGAGGTGGTCTAGCTGAGTCCTTGGACTGCCCACCCTACTGGAACTCATCTCTCCCTCGCTTCCTGTTGTCCTAACCGTCACCTGGGGTTGTCACCCTGCCAAAAAGAGATTTCTCTCTCTCATTTCCCTCGGCTATGAGTGTCTGATTCACTGCCTTAGAGAAAGAACTCATCCTGATGATGTTCACCTGGACTCGAATGGAGTGTCGTAAGCCATCCTCGAAGCGCCTCACCCTAGCTGCATCATCGCTCACCATGCTAGGTGCAAAACGGGATGACTCTGTGAAGGTAGCTGTGTAGTCCATGACGGACATATCTCTCTGCTGAAGACTTAAGAACTCCTGAGCTCTCTCTTCTCTCAGTGTCTCCGGATAAAATTGCTCAAAGAACCTATACTCAAAGTCCTTCCACGCCAGTCCCTCGTGCCTACGAGCCTGTACCTGCACATCCCACCAACGTTTCGTCAGTCCTCTCAGCATGTACGTCGCCAGTTTGACCCTCCGCCCTGGAGGTGTCTCGAGCTGCTCGAAGATCATGTGCATACTCTCTATCCAGTTCCCTGCCGCCTGTGGACCACCCTCACCATGAAAAAGCGGCGGGTGCTGTGACTGGAACTCCCATGTCAGATACGCCATAGAAGGCTCTATACCCTACACGCCTCGGTCAATCCCCTGCAAGACGCGTACTATGCTAGCTCGGAGCTGCTCATCAAGCCACGGTATGAACGCTGCCAAACCCGGCTGCTGCCCTACCTGTACTGGATCCTAAACCTGATCCTGTCCCTGAGCCTGTACCTGCAGCTCATGCTCTTCCTGCATCGGATTCTGAACCTGATCCTGAGGTACCATATCCTCTCCTTCCTGTCGCTCCATCGTGTCGTGAAGAAGTAACCCGCTGAATACCATAACTGGTCAGACAGCCCACATAAATATATATAACAATATATTCTATGCAGATAAGGAAAGCAGTAAAAGGAAGTGCATAACAACTACCCTTACTCCCCCTCACAGCAACCCATGCCCCACGGCATCCCGACCTCATGGCCTCCTTACCCGCCCTAAACAAATCCAAGTATCAAAAGTACCTCAGGCCATGCTCGTCCCGACAACTCACATTGCCTCAAACCGACGACCATGTCGCCCAACCCTGACAGTTGCACTCCCTCAGTCATAGTACTTGTCTGCTCTCATAAGAGCCATACCCAAATATCCTGCAACATGAAATTCTACAAAAAATAAAAATCACAGCATATACATTTCTATAAACAAACAATTCTATAAGGAGTTTTACCTATCCACAATTTAGAGCATACATAGCATGGAAATTGATTTTATTCACATGGTATTATCACTTCACAAAGCATACGTGCAGTTATAAAATTAAAATACCCTAAAATGTGCCTATCAAAATCCAAGAAAGCAACCCTTTCCATACCAGCCAAGGTTTACATATCATAATCAATAACATCGCACAACAAGTGAGCCACCAAGGTGGAAATCATATCAACTGTAATCTGAGCAAAAGAAAACAACAATTCCCACCCCCGGCAAATCAATACATCCCTCATACATGGGGCTGCAGGCACCCAAGCACAATTTCAAAAATCCAGTTCCAACAACAACCTACCTCCAGTCTACCATATCCCAAATAGTAAAACCAGAAGGAAAAAAAGAGAAGTCTCAAACTCATTGGTAGCCAGCAAAGCAATGCTACTAAATCCTTGTCATGAAGACCTCCTCTGATACCACTTTGTAATGACCCGAACCCGGCCAGCCACCCAAACAGTGCCAAACGGGTTGGGTGTTACTACCTTAGGTGCACCTCCCCTGAACGCCAAAGGCTATCGACTAGCAGCGAGGGTCTGAATAGGTATAGTGGGGAGGCTATACTTTCTCGGAGGAATTAAAGGTGCTGGTCTAAGTAATAAACTAAAATATGCAGCGGAAATAAATTACTCAGTAGACTCGAACCAGACCCGTAGAGCGAAAGCACATTCAATAAGTAGTATAAACATAGCAGTTTAAACAATGGTCCAATTCACACGCATTTCAGCACCCCCAGCCGAATTGCCCCAAACGAGCAACGACCTCTAACCCGGTCTCACTCAATCATAACAGGGTTAGGGAATACCTAGAGGCATTCCACAAAGCATATAATTAAATAAAAACAAATAAACAGGGTCTCTCTCAACACACGATGTCGCACCCGAAGGTCGTAACCACCAAAAGTCTACGAAAACACGAAAGAAGGTATGCACCACCTACCTTGTACTCGTACGATGACACTTTTTTGATTTCAGCCTCTGAATCGGACTAATTCACGGTAGATCTGCGTTTCTGTCAAATCTAGAAATTCCGTTCATATGGAATCTGTGGAGAAACAGGTGAGGAATCAAGGACGAAGAAGTGTGTGCGGGGTTAGCCTTTTCGATGTGGTCCTGCTGCCACTGACGGATCGAAGAACTGAGGTCGTACGGAGATTCTGGAAGGATTTGAGTTTTTTAGAGGTTCTCGGACGAACTGTCCATCCAAAAGGGAAGAAGAAGAAATTTATGGAAATAAGATGTGACGACGCTCCGAACGATCAAATAAAAAAAGTACATGGAGTGTATTTCCAAATTACACGCCGTGTAGATGTGTTTTCGTACTCCGAATTAAGCGGAGTCTAGAACACGGCTTGGACTAGGTATACGGTCATCACACGGCCAGGGTCTCGGCCGCTACATGGGGAAAGGGTACACGGCGTGTCAAGGAAGGCTACACGCCGTGTAGATGGAAATTTACACCTGGGCACCACACGACATGTACCTAGCCTCGCACAGGTAAGGGATACATGGCGTGTCTATAAATACACGTTGTGTAGATGGAAAGTTCTACACGGTCTTCACACGACATGTACTCGGCGAGCACAAGGCCGCTCACTCGGGTAACTCATACACGGCGTGTACTTAATGTACACAGTGTGTAGTTTAGAATTTTGTGAAAACTGCCCAGATTTTCCAGATTTCTCAAAAACCAGTCAAAATTTTAAATAGGGCTGGGTTTTGACCCATTTCTAAAAACTCGGGTTCTTACACTAAACTAGTCACCATGCCCAGGTAAGTATTTTCTAATAGAAAACATAGAAACTATTAACTATTATATAAAATAGTTTGTAGGCATGAATAAAATATATTATCTTTTATGAAGTAATTTTAATTTCTATATTATACCTATATTATTATTTCTGTTTTTTTATTGTTCAAGCAAGGAAACAAGATTTAATTTACATATTTTAACATTTTCAGTTTTATATGTACTCATTATGTGCTAATATTTTATTTAAATAGTTTTAATATATCTTTAGAGCATCATGAATATAGGGGTAGTTACCCCTTGTTTTTCAAATCAATTAATATTCTAAAATATGTGTTGTAAATTAGTGTTTAAATAGTTAGTATAAGCAAATATCTTTTTGATTAGTTTGTTTAGAAATTTGTTGAATAACTCAGTTATGTTATGGGAAATATCTCATGTTATTAATATTTTCTTTTAACAACTTGATTTTACTCCTTTAATATTGGGAATTTTTTATCTATTAAAATAGTTAACCACCTACTTCTTTAACTATTTTTTTCATAAAGGGGTTTCTTGAAATAGAAATTTGTAACACCCCAATTTGAAGGAATTTTTCTTTCTATTATAAAAATATTTTTATCAATATAAATTAGTTTATAATAGTTTTTAATTCAAATCTATTTGAAATTATAAATTGAATTAAATTTTCAATTTTTCTTAAATTGAATTTATTATGTAAAAAGTGGATTATTTAGTGCCTGAAATTTAGATAAAATTCTTAGACTGAATCATATACTTAAACATGTTATAATTTTTTTTAATTACTTAAAATGTTTCAAATTATATTGATAATAAAATTTGATTAATTGGTCTAAATTTATCATATATTTTAGATGCTTAAACTCATAGGGAGTTTTCTTAACCCCTTAAAGAAATTTTCTTTTCCTTTTTTTTTAATTATAATGTTTTATTGGTTATGTATTCATGGAAATTTGTTTTATTTTTTCATGTTATTTATCTTATTAAATGATTTTATTTGTTAAACGACTTTAACAATAATTTGTAATATTCTCTTGATTAATAAAATCATAAAAAAATTTAATTTAATTTAATTTTTTTATCTTTTTGATAAATTTCAAAAAGAGGCAGAAATATTGGTTTTTAAATAAAAGTTTAGTTTTTCAATTTACAAAAAAGGGTATACTACAATTTTTTAGAATTTTATTTGTATTTTATTTTTTTTTGATAAATTAAAAAATCCCTTAATTTAAATTTTCATTTTAAATCCCTTCATTAAAATTTTCATTTTAAATTCATTCATTTTAATATTCTTTTTAAAAACTAAATTTAAAAATAATTTTTATACATATTAATTTAAAAACCATTTAATTGTTCAATGTTATGTTTTTTAGTCATCTATTTTTTAATCACAGTTTTATTTAAATAAATTTTATTCTTTCAAATTGTTTATTTTTCATTATAACTACATTTTTTAATTATTTTAATATTTCATAAGCCTTAATTTCATTTTTTTTATTTTTTCTAGTAAAAATTTAGAGTATTTGTTGATCTTATAATTTCAATATATATATATATATATTATTTGATCATTTTTTATTGGTTATATATATACATATTCATATATATATATATAAACTTTTATAATGTATTTATATAAATATATATAATATTTATTATCCATCCTCTTGCCCAGGATTCCCCATGCACATTCCAGTTTCTCTCTTACAACGTGCCTCCATGTTTTGTAGTAGTCGTGGTTCTTCATTCCTTTCATAGCGGCTCGACACCCTATCTAGCATTCTATATGACGTGGCAGCTCATCCTTCGGTAACACCATCCTTAGTGAAATCACTCAGGGACAACCGTCTCTTGGTAGAATTATCTCCATGTGTTGATGATTCCAACACTTCAAACATCCATGCACTCAACGTAACATTTTTATTTTAAAACACTGTTAAGGGGAAAGTGATAACCCTAACAGCTTACCAATTTAAACACCAAAAGATACTACAGATTTGTTGAAGAATAGTTTGAGCCGATCAGAATCAATCTCCCTAAATAATATCCAGGGAATATAATTTACCCGAGAGACAGGGTATCCCTTTAAGATGCCTTCATAATAATGTTCCAAGTTGTCCCAATATTTTCTGTATTCCTCCATGTTAATCTCCCCCTGTTGATGCCTCTAAGAAAAATGTGGGGTTTCTTATCAATCCACTCGTCTTGCTCCTTAGTAGTGGTCACACAAAGAGATCTTCTCATCTTCTTGAATGCTTTCATATCCAAAACTTTTTCTACCGTTTCTTCATCCAAGTGAATAATTAGATCCATGTGTTCCAACACCGAGGCTATCTGTCACTGAGGGTCTTTAGTGGAGCTTGTCTCACGCTGCTGTCCAGGATCCATCATCTCCTTACCACTCAAGGGAGTGGAAGAGTCAGCAGCCTCGCATTCTGTAGACACTAGTTCATTGGAGTTGTTGGCCACCGCATGCTTTTCAGAACCTTCACACCTATCCGTGGGGGTGTTTCCAGCAGTAATAGAAGCCTTTGGGGCAGCTTTCCCATACTTGTAGATCAAGTAACAGGAGGACTAGGTAGGTTAGAGTACTCCTTCCTACGTCGCGGCCTCCAGTTGTTCTTAATAAAGTCATCAGAATCCATAATAGTATTCTTGCCCTTCCGCGAAGAGGATCTGAGATATTCCTCCTTAATGACCACTTCCTTGGACATAGCAAGGGAGTCTAAAGCATCATCCATTTCCTCTTGAGAGACTTCCAAATCCACCGAGGGGTCCTCTCCATGGGTAACCTCCATCTCATGTATTTCCACACTAGAGTGGCAGTGCTCTTCTCCTAATACTGCAAATTGGTTTTGACAGTTTAAATTTGATCCCCCAGATTTAACCTTCTCAGCATAAGAAAGTCTAGTCTGTGTGACCTGCATTGGCATATCTAAGACTCATGTATATTCAAAGCCTTATCCCATAAATTGGAATTTCATTGAGGTATCCTCTGGAACCAGACACTGGGAATCCTCACCAATGTCTTGGTCCTCACGGACTCCCTTAGTCACTGCAATTTCTTTGGATGTATTTGGTGGAACCATCTGCATCGCCATTGCAGCATCCAGGTGTACCTCCCTCTCTTTATCACATATAGGTGCAGAGACATCCTCAGACACGCATGTCACACCCAAATCGCATTTTAGCTGATGAAAAATGTCAGAGAATTTTGGGTTAACCTGAGAAGCCAGAGATGGATTCAGAACCGTGGCGTCTTCACATGGGGGCCCAGAAACGGTAGAGGCAATACGAGACCCATCCTTTTCCGGAGGAGAAACACTTAAAACAGCATAGCCCAAGATACCCATAGATTTATTCCCATAGAAGATTAAGTTGTTTTCAACCATAATTGAATGAAATCTACACCACGAATAGAAATTCTGTTGGAGATGCCCAAATCCAAAGCATGATAAATAGAAATCAAACCAGTTCTCAAATGCTACTGGTTGAAGACAACAGAGTTCTTCAACAACCTTGATCTAAACTTCTTCAACGGGAGGCTTTGAAACATCAACTTCCACAAACATAAACAGCGCAATGGGATGTCACAAAGACCTAGAACGTTCATCAAACACCAGAAATTTCCTGACAAGGTTACCTAACATCTGAAGAATTGCAGGATTTTGAAAAGGGAGAGGAATACCCAGGAAGCTCACCAAGATTGCCGTGATGGGGGAATCCCGCTTCAAATGGAAGTAGTAGCTCCATATGAGGAGGAAGAAGTGAAACCCTTCACAAGAACGAAGGCCCTTGGACCACGCCACTGCGAAATCTTCAGAATTTGAGAACCACAGAAGAAAGTGGTGTGGATCCAAAAGCCCGACGATGACACGATCATTCAGGTGCCGAGATCCGTTGACAAAACGATCGAAGCTGTCCAGAGAAGGGTTTCGCCGACTGAACCGGGATATCAGAGAGAAACCATGGAGGGATGACACCTATGAGAAATACTATAGGGAGAGAGGAAGCGAAGGGACCCCACGATGGAGATCCAGCACTTTAGGTCGAAGGTGAATGTGAGGGAAGTCGGAGAGGAGGGCTAGATCAGAGAAAGGGGAGAAGGCCGTCGGAACCCTTTTTCAATGTTAAATGAGGGTAGATGGATCATCCATCCATCTACCCTATCAAACTTGTGTTTCTAACACTAAAACATCAATGTGATCAAGCTCAAGCATACTCAATTCCTTGAAAAAAAACACCTTAAATCAACAGAGCCTGGTTCATCTTTTCTAGCGCATCTGCATAACATTTTGTACCTTCTCTCAGGGCATCAACATGTGACTTCATAATACTCCATTAATGTGATTTGTATCGACTTATTCATGGATCTCAACACTGAAAACACAAATTATTTGGAAAATCCCAAATTTTATTCACACTGTAGCAGTTTCTTCTCTGAATCATATTGTATCTCTCCCTCACTCGACACCATCATTCACACAGGACACTAGAAGAAATTCATTATCTACCAAATATTTGTTGAAAATGGTTAAAAATTTACCATGAGGTGTTGTGTGAAGTTACCATGAGTGGGTATTCTACCTGCCATGGGCATTTTTTTGAACCTACTATGAATCCACAAAACATCCTAACACAAGTTTATGAAAGTTGCCATGATGTTTTTCTGCCAAGTTACCACAGTTACCATGAAGAGTACCTACTTCATTTTATATGTACTTTCCATGAGTTAGTTGCCAAAATTTATAGTACCTACCATTAATTAATTTTTATAGTCATTCTGTAGTATTTTTTATAGTCATTGTGTAGATTTTTTTACTGACCGCATGACCAATTTTTCTAAGTGAATATATAAAAAAATTGGTCTCATAGTCAGTATACATAAGGATTTATCATTTTGGTCACATGGTTAGTGTACCAACCATGCATCCATGATAAATATACCAACCGAGAGTCTTATTCCTCTCATAATCAGTTCAGTACTTATATTAAATTTGTAATAAATTATATTTTTCAGAATACTCAATATTAGAGATATTTTAATAATTTTATTAACTATATATTTATTAAAATTGTTTTAAATGTTATATTTCATTGCAAAATAATTATACGTTATTATGAGCATGTTTAAATCATGTGAATAATAAAATTTTCATGAAAATAATATTTTTCATAATATATATTTAATGCTCTGTTTTTTATTATTTTTAAGTATTTGATTTACTGCAACCCTTTGATGGTGATTTTTATCATTCTAATTACTTGATTAATTCTCTTTTATTATAACTAATATATTAGAATTTTTTTTTATGAGTTTAATATATGAATGAAAGAGATTCAAAAATATTATTGGATATGCATGATGAATTAACAAGTAATGAAGTGTTTCCTTATTTTAAATATTTATAACCATTTTATGATGGTGATAAGTTTAAGAAACTCTCACATAAAGAGAATGGAGATTATTGTTGATGTATAGTTGATAAATAGATACCAATGGTTGTAGTGTAAAGAATTGGTTTATTCCTTTTTAAATACTGGATGAATTTTTGAATACTCGACAATAAGAATAAGTTTCTTGATATTCAATGAAGTTCTTCCATGATTATTATTACATTATTATGGTCATGGAGGAACTTCAACGTATAAACTATTCACAACTAAAGTGATTAAAGACCATCGGATCTTTACCATATTCTAAATTTTTTTATCTCTATTATTTTCACTATTTTTTATTTTTCATCATTTTTTTATATTATCTGTTTTTAATAAAAATAATTTGTTTAATCTATTAAAAATAAAAATAAATCCAATAATTGGTTATTATACCAACCAAAATGAATGTTATTGGGTTGTGAATCCTGAAGAAATGTTGGGTTCTTGGGTTGTGGATCCTGAAAAAATTTAAGTCATGCTAGGTTTTGACTCCTATAAAAATATTATGTTCAAATTTTAATTTCTCCTTCACTGAGTCTTGAACACCGAACTACACTAACTGATTCATTTAATAATATACTCTGATTAATTGTTTTATAAAATTATTCAAAATAATATTCACCCCCACCCTCTAGTAATTATTTCCATCAATATCGATCCAACACAATGTACCTCCATCAAATTTAAGAGAAACACTATCCAGACGTTATTTTAGGATATTCCCAATGTAAGCAACATGGAATCCCAATTGTATTTGGCCAATTACACCATGATCCAATGGAATTAGAACTAAATATTTAAACTAAGAGGAAGAAAAGAAATGTAAATTATAGAGGAGGAGACAAATAAATACTATTAGAGTCAAATACATACCTTGTACCACCAAGAAATGTCATGAGATAGCACTCCAAACAAAGAGCGAATAAGTAAGGAGAAGGGGGTGTTGGTGGTCAAAGAGGGTCTCCCCGTTGAGGCTTTACCACTCAAAATGAAAGGGGTTTCAATTATAAAAATGTGGTCTTTCCCTAGTTAAGAAAACCAAACATACCCCCACTAGCTAGAAGATATGGAAAGAGATTGTGATCATTACACATTCGTGGTCATAAACTAGCTAATACATACCCACTAGAGAGCGGGTGGACACTACAATATGGAAAGTACACTCACCTAGACACCAACGAACTGGTGGACAAACAATAGCTAGCATATAGATTCATGCTATAGCCCTGGATACCAGGCGTTCCTCTGATTCTCTCTCACTACTCCTAGATACACTACAAACCCGATTCCATGTCCAGAAAACCACCTTTAATAGTTTCTAACCTTTATAATTCCATTAAGAACACCATTTTAATGTCTATCCCACCGACAAACTTAGAAACTAAAATTATTCTTGAATTTCAAAAAACCCTATTGATACAAGGTCTTAAAACATCCCCACCATAAGACTCCCTATCCTTGAGAAGTCTCGGTGGTCTTTCAACCACACCCGCTGATAAAATGTGGATTCAAATTTATCACTAAATGGATTTGTTCCATCAGACAATGATCAACGTGATTATAAAACACATCATGAATTTAAGCTGCTCAAGTCACTAAAATTGAGCTAACACTCATAACCCACAACTAAAAAATTTACAAGGTGTTTACCAAAGGCCATCAAACTTGAGACATGAAGGTTTAGTCTAATTAATCATTTATCCCATGGTTCTTCCCACCATAGGATCTATCCAAAAGAGGAAAATTTTGACATATGGTGCATTAAACTATTGTAATTTCCTATGTAAACATGATCTTGAGATTCTAACAATTCCTATAACATGGTTTCCAATACCCACTCCCAAAATAAGTGGAATCAAGGGCCTAATGCTGTTACAACTTCTCATTCCTAATTCTAAATCGAATCAATGAGTCTCTACCATCTATACATAAGGCACGATACACTAATATTTCTCAATAGACCTAATTGATCATAAAAAAACACATCCAAATCTTGAGCAATACTTCCAACATGGTATCCAAACCACCATATCTAGATATACAAAAAAACACTAGTCAAACCTCATCATCATCATTGTATATTTTTATTTTCATAAGAAATAGCCAAAGACAAAGATAAGGGCAAGGACCAAGAGTGGCAGGAATCTAAGGGGGCTGATGTAATGCAGGCCAAGGGCATCCCCTCTAATCAGTTTCTCCCCCTTGGGTTTAAAACAAGAAATGTTATGGAGACATGTGACCTCAAAAGTTTGTCTTGCCTGAGAAGCAAGGTGGTCTTCTACTTTGTTTCCCTCTCGCCAGATATGGGTGACTTTAAACCTCCATTGGCTTTTTTCCATAAAAAATGATTGGTTATAGAAACAATTAACTACTACTAAACTTGATCACAATTCCATAAATATAAAAGTAGTTTCATGATTTTTTGAAACACTTGATGAATACCATTCTCAACTCTCAATAAAATTCCCTTGCTAAAACACCAACGCGACAAATCAATCATTATGCTCCCACCTAAGCACTGATGCATTTTTGAACCAACACATTTCAATCATCTTAAACTATATCAATCCCAATGTTGGCCCTCAGACTCCACCCCACATAGAACATGAGATTACCCATTTTCTCAATAGTATCCCAAGGCCAAAATGATCATCTAATGGATAGTTTCACTCATACATGATCTCTCTCACATAAGTTTCATATCACTATTACTGACATCCATATCCATATTATAATAGTTTTCTTACCATTGAATTATTGAATCAATATCCTAATCATCACATATCATGCCTTGTCTATCACCAAAAATAATGATAGGAATGTAAAAATCCACTCTTACTTGATCATCACTCAAAACATAAAACATTTATTGTTCTCTACTCAAAGAAACACCATTCACAACATTCACCAAAATTCCATTCATTGGTAATGTGGTTCAAACCCTCCAACAATTGATAGTGCACTTTTCACTATCTACATTCTACTATAATTCTCCTTGGGCACAACCCCATCAGGTTCATCCTTAACCATGAGTGTGTTTCTCCTCTCGAGACATGTTCAGCAAAATTCCTAGCTACAAATCCCAAAACCAACTCACTAAACTCCATCGGTCATCATCTTGCTCATGGACATCACCTATTTTTAAAATTAAGTAGTAAATATTCTTAATGAGTTCATATTACCTCAATTTTTGTAAACACAATGGGATTACAAACCCGTACCACCCAATCATTGAAACTTGACTCATGGTCTCATGAGTTGAATGTCATCAAACTAGGTTTATATTCCTAAATCACTATTCATGATAATAAATAATTCCAATATGATTGAGTTAAGATCACACTTGGAACTCATTTTAAATATATGGAAGAGCTCATATTCCAAGATTACCACATGCTTACCCACCATCTAACACTGTACTAAAATCAAAATATTCCACCCATGCTTTCACTACAATTCTAGAGCACATCAAAAATCAATAGGGTTAAGTACTCAATTGGTCCTATCCTCAAAATCTCACTTTGATACCAAGTCACTCCATGTCTCTCACATCCCAAATCACTAGTAATCAAGGTTATTTTCTCATAAAATGTTAATAGGGCATCTCCATACCTATATCATATACTTAGTAGGCCCTAGCATGAACTGATCACCATTGCAAGCACCTATCTAAGATATTAACCTATAAGGGAAACACAAACCTAAGTAAAACCCTCACCATTGAGTTACCCACATAATAATAATTGAAAATTAACTCACCAAAATAACAAGTTACACCACAGGGGAACTCGTTCCTCTTACCTAGCCCATAAAACAAACCAAAAAGGCCCATAAAATGGAAACTCATGTTCCAAACTAACCATATTGGGTCTCACATACATCAGATATTTCATGCCAATATCAATTCCCACTTTTAGGGAACATATCCTTTCAGCTAATTTTTACTAGAATACTAATTCATGAAGGACACAGTCTCATATAATATCACATTGATATTAATTCATCAACCTAGGCTGATTCAAATTAAGAAAAACATATCCACATGGTTCTGTTAATTATAATTCCATTCCATTTTATACGAGAAAATGATGTATAGGTTATTATTAACAATTTAAATAATTCAATTTAAAGAGGAACCACCCCCAATGGGTATATCACTAAGGAATATAATACTGAGGATGGCCTACTAAGGTCACCTCACCTCTTGTTCATAAGGTACTACATCATTTTCCTCATCAATGAGAATATCACTATAAATCCAAAAAAAATTCCATTTAAGAATATAAGTATATAAAAAATGTGGTCCATTTTAATAAAATTACACTAAGAAATTATATGGAGAAAAATTTTATTTGTTGTTTTTAATAATTTAAATAGATGAACTTATATCATTAGTGGTAATAATCTCAGTTTTAGGCCTATATATGTCATGTTAATCCCAACATGCTGAGAATATTACATGTGAAACCTTTTTCCTCCGTGGGTTAAGATCCAAAATCCAATATAAATCAAAATACCATAAAAATACATGTGGATCAATCAAGATGAAAATCATATAATTATAACATTACAAACTAAGAATATCAACCCTAACCCCTATTAACCTAGAATTCATGCCAGAACAGGTGTTCATGACATGTCGGCCTGATATCCATCATGGGATTTGGCACAATTTTATATATCCTAGATAACATATCCTAAATAGTAAAACAAAGAAAAAAATAAACCCACTGATACTAATTTTTAACATCATGGCTCATCTCACTATGTATAGTAACTGGATCAATTTTGTTATGTGAACTTGAGCTCACATCCTCATATACCATAGGATGTCAATTACAATAGAGGGTCTAAATTTGTAGTGTGAGGAGACTATACCCCCTATATAAAATTAGTACAATAAAAATAAAATAACCAACCATCATACTCATCATAGAGTACACTTAAATAATAAATAAACTGAAAATACTATAATAAATGAAACAGAGCATATAAGTAGTCATATAAGCCAATCACCCACTTGTATGATCACATATACAAATAAAAATAAAATATATTGAGTGTATATGAAAATATCAAGCCACACCTCATCCTAGTATCCAAAATATGAGCTATCCTACTTGTTGATCATAACCCGAGCCTCAACTTAACCTATACCTATAACCAAGTGAAATTATACTCAAGTACCCAATTTTAATGGTGGCTTGATAAAGGTGTGAGTATATGAATTAGTAGGGAACCACCATCAAAGTACCATACAAAATTATAATTTAGTAGTATGTTCATGTGACATGTTCTGAATAAATAAATAACTACTCAAAATAAAATAAAACAACCATTATTGATTCTTAGGTCTGCGAACCTGATCTACCATACTTTCTTAGGCTATTACTGAAGTATCTTTGATCATATCATGATGATTGTCCCACCCATAATATTGATTTTGGGTTCTTTCACATTAGTATACAATGATAATTACAAGGGGTTAACTTAACCTCAATATATAGTATAATGAACTGGGGAATTCTTTTTCCTGGTATCACAACCAAGGGAATACTCCATCCCTATATACATTAGTTCCTGGTATTTGATCCCCGACAATGTTGGATGCTCGACCAAACTAGCCAAAACCCTCCCAAGACCTAGAATATATCAAATATAGGATTTATCCTATAGTTGAAACCAAAATAATCTTGGATCCAAATCCATTGAAGACCCACCAATAGTATCCCAACCCTCCTTAATTGAGGATTTTTCTTTAGTATCATATACCACCCTACTTTTGTAATTTTATTTTGTATCAAAGACCTAATTACTCAGGCAGTTTTATTTAGTATCATAGACCTCCCAACTAAGATAGTTTTACTTTCAATTAAAACAACCACTTCCCTAAGGGAATTTTCCATCTCAAATACTATAAACTATTCACCCAATGGAATTTACCATCTCACTATAAAAATAAGTGGAAACATGGGTTGGTTGATTATTTAAACCCATTATTGTTATCCACATCACATCGACTCATGTGAAAGGTGTAAGTTCTATGGTAACATCCATAACAGTGTCTACCCATGAATCACAAACCTTCCTGGGGTCTAATAAGAGTCATCACACCTACTCAAGCCCCTTGGATCAATACATAAGTGGAAGAACCCTACATGGGGTCCTTGGACTCAATCTTGATTCTAGGTTCAACACCCATCACAATGAGGTATCACATTCCTCATAATTTTCATACATGGTATAGCCTAATAAGCCTCAAATGGTAATCTGTACATGGTATGGAAAACAACCATCACAAGGGCCACAACAGAACTTTTTTATTGGCTTGATGTTAGCCCACAATAGTTGAGGATTTATCTCTATTGAGTTCCTTGTATTGCATGGACCCTCTTGGGTGTTTGGTTGTACCACAATAGACCTGGAGTCATGAGACCATGTTTTATGTATGACAATATTTTGTGTGTGTGTATCCCTATGAGACTTATATTTGATGTTTTATCTCATGTGGTGTGTATATGTGTGTAGCTCATGATACTAATTTCTTATTTTTTTCACACATTTGTGTTTTTTTATTATGAATCTTGCTTGATATGATGTGATATTTATTTATTATCTTATATCAATAATTTCCATGATTTATTCCTCTATCTTCTATAGTTGTGAGTGTAGGTTATACTATAAATATTATCCTCTTTAGAGGGATATTCTAGATATTTATCAACATGTACATGGGTTATCCCTTATAATGGGAATCCTTATATATGTTTTTTTGGATCTCCTATCAAGGGGGTGTGTGTCAAATATATACAGATAACATTATTTGTAATTGGTTATTAATTATTTGATATTTATCTTTGTTTTGATCAATTAAAATTGTATAACATTTAATTAAATCTAATCTTGTTTCAAAAAATATTTTTTCTTATTAACTTGGATGATTTTTTGTTATGAAATTTTATTTTTTTCATCTTAATACTTTTTGTTTTGTTTAAGTGTTAAAAAATAAGCATTTTTCATAGACCAATCAATCTAGAACTTCTACCACTCTTAAAGAAACCTGGTGGGGTTGACCCTCATGGGAGGTCTAGCTATCATGGCCTTCTTTAGGCCTTGGTCTATCATAATCCTCACATATCACCAATCGAGATTGTGTATAAAGGCCATGGTAGCATCCATCTGGGTTGGGATTTAGTATCCCACATAGTGTGTGTAGTTATTTTTATTTTGAGATGATTATCAATTTGAATTCACTTATATACCCCCTGGTCCCCATAGTTTCATTTCGATGTGGGATAAAAAAAATTTAAACTAAGATCCAATCTCGATTGTCTGATATTCTCTCTTTGTATCCCAGCTACTTGATCTCTTCTCAGTGAGTCATCTGTGCATTCCTTTTATCCCGCCTACATTTTTCAAATACCCAAATTTTATTTCATCTCCCATGCTTATTTATTTATTCATCTTCATCATCCATTGTCTCTCCTATACACCCATTTACATAGTGTCTTTGGTGTTGTTTTAGCACTTTAAATTTTCTTAAACTAGTTTCTTAGAAGATTATGGAATTATCGGTCTTATCTTCTCCTTCTACATCTTATTTTGAGTTTCACTAAAGGTTCTTCTTCCTCTTTTTTGGGTTTCTACTTATTATTCCTTCAACCGGAATATCAAACATGTTAATTTCAACAAATCTTTCTTTGATCTTGTTATTACTATTCAAGATTTTGATATGTTCATCTTGTGTTGGGTTTCATTTTTAGTTTGAAGGTACTTTTTCTTCACTCTCTATTTAATCTGATTTTCTATGTTTTTTATGTTGTATCAAAATGAGTTTTTCTTTTCATTTAGTATGAGGTATATATCCTCTATTTTGGTTTCTATTGCACCCACTTTTTAAAGAAACCAACAGTGTGTGTTTTTATCACTATTGGTTATCACCAATGGTGAGGGATTGTATTGTGTCATCGTTGGTTTTTTACCAATTATGATTGAGTGATTTTAGTCACTTCTAAAAATTATTCAATGGTGAGTAATTTTTCTCATAGTTGGAACCCAACGGTGAGTCTTTGACTCACTTCCAAGAGAACAATGGTTAGTAAATTTACTCATTGTTTCTCTTCAACAGTGGTTATAATTTTTTTTCTCCCATTGTTTGTTTTTCATTTGCTGTAGTATACCTTTGGTAGTTGTTTTCATCAATACATTTCTTGAGCTTCGACTTCTTTTTATGATAATTTTATTTTTTTTTATTATTCTTTCACAATTATTTAATCATATTTATAAGTTGTATCTTCTTAGTTTTTATCTCTAAAGTTATATTGAAGCATGGAAGCATTTGTTATTTTGATTTATTCTATTTTAACTTTTATAAATTCATGGATGACAATTGAAATGTTTTATTTATAAGAATAAAATAAAAAAAAACAAACATGAAGACATATAAAGGATAAATAATGTCACAAAGGCCAAAAATGGTGAAGACTGAGGGCATCTCCTCACACAATCATAACACATTCAACAAGAAGAGATCCATAGTTTGAGAAAAACATAAGCCTATTGTCTGTATTACCTTTTGTATCAAGTACATCCCATATCATATTCCCCTCCCAACAAGTTTGAGAAACCCTCACATATAGATGAAGTAAGGAGTTTCAGGACCAGATGTGATAAACTATTTTATAAGGACACTCTTACTAACCTTTCAAATCAGTAACCACCATGGTGGAATCAAGATACAGTTATGAAATTGAGATCAAAAATTCCATAAATAATTTAAGTCCTTGAATTAAATTCAATACCTCTGCAAAAAATTAAGATCCCTTGCCAAAAATACTAAGAAATACATGATGACTAAACCACAAAACTCATAAAGAACAACACCTCCTCGCATAATACCATACAGGAAAGAGTAATTTGTCTTCAAATTAAGACCAAGCACAGGTGGATTCCACTTGACCCACATATTTGTACCTATATTCCCATGAGACACCTCCCCTGAATAACTTACATTTGGGTCAGGTGAAAGAAACACCCGAGGTAGGGATGCATCTTTGCAATTCTCAATGAAAGAAATGAAAAAATACAAAACCTTAGAATGAATAAAATGGAGTAAAGGTTAATATACATGGTGTAAAACCTAGTTATGTTAATCCCTTAAAATATTACATACCACAATTGATAATAGGATCTACCCATTTTAAATCATGCAATGTTGAGTAAGAGAATCCATATTCTTTATAATGAAATTGTCCACTGAATTCACCCCTTTATCCAAAGCATGTAAACTTGCAAACTGAAACCAACAATATGAGGACCATTAACTATGAAAAAACAAATGACAAACAGTTTCTTGTTGTGAATTTCGATATCATTTTCACTTCAAATACAAAGTAAATCCAATACGCTAAATATTATAATATGTTGGGATGGAATTGTTGCAGATTCTCCAAAGAGGGAAGCTATATTTAGGAGATATTTATTTACACAAAATCATGGATCCCAGACTATGTATATTGGTTGAATAGAAAGTTATACTATGAAAAACCTCACAGATAAGTTTCCTATAAGATGAAGTAGTGATGACTCACTGATCAGAATCATCCAAAAAATAAATATTGTTCACAAACTCTTTTTGAACCTCAAATATCACTGTATCAGTGAATTGGGGATAGGCATAGTCCTGATTAAGAGTGATGTCCAAAAATGGACCACTAGGGAAGTATAAAATAGAGCCAACAAAATTATTTTTCCAAAACAAAATATCTCCATGACCAAAGATCCACCAATAATTTTCAATAATTGTTGAAACAAGTATTTATAAGCATTTATATAGATGAGATCTATCCAACATGTTTAACTGATAATAAGAAAACTTCACTAAATTAATTCTAATAAAAGAAGACCATATATAATCCCCAAATATAACCTCTCAAACCATATTTTCCTAAAATTACCTCATTCTATATTCAATACCTTTGGTATTAATTCCCTCATCATGAAGAGTTCTAGTTATATGATTCCAACTAACCCAATGGTGGCGCCCTTCATGAATTGAATCCCAAATAAATTTATTAAGAAGATTATAAACTTTCTTGAGCACTACTTTGGGGGGACTAATAAGTGATAGAACATGGATTGGAATAAATTAAAGAACACTATTAAACAACATAATATGACCGCTAAAGGAAAGAAAATGACTTTTATATCTCAATATTCTTCCAAAAATCCTTACAAAAATATCTTCATAGTGATAAATTTAGACCCTCCCATTAGAAAGAGGGGTGCCTAGATAAACCAATGGAAATATTTGAGTGGGAAAAACAATCCTATATTAAATTATTTTGGATATAATATAAGAACACTTATTAGTGATAAAAACTCCACTTTTGGTAACATTCACATATTGACCAACTTTTTTGAAGTAATCATTGAGAGACCGTTTAAAGTTACTAATTGAATTTTCACTTTCATTGATAAAAAATCATGTAATTAACAAATAAATTATGAGAAATTACATGAAAGACAAACCTCTATTTTAATGAATGAATTAATCCTTCCTTATATTTCTTTTTTATGTTCCTAGTAATAACATCCTTATCCAATATTAAAAGTCTTGGAGAGATTTTTTTACCTTGACTCAACCCCCTAGAAGATTTGAAAAAACCAAATTTCTTCTGCATAAGAGAGATAGAGAACCACGGGGAGGAGAAGAACCTGAAAAATATCAAAAACCCATTATATAAAACCACATTTTCTAAGAACATTGATTGTAAAATACTAATCCATTGATTTATAGGATTTTTTTATATCAATCTTAATCATCAATTTGAACCAAACACTTTCTTTTCATTGTCATTAATCATTTTTTTGATATCCCAACCACTCCCTGAATGCTACTCCCTTTGATGAAACCATATTGTTATTTAGATATATGGAAAGAAATATATGAGGAAATTATTTTATTAAGAATGTTGACCAACACCTTATAAGATAAATTACACATAATAATAGGAATAAACTATTCAAAAATGTTAGGCTGGTTGAATTTTGTAATTATATCTAAAATGGTATACGAAGAGGCTCTTAGTAACAAGCCACCTCTAAAAAACCCCCAAACAGTTCATTCCACATTATATTTGTTAATGGTCCAAACATTATAATAAAACGAACCAAAAAAACCCATCACGTCTCAGTGAGATCTCAGGATTAAGAATCTTGACTGCATCAAAATCACCTCTTCTTTTGGGAGATCACCCATCCTCTGATTTTTCAGGTCAGAAATAGATGTTTTTATGTTATTAAAAAAAGGAGTCTTGGGATCCCCAAATAGAAGGAGATCCCCCTTTATAATGTCTATTACCATAATTCTCTTTATAGAAAAATTTCACTATCTTTTATTAATTAATGATTCTTTGATAAAAAGAAGTAAAGTTCTTCACTTTAAATTTCATTCCGATTTTTTTGTTATGTTTACAACAAGTCACTGTTAGAACCCAATGTGATACATTAGTCACCATTGGAACTCAATGGGGATAAATTTTTTATTGTTCTCATGGATCCATTTAATGTTAATATGTTTGGAAGTGTTTTTAGTTTTGTTAAATTCTTTTTAATTTTTATTAAAATTGTAATGATAGGTAAAACTCTATTTTACTATAGTTGGACATTTTCAATGGTGAGTAATGTCTCACCACGATCTATTTTCAACGGTGAGTCATAACTCACAATTATTTAAAATTTGTTTATAAAATTTTTATTTATTTATTTTAATTAATGTTTTTGAAATAAATTTTTGTATTAAATGTTTTATTATTTTATGTTGAAATATAAATGAAACATGTTTAAAAAATAATTGTAACATTTTTTGTGACATATAATCATATAGATTATTTCATATATGATGCTATATTTTTATAACCTTTTGTTGTCTTTTTAATATGGATAATTATATTATTATTTTAAATAATTTTCAATTGTTATTTTTTAATAAATATTACTCTTAATATATTAATTATTCCTTTTAATATTTAATGAATAGATATTAGTCCAAATATGTTTTATTTTTAGTGTGGCTTCAAAAAATTAAGGTAACAGTCATATTATTTTATTATTAATCAATAAAAAGTGTCATACATAGTTTGGAAATGGACATGATCCTGTAGATATTTGTTTTAATGTTTCAAGTACTTGATTCAAGGATAAAATACATAAACTACTGCTGATGATTCATTCAACAAGATTATGATAATACATTTTTTATGCTTTGAAAATTGATCAAGAAACTTATTCAATATCCACTCTTATATTGTGATCACTAGAGATGTTTATCTTCTTCATTTCATCCCACTAATGTGATCAAATAACATGAACTGTAATGAATTTCCACATCATCTTTTCAAGTTATTCTTTCTTTTGTTTTCTGTTATTTATCTACTGTAACACTTACAATCGCCTATTTTTTCTATAGAATTTTGGTTTAAGCTTTTACATACCAAATGATTTCATTAGTTTATTCCTCCCATCTAAAAGGAATGTCAGGTTATTCCTACTAGACAAAAAGTAAGGTTGGTTGCGACTCCATCAAAAGTCAGGGGTTATACCACTAGGATTGAAAATGGTACCCTTGTATTTATACGTAATTAAGTTATCACTCCCACTAAAATGTGAGCACATAGTTCATACCAGTCCACTCAAGGAGTAGAGGATATATAAGAGAGGGTTGGGATCTTAGTGATTTAAACCTCTATAAAAATCTCATTTGTTATTTTTTTTATTTATATTATAACCTTTAATAGTTTTATAACTCCGAGAAATTAGAATTTGTATTAATAAATAAAAAAGGACTATTAAACCACCACTAGTCACTAATTTCATACCAAGGAACCTAACAATTGGTATCAAATAGTGGTTTATTTTTATGTATTTGGTTTAAAATTGTTTTATTATATATTTATGAACTAACCATTATCCTATACTTAACATTCTAAGGGAAAGATCTACTACTTGTTATGGATAATCCGGATTTCTAAATGTTGAATCCCATTAGACCACCTCACATAAACCGAAGTGAATATGTATAATGGAAAGTAATAAAGGAGGTATTTATTAAAAATATAGTTATTGATTATTGAGCTATAATTTCAAAACCATAAAAATTACCTGAAGATTATTTAAAAATTATTATTGATAATGATGTTGAAAAATGTTTTTTAAATTAAAAATTTATGAATTACTTATATTTCTCTATAAGTAGAAATATGTATAGTCTTATTTCATCCTATAAATCAGCTTCATAAGTTTAGAGGACTTCGAATGTTTCTCATCAAGTAACTGATAAGTTGCAGAGAACCAAGGTAGGTATACACTGAGTTGAATTTCAATAATTCAGAATGAGTGATCAAGAAATCATAAATGATAAGTACAATAGATTCAAAAAAATACAATAGAATGGTTTCTCTCAGAGATACCATGAATAATGAATCTATCATTTAATGACTATTTCGAGCTCTACCCAAGAAATGGAATTCAAAGAAAATTTCAATTGAATAAAGTAATTATTTTACTAAATATTCTATGGATGAGTTTATAAGATCACTAGTACAATATAAGCTAGACATAAAGAATGGAAATACAAATGATCATGATAAAAGGAAAGTTATAGTATTTAAATCAAATATAAATGTTATTGTTAATTCTTCTGACTCTGAGTTACAACAAAGTGAGAAGGATGAAATTGAAAATTTCACCAAATGTGTGCAAAAGTGCATGAAGGGTAAGATAGGATTTAAGAAGTTTACTAGAATAAATCATCAAAATGATGACATAAATGGTATTAAAAGAGGTAAAACTAGTCGATATTTTGTTTTCGAATTAATATGTTATGAGTGAATAAAAAAGGGGAAAATGAAACCAGACTATCCCAAACTAACACAATATGGAAGAGACAAGAAATACAAGAAGGAAAAATAAAGGCATATCATGTTGGATAGAGTTGTATAGAAGATTCAGACTCAAGTGTTGTTGATTCTGAAAGTGAAAAAGAATCTGAAAATATATAGTTGATGGATAATATTTTAAATGAGGTAAACTCTGACAATAATTATAGTTCTGGTTATGAAATTGATATTGATAATGAAGTTAAATATTTAATTTCTCAAAATAGAAATTTTATAAGTGACATATTAAGAATGGATGAACTGTACAAGGAAATGTAAAGAGAAAATAAGAAGATTAAAGAAGAAAATAAAAAATTTAATGATTCTATTTTAAGTAATATAGAATATAAAAAGTTTATATAAGATAAACTATAAAAATTTAAAGATGAAAAAAAGAGAATAAAATATTTTGTGACAAAAACTTGTGAATTTAAAAATAGAATATTTACAATAGTTTTTAATTATTTAGATAAAATTTAAAATTAATGTAATATTATTAAACAAAAAAAATATAAACCTGAAAATTTTGGGATCATACTCAAATGTAAAAGCTTATGATGACTTAGAAGTTATTCAGACGAAGAATAAAAACCTTTAAAAGGAAATTACTTGATTAAAGGAAACGTTATTTGTCTTTGTTTAAGTCCAAGATAAATTTGATAAGATAATGGTTATGAACAAACAAAAACATGATAAAAAGTCTTTTGGATATAATACTCAGGTTCCTAAGATGTATAGAACTACTTTCGTTAAAAGCATAAATGGAAATATTTCAAACATAACCTACTTTAATTATAATTTTAAAGGCATTATTAAAATGAGTTTCATTTAAAGTATACTTAGTATTTAGGCCATACTAAGACTTTTATTTATAAATATTTGTTTTCAAGATTACCCTATAATACATGTCTGAAATATGTGTGGTTTCCTAAAACATTTTATACTAATCTAGTTAGACCCAATCCAGTCTCGGTACCAAAATAACCATATGGTTGGTCTGTTTTATAGGAAACCTATTTGAAGAGCTCTAAAGTCACATGGTATATAGACATTATGGGTTCCAAAAGTATGTTTATTATCCTATTGAACTAAAACCGGTCACCATGTACAAAAAAAATTATTTTTAACATTCATACATATTATCCACTAATATAATTTGATATGTTGTCATGCATTATATTTTATTTTTTTTAAATAAATTTATTTCTAATTCAATTATTATGCTTTAATTTCAATATTTTTTGGCCTTATAATGTAAAATTGTTTTAGTTTACATAGTTAAAACATCAGTTTTTTAATATGATGATTATATGTTTACTTTTCTCTAAAATGTTTTAATAGTATTATTTTATCCTTTTTTAAAGGTGCATGAATTTAGGGGGATTTACCCATTGTTTTTTATTTAAACTAATGTATTATTATGTTTGTTTCAAATAAGCATTTAAACAATTATATTTTAAAAAATTAAAATTCCTTAGTCTGTTTGAAATAATTTTTCAACAAATGATCTGGGGAAGTATTTAATACACTTATAAATATATTATGTGTTTTATATTTTATCCTTTCATAATTCTTAGTTGATATTCATTTGGAATCTTGATTTTTTTAAGAAAATAAATTTATTCTGAAATTAATTTAATTTTGGAAATAAATGTTTCTTTATTAATTTATTTTTAAATCTAGTATTTCTATGATTAAACTCCTAGGGATTTTTTTTAAACCTTTAAAAAAAGTAAACTGTTTATTTATTTTTGAAGTATTTTGTTTTATCTAATATGTTCATGAAAATTATTTTTTCATAGAATGTAAAAATGTATTGTTATTTTTTTATGTTTAAACTTAACATGTAGAAAATATTAACTTTTCTGTTTTTTGTAAATGGTCTAATAAATACTGATCACTGTGGTATAATGGTTATTAGATCATCCTTGTTAAATTTTTTTTCTAAAATAACACTTTTTCCATTCTTCTTTCATGGAATATTATACTTTGTTACTTTTATAGTGGTTTATTTTTCTTTAAAATGGATTATATATTTTATATAATAATGTATGTTTTAAATTGGGTATGACGGAAGCTTAATTTCAGCTTAGTATAACTTCGGTTTTGATAAATAAATTTAATTTTTATTCAACATCTTCTATAATTAAAAGTTATATATTATATTATGATTACTTTCTATTAAATAATATTATCTACTTGAACACCGCAACTATCTATTAATCTTTTAGTAGTTATGTATCTAATTTCTATTTTCTATTATGCTTAAATGAGATTTTTATCATATTGTTTAAATTTGAATAGTTAAACAAAAATAATGTATTTATATTATAGTGTATATAAATGTAATATTCTAATTTTTTTATTTATTATTTTTTAATACTTTTCTTTTTTATAAATAAATAAATTTCAAAAAGGGGGAGAAATTTTTTGGAGATTTAATAATTTTTTATTAAGTTGTTTGAAATTTTAATAAATATTATATTTTATAATTTAAAAAAAGTAGTACATTGTTTGTAATTTAGTATTAATCATTTGATGTCTCTTTTTTTTGATAAATTAAAATTGCATAACATTTAATTTAATATATGATTATTTCAAAAAAAATATTTCCTCTTAACTTAGTTTAATTCTTTTTTATGAAATTTGGTTATTTTCATCTTTATACTTTCTATTTTGTTTAAGTGTTGTAAAAAATAATCTTTTTTTCCACAGACCAATCAATCCAGGCCTTCTACCATTATTATGGGGACCCGGTGGAGTTGAACCTCATGGGAGGTCTAACTATTGTGGCATGTGTTTGGCCTTGGTTGATAATAATGCTCGTATAATTTCAATTATCCTAGTGTATAAGGTTGGGGGAGCTCGCTCATGGGTTTGGTTGTAGTGCGTGTGGTTTTTTTATTCTGATTTGAGTATTAGAGTGGATTAACTTATACAAATCTTGGTCCCCGGGGTTTTATTTTGATGTGGGAAGAAAGTTTTAAACTGAGATCTGATCTCAGCTATTAGATCTCCTCTATAAATATCCCAACCACTCAATCCCTTCTCAGTGAGGCATCTGTGTTATCCTTCTATCCCAACTAAATTTTTTGAATTCCTAAATTTTATTTCCTCTCCTACACTCAATTATTTCTTCTTCTTCATCATCCACTAGTTTTTCTTTACACCAACGTTACATAGTTTCTTCAACATTGTTCTCATCGTCTCATATTTTCTTAAACTAGTTTATTTGAATATTATGGAAGTATTGGTCTCAACTTCTCCTTATACATATTTTTTTTAGTTTTAATGAAAATTATTATTCCTCCTATTCAGGTGCCCTCTTATCCTTATTTAAACTAGAATATCCCAACATATTAATTTCAACCAATCTTGTTTTGATATTTTTAACCTTATTCATGTTTTTGATATATTATCCTTTTGTTGGTTTGCATTTTTAGTTTGAAGTTTTTTTATTCACTATACATTTTATCTTATCTTATAATTTCTTATTATTGCATCGAAAATAGTTTTTATTTCCATTTATTCTAAGGTCTATACCCTCTCTTTTGGTTTCTCTTGGACTCACCATTGAAAGAAACGGATGGTGAGTGATTTTTTTGCCATTGTTTTTCACCAACAGTGAGTGAGTGTCCTGTGAAACCATTGATTTTACCAATGGAGAGTGAGTGACATTAGTCATCATTGAAAAGTATTCAATATTGAGTAATGTTTCTCGCCACTGGAACCCAATGATGAGTCTATGACTCACTGCCAGGAGAATAATGGTGAGTAAATTTACTCATTATTGCTCTTAAATAGTGCTAATAATTTTTTTCTCCCACTATTTTTTATTTTTCCTTTACTACAGTATTCCTCTGGAAGTTATTTTCATCAATCCATTACTTGAGATTCTACTTCTAATTATGTTCTTCTATTATTTTAAAAAAAATCTTATTTTTTTAAGAAGTATTTAATCATGTTTATATATTGTATCTTCATGGTTTATATCTCTACAGTTATATTAAAGCATGGAAGTAGTTATTTCTATGATTTATTTAGTTTTAACTTTTATCAATACATTATTCTTTGATAAACAGATGTAAATTTATTCACTTTTAAGTTCATTATGATTTTTTGTTTAGTTTTCAACAAGATACCATTAGAACCCAATGACCAGACATGAGTCACTGTTGGAACCCAATGTTGATAATTTATTTATTTTTCTCATGGATCCATTTAATGATAAGATTCTTGGAATTTTTTTGGTTATGTTAAATTATTTTAAATTTTTATTAAAATTTAAATGGTAGGTAAAAATCTATTTTTCCACCATTATACATTTCCTATGGTGAGTAATGTCTCATCGCTCTTTATTTTCAATGGGAAGTCATGAATCACTATTAGTTAAAATTTGTTTAAATTTTTTTATTTCTTTATTTTAATTAATGTTGTTGAATTAAATTGTTGTATTAAATGTTTTGTTATTTTATTTTTAAATATAAACAAACCATGTTTAAAAAATAATTGTAACATTTTTAACAACATCTAATCATTTAAATTTGTTCTTATACAAGGCTATATTTTTCTAAAATTCTTTGTATGTTTAATATATATAATTATATTATTATTTGAATTAATTATTAATTTTTATTTATTTAATAAATATTACTCTTTTTATATTAAATATTTCTTTTAATATTTCATGAATAAATATTAGTATGAAATTTTTTTTAGCACAACTACAAAAAATTAAGGTAACAGTAATATTATTTTATTATTAATCAATAATAAGTGTCGTGCATAGACAGGACACATACATGCTCCTATAGATCTCTATTTTAATGTTTTGGGATATTACTTCAAGTATAAAATGCATGTACCAGTGCAGATGATCCATCTGACAAGAATACAATAATACATTTAATGTTCCTCTGAAAACTGATCAAGAAACTTCTTCAACATCCACTCTTATTTTGTGATCACTGGAGATCTTCATCATCTTCATTTTCCTCTAAAAATGTGATCAAATAACACAAGATGCAATGAATTTCCACATCATCTTCTCAATCTATTATTTCATTTGTTTTTGTTATTTCTCCATTGTAATTATTCTAATCAACTGCTTGTTCTCTATATTTTTTGTTTAATATTTTCCCTTCTAAATTTTTTCATTGGTTTATTCCTCCCATTTAAAAGGATGGTCGGGTTATTCCTCTTAGACAAAAGGAATTTTTCTTGTGACTCTATCAAAATTAAAGGGTTATACCACCAGCTGTGAAAAAGGTAAATTTGTATTTGTGTGTAATTGGGTTATCACTCCAGTTCAAAAGTGAGGATATAGTGCATATTATTCTCCTCTAGGATTAGAGGAGATTGAATAGATTAATAGAATCTTTTAGATCTAAACCTCTATAAAAATCTATTGTGTTATCTATTTTATTTTCATTTCAATCTTTAACACTGTTATAAATTTGATAAATTTTAATTTGTATTAATAAATCAAAAATTATTATTCACCCCCCCCCCCCTCTATTCACTACTTATATACCAATAGACTTAAAAAATGATTTTTAGATTAGAATCGAAGCAAGTATGATCAAGGTTTGTAAAGGCTTAGTGTGTACATGAATGCTCAGCATATGGGTGTTTATTTCTTACTTATACACTAGTGATTATGTGTTATACTTGAATAGTTTATGTATTGCCTATTTACATTCAATTCATATTATCACATTTCTGGTTCCCAGCTAATTTTTACTCACAACCCTCTTGGGTAGTCTGGGCACTTGGGTACGAGAGCTACCCTCACTTATTGTAGGTACATATTGAACTGAGGTCTAGGTTAGATAATCTAATGGGATATATAATTCCCTAAGTAATGTTAATATATTTCATTTTCATTTTTTATTAATATTAATCAATTATATTTTTATATTTTTATTCACTATAATAATATTTAGTAATTTTCCAATCTGATAGAAAATAGTTTTATTCTTACATAATTTGATTAATTATATTATATAATTTTATTTAAAATATTTATTTCAAAATATTAAAATTTTAATTTAAAAAAAATGATAAAATTTTTCAATTCATCATTTCAAAATTATATTATGGTGAATTTTTTAGGATTTTTTAAAGAGTTTTATTTTTTGAATGAATAGTGAAAATGATGATTCTTAATGAAAATTGTCTTTTTGTTTCATGTATTCAAAATGTTACATTTTGTTTTAAAATTATTTAAATTGAATATTAGTTTATTTATATTACTAATAATCTAATTAAGCTAATTTTAATCAGTTTTATACTTTATTTTTGTATAAAGTGTTTTATAGTGAAGTATTTTTTTTTTGAAAACTACTTTTCATCATGTTTTGTGGGTTTAATTTTAAATAAAATTCAGAAAATTATTTGAATTTAATTTGATAAAGTGGATTAAATATTTTTAATCATAATAATTAATATTAACTAACAAGTTCAACATAATTTTTTTCATGGTGAATAGTAAAAATAGTAAAAATCTTTTACTATATTTTAGGTTAAAACAGGTATATCTAGGGATTAAAATAATTTAATGAGGTTTAAAATGACCTAAAACTTGTATAAATCATATTTAATGTATATATTTCAATTATATCACATATAATCTCCATAAATGGTCCATTTTTATCCATTTAACTTGAGTAAGACCATAATATATTTTAATATTTTGAAACATTCCAAGTGTGTCCTCTCCCCAACTTATGAAAGGGAACCCCCTCTCCTATACTCTACAAAGTTCAAAATACATTTGATTTGAAAAATAATTAACCATATCCATTATAAATATCCCTCTTATATGTGTTATTTTTTTCATAATACCAATTTTAGAGGTCTTAAGATGTTAAGAAAAGGAGGTTGTGTGAAGAAGAGGTAGAGCTTTTAACTGAATGTATTAGTTTTATTTCTTCTTCTACCTCCTTAAATAATATTCTATGAATATTGATATAATAGAATTAATATATATCATATAATAATATTTTATTATTTTTATTTATTAACTTGAATCTATCTCTTTCTTTATTTAATGGGAAACAAAACCATTGTCCATGTGTGCGACGGACTACCGCCTCGAGAACCGATGTAATTAATTTTCCATCATTGACTCCCATAGAAGGTTATAATGAATGATTTAAATTATATATATGATATTAATGATATAATAATCATTTTTGAAATGTAATATATTATCTAATTTTTCACCATTATATCCATTGAAAAATGATAATGTCATTTGTGCGTACATATGGATTACCGCCTGTAAGAAGCGATGTGATTAATTTTTCATTAACACCTTATTTAGATGTTATATCTCAGTGTATTTAAAAGTATAATATTATATTTATTATATTATAATCCTTATGTAAATATAAAATGATACTTACCTTCATTATCTTGTGTTTTTTGAAAAAATAGAAATCTTACTCATGTGTACGTATGACCTACCGTCTCAGTTATTATAACATAATTCATTTTTCATAACCATCTTATGTAGTTCATTATATAAGTACAATTAATTAATAAAAATGATAATTATGTAATTAATATTATTTAAATAATGTTATATTAACTTATTTGACGATTTTCAACATACCAATGTCATTTTGAAATTATGAACCGAACATCCTCAAAATACCTGATATGGACTTAACTGATTAAGTAATTAAATGTGGAATTAAAATAAATGAAATAAAAGGTTTAATTATGATTTATTAAACCTATAAAATTTTCTTGAGAAATTAAATAATTGATAAAAATTTATTATATGCGAGATAAAGAATTTATGTGACAGGTTGGAATCAAGATAAGAGACACTTTAACTTAAAAACATATTTTCAATTTATTAAAGATTTATTTTATAAATATTTTTCTTCTATGTGTATATTCTTTAAAATTATTTTTATAAATGTATTTTTATAAACATAATTGAATTATAAATTACATTTTATATCACTTTTTACTTTCTTTCAAATGATTTCAAAATGAATCTTTTTATTCATTTTATATGGAATGTTTTGACTTTATTTATAAAAGGAAAAAAACGAAATGTTCTATTTTAACATATATGATGTCAAAGGTTTTTTCCCACTATCATTATTTTATGTTTGTATTTATTTCAAATATTTCATGTCTTCTTTAAAGAAAAACTCATCTTTTGTTTGTTCTGGATATTTTCAAAAAGTTTTTAAATGGAATGTATATTTTGATATCCAAAAATGTTTTTCTTATGGGTGAAATGGATATTTTTATGAGTATGATGATGAAAATGAATTATTTTTTGTGTTATAATTATTTTATAGTTCATTTTCATTGTTTAAAATGATGGTTGAACCAGAAATAGTTCATGATATAGGGTGATCCCAATAAATATAATGATAATTGGTGTGTCTAATATAGATCTCCAATGCATTGGGTAAAGGGATAGAGTAAAATTATTATATGTTTCTCATAAGTGATTGTAATAATTTATTGGGTAGGTTATTCCATTTTCAATATTTATTGTAGGAGTGATATAAAAACTATGTTCCAAGTTACCTATAAGATTCATTTATTCTTGTTATGGTATTTTATATAAATCTTATGATTTTACATGGTAAGATAATGATTTTACGTTTAAAGGAGTGTTTATGCTACTCCTTAAGGGAGAAATATATAACATTATGAAAAACATTATATGGTTTTTGTTTGTAAAGATTCATTTATGAGTTTTATTAATCTTATAATAATTCTTATGAAATGTTTTATGAAAATATTTTGGTAGTGAAGTTGATTTCCTGGGTAAGAAAATGTTTATTTTATGATAAAATTTTTTTATGGAAAAGGGAAAAAATTCTAATGATTATTGATGGAAAAATAAGTTTATTTCGTTTTATATGACCCTTATTGAAATTTTTTTGTTCATAAAAAGTATTTAAATATTTTTTATAGGTTTTTAAGGATGAGTGTAAATAAGTATGACTTCAAGATGAAAATTGTGAATATATTTCATGAAATGAAGACTTGGTTTATCTTAAAAGTTATACATTATGAGAAAAATGGATACTGAGTGAAAGTTTCCAATTCTTTATGTAATATATTATTATATAAGGGTGGTAACCTAATTATCTAAAAATATAAACAAAAAATGTCTTTAGGAATTCCTAAAAATGAATTCTTGTCTGAAGATAAAATTTACAGATTATTTAAGGTTGGTTTCTTATATTTGGTATCAGGGAAAAGGTTTAGAAAATTTTACAGGTTCAAATAATGTAAGTAAATACTATTAAGAAACTCTAATTTATGTTTATTATGACATAAATTTTTAATTTTACCACGTTTCTTCATCTAATATATGTCTATTCAGAATGGGTTTCTACATAGTAAAGAGAGAAGATAAAGTAAGAAGGAACCAAGAAGAAAATATCCTCCCAAATTAGCAACCACTATTGGTTGGAATTTAAATGGATCATTTTTTTATGATGGATCAGATTATATTGGCTATAAATGGTGATCGAATTCATAATAGGGAACAATCAGATCTACCACATAGGAACATATTTATAGTGAAGAATTTTATGATACAGAAACCTCTAGTATTTAGTGGATCTTCTGACCTAGTGGCAGTTGAGGAATGGATTAAATCTCTATAAAATATATTAAAAGTCATGGTTTTTTGGATCATTAGAAGGTAACACGTTATGTTTACCATTTTGAAGGTGAATTAATTTAATAGTGTACAAGGGTTAATAATATTAAAGAAATTAAGAGATTTATTCCTTATAATAGGGTGAGTTAAAGAATATTTTCCTTGGGAAATATTTTTCCTAAGGTTATTCAACTTATTATGGAAAATTAATTATTAGATTTGAGGTAGAAGGATAAATATTCGGTGGCCACATGTGGAGTTAAATTCACTCAATTTTCAATGTATAAACCAAATTTTTTTAGAGATATTTATAGTAAAATTAATCAGTTTTATACCGAACTAAATCTAATATATCGAAGACATTGGCCTCTCATAAATTTAAAATTTATGAAAAAAAATTTCTCTATGATGAGAAAGTATGAATTAAGTTTTCTAATGATCATGTTTCTAATGAAAATAAGAAAAAAATATGTCCATGTGGTTTCTAAATGGGAATAATCCATTAAATAAATTTAAATTTGAGAAAATAAACTTTCAAATTTGTGATAGTTGTGATAAAAATCACATTGGTGGATTTCTTATGAAATATGGGAAGTGCTTCTAATGTGTAATTTTTTGTTATATCGCTCAAGATTTTAAATAAAAACATCTTGGTATTGGTAAGATCAATTTTGATAAAAATTTATTGAGGTATTTTAAATTTAATGATATGGGTTATCATACGAATGCATGTTTGAATAAGTGCATGAATAATAATCATCCAAAAGACTAAGGGTGTGGTGAAATACTTTGAGACTAATTCAGAAAAAATTTGGGCCATAGAATGTAGTTTTAAAATGTACATTACTTATTTATAAAAATTATATAAATGTATTGTTTAAATCAGGGTCTACACGTTATTTTGGTTTTGAAAACTTTCTTTGTGAAACAAAAAATTTACTTGAAGTCAAAATTTTCAGTAAAAAAACCTAGGGGTAGTATTAAGGAATCAATAATTTAAAAGGATATTACTTTTATCATCCATGTATGGGTTATCGCTAAAAACCATTTTGTATTTCCCATTAAAGAATTTTATGTTATTATGGGTATGGATTGGCATTTAGTTTATCATGAAAAGAAAGATTGAAAATACAAAGAAGTTATTTTCATAAATGATATTCAGTTTGTATACAATAATAAATTCATACCTTTTATGACATATCAATAAGATAAGAAATAGTTAGTATGGAAATTAAAGTTACCTTTCTAATATTTTTGAAAATAAGGGAACTATTCATATTAATGATGTGTTAGTAGTAAAAGAATATTTGGAATTTTTTCATGGTGAGTCTCCAAGTATCATACCTGGTAAGGAGTTAAATTTACTAATGAATTAATACCTGATTCTAAGATAATATCAAAAAAATACCATGTCAAATAGATCAAATAGAACTTATAGAATTGAAATAGTGTTTGCAAGAATTTTTTGATAAATGTTTTATTCATCCTAGTACTTTACCATGGGGTGATCCTATTTTAGTTTTTAAAAACAAATATGGTTCCATGAGGCTTTTCATTGATTATAGAGAATTAAATAACATTAATATTAAGAATATATATTTTTCCTCATATGAATGACTTATTTGATCAACTCTAGGGAGATTAGTATTTTTAAAAGGTTTATTTAAGGCCCAGGTACCATTAGTTGAAGGTGATGGAGGTTTGAATTCTTAAAATTGAATTTTGTATAGACTATTGGCATTATCAGTTTGTGGTTGTGCTATTTTTATTGATTAATTATATATCTTTATTCATGGATATTATTAATATATTTTTCTATGAATATTTGGATAAGTTTTTAGTTTTTTGTATTGATGATATTTTAGTTTATTCAAAAAGTTATGATGATCATGAAAAAAAAATATGGATTGTACTCCAAACATTAAAAGAAAAGATGTTATATTGAAAATTTAGTAAATTTTATTTTTGATTATATCAGATTTCATTCCTTATAGAAAACATCAATAAATATGGTATAACTGTTGATCATGCTAAAACTAAAGTGGTTGATAAATATCCAAGACCTGCAAATGTTACTAATATTCAAGGTTTTCTTGGATTAGATGGCTATTACCAGTAGTTTGTTGGAAACATTGAACAATTATCTATTCCACAACCCATCATAACACTAAAAAGAGTTAGGTTTTTCTAGAAAAAATAATGTGATTAATGTTTCTGGGAATTAAAATGAAGATTTGTGAATGGTCTTGTTTTAGCCCTGCTATCCAGAAATTTTGAATTTGTTATCTTATGGTGATGCTTCATTAAAGGGATTGGGATATGTTTTAATATAGAATGATCGGTTAATTACATTTTATACTCCTTAATTAAAATCCCATGAGAAAAAGTATCCTACACATGACCTTGAACTGTATTTTTTAGTGTTTTCATTAAAAATCTAGAGACATCATTTACAAAGAATAATATGTTAAATATATAATGATCATAAAAGTTTGAAGTATATATTTACTCAGCAAGAGTTAAACATGATACAGGTTCAATAGATAGAATTAATAAAGGATTATGACTACAAAATTAGTTACAATCCTGGTAAAGAAAACATAGTATATTATGATTTGATTTATAAATAAAATGTTACATTAACCATGTTACATTTGGAACATATGTCTAAAGTTAATTATTTTATGAATTTTGTCTTAGAAATTTTGCATGAAGTAAATCCCTTTTTTTGGTTTCAGGTGTTAATACAATCATATTATTTAGATAGAATTAAGAAAACTCAGAAGGAGGATCGTGTTTTATAGGAAAATATAGAATCGGTAAAGAAGGGTTAGTTTCCAGAGTGTAATATTGAAAAAAAAAAAGATGTTTTGAGATTCAGAAAAAGGTTAGAAATTTCATGTGACCCCCAATTGAAGAAATAACTTTTGAGTGAGGCACATCGATCTCTATTTTTCATTCATACTAGAATCATAATAATATATAGATACCTCTAGGAACATTTCTGGTGGGAAGGAATGAAGAAATATTTTTCTAATTTTACAAAGAAATGGTTAACTTTTCAAAATGTTAAATAAAAATGATAATTACTAAAGGGGATACTTAGGCCTTTTCCAGTACCATAATATAAATGTGAGGCTATATCTATGGATTTTTTGGTTGGATTATCAAATACATCTCTAGATAAAAATGATATTTGGGTAATTTTTTATCAATTAAGAAAATATTATTATTTTCTTCCCATTTTAGATAATATGTATTCAAATCAATATTATAAACTTTATGTTAAATAGATAATTATATTAGATAGAGTCTTTATTTCAATTTTATCTAGTCATGATCCCAAATTTACCTCTAATTTATATAATAGACTTCATAAATCATTGGGAACAAAATTAAATTTCAATACATCCAGTTATCCTCAATCTAATGGATAGTTAGAGAGAATGAATCAGAAGTTAGAAGATATTCTACAAGATTATTAAATGAATTAATATAAAATTTTGGGGAAACATATAACTTTGTTCTATTTTTCTTGTAATAGTATTTTTTATTCTAGTATACTGATGTCGTATTTTGAGTCATTATATGGAAATTGGTATTGGAATCTAGCTTATTGAGATGAATTCAGGGAAAGAACGTTGGTGGGACCAAAATTGGAATAAGAAATGATTTAGAAGGTGAATATTATTTAGTATCATATGAGTATGGCTCAAATTAGGTATAAAATTTATACAGATAATCAAAGGAAGTATCTTTTATTTGATGTAGGAGATCATGTTTTTCTTAAAGTATCTTCATGGAAAAGTGTTATGTGTTTTGGAAAAAATAGAAATTTAATTATGTGGTTCATTAGACCATATATAATTATAGAGAATATTGGATATATTTTTTACTGAGTGGCCTTTCCTCATATATTATCTCAGGTACATGACATACTTCATGTTTATTTGTTAAGAAAATATGTGTTCGATGCATCTCATGTTTTGATCCCTAAAGTAGTTTAGTTGGAAGAAAAGATTTTTATAAGGAACAACCAGTACATATTATAAACCACAGAGCCATTTATTTATAATAAAGCAATTTATAATGTTAAGGTTCTTTGGAAAAACCATAGGATTGAACAAGCGACATTGGAATCGGAAAATGCTATGAAGGAAAGATGTCCCCACTTATTTAAATGGTAAATAAAATTGTGAGGATGAAATTTCCAATGGAGGTAATAATGTAACAACCTAGGTGATATCAAAATAATTAGTTTTTATGTATTATTAATCTTTATAAATTATATTTTAGAGAGTTATATTCACTATAAGAAGTAATTTTCCAATCAAAAAGCAAATAGTGTTATTCTTACTAAATTTGTTTACATATATTATATGGTTTTATTTAAAATATTAATTTAAAAATTTAATAGTTTTAATTATAAAAAATTTATATAATTTTTAAATTTATTCTAAAAAAACAATTAGGAATAATTTTTTATAATTTTATGAAAATTTTAATTTTACGAACGATATTTGAAATATACTATTTTTTTAATAACTGTCTTTTTGTTTCAAGAATTTAAAAAGTTCATTTTTTTAAATGGTTTCAAATTAAAATTATTTTATTTATATTATTAATTATCTAATTAATTTCATTTTATTCAATTTTATTCTTGATTTTGGTATAAAACAATGTATACTTAGAAAGGCATGTTTTTCTGGAAAACCACTTTTTTGTGTGTTTAGGGGTTTAATTTTAAATTAAATTATACCAATTATATGAATTAAATTATAAAAAATGTATTATATATTTTTAATCATCATAATTAATTTTATTTAATAAGTTAAAATTAATTTTTTTCATAATGAATAATGAAAAGAGAAAAAATTTATTACCATAGATAAGGTTAAAACAGGTTTACTGCGGGTTAAACTAAAGTGATACGGGTTAAAATAACCTAAAAACTATTCTAAATCATATTTTATTCCATATTTATTTCCTATATATTATATTATTTATAAATTGTCTATTTGTAACCATTTTAATTCAGTGATACCCTAATATATTTTAATCTTTTGTAAATTTCCATGTGTGTCCTCTCCCCCACTTATAAATGGAAACCCACTATCCTTGCCAATACACACTTATAAAACCATTTGTTTCAGCCAATACCAAAAAAACTACCTTATTAACATCCCTACCAATGTTTTATAGGTATTATTTTTGTAATAATACTAACTTTAGAGGGCTTAAAATGTTAAGCAAAGAAGGTTGTCCAAAGAAGAGGTATAACTTTTAACCAAATGTTTTAGTTTTATTTTTTATTCTACCTCCTTAAAAACTATTATGACTAATATGATATTATATAATCAATATCTAATATATACTAATATTTTATTATGTTGATTTGTTAATTTTAATCCATCTCCATCTCCATCTAATGGGAAATGAAACCATTGTCCGTGTGTACGGAGGACTACTGCCGAGTGAACTGATGTAATTTTTCTTCCACCATAACCTCTCACATCTATTTATAATGATGGATTTAAATTATATATATGATATTTATTACATAATTATCATTATATTAATATAATATATCATCAACTTTCTTACCATTCTATCAATTGAAAATGATAACTCTATTTGTGAATATGTGTGGATTACCACCTCTGTGAGGTGATGTGATTCATTTTTCATTACCACCTTACATGGATGGTATATATAAGTTTAATTAAAAATATAATATGATATTTAATATATAATAATCATTATTAAAAGATAAAATTATAATTATCTTATTTCCCTCATGTTCTTTAAAAAATAGAAACGTTACTCATGCATATGTACATCTTATGGTCTTCATGATTGTATTGTAATTAATTTTTCAAAACCATATTATATAGTTGGTTATAACTAATTATGTAATTAGATATTTCATTAAAAGAACTATTATAATGATAATGGATTAAAATTGTAAAATTTTTCTAAGAAAAAAATGATTTATAAAAGTTTATTTTATAAGAGATAAGAACGTACGTGATAAGTTGAAATCATGGAAAGGGATAGTTACATTAAAAATAATTTTAAATATTTTAAGGATTTATTTTATAGATCATTTTCTTCCATGTCCATATTATTAAAAATAATTTTTCTTAATGTGTTTATATAGAAATAAATTAATTATAAATAAAATTTTATTTCTCTTTTTACTTTCTTTCAAAGGCTTTCAAAATGATTATTTTTTTGTATTTTATATATAAAATTTTGACTTTATTTTTAATATGAAAAAAGTAATTATCTATTTTAATATATAAAATATTGATGGTTTTTTCCAACCTGTATTATTTTCTATTTGGATGCAATTAAAATATTCTATATTTACTTCAAATAAAATCCCTTCTTCTCTTTTTTTGGGTATTTTTAAAAATGGTTCTAAATGGAATAAATATTTTAATATCCAAAAATATTTATCTTATGCATGGAAAGAATATTTTATATGAGTATGATGATGAAGATGAATTATTTCATGTCTTATGATTATTTTTATGGTACTTGGTAATTTTTTATGATGAGAGGTGAGCCTGATATAGCTCATGAAAATGAGTGATCCTGATATATCTCAAAATAATGGTTGAGCCCAATATAGCTCTCTTATGTATTAGGTAAAGGGAGGGAGTTAACCAATTATAGGTTTATCCTAAGATATTATTTGAATTTACTAAATAGTTTATTCTATTTGTAATAGTGTTATGAAAATGATGTCACAATTTACCTACAATGTTTATCTATTATTTCTGTGGGTTTTTATAGAAATATTATTACCTCACAAGGTAATATAATAAGCATAAGTTTAAATAAAATTTTGTGCTAATTCTTAAGGGTGAAATGTATAACTTTGCAAAAAAATTCCATGAGTTTTTCATGTTTATAAAGAAACCTTTATGAGTTTTATTTTTCCATTAATATTTATTATAAAATGTTTTATAAAAACCTTTAGGTAGTGAAGTTGATTTCTTGGGTAAGAAAATGTTTATTTTATAATAAATTTTGTTTATGGAAAATAAAAATTATTACAACGAGTATTTATGAACTAACGAGTTTATTTATTTTAATATGTTCCTTATTGATATTTTTTGTGACCATCCCACATTTTCAAAAAAAATGTTTTAAGGACAAGTACTAATAAGAATGAATTCAAGAACAAAATTGTGAATATATTTTATAAAAATTTATATTTTTTATCTTAAAAGTTATGTATTAAAGGAAAAAATGATACCGAGTGAAAATGTCCACTTTGTAATATAATATTTTATTATGTAAGAGTGATGACCTAATTCTATAAAACTATAAACCTAAAATCTATTCAAGAATTCATGAAAATGTAATTTTATCTAAATATTAAATTTAATTATTGTTCAAGGCTAGGTCTTTGTAAGATATCTCGCTACAAGTCTAAAGACTAGGTGGAGGTGTGTCTTGGAGTTTGGTTCAAATCCTCTATTATAATTTTTTTTCTTTTCTATTTTTTGAAAGTGATCAGCCCATTGGGTAATCTTTGTCCTTGTATTTGGGTATGACTATTTAATACTTTTTTAATTAATTTATTACAGATTGTATGCTTATTATTTTATTTATACTTTCATTTTATGTTATGGATTTTTTTATTTATCTAATATTGTTCACTATGATTGAGGTTATAGTCTCCAAAGATTTCACTTTATACCCTCACTGCTAGTTGGCAGACTCTTGAATATGAGGAGGTGAATCTGAGGTCATGTGGCACTCCAAATCAGATCCATTGATTCATTTCAATGTGTTAAAAATGGTATTAGAGATTTATTGTTTTCCTAGTTTGGTAATTTGGTAGATATAACTCATAGGAATATGTTAGTGCTTGTGAAGAAAAATGCTCTAGTGAATCACAAACACCTTTATCTAGGGAATTAAAAGTTACCAAGGCATGGTATGGATGTTCTTAGTTTATTCTATTACAGGTGTATGATTTCACCTAATGTGATTAATATAGATTTTGAGTTTTGTGAATTCATATGGAATCGACTCTTGGTCTTATCAAAAATATGCATCACATGAATCATGTTACGCATATAAGATTCATATGAAATATATGTTTCTTGTGTAAAATTATAATAATAAGGGAGGTCTCAACTATTTTAGTGTCAACAACTTGTACTGTGTTTACACCTATGGGTTATTGATGATATTATATTCATATTAACCCATATACATGTCTACTTATAATAGAAAGTTATGTAAGACTATAGTGTGGTTCACCTAGATGATGATGGTGGTGGTGGTGGTGGTGGAAATAAGGATCATTGTAATACCCTAGAAATGATAAAGGGTTAAAATACTAAATGATATGGCTCATGTCAACAAGGTGCACCTTTATTTTTGGGAGCTTTCCTGGTTAGAACTCCAAAGTTAAGAATGATTGGTCTCAAGTAGTGATTGGGATGGGTGACCTTTCTGGAAAGTTTCCTAGGGTGTGTGAGAATGAGAAAAAATCACATTTTAAAGAACATGTGTTGACCTGTGGGGATGGGAATTAGTTTAATGACCCATTATGGCACATGGGTGAGCCCGAAGAAGGGGACCATGTGTCTGTATGGAAACTAGTGGTACCTGGCGGGCCAGGACCCAATTGTCATGTTAAGGCGAGGTATATGTTTTGTCAGTGGGAGCTAGTTGTTAAATTGGTATCAGAGATAGAACTCATCCTTAAGTGCGGTGGCACTACTTGGGTTGATATGTTGTGTCCACAATGAGGTAATTGTGCTCTAAAGGGGTAAATGTAACACCCCAAAAATGATAAAGGTTTAAAATAATAAATTATATGAATCATTTCAACAAGGTTTACCTTTCTTTTCAGGATCCTACCTGATTAGAACTCTATAGTTAATAATGATTGGCCTGTAGTGGTGATTTGGATGAGTGGCCTTCTTGGAATTTTCTAAGGGTGTGTGCGAGTGCGGATAAATAACACTGAAAAGAACATGTGTTGGCCTATGGTATGGTCATTAGTTTAATGACCCATTCTAGAATATGGGTGGGCCCCAAGGAGGGGACAACATGTTTATGGGTAAAATGGTGGTACCTAGTGGGCTAAGACCTGACGACCATGTTAAGGTGAGGTGTATGTGCTATTTGTGGGGCCCAATTGTTACAACAGTAATGATGATTCAATCCCCTTATGCAAAGATGGTATAGTGTACCTTGTAAGGTTTTTTTAGGAATTAATTTCCTTAGTGAGTAATCTTGTGTTAATAGCTATTAGGTAGGTCTGGTTAATTAAGGTCCCAACTATAGACTATATGTATTTATCCATCTAGAACCTGATGGAATTTTTCTTAAACAAACTAAGAATATATGGCTACTCGAAATAGTTTTTCTAAGTGGTAATCTATCATAGAATGTCTATATAGATGTGCCTAGACATATTTATTTGATCTGCGCCCTATAATGAGACCTTTTTGTAGGTTATGTGCAAGAAATTATGGATTTATTGATGAATATTTGATTACTAGTTAGTAAGTGTCTCATGTTTCATGAAGGAAACCTATGTGAGTATAATACTTTGGGGGGGTAGTCAAGGTTAATACCATAGGGGAAGTTTTCATTAACGAAAATGTATTGTTCATGTGAATAACATTAGGAAGGTTTGGAGGAACATATTAAAATTTCCTTACATCCCTAGATTATATAGAACCTTTAGATCACATAATCATGGTATACGTTTGGTTTTTTGAGTGATTATATGCTACTGAATCAATGGTAATACTAGGGTTTTCCTGGCATGTTAGATTGGAATGTGGCTCTCATTGGATGCCAAGTGAAGAACCTAGGTTGTTAAGCTTAGGGGGTAATATCATGGGTGGATTCTCAGTTTCTTTAACTAACACTCATGTGATATGTGGTACACGGCTAATATAGTAAGTAAGGGGATTTAAATCCTAAATAGTGACACTTAGAGTTCTTTATTTTGGTGATGTTATTGCCTTATTGTGTTGATAGATGAAGAGGCATGTGATTCCAGGCCCAGAGGTTTGTGACTCATGGGAAAATAAATTTTTTGGGAGTAAAGAGTGGTGTTATCATTCCTTTTTGGAGAATCCTTAATGTTTGATTATTCATGTTGTTCTTATGCTTGGTCTGGTTACATTTATAGAAGCAGGGTGGTGAATTAATAGTTGAAAATTTTGTAGGTTCTATAGATAAACCTAGAAGAGGTGGTGATAGTAGACCAATAATGTATTAAGTTTTGGGTCACCCTCATAGTTATAAATTAGTATGTCTTGATTAAATATTTTAGGGATTAACAATTATATTTTTATGTGTTCAGAGATATATCCATGGTGGGAGATAGCATCGGTGATAGATCGGGGTACCTTTTATAGCCAACCCGAGATTATCTTTATTGGGGGTGTTGTAGTTTAGAGTACCGGGTAGCATGAGGGTATGAAACCTCATATGTAAGAGGATATAACCCATTAGTATTCTTTTAAATGATTGTCTCACATTTATAATGTCTCGTTGAATTCATTCAAATGCATTCTAGGTAATCTCTATATGTAGAATGTATGGTTCTTTTTTTGATAATCATATATGCATAGACAATCATTCATAGTCATCATGTTCAATGATGAACTAGATGGGGGATAATATACCAATGTATAAAATGAAAAAAATGATAAATATACTCTTATAGTGTGGAGCATCAATTTGTTCACAAGTGAAATAACTCGCTTTTGGAAAGGGTCATGGTCTTGTATAAGATTGGTCGTCAAATGATCATGGGACTCTAAAATATCTATGTGTGGTAGACTCAAGAGAATTTGGTCCCATGATGAATTCCTAATTTTTGATTTAGATGAATTTTTTTATTGAGACCATATGTAGGAATAATAATCATGTTGAATAAGTATGTACTAAGAGGAAATTTTATCATTAGTGTGTTGGTGCATTGTTGAGAGTCTTATGGTAGGTGCAGGTGGTTGATCAATCAATGAGGGAAATTCATTCAAATTTTATTTGAAATTTGGTATAGATTTTTAATTGATTTAATGATGCCTTCAAGGTTTAAGGAATTATGATTGGTGGTTCATGGAGCATCATTCATTGAGCTGGTTACCTTTTTATAAAGTTAGTTGGAAGAGTACTGACTAGTGTTTCCCTGTGAAGGTGAATATGGTGAGTTATAACTGCATCAAGCTCATAATATCACATATTAATAAGGTGGTAAGGATAGATCAATTCCTTTATGGAATGTTTGGAATTTTTGGGTTGGGTTAGTTGGGGAAGACTCATTGGTTTGGCTCAAAACTAGGAATGAGGATTTGGAATCGACCTTTAACCTATGACATGAATTTGATCAATAATGATGGAACTAAACTACACCAAGCATACCATTGGACTACCAAAATCATCTTACATAAAAAAATTCCTATGGAAGTAAGCACCATGATGCATTAATAGGAATTACTTGATGAAACTAATATGTTTCGAGTTTGATGGATGCAATGATCACAAACATGAGATCAAATAATAGTGAGATTATGGATCATATTCTAGTGTTTATACTTAGAATCATGATATAATATCATGAAGGGTGTTTAGGAATGACCGTGGGCTTGATGCAGTGTGTTAGAATTTGGGGATAGGATATAGAGTTTTTTTATAAATGATGATTAATGCATATCATGAAGCAGGATTATTGAGGGCCTTGGAGCGGTGGCATCTCATCTCTCCCGAAAGTTAGGGTTTCAACCTCTGATTTTCTCCCTTAACTCCTTCAGCTTCTCGGTCATCTCGGCATTGGATTCCCCCCTACATCGGTGATATTTGGTGGCTTGGCTATCATCATCATCTCGTATCAGTGAGTGAGTCTTCAGTTCTAGCATGCAGAGGCGTCCTGATGGTGGTTGAGTGCTTAGTGGATGCGGGTGATCTATGGTCCTGAGCGTCTCCATGTCGGCCCCAATGTGGCATGGAGGAGGAAAGTTATTCATTGGTTTTTTTAAAAAAATCAGTTTTGTGTGATGTTGTCTTTGTGTATTTCTTGTTAGTGTTCTTGAAACATTGACTTTCGCGGTGTATCCTCCTGCCCTTCAATTCTTCAAACTATCCATAGTTTTCTGATTTAGGAATCCGTTGAGGGATATTTTGGTGTCTCTATTTGTTTGGCTCTAGCCCATAGAGTTGCTGCTGGCTCAGTTATGCTCAGATCCCCTCAATGGAGACCTTCCCTCGAGGTTTTGTTGGTTCTTCCAATCCTAGACAACGAAGACTTGCCTTCATTCTCACTGGATTGTCTTCTTCTTTGGGTTACTATAGATGCGGCTAGAGGATTTTTTTGGTTGTGGTGGGATTCTGATGGACTTAGCTCTGGTGTTTGGGCTATGTGTTGTTGTTTGTGTGTTGATTTGATCCTGTGAAGGTTCTTGTTTATGGATTGGAAGGCTGCTTGGAATTGAAGATAGTGGTGGTTTTCATTTGGAATTATGACGGTGGATGGCTTTCTTTCGGTCTTGAAGTCAGTGGGTGCAGCTGGATATGACCACATGGAACAACCTGTGAGAATATTGAGAGTTGTTTGTTCATCATTGTAGATCTTTTTGGATTTGGTTTTTTGAGAGGGTATGGCATCAGTCATTGGATCAGGTATGTGCTTTGACATAGGACACTTGCTTGCTGAACTGCTATGCAAAGGTGAAGGGCTTCATCATGATCAATTTCTGGGTTGGGGTTCCTCCATGTTGTTTGTATTGTTTTTATCTCTTTGACCTTTGGGTTTTTTATTGTCCTAAGTCCATAAGGTTTGGGTTTCCCCCTTATTCCTTTAAAAGGGTATTTTTTCTATAATAATAAAAATTTGAAGGCCTTCAGGCCATTGGATGGATGGATGCATATCAGGAGGAATAATTTGTGTGGTACCAGAACTTTTCAAGGAAGATAAGAACTATGGTGGGGATATTGTAATGACCTTCATCATTGTGTGTTATGTTTTTGTACATAATTTTAACTTTGAATCAAGTGGATGTTTCATTTGGATAACCAAGTGATAAACTGATATGACACTTTTTTTTAAATCCTTAAAGAGTTGTCTTTATGCTTTAAAGGAATATTTTTGGGTGACTCAAAGTTGTAGTTTTTATAAGGGTATTTCTAGAGCAGTAGTGGATGTTGGTGTAGCCACTATCTAGTCAATAGAGAGTGCAGGGTAGCACTTTACTAAGGAAATTTTGGTATTTTTTGGAATCAACCTCCCTTTATAATTATATGAATTTTCTCAATTTTTTTAGGGCAATTAGGCCTTTTTATCCTACTATCCTATCTCCCTAATATCCCTTTAAAGTGTAATGGATCTTAGTGAATCTTTTGGGGAATTTGGGTAAGATCCATCATTCTTCTTTGATATTGCCCTCCTATTTCCTCATGTGGTGGCAGATCACTATTTTTTTCTTCATGGATAGTTCCTCTTATAAGTAATATACCTTTCAATCCTTTATTATCTCAATTATCTTTGAATCCTCTTATATTTGGTTATCTTGATTATCGATTGATCATTGGATAGATCTCGATTAAAGAATTGGATGACAATTCAACCTAATCTTGATGAAATTCTTCAAGAATTATAGATATTTGGATTAGAATGGATAGAGGGTTCCTGATATTAAATATTCATTCATGATTTTACAATACTCCCAATATATAATTTTCAATTAAAAAAGATTTATTTCCAATCAATGTTCAAGTTTTTATCGTAAGCACACAAGAAGATCATTGTTTGAGTTCATTTAATTAAACTATAGTTTAATGTTTTTCTCATATATTACAAAATAATAATAAAAATTATGTGATTTTTATTTTTTATTTTTCCTTATTAAAATTACAACATATCATTATAAGGGATATTAGGACAATTCGGCCAATTGAAGGGCTATATGGACCACACAAGAAGGACCAACAAATCTATTAAGAAAACCGGATCATCCATGATGATATAATTTCTAAGATCAATCCAGATGTCCAAATTCTTTTATTCTCCATAAAAATTTGGGTAACAATCAAATTCTTCTTAGATAAAAATTTCAAGTCCCAAATCCACCAAAAAGGTTCCAAACTGATGTGTTGAATTCCAGTCCACCATTTTGTCCGATAATTAAAATCATCACATAGTCCTTGAATTTTCTCCTAATATAGACATCCAATTAATCTAAGATCTTGCAGTGTAAAATAATATATATATCAGGACTAATTTTTAGAAGAAATGGTTTGTATTTGAGGGCATATTACTATTCAAAAACTCATTCACGTTATGACCTTTGAAAAGGTCATAATTAAAATGGACAGTAGAAATTTGATTATTCAAATAGCCATAACTTTGGATAAAAAATTCCAATGGCCAAAAAATTTTTATTATCTCTTATCCATATCTATATATAAAAATTTTATTTAGAATATTTATTTGGATTCATCTTTCTGAATGGAAAAATTGGTGAGACAACTTGATGGGAAGTTTTGGAATGCAAATAGTTCACTCTATTTGGCTATAAAAGATACTCATTCTCACCGTGAATGGATTCAGAATTTCATAACTTAAGGAGGAGGTTTTTCATGAATAGATCCTTTAATATTTCATAGGAGTAATTTCCTTTATCTTTTTTCAACAATATATACATCTCCTCAACTTTTCTTTTCATGTTTATTTACACTTATTTTCAATTGTAATCGTGTCATTTTGATTCAATTAAATATTAATGCTTATTTATTCATATTTCTCAATAATTCATATCCATGTTCTTTTATGAAATATTAATGGTCTTAAAATAGTTAAAATCAAGTTAAAATCTCTTTCCTCTTTTTCTTTCTCATTCAATTGAATGCGTGTTTTTACCTCTCTTCACATTTTGTGTGTGTGTTCGGCACACTACTCTTTTCTTGTCCCATTATTTTTCTTCTCTTTTTAACTCATCACCATAAACATTCAAATCATATTATAAAACACCCAAATGGATGAGTAATTCTCTCATTGGGGTGATTCATAATTTTGAGGTGTTAAGTGATGGAGATCTTTTTTTGATTTAACATTATTTGAATTAATATTGTCTATGTCAAATAAAATATATTATAGATTAATTACATATTTGTGACATGTGGATTCCAGAGATAAAGAAAACCACAAATAAACATGGTTTCATGAAATATTTAACCTTAAATCAATGAGATTTTATGAAAATTAGAACCCATTTAAGTCTTGTATTTAAGATAAAACTTGTAATTTTGACTGAAATCATCTTGTGAAGTGGATATTAGTTAAATGAAATTTTTTGCAAAGATCAGGTATATCATAAGCTGACATAACCAATATTGAAGTCACCCCAATATTTATTTAAATTTTAAATCAAATTTTATCATTAAATAATTTAACACATGCTCTGCAAACAAACCCCCAATCAAAATACAATCAATTAAAAACAATCGACTCTAAAATTTGTTCCATCACTGAGGATTTGACCCTGAGTGTCTCTATACACATTTGCAGAGCACTGTACCTTTGAATGGTTAATAAGAAACAATTGTTCACACTTAAAATGGTGTCATTTCTGAGGATGTTTCAATTAGTAGTCCATAGTTTTTTGTTTTTTAAAAATAATCAAAAAAAATAAAATAGAAAAAATATAAAAAATGATAAGAAAAAATTTTCTTCTCCTAAAAATAATAAATGGAATCAAACACAAAGAAAAAACCACCTTCCTCATCCTTTCCAAACATCTATAAATTCCCTAAATCCTATAAAACAATCCATTGGATTTTTTTGACCCATAAATCAAGTGAACTCTTCAACGAATTATGAGGAACATTGGAGATAATCAAATGAATCCAGACAAATTCATTTCCCATACAGCTATTCTAGATATGTCCAACCCTAAGTAAAATAATCTTAAGTAACTTGATACCCCTAATATGAATTACCAACCCCTTGGTATTTAATATCCAAATGTTGAGGAAAATTTTGAACTCAAATTAGGTTTGATTCATCTTCTACCTCATTTATATGGGCTAACCGGAGAGGATCCACATATTCATCTCAAAGGGTTCCTTGTGGTGTTCTCTAACATAAATCCTCAATGGGTTTCTAAATAATAAATAAAACTTTGATAATTCCCTTTCTCCCTAGCTAACTCTACCAATTCATGGCTCTACTACCACCCTCCTGATTCCATAACCACATGAAATGACATGAAGTGAATCTTCTTAGACAAATTATTTCCTACTTCTTGTACTACTTTTATCTGAAAAGAAATATATTTTATTCATCAATTATCAAATGAATCACTCCATGTGTATTGGGAGAGGTTCAAATATATTATGGTAACCTTCCCACACCATAAAATCCATGGACAACTCTTGATCCAATACTTCTATGAGGGGTTATTTGCTATGGAGAGAACTCTCATTATTGCCAAAAGTGGCGGTGCTCTTGTTGAAAAAATTCATGCATATGCATGAGATATAATAAGAAACATGGCTATAAACATACAACAATTCCATACTTGAGAACATGATCATGTCTAACAAGTCTAAGAGAATCAATCCATAGATCCCAAAAAGATGACTGGGTGGGTGAGAGAACTTATAGGTCTTGTGAGACAACCAGCAGTGGCTACCAAAGCCCTAACCTCACCTTCTCAATAATCTCTATTCCCTAAACCTATAAAGAATTGTAGAATCTATAGGTCACCATCTCATTCAACCAATACATGTCCACAGCTTCAAGATGAACCATCTAATTCTTCTAGTTAAATGTAGCTCAATGCATCATATTCTTAGAGGAACACCAACCCTCCACAATCAGGTCGGTTTATTAGTAACTTCAAACAACCCCACTCTGAGCCTTTCTCCTCTACCTTTAACCTAGGCTTGAGGTACGTCAATCCTATCTCTCATCCCCCTCATTTCCCTCAACAAAATACAAACCAGTTCCAATATGGTCAAGGTGGTGGTAACTTCCTACAGCATTATCCTTTTGTAACTCAACCTCAATAGAGAAATCATACACCTCCTCCTCCTATATTCGACTATATGATTGGGCCTTCTCAATTCCCAAACTAATACAATCAATTTACAAACAACCAAAATCAAGGAAATACCAATACGAGACATTCCTCTTCTTCCTAGAAAATATGGGAAAGAGTTGTGGAATAACTTTCCTCCTTCACCCATTCTATCCATAAAAACATTGAAACCCAAATTGGTCAACTTGCATCCCACCTCATCCAGTAAAAAAATCCAATTCTTCTCAACTCTTAGCTCAACCATTACCCAAAACCAAGGGTAATGTAAGTGTAATTTCACTTAGATTGGGAAAAAATGATATTCATCGTGATAAGTACACAAAATAATTTTTGAATGTTGACCATGAAAATGAAAAAAACAAAAATCTAGAAAAATAAATTGAAGGAACTTCCTCAACTCATTACATTAATCTAAGGAACCTAGTTCCTTTTCCTCAATCTGTTGTTAAGCCAATTATGTCCTTTAAACCTAATCCTGAAATGATCGACATGTTTAGACGTGTTGAAGTCAATATTACCCTCTTATATGCCATCAAACAAATCCTTAAGTATGAAAAGTTTCTTAAGGAGTTGTACACCCATAAGATACAACTTATGACCCTTGATAATGTTTCAACCCATCAGTCCATACCCATGAAGTGAAAATATCCAGTGACCCTTGAGGTTCCATGCCAAATAGGGATTTCCAACTTCAATTATTCACTCATAGTCCTAGTAGCCTCAATAAATGTCATTCAAAATCCATATTCTACAACCTTGGTCTAGGTACCTTTCACCCAATGGGTGTTTTCATCTAGTTATCCAATCAAAGTGTTGCCAGTCCTGTGGGAATAATTGAGGATGTACTTGTCCGAGTCAATGATCTTATTTTCCCAACTGATTTATATGTCCTTGACATAGAATGTGAAAAAACTTATTTCCAATCCCCTCTAATTTTAGGAATACCTTTCCTCATGAAATCTAGAACCACTACCATAAAACTGGGTTTCCATAGTGCCACCCTTTAACAATACTAAAAAAATGCACTGATAAAGGGGGTTCCTTTATCAATGCTAAAAAAACATTGATAAAGGGTACTTTTAATAGTGCTAAAAAAACTCTATTAAAATTTCCCCTTTAATAGAGCTTTTTTTTAGCGCTGATAAAGGCACCCCATTTATCAGTGTGTTTTTTAGCACTGTTAAAGGGGCCCCCTTTATCAGCACTTTTTTAGTAGCACTGATAAAGGGGGGCTTTATCAGTGTTTTTTTCCTAGCACTGATAAAGTGTATATTTTAAAAAAATATTTCATAAAAAATTATATGTTGATATATAGATATATATAAGTATATTTATATTTATATAAATATAATATATATTTTTTAAATAAGTTTTAGATAAGTATAAATAAACATTTGCACTTAATATATAAGATATATAGTGAAAATGACTTATAAAATATCATAAAAAAGTATTAATTAATAAATTTTTAATTAACATTGACCAATAATAATTCAATAACAATTTGAAGACACAAAAAATAAAAAAAATTAATAAAATATCTAAAATAAGTTGAAAACGTAATTCAAAATTCAAACAACCATAACTTTTGATACGGATGTTTGTTTGAGCTCTAAAGCTTATCAAATCAAATCCTACGATGATATCTACGCGCTAATGAACCAAGGGAACCTTTTGTCGCATTTTTTGAGGCCAAGAAAGGCCTAAAAGTCCTCCAAAACTGAGCTTTTAGTCCGAATACCCAAATTTGTTAACATTCAATGGAATCTCAGCCTCGTTTAAGGGGGTATTTATGCCCTTTTCAGTGGGAAATGAATTTATTTGAAGGTATTACATTCATATTCATTTTATGGATTTGAAATTTTATCATTTTTCATAATTTACTGTTATTTATAATCAAATATATAACAATATATACATATTTTTTATATATTCTCACATAAAAATTTAATTTTATAAATAAATAACCATATTTACATATAAAATATATTTATCAATATATAATCCTTATCTAAATAAATAACTAATATACATTTTATTTAAAATACAAATATATGAATATTTATATACTTATATAATGTGTCCATGTGTGTGTGTGTGTATATATATATATATATTTCCGTGCATCTGTATTGACAAACTTATATATATTATCTATATATTCTAAACATATGTATATACATATTAATATATAATATTTTTAAATATATATAAATATGTATAATTATACTTACAGATACACATATAATATATGTGTGTGTGTGTTGTATATATGTATTTATTTATTTATAAACACACACAAAAAATATTTTTTTATAAATGCATTTAAACTGGTCTTATAAATATATATTAATATAAAAATAATTATACAGATAAAATATATAAATATATATAAATAAATAGATATAAATATATATTAATATATAAATAAATATATAACTATATATGTATATATATATATATTAATATATGGATATATATGTGTGTGTGTGTGTGTTAATATAACTAAATATATATATTAATATAAGTATATACATGTTAATATAAATATATATTAATATAAAAGTAAATATAACTATATATATATTATTAAATGGAGAGAAAAACAATATGGTGGAGTGGTAAAAGTTAGGTGCGCAGGCAAAAGGTATCTCGTTAAAATCCAGGGGAAGAGGGCCATGCGCGTGGGTGGAATTGCAGCTAGCACTATTAAAGGGTGGGTGGGGTGTTGTTAAAAGTTGGGTGAGGTGGCTGCTAGGGTGTGCAGGTTGGGGGGGAACTATTGAAGGGTGGATTCAAGTGTTGTTGAATGCCCCACCCTGAATTGTAGAATGATTTTTTTTTATTTTTTTATGTTTTTTAACTTTTATCAACACCTTTTTTTAGTACTGATAAAAGTGGTCTTTATTCGTGATTTTTTTAGCACTGATAAAAGGGACACCCCTTTTATTAGTGACTCTATTAATAACACTTGTTTTAGCACTATAAATGGACTTTTCTAGTGCTTTTAATGGACATATTTGAAGTAGTGAACCAAAATTGATGTACATGATGGCATCTTATCCATAGAATTTGGTGACCAACTGGTCAAGTTCAATATATTTCAATCCATGAAATACCCATCAGAGAATCACTCTGTATTCTCTATCCATTCATATTAAAGTCTCTATGAGAGTGTGTTGAACCCTATTTCATCATATTCTTTCTTTTCTAGTGATAGAGGAGTTTGTGAATATTTCATCCTCATTAACCAAGTCATAAATGGATAAGTTGATGTTGACATTTCATATGGAAACTCGATCGATCTAAAGGATATTGAAAAATCTGTGGAATCCCATCTCACCTCTGATACCCACTACTCCAACTTGGATGATAATGAGGAAAATAAACTAGCTTGCTCATTTTTTATTTAAATCAAATTATCAAACTATCATAATTTCATATCCATGATTCTGGAAATTTTATTATGTATGAGGTGAACCATGATCCAATGTGCTTATATTGTCCCAATGGAAGTGAAGTTTGTTATATTTGTTCCCTAATTAATAAAGTAATCACTTGTGAGGTTAAAATTTTCTATTATTTAGAAAAAACATTGATATAAAGGATATTGAAAAATCTATTGAGTCTCATCTCACAATTTATCCTCATTACTCTTCATTGGAAATCAATGAAAAGAATAAGTTCAAAACAACTGGAATCTCATACTTTTATTTCATGTTTTCTGAACCACACATAAATGAACCATTATAATTGAATTATCTTTGTGAAATTCCAAGTTCAGAAAACCAAACCTTAGAGTACTACATTATTTTTCAAGTTGAATACCAAAGGGAGGATACTCATATTCTCTTTCTACCCCCATAGAATTTCAAGTGAAAAATCAAGGAAGGGAAGAAGTTATCCAATGAAAAATTGATCCTCCCAAAGGAGTAGTTTTTTTGTAACCACACTATAGTTGAGAAAATATGGCGGCCACGATCGGACTATGGGTAGTCAACTGCAACCATCTAGTTGTTGACAAAATAAATTCAACACTTCTTGGTAGGTAAACCAAGTTTTCTTTTAATTTTATGAAAATTCAATTTCTTTTTAGTTTTTAATTAAATTAATAATGGTTTTTTATTGTGATTCTATTTTAGGTAATGGAAATTTACCAAGGAAACACCATAGTGGAAACATGCCCCAGGAACCGCATCTACTTCCACCAACCAACCACTTAATGGAGATGCAAACACACTAAATCCTAACTAGGGGCACCTCTTTCCCATTAACTCTCTATTTATCACTTCTTCCTCTCTAATTAATTTTTTATACCACTTTCTTCATCAAATTTTTTTTTTCTATTTATGTTTTGTGTGGGTGTGTATTTAAAAAAAATAGGCACTAAAAACATAAAAATACAAAAAAACAAGAAGATTCATAAATACATTAACATTACAATTCATCTTGGATAAAAATTACATGTCCCAAATCTTCCAAAAAGTGGCTCAAATGATGTGTTGAATTCTCTCCCAGCATTCTATCCAGGAATTAAAATTATCACACAATCCTTGAATTTTATCTTGATATAGACATTTAATTTAACTGATATTTTTCATTGTGAAATAAAACATGTAGGTTGAAGACTTTTTAGATGATATGTTTTGGATTTGAGGGCATATTCCTATTCAAAAACACTTTAACATTATCACTATCAGAAAATTCTCAATTAAAATAGACACCAGAAAAGTGTTTATTAAAATAGCCATAACTTTGGCACCGAAAGTCCAATTGTCACCAAATTTGGATGGTCAAATTTCCACATATATATATATATATTAAGTAGAATATTTATATATATTTGATTGTCTGTATAGACAAATTGGCAAGACAACTGATAGGAAGTTTTGGAATGCAAACAGTCCACTTCATTTGGATATAAAAAGATACTCATTATCACCTTGAAATGAGTTGTAATTTTAGAACATAAGGAGGTTTGGAATGACTAGAGACTTGGAAATTTCCTTGGATAACTTTACTTGATCTTGTTTCAACAAGAGATATCTCTCCTCCACTTTTATTTTCCTGTTTTTTTACACTTGTTTTCAATAATAATCATGTAATTTTGATTCAATTAAATATTAATGCTTGTATCTTCATATTCATAAATAATTATTATCCATGTACTATTGTGAAATATTAATGGTCTTAAAATATTTTAAACAATTTTAAAACCCCTTTCCTCTTTTTCATTCTCATTCAATTGAAAGTTAGTTTTTACCTGTCTTTACATTTAATGTGTGTGTTCAGCGCACCAATATTTTTTTGCCCTGTTCTTTTTCTTCTCTTTTTAACTCATCACCATAAACATTCCAACCAAATTATAAACTACCCAAATTTCTGAGTAAATCTCTAATTTTTGTGATTTATAATTTCATGATGTTTAGTGATTGAGATCTTTTTCTTATTTAACATTCTTTGAATTGATATTGTGTATTAAAAATAAAATATTTTATGCATTAATTAAATATTTGTGACATGTGGATTCCATGTATTGTTGGAACCACAAATACACATGGGTTTGTGAAATATTTAACCTTCTATCAATGATATTTTATGACAATTATAACACTTATTAAGCATTGGATTAAATCTAAACCTTGGAATTATGATTTAAATAATCTTGTGAGGTGGATATTAATTAAATGAAATGTTTTACAAAGATCAAGGATTTCATAATATTACACACCCAATATTGAACTCACCCTAATATTTATTAAATTGTTAAATCAAATTTCATTAATCACTCATTTCACACAATCTCTGAACCCCCCACCCCCCCCCAATCAAAAGACAATAAATTAAAAAAGGACTCTAAATTTTTTACTATCACTGAGGATTCAACCCGTGTGCCACTATACATATTAGTATATCACATAAACTTTGAAAGGTCAATGGGTGATAATCATCCACACTTCAGTTCCCCTAAAAAATGAATGTGTACCATTGATTTTATTTTCATTGAAGGTATTTCCCTTGGTGATATATTCTATGGTTTTTTGATTGAGTTGATTTGAATCATCCATCATATCATGGAATTTAATTGGGTATTTTTCATTCCTTAAAATCTTGATTGTTTCGGGAGTTTTCTAACTCCATCAGATGATGTTGTGTTTAAGGTATATAACTTGGATGAATTTTTCTAAAGTTTTTAATTTAATTTTATTTAATTTTCCTTTGTTTTTTTCATGTGATAGGGGATTATCCCAAAATAGTGTCAAAAGTGTGAGACAAACCCTCCATGGGTGGTTGGTCATGGTTCCTGCTAGGAGGTGTCACCCAGTAAGTCTTTCGATGAGTATGATTTTTTGTTGTTGGTTATAATTTTTCTTGTAACCATTTGATTAACAATAATTTATCTCTAATTAATTAATTTAGAAATATTGGGAATGAGTTAGAACCATGTAGTGATCGATGGAGGCCAAATGTATTTGGACTACTCAGACAAAGCGGTTTGGATTTTCTTGGATGGGAGTTAGCTATATGTTGAGATAGGTTGTCCCATGTACTTTATCCTATAGTATTATTCATAGTTACAGGCATGTGATATGAGGTTAACCACCTTGGGTGAAAGACCCTTAATTGATAAATGTTCTATGAATAATGTGAAATTATTAATTATTTAATAATCCTAAACTATTAGATAATTAAAGGAACAACAACTAATGTAACTGAACAAAGTGATAAGGGACATAAGGGATGTTGTGAACTGGATTGATGTTGATCGCTGATGGTCATGGTTTGATTTCTATTTAGTGATTTGGGGTACATGGACCCCCTTGGGTGTGTGGTTGTGGCACACGATACCTTGTGTCATGAAATTATGTTTAATGTATGATCACACATGTGTGTGTGTGTGTTTGTGGCCCTGTGAGACCTATTCTTAATGTTCAATCACATGTTATGTGTGTGTGTATTTCCCATGGAACCTATGATCAATGTTTTCTCACATGTGGATTTTTTATGATTATGAATATTTCTTGATATGACATTATATTGATCATCCATCTTGTATTTATATGTTGCATGATTTGTTCCTCTGTCTTATTTTGTTGAGTGTATAGGTTGATCCATATAGACTATCCCACTGAGTGGGATGTATCATATTTTAATTAGAATGTGCATGGGGTATCCCTTACAACCTGATGTGTTAAACATATTTTGTGGGTTATACCATCAAGTGGGGATATTTAAAACAAGTATGGTTGGCATTATTCTAGCATGGATCTGAAATTGGTATAGTCAGGGTTCATAACGGCTTTGTAAGGGCACGATTGTTCTCCATATGTGTGATTATTTATTACTTGTTCATTATTGATTGTATTTTATACTTTAATATTCTATGAATTGGATGTTTAATTTTTACTAAGCTTATCACATGAACATACACTAAATTTACTAGTTATGTACTAGACCATGTTGGTGGTGTCCTACTGAGTTTTACTTACACCCTCCTCAGGAAGTCATGGAAATTAGGTACCTAAGCATCTCCCACTTTTTGTAGGTAAATGTTGGGATGAGGCCTGAGTTCAATCAACTAGTACGATAGATAACTATAAGTCTGGAGAGAAGGATGATTTATGGATTGTATTTGGGTTCAAAGACACTTTTATACTTATTTTCTTTCTTATTTCTTTATATATGAATGTCCCAGAGGTTGGTCAATGACCTTATATTCAAACCTGACTATTTGATTCTTTTTCATATTAATTCATTATAGATGGTACGTTTATTGGTTTTTTCATACTCTGATTGGTTATTGTTTCATGTTTGGTTATTTATCTGTTATTTTTCACTCTGATAGAGGGTATAGTCTCCCCATGTTTCATTAAAGGCCCTAGATACTAGTTGGTAGTTTATGGAATATGGGGAGGTGTGCCTACAGTCATGTGGAACTCTGGTTCATACCCAATGATTTGGTTTGATACGCTTCACCCTTTAACTCACAATTCATCAAAAGGTTTATTAAAAAACCTTTTTAAAATTAATCATCCTTTTATTATATTTAAATTAAATTTCTAACTTTTAATATTTCTTTAAATAACTTTCTGAACATAGACATTAACCATACAAGCATAAGGTTAATTCCCAAGGTAATATATGAACGTTTATCCCATTTAATACCTCATTTTTACATTTTAAAATTCAAATTACAATAGTAAAATAAAACTTTAAAAAAAATTATGATGATTAGTACACCAAAAAATCATAAAAAATCATAACCATGCCATGTGAATTTATCAAGAAGTTAGCACCAAATACATCAATTATCCCATTGCATCCTTATTTATGTCCCATTTTTAACCATTTTAAATAACCAAATTAATATCTAGTTAAGTTTCACACATCAAATACATCATTTTCCTTTCTAATTTTTCAGTTTAAACATGTCTACCCATAATTCCGTCCTTTAGGCATCGTTTTACTTCTCAATTACCCATGAAAAAAATTTGGTTGATTCATCTATTAAAAATTAAACCAATTACCAAGTCAATAAATTCATATAATAAACTAAATCATAAAATTATTCCACATTTTTTATATAAACACATACTGAAATTCACAAGAGATCTTTTTTCACTAATCTCAATGAAGATGAGAAATTCTCATAAATTCTAAACCCTTAAAAACTAAAATAAGACAAGGATTCAAGAATCAAATGAACGATAAGAAAAATAATGGGGACTATAACTATAAACCAATAAAAATCTCACACTCTTTCCAATAAAATTTATGGTTTACAAATCTCTTGTTGGGATAAATCCAGTGCACCAAAAAAATTCTAAATTTGAACTAAAATGATGAGGAAATAACACCTTCAAGAAAGGAGGTGAAGGGAGAGAATTAAGGATCCAATGATTCATCAAAATGATCCATGAATCAAAGTATTCTAGGATTACGATCCAATCCATGTGTCCTAAAAAATTTACCCCTATTTTAAAAAATAAGACTATAGAACACTGATCGAAAAGGACACACAAGTTCAATGAGAATTCACTAAGAGGAGGAGTGAATATACAGATTCGATTATTTTTTTAAGTTTCTTTAAAAATATCCTTCAAAACCAATTAAAATTAATGACTATATTTTAATCACATAAACCAAATCACAAACATCGCACACATGATAAATTTTTATAAATTTCACCACTCAAAATGAGTAGTTGCATCCTTGGTAAGATCTGGTAAAACCATTTACCACATGATCCACTATAATCATCATGCCGGATAAAATGATAAAGGTTTATCCTTGAACTCGTGATATAAAAAAATTTCACCCAACTTAGTTAAATTTCTCTCATATAAGTAAAGATGGATAATTTTTTTCAACAATAAGAGTGTCATCAATTGAGTTAGACATCCATTGATTTATTATTATGCTTCTTCATATTCTCATTCCACTTATTCATATTCCTCTTATAATTTCATAGAATAAAATAATACTATCTAACTATACTAATTTTTTATATCATTTTCTTTTCACCATGCATACAATTTTTTCATAGCAGTGGTAAATAGATTCTCTAGTAAAAATAATTTCCACTTTAAATTCAAATTTCAAAGTCTAAATTAAAAAAATTAACTACCTTCAACTACTTCTCAAATTCTTCTAATTGAAATAAAATTTATAGAATCATCCCATAATTTTTAGTCACCGTTAGTTTTTTAAAAGATTTTTTTGGATGATTTATGATCCCTTCTAAGTTATCCATAAACTAAATAGGAGGTTTCCAAGCAGTTATTTATCAACTGATTTAAAAATCCATTACACTCAGTATTTTGAAAATTCTAGAACCCTTATATATCGAGTGACCCAAAAAATCACCCGTACATATCAGAGTAACCTTTATGTATTTAAATAAATCAATATAACCCTTGAATGTTATAACTTTGCAGATAAACACTTATATATCATTCATATCAACCCTTGTATATTTTCTTTTACTGAGATCAACCCTTTCGTACCATTTAAATAAACCTGTTTGTATTTCCTTTTCCTTAGATCAACACTTACATAACATATAGATCAACCCATATGTATTGAGGAATACCAACTCCGATAACCCTTGTTTATCAAAAACAATAACCCTAATGTATTGAGCAAATTAACCTTTATATATTGAGGAATTTTATAATTTTCCAAACCCAATATGCTCGATAAAAAAAATAACCTAAACTTATCCAAACACCTGTAGACATATTTCAAACACCTCCCAACATCCAAACAGCTTTCACCACACATAATAAATTTTATTTTTTATGATTTTGAGTATGATTTGTGTATTATTTTAAACAACTAGGGAATAAATCCACTCAATTCTATTCATATAACTTCCTTCCATTTATAAACAACTATTAAAGGGATTCTTCTTCAAATATTGATTTTTGACAACTCTCTCTAGCCAAAATAAACTCCTTAAGGTCATAACAACTCTATATCTCAACATCTCCAAAAAACTCCTAGTCTCAAAAAAATACCTATTTGTAATTTTTTTGTCAACTAATAAATATAAATCAATTTTCAAACTTATTAAACATAGAAATGAATCATTATTCAATAAATAAAATCTTACATGACAAAACTTGGTGTATAAAATCATAATATTCAATTTTAATATCATGATTTCCATTAAAGTGACTTACTTATACTTATTTTAATTTTCTTATACATCAAAAAGACTGATATTTGAACTTATGTATAAAAATTTCCTATATACATGATCAAAAAACATTATAGAACAATTCATAACTCATACAAAAATGTTTACTCCAAAACTTTCCAATTTTAAAAACTCAATCTAAATGTATACTCCACTTAAATAAGAGATCACTCTCTGGTTAGTTTTAACACATATATTTGGATTATCCCCCAATATCCCACCCCCCCCCATTTTGAATTCATTAAGAGATAAACATAAAGTTATTAATGTTTTATTTATCCCCCTTAGACAATAAATATATAAAGAACAAGTGATATAGGGAATGGTTTTACCATAACTTATCCTTAACATGAATTAGGTTGAACTCCAATCAGTCACCTCAATTTATAGAATGATTCCATCAATAATTGTCTAGAAAACACATTTTCAATATGCTTCTTGTTAAGAACAAACTTTGTCTTAAGGAATACATGCTCCAATGAATCTATAATAATGTGATATTGTATATCAATGTGATTTTATAAAGAATATTTAACCATATTTATCAGTAAATTAATAGATACTTTATTATTATATCCCAACAACAATGGAAACATAAAATCCACTTGATATCTTCTAATTGATCCTTCATCAACATCAATTGGTTTGTTTTTTGGGTTTTATAAATATATTTTTCTTTATTATTACTAAAAGTCACTAAAATTTTCTTTATTTTTTTCCAACATAAACTCCTTTCATCCAAAAAAATATACCAAATATTGATCTTATACCTTCTATATTTATATCCCAATAATTTTGAGTATATCCAAACAGATCAATCTTTACATTTATATCATTTTTTAATCCATAATACATTGTGCCTTTAATATATATAAAAGTTCTCTATCTATCAAGGAAATGAGATTTCTTTGGTGAACTTTAAAATTTATAACATAATATAGTTTCATATACTATATTCAGTCTTAAATATTTAAAGTAAATCAAACTCACAATTATCTTCCAAAATTATATTAAATCAAATTATTTTCCATTTTCATCATTGAAATTCTTGGTTCCCACTAAAATTAGGGTAGATACTGTCTTTGAATCCTCTATTACAACCTTTGTTAGAAGTTATCGAGTGTACATATCTTAAGAAAGAAAGATATGATATTCCTCTTGGGAAACATGTAAGACCAAAAAATACCTCAGTTCTCTGATCAAGGACATCTAAAATATATTTTTCATCTCTAAAGAAAACTCCTTTCACACACATTATTAATTATAGACAATGATAATATCATCAACATAGATAATAAAAATAAGTGATTCCTCTTTTTTAATCTTAATGTAGATATTATTTTCCACTCTTCCCTTCTTCAGATTCAAAAACATTAAGAAAGTGTCTAACTATTAATATAATGATCTTGTAGATTATTTTAACCCATATAGAGACTTTTTTAACCAACAAATATATCTTTTATCTTATCCATGAAAGAGACTATCAGGTTTCTGAATGTACACCTACACTTTTAAATATTTATTGAGAAAGTATGACTTGACATCTATTTACATGATAAAACATCTACTTTGTGTTATAATATCAATAAATTTCCTAATGGAATCAATATAGTAAAATGGTGTGAAGGTATCATCAAAATAAATTCCATTAACCTATGAGTACCCTTTTCCCACAAGTCTTTTCGTGTTTCTTATCACTTCTCATATTTCTTTCATCTTATTACAAAGCACCACATTTTTTCTTATATAATTATTGTTTATTTGTTTGGGTACTAAATCATAAGTATCATTCTTCTCAAACTGATCTAACTCCACATTTATATAATTTATTCACTCTTGATTCTCTAAAGAATATTTCACATACCTTGATTCAACTTGATAAAACAGTGAGTTATATGTTGTTGTCCTCAAAGTTCTCCTAGTTTGAACTATATGTTCTTGTTCTCTAATGATATTTTAGACCAAAAAATACTTTATTCCTCCTTGGATGAGTTGAAAAATACTATTCTTAATCACTATAAATAACAAAATTAATATCTACATTCTATAATTCTTCTAAATTCTCATTATTTTGAGAAACATTACTTTGATTCTTATCAAAATGTATCTTCACTTATAGAACCTTCTTCTTGATGTATAAGTTCAATATTTGATTTTTTTAATACCTTTAAATCAGAACTATCCCCAATATTCCCTATCTATTTATTGAAACAGTGATAGCATCTTTTATTTAGTGTATAAAAAAATGAAGATACAATCATTACTATAAGGCCCCAGCCTTAAACCTTACTTAATACTGAATTAAACGAATAATTCACGTTGAGGATCTTTTCAGGTTTAGAGTTTTAGAGAATTAGAACATAACTATTACATCTCAAAATATTACAAAGTAGTCACTTCTACTAAGTTTCCATAATAAAAAAACTCTTAAAATAAACATTTCTAGTTCCTTGTTTTATATAGCATGACATTCCCTTGATCCCATCCTTGACCTTATTCCACATTAAGTCCTGTGAAAAACATTTCAAAAAAACTTGGGGTGAGCATAAAAAGCTCAGTAAGGGATACAAAAATAATGAAAACTGTTAGTTTTTCAAAAATCAAGTAAAACATATATACTCTATCAAAGTAATACCTCCACCTTCATGAAGTAGTAAAAAAAACTCTTCACTGAATAAAGTATCATTACTTACCTTTTTTGTAACCAAAGGATTACCATAAAACCCATAAAAAGAACACATAACATATATAAAGGTAACTTGGGACATAAACATACTTAAGTGGAATAACCATACGGTCGACTTCCACACATATCACTTAATGGAATAGCCATACGGCCAATTTCCATACATACTTAATGGAATAGCCATACAGCCGACTTCCATACCCAATGCATTGGAGGTTATAACGTAACCACCCGTCCTGGTATTCACGGAACCACTCGTCATATGGTTTATAACGTAACCACCCGTTAAAATGTCCAAGTACCAGTATAAAATCATAAAACATAAAACCAATATAAAGGAATGATAACATTTCCACATTTCAATCACAATATATCATAAATATATTGACATAATAGAATCCTTTTTCAAAACCATTTTCAATACCAAAATACATAAAAGAGTATATGGTATTTATTTTATTCTAAAAACATTACGGCTTGTTGAGAAAGCCAAAGACCAAAATAATACTCGTGGCGGCGGAAAAGGTCGTTGTCGCCGCATACGTTAAAAGAAACATTCCTTTTTGTCATTTAGTAAAACGCTTCGTAGAAAAAGATTCCTTTTGTATAAAAGTAAAATTAAAAGGGGGTTTATACATCGTATAAAATAAAGTTGTGTATAAAATGAAATATGCCTCAATGAAAGGAGATTGAGACGAAGTCCCTTAACTCGGGTCCGACTTGACTCGATCGTTCTTTAACGTCCTGAATAATAAACTTGAGTTAATTTATACTTGATTAAGAACCTTTTTAAATTTCATTATTCCTTTTATATCACTTATTTCCATGTTATAAACATTATGTAACCATTTAAGTTAATAATGTTTGTTTTCTCAATATTTGGTTCTTAAGTCGAAAGTGGACTTCTTACAATTACATGTTGTTCGTGTGGTCAAAGGTTCTTTATATCCAAAATGAAATTCCCAATTTTGATATAATATGTATCATATATATCCAGCATATACATGTATTTATAATATTACATAATCATTTAGAGGTAAGAAATGAAATGCACCGTTCATGGAGACGGTAAGTCGTACGTACGCATGAACGCTACTTTCATTTCTTTGTCATATTAATGGAATTAAAACAAAATGAGAGGTATGTATATTTTAATTCCAGAATTATATTCATCATTTAGATATATCATTAATTATATATATCCATTATATACATGTAATTTTAATAGTACATTACATTTGGGGATAAGAAATGAAATGCACCGTTCATGGAGACGGTAAGCCGTACGTACGCATGAACGCTACTTTCATTTCTATCTCATACTTTAATGGAAAGAAATAATAATGATATAGAGGTATATTATAATTCCAGTATAACATTATATATAATAAATTTAAATCCATCCTTTACACGTCCCACATATTGCATTAACGAATCACATCACTTTGAGGGGGCGGTAGTCCCCACTTCCTTAAATGAAGATATCCTGTTTACCCATAATGGAAACCATAAAGGTATGCCCAAAATGAAAAATAAAGAATCTTAAAGAAAAAATAAACATATTATATATCATATATAAAAATAGTGTCATCAGAATGGCCACCCTTGAAGGTGTTAAATGAGTATTGAACAATCATCGTTTCAGGAGGCAGAATTTCGCCATCCATGGAAACCGTATGTTCTTTAACCATTTGATGTAGTTGTGTGAGAGTGTAGCTCGAATAAATCTTATAACAACATCCTAGTATATTGAAGATACTGGTGTTGTTACAAAAGAAGTAAATAAAAAGAGGTTGAGGGTTGGAGAAGCAAAATAAAACAAATGAACAAGAGAGAATGAATTACCTTTAAAAGTGTAACTCCTTTTGATTTGAGCCTAAATGATTCCTTTGAAAGGATTCTGCCCAAAGGGAATCCTCTAGGATGAGGAGAGGGATGTGGAGAGATTAAATGGGCAGGGGTTGGCCGAGACAAAGGCTTGAGGAGTGTGTGAAATGAGGTAGAGGTGGGGGCCTTTTATAAGAGGAGAGGAGGGGCACTTTTGGAAAGTAAAGGAATATTACTTTATTTGAAAATGTGTTTCGGTTTTAAAAGGTCCCACATTGATATAATTCGTGGATAAGGTGATAAGGGTTCGAAATCCACTCATACAATTGGTTTTGGCCATGTGTAGGTTTTACATTTTTCATTATCTTTCCATTTTATATAAATTGTCAAATAATGATGTCATCACTGCATCATTATTATGTCATAAATAATTTAATTTATTTAATGTCTAAAAATTATAAAAAAAATACTATGATGTAGGAAATCTTTTTATCTTTTCAATGAATATTTATAATCAAATATCTGACTTGTATAACCCCATTTAAAAATAGTTTTAGTAAAACATATCATGTTTGTGTCATTTTTACTTTTACATTAAATAAAAAGTTATTTATGTCATTTCCCAACCAAACTGTCTCCATGGGGTCCCCAAGTTGACCCATGGCTTGTCTTGGTCGGCCATGACACAACCAATGAGGGTAGGACATGTGTCAAACTCATATTATTTTATTAAAGCATTATTTTTACCTTTAACTACACTAATTACCACTAATCGCGATTAAGAACTTAATAAGTTACTATTCACCAAAAAATTATTATAACCTCATTGAACCACATTTTACTTCTTAATGACAACCATGTATGTCGGATTTTTGAAATTCAAAACACAATGATGGCAAAATTTCATTCAAACGGAAAATCAATCTTTATAAGTACCACTTAGTGGTTTCACTATTCATCAAAAATTGAAGTTTTTCGGAAAATTACCAAAAATCCACCCTAAGCTATATTTGATATTACGAATTAAAAAATGAAGTCTATTTTAAAAAATTCAAAACATATAATTCACATTAATTAATTTAATAATTAATTCCCGCTGTCAGAGCAAATAGCGTGTTTTTATGAAACAATAAGTATCAAAAGATTGACACTAGTTTAAGTCCGATTTGAAAGTGAAATTAATTCCAACGACCACTATTGGATTTAATGGTAAAAATATTTTCTAATTTCACTTTAAAACCAATTAAAAAGATAATATAATCATATAAATAAATTAGATTAAAAAGAGGTTTTGAATTAAAATGCAACATTTTACACTATTCATTAAAAAAATGAACTTTATCATAAAGGTACCAAAAATTTCCACAAAGTAAATTTTGATGTCCCGATTCTAAAGAAGAGTTATATTTGGTCCAATATAATTTATAAGATCGATCAAAACTATATTTAATGACGGTTCTCCGTCAAAAGGTGATAAGTGGACCTTTCGTGAAAATTAGGGTATAAAAGCCTAAAATTGAACTATTTCCGTATTTTAAGCCTTTATCTTTTATTGGGTAAATGTAAAAACATTTAAAAACATATATAATAATATTTTAGTTATTTCTATCCATTCCCGCCAGTACAATGGCTACTCGTTAACTAACATTTAAAATAATATTATTTTATTACTTGTGTGCAACGTAAGTTTTCAAAGAAACTCATCGTTGCATACCGAGTACGCTATCAAACGTAGAAACCCCTTTTAATTAAAATTAATATTTAATTCATAAATATTAATAAATATGAAAATTCTTTATTCTTTATTTACCTGGGATGTTACATCATTCCCCCCTTTTGGGAATTGCGTCCTCGCAATTTTATTCACTTATCAAAATAAGTGGGGGTATTTATCCCTCATAGCATTTTTAGATTCCCACGTTGCCTCTTCAATCACATGGTTTTTTCCACAAAACCTTTACCTGATGAATCACCTTATTCCGTAACACCTGCTCCCTGTGGTCAAGAATCTGGACTGGTTGTTCTTCATAAGATAGGTTCTCTTCCAGCTGAACTACCTCTGGACTCAAAACAAGAGATGGATCTGGCATATACTTCCTCAACACTGAAACATGAAAAACATTGTTTACTTGAGATAAACTCGGAGGTAAAGCCACTCGGTATGCAACTGATCCAACTCTCTCCAGAATTTCGTATGGTTCAACGAACCTTGGACTCAACTTTCCTTTCTTACCAAATCTCATCACACTTTTCCAAGGAGAAACCTTGAGAAAAACATGATCACCTACCTCGAAAGATAGATCCTTCCTACGGTTATCCGCATAACTCTTCTGCCTGCTCTGAGCTGTTCTCATGTGTTTCTGAATCAGCTGAACTTTTTCTGCCATCTCTTCTACCAATTCCGGTCCCATCAACTTCCTTTCACCCACTTCATCCCAAAATGCTGGAGTTTGACACTGCTTCCCATATAATGCCTCAAATGGTGCCATCTGTATACCGGAATGAAAACTGTTATTATAAGAAAACTCAACCAAAGAAAGATGTTGGTCCCAACTTCCCTGATAATCCATAGAACAAGCTCGTAGCATATCCTCCAATGTCTGAATTGTTCGTTCTGACTGCCCATCTGATTGAGGATGAAAAGCTGTACTAAAATATAATTCAGTACCCAACGACTTCTGAAGGCCTTTCCAAAAGTTAGAAGTAAACCTGGGATCACGATCAGATACAATGGAGAGATGAACTCCATGTAACCTGACTATCTCTTTAAGATACAAATGGGAAAGTTGATCTGGAGAGAAAGTATCTCATATAGAAAGGAAATGAGCAGATTTGGTCAAGCGATCAACAATAACCCAGATTGCATTATTACCCCGAGATTTCTTCAGTAATCCAACAACAAAGTCAATGGATATATTCTCCCATTTCCACTCTGGCACTGGTAAAGGCTGAAACATCCCTTTCGGTAACTGCCGCTCTGCTTTAACCTGTTGACATGTCAAACACTTCACAGTAAAATCAGCAATATCTCTTTTCATTCCATCCCACCAGTAATACTCCCGCAGATCTCTGTACATCTTAGTACGGCCAGGATGAACTGAAAACGGGGAACTATGAGCCTCACATAACAACTCATTCTTCAACTATAAATCACAAGGCACACATAACCTCTTCCCAAACCTCAAAACACAAACACAAACTTATCCAAGAACTCATGGAAAATTTTATTCATAAGGTCCATGAATACAGCAGGTGCATTGGTTAACCCAAAAGGTATAACTACAAATTCATAATGGCCATATCTAGTACGGAACGCAGTCTTCGGAACGTCTGCTTCTTTTACTTTCAACTGATGGTACCCCGACCTCAAGTCAATCTTCGAAAAATACTGAGCTCCCGAGAGCTGATACCACTTCATTCGATGGCCCAACATCTGCTGAAGTTGTTGCAAAGGATTTTACCACCCCTTTCTGCTTGTAGTCTGGCTGCATTCACCCAGTTGAGTTCTTCGTTGGACACTCGTTTGCATAATGACCCATTTCATTACACTTAAAACATCTTACCGTTGGCTTTTCATTTCCTACTTGATCATCTTCCTTACAGTTACGAGCAATATGACCAGACTTACCACACCGAAAGCACTTACCAGACTTGGATAAACATTCTCCAGGATGCATTTTACCACACTTCTCACAGGATGGATATTTGGTTTTCTTACCTCCTTGCTTCTTTGATGAATTCTTCCCCTTTGCCTGCCAACTAGACCTCTTATTCTGTTGTTTGTCATAGAACACCTGATCATCGGCAAACTCCATTTCCACCTTCTCCGCACATCGAACAAGTTTTTCATAACTTTTGAACTCACTAGAAGCTAAAGCCCTTCGATACTTTGTCTTTAACCCTGAGTAAAAACGGTTTATTTTACTATCAAGATCTCGTATGAAGTTTGGAGCATACCTTGCCAATCGAGTGAACTTTTCTTCATAAGCAGCCACTGAATCATCCTCCTTCCTCAATTCTAGGAACTCTTTTTCCATCCTAAGACGAACCACCTTAGGAAAATATTTCTCAAGAAACATATCTTTGAATTCGTCCCAGTGAAGATCCTAAATTTCATCACTATCCCTTATATTTTTCACCATCGACCACCACTGATCATCTTCACCTTCAAAACGGTAAACAGCAAGACTAACCTTTTGATGTTCTGAACACCCCATGACATCAAAAATCTTCTCCAGTGCTTTAATCCACCCTTCTGCTTGCATAGGGTCAGATGATCCTCTGAATGATGGGGGATGTTTCCTCATGAAATGTTCCACCACTGACATGTTACTCTGCGGTTGATCTGGCTGATCTCGTGCATGGATACCACCACCATTTATAGCCTGAGCCAACTGTTCCATCACTGCAAAAAACTGTTCAGTTCCGATTCCGACCATCTCAGGTTGCTGATTTGGAAGGTTATCTTCCTCCTGATGTCGTCCCAACATAGCTGCTTTGTTTCCTCTGCGGAAAACCATTCTGAACACAGAAATAGCTTAGGCGAAGCAACATGGTAATCCGTAAATGCTATATCATTTCAATCATATTATAATTTAACACTTTTCTAACTCCTAAAGTTGTCTAAACCGACCTCTGATACCAACTATAAGGCCTCAGCCTTAAACCTTACTTAATACTGAATTAAACGAATAATTCACGTTGAGGATCTTTTCAGGTTTAGAGTTTTAGAGAATTAGAACATAACTATTACATCTCAAAAGATTACAAAGTAGTCACTTTTACTAAGGTTCTATAATAAATAAAACTCTTAAAATAAACATTTCTAGTTCCTTGTTTTATATAGCATGACATTCCCTTGATCCCATCCTTGACCTTATTCCACATTAAGTCCTGTGAAAAACATTTCAAAAAAACTTGGGGTGAGCATAAAAAGCTCAGTAAGGGATACAAAAATAATGAAAACTGTTAGTTTTTTAAACATCAAGTAAAACATATATACTCTATCAAAGTAATACCTCCACCTTCATGAAGTAGTAAAAAAACTCTTCACTGAATAAAGTATCATTACTTACCTTTTTTGTAACCAAAGGATTACCATAAAACCCATAAAAAGAACACATAACATATATAAAGGTAACTTGGGACATAAACATACTTAAGTGGAATAACCATACGGTCGACTTCCACACATATCACTTAATGGAATAGCCATACGGCCAATTTCCATACATACTTAATGGAATAGCCATACGGCCGACTTCCATACCGAATGCATTGGAGGTTATAACGTAACCACCCGTCCTGGTATTCACGGCACCACCCGTCATATGGTTTATAACGTAACCACCCGTTAAAATGTCCAAGTACCAGTATAAAATCATAAAACATAAAACCAATATAAAGGAATGATAACATTTCCACATTTCAATCACAATATATCATAAATATATTGACATAATAGAATCCTTTTTCAAAACCATTTTCAAAACCAAAATACATAAAAGAGTATATGGTATATATTTTATTCTAAAAACATTACGGCTTGTTGAGAAAGCCAAAGAACAAAATAATACTCGCGGCGGCGGAAAAGGTCGTTGTCGCCGCGTACGTTAAAAGAAACATTCCTTTTTGTCGTTTAGTAAAACGCTTCGTAGAAAAAGATTCCTTTTGTATAAAAGTAAAAGTCAAAGGGGGTTTATACACCGTATAAAAGAAAGTTGTGTATAAAACAAAATATGCCTCAATGAAAGGAGATTGAGACGAAGTCCCTTACCTCGGGTCCGACTTGACTCGATCGTTCTTTAACGTCCTGAATAATAAACTTGAGTTAATTTATACTTGATTAAGAACCTTTTTAAAGTTCATTATTCCTTTTATATCACTTATTGCCATGTTATAAACATTATGTAACCATTTAAGTTAATAATGTTTGTTTTCTCAATATTTGGTTCTTAAGTCGAAAGTGGACTTCTTACAATTACATGTTGTTCGTGTGGTCAAAGGTTCTTTATATCCAGAATGAAATTCCCGATTTGGATATAATATGTATCATATATATCTAGCATATACATGTATTTATAATATTACATAATCATTTAGAGGTAAGAAATGAAATTCATCGTTCATGGAGACGGTAAGCCGTACGTACGCATGAACGCTACTTTCATTTCATTGTCATATTAATGGAATTAAAACTAAATGAGAGGTATGTATATTTTAATTCCAGAATTATATTCATCATTTAGATATATCATTAATTATATATATCCATTATATACATGTACTTTTAATAGTACATTACATTTGGGGATAAGAAATGAAATGCACCGTTTATGGAGACGGTAAGTCGTACGTACGCATGAACGCTACTTTCATTTCTATCTCATACTTTAATGGAAAGAAATAATAATTATATAGAGGTATATTATAATTCCAGTATAAAATTTTATATAATAACTTTAAATCCATCCTTTACACGTCCCACATATGGCATTAACGAATCACATCACTTTGAGGGGGCGGTAGTCCGCACTTCCTTAAATGAAGATATCGTGTTTACCCATAATGGAAACCATAAAGGTATTCCCAAAATGAAAAATACAGAATATTAAAGAAAAAATAAACATATTATATATCATATATAAAAATAGTGACATCATAATGGCCACCCTTGAAGGTGTTAAATGAGTATTGAACAATCATCGTTTCGGGAGGCAGAATTTTGCCATCCATGGAAACCATATGTTCTTTAACCATTTGATGTAGTTTTGTGAGAGTTTAGCTCTAATAAATCTTATAACAACATCCTAGTATATTGAAGATACTGGTGTTGTTACAAAAGAAGTAAATAAAAATAGTTTAGAGGGTTGGAGAAGCAAAATTAAACAAATGAACAAGAGAGAATGAATTACCTTTAAAAGTGTAACTCCTTTTGATTTGAGCCTAAAGGCTTCCTTTGAAAGGATTCTGCCCAAAGGGAATCCTCTAGGATGAGGAGAGGTATGTGGAGAGAGTAAATGGGAAGGGGTTGGCCGAGCCAAAGGCTTGAGGAGTTTGTGAAATGTGGTAGAGGTGGGGGCCTTTTATAAGAGGAGAGGAGGGGCACTTTTGGAAAGTAAAGGAATATTACTTTATTTGAAAATGTGTTTCGGTTTTAAAAGGTCCCACATTGATATAATTCGTGGATAAGGTGATAAGGGTTCGAAATACACTCATACAATTGGTTTTTGCCATGTGTAGGTTTTACATTTTTCATTATCTTTCCATTTTATTTAAATTGTCAAATAATGATGTCATCGCTGCATCATTATTATGTCATAAATAATTTAATTTATTTAATGTCTAAAAATTATAAAAAAACTACTATGATGTAGTAAATCTTTTTATCTTTCCAATTACTATTTATAATCAAATATCTGACTTGTATAACCCCATTTAAAAATTGTTTTAGTAAAACATATCATGTTTGTGTCATTTTTACTTTTACATTAAATAAAAAGTTATTTATGTCATTTCCCAACCAAAGTGTCTCCATGGGGTCCCGAAGTTGACCCATGGCTTGTCTTGGTCTTCCATGACACAACCAATGAGGGTAGGACATGTGTCAATCTCATCTTATTTTATTAAAGCATTATTTTTACCTTAAACTACACTAATTACCACTAATCGCGATTAAGAACTTAATAAGTTACTATTCACCAAAAAATTATTATAACCTCATTGAACCACATTTTACTTCTTAATGAAAACCATGTATGTTGGATTTTTGAAATTCAAAACACAATGATGGAAAAATTTCATTCAAACGGAAAATCAGTCTTTATAAGTACCACTTAGTGGTTTCACTATTCATCAAAAATTGAAGTTTTTCAGAAAATTACCAAAAATTCACCCTAAGATATATTTGATATTAAGAATTCAAAAATGAAGTCTATTTTACAAAATTCAAAACATATAAGTCACATTAATTAATTTAATAATTAATTCCCGCTGTCAGAGCAAATAGCATGTTTTTATGAAACAATAAGTATCAAAAGATTGACACTAGTTTAAGTTCGATTTCAAAGTGAAATTAATTCCAACGACCACTATTGGATTTAATGGTAAAAATATTTTCTAATTTCACTTTAAAACCAATTCAAAAGATAATATAATCATATAAATAAATTATATTAAAAAGAGGTTTTGAATTAAAATGCAACATTTTACACTATTCATTAAAAAAATGAACTTTATCATAAAGGTACCAAAAATTTACACAAAGTAAATTTTGATGTCCCGATTCTAAAGAAGAGTTATATTTGGTCCAATAGAATTTATAAGATCGATCAAAACTATATTTAATGACGGTTCTCCGTCAAAAGGTGATAAGTGGACCTTTCGTGAAAATTAGGGTATAAAAGCCTAAAATTGAACTCTTTCCATATTTTAAGCCTTTATCTTTTATTGGGTAAATGTAAAAACATTTAAAAACATATATAATCAAATTTTAGTTATTTCTATCCATTCCCGCCAGTACAACGACTACTCGTTAACTAACATTTAAAATAATATTATTTTATTACTTGTGTGCAACGTAAGTTTTCAAAGAAACTCATCGTTGCGTACCGAGTACGCTATCAAACGTAGAAACCCCTTTTAATTAAAATTAATATTTAATTCATAAATATTAATAAATATGAAAATTCCTTATTCTTTATTTACCTGGGATGTTACATCCTTCCCCCCTTTTGGGAATTGCGTCCTCGCAATTTTATTCACTTATCAAAATAAGTGGGGATATTTATCCCTCATAGCATTTTTAGATTCCCACGTTTCCTCTTCAATCACATGGTTTTCCCACAAAACCTATACCTGATGAATCACCTTATTCCGTAACACCTGCTCCCTATGGTCAAGAATCTAGACTGGTTGTTCTTCATAAGATAGGTTCTCTTCTAGCTGAACTACCTCTAGACTCAAAACATGAGATGGATCTGGCATATACTTCCTCAACATTGAACCATGAAAAACATTGTGTACCTGAGATAAACTCGGAGGTAAAGCCACTCGGTATGCAACTGATCCAACTCTCTCCAGAATTTCGTATGGTCCAACGAACCTTGGACTCAACTTTCCTTTCTTACCAAATCTCATCACACTTTTCCAAGGAGAAACCTTGAGAAAAACATGATCACCTACCTCGAAAGATAGATCCTTCCTCTGGTTATCCGCATAACTCTTCTGCCTGCTCTGAGCTGTTCTCATGTGTTTCTGAATCAGCTGAACTTTTTCTGCCATCTCTTCTACCAATTCTGGTCTCATCAACTTCCTTTCACCCACTTCATCCCAAAATGCTAGAGTTTGACACCGCTTCCCATATAATGCCTCAAATGGTGCCATCTGTATACTGGAATGAAAACTGTTATTATAAGAAAACTCAACCAAAGAAAGATGTTGGCCCCAACTTCCCTGATAATCCATAGAACAAGCTCGTAGCATATCCTCCAATGTCTGAATTGTTCATTCTGACTGCCCATCTGATTGAGGATGAAAAGTTGTACTAAAATTTAATTCAGTACCCAACGACTTCTGAAGGCCTTTCCAAAAGTTAGAAGTAAACCTGGGATCATGATCAGATACAATGGAGAGAGGAACTCCATGTAACCTAACTATCTCTTTAAGATACAAATGGGAAAGTTGATCTGGAGAGAAAGTATCTCGTATAGAAAGGAAATGAGCAGATTTGGTCAAGCGATCAACAATAACCCAGATTGCATTATTACCCCGAGATGTCTTCAGTAATCCAACAACAAAGTCAATGGATATATTCTCCCATTTTCACTCTGGCAGTGGTAAAGGCTGAAGCATCCCTTTCGGTAACTGCCGCTCTGCTTTAACCTGTTGACATGTCAAACACTTCACAGTAAAATCAGCAATATCTCTTTTCATTCCATCCCACCAGTAATACTCCCGCAGATCTCTGTACATCTTAGTACTGCCAGGATGAACTGAAAACGGGGAACTATGAGCCTCACATAACAACTCATTCTTCAACTATGAATCACAAGGCACACATAACCTCTTCCTAAACCTCAAAACACAAACAAAAACTTATCCAAGAACTCATGGAAAATTTTATTCATAAGGTCCATGAATACAGCAGGTGCATTTTTTAACCCAAAAGGCATAACTACAAATTCATAATGGCCATATCTAGTACGGAACGCAGTCTTCGGAACGTCTTCTTCTTTTACTTTCAACTGATGGTACCCCGACCTCAAGTCAATCTTCGAAAAATACTGAGCTCCCTAGAGCTGATACCACTTCATTCGATGGCCCAACATCTGCTGAAGTTGTTGCAAAGGATTTTACCACCCCTTTCTGCTTGTAGTCTGGCTGAATTCCCCCAGTTGAGTTCTTCGTTGGACACTCGTTTGCATAATGACACATTTCATTACACTTAAAACATCTTACCGTTGGCTTTTCATTTCCTGCTTGATCATCTTCCTTACAGTTACGAGCAATATGACCAGACTTACCACACCGAAAGCACTTACCAGACTTGGATAAACATTCTCCAGGATGCATTTTACCACACTTCTCACAGGATGGATATTTGGTTTTCTTACCTCCTTGCTTCTTTGATGAATTCTTCCCCTTTGCCTGCCAACTAGACCTCTTATTCTGTTGTTTGTCATAGAACACCTGATCATCGGCAAACTCCATTTCCACCTTCTCCGCACATCGAACAAGTTTTTCATAACTTTTGAACTCACGAGAAGCTAAAGCCCTTCGATACTTTGGCTTTAACCCTGAGTAAAAACGGTTTATTTTACTATCAAGATCTCGTATGAATTTTGGAGTATACCTTGCCAATCGAGTGAACTTTTCTTCATAAGCATCCACTGAATCATCCTCATGCCTCAATTCTAGGAACTGTTTTTCCATCCTAAGACGAACCACCTTAGGAAAATATTTCTCAAGAAACATACCTTTGAATTCGTCCCAGTGAAGATCCTAAATTTCATCACTATCCCTTATATTTTTCACCATCGACCACCACTGATCAGCTTCACCTTCAAAACGGTAAATAGCAAGACTAACCTTTTGATGTTCTGAACACCCCATGACATCAAAAATCTTCTCCAGTGCTTTAATCCACCCTTCAGCTTGCACAGGGTCAGATGATCCTCTGAATGATGGGGGATGTTGCCTCATGAAATGTTCCACCACTAACATGTTACTCTGCGGTTGATCTGGCTGATCTCGTGCATGGATACCACCACCATTTATAGCCTGAGTCAACTGTTCCATCACTGCAACAAACTGTTCAGTTCCGATTCCGACCATCTCAGGTTGCTGATTTGGAAGGTTATCTTCCTCCTGATGTCGTCCCAACATAGCTGCTTTGTTTCCTCTGCGGAAAACCATTCTGAACACAGAAATAGCTTAGGTGAAGCAACATGGTAATCCATAAATGCTATATCATTTCAATCATATTATAATTTAACACTTTTCTAACTCCTAAAGTTTTCTAAACTGACCTCTGATACCAACTATAAGGCCCCGGCATTAAACCTTACTTAATACTGAATTAATCGAATAATTCACGTTGAGGATCTTTTCAGGTTTAGAGTTTTAGAGAATTAGAACATAACTATTACATCTCAAAAGATTAAAAAGTAGTCACTTCTACTAAGTTTCCATAATAAAAAAAACTCTTAAAATAAACATTTCTAGTTCCTTGTTTTATATAGCATGACATTCCCTTGATCCCATCCTTGACCTTATTCCACATTAAGTCCTGTGAAAAACATTTCAAAAAAACTTGGGGTGAGCATAAAAAGCTCAGTAAGGGATACAAAAAGAATGAAAACTGTTAGTTTTTCAAACATCAAGTAAAACATATATACTCTATCAAAGTAATACCTCCACCTTCATGAAGTAGTAAAAAAAACTCTTCACTGAATAAAGTATCATTACTTACCTTTTTTGTAACCAAAGGATTACCATAAAACCCATAAAAAGAACACATAACATATATAAAGGTAACTTGGGACATAAACATACTTAAGTGGAATAATCATACGGTTGACTTCCACACATATCACTTAATGGAATAGCCATACGGTCAATTTCCATACATACTTAATGGAATAGCCATACGGCCGACTTCCATACCCAATGCATTGGAGGTTATAACGTAACAACCCATCCTGGTATTCACGGCACCACCCTTCATATGGTTTATAATGTAACCACCCGTTAAAATGTCCAAGTACCAGTATAAAATCATAAAACATAAAACCAATATAAAGGAATGATAACATTTCCACATTTCAATCACAATATATCATAAATATATTGACATAATAGAATCCTTTTTCAAAACCATTTTCAATACCAAAATACATAAAAGAGTATATGGTATTTATTTTATTCTAAAAACATTACGTCTTGTTGAGAAAGCCAAAGACCAAAATAATACTCGCGGTGGCGGAAAAGGTCGTTGTCGCCCTGTACGTTAAAAAAACATTCCTTTTTGTCGTTTAGTAAAATGCTTCGTAGAAAAAGATTCCTTTTGTATAAAAGTAAAAGTCAAAGGGGGTTTATACACCGTATAAAATAAAGTTGTGTATAAAACAAAATATGCCTCAATGAAAGGAGATTGAGACGAAGTCCCTTACCTCGGGTCCGACTTGACTCGATCGTTCTTTAACGTCCTGAATAATAAACTTGAGTTAATTTATACTTGATTAAGAACCTTTTTAAAGTTCATTATTCCTTTTATATCACTTATTTCCATGTTATAAACATTATGTAACCATTTAAGTTAATAATGTTTGTTTTCTCAATATTTGGTTCTTAAGTCGAAAGTGGACTTCTTACAATTACATGTTGTTCGTGTGGTCAAAGGTTCTTTATATACAGAATGAAATTCCATATTTGGATATAATATGTGTCATATATATCCAGCATATACATGTATTTATAATATTACATAATCATTTAGAGGTAAGAAATGAAATGCACCGTTCATGGAGACAGTAAGCCGTACGTACGCATGAACACTACTTTCATTTCTTTGTCATATTAATGGAATTAAAACTAAATGAGAGGTATGTATATTTTAATTCCATAATTATATTCATCATTTAGATATATCATTAATTATATATATCCATTATATACATGTACTTTTAATAGTACATTACATTTGGGGATAAGAAATGAAATGCACCGTTCATAGAGACGGTAAGTCGTACGTACGCATAAATGCTACTTTCATTTCTATCTCATACTTTAATGGAAAGAAATAATAATGATATAGAGGTATATTATAATTCAAGTATAACATTATATATAATAAATTTAAATCCATCCTTTACACGTCCCATATATGGCATTAACGAATCACATCACTTTGAGGGGGCAGTAGTCCTCACTTCCTTAAATGAAGATATCGTGTTTACCCATAATGGAAACCATAAAGGTATGCCCAAAATAAAAAATACAGAATCTTAAAGAAAAAATAAACATATTATATATCATATATAAAAATATTGACATCATAATGGCCACCCTTGAAGGTGTTAAATGAGTATTGAACAATCATCGTTTCGGGAGGCAGAATTTCGCCATCCATGGAAACCGTATGTTCTTTAACCATTTGATGTAGTTGTGTGAGAGTTTAGCTCGAATAAATCTTATAACAAAATCCTAGTATATTTAAGATACTTGTGTTGTTACAAAAGAAGTAAATAAAAAGAGTTTAGAGGGTTGGAGAAGAAAAATAAAACAAATGAACAAGAGAGAATGAATTACCTTTAAAAGTGTAACTCCTTTTGATTTGAGCCTAAAGGCTTTCTTTGAAAGGATTCTGCCCAAAGAGAATCCTCTAGGATGAGGAGAGGGATGTGGAGAGAGTAAATGGTCAGTATTTGGCCGAGCCAAAGACTTGAGGAGTGTGTGAAATGAGGTAGAGGTGGGGGCCTTTTATAAGAGGAGAGGAGGGGCACTTTCGGAAAGTAAAGGAATATTACTTTATTTGAAAATGTGTTTCGGTTTTAAAAGGTCCCAAATTGATATAATTCGTGGATAAGGTGATAAGGGTTCGAAATCCACTCATCTAATTGGTTTTGTCCATGTGTAGGTTTTACATTTTTCATTATCTTTCCATTTTATTTAAATTGTCAAATAATGATGTCATCGCTGCATCATTATTATGTCATAAATAATTTACTTTATTTAATGTCTAAAAATTATAAAAAAAATACTATGATGTAGAAAATCTTTTTAGCTTTCCAATGACTATTTATAATCAAATATATGACTTGTATAACCCCATTTAAAATTTGTTTTAGTAAAACATATCATGTTTGTGTCATTTTTACTTTTACATTAAATAAAAAGTTATTTATGTCATTTCCCAACCAAAGTGTCTCCATGGGGTCCCCAAGTTGACCCATGGCTTTTCTTGGTCGGCCATGACACAACCAATGAGGGTAGGACATGTGTCAAGCTCATATTATTTTATTAAAGCATTATTTTTACCTTAAACTACACTAATTACCACTAATCGCGATTAAGAACTTAATAAGTTACTATTCACCAAAAAATTATTATAACCTCATTGAACCACATTTTACTTCTTAATAGCAACCATGTATGTCGGATTTTTGAAATTCAAAACACAATGATGGCAAAATTTCATTCAAACGGAAAATCAGTCTTTATAAGTACCACTTAGTGGTTTCACTATTCATCAAAAATTGATGTTTTTCAGAAAATTACCAAAAAGTTACCCTAAGCTATATTTGATATTACGAATTCAAAAATGAAGTCTATTTTACAAAATTCAAAACATATAAGTCACATTAATTAATTTAATAATTAATTCCCGCTGTCAGAGCAAATAGCGTGTTTTTATGAAACAATAAGTATCAAAAGATTGACACTAGTTTAAGTCCGATTTCAAAGTGAAATTAATTCCAACGACCACTTTTGGATTTCATGGTAAAAATATTTTCTAATTTCACTTTAAAACCAATTCAAAAGATAATCTAATCATATAAATAAATTATATTAAAAAGAGTTTTTGAATTAAAATGCAACATTTTACACTATTCATTAAAAAAATGAACTTTATCATAAAGGTACCAAAAATTTACACAAAGTAAATTTTGATGTCCCGATTCTAAAGAAGAGTTATATTTGGTCCAATAGAATTTATAAGATCGATCAAAACTATATTTAATGACGGTTCTCCGTCAAAAGGTGATAAGTGGACCTTTCGTGAAAATTAGGGTATAAAAGCCTAAAATTGAACTCTTTCCGTATTTTAAGCCTTTATCTTTTATTGGGTAAATGTAAAAACATTTAAAAACATATATAATCATATTTTAGTTATTTCTATCCATTCCCGCCAGTACAACGGCTACTCGTTAACTAACATTTAAAATAATATTATTTTATTACTTTTGTGCAACGTAAGTTTTCAAAGAAACTCATCGTTGCGTACCGAGTACGCTATCAAACGTAGAAACCCCTTTTAATTAAAATTAATATTTAATTCATAAATATTAATAAATATGAAAATTATTTATTCTTTATTTACCTGGGATGTTACAATTACTCTCCCTAAAAACTTCTCAAGGTTCTCACTTTTCCCTTTAATGATGTAATGGAAATAAAACGCCCTTAATTATTTCAGTATTAGGCACTTATTATAATAAATCCCATATGGTTACATATATAAATTTATTGGATAAAAATAATGGGTCCAAATTTGAAATATTGTACCAATTACTTGTATCAAAAAATAACGAGAAGTATCTTCCTAAATCAACATAGTATGATCCATCTACACCAAACTCCTGTTTTTCTTCTCATAAAAATAATTTTTTATGGGGTGTATAGTGCACTAAGTTTATGATAAATAATATGAATCTAAATATATGATTCAAATTTTACACTAGTATATTCAAAACTATTTTATGTTTGAATCTTCTTTAAATAAGAACCACACTTCTTCTTATTACTTATTTTAAAATTATTAAACTTGTTTAGAGCCTCCTTCTTATACTTCATGAACATAATTCATGTGATATGATATAATTCAACTATAAAGTAAATAAAATACTTATCTATGTTTCTTTATTTATTCTTTATATGAACACAAATACCTCAATGAATGAGATCCAATGGATGAGTTGTTTGGATCTCTACTTTACTAATTCAATAATTAATAATCTTCTCTTTTTATCATGTAGAGAACATCCAGTTACTTTATCTCTTTAACATAGTCACATCATGAACATTCTATCCTTTGGTAATATTACCCATGTTATTTTATCTAATATGGTCAATCCTTCAATTCCATAATTAATTTTCCTTCTTTAAGCATAGGTAGCATGAAATTTTAGCATCACCAACCTGCAATAGTTTTCCATGTTCTTTTTCCTCTCATAAATGAATATCCTTATTTTAACAACTTCACCAAGAACCCATATTTATGAAACACCGCTTCATTTACTTCATCACAAAGTTGAGATACTCTTAATAAGTTATGTTTCAACCATTCAACATATGATGTGTTCTTTGAATTTAAATTATCTCTTACATTCACTTATGATCAAAACCCCTAGATTTTATGTGACCCATCATTTCCAAATCTCACTAGGAAATATTTTTAATACTCAAAATTCTTTAAGATAATTAAATATCATATCATGTGTGAAGAACATCCACTATTCAAAATCTATGGACATTCGTTTTGTGATGTTGCGAGTGAAACTTCAAAAACTAATGAATTCTCTTTTACTTTTTCTCTATTATTGTAAGTATTTTGATTTTTAAAATTAATAATTATTTATGAAGTTAGAATGATGATATATAATTTAGTGGGTGTGATGTGACAGGTCACGTCATCCACAAACCTCATCAAATGCTTGGAACTTGTTCTCATCCTTTGGTTCAGAATGTTCATATATATTCTAAAACATTATTCATTCAGTGGTTGAATCCCCCCAAAAAAAATTTCTATAAAAGTATAGGATAATATAAATATTTCTAATAAAACCAAAATATCCATTCCAAGTTCCCAAATCCTCTAAAATGTTGATGGAATCCATAAAATACATAATTTCTTAAAAAACTGCATGTTCACTAGATAATGAATCCTTTTATTATTCCATATTCTAACCACCAATTTGGACTCCTTTTTTGTGAACCAAATTTTTTGGAAGACTCCCAACACATTATTATTTACACTATATTTATTCTTTGATTTTTTAAGTTTTTATTTATAGAAGTTTTTACATTCAAGTTTTCATTCCTATGATTTTCATACTTTTGAGAATCATCTTGTTTTTCCATAAATTTTAATTTATTCACTTGTAAAATTTAATCAACCTTTTAACCATAATATTAATGTCATTTTTCATCATTTTAATGTGATATTTTTTATAATATTAAATTAAATCACTATTTGAAACATTAAACCTTCCCTAAATCTTCTCTTTTATGCTTTCTCTAACTTTCTGCATAGAATTTTTGAGTTGAATTTTAATTTTTTCAATTCCCTTTAAAACATTAATTGTTTTTGTTATATATTTTCAATATTTGTCTCCTTTTATTAAATATTTTCTTCCATTTAAAATTTAAAAGTATTCTCTTTAAATAAAAACTTCTTCAAATTATCAATCTCTTTCATCATATTTGACATTTTTTATGATGAATAGAATCATTATTACTTGATGATTGGTTTTATTAATTTATATTTTTGTTCTAATTATCTAATTTTGTGATATTTGAAATATATTTCTTTCATAATCTCTTAAACATGAAATTCATTTCTATTTCTTTATCAATTCCATCATCACCAATTTCATCACTAGTGAACACTTCCTCATTTACTTTGGTAATCATTAATTTTTCATCAACTTCCCTGGAAGTCTCAACTTCTTCTTTATCCTCACTATTATCATTATTATAAAATTTTGATAATAAATTTATCTTCCTAGTTTTATATAATTTTTTACCTTCCCCCTTTGAATAAAACATTGATTTTTTAAATTTTTAAGTTTTATTCTTTGATATTATAATAATATTTTCATTCTCATCCTAAAAAACTTCTTATCCTTTCTACTTTGGAAAATTTTATATGAAATGGAAAAACGCTCCAAAATGGAAACACTTTAGTGGTGTATTTCCCTAAAAATTTCATTTTCATCTTCTCACACTCCTGTTCATGAATGACATAATCTTTTAAAATTTCATTTCAATGTCTTCTTAATCAATATATTCTTCCTTATCTTCATAAATTCCATTTATAATAATATCTTTCTTTAAATATTTTTTATAGGAAATTTCCATATCATACTTTTTCCACCTCTTAAATAAATTTCCTTTTTTATTTTATAATAAATCAGAATGTTGTGAAGATCATCCAATGGAAGTGTTCCTAGAACTTAGTCTTCAGGCATTGAAAACTTTTAAAAACACCTATCTAGAAAAATATATAGTATCTTCTTAAAAACCATATAATACTCTAGATTCTCACTAGAACTACTGAGAGTGATCAAAATTCCATTAACTAAAGTAAATAATTCATATAAAATTTCATCATCAATCATCTTGAGATCTTCATATTTCAATATCTAAAATGGTAGCTTATCATTATTCACTTTTTTATTTACTTTATTGATATTTTATTATTTATCCCATAATATTTTTTTATTTTAATCCATTTAACTCTGAGAAACTTATTTTTAGAAAGGGGTGGAAAATATTATTTTGAGCATAACCATAATTATTCAAATTCTTTCTATAAAATATTTTTATAGTAACACCTTCAGAATATGGGGTAAAACCATCACTAGTAGCCACTAATATGTCTATATTGATTCATAAAAATTATAGAATCATCTAATATTTCTATATATAATAATGTTTCCCATCAAGAATGGTAATCCCCTTGTTATTCACTGAATTAATCTTATCTATGTTCACAATAGAAATTAAAATCCCAACCTTTCTTACATGGAGGAACATTTTTCACTTAAAACTATAACAAGTTTACCATCTACAAATGAAACTTGAGTTCTCTAATACCAATTAAAATGGACTCACAAGATCAATGAGAATTAACTAAGAGGGGGAGTGAATTAGTGATTTTAATTACCTTTTTAATTTTATTTAAAAATAACAATCAACACTAATTAAAGTTAATGGATTGATCATTTTCACACACAATAAAGTACATAAACAATAGGCACAACATATTTTTACATGGTTCAACACTCAAAATGAGTGTTTCTATCCTTAGTATGATCTGATAATTTGTGTGATCATATAATCCACTATATATATCATAATAAATAAAAAAATAGGTTTATCCTTGAATTAATTATACATAAAAAATTATCTTAACTTTTGTAAAGTTATCCCACATAAAAAAATATATAGAATCTATTTTTCAACAATAGTAGAGTCATAACCATATTAAACTTCCATAAAGTTATTATTATACATATTCTTCTTATTCATTCCCTTTTTCCCCTTCTTGTTCTAGTTTTACTATACCAAGTACTCTTATCAACATCTTTTTATTTTATTTATATTCTTCGTTACATTACACATGAATTATTTTCAAATTAGAAACAAATATATTCTTCATTAGAAATAATTTCCTCTACATATTCGAATTTAAATTTTAAATTTCATATAATTAACCACATTCAACTACTTCTTAACTTATTCTCATTAAAATATAGTCCCTTGAATCATACCAATCTTTTTATCCACAATTGATTTATTTAAGAGTATTTTTGGATGAGTTTTGATCTCCTCTAAACCATCTAGATCACAAATAGGTAGTTTACAAGTTGTTATTCTTCAACTACTTCAGAAGTCTATTGCACTCAATTTTTGGAAAATACTAACCCTTACTTATTCAGTAACCCTTACGTATCACCATTATATATCAGAGGAAAATTTATATGTCATATTAACTAAGGGTAATACTTACATATCAGACTATCTCATATCAACCGTTATGTACCTGGTAGATCAACCCTTATATATTGCCTTTCCCCTGAATTAACCCTTACATACCATGAAAATCAACCCTTACCTATTTTCTTTTCATCGGTTCAGCCCATACATACCATGTTGATAAACACTTATGTATTGAGTATACCCAACTTTGATAAGCCTTATATATTATAAAATTAACCCTCACATATTTATAAAAGTGACCCTTTAGTATTGAGGAATTTTAAAATTATCAAGACCTAGTTTTCTCAACACTAAAAAACTCCAAAATTAATCCAAACACCTCCATAATTCATTCAAACACATCCAAATTTCATAAAAAACTTCACCGCACATAATAAACTTTAGTTTATGTGATTTTTAAAATAATTTATGTATTGAAAATAAAATCCAACACATAAACTTATCAACATCATTCTCTTAATATCTATTTTCCCTTTTATAAAAACCCATGAAAGGGATTATTTTTTAGTTCTCGGTTTTAGAAAACTCTACCTAGGACTCCAAAAATTTCCCATTGTCACAATAAATCAATATCTAAATATATAATAAAACAACTCTTGGAATCAACATTAAATATCTTATGATACCACACTAGACATGAGGTGACTCATTGGCCACTCAATGAAAGTCCATTGGCCACTTAGTGGTTGGTCCAATGGACCTACACCACTACCTCTTATAACAGGTACATGATACCCCACCGTTGGCTAACTAAGGGACTCTTCTATCCTAATCCAGTAATATCTACCTATATATCCTCCCCCTATTCACCTTCCTACACATATAAATCCCAAAATATATTCTAAATCAAAACCAAAATAAAATCAAAGACCTGAAATTAAATAAAATACATACCATAATGATAGGTATTGTTAAAAATCTACCCACCATGGGGATTTTATTCCTCAATAAGCATAATTGATTTTCTCCATTGAATAACTCTAACCATTGGTACCATATATCAAATTATTTTTCCTTGGATTCCCCTTGGTCTCATTCATACTACCATTGGACATGTACAAGTGGCATAACCATTACCTGTAACAACTTATTACTATGGTCAAAAATCTATACTGACTTCTCATTAAAATAATCTTCATGTTAAATATCCAAATCATCACATTGAATCACATGAGATGGATCTAGGTCATACTTCATTAACTGAGACACATGAAATACATCATTCATAGATACATACTTAGGATCTAGTTCCTAACAATAGTAAATTTCATTGATTCCCTCTAGAATATCAAATAACATAATATACTATAGAACTAACTTTCCTTTCTTACAAATCCTCCAATGCACCATCGAAGGGGATACTCGAAGAAAGAAGTGATCCCAAAACAAAAATTAAATAGTTTTATTCATGTGGTTGGAATGATAATTCTATATACTTTGTGTAGTAACCAACCTCTACTTAATCATCATTATACAATTAAAGGTATCTTAAACCAATATTATCCTAATAAAAATGCTTCCCTAGTTTTCAATCAACACAAGGTAGGTCAATATGGCCTACCATACAAAGCCTTACATGATTACATTTGAATAGATTTTTTGTATCTATTATTATAAAAAAAACTATAACAAAGGTGGATGATCCTCCCACACACCACAAAATTCTATAAAACATTATTAGAGAATATTATTAAGAGTATGAATCATAAGATCAGAATTAACATCCATCTATGGAACATGATTTATACCCAACTTCACCTGAGAAACCAAAAAAAATTAAGCCTTTCCAAAAATGTGATGTAAAATCTAGCTTCATGATCCAAAGAAATGCTAATATGTATCTTATAAATCATCATAACCTCATCAATATAAATCTTTCCAAGATCCTCAATTGTATTGGTCTCCTTGATTAGTAATAATTGGGAAATTTTCATCAAGAAATCTAAAATATCCCATACTATATATCTCCCCTTGCATGACCATAGAAAATTTTTCATGAAATTAATGGTGATATCTGACCATTTTCATTACATAATGGGAAAGGATTGAATATCACTTATTTTATTTTGATGCTTATTTTTACTTATAGATACGTAGTATTACTTAAAATAATCTCATCCATATTTTTATTCATACCAGCTACCAAAAGTGTCATGAAACATAATGGTACACCCTATTTAACACAAGATAAACTACCCATCAAGACATGTCAAAGTCTCCCATCACTTCTTCTCGTTGAGCTAACATGACATAGATCAGATCGTGGAAATAAAGGAAAGAATTTCCCTTGAGCATACATCTGAGCATATAACCTTCATTATATTTCCATTATAAATATGGAACTTGGAATTTGAGATTTTAACCTAACCAACCCATTCCACCAAGGATAAGGTGATATAAAAAGTTATAAGGGAAACATGAAACTCCTCCTTAGAAACTTTTGGATGTTTCTTTGAGAAGAGATTCATAAGTTTTCACTCCTCTTTAGACTCCCAGATAATATCCATTGGGGACTTCCTTCTCAAAGAATAAGTGAAAACATTTACTTTATAGGGTGTATATTTCATCTCAAAGTTGAATTATTGAAGGTACTCAACCCATATTATTTATCTAAGATACATATGCATCTAATAAAATATATACTTTAAACTATATTTCTTAGTGAACACAAAATAAATCCTCAAATAGGTAATGTCACTAACTATTGAGATAATAAACAAACATAGACAATACAAGATCATGAGTGGGATAAATATTATCTTGTGGATTATGATTTTGAAAACCATATTCCACTACTCGGCCTTCTTGCATCAACCCACAACACAATACCACACTATAAGAATAACAATATACCTCATACTAATTCCTGAACTTCAGTAAATTTAAAATATGGGAAAACATTTTTCTCTTGTTTAATTCCTAAAATGAGGCCTCACACATACCATGCCACTAAAAAATCACTTCCTTCTGATTCAGTTTTTTCATTGTCACGTAAAATTGATAGAAGTCCTAAATAAAGAGATGATAAAATATTGAAACACCCAAGAAACTATAAATCGTAAATATGTTCTTGTGGATCTCCCAAGACATCATAGTAGCCACCATCACCTATTGTACTGATAATCCTGATTCTAAAACAGCATTTCCAAGAAATTTACCTCTAAAATACAAAACTATCACATTAAAAACTTTCCATACATGTGATGAATCCAAAATATATCCAAGACAAGTTTCAAATACTCACCATACCCCTATATGATCATGAGTATATCTAGATGACATTAATAAACATGATAATGAAGGAACCCATATAAAGATATAAGACACAGTTTATAAAATCCATAAAAACTACTTGTGTATTTGTTACCCTCATCAAAAACACAAAAAAATACATAATGATTATATTGTATCTAAAAGGTAATTTTAGGAACATCTTCAACACACACCCTCTACTAATGATAAAAAATTAGAGATTTTCCTTAGATATCCTATAAGGTCTTCTCAACTAATAAAATAGATCATAAATATAAGGAAAAGTACACCATTTCTTGATAGTTCCCTTGTTAAAACCATATTGATTGAAATATAAATGTAAACTCCCATTATCGTTTTTTAGTAAAAATTAATCGAGCACCCCAAGGAGACACACTTTTCAAAATAAACCCCCTGGAATCAAGATCCTCCAACTAGGTATTTGACTCCTACAATTTAGTTGGTTCTATATGATAGATAGGAATGGAAATAGGATTGGTTCCTATTACTGAGTCAAATACAAACTCCACCTCCCTCTTAGGTATAAAACACATCAAATACAAAAAAAACATGTCCTGATATGAATCAACCACATAATGAAAAAAATAAAACTAATGATAACACCCTCAGAAACCTGAGATACATCCCCACTACTTAAGATATAATCCTCCTTAATAGTCTCAAATTAAGTCCTACACTATTGACCTAATGATCCCACTCTCCCATGAATACACATGACTTATCACCAGAAGGGTAAAATTATTGGTAGAGACAGACTACACTAAGACTTAAGAGGGGGTTGGAATTTCATTCTTTAAAAAAATTACTAATAAAACCAAAATATTTTAGATTTGGTTACCTTTTAATATTTTCTTAACAAAATAATGGTGTGGAAATAAAATTTCAAATAAAATAGATTAGACATAGATATTTATAGTGGTTCTTAGAAGAGAAATCCTGAAGTTCACTCCACCAACACTTGACTCTAATATCATGGTGATTTTTAATAGACCGATTCTTTTACAGGCGATTAACAGTTCATTTCCCAAGGATTACATGAATTAGTACAAGTATTATACACTTGGTACAACAAAAATAGTTTTTAGTTGGGATCTAGTAAGGCTTTATAAGAAACTTCCTTCAAGGTTCTTTTACCAAGAACCTTTACAAAGAAAGAGATAATACATAGAGTGTTTATAGGTTGAGGTAAAAGTTTTAAAATAAAAATGACATAAGAGAATAAATATCTAGGATAGATTATAACAATAATACGAAACTTGAGGAGAGTATAATTAAATGATGGAAAATATGATCGATATATCACATTTGTATATCTTAAAGCTTCTTCCTATTTTTGTGTAAAAAAAAGCAGCACATGGGATATTCAAGAGTGAGATCTTTGAAGATGGAGCCTGCTCTTATGTTATTCTAAATATTTTTACTTTTTCACTATATAGGACACACTCAAAAATTCATGAAACAATATCTTTTAATTTTATATCTTTAAATACATAAAATCTAGGGTTAGAATTTTAAATTCAGCACATCCTTTTCTTAGAAAATACCTCATCGACAATAATGTCAATTAAATTATCCTTGTACTTGTTTTTCTTAGTAAATAGCTCTTATTATAATAAATTTTTTTCCATAAATTGGTAATCCAATATTTAATGAATGTATAGAAGCATTAATTCTCACTAAAAGTACTCAAACTATAATAAATAGCAGTTTGTATAAGAATTTTGCTGATTGCAGATTATCACATAGCTACATTCTATAGATTTGAATTAACATAGCTGAATTGATCCATTTTTTGTTTGTCACGTAGAAAATTTATCTACATAGATTAATTTTAATATTAATTATTTATGTAGGTGATTTTCTTTACATAGTATTTTTTATCACCTAGCCAAATTTTACATCATAAAATAAATCACGTAGCGATTGGAACCACATAGATAGTTTCATCATTCATCAAAATCACATATATGGTTACTATATATAACTGATTTACATATCCATCTAATCTAAAAAGTCATTTACTCAGGTATGAAATTTATCAACGTAGGTGATTTCCACATAGTTGTTTCCATGATGTAGCTATTTTACAAGGGATAATCCTTTTAGTATGTTATTTAAATATCCAAATTCTCACATATTCATTTCTAAATATAGCCAAAATACTTACATAGCTAATTTTATAGACTTAGGATGATTTTATTCAAATTATCCATAAATGAAGACTTAACAATTTTAATAGTAGAATGACATAGGTATGATTAAACATGATGAACACACTTTAAAATTTAAAACATCAGTAAAATATTAAGGGTATTTGATATTTCTTAAATACATGATATATATTATAACAACATTAGTAGTCAACAATCTACCCCTTTTTTATGATTAAAAAATCCATAAGACATTAAAAAAAATACTAAAAAAATTTATAGAATTTTATAGAAAATAAATAGTATATATATTATTTTTTAAAATATTTTGTTTATCCTTTTATTATCCACCTTAATTATACACTTCTCCCCTTTTATTACTTGGGGAAGCATCTCCAACTTCTCCAACTTCTCCAACATCTCCCCATTTTGTTTCATTAAGAAGGAAGGGTAAAGCTAAGGAAAAAAATATTAATTTTTTACTTATAGTAATAAACTATTGAAGTATAGTGCTGATACTAAATGTGAAATAATTGAAATATTATAATTTAGTTGTCAAAAAAGAGATTAAAAACATTATATAAACAAAATATCTAAGAAAAAAATATAATGAATGGATAAAGAGAAATTACATTAATTACCAATCATTTTTACAAAAATACATCCACTCAATACTCACAAATATATATATATATATACTTTTCAGAAGACCCAGACTTATGGATAGGGTCAAACTGATAAGGTGGTTTAGTTGGAGATAACTTGAAAGTAGGATAGGTTCAAGAGGTAGTAGGATGGTCCATTTTAAGAGGTATCATAACTTTTTCAATCACTACAACATCATTCTCTTCACTACCAATGTCTAATTTTTCTTGAGGGGTTTGATTATGTGTGATGAGAACTCCTTCGATATTTCCCTCATCTAGACTGGAATTATAGGATCATACAACAACAAAATCCATTTTCATCAAAGTGAAAGAGGATGGGGATTCTTGCCAATATCTCTTAGAAAATAAGGCTGGATTCACCCTGGATTGCTCCTTTTTATAGATCTAGATTAGGCTATATAATGTATGAACTCTCTGTCTAATACCTCGAATGGTATTTGTAGAATCTAGTTTGTGATTTTTTCTTCCTCTTAGATAATATAGAGCATCTTTACACGTGTTATTATTTTGATGATATCTAACTTGGAGAACATGAGAATAATGAAAGATGTATATCAATTTGAGAAACTATAGATAATACATTGTTCAACATTCCCTTAAAAGATTTAACAGGGAAAGATTAGAATCTATATAGATCAAGAACCAAGGGAGTAGACTGAGGAGTAGATAGAGTAGATATATGATCTAAATATATCTTTTTTAGAACTCGATCAATGCATCCTTTCACACTGATCATCCTCCCATGTATAAATTTCACTTTCCTTTCCAGACTGGATAGCTAATCCACTACATCTTAAACTACTTGTTGAACATAATGTGTATAAGTTTAACACACGGTAGAACTACCAGAAATAATATGCATAGTAAGGGTAGGTGTTATTAGATTAGATAAAATAGGAGGTTTTCTAGAAGTAATGATCCTTAGAGGACCATATACAATAAGATCTTTCCCACTAATATAAACTGGAGATGTTGTGGTCTTCAAAGACTCTGAGGATCTATAATTTTCTTCATATTATAATCCTTGAACTTATTTATAGACCTTAACTAGTAGGTATATTATTATCTAATTATTTCTAGTCACATGACCAATTGTCCTAAAATTCATCCTCTAAAACTCTTGAGTAATCTTTGGGATTTCCTTTAACTTTCCATCATATTATTCATAATATAACTTCATTTAGTTTAATGACATGACGGTTCCAATACCATGATTCCTAATAGCTTCTATGGTATCTTATAACACTATAGAAAGAACTATCCCGAAATCCTGCATAATAACTAGTGTCATAAAATCCCACTGAATATGTTGAATCTAAGAAGATATAAAATTAAAATTAGAATGAATTTGATCAAATACACTCTAAAAACAAGTTCCACTAATGTTACTAATGTAGAAATAGTGGTAGTCTATTGAAACCTTATAATGAATTCAAAATAACTTACCACAAAACTTCATAAAATGTGATATATTTTATTTATTTCTATCCTAAAGGACTTAATCTCATTAATAAAATCTTCAAGAACATTATATTATACCATTGGAATATTTTGAAACATGTATCTTTGAGATGTAACTATAACACTAAGTTCATTGAACTCTAACTAGTTAGGATGTACATCTTCAAAATCATTCACTGTATATTTCATCTCTTCAAGATATTTTGTACTTATTTCAGAATAAACTGATTTTCCATGAGATAATTATTGAAGGTTATTGGTAAAATATGTTTGGGTTATGATTATCCCAACCAATTTTTTAAAATATTATTATGAAATAGAACTATAATTGAGATGTCTGGTCTCAAAATTTTACTATCTTATATCCTATTTCAACTCATTGTAATATCCTCTGAGATTATCAAACTTAGTCATAAGAGTTGAAGTAAAATATTAAATTTCAGAACTATATAATATCCTAATCACTAAGGGTGCTTAATCATATATTGTAGGAGCTGATCGTATAGGAAGTGTATGAGAATGGTCAAAAATCTATACATCACCATCTCTATCTCCACTAGTAGGTGATGTAGAAATAATTAGATCAACTATTTGATTCTCCACCTCATCTTCACTTCCTTCTTCAGAAACTCAAACACTGGGAACATTTTAAACTGGCCTTTCTTAAGGAAATACAATAGTTGTCTCAACAACACTCCCAACATGTTGAACTAATTTGGGAGTTTTAACTACCTCATATCCCTAACTATGAATAGTCTCTTCCATAGCAAGACTAATTTATGAAAACTAAGGCTCTTCTCTAGGTATTTCTGACTCATGAACCTCCCTAATAGGTAATGTAAATATATATATTTCATCCTAGAATAATTTATTATATTCTTTGAAATTTTTAGAGCACTAGTGTTATCACACTGGTTGACACTTTATTATAACTGAATCCAAAATTCATTAAGGTGTGGTTCATCCATAAAACTTGTTTATAATAACTACTAGCAGTAATATATTTTTCTTTAGTAGTAGATAATGCAACTGAGTTTTGTTTATTACTATAATAGAATACTAAATATTTACTTAGAAAATTCTAGGTTCCTAAAGTAATCTTCTTATCCAGTCTATAACCACCAAATTTAGAATATGAATATGATGTCAAATTAAAACTAGAAGTTTTTAGAAAAAGTAAGGAAATGGAAATTGTTCCTTTTAAACATATTAAAATTCTTTTAGAAACTTTTAAATGGGATTCCTTTTTATTTTATTGAAAACTAGCACATAAGAATATTTCATACATAATATATGTTCTACTAGAAGACAAATACAATATATTCCCAATTATTCATCTATATAGCTTATTATCAATTGGTTTCTTAGATTTATCAAAGACAATCATTCTATTAGAACTCATAAGAGTTGTATATACTTTACCACATTTCAGTCCAAACCTTTTAAGAAAGTAAAGTATGTAATTTATTTGATTTAGAACATTCCCAAAGACTTTTTCATAAATTTGAAATCCTAGAAAATAATTTAACTCACCCATCATGCTCATTTAAAATTCTTTTTTCATGGGTTTTCATAATTAATTACACATTTTTTTATTTATCGAACCAAAAATAACATCGTCAATATATATCTGAACTAAAAAAATATCTGGAGATGAAATTTTCTTAAATAGATTTGGATATTCCATTACAACAAAAAAACTATTTGATAAAGACAAATAACTTAAAATTTTATACCAAGATTTGAAAGCCTATTTAAGGCCATAAAAAGCTTTGGTAAGTTTAAAAATTAAATTTGGAAAATGAGGATTTTCAATACTAGGAGGTTGTTTCAATATAAACTTCCTACATAAGAAACCCATTTAAGTATATTATACATACATATGATATAATTTGAAATTAATATGTAATTCTTGTCTAGGATAATACTAACAGATTCTAATCTAACTGCAGTTGAAGAGGTCTCTTCATAATATATACCTTTTTTTTGGTTATACCTTGTATCAACTAGTCTATCCTTATTCCAAGTGATCTCACCATGATCATCCTATTTATTCATAAAACCACATTTTATTCCTATAACAGGATAGTATTATGGTCTATCAACTAATTATCATACTTTGTTCCTCTTGAACACATATAATTATTTTTTCATTACTAAAACCCAACACTCATCAACTAAGTCTTATTCTATATATTTATGTTCTAGTTTAGATCAAGAAGAAGATAATTATAAAATATTTCCTACACTCCTTCTAGTACTAATTATTTTATCTAAAATTCCTATAACTTTTTCTAAGGGATGGTTCTTAAGGGTTCTAGACTACCTAAGCATCACACTTTTTGGTTTATTGGTATCCATCCTTTCAGGATTTGGTTCTTGAAAATCATGTTTCAAATCAACATTATTTTCATTATAAAATAGAGGTTCATGTCTCAAGTTTTAAAAATAATCATTTATCTCATCAACATGAGTCGTATTGTGAACAAAAGGATCACTTTCATCAAATCTTTCAGGAGTTGATTCAACAATATTTCACCTTTTTTTGAAAAAACTATATTCCTTGGAAGTTGTAGAATATACAAATAATATTCCTTCATTGAACTTTAGAAAAAATTTACCAAGATTATTCTTGGTGTTTATAATATAAACCTTTCAAACAAACACATTGAAGTATCCAATGGCACGCGCGTCGCAACGCATGAAAATTTGCGAATTTTTATAACCGACTGGCTACTGTAGAAGTGGCGAGCAGGGTCGAACCACAGAGATAATGTGAGTAGACACTAGAAATGTCCTTTTGGAGGAATGTTCAGGCGTATGGGCTTTAATTGTGTGATTAACAACTAAGTTCTAAAAACTAAATGACTATTTTAAAAATGACTAATTAAATTAACTAAAACTTTCTAAGTGAACTTAGCTATGAAAGAAACTGGCAGAGATGGAAGTGTCATAGTCGTGATGTCCGTTCAGGTGCATGAAATGTCAATTATTTAATTCCCATATTTGAATATTTATTTATTCAATTATCACCGATTCCAAATTTAATCAAAATGTCATCTGGTCTCGTTCTCTGATGTTAGAAAACATTCTAATTTTCACACAAATTATTTATCATTTCGTTCTCTGTCCTGACAAATAATTTGCGCGTCCTTATAGTGCTGAATCACTTGGTGAAATACAATGACTCGTTTCTCACAAAGTATAAGTATCTACCTACATTGGGTTCGCTCACATGAGATTACTTATTAAGTATCACTCATGTCAGTTTGAAGGAGAGCGCACACAAAATATTAATTTTCCAATTAATATATTTATTTATTCAAAATTCGATTGCGCGCTTGATCAAATTCCAGATAAATAAATTCTCAGATGAACTCCCGTTCGTTATTACTTATTAGGTATCACACGAACGGGCACCAAAGCATGTGTGCAGGGCCCCAATGAAAATTAATTTAAACGCAGATACAATTAATTAAATAAACATTCTAATGAAATTAATTCAAAAGGAAATCAAAAGTAAGAATAAATTAAAGACATGCAATTACCGTCACTTTCGTCACAACTCCGACACAAAGAAAGTTATCCTGCCATCGCGACGACAACACGACACATAAAATAATAAACAGATATAACCGTGCTTGTGTTGTCGTAGTTGTCACCACAGGACGCCGTCAACGATCGCAAAATAATAATCATCGCTCCGCTCTGTGCAGTCGCTGACGCCGCACCCGAATCAAACCACCGCGTCGCTGAAAAATATGTTTTGATCTGCGATCGCTCTCGCCGTGCAACGTGAATCTTCGGAGGCCAAGAAAATCGCTGCGCACGTTGATGAGAGCTCCCGGCTTCTTGGTGTACCTGTTGCACTTGAAGTGGCCGAGAAGGGCAGTTGGGAAATGAGAGCAGGGGAGGGCGGCGGGTCCAGCCGGGAGAGAAAGGGGAGAGCCGGGTTCAGGGGGAGAAAAAGGGGAGAAGGGGGGCGGCGGGTCCAGCCAGGAGAGAAAGGGGAGAGCCGGGTGACGGCGGGGGGAAGAAAGGGGAGTCTGGTGGGTCCCAGGGGGCAGGGTTGCTGGGGAGAAATGGGGGGCTACGGGTTCAGGGGGGGAAAAGGGGAGAAGGGGGGGCGGTTCCAGCGGGGAGTGAATATTGATGAAGAGGAGAGGCGTGGGTCCAGGGGGAGAGTAGTATGGCGGCGGCTGGAATTTTGAAGAGGGAGGTCCAGGGCGGCGGGTCCAGGGGTGAGGGAAGTGGGGTAAAAAAATAGAGGGGATGGGGGCGGCGTGTATAGGGAATAATTGGGAGAGGCCCCCCCAAAAAAATGGATTGGAGAGAGTGATTTAAAGGGGTAGAGAGGTGACGTGGGAGAGGAAATAGGTAGAAAAAAATGGGAGAAAAGGTCAAAGGGTGGTTGGGTAATTAGAGAGAGAAAGAAAAAAAACAAAATCAAAATCAAAAAGTGAAATCAAAGTTAAAACTAAAATTCAAATTCAAATTAAAAGAAAAAAATTATCTAAATATTTAATGTTAGATAATAATAATAATAATAATAAAAAAAAAAAATTAGAACTAAAAATTAATGCACATGTAATTAGATATTATACTATTAAATATAAAAATAATAAACTAATAAAAAGATATTATGTTATTAATACTATAAAAACAATGAAATAAAATAAAATAAAAAATATATACATACTAATAAAAATTAATAAAATAAACTAAACTAAAATTAGTGAAACTGATAATAATAATATAATTTAAATATAATATATAAAATTAATATATCTAATAGAAAAACTAAATTACTAATATAAGTATATAAGTTAACTAAAAATTATCAAAATATCTAAATTACTACAAAGCTACAAAAATAAACTAAAAATATAAAAATTGGTTAAACTAATTAATTAAAACTATGTTAGAATATTATAAAAATACATGTAAAAATCCATGTACATCAAATCCCCCACACTTAAACTTTTTCACTCCTGGGCAAAACAATCAGAAAGAAAAAACAAGTGGACCCATAGAAAAATCAAAACATCAAAATTACATGTTCAAAATTTTCCAATCTCTTTCCTCATAATATATCATGCTTCATTTAAAACTTTAGTTTCAAAAACAATTTTTCTTTCACTTTCATTCTTTTCAAAACAAGTATGTGCACTCATCAATCATGTGACCTACCTTGCCATTACTCTCATCTCTCAGAAAAAATTTGATTAAAGTTTTTCTCAATTCTCATACACATGCATGCTTACCATAGGCTTGCCATGAATTTCACATCTCCACTAGTGGAAATCAAAAGAATATACCAATCTCAAGTACTTTACATGAGGTTCAAATGTTTCTGAAGCTGTGGGACGGTGGGTTAAAAAAATATTGACATCTTTTTGGTAAAAAGGAGGGTTGAATCTTGAAATAAATGCATGATAAGTCAATCTAAATGTCTCCCTCAAACTCTCGCTCCCCCACACTTAAAACACTGCTTGTCCCCAAGCATTTGATAATCCAATGTTTCACTCTCTTTTTTACACAACTCACTCAAATAAGATGAGTAGGAAAAACAAGTGAGTATCAGTTCCAAAACCCCATGAAATAAATGTCAGAAAATAATCCCAAAGAAAAGTACACAAGTAGCGTATATGATGTAACATCTCAATGAAGGTAGGTCATATAGAAAACTTTCTAGTTCCTGTAGTAATGGATCATCACTTTAATAGGTATCCCTACAGTCGAGGGTTACCACGTAATGACCACCAATGTACTCATTGTTGGAACTCAAAAGGATTCTATATTCCTATATCAAAATAATATGAAATGAATGTGGCTACTGTGAAAAAGAACTCATATGATCAGGATGGGATAATGTCAATCCATGTACATCAAATGACTCACTGCCCCTCGAAGAACCCTCTCCATGAGTAAGTCTCTCTCCCCCACACTTAGATTGTAATCATCATGCAAAAATCCAAGAAATTGGTAGGGAAGGGTATCGGCTTGGGCTCATCCTAAAAGGCTTCTGCATGGCTTCTAAGGGCTATACGAAGGAGAAAATGTTTGGGTGGCTCAGTGGGTCAACGGGGATAAAATATCAAACAGATGCCTCGATCATTTTAGTACAACTTTCAAAAATTCCTATCGCTTTGATGGAAAAACATGGAAAGTTCTAGAAGACAAAACATGGTTGAGATTCCCTCAAGAAATAAGAGAAATAAGAGATGATTGTAAAATAGCTCAGAGTCCTCACGGGTATGGAAATATAATTTTGGACAGCATAGATGATCATGAGTGAGAATAAGTGTAAAAAAATATACAAGTTTTTGAAAAACATTTTCGAAGCATGAAATAATATCAGCAATCATCTAAGTCATGAGAGAAAGGATCAGATAATTCCAAAACAAGAATCAGGTGATCAAACTGCCTAGGGACACAAGTGGTATGTTCCTGACTGTGTTGTGACAAAAATACAATGGCTTTTATGTGGGTTCATCAATGACAAGAATGTTAGTTTTTTTTCAAATTTTTCAAAAAAATTCTCTTTTTTTACATGGTGTTTTTGGAAGCATAAAATATGGAAAAAAAATAGAACACTTCCTTGTGTAAGTGCAGATTGACGCGGAGAGGTTGTTTGTATCCGATGAAACTCCAGAAATGGTATACCTGTAAAACCTACACATTGACAACACGTACTCGCATCATATCAAAGAATTCACACCATAATCAAAATCATGTGGATGATAAAAATATTTATGATGAATTTAAATCCACTGTAGTTTCAGGAGAAAAGAGATTGTGGTAAATGCATTCCTTTTATTTAAAATAAAACTAAATGAAATGAAATGAAATGCAGTGAAAAGAAAACAAACAAATGATGGGTTGCCTCCCATTGAGCGCTAAGTTTACTTCGTCTTCAGCCAGACGTTATTGAAACTCCACCAGGATCGAACGGAAATGTAAACCATGCATCTGCTTCTTTTTCAGTAGGAGCGCGGAATCCATTCGTTGAAGAAGAGTTTATCCTGCAAGCTGCACAAAATCTCAACGGAATCTTGTTAGAATAATGGATGTGTGGAATGAAATGAAAATATGCCAACTCACAAGGGAATGAATATACCTCACCTGAAGAAAGACTCATCGAATTGTTGAATTTTGGGAAAAGGTTTTCAATGGAAAGATCAAGAAGATTACCTCCTTGAACATACACAGGTGAAAAAGTGTTATTACTAGAATCCTTCAGTGGTTCGCTTATATCCATCACATTCTTGAATGCAGTATCTGGGCTGATGATGTATCCCAATTCGTTTTCACACCCAACTACTAGCATAGAAAAATCCACTGGTTTCCAACTCAATTCATGCTTGATGGTTTCATTGATTGTGCCAAGGTTAGAATATGTGGGTATTTCAAGTGAAGTGTTTTTAACCTCGACGCATAGAGCAAGTGGCGCAGGATCAATTGGAGCAGATGACTCCATTGTGTCAAGAATGACATCTTTTTCAAAATTTTCTTCCATACCGCCCTCATCATATTTCTCTGTTGGCACATGTGTCACCACAAAATCAGGATCCTCCAAGCAATCCCATTCTTCCATTGTTTCTAGAAAATTATGAGTGTTCTCTACCACCAATGCTGATTGATTCTTCGACTCCAGAAATGTTTCAAATGTCTCTATTTTAGAAAAAGTTTCAGACTCACATGGATTTTTAGAAAGAGGTGATTTGATGTCATTTGAAGTGATGTCCTCTTGAGTGTGGAAATCTACTATCTCTTGGTTCAATTTTGAATCTATCATGGTAAATAATGATCCTAGTTCAATGTCCTCTTCATCCTGAAAAGGTGCAGTTTGATATACATTGAATGTGTCCTTTTTCACTTTGGGATGACTAGGTTGTGAATTCACAGAAGGACATGAAATCACATTTTCTGAGGGACCATTATGTTCAACAGGGAGGAAGACCAAGCTCTCATATTCTTGAAATGTGATTAGATTAGAAGAAATATTTTGTGATGGAGGGGAGTCATCAATTGTATGATAAGAAGGCAGATCAATCCCATTATCAGACTCGGGACATAGATGTTGTTCAAATGGACCCTCTATTGCACTCTCCTCAAAAGAATTGTTTTGAATTAGATCATCAAGGGGTAATGAAGCAGGTAGTTCGGAAATATGATTAATTTGATTTACTAAATTATTCAATTGATTTTCTAGATCTTTTGTTGAGGAAAGCAACTTTGCATTGCATTCATCTTGAAGTTCAAACCTCCGATTGGTCTCAGTGATAGCACAATGAAACATGTGTTCAATTATTGAATCATTTGTTTGACATGAATTGTCAAGTTCTAAATTTTCAGGAATGCATTGACATTGAAAATGATCAACAGATGTATAAGGTCGTGTTTCATAGCATGGTGAAATATTCTCATATGGATCATAGCATGGACTTGAATAAAGATCATTGAAATAAACGGGATTACCTGGATAGATCATGTGCGGTGAATCGTTATACGTCATACCTTGAGTCGGGGCTGCATAGGGCGGCTACTGGTTGTAATTGTGTGGTGCGGCCCACGTCATTCCGAGCTTCTGGGTGTCTTGAAAATTCCTGCAATGAAAAATTCCCAGAGTAGTAAACTTTTTTTTTTATTTTTTTATTTTTTTTTTTGACCTAAATTACTCTTTTAAAGGAACTCCTAATGCTACTATTCTCCCCGGCAACGGCGCCAGAAATTTGGCACGCGCGTCGCAACGCATGCAAATTTGCGAATTTTTATAACCGACTGGATACTGTAGAAGTGGCGAGCAGGGTCGAACCACAGAGAGAATGTGAGTAGACACTAGAAATGTCCTTTTGGAGGAATGTTCAGGCGGATGGGCTTTAATTGGGTGATTAACAACTAAGTTCTAAAAACTAAATGACTATTTAAAAAATGACTAATTAAATTAACTAAAACTATCTAAGTGAACTTAGCTATGAAAGAAACTGGCAGAGATGGAAGTTTCAGAGTCGTGATGTCCGTTCAGGTGCATGCAATGTCAATTATTTAATTCCCATATTTGAATATTTATTTATTCAATTATCACTGATTCCAATTTTAATCAAAATGTCATCTGGTCTCGTTCTCTGATGTTAGAAAACATTCTAATTTTCACACAAATTATTTATCATTTCGTTCTCTGTCCTGACAAATAATTTGCGCGTCCTTATAGTGCTGAATCACTTGGTGAAATACAATGACCCGTTTCTCACAAAGTATAAGTATCTACCTACGTTGGGTTCGCTCACATGAGATTACTTATTAAGTATCACTCATGTCAGTTTGAATGAGAGCGCACACAAAATATTAATTTTCCAATTAATATATTTATTTATTCAAAATTCGATTGCGCGCTTGATCAAATTCCGGATAAATAAATTCTCGGATGAACTCCCGTTCGTGATTACTTATTAGGTATCACACGAACAGGCACCAAAGCATGTGTTCAGGGCCCAAATGAAAATTAATTTAAACGCAGATACAATTAATTAAATAAACATCCTAATGAAATTAATTCAAAAGGAAATCAAAAGTAAGAATAAATTAAAGACATGCAATTACCGTCACTTTTGTCTCAACTCCGACACAAAGAAAGTTAGCCTGCCATCGCGACGACAACACGACACATAAAATAATAAACATATATAATCGTGCTTGTGTTGTCGTAGTTGTCACCACAGGACGCCGTCAACGATCGCAAAATAATAATCATCGCTCCGCTCTGTGCAGTCGTTGACGCCGCACCCGAATCAAACCACTGCGTCGCTGAAAAATATGTTTTGATCTGTGCTCGCTCTCGCCGTGCGACGTGAATCTTCGGAGGCCAAGAAAATCGTTGCACACGTTGATGAGAGCTCCCGGCTTCTTGGTGTACCTGTTGCACTTGAAGTGGCCGAGAAGGGCAGTTGGGAAATGAGAGCAGGGGAGGGCGGCGGGTCCAGCCGGGAGAGAAAGGGGAGAGACGGGTTCAAGGGGAGAAAAAGGGGAGAAGGGGGGGTGGCGGGTCCAGCCGGGAGAGAAAGGGGAGAGCCGGGTGACGGCGGGGGGAAGAAAGGGGAGTTCGGCGGGTCCCGGGGGGCAGGGTTGCTGGGGAGAAATGGGGGGCTACGGGTTCAGGGGAAGAAAAAGGGGAGAAGGGGGGGCGGCGGTTCCAGCAGGGAGTGAATATTGATGAAGAGGAGAGGCGTGGGTCCAGGGGGAGAGTAGTATGGCGGAGGCTGGAATTTTGAAGAGGGAGGTCCAGGGCGGCGGGTCCAGGGGTGAGGGAAGTGGGGTAAAAAAAATAGAGGGGATGGGGGCGGCGTGTATAGGGAATAATTGGGAGAGCCCCCCCCCCCCCCAAAATGGATTGGAGAGAGGGATTTAAAGGGGTATAGAGGTGACGTGGGATAGGAAATAGGTAGAAAAAATGGGAGAAAATGTCAAAGGGTGGTTGGGTAATTAGAGAGAGAAAGAAAAAAAACAAAATCAAAATCAAAAAGTGAAATCAAAGTTAAAACTAAAATTCAAATTCAAATTAAAAGAAAACAATTATCTAAATATTTAATGTTAGATAATAATAATAATAATAATAAAATTAGAACTAAAAATTAATGCACATGTAATTAGATATTATACTATTAAATATAAAAATAATAAACTAATAAAAAGATATTATGTTATTAATACTATAAAAACAATGAAATAAAATAAAATAAAAAATATATACATACTAATAAAAATTAATAAAATAAACTAAACTAAAATTAGTGAAACTGATAATAATAATATAATTTAAATATAATATATAAAATTAATATAACTAATAGAAAAACTAAATTACTAATATAAGTATATAAGTTAACTAAAAATTATCAAAATATCTAAATTACTACAAAGCTACAAAAATAAACTAAAAATATAAAAATTGGTTAAACTAATTAATTAAAACTATGTTAGAATATTATAAAAATACATGTAAAAATCCATGTACATCACCAACTTTTGGATTTATATTATTCCCTAGATTATATGGTGTTTTCTTAAAAATAGGTATAATTATAAATCTGTTTATGACATAACATGATGTATTTATAGATTTAGGAGAAAAATGAGTTGGTAGGTTATATTCACATAACATTGTTCTTGAAATTTATTATAAATTATTATTATTCATTTCAACAAGACCATTCAGTTAAGGAGTCCTAGGGGAAAAAGGTATGCTTGATACCATGTTTTGAAAAATTGGAACTGAACTCATGGTTTTAAAATTATTTCCCATGGTCACTTCTTAAATAAATAATTTTGTCATATTTCCCTTTTTGAATTAGTTTTCAAAAACTTATAAAAATATAATATGCTTAACTCTTAAAACTCAAAAGTAAAACCCATGTAAATCTAAAAAAAACCAACAAAAACATAAAAAATATATATTATACTTAGACTTGAAAATATTGATTACCCAAAAAATCCATATGAATTAGTTATAGGGTTCTATAAGTATAACCCTACTTAATTAGTTTAAAATATGACATTTTTCTTTCCCATTTGGTATGTATCACATAGTTTATTTTTATTCAATTTAAGTTGAGGTGAATCTAAAATTAAATTATTTTTATACAATTTTATTAAAGAATAGACATTACAATTCCCCAGTCTTCTATGAGAAATCCAATATTTATTTGTTTCAGCTTTTAAATAGTTCAATTTTTTGTCTACTTAAATTATTAAGATCAAGAGTATAGACATTTTCTATTCTAGGTGTCTTAAATTTATGAATTTTATCTTTAAAAATAGAATATGAATTATTTTAAAAATAAAGTAAATAAAATTCATCAAAAAGATATGAAATACTTATCATACTATGCTTTTATCCTTCCATATTAATTATTTTTTTGTTGAGAACTAGTTTTGGATTACCAAATGATCCAACTCCCATAATTTTTTGTTTAGAATTATCACCAAAATTAAAATAGACTCAATTAATTTTTGATAAGGAGTTGAAATTAGAGAAATCTAAACTCATATTACTTGAGTAACCACTATCCATGTACTATTTCTCATTGATTCTCTTAGACCTTTTTCCCTACAAATAAAATCCAGACAAGAAATTTTTTTGGGGCCTATATTCTCTTGGGTCCAGCAATATTATCAACTAAATATTTTAGTACCCAAATATATTTGTGCTATCCAAAAAAATCAGCACTAAATTTTGAAAAAAATTGAAATAAAATCATGTTTGAAACCAAAAAATTGTGGGTTTCTCAAACTACATTTTTATCAAAGTTCCCTAAATATTCACAATGAAAAAAAAGATATTTTAGAGAGGTTTTTTTCCTTAAACTAGGAACAAAATAGTTTTTATAAGCTCTATATTTTAACCTTGATTTACTATACAAAATTTATTTTTAGATAATTATTGTTTCCATGAATTTTATTTAAATAATTTTCACCTTTGTTTAAAACAATTGAAGAATATTTGAAGTCTTGAAATTCTTTTTTTAATTATTCAATATTGTTACCATGTTCAACACAAGATGCAACATAATTTTCCCACTTAGTTTTCAAATCAAATTTTTTTATTTAAGTCCTATTTTTCAACTACTATTTAATTATAATATTTTTGAAATTTTTATTTTTCTTTTTCAAAGATTCATATTTGTATTCAGGCATGGTACAATATTCATTTAGTTCCTTTTATGGGAAGTTTTTATTTTTAGATTTAGACTCATGATCAAAAGAATAATATGAATTTACCTCATTAGAATGCATCATAAAACATATTTTAGCCTTTTAATTATAATTTTAAGCTTCTAATTCTAAATATGTGATGATAGACTCATTTTATCAGGCATATTTTTAAATTTTTATTAATTATTTTCAAATTTTTTTAATGAATAATCATATAAAAGGCATTTTTTAGTAAAATGTATGTAATTATGAAAGTGGAGTTAAAATGTTTGGAAATGAAGGAATTTTTTGTTATTTTTGAGATTTTGAATTTCTGTTAACATTGTGTTGAAATATTTTGAAATTTTAGGTGTTTACAAAAAAAGGGCCAACAATTATATCCCTCTACTAGAGGCCCACAAGCCACATAGGCATCCCACAAGGGGAACCCAACCATACATTCCAAAAAAGAGGTCCAGTAAACCAGGGCTTCAACTAGGGGGACCAGCCTTGTGTGGTGGCCTGCAGGGATGGAATGCATGGGTCTCATAGTTGGGTTTAATCTCAGGCATGATGTCCCATGGAGGTTAGACCCAAGAGGTGGTGGGAGGAAATCCTCACCGGGGTTGGGTGATTCATGGCGTCAATGGGATTCCTCCAACACCCTATTGACTTCATTGTGGCTGAGTTGTGGGGCTTTGTTATTTAAACAATTGGTACATCCCTACTTTATTTCAATGTTCATAAAGTACCATGAGTTACTACTCATCCTTCAAAAAAAGATGTGTTTCCACACTCAAATATTTATTGTGCCCCACTTCAAAAACCCACGACGTCGTTGATCCGCCACTTAACATCATCTCCACTGATTTATATTGGAGAACCTATATCTCTGTCCCCTCAAAATCTCAAGATAGAGCTCTAAAACACTGCTAAAGCTCAGGGTCACCATGAATCACCTTATAAAACTCATAAAAACCCTATAAAGATAATTTTGAGCTCTATTTTCCACTTTGAAGGCCATAAGGGTTGAGGAGGAGAAGACCACCACCGTATCATCCACATCATCTGCATGCACCCTATTCCATGTAGAGAATCTATGATCCCATGAATCCCTCAATGAAAAACCCATGACTCCATGAAATTCTATCCTCTACACAATCCACATCGAATCCACCATCCATGGAAGATCATATTTTTATAAACAACTTATATATTCAGGTGTGTCCTTTCGAAATACAACTATTTCAGGTCTCATAGAAGTTCGATCTTTATCTCAGATTTTAAAACACACAAGACTCTGGTTGGATCACTAAATAGTGAGACTGAGGAAATTCTTAATGCCTATAAAAATATAGGTAAGTGTGGCTTTGTGATATGTCATGATTTGTAAGGGGGGATCACACATATCCTCCTCATAAGAAACATAGGAGAGTCTACTATAAATAATATAAGGAGAGGCAGACCTGCTTCCTCCCCCCATTGTGCCTACTACCCATTCACTTTATCCCTATTTTTTCTTGTTTTTTATGTTTTTTATCTTCTAGCTTCAATGATTCACTCTTCTATAGTGTCATAGAATCCCTTGTGGTTGGGTGAAGGAGAGGGGACCCATTTTTAATGATTAAGTATTAATTTAAATCAAAAGAATAATTTTATTCATATTTATTTAATGTTTTTCAATTTAATAATATTTTAAATTAAATTAAATAAACTCGTTTTTTTATTTAATTCTGAAATTTTAAATTTATTTGATTAAGGGTTTTATTCTCCATGTACTTGGTTTTGGATCATAAAAATTGGTTGATCTAAAATCAATCTAAGAAGTTATTTAGTGATTACTAAACACAAGAGGAAAGAAAAGTGGAATGATTTTAATATTTGGAGAATTTCAATACCAGATTTGGTATTTCCTAAATAATTTAAAGAAGACATAGTGTGACTTTAACACATTGATAAATCTTAATCAAAGGTGAATAAAAGATAAATTATTGTTACATAATTTATTTAATCATTTTATAATATAAAAAATACTCATTTTTATTATAGCCTATGATAGCATTACAAAAATGGAAAACCTAACATAAAACTAATCACTTTTTCTCTCATGTGAATTTCATAAATAGAAGTTCCTTTTCATTCTAGTCACTGAAATCAGATCCTTTTATTTACTTTTTCACTCTTGACAACTAGATTAAATAAACATATCCCTGGAGAGGAATCTGGTTACTATTAATACTACACCCCTAGGGGAAAATAAATTTCTTTTTCCGCACCCCATGATAGGTATGAGACAAAACTAGTGTCATTAACGGGGAGTGGGTGTTAATATAACACCAAAAAAATTTGTGTATAGGACCTCCAATATGGTGCCCTTTGTTTTTTACCCTAATATAGAGATAACCTTGTTAAAAATAATTAAGAAACTTAAAAAAAAATTAGAAACAATCCCTTTTAGATTCAAGTGACACCCTAAGTGTTCACTCCAATCTTTAGGAAATGGATTGAAATCCCAACCAACTACTAAATACATCTGTGTACCCCAATGCACGAATACTATAAACCAACTTACTATGAATTATGTGTATAATGATGTCAAATTTCATATTAACATTATTCTTGTGCTTCCAAAATGTCATGGTCTTGCAGGAAAAGACCCAAATAGGCGCATTCAATAATTCATCTTCACTTGCTCAAGCCTCAAGCTAGGAGGATCACCTGAAGAACAATTTTAGTGTAGGTAGTTCCTCTTATCACTTAAAGGAGATTTAAATGAATGGTTATACAATATGAAACCAAGGAAATTAAATTATTGGTAAGATATCAAAATATACTTCATGCATATATTGTTCCCTGTATCAAGGATCATGGAAATTAGAAAATAGTTTTTTGACATATACCAATCAACCAGAGAAACTCTCTACGAGTATTGGGAATTCTTCATGAAACTTTATGTCAGCTTCACACAACTGATAATGGAGGAAAACTAATTCCCTATTTTCTTCTGCTAAGATCTTATTTATAATTATTTAAATCTACTTGATGCCTTATCTAGATTAGCCTTGATTGATAAGTCACCAAGATATTCCAGATTACTGATTGAAAATATTTCATAGAACTTATAGTAATTCAACACTAGAGGTATGAACACCATAGGAATACATGAGGTATAAAATTATATGTCAACACCTTTATTTGTAAATAAAATTGAAGAATTTAGAATCCTAGCAAGAAAAAATGCTATAAAAAAGTGAGTGAACAACCATACCCACCGCATGCATGTGGATTATGTTCATTACCCAATCATTACATTGATTAATGTGTTGAGATATAGGGTATGGAGATTTGTGAAGCTCTATTACATCCAAGGAAATTTCCATAGAATCAATAATAGAGTCAAGAGAAAGACTAATAAGGATTTGGATGTCAATAGAACCAATCCAAACCACCCTTTTCCAACTAGCCACATTTCTAATAGCAATATCCAAACCCACCACTATTCCAACAGTCATACAAATGACCCTTATAGAAATAAAAAATATTTCAACCAATGCCTTTCTAATGAAATTATTTTGATTATCCATCAACCATTGCACCATAAACTGAGAACCAACAACCATAGTTCAATGTTGAGGGGTTAAAATAAAATTTCAAAGAATTATCCAGCCAGTTAAATTTTGTTTTGGATATTCTAACCAAGAGTTCAGGAAATCCACCATCTCATATGGTTCTGAATACCAAGGATAATTTCAGTGAAATTATGAAAAATCAGGAAATAGATTTCACTACTTGAATAAAGTAAGTTTGATGATTCTGAAAAAAATTAAAGATCAACCCATCCATCCAAAAGAGTGGATATAAACACATTTCAAAAGGAAACTAAGGGAGTAAAAAAGACAAAAAGGAACCATTACCTTCTAAATTAACTCGATCAAAAAATACTGAAGAAGAGTAACTTAAATGAGAGATCCATGAAACCTTTTAAAAAGTTGAAATCATTATTCCACTACTAGAAGAAATCCAATAAATCCCAAAATATGAAAATATTTTGAAAGAAATATTCACCAAGATAAATATTATTGATGGGGATTAAATAATCATCCTAAGGAGGAGTTTCTCACCCATGATCACACAACAACTTCCCAAAAAATTTCAAAATCTAGGGATATTTCATATTCCCTAACCTAACAGTTCTTTGAAATTTTCTGACACTTTGTGTGATCTTAGTGCTTCCATTAATGTCATGTTTAACTCTATCTTTGTATATTTAAAAATATTTTAACTGATTCCCATAAGATTGGTTATCCAACTATAAAACCAATCAAATATTTTTTCAGCCATATTTTTGGAGGATGTGCTAGTAGTGGTTGAAGGAATGATGTTTCCAACAGATTTTTACATCCTCACTATGGAAGAAGATAAATCACTAAGGAATTCACCCATTATTTTGGTTATATCATTTTTAAATTCAACCAAAATGATCATCAATATGCATGAAATAACCTTTACCATAGATTTGGGAGACAAAAATGTGAACATCAATGTTCTTGACTCTAAGAGTAACCCTTTAAACAATAATTAACTCTTTTCAATTTTCCATGAAGAAGGTATTAATTCCATATAATATTCAGGTATACTTCAATAATTATTATCCTTAGTAAATCACCTTTCTATTTAAAACACTAAGGAACAAGTGAGTACTCAAAAATATAGAAATTATTTCTTTTAAATTCAAGAAGAAATAACCTCAGAATTTTTTTATAATTTTATAGAAGAAACTGATATGATACCCTTTCTTATGAAAATTCAACATTTTGATGTAGGGAATATAAATTCACTAGAATCCATAGAGAAACCCCCAAAATATTGAACTAAAACCCCTCTCATGTGACTTAAAATATATGTATATTAGGGAGGTATAAAAGTTACTAGTGATCATTTACTGTAATCTATCTGAGACCCAAGAAAAAACCCTAATTGACCTTCTAGGAGATACACCCAAAATCAAATCCAAGTATTATCTCATTGAATATTTTTAAAATAGTACTCTTGACCTTTTAAGCAGCACCACAAAAGACTTAACCCAACCATCATCTAGGTTGTTAAAAATGAAATTGAAAAATTGTTGGCATCTGATATCATTTACCCAATCTCTAACTCCCAATGGGCCATCCCCATCCATGTGGTCCCAAAGAAGAAAATTTTGACAATTGTGAAAAATGAAAATAATGAATTAATTTCAATGATATTCCAAAAATAGTTGGAGGGTATGCATTGATTATAGAATTTTGAAACAAGTAAACTGAAAAGATTGCTTCCTAATCTAATTCATTGATCAAATGATAGAAATTCTCATAGGTAGAACACATTACTATTTTTTGGATGGTTTTATAGTTATTTTCAGGTACTAATTTTCCCATAAGACCAATAGAATACAACATTAACCAGTCATTTTGGGACCTTTGTTTACAAGAGGATGCATTTTGGATTGTAAAATGCCTGAGGTAAATTTTAAGCGATGTATGGTTTAAATTTACATAGATCACATTGATGACTTCCTAGAGGTATTTTTAGATGACATTACTATTTTTATAAATTCCTTGGATCATTTCTTAGGGAATATATAGATTTTTTAAAACATGTGTTTAGAAAAATATGGTTTTAAAAATTGAAAAGTGTCACTCTATGGTTGAAAAAGTAATAGTTATAGGTCATATCATTTAACAAAAAGGAATTGAGGTGTATAATTTTAAAGATTAATTGATCAATTAATTTCTATATCCCACTTGTGTGATGCACATTAGATCATTTTGGGGGCATGTTGGATTTTATAAAAGATTTATCATGGAATTTAGTAATATTTCTCTTCCTATTTAAAGATTACTTTTAAAATAAGATGAATTTTTTTAATGATAATTGTATGGAGGAATTTAATGTATTAAAACAGAAGTATATTACTATTGGGAAAAATCCCTCAAGGTAACATTGCATCATTTTTGGTTTGGTTGTGTTTGTTGACAATGCATATTTCCATGGTGAATTGTCGAGTTCCAGAAAAATTTTTGACAATCCATGTTGAAAATGAACCATGACAAAGAAATGTATGATCTGAAGGTGGTAAAAAATAATTGATACATGGTGGTTCTGTTTCCTAGTGTTTACCAAATTTTGGGGGTCCAAAATTTGGGTTTTGGTGGGCATCACAAAAAGTGGATTTCTTTGAAGATCTCATCAAAATATAGAATAGACATGAGTTTCGCAAAATGGGCTTCATGAATTAGATTTCATGAATACATGAAGAATTTTTATGGTGTTCTTTTCGATTATGACGAGCTTCATGAATGGCATAGGTGAATATCTTTTCAAGTAATCTCTGTGGCATCATTGAAAAAAGATCATTGTGGTGGCGCAAAGTATTTGACGGAATTATTTTCAATTACAAAAATATTTGAGAATCCGGAAAATAACCATGGTGATTCATGAAACAGAGTGAATTTCAGCGAAAATTTCAGATCTTTGAGAATTGAGCTGACATGGAACTGACTTCACGCAGAAGGTTATTGAGTCAGTAGAATCTCCTATAAATAGGCCTAGACCCCCTCAAGAGAAGTAGATAGTTTTCTAAGAAAAATTTTTGGCCCTCAAATAATAAAGGTGGTTCACATAGGTAGTGTGCCTCACTAAAGATAGGATATTCATGGTGTCTAATCTAGATCTGCGAAAGAGGTTTGTTCCTCGTTGGCTCAGTGAACTTCATGAAGGAAGTATTTTGGTGATGGCTTGAGCTCTGTGATGGAATAAGCTCTATAAAGGATTGAGCTTCATGAAGGCTTGAGATCTACAAAGTATTGTGCTCTGAGAAGTATTGTTCTCTACTAAGTAGTGAGCTCTGTGAATTTCTGTGCTTTACTAAGAGGTAGTAACTCCATGAAGGCTTGTTTGAGCTTCATGAAATTGGGAGCTTTGAGAAGTAGGGTTCTTTGCGAAGGTATTTCCAAAGTTTGTTTCCCAGTGTTCAGTGGAAAAGTGGTATTCATCAGTGGATGAAATTTGGAATTCAACATAGAATCTACATATAGTTAAGGATTCACTCATTAGAGATAATGAAAGAAACTATAAGTCTTTAAACTATGAGTGGATCTTCTGAAGAAGCAGTGATCTCACTTTAGTTGAGAGAGTAGTGAGTTCTCAAATTGTTAATAGTTACAAACCAAGCGGGATAGTGAGTCTTCTTTGAACTTTTAAATAGTATTTTTCTTTTAGTGGATTTGGTACATCGACACATCTCTGGTGTATGCTCCTTAGATGTAGCCCAGTGAGGGTGAACTAAGTAAAATTCTTGTGTCTTGTACATTCTTTAAGATTCATTCATACTCTACAACAGGAATGATAGAGAGAATATAGTTTTTTCTAACAATAAAACAAGATCAAAAGGGGCAGTTGTTTTCATTTTTTATACCCTAATTCACCCCCCCCCCCTTCTCAGGGTATCTAGCCTAGTGGAACTAATAATTACCCCGCCAAATTTGAACATACATTTGAGTTTCTTTTTTATACATCTAACCAAGAAGTAGGATCAGTTCTTTCATAAAGAATTGAAGTAAACCCTCAAGTCATAACCTATTCCTAGAGAACCTTGGATGTCACTCAGATCAATTACACAACCATTGAAAAGGAGTTTCTTACTATTGTATTTGTGTTATATAAATTCAGGTCATATTTAATTGGAACTAAAGTAGTTGTGTTTTCTGATCATGCAGCACTTAGGTACTTGATGAAAAAAATCCAATTCCAAACCGAGGTTGGTAAGATGGATAATACTATTATAGGATTTTAATGTGGATATTAAAGAAAAAAAGGGATATTAAATTAAATTGAAAAATCACCTCATTAGTTTTCTCAAAAATGCTAAAACAGAAATTCTAGAATTGATCACACTCAATGATTACATACACATAGAATGGATTTACATCATCAAAGAAGAAGTATCATGGTATGCTATCATAGTAGATTATTTGGACACATCCAAAGTACCTTATTCCCTTAACTCCCATAATAAGCATAAAATAAATGTTGAATCTATATTCTATATCAAGGAATATCCATTTATTTTGAATATTTTTAGGGACCAAGTCAAAAGAATATTCTTACTGGCAAGTGAAATAAAATCTGTTTTTCAATTTTCTCAAACACATACTTATGGAGGCCAGTTTGGACCTCAATGAATGGAAAGAAAATTATTGGAATCTAGAATCTATTGACCAACCTTATTGAAATATACTCATCATTATATTAAAATTTCCAAAAATGTCAATTTTTCAAAAATACTTCAAAGATACAAGAGATGCTGCAAAAAACCATCATTTTTTATGAAATATTTGAAGTATGGGGAATTGATTTAATGGGACCCTTTCCCATTTATTTTGGTAGATATTGTATTTTACTTTCTTTTTATTATGTCTCTAAATGGGTATAATCCAATTCCACCAAGATTAATGATGCCAAAGTTTTTTGTGATTTTTTTGGGTCCAACATATTTAGTATGTTTGGAATGCCAAGAGACATCATCATCGACAAAGGGAAACATTTTTTTAATATAATAATAGAGGCTATAATTAAAAATTTTGGGGTGAATAACAATATTTTTACACCTTACCATCCCTAAAATAATGGCCAAGATGAAGTATTTAACTGGGTGATTAAAGGTGTTTTGGATAAGATAGTCAAACCAAGCTAAAAGGATTGGATACAAAGGCTTTAAGACACCTTATGGGAATACTGGACAGCATACAAGACACTTATATATATGATCCCATACCAATTGATTTATAGAAAAAGTTTTCATCTACCAGTTAAATTGAAACAAAAATCATATTGGGATATAAAAAATGGGAATTTGGATTTGGAGAGTCCTATAAAAGATAGAAAACTTCAGTTATAGGAGTTAGAATAAATCATAAGATAATATTTTGAAAATTCAAGAATTTACAACGAAAGAACCTAAGTGGCACATGAAAAAATAATTCAACCAAATACCACTCAACCTAGAGACCAATTCCTACTCTATAATTTTTTATTGAAGTTAATTATAGGTAATATTCATTATATTTATTAATTACCTTTTCTTGTTACTAATTTCTATCCTTTTTCCATTCATAATAATAAAGAAGAGAAAGGAAACCCATTCAGTGTAAATGGGAAAAGGCTAAAAAAGTTCCATGGAAGTTTACCTCAAGAACTGGTGGAGGGGATCGAACTTCTCCAACTCATCTAATAATTTATTCTCATGATGTCAGGTTGATATAATGACATTAACCAATGGTACTTCTAGTAATAAACACAACTATTACTATTTTCATAGGATTTAGGATTCAGTTTCCTCTTACATCACCCCTTTGATATTCAATGGAATGGTTCTTACATAGGTATGATTTGTTTTGATTTTTCAGGACTATCATGGAAGGAAGACACATGGATGACCCAGTTAGGGTATAAATAGAACTAAATCTTCATTTCAAAAGTGATTTCACATTTAATGATTATCTTTCAAACTCCCAATATTTTTTTAGTCCTATTTTGAGATTCAGTCAAAAAATTGCATGCCTATATTTTAATTATGTTTTAATTAAATTATCTAGGATACATGAGTCTCTTAGAATCCTATGATTCCATTTTTTAGATTTCAATTTTAATGAAATTGAATGAGTAAAATAGATAATTTAATTATTAAAGTGAAGCATGGATATTACAATGAGGACTCAGGATTTGGGGGAATTGGATGATTCATGTAAATGAAATTTTCCTAGAATTTTTTATTCTTTTAATTTCTAAAATTCATGTGAATTTATTTTTTATTATTATACATGCCTTGAGTGATTGTCCTAAATCAAATTTTTCATTCCTGATAGTATCTCTAGACTAAGTACTTCCTATTTATTCATAAGCATATTTCATGAGTGATCTTGGGACATTCCATCTTCTAGAACTTGTATTTAAACTTATAAAGTCTATGGTTGAACAAAAAAACATTTAAAATTATTGAGGAATATTTTTAAAAGACTTTATCCTTAATATACCACATTTTTGTGAATCCTTTTTTATCCCATAGAAACCATGAATTCCATTATTAGGAATGATCCATGTTTCTAGCCATTTTTTATCCATTCCAACCCTCTTATTAGTATTTGCATGCTATTTTTAAGTTAAATTGTGGGGGTGAAGGGATTCATGAATAAAAATATTATTTAAATTGTAGGGAATAAGTTTGGGGGTGCTATAAATGGGGATTGAGAAAGGTCTATATGCATTGAAATTTAATTTGTTTCCCTTCTTGAAAAAAAAATGAAAAAAAAATATGGGTTTTGATTTAAAAGAATCAAAAATCACCATCACTAGGTCAATGATTTTTATTAGATGTGGTTAGGTGGTGGATGTGAGGTTTATTCAAAGCATTAATTTCTAAAAATTAAAAAAGTGAAAAAAACTTAATTATAAATGGAAAAAAAATATAAAATTATAGAAAAATTCAAGAAGGTTTACATAATTCATTATGTTTTCATTGATCATGATATTTATTATGTTCTTAAGGAAGTGTGAGATTTCAAAAAAAATTTAAGGGGATAATGTCATTATGCTTAGTTTGGATATCATGTAATGCACTTTAAGATATAAACCTCCTCCTCAAGACATAATTTTTAAACATCAATTCATACCTACCTTAAGACAATAAGTCATATAAACCTTGATATAAAATTTCAAATGATTTTATGTTCCTTTTGAATTTAAAAATTAGTGAAAATAGTTCCCTTAAAATCCTATGGATAAGGATCATATTCTCGTGATATGATCATAACTCTATTATAATTGTATCATAAGTGGTGAGATAAATTATTCAAGTGTGGTAAATCATGATTTGTCATGTTTAATAAAAATGAATTAAGGATCTTGAATGGATGAAATAATAAATTTCATCATTTCTAAAAGGGAAAAGGTAAAATGCTTTATTTAATTTTTTCCTTTGAAAATTAAGAAGTTAAATTGATATTTTATGTGGAATTTTTGAAAAAATCATTTAACATTGAAAATTGTTTTATTTTATTGTTTTGAAATTTGAATCATGGTAACATTGGTGCCCTTTGATTCTTTATGTTGATATTTTATGGTTAAGGAAAAAATATTTTAAATGTGGGGGTATTTTACATACACATTTCATAATGCATATTTTTAATGTTTTCTTAATTATTTTAAAATGTTTTTAATTAATAATCACATAAAAGGAATTATTGTAGTGAAATGTGGGGAATTATAAAAGTATAGCTTAAATGTTTGTAAGTGAAGGAATTTTTTGTGATTTTTGAGATTTGGAATTTATTTTAACATTGTTTTGAAATATTTTTAAATTTTAGTTGTTTACAAACAAATATGGATAATTGGGTCATTCCTCTACCAAAGTCCCACACGCCACATAGGTTATCCACAAGGGGAACCCATCCATGCAGGCCCAAAGGAGGGATATGGCACCATCGATGACTGTATAGTGGATTAGGACCATGAGGTGACTTGTGGGGATGAAATATTTTGGGTTTATAGGTGGGAGGAATCCTGAGCATGATGGACCATGGTAGTTGAACCCATGAGGTGGCTGGAGGAAAGCCTCCTCGGGATAGGATGGTCCACGGTGGTGATGGGAGCCCTCTGAAACCTGATTGACTTCATTTTTGGCTGAGTTATAAGGAATTATTATTTAAACTCTTGGAATATCCCTACTTTGTTTCAATGTGGGACAAGTCTAATTATTTACTATTCATCCTTTAAAAAATGTTTGCGCCCCCACTCAAATATGTCCTACACCTCACCTAAAATACCCATGACATTGTTTCTCTGCCACTTGACATCATCGTTGTCATTGAATATCGGAGAACCTCTATTTATGCCCCTAGAAATCTTTATCTAGATCTCTCCAACACTAATAAAGCCCATGGTCTCCAATAATCACCTCTAAGTCCTTGAACGAACACCATAATGATAATTTCAATATCCCTTTGAACAATTTAAAGGTTTTAGGGTTTTCATAAGAGGTTACCACCACTACTTCTGCCACATCATCCATGCACACCCTATGCCATAAGGATTTTCCATGATCCCATGCATGTCGCCATGCAAGACCAATGTCGCTATGAAAGAATATTATCCATATTTTCTACATTGAAGCAACCATCCATGTAATATCTTATTTTTTAAAAACACATTATATTCTCACGTGTTTCCTTTCTACATATGACTGTTGTAGGTCTCATAGGGGAGTGATCTTTCATCGATATTTTAAAATGCTCGAGACTCGAGATGGAGGACTAAATAGGGAGACCAAAAAAACTATTGATTTCTATAAAAATATAGTTAGGTGTGTCTTATAAATACATAGTGATTTAGAATGGAGGATCACACACTTAATCCTTGGAAGAGATATGGGAGAGGTTGTTGTGAAGAAGATAAGGAAAGGAAAACCCACTACCTCTTCCCCCCACTATAGATATTTACCATTCACTTTATCCCCATTTTTTTCTTTATTTTTATGTATTCTTATCCTAGAGATTCAATTTTTCCCCATTATATGGTGGGGTATAATCCCTTATGGTTTAGTGAAGTATAGGGGATCCCTTTGTGATGATTGATTCCTAATTGAAATCAAAAGAACAATTATTTTCTTGTTTATTGAATGGTTTTAAATTTTATAATCTTTTAAAATTAAATTAAATACAATTTTGTTTTGATCTAATTCATAAATTTGAAATTTATTTGATTAATTTTTTTATTCTCCCTCTGCTTGGTTTTGTATCGTACTGATTGGTTGATCTAAAATCAAGTTGATAAGTGTTTAAGCGATTACTAAACCTGTGAGGAAGGAACGGTGGACTGATTTGAATATTCGGTGAATGTCAATACTAGATTTATTATTTCCTAAATAATTTAAAGAAGTCACACTATTAATTTCACAAAATTATAAATATTAATCAATAGTGAATAAAAGAGAAATGATTGTTACTCTATTTGTGTAATCATTTGATAAGAATAAAATACTCATTTTTATTAAGGACAATGATATCATTACCAAAATGAAAAAACCTAACCTAAACCCAATAAATTTTTCTCTCATATGAATTTCATAAATCCATGTTCCATTTTCTTCCTAGTCATTACAATCTAGTTATTTTATTTACTTTTTCACTCTTGAAAAATATATTAAAAACATTTCTCTTTCTAGATGACTTTGGTTACTAATAATACTACACCCCTAGGGGAAAATAAATTCTTTTTCCACACCCCATGATTGGTGTGAATAATGTGACATCACTAAAATCCATTGAAGCAATACATGTTTATTTCATGGTCTTATTATATTTCTTCTTATATCCATCCTTTTTTAAATAAATTTTCTTTAAATTATTTTTATCTTGTAGTTGTGGACAATATGGTTTGATCTGTCAATGCTTCTTTCATCTATAGAACCATACCTCTTCGGAGTTTCCACCAATTTTTTTTACTTGTTGAGGGATTTATTGAATCATCTAATCTTGTTATAAAACTTTTTTAACATTCTAGAAAAGTGATAAAGTTCACTATCTAAAGAAGAAATGATTGAATTATCTTTACTAGATGACTCAACCACAAGAATTTATTTTCCTTTTTTATCACCCTTTGAAGTTGAAACTTGAAAGGTAGAATTATCCTTCTTAACTAATCTATGATCTCTAGCTATAGGTTTAATTTAATCCTCATACATCATAATATTTCCAATGAGATCGTTTATTTTAAAAAAATTGACCTTCGAAGATTTCCTAATGGAATCCGAAATTCCACTCTATCTAAGTGGTAGAATTATGAGGATCTTCAAAGCTTGATCTGGTTCCAGAATGGGTGGTCCTCAAGTACCAACACTATTTACCACCTCAGTAAGTATTACATTCAAATAATTGATGATTTATCCATCCATAATTATAAAAGTATCAAATATAAGTTGAGCAGTATTATATCTGAGATCTCGCACATTGTTTATACCTTCACAAGAAACTGCTATAGTAGTCATCATTTCATGATCTATTTGACATTGTGAAACTCATTTGAGATCATTTATACCTAGTACACATATTATAGAATTCATAGATTTAGATTTTAGAGAATAACTAGCTTCAGTTTCATCATCCTACATTTGAGTTTGTCTCATTTCAATTACATAATTCTTTACAGCTTTATGATATAACTTTGGAACAAATTTATTCAAATAGATTATCATTTATGCCTTACAATAACTATAATTATCATCATTAAAGTAAGTAGATATTACTATTATCATAAATTATCAGTTTTTATTCATAGAAGCAATTTTAAAGATGAACTTTATATTTCAACCTTTGAAAGCTGAAAACTCAAAATTCACTTCCTCTAATACAGGTTTTTTTGGAGACAGACTGTACTAAGACTCAATAGGGAGATGAATTGAGTTCTTTAAAAAAATTATTTACTAAGAAAAAAATCCTCTTTAATATATGGTTAACTTATGACCTTTTATTAACACATGAATTCATTCGAAATAAAATATCAAAAAAAGTGTTCAAACACATATATTTAAAGTGGTTTGGGGAATATAAATCCACTAGTTCACTCCACCAATGCTCAAATCCAAGAGCTTGGTTATTTTAAATAGAAGAGTCCTTTTATCATGGACTGATAGTCCTTTTTCTTGGGACTATATTACTGAATTCAAGTAGTTGATAATTAGTACAATAGAAAGAGCTTTCAACTGGGATTCAGTAAGGCTTTATAAACAATAGCCTTTAAGGTTATTTTAATAAAAACCTCTACAAGGAAATAGAGAATAACTAGAGTGTTTAGAAGTTAAGATCTCAGTTGTAAAATACAAATAATAGAAGATAATAAATATCTAAGATATATGATAATAATAATAATAGTAATATTAAGGATAGTCTTCTAAAATGATATAAATGATGGTCTATCATGGCCCCTCCCTACAAAGATGCCATAATAAATGAGGAGAGATAATGACCTTCGAGTCTCGCCTCTAGTAGGACTCAAGTTGGAGATTATCACCTAGGGTATAAAAATATCATAAAAGGGATTCAATACCCTATATAATATAAAATAGGATTGGGATATAGGATAAAAAACCACCATAAAAATCCATCAGATTATATAAAGGTAAACTAAAATCCATCCCATAATGCATGAATACAGTAACCTCATATATATAAAAGTCTCCAAATATACCAAAAGACAATTATATGGTAGAGACACAACAGAATCTCTAAACCCAATCTATTAATGTTATTATCAATCTATAAAGACATCTAGGAAACCTAAAAATAGTTTATATACATAGGGTGAGAATACAATTATACTCATTAAGGACATAACTAAGGTCTTAAGTGCACTTGTGAAAATAGTATGCTAATACACCAGTGAACAAATACTAGAACCAACAACCACCTATATAGGTCAACTAACTAGAAACCATACTCACCATGGATCACTCACCAAATCACACGTTCAATATAATAATATAGCATTGAGATTAAAACAAAGCAAGGTTCCCCGCTACTACTTCCCCACTAATTTTCTTCTCTCATTCTCCAATATTTAATGTCTTATTCCCCCATCCCTTCCATACATATCATATCACATAACTTTCCAGCCATCTTTGATGTGGGTTGGGATGCATCCCTACCTACCCCATTATCACAAGGTCTAGCATCTAGTGCTAGCATCAGGTATCATCATATCATGTCTCACCCGATGACACCTAGATCATCACATCACACCTCGCCTGAATACACCTGGGAAAACATATCACATCTCAACCATATAACTAGGTTAGTAGGGTATCATGAATGTGAAGGAAATAAAACTCATTCCCTCCTCCTACCATGCATGACCCCCACCACATATTACTTCTCATCATATAAATATTATATCCCCTCACTTCAAAACACATAGTTTATTACTGCATAACTCACTGGAAGCCACCTGGGTCATCACTGCTGAAGGGGAAATGGAGAAGATGGGGTATCTAGTCATCTGTATCACCACCATCCTAAATGATGAGGAAAATACATAGAACCTAGAACCTATAAGATTTGGTAAGGTTGTACAACTCAAGTGGGGTGTGTAAAGGACTAACATAATCATTCATGATATAAATATAGCACACAATACCCAACCTATGTGTTCACAACAACTACACTAGTTCACACCATAATTTCACCACTATACCACATGTCAACCATAAAAACTGAGGCCACTGCTATATAAAAAACCACACAACCACCATAAAATTTACACAACATTTCTCACTTTCAATTACAACCCAATTAATTCACATTTAAACTACTCGTTCATTTATCATTCAATTAATTTAATATTTTTTACCCAACATCCATTTCTAGCCTAGATAATTTATTTTCCATACTATTTAGTTTAATTTTATTAACATTATTTATTCCATGGATGGAAAGGAAACTAATATAATCATTCCTCAACAAAATTGGCCCAACTCACACAACCATCATCAGAACACCTCACATTCATCATCATTGTTGCACCACATTGATAAATACAAAAAACCATAACAACCAAACATCACACATCCCAATCATATCTCACAAAACAACCACCACACATGTCAATTTATATCACCACCATGCTTCATCACCACTACGTACAGCAACCACTACATACCACATTGCATAACTTCCCACACCATATTATTTCCAACCAACTACCACATCACATCTCCACACCTCAAAAAGACCAACCGATCATTTCCACCACCGTACAATAGCCCAAAACACATAGGGAAACACAATAAGCAAAATCACACATCACAAAAACACATTTTTTTTCTTCCACAAATTATCCATGGGCTTTCCTCACATTGCTTCTTTAATTTAGCATATATATTAACATAGAAATGAGGTTCTATGGGAAATTAGTTATTTAGCTTTAAATATGTTAATAATCCTTTTATTTAGTTTAATATCACACAAAAACATAGAAAGGGTCTCAAATAATATCATCTACAACACAAAAAAGGATTCCAACAGCCGTTATTTTTAGTATTGGTAACAAGCATGCTTAAAATCATCAATAATACATATCAAAGTAGTAAATCATGTGACAACTCCCCATTCCCATCAATTTCAATTATACAAATTCATTGTATTTATTATGAAAAACCTTAATACCACCAAAAGGAAATAAAATAATTCATATATCACACATAATACATAAAAGTATTGAGAATGAGGATCCCCTACCTCAAAGAAGCTTTCAGAACTCATTGTGCACCACAAGGTAAATAAGAATCTATAACAACCCTTGTCTAGATTACACGTGAATTAATTATTTATTACATATTAATACACATAATACAACCCATAAGATTAAGAGTTATATTTTTATTGGGAATTAGGTATATTACATAACAACTTAAAATAGGGGTTAAATCATCATTATTGAAAACTTCCTTAACATTCTCATCTTATTCCATTATTCTTAAAACTACATAGGATAATATGGGGACATACCTTAGAAAGGGGTGATCTATAAATCCCAATAAGGTAATAAAAAAATAGTAACATGAATTATTTATTATACGTTAGACAATAGGTATTTCAATGGGACTTAAAAGGGGAGAGAATCATAAACATGAACAATAAAGCGTGATATATCATGATAACATAAAGGAAACATGGGAATGTGGAAACAACTTTAAACATGAAATAATAAGAATAATTCAAGTTTAATCAATAAGAAATAATAATATAATATGCTTAGGATAACCTCTCATTCACCATACATGGAATATCATGAGACTAAAACATTACCTAATATCTTTGAGAACTATATGGGTGTACCCATCGTACTCATATCATGTACATGAATAAGTGTTCCACATATATCATATAATATAAGAATATATTTCATCAAATTTAATTAAATGATAAAGAAGTGTGGAATAACTATATGGAAGTCTCTAATAAAATAATTATAGGTATTTCTAGGTGAATACCCTTGACTGGAAAAAGAAATATTATTTACAACAAAAAGGTTTGGCATGGAAAATCATACTGAAATTTCAGCAGCATAACAGTAGTACATAAAGGTTAATAAAATGGTTTTATGAGAGTGAAATGGTTATATAATCACTTAAAAGTGAAATGAAAAGTAATATAGATGTGTAAAAACATATCCCAATATTAGTAATTAGAAATAAAATTCTTAAAATGAAGAATAATCTTGAATAAAGTGGAGAAGGAGGGGATCCCATACCTTGAGTGGGTGATTCTAAAATATTGGGAGTAGATTTTTGAGAGATTTGGGAACATTGGTGGGACTATAGAGAGAGGATGGAAGATTAAGAACATGGTCTAAATTTGTTAATTGAAGAGAAATGGGAGCTTGGGTGGGTTTATATAGGAAAATATATGGCATTTATTTATTATTTACCAAATCTAGGTTTTTTAATCTATATAATAAAGTAATAAAAACCAAAAACCTTCCAATGGTTTTCTCCAAAGGTTTATTTAAAAGAGTATTATTTTCATTATTCTATAATTTCATGGGATGAAATTAATAAAATATAACACTTGGTGAGGTGGAAGTGGGTCATGTTTTTAAAGAAATGATTTTAAAACCTTAAAATATGATATAGGTTTTGGAGGATTCATAAAGGCTTTATAAAATTAAACAAATAACAAAAAATAAAATTATTTTAAAATGGAAACACATATTTGGTCATGGATACTTTTTATAGCATTTATTACATCACTTTTGGGTCATTATGATGGAATTATTCACACCATATATTAATATAATATTTAATTTTACCAAAAAATATGACTTTCACAAAAATTTATGAAAAGTTTTCCATTGGATAATTTCTACATGATGATCCCAAAAAATAATATTTATTTTATCAAAATAATTTTATAAATATAGGAATTTTCACTTTTAAAATTGATTCATCATTTATTGATAAATGATGCGGTTTTTACATAATTGTTTTTGAACCCTTATATAAAATACATTTGACATCATAAAAATTATATTATAATTTATATTTAATATACATTATTTAATAATAACATTTTATTAAAATATCATTTATTTCAAAAAATCATTAATTCATCAAATGAAATATCTTAATTTAATTTTAATATTACCTAAAAATAAAAAAAAAATTATCTTATCAAAATAAAAATAAGTTATAAAGTAATAATAATAAAAAGTAAATATAACATCTCAGGTATTTGGATTGGGTCTAAATCCTTGTCTGTTTTGAATTTTTAGAGTTTGGTAGGTGTTCAAACTCTTTCCTCATTGATCAGAAACTAATTTTGAGTTTTTATTTAATCCAAAACCTTGTTTTAGATAGGTTTATAGGTTTAGAAAAATCCCAAGGTGTTTGGAAGGGTTTCTGGTGAATCAAAGGCTTGAAGGGATAGTTTTAGTGAAGTGAAAGCTGAGGCACATGGTTAGATCAAATTGCGTGGGCCCTTAGTGAAAACTGGGATGACTTCTTTTTTCACTGAGCAGAGTTTGAAAAACCATGCGAGGTGAGGTGCATGGCCAAGCGTGAACCTCTCTAGTTTTTGTAGAGGGATTTCACACGTCTTGTACACGGTTTGGAAAATGGTATTCAAGACACATAATTAGTGCCACTTTAGAAGTACCCTTGTATTTTAGTCACATGGTTTACACATGGTCAGTCCTAACTATGCAGACTAATTGTGTGGGGCTTGGTTCCTTAGCAGTTGGATCCGCATGGTTAATGCACGGTTTGGAAAATTATTTGAGATAATTGTGCTAAATCATAAAGATGTTAAATGAACAAATGTACCTTTCTTATTTAAACCCATTATCCTCCTCTTTTCCTCCCATGTGTGGGCTTACTCTCCAACAAATGTGGGAGCTTCTTCCTCCTCTTTTTTTTAATCCAAATTATCCATATGACCTCTGTTCTTAAAGACATTTGTGGTGATGGATCCATATTGGTGTGTCTCTCTCTCTATTTGTTGAATCTATTTATTTTTTTATCTTTCCCCGTATACCACTAAATCCATTCAAGTCGTTTTGCTATATTTTCAGTTCATTCATCGGAAACTCAAAATTCTTCCAAGTTAGTTATAGTTATAGGTGAATATTAGGCGTACCTACATCTACGACTCCAAGGTAGGTGGTGAATACTTTTCTTTATGATTTAATGAGTGTTTGGTGGGTGATTATTTTAGCACAACATTTTGTTGACCGATCAAGTCCCTTATAATTTAATGGATTCTTTTAATTAATTAAATTGATCCTCATAGGATGCCTATGGGCATTCTTGCATGAGTCTAAAAGTGGTTCAGCTGTGCGAGAGGCTTGGACCTTGGGAAGTTAGGATGAGGATGTGGATTTTATATTAAATTGAATTGTTTTTATTAAATTGATATGTTTTATTGAATTTTATCTTTTCAATTCAATCATATTGAATTTTATATAAATTATAATTTCATGTGATGCACTACTGAGTTCCAATGAAATGTGACGTGTATGGCATGAGGATGGATATAGAATTGAATATCTAATTTCGGGAGATGTGATAATCGTGTTAGGAGTGACCTAATGTATATATATGTTTTGGGTGATGTTGATCACAATTTTTGTTACTCAATCATCGGATTGAGGAAGCTAGGCTATCATGTTATGGTAAAGGACCATGTGATTTTGGATGGCATAGCCATTGGGATTTGGGACACATGGTATTAGGGGCACGAGGTGATGGTTGTTTTGGATTTGGATTTAATTGGTGATTTCCACTCACCTGTGTTGTCCAAATCACCATTTGGAGTCATGTAAACATAGTTTTACTATGTGATGAGGTGGTTCTGAACACTCATACAGGTAGAGGCCCCCAATAGTTGTGTCTTAGGTAAATGGTTAGAGGTTCTTTTCATAGAAATTCATAGGGATGGTGAGGAGCCATCAGATGAAATCATTGAGGTTTTAGGTTGGGGTTTGAGGTATGTCATGATTAATTCCATTGGACTGGGATCATTTTGAAGGATGGGCATCATAGTTCCTTGGGAAATTGGCTATTGAGAAGACAATGGTTACTATTTGAGGACTGAAATTGTTGTGCCTCTGGACATCGGGCTTCGATCTGATGGGTGATTTTGAGTAGGGTTCTGATAGACTAAGTTTCTATTTTATTGGGAATGCCTTTGGGATATCATTTACTTGGTTTATGGAATATGGTTCCTATTGGTTTTTAGAGGTTAAACATGAGGGTTCTCCTGGGGATATTTCACATCAAAGGATTCTGTGAGCTACAAGCTATGGATTCTCTCCTACTCAGCTATTTCAGTGATGGCTGAAGCAGGTGATAGATTCCTAGTGGATTTTTAACACTTAGGAATCTTGTGTTAATTTTATGCATGTGTTATTGATTATTTATTTTAGTATTGTAACACCCCAGGTAAATAAAGAATATGACATTTTCATATTTATCCATATTTGTGAATAAAATATTAATATGACTTTAAAGGGGACGCTATGCTCGATGGCGTACCCAACACGCAACAACGAGTTTCTTGGGAATCTTACGTTGCACTCTAATAATAAAATAATATTATTTTAAATGGTAGTTAATATGTAGCTGTTGTATTGGCGGGAATGGATATAAATAACTAAAATATGATTATATATGTTTTTAAATGTTTTTACATTTATCCAATAAAATATAAAGGCATAAAATACGGAAAGAATTCAATTTTAGGCGTATATTCCCTAGTTTTCACTAAAGGTTCACTTATCGCCTTTTGATGGAGAACCGTCATTAAATATAGTTTTGTTCACTCTTATACATCATTTTGGACCAAATAAAACTCTTCTTAAGAATTGGGTCATCAAAATTTACTTTGTGTAAATTTTTGGTATCTTTCTGATAAAGTTCATTTTTTAATGAATAGTGTAAAATATTGTATTTTAATTCAAACCCTCTTTTTAATCTAATTTATTAATATGATTATATTATATTTTGAATTTGTTTTAAAGTGAAATTAGAATATATTTTTACCATTAAATCCAATAGTGTTCGTTGGAATTAATTTCACTTTGAAATCAGACTTAAACTAGTGTCAATCTTTTGATACTTATTGTTTCATAAAAACACGCTATTTTCTCTGACAGCGGGAATTAATTATTAAATTAATTAATGTGACTTATATGTTTTGAATTTTTTAAAATAGACTTTATTTTTGAATTCGGAATATCAAATATAGCTTAGGGTGAATTTTTGGTATTTTTCTGAAAAACTTCAATTTTTGATGAATAGTTAAACCACTAAGTAGTACTTATAAAAACTGATTTTTCCGTTTAAATGAAATTTTTCCATCTTTGTGTTTTGAATTTCAAAAATCCGACATACATGGTTGTCATTAAGAAGTAAAATGTGGTTCAATGGGATAAAAATAATTTTTTGGTGAATAGTAACTTATTAAGTTTTTAATCGCGATTAGAGGTAATTAGTGTAGTTTATGGTAAGAATAATGTTTTAATAAAATGAAATGACCTAGAAACTTGTCCTACCCTCATTTTATGTGTCATGGCCGACCAATAAAATCCATGGGTCAACTTGGGGACCCCATGGAGACACTTTGGTTGGGAAATGACATAAATATCTTTTTATTTAATGTTAAAGTAAAAATGACACAAACATGAGATGTTTTACTAAAACAATTTTTACATGGGGTTATACAAGTAATATTTTTGACTATAAATAGTCATTGGAAAGCTAAAAATATTTCATAAATCATAGTATTTTTTTATAATTTTTAGACATTAAATAAATTAAATTATTTATGACATCATGATGGTGCAGCGATGACCTCATTATTTAACGATTTAAATAAAATTGAAAGATAATGTAATATCTAAGACCTAAACATGTCCAAAACATATTGGATGAGTGTATTTAGAACCCTTATCAACTTATCCTCGAAATACATAAATTTGGGACCTTTAAAATCCGAAAATCTTTTGAAAATAAAGTAACATTTTGTTACTTTACAAGAGTACCCCTCCTCTCCTCTTATAAAAGGCCCCCACCTCTACCTCCTTACCCACACTTCAAAAGCCTTTGGCTCGGCCAACCCCTTCCCATTTTGTCTCTCCACATCCCTATATTACTCCTTGAAGCCTCACATTGGGCAGAAGTCTTCCCAAGGAAGCCTTTGAGCTGAAATCTAAGAGAGTTACCCGATTTTAAGGTAATGTCTTCACTTGAGTCCTTTTGTTTTATTTTGCTTCTCCAACCCCCTAAACTCTTTTTATTCATTTATTTTGTAACAACTAAATTATCTTAAAGATACTAGGATTTTTTCATATGAAGGATTCAATCTACACTTACACACACCTACATCAAATGGTTAAAAAACATACTGTTTCCGTGGATGGCGAATTTCTGCTTCCCAAAACGATGATTGTTCAACATTATTTTAACACCTTAAAAGGTGGACATTAATATGACACTATATTTATATATGATATATAATATGTTTATGTTTTCCTTAAGCTTCTGTATTTTTTATTTTGCGCATACCTTTATGGTTTCCATTATGGGTAATGTGATATCTTCATTTAAGGAAGTGCGGACTACCGCCCCCTCAAAGTGATGTGATTCGTTAATGCCATATGTGGGACGTATAAAGGATGGATTTAAAGTTATTATATATGATGTTATACTGGAATTATAATATACCTATATATCATTATTATTCCATTCCATAAAAATATGAAATAGAAATGAAAATAGTGTTCATGCGTACGTACGGCTTACCGTCTCCATGAACGGTGCATTTCATTTCTTACCTCTAAATGATTATGTAATATTATAAATACATGTATATTATGGATATATATGATATATATGATATCCAAATCATGAATATAATTCTGGATATAATGAAAATTTGACCACACGAACAACATGTAATTGTAAGAAGTCCACTTTCGACTTAAGAACCAAATATCAACAAAACAAACATTATTAACTTAAATGATTACATAATGTTTATAACATGGAAATAAGTGATATAAAAGGAATAATGAACTAGAAAAATGTTCTTAATAAAGTGTAAATTAACTCAAGTTTATTATTCAGGACGTTAAAGAACGATCGAGTCAAGTCGGACCCGAGGTAAGGGATCCTACTCCTCTCTTTCTTTTTAAGTACACTCTTTTATGTCATTCCTTCTAAGATCATATTTATTGTTATTGGGATGTTATTTTATATTAATCTTACTGTAATTTTTATGTTCATATGATGAGAGACCCTATTCTCTCTCATCAATCCATTTTGGATGTTTTGAGTGGCGCCGTTAGGCTGCCGAATTTTCGTAAGAGATCTAACCTCTCTCTTTCTCTTTAAGTACTCTCCTTTATGTCACTTCTTTTAAGCTCCTCTTTGTTATGATGGGGGATGTTATTTTATATTCCTCTTGCTGTACATTTTATTGTAATGTTATGAGATTCCCTATTTGATCTCATCAATCCATTTTTGGAAGTTTTAAGTGGCGCCGTTAGGCTGCCGAGTTTTCATAAGGGATTTTTCATCTCACTTTTATTCTCGTGAGATTTATGCTACATTTTCCACAATTTCCTTTTAGTTGTGTATGTACTGACCATTATTTTACTCATTGTGTAATATTCTTTCATTTATGAGTATTTACATCAATGTTGTATTGTCCTTCTTTCACGGGGCGTATGTTTCAAAAGATACCCATGTCGGTAAGGGAACCTTTCACCCTCCTCTTTTTAAAAGACTTATTTTGTTATGTCTTTTAATTCACATAATATTATTTTGGGATATGTTCTTATATATCCTTATTGATGTAAATTTTATGTCCAAGTGATGAGATACCCTTTTTATCTCTCATCAACTCTTTTTCTGAATTTTGAAGTGACGATGTTAGGCTGTCTAATTATTGCAAGGGAACTTCTTAACCCAATTTCGATTCTTTGGGATAAACTTGGACACCTTGAATATGTCGTTCTATGATTATTTGTGAATGTCCTCTGATTGTTTTACACTTAATACCCACTTATATTTCATGTATTCGTTTGTCAAACATAGTTATGTAACTGATTTATCCTAAATCCAAGGATATCGTCTTTGTATGGGACTTCGTCTCAATCTCCTTTCATTGAGGCATATTTTGTTTTATACACAACTTTCTTTTATACGGTGTATAAACCCCTTTGACTTTTACGTTTATCCAAAAGGAATATTTTTATACGAATTGTTTTACTAAACGAAAAAAAGGGAATGTTTTTGTCGTACGTATGCGGCGACAACGACTTCTCCGCCGCCGTGACCATTATTTGAGTTTCGGCTTCCTCTACAAGCCATAACTTCTTTTTAAAAGAAAAATAAATACCATGTTTTACTTTTCTTTTATTTTGGTATTGAAAATGGTTTTCATAATGTATTTATATCAATGTGTTGTATTGATATCTTGTTATTGAAAGGTGGAAATGTTATGTTTCCTTTATGCATGTTTTATGTGATAAGATTATGTTATGGTTCTTGGGCATTGTTATGAAGACAGGTGGTTCCGTGATAAACTAAGGGCGGGTGAGCCCGATATAGCTCTCCAATGCATTGGGTAACGTGAAGGAGTGAAACTTTTAGGTTTCTCTGAAGATATTTAGGGAATATAATATGATGGGTATTCCAAATGTAACCAAGAGGGTTACTCCCTACGTAAGAATGTTATGAATGCCTCAAGTTACCTTTATGTCTTATGATTTCTATGATTTATTCATGGTTTGATGAGGTATGTTAAAGTGCCTATGTTTTATGGGTAAAGTATGATTTCATTCTTATGTATATATGAACTCATGTTTCCTTTCCATATTTTTATAACCCTTACTGAGCTTTTTATGCTCATCCCAAGTTTTTGAAATGTTTTTCACAGGTCAAGGGAAAGGTACATGATGTGATGATAGTTTCAAGGATGTGTCAAGAAAGAATCCGTGTTTTATTTTAAATAGGTTTCCGTTGATGGGAAGAATGAATATTGTCTTTTATATAACCACTTTGTTTAAATTTGGAATGTAATGCAAGTTTCATGATCTAATTCTCTAAAACTCTAAACCTAAAAAGATCCTCAATGTGTAATCTTGTAATAACTCAAGATTAAGTAAGGTTTAAGGATGGGGGCTTATAGTTGGTATCAGAGGTCGGTTTAGATAACTTTAGAGGTTAGGGTATTCTTTAAGCATAAGTGACATTACCATAATGGTTAGGATTTCGGAAATAGTCTTAGTTTTAGATAAAGTGAATGAGTAAGTATATCTTAGTGTTTACCTTCCTCATTAGTACATGATGGTTTTGTTGATATACTCACACTGAAATTTCTGTTTTTAGTGAATGGATGGATCTAGCAGGCACCAAAGAGACAACAGGTTTGAAGGAAACTGTGGTGGTTCTCTGATTAAGATACTAGATAAAATGGAGGATTCAATGAGGAAACTCGTGGTTGTTCTAAACCAAATATCAAGGAGTCACGATCAACCACTTGAACCTCGGTATGTTCTGTAATGCATCATGTACGAGATAACCAATCGATGTGTAAGTTCGGGTAATAATTATAAAGGTAACCATTAGAGTTTATATGATCCTTACTTTTGAGGTAATTATGGGTTATTATATGATATGCTGGAAAATGAAAGGCATGAGATAAACTTGAGGTTAAAATATGTTATGATCATTTTTGATGATTTTATCTCTTTTTGGGGAATGATTTAAGAATTATATAGTTTTGGAAAAAGGACAACACGCAGACCGTGTGACAACCCGTCGCGTTGGACAAAGCTGCGGGAATCGAACCCAAAACCAAAGTGTGACTAGTATTTATCGCCTACCACTGGACTACGTGAAGTCCCTGGTTAGTTTGACTGATTCTTTTTAGTTATATGATTTTATGAATTAAGAGTAAGTTGATTTTGGGTTATCTATGGAAATTTATTAACCTATCATGGAGGATATGTGATTAGGTTAATTACTTTTCAATACGAGACATTAACAGCAACTGATGTTGTTTGGAGATAAATGTTATGATTTAACTTGGAAGACTATGTGATTAAATCCTTAAAATATTTGGGTTTCAACCTTAGTTTGGTTTACTTTGAATAATTTTATGGAAAAATTGTTTATCGAATGGTCCTTGTTGAACTTTGGGTTTTGTTGGACAAATTTTGGAGATTAAGCATAGATTTTCTTTTTGTAAAGGGTTATCCTTTTCTGGATTATCTGATCTCATACTAACCTTTTTGGTTTTGGTTTTGGTTAAAGTCTAAAGACATGGGAAGTATATAGTTATCTTTTGTGGATTAGTTGATTCTCTAGAAGTTGATTATAGTACTCTTAATGCGAACAAGTCTCACTAAAAACTCGTCTTTTGGAAAAAAAATATGAGTTTGATTAAGGAATATAGTAAAAGTTGAAAGTCAACATAATAAGTGATTATGTTTCCTTATGAATAAATTCATCAATAAAAAGTAACTTAAAACAAAAATGTTTTCTATTAACTTTTCCTACTGGGGAATCGAATACCGTTTAACCCATCACAAGTTTGTGATTTTCTTATAGTTAACTTTCTCCTAGACATGTTTACTATCACTCTCCCTCAAGAAAATGACCCTTTTCTTTTTCTTCCATTTCCATGTTTCTCTACATATGGGTTAACTCGGGTGACCTCTGTACTTATCTTCCTTTATTTTAAAGTGATTGTTTTACCGACTCTTGTTCCGATGTGGGACTTTCAAGGAGGTTTCCAAGCTCAATTTTAAAAATTGCGAGGACGCAATTCCCAAAAGGGGGGAAGGATGTAACACCTCAGGTAAATAAAGAATATTACATTTTCATATTTATCCATATTTGTGAATAAAATATTAATATTACTTTAAATGGGACGCTATGCTCGATGGCGTACCCAACACGCAACAACGAGTTTCTTGGGAATCTTACGTTGCACTCTAATAATAAAATAAAATTATTTTAAATGGTAGTTAACATGTAGCCGTTGTATTGGCAGGAATGTATATAAATAACTAAAATATTATTATATTTTTTTTTAAATGTTTTTACATTTATCCAATAAAAGATAAAGGCATAAAATACGGAAAGAATTCAATTTTAGGCGTATATGCCCTAGTTTTCACTAAAGGTTCACTTATCGCCTTTTGATGGAGAAACGTCATTAAATATAGTTTCGTTCACTATTATAAATCCTTTTGGACCAAATAAAACTCTTCTTAAGAATTGGGACATCAAAATTTACTTTGTGTAAATTTTTGGTATCTTTCTGATAAAGTTCATTTTTTTAATGAATAGTGTAAAATGTTGTATTTTAATTCAAAACCTCTTTTTAATATAATTTATTTATATTATTAGATTATCTTTTGAATTGGTTTTAAAGTGAAATTAGAATATATTTTTACCATTAAATCCAATATTGGTCGTTGGAATTAATTTCACTTTGAAATCAGACTTAAACTAGTGTCAATCTTTTGATACTTATTGATTCATAAAAACACGCTATTTGCTCTGACAGCGGGAATTAATTATTAAATTAATTAATGTGACTTATATGTTTTTAATTTTTTAAAATAGACTTCATTTTTGAATTCGGAATATCAAATATAGCTTAGGGTAAATTTTTGGGATTTTTCTGAAAAACTTCAATTTTTGATGAATAGTGAAACCACTAAGTAGTACTTATAAAAACTGATTTTTCCGTTTAAATGAAATTTTTCCATCTTTGTGTTTTGAATTTCAAAAATCTGACATACATGGTTGTCATTAAGAAGTAAAATGTGGTTCAATGGGATAAAAATAATTTTTTGGTGAATAGTAACTTATTAAGTTTTTAATCGTGATTAGAGGTAATTAGTATAGTTTATGGTAAGAATAATGTTTTAATAAAATGAAATGACCTAGACACATGTCCTACCCTCATTGGATGTGTCATGGCCGACCAAGACAATCCATGTGTCAACTTGGGGACCCCATGGAGCCACTTTGGTTGGGAAATGACATAAATATCTTTTTATTTAATGTTAAAGTAAAAATGACACAAACATGAGATGTTTTACTAAAACAATTTTTACATGGTGTTATACAAGTAATATTTTTTACTATAAATAGTAATTGGAAATATAAAAAGATTTCCTACATCATAGTATTTTTTTTATAATTTTTAGACATTAAATAAATTAAATTATTTATGACATCATGATGGTGCAGCAATGACCTCATTATTTAACGATTTAAATAAAATCGAAAGATAATGTAATATCTAAGACCTACACATGTAAAAAAACCTATTGGATGAGTGTATTTAAAACCCTTATCACCTTATACTCGAAATACATCAATGTGGGACCTTTAAAATCCGAAAATCATTTGAAAATAAAGTAACATTTTGTAACTTTACAAGAGTGCCCCTCCTCACCTCTTATAAAAGGCCCCCACCTCTACCTCCTTACCCACACTTCAAAAGCCTTTGGATCGGCCAACCCCTGCCCATTTTTTCTCTCAACATCCCTCTCGTACTCCTTAAAGTCTCACATTGGGCAGCATTCTTCCCAAGGAAGCCTTTGAGCTCAAATCTAAGAGAGTTACCCGATTTTAAGGTAATGTCTTCACTTGAGTCCTTTTGTTTTATTTTGCTTCTCCAACCCCCTAAACTCTTTTTATTCATTTATTTTGTAACAAATCCAGTATCTTAAATATACTAGGATGTTTTTATAAGAAGGATTCTACGTACACTTACACACACCTACATCTAATGGTTAAAGAACATACTGTTTCCGTGGATGGCGAATTTCTGCCTCCCGAAACGATGATTGTTCAACATTCTTTTAACACCTTCAAAGGTGGCCATTAAGATGAAACTATATTTATATATGATATATAATATGTTTATGTTTTCCTTAAGCTTCTGTATTTTTCATTTTCGGCATACCTTTATGGTTTCCATTATGGGTAAACGCGATATCTTCATTTAAGGAAGTGCGGACTACCGCCCCCTCAAAGTGATGTGATTCGTTAATGCCATATGTGGGGCATATAAAGGATGTATTTAAAGTTATTATATATTATGTTATACTGGAATTATAATATACCTCTATATCATTATTATTCCATTCCATAAAAATATGAAATACAAATGAAAGTAGCGTTCATGCGTACGTACGGCTTATCATCTCCATAAACGGTGCATTTCATTTCTTACCTCTAAATGATTATGTAATATTATAAATACATGTATATTCTGGATATATATGATATATATGATATCAAAATCATGAATATAATTCTAGATATAATTAACATTTGACCACACAAACAACATGTAATTGTAAGAAGTCCACTTTCGACTTAAGAACCAAATATCGACAAAACAAACATTATTAAATTAAATGATTACATAATGTTTATAACATGTCAATAAGTGATCTAAAATGAATAATGAACTAGAAAAAGGTTCTTAATAAAGTGGAAATTATCTCAAGTTTATTATTCAGGACGTTAAAAAACGATCGAGTCAAGTCGGACCCGAGGTAAGGGATCCTACTCCTCTCTTTCTTTTTAAGTACACTCTTTTATGTCATTCCTTATAAGCTCATCTTTATTGTTATTGGGATGTTCTTTTATATTACTCTTACTATAATTTTTATGTTCATATGATGAGAGATCCTATTCTCTCTCATCAATCCATTTTGTAAGTTTTGAGTGGCGCCGTTAGGCTGCCGAATTTTCGTAAGAGATCTAACCTCTCTCTTTCTCTTTAAGTACTCTCCTTTATGTCACTTCGTTTAATATCCTCTTTGTTATTATGGGGGATGTTCTTTTATATTCCTATTTCTTTACATTTTATTTTAATGTGATGAGATACCCTATTTGATCTCATCAATCCATATTTGGAAGTTTTAAGTGGCGTCGTTAGGCTGCCGAGTTTTCGTAAGGGATTTTTCATCTCACTTTTATTCCTGTGAGATTTATGCTACATTTGACACAATTTCCTTTGAGTGGTGTATGTACTGACCATTATTTTACTCATTGTGTAATATTATTTCATTTATGAGTATTTACATCAATGTTTTATTTTCCTTCTTTCACGGGGCGTATGTTTCAAAAGATACCCATGTCGGTAAGGGAACCCTTCACCCTCCTCTTTTTAAAAGACTTATTTTGTTATGTCTTTTAATTCAAATAATATTATTTTGGGATATGTTCTTCTATATCGTTATTGGTGTAAATTTTATGTCCAAGTGATGAGATACCCTTTTTATCTCTCATCAACTCTTTTTCTGAATTTTGAAGTGACGCTGTTAGGCTTTCTAATTATTGCAAGGGAACTTCTTAACCATTTTGATTCTTTGGGATAAACTTGTACACCTTGAATATGTCGTTCTATGATTATGTGTGAATGTCCTCTGATTTTTTTACACTTAATACCCACTTATATTTCGTGTATTCGTTTGTCACACATAGTTATGTAACTGATTTATCCTTAATCCAAGGATATCGTCTTTGTATGGGACTTCGTCTCAATCTCCTTTCATTGAGGCATATTTTGTTTTATACACAACTTTCTTTTATACGGTGTATAAACACCTTTGACTTTTACGTTTATCCAAAAGGAATCTTTTTATACGAAGTATTTTACTAAACGACAAAAAGGGAATGTTTTTGTCGTACGTATGCGGCGACAACGACTTCTCCGCCGCCATGACCATTATTTGAGTTTCGGCTTCCTATACAAGCCATACCTTCTTTTTAAAAGAAAAATAAATACCATGTTTTACTTTTCTTTTATTTTGGTATTGAAAATGGTTTTCATAATGTATTTATATCAATGTGTTGTATTGATATCTTGTTATTGAAAGGTGGAAATGTTATGTTTCCTTTATGCATGTTTTATATGATAAGATTATGTTATGGTTCTTGGGAATTGTTATGAAGATGGGTGGTTCCGTGATAAACTAAGGGCGGGTGAGCCCGATATAGCTCTCCAATGCATTGGGTAACGCGAAGGAGTGAAACGTTAAGGTTTCTCCGAATAGATTTAGGGAATATACTATGATGGGTATTCCAAACGTAACCAAGAGGGTTACTCCCTACGTAAGAATGTTATGAATGCCTCAAGTTACCTTTATGTCTTATGATTTCTATGATTTATTCATGGTTTGATGAGGTATGTTAAAGTGCCTATGTTTTATGGGTAAAGTATGATTTCATTCTTATGTATATATGAACTCATGTTTCCTTTCCATATTTTTATAACCCTTACTGAGCTTTTTATACTCATCCCAAGTTTTTGAAATTTTTTTCACAGGTCAAGGGAAAGGTACATGATGTGATGATAGTGTCAAGGATGTGTCAAGAAAGAATCCGTGTTTTATTTTAAATATGTTTCCGTTGATGGGAAGAATGAATATTGTCTTTTATGTAACCACTTTGTTTAAATGTGGAATGTAATGCAAGTTTCATGATCTAATTCTCTAAAACTCTAAACCTAAAAAGATCCTCAATCTGTAATCTTGTAATAAATCAAGATTAAGTAAGGTTTAAGGCTGGGGCCTTATAAGTATACCCTTGCTTAGACACACATGTAAGGTATGCACAAGTGTGTGGTATCCTACTGAGACTCATTCTCACTCCCTGCATGGGCCCTTCGGGATGTGTGCAGACTTCATGATTTTACATTATAGAAATCTTTCAGGATTTAGATCTATATACTAGTGGTTTAGTTTCATTGGGTGGAAGTCTAGGGACCTTGAGGTACCTACCTTAATTATATATCTTTATTGTTTTTCTTTCATATACCAGTATACTACTGTATATGTATATACTGAGGTTGTCCATGGGCATCCCTTTTTTTCTTATTAGCATGTATGAACTTTATTAGATGCATGTTCTATTTTAGATTCTATAAGTGGAATGTGGACTTGTTTATTAATTTTCTCTATTTTAATGTTTTCTCTTTTTCAATTGTTTGTGATAGCTTGTGCTTCCGCCATTGGTGGGTTGCTGGTTCGAGTCTGTTTAATATTTTCTTTCACTACATATTATATATCTAAATGGAACATTATATCATCATCACTATAGATTATATTATATCTAATATCACTCCCTTACACCCTCATTTCTAGTTGTATGCCTTTGGAATATAGGGAGGTGCACCTAAGTCTAGTAGCACTCATCTCAAAATCAATGTTCAGGGGTCTAATTAGGTCAGGAAACTATAGTAAATATAATTATTATTATATTGAAATAATATATAAATATTCATATTCTTAGGGTATTGATACATATCCCTATATTACACCAGTAAATACCCTGAGGGTAAGGTGCGTGATGGTGAGATTTTCATGGGGTGGTTCAGCGTACATTGTTTTGTCTATAAGCTCGATGAGATTGAACTTCTCCCATAAACAGTTTCACTCATACTTTAGTTTTTGGATATCATCTTGGGCTTGGTCAATGGAAAATCCCAATGATGTTATCTCCCTTGGAAGTTCTGATAAATGTGCTTTATAGAGTACGATCCTATTAGTTATTTCCATCACTTCATTTTTCTATGTCAATTGGATTAATCAAAACTCTATATTTATACTAATCATATGATCACTTTTTAATAGTTATATTATCAAAATTTATGATTCTTAATGTTATTTTAAATCTTTTAGGATATAATAAAACCAATTAAGTGTATGTTTTTTCTATAATCATAATAGGAAATTTAATTCAATCACAGAGGGAATTTCATTTATAAAATATCAGGTCATTACAATCTTTCCCCCTACATAAATTTCACCCTTTAAATATTCATTTGATGAACTAAAATATATAGGCATAATTATATTTCATCACCTCCTCCAATTACCATATCTCTTCTTCAAACTTGTGGTTTCTCCATAGAACTTTGACCATGTATATTATTTTATTTCATAGAATTTTTCTTTATGATCTAAGATCTTCACTAACTGCTCCTCAAATGAAAGATCATTCTCCAATAGTACCACCTTAATATTTAGTATATGTGAGTTGTTTGGTGTGTAATTATTCAAAATGGATACCTGGAACACATCATGTACTTAATATAGGTTAGGTGGGAGTATTATTCGATAGCCCACCACTCTGACGTGGTCATGGATCTCAAAATGACAAATTTATCTTGGAATACTAATTCCCTTAATCCTAAATCTCATGACTTTATTCCATGGGTATATTCATAGGAATACCTTATCTCCAACCCCAAACTCTAGGTCTTATTGATGATTATCAACATAGTGCTTCTGTTGACTTTGATCAGTCCTGATGTGTTGTTGAATGGTCTTGACCTTTTCCAAAACTTCCTCGACAATCTTAGGACCCAGCAATTTGCATTCACAAACTTATTCCCAGCATGTAGGTTTTCTTCATATATTACCATAAATGGATTCATAGGGATCCATTTTTATGATTTATTGGAAACTATTATTATATAAAACTCATCCATAGGAAGATGTTGATTCCATCTTCCTTTGAATTTCATCAATCGTGATCTCAATATATTCATGAGTTTCTATATAGTCTACTTAGAATGGCCATTATTTGAGGGTGATAATACATGATAAATTATAACTTAGTATTTATAGCATGTGGGAGACTCTTCCAAAACTTGGAGGTAAATCTTGGATCTCAATTAGATACAATCAATAATGGTGTTCCATGCAGCCTCACCACTACTCTAATGTATATCCTTATAAGTTGATTGAGTGATAAGTCTTCATGAATTGTAGTGAAGTTATAATTCTTTAAAATATGTTCCACCATAACTCATATATAATTATTTTCTCTTGATTTATTTAGAAAACCAATGAAAGAGTCCATGGTTATGTTTTCCCATTTTCATGTAGGTATGGGTAATGGTTGCATCATGCACTTGTATTTTTTTTTCCTTTTAGCATTTATTTTTTGATATATAATACACCTTGATGTATATTCCATAATATCCTTCTTCACTTTTTCCCAAAAATACTGATCTCAGAGATCTTGATACATCTGTGTGCTCCCTAGATGGATGGAGAAGCTTGATCTATGTGAATCATCCAATAGATACTTCTTTAACATGGGATTTTTATGATACACATAGTCATGATCCAAATATTACAACCCATATATCAATCTTTAACTCTAATTATTTCCATTTTTATAGCTTCTAACTTCTTCTAAATTCACACACCATCTATCTAATAATACCTTATCTTCTCTAAAAGGTATGTTTGAGCAATCCTTTTTGAAAGGATTGATGATATTCCTTCCTTTATGATTCCCATGTCAATTATTTTAAATTATAAGAATATTGTATCCTTATCAATTTTCATCAATAAAAAAAAATTGAATTATTTCTACTTAGAGTTTATTATAATTTATTTTCTTTCCTATGATGGTAGTGTATTGATTATTCATAGTCCTTAATCAACTATAACCATCTTCGTTGGTTATTATTTAGATATTTATTAGTGAATATATAATTAACTCTCTTATAATCCATATATATTTCACACTTCTCCCAAAAGATATAATGCCACCATATTTTCAACATGAATATTACTGTATCTAACACCAGATCATGTGTTGGGTTGTTTTATTCCTAAAATTTCAATTTCCTTGAGGCATATACTATCACATTGTCATTCCACATTAGTGAATATTCCAAGAAGTTCTTTGAATCATTGTTGTATACCATGAAAAGTTCCCCACTTGCAGGTAGAGTAAGTGCATGTGTAGTGATAAGACACTTTTTAAACATTATGAATCTGTCTTCACATTCACTATTCCAGAAAAATGTGACTCCTTTTCGAGTTATCTTGGTTAGAGTGTTTGATAATCATGATAAATTTTTTACAAATCTTCGATAATACCCATCCAATCCAAAAAAATTATGGATATCTATCATAGATGTTGTCCTTGGACATCCATCAATTTCTTTTGTCTTTGAATTTTCCACAAATATACTATTTTATGTGTTAACATGTCCCAAGAATGATAATTCCTTGAACCAAAACTCACATTTTTTGTACTTTTCATAAATATTCTCCTTTAGTAAGGTCTTTAAAACAATTCTCATATGCTCCTCATGCCCCTTCTTGATTTTGGATTATATTAGAATATCATTTATAAATAATACCACAAATTTTTTAAGATAATCTTTAAAGACTATATTCATCAATTCCATTAATATTTCTAGAGAATTGTTGAGTACAAATAGAATTACTATGATTTCATAGTTCCCATACCTTGTACAAAAAATAGTCTTGGGGATATCCTCTGTATCCACCCTTACATGGTAATACCCCGATCAAAGATCCACTGTAAATAAGTACTAGTCTCCACATAGCTGATCAAATAATTCATCAATCTATGGAAGTGGATACTTTTTCTTGATCATGATATTATTGAGCTCATGATAATCAATGAAAAGGCACATCAACCCATCCTTCTTCTTAATAAAGAGGACTGATACAACCAATGGTGGAGCACATGGGCGTATAAACCTTTTATCAAGATTATTATATATTTGTTTCTTTGTATCCTAAATTTCCATAACATCCATTTTATATGGATTCTTGCATGTTATAAAATTCCCAAGTATGATATCGATTAATAATTCAACCTCTCGACTAGGAGGAAGACTAGGAAATTCTTCCAGAAACACATTAGTGTATTCCCTCACAATGTTCATGTCTTCAAGGATGATATTTTACTTAGACTTAATCATTTGAGCTAGATAAACTTTCGTGTAGGGAAATAATATCCATGCTTGAGATTTTTGTACCAAATAATATTCATCATCTTCCTTGAAATTGTACAGAATCGGAGTAAAATTATTGATACGAAGAGAGATTTTATTCTCCTATAAATTTATGTTGGATAAATATAAGAAAAGTTGATCCATACCTATAATTTCATAAAATTACACTTAATGTATTATCACAAGGTTATCTATGAATTTTAGACCACAAATTTTGATAGGGGAAGTTATATACTCAAGATGCAATAATTGACACATATGTTGTTTTAACTGATAAATCTACTTCCATGATTTATGGTGGTTCTTGAATAATTCTAATAAAATAATTTGATATAAAATAATGTGTATAACTATAATCAAAAATTATGTTTTCTATTATTGAATAAATAATGTGCATACATGTCACCACTTTGTTTTTGGGATCCACCTCAATAGTTGTGATGGCATGTGACTTCCTTTGCTGCCTTGGAGATTTTTAGCATTGATTGTCTCCAATAAACATTATCTTATGTAAGTGGATCACATAGTGTCCATGTTCCTCCAAATTGAAACATTATACAATAGACTTAGGGTAGACTAGAGCATTCATCTCTTCTATTATATTGGTGGGTTTCTCCCACCAGAAATCACTAGATGGGTTACCTTCCTATCCATACCTAAACAATTTCCTCATCTACTTCATTAAATTTACATGGTTCTTCATTCAAAACTTTTTACAAGTGGTAGGTTAAAATTTCTTACCACCTTTATATTTCTCCATCACACCACCAGAATTAAACTCCACTTTTCACTTCTTATGCCCATGAGACCATTGATATTCACCTATCTCTATTTCAAATTTTAGGGAAAATCAAACAATTTCCTCATAGCTATAAAAGTCTTAGATATCCAAGTATTTTCATAGACTCGGTTTTATCCCACCAAATAAATGGTCAACTTTTCATTAAAGGATAACAACAAAGCTAGAGGAGTATTGTGAAAGTGTGGTGAATTTTTCCTCGTATTCTCCGATGGATTCATCATCTTTTTTATTAAGGTAAAGGAAATACCTTTCTATTTTAATTTTAATATTGTGAGGAAAATATTTGTTGAAAAATATTTTCTAGAATTCCTTCTATCCCATCACTTCAATATCTTCCTCAGGATTCATATTCTTAATTAATGTCCACCATTGATTAGTTTCTCCCTCCATATGATAAACAGCTTGTATAACCTTCTCTTGTTCAAAACATTTAAGGATATAGAATATATTCTCAATGGATTTGATCCATTTTTTCATGATTAAGGGATATAATGATCCATTGAAATTAATAGTACTTTTTCCCATAAATGTCTCAATTGAAGGTTGTTCATTATTAGGGGGTTTTGGCATTCATCATGATTCAAGTTTCTATCCAAAACCTAAGTCATCTGAGATGGTATTTTCACAAAGATTTTGATTCCTACTTTTATCGAGTTGGGAATCTCATTTGGGAAGTCATCACATTTCCCTTATCATTGGTTATTTACTTAGTTTACCCTATTTTCGTACATTGGCTAGAATAAAGGGAAATTAGGGATGAATACTTTTAAAATTTTAAAAACAAAAATAGGAATCCAATAAAATTTAAGATATAATTAGTAATTTACATTTTATAGAGACCCATTTTTTTCCTTGAAAGAATTTGAAATATTTCTACATATATTTTCAGATCCAGGTGCTAAGATGATGTGTGATTATGAGGTATGGTGTTACTAGAATTAATTTTATAAAAATATTAAAAATATTTTTTATTTTTTATGTGTAGTTTATTAAATAATATAAGATAACTCTTAAATGTAATCTCAAATCATAAATATTAGATCACAGTTTAGTCTGGAACATGATGTTTATTCTAGGCACAACCAAAAATAGGTTAGTGTAGGGCGTTTGGATAAAACCGGCTGAGGGCAGGTGGGTTTAATTAAATAATTAATTAATTTTATTTATTTATTTAATTAATATGATTATAATTTTTCCTATTAATACCCTATTATGGATATTTTCCAAGGGTTATCTGCATAAACCCTGGGAGAATCGATAGATATTCTTCCTCTTATCTATTGGAAAATCGAATTCAAATAATGACAGAACTTCGGATTGGGGTAGATTGAGATGCAGGGAATTCAACAACTACTCTCGATCATTGGAGAGTTCATTATTTGATGATTAAAAATAAAATATCTAGGTATGACTCATAAATTTTTGTATTATTCCCTTATTGGTAAATTTTATCGAGCATGATCACTCCTTTCATTGATCTATATCAAGTTGAAGCCTTTTCATGTGACCATGTATCATATTCAACTGTTTAATTTGATTAATTATCATTTCCCATGTTTTCAAACACTATTTTTTATAATTTGGATTATTTGGCCAAGAATTATTGGCCAGCCATTATTTCACCCTTGTTTCTTATGTTTTTCCCCCACCAGTTCCTCGTGTTCTTCACCATTAGGAAACGAGGCCATGGTTCGACATTACCAAGCAGGATCGAGCATGATTGGACCCCTAAATTCATGGTGGATTCACATGAGATGAATGTAATTATGTTTTGGGGATGTATAGGGGTTTTTTGTAGGATATGAGTTATGAATACCATGGATTTGAGATCCAGGACCAAACGGTGAATGGTGGTACATGCACGGGTCATACGACATTTTACTGTGGATCAACAGGGACCATTTTTCGGCCACTGAATGGATGAAAACAATGAACAAGGATCTTCCCCTATGATTTTGGGAGAATAATAGGCTTTTTTTCTAAGTTTTAACAACCGGATCTAAAGGGTGGAGTTCATATATGATTTTTTTTAAAAACCAGACTACATACTGTATAGTCTGATGAACACGTGGTGAGTAGGGCCTTAGCTATGGAGGATAGGGTTTTGTGAGATTATAAGTATCACACATAGTAAAGGATCCCAAAATTCCATGTTAATTAGTGCTTGAAACTCAGAATGTAATTTGGGAGTACACAGGAATGAGCATGGTCAGGAACATGTCGTGTGTCGAAGTACATGGACACGAGCATGATACACGGACAATGCTAGGGAACACGGGTAGGACCCTAGGTGGGTGAGGAATTTGATATAGTACACCTAAATTATATGTATGGATACATAGGTATAGATCCATATACCTTCAAGGACATGTCCAGGCGATGGATCGGGCTGCGTGGGACACCTTATATGCCATGTACCTTTTCTTCCCTTTTTAGAAAACGTCAACCTCTCATATCTCCTTTGTTTGGACTCATATTTTGACATGTGAGTAGTCTATTATGAGTGTTTTTTCACATATAAAATGATGGTTTCATCTATATCTTATTTTTAAATATTATTCAACATTATATTAGTATGATGCTTGTTTAGGTGGTGCTCTACCACGACAGTGATAGGGCACAATCATTAGAGTGGTCCCCCCTGACATACTAGGGCACGAGTACTCTATCTATGGAGAAGTACCCCCTATCAGGTAGGGTGTATAACCACCCAGACTTTTCTTAAATTACTATTAAATCATTTTAAAGATAAACAACATAATATTATTACACATTGAGGATCCAAAGGTTTAGTGTCTTGGGAAAACTAGGACCATACATAACAATTACAACATCGAGTATAAACATTTTTTTATTTCTTCTTCTCTAGCTTTTTATTGGAACTTGACCCATCCTTAGTACATGTAGTCACCTGAAGATATAAAAAAAATGGGTGAGCTAAAATCCCAGTAAGAGGATATATAAGAACAATATAACAATGGGTGATCATAATCAGAACATAGGCAAAATATCGTGAACATGAGAGGAAGCATAAATATAAGATTTGAAATGTGGAAATGCATAAAATTGAAACATCATTTCTTAGTAGTTAACTAACACACATACTTGTGATAAAAGCTGGAATCTTTTTCACACATAATTTCACATTAAATAATGAGATTAATCACTTTACTCAACGCATTGAAGCATTTTATAATTCTAGGCACACCCATCACGTTGAAACATTCATATTGCGCTATATAATTCCGGGTGTACCTATCACATCATAACATTATCATTTATCAAGCATGAAACAATGAACATATATCAAAAATGAGCATAAATAACCCATGAAAATTAATGTGTTTCATTTCATAAGAACACATTCGTAAACATTGGGTTCCCAAAATAAAGAGGGAATAACATACATGTTACAAGAACCGTCAACCTTGAATGAGAAGTAAAAGGTGTGTTCTTAAAAGAAGAGTTCTTTTGGAAAACATTTTGTTTAACATAAACACTAGTGGTAAACATTTATATACCCGAAAAATAAATACAAAGATGAAAAAATGATTTTTTAAGTAGTAACCATAACAAAAAAGGAGTGAAAGAGGGAGAACCTGAAGGATGAAATTGGGTTCGAGAATTTCCCCTTACCTTGTATATGAACGCTTCCTTCTCTTTAATGTCCTATATAATGACATTATATTCATTAATTAGAAATTTCAGAACCTTTTATACATTAATATGGTTCATTATGCTTTCATTATGTCATTTTTGGGCCTTTTGATGAGTTATAGGGTTTAAAAACATTGTTCGGGAATGTTTGTTCTTATGGTTTTCTTGAGTGGTTCACTTGTATTATTAAATGAATGTTTGTGTAGAACATGGATAAACATACAGAAATGATATTTAATTTCATTAATGGTATTAAATAAGTATAAATGTTCTTATAATGAATTATATTATATACCATGTGTATGAATCATTAGATAATAATTAAACAATGATTGGTTAATTTGGGAGGTTTTTCAATCACAATGAACTTATTTTATATTATCACTTAGTAATATGTACATAAGTTAGTTCCAGAACTTTAAATAGAACATAATACATATAAAATATTCTGGTTCAACCATAAAAATGGTTTCATGACCAGATTTGAAGGTTGAAATGGAAGAAGAAAACATGTCGTTCTTGAAGGTGATAAATTAACACCTCACGAACAACGTTTTCTTTAATAAAACAAAAGGAAGAGGGAAAGGGGTTGGATGGTATAATATCTAATTAGTATCATAAAATTCCAGTATAAGTATGATACTGGAGTTACCATACCATGTTTATAAAGATATGTGGGTAGAGAATAATAAAAAGAACTTGAAATTGAAAGGGAATTAAAGGAAAAGAGAGAGAGAAATTACCTCTTGAATCCTCCTCTCAAGATCCTCCTTAAGGGCCTAGGATTGGTCTTTTGATGAGACCATCAGCTCTTGGACCTGTGGGAGGGTCTAGGGAAGATGTTTGGGCAGATTTTAGAAAAGGCTTAAAGCTTGAGAGGTGTGAGGAAATGAGGGTGTGATGGGTGGTATTTATAGTAGAGGGAAGAGGGGTTTTCTCAATATAAAATTCATTAGTTTATTATTTCCGCACAAGACAAGGAAGAGTGAGTCTTACAAGACAAATAATAGTAATTGTATCATGTGATCCCGAACCAAGTGTTCTTACATCATCATAACATCACACATGACTCTATAATTAGCTTATTTGGCTTATTTTGTAAATTATGGTATTTCACTATTCCTCAAAAATTCAAGTATCTCAGAAAAATCCCAAAAATTCACCCCAACCATTTTTTGATGTGTAGAATCCAAAAATGAAGTCCATTTTTCAAAAATAAATTCCTAAATATGATTAATTTAATATTTAATTAAAATAACAACTTACATGAAAAAAACAGTTTTTAAAATTAAAACTGCTTTTATAATGTTTTCAAAAATTACTTAAGGTCTTATAAAATTATCTTAAATATAGAAGACGTAGATTTTTTAATTTATAAACACTTTTAAGAAAATATATTTTATTTTTAAATTAATTAATTAATTATAATTATTTATTTATGACTTACAAAAATATCAATACTTTTACTATGGTCTAATTGTCACTTATAAGATGCCTAAATTTTATTTAATTATTCATGGGTAAGGTTACTATTATTTTTAGAAATTTACTATTCATAAGGGTCATATTACTATTCATAAGGGTAGGTTACTATTCATAAGGGTATGTTATTATTCACCAAAAATTATTTTTGTTTCATTAGACTCTAAAAATCATCTTGAACGCAACCGTGTATGTCATATTTTCAAAATTTAAAACACATAAGTGAAAAAATTATATTTAAAGGTCACTTAGCACTTAGTAGTTCATTATTTTGTGTTTTCATGTGATTTTATGACATATTTATAATAAGGGAATCTCCATTGAAAAACTTTGGGTCGTTACATTCTTCCCCCCTTATGAAATTTTTCTCTCGAAATTTCAATTTACACAAACAGGTGAGGGTACTTCTCCTTCATCACCTCTACCAGTTCCCAAGTTTCTTCCTCAAACTTATGGTTCCTCCACAACACTTTGAAAATATGGGTTGTATTGTTGTGTATAACCTTATCTCTTCGATTCAGAATCTTTATTGGCTACTCCTCATAGGAGAGATCATCTTCCAGCTGCACCACCTCTGAGTTTAGTACATATGAGGGATCCAGTATGTACTTCCTTAGGAGTGATACGTGACACACATCATGAACTTGAGACATATTTGTTTTAAGTGCAAGATGATAGGACACAGCTCCTATGCAGTCAAGGATCTCAAAGGGGTCAATGTACCTTGGGATTAGCTTCCCTTTCTTTTCAAACTGCATGACTCTCTTCCATGGTGATATTCTAAGGAATACTTTATCTCCAAAAATCAAACTCCAAGTCCCTTAGACGGTTGTCAGCATAGCTCTTTTCCCGACTCTGATCAGCTTTGATGTGTTTCTGGATGACTTGAACCTTCTCTGTCAACTCTTCCACAATATCGGTTCCAAGTATCTTTCTTTATCCAACTTCATCCCAACAGGTTGGAGTTCTACATCGCTTTCCATACAGATCTTCATATGGAGCCATCTGAATACTCGAGTGGAAGCTATTATTGTATGATAACTCAACCAATGGGAGATTCTGATCCCATCCACCTTTGAATTCAAGAGATCAGTCTCTTATCATATCTTCAAGCGTCTGAATAGTCCTTTTAGATTGGCCATCGGTTTGGGGTGATAGGTTGTGCTAAAATTTAATTCAGTACTCAAATCATGTTGAAGTCTCCTCCAAAATTTAGATATGAATGTTGGATCATGGTCAGAGACAATTGAGAGTGAAACACCATGCAGTCTCATCACTTCCTTCACATATAACTTTGCAAGTTGTTTAAGCGAGAGGTCTTTATGAATAGCGATAAAATGGGAAATCTTGGTGAGTCGATCAACCACAACCCATATCGTATTATTTCCCTTTGACGTCTTTGGGAGACCCGTGAAAAATTCCATAGTAACATTTTTCCATTTCCACATGAGTATTGGTAATGGATGCATCATCCCTTTGCACTTTTGTCACTCTGCTTTAACTTGATAGCATACCAAGAACCTTGATATATATTCCGCAATATCCTTCTTCATGTTATCCCACAAGAATTTTTCTCGTAGATCACGATATATCTTGGTACTCCCAAGATGGATAGAGAAAGTTGAGCTATGTTCATTTTCCAATAGATCCTTCTTTATCCCGAGTGATGAAGGCACACAAAGTCGCTTTCCAAACTGAATCACACCATCGTCATCGATATGGAACTCCTGCATCTTTCCTTCCTTTACTGCATTCACCGTCTTTTGTATCTCCATATCATCCCTTTGTGCTTCCTTAATCTTCTATTGGATTTATGGTTTCACAATAATTTGGGCAAGGTAGGATGTATCCCCTTCCCTTATGATTTCCAAATACATCATTTGCATATCCAAGAAGATAGGGTCTTTCTCAATCCGTAACATGGATAGAGTAGTAGGTTCTTTTCTTCTTAGAGCATCATCTACCTTGTTCACCTTTCCAAGATGGTAGTTAATAGAGAAATTGTAATCCTTGATTATCTCTAACCATCTCCTTTGACGCATGTTGAGATCATTTTGTGTGAATATATACTTTAGGCTCTTGTGGTCAGTGTATATGTCACACTTCTCACCATAAAGGTAGTGCCGCCATATTTTCAAGGAAAAAATCATGGCTAGCAGCTCTAGATCATGAGTCGGGTAGTTATTCTCATGGATCTTCAACTGTCATGAGGCATAGGCTATCACATTATCATTTTTCATGAGTACACAACCAAATCCTTTCTTTAAAGAATCATTGTATATCACAAAACTTTATCTACTTTTCGGTAGTGTGAGTATAGGTGCAGTGATCAGCCTTCTCTTTAGATCCTTGAATCTTCCCTCACATTCTTCCATCCATACATACTTTACCCCTTTCCTTGTTAACTTAGTTATAGGGCTTGACAATCGTGAGAATTTTCTCACAAAACATTGGTAGTACCCAGCTAATCCAAGAAAACTATGGATTTATATGACACTAGAGGGCCTGGGCCATTCCTCAATTACCTTTGTCTTTGAAGGATCTACAAAAATTTCCTCACTTGTGATCACATGTCCCAAGAATGTGACTTTCTTCATCCAAAAGTCACACTTTCTGAACTTGGCATACAACTTCACCTTTCTCAATGTCGCAAACACAAGTCTTAGATGTTCTTCATGTTCCTCCTTGCTCTTGGAGTAGATGAGAATATCATCAATAAACACTACCAAAAATTTGTCGAGGTAATGTCTAAAGACTCTATTCATCAAATCCATGAATATTTCAGGGGTATTAGTAAGTCTGAAGGGCATCTCCAAAAACTCATAGTGCCCATTCCTTGTACGGAAGGCAGTCTTCTAAATATCTTCCTTCTTCACCTTTAGCTAATGATACCCAGAACGAAGATCCACCTATGAGAAGTATTGGTCTCCTCTTAACTGATCAAACAAGTCATCAGTCCTGAGAAGAGGATACTTGTTCTTTATGGTGATCTTGTTAAGTTCCCGATAATCGATACACAGCCGCATTTCTCCATCCTTCTTCTTCACAAAGAGCACTGGTGCAGCCCAAGGTGATGCACTAGGGCATATGAACCCTTTGTCCATATGCTCTTACCGTTGCTTCTTTAACTCCACTAGTTCGATAGGAGCTATCCTATAGAGACACTTTGAGATAGGAGTAGCTCTGGGTATGAGTTAAATTGAGAACTCTACCTCACGATCTAAGGGAATTCTGGGTAACTCTTTGGTAAATACATCTCTGTATTCCCTCAATATGGGAATTTCTGTAAGGTTGGAACTATCCTTTGACCCAACCATTTGGGAGAGGTATGATTCTTCAATGGGTATCAACACCCACACCATTAAAGTATTTTTCAATGGAGATTCATTATCTTACTTGAATTTTTAGAGGATAATGGGATGGTTTGGAATATGAAAATATATTTCCTATTCCCAACAGTTGATATGTGCTCTATATAATGAGAGACAATCTATTCCCATTATAGAGTCAGGTTCTACCAAGGGAATTATTATGAGATTCGCTGGAAGAATATTCCCACATACACCAACAGAAGAAGAGTCAAACACTTGGGTTGCAATGATTTCACCACTTTTTGTTTTTACAGATATCTCTACTTCAAGGTTTTGGGGCTTCTATTCTATATTTCTAGAAAACTTACAACATATAAAGGAATGCGTAGAACCAGAATAAAATAAGACTTTTTCCATTCTTGAGTGAATAGGAAGTGTATCTTGTATGACTTCATTATCTTGATTCACTTCTACTATAGTGATAGCATAATCTTTCCCTTGTTCCTTTGGATTTAATGGCTGTTGACACAGATTACCCTCAAAAACTCATGGTTTAGTGCACTGGCTAGCATAGTACCCTAGCTCCCTACAGTTGTAACATTGAACCATGGGTGGTTCTCTCCTTTCTTTCACCACATTCTCCTTCCTTTTTATGTATTTTCTACACTCTTGAGCATGATTTCCTTCTTTCCCACACTTCAAGCATTTCCCCATCCCTTTGAGGTAGTTCCCATGGTGCAAATTTCCACATTTTTGGCATGTGGTTCATTGAGCTTTCTTCCCACCTTTATCATTAGATCCACTAGATTGAAACTACATCTTTTGTTTCTTATCATCATAGCCATGGGACCATTCTCTAAACTCAATATCCACTTTGAGAGCACACTGAGAAACTTCTTCATAACTCCCAATGTCTCGAATTGCAAGAGCCTTTCTAAGGTGTGGTTTTAATCCACTATAGAATCTATCAATTTTTCTATCATTTTTTATAAAAAAACTCGAAGCATACCTTTCAAGCCTTGTGAAATTATCTTCGTAGGTTGTGACAGATTATCCTTCTTTTTTCTTGATCTCTATGAATTATATCTTCATCTTTGTGTGAAGAGTTCTTGGGGAATACTTTTTAAGAAACAATATCTTAAAGTCTTCCCATTCCATCTCTTCAATTTCCTCCCTTGGCTTGGTGTTCTTAATCAAATCCCACCATTGATCGGCTTCTCCATCTAGATGATAAATGCATAGTATCACCTTATCCATCTCAGAATAGTGAAGCATGGAAAATATCTTCTCCATGGAGTTGACCCACTGTTCCGCAACTAGTGGATCGGAAGATCCACTAAACGTCAGTGGTCGTTTCCTCATAAAACATTCGATAGCCAGCTACTCCCTATTTGGTGAAGGAGGACATTCCCCATTAGTATGGTTATTTTTCATAACCTGAGATAATTGGGTTAGCATCTCCATGAAGTTTTTAACTCCACCTCCCAAATCCTTGGGGATGTCATTCGGGTATTCATTGCATTGGCCCTCACACGAGTTGTTGGCCTAGTTTCTCCTGGAGCCCTCCATTTTATAAAATAGAAAATGTTATAACAAAACTTAAGTCAAACATTCATGAATAACTTATTCATTTAAACAATTTATATTAAAATCATAACATATGGTATCCCTATGTAAAGATTCTTTTGTGTGTATTTGTACTTAGTCTCGTACTAGAGGTTTTCTCTAGGGTTCACTAATTCTAATTCCCAAATTAACTAAACCTTTCCCCTGATACCAACTATAATGACCCAGCCTTTTCTTACATTAATATTACATCATTTTAAATATAAACAACATAATAGTATTACACATAGGGGATACAAAGGTTTAGTGTCTTGGTCAAACTAGGACCATACATAACAATTACAACATCGAGCATAAACATTTTTTATTTCTTCTCCTCTAGCTTCTTATTGGCACTTGACCCCTCCTTAGTACATGTATTCACCTGGGTATATACATCAAAAGGGGTGAGATAAAAGTTCAGTAATAGGATATATAAGAACAATATAACAATGGCTGAGCATAATCATAACATAGTCAAAATATCATGAACATGAGAGGAAGCATAAATATAAGACTTGAAATGTGGAAATTCATAAAAATGAAACATCATGTCTTACTGGTTAACTACCACACATACTTGTGAACAAATATAGCATATTTTTCACAAATAATTTCACATTAAATCATGATATTAATCTCTTTACCCAATTAATTGGAGCACTATATAATTTCAGGCGCACCCATCACATTGAAACATTCATATTGCGCTATATAATTCCGGGCTCACCCATCACATCATAACATTATCATTTATCAAGCATGACACAATGAACATATATCAAAAATGAACATAAATAACCCATGAAAAGGAATGGTTTTCATCTCATAATAACACATTCGTAAACATTGGGTTCCCAAAAGAAATAGGGAATAACATGCATGTTACAAGAACTGTCAACCTTGAATAAGAAGTAAAAGGTGTGTTCTTAAAAGAAGAGTTCTTTTGGAAAAAAATTTGTTTAACATAAACACTAGTGGTAAAAATTTATATCCCAGAAAAGAAAATAAAAAAATGAAAAAATTATTTTTAAGGAGTAACTATAACAAAAATGGAGTGAAAGCAGGAGAACCCGAAGGATGAAATTGGGTTTGAGAATTTCCCCTTACCTTGTATCTGAACACTTCCTTCTCTTTAATGTCCTGTATAATGACATTATATTAATTAATTATAAATTAAAGAACATTTTATACATGAATAGGGTTCATTATGGTTTCATTATGTCATTTTTGGGCCTTTTCATGAGTTATAGGGTTTAAAAACGTTGTTCGGGAATGTTCGTTTTTATGGTTTTCTTGAGTGGTTCACTCGTATTCTCAAATGAAAGTTTGTGTAGAACATGGATAAACATCCAGAAATTATATTTTATGTAATTAATCATATTAAATAATTTTAAATGATCTTATAATGAATTATATTATATACCATGTGGATGAATCATTAGATAAGAATTAAACGATGATTGTTTGGGTTAATTTGGGCGGTTTTTCGATCACAATGTACTTATTTTATTTTATCACTTAGTAATATGTACATAAGTTAGTTACAAAACTTTAAATATAAAATAATACATATAATATATTCTGTTTCAACCATAAAAATGGTTTCATGACCAGATTTGAAGGTTAAAATGGAAGAAGAAAACATGTTGTTCTTGAAGGTGATAAATTAACACCTCACGAACAACTTTCTCTTTAATAAAATAAAAGGAAGAGGAAAAGGGGTTGGATGGTATAATATATCATTAGTATCATAACATTTCAGTATATTTATGATAATAGATTTACCATACCATTTTGATAAAGATAGTTGGGTATAGAATAAGAAAAAGAACATGAAATTGAAAGGGAATTAAAGGAAAATAGGGAGAGAAATTACCTCTTGAATCCTCCTCTTGATATCTTTATTAAGGGCCTAGGCTTGGTCTTTTGATGAGACTAGAAGATCTTGGACATGGGGAAGGGTCTAGGGAATATGTATGTTCAGATTTTAGACAAGGATTCAAGCTTGATAGGTGTGAGGAAATGAGGGTGTGAAGGGCGGTATTTATAGTGGAGGGGAGTGGGGTTTTCTCAATATAAAATTCATTAGTTTATTATTTCCCCACAAGACAAAGAATAGTGAGTCTTAAAAAACCAAGAATAGTAATTGTATCATGTGATCCTGAAACGAGTGTGGTTACATCATCAGAACATCACACATGACTATATAATTAGCTTATTTAGATTATTTTTTAAATTATGGTATTTCACTATTCATCGAAAATTCAAGTCTCTTAGAAAAATCCCAAAAATTCACCCCAACCATTTTTTGATGTGTAGAATCCAAAAATGAAGTCCATTTTTCAAAAATGAATTCTTAAATATGATTAATTTAATATTTAATTAAAATCATAACTTACATGAAAAAAAAAGAGTTTTTAAAATTAAAACTGCTTTTATAATGTTTTCAAAAATTACTTAAGGTCTTATAAAATTATCTTAAAACTATAAGCCATAGATTTTCTAATTTATGAAAAATTTTAAGAAAATAAATTTTCTTTTAAAATTAATTAATTAATTGGAATTATTTATTTATGACTTACAAAAATACCAATACTTTTACTACGGTCAAATTGTCACTTATAAGATACCTAAATTTTGTTTAATTTTTCATGGGTAAGGTTACTATTATTTTGGGAAATTTACTTTTCATAAGGGTCATAGTACTATTCATAAGGGTAGGTTACTATTCATAAGGGTATGTTACTATTCAGCAAAAATTATTTTTGTTTTATTAGACTCCAAAAATCATCCTGAACACAACCGTGTATGTCAGATTTTTGAAATTCGAAATATATAAGTGACAAATTTATGTTTAAAGGACACTAAGCACTCAATAGTTCATTATGTTGTGTTTTCATGTGATTTTATGACATATTTATAAGAAGGGAATCTCCATTGAAAAACTTTTGGTCGTTACAGGGTGTGGGTTCTCCTTACACTGAGTGGTACCCCCTGTGGCATTACTATGTGGTTCCTCTATCTACTTAGTGGTACCCCCAAAGGCATTACAGTGCGGGTCCTCTATCTACTGAGTGGTTCCCCCCTATGGAATTAGGGTTTCGTTCCCCTACCTATCGAGTGGTGCCCATACCCCCATAGAATTAGGGTGTGGTTCCACTATCTACTAAGTAGTCCCCCCCCCACCACCACATGTCATTAGGGTGTGTGTCCTCTACCTACCGATTGGTACCACCTTATAGAAGTAGGGTGCGGGTCCTCTATATATCTACTAAGTGGAACCCCCTAACGTATCATGGTGTGAGTTCTCTATACATTGAGTGGCACACCCCTATGGAATTAGGGCATTGGTCCTCTATCTATCTACTTAGTGGAACTCCTCTGAATTAACAAGGTGCAGGTCCTCTACCTATCGAGATGTAGCCCCCTATCAGATAGGGAGAAATTCCTCCTTCTATTGAGTGTAACCCCTTGAAACACTAGGGTACTAGTCCTTAGCTTGAAGATTTTTTCCCCTTGACTATATAGTATAGTGGCAAGGCATGTTACCTCCACACAGTTACTTATTTGTACTGACACGCGAGATTCTAGGTATTGAGGATTGACTTCTGGAACTAATGGAACTTTTTTCCTAAGCTAGGTTATAATATGTATATCCCCTTATCTATCATTTGGGATTCTTTGGTTTGATCATATATATATATATATATATATATATCCATATTGTGGGATTTGTACTCTATTTCTTAGGTTGAGTTGTTTATTATCTATTCCTATTGTGTCTCTTTATGCACCTCCTTTATCCTTCAGGGCATCCTACTGGGTATGTATATACTCACCCTACATGGGTTTTTCCACACATGTCATGTCTTATGAACATGAATGATTGGTCAACAGTGACTACATAGCATCTATGGATACCTGGTGTATTCGGCTGCGTATAGTGGTCAGATCTTAGAGATTAGGAGCTAGGATCTCTTGTCATTTTTACTTTCCAGTTTTTTCAGGTTGGGACATCTTTCTGGTTGGGTGTGTATTTTTTCCCTCTACTTTTAGTTTCCACTTCCATACTCTTATACACACTAGAAGTTTTTCACATGCATGGTTATATTATATAAATTTCATCTTTTTATATTATTCCTATACACTTATTCATTGATATGGGAAGGTGTGTACGTATAGGTACATTAGAAAAAGGCCTCCCATATAGGATGTCTTTCAATGCTTGTCTCCACCCCATGGCCTATGGAGGCGGGATTGGGGTATTTTGGTCTTGAGCCCCAACAGGGTCGAGTCGTGACATATTGGTATTAGAGTAATTTATTCCTTAGGATGATGTTTGGTGTAATCCCCTTATGAGGATTTATGTTGGGATTTAGGGTGACAGTGTAAAAGTGTTTCAAGTATGGATTTTAGTCTAGGTAACCCAATGATGGTACGGGCATCCAACATATCCATTAACCGGGACCTTGACTACCTTCTAGTCAACTTGGCATACCAAGACATTGATTGCAAGGATAAATGGTACATGTATCATATAAGATTGAGTCATTTACTATCCTTCTTGAGTCATATCCCCATTGTATATATATATATACTCATCTGACTATGGTACGTCTTGATTAAATTTTCATGATTCCTCCATAATGACTATAACGTCCCGGATCCGAAATCCATACAACGGGTGCCCCGAACCCGGTTGGTCACATGACCTCAAGTGCATTTCCCAAAATGCCAGAGGCTTCCGACTAGCAGCGAGGGACTAGGTCTGATAGTGGGGAAACTATGCCCTCATTTGTAAAAGTTTAGTGCAATGGAATACAATATAAACATACAACAATAGATTAAGCAGTAAACCATACACAACTGAAATAAACAACTGAAGAAAAATATAACCAACAGTTATATATAAAAATGAATCATGTCACTATTTCTACAAAAGTATACAAAACAGGATACACTGCAATACAATACAATACAACTCAAAGTACAAGGTACAACAAAACAGAACAAAACAGAGTGAATAGAACGCAGCAGCATCGCAAGCCTAAGCTTGGTCTCATGCTCTCCTACTCCTCTGCTACAATCATGTACCTGTATAGGGACCCTTTCCCCTATCGACACCTATAGAAATGTAATCTATTTGGTCCGATGATATGACCCAAATAGGGTGTGAGAAATAAATCCCAGTAGGAAACCACCAAAGGCCTGTGACCAACTGTCAGTGAAAATGTGAAGTAGTAGTGTGCAGTAGTAAATGAAATAAACTAAGAAATACTCAAAAGTTACTAACTCTACCTGTTATATTGTCATTTTAATATTCATTTAATCATTCCATGCATGTGCTTTAACTTGGTAGGTATAACATATGAAAATATCCATGATGAATATCCATGATAATATTGTCCTCAGACATAAAATCCTTACCCTTAGTTAATCAGAATCGAAACCCACAGGTGTCTTCCCGCAGGAATAATGATTATTTCCCATAGGCATATGAGGTGTCACCCATAGGCACAGAAAATACTGCCCATGGGCATAGAAACTACTACCCATAGGCATGAGAAAGGTTGCCTACAGGCTAAATGAAACACTTGCCTTGGTCTATAAAAGTAACTGGGATGATCCCAACACATAAGTAAGAAATTATATACAATTCCTCTCAAGGAAACCCAAATCATGCTAAAATTCATGGTATACCCACAGGTATTCTGGCCTAATGGCTAAATAGAGGAATGCACCCCCAGAGTGGTCCTGGATCTAAGCAGTGATCCCAAACAGCAGTTTTAACTTATCAAAGGTTTATCTATGCAAATTTAGATAACTTTCATCAAAGGCCACGGCCATAAGACACCCCAAACATGGGTTTGTAGCACAACGGTACACCAATTCAACTCAAAAGTTAGAAATAAACACCAGACTACCTACCTTGATTGTCTCTGATCGGTATACGTGAACGAAGCCTCTCAAATCATCTAAGAACGACGTAGATCTGGGATAAAATAATTATCATTCAAACACAAATAACTTTCCTTAGAGGAAGAATTGGTAAGAACAACACAAGGAGAGGGGAGGGCTTACCCGTACAGTCCCAACGTGATTGACGGTGGTGGAATCGGATTCCCGGTGTGTGATTGGGTGATCCTCCAAGGTTCGTCCATCCTCTCGAGCTCCAAATGGCAGTTCTGCCTCCTCTCTTGATTGAGGAGGCTACTTCCTATTTTAAGAGAAATTTCATGACTACACGGCGTGTAATTTTAATTTTTTAAACTATTCCCCTAGAAGCTTCTTTCCACCACGACACTGTTCATCTGTCGACATGAGTACACGGGGGTATTCCTGAATACACGACATGTATTGTCACTCAGCTGACAGCTGCTTCCACCACCTTACTATTCACCTTCTAACTGATTACACGGTGTGTAAATACTAAGTACACGGCGTGTAGTCAGTTTTTACACCCTTCATCACCAACATGCCTACACTCCCTATGTAATCATCCCACACAGCCAAAGTACACGGCGTTGGAAAAGTACACAGCGTGTACCCACAAAATTTCGGATTTTTCCCCATTTTCCTTATTTTCTCAAAAATACTTAAGGAAAAAGGAAAAGAAGAAACTCGTACCTCAAAAATAAGAACCGGGTTCTTACAAAATTCCCCCCTTAAAGAAATTTGTCCCCAAATTTCCCTTCCAAGGGTGGTGAAGATACATCTGCGAATAACTCTGGCCAATGATCACGTACATCGGTCTCCCGCTCCCAGGTTTCATCCTATACTTAGTCATGCTGCCATAGCACCTGAACGAGAGGAACTGATCGGCCTCAGAGAACCTTCATTCTTCTATCAACAATACGAATTGGATACTCCTCAAAGGATGAATCGACCTGATGCTCAACATCCTTGTGCTGAAAAACATGAGATGGGTCTGAATGATAGCAGCGTAGCTGAGATACATGGAAGACATCGTGCATGGCTGGGTACCACTGTGGTAATAGCAACCGGTAGGCAACCGACCTGACTCTCTCCAGAATCTCAAATGGCCCCACATAACTCGGTGAAAGTTTACCTTGTCTCCTAATCCACCTATGTCCCAACCTCGTTGAAACATGCAAGAAAACCTAATCCCCAACCACAAACTCCAAGGGTCATCTGCGGTGATCAGCATAAGATTCCTGATGAGACTGTGTAGTATCCATCTGCTTCTGTATCAACTGGACCTGCTCTGAAGTCTCCTGCACGTGACATGGTCCCAGTAAAGTTGTCTCACCTACCTCCATCCAGCACAAAGGTAATCGGCATGGCCTACCATATAAATCCTTGTAAGGTTTCATCTCAATAGTTTCTAGAAAACTATTATTATAGGCAAACTCGACCAGGGGTATATACTTCTCCCAAGAGCCCCCAAAGTCTAGGACGCATGCACGCAGCATGTCCTCAAGCACCTGTATCATACGCTCTGACTGGCCATCGGTCTGAGGGTGGTAAGTTGTGCTCAGAAGCACCTGTGTACCCAGTGCCCTCTGAAAAATTTTCCAGAAACGAGATGTAAAATGGACATCCCTATCTGAAACGATAAAATGAGGGACCCCATGAAGATGTACGACCTCTCAGATATACAGCTTCCCAAGATCGTCAACACCAAAGATCTCCTTGATCGGCAAAAATTGATCTACCTTCGTGAGTCTGTCCACAACAACCCACACAGCATTATTGCCTCAATGTGACCTCAGCAACCTAGTCATGAAGTCCATCATGACATCATCCCATTTCCATTCCATAATGGGAAACTGTTGTAACAGTCCAGCTGGCCTCTGATGCTCCACCTTCACCTGCTGATAGGTGGAACATCTAACAACAAAACCAACTATCTCTCTCTTCATACCCAGCCACCAATACTGACATCTTAAGTCACGGTACATTTTGGTAACCCCAGGATGAACTGCCCAAGTTGAAGCATGAAACTCCTGCATCAACTCCCCACGTATATCCCCTGGAACCCACACTCGTCCATGGAAACGCAATACCTCATCATCACCTATCATCCACCCAGGAGGAGGGTCCTCACTTTCCACCAACTCCCGTAGAACTAAGCCTTCTGAATCAAATAGTTATCTCATCCTCACTCTCTCCAAGAGGGTATAAGTCACAGCTAAGGAAGAAATATAGGTTCTCCCCTAACTATTGTGCACCTCCAAATGCATCTCAGAGAACAAATCCATAAGCTTCCACTCACCAATGGCCTCATGAACTTCCTGTATCTGAGTATTCCTGCTCGGTTGATCAGTAACTGCGTTACCCTTACCAGGTGTATAGGCAAGCTCGAAGTCGAAGTACTAAAGGTATTCAACCCACCTTCACTATCTCAAATTCAGGTCACGCTGGGTAAAGATATACTTGAGACTTTTGTGGTCCGTGAACACCACAAAATGTTCTCCCAAGAGATAATGTCTCCAACAACATAATGCATGAACAACTGCAGTTAACTCGAGATCATGCGTTGGGTAATTCCTCTCATGTGGCCTCAACTACCAAGACCGGTATACAACTACTCAATCGCCCTTCATCAACACTACTCCCAGCCCAATACCAGATGCATCATAGTAAACTATATAGCTATTCCCTTTATCTAGAAGTATTAGGATTGGTGTTGGTGTCAACTTTCCCTTCAGATCCTAAAAGGCTATCTCGTAAGCTTCTGACCAATAAAACTTCACACCCTTCTTAGTCAAACCCGTCAACGGCGCTATTAAGTGAGAGAAGTATTGTATAAAGCACTTGTAGTAACCAGCTAGCCCCAAGAAACTCCCTATCTCAAACACGTTCTTAGGATTCTCCTAGGAAACCACTTCTCTCACTTTCTCTGGGTCCACCACAACTCCTTCCTCTGAGATGATATGACCCAGGAAGTGTATATGGTCCATCTAAATGTGGAACTTTGAGAGCTTAGCATATAGCTGATTCTCTCTCAGTGTACTCAGTACGATATCAAGATGGGTGGCATGGCCGTGTCGAGTGTTATATTAAACAAAGATATAGTCCATGGATACTACCACAAAATAATCTAGATAAGGATGGAACACCTGATTCATCAGATCCATGAAAATTTTTGGCACATTCGTGAGTCTGAACGGCATAACCAAGTACTCATATAGACCATATCTTCTCTGAAAAGATGCAAGTGGTATGTCTGATGGTCTAACGCATAACTGGTGATATTTAGATCTCAAGTCAATCTTAGAGAACACTTACGCTCCCTGAAGTTGATCAAAAATATCATCAATCCTTGGTAAGGTATATCAGTTCTTGACCATCAGTTGGTTCAGCTTCTGATAATCCACATAGAGTCTAAGGGTACCGTCTGTCTTCTTTGCAAAGAGGACCAGCGAACCCCATGGAGAAGTATTGGGTCAGATGAAACTATTTTCCTATAACTCCTCTAACTGCCTCTTGAGCTCTTGAAACTCAGGTGTATCCATCCTATAATAAGTAATGGACACCGGTGTCGCTCCTGGAATAAGCTCAATAGAGAAATCCACCTCTCGCTCCGGAGGAATACCTGAAAATTCATCCAAGAATACATTCCTAAAATGATCAAATACTAGAGAGAAATCCTTCTGACAAGTCCCATGATCATACAGATATAAACTCACAATCTAGGTTGTCACTCCACCTCACCCACGATGCTCAGGTCTAGCTCTACTCACCTAGACATCCAATTTTCCCTTATATAGAAACTCTCTTCCCTCTGGTGACGTGAAACTCACCCAGTGATGATATCAATCCACAAAGTCTTGGAAGGGTACCAATCAGTCCATCCCGAGAATGACATCATAGCTCGTCATCTCTAAGACATAGAGGTCCCATAGAAAGTGACACCCACCAACCTCTAGGGTCACTCCCTGCACTGATGCACACCATCCGTTCTAGTTCCCAGCAGAGTGTCTAGCATCATAACATCAGAAGAAGAAAAAACCCAGAGCCCAAGGATCCCCAAAATGGGCATAGATATAAAGATATGTGTAGCACCCATATCGAAAAGTACTAAAGATAAAACAGAAGCTACTAGAATGGTACCTCTGACAGTATAAGGTCCGAGATCCTGCTCATGTTGGGTCTGTTGCACTACATATGCTTGCCCAGTGCTGCGGCCCTGCGACACAACCTGGCTACCCTGAGCTGTCCCACCCTACTGCCTCTCAGATCCTGGTGTCTGGCTACCACAGCCACGACCACCATCTCAGCCTGCACGCCCCGACGTATTCCAATTTCCTGACTGGTAAGAAGTTATTGGTGCTCCCGCACGCAGATTCTGCACAGAACCCCTCTCACTAGCCACTGGTGGAAATTCCCTGTAAAAATGCTAGAGATGCCCCATCCTCCCGCAAGCTCAGCACTCCACAGGGCCATGTGGACACTACGGTCTCTTTTTTCCCTCTTTACCACACTGGTAGCACATGACCTGGCCACCTGAAGTATTCTTCTGGCTAGTACTGCCACTGTGAGAGAATTCCATCTACCTCTTCCTCTTACTGGTAGAAATAGTACCAGAAACTGGTGTCGAACCTCCCTAGCCAACACCACTAGCTTCCTAAAGGTTCTGCTTAGTAATCAGTTCCTGTTTCACAATAGCATGCACTGTAGGCAACCTAAAAACATTCACCAGTGCTCGAATGTCATATCGAAGACCATCCTCAAAGCTTCTAGCCCTCAACGTCTCATCACCCACCATGATAGGTGAAAAACACTGAAGCTCGGTGTGAAGTGGGTAAAATAATCCATCACTAACATGGCGTCTTGATGTAGATTCATGAACTCTCAAGCTAGATCTTCCCTCAACATCTCTGGGAAGAAGTATTCATAGAAGGCTGCCTGAAAATCTTCCCATGCCATGTCACGGTGATGCTCAGACTGGGTGGTAACATCCCACAACCTCTTGGCAGAATCACGCAGCATATAAGTAGCAAGCTTGACCCTCCTCCCAGGAGGTGTCTCAAGATGTTTGAAGATATTCTGTAATGAATCCAGCCATGACTCCACAGCCTACAGTCCTCCATCCACTGAAAACGTAGGTGGATGCTGCTATTGGAATATACGAGTTAGCTCTACCATGGATGTAGCAATTGGAGATGCTCCCTGGAAGGTCTACATGAACTGTATGAAGCCTTCACGGAACTGCGCATCCATGCCTGTTTCTGATATAACTGTTGGTGCTGCATCTAGCACTACTAGAGGATCCACTAGTATCCCATGGCCTACCCTCTTTGGAGTATAATCATCATCGCTCTCCTGGTGAACAACCGGTGGTTATCTTGGTGGCATGACTCTACAAATTTAGACGCACACCTTAGATCAAGATTATCAAAGATTGAAAATGAGGATACCAAGAAGGGAACAGGAGAAGGAAAGCATTCAAGACTTACAAAACTTGACTACATGGTGTGTATAAATACTACACGGTGTGTTATCACAGGCCATCTACATGGGTGTGTACTCCAGCTTAAACTAGTTGTGTAACACCCAAACCACACGGCATGTCTTTTGAATACATGACATGTACTTGAATCTTTCTTCCCTGTCTGAGTCCTTCTACACGGCTGAGCCACATGGCTCTCCTAAAACAAGACTACATGGCGTGTCCCACAGGTACACGATGTGTACTCTACAAGATTTCACTGGCCCGTGTTTTTCATGACACATCCAGGTACCTGGGTCAGACAACACGGTGTGTTCAAGGTAGACACGGTGTGTATGTCTTAAGGTTTCCTCCATCCGTTTTGTTAGTTACACGGGCGGACACCGGGTCGACACTACACGACATGTACAACCGGTACATGGCGTGTTCAAACAAGCCATTCCCAACCCCGTGTCCCCGCCCATATGGCCTATGAAATGGAAAGATACTACACGGCGTGTACTGAGGGTACACGGCGTGTACTTAAAAAGTTATTATTTCTTCCCAAATAGAAGAATACACAGCATGTTCCCACAGAACTACATGACATGTATTCTGGGTTTTCCGAACAGTAAGCCTCATAAACTACTCCGGAACCTAGAAGAACAAGGAAACAAACACCTAAGTTCCAAATTCTGATCTGTGAGGGCCCATACTATCCACGAATCAAATCTTGGCATCTTATACATGTTATAATAAAGTAAACTCTACAATGATCCACCAAATTCTGGTCATTGAGGGACCATACTCCCCAAAAACCAAAGTTTGGTGTTCATTATATCAAAACCTCACACAAAAATACCCTATAAAATAGCAGGTATTTATCAAATCAGTTATTATAATATCATGATTTTCTAGCACAACAACTATCACAACAACATGCAATTTCAAATGCACCTACATGGCATGGAAATATTGCATGACATGTGATTTCTAGAATGTGCCTAAATGGTGCATGATATAGAACACCCTCATCTCATCGGGTTGCAACTAAATAGAACCCAGTATAAAAATATAAATAGAACACCACAAGTGTGTCACCCAACGGTGAAAATCAAATCAATTGTAAAAGTGAAAAATCAGAAAAATTGCAACACGAGGTGAATTGGTTTTTCCCTATACAGGGGTTAGCTACTCCTGGGCACAACTTATTACCAACTACCATTTTCTTCATATCCCTGACTAAGGCTCCAAATAATAAGTAAAAGAAAAGAAAACCCCTTTGATATCACTTTGTAACATCCTGGATCTGGAAGCCACACAACGGGTGCCCCGAACCCGGTTTGTCACATGAACTCAAGCACATTTCCCCAAACGCCAGAGGCTGCCGACTAGCAGCAAGGGCCCAGGTCTGATAGTGGGGAAACTATGTCCTCATTTATCAAAGTGTAGCACAAGGGAATACAATATAAACATAGAAAAATAGAGAAATCAGTAAACCATACACAACTAAAATAAACAACTTGAGAAAAACATAACCACCAGTTATATATAAAAATGCATCATGTCACTATTTCTATGAAAGCAACCAAAACAGGATAAACTAAAATACAATACAATACAACTCAAAGTACAAGGTACAAAAAAATAGAGTAAACAGAACGCGGCAGCATCACAAGCCTAAGCTCGGTCTCATGCTCTCTTACACCTCTTCTACAATCATGTACCTTTATAGGGACACTTTCCCCTATCGACACCTACAGAAATGTAATATGTTTGGGCCAAAGACATGACCCAAACAGGGTGTGAGAAATAAATCCCAGTAGGTAACCACCAAAGTCCCATGCCCAATTGTCAGTGAAAATGTGAAACAGTAATGTGCAGTAGTAAATGCAATAAACTAAGCAGTACTCAAAATTAACTAACTCTACTTGTTATATTTCCATTTCAATATTCATTTAACCTTGCTAAGCCTGTACTTTAACTTGGAATGTATAATATATGAAAATCACCACAGTGAATATTCATGATAACACTATCCTCAGAAATACAATCCTTGCCCTCAGGTAATTAGAATCGAAACCCACAGGTGTATGCCCATAGGCATAATGATTATTTCCCACAGGCATATGAGGTTTCACCCATAGGCACAGAAACTACTGCCCACGGGCACAAAAACTACTACCCACAGGCATGAGAAAGGTTTCCCACATGCTAAACGAAACATTTCCCTCAGGATATACAAGTAAATGGGCCGAGCCCAACACATAAGCAAGAAATTATATATAATTCCTCTCAAGGAAACACAAAGCATGATAAAATTCAGGGTATACCTACAGGTATTCTGGCCCAATGGATAAACATAGGAATGCACCCCTGGGGTGGTCCTGGATCCAAGCAGTGATCCCAAACAGCAGTTTTAACTTATCAAAGGTTTATCTAGGAAAATTTAGATAACTTTCATCAAAGGCCACAGTCATATGACACCCCAAACATGGGTTCGTAGCACAATGGTACACCAATTCAACTCAACAGTTGGAAATAAACACCAGAACACCTACCTTGATCGTCTCTGAATGGTATACATGAATGAAGCCTCCTAAATCGTCCAAGAACGATGTAAATCTGGGATAAAATAATTCCTTTTAAAATGAAAATAACTTCCCTTAGATGAATAATTGGTAAGAACAGTGCAAGGAGAGGGGAGGTCTTACCCATACGGTCCCAACGTGATCTACGGTGGCAGAATCGGATTCCCGGTGCGCGATTGGGTGATCCTCCAAGGTTTGGTCTTCCTCCCGATCTCCAAATGGTGGTTCTTCCTCCTCTTTCGAATGAGGAGGCTACTGCCTATTTTAAGTGAAATTTCATGACTACACAGTGTGTTCCCTCAATTACAGGGCGTGTACTTTTCATTTTTTTTTAACTGTTCCCCTGGAGTCTTCTTTCCACCGCGGAACTGTTCATATGTCAACATGAGTACACGGCGTGTATTCCTAAATACATGGTGTGTACTGTCGCTCAGCTGGCAGCTACTTCCACCACCTTACTATTCACCTTCTGACTGATTACATGGCGTGTAAATACTAAGTACATGGCGTGTAGTCAGTTTTTACACCCTTCATCACCGACAGGCCTACACGCCCTATGTACTCATCCCACATGGCCAAAGTACACGGCGTCTGTAAAAGTACATGACGTGTACCCACAAAATTTGGGATTTTTCCCCATTTTCCTTATTTTATCAAAAACACTTAAGGAAAAAGGAAAAGAAGAAACTTGTACCTCAAAAATAAGAACTGGGTTCTTATAATGACAATCAACCAGGTTACCGATTGCAGATCGTGATGACGATCCGATGAGTGATAGGCCTCATTTTAGGGTCAATCCAATGAGATTCTTCCTCTAGATAGACATATTAAAACACCCCCAACATGTTTTGTCACACCCCGACCTCAAGAATTTAATTATTTTAATTTATTTAATTATTTTAATTATTTCTATCCTTATTTTTTATTACGATACTGTTTGGGTTTAATTTTTTACAATAAAAATTCGAGTGAGGAGGGGTATTGTGCATGGGTTGCTCATGGTTATGAGTAATCGTGCAGCAACCTTGTGTGAGGGTTCTTCATCGGTACAATTCCATTTAGCATGGTTGGATCATGGTTGTTCAACCGTGCTTCTACTTTCAAGTAATCGTGTGAGGGTGCCAGACCAAGGCAGAGGCCAGCGCACGGTCTAAACTGTGCGGTTTCCCAGTTTTCAAAATAAAAAAATTAAATTAAATTAAAAAAATTATAATAGTAATAATGATGATGATAATATTATTATTAAAAATAATAATTTCATTATTATTATAGTTTATTAAAATTCTTATTGGTTTTATTATTATTGTTGTTGAGAATATTAATATCACGATTATGAAAATAATTATTATTATGTCTATTATAATAATTATTATTATAATTATTGTTATTAAAATAATTATTATTATTTTATATTTTTTAAACCTAACTTCTTCTCCCCCAACCCCTTTCATGGTGCCACCCCTCCAACCCCTCATACGCAACCACCTAGCCTGCAACCTCTCCTATGTTTCCTCTCCAGCGACCTATGGCGGCTACACCTCCCTTCCAGCACATCTTCTTCCAATTATGGTGGCCCCCTTGTGATATCCCTCTTGCACAACCACCCTCTCGCATGCAGCCTCCTGGGCTAAATCCCATCTAGAGGATGGCCTCCCCATTCGACTCCCCTCTGACGCGCGACCGCCTCGGCCGCCTCTTCTCTGGCGCACGACTTCCCCTTGGTGAGTCTACTTTGAGGTTTTATTTTGATTTCATAGGGTTAATAGGGTTTTTTCAAACCCTAATGGTTGGGGTTAATGCCTTGGTTTGTTTTCTTCTAGGTCTAGGGTGTGTGAATTGTATGTCGGGCGCAGTTCTCTTCTTTTTTGAGGTTTCGTCGCAATCGCATGCCGTTGAGGTAGCTGAATTCACGTATTTCATTTCTGAATCCATATTTTAATTCTTGAAGGGTTTCAATTAATTCTTGTGCATGTTTTTCACACCCATAATAACATTGGATATCGAAATATGATGTTTTAAAATTGGTATAATTTGTTAAAAATGGTTTTTGAAATGATTCTTGGATTATTTTTATATGTATCTATCCTATATGTGTTGGATGAAATGAAAATTGCATTTTGATAAACAAATTGGTTGTTTGGATAATGTTTTCCCTTGGAAAATTTTTAATAAAGTGGTTGAAATGTGGTTTTGGTTTTTTTTGTATGAATCAGTGACTTCTTAAGGCATAACTACCATTTGTGGCTTATTTTTTAGTTTGGAAGTATGTGGTATTTCTTTAAAAAGGGGTTTTGGGTGTTTTCATGTACTTTTGGGAAGTACCATTGGTTCTGGGTGTGTGTTACCTCATGGATCGGGGAACACGTGCATCCATTTAAATATATATATATATATATATTGTTGGACTCACCTATTTTGATAATCCCAAATCATGTTTAAATATTGATTATAATATATTAATTCAGTCATTAATCTTTTTAATCTACATATACAATTATCTTATTATCAACAATGTATATTCTTAAGACTCATGACTTTGCTGCATCATCTTACAGTCCATATTTATCTAAATATAAGTTCACTGTTAAAGGATACTGGTAAGAGACTTCTGCTCAAAGTCGCTATTATAGCTTACTATCACTCTAAGTCACTGATGCTAGAAGATCACTATTGAATATTTACATTCACTGTTGGAAGCTACCGGTACAAGGTAACTGTCACAAGTCTACCGATGATCTGCTTATCAAAGCTCACAGACAAAGAGTTACTGTCACAAGGTCATTGATGTGACAAGGCTTCTGTTAGAAGTCCACTATCAGACTCTTTCTCAAGTCTTCTGTTGATAACTTCATTATTCAAGTCTGCAGTTGGAAAGGTTACAGTTGAATTTGTCAAATGTTACAGAACTATCAATTAGAAGCTTACTGTTAAAGGTCTACTGTTGAGCCTACAGATGGAGTCTACTGATAAGGAGCCACTATTACAAAGAGTAAACAGCTACCATTACAAGACATCCACTAAGCACAAAGTTCACCGTTACAAGTCTACAGTCAAAGATCCTACCGATGAAGTTCACAATTGAATAATCTACTGATGAAGTCCACAGTTGAAAAGACCACAGTTAAAGTCTACCGTGTGACATGCATCTGCTATCAGCCAAATGATATTCTATTCTTTCCTTTACCAATTTTATTAATACTATTATAACGGTCATTTCTAGAAAAATTAATGCACCTGAAATTATTTAATGTTATTTGCAGGGATATCAGGAGGCAGTACGATGTATGAGGAAAACATTTCTCTTGTCGACCTCTACTGAACAACAAAACATGAAAAACAAGAGAATATAAAAAGGATACAAGAGAGACACAAAAGTAGAACATGAATACCAAAAAGAAGAAGAGAACACTCAAGCACTCATTTAGAAGAACATAGAGCCTCACGAAGATCTATTGAAAGAATCCTCTTCAATCTATCATGGTGTGCTACAAAGAGCTTAACATCCAAAAAGTTGATCATATCTACATCTGGAAGTCATAACCTGAAAGTTACAACACTCTGTTTTGGAGTCAACCTGCAGAGAAGGACCAAAACGTCATCTCATTCATTCCAACGAGTCCAGAGCTGATCTGCCAACACATCAGAGAATTCTAAACTCATCCCCACTATCTTTAGCTCTACTGTGTTTAAATAATTTGCATTTGTGAGAAGTGTGTATGTTAAACACACTGACTCTTGTACTTGAACTGAGGGATACTGAAAATCCCCATTCTAAACTCTCTTTATTTTTGTTTCCCATGTATAACTATGGAAGAAGCCTGGTGTGGCTTGGAAGTTTATTTGCCCACGTAGAACTGTGGTAGAGGTTGCAAAACCTGGAAAGTTTGTGAAATTTTTTGTAAAGCCCGATACAGGATGTGTATCACTTTTTAATATAACTACTTGGTGACAAGTGATCACCAAGTGGAGAGAACTAGGTATTGACTTAAGACTAAACCTCTTGTTTAAATTTTTTGTGTTCATCTTTGCTTTACTCTGTTTAACATCTATCTGTTGTGTATATTTTCAAAGATAGAAATATGTTTATACATTCACTCTGATAGTTAGTTCTGGTTAGTGTGTATATTTGATTTGTTTAGTAAACTTGTTTTAAAAGTCGAATTAGTTCTCATACTGATTCAACTGAGGAGAAATCAACCTTTTAGAAACCTATTGAACAATAACTCACTTATATCTCTACTGCCTTAATTGACTGGGCTGTTCTAATTTGGGGGATTTTAATACTAAAAGTTTTTAACATAAATTTTAATTGGAACTCAATTAACCCCCCCCCCCCCCCCTCTTGAGTATCCACTCCGACCAAAATTTGGTATCATAGGTTACATTCTTATTTGTAAAAGGTTTTCAAACCCTCTGTTTTTTAAACTGTGATTTTAGTTTTATCTTAAAGATCTTAAATTTTTGTCAGTCCTAAATTTTCTCTCTTTAATATCTTTTCTAAAATCTAGTTATGGAAAATATACTAGAAGGGTCTGCTACAAATAGGCCACCTTTCTTTAATGGTTTGAATTATGTTCAATGGAAAATTAAAATGAAAATTCATTTGGAAAGTATTGGTTTTTATATTTGGTCTGCTATAGAATCAGAATATGAAATTCCCAAAACTGCTAGATCTAACTGGGATGATGCTACAAAGTCTGACTATAATAATAACTGTAAAGCTATGAATTCCCTTTACTTCTCTTTAGGAGATGAGGAATTTAACCAAATTTCTGCATGTAAAATAGATCATGAAATCTAAGACACCTTGGCTGTTTCTCATGAAGTAACAACCAATGTGAATGAAATGAGATTAAATACTTATACTATTAAATATGATAATTTTAATATGAGACCTGATGAACCCATTTCTGATATGTATCTTAGGTTTAATGAGATTGTCAACACCATGAGTTCACTGGGAAAATCTGTTCCAAAAAAGGAGCAGATCATGAGAATATTGATATGTTTGCCTAACAGATGGAGAGGCACTTCTGTGTCTATCCAAGAGTCATGTGACATCAATAAGATACCGGTTAAGGAGTTGATTGGAAAACTAATGGTGTATAAAGAGGAATTGAAGGTGAATAAACAAGAATATGATGAACCCAAAAGAAAATCTATAGCATTCAACTCTACTGCTTTAAAGAGCAAAGACAAGGAGAAAATACATATACCTACTGAAAGTTCAGCTAGTGAAAATTCATATTCAGACAGTGATGAAAAAATGGCTCAAATATCCAGGAGATTTAAGAAATTCTATAAGAAGAATAAGTTTTTCAGAAAACCAAACTACAAGGGTAAGTATGATCAACAAGGTAAGTGGAAGAAGGATTGGAATAAATCTAACAAGGAAGATGATATAGTCTGCTATGAATACAAGAGGAAAGGACACATCAAGGCTGACTGTCCAAAGTTAAAATTCAAGAATAAATATGATTATAAGGACAAGAAGTATAAGAAATCCATGAAATAAACCTAGAGTGATTCGGAAGACAACACAAGTGAATCAGAAGCCACTGATTCTGAAAAGAATCATGCCAACATGTGCTTCATGACTAACGTATCCGAGGTACCTGTTTCCCCTATTCTAAATGATTATTATTCCAGAAACAATAGTGATTCAAATAATGATGAAAATATGTCTAAGGATGAACTGTTTGAATATTGCAATATACTGGAAGATACCTGCAATGAACTAAAAGATAAATATAAATCTTTGAAGAAACAACATGCCTTGACTAGTAACATTAAAATAGATCTAAGTGTAGAAAAAGAAAAGAATGCTCAATTGTTGAAAGAGAAAACCCAGCTCAAATTATCTAATGAACAATTAAGAAAGGATATTGAGAATTTCACTACTGGTAGGGATACTTTGACACAGTTTCTAGGAAAACATATTGCTCCAAAATATACAACTGGTCTAGGATATCAGCCTAGACAGAGACACATTAGCAAAACCAAATTTGTTCCAAAATCTGGACAGTTCACTGCTAATTCTGGACAATCTTTTGATAAACAATTCTCTAAAGGACCGAACAAAGTATTTATGTCTCAAAATATGTTTTTTGACTTTAGAAAACCTATAAAGCAAATATGGGTTCTCAAAGTTTTATTGGCTAACCTTTCTGGACCTAAGAAGATCTGGGTACCAAAATTATCCTATGTTTAATCTATTTTGCAGGGAAGTTGCTTAAGGGTTTCCTATAAGACCCTATGTTACTTGGACAGTGGATGTTCAAGACATATGACAGGATACTATTATTGCTTTAAGAGTCTAATTAAAGTTGATGGTGGGCATGTCACCTTTGGTGAAAATGAAAAAGTAAAAAACATAGGCTTAGGCTAGATTGGTAACCCTGATACAATATTAATTTCTAAAGTACTTTTTGTTGATATATTAAAGTATAATTTACTTAGAATATATCAGTTATGTGATGATGGACTTAATGTTAAATTTTAAAATGATTCATGCAATGCTTTTAATTCAAAAAATGATTTATTTTTCAATACATATAGAAATGAGAATGTATATGCTATTGATTTAAACTCCTTATCCAAACAAAATGTTTCCTGCTTAAATGATTTTCATAAAGAATCTTGGTTGTGGCATAGAAGATTAGGACACTGTAATGTGTATTCACTTAGGAAGATATCTAAAAAATTCTTAGTTATAGACCTACCTAAATTGTAATTCCCAGATGATAAAGTGTGTAATCCCTGTCAAAAAGGAAAAACAACACAAAGTTTCTTTCAAACCAAAGAAAGAAGTTTCAACTTCTCAACCACTTGAGTTGGTTCACATGGATTTTTTTGTACCATCAAGAGTTTCAAGTTTAAATGGGAATCACTATGTTTATGTTCTTGTAGATGACTTTTCTAGGTATACTTGGGTATACTTTATAGCTCACAAAAGTAAAGTTTTTTCCAACTTTTTCAAATATTCTAAGTCTGTAGAAAACCTTAGTGGACTTAAGATTAAAACCCTAAGAAGTGATCATGTTTGTGAGTTTTAGAATCATGAGTTTTAATCTTACTGCTCACACAATGGCTATAGTCACAACTTTTCTTCCCCTAGGACACCCCAAAAAAATGGATTTGTAGAAAGGAGAAAGAGTACCCTTCAAGAAATTGCAAGAAATATGCTTAATCAGTATGACTTACCTATTTATTTTTGGGCTGAAGCTGTAAATACAGCTTGTTACATTATTAATAGAGTTTTAATTAGGCCTATTCTAAAAAGGACCCCTTATGAACTCTGGAATAATAGGAAGCCTAAGGTTAATTATTTTAGAGTTTTTGGTTTCAAAGTAGTTATTCTTAATACAAAATATAATCTTGACAAATTTTCTCCCAAAAGTGATGAAGGAATTTTTCTTGATTATCCTGTTTCAAGTAAAGCCTATAGAGTGTTCAATAAGAAAACCAAATGCGTGGAAGAATCAGTTCATATCAAATTCGATAAAACTAATCCACATGAGCCTAAAACCTCTCATGGAAATATTGAGGAAGATTTATCAAATCTGAACCTTAATGATAAGGATAGTGAATCCACTGTAAAAGTATCCAGTTCTGGAAATTTTCCAGAATCTGCACCTGTTGATTTTGAACCAATAGACAAAGATGAAGAATCTAGTTCAACCCTTCCTAGAGGTACTAGGACTCTTAAGAATCATCCTCTAGATGTTGTTTTAGGTGATTTGAATAGAGGAACACAAACTAGAGCTTCTCTAAGAAACCAAGTTGAACATCAAGCTTTTCTTTCATAGCTTGAACCCAAAAATATTAATGATGCTATCAATGATGAATTTTGGGTAATGGCTATGCAAGAAGAATTGAATCGGTTCGAAAGGAACAAAGTTTTGGAATTAATGGAAATACCCAAGGACACCTTTACCATAGGCACTAAATGGGTGTTTAGGAACAAAGTAGATGAATCTGGAAATATAGTTAGAAATAAGGCTAGGCTAGTTGCACAAGGATATAGTCAAGAAGAAGGAATAGACTATGAGGAGACCTTTGCACCTGTAGCTAGATTAGAAGCTATTAGGATACTACTTGCCTATGCAGCTCATCTGAATTTCAAACTCTATCAAATGGATGTTAAAAGTGATTTTCTAAATGGGTACATAGTTGAGGATGTGTTTGTTAAACAACCTCCTGGTTTTATGAATCCCCATTTTTTCAATCATGTTTTTAAACTATCTAAAGCTTTGTATGGATTAAAATAAGCTCCAAGAGCATGGTATGATAGGCTCAGCTCTTTTCTTATTTCAAAAGGTTTTACCTAAGGGATAACTGATCCTACTCTTTTCATTAAATTGATTTCTAAAGATGTTTTGATAGTGAAAATTTATGTGGATGATATTATTTTTGGATCTTCTAAAAATTCATTATGTGTGGATTTTTCAAAAATGATGCAGAATGAGTTTGAAATGAGTTTAATGGGAGAACTCAAATTTTTCCTTGGATTTCAGATATTTCAAAATAAAAATGGAATTGTTTTGAATCAAATCAAATATATTAAGGATCTTTTAAAACGTTTTTCTTTGGATGGTAGTAAAGGTAGTGACACACCTATGAGTACCACCTGTAAGTTGGATATAGATGAAGCTGGAGAACCAGTGGATCAGACCAATTATAGAGGTATGATAGGAAGTCTACTCTATCTTAAAGCTAGTAGACCTGACATCATGTTCAGTGTATGCATGTGTGCTCTCTTTCAAGCCAATCCAAAAGAGTATCATTTAACTGTTGTTAAAATAATTTTTAATATCTCAAACATACTCCCAACTTAGGATTATTTTATCCAAAAGGAAAATCATTTGATTTGTTGAGTTATTCTGATTCTGATTTTTCCAGTTGCAAGTTAGATAGAAAAAGCACCTCTGGGACATGTCACATTTTAGGCAAGTCACTAGTATCTTGGTGTAGCAAGAAGCAGAATTCTGCTGCATTATCTACTTCCGAAGCTAAGTACATAGCTGCTGGTATTTGTTGTGCTCAAATTCTGTGGATGAAACACACTTTACTGGACTATGGATATCAATTCAAACATGTCTCTATAAAGTGTGACAATACAAGTGCTATTAACATTTCCAAAAATCCAGTATCTCATGCTAGGACAAAGAATATTGATGTGAGACATCACTTTTTGAGGGATCGTTATCAAAAGGGTGATATCACTCTTGAATTCATTGGCACTGAACATCAATTGTGTGATATATTCACAAAGCCCTTGAATTATGAGAGGTTAAATTACATCAAACATGAGTTAGGTATGATTAATTTCAACACAGTCAAACCTCACAGTTAGATCGCACAGTCAAACCTCACAGTTAGATCGCAGAGTCAAACCTCACAGTTAGATCGCACAATCAAACCTCACAGTTGGATCTCACAGTCAAACCTCACAGTTAGACCTCACTGTTGAATTTCACTGTTAGACCTTACATTTGACCCTCACAGCTGGATCTCATAGTTGGACTTACTGTTATACCTCACTGTTGCACCTCACCGGTGTACCTCACTGATACATCTCACTATTGAATACCTCTTTGTTTGTTTTTATTTGCAGGAATTCGAACCGTTTTTATTTCTTTTTTCTATTTTATTTTGTTTTAATCCCTAAATGATAAAATAAAAGGCAACGAACATATCTCAATCCACCCTCCTCTCTCAATCTTGAACCTTGTTCTCAAAATTCCTAAACCCTAACCCTTCACCTAAGCCCTCGAACCTCTCTCAATCTCTATGGCCAGAACAAAGCGACCCCCAACTGTCAATGAGGATGCACCAAGGCCTAAGAGAACTTAGGCCGAATCCATTGGCACCAATAACACCTCGTCAGGACCTGTAAATCCGCATCTAACCAAGAGACAAATCTTTGTTGAGAAGGAGCTAAGTGAAGAATGGCTGCTGTCGAGCAAGTCATTAGTACTGAAATTACTAGATGCCCAAGGATGGACCGGATGCTTTTCCAACAATAATGGACCTTACTACCCGAAGCTTGTGAAAGAATTTTATGAGTATCTGACGTTCGAAGAGGAAGAGGATGTGCATAAGCTAATGTCCATAGTCAATGGCAATGAAGTTAGTTTCTCGTCTGCTGAGTGGGCTGCCTGTTTGAGAGTTCCTCATAAAGGTATATTTTATTACTACTCTGGAGTGGCTCCTCCAGACAGTGCTATTTTTGAGTATGAAAAAGCTCTGGAAGAACTGACAGGAGATGTAAAATCAAGAAGGATCATTGCAGTTGAGATAAATGGAGAAGACATGCTCTTATTCAAGTTTATTCAGCATGAACTTAGTCTGAGGAGAGGGGACTTTGTAGTACTGAAGTACCAGGACATATTCCTGATGTACTTACTGAAGCATTGAAAGAAGATTAACCTATGTAGGTTACTGATGGAACAATTGGAGGATATGACCAAGGAAATCTCAAAGTCCAATGCCTTATTCCATGCCAAGATTATTTCAGTTATGCTAAAGGTAAAGGGTGTGGCTGGAAATCAAGAAGAAATGATAGTAGCCAAGAACAGTGTCTGTATCTCCAAGGTAATTTTCAAGTTCATGAAAATTAGATGGAATCCCTGGAAGAGGACATGGGTGAATGATGAAGGAAAGGTATATGAAAATTATGACCCTAATACTCATCCAACTAGGCCAAAAGACAAAAGAGATCCAGGCCTGAAGCCTGATGAGCCAGAACCGGTTTATTCTGATGAGGAGGATGCTGATGGAGCTATGGACCCTCAAAGAGAGAACACCCCCATTGATGATGGGAGTGATCCTGATTTACCTCACAGTTTTGTAAGGACAATAGCTTTTGGAGCATCTATCCCTCCAAGAGAACTACCAAGGAGAGAGATTGTTCTGAAGGACAGTGATACTGAGACCACTTAAGAAGAAGAAGAATAAGAAGCATATCAGATTGTTTTCAAGGAAACCTCTGAAGAGGATGAGGATACCGAGTTAGATCATTTTACTCATGAAGAAAAGGAGGTTATTTCTGAAGACAATGATGAGGACAATGAAAAAGAAGAGCTCAGTTTGAGCCCTCTGATAGATAGTAAAGTCAAGATAGTGCCTGAACAGGAAGTAGGAGTGGCATCTACTGCCATTGATGAGAGAGTCATTGACGACTCAGAAAAGGATAGGACCCACCCTACTGTTAAACTAACAGACAAATGGTTATTGAATCTGCTGAAGTTGCAGAGGAGGTTGTGGAGTTACCTAGAGAAGAACAGTTAGAGGAGATTCCTCAGGAGAATGCTCTAAGTTAGGGGGAGCATCTTGGTTTAGTTTATGTGTTGTATGACTATTTCCCTCGGAATCCGGGGATTGACCGCCTTGATGGGAGGTTCAAACATTCCGATCGGTTTCTAACAGGTTTATTTGAAGAACCGGAAACATCCAATGATTCCACATCCATTTAGACCTACTTTCCAAAGTTAGGTGCTCATTATTTTGTGGACTGATGAGGCTTAGGAATTTTCATTGGTCGAGAGGATGGGAGGTCGGACTCATCACACCTTTTTGAGGGGAATTATTGTCTACTCTAGGACTCTTTATAGATTTAAGTTATGTTCGTGAATCCTTATTACATTACCAAGTATAAAATGAGATTTCCTTCAGATCTGACAATCAATTATTAAATATGTAGGAAATTTAGAGAATATTTTATATGTATTTGAGGTTCTTCATCGATAGAGAATCATCTGTATTTATTAGAGATTCTTGGTCAATGGTATCCTTCGACACATTTATATAGAAGTCTCTTGGTCATTATGATGACCATGCTGGTTTTAAAGCCACTCAGTGGGGCACTTGAAGTTTATTGTCATTCAGAAGGACATGGATTATTTCAGAGTTGGGATCGAACCCACAGATGGGCTACCTACGTATCCTTTGTTTAGAAAAGGAATCAGAACCCATGTAGTTCGAGTAAGGGAGTATGTTGTTAATGATTGATGGCTCAAATAAGGATGTCATAATCACTTTTACACTCTAATCTCACGTGAGTCATGCTCAGTGTGAGAAACAAGAGGTATTGGTAAAAATTAGACAATTGTGCCATAAAATATGCAATCATAAGAAATAATGTGGGACTTATGTATGTATGAATGCCCAGATAAATGAATATTAGGATTTACTTCAGGGAAGAAATCCAGGAACAGGGTCCATAAAGGTATATGTGCTTCATGGAGATTTGAATACTCTAACTTGGGGCTTACTCCTGAAAAGGAGGCCCAAATTAGGATAGGACTTGTGATTGGGTTTTACTCCTGAGAAGGAATCCCAGATCAAAGGTAAATTAGGACTGGTTAAGAATAATTAAGACTGGGACTTACTCCTGAAGAGGATGCCCATATTTGAGACTGGGGCTTACTCCTAAAAAAGGATGCCCATATTTGTGGTTGGGGCTTACTCCTAAAAAAGGATGCCCAAGTTAATGAGGATTTGGGGCTTCCTCCTGAGGAGGATGCCCAGATTAGGGTTCTCTCATCTTTAAAGGATGAGGTTGAATGAATGAAATCTCAATATTTAGTGAAATTAAGATGTGTAAATCACCAGGTTTTGAGAGATATTCCATAGAATTCATTTCAGATAAGGAATTCAATCAAGAAGACATGCCATAAATGGTTTAGAAAAGTGTCTTGAAGGCTTAATTTTGAAGAGGAGATGTGGAATGTCATAAGAGGGATGAAATAGGAAAGAATGGAACCCAAAAAGGTAAGGTCGCGCAAGTCCTAAGATTCACGCAAGTCTGGTCGCGCAGGTATACCTGCATGATGCATGGGTACTTGCAAGATTGTTTAACCAGCAAGGTATACTTGAGCAATCCTTTGATCAATTCATTTAGAATCCTTTTTAAGTTCTTCTAGAAGGGTGGCGAGCAAGTTCTATTGAAGGAGTAAGGCAGCGCGAAAGTGTGACCATTTCCCTTAAGGGCTGGCCACTCAGGCGCATAAGTGTTTATGAGTTTCAACACTTAGGCTTTCCTACCCCTCTTTAGATCTTCTGTTATAGGTAATAAATTACCTTAGAAGTGTTTCAGAATCTTTGAGAAGAGACTAGGGTGCCGGGAGCTCAAATCTGAGTTTCTGGAAAAAAAAATCCCTCCTCAATGAGGGGCCCACAGGGTCTATTTATAGGCTGAAGAAGACCCGGGCGGTTATCCTTTAGGTCGTGCAAGTCACTTGCGCGACCACTAGGTAGCGCGCAAGGGGACTTGCATGATAGTGATAGAACTTGCGCGGCACATGTGCTTTTGATTCCTTGTTCATGACTTTGTCGATTTTTGATGTTTTCTTCAAAGGATGAATCAATTTGTGCTAAGTAATTTCCCTTTCCATTCTTTTAGACAATGTGATAAAAAGGATCATCAACAAAAGTCCCCCCTCAGAGTTGGATCCGGAGAGAAAAGAGGATTTGACTCTGAGGAAAAGAAGAATTAATGGAAAGGCAGCGCGCAAGTCTGGGTGCGCAGGGTACGGCCTTTAGTCACCCAGGGTAAGGCGCGCCGGGTTCTGGCCGCATCTATAAATAGAGGGCCTCACTTCCGTACAAAGCATCCAGATTTCCGGATTTCAAACCATCGAGCTCTCACCGCGTAGGTCACCTTAACCGCGCAGGTTGCTCTGTTTTCCGGTGTTTCCTTGATGTCGCGCTGCTGTCAAGGTATTTGGATTTGCGCAGCAATATTTGCGCGCCAAATACTTGCGCGGCACATTTATACTTGTGCGCCAAGTTTTAGACTTGCGTTCCTTAATGCCTTTTCCATTTTTCTGAATTATTTCACAAATTTTATGAAAAATAAACCCATTTAAGAGTTAGTTTATTCAACTTTTGTGAAGATTCAATGGCTCCCAGAAGAATCGGAACGGCTGATGAATTGGCTAGCAAGCGGATTGATGACATGATGAACATTGTTGGCCATGATTACTACGATATCTATGACAGCACTTTCCCAGATTTGGCTAAGTACTTGAAGAAATATCATCTTAATTTCCCATAGAGAATCTACCTGTCCCTGTATAGTCATGGTCATCTGCAAGGATTCAATGTTCCAAATGCAAAGAACTATATACCTGAAATGCAGCTGCACTGCTACTCCTCTATTTCGGTTATGTTGTGCATTAAGAGCAACAACAATGGTGTGAACTTTCAAATTTTACTTCCATGCCATTTCCTTGCAGATATGAAAATGGAAAACCCATGGGCTGAAATGTTTTCTGCTGCCGGTTGGTGGAGAGAAGACAAACATGGCATTAGATAAATATCTGAAAAGAGTACTCTCTCCAAATGGATCTTTACTTCCAATGCTCCATTCTAAAATCCATGTATCCATCTTCCAAGTCTCTTAGACAGAAACAGAGTCACTGTTTGATCAGTAGAAAATTTTCCTCAAACAGCACTCAAGAACATCCTTTTACAACTGTTCCAAGAAGAGATGGTATCACTGCATCTCTTATTGTATCCAGTTGAATGAATGAATTCCAGGTGGTTGCTGATGAAGCTCGGGATGCCGTAAATCAAATGAAGAGTTATGTTGACATTATTTTGTAATTCCTTGGAAAAGAGAAGAGACTCCAATCCGTGGATGTCCTTCTAACTCTTGTGCATCAATGAAAAACAATTTCACTTTCACTCATTTGTACCTGCATTCTCTTTTGCTACATGCTTTAGATTTTACCTAATCCAATGGGCCTAGTAAGCATAGTTTTATTTTTACTAGGATTAATGTAAATAACCCTACAAACTTCGAACCTTTTAATTGCTCAATATTACCTAAATAATACAAAACATATGTTTAGTGATCTTGGAACTTGACTTTTATTCAGAGTTCCTTTGAATTTTGTGGGTAGTTTAAAGTCATGCACGTCGGACATAAGTAGGCTAATGTTTAAGGTCAAAATAGATTTGACCGAATGAATTAGAATTGACTCAATTCCTTGACAATTCATCTGAAAACATAGTACCATACTCAAGTATGAGGGAAAAATATGTAAACTATGACTTAAGAATATTTGAATCTGAGGAATGATATGAAAAAGAACTAAAAGGCATTAGAAGAAGTAGTTCCCAAGAATGAAGTTACCATTATTTAAAAAACCCGTTAGGGGGTTGAATTATGCAGGGCCACCTAAGGGCATTGGCTGTATAGTTAAATAAAATAGTATCTTTTGGCTAACAAGTCTGTTATGTAGACTGTTTATGCAAGGCCGCCTATGGGAATGTGCTTCATAGTCAGGCAAAAGAACTCTTAGAAATTTACTTTCCTAGTGCTAAAATCCAATGAAAGTTTATGGAGATTCAAATTTTCCAAAGTATAGAGTTTGTTATATGGAAATAGGTACTTGAATATGGAGAAGATATTTCCAAAAAAGAATATCAAAGAACTGAATAGATACCACTCATACGAAGGTCTAACCCAAACGTAGGGAAGGAGAATATAAACCACATACTTGAATACTTTTCAGATCATGAAAAGGATATGGGACAAATATATTAAGGATGGCTATTTTTGTGGATCCCTACATACTTTCATTTAAGAAAAATAAGGACAAAAGAGGCATTCTTCCCAATAATGAAGTTACCACTATCCAACAAACCCGTTAGGGGGTTAAATTATGCAGGGCCACCTAAGGGCATTGGATGCATAGTCAAATAATAGTATCTTTTGGATAACAAGTCTGTAATGTAGACTGTTTATGCAAGGCTGCCTATGGGCACGTGCTGCATAATCAGGCAAAAGAACTCTCAGAAGTTTGACATTTTTGTGACTAGAAGTCATGAAAAGGGTTATGAAGATCTGAAAATATTTAAGGTTAGGATTATGAAACATAAATATGGGTATTTTCCAATGTATACAGAGATACACAGATCAATGCTAACCATAATCATGTTGTGGCTGGGTCCTGAATTGAAATGTTGGACTTCACTATGTATCCCATAAGGATGAGAATCAAGCCATACGTAGTTATTAAACTACGGTTTAACATCGTGTGGGACAAAAGAATTAGAGATCTTAGTTTAGGGTCATAGAGCTTGGACCATTATAAGAAATACACAGTATGTGTTTTCATGGGGACTTTTCAGCCAAGGGACTGAAAATGGAATTTGGGGTTAGGCCCAAAGACTTGGGGCTGAATTTGAGGGACACTCGAATGTTCCTAAGTATCCCATTAGGATGGGAATCAAGCCCACATAGTTCTAGAAATACCCTCTGTACAAATTTTGTTCGTACATGTGAAGGGTGAAAGGGGACTTTAGTACAGTGATGGTTTAACCCAAGATAAAAGGTTTGGGCATTGCCATGTATGCACGTAGTCTTTGAAATGAAACATGATTGAAAATAAATGTAAATAATGATTCCTTCTCAAGTGAGGGTATCAAAGAATATTGTAGTTTATTGTCATACTGGACAAAAGTGTTGTATAGTTTAACGTCGTATAACAAGGACGAAAGTGAACCAATGTAAAGATATTGATTCTAGGGGCGGTTTCACGAATCAACATTGTATGAGATGGAGGTGAACCGATGTGAGGAGATTGGTTTTGGGCTTGAACCTTGGTAGGTTGCCTACGTACCCAGCCTGGAAGGCAAGGATCAAAGTCCGCGTAGTTCAATTAAAGAATGAATTAATGATCAAGTTGTTCTTGGGGACAATGACCTAAAAAATGATGTTGGGACTTACACATGGTTAGCGGCCCAGAGAGAGTGTTATGGTTGAGGTTTTCTCTAAGCTCACGTGAGTCATACTCGGTGTGAGAAACAAGAGGTAACAACAACCTTAATGATACACAGTTTAATGTCATATAGGACGTATGAATGGACTATGCAGTTTAAAGTCTTGCAGTTAGGAATATTGGTGCTGCACAGTTTAATGTCATATAGCAGGGACAAAATACAGTTTAATGTCATGTAAGATGTATCAAGGACTTTCTGTACAGTTTAGCGTCATGTAGTTAGGACGATGGGGACAATATAGTTTAACATCATGTTGGACGAAAGGGGGACTGTGCAGTTCAATGTCATGTAGTGAGGACCAAAGCCTACACTATTTAACGTCATGTTGGACGCATTGGGGACTTTTTTTTCTTCCCACGATTTAGCGTCATGTTGGACGAAAGTGCAAATAGTTTAAGATCATATGCATGGATTGTGGATGGTTATGTATTTTAATGTCTTTCCGAACGTAAGGGACTTTTATACAGTTTAGCGTCATGTAGTTAGGACGTCATAGTTTAACGTCTTGTTGGACATAAGGGACTTGAAAATAGTTTAGGGTCATATGCATGGACCGTTGATGATGCAGTTTAACGTCTTACTAGACCAAGTTGTAGTTTAAGGTCATACCAGACCATTTAAAGAACTTTTTCACATTTTAATGTCGTGTGAGACGAAAGTACAAATAGTTTAGGGTCATATTCATGGACCATTGATGATGCAGTTTAATGTCTTGCTGGACCAAGTTGCAGTTTAAGGTCATACCAAACCAAGTTGGGGACACAGTTTAACGTCATGTTGGACCATGGTGATGTATTTTGTGTTTATAAAAAATACTTCTTCAAAAATATGGCATTTGTTGGAGTAGTGATGAGTTCTCCATCCATTGAGATTAATGAATAAGCTCCATTGGATTAGACCCTATGTATTGAGTAAGGTCCTTCCCATTTTGGATCAAGATTGGGATGTTTCTTTCCTGGTATCATTGGAGTTCTGAGAACTAATACCAATTCTCCCTGAGTGAATGAACGAAGACGAACTTTTTTGTTAAAATCCCGTGCTATTCGATTCTAATAGACTTCCAAGTGGTGCAAAGTGCACAATCTTTTTTCATCTAACCATTCCAAATCATTCAATCTCTTTTGAGATTGTTCATCTATAGATGACTGATCACAAATGGCTACTCTGAGCGAAGGAAATTGAACTTCAATGGGCAATACGGCTTCTGTTCCATATACCAGTGAATATGGAGTAGACTGGGTTGCATTGTGGGTGGTAGTCCGATAAACCCATAAAGCATGAAAGAGTTTATCAGGCCATGACCTCTTATCTTTATCCACCATCTTTTGCAGTATATTTGAAAGAGTCTTGTTAAAGGCTTCTATCTGGCCATTGGCCGCTGCATGATACTGAGATGAATGGTTGGATTTGATGTTGTATTCTTGATACAACTTCTTCACCTCGGATGAACAGAAATTGGTGCCATTGTTCTTCAATATGGTATGAGGGACACCAAATCTAGTAATGATGTTAGACTTGATGAAGCTAAAAACGCATTTAGAACTGACTTCCTTGAGAGGTATTGCCTATTCCCATTTGGAAAAGAAGTCAGTAACAGTAAGAATGTACTTAAACTGCTTGGTTGTAGCTGAAGGATAAGGTCCCACCACATCCATTCCCCATGTGGAAAATGGTCATAAGTATTTAGCTGTATGAAGAAACTCTGGAGGTTTATGAATGAAATTGTCAAGTACTGGGCATGAATGACACTTCTTTGTGAAATCAACACAATCTTGTATCATTGAAGGCCAAAAGTATCCAATCCTTCGAATCTGATCAGACAGTATATGTCCAGATTGGTGGGAACCACAGACTCCTGCATGCACTTCTTTCATGACAGCCATTGTTTCTTCACCATCAATGCATCTGAAGAGAAATCCATCAAAACCACGTTTGTAGAGAATTTTCTCTAAGTGATCTAGGCTATCATAAAGATTAAAATTTACCACACGTCACTGGATTTGTTCTTTCTCGACTCTATCAGGTGGAAGTGTTCCATTTTGAAGGTATTCCCTGATAGGAGTCATCCATCCTGTAGTATGAGCATACATTTCAGGAATGGGACTAATATCATTAATTTCCTATTTTCTGATTCAAACATAAGGTGAAATTGCACGACGGTGGGTAATACTGATGGTTGTCTCGTACCGATTTGGATCTTCCAGAGCTATAACTATATTATCCAGTGCATCAGCTTGAGCATTTTTTGATCTTGGGACATAAGAAAATGTTGGTTTCTAAGGGAATTCTTCCATTAACTCTCTGACATAATCATACAAAGGGATTAGTTCTTCTTTTCTGATGGCATAATACCCATTTACTTGTTTGATTACCAGTTCCGAATCACCTTTCACTTTTAAGTGATTCACTTGTGCTTGAAGCGCTAATTCCAATCTTGCGATGAGAGCTTGGTATTTGGTTTCATTATTGGTACCACCTTCCCACAATAAGAAGGAATAAGGTAACACTGCCTTTTCTGGAGAAATGAGCACAATTCTTAAGCCAACTTTTTTGAATTTAGGATTTTCCATTTTCCTCCCTGTTGGACTTTTAGAAGCACCATCAAAATACATTTCCCATGCTTGAGGACTTTCTTGAACAGAGAAGACTTCCTCATCAGGGAGTTCAATATCTGAAGATGTGCCTCCCACTGAAGGGTGTTCATCCAGAAAATCAGCCAGAGCTTGGCCCTTTATCACCTTTTGAGACACATACTGAATATAGAATTGCTGCAAAATAACTACCCACCTTTCCAGACGTCCTATAAGCATCGGACGACTAAGGATGAATTTGAGCGGGTTATTGCAAGATACCAATTGGAACTCATGATATTACAGATAGTGTCTCAACTTCTGAACTTCAAAGATTAATGCCAGGCAGCACTTCTCAATACTTGAATACTGGGTTTCTGCTTCAAGCATAGTTCGACTAAGATAGTAAAGGTTGTTTTCATTCCTAGCATCATTCTTCTGAGCAAGAAAGGCACCCAATGATCACTCTAAGTCTGTCATGTAGAGCATAAGTGGTCTTCCTTCAACAGGTGGCATAAGTACCGGTGGACTCAAGAGGTATTTCTTGAGAATATCGAATTCTTCTTGACATTCTTCAGTCCACTGGTAAGTGACTCCCTTCTTCATCAATTTGGTGAAGGGTAAACTTTTTCCTTCCAAAACGCCGAATATAGGCTAAGTGTCCTTGAAGTCCTCTTAATTATTTCAAATTTCGAGGAGGTTACATACCAAGGATTGACTTGGTCTTCTCAGGATCGACTTCAATACCATAATGGCGTACAACAAAGCCGAGGAATTTTCCTGAGGTTACCCCAAAAGCACATTTTAAGGGGTTCATCTTCAAATTATTTTATCGAAGCTTGTGGAATATGACTTACAAATCATCCAAGTGATTAGAAAGTTTCTTGGATTTAACCACCAAATCTTCTACATAGCATTCAAAAAACTTCCCTAAGAAGGGTTTGAAGATACGATGCATGGCACGTTGATACGTTTCACCTGCATTCTTTAAGCCAAAAGGCATTACCCAGTAGCAAAACACACCCTGAGGGGCTCTGAAGGATGTGGATTCCTCGTCTTCTGGGGACATTCAGATCTGATTATATCCATAATATTCATCCATCAATGAAAGTGCTTCATAGCCAGCTATTACATCAATTAAAAGTTCTGTAATTGGAACTGGGAAATCATCCTTAGGACAATGCCGATTAAGATATCTGAAATCGATGCAAACTCTAATTTGTCAGTTCTTCTTCTTTATAGGGACAATATTATCCAACCACTTGGGATATTGAACTTCTCTGACGAAGTTATCTTTGATAAGCTTATCCACTTCAGACTCAATTTTGGAAGCATAAGTTGGGTGTGTTCTTCTCACGTCTTGCTTAAATCCTAGATGTTCTTCTAGTAAACCCAAATGATGAGTAGAAACATCAGGATCAAGCTCGGACATTTCTGTATAGTTCCAAGAAAATATATCTCTATTTTTCTTTAGAAAAGAAATATACATCTCTTGCTCTTCAAGAGTCATGGCTGCACTAATTAAAGTGGGGCGTGGATCTTCTTTTGTACCCAGATTTATTTCTCTGAGTTCATCCCCAGTCGTAGAGATACCCTCTTCAAATGTTGGAGGAGCATCTCTGAGATCTTCCTCTTCTTCTTCATCATGTCTTATTTCTTCTGTTTCTACTTGCATAGTAGATGATAAATCATAATTTTCATGATCAGAAGAGATGTCACAATTTTCACATCTTGAAGAAAAAGCTTCCATTTTCGACCCGATTGATGATGAAGGGTCTTCTTTGGGTATTAAAGAAGAGATGATGGATTGAAAATCGATATCATTGTTCACCTCCGATGTTTCTATAACTTCTTCTGGCCTAATTAATGAAGTATAGACTTGTTGGATTTCAGCAGATGAAATGAAGACGTCACCATTTGTGCTTTCATCACTGCTTGGTGGGTTACCAATTTCTCCCATGTTGTCTGGCTCGATTGCCGTAATTGAAATTATAGATCTTTCCATAAGAGTATTTTGATTTGGGTATATCTTGTCAATTTGACTGATAGGAAACACATAATCTGTACTCACATGTGTAAATGGATTTACTGAAATCTTCTCCAAACCATATGGAGCATTAACTTTGGTAATCTCCTTTGTTATGGATTTCTCCCTTCCCTTCATGTGATAGAATTATGCCTCAATGTATTAAGACTCACATGTCTTGAACGAGGCCTTATCACCATACAATGTCCCAACTTGACCATCAAAACAATATTTGATACATTGATGGTATGATGAAGGGATAGTCGCATGCTGATGTAGCTAGGGTCTTCCAAGAAAGATGTTGAAGGCTGAGTCTTGATCAAAAACCATGAAATCTGAATTGGATACAAGATCTCCAAACTCAGTTCTGAGTGTAACTTCACCCAGTGGTTCTTATTCATTTTTATCATATCCTTGTAACATCATGGTAGAAGGAGATAAATCATATTCCATGAGGCCCAATTGATGAAGTGTACGAATGGGCATGAGGTTGAATCCTGAACCATTGTCAATGAAAGCTCTTCGAACATCTACGCCATTGACCTTGCCAAATAAGTACAAAGGTCTAATATTACCATGCACAACATCATCTTCATCTTTATCAGTAAAATATATTATTGCATGGAATTCTGCAGGATTATTCTCTATGTAATAGACTTCAGCTGCAGCAATTTCAGTTTCAAACTCCTGAGGACTTGACAAAGCCTCGATGAGTGCTTCCCGAAGATCTTTTGACAGATTCAGAGCATCCAGAATTGATAACTTGGCTGGTACTTGGGCCAAGTGTTTCAATACATCATACTTTTGATCCATAGGTCTACGTTTCTCAACAGGAATATGTGGTTTAGTAGGTACCTTGGAAGCAGATGCTTTGGAAGTTGATTCATCTTGTATCGGAATAGGAGTTGGAAATATCTCTATTTTTGGAAGATTAGACCGATTAGATCCATTTACTTGTTGAGAGGAAGAGGATAGAACCTTCAACCGGTCTTCCAAAATAACTGTTCCAGGACTGAATTTTCTATTGGTAGAAGAACTTTCTTGTTCTTTCTGAGATCGCTGAAGGGCTCTACCATGAGTTTCTGCTGCGTACACAGTTCTAGCAGGGGTAGAATTGGAGTGGTGGCTTCTGAAAGATCCACGTCTTCCCCTGTATCCTGAGCCTCTGTAACTTCCTCTGATTCCCTTGTTTGATACAGGGAATTCAGGCTCATCAAAATTGAAACTGCGACTGGCATATGGATCTATTAATTGAATCATATTAACAGAACTGAAGATTAACTCTTCGTCTGATGAAGACTCTACCAGATTAGCCTGTTTAGGTTGTTCCGTTTGGTGGGGCGGTGCCCGTGGCTTTGAAGTAGATGGCATGAAGTCTTCCAGAGTCAAAGACAACTTAGGATTTGACACATACTAATCTTCTTCTGATTCTTTTTCTTTATTTTAATCATGCCATTTATTTGATGACTTTCCCTCTGATGAAGAGGGTTTTTCCGCAACATTCATGGAAGAAGACACAATCAGTTTCTTTAATTGTGTTCGCAAAATAGCATGAGTTCGGTTTATTGTCTTTCTGACCATCCAATCATCATACTTCTGTGCATTTTTGCTTTTGACTTCTTGTAATTCACCTTTCTCCTCTGGAACTGTATCAGTGACACATACTACCTGGGTTGAGGAGCTTTTCAATTTGACTTGTCCCGAGTCGACCATCTTTTGTAGGAGGTCTTTGAAGAAAAAACACTCCTGGATGGGATGCCCCAACATTTGATGAAATGGGCAATAATTGGGACGGTCTTCAACTCCTTCCTTGTTTGGCCTCTTGGGCTTTGACAGTTGAACCAGATTATTTTCTAGAGCTGAAATGAAGTAACTAGGAACTTGTTCATTTCGGAAAGAGTATGTTTTTCTCTTCAAATCCTAAAATTGTTTTTGTCTTTGATCTCTTTGATCATCTGTACGAAACGGTCTTTGTTGTTGGTGCTCAGAAGGTGGAGCCCTTCGAGAAGATGAAGGTTTTGAAGTAAAAACAGGTACGGGTGCTTGTTTAAGCATAACTATAGCAGTTTCTGCTTTACCCATTCTCCTTCCTGGAGCTGATGGAATTATATGAGATTTAGCCTTAGCCTGTATAAGGGAATCTTCAATCTGATGAGCGATTGAAGTAAGGTCTCGAAACCCTCCTGTATATTTCACAGGGATCAACGGCGTGCGTAATTCGTCATACAGATTTGCCACACAGATTGGAAACAATTCCTCTTGAGGAAGTGCTAAGCTTAGGGAATATGTTAATCCCTTCCAGCGAGCAATGAAATCTAAGACCCTTTCATTCTATCTTTGCTTACAGTTTGTAAGATCGAAAACTGTTGTCTTTGGAAAAGTTGAGCTGAACTGAAGAAGGGATTTTTGGCGAAGATCCTCCCATCCAGTAATTAACAGGGATTGCAAGCTTGTATACCAGACAAAGGCTGGTCCTTACAAGGTCCGTACGAATCATCTGAGTTTTAATGCTTCTTGCTGCTCAGGAGTTCCCATCATAGGATCACAACAAGACACATAATGCGTCAACTGTTGTTCAGTGTGGCCTGATCCATTGAAAATACGGAATACAGGGTTTCCAAAACTGGATGGAGGAGAGATTGAATCTGCCCATTCAGGGTAAACTTTCTTTTCTGGTTGAACCTGTGCATGTTTCCCTTCCATAGTTTCTAACCGAGCTGTTAATGACTCAATGGTAGTTATTAACTTTTGAGAAACATCCGGTTGAACTTGGACTTGGGTAGGTGCAATGACTGGAGCTTGGACAGATGTGGTGGCTGGTGCTGCAACTGATGGTAGCACTACCAACTATTTTTGCACTTGACCTATAGGATTAGGCCTATAAGGGTGTACTAATAGAGGAGGATATTCTTGATCTATCTCAGTAGCTGCAACAAATTCCCTTGGCTGACTGACTCCAGCATGCTCATGAAGAAGACTACCCTAAAGTAGTTCTGCATTCAACCTCCTTAATTCCTTCATTTCTTCCTCCTGTTGTGCAAACCATTACTCTAGTGAGAGTGATTGGCCTTCTCCAGAGGAAGGATATGTAACCTGATTCTTTCCCCTCACTTTTTTGGATCCTTTTCGGAGAGGGGGAAGTGGGTTACTCGAAGGATTACCTAGGTTCTGAGTAATCCTTTTATTTCGTGTATGCACACCTTCTTCATTTGTTTTGGTGTGTACATCTTCTTGAGTAGGACCCTCTTCATCTGAGTCCCCTGAGTGAACCTCATTTGGTGGATCAGCAACAATGGCATTGATGACATTGATTGATGCATAATGCATCGCATCCCTTCTATCAGCATTTCTGTGATATTGTCTTCTTCAATGTCTTTGATGAGACATTGCCTTTTTTTTATTCGATCCCTCAGGAACTTCTTAACGAACCGTAATTTCGAGGGAATCTCCTGATAATTTGGATCTTCATTCCTCTTGAGGTTTCTTCCCCAATCGAGAAAAGACCGACTTTCTCTGAGGAGGGGATTGATGATTTGAAAAAGTCCCTAGTCCGGTGGACTGGGGTTGTTCCTACTATTCTCGCTCAACTCCTCGAATCCTATTTATTGATTCTGAGGGTTGGTTTAAAATAGTCCCCAGTCTGGAAAGCTGGGGTGGCTCTTGACATGCTATGTCTGATACTTTCTTAAAATCTCTCTTGATCTTGCGAACCTTAGTCCAGAAATTAGCTGGATGCATTAATCTGTATCCACTTTTATCACCTGGTTCAAAAGACCATTGGATAATTTCCGACACTTCTGTCACTTGATGATGTGCTTTCTCCATATGAGAAGCTTGTTGAAGATTCTCGTTTGCTTGATGCAGAATTAATTCAACAACTTGTTCTATGTATACTTGATTTTGAGAGGAACTAGTTGAAGCCTATTCTTGGGCAAGCTTTTGATTACAAACAAAGCCTATTGACTATGGCCAGCCATGGGAAATAACATTGCATGAGACCATTTTCGGCGGGCTTTGCTGACTGGAGAGCACCGTAAAATGTATTGCTCTATGAAAACCCCATCCTCTGACATGAATACCAGATGGGGAATTGGCAATTAATTGACGCAATATTATTAGTGCACTAAGGCATGAACGTTGAAGGGATCTCTGCTGCTTTTCATCCTTCGGATATCGAGAGACTGATAGAGATGCCAAATCAATCTGACGTTGTAACCCTTCTATTATCTTAAGATGATTTTTATATTCATCATAAGATAATACTTTCTTCTTCAACTAACAAAGAGTTTTCCATATGTTGAGATGAATATCATGAATTCCATCTTCTGTCAACATCTTTGGAATGTCATACTGAGAGTCAGCCAGAGGCCAAAACATGACTGGTACTTCACCTTTTTCCAGTTTTTTTCTCATGTTCAGCATTTCCTCTTTATCATTCAATGAATATTCTTGTACCTGATTTGACCAGAGTTGGTTTTTCCTTGTTGCTTCATCGGATTCAAAAAGATTAGTATAGAAATCATTGATCAAACTAGAAGATACATGACTTAGGGGTGGTTCGGAGAATGACCTATACCCTGGGCTATCTTCTGATTGAGAAAGTATTTCACCTGCTAGCGATGAAGCATTAGAAATGACTGGTTTCTCATTTTCAATTTCCTTAAGATAATAGGGCTTTCTCGGCACTACATCATCCACTGGATCATTTTCCGGGAAATGTGCATCACTGCTGTGGAGAGGAATTTCGCAGCGAAATTCATCTTCATGGGGAGGACCACCATAATGGTTTATAGCAAAAGATGATATCTCTTGCTCCTTGGTCTTCTGACCACACAGAGGGTTCCTGTGGCTCTCATCTGAAGATGAAACTTCGAGATCAACCGAATTTTCATGAAGAAAGACTTCATGAGTAAGTGTCTGTTGAAGACCTTCATAATTAATGTTCCCATTATTGGGAACTAAGGGAGTAGAATATTGAATTCCAACAGATAACTGTCTGAGGGCTTCAAGAACTCCAGTATCGAGAAAGGATTTGTTATAGATTGGCTCTTGATATCATGACTGTGCTGGGTGGGTCTTTTTCTTAGACGCCTTCTTAATCGCCTTGGAAACCACTTGTTGACGAAAGTGGCTACTCTGATCAGGTGTATGTGCCTGATCAGGAAAGATGGTCAGGTTAGGCTGACGATCTCCAGTCAAATCAGGTGTATGTGCCTGACTTGGTTGTCTGTATGATATGGGGGAGTATGCCCCACAACCCTCTTGGACTGGAATAGATGTGTGTGTCTGTTCTGGAGTAAACTGTTGATGTGTCACTCCACTGGTAGGGATAGATTTATGTGTCTTTCCTTGAGATGCTGCTAAATCTATTATAATATCCTGGCAAGCATCCAGAATATGAGTAGGGATTTTCTTCTTCTCTTTCACCATTGATAGAATATGCTTGGTGACTTCAGCAGCTGGAACGGGGATATATGTCCATTCCGTGCTTGGAGTAGGTGTATGTGCCTGATCCTATCCTCCTTTTCCTGTCAGTGAATCCTGACAGTACTCAAGTATGGGAGCAGAGAGTTGAGTCTGCCTCCTGTTTGTCACTGGGGCTTTCCGACTGACTTCTCCGAATGCTACCAAGCGAGACTGTTGGTAGGATTGATTAATACTAGAAGGTTTATGTGCCTGCTGATTGCACTTCGCCAAACATGGTTGACGAGCTCTATCATATGTAGAGCCTGCTGACTAGCTGATGATGTATAAACAGGTGTATGTTCCTGCCTATAGTACTCTGCCGGAATTGCCTGGCGGGATCGGCATGATGCTGCCAGACGAGTCTGCTGGACAGCGGAATTAAAACGGGCAGGTGTATGTGCCCGCTCGTTGCTTGCCCCCAAGTTAGGTTAGTGGACTTCTCTGGAGATGGCAGAGATGATAACCTGCTCACTGTTGACCGGATTCCACCTCTGGTGGTTCGTCTTGCCTACTCGGGTTCGAGGAACCTGAGTCGAACGCCTGGAGTCAGTACCCTCATCATATTGAGGGTGCATTGCCGCACGATTCTAGCGGCGATTGTTGGTGGGATCCCTCGGGAAGGACTCCTGTCTACTTGAATCAAGGCCCTAAGGGACCTGCTCATTCACCTCCTCGGAATTAGGGAGCGAATGGTGATTGTGTTCTGGGGATAACGATTCGAAATGGTTGGAGACGGTAGTCAGCACCGCCTGCTTCTTGATCACTGGTCGTCGTTGTTCGGACGACTGGTGTGAGTTGTTCACTTGGAGGGCTTTTCGGGCAGCCTCCAGAGTTGGGATGGTACCGTGTTGACGGTACACCTTAACCAGCGCATTTGATACCCAGCGTTGAAGATGCTGAGTAGGTGATGTCATCCTCAGAACGGATGACGATCTAGCAGGAGTAGCAGTAGTGGAATTTGTAGTAGCAGTATTCACAGGTGTGAATTTGAGAGCAGTCATTCTAGAAATGTATAAGATCTTGGAAAAGAGTGCATGTTTGATATAACATACGTAATAAAGATAAATTCAGCCACTACATCTTTTGGATGAGTACATATGTCAATGATTGTTTTTGTTGGCCCTCTCATTGAGTTTTAAATAGGGGCCTAATAAATAGGTAAAACATTATTTTAACTTGGTTAATGATTCATGTCGGGTTCACCATTTTTTATTTCCCTCGGAATCCGGGAATTGACCGCCTTGATGGGAGGTTCAAACATTCTGATCGGTTTCTAACAGGTTTGTTTGTAGAACCGGAAACATCCAATGATTCTACATCCATTTAGACCTACTTTCCAAAGGTAGGTGCTCATTAGTTTGTGGACTGATGAGGCTTAGGAATTTGCATTGGTCGAGAGGATGGGAGGTCAGACTCATCACACCTTTTTGAGGGGAATTATTTTCTACTCTGGGACTCTCTTTATAGATTTAAGTTATGTTCATGAATCCTTATTACATTACCAAGTATAAAATGAGCTTTCCTTCAGATCTAACAATCAACTATTAAATATGTAGGAAATTTAGAGAATCTTTTATATGTATTCGAGGTTCTTCATCGATAGAGAATCATCTGTATTTATTAGAGATTCTTGGTCAATGGTATCCTTCAACACATTTATATAGAAGTCTCTTGGTCATTATGATGACCATGCTGGTTTTAAAGTCACTCAGTGGGGCACTTGAAGTTTATTGTTATTCAGAAGGACATGGATTATTTCAGAGTTGGGATCGAACCCGCAGATGGGCTGCCTACGTATCCTTTGTTTAGAAAAGGAATCAGAACCCATGTAGTTCGATTAAGGGAGTATGGTGTTTATGATTGATGGATCAAAGAAGGATTTTATAATCACTTTTACACTCTAAGCTCACGTGAGTCATGTTGGGTGTGATAAACAAGAGGTATTGGTAAAAATTAGACAATTGTTCCATAAAAGATGCAATCATAAGAAATAATGTGGGACTTATGTATGTATGATTGCCCAGATAAATGAAGATTAGGATTTACTTCAGGGAAGAAATTCAGGAACATGGTACATGAAGGTATATGTGCTTCATGGAGATTTGAATACTCTAACTTGGGGATTACTCCTGAAAAGGAGGCCCAAATTAGGATAGGACTTGTGATTGGGTTTTACTCCTGAGAAGGAATCCTAGATCAACGGTAAATTAGGACTGGTTAAGAAGAATTAAGACTGGGAATTACTCCTGAAGAGGATGCCCATATTTGAGACTGGGGCTTACTCCTAAAAAAGGATGCCCATATTTGTGACTGGGGCTTACTCCTAAAAAAGGATGCCTAGGTTAATGAGGATTTGGGGATTACTCATGAGGAGGATGACCAGATTAGGGTTCTCTCATCTTTAAAGGATGTGGTTGAATGAATTAAATCTCAATCTTTAGTGAAATTAATATGTGTAAATCACCAGGTTTTGAGAGATATTCCACAGAATTCCTTTCAGATAAGGAAGTCAATCAAGAAGACATGCCATAAATGGTTTAGAAAAGTGTCTTAAAGACTGAATTTTGAAAAGGAGAGTTGGAATGGCATAAGATGGATGAAATAGGCAATAATGGCACCCAAAAAGGTAAGGGAGCGCAGGTCCTAAGAGTCGCGCAAGTATTGCGTGGGCGGGAAAGTCTGGTCACGCAGGTATACCTATGTGACGCATGGGTACTTGCGCGATTGGTTAACCAGCAAGGTATACTTGAGATATCCTTTGATCAATTCCTTTAGAATCCTTTTTACATTCTTCCAGAAGGGAGGCGCGTAAGTTCTATTGAAGGAGTAAGGCGGCGCGCAAGTGTGGCCATTTCCCTTAAGGGCTGGCCACTTAGGCGCATAAGTGTTGATGAGTTTCAACACTTAGGCTTTCCTCCCCCTCTTTAGATCTTCCATTCTAGGTAAGAAATTGCCTTAGAAGCATTTCGGAAGCTTTGAGAAGAGACTAGGGAACCGGGAGCTCAAATCTGAGTTTCTGGAAAAAAAATCTCTCCTCAATGAGGGGCCCACAGGGTCTATTTATAGGCTGAAGAAGACCCGGGCGATTATCCTTTAGGTCGCATAAGTCACTTGCGTGACCACTAGGTGGCACGCAAGGGGACTTGCGCAACAGTGATAGAACGTGTGCGACACATGTGCTTTTGATCCCTTGTTCATGCCTTTTTCGATTTTTGATGTTTTCTTCAAAGGATGAATTAATTTTTGCTAAGTCATTTCCATTTCCATTCTTTTAGACAATGTGACAAAAAGGAGCGTCAACAATGACATCGAAGGTTGGTCATCAGATCCAGGATATATGGTTCTTGGACTCAATTATGGAGATTCTGATGAGGAAGACCATCCCCAAAGGGATTCTATTATCCTACCTGTTGTGGCTGACAATTTGGCAACCAAGGATTACCTTGAGTCCTTAGAGGCTGAAATGAAAGAAGCACTGAGAGAATCAGTGGAAGATTTGAAGAAAAGCCTGGTTGAAGAGATGAGGAGTGTGGAGAAATCCCTAAATCTATCTCTGGGATGTGTTGTGTCTAGTCCAGTGAAGGAAATGATGGATGAAGTTAAAGTATGTCATACTCAAATTGAGAGCTGGACAGGAGTTGTGGTTGCTCTAAGACAATCGATTGCTTCATTGACTGCCATGAACAGTTCTCAAACCCAAGTGAATGCTGATATTAGATATATCAAAGAAGTATTCAAGAAGTTTTTGGAAGTATTTGAGGCCTTTAAGACATCATTCAAAGAACATTTGAATAGTCAAGATGCACTTGTTCAGAAGGTGGTTAGTAATTTGACTCAGTCTTTCAAAGAGATAGTAGCTTTCTTGGTCAAACCCCTTCCCTCATCCAGCTCCACTGTGAATATTGACCAGATCAGAACTATGATCCAGGAAGAGTTTGCTAAGGCTAGTACCAGTGGCACCTCTGATACTCATATACTTTCTACCACTAGAAAAGTCAGTAGTTTTGTTCGTGACCACCTATGGGCAACTACTGCTTCTCAAGAGGCCATTAAGAATAAGGTGGATGCTTACTTTGAGAAGGTCTATACCAAGAATCAAATGACCAACCACTTCAAGCTCTTGATATAGAATATGAAGCTGCCTCTAGTGACTCGGGCATTCAGGGAGAAGGTCAGCAAGTTGAGAGAATTGGCCCCTACTTTGGATAAGTTTTTAGAGAATAAAGATGATTTATTATCTGCTATGGAAAGAGGAGGAAGCATTATTATAGATTTCAGAAATCTTCTTCTACCCTTTCTCCATGTGGACTGCACCCCTATCATCATCCCTCCTTCCTTACCTGCATCTCAACCCAGTGGTTCTTCTACGATGTCTCCTACTGAAGCTATCAGAAGCCTTACTCCACTGATACCTCAACAAGCTCCCCATTACAGACCCACAGGATCTTCTGTTGTTGCCCCTCCGGTCATTCCTGCAGCCATTCCTAAACCTGCTGATCCACCATCTCCTTCTCCATCTTCTTATTCTAAAGGGAAATACCCCTTACCTATGGATGTTGTGGATTGAGTATGTTTCTATCTTTTGATAGGGACTTTGTATTCTTTTTGGGTCATGTACTGAACTTTTTATTAATACAATCTTTCTATGTTCTCTCATTTGTCTTTCTTTTTGCTAATCACAAAGGGGGAGAAATATTGTGCTAATTTGAGAAATACTATGTTGATTCTAGACTAATCACATGATTGGGAAACATATGATACTATGCTGCTATGATACTATGTTGAATCTTATATGCCTTTCTCTCTGATACCATGTACTAATATTTTCTGGTTTTACACTCTTATTAATCTCTAATACTTATCTTTAATACATACTGGCATAATTTGTGATTATAAAAAAGGGGGAGATTGTTGGACTCACCTGTTTTGATAATCCCAAATCATGTTTAAATATTGATTATAATATATTAAGTTAGTCATTAATCTTTTTAATCTATATATACTATTATCTTATTACCAACAATGTATATTCTTTAGACTCATGACTTTGCTACATCAACTTATAGTCCATATTTATCTAAATATAAGTTCACTGTTAAAGGCTACTGGTAAGAGCCTTCTACTCAAAGTCACTATTATAGCTTACTATCACTCTAAGTCACTGATGCTAGAAGATCACTGTTGAAGATTTACAGTCACCGCTGGAAGCTACCGGTACAAGGTTACTATCACAAGTCTACCGATGATATGCTTATCAAAGCTCACAGACAAAGAGTTACTGTCACAAGGTCATTGTTGTGACAAGGCTTCTGTTAGAAGTCCACTATCAGACTCTTTCTCAAGTCTTCTATTGATAACTTCACTGTTCAAGTCTACAGTTGGAAAGGTTACAGTTGAAGTAGTCAAATGTTACAGAACTATCAATTAGAAGCTTACTGTTAAAGGTCTACTGTTTAGCCTACAGATGGAGTCTACTGATAAGGATCCACTATTACAAAGAGTAAACAGCTACCGTTACAAGACATCCACTAAGCACAAAGTTCACCGTTACAAATCTACAGTTAAAGAGCCTGCCGATGAAGTTCACAGTTGAATAATCTACCGATGAAGTCCACAGTAGAAAAGACCACAGTTGAAGTCTACCGTGTTACATGCATCTGCTATCAGCCAAATGATATTTTATTCTTTCCTTTACCAATTTTATTAATAATATTATAATGTTCATGTCTGGACAAATTAATGCACCTGACATTATTTAATGTTATTTGCATGGATATCAGGAAGACAGTACGATGTACGAGGAAAACATTTCTCTTGTCGGCCTCTACTGAACAACAAAACATGAAAAACAAGAGAATATAAAAAGGATATAGGATAGACACAAAATTAGAACATGAATACCAAAAATAAGAAGAGAACACTCAAGCACTCATTAAGAAGAACATATATCCTCATGAAGATCTATTGAAAGAATCTTCTTCAATCTATCGTAGTGTGCTGCAAATAGCTTAACATCCAAAAAATTGATCATCTCTACATCTGGAATTCATAACCTGAAAGTTGTGACACTCTGTTTTGGAGTCAACCTACAGATAAGGACCAAAACTTCATCTCATTCATTTCAACGAGTTCAGAGATGATCTGCCAACACATCAGAGCAGTCTAAACTCATCCCCACTATCTTTAGCTCTACTGTTTTTAAATACTTTACATTTGTGAGCAGTGTGTATGTTACACACACTGACCCTTGTACTTGAACTGAGGGATACTGAAAATCCCCATTCTAAACTCTATTTATTTTTTTCCCACATATAACTATGGAAGAATCCTGGTGTGGATTGGAAGTTTATTTTCCCACGTAGAACTGTGGTAGAGGTTGCAAAACCTGGACAGTTTGTGAAAGCTGTTGTAAAGCCCGATACAGTCTGTGTATCACTTTTTAATATAAATTCTTGGTGGAAGGTGATCACCAAGTGGAGAGGACTAGGTCTTTACTTAAGACTAAACCTCTTATTTAAATTTGTTGTGTTCATCTTTTCTTTACTCTGTTTAACATCTATCTACTGTTTATATTTTCAAAGACAGAAATCTGTTTTTACATTCACTCTGATAGTTAGTTCTGGTTAGTGTGTATATCTGATTTGTTTAGTAAACTTGTTTCAAAAGTCAAATTAGTTCTCATACTGATTCAGCTGAGGAGTAATCAACCTTTGAGAAACCTGTTGAACAATAAATCACTTATATCTTTACTGCCTTAATTGACTGGGCTATTCTAATTTGAGGGATTTTAATACTAAAAGTTTTTAACAGAAATTTTAATTGGAACTTAATTCACCCCCCCCCCTATTGAGTATTTACTCTGACCAACATATATATATATATATATATGGAAGTGTGTGCATGCAAGCGAGTTGCTGCTTGAGTTAGAAATATTTGTCTTGGGCATCCTTTAAGGTAGCATATCCCATGAACTTTCCTTTTTAATTTTAGATCCATTAGTTTCATTCTTTTTGAACCCTCATTGATTTATAAATATAAATATATGAGCCTTGGTTTAGATTTCTCAGTGTACAACTAGTGTTTTAATCCTTGTTTTTTGATAACTAGAATTGTTATTCTAAATTAGTGCACACCAAATGTTTGAAGAAATACCTGGTTGGATTTTTTGAGTATATTGTGATATGTAAAGTGTGGATTGGAGTTTTTAATAACTATGTAACATTTGACATGATGATTTTGAGTTTCTTGAAAGAGTTTTTAAATGGTTTTAAGTTAAAAGAAGTGTGTATTTAGCTTTTTAAATCGGTTTCAAATGTGATGATAATTTATGGGTCGGTTGGCATTTTCATAGAAAATGGTTTTGGTATGAAAGTGATATGGAAATATTTTTTAAGGAGTTATATAAATGTCTTTATATAGAAATTGGGTGTTTTCCACCTCTTATTGATAGATGGATTACATCTTTGGTAAAGGTTGGTTTTTGTGAAATGTTTAAGGCCATGTTTGGCCACTTTGTGAAAATGATGAAAACTCTTTATTATGAAAACTTCTTCTGGATGTTTCTCATGCCTTGTCTATGCATAATAGATGGTATATCCTCACTACGGAATCCTTATGATCCATTATCAGGGTTACTTGTTTGGAACCCTTTGTGTTCTATTTATTCTAGGTCATGAGATTAGTCCTTGGGGAGACTCAGGGGGATGCCTATTGTGAATTATTATTATTATATATATCTAGTGATTGGATGCTCAGATGACATCAATTGGCTCACCCCTATTATATACATGAGATATGGGAACCTGTAATATTGAGAGAATTTTCTAAGAACGATTGTTTCATTAGTAGTTGACGTACTGACTAGTGTCCCATAATAGGTGGATATATCTGGTTTTATTGTTATGGGATTGGGCCCCTCGGTCTGTCTTGAGTTTGGGTGGTTGAGAATTTAGAGAATTTTTTATTTCATCATGTGTGTCATGCTACTGGAGAAGGGTATCATGTATTAGTATGTTCGGGATTATTTTGACCTCCTGGGTTCACCTATGTCTATTAGCTCTTAGTTTCTTAGAGTAATGAATGCGATACTTGTATGTATATTTTAATTTCCCTTATTATATGAATATTGTGGTGATTTCTTTTGTAGTGTTTACTTGTAAGTGTTGTGTCTGTTTCTAAAAGCTTGTGAAAAAGGTTTTAAATCCAAAGTGTTTCATAATATTTATTTCCATCAAAAATGAAAGAATCGCATTCCTTTAAAAAAATTTAATGGAACACTAATAGAATGAACTTGGTTTTGGAAAATAATAAGGGAAATGAGTGGTATTTTTTTTAGTAAAATGATTAGAAAATAATACTTTGATATATTGAAGTTCAAACATGAAAATTGATGTTTATTTTATTTTAAAGGAAGTGCACTAGGAATAGTTTATCGAACCATCCTACTGATTTTTAATACTCACACCTATACTTTATCTTTTTTTTAGCTTTGGGTATTGCTTATTGCTCAGATTAGGTTATCATAGTACGATATTGGTTTGAGGTTGGTGGTGACTTGTAGGGTCACATGGAGGTATGCACAATTTTATTTTCTCACCACTACTAGTTTTCATTTTCATTGTTCATTTTTTATTTATTTAGTTTTCTTTCATTTGTGGGACAAATCAACCCGGCACTAGTTTCAATCTCATGGGGATCAGGAATGCCCTCTGGGACATGCCACAGGCTAGCTCGAGTGACTTTTTCAGGGTTGACCTAGGTTGGTTCATGAAAAAATGATATCAGAGTAGGTCCTTGTTATTTAGGGTGTCTTGTAGTTGTAGATTAGGATTTTTAGGACTCATGAGGTAGGATATTGGTTGTTTCCTGATCACCACCACTCGTGATGAAACCTAAGTTATTAAGGGTAGTTTGGGAATTTATTCCATATCTTGTATTGGTTTGTTTTGGGATTGATGGATGACAACAGAGGCAAAACGGTGTCATGTTGCGATCCTGCATAGAGTAGTGACCCATGTAGAGTCTCAGTGCATGATTCAAGTACCTCCTAGTTGTTGATACTTTCTTGGGGCATGGATCACTGCCATACTACTAGGCTAAGCATGAATACTAGTTCCTCATTCCAATGGTTTGGTGTATGTTGTGATTTGTCTTGGTTTTGGTTGGTGTGAGTATATTCCAAAAATGAAAATGGTTTTTAAATAAAAGAAATTTATTTTAGGTGATTTAAATTCGTAAAATGGGTTTTAAAATTGAAAGTGCTTGGTCTTAACATCTGGTGTTTTCTTGGAATTATTAAAGAAGTGGTTTGGGTGTAAACATGGGTACTCATTAGGAACTTTTGCACATGTGAAGGTATGTATGGAAAGTGTGTGTTGGAACGTATAGATGAAAGTGGATAAAGAAATGTGCGATGGTTCATGGTAAACCATGTGTATTTATTTGAAACTAAATGCTTGGATTTGTTTTTTAAATTGATTTTTTAGAAAGAAAAATAGTTTTAGAAATTTGTTTTTGTTTTTTAATGTGGGTTTTGTTTGGTGAAAGGTGGTTTTATGTTTGGGAAGTGGCTTGAAATAATGTGGTTTTGAATGTCAAAATGGAAATAGTATTTTTGAAAAGAGATGAATTTTTTTATTGTCTTATTTTTGGTCTGAAAGCCTATTTATTTGGCTTGAGGTATTTCTTTCTGTTGTGCTCTGGTTTGATTCTGGTTTTGGTTTGTGTTTTTTGTTTTGTTAGAAATGTGTTGCCCAGAAAGGTCCCTCAAAGTTCTAATGAATCATACCTAGTTCCTGAGTTTTCTTGGATGTTGTCTATCTTTTGCAGTATTAGAGGTCTATTAGAGGCAATTATATGGATTTAAGAGGTAGAGTGTGTCTTTAGAGTGTTGGAAAATCCTGAGGCTATTAGTGTTCGTGCTATTTTGGAGTTGCTTGAGAGTCCAGTTTTAGACCAGTGGAAGTTGGTTGTCCCATCTTAATTGGAAGTTTGGGTGAAGTTGGAAATGTTCAAGGCCATCTTTTTCAAAGGGTTCATACCTGAGGAGCTGAAGTTGAGGAAGGTGGCAGAGTTTTTGGATTTTAGATAGGGTCAACAGTCGGTAAAATTTAACATAGACCACTTTGAAGAGTTGGTTACTGGGGTGAACTCAGTGGTGGTTGGAAATCTAGAACCTCTTTTCATTCATAAGAGTTACCTCTATGGAAAGAAGTGCAAGACAAAGGAACATGTTCTTAAGGAGTATTATTTGTTGTTTTTGGCATCTATTTTGTCAGAACGCTTCTTGGTGTTCCACCAGTGGGGTGGGTTTGAGAATTAGAAGTCTTCTGGTCGCATCCCTCTAAAGTCCTACACTTGATGTGTCCATTAAGTTCTCTAGGAGAAGTCTTTTAGGAAGCGTTGTTTGAGAAATGAATTATGACTGAGGGATACTCATACTTGATTGTGAGGTAGAAGATGCTTCATCCATCAGAGTCCAAGACTCAATTCTCGAGGTGAATCTCTCACACAGTCAGGGTTGTCAGGGGTATGTGAGACATTTTCATGGTTCTTTATCTTTCATCTTGTAATAGAAACATTTAAGGTTTCCTTGTTATTTTTTCCCTGCCATTGTAAGTTCATCATTTCATTATAAGGTTATTATGGATTTGTTATGTTTTTATCCAAGTAGTTCTAACTGTTCAAATATATATTTTGGAGTAATTCATTTTTCTTAGGTGATGTTTGGCCCTCGCATGGATTGGTTTCACTTTTGGTTCCAATTATGCTAATTTGGAGATGTAAGTGTTTGGGAATATCGATGCTTGAAGGCATGTTCAGGTCTACTGTTTGGTTTGAATTTATTTTTGTGGGTTTTCCCTGGTGTTTAGAATCTAATTGTGTTGGTTGTGTGGTTCTTCTCATGATAGGGGAGTTGGATGAAGTTCATGTTGGGAGTTCCCAGCCTCGTTGGGGGAGTTTTTTCAGTAAATATAGAGAAAGGGTTGTGTTAGTTCTCTCATCCTGGTGTCCAAGTTTTCTGAGTTCCCACATAGTGGGTTTCTTGTTTAATTCTTGGTGGCATTGTTTCGGTTTTAAGGTTCCTAAGCTAGCTGATTTCTTGTGGTGGGGAGAACACCACTCATGTTATCCCCTCCATATTGGGCTTTAGTTTCCTCTTGAATTGGTTGGGAGTGACCTGTGGAGAGTAAATTCATCCCGGGATTCATAGTTTTCCTTAGTTTTGTTTGGGCATGGAATCGAGTTTTGGTTAACTATCAGCTCAGTGACTTTCTGGGGGCAGAATGTTTCTATGTTGGGGAGAATTGTCACACCCCAACCTCAAGAATTTATTTATTTTAATTTATTTAATTATTTTAATTTATTTAATTATTTTAATTATTTCTATACTCATTTTTTATTTTGGGACAGTTTGGGTTAAATTTTTAAAAAACAGATCAAGCGAGGAGGGGTCTTGCACATGGGTTACGCATAGTTAAGAGTAATCATGAGGCAACCGTACATGAGGTTCTATCATCAGGAAAATGCCATTATCATGGTTTCTCAACCGCATGAATTTTTGTAGGTAACTATGTGAGGGTTCTAGGACTAGGTAATGTCTAGCACATGGTCTAAATCGTGTGGTTTCCCAATTTTCAAAATAATAAAATCAAATGAAAAATAAAATAAAATTAAAAGAAAAATGTTTTTATAATAATGAAGATGATGATATTATTATTATGAATAATAATTTCATTATTATTAGAGCTCATTAAAATTCTTATTGGGTTTATTATTATTGTTGTTGAGAATATTAATATTATGATTAATAAAAGTATTATTATTATTATTATTATTAAGAATATTATTATTATTTTATATTTTATTTTATTTTTAACCCTAACTTCTTCTGCCCTGCCCCTTTCACGGTGCCACCCCCTCCCCCCAACCCCTCTTGCGTGACCACTCAGCTCGCAACCTCTCTGGCGACCTCTAGCGATTTCACCTTTCGACAACAGTAGACCCCCTACTCTCTCCCTCTCATGGAGCCACCCTCACACGTGTGGCCTCCTTAGACGACTACCCTCGAGAGCATGGCCTCCCCTACTGACTCCCCTTTAGTGTGTGACTGCCTCAGCCACCTCCTCTTCGACATGTTACTTCCCCTCGGTGAGTATCCTTTGAGGTTTTCTTTCGATTTCTTAGGGAGCATAGGCTTTGGTCAAACCCTCATGGTTGGTTTTAAGGCCTTGGGTTGTTTTCTTCTTGGTCTAGGGTGTGAGAATTGTAGGACCCCGGGACACCCTGAGAGGGGAGGGGTGAATCAGGGTGGCAACTTTTTCTTCTTAAAGTTGTGGATCTTGTTCCCACGTTGGTAGGAACTACTTAAACCTGTATGATGGATATAATCAGCAATTAAACATTCACATGCAGAGACAGATGACACAGCTATTTTTACTTGGTTCACCACTGAGGGCTACGTCCAAGGAGTATACGCCGACAGGTTTCCGGTCGTACCTAAATCCACTATGCTTCACTAGCTGCGGATACAAATGTTCGGGTACAGACACTCTGTCCCAGGCTCACTGCCTTTACAATTGTTCAGGGATAGCTCACTGCGTCCCTCGGGTCACTCCCGTTGACTCCCCCTGGCTCACTGGCGTTGGTGAAGTCTCACTCAGTTTATAGACGTGAAGGTCTCTTCAATAGATATGCATTGAAGTCTTTGTCTCCTGTTCAGCATGAGACTTTGCTTGCATCAGAGTCCTGAGTTGATGCTCTTTTGAAATCAATATTCTACTTCAGTGCAATACCTGAATGCACTAAATCTCCTTCTCTTCCTTCAATTTCCCAGTTCTGACACCTGAGTGTATCGATATACTTCTCTCTCTGTGCAGATCAGATTTTGGTTGCACGATCGTTATTCTTCTCTTCGCAAAGCAGATTTGAGAGTGCTAAGCACCTGTCAAAAGGCCTGCGGGACCCCCAAATTTTCCGCGCACCCTTCCCGGGGTCTTGCGCGTAAAATTCAAACCTTGCGCGTAAAAATAACTTTTGTCGCGTAAAAGGCTTTTCGCGCTACTCTTCTTTTTCGCGCAAAACTTCCCTTTTTCGCGCAACACCTTCTTTTTCGCGCAACCCTCTATACCTTAATTTTTCCGCGCGCCGGAGCTCAGGATTTTGTCTAAGTGTCGAGCCTCTCCGAATGAGAGGGGTTCACCTCATATTTATAGACGATTTTTATCCTGCGCGTAAAACCCTCTTTCTTGCGCGTAAAACTGTCTCTCAGTTCTTTGAATTACGCGCACCTTCCCATTTTTCCGCGCACAGCTCTGGTTTTTCGCGCAGCCCATGCCTTTACCATTTTTCAACGTTCTGATTCTGAAACAGCATTTGCGCGAAAAACTATTTCGCGCATCCCGCTGTTTTCCGCGCCCAACTTAAGTATTTCGCGCACATCCCTGATTTTCCGCGCAGCCCATGCCTTTGCCATTTTTCAGCTCTCTGATTTCGAAACACTGTTTGCGCGAAAAACTATTTCGCGCATCCCGCTGTTTTTCGCGCCTATCTTAAGTATTTCGCGCAAGCCTCTTATATTGCGCGCACCACTTCCTTTTTGTGCGAACCTCCTTTTGCAGACAATCCATGTCTTCATTTTCCGATTTTGAGGCCCAAAAATTTGGCAAACACTGGAAAACGGCGCCACCTTGTATCTGCTCTTTTAGTCCGCCTCCAGATCATCCATTCCTTTGTCGACGTTCCTTGAATAAAAACATGGATCATTATTCCACAGTCCTCGAACTCGACCTGCCTCAATAGAAACACTTTTGCCAACAAATTTGTATGTCGTTTGTTTGCTTTGTCGACAAGGACGATCACCTCAACAGCGCTTCATCTTGGTGATCTGTATACTTCAACAACTCTTCTGCTTTTATCACAACCTCCACTATTGTGATATGTAGTCTTTGAAGGAACAGCTTTAGCATCATCATCTTCTATGACAATGTGATATTCATGACTATCTCAGAAGTCCAATCATTGCACATTGTCTTCTTCATCAACCGGTATGATGTACTTCATGCAAACCGATTCAATTCGTCAGGAAGTCTCTTCCATGGTTCTCATGCAATCATGAGTAATTGCATGAACTTCATCCAAAAACCTCATTCTTCTTTGATCATCCTTGGATGGCTTATACCTCACATTCTGCATTGTTGTAAACAATGTATCACCTTTGACACATGTTCTTTGAACTTCTGATCAGTACAACAATCGTCTGAATCACCACTCCTCTACTTCATCGGAGTACTTCATGATCTCCTTCATTTTGATCTGCATTGACAACTATTGACAACAAATACAACCTTATACACAAAGTGGTTCCAACAATCTCCCCCTTTGTATTTTGTTGTCAATACCTTAAACATCTTCTGAAATGAATCCGTCAATGTCAAAATGAGAATCTTCTGCATTTCACTTTCTCTCCCCCTTATTGACAAGAAATACAAAGCACATGGTAGGGAGGGTATCAATCCACACTTAAGCAATGTTTCATTAATCATTTCACTCTAAGTCTACTTGAGCAATGCTCGATGTAGAAAACAAGAGGATTTGATTAAGTCAACAAGGCTGTCCATTATCCACAGATCATGATGCCAACATTAGATGATAACTCATGTATCTTGTCTTCAAGGGTTTACCACTTTAATTCCAGGTAGAAGAAGATCAACTATGATAAAGAATAATCAACCTGAAACTCCTGCACTCACTTCAGGAAACAGATCAAAAACATTCAAGTGCAATTGGCAGGATAAGTGACCTTGGGGCACTTCCATTCTCTTTATGTCACTGATCAATTCAGTTACTCCCCCTTTGTAAATTAATGTTTGATCTGAGTAACCAAGGGATAGTGATTGAGAAATGACATACCTTCTCCATTGGCGTGTTCTTCAAGAAATTCACAGAGCAACTACTTTTGAGTCCAGCTGGAGTTGATATTCATTGAAACAGTGATTATGGAAGCTTCTTCATTCTTCTCCCCCGCAAGGGAAACACTCCTCATCATCTTCATCAAGAGTGATCCTTCATCATCATAATATTTGAATATCAATTGAAGAATCTACTAAGGATGGAAACTTCTTCAGCTTGGCTATCAAGAGTTGACAGCATTCACTACTTCTCAGGTTCTCCCCCTGAGAGCGTTCTTCACCTTCAATTCCCTGCATTATTAGCACAAATACAATACACAAATGATTACGGGAATAAGGTGGTTCCTTATTGCTTCATCAAGAAGACTTGCTTGGTTGAGGTTCTTTTCTCAACCAAGTTCCTCTGTTTACTCCAGTCTTCATGCCTGCACATTTGAACATGTGTTCTGACATATGTCGGTGTGGCATGGCTCTATTCACATTCTCTTCTTCTTTGTGTGGAGAGTTGTTTTGCTTAGCAGCCATCATGAATGATACATTCTTACTCCTCTTAAGGACTGCTTCTTGCTCTGGTATTAAGGTTAGGCAACCTTTTGCAATGTGACCAGATTTCTTGCATCTCTGACACAGAACTTCTTTGACACGTTTGTTTCTCTTTGTTTGCAATCTCTCCTGCACTGTGTCTTCATCATGTGAAAGTTTTCCTTTTCCTTTGTCACCAGCCTTGGCCATCTCATCTTCAAATTTCCTTATTCTTTTCAAATCTTCTGGCCAGATGACCAATATGTCATTTGGAACTTTTGCAGCTAGTTTAGATCTTCCACATGGGTTCATCTGAGATTCATCCCACTTAGTGTTTCTTTTGGATGAATGACCCTTCAATTTCATGGATCTAAAATCCTGGGTCTTCTCAGCTTCCCTACTTGAGATCTTCTTGGGGAAGTGTGTGTTCACAACATTATTTTGATTTCTCCCCAAGGTAGCTGCTTCATTCTTTGATGACATCAAGGGTCTTCTTTTCTTTTCAACAGTGAAAGCATTTTGATGTGGACATGTGCCTGCATTGTGACCGCTGCCTTTGCACACATCACAGATGTTATCAAGAATTCCAAATCTGTTTGCAGTAAACAGATGCTTCTGGACCTGCGGATGTTGCTTCTTCTTCTCTGGCTTCTTCCCCTTTGATATAGGCTTTCCCTGTGCTTTTCCATGAAAGGGATTATAAAAACAATCCAGTGCACAGTGCCCAAATCTATTGCAGCACCAACATTGGCCCACAAATCTTTTCTTCTTTGTTTCTTCAGTATTAAGTTGTTGGGCCATCTGCTTAATAGTTTGTGCTCTATTTGAGGAAGAAGCTTCCTCCTTTTTCTTCCTATCCACCCTAGTCATGGTGGTAGGTTTATTATTCTCACCTATCCTCATCCATACTTGTTTAGAGCTTTTCTTCCCACCTGCACTGATTGTCGGAGTGTATTTAGAAACATGAGTACAAGATGGTCTGGATGGTACCTTCACTTTCTCAGTTGCCTGTGATAGATCAATGAGCGAAGTCATGATCTTCTTATCATATGTTGGAGGTCTTTTGACAATAGAATCCTCCATTGAGCATTGAGTACCGGCAGCAACTGATTCTTGATGTGGATAATCAAGAGTTGTCATAATCTTCTTGTCACATGTTGGAGGCATTTCAGCTTTAGACTCCTCCAACGAACATTGAGTGCAAGCATCACTCATTTCATTCTTTTGTGAAGTCTCAATATGTGTGTTCTCAATCTTGGTCAATTGAGCTTCCAATTTTTGACCCACAATATTGAGGATGATCTTCTGATCTTCAATCGTGATCATCTTCTCTTCACAATTCTTCTTCAACCTTTGAACCTCATCTTCATGCATCTTAACTTTGTTTTGTAACAAAGAGTCAAGTTCCCTGAATTTAATGGACGTTTCTTCCAGACAAAAATTCTTGACTTCATTGTTCTTCTTCAGCTCATCTTCAAGTGCATGGATCCGTTCTTCTAGAGTATTGCTGACTTCACCTTTTTCTTCAAGGGCTTTCACCCGTTTGGTGAGTTTCATACTTTCCATAATTTTTCCTTCCAGCCCCTTTTCCATATTGTCCGCTTCCCTTTCAAGTCTAGTGATCTCAACCTGCATAGATTGAAATAGGCTACAGATAATAACAACCCTTTCTTCTGGAATATCATGCAGATGTGTTTTGAGTTTTTCTTGAAAGCATGAATTGGGGGTGTCATCCTTTCCTCTGGAAGAATTCTGAGTCACCTGCTCGATACTTTCCATGCCTGATGTTTCTTCATTTTTTGAATGGCATGGAGAACAAGACATTTCATCTTCTTTGGATATGAGGGACTTCTTCAGCTGCTTTTTCTCTTTCTTTTTCCTGTTTGTCATGGTCTTGCTAGATGCAGACGTCTGCTCAGAAACTTCATCAAGACTGCTCTTCATTGTTGACTTTAGGAAAGAAACTCAAATCCTCTTCTCAATAGAATTACTGGATAATATCCAACATACGTTAACCTTTCCCTCTGATACCACTTGTAGGACCCCGGGACACCCTGAGAGGGGAGGGGTGAATCAGGGTGGCAACTTTTTCTTCTTAAAGTTGTGGATCTTGTTCCCACGTTGGTAGGAACTACTTAAACCTGTATGATGGATATAATCAGCAATTAAACATTCACATGCAGAGACAGATGACACAGCTATTTTTACTTGGTTCACCACTGAGGGCTACGTCCAAGGAGTATACACCGACAGGTTGCCGGTCGTACCTAAATCCACTATGCTTCACTAGCTGCGGATACAAATGTTCGGGTACAGACACTCTGTCCCAGGCTCACTGCCTTTACAATTGTTCAGGGATAGCTCACTGCGTCCCTCGGGTCACTCCCGTTGACTCCCCCTGGCTCACTGGCGTTGGTGAAGTCTCACTCAGTTTATAGACGTGAAGGTCTCTTCAATAGATATGCATTGAAGTCTTTGTCTCCTGTTCAGCATGAGACTTTGCTTGCATCAGAGTCCTGAGTTGATGCTCTTTTGAAATCAATATTCTACTTCAGTGCAATACCTGAATGCACTAAATCTCCTTCTCTTCCTTCAATTTCCCAGTTCTGACACCTGAGTGTATCGATATACTTCTCTCTCTGTGCAGATCAGATTTTGGTTGCACGATCGTTATTCTTCTCTTCGCAAAGCAGATTTGAGAGTGCTAAGCACCTGTCAAAAGGCCTGCGGGACCCCCAAATTTTCCGCGCACCCTTCCCGGGGTCTTGCGCGTAAAATTCAAACCTTGCGCGTAAAAATAACTTTTGTCGCGTAAAAGGCTTTTCGCGCTACTCTTCTTTTTCGCGCAAAACTTCCCTTTTTCGCGCAACACCTTCTTTTTCGCGCAACCCTCTATACCTTAATTTTTCCGCGCGCCGGAGCTCAGGATTTTGTCTAAGTGTCGAGCCTCTCCGAATGAGAGGGGTTCACCTCATATTTATAGACGATTTTTATCCTGCGCGTAAAACCCTCTTTCTTGCGCGTAAAACTGTCTCTCAGTTCTTTGAATTACGCGCACCTTCCCATTTTTCCGCGCACAGCTCTGGTTTTTCGCGCAGCCCATGCCTTTACCATTTTTCAACGTTCTGATTCTGAAACAGCATTTGCGCGAAAAACTATTTCGCGCATCCCGCTGTTTTCCGCGCCCAACTTAAGTATTTCGCGCACATCCCTGATTTTCCGCGCAGCCCATGCCTTTGCCATTTTTCAGCTCTCTGATTTCGAAACACTGTTTGCGCGAAAAACTATTTCGCGCATCCCGCTGTTTTTCGCGCCTATCTTAAGTATTTCGCGCAAGCCTCTTATATTGCGTGCACCACTTCCTTTTTGTGCGAACCTCCTTTTGCAGACAATCCATGTCTTCATTTTCCGATTTTGAGGCCCAAAAATTTGGCAAACACTGGAAAACGGCGCCACCTTGTATCTGCTCTTTTAGTCCGCCTCCAGATCATCCATTCCTTTGTCGACGTTCCTTGAATAAAAACATGGATCATTATTCCACAGTCCTCGAACTCGACCTGCCTCAATAGAAACACTTTTGCCAACAAATTTGTATGTCGTTTGTTTGCTTTGTCGACAAGGACGATCACCTCAACAGCACTTCATCTTGGTGATCTGTATACTTCAACAACTCTTCTGCTTTTATCACAACCTCCACTATTGTGATATGTAGTCTTTGAAGGAACAGCTTTAGCATCATCATCTTCTATGACAATGTGATATTCATGACTATCTCAGAAGTCCAATCATTGCACATTGTCTTCTTCATCAACCGGTATGATGTACTTCATGCAAACCGATTCAATTCGTCAGGAAGTCTCTTCCATGGTTCTCATGCAATCATGAGTAATTGCATGAACTTCATCCAAAAACCTCATTCTTCTTTGATCATCCTTGGATGGCTTATACCTCACATTCTGCATTGTTGTAAACAATGTATCACCTTTGACACATGTTCTTTGAACTTCCGATCAGTACAACAATCGTCTGAATCACCACTCCTCTACTTCATCGGAGTACTTCATGATCTCCTTCATTTTGATCTGCATTGACAACTATTGACAACAAATACAACCTTATACACAAAGTGGTTCCAACAAGAATAATACGTCAGGAACATTTCTACTCTCCTTTGAGTTTTATTCACAATTGCACACCATTATGGTAAGTGAATTCATGTATTTATTTTTTTAAGAACTATTTTAATGATTGAATAGTTTCAATTAATTTTTTCGCATGTTTTTCACACCCATAATACCCTTTGTTAGCATAATATGGTGTTTTCAAATTGGTAGAATTTATTAAAAATGGGTTTTGAAATGATTCTTGGATTATGTTTATGTGTATCTATGCTATATGTGTTGGATGAAATGAAAATTTCATTTTGATAAACAAATTGGGTGTTTTGGATAATGTTTTCCCTTGGAAACTTTCTAGTAAAGTGGTTGAATTGTAGTTTTGGTTTTGTGTGTGTGAATTGGTGACTTCTTAAGTAATGACACCCATTTGTGGCTCTCTCTTTTTTTTAAGTATGTGGTGTTTCATTAAAAATTATTTTTGGGTGTTTTCATGTACTTTTAGAAAGTACCATTGGATGTTGGAACATCCATGGGTGCATATAGTCCACATATGGATGTCCATTCAAATGAAGATAATACTTTAAAAATAGTGTTTTCCTTTAACACTATTTTTCTTAAATTTTTTTTTGAATTTTATCTTTATTCCTTTGTTTGGATTAATTTTATTTTAGGGATTCATGGTTTTTCTAATTCCTGGGGATTTATTGTAGGGACTTGCGATCGGTTTTGAAGGCGCACATGCATATTCCCAGGTATGGATATGTATAAATATATATATCTTCTTTTTGTGTGTTCCCTAATGGAATAGGGAACACGTGCATCTATTTAAGAATATATATATATATATAAGTGTGTGTGTACGAGAGGGTTGTTGATTGAGTTAGAAATCTTTGGCTTGGCCATTTTTTCAGGTAGAATATCCCATGAACTTTAATTTTTAATTTAACATCCATTAGTTTTTTAATTTTCACACCCTCTTTGATCTATAAATATGAATATATGATCCTTGGTTTAGATTTTTTGGTGTCCAATTAGTGATTTAAGCCTTCTTTTGTGATAAATATAATTTTTTTTCTAAATTATTTCACACCAAATGTTTGACGAAATTCCCAATTGAATTTTTTAAGTAGAGTACAATATGTGAAGTGTGGTTTGGATTTTCTAATAACATTGTAGCATGTGAAATGATGATTTGGGGTATCTTGAAATAGTTTTTAAATGGTTTTAAGTTAAAATAAGTGTGTAATTATCTTTTAAAATTGGTTTGACCTGTGATGATAAATAATGGCCTGATTGGCATTTTCATAGAAAATGTTTTTGGTATGAAAGTGAGATAGAAATAGTTTTTAAGGAGTTGTATAAATTTATTTATATTCCAATGGTGTAATTGAAACATCTTCTTGAAATATGGATTTCATTTTTGGTAAAGGTTGGTTTTTGAGAAATGTTTAAGGACACCTTTGGCCACTCTATGAAAATGATGAAAAATATTTATTATGAAAACCTCTGTTAGATGTTTCTCATGCCTTTCCTACTCATAATGGATGGGATTTACTCACTATGTAATCCTCGTGATCCATTATTAGGGTTCCTCAGATAGAACCCTTTGTATTCTATTTATTCTAGGGCATGATATTAGTCCTTAGGAATACTCAAGGTGATGCCTATTGTGAATTATTATTATTATATATATCTTATAATTGGATGCTTAGCTGGAATCAGTTGGCTCATCCCCATTATATACATGAGACATGGGAACCATGTATATTGAGATAATTTTATAGGAATGATTGTTGCACTGTTATTTGACATACTGACCAGTGGCCCATAGTAGGTGGATATATATGGGTTTATTTCTATTGGATTAGGCCTCTCATTCTGTCCTAAGTTAGGGTATATGAGTACTTAGGGAATTTTTTATTTCATCATGTGTAGAATGCTACTAGGGATGGGGTCTCATGTATTAGTGTGTTCTATATTATTATTGATCTCCTAGGTTCACCTATGTCTATTAGCTCTTAGTTTCTTGTAGTAATGAATGTGTTACTTGTATGTATATTTTCATTTACCTTGTTATATGAAAATTATGGTTATTTCTTGTGTAGTGTTTACTTTGAATTGATGTGTTTGTTTCTAAAATCTTATGAAAAAGGTTTTAAAGCCAAATTGTTTTATAATCTTTCTTTCCATCAAAAATGAAAACATCACTTTCCTTTAAAAAATGTTAATGGAACACTAATATAATGAACTTGATTTTGGAAAAGAATAAGGTCAATGAGTTGTATTTTGTTCTTTGAGTAAAATTATTAGAAAAACATACTTTGATATATTGTAGTTCAAGCTTGAAAATTTATGTTTATTTTATTTTAAAGTAAGTGAATTGGGAATAGTTTATCGGGCTATCCTACTGAGTTTTAATAATCACTTCTATAGTTTATCTTTGTTTTTAGATTCGGGTGCTGCTTCTTGCTTGGATTCAGTCATCATAGTGCAACATTGGTTTGAGTTCAGTGGTGACTTATAGGGTCACATGGAAGTATGTACGATTTTATTTTCTCACCGCTGATAGTTTTTGTTTTTAATATTAAATTTTTATTTATTTATTTGTATTTCATTTATGGGCCAAATCATTCCCACCTATTTAATTTTGATTCCTGACACTAGTTGTCATCCCGTGGGGATCAGGAACACCCTTTGGGCCATGTCGTAGGCTTGATCGGGTGACCGGTTTAGGGTAGACCCGGGTTGGTTCATGACATGTTGAGTAGTAGATCATACCAGTAGGTTAGGATGATTATGCATGAAATATTAGCACACTCCATGAATTCTAGCTCCATGGGTCACTAAGTTTCCACGGTGATCCAGATCCACAGTCACTAGAGGATTTCCTAGAGTCAATTTTCTATGTTTTTAGTCTTATCCATACATCGATAGATCATGTGGTTACACTGGTAACTAGATATTTCAAAATAGTAGCTCAGTTTTTGTGGTGTCTTGTTATGAAAATGCAAGATGAGTCAACACTCTCATGGCTCAAATTATGATACCTATTTTTTTAGGAATAATAAACCTCTTTTTTGTACTTGGTTCGAATTTAGAAGATTATGGAGCTACGGTAGAGATGGATGAAAGTTGTTGAGTATTTAATGAGGTTCATGGACCTTACAAAGTACTCCCTTGACATGATTTAGGATGGATACTTCTAAGAAAAGAAGTTTTAGAAGGGTATCCATAGAGATATTTGTTCCAGTGTACCTTTATGCATCCCCACCTATGTTGGGGTGTTGGAGCAAGCACTATTGAAAGAGAGCCTCTTGTAATAGAGATGTGAGGTAGTTGGGGCTGGTAGTGGGTGTTAAAGGGTTAAGTTTTTTTTCAGCATCTAGCATGTGTTAGTTGATGGGATCTAGATGCAAGAGATCTCCCCATGATCAAACTCATGCACATGGTCATGTGAAACAGGGAAAGCATAGAGAACCAAGGACACCCATAGAGGGGAAATTATATGCTTGTTATGGGTGAGGTCATAGGGAATATGATTGTCTGAACAGAAATTGTGAGGATCATAGGATGATAGTATATGAACTGCCATAGAAGAGGTAGTGTCGTGATCAGGGATTTTCTAGGCGAGTGTAGGGTGGCCCCTAGGGAGGTGAAGATTGTAGAGGAGAAGGTGGAGATCCATAAGGAGGATCTGTGGGTGGTGGAAGATATTATGAGATCCTTCCACCACCACTACCATGTAGCCCACGTCAAGCTCAAGGAGCTAGTGATCGAGGCCACAGATAGCTATAGAATATGGAGTCTTATGGCCCCATAGCACATTTTATGATCAGAGGTATGATCTGTGTTTATTATACTCTTGATTAAGTATTATTATACATAGTTTTAAATCATTATTTTATCTGATTACTCTTGTTTTTAGAGTTGTAGATCCTAGTTGAGATGTTATCCCATTGACTTTGTCTTGAGGTTACTACAGGGAACACTTCTTTTTTATTTTTATCTTTTGATAGTGCGAGCTATCGCTTGGTGGAGATATCTTCATGTGGGACTTTTTGGTCATCATGATGGAAACCTATGACATAATCTTGGGTATGTATTGGTTTTCTATGGTCCAATCCTAGATTAAATATCACTATAGATGATTCAAATTCCTTCGTATGGATGGGATGAGATTATCCTTTGTGATAAATGGATATTTTATGGTGGAATAAATGGTTTTTTTGAGCATGAGGCTGCATCCCATCACCCATTAGTTGGAAAGTGTATACCTTGGTACAACAGGATCTTTGGGAATTTATATTCCTTTATTCATGGAGGATTTTATGGAAGTATTCCCTAATGAATTTTCAGGACTACCTCTGAGGCGGAAGATGGAGTTTTGTATCCACCACCAATACTTATTTTTGTATTTTCTGAAAACACTTTTTAAGGCTAAGTGTGAACCTTGAAAACTTTCAAAACAAGTGACAAACAAGTAGATAAAAATCAAACTGAAAAAAATAGAAAAACCCAAAACCATCACTACCAGCCAATTAAAAATATATTTAATATTCAAAATCACTGAAAACACTTTTCACTTGACACTTCTTCATCATCCAAATTCATCATCAAGTTGAGAATTAAAATTTCAAACATCAAACCAAACCGATTATTGAAAATTGTACCACAAAAACCTCAGGCCATGAAATCATCATCACCAGCCTCAAGACACACCCCGAGATAGCACTATTGACACACCATTACCATGAACAATGAACCATCCCTGGTAACTGGAAACCAAACCATCCACCATCTTCACTAATGAGATAAAAAAACCAATGCAAAGAGAATATCCACCTGGAATAAGAAGAATTAAAAGGGTCTTGAAGAAGAATATTCATATGCCAGAAGTGCCTCCCAGATTGTTGTTGATTGCTCAAGACACACCTCCCAAAACCTCAAATGGAACATCACACCAGACTATCCTAGAAAGGGCGATTGACCTTGAAGTCAGGGCAGGGTTGAGTGGAAAAAATAAATTCCATCCACCACCATCGATGCAGGAACTAAAACTCCATCCACATATAGATGACCAAAGAACCATCACAGAACTATATAAAAATAAGGAAATATAGAAGTACCAAAAAATGACCACCACTACCACCATCTCCACTATCACTAGATATCACACCAAATTGAATAAAGGATATATCTTGACTCAAACCCCATAATTCCCTAAACACCACTAAAATAAAACAATGACTCCACCACACCATCATCAAGAATAAGAAAGTGAGAACCCCCATGGCATGGATCGAAGTCGATGATGTGTGTGCCCCCTATAGATCCTTCAACTGAACAAACATCACCTCCCAAAGACTCCTTGAACAATTGTATCAAATGGACTGAGAGAGAAGATAAGGAACAAATAATCCAAGGAAAAGTACGAGCAAAAGGACCTCCACATAAAATCATGACCTCTCCTAGACTACTGATCCCAACCGACAAAGCCTCCACTAAGAGAAGACACACCAGCAAAAACAAGAACGTTGGAGCAGGTAAAAATACGAAAAAAGGAAAAACAAAAGAGATAGAGGAGGAGGAAGGAAAGTGGGAATCTAGGAGAGAAGAATGAGATAAGGGATAAGAGAAAGGGGGGAGGGGAGATTCTTCTAGAAGTGGCGCACAGGCCTCCCCCTCCAAAATCACCATCGAAGGAAACCCTAGAATGGGAGGGAGGGGAGACCGAAGCTGCTCAAAGGTATTCAATGGATTTTTGTATCAAATTTCGTCTTGGGACCACTCTGATATCTTTTTTGGTATATCGTATGGCCTCTAATGACCTCCAAGAGCTACATTTTTAGTTTGAGGATCTTTGAGAGAAGGGTTTTATTAGGCCCAGTGTGTCCTCCTGGTAAGCTCCAGTGTTTTTCATGAAAAAATTAGATGTGATATTATAAATTTTCATATATTATCATCACCTACACTAAGCCACAATAAAAAAACAAGTACCCATTTATGAGGATTGCGACCTATTTGACTAATTGTAATGTGTGATATGGTTCTCAAATATTGATATATAGTCCAGCTACCAAAAATTGAGATTTCACAAGGATGATATTCCAAAGATGACTTTACAATATTGTTATGGACACTATAAGTTACCAGTGATTCACTTTGGTGTGAAAAATTCCCCCACTTTGTTTATAGATTTGATGAACCAGATATTCCAGGAATACTTGGACCATTTTTTGGTTTTATTCATTGATGGCAGACTCATTTACTATAAATCATAGAAGGATCATGTACAACACTTGAATATGTTCCTAGAATTTCTTTAGGGTGATCATATTTATGGTAATCTCTCAAAGTTACAGTTCTAGATTCATGGGGTTCACTTACTGGGGAACTTCATTTCTGAGCATGGTTTGGTCATGGACTTGATGAAGATCAATGCAGTGCTTTCTTAGGAGCTACCCAATAGCGTCTTAGAGGTGTAGATTTTTCTTATCATGGAAGGGTACTACTAGAGGTTTTTGGGAGACTTATCTAGGATTTAAACCCCTTTGATTGTCCTAACATAAAAAGGGAATTCTTTTTTCTAGATTGAGTAGTGCCAAAGGTCCTTTGAGGAGTTGAGGATAAGGCTGATGAGTGATCCTATTTTGAGACTACTGGAGGAGTGTGTAAAGTATGTAGTGTATTGAGATTCATCGAGAGTTATAATTCACTACATTTTGATCCAGTGGAAGGTAGTTATCACATATGGGTAAAGGTATTTGAGACCCCACAATAAAAACTACGTGACTCACATCCTAGAGCTAGAAGTGATAGTCATTACCTTAAGGATGTGGATGCACTATCTTCTAGGATAGAACTTCATGTTTTAATCAAACCATCAGAGTCTTAGGTACGTATTCATACAGAGAGACCTAAACCTAATATAGTAGCATTGATTGGAGTTTATATAGGACTATGACTTTGATATAGTTTTTAATCTAGGGAAGATAAATGGGGTAGAATATTCCCTTAGTAGGAAGACCCAGTGTAATTTGGTGCAGGTGGATTCTGAATAGTTGGCTTCCTTGCAGCTGAACCTTGTTGAGTAGGAGGGTGAAACTTTTCTTTAGTCAATGGTGTTGATTCCTCCTCTCCTTCAGTGTGTGAGAGAGTCTTGGTTGGGATACATTTATTGTGAGGTATCGTGTGACCATATATATATATATATATAAGATTCACTAAATATATTTTCTAAAGGAGGTAATCACATCGTCCTTTTCCAAGGATAGACGGTGGTCCTAATCATGATGCTGGAGGAGGTGATTTGGTAGTTTCACACTTCTCCTTTGACTGTACATCCTGGTGTGTGGAATATGTGCAGATACCTTTAGTAGTATTTCTGGTAGGCCAACATGAGATAGAGAATGTTTGTGTTCATTTTACTATGCCTCACCTATCAGCAGTTGAAGGATAAGAACCAGGTTACAGTAGGTTTGTGGAAGCCCCTTGAGATCCTATAGTGGAAGTGGGATGTCATGTATATCAACTTCATGATAGGGATTACATGGATGGAGAAGGTTCATGACTCCATCTGGGTTATATTTGACCAACTCATGAATTCGGAACACTTCCTTACTATAAGGGAGAAGAGTACGGTGGAGAGTTTGGGGAAAATGTACATATGGTATATTTTTTCTTTCATAGGGTTCCCTTGACTATTATCTCTCACCATTATGTGCAGTTCACATCATGGTTGTGGAGAGTCCTACAAGAGGCCTTTGGGACCTTGATAAGGATTATTACAACCTTTCACCCCCAAAAAGATGGGCATACTGAGTGCAGTATCTAGGTGTTGGAGGATATGCTGAGGGATTTCATGTTGGACTTTGGTCGAAGCTGGTAGGATCACATCCCCTTAATAGATTTTGCATAAAACAATATCTACCATTCTACTATCAACATAGAAACTTTATAGGACCTATATGGGAGACCCTAAAGGTGTCCCTTGTGTTGGATAGATATTATCAAGGCATCTCTTGTGGGTCCATATTTGGTGCAGGCAATGACAGAGAAGATCCAGGTCATCAACAAGAGGATGAAGAAAACATAGAGTAGGTATAAATCTTGCACAGATCAACATTATAGGCCCTTGGAGTTCGATCAGGGAGAAAAAATTTTCTTGAGAGTATCCCCATGATGAGTATTGTAGAGATTCATCCGAGGAGGAAATATATCTCTAAGGTTTATTGGGCCATTCAATATCCTGTAGAGGTTTTGTGAGGTTGTTTACCACCTCGCCCTACCCTCAGAGTTGGAGAGGGTTCATAGCATCCTCTATGTGTCGCAGTTGAGGATATAAATGCATGGACCTATGCATGTTATTGAATAAGGATTGCTTGACATCAAGGATAGAGTCACATTTTCAAATAACCTAGTAGAAATCAAGGATCGGAAGGAGAGGATCCCTCGTGGATGGACCATCCCTGTGGTTTGTGTGTTGTGGCAGGATGGGAGCATGAAAGAGATCTCTTAGAAGTGAGAGAGCTAGATGAGGGCTCAGTATTACAAGATTTTTTTAAAATTTTTATTTTTGGGGAAAAAATATTGAAGTAGGGAAAGATATAGAGACCCATTTTTTCATTGTAATACTTTTAAATATTTCTACATATATTTTTGGAGTTATGAGCTCATATAGTGTGAGATTCTGAGGTCTGGTGTGCCCTGAATTAATTTTATAAAAATATTAAATATATTTTATATTACATATTAATATTTTATCAAATAAAATGGGATAACTCTTAAATAGAAGCTTGGATCAGGAATAAAAGACCATGGTTGGGTCTGAAATGCAATGTTTACCCTAGGCGTGACTTAAAATAAGTCAGCATAGGGAGTTTGGATAAAAGCACTCATGGGTAGGTGTGTTTAGTTAAATAAATAAATAGTTTTATTTATTTATTTAATTAAATTAATTATAATTTTTCCTATTAATACCTTATTATGGTGATTTTTCTAGCGTTATCTGCATAAACCCTGGGAAAATCGAGAGGTGTTCTTCCTCCTCTCTGTTGGTGAATCGAATTATGACGGTGACATAACTCCGGATTGGGGAAGATCGAGATGCAACAAACATAATGACTTATCTCAATAATTGAAAAGTAAATTATAAAATGATTAATGATCCAATATCCATGTCTAACTCATAAATTTTCATATTATTACCCTATTAATAAAATTGACTGAGCATGATCACTCATTTCATTGATTTATGTCAAGTTCAAGCCTTTGTGTGCGTTTATGTATCAGATATAATTGTTTAATTTGATTAATTATAATTTTCTATGTTTTATCTCTATATTTTTTCCAATTTGGATTCATTGGAAAATAACTCTTGTCCAATGATTGTTTCACCTATGTTTCTTGTTCTTTTCCCCCACCTGTTCCTCACATTCTTCTCCATTGGGAAACGGGGCCATGGTTCGACATTTTCTAGTGGGATTGAGCATGATAGGACCCATGGATTCATGGAGGTTTCACATTTGATGAATAGAATTGTGTTTTGGGGATGGATCAATGTGTTTTTATGGACACAGGTGATGAATACCATGTATTTTAGATATAATACTGAATGGAGAATTATGAGAGATGTGCAGATCATATGATGCTTTACTATGGATCAACGGGTACCATTTTCTGGCTATTGGATTTCTAGAAATGATGAGAAAGGATATTCCCATATTATTTTGTAGGATATGAGGCCTGATTTTAAGGTATGATGACTATATCTAGAGCATGGAGTTCATATCTGATTTTTTGGAAAAATCTTAACTACATGCCATGTAGTCCAAAGAACACACTGTGTGTAGGGCCTTAGTTGTGGTGGCTAGGGTTTATCAAGATTATAAGTATCACACATTGTGTGGGATAACAAAATTCTATGTGACTTAGTTATGATGACTCGGCATGTACTTAGAGAGTACACGGACATGGGTACGGTCAGGAACACACCATGTGCTGAAGTACAGGGACACAGGCAAGTTACATGAACACAACCAAGGAGCATGAGTTGGACCCCAGGTGGTTGATGCATGTCATATCGTACACCTAAATTCCATGTATGGATATATGGTCAGTGATCCATGTACCTTCCGAGACACATCCAGGTGATGGAGTAGGACCACACATCGTGTGAGACCCTTTAAACGTCGTGTACCTTTTTTCCCTTTTTAGGAAACTTCAACCACTCATATTTCCTTTGTTTAGACTCAGATTTTGGCCCATGAGTAGCCTATACAGAGTTTTTTTTCACATAGAATATGATTTTGGACTCTTTAGTGGATTTTTAGATATGATACAATATTTTCTGAGCATTTTACATATTTAGGCAGTGCTCAACGATGTTAGTGATCGAGCAAGATCATTAAAGTGGTACCCCCTAACGGACTATGGTTTGGGTCCTCTATTTACAGATTAGTACCCCCTCTATTAGGTAGGGTGTGGGTACTCCTTACTCTAATTGGTACCCATATGGAATTAGGGTGTGGGTCATATATCTACTAAGTGGTACCCCCTAAGGAATTAGGGTTCAGTTCCTTTATCTACTAAGTGGTACCCCCTATGGAATTAGGGTGCAGGTCCTCTACCTACTGAGTGGTTCTCCAATGGAATTAGGGTTTGGGTATTCTATCTATTGAGTGTTACCCCATATGGAATTAGGGTTTAGGTCCACTACATACTGAGTGGAAACCCCTATGGAATTAGGGTGAGGGTACTATATCTATATGTTGAGTGGCATCCCCCCCCCTCGACATAATAGGGTTTGGTTCCTCTATCCATTGAGTGCTATCCCCTATAGAATTAGGGTGTGGGTACATTATCTATATATTGTGTGGAATTCCCCTAACATACTAGGGTGTAGGTCCTCTATCTACTAAGTTGTACCCCTATTAGATAGAGAGAGGGTCCCCCTTCCACTTAGTGGCACCCTATGATGTATTAGGGAATGGTTCCTCTACATGGAGATTGTGTCCCCTTGAATATGAGTCATAGTAATGAGGCATAGTCCCTACACACGGTTACTTATTTGTACTGACACACATGATGTTGTACATTAATGATAGACAAATGGAACTAATGAAACTCTTTTCCTAGGATTGGCAATGAGATGGATATCCCCTTCTCTCTAATTTGGGTTTATTTGGTTTGAGCATATATATATATATCCATGATGTTGGACTTGTACTCTCTTTCTTGGGTTGATTTGTCTACTATATATTCCTATGATGCCTCTTTCTGCTCCCCCCCTAGTAGCTTTCAGGGTGTACTATTAGGTGTGTATATACTCATCCCTACATGGGATTTTCTGACACATTTTGTTCTTATATAGATGTAGGATATGTCAGTGGTGAGTATAAAACATCTTAGGGATACTTGGTGCATTGAACCGCATATGGTGGTTAGAGCTTAGAGATCAGGATTTGGGCTCTCTTTTCATTTTTACTTCACAATTTTTTCAGGTTGGGACATATTTCTAGTTGGGTCTATATTTTTCACATTCACTTTCATTTTTCACTATCTTACTCTTATACAACCTATAGGTTTTTCACATGCATGTTTATATTCCAGATATTGCATCTTTTTATTATTATCCCTATGCACTTCTTCATTGATATGTCCATGTGTGTGAGTACAAGTACATTAATAAAAGGGCTCCCACTTCGGATAGGCCTTTTGGCACTTTTCACCACCCCCTATCCTATTGAGGTGGTATTGGTGTAGTTTTTTCTCGAGCCTCGGTTGGGTTGGGTTATGGAACATTTATACCATAACTAATAAATTTATAGGCTTCAATATAAGTTATACATGATCAATTTCATAACATAAAATCATATGGGAATTTTTTCCCCTTAATAATGGTTTCTAAAGAGATTTTGAAATTACCAAATCATATCCATTGGGAGTTTCAAACTATGTGTATAGTAAGGTCCATTGTCATGCACCAAGTGACAATAAAAGTCCAACTCAATATATCTTTTTGTGATTATTACCTCTAGGTACCTCTTTTATATATCCACATCCACTGATTATATCTAGTAAAGGCTTTATTTTCTTGTAAATAGCTTAATCTATACTTTACCAAATTTTAGATATTATTTTTCTTATGTTTAGTATTATTCTTAAGGCTTTGTCTAGAGTTTTATAATCCTAGTCCAAAAAATAACTAAACTTTACCTTGATGTAAACTATGAAAACCCTTGTATTTATTACACATCAATTCATTATTTATTACATAGGAATACATATAATACAACCTAGAATATTGATAATTCTAGGTTCTTTGGGAATTAGGTACATTCCATAACAACTTATAATATGAGGTACATCAGAATTATTGAAAACTCCGTTAACATTCCATCATTATTAAAACTGTATGGGATAACCTGGGGACATACATAAGAAATAGTTATCTATAAATTCTAGTAAGGTAATAAACAAAGTGTAAGATTAAGAAGGTATTAAATGTTAGACAATAGGAATTTTAATAGGACCTAAAGGAGTGAGAATCATAAACATGAACAATGAGGCATGATAGAGAATGATAATATAAAGGAAATATGGGAATGTGGAAACAACATAAAATAATAAGAATATTTAAAATTTAACTATAAATAAATCCTAACACAATAATCTTAGGATAACCTACCATTCACTATACATGGAATCTCGTGAGACTAAAACATTACCCAATGCATTGGAGTGCTATCTAGGTGCACCCATAATAATCATATCATGTACATGCATAAGTGTTCCACATAGATCATATAATGTATTAAAATATTTCATCACATTTAATTCCATGATCAAGGAGTGTGGAATAAATACATGGAATTACCTAACAAAATAAGTATCAGTATGGTTAGGTGAATACCCTTGAGTGGAAATAGTGATGGTATTTACAACACCAAGGTTTAGCATGGAAAAATCATAGTGAAATTTCGGCAGCATAACGACCATACATAAAGGTTCATAAAATTGTTTAGTGAGAGAGAAAAGGGTATATAATCATTTGAAAATACAATGGATAGTAGGCAGGGTGTGTAAAAACATATCTCAGCATTAAGAATTGGAAATAAAAGGCATCAAATGAAGAAGATGCTTAAATAAAGAGGATAAAGAGAGGATCCCTTACCTTAAGAGGGAGATTCCAAAAGCTTGTGATGATATTATTGAGAGCTTAGGGAAAGTTTGGGGGACTCTAGTGAGGTTAGGAAAGAGTAAGAATGTTCTTCAAGGTTTTTGAGTGAATAGTAATGTGAGATTGGTGGTTTATATAATAAAAGAGAGGGTTATTATTTATTATTTCCCAAACTTAGGTTTTGGAATATATATATAATAAAGTAATCAAAACCAAAAACATTATCATGGTTTCTTACAAATAGAAATTTTTTCATTATTTTATTAGTTCAAGGGCTTAAATTAATAAAATATTACACTTTGTGATGTGGAAGTGAGTCATGTTCTTAAATAAATGTTTTTAAAACCTTAAAATATAATATAGGTTTTTGAGGATTCATAAAGGCTTTATAAAATTAACCAAATAACCTAAAAATAGAATTATTTTATAGGGGATAAATATATTTGTTCATGGATACCTTTTATATCATTTATTACATCACTTTTGTTTCATTATACTATCATGATACACATCATATATTTATACCATATTTAATTTTTACTTTAAAATTTTAATGTCTCAGAAAATTATGAAAAATTAACCATTAGATAGTTTTGACATGATGATTCTAAAAATAATATTTATTTTATCAAAATAATTTTATAAATATGTGAATTTTTTACTGTTAAAACAAAATTGACATTTATTGATAAATGATGGGTTTTTTACAATAATAGTTTTCAAACCCTTATAAAAATTAAATTTGATATCACTAAAAATATATTATAATTTATATTTAATAAAAATTATTTACTAATAATATTTTATTAAAATATAATTTATTTCAAAAATCCATTAATTCATAAAAATAAATGTATTAATTAAAATTTCATATTACCCAAAAATACATTTTGTTTTGTATTGAATCAAAATTAAAATAATTTATAAATTCAAAACAATAAAAAGTAAATATAATTATTATTCATTCCCCACACAGGCATCTATAGTGGTTGGGGGTTAGGGGTTCGGGATGGTGGTCGCGATGTTGAGTCCCTAGGCCGGTTTGTTTCCTTATGTGCATTATGATAGAAATAGTTTTATAATTATTATTATATTGAAAATAAAATAAACATATTCATATTCTTAGGGTCTTGATAAATATACCTTTATTACACCATAAAACTCCCTAAGGGTAAGGTGCGCAATTGTGAGATTTTCATGGGCTAGTTTTGTGTATATGGTTTGGGCCATGATCTCGATGAGCTTGAACTTCTCTCATAAATGGTTTCGTTCCTAATTTAGTTGTTGGATCTCATATTAGGATTAGTCAAGGGAGAATCCCAGTGATGTTATCTCCCAGAGAAGCTCTGATAAATGGTCTTCATAGGGTACGATACTACAAGTTGAGGCCATAAATTTCTTTTTTGTTTCAGTTGGATTAATCAAAACTATATATTTATACTAATCATATGATCATTTACCAATGGTTATATTATAAATGGCTATGATGATTAATGGTATTTTAAATTTGATAAGAAATAATAAAACCAAATAAGTGAATTTTATTTCTTTCATCATAATAGGTCATTTAATTGAATTAAAAGGGAATTTTATTTATAAAAGTTCAGTTCATTACAGAATCAATCCAAAAACTACAACTGAACAAGGAAATGATGGATCAACATACACCACATCAAGGGACCATAAAAAAATATCCCAAGAACACCTCTAACCAAGGAAACACTATTTCAGTGAATCTCTAAAAGAATAATGGAATAAAATATGGGCATAAAGGAGAATAAGTCACCATTGATCATCAAAACACCACCACTTAAACCCAAGGATCAAGGCAAGGGAACACTAGCTAGAAAGTCTCCCAAAATCTCCTATGGATAATTACAAAATGAGAGTAATATGATATTGATAAATGACTATAGAATAAGATGAACAAAACCTATTTACAACCTAGAATATACCCCTTTCATGTCATGAATTACATATTCACATCTTGAATTCCATGGGGGCATCGATTACAAGCCATGAATCTATTACAAGGTGCGAAACCTCCATATCTTTGGTTTCTTCCAAAAATTAAGTTGTCTTGGCTTGAATTAATATACGTCATGAATTCCACTTTCACGGTGTGAATCCATTTTAAAAACTCCTTCACCACCATATACAATCCATGAATTCACTATCTACATTAGATGAGAATGAAAAACTCACAATGTGAATTAGGTTCACATCATGAAACACTTACTACAATACTCATATAGCTCCAACCTCCACAGAACCTCCTTAGGCCTCCTTCAAACACCTCTAACCACCCAAAATGGAAAGGAAATAGGTCGGGAAGGCACGGACCGTTACAATAGATACCTATCAAAATATTCTCATCCTCAATAATCAAAACCCTACCCTGTAAAAGAAAGGTGTCTGAACAACCACCCCACAAGATACCTCTCAATGATCTCATCACACCCCAAACACTACCACTATCCATACTCACCAACTATATCATCTATAAATATCCCACAAATCTGAATCACTACACAACCACATCACAACACATTAAAATCACCACCTCTCATAGGGCACAACACCACATCATCTGGTACCAACCACAATCCACCACTTACCACACAGCCATATGAACCTCCACACGGTCCAAGCCAACCACTAGCACAACCAAATCACAAAACCGTACTGAATAATCACATAAATAATGGAATTATTTCTTACATGTAAATATATTATTCTCTTTCGATATCACTAACTCACCCACACCATTTTAATCACTTAAAATTATAATGTATCTTGATTAGGATTCAGGTCATCCCATTTCCATATATTAGGGGTTTTATCAAATATCAAACATTACACATGAAGGAAATAAAATATCTCAGACAACAGTAAGATCCATTATCAAAAACATCCAAATAAAAAATATCAAAGAAAAAATAAAAACATATCTGAGTATTAGGAACACATCTGCATCTCTCTCTCTCCCAAGTACCCCCTTCCATGCCACTATTCCTCCACAAAACACAAACCAATAGACTGGTTCATCAATGAATCACCCTTTATTGATGATCATGTATCTCTAATGGCCTCTCCATGAATATAGAATTATCCTTGATATCCAAATATACCTAATAAATAATGTGGGAGTCATCGTGAAGATACCGATGAAGCTAGTACATATAGAAAACATCATGAATCCTCTATATCTATGGTGGTAATTAAAACTCATACACCACATCACCAACATGCCCCAACATCTCAAAGGGAACAAAAAACTATGGAGAAAGCTTACTCCCCCTTCCAAACCTCTAATTCCCTCATGGAGGGGAGACTCTCAAAAACACATGGTCTCTAAACATGAACTCTAGGAAGGGCATCCTCTTATGATAAGCATAGGCCTTATGACTATCTTGTACTACCCTCATACTCTCTCAAACCAAATAGATCTTGTTGGTCATTATCTACACCACATAATGACTAAGAATTACTGATTTCCCAACCTCTATCCAGAAAAATAGAGAATAACATGGTCACCCATATAATTCCTCAAACAGGACCATGAAAATGGATGAGTGAAAGCTATTATTGTATAAAAACTTTACTAGAGGAAAGTTCCTTACCCGTGATCTTCCAAATTCAAAGATGTAATATCACACCATATCCTCTAGTGTATGGATAGTCCACTTCATCTGGCCATCCGTATGAAGGTGGAAAACAATGTTAAGGGGAAACTAGAAAACAAAATCATGTTGTAATCTCCTCTAGACTCCCTTGGTAAAATGAGGATCCCAAACATATATTATGATCATTGGTACCTCGTGAAGCCTAATCATGTCATCCACATACCTCCTAACCAAAAAATCCATATAACATTATTCATAAATTTCCAGAAAAGGAGATGAATTTAGTATTTGGTCCACTATCACCCAAACTGCATCAGAACCTTCCTGATCTCAGGGTAACCCTGTAAAAAAATCCATTGATATTTCCTCCCATTTCCACTTGAGAATATCTATGGGATACAACAAACAACTTGAATCGTAGTTCACTACTTTCACCTACTGGAAAACCATAAACCTTGATACAAACTCTTTCACTGACCATTTCTTCCCTAGCCACCCAAGTTTTCTCCTAAAACCAAGATATATATTGGTCACACCAAGATGTGCCACTAAATTTTATCTTTGAAACTCATGAATAACTTCCCCATGCACTATCAATAGAATAAACAACCACCCTTAAAATAACAACTAGTTCTGACCATCCTATGACCAACCCTCAAGAGCATCAGCATGGCCAACATGATCGTGCATCGCCTATTTCACTAAGGCTCCCCACTAAGAATCCTATACTTTCTACATTATGGAACAATTTGTAGTCTTATGATAAAGACAACTAAATCACTTCTATCTCTGACATCAAGATGCAATGCTGCAAGCTCCTCCATTTCTTTCCAGACATCCATAAACACCAAAACCATGTCATTTAGAGACTTCCAACTCAACATTTTGGAAACCACATTCCCCTTTATTGAGGTGTAATATATCTCAAAATCATAATCCTAAAGAAACTCCATCCACCTACACTATCATATATTCAAATTTCATTGATAGAAAACATATTTTGGGATCTTTTGGTTCATGAAAACCAAAAAGATCTCATTGATGAGGTAATACCACAACAACTTTAGTAAAAACAAAACTTTCACCAACTTCGGATCATGGGTGGAATAGTAATTCTCATGGGGATTTAATTTTATAGACCTATAAGAGATAATCACTCTCTGATACATTAATATACATCTCAAACCTACAAGGGATGCATCATAAAAACTCAAACAACCAAGCCTCCTCACAAAACTGAATCATTGTATCACTAACCAACTTCTCCTTTAGGTAACTGAATTCTACATGTACTTGATAAATCTACACAAAATATTGGTCCTTTCTAGTCAACACTATCAGTGGATATGTAACTTGAGATAAATTGGATATAAATATCTTATAATATCCTATAATTCCAAAGAAACTATAAAAATCAACCACATTATTAGGTTATATCCAAGAAATAATTTCCTCTATCTTCAATGGGTATATTTACACACCATGCTGGAACACCACATGTCTGAGGAAATGAACCTCTCACATCTAGAACTTACACTTAGACAAATTTATGTAAATCTGGTGGTGTCATAGGACCTATAAAATAGATTTGATATTATTAGCATTATCTTCCTATGAATTCAAGTAGGTTAAGATATCATTGATGAATACAGCATCAAAACAATCCAAGAACTCATAGAACACGGAGTTCATACACCCTGAGAACATGGATGGTGCATTCATGACCCAAATGGCATGAATAAAAACTAATTGTGGCCATATCTTCATTTGAAGATAGTATTTGCAATATACTCATCCTTCACCCCCAACTGGTGATATCCATATTATAGATCAATCTTTGAAAACAAACTAGATCCTCCTAGATGTTTGAAAAGATTTTATTTCCTTGGAAGAGGGTAACGGTTCTTGACCTTCACTTGATTCAAACTTTGGTTGTCTATACACAAACTCATACTATTATATGAATTCTTATCAAACAATATTATAGTTACTCACAATGACATACAGGTTCATATGAAACACATATACATCAGATCCTCCACCTATAACCTCAACTCACAAACCTCTATATTCTCCATCTGATAAGGAGCCATCAAAATTAGAGATTCACCTAGCTTGAAATCTATCCCAAACGTGACATTGTTTTGATAGGGAATGATTATAAAATTCTCTAGGAAAATATCTCATAACTCCTCCATAACCCTGGGAACATACCAAACTTTATCTTCCACCAAAATCTCTTCCAAATGAAAAAAAGAGAGTCTCTACTTAAAAATTGACCATCTGATAACATTGATCACCAACGAACACCACTCACTAGACCTCCATATCAGAAAACAAAACTCTCCTCCAAATATAGTCAATGACTTCATGAACATATTACATCTAATACATACTAAGGATAACATAATATGGTTTTATCTATAGTAATAATAAGTCCCCAATTGACAGGTGCTTCCCCATCACCAATCTTTATCCCTATCACACATCAGATAAATAATCCTAACTACCAACCATTGTATATAACATTAGGGGAAATGGAAGTATTTCTATGTATATTCCCAAATAATACACTAAATCTAGATAAAAAATGAGTGTGAAGATCCTAAATCAAAAAACATAGACACAAGAGTATATAATAATCTAATCCTACCTCAAAAAACTCTTGGATATATTGTAACTTCTATCTCTAACACATGAATCTGACCATGCTCATATCCTATACCTCTCCGATGTCAGCCTCCATGAACATGATTTGGCCCAGGTACCTATTTATGGGGACCATCATGAGGATTAACTCTTCTAATGCCACCTACTCATGGATTCTGAATAAGAATTGGTGGTCCCTGCTACTGAAACTACCTTAGAGACAACTGATGCTGCTACTAAAAAGAGGCATGAACACCCACTTGTTACCAGTCTCCCTGGGTGGTTCAGCACTAATCCTGATGATTCCCATGTCCTCCACAAACTCAACGTGAAAATGGGAAACCTCTGTAGGTTCTAAAGAACCACCTGTCCCTAAATAATGGAAAGGGATCTACCATAGTTGGTTCCCTACTGACCAAATCCCTAACTGCCTGAACACCCATGTCCCACTTCCTAAAACTCTACCCCTCAATATTAATTACTTTCTACTCACTTAGGGATTAACTCCCAAGGAAACTATCTTCTTAATAATGATCCTTTTTCTTCACCTCAAGATAGAACGGGATAATAGACAAAGTGATTCAATACCTGATCATTTGGGACAAGGCTTACTCCAGATTCCACACTCTAGACATCTCATCTAGAAAAAAATCTAGGGAAAAGTGTAGGATTTCCTTGAACCTAATCCCCAACTCCTGCATACTCAATATCCCCAGCTAAAGGGAGAGAATATTCTGCCTCTTGGATTCCATCATCATCAATGATGGTAAGTCCTCCTAGAAATCTCTCTAAAAGTCTAGACATAATACATATTCCTCCTTATAGTCACTAAGAAACAGTTTCCACCAATGATGAAAAAATCCTCATATCTGAAAAACTACCAATAGAATTTATAACTAAAATTGAGGTTGGATCAGACTGAGAGTGATCTCGAGCTCCTCTAACCATTTCTCCAACTCTAGATCAGAGACTCTCTCCTCCTACATTCCAAAACTCTACCACTAAAAGATAAGAAAATATATCTTCCAAGACTCATCATCCTCTATAAGGTCTACCCTCCAATGATCAACCAGATCATCTTACTAAACCTCAAATACCTAACCTACTTGTGGAATATGAATAGGATACATTCCTAAAAATAAATGTGAACATCCTAAGCCTAATAGCATTGAATTTTAAATAAACTTATTTATTAATTTCATTTTACTTTTCATAATAACCCAATTCAAACATGAACACAATAAATCATGATGAATATACCTATCTTAGGTTTCAACCCTAAAAATAGTTCCACCTCACATGGTCATTCAATATGATCAGATTCCATGCATGAGATTATGGGGCCCCTTGAATCCTATAACCTAGTTGGTCTCCCTTTCCCATGTCATGCACCAAGTTCAACTAGAACTATTTCCCTATGAACCCATGAAAACCTCATCATGAATAACTCCCAACACCATCTTATCTATCAAACATCATCCTCTAATACCACTCTTTCATGACCCCCTCCCTCTAAAGATATTGTAATGATGGAAGAGAGATAATGACCCCCTGATTCCCACCTCCAGTAGGCCCCTGAGTTGGAAACCAGCACTGAGGGTATAAAAAGTTCACAAATGGGAGGCATCACCCTCTATAATATAAAACAATATTAGGATATTGGATGAACAACCAACAAGAAACATCATTGGATAAAATAAATGTAAACCAAAAAATATCCCACAATGCATGAATAAAGTAAACCGATACATATTAAAATCTCCACATATACTAAAATACATTTCTATAGTAGTGACACAATAGTAGCTCTAATAACAAGCTATTAATGTCCATACCAGTCCCCAAAGTCCTCATAGAAACCTGAAAATTAGTTTATATTTGTAGGGTGGTCATACAATTATACTCAGTAGTGACATATCCAAGGTCTCAAGTGAACATGTGAAAAGAGAATGTTGATGTGCCAATGAAAAGGTAGAAGAACCAACAAGCACCTATAAAATTAAACTAAACAAAACCCATATTCACAATGGCTCACTCATGAAATCATGAATCCAATATAATAATATAATATCAAGAAAATAAAAATACAAGGAACTCCACTGCTGGTTCCCCAATTATTTTTTACTAACATTCCCTAACATCAAATGTCCTATGCTCCCATATCATCCATACATATCACATAAAATAATGTAACATTCACATTTGATGTGGTTTAGGATACATCCTTACCTACCCCATGCTTGAAAGGTCTAGAATCTAGTGCTAGCATCAAGTATCATCACATCACATCTCACTTAAAGACACATTGGCCATAACATCACACCTCACCTGAATACACCTTGTCCAACACAGTATATCTCAACCACATAACTAGAGTAGTATAGTATCATGAACATGAAGTACATAAACCTCATTTCCTCCTCCTACCAAACATTACCCCCACCACATATCATATCTCATCACAGCCATATCATGTCACCACACAGAAAAACACTTAGTACATCACTACACAACTCACCCAAAGATACCTAGGCTATCACTACTTAAGGAAGAGTGGGGAATAGGGGGTATCCAGAAATCCATATCACTACCATCCTGGATTTCGGTGGAAACACCTGTAACTCATAACCTCTTAGCGTTGGTAAGGTTATCCAACTCGAGTAGGGTGTGTAAAGAAATAACAAAATCATAAATGATATAAAGATAGTACACAATCCAGAACCTATGGATTGACAAAAAACTATACTATAGGACACCACAACCCCACCACCATGCCACACATAAATTGTTGTAACTTCTACCACCACTATATACAACACCACATAGCTGCCACATAAGCCAAAAAATATTTCCCACTTTCAATTACAAGCCACTTAATTCACATTTACACTACTCATTCATTTATCAATTAATTCATTTAATCCATTTTACCACAAATATATTTACATCATGGATTTTTTATTTACTAGCCTATTTTGTTTTGTTTTTTCATCACAATTTATTCCATGGCTAACCGGTCAACTAACACAACCACACCACAACACAAATGGCCTAACTCACACAACCACCTCCACAACACCTCACATCCACTGTCATCACTATTCCACATTGAACAATCCATATCACCAAAAAAACCACACATCAGACATCCCAACCATATCTCACAACACAAGCATCGCACACATCAACCACACATCACCTGTAACAACCCAAACTTTTGTAAATAAAATTTCATTTGTGATTGAATTAAATGTCTTATTATGATTATAGAAAACACATTCACTTATTTGGATTAATTATATCCGGTCATATTTAAAAGTCCATTAAGTATCATAACCACTGATAATATAGATGTTTAACAGTGATTATATGATTAGTATAAATATAGGGTTTTGATAAATCCAATTGACACAGAAAAATGAAGTGACAGCCTTGACAAGTAGTATTGTTCCTTATGAATCCCATTTATCAGAGCTTTTGAGGGAGATAGCATCATTGGTATTTTCCCTTAACCAATACAAAGATAATATCCAACAACTAAATCTTGAGAAAAAAATGTTTATGAGAGATGTTCAAACTCATCGAGATCACAACCCAAACCATGTACACCGAACCACCCCATGAAAATATCACTATCATGCAACTTACCCTTAGGGAATTTTGCTGGTGTAATAAAGGTCGATGTATCAAGACCATAAGAATATGAATATGTATATTTTATTTTCAATAGAATAATAATTATATTTACTCCTTATTTTTTTTACTTTATAAATGATTTTGATTTTGATAAATTAAAAAAAATTATATTTTTGGGTAATATGCAATTTCAATTAAGATATTTTTTAATGAATTAATGGATTTTTGAAATAAATGATATTTTAATAAAGTATTATTGTTAAATAATTTTTATTAAATATAAATTATAATATAATTTGTATGATGTCAAATGTAATTTTTATAAGGGTTCGAAAAATATTATTGTCAAAAAACCAGCATTTCTTAAAAAATGTCGATTCTGTTTTAAAAGTAAAAAATTAAAATATTTAGAAAATTATTTTGATATAATAAATACTATTTTTATAATTATATTGTTTAAATTATCCAATGTTTAATTTTTCATAATTTTCTAAGATAGTCTAATTTTCAAGTTAAAATTAAATACGATATAAATATATGTGAGTATTATGACATCAAAATGACCCAAAAGTGATGTTATAAATGTTATATAATGTATATAATACCAAATATATGTTTATAATCTAAAATAATTTTATTTTTATGATATTTGGTTAATTTTATAAATACTTTATGAATCCTCTAAAACCTATATTATATTTTAAGGTTTTAAAATCATTTCTTTAAGAACATGACTCACTTCCATGTCACCAAGTGTAATATTTTATTAATTTTGGACCTTGGAATTATAAAATAATTAAAATAAATCCTCTTTTTAATAATCCATTGGTAGAAACCATGGAAATATTTTTGGTTTTGATTACTTTGTTATATAGAGTCCAAAACCTAAGTTTGGGAAATAATAAAGAACTCCCCTCTATTTTCCTATAAAAACCCTACCAATATCCCATTCCTCTTCAATAAAAACCCTTTAATCACATAATTAACTTTTTATCCCCTCTCTATAGTTCCCAAAAGGTGTCCCAATCTCTTAAGAAGCTCCTCCCAATCTTTTGGAATCACCCTCTCAAGGTAAGGGATCATCTATTTCTCCTTTTTATTCAAGAATCTTCTTCATTTTATGCCTTTTAATTCCAATTCCTAATGTTTGGATATGTTTTATCACAACCCTATTACTAAGAATTTTATTTAAAAATGATGAGATACCCCTTTCACTCTAATTAAACCTTTTTACTAACCTTTATGTACTTTCATTATGCTTCCAAAATTTCACTATGATTTTTCCATGCCAAACCTTTGTGATGTGAATACCATTGTTATTTCCACTCAAGGGTATTCACCAAGACATACCTATAATACTTTTATTGGTTAATTCTGTGTATTTATTTCAAACTCCTTTATCATGTAATTAAATGTGATGAAATATGTTCTGATGTTATATGATCTATGTGGTGCACTTATGAAAGTACAAGATATAATTATGATGGGTGAACCTAAATAGTGATCAAATGCATTGGGTAATGTTTTAGACTCATGAGATTACATTTATAGTGCATGGTAGGATATCCTAAGAAAATTATTATGTGATGTATTGGTGATTATCCTTGACTTTTTCTTATTATGTCATGTTTAATGTCATTTCCACATTCCCATGTTGTCTTTGTTCTATCATGTTATATCATGCCTCATTGTTCATGTTTATGATTATCACCCCTTTTATGTCCCATTGAAATGCATATTTTATAACATGTAACACCATAATAATTTTATGATTTGTTTATTCCCTTACTAGGATTTATATCTCACTGATTTATTATGTATTTCCCCAGGTTATCTCATGAAGTTTTAAAAACGATGGAATAATATGAGTATGTTAAAGAAGTGTTCAATAATGTCAATGTAACCCCTATTTTAAGTTGTTATGTAATGTACCTAATTCCAAAATACACTAGAATTATTGATATTATGGGATGTATTATTTGTATTACTATGTAATAAATAATAAATTGATGTGTGATAAAGATAATTATTTTCATATCACCACCACACATCATTGCCATTGGGCACCACAACCACTGCATACCACATAGCACAACTTCTCACACCATGTCTATACCAACCAACCACCAAATCACAACCCCACACCTCTCAAATCCCAATTGGTCATCACCATCACCAAAAACTATCCCAAACTACACCTAGAAATGCAACAAGAACAAGAGCACTTCATGGAAAGACATTCTGGATTCCATAAATTATTCAAGTACTTTCATCACATTACTTATTTAATTTAGAATGGTTATTATCACAAAAAACATGTTATATGGGAAACCAATTATTTAGTCATATATACATTATTTTTCCTTTTATTTAGGGTGTGATCACATGATAACATAGAAAGGGTCTTAATAAATATCATCTATGGCATAAACAAGGTTTCCAACAACCATTATTTTCATTATTAGCAATAAGCAAGCTCAAAATCATCAAAAATGCATTTCAAAGAAGTAAATAATATGATAGATCCCCATTCCCATTAATTTCAATCATTCCAATTTGTTATCTTTATTATTCCAACCCCTATTATCCACCTAAAGGAATTAAAAATAAATTAGATCTCACACATATCACATAAAAGTATTGAGAACAAGGATACCCTACCTCAAATAATCTTTTTTATTTAATTTTATACTAAAGGGATAATAATAATCATCCCATAAACTGAAACTGTGCAATAAAATGATTGATGAACCTACACCATTTCAAGGTATCATAAAAATGTAACCCAAGTACTCCCCAAACCAAAACAACATCTCTCCAAAGAATCCCCTAAAGAATAATAGAATTAATCCCTGAGATAAAGGAGAATTATTTTTTACTGATCATTGAAACACTGCCATCAAAACACAAGGGTTGAGGTGGGGGATATGGGTTGGAAATTCTCCCAAAATCACTTAGGGTTTATCAAAAAATGAGAAGAATATTTGATGGTTGAATGGCTGTAGAATCAGAAAAACAAAACCTATTTACAACTTGTAATCTTCCCCTTTCATGTCATGAATTATAGATTCAGGTCATGAATTCCACAAGGTTCACATATTATAATATGTGAATCTAGTACATGGAATGAAACCTCTATATCTTTGGTTTCCACCAAAAATTAAGCCTCCCAAACTAGAATTAATAAATATCATGAATTCCACTTTCATTATGTGAATATATTCCATAGACTCCTCCAATTCCACATAAAAGACATGAATCCACTAGCTACACAAGCTATGAATGACCAACTCATGACATAAATCAAGTTCACATCATGAACCACCTACTGTTGTACTCCTACAGCTCCAACCTACACAAAATCTCCTTGAGCCTTCTTTGAACACCTATGACTTTCCAAAATGTAAAATTAATGTTTCGGGAAGGCACATACAATTATATGATCAATATAGAATAGATATAGATATTGAATATTATTCTTCTTTTTGAGTAAAATTGAGCAACTCATAGGATCTTAGAGAGTTAATTCTTTGATGATAGATCAAGTGATTATGTTCTTCTCAATATTCTATTTTTCACTCTATAGGACACACTCTAAAATGCATGAAATAATCCTCTTTTAATTTCATAGCATCATATCCTTAAAATATGGGGTCATAATTTTAAATTCAACACATAATTTTCTAATAAAATACCTTAAAATAGTATTATCCATTAAATTAGCCTTATATTTGTTTCCTTTATTAGTATTTTCTTCTTATTATAATTTTTTTACCATAAATAGTTAACCCGCCACTTAATGAATGCAAGATAATGTTAATTCTCACTGAAAGTACTATAATGGTAATAAATATAAGGTTACAAAATAACATAGTCGATTACAGATTACCACATAGTTGAATTCTGTACATTTGAATTCATATAGTTGAATTGATCCACATAGTCAAGTTATCTACATAGCCAAATTTTCATAGTCCTTCTTCACGTAGGCTATTTTCATCACATAGGTTTCTTGATCATGTATCTAAAATTGATGTAGCCAAATGAATCCCATATATTATTAGAATCACATATCCAATTTCACCATGTATCTAAATCATATAGATGAATACTCCATGTAACCTATTTACATAGCCATTTTGTTTACGTATCTGATTGCGCACATAGGTGATTCATCGATGTAGGTGATTTTCACAGATCCATTTCCATGAAGTAGCCATTTCACATAGTCGAATCCTTCACATATGGGATTTATATAGTAAAATGATCACATATCCATTTCTCCACATATCCAAAATCCTTACATATCCAATTTTCTAGACATAGGTAAATTTCATCGAGAATGTCCAAAAATGTGGACTTAATGGTTTTGGTAGTATAATGACTTAGATTATGATTAAACTTAATTAATAAACTTAAAAATAAAAACATATTTAATATATAAAGGGTATTTAAGATAATAAAAAACTAAAATACATGGGATATGTTTTAACAACATTAGTAGACCTATAAAAATTTCATGTTTCTCTGGTAAAAATAAATATGCACCTGAAAAATACAACAACTAATATATCCTTATAATCACATTGAATTCATTAATCTCCAAGATAAATAAATCCTAGAGATGACTATAACCACATATATCAATAGTGAAAGACAAATACTTCTTAATAGGATCTTATCTCCTACCCAATGGGGTATCTATAAATAGGACTCTATAAATAAATTCAATAGCTAAACCCATATTAGAAACAAAGTAAATATAAATAAAGTATTGAGATACACCTAAATCAAACAAAACACTAACCATGGTAATGATAACCAATAATGCACCTATCACCATTGAAAAACCATCACTAACATCCACCAACACCTTCTCAACTACAAAAAACTTTCTTAAACCTAAACCATGAACCTACCACTAGGTCACATGGTTCGCCTTCATAGCATCACCCTATTGTACCTACCCTCAAGAACCCCTACTTCCACCTCATCCCATTCTTCCATAGGAAATATGTCTCCCACTCTACTATGGTTTAGTAGACCTTGCATATGATGATTGAGTAGAATATAAACCATTACTTATACACACTTGTGAACCCTATCAATAAAACCTATGAAGGTGGAGCATATTTTCATATAAGTGATAGTCCTTAGGCTCATAAGGATAAAAATATTAATTGTGGGATTTATTCCCACATTGAAAACTCATAGTTTTCACCCTGCCTTTAGAATAAATAGATGATATGGTATTCACTTGACCACCAGATCGCTCTTTATATCTGTGATAATCGTCTCTCTTACTTTTCTTACCATCACTATATCCACCTGTTATCACTAATCATCACTTGTCTTCCTCAATATGTTTCTTATTCATGAGTTCTTTATTTAGAACCTCTGTAATTTATAGTAAAAAATATATATATATACCTTAAATCCAATATCCATCCTCAACACACAATCAAACAGTCATGGACCTCCCCCGTTAAAACCCCTCCTAGGTTGGCAGAAGAGATGGGAGTGAACCCCAGAGACCACCTCCAATAATACATTGGTTTTTAATTAAAATTGAGGGTATATAATACTCAAATAATACTCATCACGCTCATAAATTTCTAGGAACAATAAAACATACACAAATCAACTCTATATATATAACTAAATGGTTAAGATTTCCCAACACCAAAATTTAAATATATGAAACATGTACAATACAATATGAAATTAAACATGAATACCTCTTATACTCTACTCTATCTACCCAAATAGAATCCCCTCCAATCATCATCATACTTTATTACACGACTTCTCAAGAAAACTATAGATTGGTGAGTACTTAATTGTACCTAGTATGATCATATTTCTAATTAGTTCAATATCTATGTGAAAAATAAGTGTCGAGGTAGACATGGATGAAAAAACTAACTAAGATAAGGTTATGGAATAAACTAATAAGAAAAGTAATAATTCATATATTTTTCACCTTTAATTACATCACCTATAAAGGTATTATTATTTTAGTTCATTGGTTTAACAAAAGCAATGTAACAAATGAGAATACATATTTTCAAGGCTTATGATAATAAAAGTGTAAGCCTGTAATCATATAACATATTTGTAGAATCAATCGTGATAGTTTTCCATGTTGTTATCATTACATGTACCACCATATCATAACAACCATCAAATCAAATAGAAAAATAGGATATCTTATCTCCCAACCTAGGCCAATAAATCCAACCTCATCACATCATCATAAATAATAAGAAAACAAGAAATCCTAATAAACCTGTGTCAATCATCTCAACATCATATCATCATCATAACAGGCTGGACAATAGGAAATCACCACTCTTAACCTTATCTAAACATACTAACATCATCACATAAACATAAAAACCATAAAAAGTATAAAATATTATCTCTTAACATGTGTTTATCATCCCAACATCATCATATCACCACATCATCACCTCAAAAACTCATTCTATAACCAAGATCCATCACATACCAAAACATGACATGACATTAAAGCCAATATAGCCTAAGGATATGTATACATGTTAAATTTAATCAATTATGTCCCAATAATAGATGTATGTGCCGTGACCTTGATCTATTATAGCATGCATATATAGTATCAAACAAACATAGAGCATAAAGTAAATAAACAAACAAAAAAACAAACACAATAATAATAAAAAAACATGTAACAACATAGGGTATTATAAAAGGACACCATCAATGAGTTGATTAATAAATTAACCACATGAATCTTGGATCCAAACATATTATCATACTAGATTCTACTTCCAAGAATCATATTAAACTTCATGCTAAGTTCTCAGTTTATGCATATTTTAAAATTTACCCTCTTATAATTAATTCTTTAGTCTATTCTACTGAGTATTATAAAAAAGTTCATATTAATATTTATCTACCATTAATTATTTAATTATATACTTTACTTAATTATATAGTTAATTAAACTAGAAATATAAAATAAAACTTGAGATTATAACCCCTCACACATTCTTCTTAGGGTAGAACTGATTAGTTATTAATAACTTCTCAATGCTAAAAACTAATACCTAGAATATAACTATAATCTCCTGATACTCTCATTCATAAGAAATACCAAACTCCCTATCACTTATAACTCTTTACCATTTAACTCAAAACCCATTGGAAATATCCCAGGGAAGGGGAATATAAGTAAGGTTTCACTAATATAAATAGTTTGACAACAATACTACTAATCTTATATAAAATTATATGAGATCCTAGCTAAACTAACCTTCCATGAATAAAAGGGGAATCACTATAATCATACCCAACACTCAAATCAGTCCCAAATGAAAACCTTAAGAATAATACCATAATCCCACTTGGATTAGCGATACTTCCTGCTATTGAATCCCCAAAATTCCTTTACTAAAATCCATTATGAATTAACCATATCAACCATATCTTACAATCTTATTTATGATCATTCTTGAGGTACTTTGTATCAATTAATTTATTCCATATTTTTTTGTCATCACTACCTCCATCTTACTCCCCATTTACTCAAATAATTTCAAAACAACATTCCCAACATATTAAAGATGCACATGCTTAATTAAATCAACATAACCGTATCAAATTAACACAACAATATATATCAATTCATAATCAATAAAAAATGACATCAAATAGGATTATTTTCCCATGTTTATCTTTCCATATCTATCCCCATAATTCTAGATTCCCTTACACGTATCCACTTCTAGTGTATCTCCCATTCATATGGGAATTCATATAGGATTGGAATCACTTATTCAATATAAAATTAATAAATGGAATTATAAGGAAATCATATTAATCTTATATTTTTTCAATGTCATTACAAATTCCTCATTTCCATTAATTTATAGAATACTTTCCATTTCTCAAGGGGAATCAATAATTTTAATAGTAGGAAATAGAAACCACTCATTCATCATAATATAAAGACATACTAATAATCATCTCGTTATAAGAATAAATTTATATAATGTGGGAATAAACTAAAGTAAATAATACATAATTATAACATACATTTTTAGAATGAATAGAAGAGGAACATTCAAGGACCATTTCCCTTGAACAAATCAAGGTCCCAAGAGAATAGTATTCAATTAAATTAAAACCCCTCCCTCATACTAAATTATATCCACTAAGACCAAGGAGAAAGTATAGAATTTCCTTTATATATAGAGTTTGGCCAAGGTAGTTTAGTAATTATTGGAGTGATATAAGAAGTATCACCTTATGGGATACAATGGGTGGGTTTCAATTGAGGAGAATGAGGATTTATCTTGTCTCTTATTTTTATAGGCTATCAATTGAAAATAAGTATGATGATAAATATAATCCTCATTTTCAAAAGGGGTAAAAAATAAAGGATTAAGAATCAACCATGTAATAGTTGATTTCCAAATATATAAAGCACATAATATCCTAGAATATAATAGAAAGTCTAGAATCCCCTACTTGGTGAAAAGCATGGTAAAATTGTTATACATGATAAATAGGGAAAAGAGAGTTCACACAGCTTGGGACTTGAAAGTAATTGATGAAACCAAGGGGTTGGTCAGTATGAAGGCACACAAACTCCAAGGGTTATTATCTAGTCATATAGTGTTGAGAGGGAACAAGAGGGACAAATAGAGGATGAAGGGGTAGGATGAATATAAAAATAAATATATGATACAAACTCATAAATTCCAACCGGATTTAAATACAACCAAGGGGGAGGATATGGTGTTTCAAATATCTATGTAGTGGTATTTAGTCCATAGTAGTTATATAACCTACTAGCATGGGTGAATGAATAAAATAATGGAACCAAAAAACCCCATTTCATACTGAGTCAACTTCCACCACTGTGCGTTATCACCCAACATGATTCTGCTTCCCTCAACCATGCCTTCTCACTAGATCCCACCATGGAATAGAGGTATTTACCTCATCCATGTCTTAGGGGATCCTCCCTCACTGTTTCCACCTCACTTGCAAAATCTGAAATCTCCTCGAAATAATTCCACCATGACTACCCCTTGGGGTTTCAGCCTTTCCCATTTCCCACAAGGAAAACCCCAAAATTCCACACTCACTAAAATTCCCAACACAAAAGTGTGGTCTCCCCTCTACTCAAAATTAAAGGATAAAATAGCCACAATTTCATCACCACAGAGTCGTAGATGCTATGTTGAAGCCCCAAGAAACCACCATGACTACCACCATGGTGTGGGGAAACTTACCTCATCATTTCCAACTAACCTGCACAACTCAACTTTACATTGAAACATCCACACCATGCCCACTAACATGGTAATTTCATCCCTCTACATTTACCATAGGAAAATTCTTCAATTATCATTCCCATGAAATGGGAATTTTTTTTTGATGTGGTGATCCTCGTGAGGCTGGTGATATCATCCATGTTCCATGAAACACTGCACCCTTTAAAACTAGCTTAATTCCCCTCTCAATGTTACATGAGGAAATACCCTAAACACCATGTACTTAGAAATAATAATTTCAGACCCTGTATTCTCCAAGAACCACAATGTCTAGATTCAATGGTCACAGCTCCATAATAACTACCACTATGTCTAGAAATATGGGTGCCTTAGACCCTATAGTTCCAAAACCCAACTCCAAGCCTTTAAATCGCCTCTAAATATCCTCTTAACAATTCCAAATATAGTAGAATGTAAAGGAATGGATTTTAGAAAAGCCTGATCCTTACATTATATTCATCTCAAACAATTATTTTCTATAATAATTAAGATAAAACACAAATAAGAAGGAACCAACCTAAAGCTTAATAGTCATGGAAAGATACCTCTCAAATGGAGTGAATAGTCTATCAGAACATCTTAGGGAAAGATATTAGTGTGGATATAATTCACCTTCAACAAGATAACTAGCTTAAATATCACAACCATGTGAAATACCCCCCAAATAGGGAAGTCATCACTAAGGGAAACCCAACAAGGCATAAACCATACCAACTCACAATTGATCTCTTGCTAACTACTCATTTCACTTAAAACATGTTTCAATCATAGGTTTCTATTTAAAGTAAGTATAAATCAGTTAAAATCCATAAAATTTCATGAAAAAACAAACCCTTTAAAACTTTTATAGTGCATCATTCCAATTTTAGTAAGAAATGAATTTATTTATTTAAATGAACACCCATCCCCTTTTAAAATCAGGACCTTAGGATCGATTTCAAAATATATTCCCATTTAAAATAAGTTATAAATTGTTTAAAACATTTCCAGTTTGAAAAAAAACCTTTGAAACCTTTAAAGTGTTATACTAATTTATAATAGGAGGGGGATTTAGAAATAAATACACCCTTTCTTTATTTTCAAATAAAGTTTTTAGTTTCACTCAAAATTTCACATCAAAATTATTTAAAGGGGGAAATTCTTCAACCAATAATAGGCCTCAGTCTACAAACAATAACTGACTTTTAATCAATTAATAAGTGACTCACCTAGCCTCTGATTTCCCACACTAATGATGTATTAATGAAAAACAATGGAAACAAAATATCAAACATGTTTCAAGACTAGTGGAATCATCCATATTTAAGTATTTATATCGTATCATCTAGAATTTCCAATCTATTATGAGGAAAACAAAATGGTTAGAACATAAATCATAAATCATATCATTAACATGAAATTCATCACTACCTTTCAACTAATCTTGATTTGGTTTATAGCCTTAAATCACTATAAGGGGTCCATGTATTATAATAAAATGTTTATTATACATATTAGTAACAACAACCAAAGTTAATAAAAAACATTGTTTCAATGCATGGAAGCTTAAATAAACCAAGATCAAACATAGTTGTCCACTACTTTCAATTATACTAAAATCATCCTTTCATTACTACTTTAATTCATTTATATGTGTATGAGAAAGTTTTAGAAAACAAAAAAAATATAATAGAAGTTACAACATTAATAAACACCAAATAAATACATACAATGTAAATCCTTTTCATATCAATAAATTTAGGGAAAAAATTAATGGTCAAGAAGACCAAAACTAATAGACAATCCATAGAGGCTAGAATATATCAAGCAGTGGATGGAGATAGAAACTACAAAATAAATAATAGTGGAAATAAAATAAGTCAATAGTATCCAAATGATACCTTCATCTCAAGCTAACCATTACATATTCCTCAACAAATTTCCATGTCAACTATTTCCTTTTCTCCATCAATTGAGTGATATCATAACAAATATTTTTAGATATATCAATAATGAATACTTTATGTCTCAAAGATTTAATTGAAATGGAAAATAAATAGCCACATCAAGGATTTAAGAATTTATATCGTTAGTAAGGCATGTTAATATTTAATCAATCAAAACTATGGTTGATAATTCAGTACATATTATTAACCATAACTAAGAGAAATAATTCATGAAAGTTTCAAAAAACATATTCATTTTCATTGATTTCATAATTACCAAAAATCTTATGATACATGCTTCATGTTACTTACACTATATTAATTCATTCATAATTTATCATTCATTCCTTTCATCACTTGTTTTCCACATGTTTTCATTTCATGCTTCACACTTATTCAATCATAGAAATATAAATCATGTATTGAATTTAAATCATGTTTTAATATTTGAAGTTTATTATGCTCAACATGGCATAAGAACATTCGACATGTCACGTAATTTAACATTCTTTTATAAAAAATTACTTATAGAATTTATCAATCATAGACATGATTTATACAGTAATTAGTTCATGCATATAACATTTATTATCAATTTAAATCATGCATCATTTATTTCTTATTAAGAACAATATATATGAGTCAATAATCACAACATTTCATTAATTTACACATGTTAATAGTAAGGGTTTATGTATCTAGTATTGTTTTTAATTACATGAACTCGTATATAAAAATAATATTTAATTCTATAAACCTTATAAATTACCATTTTGGTTTAATAAATGGAATAAATTTTCATTTTGAAAAAATATAGAATTTAAAAAATATTCTAAAACATTTCTTTTCAAAATATTTTAACTTAATCAATAGGTTATAAGGGAATTATTAAACAAGTTATATTTCAAAAAAAATCATGGAATCAAAATCATTTAAACATACTTCACTATCCATAAAAACAAAAAATGTATTTTAATTTTAAAAACATCGCTTTTAAGTTATAACATTATTGAAAGTTTTATAGTTAACAAGCATCAATGTTTCAAGCATAAATTGTAACATGGAAAATTAAGGAAAATCAAAAATCATACCATGTCATGATTTTTATGATAAAATGTCTTACTAGAATGAATCAGTTTATTCAAATTCAGTGTATTGTAATTATTAATCCCACAACAAATTAGTATGGGTTATCATGAATAAACACACAAATAATAATAACACTTTAAATTTTAACTAAAATACATCCTAAGATAGTGATGAATGAACCCTTTTAAAATATTTCTACATGGAAATCATTGTGTCTCCTACCTAATCATATTTAGTTGGATTTGATGTTACTTACATTGGATCATAGCAGGCTACGATACTTGATCCTAGCCATCCTCCATGGAATTAAGGTTCTAGCATCATTTCCAAGGGGAAAATAAATATATGTGTTCAAGCTAGTACTTTCCTTCACCGCAAGTTAGGTTAAATGACATTATTACCCTTATAATCCATGAAAACATCACCTATATCTAACTCCAAAATATATCTTATCTCTCAACCAAAATCTTTGATACCACTTGTTCATGAACCTCCCCCACTAAAACCCCTCTTGAATCAATAGATGATATAGTAATTACCCTCGAATCCTAGCTCTAGTAGGACATGGGTTGGAGACTAGCACCGAGGGTCTTTATTACTCAAATGAGAGGCATTACCCTCAAAATTTTCTAGGAAAGATAAAACATCCACCAATAAAATCCAAATGTATAACTAAAGGGTAATTTTTCACAATCTTAATCCACAAATACATGAAACATATACAATATAATATAAAACGCCTCATGAAGACCTCCTGGACTCAACTATAGTTTCCCAAATAGAAACCCCTCCATTCTCCATCAAACTATCCTATAAAAAACTCAAGAAAACTGTAGAGGAGGGAGAAATTGGAAGTACTCAGTATGATCATATTTCTAAGTGGTTCTATATCCATGTAAAATATAAGTATCAAGATAGAAATATATGAAATAATTAAGTGATACATGAATATGTGATAAACTAAAAAAGAAATATTTTATAGAAATTTCACCTTTAATTGAATCATCTATAAAGGTATTATTGAATTGGTTCACTAGATTAACAAAATCAAAGCAATGAGAATCCATATTTTTCAATTATTATGATAATAAAAGTGAAATCCTAGAATCATAACACATCATAAAATAATAAATCACAATAATTTTCCTTAATGTTATCATTATAAGTACCACCATATCATCACAACCATCAAATCAATCAAAAAAACATGAAATCACAGCTCTCAGCCTGTTCTAACTAATCCAACCTCATCACACCATCATAACCATAAATAAAATAGTATATATCATCTCTAAACTTATTCCAATCATCCCAACATCATCACATCACCATAACTAGTAGGCCAATAGGAAAACCCAACTCTTAACCTTTTCAAATTATCCCAACATCATCACATCATTGTATATATAGAAAAATAGGAAATATAAGCTCTAAACCTATTCTAATCATCTCAATATCATCATATCACCACATTATCACCTCAATGACTCATGCTATAGCTAGGATCCATCACATCCCAAAACATGACAGAAACTTCAAGCAATCAAAGCCTGAGGATATGTGTACATGTTAACTTTAATTTATTAGATCCAAAGAATATATGCACATGTCATAACCATGAGCTATTACAGCCCACATATATAGAATCAAAAAAACATGGGAAAGTAAGAAAATAAAAACAAACAAACAAGCTCAACAATAATAAAGAACATACAAGAACATAAGTTATTATAAAGGTACCCCATAAATGGATTAGTTAATAAATTAACCATTTGGATCTAGTATCAAAACATAGCATCATACCATATTCCACTTCTATGAATCATATTAAAATTAAATATAAGTTCTCAGTTTATCCATTTGTTATATGTTAAATTATTCTAATTAATTATTTAGTCACTTCTACTAAGTATTATTAGAAATGTCATATTAATATTTATCTACCATTAATTATTCAATTATCTACTTCACTTAATTATCCAGTTGATTGAACTTGACCTTTAGAAAAAAAAACTAATCTTATAACCCCTCAAATAATATTCCCAAGTTAAAAATAATCAGTTATTAATAACTACCCAACACCATAAACTAATACCATGAATATAACCCTAATCACCCAAGACTCCCCTCCACAAGACATACCCAAATCTCTATTACTCTTAACTTTTACCCATATAACTCAAAACCCAAAGGCATAATACTAGGGAAATGGAATATAAGTAAGGTAGTACTATTTTCAAGAGGCTGAAAATAGCACTCATACTCTCACCTAAAATTATAAAATCTCTTGGATAAACTTCCCTTCAGAAATAAAAGGGGTAACACTCTAATCATGTTCAACACTCAAATATATCCCAAATAAAAACTCTAATACTAATAAAATAATCCCACTTGACTAAGTGATAATTCCTACTCCTTAAGAAACAAAATTACTTTACTAAAATCTTTCATCACATTAACCATATTAACTCCATATTACCATCTTATTCATGCTCATTCTTGAGATACTTCTTATCACTTAATTTATTCCATATTTACATGGAATCACTACATCCATATTACTCCATGTTTTCTCATATATTTTCAACAAAACATACCCAAAAAAATGCAGCACCACATGCTCAATTAAATCAGTATAACTATATCAAATTAACACAGAAAAATATATCAATACATAATCAATAAAAAGAATTACCAAAGAGGATTAGTTAGGAATCATATTTTTATATCTATCCCAAAAAAATATGTATCCTATTCCTATTATCCATTTCTATACTATCTCCCATTTCATATGTGAAGTCACATATAAATGGCAGCATATATTCAATATATAATCAATAAATATATTTATAAGGAAATCATATTCATATTCCATTTTTTTATTTTCATTCTAGATTCCTCATTTCTATTTATTTTGAAAATAATTTCCATTTAGCATGGGGAATCACATATACAATGGTATTAAATCAAAACCACCCATTCAACATGACATCAAGACATATTAATAATCAACACGTTATAAGAATAAATTTAAAGAAAATAGGAATGAACTAAATAAAATGAGTCATAATTAAAACATACATTAAAAAAATTAAATGGAATAAGTACATATTTAGACCCCTTCCCCTAGATCTAAAAAGGTCCTAAGAGAAGAGTGTGATAGTGTTATGCCCCAGGACACCTTGAGAGAGGATCAGTGAAGCAAGGTGTTATCTTTTTATTTTAAATTAAATTGATATTATCCCCATATTGGTAGGTTCTCGTTAAACCATTCTGATTTCGATGTACATTCACCAAACAAAAAAGATCATAAAAAAACAGTAATTTTTATTTCGTTCACCACTAATGACTAGTCCAAGGAACATACACCAATAATGTTTTAGTCATACTATAATCCACTAAGATTTAATAGATTATATTTATTACAATTATTCATCTACAATCACTCTATGATAGGAAAACTACCTTTAAAAATAATTCAATGATAGGGTACTACCTCCCTTGGATCACTTATGACTCATCTTTGCACACTTATCTAGTTGAAATCTGTCTCATTTTATCAACTTGAAGGTCCCTATATCATCAGTAAGAATGTGTTTAATCATTGATTTTCATCATTATTTCCAAAATATGAATCTCTAATGAACTCTAGTCTACCAAAAAATCCAACACTATATACCATAAAAATATTGTCTTTGAAAAATTATCTTCCACATAATGTCCACATTATATATTATTCACTGCATGATGTTCTTAGAGCACCATGTAATGCCTTCGCGTAATGCATGTACGTGTGTTTCCTTCATGTTATGTTCTTCCATGTAATGCTCTACATGATGATACTTTTTGTGTTACCTATAAAAAAAATCCCCCACAAACTATATTCATGGTAAACCAATTATTAAAATGTATTCTCATTACCCTCACATGAACTAACTTTTATAGTAATTATTCACCACATAGTTCCTTACACAAACTAACTCTATAAACTCTATTCATGGTTGTGTTTCAACTTAGCAAACAACCCTAGTAAATAATTCCTCTCATAATTTATGTCCTCCCCTTAATGAAGTGATTAACATGTCATTATATAGGCAAGGGGTCTAAAATCCACTAATCAAAAAATTATTGTTCACTTCTTCTCACTTTAAAAACATTATCATAATATCACTGCCTTACGAATGTGAATGATGAGATTCTCACACGATCACATGATTCTATTATGTGATCCACCTAAGTCACTACCTTCTGAACATGAATGACACACTTCTTTCATGGTCATGTGATTCTCCTAAGGGTCTACATAGGTTCCCACCTTATAACTACAAGCAACATCCATCTCATATGGCTTGCATGATTATTCTATGTGGTTTGTGTAATTATTACATGGTCTATGTAATTCTTACATGGTATCCATCCTTTTCCCCATAATTTTCACTCCCAAACAATTGTAAATCATAGGAAAACATCATAATCTTCTCAAACATTCATTAAATCCTCTTCTAGACTTCCTATTTATAAAAACCATATTCCTTATACATCAATATCCCAGATCATCCTAGAATGGATTGACAACAAACAAAACATCAAACACTAACTCAAATCATCTTGGTTCTAAAATTCTCCCTCTTTTGATTTTTTGGAAATCCAAAGTGATATTAAATATCTTACGCAAGCTTTATTATCCCAAAAAGAAATAAAACAAATCACATATCAATCTAAGTTTACATGAGAAATAATCAATTTAGACAAAAAGAGTTCAAGAGAATGTCCCATACCATAGTCATCCAATAATCCAGAACTCCCCCTATCTTACAAAGCATGATCAAACTCTAATCCTTTATTCCCCATGGATCATATCTCCCCCTAAATTTTAGATTATCTACTCCCCAAAATTGTGATAATATAGAATTAAAACCACTTATTGATCACTTTAATTTCATATCTTCTCCATTGAATTTCATGGATATTTTCCTCCCCATTTGACAATAAACCCAACGTAGTCTACCAAACATGAATTAAAATAGGTAAATATTTAAATTCCAATAGGTGGAGTGGAATTATCTGATCCTCCTCAAGCTAAGGGAGTTGGTTGAATTCCATAATTCAATTGATGCTTCTCAAACACTAGAGTATCCAATGGATTAGTCATGATATCTTCCACCTATTGATCAGTTCCAACATACTCCATGTTAATCATACCTTTCTCAATATTTTATTTAATAAAGTGATACTTGAGCTCAATATGTTTTGTACATGAGTGTTTTATATGATTATTTTTGAGTTAAACCACACTCTTGTTATCACAGAGTATTATCATAGGTTTTTTAACACCTTCATAGATATCCTTTAGTTATTGTTTCATTTAAAGGAATTGTTTTCATGGCTTTGAAACTAATATATATTATCCTTTTGTTATACTGAGATTTATACTCTCTTATTTATTACTTAGCCACCAAAAACACATGTCTCCAATAAATAAATCACATCCACTTGTAGACTTTTGATCTTTAATATCTCAAGCGCAATCTGCATAAAAAAAAAGACATATCATAATACTTTCATGCATTGTAGATCAATCCATAATTATGTATGCAATAAATGTACCTCACAATTCATTTTACTATTTATATATGTTGTTCTTTTGGACTACTTTGAAAATGGTCCTACAGACATGTTACATGGATAATATCTAGATGATTTTATATTAAATAGAGAATACTCCCAATTATTCTTCTATAAATTGTTGGATTCATAGATATCCTATTCTCATGTTTTCTAAGCTGAGTTCCAACCACAATTGTATTTAACATCAATTTGGAATCATGCATATCAAGCTTCTTCATAATTTTTTTTTCATACGTATCTTAAGAGATGAACATGTATCTTGATTTTAGAATCACCTACAGCCCCAAAAAATATTTGTGTTCACTAATCATAGACATTTAAAATTTTGAGCTCATTATATTATAAAAATATATATATATATCTAATTTATTCCACTGAATATGATATTATCTATATATAAAAGTACCATGAATTGTTCTTCCTTGTATGTCTTCACATACAGATTGTGATTGACACCACCTATTTTGAATTCCAACTTATTTATATATGAATCCAATTATGCATACCATGCACATGGTTATCACTTTAGTCCATAAAATTTTTATTTAGTCTATAGATCTTTGTTTCATTATTACTAATCAGAAAACCCACAGGTTGTTCAATATAGACATCTTCTTTTAGAACACCATTCAAGAATTTCCTTTTTACATCTATTTGATAATTTTTGTAAACTTTTTTGGATGGAAATAGATAGAAAAAACCTAATCGATTCTAGTCGATCCACTGGAGAAAAATATTATTCCACATCAATTCATTTAATTTGAGTATATCCTTTGCACACTAGATACGCCTTGTTTCTGATCACATTTTCATGCTTGTCAAAATTATTCTTGAATGTTCCAATCACATTACAGTGTTCAAGACATTCAATGAGATCCTAAGTCTAGTTTTATTAATTTGATCTAATTATTCATTCATGTATTTAACCCATGATTCATCTTGCACTACTTCATCAAATGATATTGGTTCCACCATTAATAGTAGATCTGTATATTCTACATTTCTCATTCTCCTTGTTTGAGTTATTGAAAATTTATCTCCAATTATATTGTATGGATCTAACTTTTCTCTAATATTTCTCTATTGTGATGTAGAATATTATTCTTTGATAATGACTTCCTCTTCTGAATTAGGTTCAAAATATTCACCATCTACACAACTCTGAACAACTTTTAGAAATGTAACGATTTCATTTTCTTTCTCTACTTATTCATAGAAAATGTTAATGTTCATGCCTCTATAGTTCTTCAATTCTTTCACCTTGAAAACTTTTATGTCACTATTATCCAAGAATTTTCCTAGCATATTGTTGTAGAATTTATAGGATTTAATCTTTATTGAGTATCCTAGAAATACTTCTTCATCTACAACATCACAATACTTTCCTGTATTCCCTTCTTTGTTTTAGATGTAGCACTTACTTATAAATACATGAAAATATTTCAATGAGGTATTACTTCCATAAAAATTTCATATTAGGTCCTCTCATACCCAAGTCTTATAAATGCTTGATTCTAAGTATACACCACAAGTTGTACTACCTCTTTTTAGTAGTAGTGAGAAATATCACTTTCAATGAGTAATGTTTTGTCCATATTGTTAAATTTCTGATTTCATTATTCAAAAGCTCCATTTTTTATGAATTTATCATGGATAAAACTTCATTATTTAATCCATTTTCCTCAAGATAGTTATAAAATTCAATGGATTTGTATTTTATTCCATTATCTGATCATAATATTTTGATGGTATGACCAGCCTCATTCTCAAATCCTTTCAGATACCACTTCATTCATCCCATGACTTCTATTTTTCTTTATATAAACATAGAACATTTCATTCATATATATTCATTGATTAAGAGAATGAAATATATTTTTCCATAAGTTATAGATATATTCATTAGACCATATACATCTGTGTAGACCAGATCAAGAAGATTATATTTACTCTTGTTCTTTAACTGATAAGGGTTTTGTACTAATTTTCCCCACATACATGTATCATATGTATTTTAAAAATATCTCTTTATACTTGTTATGTCCGTTGTGTCTCTTATATTTGATAAGTTTTCCATGATTTTTTGGTGTATATTACCTAACCTTTGATATCACAAGTTGTTTTATTTAAAAATTTCAAGGATACATGTATTTTAATGAATCTCCACCAAGTATAGATTTATGTTAGTTATCCTTCCTATCATAAGAGATTTTACAGATTTTACATTGATTAGAAACCATTTATGGTTAAATATAACTTAAATACCAGAGTCACAAAGTTGACTCGCACTTAGAACATTGTGTGATAACCCGTCCATAAGGATCACTTTGGTCTTCTTTAGATCATCACCTTCCAAATGGGTATTTCCACTTCTCGTGATCTTTATAGCTTCAACATTTCTGAAACAAATAGTTCCATAAACTATTCATTTCACATTTTTCAAGAGATTAACATTTCCCATCATGTATGATGAACACCCGCTATCAAGAATCCAAGTGTTGTTGTTCTTGATTGCTTTGAGACCAATTCCTTCCAGATTAGCCTCCTCAATCTTCTTGTTTTCCTTCCAAGAGATACTTGGTCAAGTAAAGACATAAGATGGAATCTCTAAATTATTTTAAACATTCATACTAAAATCATACTCATCTTATTCTTCCAATGGATAGTACCTATTTTTTAGAGGGATTATTATTGGTTGAATTTTATTCATTTCTTTATAAGATTTGTTTTTATTGTTTCCACTTTCTACTTTCCTATAGTCTATGCCTTTATTACCATAGTTAGAATAAAGAAAACAATGTCTATAGAAATTATTTATTTTATTTGATGAAGGATATGGCCTCATTCTCCTTTGCTGGCTGGTAGGAGTTTCCCTATTCAAACTGTTTCTGTCCACTTCATAGTATGACATAGTGTGACCAAGGTAGCCACATAATTGAAACTTCATAAAAGGAAAAATATTATCTCCTTAATTCCTCCAAATGTCTACAACCTTCATATATCACCTCCATTGTTGAAATGTATACTCAAGGATTTTGGATTGATTTTTTCCCTTTGATTTATTTTGTTCGTAGATTCTAGTGACTTAAGATTGATTCTAGAATTACCAATCTTTTTCTTTCCCTTATTCAAATCTATAACTATTTCTTCTTTTGATATCTAAACATCAAATTTGATCCCACTTTTACCTAAAAATCAAGGTCAATATTTATTTAGAAGGTTATTGACTCCTTCAGTGTCTCGATTGACTTGTTCTATCAATTCTCTATTTGTGAACCTCCCAAAATGCAGCTTCTTCTATGAATCAACTGGTTTAATTACTGATTCCAATTTTTTTCTCAGAGTTATAACCTCCTCTTACAGGGATTCAACCTTCTTCATTTACTCTTTTACACATAAACTAAGTTCCTCAATCATCTTAGTTTGTTCTTTGATCTTCATCTTGAAATTCATAACTTCTTTTATTTTCTCATTCTTGGAAAAATTATTTTTAACACTTCTTTCAGTTGGTAAATATTTGATTTGAGCTAATCCACATATTCAGTGGATTATTCTATTAGTCTATTAATATTCTAATTTTTCTTTCTTTGAATATAAATATCTTCGAGAGCTCTGTTAAGTTCCACCTTGATATCAATTTCTCCTTTATGTTCATCAATATTTTCTAGTTTAGATTCTTCATTCTATTAAGTAGCCATTATAGCATATTCTATATCATAATTTAATTCGTTTTCATTTTCCTCTAGATTTCCTTCATTTTCATTTTTTCTTTTCTCACAAAGATATTCCTCTAGAATTTCTTCCTAGACAAAATCCCATTTTTAGGATTCTTTATGGATTCTATATAAATTCATCTTCACTTTATTCATCCTCAAATATTCTTGGGAACCTTGAAGCAATATGCCCACCTTTTCAATAACATTTTCAAGATAAAGGTATATTTCCTTTGAATATACCCTTTCCTATATTGAATTTTTATCCACAAGGTATATAAATTCATCATCTACATCCTCTTCACCATCACTAACTTTAGATATGTAAAGTTTTTCAATGTCATTAAAATTAATATATTTATTTGAATGGATTAATATTCCTTTTGGATTAACTCTTATTTAATTGTTCATCAAGAGAAAACTTGGATAGATACCTTTATTCAAGTGATGAATATGTTGAGTTATTTAGAGGTGGAAAACACTGTAATATATTATTAAAAATATTGATATCCTTGATCTCTCCTCTGAGTCATCGAATAGCTCCAATGGCCTTAGTAATTCAATTAAAGAAATTATCAACATTTTCATCAGGGTGCATCTTTAAGTCATCAAATCTGTTATGAAGGAATTTTAGTGTAGCCTCCTTCAGCTTACTATCACCTTTATAAATTTTGGACATCCCAAGTGTTGGGGAGGAGAGTGATGGCAAGAGGGGGGGTGAATTGCCTTTTTAAAAAAGTTTAACAATTTAAAACAAAGTTAAAGCGCAGCGGAAATAAAAGAGGCAAGACACAAAACTTGATAACGGAGTTCGGCTTAAACCAAAGCCTACATCTCCGCTCCCAACTCAACCGTTGAGAGATTTACTACCGCTTGCTTTTTAATGGTTTTAGCAAGAAACCCACTAGAATTTAAGGTAGTCTAGAACCTATTACAGCTTGCTTTTAATGGTTGAGCAAGAACCCACTAGCCTTCTTACAGGTGAAGGCTAGCTCACCTATGACTCAAGCCTTTTAAAGGGAAGGCTTGACTAACCTCTTCACACCTTGAAGGTGGTGTGAAAACCCAAACAAAAGGAAGATGAGAGAAAGAGGGGTTTGTAGGCACAAACCCAAATTGATGCTCAAAATTATAAAACAAGAAAAACCGTAATGTAGAGAAGTCTTGGGCGCCAATGGATTGATTGGAGTTGATGAAGAGCGCTCCCAAGCTTCTATGGTGATGCTCCTTGGATGTGGAAATGGGTTGGAGCAATTGAGGTTCCTTGGAGGAATGCGCCGGTGGTTCGCCAAGTGATCGAAAAATGTTCCCGTGGGCTACCATACGTTTCTGGGGCTTCCTAGTCCTTTATTTATAGAGGGGGAACCCTCAAATGGCCTTTGGGGGTCTTCGGAGCCGTTGGAGAGGCCTTCGGAGCCGTTGGGAGTCAAGTGGACAAGTCTGGTCAAAGCCCAACGGCTAGTTTGACTGGCTCCACCGGCTGACCGGTGCTTGGCCACCGGTTGGCCGGTGCTTTGGAAAATGGAGAGGCCTTCTGCCCAGGCACCACCGGCTGGCCGGTGAGGAGGCCACCGGTTGGCTGGTGGTGAGACAGTAGGTGTCCCTTCTGTCTGGGTTCCACCGGCTGGCCGGTGATGGGACACCGGTTGGCCGGTGGTCTGGACAGAGGGGATGCCTTCTGTCAAGATTCCACCGGCTGGCCGGTGGTCATCCACCGGTTGGCTGGTGGACTGAAATCAGTCCACTTTTGCCTTCTGGCTTTCTTTCCCCAATTCCTTGGCAACCTGAAATCATGCCTATCATCCAAAAACACTTAAAACAAGATTAGATAAATAAGAGAGTGATTGTGATCATGAAAATTAAACCACGAGGGGTACGAGAGGTACAACAATCTCCCCCTATTTTGATGATCACAATCACCAAAACAAGCAATGTAAAAGACTGAAATGAAAGGCATGCTTTAAAGGATAAAGCAAAGCATGAGAGAAATATTTGTCCCCCAATCAACCAAGAATTTCTCCCCCTTTGTGATTATCAAAATAGCACGGGGCATAAAACTTGATTGAGGGAAAGGTTGAAAACCAAGATAGAGTTTTTAAACCAATTGAAATTTTTGAGATTTGAATTGAAAGTTTTGAATTGAAAGTTTTGAATTGAAGGTTTTGAATTGAAAGTTTTGAATATAAAGAAAAAAGGCTTAAACGATCCTAACTCCCCCTAAATAAAAACAACAAATCACCGGGGAGAGGATTTTAGAATTGAGACAAATTTTGGTCCGGTGAGACTCACTAAAAGGGATTTTTCAATCCAAACTTGTCTAGTGGCGGGTCTTCTCCTATGAAATTCATCATTAAAGGAAATGGTTTTGGGGCTTCCATACCGGGCATTTTTGCAATTGCACTCATAAATTAAGTGCCCGGGTTTTTTACAATAGTTGCAAAATTTATATTGGGAGCTCCCCCTTACAAAAATTGTAGGAGCATGGGAAGAGGAAGCTTGCTTGGAATAGCCAAGCCCTTGGGTGGTTCTAGATACGCATTGGGAACCAAGGAGCTTCGAAAGGTTATGTTCACCTTCGGTGAACTTAGCTAGGGATTTCCTTAAATCCTTGATTGTTAATTCCATAGAATCAACATCGGGAAGGTTTTGGATCTTGAGGGACAACTCCTCCTTTTCTTTGAGAAGTTGTTCCTTTTCAGAAGAAAGTTTTTTGAAATTCTTTTTTAAAGCAATAAATTTGGAAGAAAGTTCATGAAAGCCTTCCTCCAATTGATCTCTAGCATGTTGGAGATCCTCATAAGATAAATGATTGAAAGAATTTGAAGAACTAGAGGATGAGGAGTCGGAAGAGGATACCTCATGAAATGCCATTAGGCATTTTTTACCGTTGTCACTTGAGGAGGATGAGGAGGATGATGTGGAGCTATCACTCCATGTGGCCTTGAATGCCTTCTTCTTTTCCTTTTGCTTGGCCTTTTTCTTGTTGAGTGGACAATCGGGCTTGTAATGGCCTTTCTTGCCACACCCGTAACATGTTACCTCGGGCTCGGATTTTTCGTTGGGTTGAGCCTTGCGGGATTTCTTCTTCTTGTGATTCTTCATGTATTTGTGCATTTTACAGGCAAGATTCTCCATTTCTGAATCGCCGCTTGAAGAGGAAGAAGATGAGGAGGAGGATATTTCTTCTTTTTGAACTTTGAAGGCGATGTTCTTTGGAACTTTGATCGGTTTGCCTTCCTTTTCAGCTTGCCTCCTCATGGTGATCTCGTAGGTCATGAGGCATCTGATGAGCTCTTCGACCGGCATGTTCTTGATGTCTTTTTCTTCTTGGATTGTCGTGACTTTCGGTGCCCATGTGCTTGGTAAGATCCAAAGGATATTCTTGACCATCATCTCTGCAGAAACATCATCTCCAAGAGACTTTCTCCCATTGCAAACATCAGTAAAACGTGTAAACATTTCAGTTATATTTTCAGATGGATGAATGGTAAAAGACTCAAAATCTTGACGGTACATATCCAATCGAGTATCCTTAACTTTGTTGGTCCCCTCATGGGTAACCTCCAATAGTTTCCAGATTTCATGAGATGAGGTGCATGTGGAAACTCGATTGAATTCATTACGATCAAGGCCGCAATGAAGAGCGTTCATGGCTTTGCCATCAAGCTCGAAATTTTTAATATCGGCTTGAGTCCATTTGGATTCATCGGGAGAAGAGAGAGAGTAACCATGCATGACAATTTTATAAATAGGATAACCTATACTTCTAAGAAAAGTGGTCATGCGGGTTTTCCAATAGGTATAGTCGGTTCCATCAAAGAATGGAGCACGACCTAATGAATAACCTTCGGGGGCGAAAGAAGATGAAGCCATCACAATGGATCTTGAATTTGTAACTGGTTAAGGTATTACACAAACACATCCTCTGATACCAAATGTTGGGGAGGAGAGTGATGGCAAGAGGGGGGGTGAATTGCCTTTTTAAAAAAGTTTAACAATTTAAAACAAAGTTAAAGCGCAGCGGAAATAAAAGAGGCAAGACACAAAACTTGATAACGGAGTTCGGCTTAAACCAAAGCCTACGTCTCCGCTCCCAACTCAATCGTTGAGAGATTTACTACCGCTTGCTTTTTAATGGTTTTAGCAAGAAACCCACTAGACTTTAAGGTAGTCTAGAACCTATTACAGCTTGCTTTTAATGGTTGAGCAAGAACCCACTAGCCTTCTTACAGGTGAAGGCTAGCTCACCTATGACTCAAGCCTTTTAAAGGGAAGGCTTGACTAACCTCTTCACACCTTGAAGGTGGTGTGAAAACCCAAACAAAAGGAAGACGACAGAAAGAGGGGTTTGTAGGCACAAACCCAAATTGATGCTCAAAATTATAAAACAATAAAAACCGTAATGTGGAGAAGTCTTGGGCGCCAATGGATTGATTGGAGTTGATGAAGAGCACTCCCAAGCTTCTATGGTGATGCTCCTTGGATGTGGAAATGGGTTGGAGCAATTGAGGTTCCTTGGAGGAATGCGCCGGTGGTTCGCCAAGTGATCGAAAAATGTTCCTGTGGGCTACCATACGTTTCCGGGGCTTCCTAGTCCTTTATTTATAGAGGGGGAACCCTCAAATGGCCTTTTGGGGTCTTCGGAGCCGTTGGAGAGGCCTTCGGAGCCGTTGGGAGTCAAGTGGACAAGTCTGGTCAAAGCCCAACGGCTAGTTTGACTGGCTCCACCGGCTGACCGGTGCTTGGCCACCGGTTGGCCGGTGCTTTGGAAAATGGAGAGGCCTTCTGCCCAGGCACCACCGGCTGGCCGGTGAGGAGGCCACCGGTTGGCCGGTGGTGAGACAGTAGGTGTCCCTTCTGTCTAGGTTCCACCGGCTGGCCGGTGATGGGACACCGGTTGGCCGGTGGTCTGGACAGAGGGGATGCCTTCTGTCAAGATTCCACCGGCTGGCCGGTGGTCATCCACCGGTTGGCCGGTGGACTGAAATCAGTCCACTTTTGCCTTCTGGCTTTCTTGGCCCAATTCCTTGGCAACCTGAAATCATGTCTATCATCCAAAAACACTTAAAACAAGATTAGATAAATAAGAGAGTGATTGTGATCATGAAAATTAAACCACGAGGGGTACGAGAGGTACAACACCAAGTGGTATTGTACCTCATGCAGCTCATCACCTTCATATAAATCTGATCTGACAGAGCTCCAGATATGTCATTCTAATCCTTTGCATCAGCATCAAGTAACCTTATTCCATCTTTAGATATTAATAGTTTTGAAACATCACTAACTTGTATCTCATGTATAGTATCATAATAAAATTTTAATATGAAAGATCATAGTTAATATATACTCCATTTATTTTAGTCATGATAGATGTTTCCATCAAATAGTGGAACCCCTTTAAGATTCACTATGTTTTTTATACTGACCTTCAAAATAAAGATTCAATGCCTTAAACCTGACCCTAATACCACTTGTTATACCCTGGGATACCCTGAGAGAAGAGGGATTGATTAGGGTTTCTTTTTTTTTAATTCAAGTGGATCTTACCCCCATGTTGGTAGGAACTAATTAAACCACCCTAATTTCAATTCATATTCATCAAACACACAAGTGTGAAAATAAAACGGAACATAGTAATTTTTACTTGGTTCACCACTAAAGGCTATTCCACACTTGTGTATCTTTTCCATGCGATAAATTGTTCACCATGTGATGTTCTTCACACACCATGGAATTTATGTGTATAATTATCCTCTATGTAATGAACATGTGCATGTTTCCTTCACATGATGTTCTTCCACATAATGCTTCGTGTGATGGTCCTTCGCATATTGCCTTCTCCAACCCCCTTTAAAACTACCTTCATGGTAAACCACTTTGTAAATTTTATTCATGGTACCCTCACATGAAACAACTCATACGGTAATTAGTCAACCCTAAATTCATTACATGGACTAACTCCTCGAACTCCTTTTATGGTTTTTGTGCTCCATGAAACATTTTCCAACTTAGGGGGAACCCCATCAATGAATTCCTATCATAATTAATGGTATACTATTAATGAAGTGGTTAAAGTGACCTTATATAATAAAGGGGTCCTAAAAATACACTAATCACAAAATTATTGTTCATTCCTTCTCTATTAAAAACATTTTCATAATATCACTGCCTTATGACCTTGAATGATATGCTTCTCACACAGCCGCATAATTCTATTATGTGGTCTTCCTAAGTCATCGTCTTTTGACTATTAGCAACATACTTCTTAATTAGTCAAGTGATTCTCTTATGGTTCAGCATAAGTTCCCGCCTTACGGTCGTGAACGATAACCTTCTCATATGGCTCACGTGATTCTTTTATGTAGTCCAACTATTTCTTACGTGGCTTGTGTAATTCTTACGTAGTAACCATCCTTTTCCCTAAAATTTTCACACCTTAAAAACCATATTCCTCAGAGATATATATCCTATATCATTCCCAAATGGATTTAAAATAAACATAACATAAAAAACTAGCTCAAATCATGTTGGAACACCAACTAAAATCACTTTGGTTCTAATAGATAGTAAAATTATTTGAGTAAATTAAAACCCTTCCCCCATATCAACTTGTCTCCACCGAGATCTAGGAGAGTGTATATGATTACCTTTCACTTTGGGGTTTTTATGAGGGAGTTTAGAAATTGTTGTGGTGAAATAAGAAGTATCATGTAAAATCCCATGTCCAAACAAGTTGGAAATTACAAAGGGAATTTTATTTTTTATTTTCTAGACGGGTCAAAATTTGGAACAAGGATTGAAATGAAATTTCGAGAGTTGGAATGCCTCAAAGTGGTTTTTTGAGACAATGAATTTTGATCAGTTGGTTGATGGAGTATTTGGATGATATTTTGAGGCTTCAGGTTAAGTTTTAGGAGTTTTGGAGTATCTTGGAAAGGGTGTATAGTTTGGTGTGCATATTTAGGATAAACTGTGTGACACCTTGATGTTCATGGGGTTTTCAGTTCATTTTGAACTAATCACAATTTATTTTCATGGTTATATAATGGTTTGGGGTAAACCGTGTGAGAAAAAGGGGAAATTGTGCAAGGATTATGAGGGTCTAGGACATGGTGCATGGCATGTGCATGGTTTTAGAAAAATTGTATGCCTTGTTGTATAAATGGTATAGTGGGGTGTGCATGGTTGGCACACAGTTTGGCCAAACATGTGGCCAAACTATGTGGGTGTGTTGGCTTGGATAGTTACAACCACATTATTGGTGCACAGTTTGGAAAACCATGGGTCCAAACCCTATGGATTCCTAAAAATTCATTAAAAATGGGGAAATATCCAAAATAACCACTTTTATTTTTAGCCACTCTACCCCCTTTCTCCCCTTTTTATTGTGCACAAACCAGGGGACTCCCAAACCCCTTTCCTCCTCCCCCCTGATTTTGGAGTGTATTCATGGAAATTTCTTGGTGTTTGAGTTGATTTATCCACTGGTGTATTCCTTTCCTATTTGTCTTACTCATCTCTAGTTTTCAGGTTCTCCATTTTAGGTTTTTTTGATGATTCCACTGGAGCATGGTGGAATTGTTCATCTCTCGTGGGGATTTTGGTTAGCTTACATAGAGAAGATCCTGAGATGACTTCCACACATTTTTGTGTGACATTTATTTTAAGGAATGTGTTCTTAGTTAATTATCTTAGTTTTTCCATAAAATTGGTTTTTTATTAACCTTGGAAATGGTATTTCCTCATAGGGATTTTCCTGAGAACGGTTTCGGGAGTTTGTTGTGGACCTTGTGTGGTGGTTTCTTGGATTTTTAATAATAGTTTATCACCCAGTGATTTTTTTAAGAATTATTATTATTTGTGGGTTTTAATGTATTAATTAATTATAATTGTAATAATTAATTAATTTTTGTTACTTAAGATGAGGTTAGAGCTTGGGTGGTTGAGATGAACTCGCTTAGATACTGAGAAGTTGTATGGGACTTGGAAAACCTTGAAAATTCCTCCTTAATTTGGAAATGTTATGGAAAGATTCATTAATGAGGTATTTGGTCTAAGATATTTAACTATAGTAATGTTATTTTAATTACATGTTTATGTGGTGTGTACCTTAAATCCCTTTTGTGGTGTGTTTTCTTCCTTCGTTTAAGTGAATGGTTAGGGGCTTGAAATTGATACCATATACCTCCCATAAATCACATTGGATATGTTGATGTTATAAGACCAAACTTAAAAACTCCCTTAGGGTGTACTGTTTTATGGAAATGGTAAAGTGGGGTTGTAAAGGGTAAAACAAGTGGGTGATGAGCTTAACCTAGTTTAGCTTGTTGGTTGGATTGATTGAATGGTTAAGGGATATGTGGTAAGACTTGGGATAGAATGTTATGTATTGTTTTGAAAGTATGGATTTAAATGTTTATGTGTGTTCAATTTTTATGAATGACCTAAGATGCCTTTAAAATGGTTTTACCCATGTGCGTTGGGTTTTGACCCAGTTTCGGTTTTCAAAGGGGGAAAGCTGTGTTTTGAAATGGTTCTCATTTGAAAAGAGGCATTAACCCCCTAGTGTTTTATAATAATGGGTTTGTAAATGGATTTCAAAGGTTGAATTGAAATGGGTGTGTGGTTACACCTTGGTTGAAATGCCTTGATGGATCCTTTAAATGATTTTTATAGAAGGAAAGGATTGACCTTATTTTTTTTGTTAAAGGTTCATTGGGACCATGGTAAATGAAAATTATTTGAAAAGGGATTTGTTGTGGATTTTGAATGTTTTATAAGGCTAAAATGTGAACCTTTAATATTGATTGCTGACAGATTGAATGGGTGTTGGTCATGGTGTTCTATACCATACTAATGATGATGGCCATGGCAGTCCACATCGAGGAATGGGTGTTGGTCATGGTGTTCCAAATTACGGTAATGATGATGGTCATGGTGGTCTACATCGAGTAATGGGTGTTGATCATTTCATTCCACACCATGGTAATGATGTTGTTCATTGTGTTCCACATCAAGGAATGGGAGTTGTTCATGGAGTTTCACACCATAATGATGATGTTGGTCATGGTGGTCTACATAGAGAAATCGGTGTTGGTCATGACGTTCCATACTACGTGAATGATGTTAGTCATGGCAGTCCACATCAAGGGATGGGTGTCAGTCATGGAATTCCACACCATAGTAATGATGTTGGTCATGGCGGTCAGTATCATTGATAGGGATTATCGAACATGTTTCTCTTTATTATAGATTTAGATTTGGGGGTTTGGTGTTCCGTATCGGTGCTGATAGTTTTTGCATGGTTTAGATGTTGGACTGAGAATACAAAACAATATGAAATCCATAAGTTGATTGACACATGAATCTATTGGTATTGAGAGTTTGTGCGTGGTTCTAGGCACAATAGATATGGATGTTTTATACCCCCCCTAAGTTGGTTGAAAAATGAAATGAATTCCTTTATTTTATGGTATGTTCACCTTATGTTTTGTGACTCAGATGACCAACTTATATCAGTGTAGGTTTGGTTGGTCCGAGTTTCACCCTAGAACCTGAGGGCCAATGGGTTTCTAGATAAACAATTGATTACTTTTTTGATGTAGCTTCTTTACTGTATAATTTATTTACTCCATTGTTTATCTTCATACACTATTTCTATGATTGGTATTTTATTTAGACACCATTTTCGATGGCCTGCTGAGTTTTACTAACACCATGCTTAGACTGCCACTTCACTTGGTTACCCAAGCAGTATTTATGTGTTTATTAAAGGAATAGGTTTGGGATGAGGCCTGTGTTAAGTGTTTCATGATCAGGAAGGGTAGCTCTGATGGTATTCATTATTGGATATCAGTTATATGACATGGATCGAAGTTGTAAATAGATCCTAATGTATTTTTTTAGTTTTTTATTTTGTATTCATGATTAGTCTAGTGGGAGGTTGATGTTGTATGTGTGGAATAGTTGTCCAAGATTTTATTATATTTCATTTTATAACAACATGCTTCTGTTCAGTTTATTTATTCTCTCTGCATACTCTAGTGTGTATGATGTTTGGTTGTTTACTTCTGGTCATTCACATTGATATGGGGGTATTGTTGGTTTGGTGTATCCCAATCCATTTTGGATGATGTTTGGGTTGAATGCTTGTGGCATGTATTGAACAAATCACTGCAACCTTCACAGGTCAAGCTTTGTGGTGAGATCATGGGGGTTGTAGGGGTAGCACATCCCCTATTTCAGGGGTCTGGGGGTCAAAGGTCAGTGGCCCAAATTTGGGGGCACTGTAGCATCTCTGAAATTATAGCAGAGCTGACCAGCTAACACTGACAGGACACTGTATCAGGTCGGACTTTGGAGTTAATAGTATTGTATCTCCTTGGACTTCAAGTTGCCGACCACTATAGCACTTTTGACTTGGGTGGCCACCTTTCACTATAGCGATGCAAACTTCCAGCTACCTTTCACTGTAGCACAATGTACTTTATGATGGTTAGTGGAATAGTGTTTCATCCTCTTTTTTATCCCATTTCATGATAATGTTTCATGAGTTAGAAACTATGATTCTATCCTTGTAATTTTTCTTCTGACATATAGTGAAAATTCTACCTCTTTGTGGACATAGGGATCATTTCCCAAACCACATAAATCTATGTGTCCAAGCTCTTATTTTGTTTTTCTCTTTTACTCTTTTGTGAATCATTTCTTTCTATCATTATGACCCTTTATGTTTTCGCATTTGGTATAGTCTCCTCATAGTTCTACCTTATACTCTGATTGATAGTCAGTAGCCTCTACTATATGAGGAGGTTCACTTGAGGTCTTGTGGTGAACTGTATTAGGGAAACAGTTTAGTGGTATCTGGTTCAGGATGTTACAAAATGGTATCAGAGTGGTGTTTACTTTCCCAATAATTCACTATTTGAGGTTTGGTAAACTGAAGATATAGGAATGTGTCAGAGCTTGTGATAGACATCGGTTTGGTGCACCATGAACACCAGTTCTGGTAGGAAATCCAAGTTACCAAAGGCTGTGTTGATGTTATTGGTATTCAATGTTATGGTTTTATGTGATTTTTTCTTTTATTGATGCACATGTGGTTTGAATTTGATGACTTTTGATGGATTTCTAACTCTTGGCCCGTTAGCAAGAGGCCATTGATTGATTTTGACTATTGTCCTAGAGAGGTAAGATTCATCTCATGAATCATGTTAGGGATGTAGGATCCATATGTTATAGGTATACTATTGTGTGATTTCATGGATCTATTTTTATGGAAGGTTATGTGGATCTATGGTGGGATACTCGACAATGTGGACGCCGATACGAGCCTCATGAAAAATAATAGTAATGTCCTTGGTGGGTCTCCATAGTACAGGTGTATAACTATTGGACCCCTTATGGGTGATTTTTGTTTGAGGTTTTTTGTGTTACCTGGTCCTTTAGGGAATGGTTTGATATGCATATACTCAGAGAGGACAGGTTCCCTGGTTGTGGGTAGTTGGTTTGGCATGTGATGTCTTTCATGATGATGTCATGTGACCTTGGGAAGAGATAATTATTGACACCTCATGATTTGTGGACTTATGTGAGTGGTCATATACTAGGTGGTTGGACCTAGTGACTTGACGTGAGACTTGATCGGTGATGTTAGGTGAGAGAGCCCAGTGACCTCCCTTGACATGACTATGGTTTAGTGAGTTGGTGCCATTAGACTTTTGAGGGTGACCCTTTTCGAGGGGTTGAATGATTTATGTGTGATTTTGGGTGTGTGATCCATATATGGATGCTTTTTAATTTCAACAATGGAGCATGAAAAATGTAGTGTGGTGTGGGTTTTAGGCACTTTGGATGCCTTCTGTTTTGAGGAGCACTTCTGTGCTAATGTTTTAGCCTCGTAGTTGGTTTCTGGAGGGGCAAGCTCATTCGGGTGCCTATCTCAGGTATTGGAAGTGAAAGTAGGATGTTCCTAGTGTTCATGATATAAACCTAGAGCACAGGAGGTACTCGAGGGAATATGGTTCTAGGTGTGTAGGTTTTCTTTGGGTGATGAGTGTTTACGTGAGGCAGACCCGGTATGTTCACAGCATGAGGCACACAGAGGTGTGAGGTTTCCTTGAGATGAAAGTCACTTGGATTATTGTTGCTTTGGTAGATAATGTGGTTTTTGAGGGAAATACCGGTTGATATTCTGGACCAAATAGCTCAATATGTGTCTTTAGGAACGCGGTGAGAGCATAAATGAACTTAGTTTAACTTTTGAAAGATGCCCAAGACATAATTTTTTTCAAGTGGTTTTGGATTAGTGAGTTGTCTCTAGTTTTGGGGACACACCAAGGGTGATTTGTGAGAGATGATGCTGACAAGTGAGAGTGTCATGACCAGTGGATAGGGATTTTAATTTGAGTTTGATGATATGTGGCTCACCATAGTCATTAATAGGTTCTTTTGTTGGGTTACACAAGAGAGTGTGGTAGTTAAGTGTTAATGGGATCTTGGGGGAATGAGTGCATGGAGACGTGCTGTGTTGTTTGGATTTTTTATTAGACATTATGGGATCATATGCCTAAGGTTATTGAGTTATGAAGGCATTAATGGATGGGATAAGACCTGGTGGAAGTGTGATGTGATGCTTACTAGCAAGGAGTGATGATACTTTTGGATGGGTTTGACATGTCCCTGTAGTTAGAGGAGACATTGGGAAAGGATGAATTTGTGATGGTATTCATCTAAAACATCTTAGAATAATATTATCCCATAGTTGATCTAGCCTGATATATTGATATCTTCCTAATTATACTGATATATCATTGACTATATACAAAGATATCAAAATGTCTTTTTGGTTTGATGTAGGGCCTCCTTGGAGGTGGCACTCATAGAGCAGTGTTAGTGGAGATGTGTGGTGAGAGGTACACCATCAGCTATATATGAGTGGGTCCTTATAGTTGATTGTATGTTATTGAATATCATTGATGTTGTTCTTGGAATTCGGGAATGAGTAATAGTGGACGTTTTGTTTTTCCACTAAGGTGAGAACAAGATATACATGTCTAATTCTTGGTTTTGTAGTGGTTGGAGTATGGACCATCACATTTGGAGTTATTTGAGTGAGGTGGTGAAAAAGACACTCCTATGGTGGGGGAGTAACATGTTGATCATAGAGGTGTGACCCTTGTTCTAGAGGGGTCACAGATGTGTAGAAAAGACTGGGAATTAGTTGTGGTGGACGATTGAGCTAAGTGTTAGATTCATGATATAAGTGGTTCTAAATGGAAATTTGAGGTGCTTGTGTCATAGGTTTGTTGATGTGTTTCATAGGTAATGATAATGGTTTGAGTTAATATAGGTTCTGACTAGAGAATATCATTGGGAGTTGGTTTTAGACTCTAGTGGGTGTGTTCAGATGATTATGGGATGCCTCTAGGTGTGAATACATCATGATCATGTGAGGTGAAAATGTTCCAATGGTGGGTTCCAAGTGTTTTTAGAATGATCCAGCTAAGGATAGATCAAATTGGGTTAACATGTGAAATGAGTTTGTTTCATATTTTGAACTGGGATTTTGAGGAAAAGCTAGTTCATTCTTAGTTTGGGCTTGGATGGCAGATATACATCTTCTCCAGTTGTTTTTTTATTATGATGATGGTTTTTTATGTTTCTTTGGTGTTTTCATGGGTTTTGGGATGTATTGATTTTGTAACTGTGTCGGGCGCATTGTAGGAGCATGAGTTTGAGGTTCGATTGGGATTTTCCAATGGAAAGGTAACATGTATCCAAAGCGGGTGGTTATAAGCTGAAGATTTTAGTAGGGAGCACCATAGCTTCAGTGAGTAATTTTGGGATGATGTAATTGTAATTTTGGTTGGATGTACTTAGGTAAGCACCATCTTGGTGTTTCAGTTTTGACAATGAACATTGTCTTGGGTTTTGTCTAGTTTAGTGCCTTGACTTGAAGGTTGTGCCTTGGATGCGTTTCAGGCATTCAGAGACTAAACAAGATTGTTGGTGATAACTGGTGATCGATATAGGTCAGGTAGTGTGGATGGATAACCACAGAGACTTCGTAGGGATGATAAGTATTATGGTGGGGAGATTGTAAGTTCCCGTATCAAGATGAGTTGGATACTCTAGAGGAAATTTTAATTTCCATTTATTGGACAGGTTGAAATTTGGATCAAGTCTCGGAATGAAATTCCAAGATTTGGAATACCTCAAAGTGGTTTTTTGAGATGAGGAATAATGATCAAAAGGCAGATAGAGTTTTTGATGAGCTTTAGAGGCTTTGGGTTAATTTTTAGAAGTTTTGGAGTTTGTAGGAAAGAGTGCAAGGTGTGGTGTGCATGGTTTAGGATAAATCGTGCAACACCTTGATGCTCATGGTGTTTTCAGTTTATTTTGAACCAAGAAAGATTTATTTACATGGTTATAGAATGGTTTAGGGAAAACCATATGAGACAAAGGGGAAATTTTATGAGAATGAAGAGGGAAAGGGACATGGTGTATAGCCTGTGCATGGTTTCAGAAAAACCATGCACCTTATTGTAGAAGGGGTCCAGTGGGGTGTGAATGGTTGGCGCACGGTTTGAGAAACTCTACTGGTGTGTTGGAAAACCATATGGGAAAACCGTGTGGATACCCAAAATTTCATTAAAAAGGGGGAAATGACTGAAATAACCCCTCAGGATTTTTAGCCACTCCACCCCCTTTCTCCCTGTTTTGGTGTGCACAAACTAGAGGACTCCCAACCCCTTTCCTCCTCCTCTCCCCATTGATTTTAGGGTGAGTTTATAGTGATTTCTTGGAATTTGAGGTGAGTTATCCTCCTCTGGTGGATTCCTTTCCTCTCATTATTACACCTTTCTAAATTTTAGGTTCTTTGGTTTTGGTTTCATTGATGATGCCACAAAATCATGGTGAAATCATCCGTCTCTCATGGGGATTTTGTTTGGCTTGCATAGAGGAGATACCGAGATGACTTATGCATGTCGTTGTGTGATGTTTCATTAAGGTATGTGTTCTATGTTAATTATCTTAGGTTTTCTGTCAAATTGGTTTTTGATTAGCCTTAGAAATGGTATCGCCTTATAAGGCTTTGCTCGAGAATAGTGTTTGGAGTTTGTTTTGGACTTCCTATGGGGGTTTATTAGAGTTTTTATAAGTGTTGAATGCCTAGTGAGTTTTTTAAACATTATGATGATTTGGGATTTAATGTATTAATTAATTATAATTGTTATGATTAATTAATTAGTATTACTTATCATGAGGTTAGATTTTGGGTGGTTAAGATAAACTCACTTGGATACTGAGGAGTTGGACGGGACTTGGATAGCCTTGTAAAGGCCTTCATGCTTTGGAAATGTTATGGAAATAATCGTTAATGAGGTAGGTGGTATAAGATATTTACCCATATTATTCTTATTTTAATTATATGTGTATGCGGTTTGAGCCTTAAATACCTCGTGTGGTGTGTTTTCTTCCTTGGTCTAAGTGAATGGTTGGGGTCTTGAAATTGATACCACAAACCTCCCACAAATCCCATTGGATTCATTGATGTTGTAAGACCAAACATATGGCCTCTCTTGGGGTGTTCCATGTAACACCCCAAGCTTCCACAGTACGTTTCTCTTTGAATAATACAGTAGCGTGTGTTGTACGCAACTTCGAGTTCTAACACACACCACAACCAATCAAACTAGCCATTATGAATAGTAATACCCACCTTTTGAAATTTTATAAATTTTATCTTTCAAAATGGACTTCATTTTTTTGATTCAAAATATCAAAATTAGATTAGGGTGAATTTTTGGTATTTTTCTGAAAACATTCAATTTTTGATGAATACTGAAAAAACACCGAGTTATAGTTTAAAACCGAATTTTTATTTAAATAATTATTTATTTTATTTAAATTTAATTAAGGTCAAAATGGATACATAATACCGATATAAGTTCAATGTAATTCATTATAATATTTTAGAATAATTTTAGATATATAAAAATTTTATGGAACTTTTCACCGTCTTTTACCCACCTCCTAGGAGAATTTTCAAATTCACATAAAACTTAATTTTACCACTTCTGTGAGTGGAATTTCAAAAATCCGAGAGACAAAGTTAATATCAAGGAGTAAAATATGGTTCAATAAGATAAAATAATTTTTGGTGAATAGTAACTTTTTACTTTTATTTACCACGGTTACAAGTAAATAGGGTAATTAAGGGTAAAAATGATATTAATATTACCCTAACACATGTCCTAATTCTATTGGACAAGTGTATCTCGACCAAAAATAACCTTAGGAATAAAATATTATCATTTTGGTCCACTTGGATTAGATTAGGACATTTATTATTATTTAATTCAAAGAAGAGTTAAAAGAGTTAAAATCAAGATTAATTACTAAAACATTTTTAATATAGGGTTATACATAAGATAAATTCTATTATAAATATTAATTAGAAAGATAAAAATATTTCCTACATAATGGTATTTTATTTATAATTTTTAGACCTTAAATATTTTAATTTATTTATGACACAATGGTGACGCAGTAATTACCTAATTAATGAAATATTAAAATAATTGATATTATAAATACAAAAATAAATGTAATTTGAGACTTTTTATGAATTACACTAATTTTATAGGTTACTATGAAATGTTAGTATTGATTTAATTGTGTTTTTTCGAAGTAATGATGCTGTTATAATTTTCACAAAAATCAAATACCAAATAGTGTCAAAATTGACATAAAAGAGTTTTTAAAACAAATATTATATTATTAATTGATATTAAATTCCAAAAAATCTAATTTTTGGGCAATAGACTTATATAATGATAGGTGTATAATTAATGAACCACTTGGGGTTATCTTGGAGGTATATAGTAATTTTATTAACTATATAATATAAAAATACAAAGTGACATGGTAAATGTCAATCTAATTAACTAAAAGTTAAAACTAAAAAATAAGGTTAATATAATGACCCAAAACTGTAAAAAATATATTGGTTGAAATTATTTCGACCCATACCCATCTTATACTTTGAATAATCCACTTTTTAGCCATTAGAAACCGAATATGAATTTATTATAAATTAATACTTTAAGTTTTTTCTAAAGAGCCCCTCCTCCCCCTTATAAAAGGACACAACTTCTAACCTATTCTTTACGCCTTCAAAACCTTTTGGTTCGGCCAAACCCTACCCAAATACTCTCTCAAATTCCCTCAATTAAACCTAGAGGCCTTAGTTTGATCATAAATCCAACCTAAGGATTCCTTTTGATCAAATTAAAAGGAAGAACCCGAAGAAGAGGTAATGTTTTCACCACCCTTTTTCAAGTTTCTTTCTTCTTCAACTTCTTCTTTATTTGTTATTTCCTTTCTAAAATAATAAATCCAGTATCTTCTATATATTATTATTTTATTATAAATATGTTACAACCATATTAATTATTCTATCCATCCTTTTAATGACATGTCACCATACGTACGTACGTACGGCTTACCGTCTCCACGCCGTGGTGTAATTGTTATTCACAAACATTATTATTTGGATGGGTATGATAATGATATGTAATTTATGTAAATAATAAATATAACATGATAATTATTCTGTATATATGATATACCATCCAATTATATATTATTTTAATATCAAAAGAATGATATTGTCGCTCGTGCGTACGTACGGACTACCGTCTCCACAAACGCGATGAGATTCATTCCCCATCGTATCCATTCAAGTATAATTCTCATTTGATGATTAAGAATAATGTTTAAGGACTTGATATAATTATTTATATGAATAAGATACAACCTATCCATAACAAACACGGCTTATTTAACAAAGCATATAAAAGAAAACGAGTAATTTAACACCTGAAACGACGATAATACTATTAACAAAGCATTAATAGAAGATCATATATGATATAATAATTATGTATATGGTTATTGTATAACTTAATAACAATGTTTTAACTATTATACAGGATTTTAAAATACCATCGACTAAGGAAAAGAACAAGGTAAGGGGTTTTCATCTCACTCTTTATTCCTGTGAGATTCGTGTCATATTGCCACAATTACCTTTTGTGTGGTGTGTACACTGCCCATAATTGTATTATTTGTGTAATAAACTTTAATTTATGTGTATTTACATATTCATTTTATGATACCTCTTTCATGGGGTGTATGTTTCATAAGATACCAAATTGGTAAGGGTTTATTTCACAATCTCTTCATTATCTGAGGTTGTTTATACGTAATTATCTACGGGACCTCTTTATCATCCACATCCATGTTTCTTAAAAAAAATTCAAAAAATTCTTACTATTTTACAGAATATGGGTTAAAGTCATTTATACCCTTGTTTGACTTTTTATAAGAATTTTATAAAGGAATCTTTCTGTCGTTTTCCAAACAAGGTCCTTTTTAACCTTTTCGACAAAATTAAGGTAAGAATGTCTTTTTTTAACTTATACGGTGGGTGCGGCTATTTTCAACTGTTATAAAATCATCGAAGCTTCCCTTACAATCTTATAAGAATATTTTCAAAGTAAATGTTTTCTTTTATAGTTATGTGACTTTTAAATGATTTCAAAAAAGAGATATTTCTCTCAAATAGTTTTGATTTCATCTATGTCAACATCATTTGTTGGATTTTAAGCTTATTTGAAGTTGATTTATTATGATAGAAAACTTACATATTGTATTGAAGGTTTTGTGATATGTTTGAATGTGGATGTGTTATTTTTATACCATTCATGGTTTATGGATAAAGTATTGACATTTCGTATGCTAGTTTTAATACGAATGTTTATGTTATGTTTAAACCTGTTCATATGAGGAATGCATTGGACTTAATAAGTGATGGGTGGAGCCCGCTATAGCTCCTTGATGCATCGGTAGGTCTCATGATACAAACTAGTGTCTTGGCATGAGGCCTTGACAAAATATTATTTGTAGTCTTGGCATAAGTCCTTGACTATGTGGTTATGATAGTCTGGCATTATGCATTCCATCGTTATGAAAGTGGTTACTGATATTGCATGTGATTATTCGATTAGTAGAATATCCATGTGAATAGGTAAATGGAATTATTTCATTTTATCTTATACTGAAGTTCAAGTTTAAAAGTATTTTGTTTTATTTATACATTGCCTTAAATGTTTATGCTTATTTATAAAAGTTTTCGCTATATTGTTATCCTTACTGGGAATCTGAGCTCACCCCTTTATATGTTTTATTTTTTCCAGGATGTGAAGAAGTAATTTATGAATGACCTGCAGGGATTGTATGAGGGGATATGAGTGTAGAATATGGAGACTATGTTGTTGTAGTTTTTATTTTATGATGTAATGTAAGACTGATGAATGTATCTAGTGATTCCAAGACTACTAAACTAATTGGTCTTTAAAGACTTGATCTTTTGTGATCATTCCAATGATATGTAATAATGCACCGACTCTGGGTAACTGGGGTCGGGGTGTTACATTCCATTTCTTAGAAATGGTAAAGTGGGGTTATAAAGGGTAAAGCATGTGGGTGATGAGCTTAACCAAGCTTAGCTCATTGGTTGGCTTGATTGAATGTTTCTGGGCTATGTGGTAGGACATGGGAATGAATGTTTTGTAATGTGTTGAAATGATGAATTGAAATTTTTATGTCTGTTAATTTTTTATGAAAGACCTAAGAGGCCTTTAAAATGATTTTACCCATGTGTGTTGGGTTTTGACCCAATTTTTAGTGTCAAATGGGGGTAGCTATATTTTTAAATGGTTCTTGTTTGAAATGAGGAATTGACCTCATAGTGGTTTAATAAAATGGGTTTTTAAATGTATTTCAAAGTTTTATTTGAAATGGTTGTGTCTTTACCCTTTATGTGCAATGCCTTGATGGTGCTTTTAAATGATTTTGATGGAAGTTAAGACTTGACCTTGTTTTGATGTTCAAGTTTTGTTGGGACCTTGTTAAATGAAAATGATTTGAAAAGTGATTTTTTGTGGATTTTGAATGTTTTTTAAGGCCAACATGTGAACCATGAATTTTGATTGTTAACGGATTAAATGGGTTTTGGTCATGGAGTTCTGCACCATGGTAATAATGGTGGTCATGTTAGTCCACATCAAGAAATGGGTGTTGGTCCTGGAATTGCATACCATGGTAATGATGATGGTCATGGAAATCCAAATCCAGGAATGGGTGTTGGTTATGGAATTCCACACCATGGTAATGATTTTGGTCATAGTGGTACCCATTGAGAAATGGGTGTTGGTCATGGAGTTCCACACCATGGTAATGATGTTGGTCATAGTGGTCCACATCGAGGAATGGGTGTTGTTCATGGAATCCCACACCATGGGAATGATGTTATTCATAGTGGTCCACATCGAAGGATGGTTGTTGGTAATAGTGTTCCACACCATGGTAATGATGTTGGTCATGGTGGTCCTCATTATTTATAGGGATTTTTGGACATGGTGTTCCATATTCCTTGTTTGGATTCATGGATATGGTGCTCTATATTGGTACCAATAGTTTGTGCATGGTTTAGGTGTTGGACTAGGTTTCTAGGAACGATTGATATATGTGTTATATGCCCCTTGAGTTGATTGATAAGTGAAACACTATCCTTTATTTTACAGAATTTTCACCTTATGTTTTGTGGCTCTAATGACTGACTTACATCGGTGTAGGTTTGGTTCACCCATGTGTAACCTTAGAACCTGAGGGACAATGGGTTGTTGTATAAATAGTTGTTTAATTTTTTTATGTATCTTCTTCACTTTATTGTTTATTTAATCCACTATTTATCTACATCCACTATTGATCTGATTGGTATTTTCATTAGACATCATTGTTGGTGGCCTGATTAGTTTTACTCACACCATGCTCAGGTGCCACTGCACTTGGGTACCTTAGAAACTCACATATGTTTATTGCAGGAACCGTTTTGGGATGAGGCCCATGTTGAGTGTTACATGATTGGTAAGGATAGCTCAGATGGTATTTAGCACCGGAGATTGGGTATATGTCATGGCTCTGAGTTAGCGGTAGATCCTGATGTGTTTATTTTTTTTATTTTCTTATTTTGTATGTGTGATAGGCCTAATGGGTGATCGATGTTGTATGTGTGGTATAGTTGTTAAGTCCTTTACTGTATTTCATTTTATTACAGCATTATTTTGTTCAGTTTATTTATTATCTCCACGTACTCAGATGTGTATGATGTTTGGTTGTTTACTCCAGGTTGTGCACTCTAATATGAGGATATAGTCTCATCATAGTTCCACCTTCAACCCCCTTTGCTAGTTGTCACCCTATAGCATATGAGGAGGTGTGATTCAGGCCTTGTGAATTATCTCAGGGTACCAATTTAGAGGCATACGGGTTAAGACATTACATCTCAACTTATGGGATACAATGGGTGGGTTTTAATTGAGGACAATGAGGATGTCTTCCATCTCCCATTTCAAATGTTTGTCAATCAAAAAGAAGTACGATGATAAATCCAATCATTAGTTTCAAAAGGGTTAACAAATGAAGGATTGTGGATCAAGAAGGTATTAGTTGATTTCATAACATATCAAGCACATAATATCTTAGAAGATAAGTAAAAGGATAGAAATACCCTACCTAGTGTGAAGTTGGGTAGCCTTGTTGTACAAGGGAAAAAGGAAGGGAGAGTTCATGCAGCCCAAGAATTGTAAGTAACCACTAAAGTCGAGGTCCTAGTCAGCATGAAGACATGAAAACTCTGGAGGTGATTCTATATTCATCTAGGGTATATAGTAAATAATAGGACCAAATAAAGGATGAAGGGGGAGGATGAATATCAAAATATAAATTCAAGAAAAACTCATCAATTCCTACCTAACATTGACACAACCAAGGGGGGTTGTGATGTTTCAAATCTGCACACCAAAGAATTCAATCCTCATTAAGTATAGAACCTACTAACATGGGCTATGGAATAAAACAATGAAACCAAAAACCCATATTTTAGACTGAATCAACCACCACCATGATGTGTTGGAACCCAACATGCATGTGGTTCCCTCAACCACAACTACCTAGAGAGAACCCACCATGGTGTGGAGGGATTTCTATCACTACTTTTGGGCTATGGTGTGGGTGATCCTCCCTCTTGATTTCCTCCCCTCCCACACAAGCTGACCTCTACTCAACACAAAACCACCACAACTACCCCTCATGCATTTCAGTCTTCCCTATTCCCCACAGCGAAATCCCCAAAATTCCATGCTCATTGAAATGCCCAAAACTATGGCATGGTCTCCCCTCTCCTTGATTTTTAAGTATAAAACAACCACCCTTCCATCATCATGGCATGGTAGACGCTGTTTTAAATCCATAAGAAACCACCATGGCTGTCACCATGATGTGGGAAGACTTCCCTCACCATTTCCAACTAAACTGTGCAACTTAACCGCACCTAGACACAACACTGCCATGCCCACCAACAAGAGCACTTTCCTTTCCCTCTTTCCCATAAGAAAATTCTCCAGGAACATGTAACAACCCAAACATTTATAAATGAAATTCCTTTTTTTAATTAGTAAATACCTTATTGATAAATAAAGATATATAAAAAACATGAACTACTTTGGTTATTTTGAACCGTTATATGGTTTGAAAAATTTAAAAGACCATTAAGAATCATAATCGTTGATAATATAGTCATTCTACAGTGACCATTAAGATTAGTATATTAAGGGTAATGATCAATCCAATTGGCATATATGAATGAAGTGATGGTCTCAAGCAGTAGGATCGTACCCTATGAAGCTTATTTATCGAAGCTTCCGAGGGAGATAACATCACTGTGTTTTACCCTTGATCAATCCCAAGTCGAGATTCAACAATTAAAGCATGATACAAACCATTTATAGAAGAAGTTCAAGCTCATTGAGATCACGACCCAAACTATGTTCACCTAACCACCCCAAGAAAATCTCACCATTTCACACCTTACCCTAATGGAATTCACTGGTGTAATAAAGGGTTATGTATCTAGATCCTAAAAGTATGAATTTGTATAATTATATAATGATTATATTTATCTTTTATTACTTTACAATGATTTAATAATAAGTTTGATAAAAATAAGATTTTGATTTTATGAAACACAAATGGTATTTTTGGGAAATATATAGTTTTAGTCAAGACACTCTTTTTGATGAATTCAAGAATTTTTTAAATAAATGATATTTTAATAAAATGTTATTATTAAATAATATTTACTAAATATAAATGATAATATAATTTTATTAAGTCAAATGTTATTTTTATAAGGTTTATGAAACAGTTATTGTCAAAAACCCATTATTCTTCAATAAATGGGGATTTATAATTTAAGTGTAAATTCTAATATTCAGAGAATTATTTTGGTAAAATAAATATTATTTCTAAAATCAACGCATCAAAATTATCCAACTGTGAATTTTTCATAATTTTCTAAGATAGATAAGTTTTTGGATAAAAATTAAATACACTATAATTTTATGATATGTATTATGACATCATAAAAGACCAAACGTTATATAATAAATACTATAGATTATCCATAACCAAAATTATGTTTCCCCTTTAAAATAATGTGTTTTTAAATTATTTTATTAATTTTAGAAACCCTTAATGAATCTTCCACAAGCTATAATATATTTTAAGGTTTTAAAATCAATTCTTTATAAACATGAATCACTTCCAAATCACCAAGGGTATTATTTTAATAAGTTAAGTTCTTAGCATTATAAAATAATTAAAACCACTTCTCTTTGGTATAAATCATGGGAAAAACCCATGGAAATATTTTTTCTTTTGATTACTTTATCATATAGAGTCCAAAACCTAAGTTTGGAAATTAATAAAGAATTATCCTCTCCTTTTCTATATAAACTCACCCAAATTATCATTACTATTAACTCAAAACTCTTTAAGTGTGAATTTAAATTAACCTTTCCTCTCTATATTCCTTCCAAGTTACCTCCAAGCTCTTAAGAAGCTCCTCCCAAGATTTTAGAAATTCCCTCTCGAGGTAAGGGATCCTCTCCTCCTCTTTATTCAAGAACATTCTTTATGGAATGCCTTTAGATTTCCAACTGTTCAAGTTGGGATATATTTTTACACATCCCTCTTACTATCCTTATGATTCCTAGGTAACAAAATACCTCTCTCTCCCATTCACCCCTTCTATAAACCTTTATGTACACCCATTATGCGGCTGATATTATGCTGTGATTTTTCATTCCAAACATTTGTGTAGTGAATACGCATCTCCATTTCCACTCAAGGGTATTCACCTAGTTGTACCTATCCTTCATTGAAAAAGGATTAACATGTATGTAACCCACAATCCTTAATCATGAGGCTAAAATTGATGAATTACATCCTCATATTGTATGATCTATGTGGCACACTTATGCATGTAGATGATATGAATGTAATGGGTAGGACTGGAATTATATTGTTCTCCAATGCATTAGTTAATGTTTTTATCTCATGAGATGTTATGTATGGTGCATGGGAGGTTACCCTAAGCACACTATTTTTTTGTCTTGGTGGTTAACTTTAACTTATGTTTATGATGTCATGTTTTATGTTATTGCCGCATTTCTATGTAGCCTTAATGTTATCATGTTATATCATGCCTCATTTTTCAGGATTATGGTTCTCACCCCTCTTATATTACATTGATATGACTCTTGGATTACATGTATTATTTTACCTTATGTTATGCTATTTTTATTCTCTTACTGGGCATTATATCTCACCCATTTCTTATGTACGTCCCCAAGTTATCTCATGTAGTTTTAGAAGATCCAAGGACCATAAGGGCATGTTTTGGAGTTTTTAAATAATGATGTTGTACCCATGTTTCAAGTTAAAGTTCTATGTACCTAATTTCCCAATGAAACTAGGCATCACAATCTTTTGGGGTTGTATTAAGTATATATTTATGTGATAAAAAATGAAATAAGGTGTAATAAAATATGGGTTGTCTTAGTTGGTATCAGAGTAAAGTCTAGTTATTTTTTAAGATTAGGATTAGAAAACTCCATTGAAATCCTTAGGGATAAGACTAAACATAGGAAAACATCCCTAAATTTTGGTAAGGTAAGTGTTTTCTAGGAAAATACATCCCTGTATAGATACTACAGGTAGATGTGGCTCTATAAAATTTGTACCTAGGGGTAATAGCCATGAAAAGGGCACATTGAGATGCACTCAATCATCACCTGGTACACAACAAAGGGTCTTACTATGCACCTGGTTTGACACTCATGGGGTATATGATTTGGTAAATTCACAAGCTCTTTACGAACCATTATAAAGGGAACAAAAGTGACCATAATTTTCTATATTAGAAAATAAATCATGGATTGAAACCTATAAATTCATAGTTTAATGAATATATGTCATTTGTGAGTTATCCCTTCAATGTTCATATGTTCCCCTTTAAGGGGAAGCTTCAGGTGCGTTTGTTATCGAATGCAATCTATCTATTTCTACAAATTGGTTATTAGATACAGCTTGTGGTGCTCACATATGTATCCAAATATAGGAACCAAGTAGATTCGGGAAGATTGATCGAGGGGAGGTAGATCTACGAGCACCCAACAGAGCCAGACTTGCTGTTGTAGCTGTCAGGGACTACCACCCCACGTTTCCAACTAGGATGATCTTGGTGTTAAAGGGTTGTTTTTATGTATCTTTTGTAACCAAAAACATAATTTTTTGTATCTAGACTAGATATAGATGGATTTGTTTTCAAGTTTGGAAATGAATGTTGCTTCTTTTATAAAGATAGCATTTGTTTTGGTAGGGCACGTTTATACAACGGTCTTTATGTGTTAGATTACACAAACCAAGTAATGGCAATTGATGACAAAGATACTTCACATGACTCATACCACATTCAACTTTGGCATCACCGGCTAGGTCATGTAAACAAGAAACGCTTGACAAAATTACATCAAGATGGATATTTAGATTCTTTTGAACTAAAACCACTTGGCGTAGGTCATGAATGTTTACAAGGAAAAATGACCAAAGCCCCACTTGGTGGGAAAGGTGAAAGGGCTAAAGAGCTTCTTGAATTGGTTCATACCAATGTGTGTGGACCATTTCCAGTTGAAGCAAGGGGTGGGTACCCATAATTCATAACTTTTACTGATGATTTTAGTAGATATGGATATATCTACTTAATGAGGTATAAGTCTGGTCCCTTTGATAAATTCAAGGAATACAAGACTGAGGTTGAGAACCAGCTTGGTAAGAAGATTAAGAAACTCTGCTCAGACCGAGGTGGGGAATATCTTAATCAGGACTTCATTGATTACTTACGGAAGTTTGGGATCCTATCTCAATTCACTCCTCCTTACACACCTCAATGGAATGGTGTAAACGAAAGGAGGAACTACACCTAGTTGGACATAGTGAGATCAATAATGAGTCATGAAAGTCTTTCATTATCCTTTTGGGGGTATGCGTTACAAACAGCGACACACATACTAAACAAAGTACCAACTAAATCGATAAATGGTATTCCATACGAGTTTTGGAGTGGAAGAAAAGCCATGTTATCGAATTTACATGTGTGGGGTAGCGAAGCATTTGTTAATTCCTCTTCGGGTAACAAACTCGCACCTCAAGGCACAAAGTGTACCTTTATAGGATACCCCAAGGAAACAAGGGGATATTACCTATACAACCCCTCAGACAAAAAAAATTATAGTGGCAAGACATGTCATATTCCTTGAGAGGGATCACATGTCCAAAAGAGATAGTGGGAGCAAGATAGACTTTGATGAAGTCGAGGCTCAAGGTACACAAGAGTTGGTATAGGAACAGATTCCACAAAGCCCCATGGAAGAAGAATTTGTTCCAGAGACACAAGTACCGCGTAGGAGTACAAGAGAGGTTAGAGAATCGGAACGGTACGGTTTTCTTGTTACCAAGGATGGTGACTCATTATTAGTTGATAATAATGATCCTCTAACCTACAAGGAAGCAGTAAGTGGCACAGACGTTGCCAAGTGGCAAGAAGCCATGAATTCTGAAATGGATTCCATATACCAAAACCAAGTTTGGATTTTGGTAGATCCTCCAGTTGATGTAAAGCCTGTTGGTTGCAAATGGGTATTCAAGAAGAAACTGGACATGGAAGGACAAGTCAGTACCTATAAGGCATGACTGGTTGCAAAAGGGTTTAAACAGCGTCAAGGAATTGACTACGATGAAACATTCTCACCAGTTGCAATGCTGAAATCCATCAGAATTCTACTTTCCATTGCGGCTTACCATGACTATGAGATTTGGAAAATGGATGTCAAAATAGAATTCCTTAACGGGAACCTTCAGGAAGATGTCTACATGAAACAACCTGAAGGATTTGTGACTCCAAAGGATGCCAATAAGGTATGCAAGTTGTAGAAATCCATTTATGGATTAAAGCAAGCATCCAGGTCATGGAACATTCGTTTTGATGAATCCATAAAAGAATTTAGTTTTATCAAGAATAAATGTGAGCCTTGTGTCTACAAACAGTTTAGTGGGAGTGCAGTCGTTTTCCTAATAGTATATGTTGATGACATATTACTTATTGGAAACGAGATATCAGTGTTACAGTCTGTTAAGTCATGGTTGAATCAATGATTCTCCATGAAATACTTGGGCGAGGCAGCGTATATTCTTGGGGTCAAGATCCATCGTGATAGATCCAAGAGAATATTGGGCCTAAGTCAAAGTACATACACTGATAAGATACTGAACAGATTCAGTATGGAACAATCCAAGAGGGGATTGTTGCCAGCATCACATGGCATTTATCTTTCCAAGAAAGTGTGTCCTCAGACACATGAGGAAAGAAAGATAATGGAAAGGACTTCATACGCATCAGCAATTGGATCAGTCATGTATGTCATGTTATGTACTAGGCTGGATGTCGCCTACGCATTGAGTGTGGTAGGCAGATATCAAGCTGACCCAGATGATCGTCATTAGATGGCATTCAAGACTATCCTAAAGTATCTTAGGCGTACTAAGGATATGTTCTTGGTTTATGGAGAAGATGAGGAACTAGTCATCAAAGGATATGCAGATGCTAGTTTCCAGACTGATCAAGATGAGATGAAGTCGCAAACGGAATACATCTTCACTTTGAATGGAGGTGCAGTGAGTTGGAAGAGCTCAAAGTAGAGTGTGGTCACAGATTCTACAGCAGAATCTAAGTATATCACAGCTTCTGAGGCAGCTAAAGAAGCAGTTTGGATGCGAAGCTTCATCCAGGAGCTAGATGTGATACCTACCAGTAAATATCTCATCACACTGTACTGTGATAATACTGCAGCGGTGGATCTCGCAAAAGAGTCAATGCCACATCAGCGGACGAAACACATACTTCGGAAGTATCATCTCTTGAGGGATTTTTCTCAGAGAGGTGAAGTTGCAGTGAGCAGTATTTCCACGAAAGACAACGTGGCGGACCCCTTGACTAAATCCTTGGCTCAGCAGAAACATGATCATCATGTGAGTTCTAGCGGACTGAAAGTCATAGGCAGTTGGCTCTAGTCCAAGTGGGAGTTTGTAAGAGTTGGTATCCTAGAACCAATTTGTTTTACTTTGATTACATGGATATTTAATTTATTATTACATATTGTTCATTGTTCTGCATGATTATGATGTAATAATGTCCTAGAGTATTTGTTACATTGATAAGGTCATGGAAGTTCCCCGCTATGATGAGAACCTTGAAATGTTATAACAATATTCTTAAATATAGTTATGTGGTTGGATGACATGCTATGATGGGACACATAGCATGCAGACCGTCAGGTGCGAGTACTCATAAGCATATGAGACTTCCTCTCATTAAGTTCACACTTGGTAATCTCCAAGATAGGAGATTATGAGAACTGGCCCTCTAGTATGAATTCTGCATGCTTTGGTGTTATCGGGTATTTCTATCTGCGAGCATGTAATGATCCTTAGACTTTAAGATTATCATTAATACGTGTCACGACTTACGTACTTTGATTTACTGACAAAAACTGTCACACAGACAGTTGGCGGGAAGTAGGGTACGTTGGGTGCGTCACGGGTGACATGTTATTAATGGATAAGTCGATGAAGGATTTGTCAGTTCCATTTATGGAAGTTGATATCTCGGCCTTTTGATTGAAATAGAACCATCGCGCGAAATTCCATGGTCATGGTGTAACGACGAGTTTATTTCAAGTAGTCAAAGAACGACGTATCAAGCATAAAATTCGATGACACAATCATGAAACCTAATTGATGAGATATTGCGAGAAAGGGATTGTATTATACAGTGAGTGTTCGTATGTGGATGTCATTTTTGCGACTTTACGTTCTTTCTCTTTGGTGTCTTGACCCGTTGCTAGACAATACTCTTGGACTTTAGGCAAACCCGCCTAATGCCAATGAGAAAGAATCCTAGAGGGTCACACAGTAAGTGTTTTTGGTGGTCTCGGTTAAATTCTATTTGAATTTAATTAATGAAATAAATATTATTCTCAAGACCGTGGAATAATTTTATTCAAGTTAAAATGATCACATAAATTAAATAAAATATATTTATTTATTTTATTGAACATTTAATAAATATTTATTTACTAGTTTGTAAATAAAATATTTATTTAAGAGAATAAATTATTTATTTATTTATTCGAGTGTTCAATAAATGGAGGTGGAGTTCGTGCGGACCAAGGTCAGACCGGTAGTAAAATAATTATTTGCAAAACGGTAAATAATTATTTAACTAATTGGCACAAATTAAAATAGCGCTGCTATTATTTTGTGACGTAGAATTTATAATTTTGTTTTGCGCAAGTTGGCGCACCATAAATAATGACATGGTGTTATTATTAAATGCATGGGTTTTCTCTAAATTCATGAATGTATTTAATTGTTTCTATGCAATTAAATATTGTAACTGAAATTCCATGTATATAAATAGACAAATACGCCTATTGTGCCACACAACACACCACACGCCTGGTGAATTGAGAATTGTTGAGCCAAACAATTTCTCTCTCGAATCTTCTTCTCTCCCCTCTCAAGAACGAGAGACGTTCTTCAAGACCGAAGAACAAGCAATCAAGAACGACCAACACAAGACATTCGTTTCGCCGCGCTAGCACCTGAAGAACGAGCAGTGTCGATCAGAGGCCATTGAAGCACGTGTGGATCACCACTAGAGAGATTCTAGTTTGGATCCTTACAAGCGCAACGAGATAATCCGGAAGGGTCATTCCGGACGATCAACATCATCAACGAAGAAAATACCGAAGATCAGGGTATTATTTTCTTTATGAAATTAATTAAATTAATTATAAACATGATGTGCAAGATCTTCTCTAAAGTTTCAGGTCTCTTTCTTCTTTATCTAAATCTTTGATTATATTCCATGGAGACTGGCATTCATCGTCGTATTGATCCCGAAATAATCATTGATCATGATAAAAATCAAATTCGGGTGTCGTCCCAACCACGCTTCCGCTGCGCCCGGAACATTCAGCTACAGTACTTTTGACTCCAAAGTCCAACATACTATAGTAGTCATGTCAAAAGTTCGCACTACTACAGTACTCTGTTGGTGTTGGGCGGTCAACTCTGCTATAGTGATCAGAGTTGCTATAGGCCCCAAAATTTGGGTCGAGGGACTTCGGCCCTCGGACCCCCAAAACAGGGGCGCGTTGCCCCTACAACTCCCAACGAGCTAACTGCGGAGCTCGGCGCGCAGAGTTGCAGCCTTGTGCACAGTATGGGCTGGAAGCATTCGACCCAATCATCATCCAAAACGGATCAAAATACACCAATCCAACAAACGACCTCCATCACGAGCGTTCTAGACCTTCTGGTTCCAAAACTCAACTCCAAGCCTTTAAAACACCTCCAAACATCCTCTCGACAACCCCAAAACTTGAAGAACAAAAGGAAGGGTTCGGAAAAAACACAACCCTTACACAAACTGGTAGGATTTAGAAAGTCCATCCCCCCCCCAAGGTAAGAACAAATTAAAGCAACTATATGAACCCTGGAAGCATAATCAAGAACAGACATACACCCTTACTTGAGCTCTATAAACTCTTGCCCCCTATTCATCCTCAATGTTCGAGGATAAAAACGCTCAAGAAAGAGTGCTTGAGAAGCCTCCCAAGACAACCCCTTGGTCCTCGCTCGGGCTAGGATACCCCACTAGCGTTGAGCTGGATCCCAAAGTATAAAAATAACCAACTTCATCTTCATCCATTTTGGAGCATCAATCAACTCAAAGATTTAATCCACTCTCTTAACCATTCCTCTAATCCCCGAGGCACAACATCCCCTTTGAAGACAGGAGGGTGTTGCGTTCAGAAGTCATGAATCACATCAGAGACTACACCCACTTCCTTAGATGACCTCGTCTCCATACCCCATATAACCTTCAAAAAACTCTCGATGATCTTTTCTACTAGGGTCACTAGCTCAACCACCAAGGGAACATATCCCCCTCCATCTGCCCCTCCATGCTCATGTTTGTCGAGGATGATGCGTGAATTTCCTTATTACCCACTCTCAACAGGGTGAGGATTCTACCCTAAAATCTTTTACCAAACTAAGAAACTACAATCCCATACTCCTAGGTAAGTAGGACTTCCACTAAAGTTGTGTTGGTCAAGCACCCACACCTAGCTTCCATACTAACTCCCAACTTTTATTCTCCACTCTATCACATCCCAAATATCAAGACTCAAAAAAAGAACTACTCTACTACCATTTTGTAGCATCTTCCCTCACATCTGCGCCATCGAGGTGATACTTCATTTGGCCTCAGGTGCGCTCCCTAGTCACCAAACGTTGGCAACTAGCGTGAGGGTCTAAGGATATATCTTGGGCAGTGATTTACTTCCCAATGGTCCATTGCATAAAACTAAACAAAAATAAACATATCAACAACAATAAACCAAAGAAGACACCAGTTTGAACTCAATATGTTCAATATAATATCTCAACATGCCCACACATCAAACATCCAAACAAGACTCAAAAACATGTCTCATACAACAATATGTAAACAATATAGCCGAAACAGACCATAAAATGAAAAGCGAGAAGCCCACTCCACATAAATCCTAAAGCTCACAAACAGAGCTCCAAAGTGATTCTGGACACCATCTCCCTACCACAGAAGCTCCTTGCATTTTCATGAAACATCATGCATTCAATCTGTACACACACGAGGTGTGCATGCACGGTAAGTGAGAATAGAATCCATTGCCAACTCAAGGATTAGTACATGAGCATGAATATATGTGTGTGTGTAGTGCAAGTCTTCCATGATTTAGCAATTATCATTTTCACCATAAAACAAATAGTAGGGCTGAACTATGTCATGCAAATATACTAAGTCCTTCAACCAACATCTGTAACTATGGATCAAGAACCCAAGCCCATATCCCAATCATGTAACCCCAGCCTCGCCCAAGGTCAACCCATACACATGACACAAACATATTTGGGTCTCCCAAGGCCATGCCATCCCATAATATCATGTATATCCTAACCCTCGATGCCAATCAAGTCAAATCTTGGCATGTCACATATCTGACCTCTCAAGACCAACTGTGTCATATCATGGCATATCACATCTTGACCCACCATTGGCTACTTACAACTAACTACATTCATGACTCGTTCACAACACAAAATTGGTTAATGATAAACATCACACGCATCACTTTAAGCCCTTCATAACATATCAATTTCAACCAGTAACATTCCTTTTTAACATTTTAAACACTTTGAAAATTACATGCAACAAGAATTCTCAATTAATCATCTTTTTAGTCCATTTAAATTCCATTTCAGCTTTGCAACTCACCAAACACACATTAACCTTCCAAGCATAAGGTTGATTCCAAAAATAAGCTAGGCACATTAATCCCATTTAATACCTCATTTTCACAAGTGAAAATGCACATTACAGCAGCAACATCACCCTTTAAGCACGCATAGCAATGTCTAATACACCACAAAAGCATACCAAAATTCATAATCTCGCCACGTGAATTTATTAAGCAGCGTTTTGCACCAAAATTTAGCAATTATCCCATTCCATCGTCATTTCCAACCCATGTTTAACCATCTCAAATCACCAAACTGTTATCCACTTAAGTTTCACACATCAAATAGGTCATTTCCCTTACCAATTTATCATTTTAAGCATGGCTGCCACAATTCCAGCCCTTTCTCACCATTTTAGGTCTCAATTGCCCATCAACAGTTTATGGTAAACTCATTGCTTAACAATTAAACTAATTTCGAAGTCAAACAACACATAAAAGCAACTAAATCATCAAATCAGTCCACATTTCACACAGAAACACATACCAAAAGCCATGAGAGCAAGAGGTTGTGTCAACAAAGATAAGCAATCTACACAAAGTTCGGACCCTTAGCAGCTCCAGGAAGACAAGGATTCAAGAATCCGACGAACTAGAAGCAAAAGAATAGGGATTAGAACCACAAAGCGTTCAAGATCTCATCGCCTTGAAACTAAAAGGTATGATTCATGAAGCACTTACCAAGACGAAGCCAATCCACAAATCGGATCACAAATTCGAGCTCAAACAATGAGGAAATCGCACATTATTGCTACAAAACCTCATCAATGATCCCTAAATTGAAGGATTCCCGAATTAAGAGGCAATTCCTGCTACCATGAAAAGAAAGATTTACCCCTGTTTAAAAAAAAAAACACATGCCTGAAACACACCAGGTACCCGGCCAGACAACACCGGCCTCCCGGTGGCTCACTGGCCACTCAGTGTAAGCCCAACGACCACCTGGCAGCCGGTCCAGTGCCACACCACTGCCTCTTCCAAAGGGCACCCGATACCACTGCCTCTTCCAAAGGGCACCCGATACCCCACCATCAGGTGCACAGTGGACTCTGGGCTAATCCAGCAAGATCCACCTATATCTCATCCTCTCTTCGTCTTCCTTCACCTCTCCCAAAACGAATTCTAAAACACTTCCAAAATCAAATCAAAGACTTAAAATTAAATAAGATACCTACCTTAACGACGGCTGTCGTTACAATACCTACTCTCTGATGTGGCATATCTTCTTCTTCAACAGTATGTTTAATAAAAGATTTCTTATCAACAACCAAGGGACTCTTGACTGTAAAAATGATTCGCCGTCAATGGAATCACAAATTAAAATCGATAAGATCTCTCTCAACCTTCATGATGTGCTAGCATCAACAAAGAACAAAGAAACAGAAAGAGCTTCGGGTAGAAAAGGATTAACACCATTGGATATCTATGGCATAAGATTTGGTCCTCCTTTTATAGTCTCCCTTCATTAAATGAAGGAGGCTCCTACAGAAGTGTTTCTCAAAATGTTTGGTTGAACAATGGTCATGTGTTATAACTTCTATAATGTATATTGTTGTTATCCGTCCAAACCTCATTAGTTGTTCAAGCACTTCAAACAATTAATAGAACATAGTTAAACTCCTTAACACAACATCATATAATGCGGCAGTCAGCTAAATGATAGTCAACATTAAAGGGCAAAGATTAGCCAATACATAATGATGATCATAATACACTGTTATATCAAACAGCAGGATATGGTGTGTACATTTCCTGCAATGTAACTGCCTTTTATAACATAACATTGTTTTACTTTTTTAAAAAACTTTAAATCTACTAAACATACTTTAATCTAATATAAACTAAGATAAAGCAATGCTTCCAAGTTCAAATCCAAAAAAAAAGGTGTTCAAATAAACTGGAAATGCAATCACAACTCAAGCAGATATCCTTCAAACTTGTCATCCATCCACAGAATGGAAATATAACAGTAACGAAATATATATATATTTTTCATCTGTTCATCTTTTACAGTACAACCCTACCTCTGCAACCGTATGATCATCCACCCCCATTCCCGAAGCATAGCTTCCAGGCAAAGAAGCCGACCCCAATATCCTCAAAGCTCCACCCTGGGCACTTCAACCTCAGGACCCCCATCCTCCATGAACGTTGCGTAAGCCTGGATGATAGAAACATACATGTCGATCCCCCTCAAGTACTCCGCCTGATTCAGAAACTGCATCGCCCAAAATGAATGAAGATCATTGGAATGATATGACAAACTGCAGATTCTTTGTGCAAGTGAGAGTGAAACAATTGGCTTGTATAACCTGAATAAAATGGTTACCTCGTTATGGTCGTGCAGTAAAATAGGAGTATTTGCCATGGGAGAAAATCCAATAGCCGGAAAGCCCTGCTCTCGAAAGTAACGGGCATCTGTCGAGGCAGGGAAAATCTCTGGCTTACCCAGTTTCCCATCAGCTTTCTTGATGGCACGAACCAACAGATCCCACCATGGATTAGAACTATCAGTTTGAGTAATGCTGGGTTCGCCATATTTGTTGCGACCAGATACCTTTTGCTTGAACTGCCCAAGCCATGGCAATAGCCAAATGCAAGCTTATTTCAATGCAAATCCCTAAAAACTTCTGTCTAGTATCACAGTTTTCATCCCACGATAAAGTATCAAAGGGAGTTTTATCACCTCAGCAGTCATGTTGCGTGAAGCAGGGGCCCATTCCTCAGTAATTCGCCTCTCCAGGGATTCTTGATCAATGGTTGGTGGAACCCGAATGTCAAAACCTGCCACAGCTTCAGATGGTTGCAAGTTCATGACAAATCCCTGATGGAGAAGGAAAGAAAAATACTCAGAAATGTTCATGAAAGCCTCACAGAAGGCGATTTTAAAGAAGGCTTACAGTTGGGGATGGAGTGCCGGCCTTTAGAGAGACGATGTTCACAGAGATGACCTCGCCTTCGGCCTTCAAACCAGCTTTCACCATATCAAACTGGGATGCTCGAAATCTTCTCACAATTTCCAAGCTTTTCAAAAGATTCTCCGACGCACTGTTGTCGTACAACTTGGAGCCGTGGCCAGGAGCTCCCGAAGCCGTAATCACCAGCCACCACGGACTCCTCTCCCCGTAAAACACCTTGTAATTCTCATCAGGCGAGGCCAAACCTGCAACTCTAAATCAGCAAGATGGAAAACGGAGGAGGGGATCAGAACGACAAAAAATACCCGCATCAGAAACAACCTTCGTCGAGCACAATTCCGACATTCAGTTTCTTGAATTCGTCGGAATCGACGAATTTCCGGGCGCCGTCATGGCCGCCGATCTCTTCGTCGGGGACGAAGGTCAAGTAGATGGTGCGTAAGGGCTGGAACCCAGAAGCCTTCAATCGGCGAATCGACTCCAGGTACTGCAACCCGACGCACTTCATGTCCTGCGAGCCTCTGCCGTAGATGTTTCCGGTGGGTCGATCGAGGTGGGCATCGAAAGGGGGGTGAAGCCACTTGTCGCTCTCGGCGGCAACGACATCGGTGTGCGAATTGAGAAGGATGGAAGGGAGGTGGAGGTTTTTGCCAGGCCACTCTAGGAGGATCAAGGGTTTTCCCCTTACGAACTCGAAGGTTCGGGATCGGAGGGAGAGAGAATCAGCCTGGGAGAGAATGAATTCAGCTGCTGCATAGTAATCGGGATCGGGTTGGGCGGTGTTGATGCGAAGATATTGCTGGAACCTAGCGATTATCGCTGAAGAAGATGACGGAGCTTCACCGGAAAGCGCGGGGCACGGAAATGAGAATAGCAGCAGCAGCGGCGTCAGTAATGAAGGAAGAAGACGGAGGCTGCGTAGGCTTTGTCCGCAAGTCTCGGCCATTATTCTCCGCGAGGAATCGCCGCAGGACATGGATGAAACTGTTATGGTGTGGTGAGTTTCAAATGATCTGATAAGATCAGCTTTTAAAGTATTAAATTAGTGAATAGTATTGATTTTCACTAACTCCATTTTCCATGGATAGTATTGATTTCTATCAACACTATTTCACATTTTTATCCTATTATTATCATAGGAGATGATTTTATACTTTTAGATTTAACATTAAATATTATAATTAATTTATACATTTGATCATATATATTTACGCAACACACATATATGTGTGTGATAATATGGTAATTAGATGAGATTTTTTACATTGATTTTTTTCATACGTCTACTCTTTTTTTCACTATTGTGCCTATTTGTTTATTCATGTTCATCATAGTTTTGTCCATAATTGGCATCGCATGTAACTACCCTGCTTTTTTCGTGTGAAAGACTTAACCCATCTTTGAGTTTTCGAAGTCTTGAGCCTTGGTAAAACTGTAAATTTCCTCTAGTAAAGAACCTCAAAAATATTTTTTTGATGGTTTCATTGTTTTTAGGGCGGGATGTTTACCCTTAGGCTAGATTTTTGCAAGATTCCAAGATGGCTGAATTTTTTAGTATATTTGATATTTATTAAATAAATATTATTTATTATTACGCATATGAACGATGATACCTGTAACGTCCCGATTTCGGAAGCAGCCCCGAGGCACCCCGTACCCGGATAGTCACGTGGCCTCAAGTGCATTTTCCCGAATGCCAGAGGTTGCCGACTAGCAGCGAGGGTCTTGGGTGTGATAGTGGGGAAATTATGTCATCATTGGCAGAGTAACACGGTGGAAATAAAACAGATAACAATAACAGAAGCAGTAATAATACCATACAACAGTAAACAACGGAGAACTGAAAGTAATAACAACTGAATACACATATATACATATGATGCATGATACATATGTCTAGGAAATCAGCCAAACAAGTCACAATGCTCAAATATAATACTAAACCAAAGTACAAAGAAAAGTAAGTAAACGGCTCAAAAGCATCGCAAGGCTCAGCTTGATCTCATGCTCCACAACTCCACAACAATCAAGTACCTGAAGTAGAAGGGTGTTTGCCCTTATCTATATCTGCAACAATATAATCTGTTTGGACCCAAAAGCATGACCCAAACAGGGTGTGAGACTAATCCTAGTAGGCAATCACCCAAAGATCCATGCCTAACAGTCAGTGAATTTATATGGCCGACAATAAACAAAATGAAGCATAAAACAAGGAAGTACACATAGTAACAATCCTACGAATTCAATTGCATTCATTTCCATATACCAAGTAAGTAGCTAATCAAAAGCAGGTAACCCTATGGGAAGTACTCACAGGCTAACCCCTCTGGTTCAACCAAACAAACACAAGCAACCCTCTGGGAAGTACACACAGTCTAACCCCTCTGGTTCAGCTTTAGCAAAGACACTCTGGGGAAGCACTCGCCATCAATTCTCCGTGTGATCTCGTATCGGTAACTAATAGGCACTCTGAGGAAGCACTCAACGTCTAATTCCCCCTATGACCCGTATCGAGGAAACTACAGACACTCTGAGGGAGCACAAAGTTCATCCCCCTTATGGTCTCGCAACGTAACAGTAAAACAGACACTCTGGAGAAGCCCTCAACGTCCATTCTCCCTATGGTCTACTACACTAGGTTCTCACGGTCCTGTGTAAGTCAATCGTGCACAACGATACATGACAGTCAAAGTAAACCTCAAGAACTACTTAACTAAACAATCTACAGCATATCATAGCATGTCATATAATAATCACTCTATCCTAACAATACTAGGCATGGAAAACAAAGCAGCAGCCTAACAAGCAAAGCTAGACCAAACGATCAAAAACAAGCAAACATGGACAAAACATCCATATCATGGCAAAGTTAACCCTATTCGCAACATTTAACCTCTATCCAAACAAACAAGACATAGCAGGTAATAACATGGCTAAAACCATAAACACGCAATACCCCGTTCTTGAGTATTGGGCATTTTTTCACGTAAAATTCAAATACTATCTACGAAAAGGCACAAACCACCTACCTCGACGTCGTGAGATCGATATACGTGAACACCATGCCTTGAATCGCCCTAGAACACTGTAGATCTACAAAAATGCTAAAAACGTTCAACCGAGGATAACTCGTGAGAGAGGAGAAATCAAGAGATGAGGTTCAAGAAGAAAGGAGAACTCATCGATGCGATTCCAACACAATCGATGGAGTTCGAATTAGAGAACGGACGATGAGTCGGGGGCTCGGAGAAGATCTGCGGCCATACAGACACTCCTGGATGAAAAAGGTCGAGAAGAAGTGTGTCATGTCTATCAGACACGACCCCAATCCGTTTAATGAAATAAAAAAAATACATGGTGTGTTCTTTAAAAGTATACAGCGTGTACTTTCCTTTTCCAGCCTCCGCTTTAGGTGGTCTCCAGGTCACCACACACGGCCATGTACTCGACCATTACCCGGCCAGTACACAGTCACCCGCGGCAACCGAGTACACGATGTGTACTTATAAGTACACGGCGTGTACTCCTGAAATTTTTAGAAACTCCTATTTTTCTCAAAAACAACTAGAAAGCAAGATTCATACCTGAAAAGAAGATCCGAGTTCTTACAAACTTCCCCCCTTAAAGAAATATGTTCTCGAATTTCCCTAGCAAGGCGGTGTGGAAGAAGAATCCTCGAACAACTCCGGCCACTACGATCGTACATCGGCCTCCCTCTCTCAGGTCTCGTCCTGTACTCGCCTGTGCTGTTATAGCACTCGTACCAGAGGAACAGACTGGCCACAGAGAACCTTCGCACTTCGATCAATAATCCGGATATGATGCTCCTCGAATGAGGCATCCACCTCGAGCTCAATCTCCTCGGGTTTGAAAACATGAGACGAGTATGAGAAGTAACGTCGAAGCTGAGAAATGTAGAAGATGTCGTGCATAGCCCGATACCTCTGAGGTAACTGCAACCAATAGGAAACCAGTCCGACTCTCTCCAAAACCTCAAACGGCCCGACATACCTCGGTGAAAGATTACCCTATCTCCTAATCCTCCTGTGTCCCAACCTCGGTGTGACACGCAGGAAAACCTGATCTTCGACCTCGAACTCCAGAGGTCATCTTCGTCGATTAACATAAGACTTATGTCGTGATTGTGTAGTAGTCATCCTCTTCTGAATCAACTATATTTGTTTCGTGGTCTCCTGGACAAGACAAGGTCCTAGCATAGCTGCCTCTTCTGCCTCCAGCTAACATAAGGGTGATCAACATGACCTACCGTACAAAGCCTCATAAGGTGTCATCTGAATAGTTGCTTGAAAACTATTATTGTAGGCAAACTCCACAAGTGGTATGTGATTCTCCCAAGAACCTCCAAAATCCAGGATGCATGCTCGAAGCATGTCCTCAAGCACCTAAATCGTACACTCGGACTGACCATATGTCTGAAGATGGTAAGATGTACTCAGAAGCACCTGTGTACCCAAAGCCCTTTGAATTCCCTGCCAGACCTGAGAAGTAAAACGGGTGTCCCTGTCTGAAACAATGGAGTGAGGAATTCCATGTAAACGTATAATCTCCTGGATGTACAACCTTCCCAGATCATCAATACTGAAGATCTCCTTGATCGGTAAGAAGTGAGAAACCTTCGTGAGTCTATCAATGACAACCCATACTGCATCATTCCCTCGAGGTGACCTCGGTAAACCCGTCATGAAGTCCATCGCGACATCGTTCCACTTCCACTCGAGAATGGGCAACTGTTGTAAAAGTCATGATGGTTGTTGATACTCTGCCTTCACCTGCTGATAGGTGAAACACCTCATGACAAAACCAGCAACATCTCCCTTTATACCTGGCCATCAATATTGACAGTGTAGATCACGATACATCTTCTTGACACTAGGATGAACTGCCCACACTGAGAAATTAAAGTCTCGCATCAGCTCCTCGCATATGTCTACTGGCACCCACACGCGTCCATAAAAACACAAGTTCTCATCCTCTCCTACTGTCCATCCGGGAATAGGGTCCTCTCCTGACACACTCTCCTGTAGGACTAGGCCTTCTGAATCTGATAGCTGCCTCATTCAAACTCGATCAAGAAGAGTAGAGGTAATAGCTATAGAAGATATAAACATCTGCCCCTGTCTGTTGTGTACCTCCAAATGCATTTTAGAGAACAGAGGCTGTCGCTCCCTGCTGGACTCCTGAACTGCCTGTATCTGAGTCCTCCTACTCAACGCATCATCCACTACGTTGTCTTTCCCAAGCGTGCAGGCAAGCTCAAAGTCAAAGGACTAAAGATACTCAACCCACCTTCGATGTCTCAGATTTAGGTCGCACTGAGTGAAGATATACTTGAGACTTTTGTGGTCGCTGAAAACCACAAAATGCTCTCCTGGAAGATAATGTCTCCAACAGCGTAAAGCATGAACAACTGCAGCCAACTCGAGATCATGCGTCAGGTAGTTCTTCTCATGTGGCCTCAACTGCCGAGATCCATATGCAACGACCCCTTCTCCCTGCATAAGCACTACTCCCAGCCCGATACATGATGCATCCCAATATACAATAAAGCTCCTTCCCGGCTCTGGAAAAACTAGTATCGGTGCTGAAGTCAACCTCCCTTTCAACTCCTGAAAGGCTGACTCACAAGAATCTGATCACAAGTACTTCACACCCTCCTTAGTCAGGCCCGTCAGTGGTGCTGCTAAGCGTGAAAAGTCTTGTATAATACGTTTGTAGTAACCAGCTATCCCTAGAAAACTCTGCACCTCAAAGACATTATTTGGATACCCCTAGGAAACTACTGCTCTCACTTTCTCTAGGTCAACTGATACTCGTTTCTCTGAGATAACATGACCCAAGAAGTGAATTTGGTCCATCCAAAAGTGTCATTTTGAGAGATTAGCATATAATTGATGCTCTCTTAGTGTACTCAAAACGATTTCAAGATGTGTGGCATGATCGTCTCGAGTGTGAGAGTACACCAAGATATCATCCACGAAGACTACCACGAAAGAATCCAAGTATAGATGGAACACTTGGTACATCAGTGCCATGAAAACTACAGGCGCGTTCGTGAGACCGAATGGCATAACCACATACTCGTATAGACCATACCTACTTTTGAAGGCTGTAAGAGGTACATCTGATGGTCTAATGTGCAATTGATGATAACCAGATCTCAAGTCAATCTTCAAGAACACCCGAGCTCCTTGAAGTTGATCAAAGAGATCATCAATCCTTGACAAGGGATATCGGTTCTTGACCGTCAACTGGTTCAACTTCTGATAATCCACACAAAGTCTGAGGGTACCGTCCACCTTCTTTGCAAACAGGACAGGCGAACCCCAAGGAGAAGTATTAGGTCGGATGTACCCCTTAGCCTGTAACTCCTCTAGTTGCTTCTTGAGCTCTTGTAACTCTGGTGTAGCTATTATATAAGGAGGAATAGACATCGGTGCCGCTCTTGGCACAAGCTCAATAGAAAATTCCACCTCTCGCTCTAGAGTCAAACCTGAAAAGTCTTCTGGAAAGACATCCCTGAAATGATCCACCACAGGAGGAAAGTCCATCTGTGAAGTCCCTTGGTCATCCAGATATAGACTAGCAATCTAGGCTATAACTCCTCCCAACCCATGATGCTCGGGTTCTTCTCTGCTCTCCTGGAAATCCCATTCTCCCTTACGAAGAAACGATCCACCCTTTAGTGATGTGAAACTCACCCTACGACAATAGCAATCGAAAATTTCTTGGAAGGGAACTAACCAGTCCATTCCGAGAATGAAGTCACAACCTGTCATCTCTAAGACGTAGAGGTCCCAGAAGAAGTGACACCCACCAACCTCAAGAGGGCACTCCTTGCACTGACGTACACTAGCCATTATTGTCCCCAACGGAGTGTCTAACATCAAAAAATTAGCAGAAGAAAAGATACAGAGCCCAAGGATCTCCACAATAGCAACAAATATAAAGCTATAGAAAGCCCCTATATTGAAAAGCGCAAAAGCTAAAGATGAGGCAACTAGAATCGTACCTCAAACTGTAGAGGGTCCAAGATCCTACTTCTGATGGGTCTGCTCCACTGCAAAAGTCTAACCTACACCATGACCCTATGACCCTATCTGACTACTCTGAGTTGATCCACCATGTTGTCGCTGAAAGCCCGACAACTGGCTACCACGACCACAACCTCCACCTCAGCCTGAACAGTCAGAAGAACTACAGTTCCTAAACTGGTGAGAAACTGGTGGTGCTGCTCCCGAATGGGGAGTCATAGGAGAACCCCTATCACTAGCTACTGGTGAGAAAAAATGATAGAAAGGCTGAAGATGACCCATCTTGCCACAAGATCAGCACTCGATTGGGTCTCTCGGGCAATGTGGCCTCGTATGCCCACTCTTCCTGCACTGGTAGCATATCACCTGACTACCAGAAGAAGTATCCCGCCTACTACGATCTCCACGCATAGACTCCCTATGGCGCTTCCTGTTGTCAATAGGAGGGATACCAACTTTGGATATCGAACCGCCCTATCTCACCACTCCAGAATCCCTTAGATTGCGCTCTGTGATCGGTGTCTGGTTGACTATAAAAGTGATGGAAGTCAACCTGAAGATGTTTACCTGAGATCAGATGTCGTGCCTGAGACCATCCTCAAATTTCCTTGCCAGGAATAACTCATCACCTCCTGGAATAAGAGTGAAGCGCTGAAGCTTAGTGAAATGAGAAGAATAATCCATAACTGAAAGAGTACCCTACTCCAGACTCATGAACTCTCGGGCTTAATCGACCCTCAAAGTCTCTGGGTAGAAGTAGTCATAGAAGGCAAGATGGAACTCATCCCAAGCCATAACCTACTGGCATCCCGCCTATGAGATCACATCCCACCATCTATTGACAGAGTCCCGAAACATATACGTAGCGAGCTTCACCCTCCTCTCTGGAGGCGTCTCCATATGCTCGAAGATAAATAGCATGACTTCTAACCATGACTCTGCAGCCTGAGGTCCTCCGTCCCCTATGAAGGTGGGAGGATGCTGCTGCTGGAAAACTCGCGTAAACTCTGCCATAGACGGTGCAAGATGTGGTACTCCTCAGAAGTTCTGCATAAACCTCATAAAGCCCTCTCGAAACTGTGTGTCAGCACCTGTGTCCAGGATGATGGCTGGTGCCAAGACTGGCACAACTGAAGGATCTACTGGTAGTCCCTAATCATCCATATCTGGTGCCTGATCACTGCCATGTAACTGGCAGACAACCGAAGGACGTATTGATGGCATGACTCTGCAAGGTCAAGTGTACACCTTAGATCAAGATTATTAAGGTCTGAAACTTATAAGTGTAAGAAGGGAACAAGAGAAAGAAAGCATTCAATTTTTTCAAAACATGGATACACGACATGTATAATGCCTACACGATGTGTTCCCTTAATCCTTCACATGGGCATATACTTCTGCTAACACAGGTCTTGTTACACCCCATACACAAAACGTGTTGTCCTAACACACGACGTGTACTTGAATCATCTTCCCCCACCTGAGTTCGTCTACACGGCTAAGTCACACGGTTCTCCTAGAACAAAACTACACGACATGTTAGTGCTAGACACGACGTGTACTAGATGAACTTCATCGACATGTGTTGTTAGTTACACGGCCGGTTACATGGCTGACTCCACATGACATGTTTGTTCCAGACATGGTGTGTATTAAAAAGATTTCATCGACCCTTGTTGTTCGCTACATGGCCGGATACATGGGTTACACTACACAGCATGTTCAAGCATGACACAACATGTATAACCTAAGTTTTATCCATCTGTTTCATTAGTCACACAAGTGGACACATGGTCTCCATAACACGGTGTGTTCATCCAGTACACGGCGTGTCCCACCAATATTTACCAACCCCGTGTCTCTGCCCACACAACCAGTGACACAATTAGAGATTACACGGCGTGTACATACAATACACAACATGTACTTAAGGAAAACAGATCCTTCCCGAACTGAAGGACACATAACGTGTATTCATCATTACACTCCGTGTATTCTGGGTTTTTTCAGACAGTAAGCCTCATAAACTACTTTGGAAGCCCATAAAAACACTGAAATGAACATTAAAGTGCCATATTCCGATCCGTGAGGGCCCATACTCCCCATGAATCAAATCTTAGAATCTTATACATGTCATACATAAGGAATAACAATACAATGATCCACCAAATTCCGATCCATGAGGGCCCATAACACCTTAAGAACCAAAGTTTGGCATCCATTCAAACGAAACCTTACACAATCCAATACCCTATCAAAAGCAGGTATTCTATAAAGGCATCTATCACAACAACATACATATTTAACACAACATCTATCACAAAAACATGCAATAACTAATGCACCCTAAATGGCACGACATGAATGCATGACATGTGATTTCTAACAAGTGCATATATGATGCATGAGATGGAATACCATCATCTCATCGGGTTGCAATAGAAATAGAACCTCAATAATATCAACGATAACAACACAAAACATGTTAATCATCCAACGGTGAAATCAAATCAACTGTAAAATTTCAAAACTAGAAAAATTGCAACAATGAGGTAAATTGGTTTTTCCCTGTACACAGGTTAGCTACTCCCGGGCACAACTTATTACCAAGTACCTATTCCTTCCTATCCCTAGCTATAGGCCCCAAATAGTAATTCAAGAAGAAAATAATTCCCTTTGATACCACTTTGTAACATCCCGGTTTTGAAAGCTGCCCAGAGGCATCCTGTACTCGGTTAATCACATGGCCTCAAGCGCATTTCCCCAAATGTCAGAGGCTGCCGACTAGCAGTGAGGGTCTTGGGTGTGATAGTGGGGAAACTATGCCCTCATTGGCAGAGTAACACAGTGGAAGTAAAACAGATTACAATAGCGAAAGAAGTAATAATACCATACAACAATAAACAGCGGAAGACTAGAAGTAATAACAACTGAACACACATATATACATATGATGCATGATACATATGTCTAGGAAAGCAGCCAAACAAGTCACAATGCTGGTATACAACACTAAACCAAAGTACAAAGAAAAGCAAGTAAACAACTCCACAGCATCGCAAGCCTCAGCTTGGTCCCATGCTCCCCAGCTCCACAACAATCAAGTACTTGAAGTAGAAGGGTGTTTTACCTTATTTATACCTGCAACAATATAATCTATTTGGGCCCAAAATCATGACCCAAACAGGGTGTGAGACTAATCCCAGTAGGCAACCACCCAAAGATCTGTGCCTAACAGTCAGTGAATTTATATGGAAGATAATAAACAAAATGAAGCAGTAAACAAGGAAGTACACATAGTAACAATCCTACGAATTCAATTGCATTCATTTTCATATACCAAGTAAGAAGCTAATCAAAATTAGGTAACCCTTTGGGAAGTAATCACAGCCTAACCCCTCTTGTTCAACCAAACAAACACAAGAAACCCTCTGGGAAGTACACACAGTCTAACCCCTATGGTTTAGCTTTAGCAAAGACACTCTAAGGAAGCACTCACCACCAATTCTCCCTATGGTCTCGTATCGGTAACTAATAGGCACTCTGAGGAAGCACTCAACGTCCAATTCCCCCTATGACCCGTATCGAGGAAACTACAGACACTCTGAGGGAGCACAAAGTCCATCCCCCCTATGGTCTCACAACGTAATAGTAAAACATATACTCTGGAGAAGCCCTCAATATCCATTCTCCCTATGGTCTACTACATCAGGTTCTCACGACCCTATTTAAGTTAATCGTGCACAACGATACATGGAAGCCAAAGTAAACCTCAAGAACTACTTGACTAAACAATCTACAACATATCATAGCATGACAGATAATAATCACTCCATCCTAACAATTCTAGACATGGAAAGCAAAGCAGCAGCCTAACGGGCAAAGCTAGAAAAAACGGTCAAAAACAAGAAAACATGGGAAAAACATCCATAACATGGAAAATTTAACCCTATTAACAATAATTAATCTCTATCCAAATAAACAAGGCATAACAGGTAATAACAGGGCTAAAACCATAAACATGCAATACCCTGTTCTTGTGTATTGGGCATTTTTGCACATAAAATTCAAAGACTATCCATGAAAAGTCACAAACCACCTACCTCGGCGTCGTGAGATCGATATACGTGAACCTCAGGCCTTGAATTTCCCTAGAACGTCATATATCTACAAAAATGCTAAAAATGTTCAACTGAGGATAACTCATGAGAGAGGAGAAATCAAGAGATGAGGTTCAACCGATGCGATTCCAATGCAATCTACAGAGTTTGGATTGGAGAATGGATGAAGATTCTGGGGCTCAGAGAAGATTTGCAGCCGTACAGATGCTCCTGGATGAAAAAGGTTGAGAAGAAGTGTGTTTTTTTTGTCAGACGTGACCTCAGACTGTTTAATGAAATAAAAAAGAAATTACACAGCGTGTTCTTTAAAAGTACACGGTGTGTACTTGCCTTTTCCGGCCTCCTCTTTAGGCGGTCTCTAGGTTACCACACACGGCCATGTACTTGGCCGTTACCCGGCCAGTACATGGTCACCCGCGACTACCGAGTACACATCGTATACTTATAAGTACATGGCGTGTACTCCTTAAATTTACAAAAACTCTTCTTTTTCTCAAAAACAAACAGAAAGCAAGATTCATACCTGAAAAGAAGATACGGGTTCTTAAAATATATCCTAATTGAGTTCAGATTGAAATTCTGACTCCACGGTTGAGTCTGAGAATGAGTGATTTTACTAAGGTGATATATAATTTCCGACCTGGTTTTGGGTCCCGATCCGAGTCCCTTATTAAGGCTTTATTTGATTTTTTTTATACCCCCCTCCACCTGGTGAAATTCCCCTCCTTCATATGTTGAGGGGGGGGGGGGGCTCCCCTGGTTGATGTCAGGGAGCCGAAGGGAGAATGAGTGAGAGGGAGGAACCCCATCCGAAGAGGTCGATTGGATCTTGATCGGGAAGAATCGGCAATGGAGCGTGTAAAGTCGATGAGCAAACCTCAAATATTTGGCGATTCACAATGAGGTATGATTCGTTATTTTGATCTTGCCTTATTTCCATATCTAGGTTGTTTTCAGTTATTTTTTGGGGGGTTTGAACCATTATTGGATGGCTAAAGGTCGGTGGTGGAGAAAATTGCAGTGAAACAGGTGGATCTGACTGGTTTATAGGGGATCTACGCCTGGGATTACCAATCACACTGCATGTAGAACTAAGAACATATGTCGTGTAGTTCAACGGAGAAATGGATATTCATGCGGCTTGAAGTTTACACACACACACACACACAATGTAGGGCCTTGGGTACACAAACCGAGGTGCGACACAATACACGACCAATCATCGAGTGTGTGGTACATGGCGTGTAGTAGTGTACACCATGTTGGGATACATGGAATGACATGAGCCTAGGTACATGAAATGGGTAGTCCCCATGTAGCACACGTCATGTATCTAATAATACAGGTCATGTAGTTCGGGGTTACATGACTCGGGGTCTCGTGTGGCTCACACACTGCATACATTAGGAGATACGTCTTGTATTTTGAGAAGACACGATGAAACGACCCTAGTACACTCCAAACTATAAGCCCGGGGTGTACACACCATGTTCTCTAGTGGGTACACTATATACTTTGGGATTATAGGACGAGACTGTTGGGTTTTCGGTGTCCATCCAATGAACATGGAACAAGAGAAAAACTCAAATATATACGATCTATCTTTGACAGAATCAATGAGTAATAAATGAAGAACATGAAAGTGTGTACCTGTATAGATAATAAAATGATCTCCAATGAGTTTGTTTGATGAAGATCACTAGAGATGAAAAATAAAAGATTCCTAGCTCCGAGGGATTACATCGGCTTGCAGATCCCGATCTCAATCGGAGGACTCCCGTACACTTGAAGAGGCGCTAGTGTCTTCACCAAAGGTGATGAAAAATCTATGAGAAGGAAGAGAGTTTGGTGAGACTTACAAACAATCAATTGTAAACAACAAGAGCGATCTCATCTCTTTACATAGCCATCCATGATGCGTCTAATTAATGAAATGTGTCGTCCATATTCAATGTATCCATATACATTTATTCCCGCTGTCATTAATTCATTGAATCATATTCAATGAATATTCAAGCTATTTAATCCATTCATAATGGATTATTATCAATGAAATTGCATGGAAGATAAATTCACCCAAATTAAATATTCCATTAATTATTTTAGTGCATATTCATTAATCTCCCACTTGCACTAAAATCCATAAGGAACATGTGAAAAACTTCACAACTCTTTGTGAATCTATCCAAAACTCCTTTTGAATATGTTTTCATCATACTCTCCTCATTTTGGAACAAACATTTTTACTAAAACATAATCCTTATCCAGAGGCCTAATTGTGTGACCATACGAGCCTTAGCAGCGTTGATAAAAAATATGAAATCTATATTTCATAGATGTAAGAAAACTGAAACCTCTAGCAGAACATCAGTTCTACTCAAGCCACTAAGGGGTCAGGTGTGATCTCCATCAAACATGCTTATATCTCTATACGAACATGTCCATCACTAGATGTATCATATACATCATATGTATACATATATAATCCTTTTGTCCATGACATCGAGTGACCACTAGACATGGAACATGTCAATATAGTATAACAAACTTCATCTTTTATTGATTATAAGAAATATACTAACCAAGCCGACGAATACATCAAATGTCATTCATCTAACATATGAGTACATCATATGCCCCTCTTCTAAGTAATTAAACACACCTCTTGTGTTTCAACTAACCATGGTCATGCATTTCTTCGGTCTAATTATATCATGGGCTATATTTTTTTTCTTTTCATACAAGTGACAAAATTCCATCTTGGTTTCACTCCAACCAACAACATGATCAACAACATACCCAACCACCCTCATATTAGCTAAGTTTATATGTTGACTTGTGTAAGTAGGGTATCGAAGTATGAAGGTTCTCGTGCTAGGTAACATCAGGTAAGAAGGATTGATAATAAGCATACAACCCTAAGTGTATCTATGACTGTATGAAATTCCATGAGATATACTTTAGTGAGTTAGTCCAAGTAATAAGACTTTACTTATTATCTCATGAATCCATTATTTGTATCTCACATACAACATTTTTAGAGTATAAGAATCTATTCAAGCTAATCTTAACATATCATCACAACTGATAATACTCCATGATGATCATCGATTTTGGACAACTCAATGTTTATACTCTGAGGGGATATTTATCATTTAACTATTCATGTAAAGTAAATTGCAGCACACATGAATGAATGATAAATGGAAATTTCCTTTTTTAAAATTATGTGATATGTTTACAACCATCATAACCAATCTATAAAGTGTTTAATATTTAGAGATTCTACATGACTCTCATGTCATTACTGTATTAATTGTTTTTGAACATTACATCCATATGTAATTTCTATCACATCCTTATGCGATCATTTGATGAAATACTCCCACTAACCTCTTTTTCATTATCATTTACGAAGTAAAGTAGTTTGAATAATGGAGAGACTTAGAAATCATATTCCTGAAGTTCAACTCTTTGAACCTATATTCAAACTCCTTAACATCATAACATAATATGTTATAATGTTATCTTCTATTGTCTACTTAGAACTCTTTCTAAGTTTAACATCATCATCAATTATGAAATTATGTCGTCAAACTTTCTCCTTAAGTTTAATGTAACTATTTACCTTTTCATCTAATATAAAACTCTTTTAGGATAAAGTGACATTCAATTCATTGTGGTAAACACATGCAATCATTTACATTTCTATTTACCATTATTTCCTAAACATTTTAGGAAATCAAATGAATTATACTTCGTAAATAAGACAACATAATAGTGATTCACTTTGTCATAGTAACTAAATATAACTATTTACCTTTTTCTTTACTGTCACATATCCTAAAACTTATTTTAGGATACCAAGTATAATGCACTTTCTCACGATAACTAAATATAACTTTTTACATTTATTTATCGTTACATATCCTAAAAATTTTAGGGAATTAAGTGAAGAACCACTTTTAATCTCATACTGGTATAAAAATTCCTCACAATAACTAAATATTACTATTTAGATTTTTCTTTACTGTCACTTATCCTAACTCTTTAGGATATTAAGTGAAGAATCGCTTAAACTTAAACTAGAACAATATTTTATTTTTTAACTTTGAACTTCTCTAATCTCAAACATACTCTCACTAGCCTCTTAGACACTATATTCTCTTTGGAATATCTTTATAAGATACAACACAAACTATTTTTTGTTTTATGAAATAACACTTATTTCCTTTTAGTTGGAATATCTGACAAATAAACTATTGTTTCTATATCCCATATGACATTCTATGTGTTTAGAGTATTTTCTTGAAAAAATAATATTTTATTCATTAAAATACACCACTACTGGGTGAGAATTACATTCCATCATATTTTAACAAATATCTAGATAAACACTTTATCTAGGATAAAACACTTTCATCTATATATTCTTCTCATAACATGTTATAGAATCCAATGAATCATAAACCCAGTGTATAAAATTAATCATATCATATTTTTCATAAAAACTCTTTGTTAACACCTCTTATCACATAAGAGAAGTGAGATGAACATATAGATCCTTTACTTAGATCTATCTGACCCTAAAACATTCCTTTACATTCAAATTTTTGATGTAGAAACTGTTTACTTCATCATTTTAATGCAAAATATAAGCTCTTTTAAATTCCTCCTATGATTTTAACTCCTGTATATTTATAGCACTTGTAAAACATACACTCGGTTCACATACCCTTCAAAATAGAAGACTTAATTTCTATAACATTAACACCTGACATGTAAATTCCATCAAGTTTCCTAAAACTCCTTCAGGTATTCTAAATAATCCCATCATATGGAATCGTTACCCCTTCCTGATAATACCCTTCTGTTTTAAATAACCTTAACTAGCTTCTTGAAAAATATTATTGGAATTTATAACTGTTCTTCTTCTAGTTTTGACCTTTTACCTCCATATACTATCTATACAACACCATAACTTAGATTTCATATACTTAGTTCATCTATTCTCAACATTTTGAGAATATCGAGTAAACTATTTCTTAAATTCATCAATCTTGCAGAAAAATTTCCATAGATGACAATAGAATGAATCCCTTAACTGGAATAATCCTTATAGAAATTCTTTATTCTCTCTAAGCACATTCAATCATATTAAATATCATTGAAATTCCCAATCACATTGAGTATATGAGACTAGAATTACTTATGTCAATTAGCATCTACTGCCTTTGAAATCTTAAATCAATCATTCCATGGTTCTATAAGCATCTTGATTTTATTATTGAACAATATAAATACTTGGTTACTCAGGAAGAAACTATTCTAACTCGTATAATACTTCTCTTACTCAAGAACTTTTTTTAAGTTACTAGTCTTAGGAGTTTCTTACATCAAGCTTCTCATTTCAAGGATTAATATAAAGTTTATTTTGATGATGATAATGCATTTATCTACAAAATAAATTTTTATCAAATGAATATCATGTCTTATATCTTTTCATAATGGACTTTTAATGAAAGTGCTCCCACTAAAATTGATGGCCTTGTACATTATATCCATTCAGTGAGCCAAGATCTATATTTTACTAGGAAATGAGTCTACTTTGACATTTCTCTCACCACTTAGTTATTCAGGTAGGGAATCATCCCAATCACACCAATTGTGATTCTTAGATAGTTGAGTGGATAACCCTTTATCCAAATCCATCATATGGATATACTCAAATCTATCCCTCTGACAACCTAATCCTATTAGGGTCTCCCGACTAGTGTAACCCAAAGAAAATGCCAAGAATAAGGTGAAAACGGATGATCAATGGGAACCCAGATTTGTCATGATCTACAAAACAAGATAATCTAGAGTTACTCATACCTTTCTTGCCTTACACAAGATAATCAGGGGTACCCAACATTAGCATGACCTACCCGGTTAGATGATCGAGGTCTTGGGAAGTGCTGCATTGGAAGGAATCTCATTCATAATATTTGAGGGGTTTTAATTTTTAAAGTCTCACCCATTTAATATAAATCATATTCATATTAAATTTATAATTATTACATCTTATGTAATCATTATCTTCTCATGTTTTATTCCCTTTTGTGTATGAATGCTTCTAATGATTTCATTTTGAAATCCCTATTGCAATCACCAAATTAATGTGTTCAAACCACATTAATGTGTAACTTTTACAATACCGGCAAGTTTGTGTTACTCTCCCAAAAATAGAAGCTATACATATTCGTACATATATGAATGCATCATATGCATAAGGTACATGAACTCTTCATGTAAATACATAGAGCTACATGGGATTGATAATCTTCACATGAGTATTCTTGGAGCGATAGACATCCAATCCCATTTATTTTTCTAGATAAGGAATAATCCATCACGCCGATAGGTGGTTTGACCCTAATTCCCTCTACCCGAGGATACTTTACTCAAAGGATAATTTAATTCATGATATTTCTAACACCTACTATTCCTAATCTATGCTCAACAACTAAATTCAATCTAATAACTTCAAATAAAAATCAAGGTCAAGGTAGATGAAAACTAAAATTTATGGAGTCGTACCAAGTATGTAATGAAAGGATCTATTTCCTAGAACCAGTACAACAGTTAAAATAAAGCATACACATTCATAATATAAACCATTTATAATTATGAATAAAGTAGGGAATAACTTTAAATAAATGAACAATTCAAATTTTTAAACATAAGATAACCATTTATGAACTATTCATAAATAAAATCTAATTATACAACCTTTTATAAATTAGCTAACATTATAGACATTCCATAATTTTTAATATAAACTATTTTATACTCAATCCAATATGAACTCATTCATATTTTTTATTATATGGCATTTCAATTTATTATTTAAACCTTTGATCAAATCAACAATCAAAACCTTTTGATGTAGTTTAAATAATATCATTAAATAAGTTCCCCTTTTAATTTGAATAATTTCAAATTAATTAATCATAAAAAATTATTAATTATTAATAAAAAAACTTTTATATTTTTACCATATTTATGAAATTTATAAACACTTTTATAAATATTTTTTATAATATTTAAATAAACACTTTATTTAAATATTACAAATATGACATATAATTTTAGGTAAAATGGTTATAATACACTTTATTATGATTTTTAACATCTATAAATCATATTAATGTGAAAAACATATTCTCGATATTAACTGTTTAATATTAATGGAATATTTGTAATAAATGTTTCAAAGCACATTTAATTGATTAACCATAACCATTTTATAGTAAATTAATTTATTAAACCCATTTTATTAATTTTACAAACATTCCATAAAACCTTTTCATTATTTATAAACTTTTCTAAATATACAATTTATTTATTTACCAATTTTTTCTTGATAATTACTTAAAATAAGGGCCCTTTTAAATTGAACAACATCAAAATTAATTATTTATGAACAATTCATAATTTCAAATATAAACTAGTTTATATTTTGGCCTTAATTTAAAATTTATAAACCTTTATAAATTACCCCTTACTACTATTAAATAAATATTTTATTTTAGATCACAAGGCATACCAAATAATTTGGTAAAAGGTACTTTAAATATTAACATTTAGTATTTGGAATATTTTGTTGATAAATTTTTCATAAACATTTATATAATTAATTTTAAAAAAATTATAATTAATTAATTTATAAACCTTTTATAAATTAAAATATTCCCAAAATACATTTTTCTATTATTTATAAAAAATTTATAAACCATACATATTAGAAAAATATTTATCAATTAACCATAAACATTTTATAGTTAATTAATCCATAAAAGACTTGTAATTTTTTTTAAATATTTCTTAATATCTTTTCCATTATTTATAAACAGTTTATAAATAAAATAATTCAATTCTTAATTGAATTTTCTTGATTAAAATAAATACTTTATTTATTTTTATAAATAATAGTAACAAATATGAAATTTTCATATTTGATAAAGGCTAATAAAACAAATTTTAGTAAGCCTCAATTATTTGTGTTATTCCCAATTTACAAACCATTTTATAAACATGAATAATATAAATAACTAAATTATTTTTTACTTAATTATTAAATATAAATATGAATTTTCATATTTATTTCCAAGCTTGAAATATCCCATTTCAAAATTTGTAAAATATGTTATTCATTAAACAATAAAATGAACACGTTGATTCATCAAAGAATCCTTCACTCTGATACCACTATTGGGTTTTAGGTGTCCATCATATGTACATGGAAGTAGAAGAAAAATCCAAATATATATGATCTATCATTGATGGAATCAACGTGTAATAAATGAAGAACATGAAAGTGCCTACCTAGACAGTCAATGCAATGATCTCTAATGAGTTTTCTTGATTAAGATCACTGGGGCAGTAAACAAAATCTTCCTGCCTACGATGGATTACACCGTCTTGTGGATTTTGAGCTCAATAAGAGGACTCTCATACACCTGAAGAGGTGCTAGCTTCTTCACCAAAGGTGATGGAAAAAATATCGAAAGGAAGAGAGTTTGGAGAGCCTTGCAGATAATCGGTTGTCAACAACATGAGAGATCTCATCCCTTTATATAACCATCCATTTTTTATATCAATCAATCAATATTTTATTTAAAAGAAAGGAAAAAAAGTACAAGACACAACTGCCAGAGGGGGGGGGACTCACGAAGGTCTATAGTAGTGAAGACCAAGGGCATCTGCTTGTACGAAGTGAACCCCATCAGAAGGAAAAGACCTAGGGATGGAGAAGATGGAGATCTGCTCACTAATGGTCGCTTTAGAATCCAAGAAATCAGCAACAGTATTACCTTCATACCAAGTGTGGAGAATCATAGTATGATTGTTCACCAGTCTCTTGCATCTTCTGATGGAGTATTCTATGGACCATGGGGTGGTGCTGATACCAAGAAGCGCATTGTGAATGATAAGTGAGTCAGTCTCAACTCCCTCAAGGGGTAAATTATTTTGATCACATAGCTGCAGCCCCATGAACATTGCAAGTGCTTCAGTTTGGAGAGAGTCGCCCCCACCAAAATAAGCTGAAAAACCCATAATGATAGAGCCCCACTGGTCCCTAATCAACCCTCCACCGCGCATGATCCCCATAAGACTGGACCCATCGGTATTATGTTTGAGACCATAAATAGGAGGATACCACCGAACCCGTCGTCCCTGTCCCACGTTGGTGGACAAACACTGGATGGAAGATGAATCCCAAAAAGAATTGAGGGATGGGGCATCCTCCCAGCCCCTACACAGTCGAGTCAGGTCCAAAATGATGCTCTTAGTTTTGAGGATTATACCTGTGATAGACGCCGAAAACTCCTTATGTCTCGCATCATTCCTAGAGGACCATATACTCTAACATCCTACTGCAATAAGAATTACTCATAGCTTCCACTCAGAACCCGAACTTCCCGCCCCCAGAAACCAGCGCTGAAGAAAAGTCTCGACAGAAACCTCCTACCTCGTCCAACCTATGAAATTCCCAAACTCGCCCCAGATCGCTAATGCCTAATCGCTCCCAAAAAAGAGGTGTCTGATGGTCTCAATTCCTGGCTTCCTGCAACATTTGCACCTGGAGGCTAGGCTGATTCCCATCTGCTGTACGTTTGCCTCAGTAGGCAGCGCCTTGTTCCTGACCCTCCACACCAAAAAGTTGAATTTTGACGGTACATCCTGGCACCACAGCATCTCCCCCCAAACATGCAAGTCATTCTGGTCGGCCTGCAAATTGTGAAAGTCTCTCACAGAGAACACCACTGAAGAGGAACCCGTGAAGATGTATTTTTCTGGGTCATTGCTTAGAATGATACTGTCAAAAACTCCCTTCTAGTTCTCGTCCAAGGTGGCCTAGATGAAGATGGGGTGACCACACTACTACAAATACACCCTTTATCAGCGCTAAAAAGGGCCTTTAACAGCGCTAGGAAAAGTGATGTTAAAGCCGGCGAAAATAAAGGGGGGGGGTCCCCTTTATCAGCGCTAAAAAAAAGCGCTGATAAAGACCCCTTTTATCAGCGCTTCCTTTATCAGCGCTTTCGTTTTAGCGCTGATAAAGGACCCGTTTATCAGCACTTTTAAAAAAGCACTGATAAAAGTTAAAAAAAGTTAAAAAAAATTAAAAAAATTACAAAAATTACAAAAAAATTACAAAAAATTAAAAAAATCATGTTAATCGTGGGGGGGGGGGGGGCTTTTATAGCGCTTGATCTCCCCTTTTAACGGCGCTTTTTAGCCCCTCCAGCACCTGCACACACCCCCCAAACCCTTTATCAGCGCTAGCCCCCAACATCCACCCCCATGCACGCGCCTCTGCCCCCAGCAGGTTTTGAACTCGAGATCTCCCCCCTGCGCGCCTAAGCCCTTACCACTACTCTATTTTGATTTGTTTGCTATTTCATGATATATATCTCTCTCTCTCTATATATATATAGTTATATTTATTTGTATAGTAATATATAATTATATTAATATATATATATATATAGTTATATTAATATATATATAGTTATATTAATATATATATAGTTATATTAATATATATCTCTATTTATATATATATATAGTTATATTTATTCGTATAGTAATATATATATATATTAATATATATATATATAGTTATATTAATATATCTATATATAGTTATATTAATATATATCTATATATAGTTATATTAATATATATCTCTATTTATATATATATATTTAGTTATATTTATTCGTATAGTAATATATATTTATAGTGATATTAATATATATATTTATAGTGATATTAATATATATATATATAGTAATATTAATATATATGTAGTTATATTAATATATATATATATATAGCTAGATTAATATATATATATAGTTATATAGTTATATTAATATATAGTAGTTATATAAATATTCATATATTGGTATTTTAAATAAAATGGATATTAGTTATTATTTAGATAGAGCTAATATATTTTATATGAAAATATGTTTAATTTTTTATTTTAAAAATTTAATTTTTAGGTGTGAATATATAAAAAATATGTACATATAGTTATATATTTGATTATAAATAGTAGTGCATTATAAAAAACGATAAAATTTCAAAGACATAATATCAATATGAATGTAATAGCTTGGAATAAACTCAGTCCCCACAAAAAAAGCCAATAATACCCCCTCAAACGAGGCTGAAAACCCACAAAATATTAAAAAATCTAGGTACCCCGACTAAAAACTCAGTTTTGGAGGCCTTCTGGGCCTCTTTTGGCCTCAAAAAATGCTTGACCGGGATCCCTCCGGTCACAATGACGTAGAGCTCGTCGCAGGCTTCGATTTGATATGTGGTAGAGCTCAAACGGACACCCGGATCAAAAGTTATGGCCGTTTGAAGTTTGAGTTGCGTTTTCAACTTATTTTGGATCTTTTTTTAATTTTTTTAATTTTTTTAGTCTTCAAATTGTTATTAAATGACTACTACTCCATAATAATTATCAAATTATTAATTAAAAATATTTTTTTAATTTTTTAAGAAGCAATTTTCACTAAATATCTTATATATTAAGTATATTAAGTATTAATGTACATTTATACTTATCTAAAATATATTTAAAAATTATATATTATATCTATATCAATATAACTATATTTATATATTAATATATTAATATATTTTTTTTAATTTTTTTTTTGAATTCGACCATTTATCAACGCTACTAAACAAGCGCTGATAAGGGGGGGGGGCTTTTATCAGCGCTAAAAAAAAGCGCTGATAAAGGGGTGCTTTTATCAACGTTTTTTTTAGCGCTGATAAAGGCACCCTTTATCATCATTTTTTTGAGCGCTGATAAAGGACCTCCCTTTATCAGCGCTTTTTCGTTAGCGCTGATAAAGGGGGGGCGCTGGGAAAAACTGTTTTTGTGGTAGTGCCACTAGCCTCCCTGAACGTGATGTTCGGGGTGGGAAATCCTGGGAAACCAAGAATCGACCCCACCCAATTCTGCTTCTAGTATTTTATTTCCCCCATACCAACGATCCATCTAGTATGCTACTACAGGAAGCCAATATGTGATTGGATGTTTTGTTGCATGGTTGAAGGTCTTTCTCTCTGAAGCTGCATGTTATTCCCGTACTTTCCTTGCATTTATTTACCCCACAACGACTTCCCCTAAAGCATCTCCCAGGCTAACTTTGCATGAAGACGCCTCATAGTCTCAGAAACACCTTTAAGGTTGATGCCCCCCTTTGATATGGGTCTAGCCAGCCTCTTCCACGATGCCCATTGTTGTTTACCGTCCAAATGCTTGTCCCATTGGAAGGTCACCATCATACTCTCCATGTGAAAAATAACCTTCTTGGGTACATTCACTGTGGAAAGAACATGTAAAGGCATAGATTCTAGTATACTATTGATTAGGGTGATTCTCCCACTGAATGACAGAAACCTGTTCTTCCAATGGAGGATCCGACCCATAATATGATTAATAATCTTATCAAAATGATCAAAACGAGGTTTTTTCGGAGACACAGGTGCCCCCAAATAATCCACAGGGAAGGTTCCTCTATGCATACCCAACATGCTTTAAAAAACCCCACCGCTAGTTCCCCCACCTCATCCTGATCATTCAAGAAAAAATCGTCCCTCATTCGGATGTTGGGTTTCCTCAAATGGTGTTTTTCTTTGATGCATGCATGAAAGTACCCAGTGTTGCAATCTCCTTCCCGGAGCCACTTAACTCTCGCCTTCTCACGAGCTAAACGTTCCTATTTTAGAAACACTTCAGCTAATAAAGATTTCCTACTTCACAGCTCATCAAAAACTGCTTCGTCCCAAGTATTCTCCAAGCTTGCTTCGAGCCGATCAATATCTGAGATAATAAACACTAGATTCTGGTTGCGTGTGGGAAGGGCCTTGCACCATGAGAAGACGAAGCCTTTGAGACGCCTGAGTTTTTTATGTAGAATAGTCCACATCTGACCACAAATAAGGGAGTTCCAAGACTCCTTAACAATGTCATGAAACCCGGGTTCATCCGCCCATGAACTGGAAAAGTGAAGACGAGCAATGTTTTCATTCCTTATCACCATCACTATACATAATGGCGAGTGATCCGAAAAACTGCATGGTAGATGAGTTGCATTAATATCTGAAAAACAAGTGACGACCACCCCATTCATCAAACACCGGTCAAGGCGACACCATGTTCGGAGAGCACCTCTTTGATTGTTGCACCAAGTAAAAGGGTACCCAATGAACCCTTCATCCATAAGACCAAACTAGCCATAAATGAAACAAAGTTTAGACACTCTTTCTTGGGGAACGGTCTGCTTCCCTTCTTCTCTTTTGGAGCCACCATGATATTAAAATCCCCTCCTAATATCCAGGGAGTGTCACCCAAGTCAATGGAACTAAGGTCCTGCCACAAAGACTCTTGCCCCTAGACATCACACTTCGCATAAACCTGTGTGAGGAAGAAACTGTGAGACCCCACACAGATTTCAGTAGACAAAAACTAGTTCGAAGACAAAATCAGATCAACAGAAATTGAAGACTTCCAAAAATTCCATATGTTAGAGTTGAGGGGGTTCCCAATCCTTGCACTCTTACCCGCTGCGCGCACTCATAAATTTTTTAGAAGTGTTGCTTGGGTTCAAGAACAACAATCAGCAAGATAGAATTATTGTAAAGTTCATGAGACAAAAAATCCATTGTAACCCAGGAACCTATCCCATGGGCATTCCAAATGAGGAAGCTAATCATCGAACACGAATCCGTCTGCTTTTGGCCCCAGACCCACGGCCCTGTGCTCGCTAAAACGAAATAAGAACTTCCTTTGATTTAGATTGTGACCTAGTGCATACGCCTCAATGAATCCACTGATCACTCCTAGCTAGAGACTGGTCATACTAAATGTCCGGCAACAAGTTGTGGGAAATCACTGGAAGCCTGCGCGCCACCATCGGTGAGGGAGTCTTGATCACAGGCGAAGGAGGGACCAACATTTCTGATTTGGAGGTGCACTCCTCCAAAGATAATTCCCTAACCCATAAGTGGGGGGGAGCCAGAACCGTATGAAATGATATACTGTTCCACCCCTAGAGAGAAGAAGAATACATACCTGACAGGCCCGAGCCTTTCACGCAATACCTGGACATGGAATGAGCCTTGAGATTGAAAGGAACCAGAGCATTGCACTGATGGCCCCCTCAATTGGATGGCTTTCATCCATGCGGGATGGAGCCGGAGCCTCTAGGACAGGTGAAGGGGAGAGCACCGTCTTCCCCCGATCTCGAGCACCCGGGGCAGAACATGCTAACAAGGAGAAACCCTCTGTTGCCACCTTCAAATTAGCATGAAAAGAGGAGAACTTCACATTCTCACAGTCCGTCCGCCCCTAACGAGATTGTGACAAATATGAAACAAGTGACCTTGAAGGAGACAACCTGTGCAGAACCGCAGAGGCGATGGGTAAACCAACTTCTGAGACCAATCTACCATGCCCTCCAACGAATCACCGATTCCACGAAGAAGACCCTCATTCACGAAGGGGAGAGGAAGACCAAGGAGTGATACCCAGACCGCTGCGAGGGGAGGGTCGCTACCGGCGTGAACATCCACCGACCATCGAAAAAGGTTAAACCACCAACGCCCCACAGATCGCGAACTCTTACACCAAGCCATCACGAAGTTTGCCCGTGAATCTAAAACCACACAGTAAGCCTTGCGATTCAGCACCAACACCCTGGTTGGAGAAACTAAACCCCACGAGGCGACGAGCTGCTGGAACACTGAAATCGGAGGATTTTTTATCCCGAATCTCTCTACCTTTTGGTATTACATGATGAGTATGACATAAAACACATCATGGGTGCATGTTGTGTATTTTCTCTCCCATGAGTTAAATATGAACAAGTACATAATCCATTATGGGTATCTTTCCATATGGTTCACATTGGCGGGGTCCTCTTTTCTATAATAGGACATTGGGGATGATTCATGATTTTCTTGTGGATCTTATCCTCAAGGTTTTAGCGATTTGATCTTGGCGGTGATTTAAAGAAAGTGTGGGGATGATAAACTCCTTGGAACCACTCAGATACTGGGGTGTGGGATGCTCACATGATTTTTTTGTTTAGTACTCTCCAGTAGTTCAATGGAAGTTATGGATCCTTTTGCAGAGGATGGAAGGGTTATGAACACAAGAGTTTAAGTTAGTCCTTGATGGTTCCCTCATTGTTGTAGGGAAGTCTGAAGGGACTTATAGATTGTTATGAAACTCCATGGGTTTTCCTTATTCCCATTCACTCTTGAGAGTTGGAGTTCGTGCATATAGTTGGATAGAAGGTCGATACACGTCTGTTCTCATTCATTACATTGGTCTTCATGGACATTTTACACTATGTGTGGTGCATGTACTGTAAAGGTTGGTGTCCTCAGAACCAACTGTTTTGTACTTTGATTACATGAATGTTCACTTATTATATATTGTTCATTGTTCTGCATGACTATAATATAATAATGTCCTGGAATATTTGTTGCATTAATAAGGTCATAACAGATCCCCGCTATGATGAGAACCTTGAAATGCTATAACAATATTCTTAAATAAAGTTCTGCGGTTGGATGACATATTATGATAGGACACATAGTATACAGACCGTCATGTGCGAGTACTCGTAAGAAGACGAGACTCTCTCTCATGGAGTTCGCACTTGGTAATCTCCAAGATGAGAGATTACGAGAATAGACCCGCCAATAGTAATTCCGCATGTCTTGGTGTCATCGGATATTGCTATCTGCGAGCATGTGTAATGGTCTTTAGACTGGAAGATTATCATTAACTCATGTCATGACCTGCGCACTTAAATTTACTAACGAAAACCGTCACGCAGACAGTTGGCGGAAAGTAGGGTACGTTGGGTGCGTCACGAGTGACATGTTGTTAATGGATAAGTCGATGAAGGATTTGTCCCTTCTATTTATGGAAGTTGATATCTCGGCCCTTTGATTGAAATAGAACTGTCACATTAAATTCCATGGTCATGGTGTAAACGACGGGTTTATTTCAGGTAGTCAAAGAACGACGGATCAAGCATATAGGTTTATGACACTTCCATGAAACCTGCTTGATGAGATATTGAGACAAAGGGATTAAATTACACAGTAAGCGTTCGTATGAGGTGATACGTCAATGCGGCGTCAACTTCTTTCTCTTGGGTGCCTTGACCCGTTGCTAGACAGTAATCTTGGACTTTAGGCCAGCCCGCCTAATGCCAACGAGAAAGAGGCCTAGAGGGTCACACACTAAGTGTATCCAAGTATCTCAAGTTGAATAAAGATTATTCCCGTACGTGGTTTAATAATTATTCAAGGAAGCCTAAGTTGTTTTAAATGATGGAGGAAAAATAAAATAAAACAAGTACACACCGTGTATTATTAAATGTACACGCCGTGCAGTTTTATTTTGGAAAGGAAATGAATAAATAAAAACAAGATATACACGCCGTGTACATTTAATGTACACGCCGTGTAGTTTTCAATGAAAAACAAGTACACGCTGTGTATTTATTATTACACGCCGTGTAGTTTTTCCAGTCGGGATTTTGAGGATATAATATCGTTTTATTAAATGATATTTATTATAATCAACGTGAGTGCATGTCAAGGAATTAATTTTTCGACATGGGGTTTTCAATAAGAGTTAATGAAATAAATGAAATGCGTAATGCGTTTATTTATTGTCATAACTCTACAACCTCAAACTCGATTATAAATATCCTCACAACCCCAACTCTTTTCCTACACAAGAGAATCGTTGTGTGCAACATCTCTGGAGAATTCTTTCAAGGTCGAAAGAACCTCTTCCTCCAAGAACTCTCTCAAGACCGAGAGAGATCCTCTTCCATCGGATCAAGACGATCTAAGGTGGACAATGCAAGCAAAGGCTTCTCCACGCTAGCACCCGGAGAATCCTTTGGCAATATCCAGAGATACGAGGTACACATGTGGATCACCGCTAGAGGGAGTCTACACTTGGCTTTTGCGACACAACGGCGGATCACATCGACAACGTGATCAAGAACATCAACGAAGAAAGAACACCCAAAAGGTATTTCTTTACAATTAATTAAATTAATTATAATCAACCTGTAACGATCCTTGTTTGTGGTTCTGAGACAAACCATCTTCTTTGTCTTTTTCTGTGATTCGATCCGTAGAGACTGACGTTTATCGTCGTATTGATCCCGGATTGATCATTGCTAATGACAAAAAGCCAAGTGGGCACATCCACCCGCGCGCTTCCGCTGCGCCCGGAACCTTCAAATGGTATCATAGGGAGGTTACAACGTTGATTATAGTTATTTAATTTTAGTTGATAATTTACGCATTTATATTTGATTCAATTCAAAATATATCGTTCTATTAATCTGAATAAACGATATCTATTCTTACTCCTTCGTTTCTTGATTTATATCACAGAAACAACTTTTTAATTTTAATTTTGATTAAAATAAAAACGAGGAATTCATCCGGAGGAGTCGGTCTTTCTGTCTGTACAACACGGGATTACACGACGTGTAATTAAAACTACACACCGTGTACTTAGGTTCAATGAACCGGCACTGGTCTGTCAAACCACACCGTGTGAATTGATTATGCCTAAGTATTAATTACGCTGTGTTGACCAGAATTGAATGACGCGTGGGAGCCGGAATACACGGTGTGTATGTTGGAACAATACGCCGTGTAGTCCGATCCGGTCCAGGTGAAACCATGTACAAGGAGAAGCCGTGTTCCGCGTACACGGGATTGCCAAGCCGGTTACCCCGTAACAAGGAAGTACATGCCGTGTATGATTCATCTACACACCGTGTACTCCAAAATTTCCAAAGTAGAGAAAACACGCCAAAGCCCCGACGTGTTCTTTGGAAACAAGGTGAAAAGAAATACACGCCGTGTAAATATAAACTACACATCGTGTACTTTCCAGAAATGGAATTTCACCAGGTTTCCTCCAATGTACAAAGACCCATACAAGGAATATGGACGAGAAGAATCTCAAGAAAATTCATAAAGGAATTTAAGATAAAGAATTGATTAATTATAAGATCATAATTAATTGAATTCGAGCACGACTTATCTTAAATGAAAGAGTGATTAAACGAATTTGAATTCTAAATATGCATAAATGTTGTTGCATGCTGTGGATGATCATGAGCTAGACCAAAGACCCTTTTTATGTGTATGGTTTCATTTAAATTTATTTAATTTAAATTTGTTGGCATGCGAGCCTTCTTCCAATAAAATGTAGGGCCTGCGTGGCCATGGTTTCTTTAATGTAAACCCATGTAATGGAGGATCTCCCAAGCCAGAGGAGACGGTTCAAATCCCGAATCCGAGGTGAAACCGACGCAAGAAGATACAAAGGTGGACAGGTGAGAGCTGCAAAACACGAACCAACAGGTTCAAGGTGTTTTCCCTAGGTCAGGGTTAGCTTATCAAAACTGCTAGATAAGCTAACCAATAGAAGCTCATGATCATGCCATCTTATTTTATTTCTTTCTGATTGCATGGTTTATTTATTATGTATGTGTTGTTGCGATCACATAATTAATAAAATGAACAAGCATGCAAAGATGGAATAAAAATAAAAACCAGACTATGCGTAAACATTATCAGAACATGGTTAATCACTTAAGAAAGCATCACTTAATATTAACAAGCATGTGATAATGCGAAACTATGCATAAAGGAATAAAATCCCTCAATACCATATTAAGTCAGACCAAGCCTTCCGTTACCCGATTAAGGGCAAGACTCAATAAAACTATGTGTTTGACCAACACTTGTTGGGACACTTACTTTTATAAAGGAAGCCCTTATGAAAGGTTTCGGGTTGACTTAACCGTATTACATCAAGATAAGTATCCCTTGCTAGACTTGGTATAATATTGGAGACAAGAGTTGAGGAAATCCAAGTCAGGATTTCAGGATTGAGGAGTCCACTCAATAGATCAAGGAACTGTAAGCTCACAGTTGGCAAAGACCTGCCTACCTAAATACCTTCAAATAGCTTGACCAACCCTTGTTGGGGTTATGCGAAGGGAAATATGGATCCTTTCTACTAGAATGTCAAAGCAACTGGACATTCCGAGTTCAATGGTGAGAGACATTGGGACTTGATAAAATAGTGGGAGAATTAATTAATTTATTATTTCTCATAAAAATGTAATAAAAAAAGGTACTGATAAATCTGCTCTTTTAATTTGTAGAATTGAAATGAAAAACTCATCAACCACATTTTCTCTGCGATCAATACTGGATAAAGACAATATCCTCACCGGCAGTAACTTTCATGAATGGTTTAGGCCCCTTTGGGTTATCCTATGCCATGAACGAAAGTTTTACGTGCTGGAGTCCTCACTTCCTGATTCTCCTACCCCAGGGGCGAGTGATGAAGATTTCCTGGTCTATGATCAACATTTGAACGACGCTCTCGATGTTCAATGTTTGATGCTATCATTGATGTCTAGTGAGCTCATGAAGTCTCATGAAGACATGGATGCCTATAGCATGCTCGAGCACCTCCGTGTTCTATACCAGAAGAGAGCAAGATAGGAAAGGTTTGAGATCTCCATGGCTCTATTTCAGAGCAAGCTTGGAGAGGGTGCCCCAGCCGGGCCTCATGTAGTCAAGATCATTGGCTACATTGAGTGCTTGGAGGTTCTAGGGTTTAAACTCCCCGAAGAACTGGGTACCGATCTCATTATTGCATCACTCCCCCAGATCTTCTCAAACTTTGTTGTGAACTTCAATATGAACAACATTGAGAAGTCTCTGTCTGATCTTCTCATCCTCATTCGCCAAGTGGACACTGACATAAAGCGTGAAAATCCTTCTGTCCTCATGGTGAATAAAAGGAAAGGGAAGGTGAAGAGCTTTAAGCCCAAATCTTCTTCAAAGGCCTTCCAAGAAAAGGAAGATCAAAGGGGAGGCAAAGGAACAAGATGCTGTTTGTTTTTCATGTGGCAAGAAGGGGCACTGGATGAAAAACTACACCCAGACAAGGAAGCAAGGGGAAGCTTCAGGTGCATTTGTTATCGAATGCAATCTATCTGTTTCTACTAATTGGGTATTAGATACTGTTTGTGGTGCTCACATCTGTATCCAAATATAGGAACCAAGTAGATTCAGGAAGATTGATCGAGGGGAGGTAGATCTACGAGTAGCCAACAGAGCCAGACTTGCTGTTGTAGCTGTCGGGGACTACCACCTCATATTGCCTATGGGGATGGTCTTGGTTTTTAAAGGATGTTATTATGTACCCTCTATAACCAAAAACATTATTTCAGTATCTAGATTAGATACTAATGGATTCATCTTCAAGTTTGTAAGTGGATGTTTCTATTTTTTTAAAGATAACATTTGTTTTGGTAGGGAACATTTATATAACGACCTTTATGTGTTAGACTACACAAACCAAGTAATGGAAATCGATAACAAAGTTAATTCACATGACTCATACCACACCCAACTTTGGAATCACCGGTTAGGTCATGTCAATGAGAAACGTTTGAAAAAATTACATCAAGATGGGTATTTAGATTCTTTCGAACTAAAACCACTTGGTGTATGTCATGCGTGTCTACAAGGCAAAATGACCAAAGCCCCATTTAGTGGGAAAGGTGAAAGAGCTAAAGAGATACTAGAATTAGTTCACACAGATGTGTGTGGACCATTTCCAGTTGAAGCAAGGGGTGAGTTCTCATACTTCATAACTTTTACTGATGATTTTAGTAGATATGGATATATCTATTTAATGAGGTATAAGTCAGATTATTTTGATCGGTTCTGTCACGACCCGCCCTCGGGGTCCGTGCCGTGACTACCCCAAGCCCGCCTTCCATAGGCCAGGGGCTGGCGACTAGCACCAAGGCGTAATTCCCGGTAAAAAGGGAAGGCATTGCCTTTGAAAAGTAAACACACACCACAGAGTAAACAAGCGGAAAGTAAACACTAAGCAAACAGAGTACGACTGAAAGTGCGGAAAAGTAAATGGGCCAGAATACAAACCCAAACTGAAAGTAAAGTACAACTCGAAAAGGGAAAAACAGCAACTGAAAAGTAAAGGCCGCAACTCCGAGCTGTCCACTGGAAATCCCACCTGAAGGGTGGGTACAGATAGCTCCTCTGCTACACGGGTCCCGTCGTCCGCTCCGAGCACGTCCCGCCCAGTGGTCCACCTCCGGGTACCGTCCCGCTCTGCAAGCCTCAGCTAAGGTCAACGCTGTCCGTCGTCTGCAACCAACACAACGAAGTGCGGGCAAAGCCCGTGCAGGGGTGAGTATAAGCTACTCAGTAGGGACCCCGAGACCCCTGAAGGTCTCTCAAATCCACACAGGATCTCTGTACTGTCGTCGTCGCAGTCACAGTAGCAGTCGTAGCAGTAGAACAGTCGCAGCCAGCTCTAGGGTTCCCGCACACAGCAAGCTCGTACGGAGGATCCGCTCCACGAGCCGAGAGGCTGATACATCAACTGTCACGAAGACCGAAGTTGATGTATCCAAAAGTTCCGTATCGTCAAAAGGAACTCAACGCAACAGACGGCGCGTCGATCGGACGCCCGGTCTGAGAGATAATGGCATTTTCGTCTCCGGGGCCCGGTTGGTTTTTAAGGCAAAACCAACCCGACCGTACTCCACCTGCGTCCAAACCCCGGGCGGAGTATGCCAAAAGATCCGTCTCACTAAGAGGAACATTACGCGACTGACGGCACGTCAATCGGACGTCCGTAGCTCAAGATATGAGCGTTTCCGCTCCGAAGGCCCTGTTGGTTTCGTGAACGAACCAACCCGGCCGAACTCTAAGTAAACCGAAACCTTGAGTGCGATATACCGAAACGACCGTCTCGATCCAAGGATCGCGTTGCCGCAGACGGTTCGTCATTCGGAGGTCCGAGGCTCAAGTTATGAGCCAAGAACCGAATCTGGTCCGAAACGGGGGGTCCGGGTCCGGGCCGACCCGGCCCGACCCCCCCCCCCGGGGGTGGCGCGGCGGCGGCGCGGCGGCCGGCGGCGCGGCGGCGGCGGGCCGCGTGGCGGCGGCGGGCCGCGTGGCGGCGGCGGGCCGCGTGGCGGCGGCGGGCCGCGTGGCGGCGGCAGCGGCGGGCCGCGCTGGCGGCGGCGGGCCGCGTGGCGGCGGCAGCGGCGGGCCGCGCTGGCGGCGGCGGGCCGCGTGGCGGCGGCAGCGGCGGGCCGCGCTGGCGGCGGCGGTTGCCGCACGGGGTGGTCACGCGGGGGGCTTGATTGCCCCCGCTGATTGAAGGCGGCGCGGCTTTGCCGCGCCGATTTTTGAAGGAACGGCCCCCGCACGTGGGGGCCGCTTAGTCACAAACCGGGGGCTTAATTGCCCCCGTGGTTTTGAAAGGAGGCACGGCCTTGTGCCGTGCCAAATACAAGAAACGGCCCCCGCAAGTGGGGGCCGGCTGGAACAAACCGGGGGGGCTTTGCCCCCCCCCTTCTTTAATTGAACCGCCCCCCCCATTAAGAGGGGGGGTTTGAAGAACCGGCCGGGGGTTTAATCCCCCGGTTTTATGACATCCGGCCGGCCCGCTGGCCGGCCGGTTTTTACCAACGGGACCGGAATTTCCGGTCCCGCCCTCGACTCCCGACGCCGGCGGCCCGGCCGCCGGTCTTTCCTTCCGCCGCGGCCCGGAACCGGCCGCGGTCTCCTCGTCTCACCGCGGCCCGGAACCGGCCGCGGTGTTCGTCGTCCGGCACGGTGCGACGGCACCGCACCCCTTTCGCCGTGCCATGAATTCTCCCAACGCGGCGCGACGGCGTCGCGTTCTTGAAATCTCTCCTCGGCGAAGCGCGACGGGGTTGCGGAAAATCATAAGCATGTTCATCCGCGTGGTGCGACGGCACCACGCCTCTTGCTTCCACCCGCATGAATCAACATGAACGAAGGAGGGGGTTTCGGCCGTGTTCGTGCGGTCCGACTCCCCTCGCGTTAACAAATAACATAACTAAAAGTCTCACGTTTAGTCATGCTAAAATCCACGATTCAGGAATGGAATAAAATAATTAATAAAAACATCCCCTACCTCGGGTTTGAGATTCAAAGAAAACCTCTACGTTCCGCGGAAGACGGCGTCGCGGAATTCAGGCGTCGCGGTCGTCGTTCGTCAAATCCGTTGACGAAGATTTACGTCCGATGCGACACGTTGTTGGCGGATCTTCGTTTGCCGACGAAGAAGGCCCGAGGAGGATGCGGCGGTCTGAAGATACTAGGTCTCCGAGTCGATGATCCTTGACGAAGAGTTGTCGTTCTTCGTTGAGGATGAAGACGTTCTTCGTTCTTCGTCAGAGCTTGGAGATGAAGGGAAAGCTCTCCCAAGACAAACAAAGAACCCTCAATAAAATAAGAATACCACTTATTTTATTAACACACAACTCAAAAGGATTTCAAATGTTTGAAATTCAAAAGAGTTAACTCCCAAAAATTAAATTAAGTAACTTAAGCCATTAAAGAGGGGGGGTTAAGTATGTTGAGAGAATTTGAAAAGAAAAGGGGGTTCGTGTGGGCCCCACCACACTTAATCCTCCCAAGGGAGGTTAAGTGGGTGTGGGTCCCACTTCCAACCACCTTTGATAGGTTTTTAAATAAGTTAAAACAAAATTTGTATTACACAAATTTTATTTAACTTAACTGAAAAACCCCAAAACGTAACTCTCAACCCGCAACAAACGCAACTCCCGAAAAGGTCTCATTAAGCGAAAACCGGCGCTGCGAGTTCATCGGTGCCCTCGGATTTCAATTCCGAGCACCGGATCAAAAGTTAGGAAATCCCGCTCGTTCGTTCACTGAACGTACCCGAGCCAAACTTCGGAAATTAATTCCGGGCACTCCGGGCCTCGGAATCAGATGCCGTCTGAAACCGCGCTCTTGTAAAATTCTAAAGAAAATTAAGAAAAAATTTTCCTTGAATTTTACGGGTCTTTACATTACTCCCACCTCAGGGCTTTACGTCCCCGTAAAGCTACATCAAAAACTAGGGAAACAAAAGAGGGTACTGAGCACGCATCTGAGTCTCCCGCTCCCATGTGCTCTCCTGGAGATTCTCGTGCCGGTACTGAGCACGCATCTGAGCCTCCCGCTCCCATGTGCTCTCCTGGAGATTCTCGTGCCGCCATCTGTTGCGCACAAGAGGAATCGATCGTCCATGTAGGACCCGCTCCTGGATGACATGGACCTCTTCTGACGTGGCCCGGACCATCTCTGGTCCCACAAGAGCTGCGAGATTTCTACTTTGCCGAAAAGAGAAACCTGGTCTCATCCCCTGGATGAACCACATTCTTTGCCTAAAACAGTCAATCCTAACATGGATGATACTAATCCATACTAAGGATGACGTCGTAAGGCCTCGACGCTACTACTAAGAGATTCAACCGTTACTCTCGCCTCCAAGGGTTGTGTCACACTGTCGGCATCAGTGTGTGGTAACTGGGCCTCCTCCAGTAGATGTCTCACAAGTGAGGGTCAAGTCAACAGCCAAAACTGGAACCTCTTAGTAACATTACGATAGAGGACAGGAACGAAAACATCACAAGGTATGCGTCTTTTATTATTGCAGCTCATAATACAAGACGCTACACAAAAGCAACAAGGAACCAGAAGTACAAAGGATGTATCCACTAGTTCTGCTCCTGTCCATCGGCTCCCAGGGCTCCATGATCGAAGGCCTCGGCTGCCTGAAGCTGAGCTCTCCCCTGCGGTCGGGGTGGACCTCCTGGTGGTGGTGGTGGTAGAGCCTCAAAGCGTCGGCCACCACCAGCTGCTCGTCCAACTCCTCTGCCTCGTCCGCCTCCTCCCTGCGGACCGCCACGGTCGAACCTCTGCCTCTGCCTAGGTGGTTCCTCAACCGTCTGCTGCTCCTCCGCATGGCGGGTCGGGCAGTCACGAGCCATGTGGCCTCGCCCACCGCATGCATAGCACTGTCTTCCACTCGAAAGACTGGCTCCGCGTGGTGTGCCCTGCACTGCTGAGCCAGTGCCCTGAGGTCTGGTCTGTCTGGACCCCTGAGTCATTCGCCGACTGCCAGCTGCAGATGACTCTGCCACGTGCCGTCCTGCGGTGGGTCTCTGTGCTGGTGTAGACTCAGCAAGGAAGCTCTCGATCAGAAGGGCCCGCTCCAGTACTCCTGTCTGAGTCGGTATGCTGAGGGAGATCAGCGATGCCCTGATCTCGTGTCTCAAACCCTGCTCGAAGGTCCGGGCCCGGAAAAATGGATCCCGTACCATGTCGGTCGAGTAGCGCGAGAGATCGGTAAACCTCGCCGAGTACTGGGCGACCGTCATGCTGCCCTGCCGCAGCTGTAGAAGCTCCTGGATGCGCACCGCTCGAAGGGTGGCCGGGACGAACTCAGAGCGGAAGAGGCTCTCGAAGTCCGTCCAGAGTAGAGATGCCTCATCGTGCACCTGGAGCATCAAGCTCCACCATCGTCCAGCTGCTGCGTGTAGTAGGCTCGCAGCGAGGATCACCATGAGGTCTGCTGGTGTCCTCACTAGCCTAAACACTCGAACCACTGCCTCCAGCCAGTCCTCTGCTGCCTGGGGATCCGTCTCCCCGCGAAACCTGGGCGGTCGCTGGTGCTGAAACTCATGCAGTGCGCTGAGGCGACGTGCATCGTCAGCGGCTGCTGCTGGAAGCATCGGGGGCTCGGCGGGTAAAGCTACCGCCGGTGCCACTACTGGCAAAGGGCCCTGCACCGAAGCCTCGTCGCTCGGTGGGCTGTCGTCTCGCTCGACTCTCGGAACCCTAGCTGGCTGCCGTCGTGGGGCCATCCTGAAAAGGAAACAGGTGCGCCACGGTTAGAACAGTATACCTGGTGAGCTGATATAAGTAATCACAAAGAAAACTTTGAAACACACACGCAATCAATGTTTTCGTGCATTAAGTCGGAAATCAGAAGTCAGGGTCCTGGTGTACGGATACGTCGGCCGCCGCACCAACACTGGACTCCCTGGACTGATAACCACACTCAATACGCTAAACATTATTGCTTCACATAGAAAAGATCAGAGTTCGCGGTAGAACCGAACTCCTCTGATACCAATTTGTCACGACCCGCCCTCGGGGTCCGTGCCGTGACTACCCCAAGCCCGCCTTCCATAGGCCAGGGGCTGGCGACTAGCACCAAGGCGTAATTCCCGGTAAAAAGGGAAGGCATTGCCTTTGAAAAGTAAACACACACCACAGAGTAAACAAGCGGAAAGTAAACACTAAGCAAACAGAGTACGACTGAAAGTGCGGAAAAGTAAATGGGCCAGAATACAAACCCAAACTGAAAGTAAAGTACAACTCGAAAAGGGAAAAACAGCAACTGAAAAGTAAAGGCCGCAACTCCGAGCTGTCCACTGGAAATCCCACCTGAAGGGTGGGTACAGATAGCTCCTCTGCTACACGGGTCCCGTCGTCCGCTCCGAGCACGTCCCGCCCAGTGGTCCACCTCCGGGTACCGTCCCGCTCTGCAAGCCTCAGCTAAGGTCAACGCTGTCCGTCGTCTGCAACCAACACAACGAAGTGCGGGCAAAGCCCGTGCAGGGGTGAGTATAAGCTACTCAGTAGGGACCCCGAGACCCCTGAAGGTCTCTCAAATCCACAAAGGATAAATCACGAAGAAAAGAACAATCACGAAGTAACAACCGACACTGCTTAGGTATATGCCCATACATATACCTAAGTCATCAATTCAGATACGCTCCAACCTCCGAGCCCAAGTACAACTCAGTCCACGCAGGAAAGTATACGTAATCCACAAAGGGAAGCAAAATATAATCCACACAGGATTGCACAACACAATCCACACAGGAAAACAACAGGATTCAGCTCACACAGGTATACTTCTTCAAGGACGATAAAGATGATCACTGATCCATCTAAGTCGTCGGACCCACGAAGGATCGATAGGTAACTAACCCCCGCAGAAGACCCACACAGGATCGGGCTCACACAGAACCTGTAGGCGCTGGCTCACACAGAACCGCTGAGCGCAAGGACCCACAAAGGATCGGGCTCACACAGAACCTGTAGCACTGATCCACGTAGGATCGCTGAGTGCTGTAGTCGTCGTCGTCGAATCCACACAGGATCTCTGTACTGTCGTCGTCCAATCCACACAAGATCTCTGTACTGTCGTCGTCAAATCCACACAGGATCTCTGTACTGTTGTCGTCAAATCCACACAGGATCTCTGTACTGTCGTCGTCAAATCCACACAGGATCTCTGTACTGTCGTCGTCGCAGTCACAGTAGCAGTCGTAGCAGTAGAACAGTCGCAGCCAGCTCTAGGGTTCCCGCACACAGCAAGCTCGTACGGAGGATCCGCTCCACGAGCCGAGAGGCTGATACATCAACTGTCACGAAGACCGAAGTTGATGTATCCAAAAGTTCCGTATCGTCAAAAGGAACTCAACGCAACAGACGGCGCGTCGATCGGACGCCCGGTCTGAGAGATAATGGCATTTTCGTCTCCGGGGCCCGGTTGGTTTTTAAGGCAAAACCAACCCGACCGTACTCCACCTGCGTCCAAACCCCGGGCGGAGTATGCCAAAAGATCCGTCTCACTAAGAGGAACATTACGCGACTGACGGCACGTCAATCGGACGTCCGTAGCTCAAGATATGAGCGTTTCCGCTCCGAAGGCCCTGTTGGTTTCGTGAACGAACCAACCCGGCCGAACTCTAAGTAAACCGAAACCTTGAGTGCGATATACCGAAACGACCGTCTCGATCCAAGGATCGCGTTGCCGCAGACGGTTCGTCATTCGGAGGTCCGAGGCTCAAGTTATGAGCCAAGAACCGAATCTGGTCCGAAACGGGGGGTCCGGGTCCGGGCCGACCCGGCCCGACCCCCCCCCCCGGGGGTGGCGCGGCGGCGGCGCGGCGGCCGGCGGCGGCGGCGACGGCGGCGCGGCGGCGGCGGGCCGCGTGGCGGCGGCGGGCCGCGTGGCGGCGGCGGGCCGCGTGGCGGCGGCGGGCCGCGTGGCGGCGGCAGCGGCGGGCCGCGCTGGCGGCGGCGGGCCGCGTGGCGGCGGCAGCGGCGGGCCGCGCTGGCGGCGGCGGGCCGCGTGGCGGCGGCAGCGGCGGGCCGCGCTGGCGGCGGCGGTTGCCGCACGGGGTGGTCACGCGGGGGGCTTGATTGCCCCCGCTGATTGAAGGCGGCGCGGCTTTGCCGCGCCGATTTTTGAAGGAACGGCCCCCGCACGTGGGGGCCGCTTAGTCACAAACCGGGGGCTTAATTGCCCCCGTGGTTTTGAAAGGAGGCACGGCCTTGTGCCGTGCCAAATACAAGAAACGGCCCCCGCAAGTGGGGGCCGGCTGGAACAAACCGGGGGGGCTTTGCCCCCCCCTTCTTTAATTGAACCGCCCCCCCCATTAAGAGGGGGGGTTTGAAGAACCGGCCGGGGGTTTAATCCCCCGGTTTTATGACATCCGGCCGGCCCGCTGGCCGGCCGGTTTTTACCAACGGGACCGGAATTTCCGGTCCCGCCCTCGACTCCCGACGCCGGCGGCCCGGCCGCCGGTCTTTCCTTCCGCCGCGGCCCGGAACCGGCCGCGGTCTCCTCGTCTCACCGCGGCCCGGAACCGGCCGCGGTGTTCGTCGTCCGGCACGGTGCGACGGCACCGCACCCCTTTCGCCGTGCCATGAATTCTCCCAACGCGGCGCGACGGCGTCGCGTTCTTGAAATCTCTCCTCGGCGAAGCGCGACGGGGTTGCGGAAAATCATAAGCATGTTCATCCGCGTGGTGCGACGGCACCACGCCTCTTGCTTCCACCCGCATGAATCAACATGAACGAAGGAGGGGGTTTCGGCCGTGTTCGTGCGGTCCGACTCCCCTCGCGTTAACAAATAACATAACTAAAAGTCTCACGTTTAGTCATGCTAAAATCCACGATTCAGGAATGGAATAAAATAATTAATAAAAACATCCCCTACCTCGGGTTTGAGATTCAAAGAAAACCTCTACGTTCCGCGGAAGACGGCGTCGCGGAATTCAGGCGTCGCGGTCGTCGTTCGTCAAATCCGTTGACGAAGATTTACGTCCGATGCGACACGTTGTTGGCGGATCTTCGTTTGCCGACGAAGAAGGCCCGAGGAGGATGCGGCGGTCTGAAGATACTAGGTCTCCGAGTCGATGATCCTTGACGAAGAGTTGTCGTTCTTCGTTGAGGATGAAGACGTTCTTCGTTCTTCGTCAGAGCTTGGAGATGAAGGGAAAGCTCTCCCAAGACAAACAAAGAACCCTCAATAAAATAAGAATACCACTTATTTTATTAACACACAACTCAAAAGGATTTCAAATGTTTGAAATTCAAAAGAGTTAACTCCCAAAAATTAAATTAAGTAACTTAAGCCATTAAAGAGGGGGGGTTAAGTATGTTGAGAGAATTTGAAAAGAAAAGGGGGTTCGTGTGGGCCCCACCACACTTAATCCTCCCAAGGGAGGTTAAGTGGGTGTGGGTCCCACTTCCAACCACCTTTGATAGGTTTTTAAATAAGTTAAAACAAAATTTGTATTACACAAATTTTATTTAACTTAACTGAAAAACCCCAAAACGTAACTCTCAACCCGCAACAAACGCAACTCCCGAAAAGGTCTCATTAAGCGAAAACCGGCGCTGCGAGTTCATCGGTGCCCTCGGATTTCAATTCCGAGCACCGGATCAAAAGTTAGGAAATCCCGCTCGTTCGTTCACTGAACGTACCCGAGCCAAACTTCGGAAATTAATTCCGGGCACTCCGGGCCTCGGAATCAGATGCCGTCTGAAACCGCGCTCTTGTAAAATTCTAAAGAAAATTAAGAAAAAATTTTCCTTGAATTTTACGGGTCTTTACAGGTTCAAAGAATACAAGAATGAAGTTGAGAACCAGCTTGGTAAGAAGATTAAGAAACTCCGCTCAGACAGAGGAGGAGAATATCTTAATCAGGACTTCATTGATTTCTTATGGGAGTTTGGGATTCTATCTCAACTCACTCCTCCTTACACACCACAGTGGAATGGTGTAAGTGAAAGGAGGAACTGCACCCTGTTGGACATGGTGAGATCAATGATGAGTCATGCGAGTCTTCAATTATCCTTTTGGGGATATGCATTACAAACAGCAGTGCACATACTAAACCAAGTACCAACTAAATCGATAAATGGTATTCCATACGAGTTATGGAGTGGACGCAAAGCCATGTTATCGAATTTACATGTGTGGGGTAGTGAAGCATTTGTTAAGGCCTCTTCAGGTAACAAACTCGCGCCCCGGGGCAAAACGTGTATCTTTATAGGATATCCCAAGGAAACAAGGGGATATTACCTATACAACCCCTTAGACAAAAAGGTTACAGTGGCAAGACACGCCATATTCCTTGAGAGGGAGAACATCTCCAAAAGAGATAGTGGGAGCGATATAGACTTTGATGAAGTCGAGGCTCAAGATACACATGAGTTGGTATAAGAACAGATTCCACAAAGCCCCATGGAAGAACAATCTGTTCCAGAGACACAAGAACTGCGTAGGAGCACGAGAGAGGTGAGAGAACCAGAACGATATGGTTTTCTTATCACCGAGGATGGTGACTCATTATTGGTTGATAACAATGATCCTCTTACCTACAAGGAAGCAGTTGAAGGCATAGACGTTTCCAAGTGGAATGAAGCCATGAATTCTGTAATGGATTCCATGTACCAAAACCAAGTCTGGATTTTGGTAGATCCTCCAGTTGATGTAAAGACTATTGGTAATAAATGGGTATTCAAGAAGAAACTGGACATGGAGGGGCAAGTAAGCACCTATAAGGCACGACTGGTTGCAAAAGGTTTTAGACAACGCCAAGGAATTGACTATGATGAAACCTTTTCACCGGCTGCGATGCTGAAATCCATCAGAATCCTATTGGCCATTACTACTTACCATGACTATGAAATTTGGAAAATAGATGTCAAAACAGCTTTCCTTAACGGGAACCACCAGGAAGATGTCTACATGACACAACCTGAAGGGTTTGTGACTCCAAAGGATGCCAACAAGGTATGCAAGTTGCAGAAATCCATTTATGGATTAAAGCAAGCATCAAGGTCACGGAACATTAATTTTGATGAATCTGTTACGGAATTTGGCTTTGTTAAGAATGAATGTGAGCCTTGTGTCTACAAAAGGTTTAGTGGAAGTGCAGTTGTTTTCTTAATAGTATATGTTGATGACATATTTCTAATTGGAAACGAAGTACCTGTCTTACAGTCAGTTAGGGCATGGTTGCATAAATTCTTCTCCATGAAAGACTTGGGAGAGGCGACATATATTCTTGGGATTAAGATCCATCGTGATAGATCCAAGAGAATGTTGGGCCTGAGTCAAAGTAAATACATTGACAAGATACTGAAGAGATTCAGTATGGAACAGTCCAAGAGGGGATTATTTCCAGTGTCACCTGGCATTCATCTTTCCAAGAAAATGTGTCCTCAGACACATGAGGAAAGAAAGAGGATGGAAATGATCCCTTACGCATCCGTGATTGGGTCAGTCATGTATGCTATGCTATGTACGAGGCTAGATGTTGCTTACGCATTAAGTGCGGTAGGCAGATATCAAGCTGATCCAGGAGACCGCCATTGGATGGCAGTCAAGACTATCCTTAAGTATCTGAGGCGTACTAAGGATATGTTCCTGGTTTATGGAGGAGATGAGGAACTAGTCATCAGAGGACATGTAGATGCTAGTTTCCAGACTGATCAATGTGACATGAAGTCACAGACTGGATACATCTTCAGTTTTAATGGAGGTGTAGTGAGCTAGAAGAGCTCAAAACAAAGTGTGGTGGCAGATTCTACAGTGGAGTCCGAGTATATGGAAGCTTCTGAGGCAGCTAAAGAAGCAGTATGGATGTGAAGCTTCGTCCAAGAGCTGGATGTTGTACCGAGCAGTAAAGATCCTATCACACTCTATTGTGATAATACTGTAGCGGTGGCACTTGCAAAAGATCCAAGGTCACATCAGCGGACAAAGCACATACTTAGGAAGTATCATCTCTTGAGGGATTTTTCTCAGAGAGGTGAAGTTGCAGTGAGCAGTATTTCCACGGAAGACAACGTGGCGGACCCATTGACTAAAGCCTTGACTCAGCAGAAACATGATCATCATGTGAGGTCTAGCGGACTAAAATTCATAGGCAGTTGGATCTAGTCCAAGTGGGAGTTTGTAAGGGTTGATGTCCTCATAACCAACTGTTTTGTACTTTTATTAAATGAATGTTCACTTATTATATATTGTTCATTGTTCTGCATGACTATAATATAATAATGTCCTGGAATATTTGTTGCATTAATAAGGTCATAACAGATCCTCTCTATGATGAGAACCTTGAAATGCTATAACAATATTCTTAAATAAAGTTCTGCGGTTGGATGACATACTATGATAGGACACATAGTATACAGACTGTCATGTGCGAGTATTCGTAAGAAGACGAGACTCTCTCTCATGGAGTTTGCACTTGGTAATCTCCAAGATGGGAGATTATGAGAACAGACCCGCCAGTAGTAATTCCGCATGTCTTGGTGTCATCGGATATTTCTATCTATGAGCGTGTGTAATAGTCCTTAGACTAGAAGATTATCATTAACTCATGTCATGACTTGCGCACTTAGATTTACTGAAGAAAACCGTCACACAGACAGTTGGCGGAAAGTAGGGTACGTTGGGTGCGTCATGAGTGACATGTTGTTAATGGATAAGTCGATGAAGGATTTGTCCCTTCTAGTTATGGAAGTTGATATCTCAGCCCTTTGATTGAAATAGAACTGTCGCATTAAATTACATGACCATGGTGTAAATGAAGAGTTTATTTCAGGTAGTCAAAGAACGACGGATCAAGAATATAGGTTTATGACACTTCCATGAAACCTGCTTGATGAGATATTGAGACAAAGGGATTAAATTACACAGTAAGCATTCGTATGAGGTGATACGTCAATGCGGCGTCAACTTCTTCCTCTTGGGTGCCTTGACCCATTGCTAGACAGTAATCTTGGACTTTAGGCAAGCCCGCCTAATGCCAACGAGAAAGAGGCCTAGAGGGTCACACACTAAGTGTATCCAAGTATCTCAAGTTGAATAAATATTATTCCCGTACGTGGTTTAATAATTATTCAAGGAAGCCTAAGTTGTTTTAAATAATGGAGGAAAAATAAAATAAAACAAGTACACACCATGTATTATTAAATGTACATGCCGTGTAGTTTTATTTTGGAAAGGAAATGAATAAATTAAAACAAGATATACACGCCGTGTACATTTAATGTACACGCCGTGTAGTTTTCAATGAAAAACAAGTACACTCCATGTATTTATTATTACACGCCGTGTAGTTTTTCCAGTCAGGATTTTGAGGATATAATATCATTTTATTAAATGATATTTATTATAATCAGCGTGAGTGCATGTCAAGGAATTAATTGTTCGACATGGGGTTTTCAATAAGAGTTAATGAAATAAATGAAACGTGTAACACATTTATTTATTGTCATAACTCTACAACCTCAAACTCGATTATAAATATCCTCACAACCCCAACTCTTTTCCTACACAAGAGAATCATTGTGCACAACATCTATGGAGAATTCTTTCAAGGCCGAAAGAACCACTTCTCCAAAAACGCTCTCAAGACCGAGAGAGATCCTCTTCCATTGGATCAAGACGATTTAAGGTGGACAACGCAAGAAAAGGATTCTCCACGCTTGCACCCGGAGAATCCTTTGGAGACGTCCAGAGATATGAGGTACACGTGTGGATCACCGCTAGAGGGAGTCTACATTTGGCTTTTGTGATGCAACAACGGATCACATCGACAACGTGATCAAGAACATCAACGAAGAAAGAACACCCAAAAGGTATTTCTTTACAATTAATTAAATTAATTATAATCAACCTGTAACGATCCTTGTTTGTGGTTCCGGGACAAATGATCTTCTTTGTCTTTTTCTGTGATTTGATCTGTGGAGACTGACGTTTATCATCATATTGATCCTGGATTGATCATTGATAATGAAAAAAATCCAAGTGGGCACATCCACCTGTGTGCTTCTGCTGCGCCCGAAACCTTCATGTAATATTTCCCTTTTAGTTCCCCATGAGTTATTGCAGAAGATGGGTTGTGATGATTTGGATGAAATATCAATGGCCCTTTCACTGGATCCATGACTTTTGTGACTATGAGGTGAGATAAGTATAGACACTGGATAGGGTAATCCCTTAGGTTTGCATCATTTTCATGGTGTTTTTTATCCCTAACATTGTTAGAGTTAGTACTCCCTTAGAGATGTGGATTGTGGGTTCTCCATGATAAGGAATATTTTCTTTGAGCTCCCTTCATAGAGTGGACTATCCTTTACACTGACGAGTAGTCACACTGATCAACCTTAATCTTGAGAGAGGAGTTAGGTAATCCTAGGTTTTAATACCCCCTCAACTGGTTTATGCATTCTATCATGGTGTAGGTCCCCCATTATAATTGTGGAATGGTTCCATGGCAATCACAGTTTTTAGAAACATGGATAGTATGAATTCTTGTGGATTTGCAAGGCATAAGGTACTCTAGGTTCTTCTTCGGTATAATGCTCTAGTGAATTTGAGACGAGTGGGTGAGGGAACACCCTACTCTTAGTTTTCATCCCTTTTAATTCATATCTAGTTATAAGGACTCCCTTTTGGTCCTTGTTGTAAGAACTCAGACCTACTTTTCAGGTATGTTTTTCCTTTTCTGGTCGTTTTTGGGAAAAAGAAGAGAATCTGGAAATTTTCTAAGTACACACCGTGTACTTTATAAGTACACGCCGTGTACTTTGTTGCCGCTCGAGGCCGTTTGTTGGCCATGTCATGGCCACACACACGGCCATGTAGGGGTGACGTGGAGGCCACTTAATGCGGAGTACGGAAAAGCCTAGTACACGCCGTGTACTTCAAAAGTAAAGACCGTGTACTTTTTTTTTCGTTAAACGGTCCGGGGTCGCGTATTAACCCAAAAAACGTCTTCTTCTCCAGCTTCTTCGACCAAGAGCGAGGGTACGGCTGTGGATCTTCTCCGAGCCACCGATCCATCACCGGTTATCCGAATCGAACGCCGTCGGTTGCAATAGAATCACAGCGGTGAGTTCTTGGTTCTTCTTTGGCCACATTTCCTGATTCTTTCTCTTATGAGAGTTATCATAGGTTGAACGTTTTAGATTTTTTTGCAGATCTAATCCATTCTAGGATGATTCACGGGCCGAGGTTCAAGTATATCGATCTCCTAGGATTGAGGTAGGTGGTTTGTTGCTTTACGTTGAATGTCTTTGAGTTTTTTTTACAAAAAGTGCCAGATTCCCATGTTTCGGGTATCTCGGGTTAGGGTTTTGATCCTGATTTATTATCTACCTTAGATTGCTTGTATGCTTGAGGCTTTTAGATGAATAATGATTGCTTGTTAGCATGTTTGAGGATCACCCCATGGGTTTTCCCTTTGTTTTGGTTGTTTATCGCCGTTTGGCATAGGTTGCCAGTGAGGCAAACCTTGTTGCATTGATTGCCTCCTTGATATAATTGTTTGCATGTATTGCCTACTATTTATATGCTTTTGATGCATTGTATATATTATCCAAGTAGTTTTTGAACTTACTTAGGGCTGCTGACAGTCGATTACACACGACTAGACTGCTCAAGGCTGTGTGAACCTGGTGCGGTAGACTAAAGAGGGAATTGACGATTAAGGGCTTCCCTAGAGAGTCTGTTATAAATCAGTATCATTCACAGGACCTATGGGAATTGGAATTTGTGCTTCCTAAGAGTTTCCTTAGTTATGTATCGAGACTATAGGGGGGATTAGACGTAAGTGCTTCCTCAGAGAGTCTATAACTATCGTTACCAGACCGTAGAGAAATTAATGGTGAGAGCTTCCCAGAGTGTCTGTGCCTTTGTATGATTACTTGACTAGAGGTTTCTGATAGTATGAGCCACCCTAAGAGTCAATGTGAATATTGTTTAGTTGGTTGTGATGAGTCCACCAAGCCAAAGAACAAGCTTGGGTTTTGTACTGCTTGTTGTTTAGGTAGTCTGCTGAGATACCTGTTGTGTTACTTGCTATTCCTTAGAAATATAGAGTTGTTTGCTAGATTCCTTGGTTGATAATTAAATTATTGAATCAAATAAATAAATAAATATGAATAGAGATTTGTAGGATTGTTTACTTTAGTGTACTCCTGTTTCTCTACTGCATTTATTTCCATTACTTTTGCCATATTTCTCACTAACAGTAGGGAACAAATGTTGTGGTGGTTGCCTAATAGGATTAGTCTCACACCCTGTTTGGGTCTTGATTTTCATCCCAAACAGGTTATATGGTTGCAGGTGTGGATAGGTATTGTGGCCCTTCTACTTTAGGTACATGATTGCTGGTTGGAGTTAGAGAGCATATGACCGAGCTTAGGCTTGCGATGCTGCTGGAGTTGCTGTTTATTTTTAGTACTTTGTTTCTCAGTTGTATTCAACACGTTGTTGTGTTTGCTGCTTTCCTTAGATACTTGTACCTGCTGCATCATTATCATCATTACTATATATTCATTGCTTTCGCTATTTATTTTCAGTTATTGTATGTTGTTTACTGCTTCCGCTATTGACTGTTATTTCTTTTCCCTTGTACGCTTTACCAAATGAGGGCATAGTTTCCCTAATGACTCACCAAGGCCCTCGCTTCTATTCAGAAGCCTCTGGTGTTTGGGGAAATGCGCTTGAGGTCATGTGGCGAACCAGGTATGGGGCACCAGTTGAGTGGCTCTGGATTTGGGTCGTTACAAAGTGGTATCAGAGGAGGTTCTTTTCTTTTCTATTGAGTTACTATTTAGTGACATTAGACAGGGATAGGACGAAATATGTAAATGGTAAATAGCTGTGCCTGGGAGTTCTAGAACCCATGTACAGGGAAAAAGCTAGATTTCCTCGAATATTGTAGTTTTCGAGTTTTTCAAATGTTACAGTTTACTTGATTTCACCATTGGGTGGTGCACTTGTTTTGTGCTGTTACTGTTTATATGATTATGGTTCAATTTTTTTGTAACCCGATGAGATGAGGGTATGCCACCTCATGCATCATATATGCACTTGTTAGAAAATTACATGTCATGCATATTTCCATGCCATCTAAATTGCATTATAAATTGCATGTTGTTGTGATAGAACTTGTGATAGACTATGCATACTGCTGTGATAGAATACCTACTATGCTGATAGGGTATCATTTGTTTAGATCTTCTTTATCATGAACGCCAAACTTTGGTCTTAGAGGTGTTATGGGCCCTCGATGATCGAAATTTGGTGGATCGTGAGTTTTTTATACTGTTTACTTGTTATATACATTGTATAAAATACCAAGCTTCAATTCACGGGGAGTATGGGCCCTAACATATTAGAATTTGGCACCTTAACTCTTGTTTTCTGTGTTTTCTGGGCTTCAGTGTAGTTTCTGAGCTACTGCCAGGAAAAACCTAGAATATACAGCGTGCACTTTCTTCATACACGCAGTGTAGTCTTTTAACCATGTCACTGATTGTGTGATCAGAAACACGAGGTTATGAACAATCTTGTAGGAACACATTATTTACTAGTTTAGCATGCCATTTAGTCTGAAATAGGTACCACGGCCGTGTCACAAACAACACAGGTCATGTTTTCTTTTCACATACACACCGTGTCTTAATCTTACACGCCGTGTAGTTTGATCTAGGTATCCGGATGTGTCGCGAACAACATGGGTCAGTGTTACCCTTCCTTGTACATGCTGTGTCCGTCTAGAACATGCCATGTAGTGTCAGCTGTGTGTCAGGCTGTGTCGCTAACAACACGAGCCAGGTAAGGCATGTCTAGTACACGCCGTGTCTCCCTTGAACATGCCGTGTGGTTTTTTCTTAGGAGAGCCGTGTGGCTTAACCATGTAGAAGGACTCGGGCAGGGAAATAGGATTCAGGTACATGCCATGTGTTGGGACAACACGCCATGTATTTGGGGTGTTACATGACCAGTTTAGGTAGAAGTACATGCCCATGTGAATGACCTAAGGGAATACTCCATGTAGGGAAAGAACACGCCATGTAGTCATGTTTTGCTAACTTGAATGCCTCCTTTTCCCTATTCCTTCTTGTGCCTTCAGTTTTTTTGTCCTTGTTTATTCTAAATCTGAGGTGTGCTTTTGAACTTTCAAAGCTATGGCACCGAGACGTCCTCCCGTTGTCCGTCAGGAACCAGACAGTGACTGTACGCCTGATACGACAGATCAGGGACTACCAGTAGTTCCGCCTATCATTCCGGATATGGAACCTGCAGTGATTCTAGACAATGGTTCCGACGCTCAGTTCAGAGAGGGTTTCATGAGATTCATGCAGACCTTCCAGGGAGCTCAACATCCTGCCCTGTCTATGGCAGAGCTGACGCGGGTTTTTCAGTAGAAACATCCTCCCACGTTCACAGGGGATGAAGGACTGTAGGCTGCAGAGTCATGGAAAGAATCCATGTTATCCATCTTCGAGCACCTGGAGATGCCTCCGGAGAAGAGAGTGAAGCTCGCGACTTATATGTTGTGAGATTCCGCTAAGAGATGGTGGGATTTGGTTTCATAGGCAGGGCGCCAACAGGCTATGGCTTGGGATGAGTTCCAGCATACGTTCTACGACTACTTCTACCCGGTGACGCTGAGAGATAACAGAGCCAGAGATTTCATGAACCTATAGTAGGGTACTCTCACAGTTATGGATTATTACTCTCACTTCACAGAGTTACGACATTTCAATCCCGTTTTGGGGAATGAAGAGGTGTTTTTAGCGAGGAAGTTTGAGGAAGGCCTCAGACCGGACATCAGATCATAGGTGAACGTCTTTTAGTTGACTTATATTACTCTGATAGTCAACCAGAAACTTATCACGGAGAGAAATCTGAGGGAGAATGGAGCTATGGACTAGGGCAGTTCAACATCCAGGGCTGATTCCTTTCAGATAGACAGCAGGAAGCGCCACCGAGAGTCTACACGAGGTGACCCGAGGAAGCGAGGTATTCCTTCTGGTAGACGAGAACTTCCTTATGGAAACAAAGTGGTGTGATATCAGTGTGGAAAAAATGGGCATAAGAAGCCTCAGTTCCCGAGATACCCAGTGGAGTGCCGATCATGCGGCAAGATGGGTCATCTGTAGCATTTCTGCAAGGTTCTCCTTCCAGCGGCTAGTGAAGGAGGATCGGTTTTGACTCCGCGTACAGGAGAAGGATTACCAGTTCCGAAGAAGACTAGGGGATGGAGTTCTTCAGGTCATTCAGGCCAGGGTAGAGGCCGTGGATGTAGTGGTCAGTCTTAGGGAGGGTCAGCTCAGGGATCTTAGGCTGCTACATAGGGCCGCAGTACATGCCAAAATTTTTGTGGTAGAGCAGATTTATCAGGAGCAGGATCCTAGACCTTCTATAGTTCGAGGTATGATTTTAGTAGCCTCAGTTTTATCCTCTTCACTTTTTGATACAGGATCTTCTCATAGATTTATTTCTGTACGAACTATGGAGAGCCTTAGACTTACTGTTTATACTTCTGAGGATATGATGACGCTAGACACTCCCTTGGGAATGAGAACTGCTAGCGTGCGTCAGTGCTTAGACTGCCCCCTGAGGTTGGTGGGTGTTGTTTTTTTGTGGAATATTTATGTTTTAGAGATGACAGGCTATGATGTTATTCTCAAGATGGACTGGTTAGTTCCCTTCTAGGAATTTGTCGATTGCTATCGCCGTAGGGTGAGTTTCACATCACTAGAGGGTGGATCTTTTCTTTACAAGGGTGAATGGGATGTCCATGTGAGAAGAGCTGGACCAGAGCATCATGGGTTGGGTGGTGTTACAGACCATATTTCTATATTATATCTGGATGACTAGGGGACTTCTCATAGGTATTTTCCTCCAGTGGTTGATCGCTTTCCATATGTCTTTCCAGAAGAATTTTCAAGTTTGCCTCCGGAGCATGAGGTATACTTCTCTATTGAGCTTGTGCCAGGAGAGACATCGGTATCCATTCCTCCTTAAAGGATGGCTAAAATTGAGTTACAGGATCTCAAGAAGCAGTTGGAGGAGTTGGAGGCAAAGGGTTTCATCCGACCCAGTACTTCTCCTTGGGGTTCGCCAGTCCTGTTTGCGAAGAAGGCAGACGAAACCCTTAGGCTATGTGTGGATTATCAGAAGCTGAACCAGTTGATGGTCAAGAACCGATATCCATTGCCACGTATAGATGATCTCTTTGATCAGCTTCGAGGAGCCAGAGTGTTCTCAAAGATTGACTTGATATCCGGCTATCATCAATTGCGTGTCAGACCATCTGATATACCTCTTACAGCCTTCCAGAGCAGGTATGGTCTGTATGAGTATTTGGTTATTCCATTTGGTCTCACTAACGCACCAATAGTTTTCATGATGCTGATGAACAAAGTTTTCCATCCTTACTTGGATTCTTTCATGGTGGTTTTCGTGGATGATATCTTGGTGTACTCTCATACTCAACACGACCATGCTACCCATCTTGAGATCATTTTGAGTACACTGAGGGAGCATCAATTATATGCTAAGCTCTCAAAGTGCCACTTTTGGATGGATGAGATTCACTTCCTGGGTCATGTCATCTCAGAGACAGGAGTATCAGTAGACCCAGAGAAGGTGAGAGTAGTAGTTACCTAGGAGCAACCGAAGAATGTCTTCGAGGTATGAAGTTTCTTAAGGATGGATGGTTACTACAGGTGGTTTATACAGGACTTCTCATTCTTAGAAGTGCCATTGATAGGCTTTACTAGGAAGAGGGTGAAGTATGTTTGGTTAGAAGCCTGCGATTCATCCTTCTAGGAGCTGAAGGGGAGATTGACTTCAACACCGATTCTAGTTTTGCCAGAGCCGGGCAAGAGTTATACAGTTTTCTATGATGCATCTGGCATCGGGCTTGGAGAATTGTTTATGCAGGAGGATCATGTTGTTTCATATGGATCTCGTCAGTTGAGGCCACATGAGAGGAAATATCCTACACATGACCTGGAGTTGGCTATAGTTGTTCATGCTTTGCGTTGTTGGAGACATTATCTTCTGGGAGATAATTTCGTGGTATATATTGACCACATGAGCCTCAAGTATATCTTCACACAGTGTGAATTGAATCTAAGACAGCGGAGGTGGGTCAAGTACCTACAATATTTCGATTTTGAGATGGCTTATACACCTGGGAAAGGCAACCCTGTGGCAGACGCACTGAGTAGGAGGACACAAATACAGGCAGTTCAGGAGGCCAGCAGCGAGTGGCAGCTTATGGCTCTATTCTCCGAAATGCATTTGGAGGTGCATGAAAGACAGGGTCAGACTTTTCTTTCTTCTGTAGTTGTTACCTCTACCCTTCTTGACCGAGTTCAAATGAGGCAGCTATCAGATTCTGAAGGCCTAGTCCTATGGGAAAGCATGTCAGGAGAGGACCCTCTTCTAGGATGGACCGTAGGCAAATATGAGATCTTACATTTCTAGGGACGTATATGGGTGCCAGCATATGTACGCGAGGAGATGATGCAAGACTTTCATTCCTCATTCTGGGCAGTTCATCTTGGTGTCATCAAGATGTATCATGATCTACACTGCCAGTATTTGTGGCCAATTATGAAGAGAGAAGTTGCTGATTTTTTCCTAAGGTGTTCCACCTGTCAGTAGGTGAAGGTAGAGCACCAGCAACCAGCAAAGCTTTTACAACAGCTACCCATTCTCAAGTGGAAGTGGAATAATGTCGTGATGGACTTCGTGATAGGGTTACCAAGATCGCCTCGAGGGAATGATGCGGTATGGGTTGTCATTGACAGGCTCACAGAGGTTTCTCACTTCTTACTGATTAAGGAGACCTTTGGTGTTGATGAGATTGGACGGTTGTACATCCATGAGATTGTACTCTTGCATGGGGTTCCGAGTACTATCATCTTAGATAGGGATGTCCGCTTCACATCACATTTCTGGCAAGAGCTACAGAGGGATTTGGGTACACAGGTACTTCTGAGTACAACTTACCATCCCCAGATAGATGTCCAATCAGAGCGCACGATTCAGGTTCTAGAGGACATGCTAAGATCATGCATCCTTGATTTTGGAGGTTCTTGGGAGAGACATATACCTCTAGTGGAGTTTTCCTACAATAATAATTTTCAAGAAACTATTCAGATGACACCTTACGAGGCCTTGTACGGTAGGCCGTGCTGATCACCCTTGTATTGGCTGGAGGCAAGAGAGGTAGCAATGATGGGACCTTGTCTTGTTCAGGAGACCACATAACATGTGGAGTTGATTCAGAAGAGGATGGATACTACACAGTCTTGGAAGAAATCTTATGCTGATCAGCAAAGACGACCTTTGGAGTTTAAGGCCGGAGATCAGGTTTTCCTACATGTTACCCTGAGGTTGGGAAAAAAGAGGATCAGGAGACAGGGTAAGCTTTCACCGAGATACATTGGGCCGTTTGAGTTTCTGGAGAGAGTCGGGCTGGTTGCTTATAGGTTGCAGTTACCTCAGAGATACCAGGCTATGCACGATGTCTTCCATGTTTCTCATCTTCGAAACTATTTCTCAGACCCGTCTCATGTCTTTCAATTTGAGGAGGTTGAGCTGGAGTAGGATGCATCGTTCAAGGAGAATCTTATCAGGATTGTTGATCTTAGTGCAAGGGTACTCCGTGGCCAGTCTGTTCCTCTGGTACGGGTGCTATGGCAGCACGATTGTGTATAGGACAAGACTTGGGAGAGGGAGGCCAATATGCAATCACAGTGGCCAGAGTTATTCGAGGTTTCTTATTCACCACCTTGCTAGGGAAATTCGGGGACAAATTTCTTGGGGGAAGTTTGTAAGAACCCATACCTTCTTTTTAGGTATGTTTTTCCTTTTCTGGTCGTTTTTGGGAAAAAGAGGAGAATCTGGAAATTTTCTAAGTATACACTGTGTACTTTGTTTCCGCTTGAGGCTGTGTGATGGCTGTGTCCTGGACACACACACAGCCATGTAGGGGTGATGTGGAGGCCACTTAATGCAGAGTATGGAAAAGCCTAGTACACTCAGTGTACTCTAAAAGTACACGCTGTGTACTTTATTTTTTTTTCGTTAAATGGACTGGGGTCACGTCTTAACCTGAAAAACGTCTTCTTCTCCAGATTATTCGACCCAGAGTGAGGGTATGACCACAAATCTTCTCTGAGCCACCGATCCGTCACCATTTATCCAAATCGAATGCCATTGGTTGCAATAGAATCGCACCAGTGAGTTCTTGATTCTTCTTTGGCCACATTTCCTTATTCTTTCTCTTATGAGAGTTATCGTAGGTTGAACGTTTTAGACGTTTTTGCAGATCTACTACGTTCTAGGCTGATTCAGGGGCCGAGGTTCAAGTATATCGATCTCCTAGGATTGAGGTAGTTGTTTTGTTTCCTTATGTTAAATGTCTTTGAGTTTTTGTGCAAAAAGTGTCGGATTCCCATGTTTCGGGTATCTCAGGTTAGGGGTTTGATCCTGCTTTATTATATACCTTATATTACTTGTATTCTTGAGGCTTTAAGATGAATAATTATTGCCTGTTAGCATTTTTGAGGATCACCCCATGGGTGTTTCCCTTATTTTGGCTATTTATCGCCGTTTGGCATAGGTTGCCGGTGAGGCAGACCTTGTTGCATTGATTTCCACCTTGATATAATTGTTTGAATGTATTTTATACTTTTTATATGATTTTTATGCATTGTAGCTACTATCCAAGTAGTTTTTGAATTTACTTAGGGCTGCTGACAGTCGATTACGCACGACTAGACTGCTCAGGGCTGTGTGAACCTGATGCGGTAGACTAAAGAGGAAATTGAAGATTAAGGGCTTCCCTAGAGAGTCTGTTATAAATTAGTATCATTCACAGGACCTATGGGAATTGTAATTTGTGCTTCCTCATAGTGTCCTTAGTTACGTATCGAGACTACAGGGGGAATTAGACATAAGTGCTTCCTCAGAGAGTCTATAACTATCGTTACCAGACTGTAGGGGAATTGACAATGAGAGCTTCCCAAAGTGTATGTGCCTTTGTATGATTACTTGACTAGAGGGTTCTTTCAGTATGATCCACCCAAAGAGTCAGTGTGAATATTTTTTGGTTGGTTGTGAGGAGTCCACCAAGCCAAAGAACAAGCTTGCGTTTTGTACTGCTTGTTGTTTAGGTAGTCTGCTGAGATACCTGTTGTGTTACTTGCTATGCCTTGGAAATATAGAGCGGTTTTCTAGATTCCTTGGTTGATAATTAAATGATTGAATCGAATTAATAAATAAATGTTAATGGAGATTTGTAGGATTGTTTACTTTAGTGTACTCCCATTTCTCTGCTGCATTTATTTCCATTACTTTTTCCATATTGCTCACTGACAGTAGGGCACAGATCTTGTAGTGGTTTCATACTGGGATTAGTCTCACACTCTGTTTGGGTCCTGCTTTTTGTCCTAAAAAGGTTATATGGTTTCAGGAGTGGATAGGTATTGTGGCCCTTCTACTTCAGGTATATTATTTCTGGTTGGAGCTGGAGAGCATATGACCGGGCTTAGGCTTGCGATGCTGCTGGAGTTGTTGTTTACTTTTAGTACTTTGTTTCTTAGTTGTATTCAGAAAATTGTTGTATTTGCTGCGTTCCTTAGATACTTGTACCTTCTAAATAATTATCATCATTACTATATATTCATTGCTTCTACTGTTTAGTTTCATTTATTGTATGTTGTTTACTACTTCCACTGTTGACTATTATTTCTTTTCCCTTGTATGCTTTACCAAATGAGGGCATAGTTTCCCTAATGACTCACTAAGGCCCTCGCTTCTAGTCGACAGCCTATGGCATTTAGGGAAATGTGCTTGAGGTCGTGTGGCGATCTGGGTACGGGGCACCCATTGAGTGGCTCCGGATTCGGGTCGTTACACTTGTGTTGTTGAGGTGATTCATTTTCCCTATTATAGAATGAGGTATGGAACTCCCACATGGAACAGGGTGTGATTCACTCATCCATGGGGTTGGTAACTCCCCATCCATTATGAATCATTTTTAGTGAGGTGTTGTCCCCCCAAATTGATCAATACATGGGAGCTATATATTTATAGTAGGATGTTTATATGAGATCTTTATGGATTGATGCATTGTTTTGAGAATAACGATTCATTGATGAGTCTAGTTTGTTGCATTGTGGGTTGGGTCAATGGTAATATTGGTTAAAGCAGTGTGGATCATGGTTCTATGAAACTCACTGATATGGGATCTCCATAGTTAGGTCCATGTGGTGAAATAAGGAGATTTGGGCTACAGTCTTTGTATGAACCAATTGTGGTTTTATCTTCTGTTTTATGGATGAGCAAGGAGGTGGTGTTCCTATGAGGCCTAAAGTTATTTGTGGCTTCCTCATTCCCTGGATTGAGTATACTATTAGGGAATCTCTTGTTCACTTGTGATACTGTGGTTGGGTCCTTATTGGGAAGTGAAATCATAACTTCTTCCCCATATTATGTTTCTCCTCTCTTAACTAGAGCTGGGTGGTTGTAAAAATCATCCCTAGATTGTTAGCTGACCTGAAGCCTATTGACCTTTTGTTTTTCAGGGTGTATGATTGGGTATTTTTTATTCTCACCCCTATATAGGTTTCATTCTCACACAAGTTTTTTCTTTACAGATGGTGTATTGGTTGCTGGAATATTTTATGAGCATGATAATGGTAGAGATAGAGCTTAGTGGATCCCCTATGGAAATCCTTGTTATCAGTGATCGAGTTAGAGTTGGCATGATGTGATGATTTACTTTCCTAATCACTCGAGTTTGGTTTATAGTTTAGGATTTTCATCCTTGTATTTTTTCCCTCTTATACCATCATTTTTATTATATGTCATTATGATTTTTAACATAAATTGTATGCATGTTTAATTTAAATTAGTTATGTACATTCTGTGTGGTTGTGGTTGTCATGGTTGGATGACGATGTATATATGTTGCGGGTTGTATAGGTTAAGGACACCCATATATGTGTTATGCCTTCTTGGTTCTAGTCACTAAGACCTAGACTATTGGAGACAGACTTGGGATAACACCCTTGGATTACTACCAAACTAGGTGGGCCCTGATGGGTAAGGTCATGTTAGGTTGGTATCAGAGTGAGTTGGCCATAATGATAGAATTTAGAGATACGTGTTTCATGAGTTTTGGTTTAGTAAATATGGGGAAGCAATTCCTATGGTGATTAGGTTTAGTTTTCATACCAGGGAACCCAAATAGGGTGTGGAAATCAACACATTCCTATGAAATGACTCTAAAAATTTATTAACTTAAGTACTTGGGGTACTGTTAATAGGATATATTTAAGTTGGTCCATGCATCATATAACAGTCTAAGAATTTTTTTCTGAATAAAATGACACCCCACTTCTAGAGATGTCATCGTGTGATGAGGATTTTGATTCCTTTATGATAATGATTTTTTTAGAGGTGTGTAATGAAACTTCTATGGATAATGAGATCGATAGGACTACTTACAATTGCGTGAGATCTATGGGTGATTATCTCATGATATTCTAGTGGTTTCATGCATATAGAATTTTAATGTCATGATCATATTATTGGGACATGGATCTTGGTATTCATGGGAATTAGTTTTGAATGGGGTCAGTAACCCCCGATTATGTAGATACTAGGGAAATGATACCCTTCATACTCTACGGAGTACACATGGAGTTTGAGTACTATTAACATCACTTTAAGATGACCACATTGAGAGGGGGGAGGGTATAAATCAATGTTGGATGACTTTTTATCACTTAAAAATTTTATCAATTTTTATACCACTGTCACTTATTCAGTGAATGATTCTCTTTTCTTCTTCACCTATGGTTATCAAGCATGCACATAACACAATTAACCACAACAAGTAGCAGGATTTGTTAATGATGTTTTTCTATAATGTGGATGACTACATTCCCAGTGTATGGTGTTTATTATCCAACTCACACAAAAATTTCCTTTTATTATCTGGAAACACCTAAATAAGGGTATAACCTTGAACCTATTTTCCTAGAACTGATTAGGTACATTACAAGATTAAAATATTAGGAATAAGAAGCAGGATGTTAGCCTATACCTTATAAAGTGATCAACAATGTAGTTCACGTCTTCTCTAATAGAGAATAATAATTTTTATCGGCTTCCTAAACTTGTAGTAATCACATGAGCTGCCTAAAATACATCATTCAATGAGATATCTTAGATATTCTGAATAATAATCAATTAATAACCAGAAAATATCTTTCCCTTCTCCAGTACCAATGATATGAATATTACCATTAACTGAAATACCAGACTTTCTTGATACACAATATCAAAAATTAAGTGTTTTATCATTTTCCTCATGGTGAAATTAACTCTTTATGCAAGAACAAACATAATTTGAGTGCACAATATCTTCTCACATTACCATATTTCATACATTCACATTTGTTAGATGTTATAATAAATAAATCATGCACATGAAAATACCCAACCTTAATATTTATTCATGCATGTAATATTCACATGAATGCACTGTCTCATTGAATATTTGTGTGGGTTTATATTAATTTCATTTCTCTCTCAACATGAAAAATTGTACATATTTGTACAAGATTATTATTTCCCTTTTTTGCATAAGTATGTAAGTTTCTTCTTCTTCAAAAACTGAATTGAGTTTCATAGACATTTCCTTCACAAGACCAATAAGCCCATGGTTATATTCACGAAAGATTTGTGTGTGAAACTCTCCTCATCACATAGCGAGTGGATAACAGAACTCTCTGCTTCTTTATGTAAAAGGAAGCATAAATATACTATGTTTTCTGAAAATGAGATCTATCCGAGAAAATCACAAATGAAAGATCCTATCTTGACCGTGGTACTTTGATATTTATATAAAATTCACCACCAATTTTAGTCGATATATCCACCAACTTAAATTCTGAGTTTCATGTCGCATCCAATAATAGTGGTGAGTTAAGAACATTTTTAAACAACACTAAAGATTTCAGTTTTTAAATAATATTCACATGGTTTCCATGACACCAAGAATAGAGGTGCCTCTTCTTATGAGATATCATCTCTTATTTCATGATGACACACTCAAGTTCATTAAGGAAAAACACATAAATCATTTTATGCACCCATATTTCCTTAAATAATATTCACCTCTTCATATTCATTCAACAATGATATTTTATTTGAAAAAACAATTACAAACACACTAAAACATGCATGAATGATGATTTATATGATGCTCTATGTCTCAATATGATGATATCTCAACACAACTAAACTTGGTTTGGCTTCCAGAGATGGTCAACATCAATTTTCATGAATTCACTCATGTAAAGGTTGATTCGTGTTTTCATAAGGGTAGATTGTGTCCCTATCCCCATGTAAGGGTATCCTGCATAAACCATTACCTATGTAAAGGTCGATTTCATTTGTTTAATGTTGGGCCATTACTCATGTAAGGGTAAATAGGTTAAAGAAAATAGCCTATGTCAGGGCCGATCCGTGCTTACTTAAGGGTAGATTGTGAATATGGGATGTCAGAGATTGAAGAAAATGAGGAGGTTTAATCTGATGACCATGATCTATTTTGATCAAGAAACCACTATTATATGAGTATCATTTTTAACATGGGAAAAATATACTATGAACACCCACAATCCCACATTGATATTTTCTTTAGTAGAGTTTCAGTTAATAAGAATTCCCATTCTATTCACCTCTCGAGCTACCACTAGGGTCGGAACCTAAAACACCCTTGCACACACACCCCTCACTGGGCCTTGCCAAACCTAAATGGTCCCTAGAACACCCCAACACATTCCATGTGCTCACCCATGCACACCCTGTGGGCACTATGCACCCACCAATGTTCATGCACTCCTAGTGGTCACTATGCATCCTCACCATGCCACCATGGCTGGATGAGGTTGACTACTGGCCCACCTAAGCAGTAGATGTATAGATCCCTTGGATAGTCAAAGAACTGAGTATAAAATTTACAATCCAATTCAACACCTTCTTCAAAAAATGAATCACCATGAAAAAATATAATTATTTTTTCATGGACTTAAAATAAATTCTCCCATAATCAATTTGAATTTATTCATGCAAATAAATATTTGAATGGTCTTCCAAATTCTTATGTTGTTGTAAATAATGTGAAACTTAGAATATGTTCTTGAACCAATGAAGACTAGTTCATCAATCATTATACTTAAATACACTTCATCCAAAAAATATAATATATGATCTTTGAACTTCACGAGGATGGATCTTATTCAAACATCACACATTTCCAAGTTTTAAAACACCAAAAAACACTTCCAATATATCCTTCTTCTTCAATAAATATTGAAATCAAGTGATTTAACTCTTAATAACTTATTGATAACAAATACAACACAAACAAAAAGTAGAATCATCAAGTACTCTCTTATAAGGTGAGAAGAAAGTCCTCAATTCTTAGGGTTGGTAACTCACATGGAGACATGTTGATACCAGGGTATGGGTCCCCCATTTGGGATTGTAGATATTAGTACCCCCATAGATACAAAGGCACCAACTATCATCCATGGGAACATGATTCCTATATTTAGGCTTGGTTATGGTACTCCTTTGAGCTCGATGAGGTGTAGACCCCCCATACTGCAGTGGAGTTGGTACTCCCCTACTAGATAGGTCGTGGGAATTACATTTGTAGTGGTTGGTGTATTATATTAGATTGGATATGGTTATTAACCATGTAAGTTTGTAATCCCCAATAGATTTGTGGTGTGGGTTCTCCATGAGAGGGGTAGGTACTCCCTTGTCTGGCATATATTTTTCAACGAGTTACAATACCCCCATATTTATTATGAATTTTTGTGCTCCCCTGAAGATACAAGAGTGATGAGTACCATTCAAAGATGCATGGGTCCTTTATTCGGTCATGGGGTTGGTACTCCCTTGATCCTGGTGAGGTTTAGTCCTCCATACTAAAAAGGAGTCAGTAATCTCCTATGAGATAGGGTGTGAGTCCTCCATCTATAGGGGTTGATATCTGACATGGTATAAGGTATGAATTTTTTCCCTTGTGGTTCAGTACTCCTCCCATAGTTTGGTGTGTATAATCACCCATTAATGAGGTCAGTTACTCCCTCAAATTATTCATATATTCTCAGTGAGGTTCGGTTACCTCACCATAGTTTGACTATTGATGGTAGTTTATCCAATGCCTAATGGTTTTTTACAATATCTAAGCTAAGAGTGCATTCCTTGGATGATCCATTGATTTAGGTTTGTGTTTCTTATTAAGATATTTCATTCAAAGGATGATCGATATAATGGGACGAATGTAAGGATTGGGAGCCTTGGATAGATGGGATTGATTGAATATTTCCCTCTCATACATATGAGGCATACTTTATATAAATACCATTTCCTGTGATAGGTTATTTAATCATAGAGTATGATTATTGTTGTAATTTTCACTCGATATGAGGTGGATAATGTATTGATCCACCCCCACCACCTCAAATTGGTCCTCACTTGACTTAGAGAGTTGGAAACTAGGACCATGGATCAATGTGATCTATGGATGGATTTGATCAAGTAGCACATGATGTGGCCCAAGATTTTATATGCGGCCTTTAACTTTGTTGCTCATGCTTAGTAGAACCATTACATGAAATTACTTAAATATTACATCGTTGGTGTGAGATTTAGATATTTTAGTGGTATCTTTAGACCATCTATTTTTGAATAGATATTTTTACTAGAGGTGACTATCTACCCCTATCTCTTCCATGAGTTCAAATCAACTTTGACAGGGATATTATTCTTGGATTCCCATAATGGTAGTGTGAGACCCAATAATGATATCAATAGTTAGGAATGACTACCCATAGTCTGAGATGAGATGGATGGATATCTTTGTGGGGTGTTTTTTTAAAGAATATAGATCATGGTTTATCTCCATCAGAAGGTAGGACCCATGCGATGAGTAGGTACAACCCTCAGGAGGTTGATGGTGATCCTTTCACTAGTTAGAAAGCTTAGCTATGTGCGTTGGGGTTGTTTTGAAGGATTAGTCTCACAGTTGTGGAGAAGGGGATAAGTGATATTCTAGGGTTACCCCTCATCAATATTTTAAACACTAAATTAATTTGTGTTGATACAAAACTGATGACTTTTTCATTTCATTTGGTGTCCCAATTGATCTTTGAGAGCTGAGCACTGAAATTTTAGGGATTTCAGTTGGCCTACTTAAAAGTATTTTAAGGAGATGAAGAAAAGGTTTACCTATGCTCCTATTAGGTGATTGATAGAGGATGAATTAATGTGTGTGGTGATTCATGACATCTATAGAGCTAGACCTATATATTATCTAAGGTATAATAGAGCTAGTTAGTATGAGTTTATCTATTGTAATTATCTGACTAACTGAAAATCAATAATCTAAGTTATGTTTCCACTGTGATGAAATATAAAGAGTTTTTGTGGGTGATTATTTATGGAATCTTGGGATATATGATGAGGCTAATCATTATTATGGATCATAGTGGTGTTTTCTTGAGTTTTGGGAGGATGTTGACCTTGGGATATGAAGTAAACAAATAAGGTCACCTTTGATGGGTGAGAATCTGGATGAGGTTAGTGATGCAGGCATGTTGTCCTTGCTATTATTGGAATATAAGTAATGAGAGGATTTATGTTATCATAGCTCCCCAAGATGGATTGAGTTAAGGTGTGAACTTTTTTAATTGATAATGAGGAGTGGTTACATTCCATTGTAATAAAAAATGTAACTCTTGTTGAGGCACTCGATAGTGGAGTTCAACACCGTTAGATTTTCACTATATGGAAATATTTTGGTTTTCTCTTTGAAAGGTAGAGATCTTGAAACACTCGTGAGAAATTACATGGTTAACGAACCATATTTTATTAATACCAATTTTTTATGGTTTTATTTGTGTTGTAATTGATGGGTGTCCCATGGATGGAATAAAATTTGTTGGGGTGGAACATACTTGACGAGATTCATGGAAGGTGAGTTGTGCTTGTTTCAGGAGATTTCCCTATGATGGGTTGGGGCCATTTGGAGTTCTTGGATGAATGATAATATCATATGTTAAATCATTAATTTGATTGATATAAAGGGGATGTTTTTAGGGATTCTCAAGACCTTTTTTATTTCAATAAAACTACCATAAAGAGGATATTTAGTTAATTGGAAATTTACATACTAGAGGCTCTATGTAGAAAAAATGAGACCTTTGGAAGTTCCCTTCCCCATGACCTAGTATACCAGATGTAGGTATAATTTGAACCCTAATTTGGAAAATGGTTCCTACTTGCATGGGAAAAACAAACTGCTACTTTCTTTATTATAACCAGAAGATATAAGTGATACTCACCAACTTCACAAATCCACAATCAATGTTCTAAGAAAAAACTATTCTTCAGTTATATAAAGTACTGAGGTCGCACCCAACTATATAATAAGTGTCTTCTAGTCAACAAGTAATACTTACTCCCCTAAAATCTTGATCAACACAATTGACCACCTCAACTGGAGTGCCAACCCAATATCCCCATGTTTGCTAAAATTTTGGAACTTTAGAACTTCATTCATAACCCCATAAGAAGATATGAACTTTTGATGGTCCTGTTTCCCTTAGAGAAGATCTACTACCACTGTTTTCACATTGATCTACTCCAGTTTACGCTGACCATTTTCTTATAAAATAAGTTTTGATGTGAAAACTTTTAGTGAACTAAAATAGACTTCACCTCCCAAAAATCTCCTAATTAAAGACTTATTTTAGGGAACCTTGTAAACTCTCCATGCTTTAGAAAACACCCTTCCTTATTTGTATAAAAATAGTGACTCTCCATTTTCTCCTCCCATTTACCCAATCCCTGTTGAGGCACAATGACACCTTAGAATTTCATGATCTATTACCTTGGTAAACATGTCCACTGGATTTTGGATTCCCATTATATTCCATTTCTCTATCTCTTTATCCTATAGAAAATTCTAGATGGAATGATTCTTTAGGTCGATATGTTTAGTCTTTGTACCAAACACTAGCTTTTTAGATAAGTAGATTTCACTTTGGCTATCACAGAAATGAACTGATCCTTTATGAATCCTTTTGAGATCCTTTAGAAAACTTACCAACCAAATCATTTCATTCCCAACTTCAGTTGTAGATATATATTCATATTTTTTTGTACCTAGAGTGACAATATATTGTATCCTTGATATAAATTTTTTCATTTTTCCTCCATAAGTAAACAAAATTCCTATTATGATATTCCAAGTATCTGAATCTCTATAAAAATTAGTATCAATATATTCATGCAAAGGATCATTAATCCCATAGAAGAAGGCCATATATTCTATTCCTTTAAAATACTTAAGGATCCATTTGATATAATCTCAGTGTTCCTTTCCTAGATTCAACATGTACTGAATTAAGAATCCTACTATAAAATAAATGTACAGATGAGTGCAAACCATTTCATACATTAAAATTCTGACCAATGATGTATATAAAACATTATCCATGTAATTGGACTCAAATTCTATTTTAGGCGATTTTTCCTTGACAAACATGATATTTCCAACCAAAGGATTTGAGTCTGACTTAGTTTAGTTAATTATAAATATTTATACAACCTTTAAAATGTAGTAATTCTGAGATAGATCCAAAGTTTCAACTCTCGTATATCTCTTGATATCTATCACCAAAATCTTCTTAGAATGTACATGATCATTTATTTCAAATATTCTAGAAAAATCACGTCATTTTTTTGATTCTTCCAGAATCTAATTAAGTAAACAATATATCATCGAAATATAAAAGAAATATGATGAATGTACTATCTTACCATTGCTTCCAGTAACAAAAATGATCTGCATTACACTTATTAAAAACTTCTTTTGATATAAATGAATCAAATTAATGATTCAATTACAATTATTATTACTTCAACTCGTATATAATATTCTTCAATTTATATACCAAATTCCAGTCTTCATATTTTATGAAATCCATTAGCTGCTACATTTAAATTTACTCCCCCAACTCACCATGAAAGAAGGCCATATTTATATCTATTTGTTCAAAGTATATATCTACTATTGCAACCATTCTCATCACCATGTAAATATTTGCGTGTTTAACTATCAATGAAAATATTTTCATGAAATCAACAATTTTTTTATTGAAATAACTTTTCTACTGACCACACCTTATACCTTTTCTTATCATCAACTTATTATGTCACCCAAAATACCTAATTGTTTTCATGTTCCTTTTTTTTATTTCAGTAATTTAGTTAATCACCAAGTTTTATTGATATTAAATGAATCCATTTCTTCATTCATCATTTACTTCAATTATTTTATATTTCTTAGTGTGGCCACCTCTTCTAGAATTTTTGGTTCTTTTACATCCATTAGAAGAATAAATTTCATATCATCCATAAGTATCTAAACTGGATTTCCAACTCTAGTTGATATCATCAACTGGTTTGGTTGTTTGGTATTTCTTTGATCAGATCTAACTTCTGATACCTAAAATTCCGTTACTCCCACTCAAGCTTCATCACTTCTTGAACTTTTAAGCTCATCTTTCACTGGTATCACCTCTAGAATTCTCGTGCTTATATAAGATTTATATGGAATTTCATCCATTCCAGTTATCTTACTTAGATCAACTTGGAAATTGATATTAATTTATCAAAAACTAATTTCTTCTCTAAGTTCCAATACTCCCATAGAACTCCTTCATTGAAGTGAACATCTCAGAACCTAATGACTTGTCACTTATCTTCATTCCATAGACAACATGAAAAGTTATCATCACCATACCCAATGAAAAAAATTAACTTTAGATTAAGACTTAAGATTATATTGGTTTTTAACATCAATATGAATGTTGTCATGACCCGTCCTCGGGGCCCGTGCCGTGACTACCCCAGGCCCGCCTTCCATAGGCCAGGGGCTGGTGACTAGCACCAAAGGCGTAAATCCCAATAAAAAGGGAAGGCATTGCCTTAACGAAATGAAAACACACACAAACAGAGTACAAGCAGAAGCTACACTAAGTACAGTAGTATAACAAATGTGCTGAAAGTACAAGGGGCTGGAAATACAAGCCCAGAAGAAAGGTACAGCTACAAATGAAAGTAAAGTACAACTCAAAGGACAACAACTGAAAGGTGACAAGCAGCTCCTGGATTGTCCTCCGGGTTCCTACCTAAAGGGCAGGTACAGATGTTCTCCTTAGCACTCCACGTCTGTCCGTATCCTCCGGGTACCGACTCATCGTGAGATCCACCTTCGGGTACCGACTCATCGTGTGATCCACCTCTAGGTACCGACTCGTCGTGAGATCCACCTCCGGGTTCTGACTCGTCATGAGATCTACCTCCAGGTACCATCCAGCTCTACAAGCCTCAACCACAATCAATGATGTCCGTCGTCTACAACCAACACAATGAGGTGCAGGCAAAGCCCGTGTAGGGGTGAGTATATGATACTCAGTAGGGACCCCGAGACCCTCAAGGTCTCACCAAATCCAACCAGGATAATCACAAAGAAAGTTCTCAACAGATAACCCTTACTTAGGTATAGGCCTATACTTATACCTAAGTTACCAAGTAACCCATATCAGCCACGAGGTATCACATATATATGAAGTCGATGGATAACCACTACTTAGGTATATTCCCATACATATATGTAAGTTATCTAGTAACCCATCTCAATCATTATGAAAACACAAAGGTCATTGACCCAGCTCAAACCAGGATTTTCATTATCGAAACCGTAACTGTTGAAGAGCTCCATCTCTGATGAGTACAGTGATCCTATCACGACTTCGAGGTACTGCTCACTAACCTAAGAATATTGAGGTACTCCTCCTATCAAGTACCGCGGGTCAGCCACCTCACAAAGTAGTGCTCCTCCGCCATGGGTCTGCCACCTCACACAGTAGTGATCCCCCTCATAGCCTACAGAGGTACTCCTTCTGTCGAGTACCGCGGGTCTGCCACCTCACAAAGTAGTGCTCATCCGCCATGGGTCTGCCACCTCACAAAGTAGTGCTCCCCACTGGGCTATACAAGTCACTCCGAATCAAATCGGACAAGCAGCCATCAGGTCTCAGCCAGCTACACGGTCTCCGTACTCCGTACGCTCGTCTCTGGAAGGGTCCGCTCCACAAGCTACAGTTCAATACTACAAGTATCAAAAAGTCCCATAAAGAAGTATCTCAAAGGACCGCCTCGTCATAGGGGTCTCAACGCAACAGATGGCGCGTCAATCGGATGCCTGGTCTGTGAGTTATTAGCCTTTTCGTCCTAGGGCCCCGATTGGTTTCGTGTACGAACCAACCCGAACGTATCTCAACTGTACCCCGAACTCACATAGGGTATACTCATAGGTACCTTTTCTCAACTTGATCACCAACGCCACTGACGGTTCGTCAAACGGACGTCCGGTCTGAAAGTTATCGGCTTTTCCGTTTGAGGGGCCCGATTGGATTTCGGGTACGACCCAACCCATCCATACTCCAACCGCATCCAAACCTTGAGCGGAGTAAGACAAAAGGTTCGTCTCACTAAGAGGAATCCAACAGAGTCGACGACACGTCAATCGGACGTCCGGAACTCAAGTTATAGGCGTTTTCGCTCCGAGGGCCTGATTAGTTTTGGGTTCGAACCAACCCGGCCGTACCCAAAGTTCTCAAAAACCTTAAGTGTAATATACTGAAACGACCGTCTCGATCCAAGGATTTCATCTCAACAGACGGTGCATCGATCAGAGGTACGTATCCCAAGTTATGGGCGTTTGAACAAAACTGCTCGAAAATAAGGGGTTCTAGGCCCGGACCGACCGGCCTAATACCCCCTGGGTTGGCCCGAACCGGGTCGACCCGACCCGGGTCCGGACCATTAGGGCGCGGACTGGCCCAGCTCGGCACGGGGGTCCGGCCCGGCGCGAGGGTCCGGCCCAGCGTGGGCAGCCCGGCTGGCGCGGGCGGTCCGGCTGGCGCAGCCGGTTGGCCCGGCGCGGGCGCGGCCCGTGTGGCCAGCACAGAGCTGGGGGTTATAACCCCCCAATTGAACAAAACCGGCGCAGATTAATGCCGCGCCGCCCAATCCGGAACGACTTCTGCCGTTCTGATTCTTCCTCCACCACCGCAGCTCAGCCGCGACGGTTTTCTCTGATGGTGCGCCTCCGCCACCAGTCGCCGGCGCCGCCGCGCCGGCGTGGCACGCCGCCGCCACCTTCTACGGACCACCAGACGCACTCTGGTTGTCCGTTTCACCTGCCGTCTTTGCCAGAGGTCCTCCCCGGACCTTCTCTTCACTGTGACAACTTTCAAACGTTGTTGCGGTCCCATCTCACCATCACCGTCAATCCGCGCACCAACAACAATCTGCGGAGGGTTGTCGGGACGTGTTGGTTCGGTCCGTGCCCTCCGCGTTAGGTGTTATCGAATGGAAAGATTAAAACAGGATTTTATTATGAATAAACATTCAATTTTACTTAATTAAAATTGAATCAAAAATATTCCAAAACCTCTTAAATGAGTTGTAGCACACAAATGTTCCCATCTCGCAATTTTAAATAAAACATTCGCGGATCAACTCAATGTTGAGTTGTTCTGTGTTCTTTGTTTAGAAGGAAACAACCATGGGAAAAATAATAATATCATTCTCAAATAATACCCTACCTTGAAATTGACGTTGCACATCGTCGAGTTGCAGAAGTCGAACGTCATGGGAGAACGATATCGATTCCATCGACGTCAGAAGAAGAAGAAGAACATTGTCGATGGCGTCGGTCTCCACGGTCGGCGTATCGTTCTTCGTCAGGGGGAGGACACTTTTCTTCTCTTGAGCTCTCCACAAAAATCCTCCCAACACAACGAAAGACAAGACTAGAATAAAAGAAAGGCTCTCCCATAATATTCCATTGCCTTTTTAATTCAAATTAATTCAAATAACCAATCCATAAATTAAGAGAGTTGGAAAATATTAATGGGAGAGAGGGGAAGGTGGAAAGGCTCCTCATATTAAATGAGGGGAGTTGTCAAGGAATTAAATGAATGGGGTGTTAGGGAATTTGAAGGAGGTGGGGGCTCATGTGGGCCCCACCCCAACTCCCTCACAAGGAAGAGGGGAAATAAGTTGTGACACAACTTTATTTTCCATAACACTTAAACCATTAGTAAAGAAATAAAAATAAAATTGTAAAAAAAATTTATTTTTATTCTTCGAATTTTTAACAACTCCTCCCGAGCAAACGAAACTCAAGAAAAGGTGTTTCTAAGCAATTACCGACGCCGCGGTTTCATCGGTGCCCTCAGATTTCGATTCCGAGCACCGGTTCAAAAGTTAGGAAAATCGGCTCGTTCGTTCACTAAACATACCCGAGCTAAACTTCGGGAATTGATTTCGGGCACACCAAGCCTCAGAATCAGGTGCCATCAGAAACTGTGGACTCGTAAAATTCCAAAGAAATTAAGAAAAAAAATTTCCCTTGAAATTTCTGGGTATTTACAAATGTATTAAAATATTTATAATACTCTAAGATGGCTAACCTTTAGTCATTTACTTGTCTATAGATCCTATAAAATTTCCTGCCCAACTACTGGTGCTGGAATTCTGTAGATGTGCAATTGTGCTGAGTTCCTCTACCCAAATTATTTTGAACATTACTATGTGAAAAATCATACTTATAAACTTATATATCAACATTCCATTTATTCTTTTATATAATTTATTCTCCTATGGAGTTTCAAGAATCATATTCTCATGACTTATCTACTTCTTCTTCCAGAAGTTCCAAAAGTTGAATCTGGTGTACTCACCACCATTGTCATCATATAGACACTTTAGATTCTAACCACTCTCCATTTACACAATGAATTTTTATTTAATTAATGATCTATAAACATCTAACTTGTGCTTAAAAAATAAAATACAATATTTTTTTATGGCATCATCAATAATGGTTATAAAGTAAAGTGAACCCTAAGGCAATTAAGAGGGAAAAGTCCCAAAATATTAGTATAAACAAGTTTTAACTTATGGGATCTAGGATTATATCCATCTATATTTATGGAAAAGCTCATTTATTTACCAACACATATATTTCACATCTTCTGATGTTTATATGATCAACCTTTAGTATGCATTTCATAATTAAAACCTTCATGTTATTTTCACTAAGATGACCATGTCTGCAATGCAAAGCATATGCATTTTTTGAACATCCAACCAATAAAACAACATCTAAAAATCTAGCCAAGTATAATATTCTATCTTTTACTAATTTTGAAAACATCATGGTTCCCTAAGTAACTTTATATAACCCATTGGAAAGGGTAGTTCTGTACCCCACCTCTGCCCGAATGGCCTGAAGGCCTTTTTTTATTTTTATTATGGATAATAACCCTTTTAAGGGTTTAAGGGGAACCCATACATGACCCGTAGGCCCAATGCACAAGGCCCGACAAAACCGTAATACATGACCTGAAGGCCCAAAGGCATACCATACCCAATATATGACCCATAGGCCCAACCCACTTGAACTGCTCCTCCCCATATTTCTGCATCATTGATCACCCAGCTCCCCATCTTGCATTGCTGATCAACTAGCATTGCCCTGTACAAAGCTGCACGGTGCCTGGTCCTGATGGCGGCTGCCATACCCTCTCATTCTTCCAATCCAGCTAGCTCTGCATCTGGTGGCTGCTACTCTTGTTGTTATAATCCTCTTCTGGGGCCTGTTCTATGTGAACTGGGCTACTCCATAGCCTACGTGACCTGAAGGCCCTGTGGCCTGAAGGCCTTTGATGACCCAAAGGCCCGAGATACCCATAATCCCAAACCGGTGGCCCGAAGGCCCAAATCAGGTGAATAGTTTAGGCTACCACAGTACCGAACAATAACTGATACAGTACTGCTACAATACCCCCAGAAATTCACCTCCACCTAGTTTTGAACCCGGGTCTCTTGGATGCTAAGTAGGAGCCCTTACCACTCGGGTACGGGCTCGTTGGCGGGTAGTTCTGCACCCTAACCCATCTAGTTTTTCAACTGAAATTAGGTTCTTCCACAACCCTAGGATATGTATAACATTATTCAGTTTTATGATCACCCCATTCTTCATCCAAATATTCACATCACCTTTTCCAATAATCTTCAAAGCTTTATTATCTTACAAATTTACTTTTCCAAAACTTATGGATAAATAATTTCAACTCATATTTTATTGCTTATTGAATGGAATAATTAACCCAAGTCAACAACCCATGACTCCATTGGAATTTTGACACATAGAAATAGTTTACTTACACCTTCCATATTACCAGTAGAATTTTATCTTATAGATGTTTATGGTCTTCCAAATCCTTCTTTTTTACTCATAAATTCCTTCGTTAAGTGTCCTATTTTCCCACATTTCAAGTAGGTAGGGCTATCACCAAATAATTTTCCTTAATTATTCTCCTATGTATTATCTTTAAATGGTTTCATATAATAATTTTTCTTCCATTAAGGTGACCATCGACATCCATAAAATTTAAAAAAAATTAATGAATAGTACATGTAATTCCATCTAACTGATCTCCTCAGGTAGAATTAGGTTCTAGATATCATCAAAAACTAAATCAGTATTTCCTCTATAGTTATTGATAACATTCATTATTATATCTAAAATCTATAGAAGTGATTATAGCAGTAGGAATGTGCACACATCATCTGTGAACTTCACCTTCACTGATTTGAGCTACCCTTAGGTCATATTGAAAATTTTCATGGGATATACCACTGGTATTTCTTTCAATAAACATAGACTAAACAACCACCATATTATGAACACTTTATTTAATTATGTAGGTTTCTCATACATATCTGCTAACTCCTTCATCACTTTTTCCATTATCTTAATTTCTTTAATTTTAAATAAAAAATTACTTTATAATGAAATCCTTACCACCACTAAGTATTTATTATTCATCTGGTTCCATTCCAAATTCTCCATATTCTCCTAAAAAATATTGGTAAGTGGAACATCAATGCCCTTCTGAATCAGATGATATTCTATTTTTATTCACCAAAATCCAAAATATATTCCATCAAACCTATCCACCAAGACCTTTTAATCATATAATTCTATATCATCTAATGATAGTGAAATTCTACTAGAATAGAGATATCATCAAGAAAGTAAGAAGAAACCTGAGATGCTAGAAACCTTATTCTCTGATACCACTTTTTAGAGATTCTATAGACCTCCATAATTTCAATAAAACCACTTTAAGGAGGATTTTCATTTGACGCATGCCTATCATAGGATGTGGAAAAATAAAATTTATTTTCCTAATGTAGCACAGTGGCTGACCAGGGTCGTATCACTTGAGGAGTGTTGCAGTCGGTTCAATCATTTATTCTAGTTTAACTATTCTAATTCTTTTTGTGTTTTTATATTATTTATGAAAATTATTGTTTTGTTTTTTTTGAAAACAAGAAATTAAAATAATGAAAATGTATAATTTAAATCTAGATGCAAATAGAATGAAATCAGGGAAGAAAGGTCTTGGTCCTAGGGTTGGATAACATGGGTTCATTCATCATTTTATTTTTTATTTAAATTATATTTGATAATTCTTTTAGTGAAAAATAATTAATGAATTATTTTCCCTTGATTTATTGAGTGTGTGATTTTAGCATGCATCTAGTGCACCAAACTACACCACCTCCAATAGCTAAATAGGTAACACCACAACCGAGAATGTTATTACTACAAGACCCAACTACACCATATGCCGTTTCAACACTTATGGCAACCCCAAATCCACCGTATGATGTGTTTTTTTAAGATAATGGATGGAAAATGATTAATCAAGGAAAAGGAATGGATTTGGAAATAGTGTCGTGGTGGAAGACCGTCTCACCCATGCAATACCCCCGCATCCACCAAAACTAGATTTAAAACATTTTGAATTGAAGTACAATAATAAAGAACACCGTGAAACCTTCCCTAGGGTCAAGCCTTAGGTTAGTCACTTTCCATTTCAAAGTGAGAAGTGATCATGATATAAATAGGGAAGATAGAGAAATATAATTATAGTTTCAAGACAATGAAAGATGGAAGAAGAAATGAGAAACAATTTAATAAAAAAATGAATGTGTTACATGTAAAATAAAACTAAAATAAAAAGAAAATAAAAAGATAAAATCCCTAAATGGCCATTGGACTCCTCTTCGTGGCACCTCATATGATGTGGGGATGGGATGGAATGATTTTAGAGGGAGGAGCTCCCCTCCTTTTATAGGCAGAATTCTGTTCTCGAAAATTTATCGCATTTTGGACATATTAAATGACTATTCACGTATTTCCCCATTAATAAATTTTTTCATAATTATCTCTTACATTCACCCTAAAAATTATATCTTAATTGGACATAGTATTTAGGAGTTATGAATTTTTTATTTACTATTACTTTTTATGGATGAAGGTTCTCAGAAGCTTCCTTCAAAATATTTCCTTCAATGGCCACCTTAATGGATTAAAAACTCCATGAAATTTAATGGGGAAACATGACTATTTATAATTGTTACATTAAATGTGTAATAACCTCAATTGGAGGTGTCTATAGCCAGTTGTGCATCTGTTATGGCGGCGAGGTCCACGCTTTGCACTTGGAAAATTTTCCAACATCATTGATTTTTTCAGGGCTCTAGATGCTTGAATCATCCTATGGTCCAAAAGAAAAAGTTAAAGGAGATTAAATAATTATTAAAAAAATAATCACTCAATTTGGAATTATATTTTTAAATAAATGACCAAAATACCCTTGATGTAAAAATCTGTAAAAAATCCAGAATTAATCACTTTTCACAATTTTTCTCAAAACACATCATAAATAAAAAATTGATCCATACAAGCTCAAATTGATAATTTGGGAGGATTAAAAAAATTTAAATGCATAAAAAAATGTGCAAAATATTAGCTTTATCAATTCCCCCACACTTAAACCATGCTTGTCCTCAAGCATAAAATCTCAAAATTAAATTTCAAAGGGAACTAATGTTACCAATATTAAAATTACAAAGTAATAAAATAAAAAAAATTTCAATTACAAATCAAATTTTCAAAAATGCACATGAAGTATTAATTTAATTTTTAAGTTTTCAAAGAATCAATCAATTCAAATATTTTATTTTTCCCCTTTGAAGAATGATGGTACTTCTCCTTTAATTCTTTCAAGCTCTTCAATTAATTATTATTAAGCATTCTACATCATGATTTACCTCAAATTTCCCTCTCATATCTCAAGATAAAAATCAAGTAGAGTTATTCTCATATCATGAGAACATTCTTCTTATCCATAGACTTGTAAATGAACTACTTTCTCCACTTTGTAAGGATAAAAGGCACATGAAATAATAAAGAATTTTCAATAAAGGTTCAAATGAATTTGAGGCTTAAGGCTGGTAGGATTTGATGCTTTAAAAATTAAGGCTCAAGGAGGAGGTTGATCTCTTAAGTATAATGCATGATATCAAAAAGTGTAATAAAATTCTCCCCTTCAAAGTAGAAATACCCATTTCCCCAAAACTCAAAGTAAAGGTTATTATGAAGTAATAATAATGAATGATTTGTGTACCCTCTTGAGTATTTTTTTTTACTTTTTTACTTTTGTACTTTTTTTAAAAAAAATTCATGATTAGATAAAACCTCACATCCATCACCTAACCACATATGATCAGAAGATCATCAGTCTAGAAAATAGTTATTTTTGGTTCTCCCAAATTACAACCCATTTTTATCTCTTATTGGGTTATTTTTGTCATTTTTTTAAATTAAAGAATGGAAAACAATGAAGTACACTAAATGATTCACCAACATTTTACAATTCCCATAATATCACCCCCAAAATTTTTTCCTTACAATTTATAACATCCCTTCCACCATGATTCCCTTCACCCCCACACTTCATCTTTAAAATATCATGAGAATACTAAGAGTAGGGTAGGAATGGATAAAAATGTCTTGAAACATGGCTCATCCCTATAAAGGTCATTCATGTTCTCTATGGGATAAAAGAAGTATTGATGTAAAGGTGTTCTTTTATGGATAAGATATTTTCAAAATATGCCTCAATAATTTTAAATGTGTTTTTGTATATTCATAACTTTGACAAGTTCAAAATGAAAGTTCTAGTGGGTGACATGTCCCAAGATCACTCAAGAAATATGCTCAAGAATAAATATGAAGTAATTGGTCTAGAAATCCTATTAGGAATGAGACATATGATATTTTTACAATCACTAAAGGCATGATCAATAATAACAAATCAATTCACATAAATTTCAGAAATTAAAAGTGTGAAAAATTGTAGAGAAATTTCATTTACATGAATCAATCAATCCCCTTAAATCACAATTCATAATTTCAATATCCACACTTCACTTTAAATATTCAATTTTCCATTTTACTCATTAAATATTATTAAAATTGAAATCTAAAACATGACATCACTGGATTCCTAATAAACTCATGTCTCTTAGATATGTGAAGTAGAGCATAATTCAAGTGTGGGAATTCAATTTTATCATTAAAGCTCAAATCATTATTTGGAAAAAAATTTAAGGAGTTTAAAAGATAAAAATTAAAAATGAACTCCCTTTTTAAATAAAGATTTTGTCATCTTCCACCAATTTTTGGGGCTTCCTTCCGCCATCATGATCTTATAAAAGAAAATTACTCAATTAATCACAAGGATAGTTTCATTTAAGCTCAAAATGAAAAGTGATAGTGGGATGCATGCTAAAATAATCTAAAAAAGGAAATTGAAATTAAATTTCTAGAAAGAATTTAAAGATAAATCTTGGTATGATCCCCCAAGTGGGCCCTAAATTTTTACAGCCTCCAGTGGGCAGTACCGGCTGTTATTTATAATATGATGGTGGGTGGATCTTCTTTGACATGAACCACCACATGTTTTTCATCCCAACTTATAGTTATTTGTTCTTGTTGAGGAGTACTCCATGTATAGAGTACACTAGATCCACCCCCTTTTCAATGTGATACATCTTGCATGGAAGGGGTAGGATAAAGTATGGAACCTATTCTTTGGTTGCTACTTGTGAAAACTCTTTTTGTTCTTGTAATCCCTCTAGAGAACATTAGATGTACTCAGAGAGATCTAAGTTTCCCTTAACAGGTGCATCTTCTTCTTCCTCATTATCCTATAGGGCATAATAATATTCATCTGATTTTTAAAATTAAAAATAGTTGAGAGTTATAATTAAATTATTTTCAATAAAATAAAATGAGTTTGAGTTGAAGAATGTATCATATCCCTGATTTGGTTCGACTTTAATATCCTCTTTAATTGAAAGTTCCTCTTAGAGTCAATCATTACAGGATGAAGGTAGGTAGTTGGGCTCCTCAACCTCAAGTTTGGATTTAACTTCATGGATGTATTTAGTGAAATTCAGGAAGACCAGTGGCACTTCTTTCTTGGACTTGAATCTTTGAATGTCAGTTTGAAGTTTATCGGCCATGAATATCAAATATTCAAGTGATATCCATCTTGTTATTATTATTTACTTATGTTTGATCATTATTATTAGAGAATACCCCCTTCATTGGAGTTCCTCCTTTGTATAATCTATTTCCTATCCTTGCACCTATGAGTAATCATTTTCTAAATTGAAAATATGGTCATTTGAAAACATCATTGGAAAAGAGATTTTTTATGATATTTAATAAAATGAAAAAGAAAAAAATTGAAAAAAATGTGAATTTTGAAAAATTAATCGAAATAACTGCTTATCTCCCTAACAACAGTGTTACTTTTGACACACGCCTATCGTAGGGCATGGAAAAGAAAATTTATTTTCCTAATGCAGTACAATGGATGAACAGGGCCATCTCACTTGTGGAGAATTGTAGTCAGTTCAATAACTTATTCTAGTTCAAATATTCTAATTATTTTTGTTTTTTATATTATTTATGAAAATTATTGGTTTGGGTTTTTTGGAATACAAGAAATTAAGATAATGAAAATGAAAAATTTAAATCTAGATGAAAATAGAATGAAATTAGGGAAGAAAGGTCTTGGTCCTAGGGTTGGATAACATGGGTTCATTCATCATTTTATTTTCTATTTAAATTATATATGATAATTAATTTAGTGAAAACTCATTAATGAATTAATTTCTCGTGATTTATTGATTGTGTGATTTTAGCATGTGTCCGGCACACCAAACCACACCTTCTCCAATAGTCAAATAAGGTAACACCTCAACTGAGAATGTTATTCCTACAAGATATGACTCCATAGTATGCCATTTCAAACCTTATGGAAACCCCAACTCCACTGTATAATGGGTTTTACTAACATACGGGAGGGAAAATGATTAATCAAGGAAAATGAATGGATTTGGAAATATTTCCATGGTGGACGATCGCCACACCCATGAAATACCCTCACATCCACCACAAATATATTTAAAACATTTTAAATTGAATCAAAATAATAAATAACACCATGAAACCTCCCCCAGGGTCATTCATCAAGTTAGTCACTTTCCATTTAAAAGTGAGAAGATATAATAATGGAAAGAGAGAAGATAGAGATAGATAATTAGAGTTTCAAGACAAAGAGAGATGGAAAAAGAAATGGGAAACACTTTAATAAAAAAATGAATGTGTTATATGTAAAAGAAAACTAAAATAAAAATAAAATAAATAAATAAAATTCCTAAATAGACCTTGTACTCTTCTCCTTGGTGCCCTAGATGGTGTGGGTATGGGTAGAAATGATTTGATAGGGAGGAGATCCCCTCCTTTTATAGGCAAAATTCTATCCTAAAAATTTATCACATTTTGGACTCATTAAATGGACGATTCACGAATTTACCCCTTTATAAAGGTTGTTCATAATTGTATCCTATTTTCACCCTCCAAATTATATCTTAATTAGAAATCAGATGTAGGAGTTATGAATTTTTTATTTACTATTACTTTTTTTTCTGGACGAAGGTTCCAGGAAGATTCCTTCAAAATATGTCATTCAATGGCCACCTCAATGGATTCAAAACTCCATTAAATTTAATAGGGAAATTATAATATATATACTTGTTCCATTATAGATATAATCACATCAATTGGAGGTATTTAGAGATAGTTTTTCATTCGTTACGATGGTGGGGTCTACGCTGTGTGCTCGAAAAATTTCCCAACTTCATTGAATTTTTCGGGCCTCTAGATGCTCAAATCATCCCCTGGTCTAGAAGAAAAGTTGAAGGAAATTAAATAAGGATTTAAAAAATAAAAAACACTCAATTTAGAATTATATTTTTAAATAAATTATCAAAATACCCTTGATGTAAAAATCTATAAAAAATCCAAAATTAAGTACTTTTCACAATTTTGCTCAAAACACATCATAAATCTAAAATTGATCTATATAAGATCAAATTGATAATTTGGGAGGGTTAAAAAAATTTAAATTCATACAAAAAATGTATAAAATATTATCTCTATCATCATTCCACCAAAAATTTACACACTGGAGACTCTATATAGTGGAAATCATACCTCCAAAACTTCACTTCCCCATGACCGAGTTCACCAGAAGTAGGTAGAATTCACACCCTACACACCCATAAAGAAATCCTTTGACTAGATAAGAAAATTAACATAAATTAAATTAAATGAAAATATATTCAATGGAATTATAAAAAATAATAAATGAACATAATATATTAACATTATTTGAAAAATTATTCCTACATGCATGAGTCAAACACACCACTACTTTATTATAACTGGAAGATATAGGTGATTACAATTAGATTAAAAAAATAAGTAATCCTCATAAACTTATCATATCTAAAATTAATACTCCAAGTAAAATTTATTTATTAGTTATATATATTATTAAGGTCCCAACCACTAATATACTAAGTTTCATCCGATCAATAAGTAATTCTTTATTCCTTGGAATCTCGATCAGTACACCTTGTTCAACTCAATAGGAGTACCAACATGATAGCTGCCTATTATCTGAAAATTCAGACCCCCATCACTCTATTTGTAACCCCATAAAAAGATATAGACTTATAATGGTTATACTACCTTTATAGAAGTCTAATTTCATCTATTTTCATACCAACCTACTCTACCTTCCACTGAACATTTTTTAGTAAAAGAATTTCTCATGGGAGACCTTACTGTGAATTGAAATAGACTTCAACTTCTAAAGAATGTGTTCCTAAGTGGGTTTGATTATTTGTGCTAATATATTTTAGGGCCTTTAAAATATGGAGGAGCTTATGTGATGGTGTTTTATCTCCTCACATGAGGATGGTTTATGATCATCTTGGAAAGACACTCTAGAAATTTTCTTTTTGAGGAAAAAATATCTTGAATGTGGTGAGGATGTAGAAATATTGGTTTTCCCATGCTAAAGAATTAAGTTATCTTTGAGTTTCGGAGCCCCAATCCCTTGACTGCAGAAAAAGGTAAATTTGACCTGGTTAACGTTCTCTGAAATCTTTTCTTTTGGTTTTGTTATTCTTGGAATGAGATGTTTACCCTTGGTATGAAAATTTATGAGTTTATGACCTAGTGGATTTTTTAGTATATTTAATATTTTTTAAATAAATATTATTTATTACCATTCATGAGAACATTTATATCACAGAAACTGGTTATGTAAGGAGATTCTAACTCCACAATTATCTCAAAAAAATGGTCAGTTTTAACTAGGTGAGGCATAATTTTTGACTGGTTTCTGGGTCCTGAAATGATTCCCTTTTTTGCACTTTCTTTAATTTTTATATTCCCTATTAGAATTCCCATATTTCACAAATTATGGGGGGAGTCTCTCCTTATTTATTCTTGGGAGATGGATGGAGAAGGGTGAAGAGGAAGGAGATATAACACCTTGATATTTTACTATCAATTATTCTTTAAATAAATACTATGTTGAATAGCCAATTTCACACGCAACACTGAATTAAAACAATCCATGATACATTTTATTGAGATAAAAATATTACAATTCAAGATAATTTAATTATGATAATGCAATATGAAACAACATTAAGAAAAGTACAAGTGGAATAAATTTTCAAGTAAATAAAAAGACTACAAACATAACAACTTTATCCTTAGGGTATTCCTTGAATATCATCACCCTAATTGAAACTATAAAAGTAAGGAAGAGAATTATAAATATAGTAAGTACAAGGAAAGATAATAAAATAGGAAAAATGATTTTTTCTTATATGTAGGAATGAAATATGAATGTTATTTATATGGTTTTTGGAAATATGGTTATTGGATATATGATTTTTGGGTGTGCTTTTATCCAATAGGTATATTGAATTGGTGTAAATTTTTGTAATAGATTAAAAATGGTATCATTATAAAATGAAACAAAAAGAATATTTAATCAAAACATTTTATTATATATATATATTTATGCAGTACGTATTATTATTATTATTAATATTTTTTAGAATAATCATTTGATGTATTTATAAAATTAAAAGAAATATTTAAATACCAATTTATTGATAACAATTAATTAAGGATTATTAAACAAGTAATAAATCTTAAAGAATTTGGAATAAAATATTTTAATGATAAACAAACTTTTCTTAAAGAATTATTCTTTTTATATATATTGTGTATTTTTAAACCAATTTATCACTATTGAATAATGTATAATATATTAATAATATATATAAACAAATAAATTAATCTAAATATTTTAACATGGCATGGAATATGAATAAATTCCTTTTATACTAAAAAATATTTTTTTCTCTAAAAGCTATTTTTATGAAGTATGCACACTTATAGAAAAATTAATTTTTATTAACTCTAAAAATTTAATCTATTAAAATTATTTTTAATCAGCATATCCAATTTTTTTTTTAAATTTTCATTTTTTAATATAAGAAAATAAGTTTCAAAATTAAATATTAGTTACCAAGGTAAAATATATATTTATTTTCAAATATTTTTAAAAAATGTTGTGTGATTGTCAAATAAATTAAGTTTAACACTTTTTGAGACTCTAATATGATTTTTAAAAATGTAAAAAATATATTAACACTCAATAAATTTTCAATTTATAGGAAATTAAAATAAAAAACACTTAATTTATAAAAAGACATTTTTTTTATAAAGGAATTTTTTTTATATCTAATGTTTTAATCTAAAAATTAATTTCCTCATATTTTAAAATTGAATTATATTAAATAGATTCAAAATTTGGAACCATAATATCCAAATTTGGTATGAAGGTTCATTTTATATTTTTATTATGAGAAATAATTACCACAATAAAAATATAATTAAGGTTAATAAGGGAAAAAATGGGCAATTTAAAGTGGTTCAAATTTTATTAAGTATAAATGACACTTAGACATTACATAAGACCATTGTTTGTTTGGAAATTCATACCCACATGTATCAACAACTTTTATTTACCTAAATCACCTAAATCTCATGTAATTCCATATTCACCCCTCACTTAACTTTCAATTCAAAGTAAAAGTCCCACTTTTTCACCTATAAAAGGATTTCATTTCCACCCACTTAAAGACACACTTACCATTTAAATTCATCTTGAACCCCTACTCATTTTACCTCTCCTATAGGCCTATTATAAATTTCTACTTCCTTGGATAAAATATTGTGTCCCAATTACTCCATTTCTAGTAGGTATTTTAAGAGAAGACTGAAAATCTCAACGTGAGTATTATCCACTCCCTAACTCATTCTTATCTATTTTTCTCAACTAACCTCCTTTAAAATATCACAACACAACCCACTGATTCTTTCATGGATGGAGGAAGGATAAGCCTCAATTATAACAATCCCTCCTCCATAGCCCAGGGGATGGAAACAAGAACCAAAAGGCATAACTAAAGTGTAAGGCCTTTACCTAAAGTACCTATATGAACATGCCCAAAAATCTCCATGCATAAGTAAAGAGGAATAAAAATAAAATATAGTGAAATATAGAGTACAAACCATGCATATAATAACCATTAGGGAATAAAATAGAGTGTTGTAGGGAAATATGAAAAGTAAATGAAAAAACACATGCCCATATAGAAAAGATGTCCCAACTAGACAATAATTAGAAAAGAAAGAAAGCTGAGTGAGCTTGAATCCTGATCTCTAAGCCTGACCAGTATATAAACCTGAGTAATCCTATGCTTCTTTAAAATCACCACCGAATTTTCCATCATCTTCATATGACATGACATGTTCAGGAAAAACCCATATAGGGGTGAGTATATACATACCTAGTAGGATGCCCTGAAAACTAAATAGGGAGAAATAGAAGACACAGTAGAAGTATTCATCTCAACCTAAATCAAGAGGGAACAAAACCTAATAATGAAGATATATATGCTCATAAAAGAAACCTAGATGAGAGAGAAAGGGGATCTCTATCTCACAGCCCTTACAAGGACGATGATTCTACCTGCAGTTTCAAAAGTCCATCAATGATGCCCAACATCTCGTGTGTCTATCCAAAGAACCCATAGAAAGGACCCACTCCCTGGTATGACCGAGAAGTACCATCTCTATATATGTTCATAGAATATGGAGGACTCTCACTCTGGTCTAATAGGGGAGTACCGTATTCATGGATAAAGGACCCACACCCTAGTATGATAGGGGAGTGCCACCTATGTATCTAAAAAACTATTATGAAGGACCCACGCCTTGGTGCAATAGGGGAGTAACTTCTTAGTGGATAGAGGAACCACACCCTAGTACAATAGGGGAGTGCCGCCTCTATATTTGTACAATGAGTATAAAGGAACCATTCCCTAGTGTGATAGGGGAGTACCATCTCTACAGATAGAGGACTCATGCCCTAATGCAATAGGGGAGTGCCTCTTTTTTATCTGTATAATGAGTATTTAAGACCCATTCCCTAGTGCAACATGGGATTATTATCTCCATGGATAGAGGACCCATTCCCTAGTGTGATAGGGTAATGCCGCCTCTGTATCTACATAACTAGTACAAAGGATCCATTCCTTGGTATGATATTTGAGTACCATCTCCATGGATAAAGTACCCATGCCTTGGTGTGACAGGGGAGTGACACCTCTATTTGATGATCCTTTATAATCATTTCCATTATTGAGCATCACCTAAAGAATTATCATGCTCGACACATCTCACATCATTTCTCAAAATCCACAATGAAGGTTATCATTTCTTTCTACATGGGAAAAAACTTAAGATATATTACTCTCATGAAAAAATATGATTCAAAGAAAAGGAGATACAAGTGGTATAAGTTTCATAAAGAAGTACACGACATGTAAGGAGGGTCACATGATGTGTGACCACACTTAGCCTCCTAGTTGTGCCCTTGACAACATGCGGATTGGCTGTCCATGTAGTATTACACGACATGTAGTGTTGTAACACAATGTGTATCTACCTATTGTGGGATGATCATGCTCTCTTTGTAAATGACCATGTACTTCAGTCTGTTATTGAGTACCTAGACATGTACCTGACCATGTACCGACCTATGTAGTCGATATGTGTGTGTGTACTTGTCTGTGTACCTAGCCATGTATGAGTATTAGTACATGCTCTTATACCTAGCTATGTCCATGTGTCTGGTCGTGTATGTGCCTGTATACTACTAGATTACACACTAGGATTCTAGCACTGGATCACACAAGGTGTGGGGATTTCACATGGAATGTGATATTTATCTTCACCTAAAAACCATATATTCCATAACTAGTGGACCTCATGGCATGTTTTATTCCAAACTACATGCAGCGTAGTTTTTTTCATAAGCTCCAGTTTCCTTCATGCCTCATCATAGCATCTTTTCCACTACCGTTTCTACCATTTAACCACCCAAAAATGGTGGTAACCACCTCCGAACATTGATTCCATCCCCCTGTTGGCCAGAAATCAAAATCCGATCTTCTACGATGGTCTGTTGTGCATCCTGCACACCTCCTGTTACTTCCATTCAGTCTCAGATCCCAGATCCATAGAAATAATTAATTGTATCCCACAAATAACCTTGATCTATCATCAAATCAACATCCCGATTTTTTTCTCCCAATAACCATGAATTCGGGAGTCTTATCATGCTCGGACCCACCCGACAATGTCGAACCATGGCCCCATAGACCAATAATGAATAATGTGAAGAAAAGTGGAGGAAAATTATAATAAAGAAGTCACATCAATCATTGGAAAAATTTTCTTGGACAAAAATTTCATAATCTGGGATAATTGAGGTGAAACTATGGCATATAAATATAACAATATAATAAATAAATTATTCATCAATGAGGCTCATACGATGGGTGTGAAAACAAAGAATCAAAAGCATATTAAAACCCATGATTCAAATATTTAATCAAAAGGGGTGGGAATATATAATTGAGAATCTCTACCTCAGTATTTGATTATTTGTTGGTTAAGAATGTGTTCACTAGTGACGAGGAAGATTCACTCACTCATTGTCTATTAAACCACCTTGATCTAGTCATCAGTCATCATTCAATCTTGATCCACCAATGAAGTTCATCATAGATCCTCTCTAAAACCTCCTAGGGTTATATGACTAGCCCTAGATAAATTTCATAATGAAATATTTATAGAGTATTATATTTGGGTCATTTAAATTAAAATAAATCAATTAATCATTTATTGTAATTTTAACGCACCTACCAAGGGATACCTCATCCAAACGTCTGGCACCGAGCAAATTTCAGTCATTCCTAGGGTAAACCCCATGATATGGATTAAACCGTGGTCTCATATTTTTTATTTGAGAATACATTCAATATATATTTCATTATTTCTAAAAAATTGTGTGCATGTGATATAAACTATATTTAATATTTAAAAAAAATTAATTCAAGGATCATCAGGCCTCAGAATCATGCACTGTATTAGCATCGGGATCTAAAAATATTTCATGATATATTTCAAAGACTTAAAAGGGAAAAATATATTATCTAAAATATTCCATCCTTCAAATATTTTCATCCCTAAAAAGTAAAAAATAAGCACAAAGGTGGAGATACTAAGCCTACATCTGGATTTACCATTCATAGAAGATCTCCCACATGCTCCCATAATTCCACAAAACATGATACAAGGGAATGGTCCATATATGCAGGATCCTATCCTACCAATATTTTATGTACATTGGGTACTCTGTGAATGTGTCTCCAACCTCGATGTCTAGCTCTCCCTAGTCAATAACATGTGTAGGATCATGAACATATCTCCTAAGACGCGACACATGGAAGATGTCATGTACCCACTCCAACTATGGGGGTAAGGAGAGGTGGTAAGAAATATTTCTAATCCTCTTTAGGATCTTGAATGACCCGATGAACCTCAGGGATAACTTTCCTCTCTAACCAAATTTCCATAATCCTCATCATGAGGAGACTCTCAGAAAAACATGGTCTCCCTACTAGAACTCCAAGGGAATATGTTGTTGATATGCATAATATTTCTTCCTGCTCTGATATATAACCATAAACTCATGGATCACTTGGACCTTCTTCATCATCACCAGAACCATCTTTGAACCAACATGATATTCCCCACTCATCTCATTTCTGCACAAGGGAGACCTATAGGGTCTCTCATACAAGTTCTAGAAAGGTTCCATGGTGATAATAGATTGATATCTATTATTATAAAAAAACCATACCAAATTTAATTGATCCTCCTAGCTCCAGTAAAAGTCTAACACACATTCCCTCAGAATATCCTCCAACACTAGGATAGTCTGCTCAGTCTTCCTATCTCTTTGGGGGTGAAAAGATGTACCCATTCTCAACTAGGTCCCGAATGAATCATACAAGCCTCTCCAAAACCATGAAATAAACCATGCATCATGGTTAAAGATAATTTTTGAGGGAAACCCCATGGAAGATAATGATCTCATGCACATACAACTACCCCAAACTCTCCACCGAACACAACTTCCTAATAGAAAGAAAGTGTTCCGACTTGGTAAGTTGGTCAACTATAACCAATATGGAATCATGGACTCTCATTGTCTATGGAATCCATGTAATAAATTACTTATATATTCCATCCCATTTTTACTCTGAGATCTCAATATTTTTCAACAAACCTTCCAGAACCTGGTGCTCAACCTTCACCTACTGACATGTTAGACATCGAGAGAAAAACTCAACCACGCTCTACCTCATTCCAGCCCACAAAAACTACCTATGAAGGTCCTTATACATCTTCCCTATATCAGGATATATAGAAAAAGGAGAAGTGTGAAACTCCCTCATCACCTCCTCTTGCATCATGATCAGCACCACCATCTATCCCTATAAAAGTATGACATGATTCCCTCATTCATAGAATCTATCAAGTGAATCTCTTGAGGATATCTGGTCATGTAGGACCTCACAGTTGATGTATCCCATAAGATCCTCCCCACACACTAGAAAAGTGAAGGAGTCAACACCATCGACTGAAGATAAGATTCACCCTCCTCCTCTACCTAGGTCAGCTACAATGAAGACAATTGTAAAGATGCCTCGTCCACCAAGTGAGACCGGAACTTCCTGCTGAGGGAATATTCCAACATTTTTATCTTCCTAGGAGTATATAATATCTCAAAGTCATAGTCATTCAGGAAATATAACCAAGGACTATATCTTAGGTTTATATCTCTCTACATGAAGTCATACTAGATACTCTAATGGTTTGAGTAAACAACAACGCACTCTCCCAAAAGACAGTTCTTCCACATCCTCAAAGTAAATACTATCCCTGATAACTCCAGGTCATGAGTCACATATTTCTAATCATGGGGTCTCAACTACCTTAACCAATATGATATCACTTCCTACTTATACATCAATACACAACTGAGCCCAATTCTAGAGGCATCACAATACATTATGTACTTTATTCTCTCCTTTAGTAGTCTCAAAATAGGAGCACTAGTAATCCTCAGCCTAAAATCATCATAAGATCCCTAACAATAAAAATTATAGGTAAATTACTACCATTTATACATTAGAGTTGTCAAAGGTGATTCAATCCTAGAAAATTTTCCATGAACCTCCTGTAGTACCCCACCAAGCCAAGGAAACACCACACCTATGACATGCTCTTGGGTGTCTCCCAAGAAAGCACCACATCGATCTTCATGGGGTCCAAATTTGATCCATGATAAGAAATGACATTCCTAATAAAGTGAACCTCATGGATCTAGAACTATAACTTCTAGATCTTACCATAAAACTGGTGCTCTTGAAGTAAGTCTAGGACCACCCTCAAGTACTCTGTATGCTCCTCCTCCGACACAGAGTAGATGAGTATGTCATCAATAAAGAAAACCAAAAATCAGTCCAAGTATGTATGGAAGATCCATTTTCATAGAGACATAAACATATATATGGAATTAGTCACACAAAAAAGAATAACTAAGAACTCATAATGTTTGTAGAGACATCAAATTTCTAGCTTCAGAATATAATCCCCGTGAACCCTCAACTAGTGGTAGTCTGACCTAATATTAATCTTTGAGAATCATCTCATTCCTCACAATTGATCAAAGAGGTCTTAAATCCTCAACATGGGGTACTTACTCTTTATTGTGTCATGGTTCAGGAAAGGATAATCAATATAGATCCACAAGTTCCCATCCACCTTTTTCATGAACAAAACTGAAGCTACCTAGGGGGACACACTAATTCTGATAAAACCCTTATCTTGAAGGTCCTCTAACTTCACCCTTATCTTTTGAAGCTCGTTAGGGAAATTTTATAAGCCAAATAAGTTATTGGAGTGGTCTTGGGGTGAATGATGATGCAAAACTCTATTTCCCACCTTATAGGTATCCCCATAATGTCCTCAGGGGAAGACATCTATATAATCCTCCACAATTTAAGGAGCCCAAATTCTTCAAGATCTCACTATGACAAGGGATAAAATCAAAAAATGATGGGTGATGGGTTGTATCTTCCTAATCACAATAACCAATTACTTTTTCATGAGGTATCTCTCACCAAAATTGGATAACCTCATCCCATCAGTCTAAAGGCACCTGGCTCATCTCTGGTGATAGTCGATCTGGGCTTAAACTGTGGACAACTAGTCTGTACCCATGATGTCATTATATGGCTTTATCGTGACAACCAAGAGGTCACATGAGAAACTCTATCCACCAAGTGATATATTTCACTACTGAAAGATAAGTGATAATGTAGAATCATTCCCTGTAGGAACTTCAAGATGAAGAAGCTAGGATAAAGTCTAAATTGGGAGCTCCATCCATCTCACAAGTAGTAAATAGATAAAGGTATGACTACAATTGTGTCTACTAGTACTAAAACAAGATTATAATAAATACTATCATACCTATAATCATCTCATGAGTTTCCAGGTCTTAATCCTCTATAGCCTGTAGCTGTCCATGACCCCGACCGCCAGCTCCTGAAGCCTATCATGGGCATCTTGGTGGTGGTGGTGGAAAGAGCTCATAACATCATCCACCATCACCACCTCCTCTCTTCAGAGCTACTCCATCCCCTCTTCTTATATCACCTCCTTGGAGACCTCCTTAGACATTCTTGGGATAACCTTGATAACGACAATGCCTCTACCATGGTGGTCTATACCCTACCCTCCTACCCTCATTAGCATGTTGGGTCAAGAAATAATATTCCATGTAAAGTCACCCTTCACATGCATAACATCACCCATCTCCATGATTCTCTAGTAATATATGATATCCCTGAGCTACATGACCATGTGCATGAGTCTGAGCATGGGTATGCCTCATTTTCATTGAAACCTATCACCTTTTAGTCGCTGTAGATGATTTTTCCTTATGATGACTTCTGATAACTCTAGATACATGGTTTCCCTCAATTAAGAAGCTATCTGTCACCGGTTACTACACTAGCATAACAAAATATATTGGAATTCTTAGGGGTACCACACTGGCATGGTTATCTTTACAGAGGAATTGTTTAAACTTCCATGCCCAGAAGTAACTATCCCGAATCATGTCAAAGGGGTATATAATAAATTCAGTAAACCTCACAGCATACTCAGTAACTATCATCCCTCCTTGTTACCACTCCAATAGATTCTTAATTCGAATTGAGCATAAGTACAAGGGGTAGTACTCCTTATGAAATAGATGTTATAATTTAGATCATGAGAGCATCGACTCATCATGTTCCTACATGACTAAACTCCACCAATACCCTTTTTCTCTTTGAAAAAGACTGGATTCCAGTGTAACCATCTGGTTGGTTGGAGTCTACACAAGTATGAAAACTCGGATCATCGACACAAGTCAATCATTTTCTTCCTGGGAATCTGACACACTATGGAACCTTAGCGGCCTCTAGAACTGGAACTCATGGAGTGTTCTAATATTGCATGCATCCTCATCCTTCTCCCCTAGTATAATCTACTTCTTAACAAGAATGGGTGTTGTTACCTATCCACTTGGAGGAAAGATATCATGAAATGTCCTCTGAGATAAGGTATCACCACTCATCTGATCGTCAACATGATCCTGAATTAGTAAGCTAGATGGATATATTCATAGAGGCATCCAGAAAATTAATCAAGACTTACCATAGTCATATGAGCGTATATATATAGTGATATTCCTCAAGAAGGACAATAAAAGGACTCAATCCTATATGATGCATGCACCAATATTACCTAAAACCAATGCATCAATATTCTAAGTTGACAAATAAGTATTCATAGTCTTGGTGAATGGATACATTGTCCTCCACACCAACACCGAGTTCTCTATCCTAGAATCCACACTGAAGACACTTTAACACCATTTCCCTAAATTTCTACCCAAATCTTATAAGGGGGAAAAAATGAAAACACCGTCCTAAGGTTAAAACACCTATGATACCAATATTTCACGATCTAACACACCAATGATCACCTTTCTAGTGGAAGGTCGAGATGAAAATACCCCAAGACTACCTCCATAGGCTAAGGGCTTGAGAAAAACACCTAAAGGCATAACTAAAATAGAAGAAATTTTCATAAAGTACCTGTATTCATGCACCCGACCATCTTCATGAAAAATTGTAGAGGAATAAAAATAAAAGACAATAACATCTAGAGTAAAAACCATGCATGTAATGAATTATAGGGAATACAATAGAATGCAATAGTGAAATTGGAAAAGTAAAGGAAAAAATACATTCCAAATAAGAAATGATGTCCTGGCCGGACAATTACTAGAAAATAAAGAAATTTGAGAGAGTACGACTCCTAATTTCCAAGCTCGACCACCATATGTAGTTTATGCACTCGATTATCCCTATGCTCTTGTGAAATCACTTTCAACCTATCTATCATTTACATAAGACAAGAAACATGTGTTAAAATCCCATTCAAGGGTGAGTATATACATACCTAGTTGGATTCCCTAAAAACCAAAGAGAGATCAATAAAAGACATGTTAGAAGTAGTTATATCAACATAAATTAAGAGGGAATAAAACCCAACAATGAAGATATATATGCTCATAAAAGAAACCCAAATAAGAGAGAAAGGGGATCTCCATCTCACAGACCACCCAAGGACAATGAGTATGTTTACCATTTCAATGGTCTATTAATGATGCCCAATATATTGTGTGTCTATCCAAAAAAGTCATATGAAGGACCCACACCCTAGTGTGATAGGGGAGTACCATATCTATTTCCATGTATAGAATATGGAGGAACCAGGCCTTGGTGTGATAGAGGAGTACCATTTCTATGGATAGAGGACCCATGCCTTGGTGTGATAGGGGAGTGCCTCCTTTGTATATGTATAAGGAGTATGGAGGACCGACACCCTGGTGTGATAGGGGAGCACCATCTCCATTGATAGAGGACTCAAAACCTGGTGAAAAATGGTAGTACTCCCTCTATATCCATATAATGAGTATGGAGAACCCATTCCCTGGTGTGACAGGGGAGTACCGTATCCTTAGATAGAGGACTCTCACTTTGGTGTGATAAGGGAGTGCCATCTTTGTATATGTACAACATGTATGGAGGACCCCTACCCTGGTGCGATAGGGGAGTACCATATCTGTGGATTGAGGATCTTCACACAAGTGTGATAGGATAGTTTTACCTATGTATCTACATAATGAGTATGGAGTACCCACACCTTGGTATGATGGGGGAGTACTATCTCAGTGGATAGAGGACCCACACTCTGGTGTGATATGGGAGTGCCGCCTATGTCTGATGATCCTACCCAATCACTCCCATCATCAATCATCACCTAAAGAAGCATCATGATTGGAACACCTTGTATCATATCTTAAAATCCAAAACAAAGGCCACCAATACATTCTACATAGAAAAAAACTAAGGGTTTTCTTACTCATGGGCCAAATAAAAATAAAAACAAAGGATATACGAGAGGTAAAAGTTTCATAAATAAGTACATGACGTGTAAGGGGGTTCACATGGTATCTGACCTCACCCAGAATCCTAGATGTGTCCCCTATAGCACATGTATTGGATGTCCATATAGAATTAAATAGTGTGTAGTGCTATAACACGGTGTGTCTCAACATCTTGGGGCCTACTTGTGCACTCATGGACATGCCAATGTCCTTTAAGCCATGCTCATGTACCATGTTATGTACCTGACCATGTTCTAGCTCATGTAGCCAGGATATGTCTATATACTTGGCTATGTACCTAGCCATACCTGAGTATTGGTACATGCCCCAATACTTTTCCATGTATGTGTGTTTGTCTATGTCCATACCCATGTACTCCTAGAGTACATGCCCAACTACTAGAACTGTATCACATGACCTGTGGGGGTCCCACACGACATGTGATATTTATATTCACCCTAAAACCATATCCACCGCAACTAGGTGACTACACAATGTGTGTTATTTCAGACTGCATTCCATGTAGTTGGATTTTCAAAAAACTCCAGTTTCCTTCACACGTCATCGTCACACCTCCGCCACCATTATTTCTGATGATTGACCACAAAAAAATGGTGGTAATTGCCTCCGTCCATCTATTACAGCACTCTATTAGTTAGAAATAAAAATATGATCTTCTATGATAGTTTATCACATGTCTCGTATTCATCTCTTGACCATCGATCCATCTTAGAACCCAGATCCATGGAATTCATCACCCGTATCCCACAACGAACCTCGATCCATACTTAAACCACCATCCCAATCATTGTTCACCCAAATTCCATGAATTTGGATGTATGATGCCACTTGGACCCACTTGAAAATGTTTAACCATGTCATCATAGGACAACAGTGAAGAAAATAATGAATGGTGGTGGAAAATCACAATAACTAAGGTGAAATAATCATTGGCCAATCATTCTTGGCCAACAATTTCATTCATTAAAATTGCCAAAACTAGATCATCATCGATTTTATCTTCAAGGATCATAACTAAAACTCTCATGGAATGAATTATAACTTTATAAATCACTGTGGAACATCTTTTCTAATACCTTAATTAATCTATGAATTATGAACTTGGTATCAAATAATTAGGATTTATTTTGACATTAAAAATCATGTGTAAAATAATAAAAAACAATAACATCCAATGATGAAAATAAACATTAAATAACTAAAAAATGTATATTTAATGAGTATAATTAGAGATTATAAAATTTAATAGATATTAATAAGTTTTTAAAATATTTTTTTGATGGTTATGCTTATTATACATGAGGTTAAATCACTTTCATGGAAGTCAAGAGCAAATGTAAGAGTTTTCTCATCTCAAATTACTTTCTTTGAGACTTATATTTTATTTATCAATTATTTTATTTTGTGTGTTGTATATACTACACTATGTTTTTTTATCATAATTTTCATGAAAATAAACATATTTACACATCTATATCATGTTTAATTTTATAAGGGATTTATATTAAAATTCCACCAAAGTCAAAAGTGTTTTGGTAACTCAATTTCCATTCATTGAGTTATGATCCTTATTATTGAATTTCATTATTATAATTTTGGACGAATTATAATTAATTATTTAATTATATTATACTTTATCTTTTGTGTTTGAGTATTTACATTTATCTCTGATAAAATCATTTTCAAATGACTCATACTTAAAATTTTATGTCTTTAGGGGTTTTTGTTAACTTGACTCCCTTTCATTGAGTTATAAGATTTATTATTGAAATTATTTATTATACGTTTAGTTTTTTTGCCTTAATATTTAATTATATTGAAAATTTTCTTTATATATAGGGAAAGTGAAAATTTTAATTATAATATTCTTAATTTATGAATTTCTTTCACATAAAATTATAACATTGTTAAGAATAATTCTCATCCTATTTAAATACTGTTTTTCTTCTATATACATATTATTTTATTACATAAATATTTTATTTTATTATTTGGAAATAAAAATATGTATATTCTCTTATGATCAACATATTTTTCTTTACCTATTTTAAAAAAGAAACTTTATTACTATTTTTTATGACGTGGGTTTCAACAAAGGTATTTTAAAATATTAAAGGTTTATCATTCCATAATCTTATAGTTTATCTTACACTTCACATTTACTATGAAAAAACATTATGAATTTTTCAATGATCCATTATTGATACTTACTTAAAAATAATGTTTTGAAAAATATTTCATGTCAACTTGTCAAAATCAACTTTTAAAAGTGACCCATTACTTCATTTTTTTCAATAATGTTAATAATATTTTATGAAAAGTATTTTTATAATTTCTATTCCATTTAATATTTATCTATAAATTATCTATCTACTTTGTAGTAATTTTTCATGAATCACCCAATATATTAATTTTTGAAATAATACTTTTGGGTGATTGAATTTCTGGTATCAACTGATCTAAATCTTGAGGTCATTTTTTGTGATACCATTTAAAAATGTTATGAAACTCTTTTTATTACAATTTATTTTTAAAGATATGATATATGATTGATTTAATATGTCACACATATATATGGATGTTAAATGGTGGGGTCCTGTATTTCCCTAAAATTAATTAGTTAAGGTTCTACATCTCATGATATAAAAACAAGACATGATTTCTGATACATGATCTACTATGTTATGGGAGGTAGGATCATAATTACAAATTCACTATATTATTCAAGATAGGTTCATGATTACTAATAAACTATATTATGATAGGCATGAGTTATTATACATGATACAATATGTTATGGAAGGCACAATCATGATTATAATACACTATGTTAGGGGAGGCAGGATTATAATTCATAATCTAATATGTTATGGGAGGTATAATTGTGATTCCTAATCCACTATGTTTTGGTAGGTATGGTTATGATTCATAAAACACCATATAATTTTTCTTATGATTATTTTTATACCACACACTTATGCCACATTCCTACGATTATGCCATATTTCTATGTTATATTCTTATGTTATGCTCCATTACTCATGATTATTATCTCATGATCTGAAATTCTTATGCCATCATATATGTTTATTCATTTGAGATTACATGTCCTTCTCTATTGAATTGTAGAAAACTCTAATTATTCCATTTTATTTTAATCATATAATTCTACCATACTCATGTTTTCTCATATTCTTAAGATATAACCCTTTATGACTCATTGATATTTTTTCCCTTATTGAGTGTTTGAGCTCACCCATTCTTATGTTTTCCATTAACCAGGTTATACAGATGAGTATAACATATGATATTTCTAGAAGGAAGTCTAGAATGATGAAATTGTAGATAAATATTAACAATTATGTGAAATATTATTTTCATATAGCTAATCTCAAAAGATACTAAACCTTTAGGTTCTGGATTGTGAGATTATTGTGAGATATAATGATTAATTAATATAAAATATATTCTAGTTTATATTGGGTTGTATCACTTGGTATCAAAGATAATTTGTAAAGTATGTATTTTTTGAACCAAAACCGAGAGTCTAGGTTTGGGGTGTTTTAATTGGTATTAGAGAAAAGTTTAGTTATTTTGGGGATTAGTTTAGTTATTTTTGGGGATTAGGACCAGTAAAAATTAATAAAAACCCAAAGGTCAAGTATAAATACTGAAAAAAATCCTAAAATTTTGGTAAATCAAAGAATGAATGGTTTCCTAGTAATGAAATCCCTATTTAGATAAAAAAATTGGATGTATGATTTTTCATAGATGCACCTAGGGGAAATAATCCCTGAAATTTTTTTTGTTGGGGATTAACTCAATCACCACTCAGTTCACAACAAGTGGGATTAAATTCATAACAAGTTTGACACTCATAGGGGTTATGCTTTGGTCAATTTACATGTTCTTTATAGACCATTATAAAGTATTTAAATATTTTTTTTTGATATAATATATAACTAGAGAGGTTAGAGAAACTAATATAAAAATGACCATGGAAAACCTAGGTCAAACTAAAGGATTCATAGGTCGATATAATTATACCATAGTTGAACCTAAAGTATTATAGGTTGAAGTGAAGGTGTAATAGGATAATACATATTATAATTTAGTTTTCATATTCATAAGATAATTTACTCTAATTTTATTGGATAATATCATAACAATTTTGGATTTATTATTTAGTTTGAAACATGATCATAAAAAATGATGTTGTGAAAGGTATGTCTCTAAGATCTATTAAAGAATAATATTTTGGAAAAATAGTTTTTTAGTCACACATAATATAGTTAGATTTATATCTCAATAGAAATTATATCTTGAGTCCTATAAATCTTATAGATACCCTTATCTATTTTCATTAGTGAGTGATGATTAAAATTATGAGGAAACATTTTATTTAAGGGGAGAGGGAGAATGTAATACCTCAATATTTTAATATAAATTTTCCTATAAATAAATACTATGCTGAACAACTTATCTCACATTCGAAATTTAACTAAAAAAACCATGATAGATTTTATTGAGATATTACAATGAAAGATAATTTCATTATGATAATGCAATATGAAAAAATATTAAGAAAAGTACAAGTGGAATAAATCCACAAGTAAATAAAAATTCCATGAACATAAAATCATTATCCTTATAGTTTTACTTAAATATAATCACCATGATTGAAACTATGGAAGTAAGGAATATGATTATAAATTTAATAGATATATGGAATGATAATAAAATAAGATGAATGATTTTGGGTTATATATAGGAATGAAACCTGGTAATTATTTTTATGGTCATTGGAAATATGGTCATTCGATATATTCTTATTGGGTATACATGTATCCAATAGGTATATTAATTTTTTTTTAAATTTTAGTAACATATCAAAAATAATATAATTATAGAATGAAACAAAAAGTTAATATTTAATCAAAAAAATTTATTATATATATATATATATATATATATTTACACATTACAAATTATTATCATTATTACTATTTTTAAAGAATGATTTGATGTACTTATAAAATTGATAGAAATATTTTAACACCAATTTATTGATAAAATTTAACTGATTATTATTAAAAAAGTAATCAATCTTAAATAATTAGGAATAAAATCATTTAGTGATAAAAATAATTTTCTCAAAGAATTATACTTTTTCTATATATTGTATATTTTTAAACCAATTTATCACTATTTAATAATGTGGAATATATTAATAATATATATAAATAAATAAATTAATATAAATATTTTCACTTGCCATGGAATATGAATAAATTTCTTTTATGCTTAAAAAATACATTTTTTTCTAAAAATTTTTTTTACGCAATATGAAAACTTATATAAAAAATTAATTTTTATAAACTTTAGAAATTAAATATAATAAAATTATTTTCAATAATCATATAATTTTTTTAATAAAGTCATTTTTTAACATTAAAATAATTTACCAAATAAATACTATTTACTAGGGTAAGACATTTATTTTTTTTCAAAGAATTGTTTTTATAAACATTGTGTAATTTTCAAATAAATTAAATTGATATATTTTTAAGAATATAATATGATGTTTAAAAATTTAAAAAATTGATTAACACTCATTTAATTTGTAATTTATATAAAATTATAATAAAAAATACTTAAGGTATATAAATACATTTTCCCACAAAATTCTTTTTTTTTCTATACCTTATGTTTTAATTTTAAATTTAATTTTATCATATATAAAAATGGAATTTCATTAAGTGGTGTACAAATTAATAATATTAATTTACAAATTTGTTAAGAAGGATCATTTTATATTTTTAGTAAAAGAATAATTACCATGGTAAAAATTTAATCAAGGTTAATAAGGGTAAAACTGGGTGACTTAATGTGGCTTGGATTTTATTAAGTTCATATGAAACATAGAACTAATATAAGATTTTTTTAGGTTTTAAAGTCATACCTAGATGCCTCAAAAACATTTCATTAACTAATTATCCTAACTCCCTGGTGATTCCATCTTTACCCCTCATTTAACTTTTAATTTCAAGGAAAATTACCTCCTTTTCATCTATAAAAGGAGCTCACTTCCACCCAAATCAATCCACATTGAACCATTAAATTCATCTTAAAACCCATTTTTTACCACTCCTCAAATAATCTTACACATTTTTTATCCATCAATTTCAAGAAATTATCCCAAGCCCTTAACTTTTGAGAGATCCATCAAGAGAAGACTCAAACTCTCAACATGAGTATTATCCACTCTCTAACTTTCTCTTCTCTATTTTAAACCAACCTCATCCAAGAAATATTTTAACAATAATAATATAATTTAATAACTATAATTATTATATTAAAATGTTATTATATTAATGGAATAACCATTTTCAACCTTACTCTCACCCATTTGAAAAATGAAATTGATGTTAGTGTTATGACCAGACTACTGCCTCCGTGAATGATGTATCTCATTTTTTGTTACCAAATTTAATGGATGGTCATAAAAACGATTTTAATTAATAAATATTATATTTATGACTTTATTAATATTTTTTAAATATAAATTAGGCATTATATTAATAATATTAACAACAAGGGATCATTGTAAATTTAACAGCCTTAAATGAGCATGCCAAGAAGAAAAAAAATTTCTCCATTCTAAGAAATAGCTTAATATTAATCATCTTATTCTTCCCAATTATGATTTATCAATTTAATAAAAAAAATAATATCATTATATTTCTATAATAATTATATTATAACTGAATTAATTTATAATCATACTTTTCCATTAATTATAATATACTCTTATTTTGGTCGGTTTAACCACTTACCTAAATGAGGATACAAATTTGCATCATAGATGATTATAGAAACATAATTAATGGTAATATTAGATATTAAGGATTAAATAATTTTTCTTCAGTTCTATAAAGTCAATATTAATATTTAAACTCATTATTAGTATACCACCTTTTGTTTGTTAAAATTACCAAAACAAATTCATCACTGATTTCATCTTCACGAATCATAACTAAAATTTTCACGGAATGAAATTAGAAAATTATAAATCATTATGAAATATCAGTTATAGTAACTTAGATAATATATTAATTACTAATTTGGTATCAATGAATTAGTTTTGACATCGAAATTACAAAGCATGTGCGAAATAATAAAAAAACTAACATCCGATGATGAAAATAAACACTAACTAAAAAATAAATGTATAATGAATGATTATAATTAAAGAGTATAAAAAGGTAATAGATACGAATAAGGTTTTTAAATAAGTTATTAATATGGTTATTATTATTATTTAGGAGGTTAAAGCGCTTTCATGGAAGTCTAGAGTAATGGTAAAGGTTTTGTCATATCAATTTCAATTCATTGAGACTTATGTTGTATTCACCACTTGTTTTATTTTGTGTGATGTATATAAAGAACTATGGATTTTTTTATAATAAATTTCATTAAAATAAATGTTTTTACACATCAATAACAAGTTATATTTTCAAGTTTTTTCAATTGAAATGCTACCAAAACTATAAGTGTTTTTACTAACTCAATTTCCATTCATTGAGATATAATCATTATTATTGAACTCCATTATTATAAGCTGGGTAAATTATACCTTATGAAAGAATTATATTTTAATTTATATTATGTTTTTTTTATTTTAATTTATCTCTCATAAAATATTTTTCAAATGATTCTTACTTTAAAAATATGACATCTACAATGGTTTTTGTTAAATCAACTCCCTTTCATCAAGTTATAAGATTTATTCTTTAACTTATTTATTACATGTTTTCTTTATTACACTATATAGTTTTATTATATTTAACTTTATATTTCTATTTGGGTAAAATGAAAATTTTAATTCAAATCTTCTTCCTCAATGAATTTCTTTCACATAAAAATATAACTCTGTTAAGAACAATTCTCATCCTCTGTAAAAACTATTTTTCTATTCCATATCCATATTATTTCTTTCCAAAAAAATTTTACTTTATTTTTTTGAAATCCAAATATGTATTATCTGTTCTGATACTTCTTTTAAAAAATAATATTTCTTATTATTTGTATGATGTGGGTTTTAAAAAAGGTATTTTCAAATGTTAATGGTTTTTTCCTTCTATGATCATATGTTTTATATTCCACTCCACATTTCCTCTATAAAACCTTTATGTCATTTTCAAGGTACCATTATTTAGATTTATTTTCAAATAATGTATAATTTTTTTTCATGTCAACTTCATGAAAAAAAAATTTAAATTGGCTCGTAACTTTATTTTTTAACAGTGTTAAAAATGTTTTATGAAAACTATTTTTATGATTTAGCTTCCATTTTTTCTATTTATCTGAAAAAATATCTATCAACTTTATAGCAATGTTTCATGAATAATTCTCTATATTATCTTATGAAATATTCCTATTGGGTAATTGAATTTTTCATATCAACTGATCCAATTCTTGAGGTCATTTTATGTAATACCATTTTGAAATGTTGTGAAACCCATTTTATTCACATGGTTTTTTCATGATACGATATATGATTGATTTTTTATGGAACACATATGTATGGATGTTTATGGGTGGGATTATATATTAGTCTCAAATGAATTGATTAAGGTTATATATCTTTTGAGATAAAAATGGGATGTGAGTTATGTTACTCAATCTAATATATTATGGAAGGCATGATCATGATTATTGATCCACTATGTTATGTGAGGAAGGATAATTATTCTTGATTCATTATGTTATAGGAGGAAGTATTATGATTCCAGATCCATTATGTTTTGGGATGCTGGATCGTGATTCCTGATGCACTATATTATGGGAGGTAGGACCATAATTCCTAATATAATTTTTTATGGAAGGTAGGATTATGATTCCTAATCCACTATGTTATGGGAGGTGAGATCATGATTTCTGATCCACTATGTTATGGGAGTAAGGATCATGATTCCTGATCCACCATGTAATTTTTTCCTATACTTATGTTTTTTCCTCACACTTATGCTTAGGACACATTTCTATGTTATATGATCATGTTATGATCCACTTCTCATGATTATTATCTTATGATTTCACACTCATATTTCATGGTATATTTTTTATTTTAGATTATAGTCCTTTTATTTTGACTTGTGGAAAATACTTATTATTCCATGTTCTCTTAATCATATATTTCTCCCATGATCATGTTTTCTCATATGATTATGATATAACCCTTCACGACTCATATATAAGTTTTCCCTTATAAAGTGTTTAAGATCACCCCTTATATTGTTTTATATTACCTAGGTTATAAATATGATTACAATAGATTATATGTCTAGAAGGAAGTATAGTTTTGGTGAAATTATAGAGAAATGTTCACAATTATGTGAAATAATATTTTTATATAGCTAATATACAAAGGAACTAAACCTTTAGGTTATGGGATTATAATATTATTATGATATTTAATGTTTAATTAATGTAAAATATATACAAGTTTATCTTGGATGGTCTCACTTGGTATCAAATCCAATCTGTAGAGTATGTTTTTTTAGCACCGGACCTGGGGGTGTGTGTGTCTAGTGTATCTCTATATAATCATTTGAGGAGGAATAATAGATCTATATCAGTAGAAATAAATTATGGGGAATTAATAATCATTGATAAAACCTAGAATATTATTATTTTTTGAAATAGTAATCACTATGTTAGTCCCACTAGGGTATTTAGTGAAAGATTCCCTAAGGGGGGTTGGGGTGAATTATGGTATGAAACTCATTCCAATTTAAAAAACATAATACTCAGACTCTCTCCACCCTAACTAATCTTAACCTAATATTTAATAGGTACACACTTAAGTTCTTAATTTAGTGATTATCCAATGGTTATTTCACTTATCCTTTCCCTAACTAAATTATCCAATGGTTTCTTAACCCACACTTACCAATTTATGTATTGTAGATTATAAATAAATCATGCACAAAAGACATAAGTATTTTACTTCCTTCACCCACAATGTGATAATTCAAGGGTCATAAAATGAAAAAGATTTTATGTACTATAATCCATTAAAATATTTATTTTTGGTGGTTTTTGGTTAGGAAAATCCATGCTTTGTTCCAGTACCCTTTACAAGGTCTAGGGATGGTGTACTAATTCCCAAGGTCCACTCCCTTATTTCTCTATCTTACTCACTACTTCAATAAAATAACACAACTTTGGTATGTAAGATAACACACCAAAATATCACCATTAATTTTGATACACTGATTATAATAGGTGCTCATTGATCTCCATACGCCCCTCCTTTATAAATCTACACCATAATAGAAACAACACCTTCCATGATCCATTATAGAAGCCCCAACTCCCTTATTTGGAAACATCTTCAAGGAATTATAGTTCTTCCTCCAATATTTTTCATCTATTCCTTTTTTAACAATTATTTTTATGATATCTCATTCATATCACTCCATCCCCTCTTATTTTAAACAATTACAATCACCACTACTTAAAGAGATAAAAATCTCTATAATTCTATTTTCCATAATTTCATTTTTTCTATTATCATAGAAATTCTCTATGTTAACCTAATAAAATATATATAATTCACTATGTGTATGATGAGAAAATACATCCAATACTATAATTCAAATACGATTGAAATCCATCCATTTAATTCCCAAATTTCCCTCTAGAAATATAGGATATTAAAAATTTGGAAACCTACTGACTCATCTTATTCACATAATTATTACTATCAACCTGAAATGATGCTCAACTCATGAAACATAAAACTAATACTCTTACCTCCATTATGTAATTTCATTCACCAGTTTTATCCTATTAAACAACCAAATGCACTCAATCTAGTGTAGTATCAAATTTAAAACTCTTTAAAGATCACAACATGATACTCCAAAACTTCTTGTTCTCCAAACTAGTTGTGATGTGATATACTGCTTCATGCCTTGGAAATATCTAAATAGGAAGAACCACTGAGATCAACCCAAGCCTTTTCATGGAGGGTCCATCCTTCCCAAAAAATGAAACATTTATTTCACTTCTATGATAAAGATAGGTTTTTTATGTATACTCCCTTAGTACCCTTACATAATATTCAAATAAACCTTATTTATCATGTACTTTTCCTACCAGTCACATTGTTTCCATCCTTCCCATGGGATGAAACCATTATCAATCATATCTTATGATATCCTATATATCATAAAACATTAATGTTTAGTTTATTAATCATATTTTTTGATTGAAAAACCATTACATATTAGTCTGGTTCTTCTTACGTATCATCTAGGTTACCTTTATATATACTCTTCATGGAATTTAATTATTTTTATCGACATGAATTCTTCCAGAATAACTATTACATATGTTACCTTGGGTGTTTTTACATTCCCATATTTTTTTTACCCCAAATGATATTTCATATCACCATAAAGCTCCAAGGATTTTTTAAAATTTTCCTATTCTAAAATATATTATGTATACATGTCAAATATATCTCATATATAAGAAGCTTCATACCATTGCCATTTCTCTAAGAGATTCACTCACAACACAATACTTGTGATCCTTTTGTTACATGTTTCTATAAATTTTATATCAAATCCACTTATTATTTACTTATAAAACATTCAACTTTAACTACTCTTTGAATTATGGTTTTGGAACAACTTTTTCTCCTCTTCCCACATAAATTTCAAACTATCTTTATCACTTCTTCCAGAATAACATTTGAAATAGTTGAACATATTGAACAACTTTAAGAATATTATAATTTACAAAAAAAAATAATTCATATTTAATTTTAATACCAATAACCAATATGTGTTCTTGAGAGATCCATCACCAATCAATCAACATGTGTTAGTAACAAATACAACACCAAAAAAATCCTCAATTAGATGACAATGACATCCCGATTTGGATTGGTTTAAAAGACTATAAAAAATACAAAAAATAACTAAACATAATGAAAAAATCACATAACTCATAATATCCATGACCATATCTTCCCCTGTTAGTGTCAAATCTTTATATTCATAATGATTTATGATTATCCCTTCTCCCCCTTCAACATCAAATTCAAAGAAAAAACTCTTCCACAACTACCATATGTAGAATATTTGGAAAATATTTTCCTTGAGATAAATGGATTATATATTTATCTTTAATATCATTCTCCATCTGTATTATTGATTTCAAAGAACAAAAGATACAAACCTTTGACACATATTTCTTGTTTTTTGGTGGAAATTCTTGATACCACTCATTAGGGTACTTAAAGAAAAAAATAATACCAATATTTTCATGTAAGTATTATCCTTTACATTTGAATATGGATATTATTAATAATCCTATCTCCATTTTAGAAATATAGTCCTTGTTTCATATTAAAAGAGAATAAGATACCCCCTTTTCAATACACTTTGAAACTTCTATAATTTATAGATCAATATTTACTTGTTAACAACAAAACTATATTTGAATTTAAATATCAAGAAACTCCTTTAAATATGGATAAAACATTAATGATTTTTAGGGAGTGATCATACCAAATACCAGTGATCCACCAATAAAACCACTATGACTAATGAATCAGTACTTAGTATAGGAAATAAGAGATGAAGTTAATTATATCACTATTTTCCATTCCAATCACCTAATTTCGTAAGTTTCAAGGTGTCAAAAAAATTAAGATTATATAAATAAACTCATCCAATTATCTCATACACACTTTCAAAAAACTATTTAAAAATAAAACATGAATCACAAAGTGTGTGAGTCATACAAGTTTTATTCTTTAAAGATCAACTATATACACTAAATGGATTTCATTATTCCTCCACTAGGTGTCTTTCCTTGTTTTTTTAACTTTCATAGCTTTATTATAGAATATAGAGTTGATATTTATCATGTTATTAATCTGTCTATAATAACATCTAACATACACAAAATAATCAGATTATATCACATGTTAGATAAAAAAATAAATTAGAAAAATTATCTTTGTTACTACTTCCCCATCACATCTTCTTCCATCTTAAAGGTCCAATGAAAATAGATAATATGTGATATTGACACCGAAACCTCAATTTGACCTTGATAAATTTTTTTATTACTCTAACTACTCTTTTTGTAATCATGTACTTGTAATTCTACTTTTGAAAAGAAACCACTTACATTGCTCCAATATTACTTGTAACTTCAGAACATGTCTCAATATCACATTCATTTTTAGTGAAATTTCCACATAGATTGTATTTTACCAAAAATCTATAACTCTTCAACAATAGTTATATAATTTAAATACATGGGGATATGGGAACTTTCAATTTTCTTAGGTCAAGAAATATGGAGAGTCACTATGGACCACCACTTTTTTCTTTTTGATCAATGTATTTGAATTCACATATAGTGATGATTTTCATGCTTGTACATCCTTCGAATATGATGGACTAAATTAATATTGTAGGTATTCAAATATATTTTTGTGTTTTCATCCTTCTTGATGGCACTTTGAACTACCATGTACAACCACATTAGGTCTTCAAAGTTATATTCCTCCATAATATTGATGAGAAATACCTTGATATATGACCATTTTCCCCACACCAAAAATAGAATACATCAAAATCATACCTAAAATTTTGAATTCTTTTTGAATTATTTCACCACTTTTAATAATTTTGGTACCTCTTGGTTATATAACATACAATTTAATCAAATAAAATCATTCAACAACACAGACACATAATTTTAGGGATATTGTTGCATGGTTTTGATGTATACCCCTTATCTTTTTGGGTATTTTGAATGTTCTGATTCTGAGTTACCCCCAAATTGACCTTTATATTTGGAGTGGGTACCTGTGACCTAGAATGAACTACTACCACATTATCCTTAAAACCAAGACACATACTATCTTTGTTATTTTTCAATGTATTTTTCTTATATAGACAATCCTCTAACTATCTCACTGGGCATCCATGTTTTTTCTTTACATTTTTTATAGATAGTTTAATCCAATTTCCTGATTCCATACCTAGAGTCAAGATTCTCTCATAATCCTTTATTTTTTACCATCGACTGATGAAATCTCCCTTAAGATCTTTGATATATTTGACTCGATCTTTCTTATTTTTAGTAAAACCATTGATAATATGGGTTTGATTTTAGATCTTGATTTTATACACAACCACCTTCTACATGTTTTTAGGATTTTTAGATTTGATCATTTTATTTTCCACCTCAAACTCAGACTTATCATATTCCTATTATTATATATTGAGTTTGGATTCATTAAATACTTCATTATATTTATTTGTTTTGTATCTCTAAATATCAATCTCATAAAATTCAACCTAGAATTATTCTTTGAGATCAATACCCACCTATACTTATACTCTGTTGTCATCATTGTTTCATGAATTGTCCATAATATCTTTAAAACCATATTCTTTAAGGTATTTTCAATCCTCAGTTTCTTATTCTTTTATTTCTTATGAGAAATTATCCTCTCATGCAAGTAGGTTTTTCTTTGTGAAGAATTTATAATTAGTACTCCTCACTCCCTTCATGTTATTTGAAGATTTAATTATAGTAATTTAATCATCCTCATCATCAAATTGAAACTTCTTGGGACACTTTTCTGTATTGTGACCAATTTTTTTACACTAAAAGTATGTGAATAGAAGTTTACCTTTTAAAATTCCTTTTCACCTTTTCAGACTTGGGGAAAATAATGACATAACTCCGTAAACTTATTCATTTTCTTTATTTACCACCATGTTAATCTTAATCAATTCCCAAATTACGTTTTATGAGACTTTATTTTTCAATAGTCACTTATCATTGTTCAATATTTCATAATAGATAAGAAATAAATGGCATATAATTTCATATCCTTTAAATATTTATCCTTGAGAACTAAGACCTTTATATTAAATAATGGTTAAAATATTCTCATGATTCACTTAATTTTTTTCACATCATCGATGGTTTTACTGAGTCTATTAATATCCTCCATGATCACATTTACCCAATCAAATAATACAACAATAGAATCATCCAGGTGAAACCTCAAGTACAGATACTTATTCAATAGAACCTGAAATTTTACTTCTCATACTTTTGAGTTTCCTTAATAGATATTAATAATATTTTACAATATATTATGTGGGGATTTACGTGACATCACCTTCATGTAGATTATGTTATTTAAATCACCTCTAACACATTGATCTCCTTGGCATATACATTCACCTTTTTGTGATAAGGATCCACTTCCCATTCTAGATAATATCCCATTAATGATAATTGTGAAAGAATATATTCATAAAGACCTTAAATAGTAATTTATCTAATTCTTCCATAGTTTAAAGTTATTTCTATAAAATATCAGAATACCTTTGTTATTTATTGCTACCATGGTTTCAAAAAAAATACAAGGGTATAATAAAACCTAATTTTAAGAACAAATCAGATCAATTCATAAAAAAAATCTAACAAAAGGAACCTATTATTTGATACCAATTATAAGTACAAGAAGGGTATTTAGTGAGAGATACCTTGGGGGTGAACTAGGGTATGAAACTAATTCCAATATAATCAACTTAGTGCACAAACTCTCACCACCCAAATGATATTGAACTCTTACTTAGCAGGGTCACACTTAATCTCTTCTATCAATAATAATCCAATGGTTATTTCACTTATCCTTACCTTAACTAGATTAACCAATGTTTTCATAATCCACACTTACCAATTTATGTCTTAAAAAATATAAATAAAACATACGCACAAGAAAAAATTATTTTACTTAGTTCACATGCACTATGATAATTCAAGGAGTATACAATGATAATGTGTTGATGTAATGAAATCCACTAAACCCACTATTTGGTGGTGGTTTTAGGATAGGGAAATCCAAGCCTAGGGTCACTTCCATTCAAAAAGTTTAGGTATGGTGTACTACCTCCCAAGGGTCACTCCTTTACTCCTATCTCTTACTCACTACTTAAAGAAAAGAACACAACTTTGGAATGAAATCCAATACATAACAATTTCAACTTTATTGCTGATGCACTAATTTTAGATATATTCTACTAGATCTCTATGTGCTTATACTTCACATACTGGTTGTGAACATCACTATAATAACAACATCACCTTCCTTGAGTCATCATGGAAACCCCACATTCCTTCTTCAGAAAGATCTTCAAGTAGTTCTAATGATTCATTCAATATTCTTACTCTCTTATCTCTAGAATGCCTATTTTGTTAAATATATTGTTCAAATCTCTATACCCTCTCTTCTTTTGAACAAATATAATCGCTATTACTTGTAGAGATTGGTATCTCTATAATTCTCTTTTCAAAAATTTATTTTTCTCTATTATCATAGATATTATCCACGTTTCCCTTATAAAATATATATAATTAATTATGTGTATAATTGGAAAATAATTAAAATAATCTTCTTAAAATTAAATTCAAATCCATATATTTAATTCTTGAATTTACCTTTTGAAAGATAGGATATTAAAAATATAGAAACCTATTGAACTGCCTTCTTCACAACATGATTACTATCATCATGAAAAGTTTCTCAACTCTTGAAACCTCAAACTCAAACTTCTATTTCCACAATATACTCCATGATATAACATACTTATGGTGTGATCAGAGTTAACAAAAAAATTCAACTAATATAGTAAAATATTCCATTTAGAACACCCCAAATATCATGACGTGATACTCTAAATATTACCACTCTCCAAACTTGTCGCAATGTGATATACTCCTTTATGGAATGGACATATATAAATACGTAAAAACACTAACATACAATTAATCCTTCTCACAATGTGGCCATCCCTACCATGGTGCAACATATTTCTTTAACTTCTATGATGAAAGGATGTTTCTTACATATAATCCCATGGTACCCTTACTTATTATGTAGATAAGCCTATGTATCATGTACTTTACCAAATAGTCATGACATGACTATCCTTATCATGGTGTGTCACCAATATTGATCACATATTATGATATATTATATATTATAAACCATTATCATTCAACTTGTCAATTGTATTTTATGACTAAAAAACCTTTAAATACCAATCTAGTTACTATTATATATCATCCTGGTTACCTTTATGTATACTCTTCACAACGTGACCTTCCTGTCTATGATGTGACTTCTTCTAGAATAACTCTTATGTATACTTACCTGAGTGTTTTTCCTTTTAAAAATTTCCACAGCCTATAGGATATTACATATCTCTGTGAATATTAGATACTTTTTTGATTCTAACTCATCAAAAATATATTAAACATAAAGCTCCAAAATATTATGTAGATATGGAGCTTTATGCCTTTGTCATTTTTTGAGAGATTTAACCATGGAGTGATCCTTGTACTTGTGTCTTAAAATATTCCTATAACTTTTATATCAACTCCAATTATTCATTGCTTCCAAAAAAAATCATCTTTAACCACTTATAGATTGATTCTTATGAATCATATTTAGTTCCATTTCCAATAGAACTTTTGAACCATCTTTAACTTTTCTTCCATAATAATTTTTTAAACACTAGAACTTCTAGAACACTATAATTTCCAGAACACCAGATTCTTATTTACTTACAATACCAATAACCAACATGTGTTCTTGAAAGATCTATCACCAATCAATCAATATGTGTTGGAAATAAATCCAACACCAACACTAATCAACGATTGAATGATAATAGGGTATTTTGATTTTTCAACATTTTTTGACTTGTTTTTTTTTGAACTACTAATGGATAGATAAAGTTCAATAGAGGAGATAATTATAGAAAATTGGGTGGATATAATCTCTTCAGAGGGAGTATATCCATAGAATTTACTATAATATGATGCATACTTCTAAGAACACAAGCCATGTAGTTTGTCAGTGGGGATATGATAGAAAAGGATATTCACATAAAGTGTAGTTTATACACACACACACACACACACACACACTATGTAGGGCCTTAGGTTTACTAATCGGGGTGAGACATAGTACATGTATAGTTACCCCATGTAAGGTATATGAAATACAGTAGTACATTCCATGTTAAGCTACATAACATGACATGATCTTGAGTACACAACATGACCAGTCCTTGGGTATCACATACCATGTATTTGAGAGTACATACCTTGTATGTGCACCCACTATATCATTTTTAGGTATGAATTATATAATTTAGTAATTTTTATAATTATTATTCATTTTTTGATATTTTTCACATGGAAATTATGAAAAATGGGTGACAGTGGCTGTCACACGATTGACACATGGTTTGGGATAACTGTACGTCAACTGTGTGAAATCTGTTGTTTTTTATTGGTGGTAATTTATATGTTTGGTTCATGGTATTCCCAATTATGTTTCTAAATTGTGGGGTATGACAAGGTGTTTATGGTTCCACCTACATGGTTGGTGTATGGTTTGGAAAACTATGTGTCCAAACTATGAATCCCGCCTATACTTAAAAAAATGTGAAATTTCAAAACTATCCTTAGTATATTTATATTTCCTTACCCATAATTTTATCCCCATTCGAATGCTAGCTCATCCTACCTTGAATTAATACCTCCCCCATATTATATATCTTGTTTTTATGGGTTTTATTCAAGTTTCTTTAAGGAAATCATCAAGTAAGTATCTCATTTTCCCTCCTTTGGGTTTATCCTATTTTTTTTTCCATAGATTTCATTATACCCTAAATCCGTAGTGGCCTAGGGTTTTACTTTATTGAAATTTATGTCTTGAATTTTGATGTTTAGAATCTATTCTTGACTTTATGGCTTATTATTTCACATTTTGAGTGGATTCACATTACACGTATCCATAGTGAATTAAGTTAGGTGGTTCCATATTCTCACTTTTTTATTTGAAACCTTGATTATTGGATTTAAAAATTATATTTATAAAATGTTATAAATGTTATTCAATATATTTTTTAAGAATCCATTGGTCTAGTTATTCATTTATAATTATTGAAATGGTTTTAAATAATGTTTAAAGTTAAAAAATACCTCTTATATGAAGTTTGATAAAATGAATTATTAAAGAATAGATATTTATATTGATTAAAATTCATGGTAAATCCTAGGTTATTGGGCAGTAGATCCTAAAATGGTTTCATACTCCTTATTACTAGTTATGTGTATCATCATAACTTGAGAATTAATGTCATACACATCTTCACTGGTCAGTGATTTCATCATATAACCGTCCCATTAGTTAAGGTAACTTACCTAACTAGTGAACTAATTTAACTAGGTGACCATATCCTTAGTTAACTTAGGGTGTACTCCCATGTCGTATATTTTAAAGGAATTATTATACTATTCCTTCATTAGTTTTATTTAATAAAATAGATGTATAAATGATATTTTTTTTCTTAAAAATGTTTTAAGGATAAATTATTATATTTATTTTCAATATAGAATGATTTTTCCTATAAAAAGGTTATATATGAAAAAATTTGTGGGATCATACTAGGTTTTTTATGCTCACACATTGTATACACAGTTTGGGTTATACAGACCTTCTTTTATCTAGGGTAGGAAAAGGTAAGGCATTACTTGTAGGCAGTGGGTTCTCACATTATACATGCTTGGTTTAGTAGAGGTGACATTGTGGGATTATTCCCCATGTCACATTGATATGGGTATCTTTTATTTTGTTTATTTTTGGTTTAATTATATATTTCTTATACTAATCATGCATAACCTACTTGACTTCCCATCCCATTACTCATATTTTTGGATTATGGGTTGTATTGATGTGGTTATTTAGTTCTAGAATGTTATCTCATTTAATTTTATGTTTTTTTCTTATGATATGTGTTGATATGTTTATCATTTTTCACGTGTTTGATTGTATGACCCACCAATTTATAGAGGGGTTATCTCAGGTCCTCAGTTAAGACCATTTAATTCAATTATTAAGTGAAACCACCACTAAAGAGTGTTCTTGATTACTAGAAACTTACTTCCATCATGCAGGGATTGAGAATTAATTTTGGTCCATTTCATGGACTAGATCGAGTGCTTGAGTCAAGGGTATCCCAAATTTCTTCATGAAAAATTAGTATCAAATCCCATTTTTTTGTTATTTGGGAAGTCCTGGTAGACTAGAGATAAGATCATCAATACATGAGGGGTAAGTTTCAAGTGAGTGTCTAGATAACACTCATCGTAACAAGCCTTAAGTAATGATTTGATGTTGGGAAATGTTAATTATGAGCTATATTTTGATTTTATTTTAGATTTTGTAGATTTTTGGGTTGGAAAGAGGAAATTGTAAAGCATTTTAAAGGGCACATAGTTTTATCCCATGATCCATAGACTGTAAGGTAATCGTGCAACCCATACTAGATGATCAATCTAGTGATACCTTCATGATTAGCACAAAATTTAACAAACCATGTAGTAAAATCATTCAAGGTTTTAATTTTGTATATTTACCAATTTTTCATATTTTAAATGCCAGGTTTTGAATTATTTTGTTATCCCATGACTATTTGTGATTTAAATTAGTTTTAATCACTTATTTTGATGGTTTTTTCTCTCGTTTTATTTGAATATATATAGTACAACACATATATAAATACCCCTAGTGAACCTTCCTGAAGGGGAAATGCATGATAAAATCCTCAAATTGATCAAAATTTTATTGAGGTAGTTGTAAGAAGATTTCAAGACACATATCTTGGAATTGTTGTTGATCCATCCCAAACTTGGGTTATAGGTCCAAGTCTAAGATAGGATAAGGATAAAGCTTAATAATTCCTTCACTATAAACCACTATCCATTCAAGGCAGTAATGACCCTCAATAAGAATAAGACTAGTTAGAAAAGATTCAATGGATCTTTGAATTTCCCATGACTCTTGAGCTAGTTAAAGTAAGGTGTGCCTCATTCATGATCAAGGGACGTATTCATAAATGATGTGAATTAGTGGTCTAGGATAATATGAATGAAAATATTAGGTGTAATGACTTCAATTTAATGTTCCCCCAATAGTTCTACCTAGACACTTTGGCTCTAACATAGTCTTGAGAGTTTGTAAGCTCACAACTAGGTAGTAGGTCTATTATAGAGTATGTAAATTGGTTTATAGAGATTATTCATTTTTTCTCTAAATATAATGATGAATAATGAGTTTAAGGATCACTGATTGAAATGGTCATTCGACCATATATTTAGTTTGAAGTATTCCTATTAAAGCTAAAATATTATGTAGAAGTGGTAGATTAAGCATTGATGGTAAATATTGAGTACTCTAGGATGTTTAGGATGCTTTCCACCTCTACTATGCATAGCGATATCGAGAGTTCCATTTCTTAGAGAAATATAAAGTGGGATGATCCCAAAATAGGTAGTAGTAGTGGTTCTTGAACACTTCATTAGCTAGATTCTTCTTACCCTATAGGAAGCATGAATCTTATTTGTCATTAGTGTGGAAATTAAGGTCATATAAATCCCTCTTTCCTAGAATCTCTGAAGAGCATCGATCTATGTGGACATTTGTTACACCTCTAAATTTTCTACAATACTAATATTTCAGTGTGGAGTGGTGTTGGATCCTCTTTTCTTAAGGGTCCCCATGTATAGTTTTATGTTTCAAGTGAAGTTGGGTCTCATTCTTAGTAATAAAATTGTTAAGGTTAATCATCATATGAGAAAATTCAGCTGAGGACTAAGTTATAGGTTAATGTTAGGACTCAAAATCAATCTCAGAGTAGTCAAATTCAATTAGTGGAGTAAGATCCCACAAAACTAGAGGAAGAACTAATAACTATGATATATACCTTTTTTATTGCACTTTTTTGGTTGTTGATTTATTTAATACTGATGTTTCTCACTCGTTTTTCTTCACTCATATTGTGTATATATTGAATATTTCCTCATATATTATACCTTATGTCATGGATATATCAACTCCCCTTAGTAAGAGAAAGGATTATGGCTTCTAATGCCCCTATTTTATTATCTGTATTTCTGAAGATGAGTTGCCTTGGGGTTTTCTCATCCTTAAAATGGACCTTTTTGAAATCATTTTTTGAGTGGAATAGATGCTTACCCACAAGGATTAGATTGATTGTTAATATAAAATATTTTCCTTTTCTCCATAGATAGGGGTGTTAATCCTTTCCAAGGAGAGTGTGACCCATGATCCAGTCATATGGGACCACATATTCCCAATTTTAGTAGGTTTTCATGTCAGGTTTTATCCTTATTACTAGATTTTGATGAAGGTTACCTCCCATGATTTTATATTTCCATGAGGTGTTTATAGATTATTTCTTGAGGTTTAGACTTGAAAAATGTAGAATTATCTATAAATTTGGTGATAGGAAAACAAATGATATCCTTTACATTGTATTGTAGAGAACTAGTATAATTGAAGGAGTTTAAAATCTAGCTATATGTCTTGGATACCAAGGAATTTACCCAATGATTTTTTCTAATAAGGAACATGGCTATCTTCAGTTGTGTGTTGACTATAGGAATCTAAAATAGGTCACTATCAAGAATAAATATACCCTTAACCATATTTATGATTTGTTTGATCATCTTAAAGGGACACGATGGTTCTCTAATAAGGATCTTCATCCAGGTTACCATCAACTTAGTTTGAAAAAAGATAATATTATAAAGATGAATTTATGAAGAAGTTATGAACACTATGAGTATCTTGTGGTTTAACTTTTCTTTAATAATTCTATAATGGTGTTTATAACATTGATAAATTATATATTCTATCATTATCTTGATTCTTTTGTCATGGTATTCATTGATGATATTCTAGTTTACTCTAATACTGAATAGGATCATTAATGACATTGGAGGATCATCTTGGAAATTCTTTAGGATCATTAGAAATATGATAATCTATCTATGTGTAGCTTCTAGATCTAATAAGCAAATTTATTAGGATATGTGGTATCCAAACATGGAATTTAGTCAATCCTAAAAGGTGAAAGCTATTATGTTCTGTGAATATCCAAATAATTCCTTTGAGATATGAAGATTCCTAGTAATAATAAGCTATTATCATTGATTTATCATAAAAGTTTCAAATTTGGAATCACTATTGACCACACTCACTTATATATGAGTGAAATATTTATAGAATTTTGAATATTAAGCCTCATTTGATGAGATGAACTAGAAGTTGACCTCATCCCACATCTTGATCCTACATGAGGTCGACCAAATTTATGTGGTTTTCTATAATACATAATGCATGAACTTGGGTTGTGTTCTCATTTAGGGAAATCACATGGTGTATTATATCTCTTGAAAACCCCAACCACATGAGAGGAATTATCTCACTAATGAAATTTATTTGGTAACTACCATGAATTTCCTCATGTTTTGGTGGTATGTTCTATTTGGAAAAATGTTTATGGTATACGATGATAAAAAAATACCGATATATATCTTCTCATGGAAGGATATAAACCTTGGGTGGAGGCCATGGATGAAATACCTTTATAATTTTGATTTCATTATTGTATTTACAATAGTTAAGGGGAATGTGGTCACTAGTTCTCTTAATAGGAAATTTACATCTCAGTATTTAAAGAAATACAATGAGGATTGGATCTTTATAATCATTTTTTTAGAATTTCATTTGCAGGTGATGGAGTAGAGGGAAGGTATGTTACTTACTAATGTGAATTTTACTCCTTCCATCCTTGAACTAATTTCTCAATAGAATCCAAAATTTAAAGAATTAAAATGCATAAAAGGAATTATATATGGTGGGTAGACCACCAATGAGTGTTGTTTCACTTATGAGGGAATTATATGCTTTAGTAACTGATATGCAGTTTCATTATTGGTGTAGAAGGAAGTAATGGAGTATCCTCATTGATCTCAATGATTCATTCATCCTAGTGTAACCAAAATCTATTACGATATGAGACATTAATATTGGTGGCTAGGTTTGTGGTGGGGAAAAAATAATTTTGTGTTCTAGTGTCATACTTTTTAGTAGATTAAAGTTGAAAATCTGAAAACATCTGGGTTTCTACATACACTTATCATCCCTACCTAGAAATGAGATGATTTGTCTATAGATTTTATTATTATATTACCTTATACACCTCAATGAAGGAATTCCATCTGGGTCTTGTTTGATCGATTGACTAAATCAACTCATTTCATACCAATCAAAGATCATATGAAGGTGGAGGATCTCAGGAAGTTTTATGTAGAGTTGATTGAAATATTTCATAGTGTACCTTCTTCCATTATCTCAGATAGAGATCCTCATTTAACCTCTTAATTTTGTAAAGGACTCTAGGAGGTGATGGGATTCCAGGTAAAGTTGATCACATCTTACCACCCACAAACAACTGAAAAAATGGAATGATCTATTTAGATTCTAGATGATATGTTCTAAGATTATGTGTTAGACTACATTATTTCATGATATTTCAATTTAGGATTGATTGAATTTTATTATAACAACATGTTATAGTCCATGATCCATATGGACCTGTCCGAGGCCCTTTTTGGTTGGCCATGATGCTCTCCCTTATATTGGACTAAGGTGGTTAAAACCTCTTTGGTAGGAACTAGACTTGTAAAAGAGAAGATCTGAAAATTTTAGATGATACAATAATATTTGGTTATTTATTAGAGTCACTATAAATCATATGCTAACCCCTATCATCATCCATTATAATTTTCAGTGGGTAACCTGGTGTTTTTAAGAGTATCACCCTGTTTGGTTAACCAAAAACTAGGGAAATAAGGAAATCTTGTCCCAAGTTTTGTAGAAACCTTCAATATTTTCAAACATACTAGGAAATTATATTATTAATTGAAATTTAAACCTTGATTAATAGCTATTCATAATGTGTTATTCATTTCTAAACTAAATAGGTATCAGCTAGACCCCCCATGTGATGAATTGGGAGGAGCTTGAATTGGATATGGATATCTCAGTCAATGATCAACAATTTCATATTATTGACTCTTAGGATAAAGTGTTTTATGGGAAGTACATTAAATTGGTTCATGTATTATCGAATCATGATAACGAATAATCTGATAATTGGGAATATAAAGTACTTATGAGAGATAAATGTCAACAATTATCCTCAAATCAGGTGTCAGGTTGAATTTCTAGAAATATAAAGTGATGTAGTGGAGAAAATTTCTACACAAAATGTATCTTTTTTATATTAAAAATATATTATTTATTTATTTTTATTATTCTATATATTTTATGGGTATTTCTCATATAAAATTTATAAAAAATGGGAGATCGTGGCTATCACACAATTGATGCATAGTTAGAGATAACAATGTAGAAACCATAAAAAAAATATAATTGTATTTCAGTGGTTATGTGAAAAATTAGCACATGGTTTAACCAACCATATGGCCAAATCGTATTACTTTATCAAGTGGTTCAAGTTCCACTCACATGTTTAGTGTGTGGTTTGGAAAATTGTGTGACCAAACCAAATGTCCTGTATAGAATTTAAAAAATGTGAAATTAGAAAACTACCCCTAATCAATTTAACTTGAATAACCCATCATTTCCTCCCATTTGAACCCTATATCTGACTACCTCATGTGAATGACTCTCCACCTCTCTTATGGATTATTTTTATGGGTTTTATTTATGTTTACTCAAGGAAATTATTAGTTTTATTTTCTCCTCTCATATAGGTTTATAATATTCTTTAAAATAGATTTTTATTCCATAGTAAATCCATTTTAGTCTAGGTATTCCCTTTATCAAATATCATGGTTTGAGTTCTGATATTTTGAGGTTCATTTTTGCCTCTATGGTCCCCTATTTCACATTTTGAGTGGATTATTACCCATTACGAGTATTTAAAATGGATTAAGGTAGGTTTTTTAGTGTTCTATTTTTTTGAACCCTTGATGGTTTTTATTTAATTTTTTTTTAAAATGCTATAATCTTCAATGATTTTTCAAGAACTAAATTATATATATGCTATATCCATTGGTTAAAATTTTCATTTTGAATGGTTGAAATGGTATTAAATCATGTTAAAAGTAAAAAAAATATACCTTATGAGTTGTTTTACGAAATTACTTGTTAAATAATAATAATTTATATTGAATACAATCTATAGATAACCTTGAGTTCTTGGGTAGGAGATCCAAAAATGGGTGCAGATCCGTTCCCACTAGTTATGTGTATCACTTTGACTAGTGAAGTAATTCCATACACATACCCACTAGAAATTGAAGTTATTATATACCCATACCACTAGTTAAGGGAACTTCCTTAACCAGTGAAGTCATTTCATGAGGTGACAGTAGACCTAGTGAACACAGGGTGAACTCCCATGTTATATGTTTTAAAGGAATTATTTTATGGTTCCTTATTTGGTTTTATTTAACAAAATATACATATAGGTGAAACTTGTTTTATTAAAAATTTATAAATTCTATTTTTTTAATTTATTTTCAAAAAATATTGTTTTAGTTTTTATAAAAAAGGTTGTATATGGAACACTTTTTGGGATCATATTGGGATTTTTATTCTCACAAGTAGCATTCACTAATGGGTGTATATAGACCTTGTCTTATCAGATGTAGGAAAAAGTAAGAAGATTCTTATAGGTAATGGGTTCTCATGTTAGACATGATTAGTTTGGTGGAGGTGATATATTGGGATAATTACCCATGTCACATAGATATGGGTAGCCTTTATTTTGTTTATCCCTAGTTTATTTATTTTAAATTTATACTAATCATGTATCTACTACTTAAATTTCTATCATGTTACTCATATTTATGGATTTTGGGTTGTATTGATGTGGTTATTCAGCTAAGGTATTCTATCTTATTCTATCGCATGTTAATTTTTTATGAAATGTGTTGAGATTCTAATCATGGTTCATGTGTTTGATTTTATGAACTGATAATACATGGAAATTTCATGTCTGGTCCTCGATTAGGACCCTTTAATTTATTTTTGTTTATGATATGTGTTGAGATGCTTATCCTGGTTTATGTGTTTGGTTTCATGACCTGATAATTCATGGAAAGGTCATGTAAGGTCATTGATTAGGACCCTTTAATTGGATTATTAGGTGAAACCATTCCCAAGTAATTCTATTGATTCCAAGAAAAATGTTTCTAGCCTATAGGGATTGAGAATTCTCTTCATCCCATTCCATAGACCAAATCAAGTTCCTATGTCAAGGGAAACCCAATTTGGTTCATGAAAATGTTATTTGGGGTTACAAAACTCAGGGTTTTTTGTGGATTATGCACTATATATATTAGAAGATCCACTATGTATTTTAAGAAGACATGATGAGATAATGTTTGTGTACACCTAGATGGAACCCTTGGGCGTACACTATGTGTACTTAAAAATACACATAGTGTACTTTGGGATTACATGGTGAGATGATAAAGATACATGCCTAGATAGAAATTTGGGTATTACATTCCATGTATGAAATAAATCATGTCATGTACTACTCTCTCATATGCGTTTCATATATTATCTCACCTAGAAGTCAAATTTGGACAAGTAAATATTCCATTCAGGGCATCTTTCCATATAGATTATGATGGTGGGGTCCTCTTTACTATGAGAGGGAATTAATGAGATAATTTAGTGTTGTTTATGGATATTATGCCTAAGGTGATGATGACTAGATCCAAGTGATGATTCAGAGCATGTTCAGGGATAATAAACCCCATGAAAATACTCTTATTTTTGGGTGTGGGACCCTCTTACATATTTTTGAGTTCAGTAATCACCCAGAGTTTGATGGAAGTTATGGATCCTTGATAGGGGATGGAATGTTCATGAACATAATAGTTATGGATAGTCCTAAAAGGTTCCCCCATTACAACATGGAAGTTTGAAGGGACTTATAGATTGATGTGAAGATCCTTATGTTTTTATTCTACCTATTAACCCATGAGAGTTAGAGTTTTTTTCATGTGGTTAGATAGAAATATGGGAAGATTATTGCTCACTCCTGCACTTCAAGGAAAATTTATGCTATGGATAGTTTATTTCCTCTATCTCTTGTAGCACTCCACGAGTTATTGTGGGAGATGTGGTGAGAGGATTTAAGAGTGTTCTCAATGGCCCTTTCACTGGATCCATAACCCTGGTGACTATGATGAGGGAGAGGTTTGGATACAGAATGGGGTACTTCCTTAGGTTAATATAATTTTTTAGGTATGGGTCATCCCTTACATTTATGGAGTTAGGAATCCCCCAAAGACATGGGTTATGGGTTCTATATGACAAGGAATACTTACTTAGAGCTCTCTTTATGGTTCAATAATCCTTTATACTAATGATTATGCTACTTATGTCGATCAATATTGTTCATTAGAGAGATGTAAGGTCCTCCTAGGGGTTCTTACTCCCTTGAATGGTTTATGTATTCCAGTGAGTTGTAATTAATCTATTTTTATTATGGAATGGTTCCATAATGGTCATGGTTTTTGAGCATTTTTAATAGTGGAAATGCTTTGGGAATTGTGGGGCCCAAGGTTCTCTTGGTTCCCCTCTAGTATACTACTTTAGTGGTGCTAAGTTGAGTGGTTGGGGACAAAAATAATATTGATTATTATCACTATTAATTAATATTTTGGTTTAAGTACTCCCTTTTAGTCCTTTTATTTTTTATGTGATGCATATTACCTCTTACATGATAGGCTATGAAACTCCCCCATGGAACGGGGTGTGGGTCACTCATCTATAGGGTTAATAACACCCTCGGTCGGTATGTATCATTTATAATGAGGTGTAGGTCCCCCAATTCGATTAGTATACAATCATTAGATTTTGGTATTGGGATGTTTATAGGGGTTCATTGTGGCTTGATGCATTATACTAGGAAAAAAATCATTAGTGAGTTTGGTTCATCACCCTATGGGTTCAGTGAGTGGTGAAATTATTGCATGTAGTGTGAATCATGATTTGATGTCCCCCTTGGTATGATATCTCCCTAGTTAGATCATTGAGGTGTGATGTGGGGATTTTGGTTACAATATATTTATATATACTTATTTTATTTTTATCCTCCTCATCACTTAGGGAGGTGGTGTTACCATTAGGCATGGAGTTATTGGAAGAATCCTCATTCCATGGAGCGAGTAGAATATTATGGTATCCTTTGTTCCCATATGAGACTATGTTTGGTACCTTATTGGGAAATGAAACCATAACTTATTATCTGTCTTGTGTTTCCCCCTGTTGACTTGATCTGGGTGGTTATATAGATCATCCCTTTATTACAAGATAACCTTTAAACTGTTTCCTTTTTTGGGTGTTCTACTAGGTATTTTTTTATACACACCCCTATAAAATATTTGTACCCACACATGTTGTGTCTGTGTAGAAGACACACAAGTTGGTGGAAACTTTTTTGAGTATAATGATAGTTTAGCCTAAGATTAATGGAATCCATGTGGTAATATATACTAAAAGTACTTAGGTTAGAGTTGGCATGATGTGGTGATATCCTTTCCCAGTCATCCGAGGCTGGTTTATGTTTTGGGATATTGTGCCTCAAATTTTTTCCCTTGTATACTGACATTTATATTACATGGAATTAGGATTTTAACATATTTTTTATGCATGTTTAATTTTAATTAGTTATGTACATCTTATGTGGTTGTTATGGTTTGATGGTGATGTATATCTATTATAAGTTATATAGGATAAGGTCTCCCATGTATGTGTTATGCCTTCTTAGTGTGAGTCACTAGCCCCTGGCCTATTGGAGGTGGTCTTGGGGTGGAACCCTTAGCTTACTTCCATCCCATGCGGGGTCAAGTTGTCTTCCAATGGGTCAAGTTGTCTCATCACACTTCTCATTTAAAAATAATTTACTATTTTAATCTATATTATGATCATAATTTTACAAAATATTATTAACATGACTTATATTCATTTAAATAGATTTATTATATAAGATAAGTTTTATTTTACAAGATTTTTTTTCTAAAACCATTTTCCTTACTCTTTAAATCATTAAAAAAACTAATTATCATGAATTCTGGATTCTAAGATGCATCTGAATGAAAATAGTCCTTGTGAGAGGATCAAAGAGTGTAATAATGATTTCATCAAGACCATGTTATAACCTTTATATTCACCCCCAACATCTTTATTATGATTTTTAGAACATATACTTCATAATGAAAGGTCTTCCAAAATTGTAAAAAAATATCAAGGAAACACATGACCACTTGAGACTTATAATTTTACCAAAAATTTCTTTATGAATGGTTTCATTTGATATTTTAAGATTTTAAGTCATAAATACAACATAATTATATAATGTTGAAAATAAATTCACCACTAAAATAATGAGAAGATTTTTTTTCTAACATAGATATGTTAAAAAGGCATTTTCCATATTCTATAATTAAAATCCGTATCTATAATAATAATATCATGAAAATTGAATTCAAAAATATTCAGAATTATTTTTTTATCTCTCTATTATGAAATGAATTAATGTACTAGTCAAGTCTTGATGTCTATAAGATTCCACCCAAGCTAGTGGAGAGATTGAGAGTGACCCTTGAAGCCCACCTCTAATAGACCATGTGGTGGCGATGACACAAAGAGTATATAATTCAATTTATGTGAGGCATTACAATTTTTATTTGAAAACACCCACAAATCAACCACCAATGAAAAAACTTGATATTACGACATAAAAAAATTTGATTAATAATGTATGGTACATCATACTACCCAAAACTTGTAAAAATAATCCACAAAATAACAAGACCAAGTGAAAATGCTCAATATAATCAAAGTACTGAATGAAACCAAATTAAAAATATTCTGACTATAACTAACCACCACCTTGTAACATCCATGATTTTTAATAAATATTTTTACAATTTTTTCCCATAAATTATATATTTAAATTTTAAATAAATTTATTTTCTATTGTTTTTAATGATAAAAACATAGAATTTTTATTCATTACTATTAAATAATACATAATATTAAAATTTTATAAAATAATAATTATTTTTATAAGTGGTTTTATAAAATCTCATTTATTGAATTAGTGAATAATTTTATACATACAGTTTAATTTATTAACTACATTATGCTTATTGATAGTTTCATTTTTTTATAGAAAATTTAATAGTAATGATTTTATTGTATTTTAATAGTTAATATAGAATTGATCATGTTTTAATATTGATTTAAATATAACATATAATCACAGAAATTAAGATAATAATTTTTATTTCCATGACATTATATGTGAATGATATGATGAAATAAATGGTTAAATTATATTTTTATTTTGAAATAATACATTATTATTAATTTATAATTTTATATAATAATTATATTAATGTTTAAATGATTTTTTTTATATTCTATGGGTATGTTTTGATACTCTATAAATTTCCTTTTAAAAAGACAAGTAACATGGTTTAAACTAAAATAATAGTATGAAGTATTTATTATTTTTATATGAAAATTTAATTTCACACATATATATATATATAGTTTATTATTATCAAAAAATAGATATTAAATTTTTATAATATAGTTATTATCAATTTAATATGGTTTTTATATAGTATTTTAGCCATTATGAATAATTTTTATCACATAAAAATTGATTTTATATGCATCTAATTAAAAGATAAAATTTTATTAACTATAAGATGAATTTTATAAAATTTATCTCACTTTTGGAATCATCACAATGAAATTATATTAGAGATTTTTTTGATATTTTTATGAAATAGTTAATTTTTAGATGAGTAGTTAAAAATATAGTTTTTGTATGAGGATTCATCTTTCAAAACCTCTTGATAAAAATACTCATATTGGATAAATATTGGAAGAAATCCAAGATTTGAGAGTGGAGTAGATAGAACAACTATCCCAAGAAAATCCTGGTCAATAAAAGAGAGACTTAGGAGGGATCCTCTCACATATTCCTCAAAATATTCCATTAAATCCAAATAAGGGTGTACTCTAAAAATAAGAAATATGAATACATCATAAAAAACACCAAAACTCGAACCTTGTAAGAGAAACATGAATCAAAAGTCAATCTCAAAGTGTAATTTAAGTAAATGGAAAATCCAATACATTATAAATTCACACCTAAAACAAAAATCCCATTTCCAAATAAATTCACCTATTTGATCCAAGATTGTTTTATCAAGACTCGTTTAAAAAAGAACTTCTATACTTTAAATGGCTCTATGAAAAAGTTTTTAGATTTTAGTAAAACAATTTTAATATCAAAATATTTCAAAAACCAAACATATTAAAATCATTTACAAATTAAACCATTTAAAATATTACCATTAAATTTCCTTAAAAGTACATGAAAAACTTGAATATAATTTACACTATCACCTTTCTTAAGGTATTAATTTTTTTAAAAACTAATAATAATTTTAAACCTAACATATTTTAGAAACATTATCTAAACCAAAAATACTTTTGAATACAAAAAATTTTAGATGCATTTTAAAATCCAAATAACATCTTGATAGTATTTACAATATTTTCTTTAAAATAAACACATTTTTTAAAAACAAATTTCAAACATTCCATTTAAAATTTTCATTTAATTTTAACACCAAACAACATAAATACTCATGAAACACCATAATTCACTATAATTAAAACTTAAAGAAAATAAAATTAGATCAAAATACATACATTATAAAAAATTAAAATATCATGGAAACTCATAGGTATGAAATGTTTAACCATATGGTAATACTAACCATAAATTAACCATATGAATCCCAATAAAAATCACTTAGGTCACACAATTTTGTACACAATTTTCAAAACCCTACACAAGCACCACATGTCCCTGATTTCCTTCATATTTACATTGAAACTAACAAATCACTAATAATTTAAGACCACAATTCTCAAAAAACTATAAACTAAGCTCAATCATAAGATAAAATCATCCCAAACAACCTCAAAAACTCAGTTCTAATCATGAAAGATTGTGATTAAGCACCTAAATGTGATATGACTCTTGATTTATGAAAATCCTAGCTCCTGTATACTGGTATACCCAATTTAAAAACAAAAAATTCATATGATACTCATTTTTCATGAACCAATTCATGTCACCCCTGAACCAGGCACCCAATCAGGCCTGTGGTAAGGCTCGAAGGGAATTTGAGATCCCAACGGGCTAGAGACATAAACTTGGGTATCCAAGAATAAACTTTGGGAATTAAAGGACATAATAACTAGGATATTTCAAGAAGAAGGAAAATAAAAAATATCCCAACACATAACATAAATAAAAGAAAATCCAAACTGGTAAGAAACATAAAAAGACTGAACCAGATATAATACATGAAAATACTGAAGTGACATAATTATAATAATGACACATGTTATTAGGAAGCATATTCTTCCTAAAAAATATATTTTTATAATTTAAAAATTTTATTTTCAAAGAAATTGAAAAATAATAGGTAATAAGTCATATAATATAGGAATTAAACTAATAAAACTTCATTTATTCATAGTAAAATGTTATAAAGAAATAAAATAAAATAAATTATTAAACACCATATATTAATAAATCCTTTAAAAGTGAATAAATTAAATGCGGACAATAAATAAACAAGAATAAAATCTTCAACACTAGGAGATCTTCTAGATCATATTCACCCTTGAGAATCACTGATAGCCAAAGAGAACCTATAATGAGGAAGAACATTATGAAAGAAGAAATCATGTTTGATACCTAAATAAAAACTACGAAAATGAGAAGTGTAACTTAAGAATTGAGAATGGAATGCTTTGTTATAGTATGTTTATATATAAAAACAACATATGGCCACTATAAATATAGTTGTTGGAAATATAGTCACTGGGAATATGTTTGTTGATAATATGGTCATTGGATATACATGTATCCAATAGGTATACTGAAGTTGTGTATTTTTTGTAGTAAATTTAGAACAACACAAGTCACAATGAAATAAAAATATAATATTAAAATATTATATATATATATATTTATATATTACGTATTAATATTAATATTATTAAAATATTATATGATGCATTTATAAAATTCAAATAAATATTTTAATGTCAATGGATTTGTAAAATTAAATTTTAGAATATAAATAATTAATTTTAATATTATTTTGTTAAAGCGTATTTAATATAAAAGTAATTTTATTTATAAGAACTATTTTATTAAGTGTTGTATATTTTATCCTGATAAATTAAATTAAAAATTTAAAATATTAAATAATATTTTAATATCATTTAAATTTGAAATTTATATTATATAATTTTAACAACACTTAATGTTTAAAAACATTAAATTTTATATAAAACCAATTTATATTTATATTTTGTATTTTAATTTAAGTTATAAATATATAAATATTACATTTTCAATTTAAAAAAACCAAAATAATTTTTTACTTCTAATAATAATATTATATTAATATAAATTTTGGGTATTTTTCTAAAATAATTGATTTTTTTGTGAATTGTAAAAATACCATTTTACCAAAACTATAACTTTATCATTATATAAGAAAGAACTAGATATTTATAAACCTTTCAATTAATCAAAGATGTGTTTAATAAGTAAAAATATGCATTTTAAAAATACTACATAGATTTTATAAAACCTATAATTTACATTTTAGAAACTTAAGTAATATTTTCTAATAAAAACTATCTTTGGTATTTTCTTTTAATTAAATAGTATTTTGGTAGAATTTGGTTTTAGATTTATTATTAAGAGACATAAATTTTATTTATTTTATAATAAGACTTTTTATACATTAAAAATTAAAGAAATAAATAATTTTACCCCACACATAAATTTTGAGGTTAAAAATACAGTTTTTTAAAAAAGATTTTACACGTTACATGCATTAATGTTAAAATTTATTTTTATTAAATATAGAAATTTTATCTAATAAAATGGATTTCATATTTGGAATCAGTAGGTATGAATTATGTAATTAGAATCATTATATTTTTAGTCATTAAAATTAAATTAATTAGGTAAAAATTGGTTACTACGGTAAAACCAAAAATGGAAAAAGTAAAAATTATAAGACCAAATGACTTAAAAACATGTTTAAAACATGTTTGAAAATGTTTGGTTGAGGTATTATCTACCTTATCTCATACTCACTCCATTATTATCCATTTTTGGATTCATTTTACATGTTTAACATGTTCTCCCTTTATATTAAGTGGTTATAATCACAAAAATGCTATTCTCACTACTTATAAATAGGGTCTCTCACTACCACTTCAATACCACTCAAAGAATTTTGTTTGCACCTAAAACTTAGACTATATGATTTATTATCTTTATTTAAGTGTATTTTCCTATAATTTTATTGAATATCTTAGGATACCCATTTATTTTCCACGGGTTTTCATGTTATGATTATTAATGGAATTATGAATGATTTTCTTATGTGAATATATTTGAAAGTGGAATCAAACCAATTTTTTCCATGGGTTCTTTGTGATGTGAGAAATTAAACCCATTTTTATTCCCATGGGTTCTTTATTATGTAATAAATGAATAATTTAAAGTGGAACACATAAGTATGGATGAATGATGGGTGAGGTCCTATATCACCCTCCAATGCATTGGTTAAGGATTTACATCTCATGAGAAAAGTATTCCCGAGTACATTTTAGTTGTCCATAAGCATCGATACTGATGTTGTGGATCATGAAAGTAATGTTCCTTATATTATAGTGTATTCCACATTTGAAATATGTATGATATTCTTATATTATTCTCATATGGATCATTTTTATTGAATCATGTTTCCATGAAATCCTGATTTATTTCTTATGTTATTCCATATCATATGTCATGATTAATATTTTATGATATAAGCTTTATTAGGTATTTTTTTCTTATATATCTTAATTATACCCATATTCTTATCATATTATCACTTATGATATTTTATTGTTATCTCTTATGTTTAACCTTATTGAAATTACGAGATCACTCCTTTCTTATGTATCAATTTCCCTAGGTTATGGAGATGATTATAACCTATGAGAAGTCTAGAAGATTTCTAATGTTTCTAAATTATAGATAAATTTTCACAAGTATTTTAAAATAAAATTTCTTATGTAGTTGGTCCTCAATGACACTAAACCTTCAATTATTAGGATTTTGAGATTATTTTATGAGATGCAATGTTTAAATTATGAAAATTATATAAAATAAACATATGTTCTGATTATGATGATATAGTTGGTATTAAAGAAAGGTTTAGTTATTTTTAGGATTATTTTAGTCCTTTTTGGGGATTAAGATTAGAGAACTCTAGTGAAAACCCTAAGGATAAGTCTAAGGTCAAGATAAAATTGTTGAAGTAAATATTGTGTGGTTATTATAGAAATTACATACCTATATAGATAATTGAAAGTGAATGTAGATGTGGCACATATGAACCTATAGTTAATCACCCTAAAAAAGGTTGTTTGAGTTTCAACTCAATATTCACTATGGTGCATGATGAGTGGGCCTAAGACTTTACACCTATCTAAAATCTCTTGGATAATATGGATTGGTCAATAAAATTTTATTTATGAGCCATTATAAAGGATTTATTATGTTAAGTAATTAGGTTAGGAATTATGAGAGAACACCACTTAAAGTAAACAAGGTTTAACAAAGAGAGTTATAGGATGAACCAAGTGTAAAAAAATTGAAATGAAAGTATCATAAGTTTAAATGAAGGTGTTATTAGAGAATTAATGTTAGGATTGAGCATTAATATTGATATGATCATTTACTCTAATTCTATTAGATATTATCATAATCATTTTGATTTTAATATTTGGTTGGAAATTGGATCCTAAAAATGAATCTATGGAAAGTTTTCCTCTAGAAACTCCTAATACTTATCTATAGAGTTATATTTATAATAAATGGATAATAATATTAATATATGCCTATTATGATGGAAATAATTTATTAACTAGTCTTCACAAAGATAACAAGGTTTATATCTCTTTATATTCTATATCTTGAGTCATGGTTATATCCTAGATACCCTTAGGTATTATTATTAGTAAGTGATAATTAAAACTGAGAGGATTCATTTTATTTAAGGAGGGTGAGAGAATGTATTACACTAAGTTTTTAGGAAGTTTATTCTTAACTTAAACTATATTTATATAATTATAAACTTCTTTTCAAATAAATTGAAGTATATTAGGTAATAATTCATATAAGATATAAATTAAACTAAAAAAATTTATTCATTCATAGTAAAGTGTTACAAAAAAAAGTATATAAAATTAAGTATCACTCTCCTTGAATTATTATATCCTTTAAAAGTTCTTAAATTAATAGAGGATAACAAATAAATATTAATAGAATCATCTATAATAGGATATCTCCTGGATTATCTCCACCCTTTAGGATCACCAATAGCCAAAGAAAACTTATAATAAGGAATAACATCATGAAAGGAGAAATCATGTAGTGAGATCTAAATGAAAACTATAAAAATGAGAAGTGTGACTTACGAAGTGAGAATAAAATTCTTGATTCTAGAATGTATATATATATGTGTGAATGAAATCTGACCGTTATAAATATGGTTACTGAAAATATATTCATTGGGAATATGATTATTGAGAATAATATCATTGAATATATATGTATCAAATAGGTATACTAAATATATGTATTGTTACTATTAAATTTTGAATAAGATAACTCACAATAAAATAAAAAATAATAATATTAAAATAATATATATATATATATATATATTCATTAGATATTAATATTAATATTATTAAAATTTGATATGATGTATTCATAAAATTCAAATAAACATTTTAATATCATTGGATTAGTAAAATGAAATTTTAGAATATAAATAACTAGTTTTAATTGTATTTTATTAAAGTTTATTTAGTATAAAAGTATTTTTTTCAAAGAAATATTTTAATAAGTGTTATATATTTTATCACAATAAATTAAACTGACCAATTTTAAAATATTAACTAACATATTATTATTATTTCATGTAATGCTGCAACCCATGAAATCCCAAAGTCGATGCATTACTTTATTATATTGGTATATATACAAGCTTTAAATACCAAGAGACTAAACAATTTAGTAGTTTTGTAAAACCATATTACATACAAAATACCCATATTATAATGTTAAATAGAAAATAAAACACGATACATAATAAAATAAAAGGAGATGAATCTTGGAAATCTTATTCAAAGATTTATTCTTCATAACCTAGGTAAAATAAACACAATAAGGGTGAGATAAAATGATTAGTATGGGTAAGTAAAGAGGAAGAAAAAATGAACTTATGAGAATAATCAACATAGAAAGGTAAATAAATGATAACACATGCCATTCAAATATCTAGATAAGGAAAAATCAACATGGAAAGGTAAGAAATTGAAACACATGCCACTTAATCAAAGAACTAAGAATGAAATGCATCCATAGATATGTTGACGTAAAATATCATGGATAAAAAATGATAACTTAAATGAAGGAAATGATTTAATATTGGATATCATGTATCTGGAATATGAACAACTATACCATCAAGATATATTCTCAATATAGTTTAAACTATTCTAATTTGGCCAACTGATTCATCTTATGAGACTACTGATACATCAAGGGGATATCTATAACTGGGACCCACTCGTATCTTCCAGTTCAAAGAATTCCTCATATATAGAATAATTGATTTAATTAATAAATAGTGTACCTTATCACCAAATATCCTTATTGAATAATGGGTACAAATTTATCAATAATTTCCCTAGTGCAGGATAAGTAACAACAATGGTTATTAATGTTTATAAATGGAAATACCATTGCAAGATCATTAAATCATTCTTGAAGAAAATAATATTTAAACATTCCAAAGTGACCCATACCACTTTGAAACATTTTAATCATAATCCCCATGAATTAATAAGATTAAATAAAACTTATAATATCATGAAAATAAGAATATTCATGATATAACATGCCAAAGGGTAGTATATATACTATATAAAAGTTAATTGGTGCATAATAAAAAATAAGACTCAATGGAATATAATGTGAGAAAAAATCCCTTACGCTCTTGTTGTTGAATTTTATACATGATATCAAATAAAATTTCCATAATTTAGAATTTTAGGGTGTTACATTTCTCCCTACCTTAATTAAATTGCATCCTCACAATTTAAAGTTGAACTTGGTAATCAAGGGATTGATATTTTAAAATACTATTGTTGAAAAGAACACATCCTAAATAGGGTTAATAATACATATTCTTAATAAGAGAGAAAGTAAAGTACAATGTTCATGTAACTAGGTTCCCTATTAGGATATCTTAGGTGGGAAATGGAAACATGGATACCGAATAAAAATCTAATAATCAAGTTCTGATGGAGAGTGATAGAGAACATGTTCAAATGAAAGTTGTTAACCACAAAACCGTAAACCATAGTTGTTAATAAAGGTTATTTATATCATAAAAAATTATGATAATAGGATAAACTTTTTTCTTTTTTTTTCAATTCTATTTTCCCTAGATTTGAGAAATTCATTCACACTCTAAGAATATAAGAAAATATACATTTCTGTAAACACAATACTTTCCTTTGATTATGCCTTGAACTATTTCTACTTCATCTCTTAGAACTAGTTGTATCATAGAGTTAAGTAATATATCAATATCTAAAATATCATCCAAATATAATATTAAACCATTTTATATATGGTTAACATTTAAAAAAGATTATGATCCAACACTTTGGAAGGAATATCACTAAATTTTAAAAATGAACTTATCATTAGCCTTCAATCAATATAAAGTATCTCTTTAATCGTTAAATACCGAATGTGTGAATATATTAATCATTTTTTCTCTTAAAATATGGTAATAACTTGAATTAACTTAATAATTTATTGGGAACATGCATTATTCCTTATTTCTGAAGTAAAACACATGCTAATGGATATATTTTATAAATCCAAAATTGTTGTAAACTCCATCAATGACAGAATAAACCACTTTGTCAATAAAAAATTACTCAATTCCAAGGTAGTAATCACTTATCCTATTTATGTTATCAAAAATAATAATTTATTTATCTAAAAATCATTATATTATCATCTAGAATATATTAAGGGTTATCTTTTCCTCAACCATGTGTTTTCCAAAATGTTTTACTTTCTACTGAATAACTTTTCTCAGCACTATTCAATATATTATATCAAATACTTAGTGAAATATAACTAAAACAAAATCCTTACATATTTCATAAATCATATGATGAAAAAATAATTAATAAAACATATTTCATAGATCCATATATAGAAGCACATTAATCATTCCACTTTGGTTTTGTTAATCACATATGCTTGGCCTTGATCTCTTATATTCTTCTAAGGTATGTTCCCTTGATGATTGGGTTATTTTTTTAATACCAACCCATCTCATTACATTTTTAACACTCAATAGTATCCTTTTTTATTTTTCCCTTTGTATTCTTTATCATGGTGACCCCTATCTACACACTTATAAAAAAATCCCATTCCCTTTAAGCATTTACTAGGGTGATTCTTTCCACAATTATCACATGTGGGAAAATCCTTATTTCCCATATTATTTGACTCATTAAATTTTTCATGGATCTAATATGAAATCTCCTTGTCCTAGTATCCCTTGAATATATTGATTCTAAAAAATTCCTTCTATGTCTTAATGACACATAAAACTATTTCATCATAAGATGAAAATTTTAGTGAGACCAGTGCCCTTAATAGATTTGGATTAAGACCATTAAATAAATGATCAATATTTAATTTTGAATTTCTCAAAAAATCTATAACATACCTTTATAACCTTGTAAAGGTATCTTCATACTCTACAACACTTTCTTACTCCTTTTTATTTAAACTAATGAACTTATCTCTTTATCTCACTTTTCTGATCACAAGGGATGTGTTTATTGAAGAATGTATCCTTAAAAGTCCTCCATTCCATGAGTACTATTTCTTCTTCATCCCCATTATTTTGGATCAAAGACCACCATTAATCAGAATTACCTTAGAAACAATACACCATAAGTGTAATATTTTCCTTTTAACCACATCTTACTCCATAAATATCTTCTCCAAAGACTTAATCCATTGATCAACTGACATTGGATCAGTAGTTCCACTATATTATGGGGGCCTTTGTCATATAAAGTGATCCAACATTAGAGAATATCATTATTGGATAAGTTTTTACATCAGGTAAAGGTTATTTTTCATAGCCTAATTAAGTTTCCCTAATATTTACATAAAATTCTTAGTTCCAATACTAGTTGTATTGCTTTCCTCAGCAGGGAAATATCTACATTTTCCACAGGTACTGATATCATTCTTTCTTTCAGGCACCATTTATAAACAATGAGATATACTGGATTAGATCATAACATTATGTAACATAATGTATAGTCCTAGAACTATTGAAATACTAATCATAAATTGAAAATGTTTTCCATAACTAATCTTATAATAATAAACATGGTTTCTTTGGGGATATATTTACTTTCAAATCCTTCATAATGGTTTATAAAGAAAATGTGAATTATCCTAATAATATCCCTTAGGAGTTTCAAACTAGGTGAATAGTAAGTCCCATTATCATGTACCGGGTTACGCCAAGTTAGGCACAACACACCATGTCATAGTTGTTACTCATAGTTACATTTGTGTTAGAACCACATCCACTTGTAGAATCCAAACATAGATGTATTTCTAGGGATACCCACATAATCTCCATATTACCAAAATTATAGGATGTTCTTATGTACTTATCCTCAATGTCTATCATAGGTTTACATTCCTTAATCTAAGTTTTATAAATCTAGTTTCCAAGATTGCTTCCAAACTTTCTATGATACCAAATATAATGCCCCAACACCAGAAATCCCAAAGCTGATGCATTACTTTAATATATTGGGATAGATAAAAGCTTCAAATCCTAAGGGACCAAATAGTTTAGTAGTTTTGAAAAACCAGATTACATACACCATACCCATATTATATTGGAAAATAGAAAACAAAACATGATATATAATAAAATAAAAGGAACCACATCATTGAAATCTTATTTAAATATTTATTCTTCATGACCTTGGGAAAATAAACATAATAAGGGTGAGATTAAATGATCAGTAAGGGTAAGTAAAGTAGAATAAAAAATTAATTGATGAAAATAATTATCATAGAAAGGCAAATAACTAATAACACATGCCGTTAAAATAACTAGATAAAGAAAAATCAATATGGAAAGGTAATAAATTGAAACACATTCCACTTAATCAAATAACTAAGAATAAAATTCATCCATAGATATGTTGATGCAAAATATCATGCATAAAAAATGATAACTGAAATGAAGGAAATGATTTAATATTGGATGTCATATATCTGGAACATAAACCACTATACCATCAATATCTATTCTCAAGACAGTTTAAACTATTCTTATTTGGCCAACTGATTTGTCTCATGGTACTACCGATGCATTAATGTGATATCTATAACTGATCCCCACCTGTATCTGCCAGTCCAAAGAATTCATAATATATAAAATGATCAATTTAATTAATTATTAGTGTTCCTTATAACCAAATATTTCTTTTTAATAAGGTATATATATTTATCGATAATTTCCACAATGTAGGATAAGTAACAATAAGGGTTTTTGACATTGATGAATGGAAATACCATTGAAAAATAATTAAAACATTCTTAAAGAAAATAATATTTAAACATTCCAAAGTATACCGCACCACTTTGAAACATTTGAATCATGATCCCCATAAAGGAATAACATTAAATGAAACTTATAATATCATGAATATAAATAGATTCATGACATAACATGTCAAAGAGAAGTATATACACTATAAAAAAGTGAATTGGTGCATAATAACAAATAAGTCTCAATGGAATGTAAATTGAGACGAAAACCGTTACACACTTGGTGTTATTTCTTATACACGATATCAAATACAATGTTCTTACTTTAGAATTTCGAGGTGTAACATTTACATCAGAAATTAATATGCTATAACATTAACAACACTTAATACTTAAAACATCATTTTCAATAAAATCAATTTTTATTTATATTTTATATTTTCGTTTAAAATATAAATTAAAAAATATTAGAATTTCAATTTTAAAAAAATTAATACCATTTTTATACTTATAATAAAAAAATTATCTAAGGATAAAGTTTTGGTATTTTCTTAAATAATTCAATTTTTAGTTGAATAGTGAAAATACTATTTTTAACAAACATATAAATTTACAATTATATAAGAAAGAAGATAATGTTTATAAACTTTTAAATTGGTAAAAAAATGTGTTCAAAAGTAAAAATATACATTTTAAAAATACTATTTTTAATTTATAAAACCATTGATTATCATTTTAGGAACTTTAGTATTTTCTCTAATAAAAACTGTTTTTGGTCATTTCTGTTAATTAAATAAAATTTTGGTAAAATATAGTATTGGATTGATTTTAAATCCATATAAATTTTATTTTTTTATAATAAACTAAATTATATCATGAAAATAAAATACAAGGATAATTTTACCCTACTCATAAATTTTGAATTTAAAAATACACTTTTTTAAAACGTGTTTTTACACATTAAATGCACTAATGTTAAAATTAATTTTTCTTACATACAAAAATTTTATCTAATAAAATGGATTTAATATTTTTAAACATTAGGCCCAAATTATTTAATATTTTAATTTTATTTTTAGTCATTTAAACTTAATTAATTAAGTAAAAATTAGTTACCACAGTAAAATAAAAAATGGTAAAAGTAAAAATGCTAAGACTAAAGCACTTAAAAAGTGGTTTAATTTTTTTTTAAAATGAATGGTTAAGGGATAATCGAAATTATATGATACACCAATCAATTTTTGTATATTTTTTGAGCCACATGAAATGTTTAACATGTGATCCTTTTATATTAAGTAGTTATAATTACAAAAAATGTCATTATCACTTATTATTAAAGGGGCATCTCACCTCCCCTTCAATACCACTCAAGAATTAAGTTTCCACATGAAAATATACCAATTTTAATTTCTTTATAATCCTATTAATTTTACTTGAGCTTCTGGTAACAATATATTGGCCTAATACCTCCATTTATAAGGTGTTTTCCAAGGGAAAGCTCAAGCCCTCAATGTGAGTACCTTTCCCCCCAAATTCTTTTCTTTTTATTCATAATTTAAAAAATTTAATTTTATAATTCCTATATAATTAAAAGAGTATTTATTTTACACTGAATTTTATTATTATAGTGGTATAAGTATTAACCACTGTTCCCCTTTTATATTAAGAAAAAAACCCATCATTTGAGCGTTGTGCAAACTACCGCCTCCATGAAGCGTCGACTTCTGTATTTTTCACCACTACCACTATTAAATGATTATAAGGGTGAAATTAAAGAGTAAATATGAAATATATAATATAATTACGATAATTATTACATAAATTATAATCCACCATCATTACCACATTTTTTGGGAAATAATAATGTTAACCGTGCGTTTTGCGGACTATCATCTCCCCAAAGTAACATGTCTCATTTTTCATATAGTTTATTTCTTATTTATTAAAATATATTTATAAATAATTAATTAACTTATAATTATCTAAATAATATAATTTTTTTTAATAATGATATTATTCCAAAATAAACTACTTTCATAATGATACTTATCCATTAGTTAAGGCATGTTCATGTTATGCCGCTCTAACCATCTACTTGAAAAATGAAATAAAATAATTTAATAGATGTATATGAGAACATAATTATAGATAATATATGATATAAATAATAAAATAAAAAATTATTTTGGTATTGAAATGGTAACATTAATATAAAATCATTAATTAAGATACCACTATTCGGTTGTCAAAAATCCCCAAAACATGCTTGTAACCAGGATCATCTACAAGAACCCTAACAAAAAATAACCTAGAATGTAATTATAACATTATAAATAATTATAAAGAATCAATTAAAATAATTTTTTTGATATAAGAATGATGAAATTGAGGATAATAATGAATTGCAACTCCACTATTACGAAACTAGTTCAAAACGATTAAGATTACTCACACCCAATATTGAAAATAGATAATAACTAACTAATATAAATGTAAAGAATAATTATAAATGAAGTTTATAAAAATTTAGATATATAAATAAGGATTTGAAATAGGTGATTAATATAGTTATTTTTTTATATAGGAAATTCATGCACTTTAGTGGAAGTTTGGAATTAAATTAAGGGGTTATTTGTCTCAAATTTAATTTCTTAAGACATAATTCTTATTATGAACTACAATATCTTTAATATGGTGAGATTACTACTTAGTGAATGTATTTACGATACTCATGTAATATATAGGGTTTTAAGGGTCATATATTTTTCTTTCATTAAATTTATTTCAAATCAAAGTATGTCAAGGTTATATGGTTTTATTTATCTCTATTTCATATTCCACACGACATGTTTGATATTGAGCGTCATAATTTATTTAATATGGTGTAATATGTCATGAATCAACCCACAAAGACCCCACCTGGGATGAAATTAAGATGAGGGTGAAACCCCAATCTTTCCTCTAATATGATAGGGAATGGAAAATAGTTCCGATTAGGCCTATAATTGAAACAGGAAACATTAGCATAATAATACATGTACAGATGAAAACATCTCCATACAATAGTGAAATGATAATGATAAATTTTGAAACCACTAGAATGTAAAAAAATTCATGAAAAAAATTCTAGGTAAACATCAGAGTAAAAAAAATATGACAATTAAAAATAGGGAAAAAATACACCCCCAATAAATAAAAAGTATCCCGACCCAAAAAGATTGCTGAGGATGAAGGAATGACTAAAAATTATTATTTTATTGATTTCTATATAGAATAAAACATAATTATGGGGGGTATTAAGTAGTGAATACCAAGGTAATATCCCCCCCCAAAAAAGTTTAAAACTATTCTATAGGGAGTCTATAGAATAATATAAAATGATACAATTGCTAGGGTCCCCTTTACAAGCCAAGGAATCTGCTGCAAAATTATCTTTCATCCACGTGTGGATAACTTCAATACCCTGATCACAGACCATCCTAACATTATTGATGAAGTAATCCAATTCCCATGGGGATATATACTTACCAATAAGAATCCCAAACAACACTTTAGAGTCTGATTTGACCTCCGTAATGTTGATTTTGAAAATCTTACACAACATGAGGCTACTAACCATCAACCTCTATTCCGCTCCAATAGAGTTGCCCGAACCATAAAAGGAGTTGAAACTTGTAAGAACCTGGATCTTCATTCAGGTATGTTTTTCCTTTTTCTGGTGTTTTTAATAAAAATGAAGTTTCTAGAAATTTTTTAAGTACACGCTGTGTACTTTCTGAGTACACGCCATGTACTCTTTTCCCGCTCGAAGCCGTGTGCTGGCCGTGTCTGGGCCACACACATGGTGTGTAGGGGTGACGTGGATGCTGATTTTGGTGGAGTACGAAAAGACCTAGTACACACTGTGTACCCTAAAAGTACACGTCATGTACTTTTTTTTCCACTAAATGCACCAGGGTCGCGCCTAACGGACAGAACTTGCTTCTTCTTTAGGATCTTCATCCGAGAGCGACCCATACGACCGAAAATCTTCCCCGAGCCCCATGCCTCCGTCTGATCTCCATTAAAATCACAGTCAATTGCATTGGGATCGCCTCAGTATGCTCTCTCTTCTGCTTTAGCCTTGTTCCATGGTTCCTCCTCATTTTCAAGTTATCATGGGTTGAGCGTTTTGTGCGTTTTCTTAGATCTACGCCATTCTGAGAAGAATCAGGCATCGTGGTTCAAGTATATCGATATCCTAGGATCGAAGTAGGTGGTTTGTGCCTTTCTATAGAAAGCCTTTGATTATTTTTGTGCAATTTCTCCAATTCCCTTGAACGAGAATTGTGCGTTTTCTTGTTTTTACCTTGATTGATTGCTTTCTTTGCTTGATTGCTATAGTAGAGGTTTACCTTTATGAATAGAGTATTTGTACTCTGTTTGTTTTCTATACTTGCTTTGATTGTTAGGTGTTGTGCCAGTTTCCATGCCTAGTTGTAGGATAGTAGAACTGTTGTGCTGTTTTGCTTCTAAGCCTTATAATGATAGCCAAGTAGTTCTTGAGGTTTACTTGGATGATACACACGCTCTATGCATGTTTATTTATACACAGGGCTGTGAGAACCTAGTGTAGTGGACCATAGGAAGAATGGATGGAAGGGCTTCTATAGAGTGTCTTTAGTTACGATGCGAGACCATAGGGGGAATTAACATTGAGTGCTTTCTCAGAGAGTCTCCAGTTCCTCGACGTGGGCCACAGAGGGAATTGATGTTGAGTGCTTCCCCAGAGAGCCTTTAGTACGATATGAGACTATAGGGGGAATTGATAGTGAGTGCTTCCCCAGAGAGTCTATTCTTTAGCTGAACCAGATGGGCGAGACCGTGTGTACCTACTGGGGGGTTTCTAGTACTTATAGGTTGAACCATAAGGGTTAGGCTGTGAGAAATACCCAGGGGTTACCTTGTTTTACTTGTTGATTGTCTTGTAATTGTGTAGTTTATATTCTAGACTGTAAATTGTAGCTGTTGTGTATTTTCCTGTTTACTGTTCCTGTACTTTAATTTCCATGTATTCATTGACTATTAGGCATAGATCTTTGGGTGGTTGCCTACAAGGAATTTGTATCACACCCTGTTTGGGCCATGCTTTTGGACTCAAGTAGACTATGTTGTTGCAGGTATAGATAAGGGAAAGCGCCCTTCTACTTCAGGTTCTTGATTGCACTAGAGATGGAGAGAATGGGACCGAGCCGAGGCTTGTGATGCTGAGGAGTTTCTCATCTGTTTTTCTTTTGCTGTTGATTTAGTAATTGTGTTCAGTTGTATTTCAGCACATTGTTGTGTTTGCTTCTTTCCTTAGATAATTGTACTTGCTGCATCATTATCATCATTGCTATATATTTATTTTTTCGTTGTATGGTTCTAGTTATGTATGTTGTTACTGCTTCCGCTATTGACTGTTGTTTTCCTTACCTTGTATACCTTACCAAATGAGGGCATAGTTTCCCCAATAATTTACCAAGGCCCTCGCTGCTAGTCGGCAGCCTCTGGCATTTGGGGAAATGCGCTTGTGGTGATGTGGAGAACTGGGCAAGGGGCACCAGTGGATGGGCTCTAGATTTGGGTCGTTACAAAGTGGTATCAGAGGAGTTTCTTTTCTCTTGCTTTACTGTTTGGAGAATTTAGCCAGGGATAGGATGGATTCAATACTTGGTATTAAGCTGTGCTCAGGAGTAGCTAACCCATGTACAGGGAAAAGTCATACTACCTCGTTAATTGCAGTTTGCTGGTTTTGAGATTTTATGGTTGATATGATTTCACCTAGAGTGATTCACATTCTTTGTGTTGTTATTTCCTTGATGATTGCGGTTCTATTTCTGTCGCAACCCGATGAGATGAGGGTATTCCATCTCATGCATCATATAGTCACTTGTAGAAATCACATGCCATGCATTTTTTCCATGCTATCTAGGGTGCATTAGTGATTGCATGCTGTTGTGATAGACTTTGTGTAGATTATGCATGTTGTTGTGATATATGCTTGATAGAATCTCTGATGCCTTGTTAGAGGATTGTTTGTTTCCTAATTTTCTTAAATGAACACCAAATTTTGATTCTTGAGGTGTTATAGGCCCTCACGAATCGGAAATTGGCACCTCCTTGCCTTGTTTTCTGTGTTTTCTAGGATTCTGTGCAGTTTCTGAGCTACTGCCCAGAAAAACCCAGAATACACGGCGTGTAATTTTTGACTATATGCTGTGTAGTTTTTAGACCATGTCACTGACCGTGTGAGTAGGGACACGCTGTTGTAGAAATAACTTCAAGAACACGCCGTGTACGGTAGGTACATGCCGTGTAGTTCAGAGCTGTGTACCCGGCTATGTCACTAACAACATGGGCTGAGGAAACTCGAGTAGAACACACCATGTTATAAAGGAACATGTTGTGTAGTCCTATCTAGGTACCCTACCGTGTCACGAACAACACGGGTCTTCGTTACCTTTTCTTAGACGCGCCGTGTGTTTTCAGAACACGCCGTGTAGTCTTGTTCAGGTACCCGGTCATGTCACGAACAACACAGGACGATGTCACCTTCACCTATACACACCGTTTTTGTTTGGAACATGCCGTGTAAGGTTCATCTGTGTAGACGGCCATGTGTTTAACAACACGGGCCGCCAAGGCCTTGTCTAGTACACACCGTGTTTGTTCAGAACACGCCGTGTAGTCTCGGGTTAAGTCGGATCGTGTGGGTTAGCCGTGTAAAGAGACTCAGGCAGGGGAATAGTTTTCAAGTACACGCCGTGTGTGTGGTCAACATGCCATGTAGGTTGTGGTGTTACACAACCTGTAGGGATGGGGTACACACCCATGTTAGTGAATTATGAAGACACGCAGTGTAGTTTTTATACATTCCGTGTAGTTGTGTTTTGTAAACTTGTGTGTTTTTCTTCCCCTGTTCCCATTTTGTACTCCTGTGTTCTCAGTCCTTTTTAATTATAATCTAAGGTGTGCTTTTGATCTTTCAGAGCTATTCCTCCAAGACTTCCTCCGATTGTACGTCTTTCATTTAGCAGTGATCAGACGCCAGATATGGATGATCAGGGACTTCCTGCCGATCCCCTAGTCGGGCCAGCCTTAGAACTGACTGTCATACTAGTTGCAGGTGATGATGTACAGTTCAGAGAAGGTTTTATAAGGATGATGCAGACCTTTCAGGGAGCACCGCCTCTTGCCTCGACTATAGAAGACTTGACATGGGTTTTTCAGCAATAGCATCTTGCCATGTTCTTGGGGGAAGGAGGACCTCAGGCTGCAGAGTCATGGCTGGAAGCCATGCTGACAATCTTAGAGCATCTGGAGACACCTCCAGAGAGGAGGGTAAAGATCTCTACCTACATGCTCTGAGACTCTGCCAATAGGTGGTGGGACATGATCTCACAGGCGGGTCATCAGCAGGTTATGGCTTGGGAGGAGTTTCAACGCATCTTTTATGACTACTTTTACTCGGAGACCCTGAGGGCCGACCGAGCCTGGGAGTTCATGAGATTATAGCAGGGTAATCTTTCTGTCATGGAGTATTCCTCTCGTTTCACCAAGCTTTAGCATTTCACACCCCTCCGGGATGGGAGTGGGGTGTTCTTAGAAAGGAAGTTTGAGGATGGATACAGGCGAGAGATCTACTCACAGGTGAACATCTTCCAGTTGACTTCCATCACTTCCATAGTGAACCAGACATTGATTGCAGAGCGCAATCTGAGAGACTCCGGAGCTGCGATCCAGGACGGTTCTGCTTTCAGAGCTAGTGTTCTTCCAGTTGACAGTAGGAAGTGCCGTAGGGATCCTATGTATGGTGATCTGAGGAGGCGATGTAACTTCTAGGTTCCAGAAGCCACCCAGAGGTTCCCCGTACCCGGTTGGTCACATGGACTCAAGCACATTTCCCCAAATTCCAGAGGCTGCTGACTAGTAGCGAGGGCCTTGGGTGTGATAGTGGGGAAACTATTCTCTCATTGACAGAGTACACAACAGAATAAAAGTAAACATGCAATAGCGGAAGCAGTAATAACCAACAATATAATAGTGGAAGACTAAATCAACAAACTAGAGAAAATATGTATATATGAAATGATGCATGATACATAACTAGGGAAGAATCCAAACAAGTCACAATGCTGGAAAATACTACAGTACCAAAACAAGTACAAAATAAAAGTAAACAGATCCTTAGCCTCGCAAGCCAAAGCTTGGTCCCATGCTCTCCTGCTCCAAGCAATCAAGTTCCAGAAGTCGAAGGGTGATTTCCCTTGTCTATACCTGCAACAACATAGTCTTCTTGGGCCCAAAAGCATGGACCAAATAGGGTTTGAGATAAAATCCCAGTAGGAAACCACCCGAAGATCTGTGCCTAACAGTCGGTGAGTATATGGCAGGTAAAAGCACAATAAGTAGTAAACAACAACAACAATCAGTAGGCAGTAAACAGTAAGCGGTAAAACAGGATGATACATAGCAGCAATAAATCCACAACCAATAAATAGCAGTGAAACAAAAAGCTAATAAACCAGAAACCCTCTGGGAAGTACTCACAGACATCCCCTCTGGTCCTATCTAAGAAGTACCACAACCCTCTGGGCAGTGCACTCAACCTAACCCCTCTAGCTTGGTCATACGAATTTATAAGACTCTTTGGGGAAGCTCACTCGGTCAATTCCCCTTATAGTATAGGGTAGTCAGGGACTCTATTGAGGAAGATCACGTGGTCTAAACCTCTTAGACCCAAGTTCTAGAGACTCTTTGAGGAAGCTATCTCATTCAATTCCTCCTATAGACTCAGGTACACCACATACTCTCTAAGGAAGCTCACTCGATCAATCCCTCCTCTAGACTGGGAAGGTTCTTAAAGAGATTCAAACAAGGTAAGACTCTCCGAGGAAGCTCACTCGGTCTACCCTCCTTTAGTATATAAAATACAAGACTCTCTGGGAGCTCACTCGGTCCATCTCCTCTGTAGTCTGTAATATCTAAGACTCTCTGGGAAGCTCACTCGGTCTATCCCTTATAGTCTATAGCATCAGGTTCTCTCAGCCCCGTTCCAGTCAGTGCATAATAATTATATAAGGCCAAAGTACACCTATAGAGCTACTTGGATAACCAAAGTACACCTATAGATCTACTTATCTAAACAGTCTATAAGGCAACAAGAAAATCATGAGTTTCACTTCAACCTATATCCGTAAGGCATGAAACAGGTGCAACAGCCAAAGGAAAACAAGACCCAAAGGTTGTAAGCAGAACGAAGCAAGGAAAATTCATCCAAGAACAAAAATTTACCCTTTAACATGGAAAATTACCTCTACACAAGCATACAGGAAAGGCAGGAAATCAACAAGGGAAAAAAGGTAAACACGCAATACCCCGTTCACAGGTATCGGTGAAAATTTGCACATAAAACTCAGATACTTTGAACGGTAAGGCACAACCCACCTAAATCGATCCTAGGAGATCGATATACTTGAACCAAGACGGATAATTCCCCCTATAATGTCATAGATCTGAGAAAATGCACAAAACTTTCAACCTTAGATAACTTGAGAAAGAGGAAGAATTGGAAAAAAAGGCTCAAGAAAAAGGAAGAACTCACCGCTGCGCTTCCAACACAATCGACCATGCTCTAATTAGAGAACAGAAAGAGAAGAAGGGGCTCGAGGAAGATCCGGCTGTACGGGTCACTCTCGGAAGAACTAGACCTAGAAGAAGATGATTATCGTGATTAGGCATGACCCCGGTCCGTTTAGTGAAAAAAAATAAAAGTACACGACATGCATTTTTAAAGTACACAACGTGTAGTGGGTTTTTCCATACTCCACCAAAACCGACATCTACATCACCCCTACACACTGTGTGTGTGGCCCGGGCACGACCAACACATGGCTTCGAGCCGGAGAAGAGTACACGACGTGTACTCAGAAAGTACACGATGTGTACTTTGAAATTTTCCAGAAACTCCATTTTTCCTAAAAACTCTATAAAAGGAAAATCGTACCTAAAACGAAGATCCAGGTTCTTACAAACTCCCCCCATTAAATAAATTTGTCCCCGAATTTCCTTAGATGGGTGTAGAAGAAGGATCCTCGAACAGTTCTGGCCATTGCGATTAAACCTCAGCCTCCCTCTCCCAAGTCTCTTCATGTACTCGCCCGTGCTTCCATAGCCCTCATACCAGAGGAACAGACCAGCCTTGGAGAATCTTCGTACTGCGATCAACAATCTGGATAAGATGCTCTTCAAATGATACATCCACTTAGAGATCAACCTCCTCGGGCTGAAAGACATGAGACGGGTCTGAAAAGTAACGTCGGAGTTGAGAGACATGGAAGATGTCGTGCATATCCCGGTACCTCTGGGGTAGTTGCAACAGATAGGAAACCGGCCCAACTCTCTCCAATACCTCAAAAGGACTGACGTACCGCGTTGAAAGATTACCCTGTCTCTGAATCCTCTTGTGTCCCAACCTCGGTGTGACACGCAGGAAAACCTGATCTCCGACCTCAAACTCCATAGGTCGTCTCTACTGATCAGCATAAGACTTCTGTCGAGACTGTGCTGTAGCCATCCTCTTCCGAATCAACTCTATCTGCTCTAAGGTGTCCTGAACAAGATAAGGTACTAGAAAATCTTCCTCTCCTGCCTCTAGCCAACATAATGGTGATCGACATGGCCTACCGTACAGAGCCTCATATGGTTTCATATGAATGGTCGCCTGAAAACTGTTGTTGTAGGAGAAATCCACAAGAGGTATATGCTTCTCCCAAGAATCGCCAAAGTCTAGAATGCAAGCTCAGAGAATATCCTCAAGCACCAAGATCGTGCGCTGGGACTGGCCATCAGTTTGTGGATGGTATGTTGTAATCAAAAGTACCTGTGTACCTAAAGCCTTCTGAAGTCCCTTCCAGAACCGAGAGGTAAAGCGTGCATCCCTGTCTGAAACAATGGAGCGTGGAACTCCATGTAGACACACAATCTCTCGGATGTACAGTCGTCCCAGATCATCAACACTGAAGGTTTCCTTGATCGGTAAGAAGTGTGAAACCTTCGTAATCCTATCGATGAAAACCCAAACAACATCAATTCCCTAAGGTGACCTCGGAAACCCAGTCACAAAGTCCATCGCGACATCATTCCACTTCCACTTCGGAATGGATAACTGCTGTAAAAGTCCTACTGGTCGCTGATGCTCCTCTTTCACCTGCTGACAAGTAGAACATCTCATGAAAAAACCAGCAACATATCTCTTCATACCTGGCCACCAGTACTGGCGATGAAGATCCTGATAGATCTTGGTGACGCCAGGATGAACTGCCCAAACTGAGGAATGGAAATCCCGCATCATCTCCTCGCGTATGTCTACTGGAAACCATACGCGTCCCTAGAAATGAAAGGTCTCATCCTCACCCACTGACCATCTAGGAAGAGGGTCCCCTCCTGAAACACTCTCCTGCAGGACTAAGGCCTCTGAATCTGATAGTTGTCTCATTCGTACCCGATCAAGAGGTGTAGAGGTAACAACCAAAAATGAAAGGAAAGCCTGTCCATGCCTATCGTGAACCTCCAGATGCATCTCAGAGAATAGAGCCATAAGATTCCACTCACTACTGGCCTCCTGAAATACCTGATACTAAGTTCATCTGCTCAATACATTTGCTACTGCATTGCCCTTTCCCAGTGTATAGGCGAGCTCGAAGTCAAAGGACTGAAGATAATCAACCCACCTATGCTGTCTCAGATTCAGATCATTCTGAGTGAAGATATACTTGAGACTCTTGTGGTCAGTGAAAACCACAAAGTGATCTCCCAGAAGATAGTGTCTCCAACAACTTAAGGCACGAAAAACTACTGCCAACTCCAGATCGTGCGTAGGGTAATTCCTGTTGTGTGGCCTCAACATCCGAGACCCGTACACAACGACTCCATCACCCTGCATAAGCACATCTCCTAGCCCGATACCCGAAGAATCATAGTAAATAGTGTAGCCCTTGCCCATCTCTGGCAAGACTAGTATCAGTGCTGATGTCAACCTCCCTTTCAGCTTCTGAAAGGATGACTCACAAGAATCTGACCATAAACACTTCACCCACTTCTTGGTCAGACCTGTCAACGGTGCTTCTAGGAGTGAGAAGTCCTGAATGAAGCATCTGTAGTATCCGTCCAGCCCTAGGAAACTCCATACCCCAAAGACGTTCTTTGGCTACTCCCAAGAAACTACAACTCTCACCTTCTCTGGGTCCACTGACACTCCTGTCTCTGAGATAACATGACCCAAGAAGTGAATTTGATCCATCCAAAAATGGCACTTCAAGAGTTTAGCATACCACCGATGCTCTCTCAGTGTACTTAGAATGATCTCAAGATGTGTGTCATGGTTGTGTCGAGTGTGAGAGTACACCAAGATATCATCCACGAAGGCCACAACAAAGGAGTCCAAGTACGGATGGAACACTCGATTCATCAGTGCCATGAAGACTGCAGGCGCGTTCTTAAGACCGAACGACATGACTGTATACTCGTAAAGACCATACCTGCTCCTGAAAGCTGTCAGAGGTATATCTGATGGTCTAACGCGCAACTGATGATAACTGGACCTCAATTCCATCTTCGAGAACACCCAGGCTCCTCAAAGATGATCAAAGAGGTCATCGATCCTCGGAAAGGGATATCGGTTCTTGACCATCAACTGGTTCAGGTTCCGATAATCCACACAAATCTGATGGGTACCGTCTGCCTTCTTTGCAAATAGGACAGGTGAACCCCAAGGAGAGGTACTGGGTCAGATGAAACCCTTTTCCTGTAACTCCTCCAACTACTTCTTGAGCTCCTGAAACTCAGGTGTAGCCATCCTATAAGGAGGAATGGACATCAGTGCCGCTCCTGACATGAGATTAATCGAGAAGTCTACCTCACGCTCTGGAGGTAAACGTAAAATGTCTCCTGGGAAGACATCCCTGAAACGATCCACCACTGGAGGAAAGTCTAACTGTGAAGTCCCCTGGTCATCCAGATAAAGACTGACAATCTGGGCTATAACTTCCCCTACCCCATGATGCTCTGGTCTAGCTCTACCTGCCTGGACATCCCACTCGCCTCTATGAAGGAAAGATCCACCCTCTGGGGATATGAATCTCACCCTATGGTGATAGAAATCGACGATTGCCTAGAAAGGAATTAACCAGTCCATCCCGAGAATGACATCATAGCCCATCATCTCTAGGACATAGAGGTCCCATAAGAAATGACACCCCGCAACCTTAAGAGGTCACTCTCTACACTAACGTACGCTAGATATCCTTGTCCCCAAAGGTGTGTCTAGAGTCAAAAAGTCAGCAGACGAAAATATACAGAGCCCAAGCCTCTCCACGACAACAACAGAGATAAAGCTACGGGAAGCACCAGTATCAAAAAGGGCTAAAGATAAAACTAAGGCTACTAAGATCGTACCTCAAACTGTATTAGGGCTAGGATCCTGCTCCTGATAGGTCTACTCCACGGCGAAAGACTGGCCTGCACCACGGCCCTGTGCCCCTAGCTGACCGCTCTGAGCTGATCCAATTTGCTGTCGCTGATGACCTGGTGACTGACCACCACGACCGCGACCTCCACCTCAGCCTGAACAGCTAAAAGAACTCCAGTTCCCTGACTGGTGGGAAACTGGTGAAGCATCTCCAGAACGCGGGGTCATAGAGGAACCCCTACCACCAGCTGAAGGTGAGAAGATGTGACAGAAATGCTGAAGATAGCCCATCTTGCCGCAAGACTAGCACTCCATCGGATCCCTCTGGCACTGAGGCCTAGTATGCCTACTCCTACCACACTGGTAGCATACAACCTGGATGCCAGAAGACGCATCCCGTGAACCTCAATCTCCTCGAGAAGACTCTCTACAACGCTTCCTACTATCCGTAGGAGGAACACCAGCTCTGGATATCGAACCGCCCTAGCTCACTGCTCTAGAATCTCTCAGATTGCACTCAGTGATCAGTGTCTGGTTGACGATGGAGGATATCGAAGTCAACTATAAGATATTCACCTGGGAATGGATCTCCTGCCTGAGACCACCCTCAAACTTCCTAGCAAGGAACAACTCATCACCTGCTGGGATCGGTGTGAAACGATGTAGCTCAGTGAAACGAGATGAGTACTCCATAACAGAGAGAGTAACCTGCTGCAGGCTCATAAACTCCCAGGTTCGATCGGCCCTCAGGGTCTCTAGATAGAAGTAGTCATAGAAGGTGCATCAAAACTCGTCCCAAGATATATCCTGCTGATGCCCTGACCGTGAGATCACCTCCCACCACCTCTTGGTAGTGTGCCAGAGCATGTAAATAGACAGTTTTACCCTTTTCTCTTGAGAGATCTCTAGGTGCTCAAAGATGGTCAGTGTGGCCTCTATCAATGACTCTGCAGCCAGAGGTCCCCCATCCCTTGAAAAAGTAGGAGGATGCTACTGCTGGAAAACCTGCATCAACTCAGCCATCAATGGGGCAGGAGGCGGAACTCCCTGGAAGGTCTGCATCATCCTCAGGAAGTCCTCCCTGAACTGCACATCAGTTCCTGTAACTGGTATGACAGCTGGTGCCAAGGCTGGCTCGATTGGAGGATTGGCAGGAAGTCCCTGATCAGTCATATCTGGCGTCTAATCACTGCCTGACGACAGACGTACAACCGAAGGACATCTCGAAGGCATAGCTCTGAAAGATCAAAAGTATACCTTAGATCAGAAAATAAGGACAAAGAACAAAAGAGTACAAAACAGGAACAAGGGAAGAAAAACACACAAGTTTACAAAAACACGACTACACGACGTGTATAAAAACTACACGACGTGTCTTCTTAAGCCACTGACATGGGCGTGTACCACCACCCTACAGGTCATGTAACACTTCAAACTATATGGCGTGTTGAACCAACACATGGAGTGTACTTGAAAACTATTCCCCTGCCCGAGTCTCCTTAAACGACTAACTCACACGGTTCAAACTAACCTCAAACTACACAGCGTGTTCCCTAGGGAAACGGCGTGTACTAGACACTGACTCGGTGGCCAGTGTTGTTAGTTACACAACCGTCTACAAGGATGGCCCTTACATGGCATGTTCCAAACAAAAACAGTGTGTATAGGAGAAAGTGACACCGTCCCGTGTTGTTCGTGACACGGCCAGGTACCTGGGCAAGACTACACGACGTGTTCCAAAAGCAACACGGCGTGTCTTAAGAGAAGGTCATGCCGACCCATGTTGTTCGTGACACGACCGGGTACCTGGATAGAACTACACAACGTGTTCCTTTACAACACGGTGTGTTCTAATCGAGATTCCCCGACCTGTGTTGTTTGTGACATGACCGGGTACAAGTCTCTACACTACACGACGTGTACATACCATACATGGCGTGTTCCTGAAGTTATTTTCATAACACCGTGTTCCTGAACACACAGTTAGTAACACGACCTAAAAACTACATGGCGTGTAACCCGAAAGTACATGCCGTGTATTTTGGGTTTTTCTAGGCAGTAGCTCAAAAACTATACAGAAACCCAGAAACACAGAAAACAAGGCAAAGAGGTGCCAAATTCCGATCCGTGAGGTCCCATACTCCCCGCAAATCAAAGCTTGGAATCCCCTACAGTCTTGTACAAGAGAAAACAGGATTATGATCCACCAATTTCTGATTCAAGAGGGCCCATAACACCTCAAGAATCAAAATTTGGCATTCATTTAAACAAGTAAAATACAAAAAATTCTCTAACAAGCATCATAGATTCTATCAAGCATTTATCACAAAAGCATGCATAATCTACACAACGTCTATCACAACAACATGAAATCACTAATGCACCCTAAATGTCATGGAAAGAATGCATGGCATGTGATTTATACAAGTTCCTATATGATGCATGAGATGGCATACCCTCATCTCATCGGGTTGCGACAGAAATACAATCGTAATATCAAAACAATAACATCACGAAGCATGTGAATCACTCTAGGTGAAATCATATCAACCGTAAAATCTCAAAACCAGAAAACTGCAATAAACGAGGTAGTATGGATTTTCCCTATACATGGGTTAGCTACTCCCAGGAATAACTTATTACCAAGTACCGAATCCATCCTATCCCTGGCTAATGTCTCCAAACAGTAAAGCAAGAGAAAAGAATTCCTCTAATACCACTTTGTAACGTCACGGTTCTGGAAGCCACCCAGAGGTGCCCCGTACCCAGTTGGTCACATGGCCTCAAGTGAATTTCCCCAAATGCCAGAGGATGCCGACTAGAAGTGAGGGCCTTAGGTGTGATAGTGGGGAAACTATGCCCTCATTGGCAGAGTACACACTGTAAGAAAATTAAACATGCAATAACGAAAGTAGTAATAACCAAAAATATAATAGATGAAGACCAAATCAAAAAACTAGAGAAAATATGTATATATGAAATGATACATGATACATAACTAGGGAAGCATCCAAACAAGTCACAATGCTGGAAAACACTACAGTACCAAAATAAGTACAAAAGAAAAGTAAACAGCTCCTCATCATCGCAAGCCAAAGCTTGGTCCCATGCTCTCCTGATCCAAGCAATCAAGTTCCAGAAGTCGAAGGGCGCTTTCCCTTGTCTATACCTGCAACAACATAGTTTGCTTGGGACCAAAAGCATGGACCAAACAGGGTGTGAGATAAAATCCTAGTAGGCAACCACCCAAAGATCTATGCCTAACAGTCGGTGAGTATATGGCAGGTAAAAGCACAATAAGCAGTAAATAGCAACATCAAGCAGTAGGCAGTAAAGAATAAGCTATAAAACAGGATGATACATAACAACAATCAATCCAAAACCAATCAACAGCAGTGAAACAAACATCTAATAAAACAGAAACCCTCTGGGAAGTACTCGTAGCCATCCCCTCTGGTCCTATCCAAGAAGTACCACAACCCTCTAGGCAGTGCACTTAGCCTAACCCCTCTGGGTTGGTCATACGAATTTATGAGACTCTCTAGGGAAGCTCACTTGGTCAATCCCTCTTATAGTCTAGGGTAGTTAGGGACTCTCTTGAGGAAGATCACGTAGTCTAACCCTCTTAGACCCAAGTTCTAGAGACTCTCTGAGGAATCTATCTCGGTCAATTCCTCCTATAGACTTAGGTATACCACAGACTCTCTAAGGAAGCTCACTCGGTCAATTCCTCCTGTAGCCTGGGAAGGTTCTTAAAGAGATTCAAACTAGGTAATACTCTCTGAGGAAGCTCACTTGGTCTACCCTCCTTTAGTCTATAAAATCCAAGACTCTTTGGGAGCTCACTCGGTCCATCCCCTCTGTAGTCTGTAATATCTAAGACTCTCTGGGAAGCTCACTTGGTCTATTCCTTATAGTCTATAGCACCAGGTTCTCTTAGCCCCGTGCTAGTTAGTGCATAATAATGCTATAAGGACAAAGTACACCTATAGAGCTACTTGTCTAACCAAAGTACACCTATAGAGCTACTTAGCTAAATGGTCTACAAGGCAACAATCATATCATGAGTTTCAATTCAACCTATATCCACAAGGCATGAAATAGGTGCAAAAGCCAAAGGCAAACAAGACCCAAAGGTCGTAAACAGAATGAAGTAAGGAAAATGATTCCAAGTACAACAATTTATCCTATGACATGGAAAATTACATCTACACAAGCATACAGGCAAGGCAAGAAATCAACAAGGGCAAAAAGGTAAACACGCAATACCCCGTTCATGGGTATCGGTGAAAATTCGCACATAAAACTCAAAGACATTGAACGGTAAGGCACAACCCACCTACCTCGATCCTAGGAGATCGATATACTTGAAACACGATGGATAATTCCCCCTAGAATGTTGTAGATCTAAGAAAATGCACAAAACGTTCAACCTTAGATAACTTTTGAAATAGGAAGAATTGGAAAACAAGGCTCAAGCAGAAGGAAGAACTCACCTCTATGCTTCCAACGCAATCGACCATGCTCGAATAAGAGAACGAACAGAGAAGTGGAGGCTCGGGGAAGATCCTACTGTACGGGTTGCTCTCGAATGAACCAGACCTAGAAGAAGATGATTATAGTGATTAGGCATGACCCCGATTTGTTTAGTGAAAAAAAGAAAAGTACACGACGTGTATTTTTAAAGTACACGACGTGTAGTGGGTTTTTTTCTATACTCCGACAAAATCAGCCTCCACATCACCCCTACACACCGTGTGTGTGGCCCGGGCATGGCCAGTACATGGCTTCGAGCTGGAGAAGAGTACATGGCGTGTACTCAGAAAGTACATGACGTGTACTTCGAAATTTTCCAGAAACTGCATTTTTCTTAAAAACTCCAAAAAAGGAAAAGCGTACCTGAAATGAAGATTCGGGTTCTTACAGGTGAGATACATCTTCAGGTATCCAAGTAATATGCTACCAGTGTGGAAGGGCAGGGAACACGAGGCCATAGTGCTAGAGGGACCCAGTAGAGTGCCGATCTTGTGGCAAGATGGGTCACCTTCAGCGTTTCTTCCAGGTTTTCTCTTCAGTAGCTGGTGACGGGGGTTCTTCTATGACTCCTCGTTTAAGAGCAACACCACCATTTTCACACCAGTCAGGGAACTGGAGTTATTCCAGCCGTTCGGGCCAAGGCGAAGGTCGAGGCCATGGTAGTCATTCACCAGTTCTTCACCGCCAACAGGGGGTTCAGCTCAGAGTGGTCACAAAGGGTCACAGGGTCGTGGGCATGCCAGAATTTTGCGGTGGAGAAAACCTATTAGGAGTAGGATCCCTGACCTTCTAAAGTTAAAGGTATGATTTTAGTAGCCTCAGTTTTATCTTCATCTCTTTTCGATACTGGTGCCATGTATAGCTTTATCTCTGTTGCTGTCATGGAGAGCCTTGGGCTCTATATCTTTTCTTCTACTGACTCATTGACACTAGACACACCTTTGGGGACAAGAACATCTAGTGTAAATCAGTGTAGAGAGTTCCCTCTTGAGGTTGCAGGGTATCATTTCTCATGGGACCTCTATGTCCTAGGGATGAAAGGCTATGATGTCATCCTCGGGATGGACTGGTTGGTTCCCTTCTAGGAAGTCATAGACTGTTATCACCACAGAGTGAGTTTTGTTTCACCTGAGGGTGAGTATTTTCTTCATAAAGGTGAATGGGACATTCAGGTGAGTCAAGAAGGACTCAAGCATCATGGGCTGGGAAGGGTGACAACCCAGATTGCTAGTCGTTATCTGGATGATCAGGGAACTTCACAACTAGACTTTCCTCTGGTGGTGGATCATTTCAGGGATGTCTTTACAGAGGAATTTTTAGGTTTGCCTCTGGAGAGTGAGGTAGAATTTTATATTGAGCTCATTCCAGGAGTGGCACTAGTGTCCATTCCTCCTTATAGGATGGATACACCTGAGTTGTAGGAGCTCAAGAAGCAGTTAGAGGAGTTACAGCCAAAGGGTTTCATCCAACCCAGTACTTCTCCTTGGGGTTTGCCTGTCTTGTTTGCGAAGAAGGCAGACGGTACCCTTCGGCTTTGTATGGATTATCGGAAGCTGAACCAGTTGACGGTAAAGAATCGATATCCCTTTCTGAGGATCAATGACCTCTTTGATCAACTTCGAGGATCCCAGGTGTTCTCGAAGATCGACTTGAGGTTCATTTATCATCAGTTGCGCATTAGACCATCAGATATAACTCTAACATCCTTCAAGAGTAGGTATGGTCTATACGAGTATACAATCATGCCGTTTGGTCTCACGAACGCGCCTATAATTTTCATGGAACTGATGAACCGAGTGTTCTATCCTTACTTGGACTCCTTCATCGCGGTCTTCGTGGATGATATCTTGGCATACTCTCACACTTGACACGACCATGAAACACATCTTGAGATCTTTCTGAGTATACTGAGAGCACATTGAATTTATGCTAAACTCTTGAAGTACCACTTTTGGATGGATCATATTCACTTCATGGGTCACGTTATCTCAAAGGCAGGAGTATCTGTGGACCTAGAGAAAGTGAGAGCTGTAGTTTCCTGGGAGCATCCGAAGAACATTTTTGAGGTACGAAGTTTCCTAGGGCTGACTGGATACTACAGATGCTTCATTCAGGACTTTTCATGCCTAGTAGTACCTTGGACGGGTCTGAACAAGAAGGGGGTGAAGTTCTTATGGTCAGATTCTTGTGAGTCAGCCTTTTAGGATCTGAAGGGGAGGCTGACTTCGGCACCGATACTAGTCTTACCAGAGCCAGGAAAGAGCTACACCATTTATTGTGATACTTCAGGTATTGGGCTAGGAGCTTTGCTTATGCAAGGAGATGGAGTCATCACGTATGGGTCTCGACAGTTGAGGCCAAATGAGAGGAACTACCCGATGTATGATCTGGAGTTGGCGGCTATTGTTCATGCCTTACGCTGTTGGAGACACTATCTTTTGGGAGAGCACTTTGTGGTCTTCACCGACCACAAGAGTCTCAAGTATATCTTCTCTCAGCGTGATCTGAATCTGAGGCAGCGCATGTGGGTCGAGTATCTTCAGTATTTTGATTTCGAGATTGCCTATACGCCAGGTAAGGGTAATGCAGTGGAAGATGCGTTGAGTAGGATAACTCAGATTTAGGTAGTTCAAAAGGCCAGCAGTGAGTGGCAGCTTATGGCTCTGTTCTCTGAGATGCATCTGGAGGTGCACGACAGATAGGGACAAACTTTCCTATCTTATGTAGCTATTACCTCCATACTACTTGATCGGGTACGGATGAGACAACTATCAGACTCAGAAGGCTTAGTCCTATGGGAGAGTGTGTCAGGAGAGGACCCTCTTCCTGGATGGACAGTGGGAGAGGATGAGATCTTGCATTTACAGGGATGTGTATGGGTGCCAGCAGACATACTCGAGGAGATGATGCGGGATTTTTATTCCTCAGTTTGGGAAGTTCATCCTGGCATCACCAAGATGTATCGGGATCTTCATCGCCAGTATTGGTAGCCAGGTATGAAGAGGGATGTTGCTGGTTTTATCATGAGATGCTCTACTTGTCAGCAGGTGAAGGTAGAGCATCAGTGACCAGCAGTCCTTTTACAAAAGTTAGCCATTTCGGAGTGGAAGTGGAATGATGTTGCGATGGACTTTGTGACTGGGTTTCTGAGGTCACCTCAGGGGAACGATGCCGTTTGGGTTTTCGTCGACAGACTTACGAAGGTTGCTCACTTCTTACCGATCAAGGAGACCTTCAGTGTTGATGATCTGGGACAACTTTACATCCAAGAGATTGTGCATCTGCATGGAGTTACACACTCCATTGTTTCAGACAGAGATGCATGATTTACCTCTCGGTTCTGGCAGGGTCTTCAGAAGGCCTTGGGTACACAGGTACTTTTGAGTACAATATACCATCCCCAGACTGATGGCCAGTCCGAACGTACAATCCAGGTGCTAGAGGATATGCTCAGAGTATGAATTCTGGACTTTGTCGGTTCTTGGGAGAAGCATATTCCTCTGGTGGAGTTCGTCTACAACAACAGTTTTCAGGAGACTATTCAGATGGAACCTTACGAGGCTTTGTACGGTAAGCCATGCTGACCACACTTATGCTAGATGGAGGTAGGAGAGGCAGCTTTGCTGGGACCTCATCTTGTTCAGGAGACTTCAGAGCAGATAGAACTGATTTGGAAGAGGATGGCTACAACACAGTCTCGACAGAAGTCTTATGCTGATCAGCGCAGACAACCTCTGGAGTTTGAGGTCGGGGATCAGGTTTTCCTTCGTGTCACACCGAGGTTGGGACACAAGAGTATTCAGAGACAGGGTAAGCTTTCACCGTGGTACGTCGGGCTGTTTGAGGTTTTGGAGAGAGTTGGACCGGCCACCTATCGGTTGCAACTACCATAGAGGTACCTGCCCATGCATGACGTCTTCCACATTTCTCAGCTCCGACGTTACTTTTCAGACCCGTATCATGTCTTTCAGCCTGAGGAGGTTGAGCTCGAAGCAGATGCATCATTTGAGGAGCATCCCATCCGGATTGTCGATCGTAGTACGAATGTTCTCCATGGGCGGTATGTCCCTCTTGTACGGGTGCTACGACATCATGGGCGAGTACAGGACAAGACCTGGGAGAGGGAGGCCGATGTATGATCGTAGTGGCCAGAGGTGTTCGGGGTTTCTCCTTCTCTGCCTCGTTAGGGAAATTCGGGGACAAATTTCTTTAAGGGGGGAAGTTTGTAAGAACCCGAATCTTCGTTCAGTTATGTTTTTCCTTTTTATGGAGTTTTTAAGAAAAATGAAGTTTCTAAATTTTTTTAAAGTACATGCCATGTACTTTCTGAGTACACACTGTGTACTCTTTTCCCACTCTAAGCCATGTGCTGGCCGTGTCCATGCCACACACACGGTGTGTAGGGGTGACGTGGAGGCCAATTTTGGCGGAGTACGGAAAGACCTAGTACACGCCATGTACTTTCTTTTTTTCACTAAACGCACCGGGGTCGCGCCTGATAGAAAAAACTTGCTTCTTCTTCAAGATCTTTGTCCGAGAGCGACTCGTACGATCGAAAATCTTCTCTGAGCCCTCGTGCCTCCGTCCGATCTCCATTCCAACTGCCATCGATTGCGTTGGGATTGCCTCGATAAGATCTCTCTTTTTCTTTATCCTTGTTCCATGGTTCCTCCTTGTTTTCAAGTTATCGTGGGTTGAGCATTTTGTGCATTTTCTTAGATCTATGTCATTCTGAGGATAATCAGACATCGTGGTTAAAGTATATCAATATCCTAGGACCGAGATAGGTGGTTTGTGCCTTTCTGTAGAAAGTCTTTGAGTATTTTTGTGCAATTTCTCCAATTCCCTTGAAAGAGAATTGTGCGTTTTCCTATTTTTCCCTTGAGGGATTGCCTTCTTTTATTGATTTCTATAGTAGATGTTTACCTTTATGAATAGAGTAGTTTTACTGTACTATGGTTGTTTGCTGTACTTGCTTTGTTTGTTAGGCGTTATGCCAGTTGCCATGCCTAGTTGTAGGATAGTGGAACTGTTATGCTATTTTGCTGCTGAGCCTTAGAATGATAGCCAAGTTGTTCTTGAGGTTTACTTGGACGATAAATGCGCTCTATTCATGTTTATTTATGCACACGGCTGCGAGAACCTAGTGTAGTGGACCATAGGGAGAATGGATGGAAGGGATTCTCCAAAGTGTCTTTAATTACGATGCGAGACCATAAGGGAAATTGACGTTGAGTGCTTCCTCAGAGAGTCTGTAGTTCCTCGATGCGGTCTACAGGGGGAATTGACGTTGAGTGCTTCCCTAGAGAGCCTTTAGTATGATACGAGACTATAGGGGGAATTGACTGTGAGTGCTTCCCCAGAGAGTCTATTCTTTAGCTGAACCAGAGGGGTGAGACTATGTGTGCCTCCTCGGGGGTTGATAGTACTTATAGGTTGAACCATAAGGGTTAGGCTGTGAGAACTACCCAGGTGGTTACCTTGTTTTACTTGTTTATTGTCTTGTACTTGTGTAGTTTATATTCTAGACTATAAATTATAGCTGCTGTGTATTTTCCTGTTTACTATTCCTATACTTTACTTGCCATGTATTCATTGACTGTTAGACATAGATATTTGGGTGGTTGCCTACTGAGACTTCGTATCACACCCTATTTGGGCCATGATTTTGGGACCAAGAATACTATGTTGTTACAGGTATAGATAAGGGAAAGCGCCCTTCTACTTCAGGTTCTTGATTGAACTGGAGCTGGAGAGCATGGGACCGAGCCGAGGCTTGCGATGCTGAGGAGTTACTCATCTGTTTTTCTTTTGCTGTTGCTTTAGTACTTGTGTTCAATTTTATTTCAGCATGTTGTTGTGTTTGCTGCTTTCCTTAGATACTTGTACCTGCTACATCATTATCATCATTGCTATATATTTATTTTTCCACTGTATGGTCCAGTTATGTATGTTGTTACTGCTTCTGCTATTGACTGTTGTTTTCCTTACCTTTTATACCTTACCAAATGATGTCATAGTTTCTCTAATAATTTACCAAGGCCCTTGATACTAGTCAACAACCTCTGGCGTTTGGGGAAATGCGCTTGAGGTGATGTGGCGAACCGGGCACGGGGCACCAGTGGAGGGGCTCCGGATTCGGGTCGTTACAAAACTGAATATGGCTAAGCCTATAATATCATGAACATGGATACATACTCTCATATCCCTAACCATATAGGATTAGTAAAAATTGAGTTTCAACCCCATATCATGAGGTTTACAGCTTACCCATGACCCATTATCATTCTTTTCTATTCCCACTATATTCAAAACCACCCATGAATCAAGTTTGTGGAGAGAAATTGAGGATCCCACACTAGGAATAATCACTCTAATATTTTCCACTAGTGGTTCCACTCAAAAACGAATTAATTGATGTGAGTAAAATATGCCTTCCCTTTCCTTATTTATTGCCTAAAAAATAGTTCAACACACCATAGTAATGGTCATACTCACCTCAAAACCATTCTATCCAGCACCTAGGAACTAGGATTCCATGAGCTCTGAAATGGAATCCCATTTCCCAAAAAGTCCCATACAATTTTTGAGGATACCCTATATTCCACATGGCTAGTCCCCTATAAAAAATAGGTGCTAATCTGATTTATGTATCAGATAATCACAACAAAAGTAGCAGGAATCCATAGAGACCCCCTTCTTTTACATATTATCATCTTTAGGTAGAGATTGATTCCTAAAACACCACACTAAGAAGTTTAACTTTGATTTAATCTCTTTACACCAAAATTTCATCACCCAATTTTCATTTCCACTACTTACATGTATCATCTCATGGAATTCCCACCCATTAAATCAACTAAATGGCGATTCATAAAAAACACATATACTTTCCTCCTCAATCAAGATTATATTCTCGGACATGACCATTTGTTTGTGATCCAAAGTTGCATCGATGAAAGATGGAAATAAATTATCTTCCCTAAATGAGATATCTAAAACTAGACATCTTTTAAAGTATAGAGGTTTACCAACTCAATTATCTTTCCAGTAGTTGATCTCCTTGCAACCCACCACCCACCAAACCATACCTTCTAATGAGTGAAAATAGTAGATCATAATCCTTGATATACCTGATGGTATCAAAGCACAACCATCCCACCTTCTTGAGTCTACACTGTACCTATTTCTCATAAACCTCACCCAAATCATGTTCCCTTCAATAATCTTCCATGATAATTTATCCCACATGGCTCGTATGGATTTCTAAACATTATGGTTTACTCCTCCTTCAATATTCATCTTTTTCATCCTCTTACAAGATGGACTGTGGAATCTTCTATTATTGTTTTCATCCCATATGAATCTTACCATGGTGTTTTCAATCATTTTTATAGTCCCATTCTGAGACTTAATTATCAAAAAAATATGCATGGGGATTCAGGTGAGAACACTATTCACCAATGTGATTCTCCCTCCTAATGAAAGGAAGTGATTTTTCCATTTACAAATACACCCCATGATCCTATTAAGGATTACGTAAAAATAACTTTCCTGATTATGCCATTTGAAATGGTTTCACCCATATACTCCCTCGAAATATGATTTATTCACACTCCAACCTATTTTTAATAATTATTCTACACTAGTTCGAGCATTTTTTTTAGATATGTACACATTACTCTTTCATTGGTTAATCCTTTGGATACATTGATAACAATAATCCTCCATGACTTTATTCAATATAGAAATGGAAATTTTCCCACCATTAGTGAAAATAATAATATCATCAATAAACATCATATGGGAGATAATACTATTCCCAGACATGCTATTGTAAGGAAGAATGGACCCCTCCACTAAGCCATGCTTTATGTTTTTTTTGAGAGCCTCCTAAGAAAAAATAAATAGGACTGGAGATACAAGATTGCCTTGCCTCAATCCATGAAGGGTCTTAGGAAATAAAAATCCTTTCCCCTTGAACGATATAGAGATCCATGGCGATGAGTAACACCACAAGACCACGACACACCCATTATATGAAGTAAAAATTTCACATGAATCTAATAGAAAAAATATAATCAAGCCTATCATATGACTTGTCCATATCAACTTTGATGATAATATTTGAACCTAGAGATTTCTTTTAAATATCACATACCATATCGGGAAATGATCACCATACATGGTCATAGTCTCCTAGCACAACTAAGCACAAAATAATTTATTTTGACCAAAGTCACTGTTAAGCCACCTGTTTTCTATATAAGACATGATATATTTGGGAAAATACCATGCATGGGTGAGTATATACATACAAAGTAGGATTACCTGAATAATATAAAGGTATGAACAACAAGAAGATATTCAACTCAACCATACAGACAAAAAAGTGAAAAAAAGACAGTTATACATAATCCTCATTCGAATATAGAGGAATATCTATCTTCATAGCCATATAAGAATTATGATTCTAACCATAGCTCTAATATCCAACATTGTCTAGATGCTAGAATCCCAATGTAAATCGCACCAGAATATATTGGAGAATCCATGCCTCACTGGAAGGTGCCTCAGTAGATGGAGTACCGACTCTAGTGGAGGAACCACTACTTACTTTAGTTTGATGATAGAAGTGTTCCAACTCTGCAGATAGAAGAATCCTAACTTTATATGTATGAGGAGTACTAAACCTACCTATAAAAATAATATAGGATACCCACTCCTTGAGAGAACATCCCTCCATCATGGGAGTAATAATCCGAGAATCAACTTAAATGATTATACTTGAGTATCGACATCAATTAATTGTACTAGACTGAGTGATCTGATCATACCACTTTGCATCATATATATGATGTTGAAATAAAGGCCATCACCATGTCCTACAAGGAATTATTATTAGAATGGACTACTTATTAGCCTAAATCCAAGTTCTAAAAAATAAGATGTGAAAGGTTGAATATTCCAAAAAAAAACACTATGTTTCCATCAGGGCACATGACATGTACTCTATAAGACTATCCACATAAATGTTCTTCTGCCCTAATAGGAATGTAGAAACACAAGTACACAACATGCGCTTGAAGCCCCATGGATTGTAGTAAGACTTGAGATCATGGGAATGTTTTTCCCACAACATGATTTTCATGTCTTCCTCCCCCCAAAGTTACCCCTCCTAGGATAACAGTTATAGAAGGGTGATAATGATGCCCGAATCCTACCTCCAATAATCCATGCTCGGAGACAAGCACTGAGGTTATGTTATACACAAAAAATGGAGGCATTACCCACTAAAGAAAATGAGGAAATAGATATAAGAAAAAAACATCATAAAAATTATTTTCAAAATAAAATAAAATATCCCAAATACATGCATGTAATGTCATAAAACCTAAAAATACTATAAAAGAAAGTACAAGTACCAAAAGTAACTATTTAGTTGTGACCTCAAAGCCCAAACAACTTATAAAAACACCACGATCTAGTAAACTCCATCCTGATAACCAACCAGTTCCTATGGTTTGAAGAAATAGTTTATATATACATAGGGTGAGTATAACATGCATACCCAATAGGATATTCCCAAGATCCTCTCATAAAAAAGATAAATAAAGAATAATAAATCCCAATGAATAAAGAGTGAAGATAACTTATTATCTAGTTAGGTATACTAAGTTCCCAACCTCACCATGGATATCTCTCACCAAGTATAAAATAAAATAATAATATAATATCCAACATAATATCAAATAAGGTACCCCACTCCCACTTCCCCATTAGTTTTCCACTCTACCCCAATATCGTGTGTCCTGAACCATATATCTCTAAAATTAAGCCTACCTAAAGACTCCTAGTAATGTGTATCATACCATGAATCCCATCTATTTTAATATCTCATCAACACCACACATCATGCACCCCATGAATCACATCATCCACACTTTTATATAGAAAAAAGTAGTTTTCGGGATACACTAAAGCCTATACATCGTGTATTATACCTCAATCCAACACAACCCATACACAACATACCTATAATAATCCTAAGGATACAATATCCAGAGATACATGAGGGTAAAATAATCAAAATCCATTACAAACCTCTACACACACATATATGAGAAAGATAACCATTGTTTACACCTACACATAAAACTAATAGGAGAAGAGAGTGGGGCAAGGGGGGGTAGTCAGCCATCCATTCCCCACTAACCCAAATGTTGGGGAAACCCTCCCAAAATCTACTAGGTGTTAGTATCCCTACTGAAATGAGTGGGGTAGTGCATGAAATCATATAACATACATGATATATATATATATATATATATATATATATATATATATATATCACAAACTCACTATGAGGAACTACCTAGAATTGATCTCAACTGTAGTTATTGTCTCTTAGACACCCACTTTCCATTACTAAGGAATAGATATCCTACAATCACACAAGCATTACAAAAATAATTTCAATTATATATTTCCATTAAAAATTTGACATTATATTAAATATTTAAATTAACATGCTCATCAACTAATTTTCATTATCTCAAGGAATAAAACAACCAGTCCATGGTTCCCCAAGAATTATCATTACCATTCCATTAAACCACCAACCCTATGAGTTAAAAATTAATTATACATTATTATTACATAATTATAGGTACTCTAGGAATAATCCTAAGATAACATAAAAGAGATGCATAAACCATTCAAAAATATCTACCACAATTAGTGGGAAAGGAATGAATAAACAAGAAAACTCACCTTTTGACCCTTAAAGAAGATTCATTAATAAGAAACAATCCCAAATTTCAATACAACAATGGAAAATCCTAGCTTCAACCTATTCCATTAGTCTCTATTCCATTATTGAAACCACCATACATATCACCACACATATATCTTTCCATAACTGGTACCAACAGCTTCCACAAACCTAGGCCTCCACACCCATGTCTCATTAACCATCACACATTCTAGTCTCGTATCACATAACATTACAAGACTCACATTTATAGAAATCTCACAAGTTAGTAAGTAAATAAAAAATAGTCCCACCATAGAAATTATTATTTTTATTTAATGAATGAAATGGGAAAAAACATGGGTTAAAATCATGGGGGCTTAAAAAATTTAAGACCAAGAGAATCCCTAATAACAAAGTCAAACCCACCTAGGGGAAGAGAACCATTAGTACAAAACTTCATAAAAGGTACCTCATGAGAAGCCTTGGAATCTTGGAAGTTGGCTACATGATTACCATCATGCCATATGTGAAGAAGCTTGATGACATTGTTCATGAGGAATTTTCATTTACGGATTATATAAATGATTGGACATGGAGGGAAGTGAGCCCTTTGAGAGATCCCCGAATGATCATTGAATCAGTCTGCACTGTTGTAAGTTCAATGTTTCTAGAGTGGAAAATATCAAGAACCCGGAGGATTGATAATTCATCGACTCCAAGAGAGTTACTATTCTTGTAAAAAGCACTGAAGGTAAAATTCACCAAGACATGAGGATAACAAACAACACCCCCCACGCATGAAACCATTACTGTAAGATCCATCAATGTTAAGTTTCAAACCATGAGTAGGGGGAGTCTATTTGATCCAGTGACCCATCAGAGAGGGTCTATTAGTTGGAGAAACACTACCTATAGCCAAGTAAAATCATAGAGAGGGAGCCTCATCCTGGTGCTTGAGAAGCTATGCAAGATCACCCACGAGACAATGAGTCTTCAACACCACAATATTATCAGATGAGTGAAGACTAATGTTGTGATACCTTTTCCTCGCCTCCAATATACACCAGCATCCCACCATAAGAATCAGCAATCAAGCTATATTTTCATGAACATTACTCCCAACACCACAAAACCACCATTTAAGAAGTTCCTCAAATGAAACCACCAACCCAGGTAAATCAGAAAAAATACCGAGTATCACCCACACCTTGATCACCCATTAGTTGTGAAAAATAGATTGGATGCTGATTCTTCCTTATGAGTGATGCAACAGGAGCACATGTAGGCAAAGTGGATAATCCTTCCCATAATATCCACATACATGGGTAACATGCAATTATGAACTTTCCAAATAAGTAAATTATTTTTATTTGAATATATTTCTCACCAAATATTTCCCCCCATGAGTCACTGATTTGAGTAGAAATCATCCAGCATCTACATTCCTTGGCTGAGATTTTTCTTGAATCACTACCTTTGAAAAAAATACTCATCATGAAAATCCTCCATCCTAATTCCATAAAAGATATTTTTTTGATCGGGATTTAATATTTCTTGGATAAAAGTGGAATTTCAGCATGCTTGATTTAAATTTATGTCCAGCATGGGGCATCCGGGGAAGCCCAATACATTTTCCACCCAATTTAAATTCTAGAAATTAATATCCCCACAACCAATATCCAAATTATAATGTTGAAGAAAAAATGGTATGTGATCTTGAAGGGATTTATAGAGAGAGGAAGGATTCTTAATATACTTTTTAAAAAAAATTCCATACTTTCCAGTTATGAACTTTCTCTATAGGGAACAACCTTCGATAATTTCCCAGGCCAGTTTTCCTTGCTGGTAATGCATCGATTCCTACACATTCCTAACATTTATACCACCATGTTCCACTAATTTGGAAATCTAGGAAATAAAAAATAGTCAAAAGGTAATCTAGGCCTTAAAAACCAAGGCATATATAATTCATAAAAAAAGGTATTTCTCAACCCCAAACATTTATCTTTATCAAATAATCAGTTCATTACCTCCTTGAATTAATTGATTAATTTATCATAGGTTACAAACATAGGAAAAAAAAGTAATAATCTATTAATATATATGTTTTTTAAAAAATATTTTAATTATAAATTCAACTTTCATTAAACTATAAGGAAGAAAAATTTCATTTAAACATGCCTATATTAATTTATCCAACAAACATTACAAGATTTAAACAATTTGACATGAATCCTTATTTATTTATCCAATAAAAAAACTATATTTACATTAATTATAACTTTACAAGAATAAAAACTAATGTTATTAATGTATTCACAATTTGTTTTCTACTCACTTTAGTTATTTTCAAGTAATTTTTTTTTTGAAATACCCAAGTTTTAATACTAAATATAAATTTTGAGTATTAGTCGAATCAATCTAGATCTAAGCCATTTTACTATTTTAATTACAACTATCTCCATACTTATCAAAATTATGTGATTATTGATTCTTAGAGTTCACAATTAAATTTTATACAAATATTGAAACTTTATATTTGGCTAATTCTTCTATATAAAGGGATATATAGACCACACAAGTAGTCTCAACAAATATGTGATAAAAACTGAACCATTCATGAAGATAGAATTTATGGGATCAATAATTTAATTAAACTCCATAATATTTTCCTTAATATCCAAAAAAAATTTGATAAAATTTGAAGACCCAAATCCACCAAAAATGGTCCCAACTGATGCTTTGAAGTCTATCCCACAATTCTCTCCAGGAATTAAAAACATCCCACCTTTTTTTAACTTTTCTCAAAATCTAATAGACCAATTGAGATGAAATTTAATGGTGGGAAATACAAGATTTTTCCTCCCATATTTTTATAATAAATGGTTCATATTTTAGGGAATATTAATAGACATAAATTCATTCACACTTAATCCATGAAAGAACTCAACTAAAAAATGGACAGAAGAACATGGTTTGTGAAAATAGACACCAATCTGGTTAAAAAAGACCAATGAATAAAAATTTTTGAGGGTAAAATATAAATAAATAAATAAATATATATATATATATATAACTTTTAAGAATAATATATCTCCATATTCACATGTATAAAGGAAAAAATGGTTGAGACAACTTGAGGGGTAATTTTGGAAGGAAAACAATCCACCGCCCTGGGCTATAAATACACCCCCTCTCTTCTTGTAAGGGTTTCCCATTTAAGATCTTAGGAGGATAGGTTGTAATGGACATATACTTTACAAAGTCCTAGTAGGACCTTAAAACTCAAGTTTATACTTGAGATACCATTCCTACATGCTTTCGTTACATGTACTTTAAGTGTTTTCAATTATAATCATGTAAGTTTATTTTCATTTTGATCAAAAAATAAAGAATGTATCTTCATCATAATTTATAATTATAATACACCATATTTTGGTGAAATATTAATGTTCTTAAATTTTTTTAAATTAAGTTTAAAATCATTCCCTTCTTTCACTTTCTAATTCAATCAAAAGTATGTGTTTAATTCTCTTCACTGTTTGTGTGTGTGTTTGACACACGACTCTCTTATTTTCCCATTATTTTTCTTCTATTTTTAACTCATCACCCTAAAAATAATAAATTAGATTAATAACAATATAAATTTATGAGTAAATATACCATTGGGGTTAGTCATAATTTGGGTATGTTAAGTGATTGAGATATTTTTCTTGATTACTATTCTTTAAATTGATATTGTGTATGTTGAACTTAAAATGTCATTGATTAATGACATGTTTTGTTTGACATATAGATTCCTTGTATTATTAGAACCAAAATTAAACATGGTTTTATTAAATATAAAACCTTCTATAAACAAGAATATATTGATATCAGTACCCTAGATGAATCTTGAATTAAATCCAAAATATTTGGGAATTCTGATAAAAAATTATCTTGTGAGGTGGGTTTTAATTTAACGAAATATATAGAAAAGCTCAAGAATATCACAATATTAACTCCATAATTATAAAATAACCTCAATAATTGTTAAAGTTTTTTAAAAAATACATAAATCATTCATTTATCATAACCTCTACAAACAAACCCCCAGCTCAAAAGACAAAACAAAAGAAATTGACTTCAAAATTTTTACCATCATCAAGGATTTGACCCAAGTTCCACTTTACAAATTATAGTAGAGAAAAAAACATTGAATAGTAAATATAAGAAAATCATCTATGCTTAAAATGGAATAATTTATAGGGATGTTTGAGCAAGTAGTCTATAGTTTTGTATTTTTGTAAAAAAAAATAAAAAAACCAAAAAAATAATTCTGAAAAAAAAACAAAGAAAAACCTCCCTTTCTCATCCTTTCCAAACATATACGTACTCCTAGAAAATCCATTAGATTTTTTTACATAGAAATCAATTTAACTCTTCACTGAATTAGGAGAAACATTAGGGATTGTCAAATCACCCAAGACCCATTCATTTCCCATCCAATTGAACTAGATAAGGCCAATACTAGGGGAAAACCATTAATAAACTCACTTCACCTAATATGAATTAAATAACCCTTATTATTAAATATCCAAAATTTGAGGTAGATTTCAAAATTAAATCGGGTTTGATTCTTCTTCTACCTAATTTATATAAGCTAGCCAGTGAGGATCCACATATTCACCTCAAAGATTTCCAAGTGGCGTTCTCTACCATGAAGCCTCAAGAGATATCTAAAGAAAAATCATAATTTGAGCATTCCCCATATCCATAGATGAATCTACCATGTCATGGAACTATTACCTCCCTCCTGGTCCCATAACCACATGGAATGACATGAAGCGACTCCTTTTAGTGAAATTCTTCCCCAATTATCAAACCTCTTCTATATGAAAGGAAATAATTTGTATGTATAAATTCCCCAATGAATCAATCCATGAGTAATGGGATGTGTTAAAAAAGCTTATAGAAACTTTCCCACACCCCAAAATCCATGATAAAATCTTGATACAATACTTCTATGAGGGGTTATTGACTATGGAGAAAACTATCATTGATACTATAAGTGGCGGTGTTGTTATTGAAAAAAATCCTACAGCTACATGAGAGATCATATGAAACATGGATGAAAATATATAGAAATTACATACTCGATAACATGATCAAGTTAAACAATTTAAAGAGAATAAATCCATAGATCCCAAAAGGATTACTGAGTGGATGAGGGAACTTAAAAGTCTTGAACGACAACTAGTGGTGGATTTGAAAGACCAAACTTTATATTCTCCACAATCTCTATTCCATGGACCTATAAAAAACCATGGAATCTAAAGATCACCAGCTCATCCAACAGACACATGTCCACATATTCAAGATGATTCATCACATTCATCTGAACCAAAAAAGATCAATGTATTATAGGATCAGAAGAACACCAAACCTCAACTATTAGGTCAGTTTATTAGAAAATATAACCAAACCCACTATGATCCCCTCTCTTCTACTTATAACCCAAGATTTAGGTACGGTGATCCCATCTCTCACCCCCCTCAATTCGCTCCTCAAAATCCAAACCAATTCCAATATGTTCAAGGTGATGGTAACTTTAAACAACCTTATCCTTTTATTCCTCAACCTCAAAGAAGTAATAATCCTCTTGATCCTCCTAGTTTCCACCATCCTAGTGACCCTTCTCAATTTCTAACCCAATAAAGCCCCTTTCCCAAGAACCCAAATCAAGGAAATCCCAATGCAGGACATGCCTCTTATTCCAAGAAACCATGGGAAAGTGTTGTGGAAGATCTTTACTCTTTCACCCATTCTATCCTAAAAAAATTTAAAAGAAAAGTGGTCAAATTGAATCCCACCTAGGTAAACAACACAAAACCAATTCTTCCCAACTCCCAGTGCAACCATTTCCCAAACCCAAGGAAAATGTAAGTGAAATTGCACTTAGATATGGAAATTAAATTACTAAACCTCATGATGAATCCTCTCACTCACATTTAAATGTTGATATGGAAAAATCAAAGAAAAAGAAACCATAACAATAACTTGAATCCACTCCCTCACCTCCTTCCATTCCTCTAAGGAACCCAATTACTTTTCCTCAATCCATCTCTAATCCAAGTAAGTCCTTTGAACCTGATCATGAAATTATTAACATGTTTAGACATGTTAAAGTCAAAATTTCCATATTATATTCCATCAAACAAATTAATATGTATGAAAAGTTTTTTAACTAATTGTTCACCCATAAGAGACAAATTAGGACCATTGAAAATGTTTCAACTGAACATTCTATTCCCATGAAGTAAAATGATCGAGGGACATTTACTGTTCCATGAAAAATAAGAATTTACAACATTGATGATACACTCATATAACTAGGATCCTTGATAAATGTAATGACCAAATCCATATTCTCCAACCTTGTTCTAGGTCCCTTACACCCAATGGGTGTTGTCATCCAGTTATCCAATTTAATCACTTCCAGTCTTGAGGGAATAATCAAGGATGTCCTTTTTTGAGTCAATGATCTTATCTTCCCAGCTGATTTCTATGTCCTTCACATGGAAGGTTAGAATAATTCTCATCTACCTCCCAAAATTCTAGGAAGACATTTCCTCATGATATATAAAAATAATTTTTATGTCCATACATGCATCTTATCCATGGAATTTTGGGACAAAGTGTTCAAGTTCAACAATTTTCAAGTCATTAGATACCCATAAGTGGATCACTCTACCTTCTTAATCCATGATTATGATAACACTTCTAAGATTCAATTGAACCCCATTCCATAATGTTCATCATGTTCTAATGAGATAAGAGCTTGTGAAATTTTCACCATTATTAACTAAGTCATAAATATGGAAGTTGATGTTGTCCTTTCCTTCATAGACTCCATAAATCCAGTAGATCTTGAAAACACTATTAAATATTATCTCAACTATGATCTATAGCTTTCTACATTGGACACTAGTGAGGAAAATGAATCAAAACCAACTAGAATTCCTTAATCTATCTATAAGTTTTTTGGACCAGAAATAATGGATGAAACTAATCTAAAACCCCTTCCTTCACGCTTGAAGTATGCATTAATTTTCCATGATAACTGTTATCCCATAATTATATCTAATTAAAATTTTGAAATTGAGGAGTCCAAACATGTTAACGTGTTAGAATAAAACAAAAATTCCTTATGTTGGAACCTAGATGGAATACCAGGTATCAACCCTACCCTTTGTATGCATCACATCCATCTAGAAGAATCATCAAAACCAATAGATCAACCTCAAAGAGAGCTCAATACAATCATACTTGAGGTATTTAGGGAAGAGATTACTAAGATTATATAAGATATTATTATCTTCCCAATTTATGATATTGAATGGGTTAGTCTGATTCAAGTGGTACTTAAAAGGGTGGGCTAACTATTGTTACAAATGAACATGGATAGGTGGTCACAACTTGAGTGAAAAAAAAATGGAATGTGTGCATCAATTATGATAAATTGAAGGAAAAAACATGAAAATATTACTACCCACTTCCTTTACTTCATCAAATTATAGGATGATAAGCTAAAAAGTCACATTATTTCTTTTTTGATGGGTACAAAAGCTACTTCCGAATCACAATAGCACCTCATGACCAAGAAAAGACTACATTAATTTTCACCTTTGGAACATATTCATATAGAAGAATGACTTTTATAAATTTCAATGCTCCTAAAAAATTCCATAGGTGCATGATGAGTATCTTTTATGAATTTATTAATCTTTTCATAGAGGTATTCATGGATGACTTTACCATTTATGGTGATTCATTTGAATCATGATTTCATTCACTCTCTCAGATCCTTAAAAAGTATGCCAAATGTAACCTTATGATTAATTTTTAAAATTTTCACTTCATGGTTACTAATGGGAATGTTCCAGGGAACATTATTTCACAAGAGGGTATTCAAGTAGATCCTGCCAAAATTGAGGTGACAAATCACTTCCTGAACCCACATTAGTTTGACACATCTATTCATTCCTTGGTCATGGATATTTATATTGTATATTCATCCATAAATTTAGTAGTATTTACCTCTCACTCACCCAACTACTCCAAAATTATGTTACATTCCACTTCAAAGAGGCTTTTAAGAGAGCCTTTATTTAAATAAAAGCTATTATTACATCTTCCCCAATAATCCAACCCCAAGACTGACCTATCAAATTGAAGTTTGATGATTCTAATAGGGACATTGAGTATTTTCTTGGTCAAATAAGATAAAACATTCCACATGTAATCTACTATTCCTTAGAAACATTGGATGAAACTCAACATGACTCCAATGTGACTGAAAAGGAAATTTTAGTTATGGTTTTTTCCTTAGATAAATTCTAGCCCAATAACTTAGTTTCCAAAATCATCATTTTTATATACCATTCAGATTTAAAGTTCTTACTTAAGAAAATTTATTCCAAAAAAAGTTTAATAAGATGGATCCTAATTCTTAAAGAGTTTGAAATTGTGATTAAAGATAGACTTGGAAAATAAAACCATATGGATGATCACCTGATTAGAATTTATAATTCTTCTCATTATGAAATAATTTATCCTGAATTTACAACCAAACTCATATCATATCTCACTCCAAAGTTAACATGGTATGACCCAATTGTAAATTACTTGGTTTCTAGTGTTTTTTTCTAGAGATTTGTTCAAAAGAAAAAAAATGAATTTGTGAAGTGATTAAAAATTATATTTTTGGGAAGATAATAAACATTTTAAAACTCAGGATGACATGGTAATTAGAATATGTGTTGATGAAAATGAACATTCCTCAATATTAGAATTATTCTCAATGCCTTGAGATGGATACTTTAGACCATTAGGGACCTCCCAAAAGGCCATGGAATCTGGATTCTCCTAGCCTTAACTATTCAAGGACTAACATGATTTCTATAAATCATGTACCACTTTCCAAAATTTTGGTACAATTTACAAAAGAAATGAAATACCCCAAAAGCCTTTAATCTTATGTGAGTTCTTCAATGTTTGGGGAATCAATTTTATGGGACCATTTCACCCTTCCAATGGATTCTCATGTATTATTATATTTGTTTACTATGTTTCTCGGTGGGTTGATTCCAAAACCACTAGGAATTATAATGCTCATACTATTAGTGAGTTCCTAAAAACCCACATTTTACATCTATTTGGAACTCTATGTGCCTTGGTAAGTGACTCAGGAACTCATTTATATAATTGGACCATGGAATCTATTTTGAAAAAGAATGGGGTTGTATATAAAACATCAACTATATATCAACCCCCAAAAAATGGAATTCCTTAACTTTATATCAGAGAAGTAAAAAGGGTTCTGGAGATAATTGTTAATCCCCCATGAAAAGACTGGCCTAAAAGACTTGGTGAAGTGCTTTGGGCTTATCAAAATACCAATAAAACATCGATTGGGATGTCTCATTTTAGGATAGTTTTTGGTAAATCATTTCATTTACTAGTTGAAATCCAACATAAGTCATTATGTTCTATAAAAACATGTCATTTTGATTGTGATAAATTTGGCGAAGAGATATTATTATAGTTGAATGAACTAGAGGAGTTTTGACTTGATTCTTATGAGAATTACAATCTCTACAAATAAAAGGCTAAGGAAGTCCATGAAAAACACATCATACGAAAGTATTCTATACAGATGAAATGGTAATTCTATTAAACTCTTGATTTTTTTCTTCACCTAGGTAATCTTAATTATCATTGGGAAGGTCATTTTATTATTACTAATGTTTACCCATTTGGTATAGTGAAAGTCTAAGAACCCTCTTCCAAAAGGGAATTCGTGGTTAATTAACATTAGTTAAATCATCACCATGAGATGAAAAATATCCTGAGAACTACATCAACTTCCATTGTATTCCCAAATAGTGTGGTTGACCCACTACAGAAGGGAGATGGTGACCCACCAAATCCAAACCATAGGGAACCACTTTCCCTTTAACTACCTCTACATCTCTTTATCATATTCCCTACTCTATTTATTATTCTCCATCTCTCATTATCAACTTTTTCTTACCACTTTACTCATAAAACCCCCTTTTTTATTCTTTCTCTTTTGTGTAGGTGTGTAATTAAAAAAAAAAAACAAAAAAAAACTAAAAAAAATACATAAAACAAAAAGAATTACAATTACATGCCATTAAATTTTGAGATTTTCCCAAAAATTTTGGGGAGTAAAAATACTTGTTTTCATCTCAATTATTTTTCATCATAAATTTAGATAAATAATTTTAGGTCAAAAATAATAAATTTTGAATGATCAATTTTTTATTTGGAAAATTATTTTCTCCTACCGTGAGGAACAACGTAAGATTTCATGATAAGGTCAACTATGACCAACTTTTCAAATTTTGTGTTTTTCACCCATGATTATGAGTCTTGAGGTTTTGGAAATTCAAGTGGACTTTTCTACTTTAGCATACATTATTATGATATAGTAATTTTTTTAAACCATATGAGAATCACTATAGAAAAATAGCCTCCCATTACCCTTACATTGATCCTCCTTTTGAAAGCCCCTTCATGCCAATGTAAATTTTTTAATTTATAGACATATTAAAATCCCAATTCCTTGTCCCCCCCAAAATCTATATGGATTTTCATTACAAGATTTTTTGAAATTTAAGTGCGGGGGGAATGCATATAATATTTGGCACCATTTCCTTAATTTGCAATGTGTCATCATATGATTTATGGAAATAATATATTTAAGTGTGGGGTAGAGTTTTTCTTTTGGTGAGGTTTTTTAATGTTAATATTTTTATGATATCTTGTACAAATTATATTGAAAATCATTTAAAAAATTTGAAAAAAAACAAAATAAATGAAAAAATAGAATGGGTTGTGTCTTGGGTGGGTTAAAAATAACACTTACTAAAACTTTTCTCTTATTATAAATATTATAATTAGTATTGTGAGGAGATCAAAATAGGGTTGATAGATGAGTGTGAGATTTTTTTCAAGTTCAACTTCCAAAAAAAAAAAGAATAAAAAAAGTAAAAAAATAACACCTATATCATATTTTCTTATGTCATTGGGAGAAGTTTTATGTTTTGTAAATACTTCATTTTTTTCATACTATTAAAATTTTATTCCTATTATGTGTCTGCCTTCACACAGTATTTCCCTTGTAAATATGTGTTTTCACTTCCTTTCATGTCTTATTTCAAAAATTGTGCATTGTTTTTTCTATATTGGTGTTTTACCCCTATTTTTCTCTCTTTTGGACATTATTTTCCTACCGTCCCATTTCTATTGAAATCCACATAAAAAATAACTCATGATTCTTGTGAACTTTAGGAAAGGTAATGAAATATAAGAGAACTTACAAAATCTAAGATTTTTTACTTTTGGTTGTTGAATTATTGAACCTCAATAAATAAATTTTTATCATCCTAAGAGAAGTAAGTTATGAGCACCCACATTTTCCATTTCAAATTTTGAACATGAAAAATGATTTTTTAACAAATTATTGATGTAAAAAATTGTGTTGGAATTATTTATGGATGAGTGAACTATTTCATACCCCCCCTGATTAGTGAAAACAAAATTTTAATTTTTTTTGGAAAGTGAAAATGATTTTTTTATGATTTAGATGAGGGCATGCACAAGACTAAGTGTTATGGAGTTGATGTTATTCATTTATTGATAAATTTTTTCTAATAAATTTATTGATTTTCAAGTAAATTTCATAATTTTTCTGAAATACCCATGTTTTAATACTAAATATATTTTTTGAGTATTATTTGAATTAATCTAGATTTGAGTCATTTTACTATTTTAATTATAACTATCATACTAATTTTCCTAATTGTGTGATTATTGTTTTTAGGTTTCCTAATTAAATTTAATACAAATAATTTAACTATATATTTGGATAATTCATCCATATAAAGGGACATATGGGCCACACAAAAAGGCCTATCAAATCTGTGATAAAATTAGAACCATCCATGAAGATAGAATTTCTGGGATTCATACAGAATCCAAAATTTGATGAAACTCAAGAATATGTTCTTGAATATCTGAACACATCTTGGATAAAAATTTTAAGTCTCAAATCCACCAAAAAGTGTCCCAACTAATTATTTTAATTCCACCACAAAATTTTGTTTGGTAATTAAAAGCATCCTACCTTTCTTAAATTTTCTCCCAATCCAATTAACCAATTGAGATAACATTTCATGGTGTGAAATACAAGATATAGAAAACCAACTTTTTAGAATAAATTGTTTTTATTTTAGGGAATATACATAGACATAAATTCATTCACATTTAGACCATTGAAAAACTTGACTCAAAAAATGGACAACAGTACATGGTTTGGGAAAATGGACACTAATTTGGAAAAAAATTACAATGGTCCCAGAATTTTGAGTGTGAACTATAAACATTAATATATAAAACTTTTAAGAAGAGTATATATTCATATTTGGATATCTAAAGGGTCAAATGGTCAATCTAACTTGATGGGTAGTTCTGGAAGGCAAACAGTCCACCACTTTGGGATATTAATAAACCCCCCTCTTCTACTTGGAAGGGGTTAGCATTTCAGAGATTAGGAGGATACGTTGGAATGAAAATATAATTGAAAATGTCTTGGGGGTACCTAAAAAACTCAAGTTTCTACTTGATATACCATTCCTCTATGTTTTTTTCATGCATTTCAAGTGCTTTCAATTGTAATCATGTAAGTTTGTTTTACTTTCAATTAAATATTAAATCATTTTTCTTCATCATAACTTATAATTCTCATCCACACTATTTTTTGTAATATTAATGTTCATAAATTTTTATAAATAGAGATTAAAACAAATCCCTTATTTCACTTTATCATTCAATTAAAAGTTTGTGTTTAATTATCTTCACCGTTCATGTGTGTTTTCCGCACACTAATCACTTATTGTACTATTATTTTTCTTATCTTTTTAACTAATATCACTAAAAATAATAAACCATATTAATAATCGTCTCAATTTATGAGTAAATCTACCATTAGGGTGAGTCATAATTTGGGTATGTTAAGTGATCGAGAGCCTTTTCTTGATTAATATTCTTTAAATTGATCTTGTGTATGTCGAATTTCAAATATTATGGATTAATGACTTGTTTTGTTCGACATGTAGATTCCATGGATAATTTAAACCAAAATTACACATGGGTTCATGAAATATAGAAACTTCCATCAATAAGAATATATTTATATTAATACACTAGTTAAATCTTGGATTAAATCTAAAACATTTTGGAATTCTGATCGAACATCATATTGTGAATTAGGTGTTAATTTAATGAAATATATAACAAAGATAAAGGATATCAAAATCTAAAATACCTAATGATAAAATCACCCCAATAATTATTAAATTTTTAAACAAAATCCATCAATCATGCATTCCACATAAGCTCTACAAACACCCCCAATCAAAATAAAAAAACAAAAACAAGTTACTCCAAAATTGGTACCATCACCAAGGACTTAACCCTAGAAAGACTATACAAATTATATAAGGGAAATAAACCTTTGAAAATAAAATAGGTGATAATAATACATTATTAAAATGGTTTTTTGGGATATGGTTCAGTTATTAGTTGATAGTTTTTAATTTTTGTAAAATAAAACAAAAAAATTCAAAAAAAAAGAAAAAAAATTATGAAAAAAAACCCACCTTCCTCATCCTTTCTAAACAAATCTGAATGTCTTGTAGCCTCCCAAACAATGAATCATATTTGTTTGACCTGTAAATGAAGATAACTCTTCATCGACTTAGGAGGAAAATTAGGGATAGTCAAATCACCTAAGACCCATTCATTTCCCATCCAATTGAACAAGATATGGTCAATCCTTAGGAACTAACCATTAAGGAACTCATTACCCCTGATATTAATTACAAACCCATTGGTATTCAATATCCAAACATTGAGGTAGAATTCAAAATAAAACCAAGTTTGATTCATCTTATACCTCATTTCCATGGGCTAGCTGGTGAGGATCCACATCTTCACCTCAATGAGTTCCAAGTGGTGTGCTCTACCATGAAACATTAAGATGTTTTTGAAGAAAAAATAAAACTTTGAGCATTCAATTTCTCCCTATATGTATCTTCCAAGTCATGGATCTATTACCTCCCTCCTAGTTCAATAACCACATGAAATGACATGAAGTGACTCTTTTTAGAGAAATTATTATCTACTTCTCGAACCGATTCTATCTGAAAATAAATAAGTGGTATCTGTCAATTCCATAATTAATCACTCCATGAGTACTGGTAGAGGTTAGAAAAGCTTGTAGAAACTTTCCCATAACACGAAAAACTTTAAAAAATCTTGATCCAATAAGTCCATAAGGGGTTATTTGATATGGTGTGAACTCTCATTGATACCACAAGTGTCAGTTCTATTATTAAAAAAACTCCCAAAGATGCATGAAATATCATAAGAAACATGGCTGAAAACATGCAAAAATTCCATAATTGAGCGCATGTTCAAGTTAAAAAAGTCTAACCAAATAAATCCATAGATCCCAAAAAGATGAATGATTGGATGAGTGAACTTACATGCCTTGTATGAAAACCATCAGTGGCTTCCAAAGCCCCAAACTCATCTTCTCCACAATTTATATTCTTTATACCTTTCAAAAATTGTGGAATCTACAGCTCAAAATCTCACCCAAAATACACATGTACATGGCCTCAAGATGATCTATCAAATTCATCTAGACTAATGGATATCAATACAACATATTCTCAGTAGAACACCAACCCTCAAATATTATTTTAGTTTATTAGACACTCCAAACAAGCCCACTCCAAGCCCTTATCTTCTACCTATAACCCAAGATTGAGGTATGGTAATCCCATATTTCATCCCCTTCAATTCCCTCCTAAAAATAAAAAATAGTTCCAATATGGCCAAGGTGGTGGTAACTTCAAACAACCTTATCCTTTTGTTACTCAACATCAAAGGATAAATCCTCCTCTTTTTCTTACCATTTTATACCATCCAAGTGATACTTCTCAATTTCTTACCCAATACAATCCCTTTCCCAATAACCCAAATCAAGAAAATCCCAATGAAGTACATGACTCTTTTTCCAAGAAACAATGGGGAAGTTTTGTAGAAGATCTTTCCTCTTTCACCCATTATAGCCTCAAAAACATTGAAAACCAAATTGGCCAACTTTCATCCAACCTAAGTAAAAAACAATGAACAAATTCTTCCCAACTATTAGATCAACCATTTCCCAACCATAAGGTAATTGTAAGTTCAATTTCACTTTGATATGGAAATAAAATTACTATGCCTCATGATGAATCATCTAAATCCCAATTAAATGTAGAGATATAAAAAGAAAATAAAAATGAACCATAAAAAGAACATGATTACACTCCCTAACCTCCTCCCATTCCTCCAACAAACCCAATTCCTTTTCCTCAATCCATATCTAAGCCAATTAAGTCCTTTGAACCTGATCCTAAAATGCTTGATATGTTTATACGTGTTGAGGTCAACATTACCATCTTAGATTGCCTCAAACAAATCCCTAAGAATTCAATGTTTCTTAAGGAATTGTGAACCCATTAGAGACAACTTAGGACTATTGAAAATGTTTCATCCCAAAATAACATTCCTATAAAGTGCAAAGATCCAGATACATTTACTGTTCCATTCCAAATAGAGAGTTTCAACTTTGATGATGCACTCATAGACCTCAGAGCCTTGATATATGTCATTACCAAATCTATTTTCGCTAACCTTGGCCTATATACCTTACACCCATTGGGTGTTTTCATACAGTTATCCAATCCAATCACTGCCAGTCTTGAGGGAATAATTGAGTATGTACTCATTCAGATCAATGATCCTATCTTCCCAGATGATTTATATGTCCTTGATATGGGAGGTGAGATGATATCTTCTTGATATCCCCTAATTATAGGAATAAAATTCATCATGAAATATAGAACTAATATTGATGTCCATGAAGACATATTATCCATGGAATTTGGTGACCTAGTGGTCAAGCTCAACATTTTTGAACACACTAGATAAACATTAGAGGATCAATATGCCTTCTCAATCCATGCTTCTGAGGAAACATTTAAGATTCAATTGAACCCCATTCCATCATGTTAATCATGTTATAATGAGATAGAAGTTTTTGAAATTTGTACCATGATTAACTAAGTCACAAATGGGGAAGTTTATGTTGAACTTTCATTTATAGACTCCATAAATCTAGAGGATCTTGAAAACTATATTAATCTCATCTCAACTTTGATCTCTACTATTCAAAATTGAACACTATTGAGGAAAATGAATCAAAACCAATTGGAATCCCTTAATATATCTCTAAGTTTTCTATCCCATAAATAAAGGATCAAATTGATCTAAAACCCCTTCCCTCACACTTGAAATATATATTCCTTTTCCATAGTCACTCTTATCCTATCATTATCTTTGCTGCACTTACTGAAACCGAGGAGTCCAAACTTGTTCCCTTATTAAAGGAAAAAAAGCCTTAGGTTGGACCCTATATGACATAACAAGAATCAAACCTTCCATTTTCATGAATCACTTCCATCTAGAAGAATAATCAAAACCAATGAGACAAACTCAAAGAAGACTCAATCCCCTTATACTTGAGGTAGTTAGGGAAGAGATTACTAAGCTTCTCCAAGATGGTATTATCATCCCAATTTCTAATAGTGAATTGTTTAGTCTGATTTATGTGGTACCTAATAAGGGTGGGTTAACTATTGTCACAAATTCATATAAATATGTGGCCACAAATCGAGTGAAAAACAAATGTCATGTGTGAATTAATTATTATAAATTAAATGATGAAAAACGAAAATACCACTTCCCTATTCCTTTCCTTAATCAAATGCTAGAATGAGTAGCCATAAATTCACATTATTTCTTTCTTGATGGATACACCAAAAAATTCCAAATCCTAATAGAACCTTAGGACTAAGAAAATACTACATTCACTTCACCCTTTAGAAAATATGCATATAAGAGAATGAATTTTGGCCTTTTCAATGATACTAAAACATTCAAGAGGTGTATGATGAGTATATTTTCTAAATTAATTGAGTATCACATAGAGGTATTAATGGATGAATTTACCATTTATGGTGAGTCATTTGAACCCTTCTTGAATTTATTCTCTCTGGTCCTACACAAGTTTTTCAAATGTAACCTTTCAATTAATTTTGGAAAATATCACTTCATGGTTACTTATGGGATTGTTCTAGGGTACACAATTTTGTAAGAGGGTATTCAAGTTGATCCTTCCAAAATTGAGGTGATCCCATCACTTATTGAACCCACATCAGTTTGACACATCCATCCATTCCTTGTTCATTATGGTTTTTATGTGCGATTCATTGATAAATTCAATAGGATTTCCCTCCCACTCATTTGACTACTCCATAATGATGTTACATTCCATTTAAATGAGGATTACAATAGAGCCTTCATTGAAATCATAACTGTTATTAGATCTTCCCTGATAATATGACCCCCATATTAGTCCTTACCCATTCAATTGAGGTGTGATACTTCTGATAGGTCTATTAGGGCCATTCTTGGTCAAAGAATCAAGAAAATTCCTTATTTTATATATTATACCTCAAAATGTTAGGACCAATAGGGGCCTATATACCCTAAGAGGGGGGGGGGGGTGAATCAGGGTATGGATATTATTTTTCAAAGTTCTTTATGCCCCACTGGATCTTGACCTCTTTGTTACAAGGGTCACTTTGTTTGCATTTTTGTGGTTACTGTGATCACTTGTCTCCTTTACCTGATGATGATGCTTTGAATGCAATGCAGGGAAGTAAGCAGGCAGACACAGAGATTTTTACTTGGTTCACCGCTAAGGGCTACGTCCAAGGAGTATACGCCGACAAGTTGCCAGTTCGTACCAAATTCCACTAAACTTCACTAGCTGTGGATTACAATGTTTGGGCTAGATCACTTCTATGCCTAGGCTCACTGCCTTTACAAATTTAGGGTCAGCTCACTTCTTTCCCAAGGGTCACTCCCTGTCTCTCTCTCTCTAGCTCACTGCCGATGGAGAGGATCACCTTCTTCCTCTTCCTAAGCTCACTGCTCTTGGAAGGAATCCACTCACAGTTTATAGACCTATAGGTCTCTTCATTTGCATGAATGAATGTATCTTTTTCTATGTGTAGATGCTCTGTTGAAGTACAACTTTCACCCGAAGATGAATATCTATTTGCACCGAAGGTATCGGGCAAACTTCCAGCTTCCACGCAGTCCGAAAAACACTACTGGAACAAACCTTACTTGGCGCGCAAGTCTACCTCGACGCGCAAGTATCGGCGTGCAAGTCACAACAGGCGTGCAAGTCCTCCTCTGACACTTGCGCGACACAAGCTTCCTCAAATCCAAACTTGCGCGACTCACTTCCTTTTACGCCCAAACCAATATTGGCACGCAACTCCACACTGGCACAAAAGTTCTAACACCGGCGCACAACTTCTACTACTGGCGCACAACTCCACCTGTGCGACCCACACTCACCACTTGCGCGACCACCACACCTGCGCGACGGGAGCTCTGATTTCTCAAAGAGTTGAACTCTGGTAGAAAAAGAGGAGGGGTGGTCCAGTATTTATAGGAAAACTGACCACCCTGCGCGATGGCGCGCAAGTCACCTACGCGACCCAGTCTCGGCGCACAAGTCTTCTGTCCTTTTAGACACTTGCGCGACCAACTCCCAAACTTGCGCGAACCTACTTCCTTAGCCATATTTTGATCTTCTGATCTTGAAAAACATATGGTGCGCAAGTTTCCTATACTCCAAGTCCTCAGCGCGCAAGTCCTTTGCCAAAAACACTTTTCTTCATTTGTCGATTTTCAGGCCCTAAAATTTGGAAAACACTAGAAAACGGCACCACCTTGTATCTGTTCTTTTGTACCGCCTCCAGATCATCCATTCCTTTTATCGACGTTCTTGAATCAAATATGGATCGTTGACCTCAGCTCTTGAACTCGACATTCCACCATGAAATCCTCTTTGTCAACAAATTTGTATGTCATTGTTTTGCTTTGTCAACAATCACTACTCAGATGTCCACTTTGTCAACAAACAAAATCACCTCAAAAATGCGTCAACGATACCTTGAGGGATTTTTGCCCAACAATCTCCCCCTTTGGGTTTGTTGACAACTCTTCCAAAACAAAGATACGTCGTTTATTCTTCAGCCTCCATTCGCCTCATTGCGATTCTGATAGCGATCAAGGATTTACTCAACACATACTCTAAGCCCACATGAGCAATGATCGGCGTGAGAAACAAGAGTAAATGAGAAGTTCATCAATGAATCACTTTATCTCTAACATCCACTGTTGACACCAAACTGATTCCAATTTGTACTAAACTGATACCAATTGTTGATGGATTTGTTGGAAGACCAATGTTTGGTTTGGACACAGTATTACCACTTTCCAACACCACTCTTCTGCTTTTATCATGATCCTCAGCTGTCGTGATATCTATTCTTTGATTGATCACTTCTAGCATCGTCAGATTTAATACACTCCCCCTTTCTCATTGCTCCCCCTTTCTGGCTGCTCCACCTGTCAGCTTCTCCCCGTATCTGTCATGATTTCTCAAATAGCCACACTGTCTCCCAATCACTATTTTCTCCCCCTTTGACAAACACTCTTATCTCCCCCTTTGTCAACGAACCCAAAGGTCACTCCTTTGTAGGCTGTAACAGAGTAGAGAACACAAATCAGCACATTAGGGAAAAAGACATCATACCTCGGGGAGAGGGGGGGATCCCACATCCACACTATTTCAAGTGCAGGGAATCGACTGAACTCCCAGAGCTAGTCGATGCCTCTCAAAAGCTTCCTTGGGTAAGGCCTTTGTCATAATGTCTGCAACCTGTAGCTCTGTTGGAACATACTCCAACTTCACGATGCCCTGCTCAACCTTCTCCTTGATGAAATGATACCTGATCTCAATGTGCTTTGTCCTGGAATGATGGAAAAGATTTTTGCTAAGATTTATTGCACTTGATTTGTCACACTGGATTCCGATCGGAGACTTCACTTCAACTCCCATATCTTCAAGCTGCTGCTTCATCCACAATAACTGTGTGCATGCTTGAGTGGCTGCAATATACTCAACTTCTGCGGTGCTTAATGAAATGCAATCCTGCTTCTTGCTCAACCAAGCAATACATAGTCCTCCAAGATAAAATGCACCTCTAGATGTTGATTTCCTGTCATCTTCTGAACCGGCCTAGTCTGCATCAGTATATCCCAATAATTCTATCTGAGACTTGTCATTATATGTCAGACCGAAGTCCACTGTGCCCTTGATATACCGAAGTATTCTTTTCACTGCAAGCATGTGACTTTCCTTGGGATTACTTTGATATCTTGCTGCTTGGCATGTGGCGAAAACAATATCAGGCCTTGTCGCGGTCAAGTACAACAGACTTCCAATAATTTGCCTATATTCTGTGATATTAACTGCCTTGCCATCCCCATATTTTGATAATCTCATCCGGGTAGCAACCAGAGTCTTCATCTCCTTGGAATTATCCATTCCAAACCTTCTTAGAATCTCCTTGGCATATTTGGATTGAGAAATAAAAGTGCCATTACTTCCTTGTGTCACCTGTAAACCAAGGAAAAATGTTAGCTCTCCAATCATTGACATTTCAAACTCATTTTTCATGAATTCGGAGAACTGTCTGCATTGAGCTTCATCTGATCCGCCGAATATTATGTCATCAACATAAACCAGCACCATCATCCATTGATTACTTTCATTACTAAAATAGATATTGTAATCAACTCCTCCACGCTGAAAACCAAGCTTCTTCAAATACTGATCAAGCCTTGAGTACCATGCTCGTGGTGCTTGTTTCATCCCATACAATGCCTTCTTCAGCCTGAAAACTTTGTTCTCATCCTCATGAATAAGAAAACCATCTGGCTGCTCAATGTACACCTCTTCTTCTAGAACCCCATTCAAGAACGCGGATTTGACATCCATCTGGAACACTTTAAACTTTCTTTGCACTGCTATGGCCAAGAATAATCTGATTGTCTCCAGCCTTGAAACTGGTGCAAATGTCTCATCAACATCTATTCCTTCGATCTGGGAGTACCCCTTGCACACTAGTCGTGCTTTGTTTCGAATCACAGTTCCATCTTCATTCATCTTGTCGCGATAGACCCATTTAGTCCCAATGACATTCTTATCTGCTGGTCTCGAAACAATCTCCCATATCTGGTTCTTCTCAATCTGATCAAGCTCTTCATTCATAGCCTAAACCCAGTTTTCATTTCCAGCTGCATCAGAAAAGCATTTCAGCTCAACCTGGGATATAAAAGATGTTTTCTGCAGTGATTCCATTCTCCTTGTCTGAGCTAGAGCTGACAAATCACCAATGATATTCTGCATGTGAATTTCATCTCATCTCTTTGAATATTGTGAAGATGAGGATTTTTCTTTTCTAAATCATCATTAGTCACTTATGCTCTCCCTTTGTTGCTTTCCTCCTCATCACATTTATCAGAAAATTTCTCATTGTTTCATTGTTCAGTTGAATCATTCCTTTCAACTACTTCTCGCAGCTTCTTGGTATCTTGAAAACAGTCAGTTGATACCATAATGTTAGATCAAAATAAATAATCATGAAATGCTTGATCATTGCTGCTTCTCCCACAGTACGTCTTATCTCAATAGACAACACCTGAGCTGGGTCATCCAATTATTTCCTTGACGGATCTGGCATCTGATTTTGTTATTAAATGCTCCCCCTGTGTTACACAACACTTCTATCTGGTAGACCCAACGGTAGAGACCCATAACCATTCTTCTCCACGTGCACCATTTATACTAATCTGGCACTCAGCATCGAGCCATTAACCAAATCTCTAAGCCTACTAAGTTGGAACTCGGTGTAGGAAACAAGAGACAAAGTTAACAACACAATCACATTCTATGGTGCTTTGATGCTCCCTTTCTTCTTCAACTCTGGTACCTGATTTGAATCAACTGAAACTGTAGAGAATATCACATATCCACTTTGCATCCTTATATGCCACTTCCCCTTGGATCGTATCTCCCTAGAGCCTGAAACACATGAATCATCAGTTAATAGCATTTTTATACATAGGGAGAGGGGATTTTCTCAAAATCCTCAAGATGAGGATGATGGTTGATCCTGATGGGTCAATCCTTTGATTTTTTTTGGAGGGAATAACACTCCTTTCTTGCTTCCTCCAGTTGTCTAGCCAACTTCAACTGTTCTGGCCATATGACTAGGCATTCATTGCCTACATTCTGAGCCTTTTTCTGATATGTAGATTTGGTAGGCTTGGCCTTTCTCACCATTTGAGGTTTAAAACCACTAGTACATAGCTCTATCTTTGATGTTATTCCAAAATTACATTTTTCTTGATTATTTCTCTGCGCAGGAATCTCCTTTATTTCCATAATCCCTTGCTTCTTCCACCATTGCAAGGGTCTTCCTCTTTTCTCCACTACTTGTTGTGGCACACGACTTGCAAATTTTTCAATGCATTCTTTGTTTATCTAACTTTTATCAGATTTATGAGTCTCCACCCTATTTTTCATTGGTGGTGGGTCCTCCACTGAATGTACTTTCTCCTTACTCACAACTGTAGCGTTTCCTCCCTTTTTCTTCAAGATTTGGTCATGTTCTTTCTTAGAGAGAGGTTTTGAGTGTGACAGAGGAGGTGACTGATGCACCTTTCGTTCAGCTCCATGTGATTCCCCTGAGTCTCTAAGCCTATTTTCCAATTTACCACCATGTCTTCCAGTGTACGATTTCTCATTATACACTACTAGAGTCGGGAATCTCCTTTAACATTCCTTTTTCTTCCCTGCATTCTTCTTGCTACACTGTCTGGCCAAATGCCCATGATCAGAACATATGAAACATCTTCCATCAAAGACATACCTCATTTCATCATTTCTATGTTGAGATGTTGATGTAGCTTGAGTTCTTCCTCTGAAATTGAGCTCCTGAGCTTCCTGACACATACTCATGGTGTGTCCCATTCTTCCACAGTAATAGCATCTAACAAATGCTTTCCTTTGAGAGACTCTTCTTTCTGATTTCTCATGACGCTTCATCTTATTCTCAGATTTTGTACATTTTCTATTTTCACAATACGAAATGTACTCCTGAGCCTCTGGACAGAAGCTTGATGTGTGGCCGTGAATCCCACAGAAATAGCACATGTCGTCACTTCTTTTTGTAACTGACCTCTTAGGCTTATCTCCAGCACCTACAGGTTTTTCTCCACTCCTAGAACTGTTCATGGCTCTCATCTTATCATGCATGAGAGGTGATTCATCAAATCCAATACCAACTTTTCCAAAACTTGCTGGTCTTTGAGATGAGAAAATATTCTATTATTTATCTTCAGAAATAGCATATCTTTACTTAATTTTATCATCACTTGTCGAAGGATGATCAAATAGTAAATGCAAGGCGTCCTTAATTTTAGGTTTTCCTCTATCATTGGAACTCTCTAATTCCTTCTTAACTGATTCTAGCTCTTCTTCCAACTTTTGAATCTTCATATCCCTTGATTCAAGTTGGAAATCAAGTTCTCCCTTGAGAAGCTTCCCTCTACTCATCTCATCTTCCAACTCACGTGTCAGCTTATCCACCATGTCACTTTGCTCCATTACTTTCAATTTTTCTTGAGCAACAGAATCATAACAACATGCATTGTCTTGTTGTATTCTTTGATTCTTCTGAGCTAGCTCAGATAGCTGTGTAGCAAGATCAACATTTATGGCTTTCAGATTCTGAACTTCATCTGACTTTTGACACTCTTCATAATCACCAGCCTTTTGTTTTCCTTTCATTCTAGCCATCTTCTGCAGCTCTTCAGTATGTGAATCATTCTTCTCTGTTAGGTCAGTAACTATATCAATAATCCTTTGATTTAAGCCTTTTAGCTTGTTGACCTCAATCTCCAATCCCTTGATCCGGATATCTTTAGATTTGGCTTCTTCAGTGTTTCCAACGTCACTTGGAATATTAGGTTCTTAGATGCTTTTGAATTGATCTTTCACTTTTCTATTCAATACATCGATCTCCCTTTTTTGTTCTTCAATCTTAATCTTATACTCACTAACTGATTCTGAGTTCTCTCATGTTGATAACTTGAGTTTCTCAATTTCTTCCATCAACTCAGACTTCTCTTCTTCCTGCTACTGCATATAGAGTTTGGCATCGTGAACAACTTTGTTGGATTTCTTTGTTTTTCCTCTGCAAACATCTATCTCCTCAAGAGTAGCCTCCAACTCTGCTCGCATATCTATTCTTCCTTCAATTTCTTCTTCTGTTTCAGCATCACTATGATGCTCATGTACTTCACTCATTCCAACATCATGATTGAGTGAATCAATCCTTTCCCTGTCAGATTCATCCAGACCTTCCTTCAGTAAACTGTTTGATTATTTTAATTGAATCACACTTTTTCCATACATACTTCCACACTAAGGAGTACAACATGACTTCTTCTTCTTCTTGGATGTTTTTCCATTTGCCATGGCTCACCGAGATAAGAGAAGACTAATTCTTTAAACACACAGATCGACTACACCAAGTCGGAGCAAACAAATCTAATAAAAGCAACTTGCCTTTGATACCAATTGTTAGGACCAATAGGGGCCTATATACCCTGAGAGGGGGGGTGAATCAGGGTATGGATATTCTTTTTCAAAGTTATTTCTTCCCCACTGGATCTTGACCTCTTTCTTACAAGGGTCACTTTGTTTGCATTTTTGTGGTTACTGTGATCACTTGTCTCCTTTACCTGATGATGATGCTTTGAATGCAATGCAGGGAAGTAAGCAGGCAGACATAGAGATTTTTACTTGGTTCACCGCTAAGGGCTACGTCCAAGGAGCATACGCCGACAAGTTGCCGGTTCGTACCAAATTCCACTAAACTTCACTAGCTGTGGATTACAATGTTCGGGCTAGATCACTTCTATGCCCATACTCACTGCCTTTACAAATTTAGGGTCAGCTCACTGCTTTCCCAAGGGTCACTCCCTATCTCTCTCTCTCTGGCTCACTGCCAGTGGAGAGGATCACCTTCTTCCTCTTCCTAAGCTCACTGCTCTTGGAAGGAATCCACTCACAGTTTATAGACCTGTAGGTCTCTTCATTTGCATGAATGAATGTATCTTTCTCTGTGTGTAGATGCTCTGTTGAAGTACAACTTTCACCCGAAGATGAATATCTCTTTGCACCGAAGGTATCGGGAAAACTTCCAGCTTCCACGCAGTCTGAAAAACACTGCTGGAACAAACCTTACTTGGCGCGCAAGTCTACCTCGACGCGCAAGTATCGGCGCGCAAGTCACAACGGGCGCACAAGTCCTCCTCTGACACTTGAGCGACACAAGCTTCCTCAACTCCAAACTTGCGCGACTCACTTCCTTTTACGCCCAAACCAATATTGGCGCGCAACTCCACACTGGTGCGCAAGTTCTAACACCGGCGCACAACTTCTACTACTGGCGCGCAACTCCACCTGCGCGACCCACACTCACCACTTGCGCGACCACCACACCTGCGCGACGGGAGCTCTGATTTCTCAAAGAGTTGAACTCCGGTAGAAAAAGAGGAGGGGTGGTCCAGTATTTATAGGAAAACTGACCACCCTACGCGATGGCGCGCAAGTCACCTGCGTGACCCAGTCTCGGCGCGCAAGTCTTCTGTCCTTTTAGACACTTGCGCGACCAACTCCCAAACTTGCGCGAACCTACTTCCTTAGCCATATTTTGATCTTCTGATCTTGAAAAAAATTTGGCGCGCAAGTTTCCTATACTCCAAGTCCTCGGCGCGCAAGTCCTTTTCCAAAAACACTTTTCTTCATTTGTCGATTTTCAAGCCCTAAAATTTGGAAAACACTGGAAAACGGCGCCACCTTGTATCTGTTCTTTTGTACCGCCTCCAGATCATCCATATCTTTTATCGACGTTCTTGAATCAAACATGGATCGTTGACCTCAGCTCTTGAACTCAACATTCCACCATGAAATCCTCTTTGTCAACAAATTTGTATGTCATTGTTTTGCTTTGTCAACAATCACTACTCAGATGTCCACTTTGCCAACAAACACAATCACCTCAAAAATGCGTCAATGATACCTTGAGGGATTTTTTCCCAACACAAAAACATTGGATAAAACTCATACTCACTACATTATGACTGAAAATGAACTTTTAGTTGGGATTTTTTCCTTTGATAAATTCCAATCATATCCATTAGGTGCCAAAATCATCATTTTTATAAACCATTCATCTTTAAAGTTATTAATTAAGAAAAATTATTCCAAACCAAGGATAATAAGATTGATTTTAATGATAGAATAGTTTTAAATTCTTATTAATGATAGAACTAGAAAATATAAAACTATGTATAATCACCTGAGTATAATTTATAATTATTCTCATTATAAAATAATTGAACCTAAATTTCCAACTGAACACCTATGATCTATCACTCCAAAGTTACCATTGTACACCCTAATTTTAAATTACTTGGTTTATAGTGTTTTTCATATTTTTTTTTCAAAAGGAAAAAAGGGAATATGAAAAGTGATTTAAAATTCTATTTTTGGAAAGACAATAAACATTGAAAAAATGGGACTAACATGGTAATTATAAGATTTATTAATGAATATAAACATTCCTCCATCTTATAATTCTACCACTCAATTCCTGGAGGTGGCCACTTTGTACCTCAAAGGACCTCCGGAAAGGTCTTAGACTCTAGATTCTTCTGGCCTTCACTCTTCAAGAAATTACACGAGTTCTATTAATCATGTACCAATTGCTAAAAGTTCAGCAAAATTTCAAAAAGAAATGAAATGCCCCAAAATAATTTAATCTTATGTGATATCTTTTATGTTTGGGGAATAAATTTTATGGTCCCTTTCAACCTTACAACATATTATCATATATTTTTATAGTAGTTGAATATGTGTATAGGCAAGTCGAGGCCAAACCCACTAAGAAGGATATTACACACACTGTTAGTGTGTTCCTAAAAACCCACATTTTTCATTTATTTGGAACTTCTCATGCCTTGGTAAGTTACTCAAGAACTCATTTTTGTAATCGGACCATGGAATATATTTTGAAAAATAATGGGGCTATACATAAAAAATCAATTGCATATCATCCCCAAATTAATGGCATGGCTAAAATTTCTAATAGAGAAGTAATAATAGTTCTTGTGAGAAGTGTTAATCCCATAAGAATATAATGGACTAAAATACTTGGTGAAGTACTTTGGGATTATTTAAATTCCTATAAAACACTGATTGGGTTGTCTCCTTTTAATCTAGTTTTTATAAAGCTTGTTATTTACCAATTGAAATTTAACATATGTCATTTTGGGATGTTAAATTTTTTAATTTTGATTGTGATAAATCTAGTGAAGAGATATTGTTTCAGTTTAATGAACTGGAGGAGATTCAACTTGATTTTTATAAGAATTACAATCTCTAAAAATAAAAGGATAATGAACTTCATAAAAAACACATCATTTGAATGCTATTATATGAAGATGAAAAGGTAATTCTCTCCAACTCTCTTTTTCAGCTTCACCTAAGTAATCTTAATTATCACTGGTAAGGTCTTTTTATTATTACTAATGTTTACCCATTTGGTGGAGTGAAAGTCCAAGACCCCTCTTATAAAAGACATTTGTGGTTAATAAAAATTAGTTAAAGACTCACTATGAGAGGAAACACATCCCAAGAACTACATCAACTTGCATAGGTTCCCCAAATACTGTGGTATACCCACTATTGGATAGAGACGGTGACCCACCAAATCTAAAATAGGTTACACCTCTTTCCCTTTAACTTCCTCTCCCTCTCTTCATCCTCTTACCCCTTTCCCCCCTCGCTCTATCTTATTCTTCTATATTATTAACAAATTTTTTTACCACTTTATCCATCAAACATATTTTTACTCTCTTTATATTTTGTTTGGAGGTGTATTTAAAGAATAAAAAACTAAAAAAAACTAAAAAAACTAAAAAAATACAAAAAAAGAATCATAATTACTCGCAATTAAATTTTAAAATTTTATCCAACTATATTGTGGAGTTTAATGACCTATTTTTATCTCAATTTTTTTTATTTTCATCATAAATTTAGATAAATATTATTTTTTCAAAAAAAAGTAATTTTGAATGCTCAATTTTTTATTTGGGAAATTATTTTTCCCTTAACATGAGGAACAACATAATATTTCATGCCAAGGTTACCTATGACCATATTTTAATATTCAATGTTTTTCACTCATGATTATCAGTATTGAGTTTGTGGACCTTCAAGATAAATTTTCTACTTTAGCATACATTATTATTATAGAGTGATTTTCTAAACCACATGAGAATCACAATACCCAAATAGGCTCCCATTACCCTTACATTGATCCTCATTTTGAAATCCCCTTCATTCCTATGAAAACCTTTTAATTTATAGACACATTACAATAACAATAAAATATCCCAATCAATATCTACAAGTATTTTCATTTCATGATTTATTGAAATTTAATTTTGGGAGGAATGGATTTTATTTTGTGTACCATTTTCTTGATTTTCAATCTGTCATCATATGATTTTGGGAAAGTATCTATTTAAGTACGGGGGAGAGGTTACCATTTAGAGAGTTTTTGGGAATGTATATATGTTTATGAAATCTTGTACAAATGACATTTAAAAGTGTTTAAAAAAAGAAAAAAAGAAAAAAAATAATGGTTTGTGTCTTGGGTGAGTAAAAAATAACTCTTCCTCAACCTTTGATCTTGTCACAACTATTACAATTAGTATTTTGAGGAGATTAAAAAAGGGTTGAGAGATGAGTTTGATATTTTTTACAAGTTTAAATTCTAAAAAAGTATAAGAAAAAAAGTAAAAAAAGAACATTGCACCATATTTTCTTGTGTCGTTGGGAGAAGTTTTTTGTTTTATATATACTTAATTTTTTTATTTCACCCTATTCCAATTTTCTTCCTCTTTTGTGTCTTCATTCACACAGTCGTGCCTTTGTAAATATATGTTTTCATTTCCTTCCATGTATTATTTAAAAAACTATGCTTTTCTTTTCCATATTAGTTTTTTACCCATATTTTCCTCTCTTTTGTACATTATATTCCCACTATCCCATAACCACTGAAAAACCCTAAAAAATACCTCTTGATTGTTGTGCACTTTAGGATAGTTAATTTAAGATTTTACCTATTACAAACTCTAAGATTTCCCTTTTTTTTTTGAATTAGTGAACCTCCATAAATTAATTTTTATCATCTTGAAAGGAGTGAGTTCTCAGTGCCCACATTTTCCATTTCAGAATTTATACATAAAAAATTAATTGTTTTATACACATTATTTTTGTAAAAAATTATTGTGGAATTATTTTTGGATTAATGAACTATTCTAGACTCCCGTGATTGCTGATTATTTTTAATATTTTTTTGGTGACTGAAAATGATTTTTTATGTGTTATATAAGGAAATTCACAAGACAAAGTGTGGGGGATTTGATTTTATTAATTTATTCATAATTTTTGTCTACTCCATTTAGTTATTTTCAAGTAAAAGTGCATAATTTTTGTGAAATACCCATGTTTTAATACTAAATATAATTTTTGAGCATTATTTTAATTAATAAAGATTCAAGTTAGTTTACTATTTTAATTATAAATCTCACCCTACTTATAAAAATTGGGTGATTATTTTTTTAGTGTTCCTAATTGAATTTCCTATGAATCATTCAACTGTATCTTTAGATCATTCGACCATCTAAAGGAAAATATGAAGGCTTATCAAATATATGATGAAAACTTGACCATCCACGAATAAAGAATTTATGGGATCTATACAAAATCCCAAATTTGATGAAACTCTTAACATGTTATTTAATATCCAGACACATATTAGATAAAAATTTGAAGGCCCGAATCCCAAAAAAGGGCCCAACTGATGCTTTAAACCCCATCCTATAATTCTATCTAGGAATTAAAAATATCTCACCGTTATTGACTTTTATACCAATAAAATCAACCAATTGAACTAAAATATTTTGGAGTCAAATACAAGATGTAGGTTAGAATTTTTTTAGAGGAAATAGTTCATATTTTATGTCACATTCATAGACATAAAATAATTCACATTTAGACAATGTAAAAACATGACTAAAAAATAGACAACAGAACATGGTTTGGTAAAATAGCCAAAAAATGGATAGAAAAGTAAAATGGTCTCCAAATTTGGAGGGTGAACTATACACATCCATATATAAAATTTTTAAGAATAATATATCTCTAGATTCTTCTTTATAAAGGGTCAAATGGTAAATACAACTTGAGGGGTAGTTTTGGAAGGAAAATAATCCACCACCTTAGGCAGTAAATACATCCCCATATTCTCCTTACAAGGGGTTGGAATTTAAGAGCTTAAGAGGATTGGTTAGAATGACCACATCCTTGAAAAATTCCTGGTACGACCTTCCAAACTCATTTTTTTGACCTGAGATACCATTCCTCCATGCTTTCTTTTCATGTATTTGAAGTTTTCTCAATTCTAACTGTGTAAGTTTTTTTTAATTTCAATTAAATATTAAAGTATGTTTCTTAATTATAATTTCTAATTATAATCCACCCCCTATTGAGTAATATTAATTTTCTTAAATTTTTTTAAATCAAATTGAAAATCATTCCCTTCTTTCTCTCTCTCATTGAATCAAAAGTTCGTGTTTAATTCTCTTCATCATTCATGTGTGTGTCTGGCGCACTACTCTCTTTTTGTCTCTTTCTGTTAATTATTTTTTAACTCATCAACCCAAACATAATAAACAATATTAATAACCATATAAATGGATGTGTAAATATACCATTGGGGTGATTCATAATTTGGGGATGTAAGTGATTGAGATATTTTTCTCTATTAACATTATTTAAATTGATATTTTGTGTATTGAACTTAAAATGTCATGGATTAATGACATGTTTTGTTTGAAATGTAGATTACATAGATAATTTGAACCAAAATTACACATGGTTTCCTGAAATATTTAACTTTCCATCAATAATAATTGATTAAGATCAGTACCCTAGTTGAAGCTTGGATTGGATCCAAAAAAATTGGGAATTACGATAAAAAAATATCTTTTGAAGTGGGTGTTAATTTAATGAAATATAGAGAAAATATCAAGGATATCACAAGATTAACTCCCTAATGATGAACTAAACCTAATAATTATTAAAATTTTAAACCAAATCCATCAGTTAATCATTTCACATAAGCTCTGTAACCCCCCCGCTCAAAATAATAAAACAAAAAAAATTGACTCCAAAAGTTGTACCATCATTGAGGATTTGACCTGAGTACTACTATATACATTATAATAGAGGATTATACCTTTAGAAATTCGATATGAAACAATCATACAAGCTTTAATATCATTCTATACCATATTATAAGCAAAGATAACACACTATGTAGAAAAAAAGTGAAAAAATGTTAACATGTCATAAAACACATGTGATCACTATAAAAAACCAATGTTTAGTCATTAGTACAGTTTAATATTTATTAAGTTTAATTACACCACCAAAAAATAGATAAATTCTGATTACTTTATGATTTCACATAAAAAGGAGATGAAAATAATCCCCTACCTTTCCAAGAATCTCCTAAACATACTACAATGAAAACTGGGGAAAGGGAAAAAGATAATTTCACCACCTGGATGTCTTAAAGATAAAGGATTTAACAACCTTTAATTTTTTTAGATAAGAAGTAAAATGAAATAAAATAAGGTCCTAACTTAAACGTGACTCACTGTTGTAGAAGATAGAGTGATAAACAAGATGGTATACAAGTTCAGAAACATGAACATGGTGGATCTTAGTGGACACAGATGAATCTTCAGAGGCCAAGAAAAAGAATATTGTTCATCTAGAATTGAATAAAGTAAGAAAATATTTAAATTGAGGAAATATATTCATTTTATATTTAATCATATGATACCATTTATATTTATAGTAGGTTAAACATTAATGTAACTCTTATTTAATTCACATGAAAGAGCCATAATAAAGTAATCAATCTTTTAAAAAACCAAGGATGAAAATATATTCATTTAAATGGAATTTAATTTCCCTTATTTAATTATTTAAAACCATATTTATAATAAAAATTCATATTTAGGGAATTTTGGAAAAAACTAGAAATTTGGAAAAGCTGGACCACGAGACTAACCAGCTACCGTGATTGCTACTATGAAATCTTCTATCATGACTAGTAATTTGGGCCAACCTACTACCATGACTGCTACTATGAGCCAACTTGCTACAAGGATTGTTTCCATGATCCAACCTGCTATCATGATTGCTACCATGAGCCAACCTGCTACCATGGACCAACCTGCTACCATGACTACTAATATGAGCCAACTTGCTACTATGACTACCACCATGACTGGTACCGTGATCCGACCTACTACCATGAGACCAAGACAAAACATTAAAATTTCAGGGAAAATAAGATCCCATACAACCCCTTGATACCCATAAACTTGAGAAAAACATAAAGGAAAGGTTTTAATAACTAGGTAATTACATATGATACCTCTCAAACAATCATCACCCTCAAGAATAAAAATAGAACCAAGAATAAAATAGGAAAGTATATTTGAAGAATCACTTTTGAGATACCTCTGAGGGATATCAATACATAAAGAACAAAACCACTCATAGAAGGAAAAAATAAGATAACCAGGTTACATCATCAACCAGGGGAAAGATTTTATCTTACCATTATAGGTGCACAACCATCACACTTAAAGGAACTAGGTGAAAAATCACACACAAATATCTTCGAGGGATATACCTCCTCAAACAAAAGTAAGACCAAAAAAAGGGAATCAAATAAGAGATAACTATAAAAACAATATAGAAAATTTTAAACATAAAAACATCATATAAAGTTTAGACAAGCATAAAAAAACACTGGATGTTGAGTGTGTATCTATGACTCACGATCCTAGGTGCTCTCCTCCATGCTACATTGTTCTCACAAGTCATGAACTAATAGAATAACACGCCCACAAAATACCTTCTTGCTTCATTCATAGATATCCACAAATTGGTCCTTTAAGGTCACATCATCATCAATATCAATCTTTCCCCAATCTCGGACATGGGAATCATCATGAAGATAAGAGTGAATCTGCATCACATGAAAGACATTATGAATATGGATTATTTACGAGGAAAGTGATATCTCATACATCATGACTCTAACATGATACAATAACTCAAAAAGTCCTAAAAACTGGGGGAAAAATTTACTTCTAGGACTAAACCTTCACTACCCATGATGAGGAGTCACCTTTATGAAAATATGATCTCCAACATCGAACTCCCTAGGTCTCCTCATGTTTTAGGCATAGTAATTTTTTTTTATGTTGTGCTATATTTGTCCTATCGTGAATAACATAAACTATATTTTTCATGATATGTAATAGTTCTAGCCTGAGATTTTATAACACTTTGATCTCAATCTATTATAACAGAGAACAACAAGGTTTTCCATAAAAATATTCAAATGGATCCATACCAATGGTGGAGTGGAAGCTATTGTTGTAAGGAAACTCAACCAAAGGTAGGTCCCTCATCCATAAAAATCCAAAATCTTGGACAAAATGACACAACATATCTTTAATAGCAAGGATAGTCTACTCTGTTTGAATATATTTTAGCTAATGAAAATTAGTGCTAAGGAACAAATGAGATAAAAAACAATACTATAGACCTCTCCACACCCTAGATGTGAAATGAGGATAATGATCTAAGATGGTCATCCTAGGGAATTCATATATCCTCACCATATCCTCTAGATACTACCTCGACAAATCCCCAACTAGGATCAAATCCTTGATCACTATGAAGTTGGCCTATTTTTTTTAATGGTCAACTATCACCTATATAACATCAAATAATCCCTATGATTGATGTAAACTGGTGATTACATCCATCGAAATATCCTCCCACTTATATTAAGGAATATCAAATAGTTGGAGAAACCCACCGAGAACACGCTGTTAAGATTTCACTTTAAGGAAGATTAAACTTCTATACATGTACTCAGTAATTTTAGGATTCAACCCAAGCCACCAAAACCAACCTCTCAAAGAATGGTATATATTTGTCACAAAAGAATGTAATAATAAGGGTGAGATTTTAATAACATAGAACCACCTAAAAAATCATCGGAGTATTAAAAATAATCCCTTAAAACAACACCCAATGATGATCATCCTTAGACCAACCATCAGGGGAATCACCACAGATAACTCGGTCTCTCCAAACCTCCACCTTAGAATCCCCCAATCGGGACTCCTCCACCCACTACGCCAAATACAACTACACTATCATTTTAAAAAAGACTAATTTACCACTAACCTATCCCATACTAATATGCATCAAATAGAGCTCTTCTATCACTCTTTAGTATTCTCCAGAATCACACAGAACAATCACTTAATGATTTCTTACTTAGTGCATCAACTAAAACATTACCCTTTCCCGGTGTATATGAAATATATAAGTCATTGTCCTATAATAATTTCATCCACTATCATTGTTTCTAGTTTAGTTCATTATGGGAGAATAAATACTTTAGGATCTTATGATTAGTGGAAACTAAAAATCATTCACCGATGAGGTAACGTCCCCACAACTTCAAAGAAAATACAACCGTTTCAAAATCAAGATCATGGGTGTCATAGTTACATGAATAAAGGCATAAATTCTAATACAAATAAGAAAAAAACACCTTTTCTACATTATGAAAATACCTAATCCAAGTCATAAAGTGTGTTAAAAAGCCTTAAACTGAACTCCCACTTCTGTAAAATGAAGAATAAGAATGTTGAAGAGATTCATATTCATATAATAAAAAGGTTATTGAAAATGGTTAGTCTATTAAAATTCTATATCCGTTATATTAGAATTTAGGTACATACCTCCTATAGTGGCCTACATCACCAAGGGAACTCCGCTCCTTTTCAATAATATTGGGGACTTCCCAAGAAAATAAAAGCTTGATCTTTGAAGGATCCATGACTACACCATGATGGAAAATGACATTACCCAAGAAAAAAAAATTCTTGTGCCTAGAAATCACACTTTGATAGCTTCCCAAATAGATTCTAATGATGAAAAAAATCCAAAAATGGCACACAAATGATTTGTATGATCTTCATCAGATGAAAAATATACATGGATATTATTGATGAAAACCACCATGAATTAATCCATAAACTCACAAAACACTATGTTCATCAACCCAATTAACATTTTTGGGGTTTTTGTCACATTTAAAAACATCACAAAGAACCCATAATGATCATAAAAACTGCAAAACAAAATCTTTGGTATATCCTAATACTTTATCTACTTTTGATGATATCCTGATCACTGATCAATCATCGAGAACCAAACATCCCCTTTCAGTTTATTTAATAAACCATCAATCCAAAAAAGTGGATATAATTTCTTCACAATCACATGATTCAAGCATTGATAATCAATATAGAGACACAAATTACCATCACCCTTCTGTATGAATAGAACCGGTTCACCCCTGATGAAATCCTTAGTCAAACAAAAACTCACTACAAAATATCATCGATATATACCCACAACTCTTATAACTTCTAAGGAACCATCATATACGGGGACATTGAGATTGGAGAAGCAACTAATGGTTGATATATTCTAAAATTGATCTCCCATAAAGGTGGTAATGTTACGACCTATTTACAAAAAAAATCAGGGTTCTCTTGAAAAACCCTAGAAAATACCATCAAATGAACTTTTTATGAACTGATAATCAACTCATACATCAATGAAGATAAGGCAAGAACACTCCTTTAACCCATCTAAGGAGATTTTTCACCAATGAACATGACCTAATATCCATTATTATCATAGAACATAATCTATATCCTGAAATAATGCACGATATATTGTAATGAATATATCCAGTCCATGATATGGATGATGTTGTATGGATATATCTACAAACATATGAAGTCTCCCAAAGAGTGATTCTACCCTAGAAATTTATCACATTCTTTAAAAAATTCATACAAATAAGCTTGAACTCCAACTAGCATAGTCAATTCCAAGGTAACTAAAAGAATATCCACTTCAAGTCCCAAAGAAAAAACTATGGTAGGTGGTATGGAGGAGTGTGTAGATATTGAATCAAACAAAGCATGCACCCAAATAGAAAACATGAAAATGGTACCATAGAAAATTTTCAGATCACTTGGAACTGACAAATCTAAAGCATAAAGCTATTAATGGATTCCTCTACATTCTATTTTAACCAATTGATGAGCACCACCCTAACAGCTCTCTAATATCTATGAATGAGGAGCATCATGAGGATGTTCTTTATCTTATCTATCTTCCCTTTTCTAGTCCAAAGCTAGATCTCTTGACCACTTCTGCCTCAACTAAAACCGCCACAATGGAGGAACCTAAATCATAACACCTATTTAACATAAAATTATTAGAAATTTTTAGTATCTCACCATTTATGACCTTGTAATACATTTAAAAAACAAGCATCTAATCACTTGGTAGGGTCTTGTGATCCACCACTTATAGAGAAACAAGATGAAGAGAGCTAAGACCTACCCCCAACTATAAAAAACTATTCTTTATAGTCATCTAGGAACCCTGAACCAAAAATATTGTAAATGAATAATCCAAAAAAATTCCCTCTCATGATGATCCAGTCTTGACCAACATTCTCTAAAAAACATATACTCTCACCAGAACCTCAAGATATATCAGAAGTCTAAACTAGGTGACCTAAAACTGGATATTTGGATAAAACAAATCCTTAAAATGCATAACCCTAGAATATTCATCTGGAAACAATTCTAAATAATATCATATAATGGTCCTAAACTGGATCCCAAACTCCTATACACTGGAGATCCACTACTGAAGGGTAAGTATCTCCCAGTGATTGGAAACCTTTACAGTCAAAACAAGAAACTAAACTCATAAGGGTCTCAAAACTTATCCCATGAGACATTTGAATCCTTATGATCCTTGATAAACAAGAACAAACACTTTATAGATACCCCATACAACATCGTCACCACTAAGGAAACCCGGTTCTCATTCTAATAATAGATCAAACTGAAGGATATCTCTACCTCTTCCAACTAGTCCTCTATCACTAATTATGAAAATAATACCTCATAGTTTTTAAAAATCTGGTGCTAAAACTATTATTGTCTTCTCATAAAAGTGTCATAGTCATTTCACATTAACCTGTACTGATATTCTAGACCATACTACTAAACATCTTTAGCATGAACCTGAAAAGGAAGTCACCCTGGATACATATTTTCAAAAGAACCAATGTTTAGGGACTCATAAAACTAGAATATAGAATATTTAAGATTAATTATATAATTAAGGTTCTAAATAAACACAATATGTACCCATTTTAAACAAAGATATAGATAATAATGTTTCATGATCATTTACTGTGTATCTACATCACAATAAGTATTAATTCACTTTGTAGACTTAGTAAATTTAAAGGTTCATATGTAAGATCCCAAGGGGACCTAAATATCTATGTTCTAGTCATTATACATTGTTTACATTGGATACTAAACTAAACTGACACAATTTCCCTACCAAACCATGCAGTTCTCACCTATTCCTACCTCTAAAATCCATCCCTTCCCTTAACTAGAACCTTTGATTCAACTCTTTATTGACCCCAACCACCAAGAGTACCCTTCCTTGGAAAAAAATGGGAGAAAAGAGATAATGATACTTAAAGCTATCCACCAACATACTATGGATTGGAAAAAAAATAACGAGGGTATACCATACTCACAAATGGGAAGAATTAACCTATAAAGAACCCGAGGAAAGAGAGATAAGAAAAAACCACCATAAAACTCATCCTCAATATAAAATAAATGATCCCAAATACATGCATATAATATAAAATAGACTAAAATAACAACAAAAGAATCTACAAGTTTCAAAAGTAAATCCTCGTAAATGACCTTAAAGCCTAAAAAACTATTGAAAAACAGCATGGGATGGTAAAGTCCATCATGTTCACCAAGGGAAAGAGGTGGTAGTTAGACACCTATTCCTAAAAAACCATGATATTTGGGAAATCACCCTCCCAGATTAAACTAAGTGTTAGTTTCACTACCAACATGGCTAGGGAAGCATATATAATTATATAACACATATGATATACATATAAATAATAACATCACTATTAGAAACTACCTAGCCTTAACCTCACCTATAACTATTGTCTCTTGGACACCCAGCTGACACTGCTAAGGTATAGATATCATATAAGAATAGAAGCATTAATAAATATTTTCAATCAATTATTTCCATTAAACATTTCAAATTACTTTAAAGATTTACATTTACATTATCATCAACCAATTTCCATGCTCTCTAGTCATAAACCAACCATTCTATGGTTCCTCAAGAATTATCATTAACATTCTATTAAACCACCAGTAACATGGGTTGAAACATTTAATATTAATTATCATTCTATAATTATAAGTACTCTCAGAATCATCATATTTTACTATAAAAAGATTCATAAATCATGCAGAACCAGATACCACAAGTAGTGGGGAAAGGAATAAAAAAATAATAAACTTGACCATCCATCCTTTAAAGAAGATTAATTAATAATAAATCATATGAGATTTCAACACAATAATAGGAAATACCAACTTCAACCCATTCCATTAGTACTAGTGTGATCCTCGATACCACTATGAATATCACCATGTATCTATCCCACAATCACTGATGCCAACTACTGCATCAACCCTAGGCCTCCCAACCCACGTCTCTTTAACCATCTACCATTCCAGAACCACATCATATTACATCACAAGGATAACATATAGAGAAATAAAAAAATCCAGTATGGAAACATCAAATAGTAAATATGGAATCTTGGACCTAAAAACCAAGGCATCTAGCATTCACAATAAATAGGCTCACTCAACCCCAAACATTTATCTTTATCAAATAAATGGTTTATTTCTCTATTTAATTAATAGATTCATTTATTATTGGTTATAAACACCAGAAAAAAAGTCATTAACTATACAAAACTATAAATTATTTGAACAATTTTTCAAGTATAACTTCAAGTATCATAAAACTATAAGGAAAACAATTTCATTTAAAAATACCACTTTGTTAATTTATCCAATAATCCTTACCAAATTTAAAAATTTAAACATTAATATTTATTTATTTATCCAATAATAAAACCATATTTACATTCATTATCAATTTAAAAGAATAAAAAAAAATGAAAAACCATAACATAAACATAGATAGCATGCTATTTAGAAAAACAAGAGGAAAACCATTAACACGACATAAAGCACATACAATCATTAAAAATAAAAAGAATGGTTCATTATTTAATATGGTTTAATCTTTATTAAGGTTAATTATACCATAAAAAAATAGATAAATCCTGACAACTTTATGATTTCATATAATAAAATAGAAGAAACAAATCCCCTACCTTTCTAGGAAGCTCCCAAACACACTACACCAGAATTAGGGGAAAGTGATGATAATGACATCACCACATAAATGTTATAAAGATAAGGGATTTAACAACATTTAGATTTTTCAGAGAATGAGTAAAATTAAAGTTAACAATGTATTACCTCAAATGTATCTCACTGGTATAGAAAATAGAGTGTAAAACAAGCTGTTGGACACATCCAAAAACACAAATTAGGTATCTCCCTATGGATGAAATTGAATATGCATGGGTTAAGAACAATAATCTAGTTCATACAAACTTAAATAAGGCAAGTAAATATTTTAATTAAGGAAATATCATCATTTTATAGTTAGGGATATGAGACAATTAGGATTTCCAGAGGGTCAAACATTAGTTAAAAATCAATACGTCTCTCATTTTGTTCACATGTAATGATCCATATTAAACAAATCTATATTTTATGAAACCAAGGATATAAATATTTTCATTGAAATAGAATTTAATTTATATTATTTATGGATTTAAAACTAAATTTTTGATAAAAAATTTATATTCATGGAATTCTTGAAAAAACTAGAAATTTTGAAATATTAGATCGTGAGACCAACCTACTACTGGGACTGCTATCATGATCCAACCTACTACTATGAAACCGACTACTATGACTATTACCATCATCCGACCTACTACTATGACTACTACCATGATCTAACCAACTAACATGACTACTACCATGAGCCAACCTACTACTGTGAGCCAACCCTCTATCATGATCCAACCTCCTGCAATGAGACCAAGAGAAAAATTGTAGATTTCTATGAAAGTAAAACCCCATATAGTCCCTTGAAACCTATAAATATAGGAAAAAAAGGAAAATTTATAGTAACCATGTCATTAAAAAAGATAAATTACTCAAGTAGTATCACAAAAAACGTGGGCCTGATCATAGGGCATGTGATATTTAACTTGGTATTGAAACCCCCAACTTCCATAGAAATCATAATACATTGTGTGTGTTCTTTCGAAACACACATTGTGTATTTGAAAATTTTATAAATAGTAAAGTCTATCTACTAGATCTTCATATAGCCATAATTTTCACCACCTTTTGAAAATCATTCCTAAAACATCAGTATCTTGAGTTCACTATCATTAAGGCTTGAAAAAAAGTTAAATTTCAGGCATTCTTCCCTAGAAAATAAACTATCGTCACCCTCTTATTTCATTCATAAGTATTGGTTTGTAAAACCATCATCACTGATCCTCTCTTAGATTTATTTAATCAACATCACACCTCCATCATGATGAAATCCATGGTTATGAACCTAAAATAATTATCTATAAATAAAAAGATAATTTTTTAATGAATTAAGTTCCTATAAATAGTTGAACCACTGGTAAAATTAATACTAATGATGAACACATGTATAATGGAGGTAGAAATAAATAAAACACAAAATTGAAGAATTATTTATGACTGTGTTTGGTTTGGATACCATTATTTGATGGATAAAAAATGATAATGATCAATATATAAATCAGAATAAAAATCATGAATTAAACAGGAAAAAAATGATTTTTGGGTAGTTGTTACACCCTGAAAATTCTAAAAGAGAAACTTTTTATTCCATAGTGTGTACGAAACAAAACACCAAGAACATAGGGGAATATAATATTATGATAATTTAAAATTTTATTTACTATTTTAAATAAATTAAATCTAGGTTATAGATTGAAATTCATGTGATACTGAGTTAGTTTTTGCCGTACGCAACAAAGACTTTCTTCAATAACTTGCATTACACAAAAGATTGAGTTTTACCAAAAAAAATATATATTATTAAAACATTATTAATTAATATAATAATATATAAACTAGATATTAAATTAGTTTTTATGAATAATATTAACTAAATTTTGAAAATATATGGTTTATAGGTTACCAATTAATTAGAAATGAATATTAGAACTAATTGAATATAAAGGAAATGTTTTATGCTTACAAAGGTGTTTTATCCAAATTAATTAAATTAATTACTATTATTGAATGATATTAATGATATATATATATATATTATATTAAATAAAATATTTCTTATATTCATCCAATAGTTTTGATAATCATAAGATAAGAATAGATCTATTTTTATGCTTAACAATTGTATTTTTCTAAAAAGAAAATTTTACCATCTTTTAATGGAGAACCTTTTTTAAATCCAATTTCTGGAACTTTTATAATTTTTGTTTGTCAAAATAAACTTTATTTTTGAAATATTACCATAAAAATTAGCTTAGGGTGAATTTTTGGTATTTTTATGTGTGGTTTCATTTTTGATGAATAGTGAAAAATAGTTAATTTAAATTCAAAACTACTTTTTTGTCTAATTTATTTATAAGGTAAAATATTATTTTTTATTAGTTTAAAATTTTAATTAGATCAATAATACATTAATTAATCCAATTTATTTCATTTTAATCCATTTCACATTGAAATTGGATATGAAAGCATTTCAATGTTTTGAACATTTTTTACTTTAAAAGCACGCTTTGTTATCCTATCTACAGGATAAAATTTAAATTAATTTATACCACTTATATTGTTAGAATTTGGGAAAATGGATTCCATTTTTATAATTATAACAATTTATAATTTCTAATAAGGTTAAATTAATTTTTGACAAAAAATATTTGTGAAAATAATTAACATTAATCACAATGGTTAAGAGAAAAATTATCTTAACAAGGGACTAAACTTTAAACTTAGGGGCAAAAATGACATAAAAACTTGTCCAAAATCCATTTTATTGATATATTTTGATCATATACTCCATTTTATTGAATTGGTTTCATTATTGAAGGCACATGATATAAGGGAGATCTCTCAATAGTGTCTACCTTTTTATATTTACAAGAATGCCACTCCTCCTCCACTATAAAAGGAACTCATCCCTAACACTTATTCATACATATCAAACCATTTGTATCTTCCAAAACCTGAAAAAATAACCTCCCAAATTCCCTCAAATCCTCCTATAATCCTCACTTTGGGAAGAAATCCAACCAAGTAAGCCTTTTGGTATAAACCAAAAGGAGTTCCCCGAATAAGAGACGACATTTTTCAACAATCACCTTTGTTTTATTTAATTATCCACACATTAAATTATTTTTATATCATGATTATATAATAACCATAATATATTAAATATATTAATATTTTTTTTATTCTAATAGTTTGGCCTACACTTTCACATGCATCCATCAAATGGGTAATGAACTTACTGTTTGTGTGTATGACGAACTACCGCCTCATGAAATAATATCATTTTTTTCCATTTAAAACCTATAATTTTTGGGAATTTGAATGGAAACCATGTTTATATATGATATATATGATATTTATAATGTATTTATGCCTTTTTAATTCTTATATAACTCATACCTTAATTATTTTCATTTTGTGAAAATATGATAACTTCTTTTTTGGATGTATGGACTACCCACAACTGGAAAATAGATTATTTATGACAGGACCCCATAAAAAATAGCTATTTATAGTGGGTTTTTATTTCAAATAATCTATCTCCAAAAACGGTTTCACAAAAGACAGTTTTTTCTACAGCTAGTTGTAAAAAACTATCTTTTGTGATAGAAAGGTTTCCCATCAAAAATAGTTTTTAAATGGGTAATTATTTGTGATGGTTGATAGAACAATTGAAAATAAGTGTAGAAATTAAAGAAAATGAAAAAAATAAAAAAACAAAAATTTTAAAAATTGTAATAAATAGAATTGTAAATATCTAAAATAATAAAAGTATTACATAAAATATTTTCATTTAAATTTTATCATTATAAATACGTACATAATGTGTCCATCATTGTGGTAGGGGAGGGGGAGGGGGTCATTTAGAAGAGGATGTAGAGAAAATTCATCCCTAATCCCTGAAAAATCCAAAACATGTACTCGTTCCACTACTCCTTCCTTAGTTACATCTCCTGATGCTGTTGGTGGTGCTGTAGACAAATATCATCCTACTCCTTATGGATAGTGTCAATAACATCACTCTGAGCTTGCAGCCACTAATCATACTGTGAGACCGATGAATATGACTCTCCATGAGATCTCCTCAAGTTGGATGTTAACCATGCAATGATAGCATAACAACTACTATGTTTCTGTCGATAACCGATACCAACCACTTGACCCTTCTCAAAATAATATTGCATCACATGAATCCATATTGCATCATTGAATCCTACCACACTAGTGGTTTGAATCTCTGTCTTATCCTAACTCTAATCTTGTGTTTGAGAAGTCATGGCCTCATATGAATTCCTCAATTTTAATTTGAAATTAAAATAGTTTAAATATTATTTTCAATTAATTTTTAAAATTAAAAAAATTATACTACCCACAATCTGATGTTGGAGGCCACCTGTAATCTCTCCAGTGATAGGATCATTGTACATCCTCTTATAAGCATCGATCTTTATAATATTGTGATGTTCAAATTCCTATATGAGTATAAAATAAACTTTTTACATTTAAAGTTATATAAATTATTTTAAAAAGTATTTACCATATGTCGTTGATGTGTATTGAATGTATGACTACCAGCATGATGCATCACCTCCTGCCTCCCCCAGTTTTTCTGACCTAATTATGCTCTCCCATGAAAGCTATCTCCCATATCATATGAACATAATCAATTCCAAACCAAATATGAGATGTAATTAGGTCGATGGATGCAGAAATACTAATCAAAATCTATGACTCCTACCTTCTTCATGGTTGTTCCCCTCAAATTGTGCCATACCGACAATAACGCTCACACATACACACCTCATAGGCCTCCTTGATAGAACTCAACATGCTATCATCATTACGATAGCATAAACCCTGTATTTTTTAATAATATAAAGTTAATAATTAAATAAATTTAAAAATAGATATTATTTATTTACACACCATCCAGTGATCAAAAATAATTTATCGAACATCAATGGGAACTTAATACCACGTCACCCATGCCTCAGAAAAATATTTCTTCCAAATAGTACTCCCCTTCCCAATAGCTATATGTGAAATTTTTTGAAAAAATAGAAAAAATAATAAAAAAATTAGTACATAAATAAATTAATGAAAATTAATGAAAAATAACTAAAATACACAACTGAACATACCTATGCATGTGTGGATCAAAATCAATACATGGCCGTCACTCGGAAATAGGGTCGGGAATCATCAATATCACAATACACAAACCCCTCTAATTCGATGAGGAAACTCTAAGAACCTGAGGTTATAATGACATATCACTAGGCTCATCACTAGGTAGTAAAACCTCATGGAGGTCATAGAAGATTTCATGATAAGTCTCATCAGCAATCTGAAACATAGAAAAAAAATTCAGCAAATAATTCAAGATGATTGTTATATATATATATATATTGAATATAACTAATAAGTAATTGTTTAATTCTCTATCTTTATCCTCATATTAATATATGGAAATGTTAATATCTTCATATTCCTCCTTAGTATCATTGATTTCCATTGGAGTTTCAAATTCATTATCTATTTCTATTTCAAATTCATTTGTTACATTAATAACATAATCACCACCGTCTACCCATAACTATGGGGTGTCATCATTGAAATTTGAGCCTTTTTTAGAAAATATTTATTTGAAGTTATCTATTGAAAAACTTTAATTCCTTGGAATTAAAAAGAATAACATTCACTATGGATAAACTGATTTTTCTGAGATTTAATTTTTATTATGCTCCACCAATCACTTAACTCTCTTGAAGAATCACAATAATTTGTATAATAAATTTAATGTTCCTAATTATCAAATAAAAATAGTTCATTTACTGCAATAAGGCTTTTATATTTAATATTAATGATTTCATGGAATGGATGAACATGTAAGCCTCTATCAGTATCTAACCAATGAAATTTAAACATCATTATGTAATTCTATCCCAGATAACACATTTCAGTTATTTATTCCAAAAATCCATAATAGTAAACTTCACATTCTCTATGATGAGATATTCTCAAGTAAACAACACTATTAATTGTTTTTTATTCACCATACGAATGTGTATGAAATTGGAAACCATCAACCACATATGAATTATAATATTTAAACATTTTGGATGGTGGGTTACTGAATACAAAAAATATATTATCAATTTTATCATCATATTGAGATACATGAAAATTTGAAAAAAAATTATCTATATAAAAATTAATAAATTTATTTTATATGTTAAACCATAAAAAATTTACATTACCAATTTTTGAAACCAATAGAAAAAAATTATTTTACTGACATCTCTCAAGAGAAACTGCTATAATTTTTGGAAACTTTCAATTAATATGATTATAATATAACATAAAAATAAAATAATATTATTTTACTTAAAAAATATAGAATAATTAATAGTATCACTCACTGTAAAAATGGTTTTATTTCTTCACAGTTGATAATAATATAAGTATGATCCCTGAGATGTTAATCATATGAAACCCATCATTGATAAACTCCACCAAATCCTAGTTCAGGATGAATAAAAACTAATAATTTATTATTCATTTCATCATCAACATTTCCCTCATTATGGCCCATTTAGTTATTTTTTGATAAAAATTTAGATTGAAAATAGTGAGAGAATTAAAAAATAAATTTCCTCTTATAAATAAGCTTCTGTAATTGATCATTCAACCGATGCTCTATTACGTACATTTTTATTCAATTTATGCATGCATCTCTTATATGGGTTCATACATCAGAACTGTACCTAACCTAAATATTTTTCTTCATGCGAAAATTGTAATATCAAACGTTCCATTGAATCAATAAAAGCTGGTAGATTTTTTTTCCAATTTACATAAAATTAAAAAAACATCTTTTTATAGTCTAATTAATGCATCATAGTCTATTTTCATCACACAAATGTCTTAGAAAAATATGATATATTTTTTTTATTTCATCCCAAATCATAGAATTCAAAAAACCTCTAAATCCAATCAGTAGAATTATTTACATTATAACATGACAATCATGACTTTTTAATCCAGTAATATGAACATTTCTAACACATCTAGCCAAATTAAAAACATAACCATCCAAAATCCTCAAATCTTCAATCCACTGAAATAATAATATACAATTTTCTTCGGAAACTATATAATCCACTTTTGGCATCATTTAATTTTTCGATATGACATTTTCAAATAGTTCAAGTTCTGATTACCTAAAAATTTGGGCAAGATATAATCCTATCTTTACATTATCTTTGGTCTTACCAAGTGTTTTAAAAAACTATATAAAATATATTATTAAAATAGTTATTCTCAATATACATGAAATCAAACATGTTAAAGACCAAAAAATCATACCAATATAGCAGATACTAAAAAATAATCCATTTTCTCCAATTGTGTTTTTCCCAAAGCCATATATTTTTATTGGTTTATAGTCAGTCCAAAGGTAATGGTATGTAATGAAGAGACAATATATTTTAACTCAATACCTGAGATCATTGTGGGAGGTCCATATCTTTCAATTCTGTATTTTCTGAAATTATAATTATTCCTCCAAAAAGGATGATCAGAATGAATAAATCTTTGATGACAGTAAAAAACAAGGTTTTATTCCCCTGACGAGCATAAACACTTTTCTATCACTCATACAGTACATACATGATTTGGAACCATGTGTAATCCAGCTAGATAACATGACATATTATAGGAAGTCACTAATTTTCTAAATTAATACAACTTTCATTAAGAAATTTTGTTTTGCAACAACATCATATTTATTGACCCCATTACTCTATAATAAATTTAACTCATCAATAAATGGCTTCAAATAAACATTGATATTATTTTTTGGATGTATTGGAATTAATAAGGTCAAACATATATATGGATCATTCATCAACATCTAAGGAGGTAAATTGTACGAAGTGATAAAGATGAGTTAATAAGAATATTGATTATTGTAAGAACCGAATAGATAAAAACCATCATTAAAAAGACCCAATCACACATTTTGGGATTCTAGAGAAAAATATAGATGTACTTGGTAAACAATTTTCTATGAATCACCATCACAAAGATGATTTAAGATTTTAATAGTTGAAATATTTTTTCCCATGATATCAATGATGCTATGTTCTGAGATAGAAATAAATGCTGCAATCTGGGTGTAAGTGGGAAATAGCTCCACTATTTTAAAAGAATCAATCCAAAATTATCTATTTGAGCCTCACTATACAAAAAATTTCCACAAGTAGGATAACTGACCAATGACTCATTTTCACCATAATATAAGATGAAATCATTTTAAGATGCATGAATATTCTGATAACCAAGACCTAAATAATGAACCTGCCTCTTCCTCTCATAGATATTTGTAGGCAACATATTTTCTTTAGGTAATAGTTCTTTAACTAAAGAGAATATCTGATCAAAACAACTATTTGACATTATATTATCTGATTTAATAGCCATAAATTTTTTAACCTCTTAAAATTTTATTATCTTGAAACATGGGTATAAGGAATCTTCACCAGACTTCAATAACTCATAGAATTGAGATAGTTACAACTTAGGAGTTAAATAAATATCATCCCAAATTTCAGTTTTTGAAAATATGGACCAACCACATCATGCACTAAATTTTAAAATCATGATGGATCAGGAAGCAAATTATCAGTATCATCTCTAGAACTACATTCACCATGTTGATACTAAAAAATATAACCTATTCAAAAACCAAAATGAAGTAGATGACCCAAAACATTGTCAAATGTGTCAAACCTCATCATATTACATTTATTACATGGACGCTTAATTGTACCTTTTGAAATTTATTCTAGTTTTGATGATTCAAATAATAAAAAACCTTCAACACCCTCAATATATACATGATTTATACCAGAACCATTTGGATACCAATGATGATTTATCTAATCGCAATCATGTAATAAAGGCTTTTGTCATCTTCCTTGTTCCATATTTCTCTAAAAAATATAATATAAATAAATTGTTTATGAATAATTTGATATAAGAAAAATATGATCCAAAAAAGTGTAAAAAAATAAAATATTATAATTTAATTGTAAATATTGTCAATTTTATTTATTTACTACTGATTTTTACTAATTTCCACTAATTTTTATTATCACTTTTAGTTTTTACTAATTATAGTGATTTAATGTTAATTTTTACTAATATTTACTAATTAATGCTAATTTTTTTTCTTCTAATTACCACTAATTTTTAATAATTATAGTGATTTACCATTAATGTTTACAAATTTATCACTAATGTTTATTAATTTTTCAATAATTTTTATTAACTAAAACCAAATATTTCTAGTTTAAAATGACTATCGTATGTACTCCATCATCTACTACTGCTACTATTGCTGCTCCTGCCATCAATACATCTCCACCAACTACTGATGCTGCCATCGATGTGCCATATCCCACCAACCTGAGTTCTGGTGACCTAATAAAAAATTTGGACATGAGTAGCACAAATTGGTCATTTTTAGTCTTTTGAATATTAGAAATTGTATGTTTTAATAAAAAGCTATAAATCATAGATTTTGAAATATTCAGATGATAAAACCATTTTATTCCAATCATGTACAAAATTTTCATTACACTAATTTATGCTAATATTGACCTGTTATCTACACAAATCCTCCTCTTCCTGTTGCGGTTTCTATCGGTACATCACATACGGCCTGCCCACTTATGTTTTTGTATATTATTGCTAATATTTTGTAATTCTTGATATTTTTAGTAATTAATTATAATTTTAAGTATAAATTAATTTAAAGTAATAAAATATATTATTAACTACTAAAAAGGGGCAAATGATAGAATTTTCAACTTTCAGGTCATGAGAAATGACCAATTTGGGTCAAACATATATAAATTTGTCATTGCTCATGACCTAAAAGCTGATAAAGTATTTCATTTTCTCCTTTCTAGTAATTTATAAAAATTTATATTATTTCATATTAAATTATAATAAATTATATTAATTTATATCAATTTATAGTCAATCATATCAAATTAAAAATTTATATTATTTTATACCATGTTTTTGTTAATTATATCAAAATATAAAATTTTATTAATTTTAAAAAATTTATTACTAATTTTTACTTATCATTACTAATTTATTACTAATTATAACTAATTATCATTAATTATTACTAATTAACACTAATTTTTACTAATTATTATTAGTTTATAACAAATTATTACTAATTTTTACTAATTACCACTAATTATTACAAATTACCACTAATTATTACAAATTACCACTAATTTTTACTAATTAACACTAATAATAATAATGTTTTACCAATTATTACCAATTATTACTAATTTTTATTAGTTTATAACTATTTATTACTAAATTTTACTAATTACCTCCAATTATTTTTAATTACCACTAATTAATACTAATTACCTATATTTTTTTACTAATTACCAATAATTATAAATTTTTTTCACTTATTATTAATAATTATTACTAATTATTACTATTTAAAACTAATTATTACTAATTATTACCAATTTTAGATATTTTTACGAATTATTATAATTACTACTAATTTTTACTAATCACCACTAATTACTACTAATTACCACTATTTTTTACTAATTACTAGTAATTTTTACTAATTACCACTAATTATTACTAATTAAAACTAATTATTACTAATTACCCCTAATTTTCACTAATTATTACTAATTGTTACTAATTGTTACTAATTTTTACTAATTTTTACTAATTTTTTCTAATTACCACTAATTATTACTAATTAAAACTAATTATTACTAATTACCCCCAATTTTCACTAATTATTACTAATTATTACTATTTATTACTAAATATTACTAATTATTACTAATTATTACTAATTATTTCTAATTATTACTAATTATTACTAATTATTACTAATTATTACTAATTTTACTAATTATTACTAATTTTTAGTAAGTACCACTAATTTTTATTAATTAGCACTAATTTTTACTAAATTATATTAGTTTATAACAATTTATTACTATTTTTTACTAATTATCACGAATTATTACAAATTACCACTAATTATTTTTATCACCACTAATTATTACTAATTACCACTAATTATTACTACTGACCACTAATTATTACTAATTACTACTAATTTTTAATAACTACCACCAATTATAACATTTTTACTAATTCATACTTATTATTACTTATTATTACTAATTATTAATAATTATTACCAATTAACACTAATTATTACTAATTGTTATTAGTTTATAATAATTTATTACTAATTTTTACCAATTACCACTAATTGTTGCTAATTACCCCTAATTTTTACTAATTACCACTAATTTTTACTAATTACAACTAATTATAAGATTTTTTACTAATTATTACTATTTTTTTCTAATTATTACAAATCATTACAAATTTTTATTAATTATTACAATTTTTTTACTAATTTTACTAATTAACACCATTTTTTAATACTTTTTATTAGTTTATAACAATTTATTACTATTTTTTTACAATTTATTACGTATTATTAATAATTACCACTAATTATTAGTAATTACCACTAATTTTTACTAATTATTATAAATTATTACTAATTATTACTAATTCAAACTAATTATACTATTTTTTTTAAATTTATATATTTTTTTAAATTTATAATAATTTATTCTATTTTATATCAATTTATTGTAAACTATATCAAATTACAAATGTATACTATTTTATATCAATTTATTGTAAACAATATCAATTTACTATATTTTTAGTTTATAACAATTTATTACTAAATTAATGTTTTTATTAATTTATACAAAATTTCAATGTTTAAATTTTTATTAATTATTGTGGAGGTAAAAAAGAGTATTTGCGATGGATCCGATCAAAAATACCCTTTCCCGACATATTATTTACGACGAGAGAAAATCCCATCGCAAATAACATAAAATGATGAAAAGTATTTGTGACATGACCCGTCGCAAATATTTTTATTATCAACTATTTGCGATAAGATATGATTCCCATCGTAAATAGTCTCTGCTGACGGACTATTCATGAGGGGTGGATGACCCGTCGCAAAAAGCCATTTTTCCCGTAGCGACCACCTCCCCTAAGCGACGTGATTCATTCACGCTATAAATGGAATGTATTAAGGATTGTTTTAATAAATATATGTGACATATAGGACAAAAATATAATACTGGAATTATAAGATACATACATACATACATACATACATATATACATATATATATATATATATCAATTACCTTTCATTCTTTAAATATGACAAAGAAATGGAAGTAACACTCATAAGTACATGCAACCTACCATCTCCATGAAAAGTGCATTTTATTTCCTATCTCCAAATATTATGGATTACTCTAAATACATATATACTGAATATATATAACATTTACATCATGGTTTAAATTCTAGAGATGATGAAATCATGATCTAAGTAATAGGAACAAAATTAAAAAATTGAAACATACTCGACAAACTAGGAAATTAACACTCCAAATAGTGAAAATAATGAAATATTATTGACAAACAGGTGATAAGATATTATAAGAAGTTAATATATGATATTATAAATATGATTATGGTTGTAGTATAAGTTAGTAACAATCTTGAAACCATTATACAAGAGGATAAAGGACGTTCACCCAAAAGGAAACACAAGGTAAGATATTTTCATCTCACTTTTTATATCTGTGAGATAAATTTCATATTCACCACTTCTTTTGTGTGGTGTATCTACTACCCATTTTGATATATTATATGATGAATTATTCTATGTTTATGATATTTTTAGTTTCAATTTGAATCATTTCATCTAAGGGGATTTGATATTAAAATTACCAAGTGGTAAAAAAATTTCATAACTCAATTACTTTTTCATTAGGTTATATTAATTCATCATTATCATTAATATTATATGATTATGTGCATAATGAATTTGAATATCTATTGATGCATTTATACTTATTATATTTGGATTTAAAATTTATCGTAAGGACCCAGATTTTCTATGTAATTTTTTTAATTATATGGAATTATTATGAGTCTGTAAAAAATGATGACGTGTGATTCCAAGGCCCGGTGTTCCGAGAATAAATTTCTGAACTTTTTTTATGGTATGTTTAGTAAAAATTCAAGCGACATTTTCTAACTTTTGAACCGGTGATTGGATTAAAAATCTGAGGGCACTGTTGAATCCACAACGCTAGGATTCGCTTAAGGGAGACTTCACTTCGACCGTAGTAGGTCTAGAGAAAAAGTTAGATTTTGGAATTTTTAATAGAATAATAAAATAACTTTATTATTTTATTTATTTATTTCCTTTCCTCCAACAGAAAAACTACAACGCGAGACCAAAGATGTGTCAAGCCATTAAATGGATTGACCCTTCAAATCCTATGTAACAACGTCGTTATAATTTAGGAAGGTTCCTATTAAATGAACCCTCATAAATTTTATGAGCGTTGCTGACCCTCCCCCTCTCCTATTTATATGGCGCTTGGGGAGAGGTAATAGAACAAATTCACCAAGAAACGAAGTAATGATAAAGTGTTGTGACTCTAACCTTGGAGGATGGAGCCGGTTCCAGCAGGCAGTGATGGGTGACGCCAAATCACGAACCGAAGGACGACACTTGAGTGGCAACGTTGGAGGCTTGTTGCGGGGACAAAAAAGCACCGACCCACTTCCTCAATCGTGAGATCTCTCCATAGTTCTTGAGGTAGGGATTTATTTTTTTATAATTCCAATTGATTATTGAATCTTACCCTCTTGCTGTCAAGCTAACATGGAGGGCGTAGGCCAAACGAACAAGGCCCGAACCCTTTTCCCTTGTTGGAATTTTGGTGCGTTCATTGCAAACATTATCCTTGGGTTGGGAGAGATCCCAAACGGCAGATGATGGAGGCGACTGGAACTGACCAGCCGTGATGGTGGTGGCGTGCCGTTGTGCATCGCAAGAGGAGGTCGCGACACTATGCTGCATTGGTCGGCAGAGCGGCTGACATCGGTCGGCCATGGAGGTGATGCGGCACGCTGTCGCGCGCCGCTAGGGGAGAAGGGCCGCAGCTTTCTAGCTGCGACGTGGTCAATAAGGGAAGATGAAAATGGATGGCTGCATGTGGAAGCAGCAGCGCGCAACGGTACACTGCCGGAGGAGACGTGGCTTCGATGCCACATTGGCGGGACCCTCAGTGGGTCCCGTGGGTGACCTGGCAACACCACTTAGGCACTGCCGCTTCGCCTTCCAAACAGGGAGGGGGCCGCTTCCCTTTCGTGCCAGCTTGGGTGGACCGCACGAGCCAACGTGCTGCGCCCAATCACAGGCCGGGCTGTGCTCTGACATGGGTCGGGCCGCGTAATCCCAACCAGCCATGCCTCCACGGGCCGGGCCGCGTGAGCCCAATGGTCCGCGCCTCCACAGGCCGGGCCACGCGAGCCCAGTGGGCCGCTCCTCTGTGGACTGGGCCGCGTGAACCAAGCGGACCACCCCCTTGCGGGCCAGGCCGGACTGCGGCCCAATGGGACAAGCCCGCCACGGCCCAGCCCAACTAGGGTGGACCCTGATCGGGTTGGTCTGACCGGGATGGACCGGACCTGGACTCAACTAGGCCCAGTTTCGCTAAAAGGTCCATAACTTGAATCCGGACATCCATTTGATGAACCGTCAGCAGCACTGGGACCCTTGGAGCAAGACGATCCTTTTGGTATACTTCACATGAGTTTTGGAGATAGTTGGAGTATGACCGGGTTGGATCAAACCCAAATCCAACCGGTCCCTCAGAACTAAAATGCTTATATCTTACAGACCGAGTGTTCAATTGATGCACCATCTGTCACGTTGGAACCCTTATGACATGGTAGTCCATTGGGTTAATCCTTTGTGAAGCTTAGTGGTAGTCGAGGTACGAATGATATCTCAAGGGGAAGATTCTATGGACCTCGAGCGCACTAGGTGCGAGGAATCCTATGGATGGCTGTAACATGAAGAAAGAACATCCATACTAAGTGGGTCAACATCTATCAATCCTAAGTGGGTCAACATCTATCGATCATGTGCGGGTCATCATCTATCAGATCCTGTGTGGGTCAGTGCTTAGTGATCATGTGTGGGTCATCAAACACCGATCTTGTGTGGGTTAGTGGGGGTTATTACCTAACGATCTTGTGTGGGTCAGAAGTAGTTCCTCTTAATAGAATAAGATGATATATATTACGACTAAGCATCTATACTTCTATACTTAAGATATACCTGATTATGAGCTGAGTCTTATACCTTTGTGGTTTTATCTTCGTGGTGTTACCTATGTGGTACTTCTATCTTCATGGTGTTACCTAGGTGGTACTTCTACCTTTGTGGTGTTGTCTTCGTGGTGTTACCTGTGTGGTACTTATATCTTCATGGTGTTGTCTTCGTGGTGTTACCTATGTGGTACTTCTATCTTCATGGTGTTACCTGTGTGGTACTTCTACCTTCGTGGTGTTACCTTTGTGGTATTCTTCCCTCATGTATGAGATGAGTATATCTTGATAACTTAGGTATATGTATGGGCATATACCTAAGTAGAGTTAATGTCTATCGCTTCGTTCTTCATATGGAGGTCTTTCATTGTGGTTTTTACTTTATGGAACTATGGGAGACCTACGGGGGTCTCGGGGTCCCTACTAATTATCGTTATACTCAGCCCTACACTAGCTACGCCTGCACCTTGTTGTGTCTTGTGCAGATGACTGACAACATTGATCGAGACTGAGGGAGCCAGGACTAGATAGTGCTCGAAGGTGGACCATTTTGTGTGACGTGACACAGGGACTACATATTATGAGCTATACCTACCCTTCAGGTAGGATCCTAGGTGGACGATCCTGGAGATGTTTTTCACTTTTCAGTTGTATTTTTACTTTTTCAATTATACTTGTACTTTCTATTTCGGCTTTTATTCCAACCCCTTAATTTCAGCACAATTTTACTACAACAGTTTACTTCGTGGTTGATTCTTTTTGTGTTCTTAGACTGTGTGTCTGTATAGGTTAAAAGGTAATGACTTCCCATTTTAGGGATATGTTTTTTCGGTGCTAGTCTCCAGCCCAAGTCCTATAGAATGTGGGATTGGGGTAGTCACAACATGGGACCTGGGGGATGGGTCATGACATTTATACGCATAATCAATTCGTTGATCGATTCCCACATCAACGTTATGGTCTTTTCAAGGGTTTACTTCACCATCTCATTGTTTTCAGAATTTTTTACACTTGAATTTCTACTGGAATAAATTATTAGATCATTCTTAAATAAAACCATTCATTTTAATCTCCATTAGTTATTCATGACATTTTTCAATTAATATTACAATTTTTTCACTCTTCGGTACTCAAAAAGGTTTAGAAAATATTTTTCATAAAACCCAAATTCATTTCTCACTTTAGTTGGAGAACCTATTTTCTTCTAAAAACCCTATTTTATAAAAAGGTTTTGAAAAATTTATTTAACATTTTTAAAATGATTTATTAAATACATTTGTACCATTTTTGATTTTATAATTTTTTTTAAAGGAATATTTTTATCTCTTTCCTAACAAGACACTTTTCTAACCTTTTTACCATGAAAAATGAATATTATTTTTACCTTGTATGACCTATACAGTTTTACCCATCATCGTTTCTCTAAATATTCCTTTGTATGTTTTAAAGGTCACCTTTTAATGATTATTTTTAAAAAAAAATTTATTTTAAAAGAAAATTATTTTAAAATGTTTTTGAATATAAAAAAGATATTTTCCTGAAGAATGTTTTAGAAAAGATATTTTTTACAGTATTTCCATTCATCAACAACAAAAATCCTTTATTTTAGTGTATTCATTTATAATAAAAGACTCATGTATATATCTATTTTACTAATACTACTAAACTCTTCAGTACTTATGGATTTTTATTCCTTATAATCATACCATTGTAATGGTAGTTGACACTAATTCCAGGCTACTGGGGTTAGGTTGCTATAATTTTTATCAGAGGAAGTTTATTACCATCCTTGGAAACTAGATTTAGAAAACATATAATACTAGTGGATATTGTTCCAGCACAAATGTACTTAGGGCTAACAACTCTTAAAAGGTGTATTGAGTCTAACTCGAGTGTAACCTGGTACATGACAATGAGCCTTATTTTTCATCTAGTTTGACACTCCCAAGGGATATTATTAAAATATTACACATTTTATTTAAAAACCATACTAAAGGATTTGAATATATAACGAAAATAAATAACCTAGGTTAAACCTATGGTATTTTAGATTGAAAATGAGGTGTCGTGATTTAGATATCCTATAAATTATTATATGTTTTTCTCACTATGAGTATTGTTACTAACACTATGATTTATGGTTTTAGTCAATGGATAAAACCTGAAGGTGTCATGTTAACATTGAACATGAAGGCCAAGATGGTGACAATGAGTTACCAAATGGGCTGTTGATATGAGTGAAATATACTATGTTTATGCCTAATCATTTTTACACCAATATGATTAACAACATATACCTTAACTAACTCCAAAAATCACCAAAGAAGATAAGGATAGAGATTTATAAGAGCTTGAGTGGTGGATACCATAGAGAAAAGAAGGCTCAATTTCTATCACACAAGAAATGGGGAAGGAGGCACTCAAGAAAGTGTCTCAATATATTGGGGAAATTCTTTATATGTGGGAAAGAATGACATAAAGCAAATAATTTCCAAGAAAAAATAAAGAGTATTATGGATGGAAATAAATATCATCTGAAGCATCCATTTATAGTTCATTGCCTTAACTATAAGGAACCTGGGTATTATCTGATTCAATGACCTCTTCTAAAGATTAAACTCTAGAGTAAGGAAGGATTTGTGTGGAAATAAATGGATGAAGTATCTATATATTGGGATAATATTGAAAATCTTAGTTAAAAGGATATTTAGTTATTAAACTTATTTCAATAATGTTTATATTATATTATAAATTATTTTAATATTGTTTTAGAAAAAGGAAAAACTATATACCAGGTAAAAATCCATAAAATCTGACAAGGCTGTGGGGATTCAACCCATTACTGAAGGAAGATAAGGGTTTCACACCTACCACTGGCCTACGCGATGTCCTGGTTAATGTGTAATTATTTTTATTTAATAAATTTTATTAATACATGTTAATGATGAACCAATGGTATCACTTTTAGAGATTAGTGTCTTTACCATATTGGTTTTGGATAATTGTTAGAGACAAATGGAAAAACTTTTCAATATTTTATGGGTATTACAACCTGTTAAAATAAAAATTTAGTACTTCAAACAGGGGGGTTCATTATAGGATATATATTTCTTAAAGTAATGGATGAATTAAAATTTGATCTAAGCACAAAAAAAATGAAATTTTTCTTATGAAATTGAAATGTATCAATCAAGTATATTTACTTATATTCTTAGTCAATAAAGTAATTATTCAACATTAGGAAAATGATCAAAAAGAAATGTTGTCCAAATACCTTAATTTTTATTGAACTGATTATATTTTAAATCATCATGGATTTATGGATTTGAGGCCCTCAAATTTCCATTGATCATTCACTTATTTAGGATCAATGAACTCAATTAATCCCTATAAATTTTTATGCTTTTCCTTCAAGTCCATATTTTCACTTTCCACTAATTTTATCCTACGTAGAAACCTAGTTATATGTTATTCCATGTGACCTTGGTACTTCCCATTATTTCTTTTCTAGAGGATGTTTTACCAACCCTTATCATGATTTTGGATCTTAATAAAGTAATTTTCAAATATCAAAAAATTTATTATCATGATCAAGTTTAAATTGTCAGGACATAATTTAATTAAGGTGGAAAGAATTTGACACCCTAAAAATTATAAAATAGTAACTTTTTATTCAATAATGTGTATGAAACACAACACCAAGTATGTAAGGGAATATAATATCCCAATAATTTACAATTTATTTAATATTTTAAATAAATTCAATTTATGATATAGATTTCAATGCACATGATACTGATTTAGCTTGTGTCGCACGCGATAAATACTTTCATTGATAGCTTGCGTTACACGCAAGATTGAGTTTTACCAAACAAAAAATATTATTAAAACTTTACTATTTAATATAATAAGATATTTCCTATCTGTTAAATTAGATTTTATGAATAGTATCAATAAATTTATGAAAATATATGTTTTATAGGTTACCAATTAATTATAAATTAATATAAGAACCAATTGAATATAAATGAAAATTTTTATGCTCACAAAGGTTTTTCATCCAAACAAATTAAATTAATTACTATTAGTGAATGATATTAATGATATATATATTAAATATTTAATAAAATATTTTTATATTTATCCAATAGTTTGATTGGCATATGATAATAATAATTCTAATTTTATGCTTAAGAATTGTATTGTTATAAAAGGCAATTCTAACACCTTTTAATGGAGAAACTATTTTAAATCCAATTTTTAGAACTTTTATAAATTTAATATGTTAAAATAAACTTAATTTTTTAAATTTTAACATAAAAATTAGATTAGGGTGATTTTTTGGTATTTTTATGTGAGGTTTTATTTTTTAATAAATATTGAAAAATATTGAATTTTAATTCAAAACTACCTTTTCTTCTAAATTATTTATAGGGTTAAATTATATTTTTTATTGGTTTTAAAGTTTAATTAGATAAATTATAAACCAATTAATTAAATTTATGCCATTTTAATAAATTTCACATTGATATTGGATATAAAAACATTTTAAACTTTTGAATATTTTTACTTTAAAAACCCGCTTTGTCATCCCATTACGAGATCAATTTAAAATTAAATTTTACCAATTATGTGTATGGAATTTGAAAAAATGGATTATATATTTGGAATAATAATAATTTATAATTTCTAATAAGGTCAATTTTATTTTCTAACAAAAATATTAGTGAAAGTAATTAAAATTAATCACAACAATTAAGAGAAGAATTAGTCTAATGAGGGACTAAACCTTAAAAATAAGTTCGAAAATGACCTATAAAATTGTCAAAAAGAAATTTTATGGACATATTTCATCCTTAAAATCCATTTTATAGAATTAGGTTCATTATTTGAGGAAAGGTATTTAAGTTAGACCTCTCAATAGTGTTTACCTTTTTATATTTACATGAATCCACACATCCTCTACTATAAAAAGGTACTCACCCCTCCCACTTATTCACACCACTAAAGCCATATGGATCATCCAAAACCTGCCAAAATAAGCTCAAAAATTTACAACCCTTATTATATAATCCTAAAGTTTTGAATAAATCCAACCAAGTATGTATTTTGGTATAAACCAAAAGGAGTTACCCAAATAAGAGGTAACTTTCTTCAATGACCACTTTTATTTCATTTACTTCTCCACCCCTTAAATTTATTTTATATCATGGTTATATAATAACCTTAGTATATTAAATGTACTTAAATTTTGTTATTATAACATTTTTATAAACAATTTAACTCACATCCATCAAATGGGTAACAAACTTACAGTTTGGGTGTATGACGAACTACCACCTGACGAAACGATATCGTTCATTTTTACCTTTACCACCTCTCATGGTTGGGAATTATGATGGAAAAACTATATATATATATATATGATATTTATAATTTATTTATGAATTTTTAATTCTTATATAACTCATACCATAATTATTTCCATTTTGTGTAAATACGATAACATCGTTTGTGGACGTGTGGACTACCGCCTCCTCAAAGTGATGTTATTCGTTCACACTATACATGGAATGTATTAAGTATGGTTATAATAAAATTATGTGAAATATATAAAATAAATATGATATTTTAATTATAATAGACATATATATCACTTACTTTCATTCTTTAAATATGACAAAGAAATGGAAGTAGCGTTCATGCGTACTTATATCATGCCATCTCCATGAAAGGTACATTTAATTTCCTATATCCAAATATTATGGATTATTATAAATAAATATATAATGATTATATGTAAAATTTACATCATGTTTTAAATTCTGGATATTCTTAAATTATGATCTAATTAATAGGAAAAAAATATCAAGTTAAAACATACGTGACAAACTAGGCAATTAACACACAAAATAGTGAAAATAATGAAAGATTATTAACAAATAGGTAATAAGATATTATAATAAGTAAATATATGATATTATAAATATGATTATGGTTGTGTTATGAGTTATTTACATGACTAAAACCATTATACTAGAGGATAAAGGATGCTCACTGGAAAGGAAACACAAGGTAAGGGATTTTCATCTCACTTTTTACATCGATGAGATAAATATCATATTCACCACCTAATTATTTTTTATGGTGTATATACTGACCATTTTAATATATTATATCATAAATTATTATATCTTCTTGTTATTTTTAGTTTCAATTTGAATAATTTCATTTAAGGGAATTTGAAATTAAAATTAACAAGCGGTAAAGAAATTTCATAACTCAATTCATTTTTTATTGGGTTATATTACTTCAACATTATCGTTAATATTATATGATTGTGTGTATAATTAATTTGAATAAATATTTATGTACTTAGGATTATTAAATATGAATTTAAAATATATATGCATAATCAATTCATTGATCAATTCTCACATCAACATTATGGTATTTTCAAGGGTTTACTTCACAATCTCATTTTATTCGGGATTGTTTACACTTAAATTTACATTAGTGTAAATTATTGGATAATTATTTAATAAATAATTTCATTTTATTACTATGTGGTTATTAATGAAAATTTTCATGTAATAGTACCATTTTACCACTCTTTGTCAATCAAAATGTTTTAGAAAATGTTTGTAAGAAAACCTGACTTCATTTCTACCTTTAGCCAGAGAACCTGTTTTCTTCTAAAAATATTGTTTTCAAAAAATGTTTTCAATTTTTTTTAAACTTTAAAAAATGATTTATTGAAGTATATTTTACCCTTTTTTATTTTAAAACTATTTTCAAAGGAATCCTCTTATAAATTGCTAAATAAGGCACTTTTCTGACATTTTTACCATGCAAAAGGAATGTTCTTTTTACCATGTATGGCTTATACTAATTTCCCCATCATTATTTCTATATATCTTCATTTGAATGTTTAAAAATTTTACTCTTAAAGAATGTGTTTTATTAAAAATTGATTTTAAAAGAAAATTGATTTCAAAAGTTTTTTCAAAATAAAAAGGATAATTTTCTTAATATTTTTTAAAAGATAATTTTTTAGTATTTCCATTCATCAATGAAAAAACCCTTTATTTTTACTCCACTTGGGATATGTTGTATTAATACCATCCTTATTTGTCCTCTGGATTATTTATGATTTATTTAGACAAGGATCGTATTGACATTCACTTCCATGATTCATTTGTCAGTACCCTTGAAATATTAAATGTTATATGATAATTAAACATTAAATTTACTCTAACTATCCATATCATTTATCATAGATATGTTTATTTCCTAAACTGTATTTCATTTTTATATATGATGTTTACTTTGAAAGTTATTTTATTTTCTAGGGAAATATTAATAAATTTGTATCATTTATTCAATATGTATATTTGATAAGGCATATTATTTATTAATTAAATCGATTACTCAATATGAGGAATTATTTGTACATGTTGTGACGCGTGGGGATTGGAATTTATATAGCCCCTCGATGCATCAATAGGTTCTCATGAGACAAATTATTTTTGAAAATTAAATAGGGTTCTACTTGTAATTTTAAACCAACTCATGAAAGGTCTTGATGGTGTAAGTTTTCATGTACCTCAGACATGATGTCCAATAATTAATAATTTACTTCATTTTGATTCATTATTTATTATGCATGATATTTTCACTAGGAAAAACTCTATGGATAAATTTTATTCTCACTTTATTGATTAAATGTCATGTGAAATCAGTTTCTTACCTTCCCATATTGATTTTTTATTATCCAGTTATTTAAATGAAATGTGTTTTGGTTATTTACCTTTCCACATTGTTTATGCTCTTCCTTATCTATTTATGGATTAAATGACATGTGTTTTCAGTTTCTTACCATTCTATTTTGATTTTTCCTTATCCAGTTATTTAAATTCATGTATTTCAATTTATTTACCTTTCCATATTATTTACACACTTCCTTCTTAGATTATTGATTACATGGAATGTGTCTTCAATTACCACCTTTCTATATTGACTATTCTCATTGATTCATTATTGCTTCCACTATACTTGACCCTTACTGAGTATTTGAGCTCACCCTTATTTTTTTCTTTTCCCAAGAATTAAATAAGTGTACTAAAAAAGATATGAAATGATATTGTAATTGGGAATAAAATTATCCTTGAAATAAAAAATTTATGTTGTAATTAGTGTATTTATTTGCGATACAAGACTCATGTATGTATCTGGTTTACCAAGACTAATAAACTCTTCAATCCTTTTGTATTTTAATTCCTTGTAATCATGCCAATGTAATAGTAGTTTACACTAGATCCAAGATACTAGGTTTGGGCTGCAACAATAGTTGTTAAGGGATATCTTGTAATCACAATGAAATCCAAAACTAGGGAGAAAGTCACAAAAAATTCCCTACCTCAAGAACAAATCGATTATTGATGAAGAAAATATTTACTGGTGATGTCATTAAAGAATACATTGTGCTCACCATTCATCCCATTATTCCCCATGATCACAATGTTTTGATCCTAAATTCCTCATTTATTAAATTGTCAAAGGTCCTTCCCCAGAATGATATCTCATCTATCTATAAATCTCCTAGGTTTATGTAGCTAACCCTATAGATTTTATTTAAATGAGATTATATAAGGGTCACTTCTAGGATAAATATTTAAAATAAATATAATTATTGATTAATAATATTCATTTTAATCCATCCATAAGTATGTATCATCCTGAGAACTGATTCTTATGTAACTTGTAACACCCCAAGATTTTATAGTATGTTCCTCCTCCTCCAATGGCCTGAAGGCCTTCATTTTTTATTGATTTTGATAATCCACCTTTCAAGGGGTGAGGTGGAACCTTTACAATGCCAGTAGGTGTAAGTATTACATGGCCCGTAGGCCTTAGAGGAATTCATTTCCCATCGGCTTCAAACATTACATACAACCCAGACTAACTACTTGGAACTGCTCCTCCCCAACATCTTCATTGTGAAATCAGCTCTCCACCTTCGCATTGCTGTTCGGCTAGGCATTCCCGTGCATGAACAGGCTTGTCCTGATGGCAGGTGCCATACCCTCTTATTCTTGAAATCCGTTTAGCTTCCGTTGTGGTGAAAGCTCCTTGCTCATCCTTCTTGTAGAGCTTGTTCCTTATAGGTTGTCTAGTTTGCATCTGCACTTAAGGTGGCCCGAAGGCCTTGAGGTGTCCCTAAGGCCTTACTGACCTAAAGGCCTGGGTGAACCAAAGGACTTAAAGGACTCAAGGACCAAATCAGTGGCCCGAAGGCCCAAATGGAGGCATATTCCCAGCTGCTACAGTACCAAACAGTGCCTACTACAGTTCCCGCTACAGTACTTCACAATTCCGCTACAGTACTACACAGTTCCCGCTACAATACCTGCTATAGTACCCCCCAAAAATTCTGCCTCTTCCTGGATTTGATCCCTGGTCACTTGGATGCACTTACAGAGTCCTTACCAACTGGGCTAAGTCTCATTTTCTAGTATGCTATTTCTTCAGAGTATTTCAATAACTTGCGATCCACACAACATTGAGTTCGAGCACACCATGACTTACCAAATTGGCCATTCAAAAAAGAGTTTATGAATAGTATTAACAAAATTTTAAATTTTATATATCATATATAATTTTAACATTAATCTTTTGTGTTTCTTATACATAATATTAGAAAGATTCAATTTTTAAGATAAAAGATGTATTTTTCAAAAAATACAGTTTTTCCACCTTTTAATGGAGAACCCTTTTTAAATCCAATATTTGACACTTTTATATATTAAATTTAGTGAAATTAAATTCTTCTTTAGAATAGGGATATAAAAATTTAGTTTGGAAATTTTTTGGTACTTTTCTGATAACTTTAATATTTTGATGAGTAGTGAAAAAATACTAAATTTTAATTAAAAACAACTTTTTTATCAAAATAATTTATAGTGATAAATTATAAATTTGAGTGGTTTTAAAGTATCATTATACTATATTTTTATCATTTAATATAATTTAGTTCATTGGATATAATTTCACATTTAAACTGTACATAAACAAGTGCCAATCTTTTAATAGTTATTATTTCTTAAAAATACGTTTTCTGTTTTAACAATAGGAATTAATTTTAAATTAATTTATACCACTTCTGTGTTTTGAATTTGAAAAAATGGATTCCATATTTGGAATCATGAGGTCCAAATTATGTAAATAGGTAACTTTTATCTTTAGACATTATGAATATTTACTTCAGTAAATATTTTATTTACCATGGCTGAAGGGTAAATCCGATAAATTAGGGTAAAAAAATAATATTATAGTAGTATTAAATTACCCTAACATGTGTCCTATTAATATTGGTTGATAAATGTACGACTATGGGCATCTTTGGGTCTATTTCAGGACCCCATGGAGCCACTTGAGAGTGATAATGACACTTTATATTAATTAATTTAAAGTAAAGACAAAAATGACATAAACATATATCTTTTAGTAAAACAATTTTTACATGGGGATATATAAGTTATATTTTATACTATAAATACTCATTAGAAATATAAAAAGATTTAATACATAATGATATTTTATTTATAATTTTTAGATGGTAAATAATTAAATTTATTTATGACACAATGATGATGCAGTAATTAACTTATTAATGAAAGAATCAAATAAATGGTATTGTAAATATTAAAATAAATATAATCTGAAAGTTTTGATTCCATCCACAAATTTCATAGGTTAATATGACATGTTAGTATTGATTTAATTTATTTTTTTCTAAGTAATAAATTTTTGTTGACTTTCACAAAAAACCAAATACCAAATAGTGTCAAAATTGACATAAATTATTTTTTAAAACAAATACTATATTATTGATTGATATAATATTCATAAAAATCTAAGGTGAGGACAAAGTTCTTAAATAATATTATATATGTCATTAATTAACCACTTGAGGTTATATTGGAAGTTTATAGTAAGTTTATTAACCATATAGTGTAATAATACAAGAAGACACGGTAAAAGTTAAACTATTTAACTAAGAGTTAAATCTAAAATATAATGTTAAAATGGTAACCAAAACTTGTATAAAATTTATTAGTCGAGAGGATTTCGATCCATAAACACCTAAGGATCGAAATAAATTCATTTGGAACCATTATAAACAAAAAATTATTGTATAATAAATTAATATTTTAATCTTTTCCTAAAGTGACCCTCACCCCTCTTATAAAAGGAAACTTCCCCTTATCTTAAAATCACACCTCCAAATCCATTTGGCTCAGATAAACCATGCGAAAATATCCTCCCAAATTCTCTAAAATCAACCTATAGTCCTTACTTTGATCATAAATCCAGCCTAATGAGCCCTTTTGATCAACTCAAAAAGAAATACCCAAAGAAGAGATAATAATTTCACCACCCTCTTTCAAGTTATTTCCTTCTTCCAGTTCCTATTTCTTTTTTGTTTCCATACAAAAATAATAAATCCAGTACCTAATACATACTGTGATGTTACTATAAATATTGTACAACCATATTCATTATTCTATCCATCCTATAAATGACAAAGTCACCAGACGTGCGTACGTACGGCTTACCGTCTCCACGTCGTGGTGTAGTTTGTTATTCAAACACTTCATTATTTGGATGGGTGTAATAATGAGTATAACTGATTTAAATAATAAATATAAAATGTTAATTATTCTTTATATATGATATACCATTCAATTACATACTATTTCATCATCAATGTAATGATATTGTCGCTCGTGCGTACGTACAAATTACCATCTCCATGAAGCGATGAGATTCATTACCAAGTTCACCATTCAACGATGATTATAAAAATATATATTATTAATAATTATGTAATATATGAAATAATAATTCTTATATAGATATATAATTATATATGTATTTAATTAAATATATATTATTCACTTACTTCCGTTCAATACGATATGAAAACTGAAACATCGTTTATGCGTGCGTATGACCTACCGTCTCCATAAACGATGCCTTACATTTCATATATCTATCTATTATAAATATTTATATTCTAAATATATACAATATATAAATGAAGGTTTATATTATAAAAGTATTTAATTCATGATCTAAATGATACGATCAAGAATAACAAGTTAAAACATGTATGATAAAGAAAGAGATTATTACCCAAAATGATAATTTAACATGGAAATCATTATTAAATGGGTAGTATAAAGTCATAAATGAATCATGCATGATATAATAAATATGAATATGGTTCTGGTATAATTTAATAACATACTATTGTCATTATATAGGAGATTAAACGTACCTTCAACCAAAGGAAAGTGCAAGGTAAGGGTTAATTATTCAATCTCATTAGTATTCAAGATTGTTTATGGGTAAGTTTTTTCTTGGACATATTTATTATACATGTCCATGTTTCATAAAAGAGTTTTCAAAGGGATTATTTTTAAGGGAATATTTTATTAAAACATTATTTTAAATGTTTTAAACATTTATTCTTCTAAATCATTCTCATCAATGTCCATGTTTTTTAAAATGGTTTTTAAGGATTTATTTATATGGACATGAATGTTTTTAAAATGTTAATTCCATTAAAAAGTTTCAAAGTGGTATGGGAAAATTTGATTAAAAAATGTCTTTAAATGTCTTCCTTTTTAAATTGTGTGACTTTTAAATGTTTTCATAAAAAAGGGATATTTCTCACAAAGAGTTTTACAAATCATTTTCATCTATGTCAACATACTTTGATGGATTTTAAACTTGTTTGATATTGATTTATTATGATACAAACCTTAAATATTGTATTGAAGGTTTTGTGATTTGTTTGACTGTGGATGTTTTATTTTTATACCATTCATTGTTTATGGATAAAGTATTAACATTTCGTATGATAGTTTTAATATGAATGTTTATGTTATGTTTCAATATTTTCATATGAGGAATGTATTGGACATATTAAGTGACGAGTGGAGCCTACTATAGATCCTCAATTAATCCGTAGGTCTTATGAGACAATTAGATGTGGAATTGTCTGAGGCCTTTCCCAATTTGATATATAGTTTTGGACAAGGCCTTAATCATTTTTAGACGTCTTGGCCGAGGCCTTGACAAAATGTTTTAGAATGTATGGAATTATACATTTACTCATTATGAAAATAATATTTATGGTTCATGTGGTTATTAGAATAGTATAATACCCATTTCTATGTTTTATTATGGAATTATTTACTAATAACATATTTCTTCCATAAAGTGCTCATGTTTATTATTTTTAAAGGCATGTGTTTTCAATTATTCACCATGCCTATTGTTTATGTTATCTTCTGCTAAATTGATTTCCCTTATTGATCATCTGATCTCACCCCTTTATTATGTTTTATTTTCCCAGGATTTCCAAGAAGTGTATTATGATTGATATGCAGGGTTAAGCTATAATAGAATAATGGAGTTCTCAAATAACTATCTATGCTGTATTTTATGTTTGAAATTGTAATGTGAAGTTGATGTATGTAATATATTTCCAAGACTACTAAACTGATTGGTCTTTAGAGACATGATTTCCTTGTATCATTCCAATGTACTAAAATAATGCACCGACTCTGGGTAACTGGGGTTAGGGCATTACAGTTGGTATCAAAGGAAGTTTTGAAATAACCTTGGAAACTAGATTTAGAAAAACTCTGATTAAAGAACATTACCCTCAAATAGACTTTAAGGATTAGTATAGAAGAACATCCAAAATTTTTGGTAATGTAGATATTATGTGGGTTTTCCAAGCAATACATCCCTATATAGATACGAACAGGTAGAGGTGGATATGACACATATGTACCTAGGAGTGAAAACACTGACAAGGAGTTTTAGGCTTGACCCGAGGTATCCTAGTACACAACAACGGACCTTGTTACACTCTTGGTTATGACACTCCTGGGGGATATGTTTATGAAAATTCACATTTTCTTTACAATCCATTATAAAGGATTTATGAGTAATTACTTACTTAAGGAAAACATTTTTTATGATTATGCATTATATGCATAAATATTTTAATTTATGTTAGGTGTTGTACAAGTTTAGAATTATGAATTGCAATTCATAAACTAACATAGTGTATTCCATTGTTTAAAAATGGTGCCCATTAGAAGGAATGATAACTCCATCAATACGCATGATCTAAAAAGTAAGAAGGATCCAATATTTCATGATATTAAGCCATCTTTTAGAAGGGAAATTGTCTCCTACGTATTATAATCATATGAAGAAATAATATCATGTGTTAATAAGATGAGTAAAGAATTATCTGAGTCCTATGGATTTAAAGGAAATCCATAGAAGAAAAATATGGTAGAGATAAAGATGGATATAGGGAAGAAGGGAAAAAAGAATTTTCCTATATGTGATAATAGTGGAAAGAATCACCTTGTAAAATGATTGAGTGGAATGAGAGTTTGTTATAAGTGTGGAGAAAAAGGACACCAAGTATGTGATTTTAAGGATAAAAAAAGTTTCAAATGTACAATGCTTCATCTGCAAGGAGTTGGGACACTATGTGAATTAATGTACAAATCATCAGAGTATACCCCAAATGCTGCTATTGGATAATAATAAATTTATGATAATACCGAAGATGAAGAGGAATGATTAGATTTTTTATGTTGTTATTAAAGTATTGTGTCATTTGAGTATTGTATTAATGATGTACATGTTATAATAATTATAGAGTATACAAGGATTGTACTATAGTACTATTTCATTAAGGACTTGAGATCGTGTGGAACCAAGAAAAGTGACTCAATAGGGGGATAAATTTTTTGGAAAATATATGGGTGAGATAAAGATAAAACATAATATTGTTCTGATACTTAGGTAGTGATTTTGGAATAATATATGATTGATTTGGATAAATTATATTGGATATTCTTGACTACCTTGAAACTGATTAATGATTTGTATGTACCATCATTGTTGGAGTTTACAACATTTTTGGATATAAGGAGTATATCCAGTATTCTATAAGGAATAAGGGAGCATGAATGTAATCAATAAGGTTTTATGGTAATTCAGGGTGTTACTGTCTTTTAAAATAATACATGATGAAGGTATTCATATGTTATTATGTGTCAAAAAATGATCTTTATTGAGTTTACCTTCCTTATAAATTTTTGACTGTGAGTTTGGACAGAAGTATTTTTGATAAGTCTAAAGGTTGGAATGAATTAAGTTAATCATTGGATACTATTGTTTAAGGTTATAAAGAACTTCTTAATATTATTATTTTTCGATTGTTATAAAAAGGAAAACCCAGAGGTCAGGTGACAACCCGTCGTGTCTGGTAAGGCCGCGAGACTTGAACCCACAACCGAAGGGCGACAAGGGTGCATCACCCACCACTGGCCCAATTCATGTCCTGGTTTGTATAATGTAGTTTTTTAAAATGGGATGAAATATGAATTATAAATTAATTTTTTTAACCCTATAAAAATATGATAAATAGAACATTTTTGAGTTTTATTATCTTTTGGAGTGAAAGATGAGTTTGTGGTAGAAATTAGTTAATGGATGGAACTCTACTTGTCAAGTTTTCTTTTTTTCTACTTATTATATGAAGAAATTAATTCTTAACCTTTAGGGAAGGTATTGTAAAACCAAAAATGTGTTATCCTAATACCTTATGTTTTGTTGAACTGATCATATTCTAAATCATCATAGATTGATGGGTTTGAGGCCCTAAATTTTACACCTGTTTTTGATTGATGACCTCAATCACTCCCTATAAATATTTAAATTTTCCCTCCAATTATGTGTCTCTAATTTCCACCAATGTTATCCTAATAGAGATCATAATTTTGGGGGGAATTTTTCATTTCCCTTTCCCTCTTATTAAGACTAAATTATATTAACCCAATTTATGATGTGGGTTTTCCATAATGGTATTTTTATATTTTAACCTTTTATTTTCAGAAAAAAATTTCAAATTGCGAGGATAAAATTTATTGAAGGAGGGGAGAATTTAAAACCCCAATATTTTATAGTATGTTATCTCTTTAAAGTACTTTAATAACATGCACTACACACAACACCGAGTTCGAGCGCACCACGACTTACCAAACTAGCCGTTCAAAAAAGATATTATGAATAATATTAACCACATTTCAAATTTTATATATCCTATATAATTTTAACATTCATATTTTGGGTTTCTTAGACATAATATAAGAAAAATTAAATTTTAAATATAAAAGAGGTATTTAAAAAAAACAGTTTTTCCGCCTTTTAATGGAGAACCCTTTTTAAATCCAATATTTGAAACTTTTATATATTAAATTTAGTGAAATTAAATGCTTATTTAGAAGAGGTACATAAAAATTTAGTTTGTATAAAATTTTGGTACTCTTCTGATAACTTTCATATTTTGATGAATAGTTAAAAAATACTAAATTTTAATTTAAAAAAACTTTTTTAATCGAAATAATTTATTGTGTTAAATTATAAATTTGAGTGGTTTTAAAGTACCATTAGAGTATATTTTAATCATTTAATATAATTTATGTCACTGGATGTAATTTCACATTTAAACTGGACATAAATAAGTTCCAATCTTTTGATAGTTATTATTTCTTAAAAACACGCTTTCCGTTTTAATAACATGAATTAATTTTAAATTAATTTATGACAATTCTATGTTTTGAATTTGAAAAAATGGATTCCATATTTTTAATCAGGAGTTACAAATTGTGTAAACATGTAACTTTTATTTTTAGACATTATGAATATTTATTTCAGTAAATATTTTATTTACCATGATTAAAGGGTAAATCCGATAAATTAGGGTAAAAATAATATTATAATAATATTAAATTACCCAAACAATTTTCCTATTCCTATTGGTTGATATATTTCAGACCATGGTCATCCTTGGGTAGATTTTGGGACTGCATGGAGGCACTTTAGAGTGATAATGACACTTTATATTAATTAATTTAAAGTAAAGACAAAAAAGACATAAACATATATCTATTAGTAAAACAATTTTTACATGGGGTTATATAAGTTATATTTTAAACTAAAATTACTCATTTCAAAGATAAAACTATTTCATATATAATTATATTTTATTTATAATTTTTATACATTAAATAATTAAATTTATTTATGAAACAATGATGATGCAGTTATTACCTTATTAATGAAAGAATCAAATAAATGGTATTTTAAATAATAAAATAAATATAATTTGAAAGTTTTGATGCCATTCAAAAATTTTATAGGTTAATATGACATTTTAGTATTGATTTAATTTATTTTTTTCTAAGTAATAAAGTTTTTTTGACTTTCACAAAAAAACAAATACCAAATAGTGTCAAAATGGACATAAATTATTTTTTAAAACAAATACTATATTATTGGTTGATATAATATTACTAAAAATCTAAGGTTCAGCTTAAGGTATTAAATAATATTATATATATCATTAATGAACCACTTGAGGTTCTCTTGGAAGTTTAGAGTAATTTTATTAACCATAAATTGTAAGAATACAAGAAGACATGGTAAAAGTTAAACTATTTAACTAAGAGTTAATTCTAAAAGATAAGGTTAAAATGGTTACCTAAACTTGTATAAAACCAATTTTTTGAGAGTATTTAGATTCATAACCACCTAAGTCTTGAAATAAATTCATTTAGATCCATTATAAACTGAAAATTACTATATAATAAATTAATATTTTAATCATTTCCTAAAGTGACCCTCACCCCTCTTATAAACGGGCACTTCCCCTTCTCTCAAAATCACACCTCCAATGCCATTTGGATAGTAAAAAACCTTCCCAAATATACTCTCAAAATCCATTAAATAATCTTATATTCCTTAATTTTATCATAAATCCAACCTAATGATCCCTTTTGATCAACTCAAAAGTAAATACCCGAAGAAGAGGTAATAATTTCACCACCCTCTTTCAAGTTCTTTTCTTCTTCCAGTTCCTCTTTATTTGTTGTTTCCATACCAAAATAATAAATCCAATACCTCATAAATACTATTATGTTACTATAAATATGGTACAACTATATTATTTATTCTATCCATCCTATAAATGAAAAAGTCACCATACGTGCGTATGTATGGATTACCGTCTCCATGTCGTGGTGTAGTTTGTTATTCAAACACTTCATTATTTGGATGGGTATAATAATGAGTATAACTGATGTAAATAATAAATATGACATGTTAATGATTCTTTATATATGATATATCATCTAATTACATAAGATATCATCATCAATATAATGATATTGTCGCTCATGCGTACGTACACATTACCTTCTCCACGACGTGATGAGATTCCTTCCCACATCACTAGTGCAGAAAATGTTTTTTACGTCAGTTTTATCCGAAGTTAATATGGATGAAGTTATAAATATTGTTTTTTATGTTGGTTATTTAAAAACCGACATAAAAAACATAACATCGCAGTGTTTATCACAACGGTTATTAATTAACCGATGTGCGAAAACCATGGGGGTTTATCAAGTCAGTTATATAATAACCGACGTGATAACCCCTGCCTTTATCACATCGGTTATTACATAACTAATGTGATAAACCTGGGGGGGGGGGGGTTATCACATAGTTTATTATATAACCGACGTGATAAACCAGTCCGGGGGGGGGGGGGGGGTGGGGGGGGTTATCACATCAGTTATTTAATAACCGACGTGATAACCATTCCACAGGTGTTTATCATGTCAGTTATTCAAATAACCGACATGATAAAACCTTCCCCATTCCTCTATCACATCGGTTATAAAATAACCGACGTTGAAGACCAATTTTTTTTAAATGGTATGCAGTCCTCTGCTCTCCTCATAAACAACTAGAAACCAAATCAAGAATTTGTACCACAAAAACAGAAGTAGACCAAAACAAGAACCAAAGCAACATTAAGCCTTTAAATTGATAACATTTAAAACTTAACCCACTGGACAACCCCCCCCCCCCTAAACAGCCCCCCTCACCCCATAGGATAGCCCCCCACCACACCCCTGGACTGACCCCCGACCCCCTAGATAGCCCCAAACACCCCAGGACAACCCCCCCCCACTCATGTATACCCCAAACACCTTGGACATCACTCCCACACCCCTGGATAGCCCTCCCACCCCTCACCCCATTGGACAGCCCCCACCACACCCCTGGACTGCCCCCCGACCCCCTGGACAGCACTCCCACACCCCTGGACAACCCTCCCACACCCCTAAAACAGACCAAAAAGTTACCAAAAACAAACCAGAACCCCCTCACCCCACGGGACTGCCCCCACCACACCCCTAAACCCCCCACACCCCTAGACATCAGCACCCCTGGACATCCCCCCACCCTCTTGTATAACCCCACCCCATAGAAAATACTCCCACACCCCTGGATAGCCCTCCCACACCCTTGAAACAGACCAAAAAGTTACAAAAACCTGACTAGAACCCCCTCAACCCACTGGACAACCCCCACCCCACCACACCCCTGGACACCCCGCGACACCCCTAGACACCCCGCCACACCCCTGGACACCCCCACCCCTTGGACAGCCCCCAACACCCTTGTACAACCCCCACCCCTGGACACCCCCACCTCTGGACTTCCCCACCACCCCCTGGACAACCCCCACACCCCTGGACACCCCCACACCCCTGGAATTCCACCACCCCCTAGACAGCCCCCCACACCCCCTCAGGGGGCACGCCGCTGGAAGGTACTCATCACTCCCACATGTGAAGCTTGAGCTCTCAAAATGTTTCACATGTGGGAGTGATGAATACCTTCCAGCGGTGTTCATCCCCCTGAGGGATGGCGACACCTCCTCTCCCACCCCTCTGGACTGCCCCCCCCCCATCCCCATGGACACCCTGGACCCCCCACCCCACTAGACATCACCCCCCACTGCACTGGACAGTGCTCCCACACCCCTGGAAACCCCCCTCACCCCACAGGACACCCCCTGGACTGCCCCCCACTCTCATGGACACCCAGGACCCACACCCCACTATACAACCCTCCCACACCCCTGGAAACCCCCTCCCCATTTAACACCCCCACACCCTTGGAACCCCTCCCCCCCCAGACCAGAATCCATACCAGAAAAACCATCATAAGTAGACCAAAACAATAAGTTGAGCAAAATTAAACATTCACATATATAAAATTCAAAACTTACACTGTCAACTTAAAAAAAACTAAATCCAACCTAAACGACTACCAAATACACAATTACAATGAAAATATTCAAAATTGCATTTTACACTACAAATAACTAAAATTCAATCAAACCTGTAAAATAATTTGAGCACTCCACTTGTAAGTGTTTGATGTCTTGAGCAGTATAGGGTTGAGGGTCATCAAATAGCTACAAATGAAAATGATATTAGTTAACATTTATAATTAATAAATCAAATTGAAATATTATGGAAAAGTTTAAAAAGAAGTATTACTAGGTCAAAGTTCACAACTGTCCCAGTTGTTTTTATTTCATACATAAATCTTACATATAATATCCGCATTCAATGAAGCCTTGTTGTTCATGAAAATTATGTTTGTATGAGTGTAAATTCAATATATTATTTTTATGTAATAAATCAAAAAGTACAAATTATAAATGGATATTTACCTTCTCATTTACATATTTGATCTTTGCACTCCTTTTCTTTGTGTTTTTTTGAAAGTAGACCCATGCCCTGTTAGAAAATAATACGAATGGGGTAAATTTAGAATTCATTATAATATATAAAACTATTGAGAAATTGAAACTTACTTTTCAAATATATTCACAAAACTTTCCCGCACATCATCATGGAGAGAGCATATCCAATAAAGAGTTTTCTCCCTTGGGCAAAAGACCCTTGACATCCAATGATCACTGATAAAAGAAAATTTAAGGTTAGTGGTTTTTTATGTTAAAATATAATGAACTCTTTGAGATAGATGTGTTTCATACCTCTCACAAAAAGGCATCATCCAACATTGTGTGACTATATTTTGTTCAAGTATTTCAGCTATATAAAGCATTCTTTGTTCGTCATCCAATGCACATACTTTAGGGGAAATCAATTGCGAGTCTATGAATCCATATATATCTATCAGCTCATTCCTCTCACAAATGTTATAAAGATACCTAATACAAAACAGACATAAGTATACATTTTTAATAAATATAATGCAGGGAAAAGGTGTTAAGACTTACATGGAAAAAATTTTCACCACATTGATTCCCAACTTATCTCTAGTAACAAGCTCCATGATATTACTTTTCATATTCCCCATAGTTATTACACGTCCACAAACATGAGCTTCCATTGGAAACTCATAATGACCCACAAAAAAATTTGAATATCTTGAAAATCTATCAAGACTACTAGAATCTATATATGATGTCATAGCCATTTGTATTTGTTGTTGTATATACAATATTTCTTTAACTTTGAAGTATTCCTGTAAAAATAAATAGAAAAATATATTAGTTTTCAAATGATAAAACAACTTTAATAAAAAAAATAAAATAAAAGATATAACATTCATACCTCTATGGTAATGAGTCGAAGAAGTCTGGATGGACAAATTAAAAAATGGCCGATACTATGTCCAACTATCGTCACCTCATCTGTAGGTAATGGTACTCAAGCTGATCTATCTATAATATCCTGTACAGCGACCCTCTGATTCTCTACCTATAATTGTTGATGATGAACTGTATCTCCTATAAAATATACCAACCCATATGCCACTATATTATGTTGAGTATCATCAACATACAACTCACAATAAGTAGGAAGCTGTGGCGGAGGAGTAGGATAAAAAATTGGGTCCACAAGCTTACGTGGGGGAGTGGGAGCTACTGGCGGAGGTGGAGGATAAATAATGGGGCCTGCAGGGGGAGGTGGAGGAGTGGGAGCTGTAGTCTGAAATTGTATTTGCATGTATGTAAACATAGACTATACTGATGCTCTAATATTTTCCTCCATCGTCGCATTAATATTATGAACTTCAGCCTCCAAGGATTCTATTTTTTTATAAACACCCTCAACTTTATAAGTTGAAGAACGTGGCAACAATTTTCTTACTGATACGCCTGTCAGATATCCTCTTACACGACCAGGATGTTTGGGCTTTCCCAATGATACAGATAAAATATATTACCTCCCAATAGCTGTAAATGCCCCATGTGAGCTCTACTCCTCAAGAGAGTCTTGTATTAATTAATTGAACATTTCTTTAATGATTTAAATTATATGAAGAAAATAGTTAACTTAAATAAATAAAATAGATATCTTAAAATCCTCTCAGCTACGATTCTTGATTCTTCCAAAAGATATTTCCCCTTTTTTCCCATCCGATCTCTCTTCCATTTTTCATTTCTAGATGGAGGGGATGGAGGGGCCACCTCTCTAGAGCTTGAAGTATCATATCTTAGTTTTTGAAAAATTTCCACCATCATTTGTTCTTCCAAAAATTCATACCCTCCTCGAGATAAACTATGAGGGTTTACATTTTTAGATTGGATCTCCTGATGATATTTCCTTGTTTGCTGTAAATTAATAATAATAAATCATTAACAAAAAATTAATAAGATCATTTATATAAGAAAGCTTATAAAAGTTTACATTGCCCTTACCAAAAATGACTCTTTTCTTCTACTTTCAACAAACTGTCTCCATGTGTATTCATCTATAAAAGGATATATATGACATGGATTTCATGACTCCTATGACCAAAAATGAAATCAGATGAGAGGGTTGATTTGAAATCCCTCCATCTCCTGGCAGTCATCGATAATCATTTCTTCCAGACTCCTCCGGTGTTAGGAATATCAAATGTCATCTAATGAAGAAGAGGTTAAAAATATTATATATACTAGAAACATTTAAATAATAGTCAAATAATCGAAAAAGATCTTACCAAAATCGTCTCCCACAACTGAGAGATTATCGCTTTATCCACACTTCTCCAGTCATCATACAAAATGCTTATTTTGCTCTTATCCTGAGTTGATACAAAAATCTTTAAATATTTTGCATTTGGACCTCTAGGAATATCATCATCATCAAACTCAACGAGTATCCTCTGATCCTGTGTACAGGAAATTTCTAATTTTGGTAAACGTGTGCATCCATGTTTACCAACTCTTGAACTCTTTTTCATAATAGGAGCACATGAGGAAGATTGGGTAACATCAAGAGGAGCATGTGAATGTTCCTCCATAGAGGTATGACCAATATGATCATCTCCAGAATCATGTGGTTGATCAACTGAATGATCTGTCATTATCCTTCAAATCAAAAAAACAAACATTAGTTCATAAATATACAAATTTAAATATTTTAATACTACTGTAATCAGAAAATAGAAAATTGTAATAAGTTATATAATAGTAAACATTTTTAATATGGTATGTATGTTAAACAATGGTAAAGATGGTCAAGATGGTAAACATGGTAAACATAGTAAACCTGGTGAACCTGGTAAACATGGTAAAGTAATTGTCACTGAACAAAAATAATAGATATATAATACATGTAATGGTAAACATGATAAAGTAAACTAAATAAACTTAAAACAAACAAAAACTTATACTTATTTTGTTTTAATACATGTTTTAATAAAGAAAAAACTTACAATATCTAACATTTTATGAAAAAAATAAATGTAAACAAGAAATAAACTTATGTTAGCTATAATTTTAGGAATGTACAAATGGATTGTTTTCCCAAATTCCTTCGTTGTGATTGTTCCTTAGGGAACAAACCATGTCTTCAACATGCTCATCATTATGTTCTGTTAATATTTCCATGGAAGTAGGGATCTCACATAAATCAACATCTTCATCAAGTTCATCCTCACCAACATATTTTTTTCCCTTGTAAAACAATAGCCCACTGCATATCTGATTGATCTACTACATAGAAAATTTGTTTTTCATGTGTTTCCATTATAAAATAATCAATTGTGTCTTCCAATCTATTCAGATTAACAAGTGTCATTCTAAATTCATCATGTCTGAAACTATTTTTACCGATAAACCATTTACAGTTAAAAATATAAACTTCAATTTTAAAGTAATCAACTTCCCATATGTCTTCAATCACTCCATAATATGCACTTGATGCTGAAATTGGGTTTTTGTCCTTATCACTCGAAAAATGCACTACTTCTGCAAATACTGATACACCACTATTTTGAACTGCACTTCTATTGTCCTGAGCTTTTATATGAAATGTATAGCCATTAATGTCATAACTAGACCATGTTATCACATTTAAACTTAGACCACCCACTATCCATTTTAATGTCTCTGATACATCTAATCTAGCAAGCAAGGTCTTTTTAAACCATGACAAAAGTGTTTTGTTGTGCTAATTCAAAATCCACATTTCTTTCTTCTTTGGCTGACATTTTTTCAAGTCATTAAAATGCAATGTGATATATGGTTGAGCATCAGCTATGTTATTAAAGATGTATGATTCTAAATTCTTTATCTATTTAGCTGCCAATGATTTGAATTTCAAGCCATGAATCCCCTTTCTATCACTATTAACTCGTTCATGGTGAGATGGAGGCAAACCTATGTGCTGCGCTATAGCCAAGTATCCCGTACAAAACTCTGCAACCTCCTAAAAAATATACTTTTCAATAATGGAGGCTTCAGGTCGATATGAATTCTTAACATACCTATTAAATATTTTCATATAACTTTCAAAAGGATACATCCAAAGAAGATATACAGGTCCAGAAAGATTTATTTCTCAAACTAGATGAATCATTAAATGCACCATTATATCAAAAAAAGTTGGTGGAAAATAAATTTCCAATTGACAAAGTATAAAAATTACATCCGTTTCCAAAATGTTCAAAGAATTCACATCAATCGTCTTATTAAAAATTGAATTGAAAAAATAACACAACTTCATTATAGTCTTTCTGACATGGATGGGAAATATTAAATGCAATGAAACTGGTAGAATTTGTTGCATCATGACGTGACAATCATGTGATTTCATACCTATCAACTTCAAGTCCTTCAAGGAGAATTTTTTTTACATTTTAAGAATAACCTTGCGGCACTTTGATATCATGAAGACACTGACAAAAGATAATTTTCTCCCTCTTCGATAATGTTTGACAAGCCAGGGGAAGAAATGTACATCTCCCTTTAGGAGTGGGAGCTAACTCTAAATGTATTCCCATTGATAGTAAGTCTAATCTTGCATTCAACCCATATTTTGTCTTTCCTTTAATATCTAACAGTGTTCCAATCAAAAAATCACAGATATTCTTCTCCACATGCATGACATCGATATTATGTTTAACTTCATGATATCTCCAATATGGTAGCTCAAAAAATATTGACCTTTTCTTCCAAATATGTCTATCATTACCAGATTTCTGTTTCTTTCCCAATGTCACATCAAGGTTTTTCACCCTCTCAAAATACATATTAGGGGATAAAGGTTTTAGAACAACATTAAATTCTTGTGAGCCATTGAATTCATTTTTTAGTATTCTATAAGGGTGATCCATAGGAAAAAACTTCCGATGACCCATGTACATTGTTTTCCTCCCATGATGCAATTGAAAATATGACGTTTGTTTTTCACAAATTGGACATGCTTTATGCCCTTTAACAATGTATCCAGAAAAATTTCCATATGCTGGGAAGTCATTTATAGTGAAAAAAAAACTTCAGGTAGTTGAAAATATTCCATTTTATAAGAATCATACACCCTAATACCATCATCCCATAAAAGTTTCAAATCATCAATCAACGGTGACAAGTAAACATCAATATCATTGCTAGGTTGCTTCAGACTAGAGATCATTATAATCAGCATGACATATTTGTGCTTCATACAAACTTCAGGAGAGAGGTTGTAAATTACCAATAAAACAGGCCATGAACTATGTGTGCTATTGAGGGTTTGGTATGGATTAATTCCATCTGTACACAACCCTAGTATGTGATTTTTAATTTCATTTCCAAATGTAGAATACTGATCACCAATTTTCTTCCATTGTGGACAATCAGCTGGATGACGTATTTTTCCATCACATAACTACTCATCTGCATGCCATCTTAACCTTTTTGAATCATGTGAATTAGCAAATAAAAGTTTGAAATGATGAATTATAGGAAGATACCAAAATACCTTTGAAGGGATATTTGTAATCTCTATATCAGCCTATGATTTTTCATTCACCTTATACTGTGATGTCCCACATTTAAGACACTTTGATAGAAATTCATATTCCTTCATATATATAATACATTCATTCAGACATGCATGCATTTTCTTGTATCCCAATCCCATCGGGCATAATATTTTCTTGGACTTATAATGTGAATCTGGGAGATCGTTATCTTTTGAAAGAATGTCTTTCATCAATTATAGCAGCTCTGTAAAACTTCTGTTACTCCATCCATGTTTGGACTTCAGTTTAATCAATCTTAACACCACCGACAAAACCGTAAAATCTGTACAACCATGATATAATGGTTTTTCAGCATCACCATATAGACGCACAACTGTCAGTTCTATCTCAATTTGTTCTGCTGCAATATCGCAAATCATTTCTTCAATTCCATCGGAGTTACCATATTGAGAATCATCATCATCAGTGAAATTCCATCCAGTTTCACCATGAAAAATCCAAGGGTTGTAACTCGGATTAAAACCATGAAAATCAGATGATCTTTTATCTCTCTACTTTTCAACTTCTTCATATTCAAACATTTCAGGCATGGATAAAAAAATGTCACTACTTGGAACATTTCATTTAGAAAATTCCAAAAAGGCATCAACACCTTCCGCATATTCATTGCTCATTCGATGTGCCATAATCCAATTTTGACTCATTATTACCTATAAAAAATATCAAAATTATACATATTTTTAAGATAATACAAATATATATTTATATGAAAAAATCATAATTTGAATGTAAAAAATTTTGAAATATAAAACAAATCTATGCGTATTTAAAAAAATATGCTTGAATATGATTTTAAAAAGAAAATATAGTTAGATATAATAGTTTTAAATTCCATTGCATCAAAGAAAACCATGGGGCCTTCAATGGTTGATAGAAAATTGGAGAAAATGGAGTAAACCTGAGAATCAAATCAAATTTAAAATAAAAACTCAAATGGAGAAAATCACAATGTAAAGCCAATCATCACGGCACAATGGGGTCAGGATAACTACACATATTTGAAAACCATGACATGGTCTCCCCCATAACCCATAATTTTCTCATAGTCGATGATTAGTCAAAAAATATATATATCCAAATAGAATCATATTACAAAACTAATATCCATGAAACAATACAATAATCATGTCATAATCTCACAAACCACGATGTTTTAGTCAATCCCAACTGACACTTATCCCCCACCCCCTTGGACACCCACTGGACACCACCACCCCCTTGGATAGCCCCCACCCCCTGGACACCACCCCCACCCCCTTGGACACCCCCTGGACACCACCACACCCTTGGACAACCCCCACCCCTCTTGGACACCCCCACTCCTCCAGGACACCACCACCCACCACCCACCTCCTACCCCCTTGGACAACCCCTTGGACACCACCCAACCCTCTGGAGAGCCCCCCGAACAACCCCCAAACCCTCTAGACAGGCCCCCATCCCGTTGGACAACCCTCACCCCCTTAGACACATCCACCCCCTTAGAACCCCCACACACCCCTAAACTGCCCCCCACCCCACCTCCATGGACACCCTGGACACCCCCAACCCTCAGGACAGCCCCCCGAACCCTCTGAACACCACCCCACCCCTCTGGATAGCCCCCACCCCCTGGACAACCCCCACCCCTCTAGACAGCACCCCCACCCCTCTAGACAGCACCGCCACCCCTCCTGGACACCACCCCCACTCCCACCCCCTTGGACACCCCCTAGACAACCCCAACCCTCTGGACAGCCCCCAACACGCTGGACAACCCCCACCCCCTAGATAGCCCCCACCCCTCTAGACAACACCCCACCCCTCCGGGACAACACCCCCACACCCTACCCCCTTGGACACCCCTAAACACCCCCCTAGACACATCCCAACCCTTTGGATAGACCCCACCCCCCGAACAACCCCCCAAACCCTTTGGATAGGCCCCACCCCCTTGGAAAGCCCCCCACCCACCCCCTTCGACACCCCTACCCCCTTGGACCCCCCCACACCCCTTGACTGCCCCCACCTCCATGGACACCCTGGACACCCTCCAACCCTCTGGACAACCCCCCAAACCCTATAAACACCACCCCACCCCCTGGACACCACCACCCCCTTGGACAGCCCCCACCCCTCTGGACAACCCCCCACCCCCTAGACAACCCCACACCTCTAGACAGCACCCCCCACCCCTCCTGGACACCACCCCCCACCCCTACCCCTACCCCCTTGGACACCCCCCTGGACACCCACAACCCTCTGGACAACCCCCCTCCCCCTCAAACAACCCCCAAACCCTCTGGACAGGCCCCCACCCCTTGGACAACCCCCACCCCCTTGGATAGCCCCCCACCCCCTTCGACACCCCCATCCCCTTGTACCCCCCACACCCCTGGACTTCCCCCACCTCCATAGACACCCTGGATAGCCCCCAACCCTCTGGATAGTCCCTAACCCCCTGGACAACCACCAACCCTCTTGATAGCCCCCAGAACCATGGTATTTTAACCTCAAGCTACTAGTTTTGGCATATCTAGGGATTTTAACCTCAAGCTACTAGTTTTGATATCATGCCATTATTCAAAATGAGAACCATGAACTGTATCTCCTACTAGTCTAAAATGATATATTGTGAAATGAATCGGGTTTTAATAGCATATGAAGACTTATAATTGTCTATGAAAATAAGCAATGTAAATAGATTATGGAACTACAAATAGTGATACCCAAAATAGAAACAACCAAGGATCTAAAACAAACATTCCACCATGAAAAAACATATATACTTATAAAATAAATCACACTGGTACACATAATGGGTGTATCACAATGATTTACATATAAATTGCAGTAATATAGGTGAATGAGATCATTAGTTGTCAATGACAACAAAAATTACCATCAATGTCGGGCATCCACGAAACAAAAACAAATGAAATAGAATTAGGTGAGGATTACATGAATATTGCGAGTCGATCTAATAGATCTGGTTATAATAAATAAGACAATGATGAAAAAATGAGGTAAAAGGGTTGGAAATCAAAGAATCTTACCTAGTTTAAACAAAAAATCGCAAAACACAAATATAGACTATCTGAAAAAAATGAACGAAATAAAGTCATGGGAGGCTTACCTGAGTGTTGTGAGTGGAGATGATTGATCCGAGGAGAGTAAATATGATAAACAATGATGGAAAAATGAGTTTAATGAAATGTGATCAAAGAGTCAATTAGGGTTTTCCGCACGAGAGAGATGAGTCAATGGTCTGTCGATCGAAAAATCAAAAATGAAAATCCATGGGGCGTGTTAAATTTTTAAATGTTTTATAACGTCGGTTATTTAATAACCGACCTTATAAAATATTTTTATTACTTTTATAACGTCAGTTATTATAATAACCGACGTTATAAATGTATCAGATAACGCTGTTTTTATGTCGGTTATTTTATAACCGATGTAAAAAAACTGCCTATTGATTTTTTATGTCAGTTATTCTGTAACCGACGTAAAAAACAAATCAGAAACCACAATTTTTACGTCGGTTATTTTATAACCGACGTAAAAACTTTCGGGTGTTGGTTTTTTAAATCGATTATAATATAACCGACGTGAAAAATTTAGCAGGTTGGGTTTTTATGTCGGTTATTTGATAACTGACATCAAAAAGGCCTCTGGTGTCACCTTTTTTACATCGGTTATTTTATAACCGATGAAAAAAATGCATAGATACCTCATTTTTTTTACTTTGGTTATCAAATAACTGACGTAAAAAATGCCACGCTTTGGTTTTTTAGGTCGGTTATAAAATAACCGACGTAAAAAAGAACGCGTGAGATTTTTTAAGTGAGTTATTAAAATAACTAACGTAAAAAATTTACTATCCGTATTTTTTATGCCGGTTATAAAATAAATGACATAAAAAACCACATATCACAGATTTTCACGTCGGTTATATATAACCGACGTAAAAAATGGTGATGTTAAAAATGTTTTCTGCACTCATGCGTTCACCATTCAACGATGATTATAAAAATATATATTATTAATAATTATGTAATATATGAAATAATAATTCTACTGGAGATATATATGTATATATGTATGTACTTACATATATCTTATTCACTTACTTTCATTCAATATGATATGAAAACAGAAACAACGTTTATGCGTACGTACGACCTACCGTCACCATAAACGATGTCTTATATTTCATATATCTATCTATTATAAATATTCATATTCTAAATATATATGATATATAAATCAAGTTTTATATTTTTTATGTATTTAAATCATGATCTAAATGATACGATCAAGAATAAAAAGTTAAAACACGTACGATAAAGAAAGCGATTATTACCCAAAATGTTAATTTAACATGGAAATCATTATTAAATGGGCAGTATAAAGTCATAAATGAATCATGTATGATATAATAAATATGAATATGGTTCTAGTATAATTTAATAATATAATATGGTCATTATACATGAGGTTAAATTTACCCTCAACCAAAGGAAAGTGCAAGGTAAGGGTTAATTCCTCAATCTCATTATTATTCAAGATTGTTTATGGGTAAGTTTTTACTGAGACATATTTATTATCCAGGTCCATGTTTCATAAAAGAGTTTTCAAATGGATTCTTTTTAATGGACTCTTTTATTAAAACATCATTTTAAATATTTTAAATATTTTTTCTTCTAAATCATTCTCATTAATGTCTATGTTTTCAAAATGGGTTTTTAAGGATTTATTTATATGAACATGAATGTTTTTAAAATGTTAATTCCATTAAAAAGTTTCAAAGTGTTATGGGACAATTTTATTAAAAATGTCTTTAAATTTCTTCATTTCTAAATTGTGTTACTTTTTAAATATTTTAATGAAAAAAGGGATATTTCTCTCAAAGTGTTTTACAAATCATTTTCATCTATGTAAACATCATTTGATAGATTTTAAACTTGTTTGAAGTTGATTTATTATGATACAAATCTTCCATATTGTATTGAAGGTTTTGTGAAATGTTTGATTGTGGATGTGTTATTTTTATACAATTCATGGTTTATGGATAAAGTATTGACATTTTGTATGCTATTTTTAATACGAATTTTTATGTTATGTTTCAACCTTTTCATATGAGGAATGTATTGGACATATTAAGTGATAGGTGGAGCCCGCTATAGCTCCTCGATGCATCGGTAGGTCTCATGAGACAATTAGATGTGGAATTGGACAAGGCCTTTCCCAATTTGATATATGGTTTTGGACGAGTCCTTAATCATATTTAGACATCTTGGTTGAGGCCTTGAAATTTTTTTTCAGAATGTCAGGCATTATACATTCCCTCATTATGAAAATAATATTGATGGTTCATGTGGTTATTCGACTAGTAGAATACCCATAACTATGTTTTATTATGGAATTATTTACTCAGCTCATATTACTGCCATAAAGTGTTCATGTTTATTATTTTTAAAGGCATGTGTTTTCAATTATTCACCATGCCTATTGTTTATGTTATATTCCGCTAATTTTTTTACACTTACTGAGCATCTGAGCTCACCCCTTTCTTATGTTTTATTTTCCCCGGATTTCCAAAAAGTGTATTATGATTGATATGCAGGGTTATGATAAAAGTGAATAATGATGTTCTCAAATAACTATCTATGCTGTATTTTATGTTTGAAATTGTAATGTGAAGTTGATGTATGTAATCTATTTCCAAGACTGCTAAACTGATCTATCTTTCAAGACATGATTTCCTTGTATCATTCCAATGTATTAAAATAATGCACTGACTCTGGGTAACTAGGGTTGGGGAATTACATAACTTATGTCATTCCTAGGGAAAACCTAGCATTTTGGATTCAATCATGGTCTTGGATTTTCCATTAAAGAATATGATTAATGGGAAAAATATTTATTCTAATTATATGCCCACACATAGTTTAATATATTTAATAATTTAAATATATAAATTATGGGTTCCTACGGTACCTATAACACCATGATAAATTTGATGAAAAACCCACTTATATATATAGAAATATCTGAAGTGATAAAAAATCGAAACCACAGTTGTTAAATTCTTCCCACTTTCATGGATTTTCATCCCAAAAGAATAAACTTACTTAAAAGGTGTGAATATTGAGGCAATATATTTCTATTATGCTCCCATGAGCTATCTTTGAGGTTCCCATGTTTCTGAGGAAATCACACCGATGGAAAGGTTCACCCATAAAGGATCTTCTCCTACATATCCTTGATTTCTATCAGGTACTCTGAAAAGGTGGATCTATCCTCAATGTCCATCTCTCCATTTTTAATAATGTGTGATTGTTCATTCACATATTTTCTCAGCTGTGACATAAACAAGACATCATTCAACCAATAAAATTCCAAGGGTACGAATAAGTGATAAGAAAACTCTCCAACCTTGTATAGGATCTAGAATATCCTGATAAACCTTGAGGATAGCTTGCTACCCCCACTAAATCTCCATAAACCTCATCCTGGAGAGATATTTAGGAACATATGGTATCTCTGATTGAACTAAAAGGGTATATGATGTTATTTTTCATAATATATATGATAACTCTAAGGGGTATTCATACAATCAAAGATCACTTAAACTTTCTCCATCATTGAGAACACTAACCCTAGTACAATAATAGATAACTCAAATATCTTTGACCAACACAAGGGTGACCTATAGGGTCTCTCATACAAGGATTAAAATGATTCCATGATGATAGTTGAGTGATAGATATTACTACAAGAAAACTTTTCTGATGGAAAGTGATCCTCCCAACTTTGACAAAATTCCAATATGTAGTATATCAACATATCCTCTAAAACATCGATGGTTTGCTCAATATGGCCATCTATATGGGGGTGAAACCCCATACTCATATGTAACTGGGCCCCAAAAGATCTAGAAAATCTCTCCACAACCATGAAGTGAATCATGCATCATAGTCGGAAACAATCATTGAGGGTACCCCATGAAGACCGATGATCTCTTGCATCACTACTACAAAACACGCCTATAACAGCGCTGACATTTATCAGTGATAAAAAAACTAGCCGATAAAGTTAATATTTATCAGCACTAAAATAAGTGATGATAAAGGAATCCCTTTATCCGCACTAAAAAAATCACTAATAAAGGGAAACCTTTATCAATACTTTTTTTAGCGCTAATGAAAGGTAACCTTTATCAGTGCTTTATTTTAGCACTGGTAAAGAAAACATTTATTAGGACTTTATTTTTATCACTGATAAATGGTTCGCTTTATCAGCACTTTATTTTTATCGTTGATAAAAGGTGCCCTTTATCAGCATGTTTTTAGCATTAATAAAAATTTCCCTTTACCATCTTTTTTTTTGCGCTAATAAAGGTTGAGAATAAAATTAAAATTAAACAAATAAAAATAAAATGAGTAAATTAAGAAAAATATGAAACATTTTAGTAATTAAATAATTATTGATAAAAATGAATAAATTTAATATACATATATATATAGATTATAAATATTAATAAATATTATAAATTAAGGATAGATAAATAAAATGAATAGGTATAATATATTTAAAATGTTTATTAAAAACATATTATTATTCAATTCATTTTTAATGCTATTTAAATTTTCAATTTAACCTATATCAAACATCGCGTGTTTTATTTATTTCATGTATATATATATATATCTCTGTGTGTGTGTGTGCTAATGAATTTTTACACACAAATGCACACACAAATATATTGATGCAATATATAGAAACACATTCACCTAATATTATGTAATTTATTTAAATTTTAGTATATTTTAAAATTTCATTATAATAAGATACATTTTATATATATTATGTTTCTAATCTTTCAATTTTATTTATTTGTTTTTAGTACTACAGTTAGGGTATTCAATTTTAATGTTTTTTATTTTATATTTTTTTTTTCAATTTGATAATTTTATATGATTTATTTATATATATATATTTAATATCTTTTAATATTCTAAATATGTATTAATCCAATTCAATATATATATATATCTACATGTTTTAATAAATTTTATTTAATTAATAAAACTTATCAATTTTTTCAATATTTCTAAAGTGTACTCATTTTGAATTATTCAATTTCACTCATTTGTAAAATGAATGTATTTATGATTATATATCCATCAATAATGTTAAAAAAATATTTTTAAATAAATATTTATAAATAAATACATCTATAAAATTATATTTACTATATTTATAATTATTATAAATAAATATTTTTTATTTTTAAAATAGTATTTATATAATTATAAATAAATAATTATATATATATATTTAAATAATTATAAAATTATAATAAAAATTATTTAAGAAATTATAAAATTATAATAAATTTATTTTAATAGTTAGAATTATAAAACTATTATCAGTGCATTTTTAGCACTAATAAAGCTCTAGATTTATCAGTGCTAAAAAAGTAATGATAAATATTTATTTTATCAACACTTATAAATTTAGTTATGATAAAAGGGATCTTTTTCGGATCTTTTCAGAAACAACTATTAAAAGTGTCCCTGATATATTTAAAAAAACCATAACCATGACTTAGTCACTGGTGATTCTCAAGCTCTTGCAGAACTCCTCTACTGTTGGTATGACTCTTCTATGTTCCCTCAGATTAATCAAGGCTAGAATCCAATATATGTTATTCTCTAATCTTCCTCTATCATTTTTTTATATTTTGGGTTCCATGTATTGAATTTTTATGTTGTTCTTAAACTTTAATAACCCTACATCTCTTCTCATCTCTACTAAAATACAATGAGTGTGGTTCTATTTAATTGTTTTCTCCTTTTATATGTATTTAAATGTCTAGCCCATTTGTCCCTAGAAACACACATAGATGGTTTACTCTTCTCTCGACATTAACAAAGATACCTCTCATTCCCCCTTAGTTTTCTCTTCATTTGAATAATATAGGGTTCCAAAATCTAGGTATTTTCTCAAATTGAATTCATATTATATAGTATAATATAGATTCTAAAGACTTAATTACAAGGGTTTTTAAGGATTATGGGATACCAAGTTATGGACCTCATTTATGGGTGATGAACATATAGGGACCAAGGTAAGTGTGATAATTATTAAAACATGTTTTTTGGATTTTGTTTATTCATGTAAAATTTTACACCATGAAATGGGTTATTTAGATTTATGATTTTGATGAATAAATTTTTATTTAATTCAAAAAAATATTGAATTAATTAGTCACGTTCCAAAAATTATTTTAGAAATTCATGTTATGAGATATTTTTTAATTAATTCAATATTATTATTAAAATTTAACCATGGGTTACAAAGAGTGATGGGGAATTTCTTTGCTGAGAAAATTATGCTCACCAATTTTTTTAAAAATTTACTAGATTGGATAGAGTTGAGAAATCATTGGGTAAATGTACTTAGAAATACACAACAACATATAAATAGTGTTTTTTCCAAAAGTAAGTGAGTTATCCGTGGTTGGATATTTGATCAGGAAAACTATGAGATGTGATTTATTAATAGATTTACTAATAAAAATAGAGAGATACTTAATTAATTGGATAAAAAAATAATTTTAGAAGTCATCTAACATGGTGAATAACTGTAGAGAGAACAAAATTTTATTAAAATATACTTTTGATGGTTTGTATTTTTATGTCCTATAAGTCATATAATTTGTTATCCATGTCCAAAATGCAAAAAATAGAGATATATCATTTTCTAATATCCTAGAATCATAAAGGGAAATTTAAGCTTATATATACTTTTATCAAAGGATATTCCATATAACCAACATAGATTTTGGTGGGGCATTAAATATATGATATTGTATGAATGAATTTGGAAACTTATCCCAAATGGGTTCTCATAAATTATAAATCATAATGAGCATCATAGATGGGTTGAAACATTTGTTATAACACTCAATGAAATAAGTACTCCAACTTGATGAGATTATAAATTTCTATGAGATGGCAGTCAATGATCAAGGAACTCTTTATAAAATGTAGATTACCTATAAAGGGATACAATACCCCTATTGTAATTAATTTTTTTTGGCATTCCATATCCAAACCTCTCTTTTTCTTTGATCACTGTTTATCACTAGTTTAAGGTGCTATCACTCCTTCAGTGATCAAGGGTCCTTAAGAATATTTCTGTGATTGAAGGCTAGTGTAATCTCATCAAAGGCTATAATACTTTGTTGTAGGAATTCCTCTCTCAAATATTATATTTTACAATAGATAATTTCATTATGAGTCAAAATTATGACTTTCCTAGAGGTAATTTTAGATATACTTCAAGCTATGTGGTTTAATTTTCAATGATGAGAAGTATCTATGGTACATCTATAATTTTATGGTAATATATCATAACAATAAATTTAGGATTTCATTTAATAGATTCATTTCATTTATAAGTGTAAAAAAATTCAAGATCAATACTGAGCATAAGTTGAAAAATTCACCCTTTAAAGGGATGTATGTTATTGGAGGGATCTCATGGGGGATTAAAAAAATATCCAAAATTGGAAGGTGAGGAATCCTTGAGTAGACATAAGCGATGTCCAATGTAGGTGGGGGTGAGATTCATTTCTTCAAGACCATTAGAGTGGAGGTATTCCAACTCCTCTTCAATAGGGGAGACTTTTTTGAGTGATTACATAAGTATAAGTTCCTAGGACACATTAATCCTTAGACTCTTGATTTTATTCCATTTCTTGATGATGGATTGGACTCCCACTTTCAAATTATCCTTCCTCCCATCATTGTGGTTCCAAAGTTCATTAATGACATACCTCTTGAACAGTTATGGGAGGAAGACTAGTTTGAAAGAGGGAATTAGTATCCTCAAATACATCATCAAGATATCGAAGTAAGTCAAGTGTATAAGGATGGATTAAATAAAGGAAGTGAAGGTTAGTTGTATTGTAGTATTGATATATTATATCTCTGTTCATGATGGTAACAATTTTCATGCATATTGCATGAAATTTTGGACTTTTATGCATAAAGTATATTGCATTTTTGTTATTAAAGACAAATTAAATTTTTGACTACTAATGAAGACAATGTATTCAGAATAAGATGATGCTGCCAATATCGAAAAATAATAGACTATTGATGATGAAACTGAAGAATTATTAAGGGATCAACAACATGTTGATGGAAAAAAGAAAAAAAACAAGAACAATGAAAGTTATAGTTTTGAATAAAATTATCAAGGAAAGAAGTTAGGGTATAAAATTTGAGGTTGGTTTGAATAAATGCAGCCAACCTATTGACCCGAACAAGTCAATGTTTATTAGTTATCTTGGGGTCACAATGAGGATGAATGTGCTGATTGATATTGACTCATGGAAACATGTGCAACCTGTAACAAAGAAAATACTTTGGAAAGATATAATGGTAATGTTATAATATAATTTCTCTATTTTACTAAAAAATTATATAATAAAACATTGATTTAGTTTTAATTATTCATTTCAGACTTTGTTTATTTTAGAAGATTACCATAAGAAATTTGTCTTAATAGATTCTGGAAAATCCCATAGAGGCTTCTGTTCTATTCTGAAGAAGTTAAATCTTAAGGATGTTTTGGGGAAAATAAATCCCCACGCACCACTTAGTTATACACACATTATAAAGTAGGAAACATGGACTTCTTTCAGCAATCATTGTAATGAAAAACCATTTTAGATGCATTGTGGTCGATAATATATTATTTTACATTATTAATTTTATCCAACTTTATTTAAAATTGATAATTTATGAAACATAAAAAAGTACTGAAAATAAAGAACGTAAAACAAAACCAGTATACCCCTATCGCAAAAGAAGGATGGGGTATGCTTCATTAGAGAAAAAATGGTATGTATTTTAAATCAAAAATAAAACTTTAATTATGTTATATAAAACAAAATATATTCCTTTGTTTATATGAAGATTTATGAATCAAAATATGAGGTCACTTCCATCCCACGTCATGTGCTATGGAAGGAGGATCGTGTAAATAAGGATGGTATATTAGTTGATGAAAACACAAAAGCATTATGGGAATCATGTGTAAGTATGAAATAATTGAAATTAATTATGATTTATAACGATATTACATAATAATAAATATGTTCATATTTTTATATGGTTTATACACAAGAATCAATAATAGACATACTATAAGAAAAATGACTTTCAATAGCTTTGAAGTGGCCTGAACAATATGGCCACGTTAGAGGATTAGGTTTTGGAGTCTCTACCTGAACATATTTTGGGAAGATAAAACCACATAAAGATAAATATAATATAATTAGATGAATGCATACACAAATAGACTCACTACAAGATATTATTTTCAATCTAGTTTGGAATACCAATGTATAAGAGAGGATCAAAGAAAACTGGAGGTGGAGTAAAGATCCACACATTAACCAAATGATCCCACTATCTTTGAGGCTAGTCATTCCCCCCAACTATATACCTTACCTGAGGAAATAAATTTTTTCATTACTCCTTCTCCTAAATGTGAATCAAACAACTTCTGATAACTTTATATTACTAAAATTATGTAGGTTACAATTGTATGTGATTTTTATCTATCAACACCCATGTACCACCATGTTATGATGAGTTCAGTGTATAATATCCCAGGAGACTAGCTACACAATCAACCTCTCCCAAAAAATAACATGAGAGTGGGGATTGAGGTACCATATAATCCAACTACTGAGTTCCCTATTCCACTTTATGGTCAAGATATTAAAACAGTCAAAGATGCTATTAGAGATTGCATAGCATGACCGTCTAATCTTATAAAGATACATGAGGTACATATTTAACAAGTTTTTTCATATGAAAAAAATTTAACAGTTGCTGATAAAAGGTCTAAAGTGAGGTATGATATTACATATGGATAAAGAGGCAGAGAAACGAAAGGTTAAATCAAGAAAATCTAGAGAATAGAAAAAAAGACAACCGTACGAGAGTACCTTCTCCCTACTAGTTCTAGATAAATATTTATTATCATTAGAATTTCATGCAAAGACCAAATTTAAAGATACAACTATATATTACATTGAATATGAAGAATAAATATATGGAGATTCATTCAAATATATAATTGGTCTAGAGAATCTAAATAATATTCTCAAGCATGAATGGCTGGGTGTCTCAGTTGTGAATACATACATAAGGCACATTTTCATAATATACCTATCCAAATAGTGAGCTAAATATGTTTATTAAAGTTAATAACTATTCATATTTTGTATAGGTGTTTATATTACAACTATATAAAGGGAATATTATGCGAAGTAAAATTTTGATTCATTAATATATATATCATTTCTACACGAGAAATTACTTTGAATGAGGAAGAAATTAACAAGAAAAAAGACGAGTTACTCAAAGTATTTAATAAAAAAGTATCAGATAGTAGACTCTTTTTGATCCCTAAAATTAAATGTTAAAACTCTATGATCTAATCACATAAAATATATTTTTAATCTCTTCATTACATAATTGTTTTGGTTTTTTATGAAGCACTGTATGCTGATAGTAGTCAACATAAATACATTGAATATTTATTTTTTGGATTCAATGCATGTATTTCCAACCAAACGACCACACATGATGTGTATTGTGAATATTTAATACACTATAATCAACATTTTATAGATAAAATGTGATTTATAAGTTTGATATGTGTTTTAATTAGATTTTTTTATAATAGGGATGTTCTTAAATATAGTCTAGATCATGACATGAAGTCGGTGTATAAAAAGATAAAGCCCATGGATTACTAAAAATGGGAAAAAAATTAAGGTACATATAGAAATATTTAACTATAAAAATATTTAAAAATAATTTAATTATTTTGGTGAATGTTTCTATAGTGTCTGAAACAATTTAATATAATCGATTATGGATATTATGTTTGAAAATTTATGATAGAAATCATAAATCATGAAAAGACCAGCATCCCCAAATAGGTAATTTCTGAAGTTAATTACAATTTTATTAAATATATTTCATAATCATTTTTGTCTATATTTTCTCAGTACTATTAAGATTTTCAAAAAAGAGTTACTCAAATAAAGAAATCAATTTGTTTAGAGATGACTGTGAAACATAATTTTTATCAGAATGTATACTGACAAAAAATTTAGGTGATCACCTACTATGTTTGTGATCTAGTATGAGTTATTAACTTCAAAATATGTTTGGGGTTTGAATCATTAGTGTAAAAATGATTATATATTATTTTCGTTCTCTTTTTCAAGGAGAAGATTAATGGAGGAAATCAATTTTTTAGAAGCGCTGAACTTCAAAAAATAAATTTTTTGGAAAATTGTGGAGATAGAGGTGGAGGTGGAGGTAAAGGCACATGTAGAGGTAGAGGTGTAGGTGAAGGTGGAGGTGAATGTGGAGGCAAAGTCAGAGTCAGAGACAGACATGAAGGAGGAGGTTGAGGCAAAGACATAGGTGGAGTCTGAGGCAGAGGAGGATAAGAAGTACTTTCTTGAAAATAATAAACTTGTTGGGAAATGAAGTAGAATACAGATCATACCATGATTTTATTTTAGAATAATTTTTTACAAGTAAGCACAACACTTTTCACTTAAGATAAGATCCATTGCGTGTCTTTCTAGTTTAAAATAAAATTTTAGTAAAAAACACACATAACATACTCAGAACTAAGAAAATGAATTTGGATTGTTCTAGTACTTCAGGAAAACATTAAAGACATCATTTTTGACATATTGGGATCACCCACACATCAATATGATGCATGGTGTGACCGACATGACTCCAAATGTCCGTTATTAGTTTAAAATTGAAATTTTAATACAAAAAATTATCTCTCAATGAAAGCAGAGAAACCATACTTGGATTGTATTGATAAATTGGAAAAATGATTGATAATTCATTTTTGACATGTATGAATCAGTCTTACATCAAACCCACACACGATTCCACCTGTATGGATCCAAGTTCATGTTTCTAGTTTAAAATGACATTAAAAAAACAAATGTGGTGTACTAAAACTGAGGAAACACATTCCAATTATTTTGATACTTTAGTAAAATGATTCATGAGTCATTTTGGACATGTAACATTCAATCACGCCTCAATATGATGCATGATGTGACTGATATGACTCAAAGTACATATTTTTTATTCAAAATTGACATTAAATTCAGTGAAAAAACAACTAACATACTCAAAACTTAGAAAACACATTCAGATAGTTTTGGTACTTTAGGAAAATAATCCATACAACATTTTTTATGTGTAGGGATCACCAACACCTCAATATGATGCACAGTGTGACCAGTATGACTCAAAGTGTCCATTATCAGTTTAAAATTGACATTTTAATACAAAAAAGTGTCACTCACTAAAAACCAAGAAAACACACTCAGATTATCTTGATAATTTAGTACAATAATTCACAATTCATTTGTGAATTGTATGAATCAGTCTCATGTTAAACCCACACACAATGCCACCATTATAGATCAAAGTGCGTATTTCCAGTTTAAAATGATATTCTAGTAAAAAACACATGTGGTGCACTCAAAAATGAGGAAATTAATTATGATTGTTTTGATACTTTAAGAAAGCAATCCATGAGTAATTTTGGATGTGTAGCATTCAGTCGTGACTCAATCTGATGCATGGTGTGACTGATATAACTTCTAGTGCGTCTTTTTTATTCTAAATTGACATTAATTTTAGTAGAAAAATAACTAACATACTCAAATGAGATAAAAAACATTCAGATTGTTTGTTACTTTAGGAAAATGATCTATAATTAATTTTTGATGTGTAGGGATTGTCCACACCACAATCCGATGCACAATGTGACCGATATGACTCAAAGTGCATATTTTTATTCAAAACTGACATTAATTTTAATCAAAAAAACAACTGACATACTCAAAACCTAGAAAACACATTCTGATTGTTTTTTTACTTTATAAAAATGATCTATAAGTCAATTTTGATGTGTAGGAATCAATCACACCTCAATTTGACTAACGATGTGATTGGTGTGACTCAAATTGCACCTTTTTATTCAAAATTTACATTCATTTTAGTTTAAAAACAACTTACATACTCTATAATAGTGTTTTCTTTTTATTATATTTATGTTATAAATTTTATTTCATTTAAATTTAGTATTTTTATCTAATTTTGATAATTTTTGTTATTGTTTATACTGATGTAGTGTGATGTTAAAGCACACTACACCTGCATCTGGTGATATAGTGTGCTGCAACATTACACTGCAGTTTTCACCTTTATCAGCTCTTATATAGGCACTAATAAAGTATATATTTACCAGTGTATTAAAAATAGATGATAAATCATACTTTTATCCATGTAAATAAAAGCTCTAATAAAGGGTCTATTTAGTAATGATAAATAAAAGCGCTAATAAGTGAGGTCTTTTATCAACACTTTTAAAAGCTATGATAAAAGTATGATCTATCAACGCTTTTATTTGTTCTAAAAAATATGCCTTTTATCTGATATTTTTTATAATTGATAAAAACCGTGGAATTTTAACCTCACTAAGGTAGTTAGTGATTTTCTATCACTGAAAAAGGATGATTCTAGTGCTGTTAAAGGCATGTTTTGTAGTAGTCCATGTAAAAGTGCTGTAAAATCTCAACTGAATTTTTCTCCTTGATAGCATGAAAGTGATATTATTTGGCAAGATGATCAATAATTACCCATATAGTGTCACGTACTCTCACTATATATGAAATCATAATAAAAAAATTATATTGAAATACCACCCCACTTCCATTTTGTAATATCAAAAGGTGAGTCAAGCTTGATAGACTATGATGTTCTACATTCACCTACTGTCATGGGAGAAATCAAGAAGCATAATAAAAAATACTATACCTCTCACCAAAATATCTAAACTACCCCCAAGGTTCCTGGTACATCTTCACCACTCTAGGATGTACCACTAAGGGGGATCTATGAAACTCCCTCAACAGATCCTCACCCAATGCAATCAGAACAACTGTATATCCTCAAAAAATATGACATGATTCCCACCATCATAAAAACTGCTTGGTACATCTCCTAAATATATATGGTCATGTAGAAATTAAAAATAGATGTCCCCCAACTTAACCTCTCTCATATATTGGATAAGTGATGGAGTCACCACCTCAACTAGAGATAATTTATCCATCTCTCCTCCACCAGGGTCACCTATAAAGAGGCCAATTTCTATAATACCTCCTCCACCAAAAGTGACTGTGATTTTAGGATAAGGGAATCTGCCACCATGTTACCCTTACTTAGATTATAGACCATTTCAAATTCATAGTCTTTAATAAACTCTATCCAAAATCCTTATCTCAAGTTAAGGTCTCTATTGAAAAATATGTAATTGAAACTATGGTTTTATAAATATACTAAAAAGAACATTCACAAAAGATAATTCATCCACATACTCAAGGAAAATACTAATGCTACAAACTTAAAATCATGGGTTAGATTATTCTACTCAAAGGGTATCGACTACCTCAACCTATAAGAAATCACTTCCCACCTCCACATTAATATGAACGTGAGCCTATATCTAGAGGCATAAGAGAACAAAATGTACTTAGAACCCTTCTTTGGTAGTCTCAATACAATATCAATAGTCAACCTCTGCCTCATATCCTATAAGACTTCTAAGAATCACTCAGTCTAGTCAAACGACCACCTTTTACATGTCTAAGAAGTCAAAGGGACCAGAATCTTATAAAAGTACACAAAAAACCTATGAAATAACCCTTCTAATCTAAGAAAACTCTACACCTATAACATGTGATAGGGTGGTTCCAAAGCTATAATAACCTCTATCTTCACTATCTCCATAGATACACCGTGTTTAGAGATTACATGACCCCAAAAAGTGAACCTTTATAATCTATAGAAAAATATTTGAGAGTTTACTATATAAACATTGATCTTGAAATCAGTCTAGGACTATCCTAAATTGATGTGGGTGCTCATCCTCTGACACATAGTGAATGAGAATGTTATTGATAAATATGACTCCAAACCAATCCAAGAATGGATGAAAATATGATTCAAAAGTCCCATGAAAATAGTAGAAAAATTCATCACACCAAAGGAAATCATTAGGAACTCATAATGTATATAGTGATATTAGAATATCCTCCTCATTAGCCCACAACGAGTGGTAGTCAGACTGAAGGTCAAACATTGAGAACTATCTCACACCCTTCATCTGTTCAAAGAGGTCATAGATCTTTGGAAATGGGTAATTGTTTTTGATCATCACTTGGTTCAGGTAACAATAATCAACACATAGCCTTAGGCTCCCATCCCCCTTCTTAGAGAACAATACTGAATCATCTTAAGGGGTCATACTATGTTTTATGAAACCCTTCTCTGGAAGGTCCTCCAATTATAAACTCAACTCCTGGAGCACAGTAGGGGTCATATGATATTCTGTAGAATTTATTGGTCTAGTATCAGGGTGGAAGTTAAAATTAAATTTTATATAATATTTTAGAGGTAGTTATTTAACATATTTGAGGAAGAAATCCATGTATTAATCCACTACTACTAGAATCCAAGTGTCTGAAGAGCCCACTACACCAAGGGATAAACTCACCAACTGATGGTAAAATGTTTATAGCTTGCAACTCATAATCCCTACCTATTCTTCCAATATTTCCTTCTCACCATTAAAATATAATGTAATCTCATCCACACATACACACTAGACTTCCCTTTAGTGATAGTATATATGGGAATGGACCATGGATAACTAGTACACACACAAAATAATTTCATATGGTATCACTAAAATAACCAATATATCCCATGTAAAACTCCCCCTACCGAGTGTCATCTTACACCGTCAATATATGTGTGAAATAATGGAATCAATCCCTATAGAGTTCTCTAATCATAATTTATCAGATAAAGTATCTATAGAAAACCCAAACTCTTAAACATAGGATAATGAAATGAATGAATGGATCATTCCTAAGTTAAAAAAGTATTAAAGATAAAGTAGATAAGAAAAGATCATACCTCTTACTATGTCAGAATATTCAAGATTATATTCCCCAACTTTTTATCCTCCATAAGTTGTATGATAGTTCAGAAAATTACAAGTAATATAATCTTGTTTTTCACAAGCATAGAATCAACCATGTCTGTGGAATCTAAATATTCTATAAGGAATCCTTACTATAAAACCTTGATCTTGATTCTGAGATTGAGTATGCATCATAAATTTAGGGAATTATTCCTGACGCCCACCATAAATAATCAATATATCTGCCTTATGACATCTATAAACTACTCATGCCACCTAGTGAACCCTTCCAATAAATCTATACATCACTATATCCTACTCAAGAAGCTCTTGAACCTACGCAGATTTCCAGGTAGAGGGGTAAAATCCATTATGGAATAAGGACTCAAACTCCTCCAAATAGAGTGTCACCTCATCAGACTCTTAGGTGACAAAACCCCACCAACTTATCACCACTTCATGAAAGATTCTTGTTGCAAGTGTAGACATATAATCAAGTGGTGTTTTCATAAATCATAATTCTTAAACTATGGAATCTATCTGAGCTTCTAATTCTTGAGGGTCTATATCACACCGAAATATAGGTAGTCCCTGATCCTGTAACTCTATTAAAATGATCAATATACGTACATAACTAACCTAAACTATCAAAACCATAAACCCATGAACCTATAACATAAAATCCACCCAATCTATTGGATGTAGGACTTATCGCTACTTGATGAGTGGAAGCACTTCTCTCTTTCTATTTCACATAAATAAATCATGAAATGGATTGGGAATTGGATCCTTGATACTAATATGACTATCACTGTGACCCTATTATTAAATCCTCACTAGATATCTATGTGGTGAAATCCTAAATTTTAACAAGGTGTACCATGGTAAAATCAACATATCTATGGATTTGACTCAATAAATTCAGGTAAGTCAATAAACCATTCCTATATGATGCATGTACCATTGGTTTCCTTGAAATTGGTATATCAACATGTCGAGTCGATTAGTAGGTAGTCAGAGTCTTAGTGTATAGATACATCGACCACCACACCATCATTGGGTTCCCTTTCTTGAGATAAAAACCGAATACAACTTAAAAACATTTCCCTATGTTTCTAAACTAATCCTCAAAATACATATATCTCTAAATGCCGTCCCTATGAAAGACCCCATCTGATAACACTATATCATGATCTGACCCATTGAGGCCCTTCTTAGGCCGACAATAAGAGAGGGTGATACCCCAAGCCCACCTCTAATAGTAAATGGGTTGTAAACTAGTTCTTAGTAGTATTATCAATGAAATGGGAGGCCTTAACCTTATAATACTGATACACATGAACATATCTCCATAAAAAGTGCATGGATAATGATAAATAATGAAACCTATAGAGAATTAAATAATGCATGGAATAAAATCTAGGAAAACATCAGAATATAAAAAATAATCCAAGTACAGAGAGGAGTAATCTATACAACCAATAAATAAAAAGTAGCATAACATGAAAAGAATATTGAGGATGAAGGAGAGAGCCCAACTCAAGACCTCAAGAACTGACCACCATATGCAGTCACAATCACCTACTATAACAAATATCTACCTACAATAGGCACACCAAAGTATTCACCAAGATACCTATTATCAGAATAAGACATGACACATGCGATAAAATCTTATATAGGGGTGAGTATATACATACCTATTTGGATTCACAGGAAAACATAAAGGGAGTAACAAAAAAGTTTTTTTAACTTAACCAACTAAACTAAAAGGGTAAAAATCCAGACAATAGATATGATCATTAAGAAAAATCATTCAACTAGAGAGGAAACTATAAATTTATAGTTAGATAATAAAGATGATACTATCCATAGCTTCAATATATAGTGTTGTCTCGATGCTAAAATCCCAATGTAAACCTCACTAAAATATAATAGAGGAAATGTAGCTCACTGGATGGTTCCTTAGTTGAGGGAGTATCAACATTAGTAGATGACCTAACACTACTTGAAATACAGACTTTCCCAACGGTTCTGAACTGTTGGGAAAGGATGCAGAACCGTTGGTATATGTTATACCAATGGTTCTGCAAACCATAGGGAAGTAAGCCGTTGGGAAAGCTTTTCCCAACAGTTTACTGTGAACCATTGGGATAGGGTGGGGAAATCCTAACCTATCCCAACGGTTGTGCCAAACCGTTGGGATAGTTTTTCCCAATAGTTTGGCTTGAACCATTGGGAAATACCAAGGAATCTCCTCTATCCAAATAGTTTATGAACCATTGGGAAAAAAAGAATCAGAGATGCTATGCCAACGGTTTGAAACCGTTGGCATAGCCTATGATGTGCAAATTGCACAGCAGCCTGCAATTTTCACAGCAGCTCTACAATTTCCACAACATGCCTCATTTTTATCATTCCCTCCCATTTTCAATCCAATTATTATACCTGCAATAAACTAACACTTACATATGCAATTATTGTACCTGTAATAACCAACTAAAATATACATATAGAGAACAAATTCATACACATTTAACATATAATGTATCCTGGAACTATACACATCCATAATTAAACGAGAATTCATAACATAATTATAAACATACATAATTAATTTAGAATTCAATTTAAAATTTAGATGACAATTATATGTGGAATCTGAAATTCAATTCATAATTTGATCGGTTTTTTGTATACCATATATTTTTACCTGAAATGATGTCCATTTTAAACAAAATACATACACCTGGAGTGATACCAGCCACACCATGCCTTGGATTGAGGTGAGGTTAACTCATACACATCAAAAATGACCCATCGATCGTTTTCCTAAAGTATTAACATATTCCTAAAGCGTTTGCTCGTTTTACCGTATGCCAGTTGATGTTTTTCACTTAAAATGATGTCCTTTTGAAAAAAAAGGCAGAAACTTTGAGTGGTGCCAGCCACACTGCATCTTAGATTGAGGCGGGGTTGATTCTTACATGTCACATATGACCCATGGATCGTTCTCCTAAAGTTTCAATGGAAACTGAATGTATTTGGTCAGTTTTCCGTATGTACTTAAAATGTTGTCCATTTTAAACAAAAGAGAGACACTTAGACTGATCCTGGCCACACCACGACTCGTATTGAACCCGGGTTGGCTCATACAGGTCACATATGACCCATGGAACGTTTTGATAAATTATCAATAGATTCTGAATGCGTTTGGTCAGTTTTTCGTATGGGAGTTGTTCTTTTCAATTATAATCTTGTCCATTTTAAACAAAAGAGACACAGTTAGAGTGGTGTCGGCTACACCACGCCTCAGATTGTGGCGGGGTTGACTCATACACGTCTCATATGACCCAAGGATCATTGTTCTAAAGTATCGACACAATCTGAATGCATTTGGCCGGTTTTCCATATGCCAGTTGATGTTTTTCACTTAAAATGACATCCTTTTGAAACAAAAGACAGACAATTTGAGTATTACCGGCCACAGCGCATCTCAGATTGAGGTGGGGTTGATTCTTACACATCACATATGACCCATGTATCATTATCCTAAAGTTTCAATGGAAATTGAATGCGTTTGGTCAGTTTTCCCCATGTACTTAAAATGTTGTCCATTTTAAACAAAAGGGAGCCACTTAGAGTGATCCTGGACACACCGTGCCTCAAATTGAGCCCGGGTTGACTTTTACGCATCACATATGACCCATGGATCGTTGAACTAAAGCATCAACACATTTCTAATGAGTTTGGTCAGTTTTTTGTATGTCAGTTGTTCTTTTCACTTATAATCCTGTCCATTTTAAACAAAAGAGAGACACTGTGAATGGTGTCAGCCACACCACGCCTCGGATTGAGGCGGGGTTGACTCGTACACGTCACATATGATCCATGGATCAGTTTCCTAAAGCATCAACACATTTCGAATGCGTTTGGTCAGTTTTTCGTATGCCAGTTGATCTTTTCACTTATAATCCTGTCCATTTTAAACAAAAGAGAGACACTATGAATGGTGTGTTAGAACCATGGTCTTCTATGCATGATTTGGAGTATGGTTTGTGTTTGTTGTCAATCATCAATGGAAGTCCGGATCGTGTACCAGCAAAGAGATCATACCGTTCAAGCAGACAACAGTATTGAAGGTGGCTCCGTTTCCCAGTGTTTGCCAAATTTTTGGCTTCCAAAATCTGGAAGTTGCTGAGCATTGCGAAAAGTGGATTTCCATGAAGATAATAATTAAATATGGAAAAGGCATGAATTTTGTGAAGAGAGGATGCATGGTTTAGAAATCTAAAAGACCAGAAGAATGGAGGCGGTGAGTCTTCGCGATTACGTCAAGCTTCGTGAACGACAATGGCTGGAGAGCTTCGCGGCGAAGGTGCGAAGGAATTGACGGGATGCTACGCGATTACGATGAGCTCCGCGAATGGAAAATTGCCGTAGATCATCGAGATTTTGAGAGAATTTTGGCGGGAACTTTGTAGCTTCGTGATTTGAGCTGACGTGGTGCTGACTTCGCGCAGAAGGGTCGAGGGTCGGTGGAATCACCTATAAATAGAGGCCGACCCCCTCAAGAGAAGAATAGAGATTTTTTCAGAGAAAGTCCTTTTCTCTCGGTTAGCAAAGGTCTCTCGCGAAGGAAGTGTGTTTCGCGAAATAGGAGCTTCGTGGCGGCTATTCTAGCTCCACGAAAGGTGTGCGCCCCGCGTTGGCTTAGTGAGCTTCGCGAAGAGGCAGGAGATCCACGATAGCCAAGCATTGCGAAGGCTGGAGAATCACGAGAGTGCTTCGCGATTGAGCTTCGCAAAAAGATAGGGACTTCGCGAAGGATTGTTTGAGCTTTTCAAAATTGGGAGCCTTGCGAAGTAAGGTACTTTGTGAAGGCCATTTCCAAAGGTTTTTTGTCTAGTGGAAAAGGGAAAAGGGGGTATTCACCAGTGGATGGAATTTGGACTTTAACAGAGCATCAACCCAGGACTCTGATGCAGGAAAAGTCTCTTGCTGAACATGAGACAAAGACCTTCATGTCTATCTATTGAAGAGAACTTCACGTCTATAAACTGAGTGAGACTTCACCAATGGCAGTTAGCCTGAGGGAGTCAACGGGAGTGACCCGAGGGAAGCAGTGAGCTATCCCTGAACCTTTGTAAAGGCAGTGAGCCTGGGACAGAGTGACTGTGCCCGAAAAATTGTAATCTACAGCTAGTGAAGAATAATGTATTTTGGTATGACTGACAACCTGTCGGCGTATGCTCCTTGGACGTAGCCCTTAGTGGTGAACCAAGTAAAAAGTGTTGTGTCCTCTCTGTGCAAGTGAATGTTTTCTTTCTAATCATAATCACCATACAGGTTCAATAAGTTCCTACCAACGTGGGAACAAGATCCACCACATTAAAAGAAAAAGTTGTCACCCTGATTCACCCCTCCCCTCTCAGGGTGTCCTGGGGTCCTTCAAGTGGTATCAGAGGGTAAAGGTTGCTGGTGTTGAATCTAACCTTTTTCATCATGGAAAACACGGTCAATGTCAGGGGAGTCCCTCACTTCAATGGAAGAAATTTCCAGATATGGAAGAACAGAATGATATCTCATATAAGATCTCTTGGAATAGAAGTTCTCTTTTATACTGTGCAAGGAATACAAGTCACTGATCCAAAAGGCCTAGCTATGACTGAAACAGACAGGAAACTTCTTGATGCAGATGCTAAAGCACAGAATGCACTCACTGCAGCCCTTTCTGATCAGATCTACCTAAAGGTGATGAATTGCACCTCAGAAAAATCCATGTGGGATAAACTTGAGAATATTTATGAAGGTGATAGCAAAGTGAAGGAGGCGAAACTACAAGTGTTGCACAATCGGTTTGATGATCTGAAGATGCAACCAGACAAGAATGCAGACTCTTTCTTCAATCGAATTACTGAAGTGGTTGGAGCAATTCAGGGTCTAGGAGAAGAAATCAAAGACATTGATATTGTAAAGAAAATATTAAGAAGACTTCCACCTCTGTATAATGTGAAGGTGTCAGCCCTTGAGGAAAGAGATCTTTCAAAACTTTCTCTAGATGATCTACTGAGCAGCTTGGTAGCATATGAAATGAGATTCAAACTAGAAGATGCTAAGACTCGGGTGAGCAAGGAAATGACATTCAAGGCCATGGATAAACTGAAAATATCAAAGGATAGTAGCGGTGAAGATGACGAAGAAAAAGAAATTCTTTCTCTCATTGCAAAGAAGTTCCAGAAGGGGAAAGGGAAATTCAAAGGGAAGTTACCTCTCGCATGTTTCCGTTGTGGAAAAGTTGGGCACATTGCCTCTCAGTGCTTAAGAAAGATCAATGATGAAGATAGTGAAGATGAAAACTTCGAGAAGCCTCAAAGAAGGTTCTTCAAAAAGGGAGACTTCAAATCTGGTAAGAAAATTCAAAGGAAGGGTTTTGTCTGTGAAGAGGAAGAAGATGATAATTAATTCTTTAATGAAGAAGAACCAGAATTCAAAACTGGGAACCATGCTTCTATGATGGCCACTGTTGAAAAGTCAGAAGATACTGATGGAGAAAAACAACTGAGAACTTGTGTAGATCCTAAGATGCAACTTAAGGATGCGGTTAGTAAGCTTAAGATTAAATGTAAGAGATGTAATAAGTGGAAATCAATTGTAGAAGAATCAACTGAATACGTTGATCAACTTGAAGCTGAAATTAAACGACTGGAAGAATTTTTGAAGGTACAGTCTAAAATAATTGAAAGAAATGATGATGTAGTATATCTGAAGATGAGAATTAAAGAGCAGGCAAAGGTCATCAATGACCTCACCTCCAGACTGGATGAAAAATCCAAGACTGCTGAGGGTCTTGAGGAGGAAGTTGTTACTCTAAGGAGAAGACTGGAGACTGAATCAGCTCCAAAAGAATCGAGGAAGAAAATACAGTTTGGAATATTCTCAGATGCAGAATTACTAGCAAGAGCCAAGTGTGGTTCAGATGGGGTTGGAAAAATCTTGAGTGATCAAAGACCCACTTGCATGGGAAAAAGTTGAATTAGTTATGAGGATAAGACATCAACTGCTGGAAGTGAAAAAAGACAAAAGAAAGATAAAATGAAAGTTGAACATGTTGAAACGTTACCTAGAGTGCCAAAAAAGGAACCCTCAATCCAAACTAAAAGGAGAACTGAAAATTATCCTCAAACATTCAGAAATGATAGACAATCTAACTATTCTCCCAAGGAATAAGGTATGAGGAGAAATTCAAATGAGAAGACATTTCCTCTCATGAAGTGTCAGTTCTGTGGCTATCTGGACCATACCATGTCTTATTGTGAAGAGGCAAGAAGCTATCTGAATGAAGAAGATATAGAAGCTCAATAAAGGAGAAAAATTTCATATCCTAATTCTTATAGAAGAAATAATTTCTATGGATATTGTTTTCATTGTTCTAACTTTGGTCATAAGGCCACTCATTGTAGGCATAGAAGGGACATGGACACCTCATACTGAAGTTCAAGACAATTGAAGTCTCGTCAGCAAGACAGTGTTTCTCTTTCAAACAAGTTTTCACCTCTCAAAGAAGACTTTGACTATGAAGAACCTGGGTATGTGGAAGAGATAATTGAAAGGCCATCAGTTATATATACTCAATCTAATGTCTCCTGGAAGGAAAGGAAGAAGATTGTGAAATCCAACCTTGAAGAGGTGGCCCTCAAAGCTACAAAGAACAACAGTACCTGGATTCTGGATAGTGGTTGTTCATCTCATATAACAGGTAATGCCGGGCTACTAACAGATATCATAAGGAAGGTTGATTGTACAATAAGATTTGGTAATGATGGGGCTCTAAAAATCAAAGGGAGTGGAAGTACCGAATTTGCTAATGGAGAACTAAAGAAGACTGAAGTCCTTTATGTAGATGGCCTACGTCATAATCTCCTTAGTGTGAGTCAACTCTGTGACTCAGGACTTATAGTTACTTTTAATCAGAAAGGCTGCACTATCAAGGGAAAGACTGGCAATTCACTTATGAAGGGATGCAAAACAGAAGGCAACTTGTATCAGGTTGATAGTGAAGAAAATGTATGTTACATGACTATTGAAGAAGAAAACAATTTGTGGCATCAGAGACTGGGACACATCAATCAACACGACATGGAGAAAATATCAAAATTGAGAATTGTCATGGACATTCCCAACCTGAAGTGTGAGCGTGAAAAATCTTGTGATGCTTGTATTCGTGGGAAGCTGGTCTGCAGTTCATATTGGCCAAAGAAGAAAAGGGCATCTCACCTTCTTGATCTAATTCATACAGATGTTTGTGGGCCAATAAATGTTTCCGAAACACATGGAGAAAGGTACTTTGTCTTTTTCATAGATGATTATAGTAGAATGGAATGTGTGATGGTCATTCACAGGAAACAACAAGTCCTTGACTGCATGAAAACATATCGGTGAATCGTTGAGAATGATACTGGACGAACAATCAAGGTGTTGCGATCTGACAATGGAGGAGAGTACACGTCCATTGAATTTGAAAATTATCTGGAGAAGCATGGGATACAACATGAGGTAGCTGCTGTGAGAACTCCACAATAAAATGGACTTATTGAACATAGGAATCGACAAGTGAAAAACATGGCACGAACTATGCTGATTGAGAGTCGTATTCCATGACATTACTGGAAAGAGGCTATTCAAGATGCAGTGTACATTATGAATTGAACAGGACTTTATATGGGTGAGACGAAGACACCATATGAATTGTGGCATGGATGGAAGCCTTCTCTAAAATACTTTCATTTCTTTGGAAGTAAATGCTTCATTAAGAACAAAGAAGGAAATCAAGGGAAATATGGTGACAATGCAGATGAAGGAATTTTCCTCGGTTACTCAATGAACAAAAAAGCCTACAAATGTTTCAACAAGCGTTTGGGAAGGATTGTGGAAAGCAGTGATGTTAAGATAATTGAAGAGAAAACCACAAATGATTCAAGGACGTCATATACTGATGTGATAGAAAGTCAGGAAGAAAGTGAACGTGAAGAAAATACAAATGTAGAAATAGAGGAAGTAGTTCAAAACACCCAACAGTCACATCATGATGTTGACTCAGAAGAAGAATCTGAAGAAGAAATTATGGCTAAAGAGAATGCTACTGAACCTTGCAGGAGAAATTGAAGAGCTGAGATTGATCCATCCAATATAATTGGGGAAAGGAGTGCACCCACTCAAACAAGAAGGATGAGGAATAACATGCAATCTGCATTTCTATCAGTTGTAGAGCCATCCTCATTCGAAGAAGCTGCAAATGATGAATCTTGGGTGAAAGCCATTAATGATGAATTAGATCAGATTGACAAGAATCAGACATGGGATCTTATCCAGAGACCCGAAGGTCACAATGTGATTGGTACCAAATGGATCTTCAAAAATAAGTTTTATGAGCATGGAAGTGTCATCAGAAACAAGGCACAACTGTTATGTAAAGGATACTCCCAGATTGAAGGAATTGATGTTGAAGAAACCTTTTCTCCAGTGGATAGACTGGAGTCAATCAGGCTTTTCCTTGCCATGTCACTCCAAAGAGGATATAAAGTATATCAAATGGATGTCAAAACAGCATTATTGAATGGTGTACTAGAAGAAGAAGTCTACATTGAACAACCAGTGGGATTTGTTTTGGGTACTAATGAAACAAAGGTCTACAAACTGAAGAAAGCTCTATATGGTTTGAAGCAGGCACCACGAGCATGGTACTCATGGCTGGATTCATATCTCAAGAAGTTGGAATTCAAAAGATCAGGAGTTGATCACAATCTCTATGTGAAGAATTCTCCAAAAGATCAATTCATGGTTCTAGTATACGTTGATGATATCATATTTGGTGGCAGCAGGAAGAAATCAGTGGATGAATTTTCCGACCACATGAAATAAGAATTTGAAATGTCTATGATTGGGGAGCTCACATATTTCTTGGGGATGCAAGTGATTCAAAAGATGGAATACACTTTCATTTATCAGGAAAAATATGCAAGAGAGCTGCTGAAGAAGTTTAATATGCAAGACTCCAAACCAATGTCAACTCCGATTGCAGTTGGAACTAAACTTGGAAAGCATGAGGATGGGAACTATGTTGATCCCACCATATATAGGAGGATCATTGGAAGCCTACCGTACCTGACAGCGACAAGGCCAGATATTGTCTTTTCCACATGCCTTGCGGCCCGCTTTCAGAGTAATCCAAAGGAGGAACATATGACAGTAGTAAAAAGAATCATGAGGTACATTCAAGGTACACATAACTTCAGGTTATTTTTTTGCTGCAGGCAGAAACAGTGAATTATCAACGTTTTCTGATGCTGACTGGGCTGGTGATGTAGTAGACAGAAAGTCCACTAGTGGTGGAGCTTTCTATATTGGGCAGAAATGTGTTGTATGGTTGAGAAAGAAACAAGAAAGTACTTCTCTTAGTACTGCTGAAGTTGAGTATATCTCTGCCAAAAAGGCATGCACTCAACTGCTTTGGATGAAGTAGCAACTAACAGATATTGGTGATAAGGTGCAACAACCAATGGTGATTTACGGTGATAACAAAAGCACAATTGATCTTACGAAGAATCTGGTTCAGCATTCTCGTATAAAACATATTGAAATATAGTATCATTTTATCAAAGAAAAGGTTGAACAAGGCGTGATTAGAATGAACCATGTTGGAACTGATGAGCAAGTGACTGATATCCTGTCCAAGCCACTGTCAGTGGATGTGTTTGAGAAGCATTGGTTGAACCTCGGAGTTCAACCACCTCCTACTGCATAAGGAGGCTCCGGAAAACCCCTCTCCCCGTTTGTTATAACTGCTTTAATCTGTTTATGGTTGTGATGCAGGTTTATGGGGGAGAAACTATCCAGGGGAGTACGGTTTGAGCTGAACGTGAACAAAATTACTGGTCTTTGGATTTATTGTCAATGGGGGAGAAAGGGGAAAGGAATAAATTCAGGCAACTTCTGTGATGATAAGAATGAGAAGGAAAATAGTTGAACCCAATTCAAGCCTCCTCTCTTGTTTTCTACACCGAGCATTGCTCACGTAGACTTAGAGTGTTGGCTGAGTTGATTCCTGCATTTTTGGTTTTCACATAGATGGAGATCTATTGAATTTATTTTTTGATTTCCAACAAACCCAAAGGGGGAGATTGATGGAACCATGGTCTTCTATACATGATTTGGAGTATGGTTTGTGTTTGTTTTCAATCATCAATGGAAGTTCGGATCGTGTACCAGCAAAGAGATCATACCGTTCAAGCAGACAACAGTATTGAAGGTGGCGTCGTTTCCCAGTGTTTGCCAAATTTTTGGGTTCAAAAATCTGGAAGTTGCTGAGCATCGCAAAAAGTGGATTTCCATGAAGATAATAATTAAATATGACAAAGGCATGAATTTCGCGAAGAGAGGATGCATGGTTTAGAAATCGCAAAGACCAGAAGAATGAAGGCGATGAGTCTTCGCGATTACGTCAAGCTTCATGAACGGCAGTGGCTGGAGAGCTTCGCGGCGATGACGGGCTTTGCAAGGGAGCTTCGCAGCGAAGGTGCGAAGGAATTTATGGGATGCTCCGCAATTATGACGAGTTCCGCGAATGGAAAATTGCCGTAGAGCTTCACGATTTTGAGAGCATTTCGGCGGGAACTTCGGAGCTTCGCGATTTGAGCTGACGTGTCGCTGACTTCGCGCAGAAGGGTCGAGGGTCGGTGGAATCACCTATAAATAGAGGCCGACCCACTCAAGAGAAGAAGAGATATTTTTTAGAGAAAGTCTTTTGCTCTCGGTTCGCAAAGTTCTCTCGTGAAGGTAGTGTGCTTCGCGAAAGAGGAGCTTCGCGGCAGCTATTCTAGCTCCACGAAAGGTGTGTGCCCCGCGTTGGCTCAGTGAGCTTCGCGAAGAGGCAGGAGCTCCATGACAGCCGAGCATTGAGAAGGCTGGAGCATCGCGAGAGTGCTTCACGATTGAGCTTCGCGAAAAGATAGGGACTTCGCGAAGGCTTGTTTGAGCTTTTCAAAATTGGGAGCCTTGCAAAGTAGGTTACTTTGTGAAGGCCATTTCCAAAGGTTGTTTGAACAATGGACAAGGGAAAAGGGGGTATTCATTAGTGGATGGAATTTGGAATTTAACAGAGCATCAACTCAGGACTCTGATGCAAGCAAAGTCTCTTGCTGAACAGGAGACAAGGACCTTCATGTCTATCTATTGAAGAGACCTTCACGTCTATAAACTGAGTGATACTTCACCAATGGTAGAGAGCCTGGGGGAGTCAATGGGAGTGACCCGAGGGAAGCAGTGATCTATCCCTGAACCTTTGTAAAGGTAGTGAGCCTGGGACAGAGTGACTGTACTCGAACATTTGTAGTCTACAGCTAGTGAAGCATAGTGGATTTTGGTACGACCGACAAACTATCAGCATATGCTCCTTGGACGTATCCCTTAGTGGTTAACCAAGTAAAAAGTGTTGTGTCCTCTCTATGCATGTGAATGTTTTCTTTCTAATCATAATCATCATACAGGTTCAACAAGTTCCTACCAATGTGGGAACATGATCCACCACATTAAAAGAAAAAGTTGTCACCCTGATTCACCCCTCCCCTCTCAGGGTGTCCTGGGGTCCTTCATGGTGTTGGCCACACCACACCTCAGATTGAGGTGGGGTTGACTCGTACATGTCACATATGACCCATGGATCATTGCGCTAAAGTATCAACACAATCATCATCCGCTTGGTTGGTTTTCCATATGTATTTAAAATGTTGTCCATTTTAAACAAAAGAGAGCCACTTAGAGTGATTCCGGCCACACCGTGCCTCAGATTAAGGAAGTGTTTACTCGTACACGTCACATATGACCCATGTATCATTTTCCTAAAGCATCAACACATTTCGAATGAGTTTGGTCGGTTTTCCGTATGTCAGTTGTTCTTTTCACTTATAATCCTATCCATTTTAAACAAAATACATACACAAGGAGTGATCCCGCCACACCGTGCCTCGGATTGACGTGAGGTTAACTCATACACGTCAAAAATGACCCATCGATCATTGTGCTAAAGTATCCACATATTCCAAAAGTGCTTGATCGGTTTTCCGTATGCCAGTTGATGTTTTTCACTTAAAATGACGTCATTTTGAAACAAAAGATAGACACTTTGAGTGGTGCCGACCACACCACATCTCATATTGATGCGGGGTTGATTCGTACATGTCACATATGACCCATGGATCATTCTCCTAAAGTTTCAATAGAAACCGAATGCGTTTGGTCAGTTTTCCATATGTACTTAAAATGTTGTCCATTTTAAACAAAAGAGAGCCACTTAGAGTGATCCCAGCCACCTCACGACTCTGATTGAGCCTGGGTTAGCTCGTACAGGTCACATATGACCCGTGTATCATTGTACTAAAGCATCAAGACATTTCAAATGTGTTTGGTCAGTTTTCTGTATGTCCGTTGTTCTTTTCACTTATAATCCTGTCCATTTTAAACAAAAGAGAGACACTATGAATGGTGTTGGCCACACCGCGCCTCGGATTGAGGTGGGGTTGACTCGTACACGTCACACATGACCCATGGATTGTTGTTCTAAAGTATCAACACAATCCAAATGCGTTTGGTCAGTTTTCTATATGCTAGTTGATGTTTTTCACTTAAAATGACGTCCTTTTGAAACAAAAGATAGACACTTTGAGTGGTGCCTTCCACACCGCATCTCATATTGAGGAGAGATTGATTCGTACACGTCACATATGACCCATGGATCGTTCTCCTAAAGTTTCAATGGAAACCGAATGCATTTGGTAGGTTTTCCATATGTACTTAAAATGTTGTCCATTTTAAACAAAAGAGAGCCACTTAGAGTGATCCCAACCACACCACAACTCAGATTGAGCCCAGTTTGACTTGTACAGGTCACATATGACCCATAGATATTTTTCCTAAAGAATCAACACATTTTGAATGCGGTTGGTCAGTTTTCCATATGTCAGTTGTTCTTTTCACTTATAATCCTGTCCATTTTAATCAAAAGAGAGACACTATGAATGCTGTCGGCCACACCACAACTCTGATTAAGGAGGGGTTTACTTGTACACGTCACATATGACCCATGGATCGTTGTGCTAAAGTATAGACACAATCCGAATGCGTTTGGTTGGTTTTCCATATGCCAGTTAATGTTTTTCACTTAAAATGACGTCCTTTTGAAACAGAAGACAGACACTTTGAGTGGTGTCGGCCACACCGCATCTCGGATTGAGGTGGGGTTGATTCATACACGTCACATATAAACCATGGATCATTATCCTAATGTTTTAACATAAACCTAATGAGTTTGTTCGGTTTTCCATATGTACATAAAATGTTGTCCATTTTAAACAAAAGAGAGCCACTTAGAATGATCTTGGCCACATTGTGCCTCAGATTAAGGCAGGGTTAACTCGTACACATCACATATGACCCATGGGTCATTGTCCTAAAGCATCAACACATTTCGAATGCGTTTGGTCGGTTTTCCGTATACCAATTGTTCTTTTCACTTATAATCCTATCCATTTTAAACAAAAGAGACACAGTTAGAGTGGTGTCGGCCACACCGCGTCTCTTATTGAGGAGGGGTTGAATCATACACCTCACATATGACCCATGGATTGTTGGGATATAGTATCAACACAATTCGAATGCGTTGGATTGGTTTTCCGTATGCACTTAAAATGTTGTCCATTTTAAACAAAAGAGAGCAACTTAGAGTGATCTCGGCCACACTGTGCCTCATATTAAGATGAGGTTGACTCTTACACGTCACATATGACCCATGGATCGTTTTTATATAGCATCAACAGAATCCGAATGCGTTTGGTCAGTTTTTCGTAAGTAAGTTGTTCTTTTCACTTATAATCCTGTCCATTTTAAACAAAAGAGAGACACTTTGAATGATGTCGGCCACACTACGCCTCAGATAGAGGCGGGGTTGACTCATACACATCACATATGACCCATGGATCGTTGTACTAAAGTATCGACACAATCCGAATGCATTTGGTCGGTTTTCCGTATGCCAGTTGAGTTTTTCACTTAAAATGATGTCCTTTTGAAACAAAAGACAGACACTTTGAGTGGTGCCAGCCATACAACATCTCCGATTGAGGCGGGGTTGATTCATACACATCACATATGACCCATGGATCATTGTGATAAAGTATAAACACAATCAGAATCCGTTTGGTCAGTTTTCCATATGTACTAAAAATGTTGTCCATTTTAAATAAACGAGAGACACTTAGAGTGATCCCAACCACACCATGCCTCGGATTAAGGCGGGGTTGACTCGTACACATTACATATGACTCATGGATCATTGTGCTAAAGTATAGACACAATCCGAATGTGTTTGGTCGATTTTCCGTATGCCAGTTGATGTTTTTCACTTAAAATAATGTCCTCTTGAAACAAAATACAGAAACTTTGAGTGGTGTCGGCCACACGTCATCTCCAATTGAGGCGGGGTTAACTCATACACGTCACATATGACCCATGGATCATTGTGATAAAGTATCGACATAATCTGAATGCGTTTGGTCAGTTTTCCGTTTGCCAATTGATGTTTTCCACTTAAAATGATGTCATTTTGAAACAAAAGATAGACAATTTGAGTGGTGCCAGCCACAACACGTCTTCGACTGAGGCGGGGTTGATTCATACACATCACATATGACCCATGGATCGTTGTGCTAAAGTATCAACACAATCAGAATCCGTTTGGTCAGTTTTCCGTATGTACTTAAAATGTTGTCCATTTTAAACAAAAGAGAGCAACTTAGAGTGATCCCGGCCACACCGTGCCTTGGATTAAGGCGGGGTTGACTCGTACATGTCACATATGACCCATGGATTATTGTGATAAATTATCAACAGAATATGAATGCGTTTGTTTAGTTTTTCGTAAGTCAGTTGTTCTTTTCACTTATAATCCTGTCCATTTTAAACAAAAGAGAGACAATGTGAATGGTGTCGACCACACCATGCCTCAGATTGAGGCAGGGTTGACTCATACATGTCACATATGACCCATGGATCGTTTTTATAAAGTATCGACACAATCCGAATGCGTTTGGTCGGTTTTCCGTATGCCATTTGATGTTTTACACTTAAAATGATGTCCTTTGGAAACAAAAGACACACACTTTGAGTGGTGCCAGCCACACCACGTCTCCGATTGAGGTGGGGCTGATTCATACACGTCACATATGACCCATGGATTGTTGTTCTAAAGTATCAACACAATCAAAATCTGTTTGGTCAGTTTTCCATATGTACTTAAAATGTTGTCCATTTTAAATAAAAGAGAGACACTTAGAGTGATCCCGGACACAACGTGCCTCAGATTAAGGAAGGGGTGACTCGTACATGTCACATATGACCCATGGATCATTGTGATAAATTATCAACAGAATCTGAATGCATTTGGTCAGTTTTTCTTATGTCAGTTGTTCTTTTCACTTATAATCTTGTCCATTTTAAACAAAAGAGAGACACTGTGTATGGTTTCAGCCACACCGTGCCTCAGATTAAGGTGAGGTTGACTCATACACATCATATATGACCCATGGATCATTGTTCTAAAGTATCGACACAATATGAATGCATTTGGTCAGTTTTTCATATGCTAATTGATATTTTTCACTTAAAATGATGTCCTTTTGAAACAAAAGACAGACACATTGGGTGGTGCCGGCCACACCTCGTCTTCGATTGAGGTGGGGTTGATTCATACACGTCACATATGACTTATGGATCGTTCTCCTAATGTTTCAATGGAAACTGAATGCGTTTGGTCAGTTTTCCGTATGTACTTAAAATGTTGTCCATTTTAAACAAAGGGGAGCCACTTAGACTGATCCCAGCCACACCGTGCCTCGGATTGAGCCCGGGTTGTCTCGTACAAGTCACATATGACCCATGGATCGTTGTGATGAATTATCAATAGAATCCAAATGTTTTTGGTCATTTTTCCATATGCCAGTTGTTTCTTTTCACTTATAATCCTGTCCATTTTAAACAAAAGAGACACAGTTAGAGTGGTATGTTAGTTATTTATTCACATTATTCAAATACACTATTTGACTATGGGTCTTTAAATTAATTTATTTATGAAAAATTTACATTTAAAATGAGAATATCAGAAAATTAATAGAAGATAAAACTTTTACTAAAAATCCTTGTGGAAATATTAAGGTAAACATTATTTATGAGAATCCTCATGTGTCTATTAGTGGAATGGTATTTACTTAAAATATTGTGGACATTCATATAGAATATTTTTATATCATTATTAGTATGGAATAGATTTTAGTTTATCATGCTATGAAACATTTCAGAGCTAACAATGTCATGCCCAATGAATACATCCCTTTTATAACATACAAAGAATCTATGATATTGATTAGATGTTTAAATGTGATTTACATTGATTATCATTATGAAAATAAATAAAATATATATTATAGATTTTCTAGTAGTAAATGAAATCAAGGAGGGTGGGGGTGCTATTCGGGGGGTTGTCCGGGGGGTTGTCCGGTGGGTGTCTGGGGGGCTATTCGGGGACCAAGGAGGGTGGTGGTGGTGGGGGGGGGGGGGCTGTCCGGGGGGTGTTCGGGGGGTTGTTCGGGGTCCAAGGAGGAGGGTGGGGGGACTGTCTGGGGGGCTGTCCAGGGGATGTTCGGGGTCCAGGGAGGAGGGTGGGGGGGCTGTCCGGGGGGCTGTTTGGGGGGTTGTCCGGGGGCTGTCCAGGGGGCTATCCGAGGACCAAGGAGGATGGTGGGGGGGGGGGGTTGTCCGGGGGGCTGTCCGGGGTCTAAGGAGGATGGTGGGGGGGTTTTCTAGGGTCCAGGAAGGAGGGAGGTTCCCAAACACACAACCACTAAAAGACAACAACATCCATAAAAACAGATAATATATAAAAATAACTCAACTCCAATACTATACTATGAGTCTAGATAAAACCAACAACTAGAATAGATTAAATATCAAATCTCGGTAATATTAGTCAAAAATGTAATGGATCAATTTGTCCCACATCACTATCACCATTATCACCATTATCATCACCCTCGTCCTTATCCCCATCATCATCCTCTCCCTCCTCAGTGCCCTCCTCATCGCCCTCGCCCTCCTCCTCACCCTCGCCACCCGCCTCACCCTCCTCCTCTCCCTCCTCTTCCGCATCAGACTCCTCGCCATCATCATAGTCAAGCTGGAAATTGTCCTGACCACCACTAGAACTGACACCTGGTGCACCATATATAGAATGTATCAATGACATATATTCATCAAAAGCTGGGTTGGCCTCTGCTAGAAGTGTTGGACGTAGAACTTCAATAAATTTCATAAACGCACTATTTGCCCTAGTAGACTATTCTGCCGTCTCTGTGGCCCTTTTCTTAGCTTGTTCTTCCTGTTCCCTAACTTGCTGTAGCTCGGTGGCACTACAGCTCATACCTGAGGAGGTCCAATACCTCATCGGGGATATCCTAGGTCGGCAACGTACTCTGCCAGGATGCTCCTCTCCCAACACCTGATGTAAGTGATCTGTTGGCCCAAAATTGTCTGGTTCTTGGGAATCGAGGGCCTCTAAAGCAACCTGTTACAAAGATAAATATATCATTAAGTTACAAAATAGATATTAAAATATAAATTCAATATATTAAAACTTACAATCTGCTACTGAGTCTCTTCATTGACGACACTTTCATCCTTTTTCCGTCTACTTGAGCAAAACAGTTTTACTCGAGGCACATGTCCTTCAATATTTTGTATTTGCCTCTAAAATTACATTGAAAACTAAAGTTATATGAAATCTTTAGAAAACTATTAAATAATTTAGGAAATAAAATAAAGTGTAAGTCGTAAATAAAACTTATAAACAATTGTCATACCTTCTTCCTCTCATGATCAGGCATCGTAGTGCGTCCCAGTGTGTGGAGGTATTTTTTTGCATCAATGTTATTTTTATTTTTTCTAGATGATTCCTAAATAAAATTAGAAAATGAAATAGATATTATTAATGAAAAACATGATAGTTATTATTTAAATACCTAAAATTTAATTAATACCTTAAACTAGGTACTCATCCAATGAGTAATCATCTGACAATACTGCTCTATAGGACAATCATCCACCACTGGTACCACCTCTAACTCAGTGACAACTCTAGAAACCCATCCAATATAAAACTCATGCTTGTAGGCTCTCCAAAGCTCGCCTAAATCTTTTAGATGTTCCGGTCATTCACCCTCACCATCGGGAAAATTAAATCGAAGCTGACATCAAAATATTAATTCATATAAATACAAAAATAATTCATCGAATTAAATAGAACAAATTTTTTTACCCATATCTCTGCCCAAGCTCTATCCTTGACCTCATGTGGAAAATGTCTCTATGATAGCGGGTTGACGGGAATGATGTCAGATTATTTGGAAAGCGTCGCCAAAAAACTCCGATATTGCTGCCCTGTTTTCTCAACCATTTGGTTGACTTCATTATAATCCACCATAACCTGTGTGCGGTGGTTCCGCACCGAATGCATGCGTGTATGCCCCTGCCCCTGCCTCCTGTCAGTAGATGTATCTGTCATGAAAGAAAAACAAATATTTTATCAAGACATGTTATAATGAAAATAAATATTAGTATAAAAAATTGTTAGGGTTCAATAAATATACCTATGCCGGTTTGATCGCTGAGCGCCACTGGATCCACAGAAAATGAGGGAGCACCCTGTGGTGGAACAGGAGTCAAAGACGATGGAATATAGAAGCTCAGAGAGAGAAAAGTAGAAGGAAAAGAAGATGGGACATCTGTCTGACCAGATTCTGACTGGGGAGTGGGAATAATCATGGGATGTGAAAATAATGGGCCAGAAGATACAGAAGGTAGAGAAAACATGGGAGTCCTAAATATCCCTTGTGTCCCTAATGACACACCAGGATTAGAATGTGGGAAGGATGACATGTCAGTGGGAGGGGTAGAGTCTAGTTGGGTACACACAACTGGTCGTCCACATCTGGTACGAACCCTCCTCGTACCACCGACCTGAGTATTAGGACCAGTACTAGGCTCCTCGTCGAATAACTATCGATATATAGGTGGATCCTACAAAAATGTTTACAAAAAAATTAATCACATGACATTATATATTCTTTAAATATATCAATTTGAAATAAAGTACTCACTACAGGCACTAATGATGGAATTCCCAAATCCTTCATTCTAAAATTGTTCTCCATCATTTTTTTCCTTCGTCTCTCTTCAATTGGCTTTATTTCCTGCTTTTGAAAACAAATATGTAATTAATTAGAAAAAGGAAACTAATGTGTAACCCAAAAAACTAAATATATGAGGGAATATGGGGATTCATTGGTAATTTAGCTATCAATTGTTTTAGAAGAGCTTGAATGGATTTAATAAATCATACAAGTTGTAATGTTCACCAAGTTAGAAATATTGTTTGACTAGGTTTGAATACAGTTCAATTCCAAATTAGAAAATGAAATTCAAATAAAATTGCAACCAATAAACATTGAAAATTCACATAATGGTCAAGTCATCTAAAACATATTTGTGATCAATACTAAATCAATTTTAATATTACCAACCTTAACAACCCAACTCAAGGTAAACCAAAAGAATTGATAACATGGATGAATGATTCTATATATTTTCAACCACAACTTCAGGTTCACAATCAACTCTGAAAATTGAGCTATTGGAGTTATCAAAAGAAATAAATGGACTGGTTCCAATGGTGCTAGGGACAGTGTCAATTCCATCATCACCATCATCAAAAATATGTCTTGGAATTACTTCAACTACGACACCAAATTCAGGTCGAATGGGTAGTGAAAAGAACCCCACCCTCATAAAAGTGAGTATTGGCCAAGAAGGACACATAATATACAATGTACAATGAGAAAAATATTTAGTTGAACCTAAAGTTATATTATTACAATCATCTTGGGGGAAAAGGAATATATGATCCTGGTTAACTAATGAATTCAAAAGATCGTATTCCATATGTTGGACACTATCTAAGGTAAGAAATCATGTGAGGATGGGTTTACATCATTAAATTTCTTACATGATAGTGATAATGAAGGCTTAAATTAATGACTTGAGTTCACTGATACCATGTCAACAGTTATACACACCATGTGAACGCTTAGACACACCATATGAACCCTTATACCATATCGTCATTATTATAACCATTAATAACAACTTATTAAATAACATCACTTGTTAAAGATAATCAAATTGAACATAAATCAATAATAATATTAGATATATCAAGTAAAATGAAGTCATACTATCTTACATCCTAAATGACCACCCACAACCATGATTAATGAACACAAACCTCCCCTTTCGGACAAATCAAAAGTGAAAAAAAACACATAGTTACAGAAAACAACTTCATTTGTGTGAAGAATAATAATCTCATGGTCCTCATGATATTTGAACCACGCTGTCATGATTTTCGAGATGAACTTGTATCCATGAAACCATATGAGAAACACGATTCAATACATGCATTTTTTTGATTTTGCCAATCATTTTGAGGAACCCCAAATCAGTGAAAATGGTCACTGTGTTTTGAAAAGGTGATTGAATAACACATGTATGATGTCAAAGGAAGAATGATTAATGGTTATATTAGAAAAACTAACATTCACTAATATTTTGAATTTTGCATACTGTGAATTAGTTTCATGAAGAAGGAATAAGTACTAATTAGGGACCACATACTATTTTTCAAAGTTCAAGAAGATACTCCATATGTTCTATTGTGAAAAGAATACTTGAACAGTGTGTCATTTTATATATATATATATATATAGATTTTGATAGAAACATGATAAAAAATTTATATGTAATACACATAGTGTAAAAAAATTAAGATGAACAAGATCTTCATGTTTGGCATGATCTTAATGAAAGGAGTGATTTTCATAAAATAATATCAATAAATATTACAAACAATTTATTATTAGTTCATATACATGAATCTATAATATTTGAAGCATTGAGATTAAATTTTTTTTGAATCTTCAAAATTAGAACACAATAAAGAGACACCATTCCCTTATAAATGTAAATGTGTAATGAAAACATTAATTGGACATACACCAATATAGGGATTTGAGTACAAAATCCGTAGAACAATCATAAAATTTTACAAAAACCCTAAAAATTGGGAATAATGAAATCGTTGAGAATAAAAGGATATGCTTGATAAGAGGTGGAACTATATCCTTGATAAAATATGGAAGGAGTCTAACCTGGAAACTGCTGATCTGATGGAAGAGACAGGGATTCTGAAGTGCTTCTGTGAAGGAATCGCTTCTGGAGACCAGCGGAAGGGTTCTGGAATCGTGGGGAGGCATCTGCCTGGATTTGGAGAATTTGGGGCTTTTTTCCCAATGATTTTTTAAAACCGTTGGGAAAACTCAATATTTCCCAACAGTTTTATGAAACCGTTGGGAAAACTAAATCTTTCCCAACGGTTTCATCAAACTGTTGGGAAAAGTGATTTTTCCCCATCTTTTCCAACAGTTTGATAAAACTATTGGAAAAAGTCACTTATTCAAGATCTTTACCAACTTTTTATGAAAACTGTTGGTAAAGATAACATATACCAACGTTTCAAAGAACCGTTGGTATACAAGTGTTGGGAAAAGTCCGCTTTCCAGTAGTGTAATCCCCACAAAAACCTGTTAATGGGGGAGTACTGAATCAACAGATAGAGGACCTGAACCCATATATGTATGGAAAATATTGATCCTACTTGTAAAAAGGATATGAGATACCCACACCCTAAGAGAATGTCCATCCATTAGGGGAGTACCAACCCCATCATCAACTGATGATTATTAAACAAGAGTGTCAACATTAACTGATCATGTTGGAAGAAGTGATGTAATTGTTCCACCTCATGTCGCATCTCTGATGTTGAAACAGAGGACACCACCACATCCTATGTATATTTCTACTCATAATGGTATACTCTCATGCAAAAACCCATGTCCTAAAAGATATAAGGAAGGTAGATGATTCTAGGAAATGAAAATGGAGTTTTCATTAGATAACTTGAAGTGTATTCCCCCAAAACCTCTTTGGATGTGTCTTTCTTCCCTATGTGGCATGTAGAAACTGAGGTATACAATTTGTGATCAAAGCTACATAGAGTTTAGGACAACTGGGGGAACTTAGAAAGTTATTCCCTAAACATGGATCGAATACCCAGGTATAATCACATATAATGTGGGCCAAACCACACAGAATGTGATATTTAACTTAATAAATAAAACCTATCCATCAAATAAAGTAGACCACATGGAATGTGTTCATCTGAAACACATGGCATGTTGTTTGGAATTTTGTAGACAATAAAGTCTATTTATAAAATATTCATGAAAATTTTATTTTCACTAATTTAACTATAAATTTTTCCAAAAATATATATAACTAGATTTGACCACCATCAAGGCTCAATAAAAATTTTGATTTCATCTATTCTTCATCGAAAAATTGACCATATTCCCCTCCCATTTTATCCACAAATAATGGTTTTGAAAAACCATTTTCTTTAATCCTATCTCAAATTTTAGTCATTAACATTGCACCTCCATCATACCATAATACACAACTCCAAACTCACAACATTGATCCACATAATAAAAGATCAAATCCACAATGATTTTGTTTCCCAAAAATGGCCGAACCACCAGTTTAAGGAATACCATTGATGAATGAATGTAAAATAGCGGGATAAATCCATAAAACACTTTAATTAAAGAATTATTGATGTCTATGTTTGTTTTATACACAATTATTTGATATATAATTAATAATAATTACGAATATATAAAATGAGATAAAAATCATGAATTAAATGGGATTTAAATAAATGATTTTGGAGTATTTTTTAGGAGTAATACAATAATCTAAATTAAATATATTACGAAGGAATGTCACAAAATTAAATACCTACCTCAATAATAGATCAATAATTGTCTAAGAAGATGTTTTCTTGTGATTCATTTGAATAATATTCTGCACTCTCTGTTAATCCTAGGATTCCCCATGATCACACAACATTGATTCATGATTCCTCCTTCATTAGATCATTGATGGCCCTTCCCAATGTTAATTATACTCTACCTCTCAAACTATTCATATTCTTGAGGAAAAATGATAAACTAATGAATAAAATAATAAGAAAACACCCCTCTCCTATCTATAAATACCACCCTCACCACTTCTTCTCCTTACACCTTTCAAGATTTGAGCCTTGTTAAAATTCTACCCAACCCTCTTCCAAAGCCTCTCCCCTACATATAATATCCCTTGGTCTCAAAAAAAATACCAAACCCTTTTTCCTAAGGAGGTTCTCAAGGAGGATAAATTAAAGAGGTATAATCCTCTTTTATTTTCTTTTAATTTATTTTCATTTTTTATTTTTTTATTCTCACCTTATCTACCCTTATCCAAGTAGTATGAAAATTATAGTATCTTCTATATAATATAATTTTATTATGTTAATAGAATAATTCATTATCAGACCTCTTCTACCCCCTTTTATTCTAAAAAAATGAATACATTGTTCATGTGGTAAGGCTGTAAATGAACATAATAAAATTATCTTAAATAAAATACATATAGAAAACATTCTGAATTAATGAATTAATGGATTTTATCTGATTATCCATGACATCAAGATCAATTAGAGAACACTTTTGGACATAAGGGAAGGGATTTCCTCTGAACACTCATTTTTTCCTTTGGTTTACACTTTCCCTCTCTTTACCCCAATGTAACTCTTATTTATTTTTATGTACTTATTCAAAATTATGTGTATGTGTTCTAAAATCATGTATCCAAATAATTTTATCCTTATTTGATGGGGGAAATACTTGTTTTAAAAAGTTTCCCTTCTCAAATATTCCTAATAAGCAAGGATGATTTAAGTGAACTTAATGATTTCTCACCATTTTTAAGTGGACTCCATAATCTATTTTAAGACACCATTATTTTTATAAAATCACTAATTTTTTCATGAAAAACTATCTTTTTTTTATTTCAGGTTTTATGAAAACAAATATGCTTTTTTTATTTAAACATTCTATAATATTTTCTTAAATGCACCCTAAAATGTTTCATTTTTAATGTATATTAAACACTCTTTTTATGTGTATTTACTTCAGTTTGACATAAATTCTCATGATCTATTCCTATTTTACCTTATTAATGTCCATTTATGATTTAAATCCATTCTTTCATGGACACCATTATGATATTGCCCCTTTTTTATGCCATATGAAATGATTATGATACCCAATTATTTCCATGGGTAACCCTTTTGTTTGATTCTTCATGTGGCACACATATGAATTAACATGTTATGATGGGAGCACACATATAGAACTCCAATTCATTCAGTAATGTTTAATCTCATAATATGTCATGTTTGGATAAGTAGTGAACCTAATTCCTTTATTGGACTTTGTCTACCATGTTATATAGTCTTGGAAGTTATACTTGACTCATGTTTATGCCATTTTATATATTTTTTCCACATTCCTATGATGCCATTATTATATGTTACCATGTGATAAATTTTATTCTTCCTTATGTTTATTCATGTTTGATGAATTTTTATGTCATAATGTTATGCTTTCTAACCCCTATGATACGTTTTATTTCTATGTTTATACCATTATTGGGATTTTTAGCTCATCCATTTGTTCATATATTACCCATATTATCCTATGTAGATGTAAGAGATCAATGGAAGTTAAGAGATCATTATGGTGATTAAAAACAATTTTTTTTTGGTTTCAGGTCTTCTAATTACATACCTAGTCTTCCAATGACACTATACTTTACAATCCTTGGTTGTATTTGATTGTTATTTATGATTTAAATCATGTAATAATATGTGTAAAAGGATTGGGCTGTTATAGTTGGTATCAGATAAAGGTCTATTTATTTTTGAGATTAGGACTAGAGCACTTTATTAAAAACCCTAGGGATAATTTTATCAACACGGATAACCTAGATTGAAACATAGGGTATCAAAAGTTAATATATAATTTTTATTTACAAGTTTATCCTTATATGTTAAATATTTTATTTTTATATTATTATTATCTAAGTATTCAATCTCCGTAATTGAACTTTATTTTTATTAGTTAATGGATATAAATAGAAGAACCCATGCCAATAATCAATGTGACAGGGAATGTGATGATTTCCCTAATGATATGCCAAATATGAAGGTAAATTATGCTAAAAAATCATGATAGTAATTTCTCAACTGGATCAAGTTATGAATAATAACTTTAATCATGTGGAATACCCTCATTCTCTTAGAAAATAGAAATTCTTTGTCAAATCCTTCATGTGACAAAGGCCTCCCATGTTTTGTGGATATTTTGATCCTCTCCTCACAGAACAATGATTTAACTATGTTGAGAGGATATTATTTGTCCTCTAGTGATCAGAAGAAGATAAAGTTGTGTTGGAGTTCTATTATTTTTATGGGGAAGCTGATGAGTGGTGGACACTGACCAAGAACATGATATATAAATAAGAAATTGATTCCATGGATTTTTTGTAATTCAAAAAAATATTTTCAATAAATATTTTCCTAGAACCCTCTCTATCAATATGGAAAGGTAATTCCTTGGATTGAAGAAAAAGGAAGACGATTCTATTAGGGTGTATGAGGAAAAATTCATAAGGATTTTGAGATACGCCTCTATCTTTTTCATGAACATTGAAAGTAAGGAGGATTGATTCTTTAGCGGACTAAATCCAAGTCTATGAAAATTGTTAGTGATTTGAGACCTCGATAGCTATGAGGATATTGTTTGTTTTTACTTTAATTTTGAAATGAATATCAGAGACTCTTAGTGGTCTCATGGGCCTAGATATAAAAATAAGGAAAATGGAGTTTAATATGGTTGGATTAACAGAAAAATACCATGATGAAAAGAAGACCCAACATCCCACGTGTCAAATTTGTGGCAAGAAGCATCCTGGAAACTGCTTAAACTGAACCAAGAGATTCTTTAAATATAAAAGAGAGTTGAATATGGCTAATAATTTATAAATGGATATGAAGAATCCCAGTAATGAAGAAGAAGAAAGGAAGGTTCAGATCAACAATCATCCCATAGTGCAGTGTTTCAACAGCAAGGAACATGGGAATTATGAAATCAATTTCCCTAAGATATGGATTTTTTTAGGAAATCAACAACGAAAACCTCCAAGGAAGAATGGAAGGGAATATGCTATCACTACTATTAAGGTTGAACCCAAAAATTATGCGGTGACAAGTATGGTGGTTATTTATTAAATAATAGAGAATGTACTATTTGATTTAATTTTTACACATTATTTCATATCTTGCATGTTTAGTAAAACTATTTAAACACCAAATAAAAATATGGATGTTGAGTTATAATTGAGAATAGAAAATGGGGAAATAATTGAATCTGAAGTATATAACTCCTCCCAGGCTAATGTTTTTGGACTAAACCTCCAAAAAATATTTCCTTACTTCCTTTAGTAGAGTTTGATGATATATTGGACATGGATTGGCTATATTTATACAAATCCAACATCAACTATCAGAAAAGGGAGATTAATCTTTATATCCTCAGGCATCCTCCAATTCTATAAAAGTGTAAGGAGGAAGATGAATCTCCTTTAGAATAACTATCTCAATTGTAGATATTATTACCTTATGAGAAAGCGTATCTATCTCAAATGATTAAGTCAAAGGAGAAGATAATTCTCGAAGACATTCTCATTATTAGAGAATATACATATGTATACGCTGAAGAATTACCTGGTCTTCCTCATGAATGAGAGGTTGATTTCTCAATTTAACTTATTCCTATAACTTTTACTATATCAAATAAACCATATATAATGGACACTATTGAGCTAGAATAACTAAATAAGAAATTAAAAAAGAATCCAGATAAGAGTTTTTTACACCCGAGTGCTTCACCATGGGGTGACCTAGTCCTATTTATCAAGAAGGATGGATCAATGTGCATTTTTATTGATTATCATGAGCTCAAAAAAATAATGATAAAGAATAAGTATCCCCTTCCACTGATAGATGAATTGTTCAATCAACTATGTGGGGCCAAATATTTCTCTAAGGTGGACCTTCAACTAGAATATCACTAATTAAAGGCGAGGAATGGAGATATTACCAAGACTGCCTTTCAAATGAGGTATGAAAACTATGATTTCATAGAGATTCACTTAATACTAACTAATTATCCAAAACGTTTCATGTATTTAATGAATAGAGTCTTTAAATATTACCTCAACAAATTTTTGGTAGTCTTTAGTGATGATATTCTGATATAATCCAAGAGACAGGAGGAACACAAGGAGAATTTGAATACTATGATAAAGACTTTGTGAAGGGAGAAACTTTATGAAAATTACAGTAAATGTGTGTTCTAGATGGAGTAAGTATCATTATTATGGCATGTTATCATCATTAAATGAGTATCTATAGACCCTTCTAAGGAAAAGGCAATTGAAGAGTGGCCCATGGAAATATCTGTAATGGAGATATTTAGTTTCCTTGATCTATCTGGGTATTAATGACAATTTATAAAGAACATTTCATGATTGTAAAACCCAATAACCTAGTTAACTAAGAAGGGAGTGAAGTTTTTTTGGACCAGGGAATGTGAAGACTGCTTCAAAGAGTTGCAAAATAGGCTTATCACTACACTAGTTCTCACACTACCTACATGTAAAGACCCGAAATTTCCATGTAATTTTTTTAATATATGGGAATTTTACGAGTCCGCGAAAATTGATGGCGCGTGATTCTGAGGCCTGGTGTGCCCAGAATGAATTTCTAAACATTTTTTTTTCAGGTACATTCAGTAAACGTACGAGCGGGTTTTTTGTAACTTTTGAACCCATGCTCAGAATTGAAATCCCAGGGCACAGTTGAACTCACATCACCAATATTCACTTAAGGGGACCTTCACCTCAACTATAGTAGGTCAAGGGTGGAATTTAGTTTTTCACTTATTTGTGAAATAATAAAATAAAATAAAATAAAATAGTGTAACATCTTATTTTTTATTTTCTTTTGAAACTCCCATGTGGATGTTTCATAGGTGGGGAACACTGAACTAAAACCTCCCTTGGGAGGTTATGGAGGTGAGGACCACTGATCCTAAACCTCCCATGAGAGGTTATGGTGGTGGGGACCACCCGAGGCTAAAATACCTTGAACTCCCTCTTTAGTGTGGTCAACCCTTTAAAACATCCCCCACTTTAATGGTGCCACCCCCACTTTAATTAATATTGTACCAACCTCATCAACTAATTAAGTAAAGCCAACTTAAATTATGTCAACAATTAAATTGGGGAAACATATTAGAAGTTGGATACTTTTCAATTTTGTTGAATTGGGAGAGGATAAATATTGGGAGGATTACACTTCTCTAACAAAGAACTTCTTCAATGGAGAACGTTCCTCCAACGAAGAACACTGACACATGACTTTGAATTCTTCCCCGGGACATCCTCCAATGTTGGATGTCTTCAATCAAGGACCGTTCTTTCCACCTCATTGAAAAAAAGCAAACATGGTAGATTTTTAAATTGAGTATGATTATATTCCCATGTTCTTCCCTTATAAAACAAAGAATGCGGATCAACTCACAATCAAGTTGATCCACATATGTTTTCATTTGTGGGTTGGGAATAATTATTGCAGAAGGTTGTAGGGTGGATGTTTGAATTTGTCCCCTTACCATTCTTGAAAATTCTATGTGAATCAAGGAAGAAATTATAACTTCTTGCTACTGCCCTAATGTGGAGAGTGCGGGAAAAACTAATATGGTCCATCCTCTCCGCAAATCTTGGTTTATTTGTGTGTTCATCACGATAGTGATGGCGACTGGTGCCGGTGTTTGGAACCGCTGGAACACGAGAATGGTGGCCGGCACCACGGTCGGCCGCAGTGAAGGTGAAAACAAAGGGTGTCTGGTCAAGGCAGCCGCCAGAAAAGACACGGCGCGTGACCGCGCCGCACGACCATCCATGGCAGAACACTGCCCCAAGGCCTCCGCGCCTCGTGGCCTCCACGCTCTGTGGCCGAGCTGCCTTTCAGCCTTCGCGCTCCGCTGCCGAGCCACCCCGAAGCCTCTGTGCTCTGTGGCCGAGCTACCCCGCGACCTCCACGCTTCACAGTAGAGCTACCCCACGACCTCTGCACTCTACAGCCGAGCCTGGTCAGGCCGGGTCGGTCCGACCGAGTCGGACCGGACCCGGACCCACTTCGACCCATTGAAGCATTTTCAGCCATATCTTTGGCACTGTGCATCCATTTGATGAACCATCTACGGTGCCATAAATCTTGGAGCGAGATATTCACTTTGGTATACTCCACTAGAGATTTGGATAAAGTTGGGTAATGGTCGGGTTGGATCGAGCACGAATCCAACCGGGCCCTTGGGACTAAAAGGATAATAAATCACAGACCGGGTGTCCGATCAACACACCGTCTGTTGCGTTGAGACCCCTATTACATGGTGGAAATTTGAGATACTTCTTCATGAGACTTAATGGTAGTTGGTGTATCGACTAGTGGCTTGTGGAGTGGATCCTTCTAGAGACAAGCGAGCGTAGTGCGGGAACCATGCAGCTGGATGTGTTGTGAAGCATAAAGAGAGATCCTATGTGGGTCATAACCTTACAATCCTATGTGGGTCATCAATTAGTGATCCTTTGTGGGTCAACACCTAGCGATCCTGTGTGGGTTAGCACCTTGCGATTCAGTTTGGGTCAGCATGTTGCGATCCTGTGTGGGTCAGCACCTAGCGATCCTATGTGGGTCAGCACCTTGCGATCCAGTGTGGGTCAGCACCTAGCGATCCAGTGTGGGTCAGCACCTAGCAATCCTGTGTGGGTCAGCACCAAGTGATCCTGTGTGGGTCCGCACCAAGCGATCCTATGTGGGTCAGTACCGAACGATCTTGTGTGGGTCTGCCTCTTAATAGAGTAAGATGATTCGGTAGTTACATCTAATCATCCTTACTACTGTACTTAAGTTATACCTTGTGTGCGCTGAGTTCATACCTATGTGGTACTTTCATTCATGGTAATACCTTGGTGGTATTATTCTATGTGGCATACCTGTGTGGTATAACTTTTTGACCGTGGCGCACCTGTTTCTTTTCAGGATGCCTCCACGAAGACATCCAGCCAGGGTTCCGATATTTGTACACACTGATAGCCCACCGAGCGATGAGGACTCAGTGTAGGTCCCTCTTATAGTAGAGGCACCAGTAGAGGCACCAGCGGTACCATTACCGGTTGGGCCACCAATGCCACCAGCCCCAGCAGTAGAGGGTGAACACCACTTGAGCATGTTGCATGAGTTCCAGCACTAGTGGCCACCCAGGTTCAGGGGAGAGACGGACCCACAGGCGATTGAGGATTGGATGGAGGCTGTGGTGAGAGTCTTTCGACTGGTAGGGACATCATCCGATGTCATGGTGATCCTTGCCACCAGTCTTCTACAAGCAGCAATAGGTAGATGGTGGACCTTGATGCTACAGGTTCATGACGATGTGACGCTTCTCTAGAAAGACTTCGAGAGCCTTTTTCGTGCAGAGTTTGTTCCAGCGACTCTTCGTGCAGTGCACATACAAGAGCTACTTCATCTAAAGCAGGGTAGCATGACTGTGGCTCAGTACTCAGCGAGGTTCACCGAACTCTCATGCTACTCTATAGATATGGTGCACGACCCATTCTTCAGGGCCTGAACCTTTAAGTAGGGACTCAGGCGGGAGATCAGGGCTTCAGTGATCTCACTCAGCATCCCGACGCAGGCTGGGGTGTTAGAGAGAGCCCTCTTAGTAGAGAGTTTTCTTGATGAGCAGTCACCAACAGTGAGATCCACCACCGAATTTCACGTAGTTGATACTTCTAGGGCTGACAGCAGGCATATGTTGCATAGGTCCAAGGGGACCAGACCTATAAGTGGACGCCCGCAGGATTTAGAGTTGGTTGTGGAGGGCACTCGAGGCAGAGCCGGTCATGCCAGGAGCGAGTAGTGTTACACATGCGGTGGGCAGGGTCACATGGCCCGTGACTATCCGACCCACCGTATGGATGATCTATAGATGGTCGAAGGACCGCCCAGTTAGAGATAAAGATTCGACCGAGGAGGTCCGCAGGGAGTAGGAAGATGTGGAAGAGGAGCTGGCCGTGCATCTGGCGATGGGCGACGATTCAAGATGTTACCGCCACCACCACCAAGTGGTCCACCCCAACCATAGAGAGCACAAGGATAGAGGCGGGCTCAGATCTAGGTAGCTGTTGCCTACGATCACGACACTCCGGAGATGATATGAGGTACGATCTATGTCTACTCAACCTTAGATGCAGTTTTTATAGACATAGGTTCCATTCATTCTTTTATTGTCACTACCCTCGTTCGGAGCTCGAAGATTCCGATGGAGTCGTTGGTTCGATCCTTACAGCTATAGAATCCTAAGGGAGTGGATTCGACGATTACGCACTGGTGTCGGTAGTGTGAACTTACTCTAGGAGGATTGAGCTTCGACTAGGATCTCCTAGTAGTGGTGTTGAGGCCTTACGACGTCATCTTGGGTATGGACTAGTTATCTATAGTCCATGATCAGATTGACTGTATTAGGCGCAAAGTGTGGTGTGTCCACACGGATGAGACCAGGTTTACCTTCACTGGCGAGAAGGGAGCCTTTGCAGCACTGGATGGACTTACACAGAAGAGAGTACAACCAATCATTTATCAGTTGGCTAGCCTTACCCTCAGAGTGGTTGATGTGGAGAGTCCGAGTTATCCTGTAGTGGTGGACCAGTATGCGGATGTCTTCCCTAATAATGTTTTGGGTCTCCCTCCTCGCATAGAGGTGGAATTTTATATTGATTTATACCCCAGTACAACACCGATATCTACACCAGTATATTGGATGGCTCCTGCGGAGCTTCGTGAGATGTAGGTACATCTAGAGGACTTTTAGGGGAGGGGGTTCATCTGGCCCAATTTTTCTCCATGGTTAGCCCCAATTTTATTCTCCAAGAAGGCAGATGGTAGATTGAGACTTTGTGTAGAATATAAGCGCCTGAACTAGGTGATCGTGAAGAACAAGTACCCACTTCTGAGGATTGATTATCTCTTTGATAAGATGAAGGGAGAATGGTGGTTCTCGAAGATAAACCTCAGATCAGGCTAGCACCAGCTCAGAGTACGAGATGAGGATGTGCATAAGATGGATTTTAGATGTCGATACGACCATTAATAGTTCTTGGTTATTCCATTCGGTGTAACCAACACTTCGGAAGTGTTCATGGGACTCATGAACAAGATATTTCAGAGATACCTTGATTACTTTGTAGTAGTCTGCATCAATGACATTCTGATCTAATCAGCTACTGAGGAGGATCATGCCTATCATTTTCAAGTAGTACTAGACATAATTTGAGAGAACCAACTTTATGGTAATCTCTCAAAGTTCCAATTTTGGATCCGAGAGGTTCAATTTCTGGGACACATCATCTCGGAGGCTGGAGTTGCAGTAGATCCAGTGAAGATTGAGGTGGTACTTTCTTGGGAGCCACCCAGGAGTGTGATAGAGGTATGGAGTTTCCTAGGTTTGACTAGATACTACTGAAGGTTTGTTATAGGTTTCTCCAGAGTTGCAACACCTCTATAATCATTAACAAAAAAGGGGAAACCCTTCGTTTGGTCAGAGAGATGTCAGTGGAGTTTTCAGTAGCTGAGGAAGATACTGACTAGTGAACCCATCTTAAGGCTACTGGAGGAGGGATTAGGGTACGTAGTCTACTATGATGCATCGGGGACAGGACTTAGATGTTTCCTGATGCAGGAGCAAGCAGTGATCGCATATGGTTCTCGACAGCTGATATATCATGAGAAAAACTACGCTACCCATGACCTGGAGTTAGCAGTAGTGGTCTTCGCCTTGAATAAGTGGTGACACTATCCGATGGGAGAACATTTTACAGTCTACTTGGATCACAAGAGTCTCAGGTATATATTCTTTCAGAAGGACTTGAAGCTGAGACAACGATGCTGGATTGAGTTCCTCTAGGACTATTACTTCGAGATAGTCTATACTCCTGGGAAGGTGAACGTTGTAGCAGATGTACTCAACAAGAGATCTGGTTTACAACTTCTAGGTGAGGCGATGGAGAAACTAGCTGCTTGGAATATATCCTTTGTGAATAGATATGGAGCAGCTTTTATTTAGTCTCTTATTGTCACTCCCCCACTTTTTCAGCAAGTGAGGGAGGTACAGTGTGGGGAAGTTAACTATGAGACACGACGTGCTCAGATATCCACAGGACAGGCACCTGATGGATTTTTTGAAGGTGGGGAGCATGTCACCCTCTTCAGAGGACGTACCATGGTACCGGTGTCACTTCAGGAGGAAGTGTTTAGGGGGTTCCACACATCCCCTCTAGTGGTACATCCAGGAGTGGCGAAGATGTACTAGGATATATGATGAGAACACTGGTGGACGGGAATGAAGAATGTAGTAGCAGAGTTTGTCTCTCGGTCCCTCACTTTCCAGCAAGTGAAGGCGAAGCATCAAGTACTAGCAATCTTGGTTCATCCTTTAGAGGTTACAGAGTGGAAGTGGGATGGGATATCCATAGACTTTGTGATGTGACTTCCACTTACATTCAGGGGTCATGATTCAATTTGTGTGATCGTCAACCAACTCACCACGTCGGCCCACTTCCTACTGATCAGAGAGCAGGGTTTAGTAGAGAGGTTGGGACGCCTCTATGTGTAGGAGATTGTACTGGTACATGGATTACCCTCGACGATTTTCTTCGATTGTGATACACATTTTACTACCCAGCTATGGATGAGGTTGTAGGAGGCTTTCAGGATGAAGCTTCATTTGAGCACTACCTTCCATCCTCATACGGATGGCCAGATTGAGCGGACCATTCAGACCATCAAGGACATTCTGCATGCTTACATTCTCTACTTCGGTTGTAGCTGGGAGGATCACTTTCCTTTGGTGGAGTTTTCATACAACAACAACTATCACACCACCATTGGGATGACACCTTTTGAGGCATTGTACGAGCGACCCAACAGATCACCTTTGTAATGGACTGACCTCGGGGAGTCAGTACTAGTGGGACCAGAGATGGTATGAGCTACCATAGAGAAGGTGAATATCATCCAGGAGTAGATGGAGACTACACAGATCAGGCAAAAGTCATACGCTCATAGGATACAGAGACCTCTAGAGTTTGAGTATGGCAACCACATCTTTCTATGGGTCTCACCTCAATGAGGATTACATAGATTTTTCCAAGGAGAAAAGTTATCTCCAAGGTTCACCAGACCTTTTCAGGTCCTCAGCAGAGTTTCTAAGGTGGATTACCGCTTAGATCTTCCACCTCAGTTGCACCGGGTGCATGAAGTCTTCCACGTATCCTAGATGAGGAGATATGTGCATGACCCTTCCCACTTCATCGACCATAAAGATATATAAGTTGATGATGAGGTGACTTTTATGGAGGTTACAATTGCGAATGAGGATTGACAGGATCAGGTCCTTCGTGGGCGGTCGATACCTCTGGTGCACATTCGTTGGAAGCATGAGAACCTCCAGGAGAGCACACGGGAGAGGGAGGCTCAGATGCATGCTCATTACCACCACTTGTTTCCTTAGTTTGAGTTGTGGCTTACAAGGATGCAAAATATTGAGGTGGAGAGAATGTAAAGACCCATAATTTCCATATAATTGTTTTAATATATGGGAATTTTATAAGTCCGTGAAAATTGATGGTGCGCGATTTCGAGGCCCGGTGTTCCTGGAATGAATTTCTAAACTTTTTTTTGGGGTACGTTCAGTAAATGTGCAAGCGAGCTTTTGTAACTTTTGAACCGATGCTCGAAATTGGAATTCAAGGGCACCGTTGAACTTGCAACGCTAGTATTAACTTAAGGAGACCTTCACCTCGACCACAGTAGGTCGAGGGTGGAAGTTAGTTTTTCACTTATTTATGAAATAATAAAATAAAATAAAATAAAATGGCATAACATTTTATTTTTATTTTCTTTTTAAACTCACATGTGGATGTTTCAAAGGTGGGGACCAATGAACTAAAACCTCCCATGAGAGGTTATGGAGGTGGGGAACACCGAGCCTAAACTTCCCATGAGAGGTTATGGTGGTGGGTACCACCCGAGGATAAACTCCCTTGAACTCCCCCTTAAGTGTGGGGAAGACTTTTAAAATTCAGCCACTTTAATGGTGCCACCCCCTTTAATTAATTTTTTTCCAACATGATCAATTAATTAAGTGGAGCCAACTTAAATTATGTCAACAATTAAATTGGGGAAACATATCAGAAGTTGTCTACTTTTCAATTTGGTGGAATTGGGAGAGGAAAAATATTGGGAGGATTAGACTTCTCCAATGAAGAACTTCTTACATAGAGAACATTCCTCCAATGAAGAATACCAATGCATGACTTCAACTTCTTCCTCATGACATTCTCTAATGTGGTACATCTTCAATCGATCAAATCGCGGGTTGGAGGAATGCTCGTTTTCACGTTGTTGCCTTGATCGTGGTTGGAAGCCCACGTCAGAATGACGTGCCTAGCCACTCGCGTGCTCCTAGCTTTGACTTGTGGGCTCCCCATTCGACCCGTCTTGAAACACGGACCAAGGAGTCTGAAGTGTGTGCGAGTCGACGACTGTTATTTCCACCTCGTCGACAAAAACAAATGAAAGATGTAGGGGTTTAAATTGAGAATGATTATATTCCCATGTTCTTCACTTATAAAATAATGAACGCAGATCAAATCACTATCAAGTTGATCCATAGATGTTTTATTTTTTAGGTTGGGAATAATTATTGTGGAAGGTTATAGGGTGGATGTTTGAATTTTTCCCCTTCCCATTCTTGAAAATTCTTAGTTAATCAAGGAAAAAATTATAATTGCTTGCTACCGCCCTAACACGGAGAGTGCATGCCAAACTAACATGGCCCATCCTCTCTGCAAATCTTGGTTTATTTGTATGTTCATTGTGACGGTGACGGTGACCGGTGCCAGCGTTTGGCACCGGTGGAACATGAGAATGGTGGCCGACACCACGGCCGGATGCAGAGAAGGTGACAATGGAGGGCAGCCAGTCAAGCCGACCGCCAGGGAAGACACGATGCATGACCACGCTGCACGACCAACCATGGTGGACCACCGCCCCATGGCCTCTGCGCACCATGGCCAAGCCGCCCCGCGACCGAGCCACCCCACAGCCTCCGCGCTCCGCGGCCGAGCCGCCCCATGGCCTCCACGCTCCGTGGCCTCCGCACTTCATGAACTCCAAGCTCCATGGCCGAGCCACCCCACAACCTCCGCGCTCCGCAGCTGAGTCACCCCGTGACATCTGTGCTTCACGGCTGAGCCGCCCCGCAGCCTCCGCGCTCCATGGCCGAGCCGCCCCACAACCTATGTGCTGCGCGGCCGAGCCTCCCTGTGGCATCTCTGTTCTACGGCCTCCTTGGACCTTACATCCCTCGTGTCCCTCGTGGCTCTCACGGCCCTTGCGGACCGCTGGACCGCCCTACGTGGGCCAGGAAGGTCGGTCCGATCGGGTCCGATCGGACACGAACCCACTTCGACCCATTTACGCATTTTCAGCCAAATATTTGGCACTGAGCCTCTGTTTGACGAACCGTCTATGGCGCTGAAAATCTTGGAGCGAGACGGTCCGTTTGGTGTACTCCACTGGAGATTTGGATAAAGTTGGGGAATAGTCATGTTAGATCAAGCACGAATCCAACCGGGCCCTCGGGACTAAAAGGCTAATAACTCACAGACCGGGAGTCCGATCAACGCACCGTCTATTGCTTTTAGACCCATATAACATGAATGTCCTTTGAGATAATTGTTCATGAGAATTAGTGGCAGTTGAAGTATTGACCAATGGCCTATGGAGCAGATCCTCCCAGAGATAAGAGAGCGTAGTTCGGGAACCCTGGAGATAGCAGTGACCTGAAGAATGAAGAGTGATCCTCTGTGGGTCAGCACCTTGAGATCCTGTGTGGGTCATCACTAAGTGATCATGTGTGGGTCAACATCTAGTGATCCTGTTTGGGTCATGACCTTGTGATCCAGTGTGGGTTAGCAATTAGTGATCATGTTGGGTCAGTACCTAGCGATCCTGTGTGGGTCATCACCTTGTGATCGTGTGTGGGTCAGCCCCTAGAGATCCTGTGTGGGTTAGCACCATGCGATTCTGTGTGGGTCAGCACTGAGCGATCCTATGTGGGTCATCACCGAGTGATCATGTGTGGGTCTGTCTCTTAACAGAGTAATATGATTCAGTAGTTACATCTAATCATCTCTACTACTGTACTTAAGTTATACCTGGTGGGAGCTGAGTTTGTACCTGTGTGGTACTTTACTTCATGGTAATAACTTGGTGGTATTCTTCTATGTGGTGTACCTGTGTGGTACTTACCTTTGTGGTTTTCCTTCCTTTGTGGAACAGTTGAGCTTTGGGGATTTAGAGTTGGACTCTGTATTTTCCTCATGATTGATATGGATTTACTTGATAACTTAGGTATATATATGGGCATATGACTAAGTAGGGTTATTAGTTGTTTCCTTTATTTGTGGTTTATCCTTTGTGGATTTTGAGAGACCTTAAGGGTCTCGGGGTCCCTACTGAGTATTGTTATACTCACCCTTGCATGGGCTATGCCCTCACTTCATTGTGTTTGGTGCATATGATAGACAACATTGACTGAGGACGAGGGTACCGGGACTGGAGGTAGCTCAGAGGTGGATGTTAGATGAGGCGAACATCAAAGACGACTATTCAAGAGATGTACCTACCCTTCAGGTAGGATCCATGGTGGATGATCCAGGATCTTATTTTCACCTATCAGTTGTCTTGTACTTTCTAGTTTTCTTGGTACTTTCCAGTTGGGCCTGTATTATGACCCATTTTACTTACTACACTTACTCTGATTACTATTTAGTTTACTTGAGTTCGTATCTTGCTGTGTGCTTGGTTGTGTGTGCTTATAGGTTATAAAGGCAATGAATTACCAGTTTTGGGGAATACACCTTCGATGCTAGTCGCCAGCCACTGGCCTATGGAAGGTGGGATTGGGGTAGTCACGACACGATCCCTGGGGGACGGGTTGTGACACGACAGGTGGGGAACTCTTTATCATGTACATGATTTAATGAAGGGATTAGGCTGTGTACAAATGAAAAATGATAAAGTGATGTACTATTCCACAAGGAACCTAAAAATCCATGAGAAAAACTATCCCACTCATGATCTGGAGTTGGAAACTATGATCTTTTCACTAAAAATCTAGCGGCATTACCTCTAAGGGGAAAACTGTGAGATATATACTAATCATAAGACACTAAAATATGTATTCATTTAGAAGGATCTAAATATAATCCAACGAAGATGATAATATCTCATAAATGATTTTGACTTCTCAATCCACTACTATCCTTGTAAAGAAAATAAGGTGGCGAATGCTCTAAGTAGAAAAGATCCTTCATCTTTATTAATGATGAGAATTGATAAGGATCCAATATTATTATATTTGTAATGGATGAAAATGGGAATCATTAAAGAAGGAACATCATCATTCCTTTTATAAAATTATTTCTCAACCATCCCTCATGGAGAAAATAAAGAATGCTCAATGAAATGATATCAATATTTAGAAGAAGGTGGAATCCATGAGAAAACATAAATCCTCAGAGTTCAAAATTGACGAGGAAGGAGTCATGATATTTGGGTCACGAATATGTGTACCATACAATAAATTGATAAAGATGGATATTATGAATGATTCACATAGATCAAAATTCTATATTCACCTAGGGAGCACAAAGATGTATCAATATCTCTGAGAGAACTATTAGTGGGATAATATGAAGAATGAAATTTCTGAATATACATTGAAGTTCCTGATATTCTAGCAAGTGACGGTTGAAAGGAAAAATTATAAGGGGATGATGAAACCATTTCCCATACCAACATGGAAGTAGTAAAACATCACCATAGAATTTTCACTATAATTGTAAATACATCAAGAGGAAATATTCCTATATTGGTTGTTGTGGATTGTCTCACAAAGATAGTTCATTTTATCAAAATTCGAGAGGACTTATCACTAGATAAACTTACACAAATATACATCAAAGAATGGGTAAGGATTTATTGAGTACCACCATCGATTGTATCTGATCAAGATTTTAGATTAACCTCCAAGTTCTTCTAAATTATCCAACATGCTTGAAAAATAGAGATGAAATTTAGTATGGATTATCATCCTCATATCGATGTCCAATCTGAATGAAATTTTTTAAAACTTGAAGACATATTGAGAGCATGTTCTATAGAATGAAAAAGAGGATGAGAAAAACTTATTACTTTGGATGAATAAAATGATATTTTCCACCAGAGCGTACAAATATCTCTATATGATTACCTTTATGGGAAAAAATGTTGAACACCAGGATGTTGGGATGAAGTCAGTGAACATAAGATGCTAGGACGTGAAATGGTCAAAGAAATGGTGGAGAAGGTGAAAACCATTCATCAACACATCAAGGCATCCCAAATTTGACAATAGAGCTATGTTGACAGTCATCGATGAGACCTTATGTTTAATGTTGGAGACATGGTATTCCTTAGAATATCTCCATTGAAGAGGGTCGTGATATTTAGGAAGAAAAGAAAGCTAAGTCCCAGATACATCACCCGTCGAAATTATGGATTTTATCGGAGCAGTGGACTATAGACTATAACTTCCATAAACCATATCCCAATAATATGATTTATTCCATGTATCCATATTGAGGAACTACATACCAGATCTCTCACATGTACTGAATCTATAGGTGGTACAGTTTGAAAATGACCTCTCTTACGAGCAGCTTCCAGTGAAGATATTGTAACATATATATAAATTTCTACACAACAAGAATAATTACATGGTAAAAGTACTATGGTGGAACCATAAGTACGAAGAGGAAACATGGGAACTATAGTAGGAAATGAAAGAGATATACCCTCACTTATTTTCACCATAGTTTGTAAAATGAAATTTCATGGGAGAAATTTCATAAGGGGTTAAGAATGTAACAAACCAGAATTCTATCAATGAAAATTCCCTTATTATAATTATTCTATATAGTATAAATCACATTAAATCACATAAAGAACACAATATAAACTTTATAATTGAATAATTAATGAAATAAGAGGTATTTCTAGAAGGTAATGAATATATACCAGTGGAATAGTAACTTGAAATTTGGAATATTAATCAGACCATTAAGAATAGTGATCCAACCTAAAAAATTGTAACCTTACTCATGAAATTATAAATAAATTTTTATAATCTTATAAATGGTAATATGATATAATTATATCATAGTATAAGTAAATAAATGTTTTTAAAATTATTAATTAAGTGTTGATATTTTTTATAAAACATAGATGTTTAATTTCAAATTTATAGTTGATATACTGATTTAAAAGATAATTTATTTTCAAAAAATAGATTGATAAATTTTTATTTTGTTGTATTATTATTTTAAGATAATTTTATGAGACCTTAATTAATTTTTCAATGTTTTATAAAATCAGTTATAATTTTAAAATTGACATTTTCCAAGTAAATGATGATTTTAATTAAAAATTAAATTTTACATATTTAGAAAATTATTTTCATAAAATTGGGTTCATTTTTAAATTATAATTGTCCAAAAATGGTTAGGGTGAATTATTTGTGTTTTTCTAAAATATTTGAATTTTGGTGAATAGTAAAATATGGTAATTAATTGTATTTAACAAATATATGAATTATTGATCCATAGATGATGTAATAAAATAATATCAAACTATCATTCATTATTTTTATATATCTAGTAATAATTCTCAAGATATTAATAGTCTTGATTAAAAATAATAATATAAAGAATAAAATAATGAGAAAACACCCCTCTCATTTCCTATAAATACCAACCCATACTAACTCTTCTACTCACATATTTAAAGCATTGATACTTGTCCAAATTCTACCTAATGATCTTACCAATCCTCTCCCACACCTCCAAGATCCCTTGGTATAAAAAAAAAGACTAAACCCTTTTCCCTTTGGAGGTTCTCAAGGATGATAAATTCCAGAGGTAAAATCCTCTTTCATTTTCTTTTGATTTATTTTCAATTTATTTTATTTTCTTATTATCTACTCAAATAATCTCATAAAAGTGTAATTAAAAATAACTTATCTTATATATACTCTAATTTTATTATTTTAATGGAATAATTCATCATCAAACCTCTTCTAATCTCCCTTATATTCTAAAAAATGTAAACATTGTCCATGAGGTGTCGATTCAACACCTTAATTGACGACATGTTTTTATTTTTCATTATCACATTAAATGCTGATCATAAAATATTTATAATAGTTTAAATAAACCTTAAAATTTATTTTTTAACCTTTTTCTATGTTTTTTAACTAATAGATGCACATAATTATTAATAATAAAACAAAACTAGTTTGTGATGATTAAAGAACTGCCAAAATAATCTAAACAATTATCATTAACTTTTATCTAATGAATCCTCCTCATAACAAATAAGAAAATTATAGATAATAAAAAATAATATATTTTAAGTTCATTAATAACATGTAACTTAAATTCCAGATAACTTCCCTCATTTTACATGAACTTCTATACTCATATATAAGAGAACTGATCTTGAAAACCAAGAAAACAAATACTCCTGAACAATAAAATTGAATCTTATAACTCATAAAAAGGACACAAATGAACATAATAAAATTATAATAAATAAAATACACATAGTTAAGGGTATTAATTAATTAATTAATGTATTTAATTTTATTATATAGGACATTAAGATCAAGTGTAGAAATCTTTTGGACATAAAGTAAGAGATATCCTCTAACCCTCATTTTTTCCTTCGGGTTACACATTCTATTTCTTTACCCTAATGTAAATATTATTTATTTTTATATAATTATTTAAGATTTTATTTATGGTTTCCAAAATCATATATTTATATCATTTAATCCTTATTTTATAGGGAAATACGTGTTTTAAAAACGTTCCCTTCTTAAATATTCCTGATAAGCAAACTTGATTTAAGGGAACATCCTGATTTCTCACCCATTTTAAAGTGAAATCCATAATATATTTTAAAACACCATTATTTTTATAAAATCAATAATTTTATAATGAAAAAATATATTGGTTCATTTCAGGTTTTATCAAAACAAATATTCCTTTTCCTCTTTAAATGCTCTATAATATTTTCCTTAAACTTCACTAAAATGTCTTATCTCTAATGTCCCTTAAGCACTATTTTTATATGTATTTACTTCAATTTTCCATCACTTATCATTATATAAGACCTTTTTACATTATTATTGTATATGTATGATTTAAATACATTCTTTCATGGGCACCATTATGACATTCTATTTTGTTATGCCTTATGACATTATTATGATACCCAATTCTTTCCATAGGTAAACTTTATGCTTGATTCTTCACGTGGCACACATATGCATGAACATGTTTTTATGGGTGAATTAATATAGTTCACCAATTAATTGGGAAATGTTTATTCACATGAGATTTCATGTTGGGATAAACAGTGAACCCGATTCCTTTATGGGTCTTTTTCCACCATGTGATATAGTCTTGGAGGTTAGACTTGACTCATGTTTATGTCATGTTATATATTGTTTACACATTCATATGATTCCATGATTATATGTTACCATGTTATATATGTTATTATTAATTTTTTTATTCATGTTACATGCCTTTTTATGTCATCATGTTTTTGATTTCTAACCCTTTTACTACGCTTTATTCATATGTTTATACCCTTACACAGATTTTTAGCTCATCTATTTGTTCATGTATTCCCTAGGTTATCCTATAAAGATATATGATCTCAATGGAAGTTAGGAGATCATTATGGAGATTAAATAAAATATTTTTTAGTTTGGTTTCATGTTTTCTAATTATGTACCTAATCTTACAAAGACACTATAATTTACAATACTCGGTTGTATTTGATGGTTATTTATGCTTAAAATCGTGTAACAATAAGTGTAAAAGGATACAATAATTATATATAAATACCATATGCTTTATCATCTTGACTGAATGATATTTACTTATAAATCTACTTATTATCATTGGATACCCATTTATTTTCAATGGGTTTATCATGTTATCATTATTAATGGAATTATGAATGATTCCCTTATGTGAATATAATTGAAAATTACATAGTACCCATTTTCATTCAGTGTGTTCTTTATGATGTGATGAATGAAACCCATTGTTCTTCCCATGGATTCTTTATGATGTGATGATTGATTGATTTCAAGTGGCACACGTAAGTATGGAAAAATTATGAGTGGGGTCCTATATCTCCCTCCAACAATTTTTTAAGGATTTATATCTTAGGATAAAAATATTCATGAGTATTTTTTAGTTTCTCATAAGTATGGGAACCAATAGTGTGGCTCTTGAAAGTAATGTTCCCAATATTAATAGTTTCACCATATTTGAAAGATGTTTTTCATTATTATATTATACACTATGTATCATGTTTATTAACTCATATTTCTATACTCTCTTTATTTATTTTCTATGTCATTCTATGTTTTATTCCATGACTCATGTTTTATGATCTAAGAATTATTGGGTATGATTTTCTTATACATTATAACTATACCCATATTCTTAACTTATTACCACTTATGATTTGTGATTATTATAATTTATATTTACCCTCTCTAAGAGTCTTATCTCACCCATTTCTTATGTTTTCATTTCCCCAGGTTATAAAGATGAGTATAACCTATGAGAATTATAGAAGGAGTACAATGTGGATCAATTTTAGAGAAATGTTAACAAGTATTGTAAAATAGAATTTATTATATATATAGTCCTAAAAGGAAATAAACCTTTTGTTATTAGGATTTTGAGGTGTAATGTTTAAATTATGGATATAATGTAAAATAAATATATGTTTATCTTGGGTTTATATAGAGGTAATATAAGAAATTGTCTAGAGATAATGAAAAAGGAAAAACACTATAACACAACTCCACATGACATGTAGGTCAACATCCCACCATGACACCATAATAAATAAAACATGGATAACATTGGAATCCACTACCTCCAAGTGACTAGTTTCCCTTTCCTATGTCATAGATAACAACATCAACATACACCCATTGGGTGTATGCATGGTGTGATCTCAAAATCCCAACAGGGTCCCACCAAGCATTCTATAAGAATATTTTATTAAATAAATTAATTATAATCAGTTTAATGAAATAAAAAATTATGGGATTATATTTGTATAATGTTTCATAAAACAACAAGAATATCCACTTTTCAAAAAAATTTAAAAGAAAGGCACGAGGAAAATTTTTAAGGGTTGAAAATAAAACATGGCAATCAACCATTTGATAATAGTTTGAAAAGAAGATATGCACAAAACCTTTATAGAACATGAATCAATAATCAATGATAAAAAAAAACAATTTAGCACCATGTTAAGGGTACCTATAGTATATCTGGTCAGGGATATCTAGGATCCCTACACCTCAAATGACCAAGGAAAAATAATTGGGTGCACACTCACATCTATAGAACTCAGGTCATGGGATTGGAGATCACCAACATATGTCTCCATAATGTACTAATGTTTAGTTAGTGTTTTCTTATATATAACCAATGTTAGGGAGGATAACCATAACTAGTTGTTCTTATCAAATACTACAAAAATAATACCCAGGTTCTCACGGGACCCCCTTTCTAAGTGGCACAATTTTCATAATTAAAATCATTTAAAAGGGGAGTTTAATAAAAAAACAAAATTTATCCAAGAAATAAAAACATACCCAAAACCAAGCAAAAACATGTCTGTAAAAAAATTTCAACATCAATTAATTTTCAACTTTTAAAATGGATTTCAAGAAATCAAAACCATTCGTTTAAACAATTTAAAACTTATTTTAAAAATAGTAAACAATAAAATATTCATATGATAAATAATTTCTATAAGTCCACCTACCTCAAGAAACATGAAACTACCAACAATTAGATAGAACTAAAAAGTTGATAAGTGAGGATAAGATATCCCGAGAACCATACACCCAGATCTACTACTAAAAACATATTACAAACAAAATATATTTGATACCAAATAAAGAAACTCAATTTTCACCATTCATAATTACAATATCACTATCCAATATTGATTCAATTACATACCCAATAACTTTTAGGTTTAGAGATTTAAAGAATTATAAAAAATCCATTATATAATAAATCCCATTCCTTTCTCATCAAATAATAATTTTTCCATTATAATTTATTTTCCTATTCTATAATAATACATTAAAATATACCATAAAATTCTCCACACATGATACAATTATTGAAGTATATTTTAGAATATAATTATTTATAACCTAGGTAGATGGAAAAATAATAAAGGGTAATCCCAAATGCTCATTAAAGGAAAGAATATGAGATATCAATAGATGATCAAATGTATACATAAGATAAGAACTAGGGTATTGGATCATGATCATAACATAATAAATTCATACATATCCAGTCATATATCATACATCATGAGTGATGGTGTCATAATAAGATAATCGAGTCATAAGAGTTTGGAATAATCAATAATCAATCCTGATACATGAGAGAATATCAAAAGCATAATAACATACCATAAGAATTGCGGTATAATAAAAATAAAAAACCATTTCATTAGTTAATATTCACTATCAAGACCATTATCATTTAGTGGAAAAAGTACCATAATGGATTAGGTTCACTCCCCAACATCTTTTCATCCCAGGAATGGGTTCACTATCCATTCTATTTATATTATCTCACAAGATATCAATAATTACCTAATAAATTAAAGGTCTTTAATATAACCACCCATAATATAATTAAAACCATATATATGTGTTTAATAAGATCATATAAACATTCATAATATGATAATAGTATAACCCATGGAAAAGAAACAATATTTATAAATATTTTCACGTAAAATAATAATAATCCATATTTTGAAATAACATGATTGTTTTCGTTAGATTATATCCACTGGGAAGTATAATTAACATCAATGGATATTAACAGAGATAAAAATACCTTTAAAAGAACATTCAAACCATCCTTTTAAAACATGATAAAAATATCATTTTCTTTTGATACAATTTTAAATAAAAATTCATAGAATATTGAAAAATTTATTTTTTTGAAAATTAATATGGAAAATTTTAAAGGATGATTCAATGGAAATAATAGCCATGATTACTTGAAATTTTTTTTGGGTGGTAATCATTAAAACAAATATTCCTTTCACATTTTTTGTAAAAAGTCATAAATAACCTGTTCATAAAAAAATTATAAAAATTAATTTTTAATACTTTTAATAAAAGTAAAATATTTTTGGAAATTAATTTAAATAATAATTGAATTATATAAAATAAAGTTCTTGAAATCATTTTAATGAACATGGATGTGGAAAAAAATTTCATCGACCAAAGATGAAATAAGGTCAACTTTTCTTAACAAAATTTTATCAATTATTTTAAACATAAAAGAGTTTATAATGAAAGGAAAACATTAAAACCAAAAAAAGTAAATATAGTATAATAAAATAAATTGGTTTTAATATACAAATATCATATAATTATCCTAAAGTATATTACAACATAAACCATCCCAAATAAAAATGAAATTGCAACATAAAACCTTACAGTTGTGGTAATCTTTGAAACTAAACATCATGAAATAGAGAACCATAGTTGGATTTTTAAATACCAATAATTTAATTAAAATAATTATAATATACATTAACAGAATATATATACACTATACAAAATAAACAAATGGTAAATATGGAATATGTCACATAGAAATAAAAGTGAGATGAGAAACCCTTACCCCTACTAATGAATTTATTCATACAGTCTCTTAATATTCTGTATAATAAATTTTTATTTATTATAAATTTATACTAGAACAATATTAATACTTATATAACTATATATGTTTAACTTATAATTTCCAATTTCTCATTTATTAATAATTCCACCTTAAAATCATCAGTTTCAATGTTCATTATTATGTTTTTCATGCATGTTTTGGTTTAGTGATTTCATCCCTTGAACATTGGTCACAATTTTATAATATCCATAATAATAATAATTTAATAATTATCATATTTATTTATTATATAAAATGTTTCAACCATTCATACATGGCAGTGATGAGAAATGAATTACATCACTTCGTGAAAGCCGTAGTCCGCACTTACACACAAATAGTGTTTTCACTTTTCAATTGATTGGAAAAAAGATGGTAAATAATAATTGATATTTATAAAATCATAATTATATAATATATTTCATATATTTTAATTAAATAAAAATTTATGACCAATCATATAAAGAGTAAATGAAAAATGAATTACATCGCTTTGTTAAGGTAGTAATCCACATGTACGCAAGAGAAACATTATTGTCTTAAAACAGATGAGAGGATCAAAAGATAAATAATATTTCATATTTATATAACCTTAATAACATCATAAAAATCATATTTAATCTTAAATCCATCTATAAAACCATCCATGAGAGGTGGTGATGAAAAATAATATACAACGATCGTGAAGATGATAGTCCTTACATATGCATGATGACATTTTGATTCTCCATTAGGGTGGATCTTAAAAAGATAATGGTTATTATACTAATATAATAAAGTTTCATAAATATAATTTTAATTGTTTTAATATTTTAATATTTTTAAATAATACTTGAAGTAGGTATAAGATGAAATAAACATAAAAATATTTAGTGAAGACGATTACCTCTTCTTTGAGAAACCACCTTTGAATTTATTATTAAGGGCCCTTGGGTTGGTCTTTATATAATCCTACAACCTCTAGAAAATGTATATAGAAGTTTATAATATATATGGTTAGGGTTTTATTAAGATAAGTGTATAAAAAAGGTGTGAATAATAGATGAGTCGATGCGTCCTTTTATAAGTGAGGGGAGTGACACACTTGTAATTATTCTAAACTTTAAAATAATATATGGTCACTTTAATAAAAACGTTGCTAAAAAGTGGCTCATATTTGAAGGTGGGATGATATATGGTCTGTATAAATTCATCTAAAAGGTTTTAGATAAGTTTTTAGGCTATTTGAACCCTTATCACTTTAGTTTAACCAATCGTTAACCCCTTTTAACCATTATAATGCTAATAAGATTCTTAGTATTTAATGGAAAATAATATAATTATAAAAGGTAAAGTGAATAATAAGTATAAAATGGTAAATATTATATAACATTTTATATTAATTTTAAAAATTATATATTTTTTAAAAATTTTAAAATAATTAATTAATATTTTTTAACAAAAAATTTCCTTATAGTAATTTTTGAAACCATTCACATAGTTTGACTTTAACAACATCAAGATTACCCTAGAGTTAAAATTTTAATCTTTAAAAAATTACATAAATTAAATTTAGATACATAAAAATAAATAAATAAATTATCTCACAAAAGAAAAACCACTTTTAATATTTAAATACTACTTCCTTTTAATTTTCACCCACTTGCACATGCGTTGTATCACCAATGTGTAAGTTTCTTAGGTAATTATACCATTAGAAAAAATTAAAAATTAATCACTACAATAAAAATAATTTATGAATATTAAAAATAACCATATATAACCCTTAATATAATATTTTAATTCTTATGAAAACATATTAGAGATATTAAAATAAAGAGGGTGACATTTTATACTTATTCTTTACTTAAAATAATACAAAGGTCATAATCAAAGGAAAATGAAACCAAATTGACATATTTTCAAATTTAGGATGAATTTTTTCAAAATAAATGATCCAATGTAATAAATACATGATTTGAGATATTTTTAGAACTTATCTGCAATTTTAACCTTGATTAACCCATTTTACACTTTTCCGAGGTGATAATATTTTAACCTGATTAATTTTAATTTTGAAAAAAATGAAATGGAACTCATTAAAAAATTAGAAAACTTTGATCCAAAATATTGAATCCATTTTCTATGATTCAATTTCTATTACTTTTAAAATTTGTTTTTAAAATAATTTTTTAATATACAATGAAAAAACATTTCTATAAAAATGATCATTTTAAGCATAATTTGTTTAACAAAATTCATGATTTTCTTTTGATTCCCATTACATTAATTAAATTAGTTTAAATAAAAGGATATTGTAAAGACCCGTAAATTTCAAGGAATTTTTTTTTCTTAATTTTCTTTGGAATTTTACAAGAACGCAGTTTCTGACGACACCTGATTCCGAGGCCCGGTGTGCCCAGAATCATTTTCCGAAGTTTGGTTCGGGTACGTTCAGTGAACGGACGAGCGAGTTTTTCTAAATTTTGAACCGGTGCCCGGAATCAAATTCTGAGGGCACCGATGGAATCGCAACGCCGGTATTTTCTTAGAAATGCCTCTTCCAGAGTTGCGTTTGCTCGGTGGTGGTTTTTAATTTTTGGGCTTAAAGTTAAAAAATAAAATAATTGTACAAAAAACTTTATTTTATTTTACTTAAGCCACTTGGAAGCCACTTGGAAGCCACTTGAAGCCACTAAAAAGCGGCTTAAGCTGAGTTGATCCGGATAGGATGCAATCCAGAAATATCCTACCCTCTTGGTAGGATATTTGTGAGGTGGGGCCCACACGAGCCCCACCGTTTCCTTTCCGCTAAGTAACACACCCGCGAAAACCCGTCTTTATGAAAGTCAACTGACGCGTTTTCTTAAATTCTTAACACACCATTTAATTGGGTAGTTTTATTCGTGAATTAAATGGGAAGTTTCTTTCGTTGAATTAATTCTACGATTTAATGGGTCGTTACTTACCTCTTATTCGTTTGTTGGCGTAATAATAAAATAAGACCAACACGACATTTGAAGGATTACACATTGAGAGTTTTTTGAGAGAGGTTCTTGTGCCTTCACCCTTCTTCGCGAAGAACGCGAAGAACGCGAAGAACACGAAGAACGCCGGCCACCGACGAAGAACGCCGAACCCACGGAAATCGACGACGCGACGCCGTGTGCCGCAACACCGACGTTTCCTCTTCCGCGGCGTTCTTCGGCGACGTTCCTTAATCCGCAACAAAAACCTTCGATCATCCGTTGAGTTCGTCGATGCGACACCCTTCCGTGACGACGCGACGCCAGATACCGTGACGACGCGACGATCCCCTCCTTCCGCGATGAACAATTCTGTGAAGAATGCGTGCGACGACTTGACAAGGTAGGGTTTTATTTTGGAAATACCCCTTTTTGTATTTTATATTCCCGTGAAGGTTTCTTTAAAATTAAAGAACCGAATTCATATGAACAATTTTATTTTATTAAAATTGTTGGTTCATGTGTTGAATAATTTTCTCCCGTTGTTTTTATCTAACGCGGAGGGTGCGGGCCAAACGAACACGGCCCGACAACCCTCCGCCGTTCTTCATGGTTGTGAGGATTTGGTGGGAGATGGAAAAACATGAAGCAAGAGCGTTTTGATGATCTCACAGTGAAGAACGGAACCCAGGAGGAACAGCGGTGCAAACAGGAAGGAAAACGGACCACCGGAGCAACTCCGGTGGCCCGCAGAAGCGGCCGATGGCGCCGACAGTCGGGGCGGTGGCGCCCCGACGTGCCGCCGGACAGAGCCTCCGCGGCCGCGATGGCCAGCGGACCCGCGACCGCACGGGTCCGGCTCGCCCGCTCGGGACGCGGCAACATGCCGCGTCCGTTTGAACCAACGCGGCCCCACGCGGGGCCGCGACACCTCCAAGCAGAGGGGGCGGCGCCCCACGGCATCCAGCTGCTCGGCCGCGCGACTGAGCCGAGCCAGGCCAGTCCGACCGGTTCTGGTCGACCTGGTTCGGTCGACCCAAGGGGGGGGGGGGGGGTCGGGCCGGGTCGGCCCGGGCCTGGACCCCCCGTCTTCAGACTGTTTTATGTCTTTTGCCCGTAACTTGAGCTACGAGCCTCCGAAAGACACTCCGTTAGCGGAAACACGATCCTTGGATCGAGATGGTCGTTTCGATATATCGCACTCAAGGTTTCAGAATACTTTGGGTTCGGCCGGGTTGGTTCGTACACGAAACTAACCGGGCCCTCGGAGTGGAAACGATCATATCTTGAGCTACGGACGTCCGATTGACGTTCCGTCGACTTTGGTGCATTCCTCTAAGTGAGACGGATCTTTTGGCATTCTCCGCCCGAGGTTTGGACGCAGGTGGAGTACGGTCGGGTTGGTTTTTCCTTACAAACCAACCGGGCCCCTGGGACGAAAAGGCCAATAACTCTCAGACCGGGCGTCCGATTGACGCGCCGTCTGCGACGTTGAGTTCCTGTTGACGATACGGAACTTTTGGATACATCAACCTAGGAATTTGTGTCAGTTGATGTATCAGCCTCTCGGCTCATGGAGCGGATCCTTCCGAACGAGCTTGCTGTGTGCGGGAACCCTAGAGCTGGCTGCAACTGCTGCTGTGACGACGACGACTGTACAGAGATCCTCAGCGGATTCAACTGCGACGATGATGAAAACAATACGGGAATCCTCCGTGTTTTCGGCAGTGACTACTACGGTACATCTTGGGATACATCATCTCCGGACTACATGTCAGTTGACGCATCGACCTCTTAGCTCGTGGAGTGGACCCTCCCGGAACGAGCATGCTGTGTGCCGAAACCCTAGAGCCGGTTGGGACTTGACGACTGCTGATCGGACGACTCGGCGTGTTACGGATAACACGAAAGAGGTGCGCTTGGCTGTAACGGCACATGGGATCGCTTGGTTGTAGCGGCAGACCCACGACAGAGGTACGCTTGGTTGTAGCGTCACAGGGGAGAGCTTGGTTGTAGCGGCATGCCCACGACCGAGGTGCGCTTGGTTGTAACGGAACAGGGGAGCACTTGGTTGTAGCGGCAGACCAACGACAGAGGTGCGCTTGGTTGTAGCGGCACAGGGGAGCGCTTGGTTGTAACGGCAGACCCACGACGGAGGAGCGCTTGGTTGTAGCGACACGAGGGAGCGCTTGGTTGTAGCAGCAGGCCCACAGTACCCGATAGGTGGAGAACTACAGTAGTCCAAGGTAAGAGGGAAGCGCTTGGTTGTAGCGGCATAACTACTGTGCTTGATGGAGAAGGAGTTTCCCAATAGCTTTGGGTTCAACTTCATGATCGATCCTATGTGGGTCTTTGCGAGGGTTAGTACCTACAGATCCTTTGTGGGTCCGACGACTTAGATGAATCAGTGGCTACATCTGATCATCTCTAACGTCATACAAAGAAGTACCTGTGTGAGCTGAATCTTGTGTTGAACTATCCTGTGTGGATTTACTGTTTACTATCCTTTGGGGATTGTGTTGAGCTATCCTATGTGGATTACTATTTACTCTCCTTTTTGGATTGTGTTGTGCTATCTTGTGTGGGTATACGTTTTTCTTTCCTGTGTGGACTGGGTTGTGCTTGAGATCGGACGTTGGAGTCGAGTGGGAATTGATGACTTAGGTATATGTATGGGCATATACCTAAGCAGTGTCGGTTGTTATTTCGTGATTGTATCTTTCCATTGCGGTTTATCCTTTGTGGATTTCGGGAGACCTTCGGGGGTCTCGGGGTCCCTACTGAGTAGCTTATACTCACCCCTGCACGGGCTTTTCCCGCACTACGTTGTGTTGGTTGCAGACGACGGACAGCGCTGATCGTGGTAGAGGCTTGCAGAGCAGGATGGTACCTGGAGGTGGACCACTGAGCGGGACGTACACGGAGCAGTCAGGTGGACCTGAGGAGCAGTGGAGCTATCTGTACCCACCCTTCAGGTGGGATTTCCAGTGGACAGCTCGGTGTAGCAGCTTTTACTTTTCAGTTGCTGTTTTCCCCTTTCAGTTGTACTTTACAGTTGGGCTTGTATTTCTGGCCCCTTTTACTTTCAGTACAGCTTGTTACAGTTTTTACTTAGTGTTTACTTTTCCACTTGCTTACTCTGTGGTGCTTGTTTACTTTTAAAAGGCAATGCCTTCCCTTGGTGCTAGTCGCCACCCCCTGGCCTATGGAAGGCGGGCTTGGAGTAGTCACGGCACAGGCCCCGAGGACGGGTCGTGACAAATATTTCATTTAATTTAAAACAAAACTAATACCAATTGTAACCTTTTGAAAACATGATTAAAAGAGAAGTATTGAAAATTGTTTTTATTTGAATAAAAACATCACTTAGATTTCTAAAATTTTAAAAATAGATTTATAAGTTCAAAATTATATTTTTAAATAAATTATATAAATTATTAAATATATATTTAGTCAATAATTTTTTTTATATACCTTCAAGTCATTATTATATAATGACAATGTCATAAAAGTGACATTATTTTCAAAATCAGTATTTTTCCCTACTCACCCAAAAATAAACTATTTCTAAAAAATCCAAAAAATTACCTCTAATATTAATTTGATATGTTAAATCAAAAAATAAATTTCATTTCATCAAATTAGAATTATAAAATTATAAAATTTATCTTTCAAAAAAATACAATATATAAGGAGAACCATCTTTTATAAAAAAATTACCATTTTAAACCATAATTATTCTTAACCTTATATTATTTAATTCTTATCATTAAAAAACTTATTAATTATTTAATATTAAATAGTAAAAAAAATTAAATAGGAATATTTTATCAATATATATTTCATAATGAGATTACTCTTGTTCATGCCCACCAAACCAAAGATTAGGTTATAAGAGTCATATTTAAATAATAATATTTCCAAAGTATATTTTGGTTCATTTAATATCAGTGTTTTATGTGATAAATGATATAAAAAATAGTATTTATTTAAAATAAAAATAAATTACAATATATCAAGTTGTTACAAAAGATTCTCTAAAGAGGAGAGAGAAATCCCTAACCCAAAAATCATCATAAATAAATATGGATCCAACAAACCTGAGGCTGTTATAACATTCGAGTGGAGTAAAAAACCAAGAAAGTATGGGAAAATATAAATTAAAGATGAAGGAAACCACTTAATATAACAATACTTGAATATATAGGGTATAATCCAACTAAAATATCACCATGGGTGAATGCAGTGAGAGGCCTAGATGAGAGAGGAATTTCCAAATTCCAAACTACTAAAAAAGGAAGAGAGATTAGGTGAAATAAAATAAATAAAAAATGAGGCAACCGAAACTTTTAAAATATAGAATGACAGGATCATGGTGTGAAACCAATCTTCACAACATTAATCCTTTCAACTCAACTGGTTAAGCTGGTTCATGTCATAAGCCATAATTATGTAAACTCAGGCTCACCATCATGGATATTCAGGATTTACATGAAATATCCACTCTATTAACCACTAAATAAATAGTAAAAAAAATGCTTTATAGGGATAAAACAAAAAAGGTATAACTGATCAATAAGAGACATAAAAAGAATCCAAGTAAGAATCTCATACCTGAAAGAAACATTGGGATGTGAGTGGTCAACACGTCTCTAATAAAGAATCATAAGTGAACAATTCATCACCAAAACACAACAATAGAATTTTAAATATACAGTATCATTTAAAATCATTAAATTGAAAAAAATATAACTAATAAAGTATTTGAGTTGATCTAATTATCACTGGTTAAGAAAATTCACAAGGCATGTTTAAATCATATTTACTATATATACCTCTCAAGATTAATCCCCTTAGGAAGTAATCTTGGATACCCACCTGGTCCCTATGGTCAAGGCTCTGAATCTATTATAGGACCTTATTCACAATTCCCCAATTTTTAGATAAATCACATGAGTATAAATGATCATGTAAATGAGTCATAACACAAGCAGTGCCACATTTTGAAAATTAATTTTGAAAGTGGATTATTTATTTATTTTTACATTCATATCACCAAACATTTGAAAACTCATTTCATGATTTATCTTTAAATTCTTTCTATACTATTATCAATATTATTTTTCGAAGAATATATTTATATTATATTTTTAAATCATTATACCTTTATATAGTATAATTTTTAATGAAATAATACTATAATTATATCCATCCTTAAAAATGACATTTTCCATATTTTTGACATTACATAAAATCTAAAAAAATATTTTCTTAAATCTTTAATAATTTATGATTTTCTCCTAAGACAATTTTTTTATCCTTTTCAATACTCTATTAAATTACACTATTTTAAATCAACTTATATTATTTTCAATTTCATTATAACTTTTAATATGTTTTATAATGATAAAATAAATCCTTTATTCATTATCTAAATTCCAATGTATCCATGGTATTAAGAAAATAAAATACTTATCAATGAATTGATCCATTACTACCATTGACCTAAGTTATCATAAACTATTTATAAATATAATTTTTTTATAATTTTTTTACTTTTTGAATACCCAACACTTCTTTAAATTGAAGGTTATTCACCTATATATCCATATATTTTATTGAAAAGTGGAAATTATTGACTGGATATTATATCATTTATTCTATATAGTTTTAATAACATAAATTTTATTATTGTGATTGATGGGTATTTATCTAGATAAGCACTTTATTTCTTGGAATTCCCATTTTTTCCAAAATTTAATCATTCGATGATTTTAATGAATTTATAATGGTATTCATATTCACGTGGAAAAAATATATATAGATATATCATTATGTAATAGGTTTTATTAGAATTATATATCCCTATAATGCTTGGTTAAATCATTATATCTCATGATATTAATATGTTATGGGATGCGAGTGGTTAGTTGAGTCCACTATGTTATGGGACACCGATGGATAACACTGTCCACTATGTTATGGTACACGAGTTCTCAACCAAGTCCATTATGTTATAATATATACATTGTTAGCCTAATAAAATATGATATTATTTTCTTGGTGGTTAACCATGGTATAATATTATGATATCCTATGCTTATGTATGTGCACATTCCTATGACATGCTAATTTTTTATTTTATGTCACAACAACTCATGAATAATTTCTTATGTTTTATCATTCTTATGCTATGGTATATGATATGATTTTATGATTTTTCATTTCTATGACGTGTTTTATGGAATTTCTATTTTTTCTGAATGATCAATTTTTATGATTTAATTATAATATTCATTTTAATAATTACATTTATATCATAATCATGTATCTCAACTGGTTATGATCTATTAATAACTCCTTTATGTCTCATTTTTACTGTATTACCTCCTTAAAGAGTGTTTGAGCTCACTCATTTCTTATGTTTCACCATTTCCTTAGGTAGTCTTTGATGTTAAGAATAATTTTATCAGATTATAAGGGGTATTTAATTAAGTATATAATTAATTATATGATATAATTATAGGTTTATTATGAAACATGTACCTATTTCCCAAATATACTAAATTTTTTATTATACGAGTTTTTTTTGCAATTTCATGTTACATATAAAAGTATGTATGTTTTGAACCAAATTTGAATGTTTGGGTCTTGGTTACATCATTTAGTATTAAAGTGGTGTTTATTTATTTTTTTGATATTTAGTATTATTAATAATTTGTCTTCAAATCCATAGATAGATTACTATTACCTCTAGAGTAATAGGTTAAGTATAACTAGTATGACCGTATACAATTAACATTTCCTGTGTATTTATGATGAGTTATATTATAACTTTACAATGGTTAAATTTTATGATATTATTATTGATTAGTTATACGGGTTTTGAAAATAGGACAAAACATTGGTAAGTGTTTATTAATGAGTAGAAAATTGGAGGACAAAATTTCTTCAAGGGGGTTGAACGTAACATCCTAAATTTTCTTTAAATATTTTTATAAATTTTCTTTTATAAATTATATATATATTTATTAAATGGATTTAATTTTTATTTTTTTTAATGAAAAGAAAAAAGATTTTATTTAATTTATTTTCATATAATATATAGTGATTAAATATTATGAAATGATAATAAATATTTTTTAAAATGGTTTTATAAATTTCCATATACTAAATTAAAGAATCATTTTAAACCCAAAACTTTTATTTTAGAAATACATTACTTTTATAAATAGTTTCATTTTCTTATGTTCATTTTAATAATTATTCAATAATTTTATTCCCATTGTTAATATATCATTTTAAATTTTATAATAGTGATATAATTATAACATATAACCATAGAAAGTAATATTATAACATTTAACATCATATGAAATTTTATGCATATAATATGATAAAATAAATGGTTATATTGTATATTTATACTGAAATAATATTTTATTATATACTTATAATTTTTTAAAATAATTCATTTATTGTTTAAGTGATGGTTTTCATATTATATGTTTATGTTTTGATATTCTAAATATTTATTTTTAACAGGACAAGTAAATTTTCTTACATTGAAATAGAATTATGAAGTAATTACTATTTTTATTTAAAAATTTAATTTTTTATATATGTAGTGTATTATTATAAATAGATGGATATTAAATTTGGATAATGTATTTTTATGAAAGTAATATGGTTATTAATGTATTATTGTAACCAATATGAATAATTTTCATCACACAAAAATTATTTTAGTAATTATTTATTTAAAAGGTAAAATCATCTTAATTAGAATATGAATTTAATAAAATGGTTCTAATTTTTGAAATCCTCATATCAAAATTATATTAGTATATTTATTGTTATATTTATGAAAATGTTTATTTTTAAGTGAATAATGAAAAATACAATTGTTTCATATACTGTAGGTTTTATGACATCATCATGATGTAAAAATGAAACACATTTTTAAAAATATTTTATATGAATTAAAATATGTTTTACAAGGATAATAATTTATTTAAAATAATAAAATTAATTTCAAAAACTATAAATATTTTCTCAAAGCCTAAGTTAAAAATTTTTCAAATAAAAAACTACATTTTATTTTTTATATTGTATAAAATATTTCCATGATACCATTTAGTTTTGGGCGTGTTTAAATGTAAGTAAAATATTTAAAAACATAATAGTAAAAGGAATTAGAACTATTGATATTATTGATCCTAAATAATAAATTAATAAATATTTTATTTAAAGATACCCCTCCCCATTTTCTATATAAATGCCCCTTTTCTAGGAATTCCTTCACACTCTTAAAGCATGTTACATTAATAAATATCTTACAAATTCACTCTCTTAACTCTCATAGAGAAATTTTTATGGATTTGTTATAACTAAAGTACCCTCCTCCAATGGATTTAGATGTAATACAAATGATATGACTCAAAAATAAAGGCATGGGTTCCTAATCCTTACCATTTATTTTGAGATTTTTTATACAATTTATTTTAAGCTTACTTTCCATGAAGTTCTATCCTTATTTATCCATTGTATTTTCATTATTTTTATCTAATATATATATGGGAGATTAACCATCTATGTAAGGGATCCCAAGTCTATTTTTATAACTATTTTTTGATTTTTTATCATAAATTCTTCTAAACATCATCTTCATTTACTTACATGATTATTTTTCCATGGGATTAATATCCATTTAATCTATTATTGATAAGAGATTACCCATTCTATCTCATTGAATCCTTTTTATATGTCATTACTATACCGAAGTAAGGGTTTAAAAACCCATGTATTTTCATTTAAATATCACTCTTCCCCTTACATAATACAAGTAATCATTAAAATTATCATTAGAATAGTAGTTTAATTATACTGCAATATTTTTAAGAGACTGAAATTATTTATTATACTTATTATTCTTTAAAACCCTTATAAAAACATTGTTCACCAATGATTACACCCATAATTGATGATTTTAAATTTTTTAAATGTATAGATAAAATATTAACAATAAAATTTCACTATTTTTAAGGCTTTGGAATGAAAAAAATAATAATTATACTAATAATATTCTAGATAATTTTATAGGGTCATTTTAAGAGTCCAATACAAGTTTACGAAAGAATATTCTATAAATTGTAACTAGGTACTGAAATATTGTTATAAATATCTTATTGAATGACATGAAAATTGTACCATAAAAATCCAAGATCTTATGGAACCTTAGGATAGTGACCATCGAACATTATCATTACATCGAAGAAGTTTTGGAATTATGAACTGACAAAACTAAAAATGGCCGATGCAAGAAAAATTTATCTAATAAATGAATTTTAAAATATAATAAATAAATTAAAATAAATAATGTTGATAAAATAAACATTAAAAAGGATCTAAAATAAGTAATTAATAAATATAATTTAGCTATTATTGAAGTTAGAGGACATATAAGTCAAGCCAAGAATCAAGGTAAGGGGTTTCTCCAACCCCTTTTCATTTTCGTGGTTATGTTCTCTATCAACCTCTACTAATTTCTCTCATTATCTCAATATATTTTAATACTCACTAATTTTGTTCTTTATAGTTTCTTTTTATCTCTTTGTATATTCACATATTTATAGTCCCCTTACTATTATTTCTTTAAGTAAAGTATGGAAAAGTTTATAAGGGGAAGTTTTCTATTTCTATCTTCCTCCCCACGTTTTTTCTACTTCAAATCTATTTATTATTAATTTTACATTATTGGGATATTTTATTATAAAATCATCATTTTAAAATGAATTTTTACACCTTTTAATAATTAGTTTTTAAAGTGACTTATTTCACTATTTTTATGGCAATGTTACCAAATATTATGAAAAGTATTTTCATGATTTATTTTATAATTTTATCTCCTTTCTTATAAAAATTATTTTTCAAAGATGTTATATATATTATGTTCTATAATAATTATTCATTTTAAATATATCATTATTATTAATAAAATAATATAATTATCTCCATCCTTAAAAAATGATATTTTCCTTATTTTAATGTTTTGTAAAATATAACCTAATATATTATTAAATCATATATAATTTCTCATCTTATTCTTAAATATTTTTAATCTCTATCAATACTATTTTTAAATTACACCATTTAAAATTTACTTACATTGTTTTCTATCTCATTGTAGATTTTTATATATTTTACTATGGTGAAATAAATCCTATATTAATTATCAAATTCCAATGTATCCATGGTATTGTGTAAATGAAATCCTTATTAGTGAATTGATACTTAACTTCCTTTATATTTATTTATTATAAAATATTAATAAAGATAACCTTATTTCTAATACCTTTCCTATATAAATATCCTATACTTATTTCTTGTAAATGAAGGGTGTTCACCTAGATATCCATACATTATATTGAATAGGGAAATATTGAATTGACTATACACCCTTTATTATGTATGGTGTGAATAAACTAAATATCATTATCTTGATATAACAATATTTACCTAGATAGACACTTTATTTATTGGTTCACACTTGTCATTTCCATGGGTTAATTATGTTACATTTTCAATAGATTTATATTAATATTAATATTATTGTGGAATAAATATGCATTGATATATGATTATATAACAGGTGGTACATAAATTATATATACCTACAATGAATTGGTTAATGTTTTATATCTCATGATATTACTTTGTTTTGAATAAGGTTATCCTAGTACACTATGTTTTGTGACATGAGTGGTTAGCCCAATTCATTATGTTTTGGGATCAATGTGGTTAACCCAATCCACTATGTTATTATACATGAGTGGTTAATATATTCCATTATGTTATGGGGAATAGGTGGTTATCCTCTTACACTCTTATATGAATGTCTTGTTGGTTAACGTTGTCATAGAAGTATGATATATTTTATATAGGTCTGTTCCATATTCCTATATCATGCCATATTCACATTTTATGTAACAAAAGATCATGATTAATTTCTATTCTTTCACATTTTATTGTATGTATCATTTTTCATGGTTCTATTTTTCCATGACATGTTTTATGATTATTTTATTTATCCTCATGATCACTTTTTATGATTTCATAATCTTTTCCATTAATCATTATATTTCTGTCATGATTATGTCTCCTTTCTATTTATGATATATTGATAACTTCTACATGTATCATTGTTAATTTATTACCCCTTATTTAGTATTTTATATCACTCCTTTATTATGTTTCCTCATTTTATGAGGTGGTCATAGGTGTTAAAGATAATTTTATCAAACTATAAGGGGTCTTTAATTAAGGATTTGATAGATTATATGGTATAAGTTTATGATGATGATTTATCATGTACCCAGTTCCCAAAGACACCAAACTTTTGATTATAGGACTTATTTTTATTTTCATGTTCTATATAATAGTATATATGTTTAACACCAGATTGAGGAGAATAGGTTTGGAGTGCTTCACACATGTTCTGAGTTAATATGGACCAACAAAACCTCTAGCTCAATCTTATAAATCTAAAAATAATAAAATTAAGTGTGAGTATGCCAAAATACTCAGTATAATCCTCCACATAAACACTTATACTAATGTGTATGAAGCATATTAAAACCTTATAAATGAAATAGAAAAATTTATAGTTCATCTGGTCTCCAAAGAAAACTCCAACTTATCATATATTATTAAAATTACACTCTCAAAAAATAAATAAGTTTCACATATTTATAAATCATCATAAAATATCAATAATAAAAGAAATTTCCCCCATAACCCACGTCTCATACAATCCACCTTTGAGGGAATACAACAAACCAAGGAATAAATCACCCCATAATTAAATATATTGGTGGAATATAACATCACCATGGGGAATAATACATCATATATGAGTAAAAAGAGTTATTGGTAGCTTTACATTGAATATAATATGGATGTTTGGGTTTACATAGAAACTTATAAATATGGATGTAAATATCACAATCCAAAATAGGTGGTGTCTATATAGTAAACAGATAAAATGATATCAAACGACACTAAAATAGTAAAATATACAATGTTACACTCATAATAATCAAAACCTTGGTCACATATCCTAACTATTATAACTTTTCCATTCCCATTTTTATCTATACTATACACTTATTTCAATTTATTTATCACATAATGTCTATATTAAATGTTATAAATTTCACTAATAGGTTTCCATATCCAGGGATTTAAGATAATAAAATAAAAATATCATTATTATCACAACATCCTCACATTGTGTAAATATAACATCATCTAAATGTCATAAATACACAATCTTATCATATCACAGCCACTAAACCGTCAATAATTCTTTACCCAATCATATTGGGAATATGGATTTTGATAACCATTTCTCATTTCCATTCCAAGTTATCATCCTTTTACTACCACATATGATCACTATCTTAGAATTCCACATCCATTAATATCACTTAAAATACAACATTCGAACATCTTCTATGTTCCAATGTTCACACAATTCATATAGAATACTAAATTTATTTACGTATCTATGATACAAAACCTAATTATTTAAATATTGAATACAACATCCAATCCAAATCCTTCTATACACTTTCTCTTTCTCAAATTCAAAATGTTCAAATAAAATTTTTATAATTAAAACAATATGAAAATAGTAATATAACCAAAATTATTACTTAATCACACACCACTTAATCTTAACTAGATAATCACAATAATATATTCACCCACAAAAACTAAATCATGATAGATTTACATAAGCATATAAGGATATGTTTCAAGTCACTTAACTGATTAGGATATCATTCATTATTTGAGAATTTTTTCACTTCACACTCCAATTCTTCAAACCCTATACATGTTAAAGAATCTCAAAACTCAGAATTTATACATTCCCTAATGGAAAAAATAGTGAAGAGTACATTAAGACACCACAATAGATAAACCCAAGGTTTCAATTAAGGATGATCTAAGATTTGATCTCAAAAATCATAAAAAAACCAGTTAACAATTTCTTAAGATCTTCATAAATATCTCTCAATTAACTTTTTAGTTATCCTAAAGGTCATGGAGAAGCAAAAAGATAATATATAAAGGGTTCAGTAGGTTTTTAATATTTTTAATCAAATTTCTAGAAAACTATTGTGTATTCACCAAAAAAATGGATTGTATTAACTAGTAAAAGTATGATGTAAAATTTATGACATGTCTCAACTTATCAATATATAAGTTAAATCTATTTTCTAAATTCAATCTACACAATTATGACCTTCAACATGATGTGTAGAGATAAAATAAATTATGTTTTACAACTCATCTATATACTTTGAAATATAACCATGACTTCTCTTATTCTATATATAGATTAGTAAAATCACCAATATTACATTAAAATATACCATAATTTTATTTTATAAAAAATCACACTTTATCCATTTATATTTCAAGTAGAAAAATAAAAACACTATTAAAATAATGCCTAAGTTCCATGATGTTTTTATTGACCATGACGTAATCACATAATACCATATATGCTTCCCAAGTTGTTTCATCCATAATTTTTATCAATTTATATCCCTTAAAATACATAAAAATTTTACTATAATCATACTCTTATAGAACTGACCATGATGTTTTATATTTCTAATACAGAATGGTTTTCACATTAGATTGAATATCTCCAAAAATTCATAGTAGTAAAAACATAATTTATAAATCTCTTTTTTAATATCTATAATCTAAAACTAATGTTAAAAATAGTTTTTAATTCCATTCAATTTATAAATGATATTAAAAACCAAAAGCTATATATTTTTATTTATACTATAACTTAGGTAAAATCTAGTTTTCTACATTGGTTATTAACCAAAATGATGTATAAATCTCTTAATTTTTTAAAAGTTTGACATAAACTTTTTACTTTATGTTTTATTTATTTCCATCCAACATTTATAGCCTCAAAAATAACTTTATATTTTTAGAAAACCCTTCCCCCCAAGTCAAATATTTATCCACCACTGTCGATTAGCATCCACAATTTCATCTATCACCATCTATAAGCAGTTTGGAAGGGATAAATTTGGATTGAAATTGACTCCCAATATATGGTTAACATTATTAAAAGAATATCTTATATAATTCATTAAAAAATCAATAGGGATAGGGTGGGGTGTATAGAATACCTTGGATGCATCTAGTACTTGGTTTCATACACTCACAAAGAGAGAAACATGGTTGTCGATTCTATTTCTAGGAAAATAGTTGAAGAAAGTGATTTTGTTTGTCCTTGTAACATCTTGAAATAGGAACCACTAAAAAGTTCCCTGAGATGGTGGATCACATGACCTCATGTGCACTCCCTATATTCTATAGGCTTCCAACTATCAGCGAGGGTCTACAGTGGTATAGGGGGGAGACTATACATTCTTTTCAGAGTAACAAAACAATATAGCAAATTAACAAATAAGTGGAAGCATAATATAAATCAAGATCGAATGTAAAATTTAGAATACAATAATAATAAACAACCCAAAATCAGTGCCATGTACAATCTAATGATCATGTCACATCTTTATAAAAAATGGAAGGGAACACATCGAACATATATACTAGTATAATACATATACTAAAATACTGAAAGAATAAAAAGAACTATCTTCAACTAGCCTCATGAGAATAGCTAGGTCCAATGATCCCATTCACCTAAGAAATAATCAAATATAGCATTGTACAATGGGTATTTTCCCTGATCTATACCTACATCCGTGAAGTTTTTCCTATTACCCAACGACGACCCTAACTAGGTGTGAGATAACACTCAGCAGGCCACCAAAACAAGTTTCTATAACAAATAAAGAATTTGTATAAAATCCTATTAAGTGTTCAATATATCATAGGTATCATAGTAATTTAAATAAGTTTAAAATAATACATGATCCTAACCTGAAAAACATGGATCTCTTTGAACAATAATCAAGAAAACATAATCAAGGGCTACTATAAGGCATAAATAAATAGGTGTGATACTGTCCAGTATAAAAACTGAAATTAGACACCCATACCAGGGCTATCTATAAAGAATAGAAAACATATCCATAGTGGACACATAATATACTCATGTTTTTAACATCCATAATGACTTATGACATGTAATCCAGTTCCATACAACAAAGGGAAACATCTAAGATATAAAGGACCAAGGCATCCTCATCGAGTCCATAGAGAATCTTGATGGAAACTTAGTAATGAATTGGGTGGAGTCCGAGGAGCATATCCATATAGAATGTACAAATAAATTACAATAAATATGGATCTAAGTGGTAACAATTCCCTTATATTACTATAGAATTAGGATCCAAGTAGTAGAAATGTCATTGACATCCACTACCATAAGAAAGATCCATGTTGTTGAAATTTCTATAACATCTAATGGAATCAAGATATGAGGAGTAGAAATGTCCAAGGAATCCACTAAAATTGTCGGTTCATAAATATCAATTCGTAAACCATTTCATTATCATTCATAATTCATGATTTCTTCCATCCCATATCCAAATTTCGAATTAAAACAATTAAACCATTTAAACATCATGTTATCACATCTCAAAGAATTCATAAAACCTCTCCTAATCATTCATTTAATTATAATTTGATATAAAAAGGCTCCCAACATAAGTTTTGAGCTTTCACACACCTAATGGGGTGGTATAACATAGGAAAGATAAAAGGGAACACTGTATGGGTGGCCTAGGTTGGGGTTAACAATGTCTAATGATAAAATGGCTCTAAGTGGGAAACCTAATCAGGTTCCAATAATTTAAATCAAGAAAATTAAAATAATTTTAATGGAAATGCCAAAAAAATAATTGTATGAAACAATGGAAACAATGAATATAAAACACCAACTTTAAGGTAAAGGTATAAAACACCTACCACATACTCATGGTAGAACACTAATCCCTTATCAACCTCTAATTATATCTAGATAAAAAGAAAAAAATAGATGTACACCATGAAAATAGGGAATAAGTTTCTACAAAAAAATAACTTTTTTGTAGAGAAGATAAATAGAAAAAGGTTGAATATGAATGAAGAACTCACCAAAATGGATCTAATGAGAAACAAAAACAAAATAATTAATGTCTAGATCATGAAATGATACCAAATATTGGGTTAGGATCAAAGAGGGATATTCTTCATTAGTTCTCCTATGTGTGAGGGGAAAAGAAATGAGGGAGGGGGATTCTGCCGAAAATAGAGTCCCTACCAATTATTTTACAAACTGACCCTAGGTATTTACAAGATATGTAAATGATTTACATGATGTGTAAATGATTTACACGTCATGTAAATTTCAGGGTATTCCCCCTAGTAAAAACCCTTTAAACATCATGAATTGGACTACCCTAGCCATTACACGTCATGTATTGAATACACATTATGTGTTCCAAGTACACATCGTGTAGTGGTCCTGTAGCCAACCTACATCCCTCCTAGTCCTTGCTTTCTAACAAAAACGAAATGGACCATGATCCTGACTTTATGGTCTGATAAGGAAAGTGAAAATTTCATGGATTTAAATAGAAAGAAAAGGATCCATACCTCATTGAAAAACTAGGGATCTTACAATATCCCCCTTAAATAAATTCCTCACAAAATTTCTCTTCCAAGGGTTATCAATCATCACTTGAGAATAACTATGAACACTGAGCAAATACATCAGCCTCCCACTCCCAAGTCTCACCCTATAAATTATTGTGCTACCATAGATCCCATACTAGAGGAACACACTGTCCCTAGAGATAATTCACTCTTTAATCAATGATACATATAAGATATTCCTTGAAGGGTACATATAATTTTTGCTGAACCTCATCTCATTGTAGAGTATGAGACTATTTTGAGTGATAAAAACGTAGTTGAGTTACGTGGAAGCCATCATGCATGTATTATAACCTCTATGGTAGTTATAACCGATAATATACTATCCCAAATCTCTCCAGAATCATGAATAACCTGACATATCATTGTGAAATCTTACCCTGTATCCTATTTCATCAGTGTCTTTACCATGGTTTGATACATAAAAATACCCGATCCCTAACCTCCAATTCAAGATTCATCAACGATGATCGACAAAAGATTTATTTCTAGACTATTCAGTAACCATCCAATTTTTGATCAAATGGAACTACTCCAAAGTATCCTTCATGAGATACAGTCTGATCAATGTTGAATCTCCTGCCTATAACCAGCACATAGGTAATAAGAATTACATAATATAAAAAACATCATAAGGTTCCCTCTGTATCATCTCATAATATCTATTATTGTAGATAAACTTAACTAGTGGTATATGCCTCTCTTATGAACCCATGAAGTCAATAATACGTGCTTTAAGAATGTACTCAAGAACTTATATCATGCGCCCTGACTGACCATCAGTGTGAGGATAGTATGTTGGGATTAGAAGAACCTATATACCCAATGTAATCTATAAACATTTCTAGAATGGAGATGAAAACCAAGAATACCTATCTGATACAACAGTATATGAAACCTCATGAAGGCACAAAATCTCAAAAATATAAAGTCTCCTAAGCTCATATATTGAGAAGGTGTCCCTGATCAATAGGAAATGGGTGAACTTCATGAGTATTTCCACAACAACCCATACTACATCACTACCTTGAAGTGACCTTGAAAACATGTTCACAAAATCTATCGAAACATCTTACCATTTCCACTTAGGAATGACTAAATTATATAAAATCTCATGTAGTCACTGGTGTTCTTCCATCACCTACGGATAGGAGGAACACATCATGCCAATATCAACTACCTCATGTTTCATTAATGACCACCAATATTGATAGCTCAAGTCACAATACATATTAGTGAATTTGGGATACACTGACCAAGCTAAGGAATGAAACCATCACATAATATCTCAAAATATATCTTTTGAAACCCAAACATGACCATGGATACACAAAATTTCATCATTGCCAATAGTCCAACCAAAAGACGGGTCCTCACCCACCACACTCTCCCATAGGGCCAGGCCCTCATCGTTAGATAACTATCTTATCATAACCCTATATATAAGAGTAGAATTCCCTATTAAGGATGAGAGAAAAATCTACCCATGATCATCCTACACCTCCAAGTTCATCTCAGTGAACAAGGCCAAAAGATGCCACTCACAACTAGCCTCTTTAACTACTTGCATCTGAGTCATCCTGTCTAGTCAATCCACAACTACATTTCCATCAATGGGAATATATGAAATATTTAATTCAAATGAATATATTGATTCAACCCATCTTTATTGCCTTAGATTCAATCCATGCTATTTAATTATATACTTGAGGTTTTTGTGGTTTGTGTACACCACAAAACTCCTTCCCAATAAATAGTGCCTCCAACGATGCAAGGAATGTACAACAATGACTAACTTGAGATTGTGTGTCATGTAATTACTCATATGTGGACTCAACTAATGAGACCCGTATAAAAAGAATCACTCCTCCTGCATCAGAACTACTCCTAGATTGATTCTTGATGTATTATAATACATAGTGTAGCTTCTTCCTGGATCTAGAAGAATCAGGACCGATGATGAAGTAATTCTCCCTTTCATCTCATAAAAGGATGTCTTCTAGGTGTCTAACCATATGAAATTCACAACCGTATTATTCAATCTCGTAAGAGGTTCTTATAATCATGAGAAGACCTAAATGAAATACCTGTATTATCCATATATCCCCAATAAACTCCGTATGTCAAATATGTTATTGGGATTATCCTAGGAAACTATAGCTGTCACCTTCTCGAGGTTAACTAATACCCATATCTCTGAGATAATATGAACTAGGAAGTGAATATTATCCATATAGAATTGGAACATTGTGATATTAGCATATAAATGATGCTCTATCAGTGTATCCAAAAAAATTTCAATATGTTTGGCATGGTTGTGTCAATTATGAGAATACACTAAGATATTATCCATAAACACCACAAAACACTAATCCAGACAAGGATATAAATCTTAGTTCATTAGTGAAATGAAAACTAATGGTTCATTCATGAGAATGTATAACTAAAAAATACTCATAAAAACCATAAATTATATGAAAAGATGTATGATATATGTCTGTAGGTTGAACACATACCTAGTGATCACTCGAACTCAAATAAATATTTAAGAAAACCTGAGATCCTTGGAGCTGGTCTAAGAGTTCATCTATCCATGGTAAGGGATACTAGTTTTTAACTATAAAATGATTAAATTTTTGGTAATCCACATATATCCTGAGGGTTCTATCCTCCTTTTTTGAAAAAGTACTGTAAAAACCAAAGAATAAGTAATAGGTCGTATAAACTACTTTAGTTGCAAGTCCTATAGCTATCTATTGATCTCCTTTAACTACTTAGTATCCATCCTATAGGGAGTAATGAATATTTATGCAGATCTTTGAAGTATATGAATAGATAAATCCACCTATATCTTTAGAGGTAAACAAAAAATTTTGTCTGGGAAAACATCCCTGAAAAAGTCAACCACTAGAAAGAAATCTGTTTGTAATGTTACCTGATCATCTAGATATAAACTAGATATCTAGGCTATGATCCCACCAAACCCATGATTCTTGGTCCCACTCTACCTTTCTAGACATCATATTAACCCTTTTAATGAAAACACCACCCTATGGTGATGTGAAGTTCACCCTCCAGTGATAGAAATCGAAAAATTATTGATAAAAAACTAACAAGTCCATCCCATGTATGGCATTCAAACCTATAATCTTGAGGAAAAATATATCCCATTCGAAAAAACACCCACCAATATCAAGGGGGAACTCCCTACAATATCATACACCCTCCATTATGATCCCCAATGGAGTATCTAAATCCATAACGCCATTAGAAAACTTAAAAAAGAGACAAAGTCTCTACAAAATACATACAAATTTAAAACGATGTGATGCACTTGTATCGAAATAATAAGATACTAGATTATAGGATACTAAGATCATACCTCTCATAATTGATGTTATGATTCTAGGATCCTCAGGTGTAGGCTATACAAAATTTATATGGATTGAACTGAAACCCTATGAAACAACTTCACTACCTAGAGTAGGCTCCCTTTTCTGTCACGGTACAAGTAGTTCCTAGATGCCTTGCCAATGACCACCTCCTCATCCTGAACGACAGACACTACTCTAGGTCTTATCATGAAATGAAGCTATGAATACCACTCCTAAACCCAGAGTTGGATTCTATCCCCTTCTACTGACTTCTGAAGGGAAGGTCATATAGAATCATTATAAATGGACCATCCTGCTGCATGCTCGATACTAAACTGGGTCTCTATCACATTGGTTCTTCATATTTCCCCACCTCCCACACTAATGGAATAATATAAAATTCTATCACTAATATGATGGATGGTGTTATGAGAAGTCTCAAAATTCCTTTCCTACCTCAAAAAGATAATCCACTAGGTTAAGAGGTTGAACTAACCTACTATGTGCCCCCAACTTCCCTCAAGTTATGTTCAGTAATCAGTGCTTGATTCACTATTTCTGTAATAATATCCAATCAAAACACATTTACTTGCGATCGAATGGCATGCCTGATACCTTCATCGAAGCATCTTACCCTTGATGGATCATTAGAAAGACAAATATACACAAAACAATGAAGCTATGTGAATCATGGAAAATACTCCATGATAGTCATCTCTCCCTACTCTAGAAACATCAAATCACTAGCCCTTTTAGCTTTTAGGGTCTCAAGAAAGAAGTAATTGTAAAAACTGGATTATAAATCCCTCCAAACCATATCTTGAAGCATATCATCTTGGTTCAAAACATCCCACCAGTTCTTAGATGCTCCCTGAATCATATATGTTGTGAGATTCATTCTCTTATAAAGAGGTGTCTCTAGATGATCAAAAATATAAAATAAAGTATCAATACATAGCTCAAAAACTTGTGGACTTATATCCCTTGAAAACATGAGAGGATGCTACCGTTGGAACATATTATTTAGCTCTTCCATAGATGAGGCAGGCTGCAAGTCTCCCTAAATAGTCTTCATAAATAACATGAAACACTCTTGGAATTGGACATCAACACCCATATCAAGAACAATGGGTATGGTCACAAGTAGAACTACTAGTGGTTATACTAGTAGACCAGGTCTAACAACCTCAAAATCATGGTCATTAACACACTCTTGGTGCACGTCTAGAGATCATCATGGTGGCGTATCCCTATAATTCCAAACAAATGACTTATAAAATGAATCTAGTTTTAGCCAAGTCATAGATATGAAATCATAGGATAGGTCTAATTCTTTGTATAATAAAATCACACCCCTCTACCTTCTACTATTTCCAAGACTAGGTAAAAGGAACCATCAGTTAAAACACCAGAGACACATCCTACTTCCCACTATAATGATGGGTCAAGGTAAATTTCTCTGTTTCAAAATTCAATTTCAAGTCAATTCATATTTATTTATAATAATATTTAAAAGGTTGAACCAAATGGGTCACCACTTATGATATATAAATGCCCATAAACCTTATAAACTGAAATGTATCATCCACTTAATCCATTCCATAACACGTTCTAGTGTATGCGACCAATGGAACATGACTAAATATTCCATAATTGGATTCTTAGGTTGTCTATTGTAGCCTATGAAGGAAAACATTGTTTGGGTTAAAGTAGGCATTATAATTACCGACTATGGTTATCAATTTATTACACAAATAATTTATCAAGTATCAATTATATCCCTCAAGTTAAAAATAATAATGTTATGTAGTCAAGCAATGAATCCTAAATGGAATTACATATATATGGAATGTGAATTATAATAAGTACATAAAAATGATGCATGAGATGGAATGTCATCATTTCATTGATCCAACTATAAAAATTCAAAATCATAATAAACTTCAAACATCATGTGTGTCACACAACAATGGAATCAAATCAACTATAATTGGAAAAATTTAGAAAAAAATGTTCCATTCTAGGAAATTTGTCTTTTTCCCACATGTGTGTTAACTACTCCTAGAAATAACTCATTACCAAATTCCAATACCTCATAATCTTCATTATATTATCTTAAAATAGAAAATTCATAAATCAAAATCCTATGATACCACTTTTTAATGTCTTGACATGTGATCTATTGAATGGTGCCTCGAGTCGGTGGGTCACATGCCTTAAGAATGTCTCCCCATATGCCATAGGCTATCAACTAGAAGCGATGGTCTAAGGAGTTATAGTGGGGAGAGTATACCCTCATGTTAGAGTAAAGTAGTGGTAAAAAATATGAATAAATAAGTAGAAGAAAAATATAAACTAAGAAAGAAGGTAACATACTAAAGATTGTAATAATAAATAATCCAAAAGTAGTGTCATGTACAATATAATGATCATCTCATGTATCTATACAAAATGGAGGGAAATACGTGGAATCAAGAATACTAATACAATACATGTATGAAAATAAAAATGGACAAAAAGGAACTATCTATAGCTATCATCACAAGCATAGCTCAGTCCTATCCTCCCCTGATCCTAAGAAATTATCAAACGAAGAATCATATAGTGGTATCTTTCCTTGGTCTCTACCTGCACCCATGAAGTATTTCTGGGAACCTAATGATACCTTGAACAAGTTGTGAGATAACACTCAGTATCCCACCACCAATAATGCCTATAACAAATCCAACCTATGTATAAAATCCTAAGAAGTGTGCAATATATCATAGGTATTACAATAATTTAAATAATTATCAAATAATACATGATCCTATCCAGCCAAACTTGGAACCCTATAAACAATAATCGAGAAACTTTAATCAATGGATATTGTAAATCATAAATAAACATGTGTGACACTATCTAATCTAACAATTGAAATCAGAGACCCATATAAGAGATATATGTAAATCATAGAAAAAATATCCACAATGGCCACACTATGTAATCAAGTGTATAACATCCATAATGACCTATGCCTTGTAATTTAGTGTCAGAGCATGAAGGGTTGGATCTAAGGTATAAAAGACCAAGTAATCCTCATAGAGTCCATGGAGCACCTCGATGGAAACTTGGTAATGACTTAGGTGGTGTCCAAGGAGCATGTCCACAGAGCATGACCAAAGTGAGTCCAAGAAATCCTGATACAAGGGGTAAAAATTCCCTAGGCATCCAATCTAATCAAGATCCAAGGAGTAGAAATGTACTTGGAATACACTACCATAATCACGATCAATGGAGTCTAAATGTCCATGGCATCTAATGGAATCATGATATGAGGAGTAGAAATATTCAAGGAATCCACTACCATTTCTAGTTCATCAATCTCAATTCACAAATGATTTTAGTATCATTCACAATTCATGAGTTCTTCCAACCCTCTTCCACATTTTCCATTAAAAAAATTAAACCATTTAAACATCATTTTATCCAATTTCAAAAGAGAAATAAGCACTATCATAATCATTCATTTAATTCTAATTTGATTCAATAAGGCTCCCAAACAAGTGGTGAGCTCACACACACCCAACTAGATAATATAACATAGGGTAGATACAAGGTCACACCACATGGGTGTCCTATATTGGGGATTATAACCTCCAATGATAAAATTCCACTACGTGGGAAACCTAATCAGGTTATAATATTTTAAATCAAGGTATTTGATTAATTTTAGGGAAAACTCAGTAAATTCCAGTGTGCGATAACATAGAAACAAGGCATATCAAACACCAACTTTAAGGGAAAGGTATAAAACACCTACCGTATACCTATGTTAAAACACTCATCCAGTATTAGCCTCTAATTTGATCCAGATTGAAATAAAAGGGAGAAATGGATGAACATCCTAAAAATAAGTCAGAAGATCTTATATCAAAACAACTATATCTAAGAGAATATAAATGAATAAAGGTGCAAGATGAATGAAGAACTCACCAGTTCAGATCCAATGAAACCCATGGTGGAAGAATCGGAGTCTGGATCAAAAAATGACACCAAATCCTAAGTTATAATCAAAGGGGGACCTCATTTGGTGACTCTACTGTGCATGAGGGGAAAGGAAATGATGTAGGGGATTCTATAAAAATAGAGACCCTACCTCTTATTTTAAAAATTGGCCTCGAACATTTACATGACATGTAAATCCTTTACACATCATCTAATGATCATGGTATTCCCCTAAGTAAAAAAATTTACACATCATGAATTGGCATGGACATTCCATTACACATCATGTGTTGAATACATTACATTTATTCCTAACACGTTTTTTAATTTCCCTAAAGCTGACTTGCAACCCTCCCACCTCTTCCTTTTTTTAAAACAACCCAACCTGCCCACGATCTAGATATTAGGTTCCAAGATAAAAATATAACTTTATAAGAGTTTAAAATAGAAATAAATTGATCCATACCACATTGTAAACCCATGATCTTATATTTATTTTAGTTTGAATGAGTCATTTTTCTCTTAGTAATGAGTCTAATGTATGAGGTGCTAACTATATTTTCCTACAACACCTCCTGTACTTCCATATAACTTTTTAATTTATAAATTTGTGGGTAGGGGTATTTATGGCTAATCACCCATTACCTCTTTGATTAATATTAATATTACATATAAATATTAGTATTTATATGAATATTTATAAAAATTTAATGAATTAGTAATTTATAAAATAATTAAAAAACTTAATTAAATATGTTTAGTATAAAATATAAAAATTTCTTGCATGTATTATTATTGTTAATATTATTATAATTCTTATTATTATGATTGTTTTTATCATTACTATTATATATATTTTTTCAAATTTTAATTTTTTATTGTTATTTATAAAAGGAAATTTGAATTTATTATTTCAAAACATGGTAACTTATATTCAACACATGATATTTTTTATTGGTTATAATGAATCATATTTGGATTAATTCATGATGAAAAAGTTATGAATATGAGGGAGGGGTTTATTCATTATTGGAATTTTCCAAAAAAATGTTCTAAATAATAAACTATTTTATATTTATGAATGTTGTGTTTGAATATAAGATACATGTGAAGTAGAGAAATAAAATATCATTTAATTTGAATTGAATTTAATCCAAGATATATCCCTTTGATCTAGAATTGTAAAATTGGTAATAATTAATAATCTATTTATGATTGAGATTTTCAAGATGATAATTTAGATCAAAATAAAGAAATGATTCATGATATTGAAGTGGAAGAAATTGAGAAAACTCCTACAATTGGGCATGATATAGTAATGATAAAAGGACACTATATTCACGGTGTACAAAATTTATGGTTTTATAAACAATGTTAATATTGGTTAAATTAAAACCCAAGAATGGATAGATTGATAATAATTTTAAAAAATTGATACAATTTTTGAAAGGCATACTTCCTGAAAAAAGTGATCTCTCAAATTTGAATTATAATTCAAAAAATATTATGACTACTAAAACAATTTGGTATCTTCCTATAACTACTATTTTGAAATGATTATTTTCAAATTCAAATGTTACAAAAAAGTTAATATAACATACAAAAGAGTGAATATATATTGAAAAATTACATCATCCAACTAATAGTTCACACTTGAATAAAATTGAACAATAATTTCCCATATTTGGAAATGAAGTTCAAAATTTCATACTTGGACTATGCATAGATGGAATGAACCCCCATAGAAGCCTTAGTTGAACTCATAGTTCATAGATATTTTTGTTGATAATTTAAAACTTATAGCTATAATTTTTTATGAATAAGAAATATATCATATTGGTTTTAATAATTTTAAACCAAAATTAGAGGAAAGTTTCATAGTGCATGATTCTTATAAAATGGAATATTTTTAATTGTAAGAAATGATTGGGTTCACTATAATCGACTTTGAAATATATGTAAATTTTTCTAGATACAATGTCAAGGGGAATAAATCCTACCAAATTTTTAAATAAAGTACTCCATGTTTTCAAAAATAATATGGAATAAAAATAGTGTACATGGGTCACTGAAGGTTTTTGTTTATTGGACATTTTTATCAAAGATTAAAAAAGGAATTAAATATTTTAAAATAATTTGATATTACTCTAAACTATTTTCAACTTATCAGTATTTTGAGAGGGTGGAAAACATTGATATCCAATTTTGAAAGACACAAGGATCTAGAAAAGATAGAAATATATGAAATAAATGATCAATATTTTTTGAGATTCTATAATGGAGATATCGTGAGGTTAAAAACAATATTTATTTTATGCATTATGAGAATAAAATCTAATTTTTTTTATTGTAACATTTTCATATATTAAAATAGAGACTAAGTATGGTTTTAATGCATGACTAGAATTACTATTAATGGGAATATGTCTGGATTTAGTTCTCATTCCTAAATAAAATTAGATATACTTACATTTAGTATGTCATACATTATCTAAGAGGGAGACAATTTAATTTCCTCAGTGCCTCCAGGATATCAAGGTACCTAAAAGTTATTCTTAAAATCAAAAAAATTGTATCATCAAAATATTAAGTTAATATGCTTTAAATCTCATTATTTTCATGTTATAATGTAAAAAATATTACCCGTTTCATTATATAAAATACTAAATATCAGGGTTAGATCAAATATCATTAAGGTGTGTTGATTTTTCAATTTAATTAATTATAAAGTTATATATCAAAATTCATTGAAAAATTTGGTGAATTAAGAATTCAATATACCTTTTAAACTAGAAATATACTTTCCACCCTATTTATTGTATATAATGGTATATTTAAGGGTTTATTTGGCATGATAAATAAATATACACTGACATTGGATGTATCATTTTGAAATCTATATGAATATATTAAAGGGATATGTTAAGAATCTATATCGACCTTAATCCTTAATTTTTGAGAAGTGTATTCTTGAGGAGGTGAAATAGTTTTGTAATGACTACTTATCTATAGTGGAGCACAAATGTTTGCCTATATATCACCATGAATGTGTTGGTTTTGGGTAAAATGGGATCCATGGATTAAAAATAATGTTTCTAATAGATGTGAAGATAATGAAAAAAAATTTATACACATTGAAAATATATATGATGCTAAGTAATATATAACATCACATATTAATATATTAAAAAAATTTCATTTGAATAGTTAAGATATGTGGATATTGAATGAGTATAAGAAAACTTATATTCCACAGTTTAATGTGACTTTTTATAGTATATATGATGTGTTAAAAACAATTATATAGTTAGTAGGAGGATCATATTTAAATTCTATAACATGTAATGAGTATGAATTTAATGGATATATATTATATACTAAAGACCAGGATAATAAAAGTTTAGTTTAGAATAGTGGTGTATTGGTGTTTATTGAATTAATGATTTTTTTCAACTGAAAAATAAAATAACTCAATATTCATGTCAATTTCATATCATAAAGTTATTTACAATATATAATAGATTTAACATGTTAAATTTATATTTCATGTGCAAAACAATAAATGAAAATTTAGTAAGATTAGTGTTAAACATGTTGAATTTCGAATTAGAAAAGTTGATCTGAATAGATTTTTTTTACACATATGAATCTTTTATCATGAAAACACAAAAAAATATTATATGTTCTTGATCCATTAAATGTTTAGTGATATATTGTTTTATAAGGGAAAAATAGTATTTTGGTGATAAAAAGGATTGTGATGTTGATTAATTATATAAGATCCCTACTTAAAAAGCAATATTATTAGAGGATATTGATGACCATGATATAAAAATGTTTCATTTGATATGAAATGATAATGTATAAGGAATATAAGAAAATAATCCTTCATTAATCTCCCAATATTACTGGTACTAAATATTTATTTCCTATATAACTTTTATAATGTTGTAAAATGTGAGATATATTATTTATAACTGTATTCTTCATTTAAGACATGTATTGTAAAAAAATATGATAAATATTTTGTTTAGTATTTGAATATTTTTTATATATAAATACAAAAAGGTTATGATATTTTTATCATTTTAAATATTACTTATGTTTTTTATTCTATCTATATTATGTTATGTATCATAAATATTATAAGTATTGTTTTATAATTTTAGGTAAATAATTTAATTTATTTAATGTATTGATGATTCAAATAAAAGGAAACACAAACACACACATACCCAATGAGATAACATGTCTCATATCTCATCCCCCGAAGGATTGGTTGTAACACCTTATCTTCAATTATAGTAATATTTTTTGAAAGAAACAATAACAAAATACACAGAGTTTTATTCAAGAATTTAATTAAAACTTAAATTATAAAATTTTATATATTTAATTTTATTAAATAAATTTCCTTTTTTAAATCAGAATATCAAACATAACATAGTTTTAAAGTTTTTTATTTTTCTAAAATAAATAATTTTCCAATGAAAAGTGAAAAATACTATATTTTATTGAAAACCATATATTTGTTTCAAGAAATTTAAAAGTTGAATTTTATTTAAAAATGGTTTAAAAGTAAAATTGTTTATATTATATTATTAATAACCCAATTAAGTTTATTGGAATCAATTTATTATTTAATTTTTTATAAATACTTTTTTATACTTAAAGGGTATTTTAAAAAAAATTGTTTTTCATTGTGTTTTACGTTTTAATCTTAAATTAATTTCTTCCACTTATAGAAATTTAATATCTAAATTTAGATTATATATTTGGAATTATATTTAACAAAATTTTTAAATATTTCCATTTTATTTTTATTCATTATAAATAGTAACCATAGTAAATAATTGTCACCATAGTAAGGGTAAATCATTTAATTGATGTTAGAAATAATATGATAAGTACTAAAAAGTAACCCTAAAACTTTATTTTATTTTATTTTATGGGTATATTGTTTCCATTATCATACAATTATATAATAAATGGCCACTTGGATCTATATTTCTTTTATTATGTTCTTTATACCAATTTAAGAAAAGAATAAATACAAAACACCACTCTCTTGAATTTAATAACTATAAATTTTTATTATAATAATAAAAATGGGAAAAGTTCATTTGTAAATATTTATTTTACTGATAAAATAATTTTTATCGTGTTTATTTGTTTATAATTTTTAGTTATTAAATAATTAACTTAAATTCGTACACAACTCAAATAAAATATTTATTCAATAAATAGAAAAATAAAATAAATTATTTTAAAAACTCTAAAATTAATACTTTTTGTGTGATTTACAGTGTATCATGAATTTAATAGATATATATGACATATCAGATATTCAATAAATGTATATAATTGAATTTCATATTTTTCTAGTTGTCTTTAAAGTCAAATTAAATGAATAGTGTCAAAAATGACATTAATGATATTTTACGAAAATAATATTTTATTAAATTATTTAAAAATGATAAAAAAAATAAAAGAGGAAAAGGGAGATAATATATGGTCTCAATTGTCATAAAGTTACATTTATAGTCCTATTTTTACCTTACATGTAAAATTATAAACCTTTAAGAGTGAAAAAGGTGTTACCACGATTAAGGTTAAAATAGGCTAACTAAGGGGTTAAACCAAAAGATAAGGTTTAAAATAGCTCTTATATTTTTCCAAATTGTGTTGGTTTAAGTTACTTAAACCATATTGAATATTTTTTATAAATTATGTCCACATTTTTCCACCGACACTGGATAATTAATTTTTATATTTACATATTTATATTAATTTTACAGGTGTCCTTTCATTCACTATAAAAGGAACCACCCCTCCTCTATTATATACACCACATAGAGTCTATTAGATAAAAAAACCTACCAAAAACTATTCTAAACATACCTATCCAAGTTCATTAGTTTTTGGTCTTTCTAAAAGTCCACCCTAGGTCCGTTAAGGTAAAATATATAGAATATCTTTCGATGAAGAGGTAATCATATTTACCGACTCCTTCAAATTTTTTTTATTATTAAACTACCTATAAATATGATTTAGCCATATTAAAATAATAAATACATTATAATAAATATACTTATATGTTATTACTATTATTTTACAACCATTTTCCATCTTTTTTCATCCCATTAAAAGTGAAAACATCATTCGTGGTCACACACAACTTACCGTCTCTACATAGTGGTGTAATTACCTTTTCATCACCACTTTACTTGGATGGTTATAAATATGGAACTAATTATTGTATAAGATATATATTAAATAATTATTCTCTTAAGATAATAATAATTTTATTCTACCTTCTTACCCTTAATCATGTTATAAAATGACAACGTCACTCGTGCGTATCGATGGACTACCACCTCCATGAGGCAATGCGATTCAATTTTCAAGTCCAAATTTCATAGATGATTAAAAATATGTATATAATGAGAATATAATATATTTATATCAAGATTAAAATCCTAGATATTATTGATCTTTGAGAGATATGTAGGGACCAAAACTACTGAACTGAAATTTACATAAAAAATGAAATAGTTAACACTCAAAAATGACAAATTTAATAACAAATTATTAATAAATGGATATTGAAATGTTATAATTAGATCATATAATACACTATAAGTATTCATGTGGTTCTATTATAAAATTATGATAAATTTAAATTTATTATTCAAGAGGTTAAAATCACTTAAAATTCAAGTTAGATCTGAGGTAATAGTTATTTCACAATCTCATCATTATTATGGATTATTTATGATTAAGTATCCATTTAGGGAATTATATGATATTTATATAATAAAACTAATATATTTTATTATCCTTTAGTAATTTATGAAAATTATAATATTTCATTTCATTTTACTCTTTTAATCACTGAAGATTCCCAAAGAATGTTTTTTAGGAAATCTGACTTTTCTTTCTATTCAATCAGGAATTGTTTTCTTCCTAGTCGATATTTTCAATAAAATATTTTCAAGAATATTTTTATTAATATATGTTGAGTGTTTAAATTATTTTTTAACCATGTTTTAGTTTCTATAAAAATATTTCAATGAATGTTTTTTTCATTTTCTAAATGAGTTATATTTTTACTTTTTACAGAAAATGTGAAAGGAATATTTGTTTTTATGTACATAGAAAGAATGTAATTTTACACCGAATTAACTACCCAATTAATTGAATATTACTTTAAAGTTCTCAATGGATCCTTTCAAATGAAATGTTTTTTCTAATAATTGGTAAATTTTTATATTTTAAATAAGTGATTTCGAAATTATTTGGGTATTTTCTTCAAGAAATATTCTAGTAATATTTTTAAAGTATATTAATATATTTCACCATTATTTAGTAAATATTATTATTTATTGGGGATGTAATACTTTTATACATTTCAATATATTAATATATATTAATTATTATTATTTTTATTGATTAGTTAAATTATTAATTTTTTATGCTAGTTTTCTACACGAATGTTTACGTTGATTAGGTTTCTAGCCTTTCATATGATGAATATATTGGAATTAGTAAATAATGGGAGGGGATTTATATAGCTAATATATGCATCAATATGTATCATGAGACAAACTAGTTTGGGTATTTAGCATATGTATTACCTATTTATAGATGTTTTTTTGGACCAAGGCCTTGATGGTAATATTATGATGCCCGAAATTATGCATTCTATTATTAAAAAACTAGTTATTATTATCCCTATGATTATTTATTTTGTTATGTTATCTATGGATTTATCCTCTTTTAATAGTATTAGTTATATGATATATTTTATTATTTTATATTCAATTTATATTATTCTTGTTTGATTTACTTTATGATAGCTTGTTTTGTATGCTTTCCATCAATAAGAATCTGATATCCCTGTTAATTATGTTTTCCCTTTCCCAGGATACCAAGAAAGGATCTATGAATAGATTCAGAGATTTAATAGATGAAATAATAAAGTTACCTTAATAATTATTATGATATATTTCATATTTTCTTCTGAAATTAAAGAATAATGTATATATCTAGTGTCCTGTGACTACTAATCTATTCGGTCCTCTAGGATGTGATTGATTGTATCAAGTAACAGTGTAATAAAGTAACCATAAAATCTAGGCTATTGGAGTTGGGGTGTTACAATTGATATCTAAGAAAATTTATTAGAAAACTTGGGAGCTATATTTAGGGAAAATATATATTAGGTAACATAACCTTATAATGAATTTGAGGATAAGTCTAAGTATAGGAAAATATCCTAAATTTTTGGTAAGGTAGAGATTATATTCATTTATTATAAGTAAATACACTACTAGGTACTAAAAGTGGAAATTGTTTTTAAACAAATTAATATAGGGGTAATAACCTAGAAAAGAGTTGGTTGAGTATATCATGGCCATAATTCAAGTGAATAGTGAGTGTGGAATTATTACGCACCTTGTTTATCACTCCTAGGGGACATGTCCAGGTTAATTCACATTTTATTTACAAACCATTATTAAATATTTAAATTTTTTTAGAACATTCCCAATGATACTAATAAAATGATTCAAATATTATCATTTAATAAATTTTCACATTACATCAAGTGTTTCACAATATTCAAAGTTATATATTATCTTTCATTATGTTATAATCTAATACAGTGAATTAAATTGTTTAGAATTGGTTCCTAGAAGAAGTAATGAGAACCGTATTAATGAATGTAATCCATATAGTGATTTCACTCCAAGGAATGATATTGAAGATGGATATAGAGTTAAATCAGAACAAATTATAACTGTATTGTGGAATTAGAATTAGTTTATGACTAATAACCATGACCGTATGGAGTATCTTGCTGATATATAACACTATATAACAATGTAAAACCATTTAATGAGTTATAAACCTCTATCATTAAATGGAACTAAAAATCCATTTTTACTGAGCATTGGATAGGTTCCTTATAGAATATGTTTCTTACTTTGGGAAGTAATGAAATAAAGAAGGTTGTCACGATAGTCTATCATCTCATGGGGATGAATATCAATGGTGGTAATTAATTCAAAACACTATGGATGAGTTGTAAATAAAAAACATAGAGTGGATGGATTTTAAAGTAATTTTATTGGAAAAATATTTTACTCATGAGCAACAAATGGAAATAGAGAGACAATTACTGAGTCGGGGATAAAATAAAGATGAAAATGTTACTATATATGAAGAAAATTTTTCAAGGTGAGAAACGAATTATATAGAATTCATACATAATACAAAGATTAATATTGACCGTTTATTTTATGAGATAAATCCATTCCTTTTAAGTGTGTTATTATCCCAAACATTATTATCATACAAGGATGTATTCTTATGTATTATCAAGATAGAGAAATAATTATCCAAGTATTATAACTTAGAAGGAATGAAATCTATGAAGAGGGAGGATGATAAATATGGAAATGGAAATAAGGAAAATGGTAATAAGAGAAGGATTTAATTTCAAACTTATAATAAATGTGTAAATAAACACCATGGAATATTATTTTTGGGAATGAGAGTTTACTTCGAGTGTGAAGATTTTCCACCAGTCTCATGATTGAAAGGGAAAGAAATAAACTATAAATGTTCAATGATTGAATTATATAGTTATGGGGAACTATATTAATTATTTTCTCATCAATAAAGGTAATTTACCTTATAAAATACTAAGGGATAAAGGCTAATCTTATAAAATCACTAAAGATGTGGTTGAAGTTACTAAATATGTGGCGACAGATGATTTAATCATAGCCTCAAATTTATCTAATTGTTTATCTGATTTTTGATCTTCACACTCTTTTATATATTCCATGTTTGTTAAGAAAATTAGATATTTCCCTATCACCTTAAGAAGGTAGTTGTCAGTCAAGACTCATAGTGGAAGTCTCACCGTAATAAGGTTGTGTAATTGAGTTCCCATTATAACCAACAAAAATGCCTTATTTAATATTTTATTATTATACCTATGGTATAATTTGATATAATATTTTTATGGATTTTTTTTCAAAATATAATGAAAAAATTTATTTCCAAGAGAAGGAAATTAATTTTTTAATATAATATATAATTCCTTATCCTTAGAGTAGAGACTTCATCATTTGATTCATATATAGATACACCATAGTGGCTCTTTTAAATGATATTATAAGATAATAATAGTGGGAAAAATATATAGATGGAAATGGAATTTTAAAATTAAGGATCTTCCTATTTTATAGAAATACATTAATTTATTTCTTGAATAATTATATGGACATCCACTAAAACATGAAGTTGAGTTTTCCATTTATTTAATCCATGATAAATGACCTATATCAAATAATCCCTATATAATTTCTAGTTTTGAATTAGTGGATTTTAATAAAAAACTATGGGATTTATGTTAATATTGATTTATACACCATAGTGTTTCACCATGGGGAGCCCTTGTTCTTTTTGTTAAGAAAAAATATTGAAATATGAGGTAATACATTGATTATAGGGAAATCAATGCTTTTACTATATAGAATATGAATCCTTTGCCTCTTGTTGATGACTTGTTCATTCAATTTTATGGAAATCAATATTTTTTTAAAATATTGAACTTCCTTCTAGGAATCATCAACTGTGAGTAAATAAGGAAGATATCCTAAAGAGAAAATTTCTTATGAGTTATGGAAATTATGAATTTACAATAATTCCATTTGTAATGAATAATTAACACTATATTTTTTATGGATCTAATAAACAATGTATTCAAGGAATATCTTAATAATTTTATTATGGTGTTTATTGATGATATCGTGGTGTAATATAAGATATAGTATGACTATGATTATCACTTATAGATCATTTTTGAGACTCTTAGAAAAAAGGAATTATATGGTAAATTTATCAAGTGTGAATTTTGGTTCAATAAAATCTCTTTTATTGGACATATTGTCTCCAAGGATGAAATTTTAATTGATCCTATAAAAAAATAATGTCAAATAATCCCTTAAACCAATGGGAATAACCAAGGTGTGTATTTTCATTGGAATGATAAGTTACTATTTGGGATTCATTCAAAAACATTCCCAATTGGATAACCCATTAACCAAGCCTACTCATAAATGTGTTAAGTTCATATAGATAAAGGAATGAGAATATTTTATTGAATAATTTAATAGGTGATTGGTGAATTATATGATTTTTACTCAACCATTAATAAATAATGGATTTATGATATATAGTGATGTATTGGATAAGGGACCTGGTTGTATCATTATGTAGAACGATAAAGTTATTTCCTATAAATCAAGGTAGTTAAAGACTCAGGAAAAAATATATCTATACAATGATCTTGGCTTCAAAACCATACTCTTTTTTTGAAGATATGGATACATTATCTCTATGGTGAAAAATGTGATATATATATGGATCATAAGATTTTGAAATAAAAATTTTCATAGAAAGAGATCAACATGTGGAAAATGAGGTGGATCAAGCCACTCAATTATTATGATTGATCAATACAATTCTACCTAAGGAAGGAAAATAAGGCAGTGAATGCATTGAGATGAAAAGATCATGGAGACCTGAACAAAATGAGGATAGGAAATGATCATATGTTCATGGATTTAGAGAGGATAGATATGGGAATAATTATTGAAGGGGAAGCATCACTCATTTTTAAAATGAATATTGAAACATATTTATTAGAAAAGATAAAATGTTCTCATCCCGATGATGAAAATATTAAAATAAAACTGAAGATTTGAATGATGGGAAATTTGTATAATTCATATATGAAGTTGGTTCCATGAAATTCTAAAATAGGATACATGATCCATATATAAGTGAGTTAAAAAGGTAATTATTACATGATTCTCATAGCTCAAATTTCTCAATACACCTTGGTAGAACCAAGATGTATAGAGATTTCAAAGATCATTTTTGGTGGGATAATATAAAGAAATAAATTCTTGACTATGTGTAAAGATGTTTTGTTTTTCAAATTGTTGTGGCTGAAAGACAAAATCTTAGAGAATTCATGAAACCTATAACTATTCCTATATGGAAATTGGATTAAATTACTATGAAAATTTTCATTGGATTACCAAATAATTATAGAATGAATGATACAATATGGGTTATCGTTGATCACCTTAAAAAATATGCTCATTTCATCAATATAATAAAATATTTACCTCTTGATCATCTTTTATGACTCTATATTAATAAAGTTATGAGAATTCATGATGCATATCTTTCAATCATGTTTGATCATAATCCATAATTTATATCAATATTATGGAAAAGTATCCATGAGGATATATTTACTAAGATTTATTTGAGAACTTCTTATCACCCACAAATTGATGGACGATTCTAAAGAACTATAAAAACTTTATAAGACATGTCAAAGATGTGGTCACTTAAATTTCTACATATGTGGAATGAATATTTACCTTTGGTAGAGTTTTCCTATAACAATAGATTCCATTCAATTATTCAAATTGAACTATATTAAGCATTATATGAAAATAGATGTCATACTACAACTTATTAGGATGAATTTGGTAAAATAAAGCTTGTAGGACCAAAAATTGTGGAGGATATAATGATAAAGGTAAATACCATTCAAACACATATTAAATAATCTCAATGATGGGAAAAAATGATCTATGTTGATGACTGAAGGAATGATTTAGAATTTCAGGAAAGAAATCACGTTTCTGTGAAATTATCTCCATGGAAGGGAGTTAAAAGATTCAGTAAGAAACAAAAATTTATCCCTTGGTACATAATAAATTTTGAAATTATAGAAGGAATTGTAGTAATTGATTTATTTTTGGCAATGCCACTTAGCCTCTCTATAGTACATGATGTGATCCATATCTCATTATTAAGGCAGTACATTCTATATCCAATTCATGTTCTTACCTATGAATTAATATAATTTGAACTTGATATATATTATTATGAATATCCTATAAATATTGTGAACACTAGAGAACAAGTGTTGAGGAATTATATGACTTAGTTAGTAAATGCACTTTAGAAAAATCATTAGATAAAATAGGTGACATGGAAACTTGAAGAAATTATGATCAAGAACTACCCAAATCTATTCATGAAGTGATATTCTTGAAAATTTGAGGGTGATTTTTTTTGAAGTGGGGAAAAATGTAACACATGAGCTTCAATTATAACAATCTTTTCTTTAAAGAAATAATATAAAAATATATATAGATTGATTAAAGAATGTAAATAAAAGATAATTTTTATAAATTTATAAATTTAATTTTCTTAAATAAATTTAATTTTTTAAATCATCACATCAAGATTAACTTGGGGTTAAATTTTGGGAGTTTCTTGAAATAAATAATTTCAATGAATAGTTAAAATTATAGTTTTTGTCGAAAACTGATTTTTTGATTCAGTATTTACAATGTTCCATTTTATTATTAAATGGTTTAAAGATACATGTGTTATCTTATATAATGAATAACCTAATTATGTTTATTTTAATCAATTTTATGTTTTAATTTTGTATAAAAACATTTTTATACTTAAACATGATTTTTTCTAAAAATATGGTTTTTTTCATTTTGTGTTTTAATCTTAAGTTAATTTATACAACTTATAAAATTGGAATCCCAAAAAATTAAATCCATATTTTGAATTAGGAGATATATTTTTAAAAAGGTCCCTTTTAATTTTGGTCATTATAAATAGTAATAATAGTAAATAATTTTCACCATGGTAAGATTAAATATAACACCCCAATATTTTTATAGTATTTTTTTAAATTTAACTTATTCGATAGCAACCGGCTTAAAAAATGATTTAAATATTATTATTTAATTATTATCTTAATGTCCTATATCTTAGTAATGGAGGTATTGGATAAGATAATGTAAATTATGAAAAATATATATTACACATGTTTATAAAAGTAATTCATTGGCCACCAACTAATTAGAAATAAAAACTAACTTAATAGAAAGGGTTTATTTTTATAAAAAAAATTTCATGCCCATAATGAAATTTTTATATAAATAAATTAAATTTATCACTATTATTTAAACATATTAATGAAATTTTTATATTATATAATCAATATTTATTTATATTCATAAATTTTTTTAGAGGTATAAGAGAAGAATAAATCCAATTTTATACATAAAAGGTTATATTTTTCTAAATGCAGTTTTACCACATTTAATTGAAGAAATTGTTTTAAATATAAAATTTGACACTTTTATAAATTATATTTGAAAAAATAAAAATTAATTTTGAAATATTAATATCAAAATTTAATTTGGTTAAATTTTTGGTATTTTTCTAATAAGTTTCATTTTTGATGAATAGTAATGTGACCGTTGGAATAAAAATATAACCTTTGAGAATATTAATTTGGAAATTATAACATAACCTCACCTTAGAATGTATAAATAAAATTTTGAAATCTTATAAATTTTAATATTATATAATTATATCATAGTATAAGAAAATAATGGTTTTAAAAATTATTAATTAATTTTTGATATTTTTACAAAACATAAATTTTAGTTTTAAATTTTATAATTAATATAATTATTTAAAAGAAAATTTATATTCCTAAAATGAATTCAGAAATTAATATTTTTTGTATTTATATTATCTGATAATTTTGGGAGACTTAAATTAATTTTTCAAATTGTTATAAAATCACTTATAATTTTAAAATCATTATTTTTCTAATAAATAATGATTATAATAAAAAAATAAATTGTTATTATTTAGAAAATTGTTTTAATAAAATGGAGTTCCTTTTTGAATTTTAAATGTAATAAAATGGTTATGGATATTTTTTGGGGATTTTTCTAAAATAGTTGAATTTTTAGTGAATAGTGGAATACAATAATTTATAGTATATATACATTACAATTAAAATAAACTATTCCTTGAGTCATGGTTGATGTAATCATCATTGGTTAGAACTCAAATTAACTAGTTACTCAAATTGATTATAAAAATAAAAACTATTCAAAGTCTTGAGACAAAATAATAATAAAATGAATAAAATATTCAAAAAAACACCCCTCTCCTCCACTATAAATATTATCCCTCACCACCCCTTTTCCTCAAACATTACAGTCTTTGGGCCTTGTAAAATTTCTACCCAATAATCTTACCAAGAACCACCCCCATGTTCAGGAACCTTTGGTCTAAACAAAATACCAAAACCAATCCCCTTAAGGAGGTTCTCAAGGAGGGGAATTTAGGAGGTAAAAATCCTCTTTTTTTCTTTTATTATATTTTCAATTTCTTTTATTTTCTTATCCTTACATAACATCCCATATCAGAATAGATATGATAACTATATTTTAATTTATATACTTTAATTATATCATGTTAATGTTTGATCCATCATCAAACTCCCTCCTCTATTTCACTCTCTTTTATTATGAAAATAAAAACATCGCCAACAATGTGTGAATTTAAAAACATCATGGATGATGCATTTTAATTTTCCCTTAATGCCTCCCAGGATGGTCATAAAACCATTTTATGGTTAAGAAATCTTAATATATTTATTACATCCTATTTAATGTTCTGGAACCATTATATACACATGATGTTAACTAATAATACAAAATGAGTTCGTAATGATCGAAAAACTTCCAAAACTAATCTAAATAATTATCACTAAAATCTTATCAAATGATTCATACTCAACCCAAATAACCAATTGAATTATATAACCATTTAATATTTTTAAGTAAATTAACAACATAAAACATAAATTCTTGATATTTATTTCCATTTCACATGATCTTTCATACTTGAATAAAAGTGAACCAATCCTCAAAACCAAGGAAACGAACACTCCCAAATAACGAAATTGAATCTTATAAATCATCAAAAAGGATATAAATCAACTTAATAAAATTATTATAAATAAATTATATTTAAAAAAGGTTTTTAATTAATTTATTAAATTATTTAATTTGATTATCCATGAATTTTAGGTGCAATATAGAACACTTTCAAACATAATGTAAGGGATTCTACCTGAACCCCCATTTTTTCCTTCGAGTTACTCTTTCTCCCTCTTTACTCCAATTTAATGCGTATTTATTTTTGTTTAAATATTCTAAATTATGTCTATATATTAAAAAATCATATATATAGATCATACCATCCTTATTGTATGTGTAAATACAAGTTCTAAAATGGTTCCCTTCTCAAATATTCCCAATAAGCATGCCCAATTAAAGGGAATTTCCCAATTTCTTACCTATTCTCATGTGCTATCCATAATCTGTTATAATACACCATTATTTTTATAAAATAACTCATTTTATCATTAAAAATTATCATGGTTCATTTATTGTTTTATACAAACAATTATGCATTTTCTTCTTTTAAATACCTTTTAAGATATTCTGTAGACCGGATTAAAAAGGTTAATTTATAAATATTCTCAAACAATATTTTTACATGTTTTTACTTCCTTTAGACATCATTTATGCCTAAAATATAATTTCACTATACTTAGATTTTTTTTGGGATATAAATTTTTACAATATTATTTTATGACAAATATAAATGATTTTCCATAAACAATATTCTTTCCAAAGTAAAAAGGGTTTTTCTCATCTCACTTTTACTTCTATGATATTTATTATTTTCTCACCACTTATTTCATGCATGTGATGCATATAATTACATTTAATATATAAAATCTTGAGTCTTCTTATAACTAAGATATTCATTTATAGTTATTCATTCAGAAGAATTAATATTCAAATGTTTCAAAGTGGTATGGGACACTTTGGAATGTTTAAAGACTATTTTCCTCAATAAATTATCAATGATTTTATAAGAGTATTTTCATATATGATTGTGATTCAAATATTTCAAAGTGGTATGGGGAAATTTTATTTAAATATATATTTATATTATACATATATGGAATGCATTGGATTTACTAAGGGTGAGTGGGTCCCACTATATCCTCTTGATGCATCGGTAGGTCTCATGAGACAAAACATAAATAGATTTTGGCTAAGGGCTTAACCATTTATTTTCAAAAGTATTGGTTGAGGCCTTGATGTTATGTTTATGATGTCCAATACATGCAATCCATCATTATGACATTAGTAATTGATAAATAATGTGATTATTTTCTTGTATAATATCCATGGTTAAGTTTCATGTGATTATTTTTATGGCATTATTTATTCATCTTTTATTATTTTTATATTATTCTCAAGATTATGTTCTAATAGAATGTGTTTTTAGTCATTCACCATGCCTTATTATTTATATTATATTCCTATTTATTACTTACACTTATTAATAATATGATCCCACCCCTTTATTATGTTATATTTTTCACTAGGATGTGAAGATATATATTAGGAATGAATTTTAGGGATAATCTATGATATTATGTATGTTTCCAATGAAATTTTTATATTGTTTTTACTTTCAAGATGTAATTTAAAACTTATGTTTGTATCTGGTTATCCAAAACCACTAAACTATTTGGTACTTCGGGATGAAAACACTTTTTCATACTACTAATTTAATGAATTAAGGAACTAGCTCTAGGCTACTGGGGTAGGGATCCTTACAGTAAATTGAGTAACTAAGGTTAAAAATAAGATGATATCGACTAAAAAAGTACATTAACACTTACTTTTATGCTATATTATTAGTTTATTTTAGACACTCTCATATAAGTATCAAATAAATGGACACTTTTTTATATATTTATTCTATTAGGACCTTTATATTAATCTAAGAAAAGAATAAATAAAAAATGTCATTTTCTGAACATTAAGAACTCCACATTTTTATTATATGGATAAGTTTGGTAAAATTTTGGTTCTAAATATTTATTATAAATATTAACTAATTTTTTATCATGATAATTAATTTCTAATTTTTAGTTATTAAATAATTACCTTAAATGCTTATGCAATGCCGATATAGTATTTATTCAATTAATAGAAAAATATAATAAATTATTTAAAAAACTCTAAAAGTAATATTTTTTAAGTGAGTTAAAATGAACCACGAATTTAATAGATATTTATGACATATTATATATGTGTCAAAAGTCTATATTATAAATAAACATTTTTATTGATGTCATTAAAGTCTAATTAAATCAATATTGTCAAAATTGACATTAATGATTTTTTATAAAAATAATATCTTATTAATTTTGTTTTAAAATCATAAAAATATTTAAATATGAAAATAAAGATAAAATATAGTCTAAACTTTTATCCTTTATCCATTTATGGTCCAATTTTTATCATATATGTAAAATTCTAACCATTTAAAAGTGAAAAAGGCACTAACACAGTTAAGGTTAAAATATGTTAACTGCGGGGTTAAATGAAAAGATAATGTATAAAATACCACAAAAACATGTACAAATATTACTGGTTAAGGGATTTATAACATAAAATATCCTATATTTAAAATTATGGCCACATTGTGACACTTTCAAATGAAAATGATTTTAATATATTTAAATCTTTTTTGTAATTCTATGCATGTCCTTTCATTCACTAAAAAAGGAACAAACTATCCTCTAATATATACACCAAAAATACAATATTATCTTGAAAGAATCCTTAAAAACTCTTATAAAAATACTAATACAATTTATGGAGTTTATGGTCTTCCAAATAGACTAGCCTTAGGTTCCTTAAGAGAATATCTAAATGATCTCTTTCAAAGAAGAGGAAATCATCTTTATAGAGCCTTTCAAAATTATTTATTCATACACTTCCTATAAATAAGTGGAAACCATCCAAAAATAATAAATCCAGTATCATAAATATACTATGATTTTATTATAATTAATGTTCAACTATTTTACATTTGGTATCCATTATACAAAAAGTGAAAACATCAATCGTGCTTACATTCGACTAACCATCTCCATGTAGAATTGTAATTATATTTTCACCACAAATTTACTTGGATGGTCATAAAGATGAATCTAAAGATTTTATATGATTTAAATGAGATAATTATGTTTCTATAATAATAATATCATTTTTACCTTTTTACCCTTCAACTCATTAAAAAAATGATAACATCACTCATGTGTACGTGTGGACTACCACATCCACGAAGCAATGTGATTCATTTTTCAAGTTCACCTTCCAAGGATAATTAAAAATTTGTATATAAAGAATATATAAGATCTTTATATAATTATTAAAATTCTATAGATTTTGGATCCATGATCTTTAAGAAGATAATGAAACTACTAAACTTAAATTTACACGACAAATGAAAAAATTAAGAATAAAAAATAAAAAATGAAACAATGATTATTGATAAATGGGTGTTGAAATATTATAATTGGATAATATATGATATTATAAGTATTTTTATGTTTAATTTATAGATTTATAATAAATTTAAATTTATTATAAAGGAGGATTAGATCACTTACAAAGTAAGTCAGACTTGAGGTAAGGGTTATTTCACATCCACATCATTATTTAGAATGGTTTATGTTTCAATGTCCATTGGGGAAATTATATGATCTTTAAATCTTAAAACAAATATATTTTCTTCTCCTCAGGTTATTTATGTAAATTATATGTTTCAGTCAGGGATATTTTTCTTCCATGTCCATATTTTTGTTAAAATGTTTTCCAGAATGTTTTTACTAATAATATGATCATTTAAATTCAATTTTACCATTGTTTTAATTTATATAAAAAAATTTCAATGAAATATTTTTTTCATTCTCTGAAAAATGTAATTTTTTAATTTCTAAAAAAAATGTGAAAATAATATTTACTTTTACACACATGTAATGAATATAATTTCACACCATCATGACTATGCAATTATTTTATGTTTACTTTAAAAGTTTTAAATTCTCATTTTAATGAATTTTTTTTTCTTAATGTTGGGGAAATTTTTTAGATTTTGAATAAGTTATTTAACGATAAGAAGGGTATTTTCCTTGAAAACATTCCATTGATAATTTTAAAGTATATTAATCCATATCAAAATTATTTGTTGAATATTATTCTTTACTAGGGATGTAGTATATTGATACCATTCACCAAATTACTATTAGATGGATTGTGATTAAGTTTATTAATTGGGGGAATTATTAACATTTTATAAGATATTTTTTCAATATGAATGTATAATTTGATTTAGTTTCACCCCTTTCACATGATGAATTCATTGTAATTAGAATGTGATTAGTAGGTCCTGTTCTTGAACCTCAATGCATCAGTAGGTCTTATGAGACAAACTAGTTAGGGTATTTGGTGTTTGCTTTACCTATTTATGTATGATGTCTTGGAACAAGGCCTTGATGGTAAGATTATGATGTATGACATTATTAATTCTATAATTATGAAACTAGTTATTATTATCCATGTGATTATTTATAATATTATATTATTCATGGATTTAGTTCCCTTTTTATGGTATTAGTTATATGGAATAATTGATTTTTGTTTATCTTCACCTTATTTTTCATGTTTTATTTACTTTATGATATATTTTTGGTAATATTTCCATTACTGATCATATGAGATCACCCTTTATTATATATCCCTTTCCCTAGGATACCAATAATGGATCTATGAATGAAATCTAAGATTTAATAGAAGAAATAATAAAGGTATTAAAAAAATTATTATATTATATTTCATGATTTCTGATGTGTGGTGTGAATAAAGTATGTATCCAGTATCCTAAGATTACTAGACTATTTGGTACATTAGGATGATATTTATAGTATCTATTACCAATATAATAAAGTAACCACGAGCTCTGGAATACTAGAGATGGAGAGGTACATAGGCCCACAACCTAGATATCACATTATAGTTTTTGGACTGAGGGCCTTGTGGGCTTGAAATCCAAATACATGGCCATAAAGGCCCATTTTTATGATTTCTAAAAGGATATATGGTATTATAGCATAAATATGGGTTTTAACCATTTATACACCACTTTATACTTATATCATCACTTTTCTGCATCACTACCAACATTATAAATCCACAATGATGGATTTTATTATTTGAAACCTACTCACTTGGATGTAGAGTTTAATGATTATATTTTAATCATATTTTACTATTTTTTGGTTAATTTTATTTATATGAACATTCTAAATTAAATATTCAAGTCATATCAAACTTATTGGGTAGGAATTCAATATATTTTTGATGAGGATCCTCCCCATTCCTCTACACCAGAGCCTCTTACTTCTACAAGGAATGAGAAGGATTTTAGGGTTAGTAAACCTAGAATCACAAAATTACCTAAAATATAACTTAATAATAGAAAATATATTAAGAAAGTTATTTATTTTGAAGGAATTGATAATCTTATAGGTCCAAATTCAATACAATTTTGGAGTTTTGTGGCTTTGAAATCTCATGAAAAAAATAATCATTTTGCTTTCTGACATGGGAATTTTTGACTAGAAATCACCTTTTTAGTTATCATAGACTAATTTTGTTCTCCCATTTATTATTATTTTATTTATTTTGAAATGTTTTTAGTATTATAGATCAATTTTTATTCTTTTAAATTTTAGAATAAATTTTATTTTCGTCATAATAAAGAAGTCAAGAGTATGTGATTATATTTTACTATAAGAAGATGGTCAGATTTTAAGTCAACACTTACTTTGGTTTTCATTATTGCTGAAATAAAAAATAAAAACTCATGTCAACTATATAGTTTTTAATTTAAGATACATAGAATAAGTTCATTGAAGTAGGCAACATGAATCATTTTTAGTGAGTGAAATGTCAATGATTTTAGTTGGTTTTTTTGTATAATCATTAAAAAAAATCCAATTAATTATTATTTTTCCTTAACTAACATGTACTAAGGTTATATCATTAGGATATCTAGGAAGATAACATATACCCTTATACTTTATCTCATGGTGGGCATCCATTACTCAAATAATAAATGATGGTTGACAAATTTGAAAAATTGATATTTGAGTATTTATGATCTAAATAGATTTATCATCCTTCCATACCCAAACTAAATATTAAAAATAAAAAAAGGATTAGATGATGAAAAAAGGGAAATATATTATAGAATAGCTGAACATAATGTCTAAAAAGATTGTAAGAATTAATTTAAGTTATTTTTACACTTTTTACATTTTATAACACTAAACAAATTTTTCAATATTTTTTACAATAATCATTTGTGGAGTAGATAACATGGGCGACCTTCATACCTAAGGGTAGAAAGGATATTTTGGACAATGAATTTGGGAAAGAATAACACCTAGGTCATATATTAGTATAAAAGGCAGGTGTATCAATTAAAAACTGTTCGATCATCCTAATAATTTTTCATGGAAGGAAGTATATAAGGGTAAAATAGTATCTTAAAATTAAACAATTTAGGATATAGGAGATTTTATGGAGTGTAAGATTATATTTTTGGTGCAATAAATGTCTGCTAACATCAAAGATAGTTCCAATATGCATATCCCACTCCTTTCCCTCTACCTTCATCTTTGAAAATCTACTGTGAGTTATATGTTAAGGATCCACATTATCATATTATAATATATAGGATTATAAATTATATTGGAGATACATTACCTCATAAAAATATAGATACAAATTGGTTTCAGTTAACGTTACTAGATTTTATAGATATATCATCTAGAGTATCATCACCCACTGATGATGTGGTTATTGTTGGGCATAATGTTATAAATTTCTCACTTTGGCCATATAGAGATGTATAAAAACTAACCACTAATGTTTTCATATATTATATACTTCATATAATATATATATATAGGAAGAACATAAATGTAAAGTCACGTTGTATATAAAAAAATAATAATTTGAGCCCCGTCGTCTCCAAGTAATAATTATTTTGAAGGATTTTCTTAATTATCATAATATAAATTTATATTGTTGTATATATATGAGATATAAATGAATAATGAAGTCTATGGGTTTGAATGTATACTAATTATTTGTAATAAATATATCTTGGATCTTGTAGCTATAGATATGTTAAACCTAATAGTGATGAATGTCTTTTACTTGTAAATTGATTATCATATATCATTAAATTATATCAATTTTATGTAACTTACTGCCTATGTTTTTTTATTAGGTATCTTATTATATATTTTACTCAATATGAAAAGGCATATGTGTATTGGTTCATAAATCCATAACATATTACTCTTGTAATAAGGATAATTCATTATAGTGAATGAAAAAAATGATTCTTAAATATTTTAGATTGATTATTTTTAGTGTTGGATTCTTTTTTACCTTGAGAGGTATGAAACATATATTTCATTATAGTGTACAACTTAAATTAATTAAATTAATTAATCACATTGTATTTTTGTATATTAGTGTTCATAGGATTTTTTAGGTTCTTTAACTACATGAAAACACCCCTTACTAGTTATTATATATATATAGTGATGTGTGAGACAACTTTAAAATTCTATTTTAGAAGTAAGTTTGATTATTCTAATTTTTATATATTTTAATAACTTTTTTCCTTTTATATTTTTTATCATTTCAAATATTTCATGGAAACATTACCACCTCTCAATAAGAAGAAGGGAATAAAATATCCATTATATGTGTGCAAATGTGGATAATTTTATAAGTACTAATAGATTAAATTATACATAAATTGTTATTTACAATTAATGAGTTATTTTTAAATAGAATTATCATAATCAAATTGAAGGAGATAAAATATGAGTATTATGTGTTGAGAATTATGTATAAGATAATTTCAAGTGGGACAATTACATATTTTTTCAAGGATAGGTTTTATTATCACCTTTCCATTTATTTATTGTATCATTATATTGAGAATGAATGATGAGTAATTTTTTTAATTTGTAAATTTTTTATGATCTTTTATTGTATTGTTAGATTGAGAAAATTCATCTGTGGAAATAATGGGATGATTATTTTATAAATTTTATTTAGTTTTAGTATGTATCTTTATGTTTATAATGTATATTTTTTATTTGAACTTTGGAATTTTAAAAATTGTGTGGTTGTGATCAAGTTGTGATATAAATAGTTATTAAATAGTTTTACTTCATGTTCTTTTAATAAAATTATTTTCTATGTTTTTTAAGCTTTTCTGTATTATAATTTTAATATATAAGTTATAATTTTATTTTTTTTTCTATTTTTATAACTCGTGTGAAAAGTATATTCCATTATCATTATAATATAAATGATGAAAAACCATATTTTAAATAAATTATAAAATAAATTATGTGGAATACACAAAAAATAATTTTACGGCCTTTTTCAATATCAGTTATATAAATAAATGATGTGAATGATGGTTTTTTACATTGGGTTTTTAACTGATTTAAGACTTATATTTTCAAAATCACTTACATTGACACTGTTTTATATCCGACATTAAAAATTAAAATATTGATGTTAAAAAGCCTTTTCTAGACTATTATAAAATTCTTAGTTTCTCTTTCTTCTCTAATATTACTAAAAATAAAAAATTTAAAAAACATAAAATATATATATCTATAATTAGTATCTATCAAATAATTTTTTTTCTCTAGAATAAAAAATACATTACTTCAAAATCAACAAAGTAATACGAAAATTACCAAACCATCACCCGAGATACCTCTAATTTTATTTCTAGAAAACATAACCACATTATAATTAAAAATTCAAACATTTACTTTATACTATAAGAGAAAAATTTAAAAACAACTCATGATATTGAAATTTCATATATAACTCTCACTAACATGCACTTCCCTTCAAGAACCTATGATTCTTCATAAAATTAAATGAATAAGTAATAAATTTGGGAACACGTTATATATATGGTCTCAAATTTATAACCTCCTTAGTATCAATCTCATCCTAATCAATCATATGAGAATCATCATGAATCTACTTTCAAAGCTGCAACATTCAAAAAAATCAAGAATCTTCTCTAACTGTGGTGGAAGTAAAATTTTTTATGCCTCTTCCCCAACTAATTCCAACAACTAATATTCTTTAAAAGAATAAAATAATGTTTTCTTACTCTACCACACTTGTTTTTCCATGTTGGGGTTTACCCTTTAATAACACAAAATATCAAAAATCTGACTTCAACATTCTCCTTCTTGGATCAACATATATATTTTAATGATCTTTCAAAGTATTTATCAACTCTCAAATAATTTGTACCCTTTATGCTGAACGAGGTACCAAATTTGTTCTAATAATCACTTAATCACAAATATAATTCAAACATACCAATTAGTGACAATGCCACCAATATAATACTTTGAATTATTCCTTTTTAATTGACGAGTGATAAATATGATTATAGGATAACTCAAATAGTGGTAAATTACAAGACCCTTTAAAATATGGGACGAAATATCTTAACATTTACACTAATTACATAATCATCTATTTATATTTACCATTTATTCTTGGGTGTAAAGTAGTACTATGGGATAATTCAGCACTACAAGCCTTTTACAATCACTATAACATCTCTGATGTTAATTGAGGGTCGTATTCTAAAATAATTATCCTAAAAAACCCTTGAAGCTTTAATAACCTCTCCTTGTAAAGTCTTGATAATATATACACCATAACTAATTCTATAATTAGTAAGAAATTATTTTATTTTATTAATCATTAAACGTAACCAAAATTTAATCATGTCCCTTCATTACATGAGGAAATCAAGTAAACAAATCCAGATATATCTTCTCATTTACATTGTGTAACATTGAAAGGTCTTACAAAACTTACTTAAAATGATATTTTAATTTCAATTTATGGTAAAAATGAATAATGATGTAAAATCATCCACATAATTATTTATACTAGGAAACAAAAACTATTTCTTCAAATAATTATTCATCTTCCAATTCTTAAATGCACCACTAAATGTGAGATCTTGGACTTATGAAAACCCATATCCCATTTATCCCAAAAATTGAATAAAACCATATAGAATAATAATAATTGTTCCTCATACTCAATATATTTATCAAGATAATATATATTTACTATTTATTACCTTTATAGTTACACCTCACTGATTCCCATTTCATGAACATGTCAAACACAATTTCCCTATTGGAATCATTACAATAGAATAATTTAGATACCACATTGATAATTTTCTATTAATTCATCTCATTAGTTGAGATGGATAAATTTATGATATGCCACACTAAAAATATGAGTTTGATAGGAACAGACTTACCCCACGTGGCTTTGGTCCAGGGGTACGTGTCTTTCAAAACCTAGGTGAGCACTCAACATGTGCCTATGGAAAAACAAATTTAGTTAGATGGGGTGAATTATAAGAAGTATTCATCATTTTAATGATAGATAATAGAGTATAAGTTGTATTTAGACTCATCATGGACCCCATTAAGTAAGGTTTTTCAGTCTTACCATATAACTAATACTAACTAAGAAGTTCCAAAACCATCATCAAATTCCCAATATGTTCTACCCCTAAAAAAAATAAAATAAAATATCATCAATGAAAAATAAAAAAATTGATCAATATAAGGATAAAAGACACAATCAATCAACCCTATAAACACCACATGCACACCTATAACTCTAAAGAGTGTCGACATAAACATAAATTCTTGTTCCAATATAAAAATTTCATATTGAGAATATCCTCTTCCTTTATCCTCATTAGATGATATCTTGACCTCAAATTCACTTCTAAAAACCATCTAAATCCCATAAAATCATTTAATAAGTTATCAATACATACAAAATAATATTATTTATTTATGTTCACTTACATAAGACACCAATAATTGATAAAAAACCTCAATTATCCCTTATATTTATTAGCAAAAATAATCATATCTTCCTATAGAGACACAATAGGATGAATAAAACCCTTCTACAGAAAATCTTCAATTTAAATTCTCAACTCTAGAATATTTACATGTTTTATATAATAAGGTGAAAAAGAGATAATATAGTCACACAATTACTCTTCTATGAAGAATAAAAAATATATATAAGGAGATAAATCCATAATCTCCTTAGAAAAAAAATCAATGAAGTATTAGAATATCCTTAGAAAATTCAATTTTTGAGCATAAATAATCAATAACATCAAAATTCCCATTTCCGATGTGATAAAAATCTACATGTTTATGATTAATCTGATGATACTTATCATAAAGGAAATTCATATGACCACCTTCTATGTTAGTGAAAATAAACCGATGTTGATAACAATCTATATATGGTTAAAAATGCAAAACTAATCATCGAAAATAATAGAATCATATAGTTATATCTTTATAAAAATAAACTCCCATGTTTGCTAATATATCCCTATCACCAAATCAAAGCTATGAAAAACATCCATCAACATAGTCTAACCACCCATAGTTGTAGATAAATTTTAGAGTCTACAAATCCACTAAATCTTGAGTCCCAGAACTTATACCAATGAAGGAGAAATTAAAAAGTGAGAAGATTTAATATCAATCAATATAGAATACATGGTAGAATAAAGGTTTATAGTAACTTGGATGAAATATAGTCTTTATGGGGTATGTAACTATTTTTCATGAAGTTATACACATTTAACTCCCCTTCCCCATTTTCATTGATGTCGACCACCATCTCTTCCTTGATCTACTTGAGATAAACAAGTTTAGGGATATTTTCTTAGTTTACCTTCGATTTTACCACCCAAAATAGGTGGAATAGTCACTAATTTGTATATATACTATAGATGTGGTTAAGGATGCAACTATCACTTAGGAATGATTATAAATTAACGAGGACCATCAACTATTAATCTTCAAGTCCCAAATTCACTGCCCTAATTTTAAGTACATAAGAACTGTTGATTCACACAACCACCACATACAAATCATATCACATATGAATCAGAAACTATAGCCTAGGAACTACCATAAAAAATGAGATAAATATGGTTATTGAAACCTATGAATATTTCATAAAGATAAATGTGATAAAAAAATAAATCTTATCCTTGCTCTGAATTTATTGATAACTTTTATAAATATTATATATAACTATATTTTTACCAGAAATAGTATTATCAATAACCCTAACATTCATTATAACATTTGTAAAAATATTTAGTGTGAAAGAGATAACCTTTAGCTTAATCTCTAGGTGCAAGTATCATTCAAAATTCAATTCCCTTTATCACATCATAAACTAGGAAATCTATTGAATTACACACCTAATTGAAGAACCAAACTCCAAATTCCTATATATTTGATCTTATCTTTCTAATAACTAATAAAACTTACAATTAATTAGACTACATAGTCAATAAAATAAACTTACTTTCCCTCATAACTAATCTCATAAAAACATGACACATATCAGTACCTGAGATAAATAATCCACAACTTTATGGATACACTACAGAAAAAACTAACTACCAAAGATATCCAATATCTATACTTTACCCAAATCAACTAAGAAGTAATATTACCTTATTCGAGATAAATCTTCATTTATTTATTAGAAAAATCCCCTCATACCTCAGTAATATATATCACTATAACTCTTATAAATAATCCCTCTATGTCTTCCTATATCCTATATCAATCCTTCAATGAACTGGATTTGGATCCCTCTAACTAAAAAAAATAAAAATACATCATGAAAATGGAATGTCTATAGTGAAGATAAAGAAACCATACGATCATTTATATGGAAATGTGTTAGCTATACTATTAAATTTACCATTCACATCAATAAAAATAAATTCAACATGCACAATCATTATGACCTAGTACTACAATATATATTCTAACAATTATATAATACCTTATAACTAAGAAACCATAGATCGTGTGTGGTTATCAAAAAATAAATGTCTTGATGTACTAATATATTATCCACCACATCCTTTACTATTTTCTATAGTTTACATTCCATTTAAATATTGGATATACCATTTCCTTACCAACCCCAAAAAATAATCACTAGAGCATAATATAAATAGTGTACTAAAATTTATTATAATACCATTATATTGTATTATGAACCAGCCAATAATAATTTTGAGTCTATGTTGATATTGAAAGTTACACCTAAAGCACAATTGTAATAGGTCATAGGGTGATGAATAATATCAAAATTATACAATTCAATTTATGGGAGGCATTGAACTTTTATTTAGAAAAAATCACACATCAACCACAAACAATGAAACCCAACATCATGAAATAATAATTAGAGACCAAAAATACATATCATTTCATATAATATAAGATGTATGAATAGAATCCAAAAAATAATAAAATTAATTTATAATAATCAAAAATTAAATTTAAAAATAAACAAACATGTAATTACTCTAAATATAATTAAACATGCTCTGATCTAACAAGTCTTGGTAAAATGTTCAACTCAACTGAGAAATGGTTGAAATGATAAAATAATGGGATATTATTCTACAATAACCAATTGGTTTCTCCCAAAAAACATGTATTCCAATTTAGTTGAATTATATTAAATCCTATATAAAATAAATAAAAAACATATAATCCACCCCTCCCCTAAAGGTAAGTCTAACTTATCCAATCTCACCACAATATCATGCTATAAAAATCAATTATCATTATGTATGTTTAACTAGTAATTAACTAATAATATAACAAGATAAGGCCTCATCAGTCTCTTTTCATCAAATCTACATCTAAGAGAGTAAAATAGTCCTAAGAATAGAATATCAGATGAGTAAATATATCAACATAATATAATATCCACTAGGACAATACAACATCCTATTTGAGTGACTAGAGAAGTCAATAAATTTCCATTGAATATGATATAGATTTTAGGGTTCACCTAGAATCCAATAAAACAAGGACATTAGATATAAAAATATGAATTGAGTGGGGGGATTTATAAATAATAGAGATTATTACATTAACCATCACTAAAATTACAAAATATGTAATATTAAATTAATAATAATCACAAATTGGTTCATATATCATCACTAATTTTTTTCCATTATTATTTATATCAATACTATATAAATGGTTTAATTCATTTATGATATATGATTTGTATTAAACATTAAATGGTTCTTCCAATTTCAGTACAAGGTTTCCATTTATAGGGATTTAAAATAACCTAACAACCATATAATTTCTATCTCAATATCTTATTACCACATGATTATTACCTCCTTCTAATATCATAACTACTTCATCTTCTCATATTACAACATTTCAACCTCTAGTAACTTTTCACCCAATTACCAATCACCTATTCTCATTATAACATCAAGTCAATCTATTTAAAATATTATATTTGAACTCTATCATAAAATAATAAATCCATTAACATATCTCATTATACGACATCTTAACACCCTATAAGTTCCTTTTTTGACTAATTTATATGGAATAACACATATAATTACTTCTTATGGATGTAATACTTGTTTAATTAAATATAGAATACAATATCTAGTTCACTCCATTTCATCCACTGCTTCCTTATCAAATTTACAATGTTCAAATAACTATATTTATAATTTAATAAATAAAAATATATAATATAAACACAATAAATTCTTAATAAAATAGCTCTTTATCTTAGCTAAATAACTATATTAACATATCCACCCATAAAAACTAAATCATGTCATATCCACATAAATACTTAACTGTAAGGAATGTTTTTGAATCACATACCTTGTTAAGATTTGATTCCTTCAAATAATTTTCCGATAACTTATACTATAATTCCTCAAACATTATCTATGATAAATAATATCATAATCCACCATTCATACACCCAAATATAAATTGATATAGATAAGGGTTCACTATGACACTATAAGATATATAACCAGGATATTACTAATTAATGGTCTAAGATTTTATCCCAATACAACCATGAATGAATCCATTAGTGGATGATCATGATCTTGATAAATATTCCCAAATTATCCCTCAAGTATTTCCTAAGGTTATAGACAATTAATAAGTGAAAATATACAGTTTTCTTGTGATTTATAATATTTTTAATACGATTTCTAAAAAAATAAGGTGTATTTACCTTGGATAGGGTGTGTTTTAACTGGTATAATCTGAATCCAAGATTTATAACATATTTTTAATTATCCACACATAATACATGTCTATTGGAAAATTAAATCCACACATATTTTCCTTTAAATATAATATGTTGAAATATTTCAGGTTGTTTTTCATAGTCCCTCCATAAACTATGATATATATAACATGTAAAATTTCTCATATAGAACAAATAAATCCTCAATACTCTATTAAATCCTACCATGATGTGTTCTTATTAAATTGAATTTGGTTTTCCAATATTTATTTTTATTAACTACATCTAAATCCTCTTCAAAAAATGTATTGAACCGTGATGTTTCCCACTAACCATGATTTTTTTTCTAGGACATGTATTTAGAAGTGCCTAGTGGATTGTGCAGTCATACTGATGCGGGAGGGGGTAAAAAAGTTTTGTCTAAATTTAATAAATTATTTTAACTTAAAAAAATTTACTCATATTTTTTATTTGAACCAAAATTAAGTTTAATACGTATGAATCAATTTATGAGTTCCCAATACACATTCACACAAAATGAAATTATATAATGTAAATAAAGAAAAACCCATGGTATTTTTACAATATTCAACCCCAATTCGGGAATATAATCATTTTTTTTGTTGGTTACCATTGAGACATAGATATATAATATATTATGCATATGAATATAGTTAGCTATCTACTAAAAATTCTCTTCTACATCCAGACCAATTTATAGTATTTGAAATGGTTCTCTATATTGGATCTGTCGAGTTTATAATGATAAATAAAACAAAAATGAGTAAGTTATTGTTCCTTTAGGTTAATTCTATACTCCATATACTTCTATAACAGAAAAATATCTTCTTCTAGGACTTTAAAATATATTTGAATCAATACTTTCTCTGTTTCTTCAAGAAACAAAACTTTTATAACTCATAGAGTGAAATGATAATTGATATTAATCACCAACAATAATTAGGCTAAAGTTATATACTTATATAGGATTTGATCCATTTTCTTCCTCATTATCTTAAAAAAACTCAATTTTTGAAAATTAATCTTCTTTAAGTACTTAAATGTTTGGAAATTATGAATGTTTCCACTGAATGTTGGTCTTTCTCAATAATTTATGGTTTTTTAACATTTAGAATCCACTCAATTCATTTGGAACTTCTTTGTATTTATCCTTAACTTATTTGAACCAACTTATATTCATAAATTTCGGGTCAACTTCTCCCTCCCTTCTGTATAATTAAAACCTCATTAAAAAATTATGAATGAACTAACCATTTATATTGATGACCTTTATATGATAAATACTATATATAAGATCCGTATCATAAACCTTCCTCAAATATTCATTAACCAAATATAATGAATCTATTGAAATCATAGAGTAAATTCATTAAATACTCTACAAAACCCAACACAAATGATCTTCAAAACTTCATAAAAACTAATTTAGAATCACAAATTTTAGTTAACGACTTTTATATCTTTGAAATCATACTCAAAACTATCATAATTACTTTTAATTAAATTAAAAGTTATGTGAAATCCCTATTATCTCTTGGTTATTTAACTTTTGTTATATTTTATCCATTTTATCTTCCATTTATGTCTCTAACCTTGAAATAATTCAATCACCCACACCATTTGGATAATTGAACCAAGTATGAAAATCCTACTGAGCTTCAAATGTTCTTATTACATTTATTTAACACATTGTTTAAACTATGGATTATGAAATCCCATATTTTAATTTCCCAATCCGCCCAACTCTAGATCATATTAACATTGAGTCAACTTTATATTCCAATATTCAGCTTCTAATAAATGTCTACTTCTGATAACCAAACCATCCATACATTTGAATGCATTTATCTTTTGAATCAGTCAATTAATCTTGAATTACCCTCAAAATTTATATTTATATCAATAAAATGAACCAATACAATTAAATACTTAAAATTATGGTCTTTATAATCAACATAACATTAATTTATTTATCTTTATACTCCACCTCCTGGACACACTCAAGATCATCCATATGAAACTTCTTCATTTTTTAATTTCCCAGCTTAATTAAAGTAATTAACCTTCATATAATAAATTCTTAATCTAATTTTTATCAGTATAAAATCTTTGTAAAATTTTAAAAACCCCATATTTTATACTCATAATGATCCTTCTCACTTTACCCCTTTTGATTTATTCACATAACTCAGCTTTAATTAGAGTTGACTCTCAAACTACCATGATTTTTGTTAGTTTTAAATATCAACATGACATAAAATATATCAAATTCTAGATTCAATTTATATTACTTATCTCAATATATAATCAAACCAATAAATCTTATATAATAAATAATTACTCTTAAATTCCACAATATGTTCCATAATTTTCTAATTTTTCTTCTTCTTTAGCTCAAAGAAAATTTTACATATTGGGAAGAGGACCCTTATATATGGTTTTTCCATTTTATAATTCTTCAATATGATATTAAAATAAATTATATAAAAAAAATATATTATATATCCATGTAAGATTATTTTGTTTAACTTCAAAATATAAAAAAAGATCTTTTTATAATTAAATATCCTATTAGAGTGTATCTATATTTATTTGGAATGTTTAAATTCCTCTACAAGTTGTCTTCTAAATGTTATTTTTATTCAGATTTATAACTCATATTTTAACCTCTATATAGTATATTATGACGTTACTTATATGTGATATTTAATTATTACCTCTTCCATAAATTGTGATTCTAAAATATAATCCCAGATAAACCTGAATCCTATATTCATTCCTCATAAGTGTAACATTAAGATAATTTATCCCTAAGATATTATAATTTTTGGATACAGTTTCCTCTAAATTTACTCCATAAACCTCATCCAAGTGTAGTTCAACATTAAAAATTAGTCTTCTATGCTTTTTAAACACAAGGATATATTCTATAGTACCTCAACATAAACATGTAGTTAATGATAATCTCATTAATATTCAACACTTATAATATAATCACACTTAATTCTATGTAAAAAATCTACAGATATACAAAAACATATTTTTAAATTCTCCATCTTGAGTCAGCATTAGAATTATTTTTACATTCAAAATATACTCAATTTCATTACTTCTATAAAGTTATCAAATTATACACCATTAAAATTGATCTCCCAGACTATCAAAATCCTTTCATGTTAACTTTTGAATATTTTAGTAGACTTTACCTAAGTTACACCAATATCCAATGGACTTGTTCCTAAAATTTTTACACCACCAATAATAGAAAATAAATTTTTATTCATTTCATTGTGAAAAATTATTTTCAAATTTCTGTCCTTGTTTCTTTAATGTAAGGACACCTTCCTTTTGATATCATCCATGGGAACTAAATGTTTTTATCTTTTTTTCATCTAACTCTAATAATATTTTGGTTTTCAAAATTTTTTTTCACCCAATTTAGTTTATATTATTAATTTTAATTTTCAGTATTCAATAAATTTAAATTAGTACATATAGAATTTATAGAACTTAGGGTTACCTTTCCTTTAGATCTTATAATATATTTATCTTTTGATTAGTTAAATATCTTATCACTACTTGAATGAGTATTTTTTAATTAAGAAAATACTTAGGAATTTTCATAGTGGTGCATATTCTATCACCTTTATGGGATGTTTTTGGTTGAACCAATTCGAGATATCTTATTTTAACTTCATGTTTAAATCATTTTAAGTTGAGAGTATTTTTATCAAATTCAATTGAACTAATTCCCAATTCCAATTATTTATTCATCTTTTGAACACAATATTCATGAAAAATGAAATTATATTGTTGGTATTTTTCATGATCATTCACTATTTTGTATTTTACCTTCAATTGAGTATCCCTAAAATCATTGACAACTTTACGATATTCTTCTAGTGTATATATTTTATCTCAATAACATTATTAATAACAAATTTCTCTCAAAAAATCACTGGTAATTCATATTTAATTTGGGAAAAAATTAAATTGAAAATTAATATATATTATTCCTTGGATTTAATAGGTTTCGTGAGACTACTTCACTTAAACAATTTTTATCTAGTGAATTATTTATTTCATTTAATTATCATTCCAATTGATTTTTTGCAACATAATTTTCCTTGGTAAAACCAAATATATTAGTGAAATTTTAAATAAGAAATTTATTTATTTAATAATTATCTTAAAATTAGAGGTATTGAGAAAATTTTATAGGATCACACTCTTTATAGCAAGAAAATTTTTTTAGATGATTATTTACAATATATTTATTAGAATAACTACCACATTCATTACCTTCAAGTAGTGGAAAATCCTATTTCTTATACTTATGAAAATTTAAATTCCCTAACTTCTTATCCTTTATTTTCTTACTATTTTTAGGGTTTTGTAACAAACATCAATTTTATAATTAGTAGTAACAACTTACTTATTATCCTACTAAGGTATATCTATGACATCCTGAAATATGTAATTTATTTAAAGCACTTAAAAAAATAAGATAAAAAATATATATCCAATCATAGGAAATGTTGATTAGAAAAGATACCATTTGAAATTACTAAAAGGTAGTTCATTCTTACTGAGAGGGGTGTAGGGTGAATCAGTGATGATTAATTTTACAAAATTTTCCAATTAAAAACTTTTACCCCCCTTTTGTTTTTCAAACCTCTATATTGGTTAAGATGTATGTATCTATTTACGAGTTCCCAACATAGATTCATAGAATAAGAAATTTACAATAGTAAATAGAGTTAAAATCATGATAATTTTACAAGTTTTAACCCCAATGTGGGAATCTAATCCTTGTTTTTTTAGTTCCCACCAAGACATAGAAATCTACTATATTTTATAATTAAATAAACTAGTCTATCTCTTAAAAAGACTCATCTATCTCCCAAAAAGTTTACATTCATCCTATTGGTTCTTTATAATGAATCCCTTTACATTAAAATGATAACTCAAATTAAATGAGTAAGATAATTTGTCTCCATGTTTCTTCTGCACTCTAGCTAATAATTAAAGATCTTCCTTTGAGACTTAACAATATGTTGGAATCAGAACATGATATGCTTCTTGAAGAACCTAAACATATGTAACTTATGAATCACATAGATAGTTTATTTTTCTCATTATCTCCAAGCCACCTAACTTTCAGACCATATACAAGATGTAGTTTGTTTTCCATTCTCACAATCTTTTAGAAACTCAGTTTCCAAAACTTATTCTTCTTCAAGGAATTCAACATTTAGAACATATACTAGTTTCCACTAAATATTTTTATTACTCAATAACTTCCAATTTTTTAACTTCCAAAATCCCAACACTTCTTTTAGAATTTCATGTTCTAAATCCTCAACTTCTTTGACGCAATTGATCTTAGGAACATGCTACTTGGATTATCCATCTCTTCTATATTCTCAAAATCTTATCACATATTTTTGAATGAACTAACCATTTATATATCCAAAATTGATAGAAGAAATATATTATTTGAGATCTATATATTTCACCATCCTTATATATATATATCAATATACTTAAATTTATCCATAAATATCATAGTTTTACTATGTCAACACCTCCACAAAACTCAGCCTCAATGATATTAAATGATTCCCTAAATATTGGATAGAATAATTAATTTAACTTCATTATTTTTATATCATTTATTTTCATGTAACAATTTTAAAAATTAATTTTACTTTATATAAATTTTATGTGAAATACTTGGCATATTTTGGTTCTTTAACTTAAGATTCAATCTATATCACCTTATAGTCCTGCCAATTCCTTTAAAGTACTTCAATCATTTGTTGCCTTAGGATATTTAAAACAGACCAAAAAATACTTCTAATATTTTAGTGTTATTATTCCATTTCTCGAAAACATTATTCAAACTTTTTTTGTGTAATACTAACTTATCATATCCTGATCATCTTAAATCTCAATCATTTTAACTTCTGATCAACTCTAGCTTATGATCTTTATCTTTTAATCACTTATAGATTTTGACAGCCACAAATTCTATACATATGAACTTATTTAACATCGAAATATTTAAATAAAAACTTAATTACTATAAAATTTTTATTTAGATCAACAAATGTTATCAACCCCATTTATGGCTTCAACTTCTAATCCTCATCATCAACATTACCTTCTATCACTTCAAATTCTGTCTACACCTTTATAAAAATTAAAGATATGACTTATGAAACAACAACCATTGTTAATTTAATATTTCAATTCAAAAAATATACTATCACATAATAAATTATCAATATTATATATCTCAATTTTAACTCTTAGGAATATTTCTAATTCCTCATATCTTTTATATTTTGGAAAATTTTAATTCTATCTTCATAAAACTCCATAATCTAAACTTAGTATAATCCTGACCACTTTTCCCATTTTGATTTGTTAACCTAACATATCTTTCAAAATAAAAGTTTCTTCTCAAACCACAATGATGTTTTTTACTATTAAATATCAAAATAGCATTATCTGTCTCAACTTCCAAATTCACCTTATGCAACATCTCTAAAATATTTCTCATATTTATAACTCTTACATAAGGAATAATTAATCTCATGTTCCACAATATGATCCATACTACTAAAATTTTTATTTTTATTTATCTTAGAGTTATTTTTACATATTGGGTAGTGGACCATTATGTAAGGTTTTCCCTTTTCCAAATTCTATAAAATTATTTTGAAAATATATTCTATATGAAAAATATACTATGTATCAATGTAAGATTCTATTCATTTTCCACTTTATCATACAATTTATATCTAATTTTAATATATTATTCTCTAGTAGTGTATCAATAGATCTTATTATTTTTTAACTACATCCACCCATTATCTTCTGAATATAATTTAATATCGCAACCAAATCTCCACTTTTAACTCAAAACTGTAGATTAATTGGTTATCATTGGGTGATCATCAATGTGAAACTCTTCAAAAATTAGTGATTTATAAATATTTTACCATATATTTTTACATACTATGTTTTTACTTTATAACTATACTTTCTAGATATTGTATAATCTAGATAGAATAACCTCAGAATGTAGTTTCCTATAACAAAACTCCTAAAACCTATTAAAAGTGTATTTAAAATTTCAATATCAATTTTACATAATTTTTAAACACAAGGATGTATTCTCACAAAAATAAAGAAAAAATTGTAGTTCAAAGTAATCTCATCAACATTCAACATTTTTTATAGATTCACACTCATGTTTAGATCAACAATCTCTGGATATACATGTTTCTCTCTAAAATATCCATCTTCAATCTATAAAAACATCAAATTCACTTTCATCCTTTAGTTAACTTTATTAATTATAGAAATATATCTCATTATCATCATTAATATTAAATATTTAGACTCTAAAACATATTTAGGGTTAAATTATAGGATTGGTTCTATAATTCATCAATATTATATAATGTTAATGTTTCAAAATATCTCTTGTTTTACTTTCAGTCCAACTTCATTATTCATGTTTATGTTTCCTTATTCATTGTCTTTACAAACTATTCAACACTCATAAAAATTTATGTTGTTATTTAACCATTGAAACAAAATATAACAACAATCAGTATCCACTAGGATCTTTAAATTTATTAAATTTTCATCAATATCCATCCATTATAATACTTAAAAAATTTATTATAATAATTATTTTCTATAATTAACCATGATATGTTATATATCTAAAAAATTATTTTTCTATCATATTAAATTTCCCTAAAAATTTTACTCTTCACTTTCTCCTTCATTCTTCAATGTTACCATGATTTATAAAATAAATTAAATAAAAAATTCATATCTAAATAGAAAACATGATGAGAAATCCTAATGCATAACAAATTTGTTCATATTGTATCCCTGAAGTGAACATAACTAATTATAATTGAGTTTATAGTAATAATAAATGGGGATAATGTTATGGAAAATATTATAATTGAGATGGTAATAATTATACATATAATTAAAATATGAAATAGAACCACCTAACATGGTTAAATGATGGGGAATATTATGGGTTTCTATAAGTAACAAAACTAAATCACAGTTTGAGTCAAAAATATTTGTATAAAATAAATTCATATTGAGGGATTACATATTTCTATATTTCTATATAAAATATAGTTATAATACATATGATATGAGAATTTTACTTAAAGTGATATTATTATGTTTTTTTATCATTTATAGAAATATTGGAAAATCACTTGGAGGGATATGCATGAAATATTGGATATTTTATACTGCTACTATATCAAAACAACTTGGATTAACTAGACATATCACACAATTCATCTCTCAACTAGGCCTAAAGTGTGTTCTTAATCACCATGGGTTGGTGACAGAAACTAAGAATATGAAAAATAAACATTTGAAATGATTTCACCCTCAAATATTTATAAATAAATCTTGGTTCATACTGGTAATCTATCATGGTGTGCCCATTAATTTGAATTTGATGCATAACAGATAAACATTTAAATAAAACATAAAACAAACAAGTCATAAAAATAAAAACATCCACACTCACATTTAAATATAAAATAATAATATGGGTACATAATTATTAGTGACAAAAAATGAATCTAGAACAATAGGATGGCTGTAGTGGTTAATATACAAGCATCTTATTGAACCATGAGACTCGAACCACTATATGTTCATCTCCATGTGACTAAAATTCACATTCATACCTCAAACATCTATCAATTGGAATGATTATGTATGATATCAATATGTTAAATTACCCTGAATACATTCCTATAGATATAATAACTACATACACACCAAGGTGTGAATTTAGGGTGTGAGATAAACTTTCCTAGTATGATTCTTTGAAGAGTTCAGGCAATTAATTTTATATTCTTTTTAATAAATGTTAGTTTGAAGTATAATTATGAAATATTATTTACTATTTGAAGTAATGTAATTAAAAAAAATACATTTATCCTTTGAAGAAAACACTACCCCTTTTATATAAAACAGAGGTGATTATTCCATTTGGAAAAAATACATTAAAATATTTAAGTGAGATGCTTTAGAATTTATGAAAATAAAATAATAGTTATTTAACCAATTTTTTTTTTCTGTTTTTTTCAAAACCATTTGAAAATATAATGAAAAATGAACCATGAAAAGGGGGAAAACCAAATAGAATACAAGGCTAAAACAATAGGTTACCATGATATTAGTACAACAACACTAACAAAAGGTATATAAGTAATACAATGAAACCAATAATAGAATTATGAAACTTAAAAAATATATAAAATAATTATTTTAAATGTAAGATGATAATCTATCATATTGTCTACCATGGTCAATAAACTACTCCCTAATGAGATAATTATATACATACTATGGTGGAACTAACTATCAACCTATTTTATATTCTTAGAAAAATAACCTATTGACTTACTATAAGATATCCTCATTAGGGGAACACACCCAACTAGGGAATAAACCACACTAGGGGACAGTGACTAGTGTGTATAATAAACTAGTGTAAAATCAATTTTCAATTTCCCAATTGGTTACCTCATCCTCCCCTTAAATAAACTAAATGAAGATGAGGAGACAAGTAGTCAAGATATCTTTAAAAAATAATAATATAAAATATAAGTTAATCCATCATATCACCTATAATCACCCTTTAAATAAACATACCCTTTAAAATTTATACAAAAATTAAACAATAATCAAGTTCATATCAAATAATACATAGGATTATATAAAACAAAACATGAAGGGTATTAAATCCAAATGTGATACAGGTTTCGTAAAAAAATCTTATCTAGCAAAAAACAAGACTTTAAAACACATATGTAAAGACAAGTCATGAAATTATCCTATGACAATTATTTAAAAATAAAAATTCCTTTGAAACATAATTTAAATAAATATGAGTTCCATTTAACACATAAATACCCCAATCATAAAAAATGACCAATAAAACTCTCTGACGATTTATTAAATGAAAATAAAACCCTTATATTTAATAAAATTTATTGAAAATGATTTTTTCACATTTTAAAAATAAATTTAATGCTAGGGAAACTCTTTGGTCATCAATTCTTTTTATAAAATTCACCTTAGAAATTTTCACAAACATCTATATGGAATAATATTTTTTTTGAAAAAAATAACCAAGAACACATGAAAACATCCTTTATGCTAAGTGGAAAATTTATGATAAACATAGAGAACTTTTATAGTTTCATCAAAGGTTATACATATAGATATTGTTTTTAGGAAATAGGTTTAGAAATCCAAATCCTTAAATTATATTTCATAAAAAGGAATTAAAAAAAAGAACTACCTTAGATAAGTAAAACAAAGTTCCCTTGATTGAGGATGGAGGTTTATATAGTAAGATAGAATTAAAAAGACGTAAAAACCAAAATATTAATATTTGAACAACCGTAAATAAGATACTTGACCACCATAGACGTTAGGGATAAAGGAAGAGATGAAATATGGAATAAATAGAACATGGGAGAAGAGGAGAGGAATAATTAAGAGGGAATAATGGTTTTACATTTGAAGATATACTTGAATACTATAATGTAAAACTATAGAATAATAGATATAGTTTGGAAAATTTATCTTGGTGATCCCTTATTCAAGACGAATGGGTGAGAGGATGAGAAATTTGTTTCGTCATTAAAATGGTAAAAATAAAAACCAAGAATAAAAACTTTGTGTACTATGAATAATTAGGTTATATGGTTAGATAAATGATATGAAAATCATGAAATATATTTTAGTCTTAGGCTACAACACTTTCATGGTTAGGTTTTATAGTTCCCAAAACCATATACCAGGCATGAATTTACTACTCAAGATGGAATTCAGACTATGTTTGTCTAGGCTACACAATTACTCCTTACTATGAGCGAGTAGTGTAACTTAATTTTTTCAAAAATTTCCAAAACATCAAAAACAAACATAACCAATTTTAATAAGATATATCATTTTGAAACAAATACATAAAAGTGACATTGGGGTGTCATAATCCTTATGAAAATGCCACTTTCAACACTTATAAAGTAATTAGTGAATTTAGAATGAAGAGGATCCAAGCAACCTCATCCAAATTACGGGTTTAGTTGGAATCAAACTAATTCAATCTAGTTTTTAGAATATGAATAGTTCATCTCATGAGAGAAATTTATTTTATATTATTAATTATAAGGTGAAATAGATGAGAATCCAACATTAATATACTTCAATTGAATATGTGAAGAATAAAATCTAATAGGTATAATGAAAGTGGAATACCATATTATATAAAATTTGCAAAACCATTATAGGATTAGGAATAATTGCATATCATGTCCTTAATACTATTTATTATGAATCTAAAAATTAAATGAATCCACCACTAAAATATTAAAATACAACTCTATTCCTCAACATATTTTATAGACCAAGATATATAATCTTAAGAGGTTGATTAAACTTGGTTACCAATCTAAGTATGATTCATATTATTTCCTTTAAAAAATTTAAAATGGTGATGAATGAAATAGATAATCATAGGACACATGGAATGTACATAAATAAGTGAGATAATGAAAAAAACATTTGGGGGTCCCACATTGATCTTATTATACAAATATTACTATTTTATATGACATTGCATACTGGAAGAATCTTGGTGAATAATATTATATAGGGAATGAGTATTAAAATTAACCATTCATTAGAAGGACGAGACCTATTATAAGTCTCCCCACATTTTAAGGTTCACCTTATAATGGAGAAGCTGAATAAACTACACCATTATAAAGGATCTATACTAGAAATAATAAATTCCTTTGAGCAAGAAGAAAAAAATAATGAAACTTACCAATGCAATATACAACCACACATGAGAAAGATCCATAATATGATAAAATTATCAAATAAAGGAAAATAAAAGGGAAAATGATATGGGATAAAATAGAATAATAATATAGCTTAAATTAAGATAGTAAATATTCTTTCACTCAAAAATTAGTAACCCAAAATAGATATATCAAGACTAAGGTGCCCTAAATAGACTCTCACCCTCCTCATGCTTATTAAGAACAATTCCCAAGATAGAATATTTCACATATTTAGGATAAATAAAGGGTATAATATTTTTTCAATAATTAAATTTATAGAGTTTATGAAGATTATTTAAATTACCCTATCAATAATAAGTCTTTGGATCTCTCAAATAGAAGGGTATAGAATACCTTGGATTACTACATTGGAAACACATGGAGAATTTCTTCTTTACTAGAGGAGTGGTAGAAGAATGAAAAGACTCACACACATAAAAAAACTTCCCTAATAATAATATTAATAGTTCTTATTCTTCATTATATACTAGGATCCTTTTTACATACTAGATAAAATCAATACACCACCCATCATAGGTTTCCCTATCCGAATAGATTCCATCACTATGGCCTTATTAACTACTCCCATATAAAATTTAAAAAAATATTATAATATATATAATATTTTATTATAAAAATACCCACTGAAAAATAATATTTTTGAGTGTTATTAGTACTAGTTTAAAAAGAGTCAAGAACCAACTCAAAAAATGGTCAATGTACTATTTCACTATTATCTCACCCCAATAGAGAATCATAATTTCCATTTCTTTCTACACTTTCATATATTTGAGGTTATACCTATTTATGAACACTATATTAAAGAATTATAAATACATGAAATCATATAGATAATCTGGAATGATGGACTCTCACTATTATTGTCTTATTCCTTTAGACATGCCTGTAGTGGCTTTTACTCTTGAGGATTCTAATGTTTCCAAAGAAATGAAGATTCCCCAAATCTTCTCTATACACTCTGTTACCTATCATGGAATTTAATCACTATAAAATAATTTTATTCATTTATTTATGAATTCCTAGATATATTATAAGAGTAGAGAAAGTATTTAAATAACACAGGTCAACCTACCATGTCATTAAATTTAGATCACCATGAGGGATAAACTGTGTTCTTGATTACCATGGGATGACAACAAGAACTGAGTGTTACAAACCCATCTAGTCAATACCTAGTTAGATAACCTTATTTTGACCATTAAAATTACCTAAGTGTGTTACAAATCTCTATGGTATGGAAACTAGTTTTGGGTATCAAGATAAACACCATGGGGACTGTTTTTCCCAGTGAAACAAAATAAACAAAACAATTCACCTAAAAAGTTTGGAATTACCATTCCACATGTTAGGTGGTCACAAAAAACAAGTATTTCAATAACTAAATATAATAAAAAAATCTATAATACACAATACGTAAAAAATTTATTGAAAATATAGAAGAGTCTGACTCAGCCAACTCTTTGTATCAAGTATTGTAATCTTCTACTTGGAACTGCCACTACCACACCTGATCTGATTTACAGAGGCCAAACAATATAACCCTATGATACCTAAATTGAACCTCAAATGAATTGTCTTGATCTAAAATCCTAATTAGTAATATCCTCACACCCCATTTATAAGCCTAATTTAGATTCATTTTCAAGTGAGCTTTATTATACTATTATAAAGAAACTTTTTATTTTTTTATTTTAAAAAACCACATCGAAACATCACTATAATAAATTCATTAAAATAAAATACTTTAAGCATTAGTTTTTAATAAAATTTATACTTGTAAATACTTATCTTTTAGAGTTAAAGGGAAAATAATATTTTTTATTAACCCCAATTGATTTTTAAAATTATTTTAATAGCACTAAAGAGATAAAATAATACTTTTAGACTAAATGTAATTTCCAATGAGAATAAATAAAAATAAAATAATACTAAAAAAATAGGTCAAAATAAATAAACTAATAGGGATAAAATATAACATGAAGAAAAATATAAACATCAATAACATCACTTAAATTATAATAAATAAATAAATAAATTTAAATAATATTTTATCCAAAGAAATAAAACAAGGTATCAAAAAATAAAAAAAAATCATGGGGGTCTATCCAGGGAAGCTAAGGTTATGGAAATACAGTATCATCATATTATATTAGTGATCTAAATAATATATATGAAATAGCATGTTATTCACTAAGGAGTAACTGATCTTGGAATAACTAAATGGTGAAACTCATTCATAGCCCCACAACCAAGTTTTAAGCTGTTAAAGATTACAATACCTTAACATAGTGGAATGGTGACACCCTAAATGATTCTCTATAACCATATCATCCATGTCTAATAAAATTTTAGTTATTTTGGAATGGAAAAAAATCTAAGCATTTATGAAAGTCATTATTACCATGGATCCTAAGGGTCCCATTATAAACTATCCAAAGGTGAGTAGTTTTATTGAGAAATCAATTACATAAAACATCCAAGGCATTTAACCATACCCCTAACCTATTTTCCATGAAATCCCAACTTATTTATAAAGTTACAAGAATTCCATTAAAAATATAAATAAGCCTTTCAAATAGAAAAAGGGAACACAAGATAAATTTTAAAATATTAATCCTATAACGCCCCGACCCCAGTTACCCAGAGTCGATGCATTATTACACAACATTGGCATGATAACAAAGGATCATGTCCCGAAAGACCAATTAGTTTATTATCCTTGGAAACACTAGATACATTCATCAGTCTTACATTACATAATAAAGTGGAAAACTACAAAAAAATATTGTCTTCATATTCCCTCATAATATCCCTGCAGGTCATTCATAAAATACTTCTTCATATCTTGGAAAAATAAAACATTGAAAGCGGTGAGATCAGATGCTCAGTAAGGATAACAATATAGTAGAAACTTTCTTAAATAAGCATAAACGTTTAAGGTAATGTATAACGAAAACAAAAGCCTTTTAAACTTGAACTTCATCATAACATGGAAAAAATAATTTGAAATAATTCCATTTACTTATTCAAATGGATATTCTACTAGTCAAATAATCACATTCAATATCAATAACCACTTTCATAATGATGTAATGCATAATGCCAGACTATCATAACCACATAGTCAAGGCCTCGTGCCAAGACTAAAAATAATATTTTGTCAAGGCCTTGTGCTAAGACACTAGTTTGTCTCATGAGACCTACCAATGCATCGAGGAGCTATAGCGGGCTCCACCCGTCACATACTAAGTCCAATTCATTCCTCATATGAAAAGTTTGAAACATAACATAAACATTCATATTAAAAATAGCATACAAAATGTCAATACTTTATCCACAAACCATGAATGGTATAAAAATAGCACATCCACAGTCAAACATAACTCATTCAATACAATACGGAAGATTGTATTGTAATAGATTAACCTCAGTCGAGAATAATTAAGGATATTGACATAGATGAAAATAATCTTCAAAACTATTGGAGATAATTATCCCCTTTTTTGAAATAATTCAAAACTATCACTATTTTTCAGGAAGCCATTTAAAATAGATTTTTGAATCAAAATGTCCCATACCACTTTGAAGCTTTTAAAAGGAGTTTTGATTTGAAGACTTTAATGTCCATATAAATAAATCCCTAAAACCATTTTTAAAACATGGACATTAATGAGAAAGATTTAGAATAATAAATCGTTAAAACATTTTAAAATGATATTTTAGTCAGAGTTCCTAAACAAAAGAGAGACACTTGAATACAAATAATTGAGGTAATAAAAACTTTGTAATATCATGAGAATATAGGGATTAATTATTTAATATGTCAAAGTACATTATATACACCATATAAAAGTGATTTGGTGTATAACAATAAAGGAGTCTCAATGGAATGTAAATTGAGATAAAATCTCTAATAAAGGCCATATCATTAGGTTAAGGATAAATCAACAACATAATTATGTGTGAAAAAAATAAATACACTCAATAAGATTGGATATTCAGCATAAAACAATCAAAGGACATTCACACATATTCTTTTACAAACAACACCAATGAATTGGATGTTTAACTCAACAAATCGAGATTGAGTAAAAATTACTCTTATCAAGTTCATACCGATGACTTGAGAATTTATCAATGGGGTGATTATGTGTATCAAAAGTATATCCAAAAAAAGGGGAGTGGAAATGATGACATAAACAAATGAATAGTGATTCTACACATAATATTGGAGTAAAATAATCAATGAAGTATTTGTAAAGCCGAATGAGTGGAAATTGAAAATTCAAATTCCCTTATCGATTTGGAAACATACAAAACATACACCCATGAAAGAAGGATCATACAATTATGATGTAAATATCTATAAATTATAGTATATTACACAATGGATACAATCATGGGCAGTACACACACCACATGCAATAAATAAGTGGTGAACAATGGAAATCTCACGGAATTAAAAGTGAGATAAGAAACCCCTTACTTTGTACTTTTTCATTGGTCAAGGGAAGTTTAACCTCCTGTATAATGGTTAAATAATTTTTAGTGAATTATATAAGAATAATATACATTAATATGATATCATATATGATCTTTTAACATTGATTTGTTAATAATATCTTAGTATTATCGTCGTTTTGGGTGTTAACGAATTTGTTTTCCTTTATATTATTTGTTATGTGAGCCATATTTGTTATGGATGGGATGTATATTATTCATATAATATTTATATCATGTCTCTAAAAATTATTTATAATCATCAAATGAAATTTAATGTTGAATGGACATGATGGGGAATGAATCTCATCGCGTTCGTGGAGACAGTAATCTGTACGTACGCACGAGCGACAATATCATTTTTTTGATATTAAAATAATATATAATTGGATGGTATATCATATATACAGAATCATTATCATTTTATAGATATTATTTACATGAATTACACATCATTATTATACCCAACCAAATAATAATGTATTTAATTACAATTACACCACGACATGGAGATGGTAGGCCGTACGTTCGCACATATGGTGACATGTCATTCAAAAGATAGGTAGAATACTCAATATGGTTGTAATATATTTTTAATAACATCATAGTATATATAATATACTGGAGTTATTATTTTATAATGGGAATAACAAAGAAATAATAAGTGGAAGAAGAAAGAAACTTGAAATAGGGTGGTGAAAACATTACCTCTTCTTCGGGTTGTTCCTTTTGATTTGATCAAAAGGGATACTTAGGTTGAATTTATGATCAAAATAAAGACTATAGGTTTAATTGAGGGTATCTGAGAGAGTATTTGGGCAGGGGTTGGCCGAACCAAAAGGCTTTGAAGGTGTGAAGATTTGGTTAGAAGTTGGGTCCTTTTATAAGGGGGAGGAGGGGCTCTTTTAGAAAAAACTTAAAGTATTAATTTATAATAAATTCATATTCGGTTTCTAATGGCTAAAAAGAGGATTATTCAAAGTCTAAAGTGGGTATGGGCCTAAATAACTTCAAACAATATATTTTAGACAGGTTTGTGTCATTATATTAACCTTATCTTTTAGTTTTAACTCTTAGTTAATAAGATTAACATTTACCATGTCACTTTGTATTTTTATATTATATAGTTAATAAACTTACTATATACATCTAATAAACCCCCATGTGGTCCATTAATGATACCAATATCATGATAAAAGTTCTTTGGTAGAACCTTATATTTTTAGGAATAGAATATAAATTAATAATATAATATTTGTTTTAAAAACTCTTTTATGTCAGTTTTGATAATTTTTAATAATCGATTTTTTTAAGGTCATAAAAACTTTCTTAATTAGAAATAAATTAATTTAAGAAATAATAAAATGTCATATTAACCAATAAAATTATTTTATGGCATCAAAACATTCAAATTATATTTATTTTAACATTTATAATACTAATTATTTGATTCTTTCATTAATAAGGAAAATACTGCATCATTATTGTGTCATAAATAAATTTAATTATTAATTGTCTAAAAATTATAAATAAAATACCATTATGTAGGAAATATTTTTATCTTTATAATGAATATTTATAGTCGAAAATATAACATATATAACCCTTTGTAAAAATTGTTTTTCTAAATGATATATGCTTATGTCAGTTTTGTATTTACTTTAACCTAATTAATATATTGTGTCATTATCACTTACAAGTGGATCCATGGGGTCCCAAAATCGACCCAAAGATTCCCATGGTCAGAAATTTATCAAAACATAAGGTTAGGACACGTTTTAGGGTAAATTAATATTATTATAATATTATTTTTTACCCTTATTTACCGGATTTGCCCTTTAACCATGGTAAATAAAATATTTACCGAAGTAATTAATCAAAATGATTAAAAATAAAAATTACCTTTTTAAAAAATTTGGACATCCTGATTCCAAATATGAAATCCATTTTTCCATATTCAAAACACATAAGTGGCAGAAATTAATTTAAAATTAATTCCCGCTGTCGAAACAAAAAGCGTGTTTTTAAAAGATAATAACTATCAAAAGATTGACATTTTTTTATGTTCGGTTTAATTGTGAAATTATGTACAATGACCAAAATTGTATTAAATTGTAAAAATATATTCTAAATATACTTTAAAAACACTCACATTTATAATTTATCACTATTAATTATTTCTATTAAAAAAGTTGTTTTAACTAAAATTTAGTAATTTTCACTATCCATCAAAATATAAAAGTTATTCGAAAAGTTACAAAATTTCACCCAAGGATAATTTCGATATTCTGAATCCAAAAATGAATTCCATTTTGAGAGATAAAATTTATAAAATTTCAAAAAGTGGGTATTACTATTCATAACGGCTACATTGATTGGTCGCGGTGTGTTAGAATCTCGAAGTTGCGTACAACACACACTATTGCATTATTCAAAAGGAAACGTACCGTTGAAGCTTGGGGTGTTACATTATCCCCTTATTCAATAAATTTTGTCCTCAAAATTTATAAAATTGTACTTGGAAATATAATGGAAAGTCCCACATCAGAAAAAGAGTCAATAAAACTACCACTTTAAAAGAAGGAAAGAGAAGTACAAAGGTCACCCGAGATAACCTATTCTAGGATTCCATGTAGAAAAACATGGATATGGGTGATAAACTAAGTGTCAAGTTCTGATATAGAGGGATAGAAAACATGATTAGGAGAAAGTTAAGAACAAGAAAACCACAAACTTGTGATGGGACAAACTGTATTTAGTTTCCCAGTAGGAAAAGTAAAGAGACAACAATTTTTTATGTTACATTACATAAAAATGAGGAATTCATTTCTGAGATTTACTAAGAAAAAAAAATAGATATACTTACTTTTTAAGTAAAGTTTCATTCTTTAATAAATTTCTAATACAAACTCATTTTCAAACGATGATTATTCTAGAAGACATGGTCACACTAGAAGATCTAGAATAAACTTCTAGAGAATAACATGATCCACAAAGGATAAACTATATATTTACCTTATTTTTAGAGAATAATCATAAAAAAATTGGTTAGTATCAGATATGAAGATCCCCAAAAAGGATATTCTATTAGAGAAAGAAACACTAATCTTAATTTCTAAAATTAAACCAACAATAGCCCAAAGATAAATAAATACCATTCAATAAACAATTTTCTTTAAAATCCTTCAATATAATCCAAACTAATATTGAAACCCAAAACTTAGAATAATTTGGTTATGTAGTCTTCCACGTTAAATTATATCTCCAAATGACATCAACTAATCTTAAAGTCACATACTTAAAAGTAATTAACCTAATCACATATTATCTATTATAGGATAATCATTTCCATAAATAACCTAGATAACTACAAATCCACAATAAAAACATAGATAACAATCCACTATTACTCATCAAATGAAATCCCATAGTATTCTATTTTCCTTGGGCATATAATGTTCCCCAAAAGACAAACATCTTCCAAAATAACATTTATCACTTAATCACGAAATCATTTTCCTATACTAAGGGTATTCACTTGATAATACATAACATCCCAAATCAACTTATTATTGATCAATAAAATCATTTAACTACAAATAATTAGTCACACTAACCAGGGACTTCACGTAGTCCAGTGGTAGGCGATAAATCCCAATCGCACTTTGGTTGTGGCTTCGATTCCCATAGCTTTGTCTGACGTGAAAGGTTGTCACACTGTCTGCGTGTTGTCCTTTTTCAAAAACTGTATTTTATAACATTACCAAAATGAGAAAAGTTCCTCAAAATAACCATAACATAATTTTAACCAGAAATGTTATCTCATACCTTGCATTTTCATCCCAAAATATAATAACTTGTAATTTCCTCAAACCCAATGATCATATAAAACCAAATGGTTATTTATAACTACATCCACAAGGGAAAAGATAAGACTTACTCAAATATCATTCTCACATGATAAACTATGAGGTTACAAATACAAGTGAAAATTATTCCAAAGTAATCCCATCAAGATGGAGCATTAATACTTTTAAACATTTCTCTAAACATTTATTTCCACATAGATTCTTCTTTGACCAAGAAAATATCCTATATAATAGGGCTTTCACTCGGGTAATGGACAGGTCCCCTACATTTACAGAAAATGACTGTAAATGAATTCTTGGGACCATTTTTATTTTCTTCCGTAATACTCTTCATTTTTCATCGTAAATTCTTCACTTTATGTCCTTCTTTCCCGCAAGTAAAGCATTTCTTTGTTCTGTTGAGACACTTTCCTGGGCGTCTCCTTCCACATTTCCTGCATGATAGAAATTTAGGATTCTTTTCACCATGTTCTCCACTGCTGGAGCTCTTATCATTCATCACCTTTATCTTCTTTATTGAGTCCGGGAGTTGGTTAATATATATGTTGTTGATCATATTTTTGAAAAAATGATTTGGCATGAACACAATATCTTTTACGCCTATCAACATCCCATTTTTTTGCTCATTTCCACCACTGTTCCCACCTTGTACATCATTCTCAAAGTTACTATAACTTCCTTGGAATCCGGCCATTGACTAAAACTAGAAAGAATTGAGTGAGTAACAGTAGTCATAAAATAATTTAGATAATATCATGACACCATATTCTTAATTTGAAAAATGTTAGGATTAAATAAGGTCATTTATTATCATCTTATATTAAAATAATTCAAATCATTTTGTAAAGAAAATGTAAATTATCATAATCATATCCCCCAGGAGTGTCGTAACCAAGAGTGCAGCAAGGCCCGTTGTCATACACCAGTTCCCATTAGAGTCTAGCTCAAAGCGGTGTTTTCAGGTTTTACCCCTAGGAACATCTGTGCCAGAGCCGCCTCTACCAGCTTGTATCTAGACAGGGATGTATTGCTTGGAAAACTCACAAAATCTATACAATACCAAAATTATAGGAAGTTCTTCTATACTAATCCTCAATGTATATCTTAGGGCTATGTGCTCTAATCAGAGTTTATCTAATTCTAGTTTCCAAGGTTTGTACTAAACTTCCTATGATACCAACTGTAATGCCCTGACCCCAGTTACCTAGAGTCGGTGAATTATTATATAACATTGGCATGATCACAATGGATCAAGTCTCAAAAGACCGATTAGTATAGTATCATTGGAAACACTAGATACATTCATAATTCCTAAATTACATAATAAATTGAAAAACTACAAAAATATTTCCTGCCTTTATATTCCCTCATACTATCCCTGTAGGTAATTTATAAAATACTTCTTCAAATCCTGGAAAAATAAACCATTTAAAGGGGTGAGTTTAGATGAGCAGCAAGGATAAAAATATAGCGAAAACTTTATTAAATAAACATAAACATTTAAGGCAATGTATATCTAAAACAAAAGCCTTTTAAACTTGAACTTCAGAATAACTTAGCAAAAATAAATTGAAATAATTCCATTTACTTATTCACAAGGATATTCTAATAGTCGAATAATCACATGCAATATCAATAACCACTTTCATAATGATGGAATGCATAATACCAGATTATCATAACCACATAGTCAAGGCCTCATGCCAAGACTACAAATAAGATATTGTCAAGGCCTTGTGCCAATACACTAGTTTGTCTCATGATACCTACCGATGCATCTAGGAGATATAGCGGGCTCCACCCATCACTTACTAAGTCCAATGAATTCCTCATATGAAATGTTTGAAACATAACATAAACATTCATATTAAAACTAGCATACGAAATGTCAATAATTTATCCAAAAACCATGAATGGTATAAAAATATAACATCCACAATCAAACATAACTAATTCAATACAATATGGAAGATTGTATTGTAATAGATTAACCTCAATCGAGAATTATTAAGGATATTGACATTGATGAAAATAATCTTCAAAATTGTTGAAGATAAGTATCCCCCTTTTTTGAAATCATTCAAAAGTATCACTATTTTTCAAGAATCTATTTAAAATAGATTTTTGAATCAAAGTGTCCCATACCACTTTGAAACTTTTTAAAGGATTTTTGATTTGAATACTTTAATGTCCATATAAATAAATCTCTAAAACCATTTTTAAAACATGGACATTAATGAAAAAGAGTTAGAATAATAAATCTTTAAAACATTTTAAAATAATATTTTAGTTAGAGTTCCCAAACAAAAGAGAGACACTTGAATACAAATAATTGAGGTAATAAAAACTTTTTAATATCATGAGAATATAGGGATTCATGATATACTTTGTCAAAGTACATTATATACACCATATAAAAGTGATTTGGTGTATAACAATAAAGAAGTCTCAATGGAATGTAAATTGAGATGAAATATCTCATAAATGACATATCCTTAGGTTAAGGATAAATCAACGACATAATTATGTTTGAAAAATATAAGCACACTCAATAATATTGGATATTCAGCGTAAAAAAATCAAAGGACATTCACATATATTCTTGTAAAAACAACACCAATGAATTGGATGTTTAACTCAACAAATCGAGATTGAGTAAAAATTACTCTTATCAAGTTCATACCGATGACTTGAGAATTTCTCAATGGGGTGATTATGTGTATCAAAAGTATATCCATAGAAAGGGGAGTGGAAATTATGACATAATCAAATGAATAGTGATTCCATACATAATCTTGGAGTAAAATAATCAATGAAGTATGTGTAAAGCCGAATGAGTGGAAATAGAAATTTCAAATTCCCTTATCGATTTGGTAACTTAGGAAACATACACCCATGAAAGAAGGATCATAAAATGATGATTTTAATATCCATAAATTAAATTATATTACATAATTAATACAATCATGTGTAGTACACACACAACATGCAATAAATAAGTGGTGAACAATGGAAATGTCACGGAATTAAAAGTGAGATAAGAAACCCATTACTTTGTACTTTTTCCTTGGTCGAGGATAGGTTAACCTTATGTATAATGGTTAAATAATTCTTATTGAATTATAAAAGAATAATATACATTAATATGATATCATATATGATATTTTGACATTGATTTGTTAATAATATCTTAGTATTATCGTCATTTCAGGTGTTAACAAATTCGTTTTCCTTTATATTATTTGTTATGTGAGCCATATTTGTTATGGATGGGTTGTATATTATTCATATCCAGAATGATATCATGTCTATAAACATTATTTTTAGTCATCAAATGAAATTTATTCTTGAATGGATATGATGGGGAATGAATTTCATCGCATTCGTGGAGACGATAATCCGTACGTACGCACGAGCGACAATATCATTCTTTTGATATTAAAATAAAATATAATTGGATGGTATATCATATATACAAAATAATTATCATGTTATAGTTATTATTTACATGAATTACACATCATTATTATACCCATCCAAATAATAATGTATTGAATAACAATTACACCACGACGTGGAGACGGTAGGCCGTACGTACACACGTATGGTGACATGTCATTAAAAAGATGGGTAGAATACTGAATATGGTTGTACTATATTTTTAATAACATCATAGTATATAGAATATACTGGATTTATTATTTTATAATGTAAATAACAAAGAAAGAATAAGTGGAAGAAGAAAGAAACTTGAAATAGGGTGGTGAAAACATTACCTCTTCTTCGGGTTCTTCCTTTTGATTTGATCAAAAGGGTTACTTAGGTTGGATTTATGATCAAAATAAGGCCTCTAGGATTAATTGAGGGAAGTTGAGAGAGTATTTGTTCAGGGTTTTGCCGAACAAAAAGGATTTGAATGTGTGAAGAATTGGTTACAAGTTGGATCCTTTTATAAGGGGGAGGAGGGGATCTTTAGGAAAAACTTAAAGAATTAATTTATCATAAATTCATATTCGGTTTCTAATGGCTCCAAAGTGGATTATTAAAATTCTAAGGTGGTGATGAGTATAAAACATTTCAAACAATAGATTTTAGATAGGTTTGGGTCATTATATTAACCTTATCTTTTAGTTTTAACTCTTAGTTAATTAGATTGACATTTACCAGGTCACTTTGTATTTTTATATTATATAGTTAATAAACATACTATATACATCCAATCGACCCCAAAGTGGTACATTAATGATAAAAAAATCATGATAAAAGTCCTTTGGAAGAACCTTATATTTTTAGGAATAGAATATAAATTAATAATATAATATTTGTTTTAAAAACTCTTTTATGTCAATTTTGACAATATTTAATAATTTATTTTTGTTAAAGTATTAAAAACTTTATTAATTATAAAAAAAATCATTTAAGAAATAATAACATGTCATATTAACCAATAAAATTATTTTATGGCATCAAAACTTTCAAATTATATTTATTTTAACATTTATAATACTAATTATTTGATTCTTTCATTAATAATGAAAATACTGCATCATTATTGTGTCATAAATAAATTTAATTATTCAACGTATAAAAATTATAAATAAAATAACATTATGTATGAAATATGTTTATATTTCTAATGAATATTTATAGGTGAAAATATAACATATATAACCCTTTGTAAAAATTGTTTTTCTAAAAGATATATGCTTATGTCATTTTTGTATTTACTTTAACTTAATTAATATAAAGTGTCATTATCACTTACAAGTGGATCCATGGGGTCCCAAAATCGACCCAAAGATGCCCATGGTCAGAAATTTATCAACCAATAAGGTTAAGACACGTTTTAGGGTAAATTAATATTATTATAATATTATTTTTTACCCTTATTTACCGGATTTACCCTTTAACAATGGTAAATAAAATATTTACCGAAGTAATTATTCAAAATGTCTAAAAATAAAAATTAACTATTTACACAATTTTGAAATCCTGATTCCAAATACGAAATCCATTTTTACATATTCAAAACACAGAAGTGGGAGAAATTAATTTAAAATTAATTCCCGTTTTCGAAACAAAAAGCGTGTTTTTAAAAGATAATAACTATCAAAAGATTGATATTTTTTATGTATGGTTTAATTGTGAAATTATGTCCAATGACCAAAATTGTATTAAATGGTAAAAATATATTCTAAATATACTTTAAAAAAATTTAAATTCATAATTTATTACTATTAATTATTTCTATTAAAAAAGTTATTTTTAATTAAAATTTAGTAATTTTCACTATCCATCAAAATATAAAAGTTATCGGAAAAGTACCAAAACTTCACCCTAGTCTAATTTAGATATTCCAAATCCAAATATTAAGTCCATTTTGAGAGATAAAATTTATAAAATTTCAAAAAGTGGGTATTAATATTCGTAACAGCTACTTTGATTGGTCGCGGTGTGTTAGAATCTCGAAGTTGCGTACAACACACGCTATTGCATTATTCAAAGGAAAACGTACCATGGATTCTTGGGGTGTTAAAAATACCATTTTTATTTGTAATTTTTTTTCGATAAATATGTTTTCCCTTTCTTTAAACCCAATAAAAATAAAAAAACTTCTTTTTATAACTAAATTCTTTAATAAAGGCCCCTTAAGAAATTTGAAAAATACTATAATTACATTGGGGAAACGTTTTAACAAAAAATAAAATAAAAAAACTTTTTATAATCACACAAAAAATCAGGAAAGAAACCAAAATATTCAAGTGGGGTTAATAATATACACTATGTATAATTATTAAGAAGTTCAAGGCATGTTTTAAATGTGGAAAAGTTATTAATGGATTTTAATTTAAAGTATTATGTGTGGAGTCACCTACCTCAACCAATTACCTACACATTGATTCCAACATCGTAGAAAACTTTTTCAATCCCTATAGAACCTATCACAACAATTAAAATCACTAAAATAAATAAAATAGACACCTAAAATCAAAAAAACAAAAAGGAATAATCAAATCCAAACTCACCGGATAGCCTAATAGTGCTTAACCCAAATCAAAAAGGGTGAAGTACACTATTTACCTATACATAGACATTGATGATAGAAAATACACAAATAATATGCCTAAACTAGTGACTAATTAAGATCAATACCACTAAAAACCATTAATAAATTATCTTCACAACAAAATTAATACCAAACGATGAGTGGTGGAATGAAAATCCCCTTCTTGAACCTCCTTTTCAAGTTGTAAGAAAAAAATCCAACAAATAAAACAATAAAGTAAAATTTTATTAAATATGGAATAAATATCAAACTACATATAAAAAAATTAGGTCTGAACTTCTATATTCGAAGATGAACCCAATACCACTGAAAGTGTGTCATTGCGATAAATATCAATAGAGATATTGAAGAGACAAGATAAATAAAAATTAAGAATGGGAGAGGAGGGTGGGGGTGAAATGTTTCCCCCATTGCATTCATGTTTCATTATAACCCCTTTACCCCATTTTATTTTATGTTTTCATTTGATTCATTTTCCCTTAATTTTTCCCTTATATTTTTTTAATTTTATTATTTTCCCCCATCCACAACATCTGTTTCACACCACCCCACACTATGAAATATCCCATATCCTATACAAACCATTCCCCTAATTTATATAATCTATATTATTTTTTAAATAATAATTATTCTTATCTATCATTAAATGTGTTAATATTTTTAATAATATAAATGTGATCCCAAAAAAATAAATTAACCAATTTATTAAATTTATTCAATGATAATAATAATAAAAAAAATAATCATATTTATATTTTTTCCACTCAAATAATAATATAACCATTATTATTATTATTATGATTATTTTTACCATCTAAAAAATATTAAAAAACAACAAAATTTCATTCATAAATTTAAACAAACTCAACATATTCTTTAAGCTTTAACCCAACCACATTTTCTCAAACTTTCAACAACATGTAGAAATTATTATTATTATTATTATCTCCCCATACTAAAAAATTTCCATCCCTGAAAAGTCCTATAGACATCACATGAAAGAAACCACTTATGAAACAAGGGACATTTTGCAGTTGGCTTCTAGAACATATGAAAATATCAAGATAAATAATATCCGAGGGGATTGAGAGTTCATACATGGAAATGGATGTCCATGAGAAGTCCATAGTGGTTGATATTGTCCTTTTATTTAAACAATAAGAAATTTACCCTTCTATTTGAGCCCTCATACCGAATGGAAGGTCCTACCAGATGGGCAAAAGTTTGATTCTGTATGGTAACTGGGTTTGATGGACTCCCCCTGGTCAGGGTATGAAACTTAATTTTTTTGGATTATGAAGAAATTATGTTATGCATAGTGGAGGGGTGGTTTATTACCTGAAAGGATTAGTTTACCTAGACTTCAATGTTTTTTGTGGCCAGGGGGACTCTCCCTTGAATGAAATTTCAGCCATGTTTAAGGGGCTTGATCTTTTTCCCCATCACTTTATCCTTATATATTGGGCGGATATTGACTACATTACTATCTATAAGTACATATGTAATGATATAATCACCACATGGGTGATCACCTTTATTTTCCATAAATACAATGGCCTACTCAATAGTTACATACAAATTTCATAGACATGGTTGGATGGAAACAAGTTGGATAACTTCTTAGCCTCCTAGAAAACCCTTACAATTTCTTATACCGTATTTACTTCCCTAGAGACCCTTCCCCCTTAGTGCGTTATCTTATTCAGGGGAAATGTGATTGGTATTCTTTATTTCTGGCCTCCTTGATCTTTTTAGGATCCTCCATTTCTATTAATAAAATTTTATTAACATTGGATTGATGGAAACCCTCATTAAAACCATTATTGCATTTTAAATAATTTTAATAAATATAATCCATAAATTTTAAAATCCCTATATAAAAAAATACACTTCCTTCATCAAAATAAATTAAAATTTTCAAATACATTCCAAATATGTTTGATTTTTAAAATCTAACGCCAATGGTCATAATAAAAATATGAGACTCCACACAATTAAGTAGAAACAACAATTTAATAAATTCATCTTAATTTTTATAGAAAATTAAAATAAACTAAAGTAAAAATAATTTTATATTATATTGACATATTCAATATCAATCAAAAATCAGTCCATAAGATAAATAGAATACATGAAAGAGAAAAATAATAACAAAACCAAACCCTTTTGAGACACATGGTCTATAGCATGTGAACTCTGTCTATGTACCACATTGGTTCCTCTTACAAATTTATTCAGAGCTATAATTTCAACCATAAAGAAGGAAGAATCAACAAAAAAACTAAAATAAAAAATTGCTGACTTTCCTTGGAAACTCAATTTCCAGTAATAAAAGTTTTGATTAGACACTCCTTCATACCCACCACCTGAGTATTGATAGTCCTTTACCCCATATTCCATGGCTACCAAAATAATATAAAACAAAATAAGGCTCTAATACCATTTTATCAGGAACTAACCATGGCCATCCCTGGATCGAGCACCCAATTTGGTCTATGACAAGGCCTGAAAGAAATGATCAATCCCTACAAGATGAAAACAAGATTTTAGAATAAATATAAACACTATTGGGAATGATTTTTTATAATAAAACAAAATAAACATGGAAATTACCCTAAATATTATGACATGACCATTCCACATTTTAGATGGTAAAAAAATAACTAGTGTAATAAATAAATAGAACCAATTTTTTTAATACATTATAAATAAATACCATATTCAAAATAAAGTAGAAGTTAATTCCACAAACCCTGTGTATCACGTGAGGCAATCCTTTACATTACACCACCACCACTACACCAAGACAAGCATCTAGAGGCCAAATGAAACAACATGAAAATTATTGAACTAAATGTAAAATGTATATGTATGGTTTAAAACACAACTAGGTAACCTACCCACACTCCATGCATAAACTTTAAAATATAATATTTTTCATGATAGCTTGAAAATAAAATAATAAAAAACATTCATTTTTTTATTTAAAACAAATTACATGGAAACATAACTCTTATTCATTCATTCAAATGAAATATTTTACCAATTATATTTTTAATAGAATTTATCCATTAAAATGATTATTTTTTTTGATTTATTGGCAATATAACCACTTTTTAATAAACCCCATTAGACATTTAAAATTATTTTAGGAGAAACAAGGAGATAAAATCATACTTTTTAACTAAAGAGATTTTCTAAATGTGAATAAATACTAATACAATAATCCCAACATAAATAAAATGAATGAAATAAATTAATAAGGGTAAACTATAATATGAATAAAATGTGAACAATAATAGTATCACTTAAATAAAGAGAAATAAATAATTAAATATAAACAATATTTTATCTAAAACAGTAAAAGAAGGAATAAAAAATAAAAAACATCATAAGAGTGGATCTAGGGAAGATATGATAAAGGAAATATTAGATCATCATACTATCTATATGATCTGAATAGTCCATATACAATAGCATTTTTGAGTTGTTAAGGAATACATGACCTTGTCCAAACTATGTGGTGACACCCCAACTGATGTTCCACAACCATATCATCAAAGTCCTAAAAATTATTAGTTAGTGTTTTATGGTATAAAATATATGTACTTGTCTTTGAAATCCTTACCAAGGATCCCAAGGGTCCCATGATTAAATATCCTGATATGAGTAAATATAACAAAACCATCCCGAGATACTAGACTCATCCATATAAATTATATTTATTTTTTTATAAAATAAACATAATAAATACACAACATTTAAATTACATATTAAGATATTTTACCGATCTATGTATTGGATAATTAGAAACTAATAATACATTCCAAGATAACTATAAAAAATATAAAATTTAATAAACCATTATTCTTCAGCACATTGCTTCCATAATAAAATTTCATCACATTAAGTGTGCTAAACCTATAAAAGTGATCATAATACGTAGCTAGAGCATTAAATATGCCATGTAAGGGGGTTTTGAAAATGTTAAAGAAAACATTTAAATAATATTTTCTTGAATTGATATTTTTTATAAAATACATTGAAATATATAATATTCAAATTATATTTCTCAAATCATTGAAAAGTCATATAATTTATGAAATATAGATTTCATAAATTAATTGTATTTGAAAATTAATTTAGGAATTATCCTTTAACAATTATAATTTTATGGTGGATTATTCCTTGATACTTGGTAGACCATAATTAAAAACCACAATGTAAGGCCACTAAACATAACTCATGTGAAAAAAGGTCCCTTAGTTCTTATGGATTCACTCCCCATATCATAGCATTCATCATACTGGTTCCATTTTCTAAAACATTTTATATGGAACTACCTTTATTAGTTCAAACCCAAAAAAATTCTAGATTACATACATAGAATTATTTTCTTTTTTAAAAAATATTTTTTCTTATAACATGTCATAATTCTTAAATTAAAATATTTTTATAAAACCATTTAAGATAATTACATTCTTGTAATAACTATTACTTTTTGAAAACTATAATTGTATAAAAAAATGAAATAAGAGTGTCCATGATAACATAATATGTGAAATGTCACATATGAGCTAGAATATGGACATATCTACCCATGAATGACATGTTTGGGGATACATATAAATGTTTGGACATAAAATAATAGCTTGACTTATAATTTCACATAAAATCATAAGAATTATGAATGAACACATGTAATTTTGTAAAAAAAGTGATTATAGGAAATAAAATTTTCATAAAATTTAAACACTAATTTGATTGTTGAAAATAACTTTTATAACTTCTCAAAATAAATAAGGAAGATTATCTATACTTAAAAATGTTTATATAAATGAATATATATATATATATATATATAGATTGAAAAAATTTAAAACATAAATCTCTTACAACCATAGGTTTTAGGAATTTAGTTTTTTTAAACAAAACCCTAGTCTCATATATTTTAAAAATTGATGGTTATATATGTGTACACACACACACATATATAACTTATAAAATAGAAGTAATTTGATAAGATAAAATAAACCTTACAAAACATCATTTTTAGAAATTATGTTTAAAATAATAACCCATTATATATATATACCGAAATGGATTGATATATATGTATATGTATTCATGTACACACAAAAAACACACACACACATATCACCTTTGTAAAATAGGAAAAATTTTATGAATTTAAATGAACCCACAAAAAAATTTGATAATAAATCCAATACTTGTTTTTGTAAAATGAAGGGGAAAGGAAATATACCGCTTTCTTAAGTACTTTATTCAAAGAAGGGGTTTGGCTAGAGACTTCAAATCAAGGGGGAAGGGTTCTCCATGTGTCTCATATATTTATAAAATTTTTTAACGTTCCTTAAGCTTCTTAAAGAAGCTTAGTTATTTTTATTATTTTATTTTAAAAAAACTATATAAAGACAATTATTCACAGGGAATCATTACTTATATAATTATATTAATAATAATATAATATATTTATCAATTTTTTTTCTAACTTTCCATCGGTCATGTCTTCTCCCTTAAATGTGATTTTCCCCACCTTTGACTTTTTATTCCAACATGTCACACCAATCATATATTTTTGTCAATATATTATAATAATAATATTTTATTTATTATTTAGTTCGATAATTTAATTTTTTTATATATTTTAACGTAATTTTTTTTAAAAAAAATGTGATGTTTTTATACAAAACTCATAAAAAATGATTTGAATTTTAACAAAATAATAAAATAAAATATATGTAATAAAATAACAAGTTAAATTTAGAAACATATATATATATATATATTAATATATATATAAAATAATAATTAATGTATTTATAAATATATATTTTAAATCAAATATAATTTATATAAAAAATGTAAAATATAAATATAATATAGATTTATATATTTTAAAATAATAATTTTCTTAAAAATATATATTCCCTTAATTATTTTTGTTATTGTTATTACATTTATTTAAACATTTTTAACAAAATACTACAAAAAATAGAAAATTACTATCTGAATTTCATGGGATGTTACATTCTCCCCCCTTATTTGAATTGTGTCCCTAAAATTCATTCGTACACATAGGGAAAAATGTTACACAAGAGACATGTATAATTTTTTTTTCAATTTGTTCTAATTTTCCAAAAATGTCTCATCCTTTTATCTAATACCAAGTATAACAACCTGAGACCCAAATATCAAACTCGGACCATATAAATTCTATGAATTATTTTTATAAAATAAACATAATAAATAAAAAAAATTTGGATTACATATCAGGATCTTTTTCTGATCTAGGTTTTGGAGAATTAGAAACCGATAATACATTCCAACATACCTATATAAAATTTAAAATTTGATAAATAATTATTCTTTAGTGCATTTCCCCCACAATATAATTTCATCACAGTAAGATTTGTAAACTTGTAAAAGTGATTATAATATATAGGGTGAGAATTAAATATGCCTAGTAAGTGGGTTTTGAAAACATTAAAGAAAAATTTTAATTAATATTTTATTGAAATGGAATTTTGTATAAAATACATTCAAATACATAAAATTCAAAGTATATTTCTCAAATAATTGAAAATATATTTTATTTATGAAATATTTATTTCATAAATTAATTATATTTTTAAAATCATTTGGGAATTCTCCTATGAAAATATTAAATTTCTCATGGATTATTCCCTGATACTTGGAAGACTATAATTAAAAACTATAACATAAGGCCAAAAAACATAACTCATGTTGAAAAACATCCCTTATTTCTTATGGGTTAACTCCCCATATCATTACATTGACTATAATAGTTCCATTTTCTAAAACATTTTCTACGGAACTGCCTTTCACAGTTCTAACCCAAAACATTTCTAAATTGCATATATAGAATTATTTTCTTTTCTTAAAAGTAATTTTTCTTATAACATGTCATAAAAATTACACTAAAAGATTTTTCTAAAACCATTTAATAGAATCCCATTATTTTAATAACTATTACTATTTGAAAACTATTTTTGTATAAAAAATGAAATAAGTCTGTGCATGATTTCATAATGCATGTAATTTCACATATGATCTAGATGATGGACATAACTATCCATGAATAACATTTCAGGGTATGTAGATGCAATTTTACACATAAAATAATAGATTGACTTATAATTACCAAAAAAATGATAATAATTATCAAGGAACACATGTAATTTTGTAAACAAGGTGATTATAGGAAATAAAATTTTCATAAATTAAAAAAATAATTTGGTGGCTGAAAATACCATTTATAAATTCTTAAAATAAATAAGGAAGATTATCTATACTTAAAAATGTTTATATTAATATGAATATATATGTATATGTATATGTATATATGTATTAAAAACATTTAAAACATAAATTCCTTACAACCATAGATTTTAGGAATTGCGTTTAAAAAAAAACCTAATCTAATTTATTCTAAAAATTGATGTTTATATATGTGTACAAACACACACACACACACACAGATATGTATATATATATATATATATATATCTATATAACATGTAAAAAAAATAATTTGATAAGATAAAATAAACCCTTAAAAAACATCGGTTTTAGAAATTATTTTTAAAACAAGAACCCTATATATATATACTAAAATGGATTGATATATATTTTCAAATATTAATGTAACACACATAGACACACATATATATCACCTTTGTAAAACAATAAAAATTTTCTGAACTAAAATGAACCCTTACATAATAAATTTGAAAATAAATCCCCTCTTTTTAGAAATCGAAGGGGAAATGAAATCTACTGTTTTCTTAAGAACTTGATCCAAATAATGTGTTTGGATCATAACTTCAAATCATAGAGAAAGGGTTCTCCATGAGTCTCATCTATTTATAAAAAAATTAAAGTTCCTTAATCTTCTTAGATAAACATAGTTATTTTTATTATTTTATTTAAAAAAACTAAAGAAATACAATTATTCACTGGTCATCATCACTTCTATCATCATATTTATAATAACATATTTTATTTATCATTTTCTTTTTTTTTTGTTTCTGACTCTCCATAGGTCATGTCTTCTCCCTCAAATGGTTTTTTCCACTTTTTATGATTTGTTCCAACATTTCATGCCACTCATATATTTTAGTCAATATATTATATTAATAATATATTATTTCTTATTTAGTTCATTAATTTAAGATTTTTAACTTAATTTATTGTAATTTTTTTAAAACAAAAATGTGATGTTTTTTATACAAAACTCATAAAAAATGATTTGAATTTTAACAAAATAATAATAAAAAAATATTTGTAATAAAATAAAAATTTATATTTAAAAAACACACACACACACACACATATATGAATTAAATAAACCATATTCACAATGATAATTATATGTATTTATAGACATATATTTTAAATCAGATATAATTTATATAAAAAATGTAAAACAGAAACATAATATAAATTTGTATATTTAAAAATGATAATTTTATTAAAAATATGTTTTCATTTAATAATAATAATAATTATTAAAACATTTATTTATACATTTTTAATAATACATTATAAACAAATAGAAAATTACTATTTTAATTTCTTGGATGTGTTTGAGTAATTTAATTTTGAAATCAATAACATAAAACATTAATGGTTTTTAATGACCCCTCTTACCATATTTCCATTTAATACAAATTTATTTATAAAGTTTCTACTAGAGCCTTTTTAAATATTTTTTAAAAACCTAAGTTATAAATCATTTTATATTAACATACAATGAATAAATTATTTTAAATTATTTGAATACATCACATTACTTTATAAATTCAACCCAATCACACTCAAAACTAAATATTATGTTAATCTAAATAATCCATTCCAATAGATAATGTAAACATAATAAAACATTATAAAATCCAATCCTAGCATTTTTTTAAAACAATTTCCCATAAATATATGTTCTCTTTCATTAAAACTATTAAAAATAAACACACTTATTTATACAATTGAATTCCTTTAGAAAAGGCCCTTAAATAATTTTAACTAATACTATTACATGGGAGAATCATTTTACATCTCAAAACTTCAAACCCCATTTTTAATCACATGAAAAAAATAAGAAATAAACTAATAAATTCGAGTGGGTATAATCATATAATCTATGTATAATTGTTAATAAGTTAATGTTATGTTTTAAAAGTTGAAAATAAATATAAGTCTTTAAATATAAATCATTGTTCATGGATCCACCTACCTCAATCAATGACATAAACATAGATTCCAAGATCTTAGTGTCCTTTATCGGGCCCCAACCACTTATCACAACCATAAACACTAATAAAATAAATAAACTAAGCACTTAAAACCAAAAAAAACTCAAAATATAATAATTGAATCCAAACTCAATAGATAACCCAACATTGCTGAACAACAAGAAAAAGGGGTGATGTCTACTCCGACCTCACACCAAAACCTAGGCCACAAAAAATCAACAAAAAAATACAATTGAATCAATAACCAAGGATGATTAATGCCATTAAAAAACAAAAAAAATTCATGGAACAACATACCTAATTACAAATGAAGAGTGATGATTTGAAAATCCCCTCTCTGAACCTCCCCTACAAGCCATAATGAAAACCCAAAATAACTAAAATATGAATATTTAATTTGTTAAAATATTGAATAATTATTTAACTATCTATGGAATAAAATTTTAATTTTACATTATAGTCTATGAGATGAACTGAAAACCACTAAAAATGTGTAATTATTATCAATATTGATAAAGATATTTAAGATATGAGACAAATAAAATTTAAAAGAGAGAGGATTGAGAAGATAGAGAGAGGAGGGGGCGGGGATCCCCCCTTACACACTTAGTATACTATGACCCCTTTCCCACATTTTATTTTATATTTTAATTATTTTTTTCTTCTACTTTAAATAATTTTCCATTTCTATTTTTTTACTTTATCATTTTCTCCCATCTATAGCATATTATTTATACAACACCAAATGATACAATTTACCCCATCTTTTATACACCCCATACTCATCTCTTTCATTACCACTATTATTATTTTATAAATTAATTATTATTATTATTATTATCATTATCTCCTAGTTAAATTATTATAATATTTTATAATATAAATATTATCCCAATAAAATAAATCAACCTATTTATAAATTTAAAAAATGATAATAATAATAATAACCATACATTTATATTTATATTTGTTTTCAAAAAGAAAAAATAATATAACCATTATCATTATTATTATTACTTTTATTTTAACTAAACCATAAATATTAAAACAAAAAAAAATTAATTTATTAATTTATATAAACTCAAAATGTTATTTAGGTTTTAACTAAGTCACATATTCTTAAACTTTCACCAAACTATAATAATGTGGTCCCTGATAACGAGGTATTAAACATACAAAAAATGAATGGGCTCTATCTCTAAATATGGTAAATAAATAAATGGTGTCTTATCCAAAAATTAATATGAGGTATCCATACATTGGATAAAAATGAAAAATAAAGAATAAGTCTAGAAAATATAATTCTGACAAATCATGGTAGAATTATTTAGAATTAAAAATACATTTCCTAACATAAATTTCTAAAAAACATGAAAAGTGAGATAAATGTAATGAAATATTAAATAGAGAATAACATAAATAGATGGATGAAGTTTCAGATCCCTAAACATACTAGAATGAAAAAGAGTCCAAAAGGTATCATATAATCCATATCCTAGCGAACCATGGTCACCACTCGATCACTAGTCACTAAATATATAAATAAGGCACCTAATTTACTCAAACAAGAGAATATAATGCATTACAATTTTCCACATCAGATACAACCATGAAGATATACACCCAAAGGGTGTATGTAGGGTATGAGAAATAACTTTCTCTAATTCCACCATGAATCTAAAAAAAACATTTCACAAGGAAAAATAAACACACTAGTTTTAAATATAATTAAAAATTACCATTTTCTTTAGCATAAGTAAAAAAACGTTCTATATTTTAATTATTTATAAAAAATAACTACATAAAAAATAAACACAACTACAAAGCTTGTATGAAAATCTTAAAAAAACACATGTGATGAGAAAAATCATAATGAAATGTATTGAAATAAATATAGGGATTTTACCTTGAATGAGGAAACCCAATCATTTCATCCATAATTATTATATACTTTTATATGAATATTCATTTCATCTCAAAATAAATCACACCCTACAACCTAAAGGTTTAGTGACTAGAGAATAGGTACATGAATATCATATTTTACATCATTTTCAAAATTTCCAAAAAAATATTCTTCTGAAATGATACCCTATTAGACACATAAAACACAATAAACTTATTCATAACTTGACGAATGAAAACATAAGAAAGGGTGAGATTATATTCTTAGTATTTGTAAATAAAAGGGTCATTAATCCAATAAAATAAGTGAGCATAATATGAGCATAATTTTATGATAACATAATCAAGGTTCATAAAATAACATGAGATAATCATACCTAGTAAATAAAATATCATAAAAAATGTGTTATGGAATAAGGATTTCATCATATCATAATATATGAGTAATAATAGTGTAAAAAATATGAGATAATAGTCATTAGATATAAAAACATAACACAAAATAAGAATAAGGAATAAAAGTGTGACAAATACTTAATAATAAAAAAATCATTTTGTATGTCTTGGAATATTGTTAAGACCTTTATCTATTAGGGGATAGGGTCCCATAAGGTACTGGTTTCACACCCCATTCCTAGAAACAAAGTGTATTAAGTCCCATATGGATATTATTGATGCTTTGTGAGAAATTTATTATGATTTTAAAATCCACTAACTATAGGGTAATGTGAGTACATGTGTTAGGACCAACCTATTATTAATATAGGGTAATGTGAGTACATTTGTTATGACCAAACCCTTCCATGTTAACTTAATTTGTGGATTTGAAAATAATAATAAATTTCTCCCAAAGAATTAATAATATCAATTTATTCTAATAAAAATATTGATATATGCCATTATAGTTGTTCTGGGCTATTATTAAGTCAATTATATCTCTGAAAGATCAAACTATATACCCTCACTTGTGATTACATGATCTATGATAGATAAATTTTTAACCCAAAACTCCCACTTTCTGAACATGGCATATAGTTTCTCTTTTCATAGGGTCTTCGAAACAATACTAAAATGATCTTCTAGTTTCTCCTTACACTCATAGTATATGAGAATATCATCAAGAATTACTATTAATAATTTTTCAATGGAATCTTCAAAGACTCTATTTATTATATCTATAAATATTAAACGGAAATTTGTATATTTTGAAAGGAATTACTATTGTTTCACCCAGTATTTTGTTTGATAGATTTATTGAAGATAATTTTTGGTTTTTATACCATTATGTTAATGATATTTTATATTATATTATGATATTTTTTAAGACATGGTGATGATTTAAACAAAAGAACATATAGAGAAATTAAAATAGATGCCTTGATATCTCTATATATCAAGGACTTGGTGTTGGAATTGTTGCCATAGAACCATAATTTAAGTGATTTATGATTACTTATATTCATTTATTTTAATATTAAAATATAGTTATTATAAAATCAAGATTTTTATTCTACATGACATAATATGTGATAATGTCCTCAGGGTACTTATCGCACTGAAAGGTCATAATAGTTCCCTATTATAATGAGAACCTAGAAGTTCCAAAAAAAAATCTTAAATTTAATTTATATAGTTAGATAATATCATTTGATGGGAAAACAATTATGTAGGATATAATGGATAGATACTCATAGGCCTTTTAGACACTTTCTCAGGGTGTAAACCCTTAGCGACCTTAAGTGAAAAAGATTATAAGAACATTACTGACCGGTAAGAAATCCAAATTTGTATGCATCATTGGATATCCTATCTGTAAATGTTTTTAATAATCCTTAAACATTAATATTATAATTAATTCATGTCATGAGTAATTTAATTTGATGTAATAACCTAAAATGTGATGATATATGTTTATGGGAAGTAGAGTATGTTGGGTGTATCACGAGTGATTTTCATTAATGAATAATGAAAGAAATAATTTATCCCTTCTATTCAAGAATGGAAGTTGATATCTCAGTCCATTTAATGTGAATAAAAATCCCTAATTAGGCCCATGTCCATGGTGTTTTATTGGAGAGTTCATTTTTGGAAATTTAAAGAAATAAACATTGAGTATATAGGTTAATAACACAAGTATACAACCTGCTTGATTAGAGATATCAATATAAAGAGATTATATTACACCATGTTTGTTCATAGGAGATTATATTTCACTTCAAAATTAACTTATTTCTATATGGGAGTCTTGGAATGATTCTAGAAGATAACTTATGGCTTCAAGTAGTGTATCCTAATGTCACTGAGAACAAGGATTAGAAGGTCACACACTAAGTTTATTCAAAACATCAGTTAAATTCTATATGTGTTTAACATGTTAGATAAATATTATTTTTATACATTGTCTAATAATTATTCATATTGATTTTATCATAAATAATCAATCATAAATTAATTTAGGAATTTCATTTTTGAGTTGAATATTTAATAAATAATTATTCATTTGATAATTATTTTCTTTATTACATGAGTATTTAATGTTTATTTATTATAGTTTATTCACTAGGGAAAAAAATATTTATTCAGTTACCTGAAAATTTTCTAAATATTTATGCACTAATTTGGTGAATATGATATTTATATATTTATTGTTTAATAATATAGTAATATGTATTTGATTAAATAAATAGTCATTGTTCAAGGTTCTATAAATATCGAAGAGGATTGAAAAATCGAGTTTTATGGCCCATGCAAAATTTCATATTAAATATTATTTGAATAAATATTAATTAATTAACTTAATAAAAATAATATTTATTTTATCCATGTGTTTAAAAAATTTCAAGTAAATGATAATTAAATATTATTATTATTTAGAGATGGGGTTCTCCAGGTATTATGAAAATAATAAGTCCCATTATAAAATTAATATTTTCTAACCCTAACACTATTTAAACTCAGTTATGAAATTTTCCAAAGTGTGATTTTCATTCCATAGTTGTGCACAATGAATTCTAGAGAGAATTCTCTCAAGACCAGGAGAGAACTCCTCAAGAATTCTATGAAGAACACAAATAAATTATCATCCTCTACTAGAACATATTCTTATCTCCTTGAAGGATTCAATTTTGATCAATTGAAATCATCACAAGTATTAGATTTTTCCATGATATCACTTGAATAATTATACAATGATGATCATAGGTTAGGGAAGAAAATTTCAATAACTAAAAGAGGGAATCTACCCTTGACAACTCTAACACAAAAATGGTATAAAAATAGTGGTGTACTAATTCATCAACAAATAATGAATTAAAATATCAAGGAAATTATAAATCTATCTATAAATTAAATATAAATGACATGTGATTATCCTAAAATTTGTTTCTATTATTAATAAGTAAACTAATATTTGATTTCATGTTATTGGTCATTTAATTATTTATCATGTAAATCAATGTTTATTAATTTATTTAGACTAAAATCCTAGTTTTCTATGCCCCCACTAATGTTTTTACTATGCCGAGAGCCTTTGGGTGGTATTAAAATGATAACATGATAATTTATAACTTTTTATTATTGATTAATTGATTATACATAATAGTTGTCGGTTTTTTATTCTAGTTTATTCATTATTAAATAAATACTTTAATTAACATGTTTGTTATATATTAATTATAGTCATTCAAGTTTGATATCTTATTAAAATAGATTAATAATGATTAGAGATTCTATCAGGAGGTGATAATCATTCTAGTCAGTAAACATGGATATATAGTGTGTGACTGATAGTACATGTAATGTTATAAAGTTCACTACACATAGATTTTTCTTAGGATACATTTTGCACCAAGAAAAAACAACAAATAGTTACTTTAATTCACACCACATATTGACTGAGATATAATGGAAGATGGTCATTCAAACCACACAAAATATAGCTAGCGTACTTGTCCAATAGTCTATACTATTTAATAGTGAAATTCATGCAAATTGTGTGGTAAAATACATGGAATAACATCATTTTATACTAATAGGTTGTATCATTAATGAGACACAAGGCATGTAGCTAGAATAAAACCCATGTGACTCATTAATCCCCACATTCCAAGAACACACCGAGTCAAATAGTTGGTTATGAAGACATTCAGTAAGTGGAACACACAACGTGTATCTCAATAGTACATACCATGTAACCCAAAAAGATACATTTCGATTCCCTAGGCATCTGTCTCAGATACATGATAAGCAAGAATCATGGTTTTTATTTTTTTAGTACACACATTATAGTATCCTAATAAATAATGTAATTAAACTTCACAAAGAATAACTAACCATAACATTAAAAACCTAATTAAATTGTTGAAATATTATGTGTTAACCATGTAATAATGTTTTGAAAAATTAATAAATTAAAATTTAATTATCTATATATATTGTTTGAGTTTTTTTATTTTTAATTTTTCATTTATGATGGTTAACTCTTAGAGACTTCATATGGTCATTAAGATAAATATATTGAATGAATGAATGAATAAATTAATTGATTTAATTAAAGTTAATTTATATTAATAAAAATAAAATAATTTAATTGAATTCTAGATAGTTCAATTTTTTGTATTCATTGAATGTACATGTATGACAATGATCTTAGACCATCATGTTTATGTGATTCGTTTATTTAATTTATTCTTTCTTGTTTTTTTTATAAATTTATTATATTAAACAATGGAATGAAATTAATTCCTCTAATCTCATTATGTATGGACATGTATCCCCATAGTTTCATTTATATGAACTCCTTTAACCAATTTAATGGTTCAACTCACCTGAATTTGAGAAAAATTATATAATGGATGAAGCTCCCAACTAAGAAAAGGTGGTTCAAGATTAGAGATAATTTGAAAACAATCTAAGAGGTTTATAAGGGCATATGTGAAATGATTCAACTAGAACTATGATTTCTTATTGGAGTTAATTTTCTAGTGTGTAGGGTTATTTTATCATCAACTAGATTAAAAAACCATTAGATAAGATCATAGTAATTCCAATATATTTATTTTATTTATGTCTATTTCATGGTTAATTATTTATGGATGTTTAAATCATTAAAGTAATTAATTAAAATGTATGTGATATATAATTAAAATAAATAATTTAATATTTGTAAACTTTATCTAGACATGGTTAATCACTTAAGTAAAATACACTTAGTATTAACATGCATGAAATAAGGTAAAATGGGTAGTTTTCATAAAATGATAAAAAAATACTCCAAAAAATATTATGTTGGTATAAAATTATATTACCTAATTTAGAATAGAACCAATAGATCCTAACATTTGATCCAGCCCCCATTGGGATACTATATATTAACAGGGAATTATAAATGAGGTTTTGGGTTTACATAACTAATGTTACATCAAGAGGAGTATATTTTGATATAATTTTTGTTAATTTAGAGGCCAAGTGTAGAGGAAATACAAAAAAAAAGGATTTTAGGATTGGAGAGTCCACTGAATGGATCAAGGATTTGTGAGTCAATATAGTTGGAAAGTTACACTGACTTAAATACCTTCAAGTAACTAGCCAATCCCTCCCTTAGGATATAAGAATGGTGATAATGATACTTATCACCAAACAAACTATGAAATAAGATATTTTTAAACCAATGGTGAGGGTTATTATGTTTCAATAATTTTTTTAAATATTAATAAATTAAATTAAATTTATTATAAAATTTCATAATTTTGAAAAAGTAAAAAACTTTGTTCTCTTATGTATTATAGAAATGGAATCCCACACAACTTTGACTATATCACTATGATACATATTAGAAAAGGATATCCTTCTCACCAGATTGAATTTCCAAGAATAGTACAGTCTCATGCACATTATACTATTTCATGAATGTAAATTATATATACTGGAAAACCCTCTTCATAAATTGATTGGAAAATAGGCTAGTGAGGAATAATTATCTCTCTATATGAAAAATTTGGACGATTCCACATATTTTCAATGTTTCATGTTTTCATCCTTGTTTGATGAGATTTTAAAGAAACATGAGGATATACATGGGTATAGAATCATGTTCCACCATCATGATATTTATCAAGAGAAGGTGATACAAGAGAGATACAAGATATTCAATTCACTATTCATGTATAATCTTTGATATTTGACACTGACCAGAACTCATATAGTCAAGATGATTTTCTACATCGAGCTCTTATAAACATTGGGGTTTACAATCACTCATGTTCTATGTATAGATCTAATATTATCCCTAATTACTAAGACCTTTTCAAGTTTTTTTATTAATTATAATATGAGAAATAGTTATATGACTCTTTCAGAACTCCTTACTCTTACTCTACAATTTGATAAAGATATGGGTAGTGAAAATACTATGGTCTATAGGGAGAATAAGAAAATTAAGAACTAGGAAAAGGGTCCCAAGAATCATCCCATGTCTAAGGCTCCAAAGAAATATCATTATAAGAAAATAATGATCCAATGACATGAAATGGAAAAGGATACCGTGAATTTTTTGTTATGACATATTGGGTCACTGGAAAAAGAAATTCACCCAGTTAAATAAGTAAGGGTAATATTCACATGTATTTATTATGAAGTGAAATATTTATATATATACATATTGGGTATTAAATATATTTTTTGGTGCTCACATATATATTAAAATAAAATTTCCAAGTATATTTTGTAAGATTTATAGGGGAGAGGTGAATTTATAGGCATCCAATAGTACGATGCTGGATACTCTATCAATTTTTTGTTACCACCTTCTATTTCCAACAAGGTTGGTCTTGGTTTTAAAAGATTTTTATTATAAGTCAAATTTTACCACGAACTTAATTTTTTTATCCTTCCTAGTGCATATGGTTTTATATTCAGGTTTAGTAACATAATCTGTTTATTTTATAAATAAAAAATATGTTATGGAATAAAAAATTTAAATAATGGTATTTCTATATTAAATTATTAAAATAAATTATTAAAAATTGATAAAGTATCATGTTCAAATGACTCATTTCACACCTAGTTTTAGAATCATGTCTTTAGACCTTTAAATGAGAAGCATTTGACAAAGATCTATCAAGATGGTTACTTGGACTATTTTGGGATAAAACCACTTCAAAGACGTCACACTTATTTATAAGGGAAATTGACCATGATACCATTTTATGTACTAGGTGCAAGATCTATTGAGCTTCTAAAATTATTACACACTAATGTGTGTGGAACATTTTCATTAGAGTATAGAGTTGGGTATTATTACATAATTACTTTTATTAATGACTTAAATAGATATTGGTATGTCTAATTGATGAGGTATAAGTCTGAGTCCTTTGGGAAATCGAAAGAGTTCAAGAATTAAGTATATAATTAACATGGTAAGAAGATAAAGAAGAATTGATTAGTCTAAGGTGGTGGGTATATTAGTCAAGATTTCATAAATGTCAATGGGAGGTTAGGATTCTATCCCAACTCACTTTTCCTTAAATACCATAGTGGAATGGTGTAAGTAAGAGGGGGAACTATACCATGCTTGCCATGGTGAGGTCAATGATAAGTTAAATAGTTTTTCCATTATCCTTTTGGGGATATGGATTACACACTGAAACATACACACTAAATCAGGTCCCATCTAAAGCGTAAAATGGAATAAAATATGATTTAATGTATATAAGGAAACCTATATTGTTAAGATTATATGTATGAGGTTTGTGAGGTGTTTGATAAGGCCCTATAGGGTAATAAACCCTACAAAAAAACATTTAGCGACACTTTTTTTACATTGGCTATGTTTGTAAACATTGGTAATTCATTTACTAATACTTCTAAAAAAGATTTCTAAATTAGGTGTCACTAAATTAGTGACATTTATAAACATCACTAATTGGTCATAATTCTAAACATCACTAAATTATGGTTCTTATAAAAAATTATATATGCATGGAGTTTATAAATGTTTCAATTTAGTGACACCTCATTTGCCGATATTTTTTAGAAACGTGGGTAAATAAACGTCTCTATTTACTGACACCTCATTTGATGATGTTTATTGTAATTTTTAATAATTAAGCATAGCTAAAGTATTGTCATTTACTGATGTTTTAAAAATATTTCAGTAATTTTTTTAAAAAGAAAATATAATTTTAATTTATGGAGAAATTATTTTATTTTGACTTTTATTTTTTTTTGAATTTTTTATGTTTTTTAAACCTCCATCACCCACCCTTCCACACCTCTCCCCTATGCTGCACCCCTCTAGTTCCCCTCCTTTTCCACCCTACCCCTCTCCAACACTGCACCCTCCCAGTTTGGCCCCCCACCCACCCCAATTACGGTTCCCCATCCCACCTTCACCCACCCGCTATGGTTCCCCCACCCTCCCTACCTGCACCTCGCCCGCACACTCCCATTCCCACCGCCACGACACCACACCCCCTCTAGTTCTCCAACGAACGTTTCCCATAACATTCTCCTAATATTTGATCATCCCCTCCCCTATAAAAATTCTACATCCCCATGGATTAGAACCCCTAACTCTCCAAGCACAAGGCCTATGACCGACTCACCTATCAATTTTTAAATATAAATTGTACTATTATATATATATATAAATATATATAATTAAACTGAACTAAATGAATAATGTAATGTATTATATATATAAATTTATATATTAATATACATATATTAATATATATATATATGTATATATATTTTATATTTAATGTTTATAAATATAAGTTTATATTATATATATATATATATGTTTATATATTACACTATTTAAAAAATTAATTTGTTATATATGTATATATAATTTTATATATTAATACAAATATATATATATATATGTGTGTGTTTAAATGTTTATATTTTATGTTTATATATATATTTTTAAATTATAAACTATTTTAAAAATTAATATATTATATATAATTTTATATATTAATATATATGTGTTTATATATTAATATATGTTTATATCTAATATTTTCTGATTATATATATATGTTTATATATTATATTATATATATTTGATTATATAATATACATATGAGTGTGTTTTTATATATCTATTTGTTAATATTCTATATTTTATATATAAGAATATTTATATTTGAAACTATTTATAAAATAAATAAATAAATAAATATATATAAATATAATTTTATATATTAATATACATATATTAATATATATATGTTTATATTATATGTGTGTATATATAAGTTTATATTATATATATATATATATGTTTATATTTTACATATGGGTAAATATTTTATATTATATATATGATTATATTATATATATATTTATATATCAATATGATTATATTTTATATTATATATATTATATATCATATGTTTATATTTTATGTATGTTATATGTTTATATTTAATATATATATCATATGTTTATATTAACATATATAAGTTTATATATATATATATTTATGTATGTATGTATGTATATGTATATATATGAATAGGATTATATATATGGATGTGTGTGTGTAAATATATATGTGTATGTACAAATATATATAATTTTATATATATATATATATATATACAATTAGTCATTTTTTAAAACACTTGTAAAAATTCTACTAAAATAGCCATAATTTGTTAAAAATGTGACTAAATTTAAAATATATTTCTAGTTTTATATAAAAATATATGTATATATATGTGTGTGTGTGTGTGTTTGCGTGTTTATATATATGTGTATGTGTTTATATATATTAATATATACATGTCTAAATATATATTTACATCAATGTGGGAAGATGAGCTATAGATATATAGATGTTTCAAGAAACTCATTGCTAAATTAGAGATGTTTCCTAAAAATCATTGCTAAATTAGCGATTTTCCAAAAAATAATCACTAAATTAATGACGTTTCTTAAAAATATTGATAAATTTTCAATGTTTACTGAAAATCATTGCTAAATTAGTGACTTTTCCTGAAAAAACACCGCTAAATTAATGACTTTTTCTGAAAAGTGTCATAAATTAGTGATGTTTCCTGAAAAACATCAATAAATTAGAGACGTTTCCTTAAAACCATCACTAAAATAGTGATGTTTCCTCAAAATGTTTTTAAATAATGAAGTTTTACTTAAAAACATTTCTAAATTTAAAAATTAATGACGTTTTTAACTAACGTTGCTAAATTTCAGTTCCTTTGTAGTGAAAATAGCACCCCAAAGCATGAAGTGTATCTTTATTGAGAATCCTAGGAAACAAGGTGATACTATCTATATAACCCCTTATAAAAGAAGGTAAATATTAAAATACATTCTATATTTCTTGAAAGGGATCAGTTACTCAAGATGGGTTGTAAGAGTAATATCAACTTCAATCTAGTTAATACTCAAGATTGACTAGAGTTGGTTCATAAATAGATTCCATAAGCCCTCATATAAGATGTTATTCCTAAAACAAAAGTACTATGTAGTATAATTAGATAGGTTATAGAACAAAAAAGATATGGACTTCTAGTCACTGAAGATGTTGGATCATTATTGGTTGACAATAATGATCCTCCTTCCTACAAGGATGTAGTATAGATCTTATGAGTTAAAAGATGAAAATAAGCTATGAATTTTGAGATATATTTAATTTATCAAAACTGTGTCTAGGTTCTGGTTTATCCGCTAGTTTATTTAAATCATGTTGGGTAAAAATGGGTATTCAAGATAAAACTAGACATAGAAGGTAATGTGCGTACCTATAAAGTATATCCAGAGGATAAAGGGTTTAAATAGTTTCAAGGAATTGAATACAATGAGTAATTTTATCTATTTTCCTTTTTAAACAATTATAATTGTACTTTCAATAATAACTTTCCTTGACTATAAGAATTGGAAGATAGATGTCGAAATAACATCCTTAATGGAAAATTTTCAAAATATTTTTATCTGAATAAATATTACAATTAAAAAGATTATAAATTGATATAAAAGTTATATAGATCTATTTATGGGTGAAATAATTCATGTAACGAACCCGATGGGCCTAAAGCCCAATGAACTCAGCCACGCCTGAGCCCAGCCCTCTGGAAGATTATAGACCCCCACCCCACGGACAGATAACAGGCCCCCACCTCAGACTGGCCCAGATAACATGTGGAAGGAACTGTCCCCTACCTGGAGAGGATTTAATACGCCTCCCCCGCAACTCGAACCCATGACCGCAGACATAATGGCCAACCGGGAATCATTACGAGTACCACTTTTGTCACAAACCAGGCCGGGTGGCCATCCGACCCGACGCCAGACCCGGTCCGAGACATGGCCCGAAGGGCGTTCCCGATCCCCATGGGCTGGCACAAGTTCCCGGGTATCAAAACTAACACATGGGAATGATTTAACCAAAATAGTAAACACAAAACAATTGACAAGGTAAATAAACTAAAACTGAAACATACAATCAATATGAACCTTAAACAAAATCAATTTTAAATATTTACAACTTGTACCAACATCCAAAAAGTAACGTCAACGAAAGAAACTAAAACTCTAACTCAAACCTCCAAGCAACAAGAGAGGTGGGACATCCACACATCACAAACGCTAACCTGCATGTGAAGACCATAAACGACCAACCACTATCACTGAGCATGATTCCTTAACCTATAATACATAGAGAACAAGGCATATATACACCCAAATGTGTATGTATGGTGTGAGCAAAGAGCCCAATAGGACATCAACCAATAAAAAGGTTCCACACATAATTATTAAATGACAAATACATTTTCAATATTAACTAAGGAAAAAAAATAAATGCTTGAATTGTTTAAAAGAAAAAAGAATTAAAGAAAATAGTTTCAAATGGAACAACTTAAATTAAAACAGACGCACCCTTAATTTTTTTTTAAAAACCAATGAGTCACACTAATGAGCGTAAAGTAACCAGTGAGCACTAAATATGGGAGAGGCTGCATGGGTGTTAGCTTGGTTGGGTCCCTAGATCTTCGTGTCTCAGTGAAACTTGGCTTAGAAGGCCACAACCCTCAGAAAACCATATATTTAGTTAGTGTTTCAATCGTCAGTCTTGCTAGTGGAACCGGATCGAGTCACCTCTGGAACACTAGCCCACTATTCTAGTCAACCCTCCTAGCTACTCGGGCTTCCCATTTGTGCTAAAGTAGTTCAGAGTTCAAGTCTTATGTCATAATCACATACCCAAACCAAACAAGACATCACACACATCAAAACCACCATTTTCACACACAAAATCCATTTGAAATAATACGCACACTAAAATATTTCTATACTCAATCTGCATTTCATACACAACCAATTAAAACCAATGCGTGGTTAAAGAATGAACTTCCATGGTCAAACAAACAATTTAATGAATTTATTAAATAATTTCAACATACGTCGCACGTCTTTAAACACTTAAAATCCACCCAAATACTCATTTAAGATAGAATGCATAGAGATGCTGCACCAAAACACCAATTGCACCCACCCACAAATTATCTAATAATAATAATAATAATAATGATAATAATAATAATAATAATAATAATAATAATTATTATTATTATATGCATGCCAAAAGTCTTTACACAACTCAACTAAAACAATTTTCCATCCTTGATAACTATTTAGTAAAACGTTTAATATTTTAATAAACAAATTTTTGAAAAACAGAACAGTGATTTGCACACAAAAAACAACCCAACCCTCTTTTTAGAATCAAAGTACACTAACACCATACTATAATATAATCTTCATCCATTGCGAGATTTAATAAGCCAGGTGAACAATTTATAATACACTAATAACCATCACAACATGAGTTTTCATATAAAATCACACTCATATCGCATAAACTCATCACTAATAAATCAAAGCATGTGATATCTAAATAAGAAAAAACATTTCTCACAAAGAAACATAATTATATAATACATTAAATAATTAAAATGAAAATTAATTCATCAATGAATAATTATAAGTAGAAACACCCACCTCAGGTGTCGAAGACTCCACAAATATGGTGCGCAATGATTGACGCACACCAAACGCAACTCCAAAAAACCTAAATTGACCCTAAATCAAACAATTGAACCAAAAAATCAAGAATTAACCCAAAAATTTGATGCAAAACCCCCATCGCATGCCAAAAACACCACAAGAAAACCAAACACAAACTCAAAATAGATAGTGTGAAAAACAAGAGAAATCACTTGAGGTTTACTGACAAGGGGGAAGGGTCACTGGAGATGAGTCTCGTCAGAAAAGAGTTGCGGTGCATGGCAGGATGCCGTTGTAATGGGGCTGGCCGGGAGAGGGACAATGGTGCTAGCTTCTGGAGGCAGGGCTTCGGCTGGGAGGAATGGGAGGCGGCCAGACAAGGGGCGTTTTGGGGGGTTGCGCTGGGTAACATGCCAGACCAGAGGGGTTACGGTGGGTTGCATTGGGTAACAGGACAGACCAGGGGGGTTCCGAGGGGGTCTGGAAGCTGGATTTAGGTGCAACATGACGTGGAAAAATAGGCTGGAAGGAGGGTCGACCGGTTGCTGGAGTCGATGAGGGGGGGGGGACCATGGCGCAGTGTGACCAGGATAAGGAGAAGGAGGGGAAACTCCGGATGTGAGAGGGGAAAAAACAAGGGAGGCAGAAGTGCAACAACTAGAGTGGAGGGGTAATGGGAGGTGCGCCAGCCAGCCATATAGGGGGTGTGCCACGCGACAGGTTGCAAGGGGTAGAGGGGTCGCGACCTAAGGGAGAAAGGGGGGCGGTCCAAACCCTACCCAATAAAAAAAATAAAAAAATAAAACTAATAATAATTATCAATATTAATAATATTATTATTCTTAAACTAAAACCTTAATAATATTAATAATAATAAAAATAATAATAACAATAACAACAACAATATAATAAAAGTTATATCCTTAAAATGATAACGTTAATTAGAATGTTAACAATTTTAATGAGAATAATTAAGAATGATGATAATAATAATTTATGGTGATAGTAATAATAATGGCAATCTTTTAAAAAAATTATGTTCTTAATAATGATAATGTGATTAATAATATTAGTAATTATATTAATATCCAAACGCAAGTAATAATAATAGTAATAAAAATAATTAAAATGGTAATGCTAATATTAATAACTTAGTAAAATTTATATTCCCAATGCTATCAATTATAACAATAATAATATCCTCAAATAATAATATTATTATCATCATTAAAGTAATTCGTTAAATTTTACCACACTTGTTATTATTTTATCTACTTTTAATTATTCATTGAATTGCATTTATCTTCCTTAAACATTGGGAAGGGCGTGTAATGAACTGGGCGAGGTCGCGCGACGACCCAGGCGAGGCCGCGTGGCTTCAACCGTGGTAAGCTGGATGCTGTCAGGACCATTACATGTGTTTTTAAATAAGAACTAAAAAAAAATTAAGTTGGGCTTCAACTCATACTACTCGATACCCAGATAATTTATAAGATAAACAAATTAGAAAAGATAGGTGTGACAATTCTCCCCACCATAAAGCTTTCCATCCCCAGAAAGCCACAACTAGAACCAACTCCAATGTAGAAAACCACACTCCCTTAAGGCTAAAAGGGGACAACCACAATCATCAAGTGAAGTGGGGAAAAATCATCGTGGTTAGAGAGAGTGACTCAAAGGAAACTTCAAGAAACTCATAAACAGACTTTATTATTTGTGTCACCCGCCCCAAAGAGCTAGAAAACATCTAGTTGACTAATCAAGGAAAAAAATTCTTGCACCCACGGATACCAACTTTACAAGATGAAACATCTCAAGCACTATTAAATGAAAACGACTCCATTTTTCTAGAATGAACAAACAAGATAAAACCACATCCAAGTAACACTCTTATCACTTATCACCAAGCCATCTTTAGAGACAGAACCAAAAGGTCAAAATAGGGAAGCCCGAGGGGCTCCCCACCATTAAGAACCTACCAACGCCCAAGGTGAGACTGGAAGACCAAAGCGGGGAGGTCCGAGTAGACTCCCCACCATTAAAGAAAAGTCCAACACCGATTCATTCCAGATACATTCGTGCAAGATCCAATGTGGGTCTCCCCGCCATTAGAACTGACAGAAGATACAAAACTTTATAAATTTTCCGACGGGGACCAAGCACCCCACCCCAAGGGGTGGTGTGGGTCGGGCCCAACTACTGGGTGTCAAAACCACAGCCGGAGACAGACCAACATCTCAAAATCCATGGATGAGAATCATTCAAATTTGAGACCGATTTACCCGACAAACCTCATAAGGAACACTAAAGCGATTACATCCAGTGGGACACAACCACTGGGACTTGATGGTAACAAGATGAACACACCTCCACATAGTCACGGAAACCTCATGCAGCAAGACAGTTCATTCAGAATGGAACCATAGAAAACAATTTAAACTACCATTACTTTCAACACTGATGACATAAATAAAGTCGGGGTCCCATACACTCCTGAGGTTCCTGACCACGTGCTAGCTTCACTCCGAAGCTTATGGCTGGAGCCCTGATGTTTGAAGCGTCTCCTACCTCGCAGTCAGGTATTGAAGACTCCTGAACCAAGCTTCCCCTTTTGGTGTCACACACAACTACACTGCAACCGAGACAACACCAGCAAACACAACACATTACGATATCCAACTGATCATACACAGAACATTCACCAACACTAGAGCTGAAATGGTGCATGCACATCACCCTTTGTCACACTGAATGAGAACCGACACCACAAATCATCACCTGAACATGACTATTGTTGTTGAGGGGAACATTATACAGAGAGGGACTTCAAACTGAGTGTTAAACAACACGTCATTCTTACAATCGACCATAGAATACCCATGTGACTGTGTCTTCCACACTAGTGGCCTAACGTAGAACCTTAAATGAAACCAATGAAGGACCAAAGGTCATTTAGAATAGTGGCCCACACTGACCACTCCAGGATGCTTCCACCTTTCTCCACTTGAATCTCCTTCACCATTTCCAAACAGAACATTCAAATTAATTAGGTCAAACTTCACCATTGAATATCAAAGAGAACTCACACTGCAAGACATCCCCAAACATGACCCTTGAAGTCGATGAAAGTACGAAGAATAACTTCAAGACACTGGTCAACACTGATAATTCTGAACCACCTTCACCCTTCCCCATTGGAATTCCTTTCACCGCTTCCATTGGGAACCTTCAGACGCAACGATGTCAAACTTCATACCTGACAACTGAGACAACTTGAAGAGACCAAATTCCCCTTCAACTCCTCTCGCGTCTACCATCCCGTTGCGAGAGGATCTGATTAACCGAAAAGTACAAGGGACAAACTTACCACTATCGATCAAAAGGGAGAGTCCTTATTTTAATCAACTAGAGGGTTGGACAATGACGAATTACCTGTGGCTGCACTTCAATTGCATATCAATGCTTTATGGGGGCATGCACTAGTCATGAAGGAAAACCATCGACCCAATCAAACTGGTCTAATGGCCAAGACATATCGCAAGCCAACACTAAGCATGCCTAGAGAACCACTACAAGGGCTTCCCGAAGTACTTTTTCGATGAAACTATTAACCACACGCTTGCACTCCAACTTAAAAATAAGAATTAAAGATCAAGACAAAAATCAATTAAAAAGGATCCTTAGCTCGAAATGCCTAACATACAACATTTACAAAACACCAGGACACACCACATGATCACCAGTTATTTAAACACAAAATTATCCTTTAATATTTTTTTTTGAAAATGAATAAAGCCAATGGGTTGCACAATCACAAATAGTGTCTCATGGGCCTCACACATGCATGTTCTCATGCCAAAAAGGCACCCACCTCATGTCCATCTAAGAACTCATCTTCTCGTGCCATTAACCATTTCCCTTTTTCTATATAACCATGCATGTGGTTGCCCATGAGAGCATAATGGATCAAAACCGGGCCTTTCCATTTTCCAAAACCTAAACGTTCAACCCACACCTTTCAATCCTCAAATATCATTTCATTTTTAAAGCACTTCATATGAAAATATTTTCTAAGACCAAAACATTTTTACTTAAAAACCAAATTTCCACAATTCCAAAAAAATGAGATGAGGGATAACGAAAGCAGAAACTAGTGTCAGTGGGTGATTGGGACATATGGTTGGAAACCATATACCAATTACACCACTGCCACAGAGGGTATTCTAAGACAGTGTTCCCGACTCCACATGGCTTGCCAGACCCTACGAGCTCATTGGGACCACTGACCCTACTCCTTTTTCATTTCCCCTAAACAAAATTAACCACACGGAATGAATATGTAGACAAACATCAACTTACTTTGGTAACTCGAGTCCTACCACGAGGTGTGTTGGCTAGGCACATTGCTCGTACCTAGAACGTCGAGTTACAACAACCTTAATTTTGGTCTACACTAACTCTATCCCAAAAGAACATGACCCAAGAGAGCAAACTTGCCTCTGATACCATTTTGTCACAAACCAGGCCGAGTCGCCATCTGACCCGATGCCCGACCCAGTCCGCGACATGGCCTGAAGGGAATTTCCGATTCCCATAGGCTGGCACAAGTGCCCAGGTATCAAAACTAACACATGTGAATGATTTACTCGAAATATTAAACACAAAAAATTGATAAGGTAAATAAACTAAAACTGAAACAGACAATCAAACTAGACCTAAAAAAAATCAATTTTAAATATTTTCAACTTTAACCAACATCCAAAAAGTAATTTCAAAAAAAGAAACTAAAACTCTAACTCAAACCTCCAAGAAACAAGAGAGGTTCGACATCCACACACCACAAATGCTAAACTGCACGTGAATACCATCAACGACCAACCACCATCGCTGAGCATGATGCCTCAACCTGGAATACAACGAGAATAAGGCCTACATTCACCCAATGTTGTATGTAGGGTGTGATCAAAGAGCCCAGTAGGATGTCACCCAAAAAAAGGTTCCACACATAATTATTAAATGAATAATACATTTGCAATATTAACTAAATAAAAGAAATAAATTCTTGACCAATTTAAAAGAAAGTAGAATTAAAGAAAACAGTTTCAAATGGAACAACTTAAATTAAAACACACACACCCCTAATTTTTTTATAAAAAACCAATGAGTCACACTAATGAGCATAAATTAACCAATGAGCACTAAATATGGGAGAGGCCGCATGGTTGTTAGCTAGATTGGGTCCCTAGATCTTCGTGTCTCTGTGAAATGTGGCTTATAAGGCCACGACACTCAAAAAACGTGGCTTAGAAGGCCACAAACCTAAGAAAATGTGGCTTAGAAGGCCACAACCCTCAAAAAACCATATTTTTAGTTAGTGTTGCAATCGTCAGTCCTGCCAGTAGAACCGGATAGAGTCACCTCCAGAATACTAGCCAACTACTCTAGTCCACCCTCCTAGCTACTCGGGCTTCCCGTTTGTGCTCAAGTTGTTCAGAGTTCACATCTTATGTCATAATAATATACCCAAACCAAAAAAGACATCACGTACACCAAAACCACCATTTGCACACCCAAAAGCTATTTGAAATAATATGCACAATAAAATATTTAAAAACACAATATGCATTTCATACAAAACCAATTAAAACAAATGCGTGGTCAAAGAAAGTACTTCTATGGTCAAACAAACCATTTAATGAATTTATTAAATAATTTCAAAATACGTCGCACGTATTTAAACACCAAAAATCCACCTAAATACTCATTTAAGATAGAACACATACAGACGCTACACCAAAACACCAATTGCACCCACCCACAAATTCTCTAATAATAATAATAATAATAATAATATTAATAATAACAATAATAATAATAAAAATAATTATTTTATGCCTGCCAAGAATCTTTACACAACTCAATTAAAACAATTTTCCATCTTTAATAACTATTTAGTAAAACATTTAAGATTTCAATAATTTTTTTTTGAAAAGCAGAACAGTGATTTGCACAAAAAAAAACAACCAAACCCTCTTTTTAGAATCAACGTACACTAACACCATACTAAAATATAATCTGCATCCATTGCAAGATTTAATAAGCCATGTGAATAGTTTATAATACACTAATAACCAGCTCAACATGAGTTTTCACATAAAATCACACTCATATCACATAAACACATCACTCATAAATCAAATCATGTGAGATATCAATAAAAAAATTTCTTACAAAGAAAAATAATTAAATAATACATTGAACTAATTAAATATTCAAATTAATTCATAAATGAATAATTATAAGTGGAACCACCTACCTCAGGTGTCAAAGACTCCACAAATATGGTGTGCAAGGACTGTTTCACACCAACCACAACTCAAACAAACCCAAATTGACCCTAAATCAAACAATTGAACCAAAACATCAAGAATTATGCCAAAAATTCAATGCAGAACCCCCATTGCTAGCCAAACACACTGTAAGAAAACCAAACACAAACTCAAAATAGATAGAAAAACAAGAGAAATCACTTGAGGTTTACCGACAAGGGGGAAGGGTCGCTGGAGATGAGTCTCGTCGGAAAAGAGTTGTGGTGCACGGCCGGATGCCTCTATAATGGGGCTGGTAGGGAGAGGGAAAACGATGCAAGCTGTTGGAGGCAGGGCTTTGGCCGGGAGGAATGGGAGATGACTATACCATGGGGGGTTCCAGGGGGTTGTGCTGGGTAACAGGTTAGATCAGGGGGGTTCCGAGGGGGTCTGGTAGCTTGCTTTAGGTGCAACATGACAGGAAAAAACAGGCTGCAAGGAGGGATGACTGGTTGCTGGAGTCGATGAGAGGGGGGGGGGGGATGGACCATGGTGCAATGCGACCAGGATAAGGATCAGGAGGGGAAACACTGGATGTAAGAGGGGAAAAAACAAGGGAGGTGGTAGCACAACAACCATATTGGAGGGGGAAGGGGAGGTATGCTGGCCAGTCATGTAGGGGGGGGGGGTGTGCAGCGTGACAGGTTCGAGGGGGTAGAGGGGTTTCGACCTAAGGGAGAAAGGGGGCGGTCCAAACCCTACCCAATAATAATAATAATAATAATAATAAAACAAAATAAAACTAATAATATTTATCAGTATTAATAATAATATTATTCTTCAAAAAAACTTAAAAATAAAAATAATAAAAATAAGAATAACAATAACAATAATAGTATAATAAAATTTATATCCTTAAAATGATAACGTTAATTAGAATGTTAAAATTTTTAATGAGGATAATTAAGAATGATGATAATAATAATTTATGGTGATACTAATAATAATGACAATATTTAAAAAAATTATGATCTTAATAATGATAATGTGATTAATAATATTAGTAATTATATTAATATCCTAACACAAGTAAAAATAACAGTAATAAAAATAATTAAAATGGTAATTAAAATATTAATAACTTAATAAAATTTATATTACCAGTGCTATAAATAATAACAATAATAATATCCTCAAATAATAATATTATTATCATCACTAAAGTAATTCGTTAAATTTTACCACACTTGTTTTTATTTTTTCTACTTTTTATTATTCATTGCATTGCATTTATCTACCTTAAACACCGAGCATGGCGTGTGGTGAACGGGGCGAGGTCATGCGGTGACCCAGGTGAGGCCGCGTAGCTTTTACCACAGAAAGCTAGATGTCGTCAGGAACATTACATGTGTTTTTAAATTAGAACTCAAAAAAAAAAGTTGGGCTTCAACCCGAACTACCCAATACCTAGAAAACTTATAAGATAAAAAATTAGAAAACATGGGTGTGACAATTCATCTAGGACATAGAACATTTGGGATGATGAATATGTGAGATATTTTGGTTTCATAGAGAATTAATGTGAGCCATTTATTTAGAATTATTTTAGTGGGATTGCAATCATCTTTTTCCAAGTAGTATATATTGATGCCATATTAATTATTGTAAATGATATGCTAGTCTTTCAATCTATTATGTACATGCTGAAAAAGAGATTGTCCATGTAGGAATTAGATAAATAAACATATATCCTTGGAATGAAGATCATTTGTGATATATCTAAGAGGATGATTGGAATAAGTCAAAGTATATATATTGACCAGATACTAAGTAGACTTAGTTTTGAACCATCCAATAGGGATTGGTTCTAGTGTATCACAGTATACATATCTCTAAGAAATTGGGTTCTTAGACATGAAGAGAGAGAGAAAAAGAGAGAGGGAGAATGAGTATAATATATACTTGGATTGATGTTTCATACACTTTAATCACAGTAGGTAGATATCACGCATATCCAGGAGAACAATATTGGTCTTTTGTTATGGTTAACCTTATGTATCTGAGAAAAAAATAAGGATATGTTCTTGGTATATAGAGGAAACAAGGAGATAGTTATTAGAGGATTCATTATTTCTAGTTTTGAAATATATTATAATAATTTGAAATCATAAAATATATATTTCTTTAGATTCAATAAAGGACATGTGAGCTTGAAAAGTTTAAAACATCTAGTTATCACCAATTATATAATGGGTTTTGAGTTTATAGATACTTTTTATGCAACCAAATAAGTAGTTTGGATTCAAAATTTTTTCTAAGTGCTTGATTTTATAACCAGTAGTAAATATCCTATCACATTTTATTGTGATAATACTGGATTGGTGTATCTCATTAAGGAACAAAGGTCACATTAATAAATGAATCACATACTTGAAAAATATCACCTCTTGCGGTATTTATCATAAAAGGGGTAAAGTTGTTGTAAATAAAGTATCTGTTAAATAAAATGTGGTTGAAACCTCGAATAAATCTTTATCTTAGTAGACTCATGAACATCATGTGAGATGTAGGAGACTGAAAGTTGTTAGTAGTTGGATCTAGTAAAAGTGGGAGTCTATTGAAGTTTTCTCCATAGAACCAACTTCTAAGTGTTTCACGGTTACTTGAATTCATTTATTTTAATATATATATGAAGTTATTATCACATAATAATTGTTATTCTATGTAACATAGTATACGGTAATGTATTAAGGGTAATTTTCCAACTAAAATTCCCTAGAAGTTACCTGCTATGATGAGAAAGTATAAGTTCTATTGATGTATTCTCAAATATAATTTTTATTGTTGGATGATATCATTTGAGAAGACAAAATGATACAGGCTATCTGGGATCGAGACTAATAGGTCTTTAAAAAACTTTATCATGGTATATACCCTTAGTAATATTTAGTTCAAGGTAGTATGAGAACATTAATTGGCAATAATAAATCCACATTTATATTTTATAACACCCTGGGTTGTAGGCTACTTGACTAGTTCCCAAAAATAGTTCACCACATGACCTGAGGTGCAGATCTTTGAACTCTAGAGGTCATCGAATAATAGCGAGGGTCTAGGGAGTTACAGTGGAGATGATTTACCCCCCATATCAGAGCTCACAATAATAGATAAATAACCATGTATCATATATAAATGATAATCCTCAGAGTATTAAGGAAAAATAAAACATCTAAGCCAATAATAATATGCAATGTGGGATCGAAATAGACAAATAATTATGATTACCCACTGAACCAATCACATATACTAATAACCCATGATCCCAAATAGCAGACTCAAACATTGAAACACTTCATCATCAAGGTTCAATAGCCAGATCCAAGGAATCATAGGAAACTCTCTGAACTCCAAAATAATAAATTCCCTAAATCAAATTATTAGGCATATTAATAAGTCACTGAACCAAAAGTTATCCTCCATGTCACCATTATAATTAGTTGGATCCCAATAATCTTGGGAATCCACCTCAGGTATATATAATTTCATGAAGGTTGACTGGTTTGATCCTAGGGGTGACCTAGGAATCTCATTATAATAATAGTGATTGCAATCCCCAAGCCTAAGTTGATGGGTCCTAAACATAGTATGAATCCTAGGGACCTATGAGATCTAGGTCATCCATTATAGACCAAAGGTTGAATCCTGGAATCAAAAAAATTCTTTATGTCACTCAATAGAAGAATCCTAGGATACACATTGGGAATTAATGATTACATCATCACTTATATGATGCATCACATTAGTATCACATGATTCCCAGGGAAATATCCTATAAAGAACCTCTAGGAATCCTCAAAGTCACCACCATGTCTCACCAATCCCACTATCTGGATCATAGGATGCACTTCATGGAATCCATAACTGTATTAAATGTAAATAGGTGAAAGTATAAATAAAAGTTAGGTGTTATCCAAATGCCTAAACCCATCACCTCTATTCATAACCCCATGGGGTCTCATCATTAGTACAGGTTATAAGGTGATACCTTATACCATATCTACATGTTCCCCTATCCATCCTATCCCTGGGGTTACATTCCATAACATAACCTACTAGGCCCCCTTTGGTCCTATTGAGTCCCACTTGGCCTCCCAAGAGATTCAAACAAGGGAAATGACCTTATTCTCATTCAATTTTCCAAGCTTCCTTGGCCATACCAAATACCAGAATCACCCTATAATATCTATTGGGTCTAATCACCCAAGTATCCCACCATAGTGGGGTAAGAACACTCACCCCATGGTCATCTCAATGACCCCAACAACTCTATGGTATCTCTTATGTCCAACCCCTTTTCCATTCAATCATAGTCATTACTCTTTTCTACCTTGGTTCACTATGTCACTTATCACTGGTCCATGACACTATATTCATTTTAATTTAATTAATTAACACCCAACATTGGGTTTTGGTATTTCAAGTAACATGATCCATTTTATATCCTCATCCATCAGTATCCGAGATGTCCAACCAATGCATGCGATTCCATCAGGGCCCTCAATAACTTATGCAATTCTATTTTAGACTTCAATTTTTATTAAAAAAATAAAATAGTTTAAGATAGCTCCACCTCCTAAAGTGGTAGGTCCACATATACCACATGCATATAAGTAAATTGAATTTACAAAATAGAAGATGTATATAGAACACCTACATTAAACCAAAGTGAAACCCCATTTCAATGTATCCCAAAAACACTAATTAAGGCTTTCCAAGTCCATTTGACCATAATCCTAAACACCAAGGCCCTATCTCAGAACCAAACCACCAAATTAATTAATTATAATTAAATTATACTTAATTAATTAACTAAAAAAAAATCTAAACATTTCACACTTAAATTTAAAGATGAATAATTACCAATAATCTCACCAGTCGACCTCATCGTACTCGAATCATAACCAAATCCTTAACCAATAGTGCCAATAAAAGCACCATTTAAAATTAATTATAAAGAAAAACATTTATAAAAATGTCATTGCAACACACCTATTATGAAACGCCAAGAAATGAAATGCCAAAATCACCCTAGGACATACCCTATGAAATCTAATAAAAATCCCCAATATGTGACAATGATTCAACTATAAATTTAATTTAATTTTAAATAAAATAATATTGAAAATCAACATAGTAGTTTACATCCATAATGTTATATACAACTATGGGTAGACATCATCACTTGATATCCTCTATATGATCCACACAAAATATTCATGAAAAATGGACAATTCCACCATTATCTAGTGGAATCAACAACTAATTCTTAAACCCAAAAAATGAAAATTAGAAAATATGAGAGGAGGGGATCCGTAGAGGTTACTGGATTCAAATAGACACCTTAAAATGATGAATAACAACCTAAAAAACACCCCTTGATTAAGGGATAAGAGGTAACTCAAGGGGAGTATGGTGCTGGTTTACATGAGAAAGAAGGGAGAAGGATGAGGGGATACCCCCTCTTGAAGTTCGAGGATAAAATCATATTTTACCTATTTTAATCCCACTGGTTGGCTAGTGGACATTGGAAGTAGATTCTGCTACTATCATACACCACTGGTCAGCCTGTGGGTCTACTATAGCTTTGGTTTCAACATCCACTTGGTATCTCCCAATGCTCCTCTAAGCCCTTAGGATGCCTCATAACCCTCAAACCATATATAAAATACCGATTGTTTTGGTTTTTACATGACTCATATTCCACTTCTGAATCTAAAAGAAATTGAACTATTAACTAAAGTCGAAGTTTTCGAAAAAGGTCTTGATGTTTCAAGACCCTTATTACTATGTGGTATTACATATGTGTCATTAGATATTACGATCATTGTATATGTGTAACGATACTTTGAATTTATGATTATTATTAATTCATTTTATGAGTTATGTTTTTTAAAGCACATGAAAATGTTGTGACAATATATGTTTGTAGGATGTAGGGTACATTAGGTGTATCATGAGTGATATTTCATTAATGAATAATGTGATAAAGGTGTCATCCATTATTTTCAAGAATTAAAGTTTATATCTTAAGACCTTTGATGAGAATATAACTAATCAGTTAATTCTACGACCATGGTGTCAGATTTGCAAGTTCAATTTTTAAAATTTAAAGAAAGGAACAATGAAAATACAGGTTGATGACACTAGTATGCAACCTGATTTACTAGATACATTGATATGAAGAGATTATATTATACAGTGGATGTTCATAATAGATTAAATTTCATTGTGACATTGAATTCTTTATCTATGGTTGCCTTGGAATGTTGTTAGGTGCTAACCTTGGACTTCAGGTAGTGTAGTCTAATGCCACTAAGAAAGAGACCTATAGGGGCACACAAAAGTGTATATAGAACCTAAGTTAAATTCCATATGAATTTAACATGATAGATAAATATTATTCTCATACAAGTTATAATAATTATTCATATTGATTTGATTATAAATATTAAATCACCATTTATTTGAGATAATATATATATATATATGTATATGAGTTGAATATTAAATAAATATTTATTCATTAGGTAATTATATATTTAATTACATGAATACAAAATATTTATTAATTTTGGTTTATTCAATAGATAACAAAATATTTATTTAGTTACATGAATATTTAATAAATAATTCTTTTTTAATTTGTTGAATATAATATTAAAATATTTATTAGAGAATAGTGTATTGATATTAAATGATTAAATAAATAGTTATGCTTCAATGATAAAAAACATTTAAGATAATTGGAAGACTATGTTATATGGTCTGGTGAGAAATGTCATATTAAATATTATTTGAATGAATATTAATTTATTTATTAAATAAAAATAATACTTAATTTATCTACATGTTTACTACATTTCAAGTAACTTATTACATAATAAAATAGTTCTTTAGATATGGTGATTCCTAGATATTAAGAAAATATAATTTTCCTTTTTTAATTATTATTTTTTAACCACAACACTATTTGAACCTAGTTATGAAATTTTCCTAAGTGTGAGCATCATTCCATCATTGTGCATAGTGAATTATAGAGAATATTATCTCAATCACTAGAGATTCCTCCCCAAGAATGATTTTGAGAACAAAGAATAATTCTACTCCTCCACTAGAAATAATTAATCTCCCATAGAATGATTTAATTTTGATCAATTGTGATCATTGAAAGTGTTATATTCTTCTACAATAGCACCTAGAACATTTTATGACGATAATCAAAGGTATGAAAAGCACTTTTGGATCACCTCTATAAGAAATCATCCATTGATTCCTCTGATAAATTGATAGTATGATAAGAGTTATCTACCAATTCCTTGATTAACAAAGAATTACATGATAATGGAATTTCTAAACAAATTTATAAATTAATTATAAATTTCATGTCACAATCATGCCTTTTGGCTTTGGTATTAACCAGTCAATTAATCTATGATTTAATTCTATTGGTCATGAAATTATTTGTCATGCACCTCACAAACTCTTCATTTATTACAACTAGAATATGAGTTGTCCATGCCTCAAAAAATGTGTCTAATACACCCAGAACCTTCACTTGGTTTGTTTCTTAAGGATCCGATTAAATATAGGATGTTTTGGAATGATTAAGGGGGAGTCCACATTACCCTTGACTAGAAGTGTTGATTGTAGTTAATAATCAAAAAGTTACAATGTGTAGGATAGAGGTAATAAAGAAGGTTATGGTATTGAATTAGAGATTTTATAGATTATTTGGTATATTATTCGATATATGGATGTGTGAATTAATTCAAGGAAATGAAGTTGGTCTACATTTTTGAAATATTACAGAAATTTCAACTCTATGGAGGATGGATATTTGAGAGATTTTCTATATGATATATAGTGAGAATTTGATCATGGGTTTTGAAATATGTGTGATATTTTTAATAATAAAATTAAATTAAGAAATATTTTTGATGATTCCAATGTTTCCCAATGTCTACCATATTTTTTCTTGTGAAAAATCATGTTTTTTGGTAATGTTGTGTGATTTTTTGGGGAAAAAGGAATGTGAAAAACATACTTCTTATATAAACTACATAACAATTATAAGAACCATAAAGGAGGTATATAAATACATATAGATTTTATTTCAATTCAAATGTTTTTTATATCACATACGCAACCATGTATCACTTATGAAAATTGTGTAGAAAGTACACTTACATCTTGATGTGTTTTGCAATAAAGAGGTAGAACGATTTTTGAATCATGAAGCTGTGATAGATTTTTCAATGAAATATTTTTCCAAAGAAACGTGGTTTGAAAAGAAGGTTTTTAAACCACAAAGAATGTTCAATAAGGTAATTTTTTTAAAAGGGAACATGTTCCCATTGAGATTTCACAGTTGGAAGTTTGTTCACAGAGGAGAGGTGATAAAAGTTTACAAACCACAAAGGAGGAGTGAAATGAGAACCACATAGAAATATTGTCATTTTGGTAGTATATAGTTTTTTGGGAGGAACTCATGGGATCATTCATGAAACATTTATACCAGTTTATGAGTGGTATAAAAGAATTTTATTGATTAACATATTTTTAATATGTTTTCCCTATAAATACCCATCTAATCCATTCATTTAGTATTGATCATATGTTTAAAAGAAGACATGGAGATTGATCCTAAAATAAAATAAGTATAGGTTTTATTGATGTAGAGGTTTCACTATATACAAAGTTAAACTCATGAAGGAGGTTCCTAAAGAAGTTTTTAAAGAAGCTTTCCACAAAGTCAGTTTATAAAGGAAGTCACCGTGAAGCAGTTCAAAAAGAAGGATTCCATAATTCATGAAGACACTTTTATGGAATAAAGGGTGTTTTATTAAACAAGTCCATGAGGCACAATACCAAATTGAAAACAAGATAGTTCAAAGAGGTGTATTGTCTGTAAACACAATTTGAGAAGACATATTATCATGAAACACATGTTTTGAATGAGTGTTACTATAATCATATTTTACAATGGGGTATTATTGAGAATCATAGTTCACATAGGGATATTTTGAAACTAATTATGATAAGTATAATACTCAGGAATGGGATATCTCATCAAGATATCAGGATAGATGAGATACGAGTTAAAAAGAGATATTTCAAGTACAAAATTATCCTCATTCAAAGAAGAAATACTCTTATAGTGATTTTGTGGAAGACAAAGTATCAACTCTAACATTAAAGAGTTAAGCGTATCCTTTCATGAAATGACCTCCCTAGTCTATGAACCTAGTCTTCTAACCCCTTGTTTCTATTGTAATACCTTGGTTTCCATCCTAGATCACCAAAATATTTTAACCAATGAGGTCACTTATCAATATAATGACTTTATGCATATTCCAACACAAGTTCTTTCAATATATTTTCCCTCACACACATATACCCTAAGAAACATCCAAAGAGGTTAGCCCTCTAAATAGTACTCCATTATAATCAAACATAACTATGGAGTTCCAATAAGGTAATATCCTAAAAATAAAGGTACCCATTGTGGACATGGTTAGTAACATTAAGTCTATCAAGTATCACTTTAATAGGGGTGTCACACTCTCCAACCCTTTAAAGAAAAATTCCCTAATTGTGGACCTCACACCTCTAACCCATGGATTTTCTCTACACTTCAATTTGAGTATAGGATCTAATACCATTTTTCATGACCTAACCTATCCAATCATGCATAACTATGGAGTTCTAATAAGTTAGAATACCGAAAAAAATGATGATCCTTGTTTACATGGGTAATAACATTTAGTCTATTAAGTCATATATTTCTAGAGGTGTTATGTATCTTATATTGAAGAAAAGAAGAACATGAAAGTGGGGAGTAAAATGTATTTAAATTTAGAGTTATGATGGAAGATACATATTACACTGAATAAAGATAGAGCCTTACAACCTTCATTTTTAGAGGAGACCTTTAATTTATTAAATTGAGGAATAATTAATCTAATTTAGTGAGAAAAGATAAGTTTATGGAAGTGATATGATGGAGGTAGTGCACTATTCCCTATACTTTTATAAAGGAAATGATCCTAGAATAAATTTACTATGGATGAGAATTTGTAATCCATTGAATAAGTGGAGATTTTTTGATTTTGGAATTACTGATACATCATCATTGTATTCTCCTTACACATTCCCTTATTGGTGAAAAAAGTAAAATCACTATGTGATATGTATGATTTAATTTTAAACATATCAGGTAATTTTTTGATTAGGTTGTGAGAGAATGTTGTCAAGAAGTAGGTTGAACATAGTTCCTAAAAGTGTGGGAATAAGATCTTATAGAAAGTTAAATAGATTTAAAAGAACATTATATTTTTCCCAAAACCCAGATTTTCCCATTATTAGTGTGTCTTTGGTTGATTCAATAATGAATTCATAGTACCCATATCTTGTTAATAAATCTATCTTCGATACATCTTTACATAAATTGAACAGTTTATGGATATAATCCATAATCATAAAAATGTTTTCTTTGAGGAAGTATAAACTCATAAAACCTTAATAATGGTTGTAAAGAAAATGAGAATTATCCTAATCATATTCCCCGAGAGTGTCATAACCAAGAGTGCAGCAAGGCCCGTTTTCATGCACCAGTTCCCGTTTGAGTCTAGCTCAAAGAGGTGTTTTCGGGTTTTAACCATTGGTACATCTGTGCCAGATCCGCCTCTACCTGCTCATATCCAGATAAGGATTTATTTCTTGGAAAACTTACAAAATCTCAACAATACCAAAATTATAGGAAGTTTTTCTATACTAATCCTCAAATTCCATCTTAGGTTTATGTGCTCTAATCAGAGTTTATCTAAATATTGCTTCCAAGGTTTGTACTAAACTTCCTCTGATACAAACTGTAATGCCCCAACCCTAGTTACCTAGAGTCGGTTCTTTATTACATAACATTGGCATGATCACAAAAGATCAATTCTCGAAAGACCTATTAGTTTAGTAGCCTTGGAATCACCAGATACATTAATAAAGTTTACATTACATAATAAAGTGAAAACTACAAAAACATCTTGTCTCCACAATAATATACCCTTATACTATCCCTACAGGTCATTCATAAAATACTTTTTCACATCCTGGGAATAATAAAACCTAGAAAGGGTTGAGGTCAGATGCGTAGTAAGGATAACAATATAGCAGAAAATTTCATAAATAAGCATAAACATTTAAGGAAATGTAAAACTAAAACAAAAGCCTTTTAAACTTGAACTTCAACTTAATATGGCAGAAATAAAATGAAATAATTCCATTTACTTATTCACATAGATATTCTACTAGTCTAATAATCACATGTAATAACAATAACCATGATGGAATGCATAATGTTAGACTATCAGAACCACATAATCAAGGCCTTGTGACAAGACTACAAATAAGATTTTGTCCAGGCCTTGTGCCAAGACACTATTTTGTCTCATGAGACCTATCGATGCATTGAGGATCTATAGAGGGCTCCACCCGTCACATATTATGTCCAATTCATTCCTCATATTAACAGGTTTAAACAAAACATAAACATTTATATTAAAACTAGCATATGAAATGTCAAGACTTTCTCCATAAACCATGAATGGTATAAAAATAACACATCCATAGTCAAAAATATCACAAATACTTCAATAATATATGGAAGTTTTGTATCATAATAAATCAACTTCAAATAAGCTTAAAATTCATCAAAGAAGGTTGACATAGATGAAATCAAAACTATTTGAGAGAAATATCTCTTTTTTTGAAATCATTTAAATTTCATATAATTATAAAACGTTTACTTTGAAAATATCATTATTATCTTGTAAGGGAAGATTAGAATATTTTATAATGGCGGAAAATAGCCGGACCCGCCGTATAAGTTAAAAAGAGACATTCTTACCTTAATTCAATCGAAAAGGTTAAAAAGGACCTTGTTTGGAAAATAATGGAAAGACTCATTTATAAAATTCTTATAAAAACTCAAACAAGGGTATTAATGAATTTAACCCATAGTCTGTAAAATAGTAAGAATGATTTGATATACATTTTTAAGAAACATGGATATAGATGATAAAGAGGTCCCAGTAGATAATTACGTATAAACATTTTCAGATAATGAAGAGATTGTGAAATAAACCCTTACCTTGTACTTTTCCTTGGTTGAGGGTAGGTTAAACTTCTGTATAATGGTGAAATAATTGTTATTAAATTATACAATAATCATATATTTTAATATTATATCATATACGATCTTTTAACATTGCTTTGTAAATAATATCTTATTATTATCGTCGTTTTGGGTGTTAACTTACTCGTTTTATTTTATATGTTTTATTACATAAGTCGTGTTTGTTATGGATAGGTTTTATATTATTCATATACAAAATGATATCAAGTCCTTAAACATTATTTTTAATCATCAAATGAGAATTATACTTTCATGGATACGATGGGGAATGAATCTCATCGCGTTCATGGAGATGGTAGTCTGTACGTACGCACGAGTGACAATATCATTATTTTGATATTAAAATAATATATAATTGGATGTTATATCATATATAAAGAATCATTATCATGTAATATTTATTATTTACATCAATTACACACCATTATCATACCCATAAAATTATAATGTTTTGAATAACTATTACACCACGACGTGGAGACGGTAAGCCGTACATACGCATGTATGGTGACATGTCATTAAAAGGATGAATAGAATACTGAATATGGTTGTACCTTATTTATAATAACATCACAATATATAGAATATACTGGAGTTATTATTTTATAATGGAAATAACAAAGAAATAAGAAGTTGAAGAAGAAAGGAACTTGAAATAGTGTGGTGAAAACATTACCTCTTCTTCAGGTTCTTCCTTTTGATTTGATCAAAAGGTCTCATTAGGATGTCTTTATAATCAAAATAAGGCCTCTGGGATGAAGTGAGGGAAGTTGGGAGGATATTTGGGCAGGTTTTGACTAATCCAAAAGGCTTTGAAGTTATGAATTTGAGAGAAGGGAGAGTGCCCTTTTATAAGAGGGGTGAGGGGCACCTTAGGAAAAGCTAGAAATATTATTTTATAATAAATTAATATTCGGTTTATAATGGCTCTAAAGTATATTATTTAAAGTTTAAGGTGGGTAGGGGTATAAAAACACCCAAAAAATAGGTTTTAGATAGGTTTGGGTCACTATATTAACCTTATCTTTTAGTTTTAACACTTAGTTAATTAGTTTCACATTTACCATGTCTCGTTGTATTTTTATATTATCTGGTTAATAAACATACTATATACATACAAGAGAATCCCAAATGGTTCATTAATTATACACCTATCATTATATAAGTCCTTTTTCTGAACCTTAGATTTTTAGGAATAGAATATCAATTAATAATATAATGTTTGTTTTAAAAACTCTTTTATGTCAATTTTGACACTATTGGGTATTTTGTTTTTGATAAATTCATAACATCATTATTACTTAAAAAAAAATTAATATAAAAAATCCTAATATGTCATATTAACCTATAAAATTATTTCAATTCATAAAAAGTCTCAAATTACATTTATTTGGATATTTATAATATCAATTATCTTAATATTTCATTAATACGGTAATTACTGCATCATCATTCTGTCATAAATAAATTAAATTATTTAATGTATAAAAATTATAAATAAAATATAATAATTTAGGAAATATTTTTATATTTCTAATTAATATTTATAGTTGAAAATATAACATATATAACCCTATATAAATTTTTTTTTCTAAAAGATATACGCTTATGTCATTTTTGTATTTACTTTAACTTAATTAATATAAAGAGTCATTATCACTTACAAGTGGATACATGGGGTCCCAAAATGAACCAAAAGATTATTATGGTCGGAAATGTATCAACCAATATGGTTGGGACACGTTTTATAGTAATTTATTATTATTATAATATTATTTTGTTTACCCTTATTTACCAAATTTACCCTTTAACCATGGTAAATAAAATATTTACCAAAGTAATTATTCAAAATGTCTAAAAATAAAAGTTAACTATTTACACAATTTGGACCTCATGATTATAAATATGGAATCCATTTTTCTAAATTCTAAACTCAAAAGTGGCAGAAATTAATTTAAAATTAATTCCCGCTGTCAAAACAAAAAGTGCATTTTTAAGAAATAATAACTATCAAAAGATTGAAACTTCCTTATGTCTAGTTTAAATGTGAAATTACGTTGAATGACCAACATTGTATTAAATGGTAAAAATATATAAATATACTTTAAAATCACTCAAATTCATAATTTATCACTATTAATTATTTTGATTAAAAAAGTTGTTTTTAATTAAAATTTAGTAATTTTCACTATTCATAAAAATATGAAAGTTATCCGAAAAGTACCAAAAATTCACCCTAATCTAATTTAAATATTCCAAATCCAAAAATGAAGTCCATTTTGAAATCTAAAATTTATATAATTTCAAAAAGTGGGTATTACTATTCATAACGGCTAGTTTGATTGGTTGTGGCGTGTGTTAGAACTCGAAGTTGTGTACAACACATGCTACTATATTATTCAAAGAGAAGCATATCGTGGAAGCTTGGGGTGACATTCTCCCCTCTAAATAATTTAGTCCTCAAAATTTCTAGAATACTACTACATGAAAAGACTTGGGTGGTTCTTCATTATAAGTTCCTCAGGTTCCCACGTTGCCTCTTACATCTTATGGTTTCTCTATAGAACTTTTACCAGTCAAGTCATCCGATTTTTCAACACTTGTTCTCTGGTATCAAGAATCTTGACAGGCTCATCACAATAAGACAAATCAGTTTCCAGTTCTAATTCCTCCTAGGTGAGTACATGCATTGGGTGATGCATGTATTTTCTCAATAGTGATACGTGGAACACATCATGAACTTTGGAGAGATTTGGTGGCATTTCCAAATGGTAAGCTACAACCCCAATTCGTTCTAGAATTTTGAAAGGTTTGATGTACCTGATGCTCAATTTACCCTTTTTACTAAAACTTATAACTCCCTTCCATGGAGATAGCTTCAAGAAATCATGATCTCCTACCTGAAATTCCAAATCCTTCCTTCCGTTATCGGCATAGATCTTCTACATAATTTGAGCTGCTTTGATGTGGTTTTGGATTACCTTCAACTTTTCCATAGTTTCCTCCACCAGTTTTGGGCCTACAAGTTTTCTTTCACCAACGTCATCCCAACAGGTTGGTGTACGACATCTCTTTCTGTATAACGCTTCATATGGTGCCATCTGCATACTCGAATGGAAGATATTGTTATAGGAAAATTATAGCAGAGGTAAATATTGATCCCACATACCCTGAAAGTCAAGTGAACAAGATCTCAACATGTCATCTATGTTTTGAATAGTCCATTCTGATTATCCATCTGTTTGAGGGTGGTAAGAAGTTCTCAAACAAAGTTCAATATCCAAGGACTTCTAAGGACACTTCCAGAATCCTGATATAAAATGTGTATCACAATCAGGAATAATTAATATGGGTACTCCATGAAGTCTCACAATTTCATTAATATATAGCCTTTCTAGATGTTCAAGTGGTAGATCTTCTCTTATAGAAAGAAAATTTTCTGATTTGGTAAGACGATCAATAATGAACCATATTGCGTCGTTCCTTCTTGGAGTCTTTGGTAGTCCCATGAAAATGTCCATCGTGATATTATCCCATTTCCACTCGGGTATGGGAAGAGGTTTCATGACTCTTCCAGGCTGTTGCCTTCCAGCTTTCACCTGTTGAAAAACCATACATCTTGATACAAAATCTGCAATCTCCCTCTTCATGTTGTCCCACAAAAAATTTTCCTTCATATCTCTATACATTTTGGTGCTCCTAGGGTGTATAGAGAAATTGGAACTATGAGCATCATCCAACAATTCTCTTTTTAGACCAGGTTATCGGGAACACAAAGTCTCCTCCCAAATTTCAAAATTCCATATTCATACACAAAGTCACTCAATCTCCCATCATTCACAGCTTTAATATTCTTTTGAAACTCTTCATCATCAGTCTGAGAACTCTTTTTCCTTTCTAGTAAAGATGGTTTGGCAACCATTTGAAAAAGTATTGATGTTTAACCTTCCATGGTGATTCCTATATCTATCTTTACTATATCCATGAAAATAGGATCCCTCTCAACTCTCATATTGTTCCAAACTCCATGATCTTTTCTACTCAAAGCATCTACAAACTTATTTGCCTTCCACGGGTGGTAGTGTATCATGCAATCATAATCATTGAGTAGTTCAATCCATCTCCTTTTACTCATGTTGAGTTCTTTCTATGAGAAAATATATACTTAAAACTCTAGTGATCAGTATAAATATCACATTTCTCACTATAGAGAAAAGTCCTCCATATCTTCAAAGTAAGATTACAGAAGCTAACTCAAGATCATGAGTAGGATAGTTCTGCTCATGAATTTTTAGCTGTCGTGATGCATATGCAATTACTCTATCATTCTGCATAAGGACACAACCAAGTCCTTTCTTCAATACATCACTATAAATAACAAACCCGTCATTTACCAATGGTAGAGTCAAAATAGGAGCATTGAATAATCTTATCTTCAGTTCTTCAAACCATTATTCATAATATTTTGTCCAAACAAATTTAACTCCTTTACGTGTGAGCTTTGTTAATGGGTTAGCCAATCAGGTGAAATTCTAGACGAAACGTCGATAATAACCTGCTAAACCAATAAAAATGCGTACCTCTGTTATACTCATTGGTGATGGCCATTCTTGGATTTCTCTTGTCTGAGAAGGATCAATAGAGATTCCATCTTTAGAGACAATATGGCCAAGAAAAGAAATCTCTTGAAGCCAGAATTCACACTTTCTAAAATTCACATATAATTTATGTCTTCTGAGAGTCTTCATGATAATGCGCAAGTGATTTTCATGATCCTCATAGATTTTGGAATATACCAAGATATCATCAATAAATACCACCAAAAAATCATCAAGATATTCCTTGAAAACTCTATTCATTAGATCCATGAATATAGAAGGTGCATTAGTCAATGAAAAAGGCATTACTGTAAACTCGTAATGCCTATACCTGATTCGAAATGCTATCTTTGGAATGCCTTACTTCTTCACACATAACTGATGGTATCCAGATCGAAGGTCAATATTTTAAAAGTATTGAGCTCCATGAAGTTGGTCAAATAAATCATCAATGAGAGGTAGGGGATACTTGTTCTTTATTGTTATAGCATTGATCTCCCGGTAGTCAATACATAACCTCATAGATCCATATTTCTTCTTAAAAAAAAGGACAAGGGATCCCCATGGAGAAGCACTAGGGAGAATAAATCCCTTATTACTAAATTCCTCTAGTTGTTTCTTTATTTCCACTAATTCCACAGTGGCCATTCTATAAGGGTTCTCCAAATGGGCCTTGATCTAGGAATTAAATCAATGGAAAAATCAATTTCTCATTCTGAATGATGTCCAGGTAAATATTCGGGAAACACATCAACATATTCTCTCACAATAGGTACATCCTCTCTTTGAACATTTCTTTTCTCACCCACAATAATTTCATTCTATTCCTCCCCGATAATGGAATTTAGTTGAGCTACTGAGGGTGGATCTAGATAAGAATTTGGTAGTGATGATTCTACTCTAAAGATAAGGTGTTCCTTATCATCATCATCATCAAAAATCGTAACCTCCTTCTTATTACAATAAATCTTCGCAACATGGTCCAAAATCCAATCCATAACGAGGATTATATCAAAATAAATCATGGGTACGACGATGAGATCCAAAGATAAAGAACATTTATATGATCTAATGGGAACAGATTCGAAAAACTTTGTAGCGGTGATACTTCCCTTAGGAGTTTTAACTGACAAATCCATGTTAGATAAAATTGAAAATATCTAATTTTCTTAGCAAAATGGGAAGATATGAAACAATTCGATGATCTAAAATCAAATAAAAAATTTTCTGAACTTGAGGAAATCATTAAATTACCTGCCACCACGTCTTTCGGGGCTTCAACCTCAACAGTAGTGATAACATAAGCTTGGCCTTGATCCCTTGGCTTTTTCTGAGGTAAGTTTACCTGATTCTTAGGAAGTTCATTTGCATAATTTCCCATCTCTCCTTAATTGTATCATTGAACATCAGTAGCTTATTTCTTCCCCTTATAATCGCGAGCTTGATGGCCTTTTTCACCACCCTTGTAACAGACTCCCATTCCTTTTAAGAAAGTACCAGGGTGTTTCTTCCCACATTTACTACAGGATGGATATTCATCTTTTCCCTTCTTCTACTTATGTTTATTCCCAGAGTGATCGGTAGATCTCTTCTTCTCTTGATTTTTTTTTAAAGTTGTAAGACTTAGAGAATTCTTTTTCTATCTTGATAACGCATGAGACAATATCTTCGTACAACGAGAAGGTTTGTGAGACTAATGCTCTATGGAGAAATGGTTTTAACCGATCAAAGAAATGATCAATCTTAATTCTTGGGTGACTTATATAATCTGCAGCATACCTCTCTAACCTTGTAAAGTTAGCCTCATACCTTGCGACATTATCATCCCCCTTTTTCCACAGACTCAAAAATTGCCTTTCCATATCTACTCGATGGTCATGAGGAAAGTATTTTTCTAAGATCAACTCTTTTAACTACCTCCATTCCATATTTTATACTTCATCATCTTACTTCTTGTTTTTAACTAATGACCACCGTTGATCAGCATCTCTAGTGAGGTGGTAAACTGCCATGAAAACTTTTTCCCTTTCGCTACTACCCAAAGCATAGAATATTTTCTCTAGAGAAATTATCCATTGCTCAGATATCAATGGATTTGTACTCCCATTTAATTTTGGTGGTTGTTGCCTCAGGAAGTATTGTAACATTGATCCTCCACACTGCGGATCAGGGTGGTCCATACGGGTAAGTTTATTATTCATAACCTGAGTGAGTTGTCCCAGTATGGTGATTAGCTGATCAACACTAGTTTCATCACTAGCTCTACTATAATTATCTTGATCAGGAGGGAAATCCCTACATAGAGTGCATGAATTGATACAGTTTCCATTTCTTCCACTAGGAACCATTTATAAAAAATGGCATACACTAGATTAGTTTATGAATCACAATACATAAATCCAACTTGTAAAACAATTAACATAAATTGAACTGTTTATGGATATAATCCATAATCATAAAAATGTTTTATTTGAGTAAGTATATACTCATAAACCCTTTATAATGGTTTTAATGAAAATGAGAATTAACCTAAGCATATCCCTTAGGAGTGTCGTAACCAAGAGTGAAACAAGGACCGTTGTCGTACACTAGTTCCCGTTCGAGTCTAGCTCAATGTGGTGTTTTTAGGTTTTACCCCTAGGTACATCTGTGCCAGAGCCACCTCTACCTGCTCGTATCCAGACAAGGATGTATTGCTCTGAAAACTCAAAAAATCTCTACAATACCAAAATTCTAGGAAGTTCTTCTATACTAATCCTCAAAGTCCATCTTAGGTCTATGTGCTTTAATAAGAGTTTATCTAAATCTTGCTTCTAAGGGTTTTACTAAACTTCCTCTGATACCAAAAATAATTCCCCGAACCTAGTTACCTAGAGTCAGTGCTTTATTAAATAACATTGTACTGGTCAGGAAAAATCAAGTCTTGAAAGGCCGATTAGTTTAGTAGCCTTGGAATCACCTGAAACATTCATGATGTTTACATTACATCATAAAGTGAAAACTACAACAAAATATTATCTCCACACTCATATCCCCTTATACTATCCCTGCAGGTCATTCATAAAATACTTCTTCACATCTTGGAAAAAATAAAACATAGAAATGGGTGAGCTCAGATTCCCAGTAAGGAAAACAATATAGTAGAAACTTTCATAAATAATCATAAAAATTTAAGGCAATTTATAACTAAAAAAAGCCTTTTAAACTTGAACTTCAGCATAATATGGCAGAAATAAAATGAAATAATGCCATTTAATTATTCACATGGATATTCCACTAGTATAATAATCACATGAAATAATAATATCCACTTTCATAATGATGGAATGAATAATGCCAGACTATCATAACAACATAGTCAAGGCTTTGTGCCAAGACTACAAATAAGATTTTGTCAAGGCCTTATGCCAAGACACTAGTTTGTCTCATGAGACCTACTGATTCATTGAGGAGCTATAGTGGGCTCCACCCGTCACTTATTAAGTCCAATGCATTCCTCATATGAACAGGTTTAAACATAACATAAACATTCGTACTAAAACTAGCATACGAAATGTAAATACTTTCTCCATAAACCATGAATGGTATAAAAATAAAACATCCACAGTCAAAAATATCAAAAAAACATCAATACTATATTTAAGTTTTGTATCATAATAAATCAATTTCAAATAATCTTAAAATCCATCAAAAAATGTTGACATAGATGAAATCAAAACTATTTGAGAGAAATATCTATTTTTTTGAAATCATTTAAAAGTAACATAAATATAAAACATTTACTTTTATTATATACTTATTATCTTTTAAGGGATGCTTCAAATATTTTATAATGGTGGAAAATATCCGCACCCATCGTACAAGTTAAAAAGAGACATTCTTACGTTAATTCTACCGAAAAGGTTAAAAAGGATCTTGTTTGGAAAACGAAGGAATGATTACTTTATAAACATATTATAAAAAGTCAAACAGAGGTATAAATGACTTTATCCCATAGTATGTAAAATATTAAGAATGATTTGAAATACATTTTTAAGAAACATGGATGTGGATGATAAAGAGGTCCCAGTAGATAATTACGTATAAACAACCTCAGATAATGAAGAGATTGTGAAATAAACCTGTACCTTTTACTTTTCCTTGGTTGAAGGTAGGTTAGCCTACTGTATAATGTTGAAATAATTGTTATTAAATTATACAAGAATCATATATATTAATATGATATCATATATGATCTTTTAACATTGCTTTGTTAATAATATCTTTTTTTTATCATCGTTTCAGGTGTTAACTTACTCGTTTTATTTTATATGTTTTGTTACATAAGTCATGTTTGTTATGGATAGGTTGTATCTTATTAATATAAATAATTATATCAAGTCCTTAAAAATTATTTTTAATCATCAATTGAGAATTATACTTGCATGGATACGATGGGGAATGAATCTCATCGCGTTTGTGGAGACGGTAGTCTGTACGTACGCACAAGTGACAATATCATTATTTTGATATTAAAATAATATATAATTGGATGGTATATCATATATAAAGAATCATTATCATGTTATATTTATTATTTAAATCAATTACACATCATTATCATACCCATCCAAAAAATAATGTTTTGAATAACAATTACACCATGACGCGGAGACGGAAAGCCAAACGTACGCACGTATGGTGGCATGTTATTCAAAGGATGGATATAATACTGAATATGGTTTTAAAATATTTATAATAAAATCATATTATATTGAATATACTAGAGTTATTATTTTATAATGGAAATAACAAAGAAAGAAGAAGTTTAAGAAGAAAGGAATTTGAAAGAGGGTGGTGAAAACATCACCTCTTCTTCAAGTTCTTCCTTTTGATTTGATCAAAAGGGATCCTTAGCTTGCCTTTATGATCAAAATAAGGAATTTAGGATTAAGTGAGGGAAGTTGGGAGGATATTTGGGCAGGGTTTGGACGAGCCAAATAACTTTGAAGGTATGAATTTGAGAGAAGGGGGAGTGCCCTTTTATATAGAGGGGTGAGGGGTACCTAAGGAAAATCTAGAAATATTATTTTATAATATATGAATATTCAGTTTCTAATGGCTAAAAAGTGGATTATTTAATGGTTAATAAGGGGATGGGTTGAAATCCTCCCGAACAATAGGTCTTAGATAGGTCTGGGTCACTATATTAACCTTATCTTTTAGTTTTTAAGTCTTAGTTAATTAGTTTCACATTTACCATATCTCTTTGTATTTTTATATTATACGGTTAATAAAATTACTATATAAATACAAGAAAACCCCAAGTGGTTCATTAATTATACAAATATCATAATATAAGTCCTTTTTCCAAACCATAGATTTTTAGGAATAGAATATCAATTAATAATATAATATTTGTTTTAAAAACTCTTTTATGTCAATTTTGACACTATTGGGTATTTTGTTTTTGATAAATTCATAACATCATTATTACTTCGAATAAAATTCATAGAACCAATAATAATATTTAATATTAACCTATAATATTTTTAATTCATAAAAAGTCTCAAATTACATTTATTTGGGTATTTATAATATCAATTATCTTAATCTTTCATTAATACGGTAATTACTGCATCATCATTGTGTCATAAATAAATTAAATTATTTAATGTCTAAAAATTACAAATAAAATACCATTATTTAGGAAATATTTTTATATTTCTAATTAAAATTTATAGTATAGAATATAACATATATAACCCTATGTAAAAATTGTTTTTTTATAAGATATATGCTTATGTCATTTTTGTATTTAATTTAACTTAATTAATATAAAGTGTCATTATTACTTACAAGTGGATCCATGGGGTCCCAAAATCGACCAAAATATGCCTATGGTCGGTCATGTATCAACTAATTCGGTTAGGACACGTTTTAGGGTAATTTATTATTATTATAATATTATTTTTTACCCTTATTTACCAGATTTACCCTTTAACCATGGTAAATAAAATATTTACCGAAGTAATTAATCAAAATGTATAAAAATAAAAGATACCTATTTACAAAATTTGGGCCTCATAATTCTAAATATGGAATCCATTTTTCTGAATTCAAAACACAGAAGTGGTAGAAATTAATTTAAAATTAATTCCCACTGTCAAAATAAAAAGCGTGTTTTTAAGAAATAATAACTATCAAAAGATTGTCACTTCCTTATGTCTAGTTTAAATGTGAAATTATGTCCAATGACCTACATTAAATTAAATGGTAAAAATATATAAATATAATTTAAAATCACACAAATTCATAATTTATCACTATTAATTATTTTGATTAAAAAAGTTGTTTTTAATTAAAATTTAGTAATTTTCATTATTCATAAAAATATGAAAGTTATCTGAAAAGTACCAAAAATTCACCCTAAGCTAATTTAGATATTCTGAATCCAAAAATGATGTCCATTTTGAAATATTAAATTTATAAAATTTCCAAAAGTGGGTATTACTATTCATAATGGCTAGTTTGATTGGTTGTGGTGTGTGTTAGAACTCAAAGTTGCATACAACACACGCTACTATATTATTCAAAGATAAGCATACCATATAAGCTTGGGGTGTTATAAAAAAATCAACAATATGAGATAGAAGATAATATTTTTTGATCATGATTTTGATAATTTTATGATAATAAATTCAAATACTCATTGATACATACTTATTCTTGATAAAGAGTATTGGTGAACCCTATGCTGAAGTACCTGAGTGTATAAGTCCCTTGTCTAGATTCTCATGAACTTTCTTTTTTAATTTTTCCAAATCTATAGAGTATATTATGTAGGGAATATTTGATATCGGAATAAAACCTAAAATGTGTTTAATCGAAAAAACATCACATTATATACGAAGAACATGTAATTATTTTGGAAATACATTAAAATAATCTTATACTATAGGCATGTATCAGATTTTGAGTTCCTCCCAAACCATTTGAAATAAAAATCCCTCATTATTAGGTATCAAGATCTATATTATAAAATTTCCTTCCAAATGGAGTTCATAATCATCCTTGCAATGATATTTTATAATGACATGATTTAGGATATAAAATAGGATCTCCTTCTCTCTATGTAGGGATAGATAATTCATGCCTAATACCACAATGAATTCTACCAAGGTAAGAAGAACTAGATCTATATGAAGTATCTTCACCAAAATATTGATTAGATAATAGTTGTATACTTTAGACAAAATCATTGTACTATCATGTTTTTTCACTAATAATTACATATCCAATGTTTAGGTGGTGAATCAAAATTCTTATAAAATTTTTATCATATGGAAAAATTCAAAGAAATAGAATCAAATAAGACATTCACAATTATATAGTAGAGAATAAATTTATATTTAACAACTTTATTTTTATAGACCACTTAATTGGTTGTGATTTCATAGGCCATTTCTTATTTCTTTGGTTTAGGAGGTTTCTAAGGTGAATTTTCCTTGATATCCCTTTTATTGGGGAGTTGATTTATATAATTCCCAAACTCCTTTCATTTGAAACATTTTAGTTATGGTGATGAATTAGATGTAACCTTCCTATCATTAGTCATATTGGATACCTTAATCACCCCTCTTTGATAATCTTGTGCTTGATAACCAATTTCCCCACACATGAATCTGTTTCATGTAATTTCCATAGTGATTATTCAATCATTTTTGACATGTTATTGGTTTATTTTTATTCCCTCCATATAATTTATCTATTGAGTTTCCATGAAACTCCATTTGTATTTTCTTATTTTAATATCCATCAGAATAAAGAGAGTATCTAATTACTATTTACACCTTATGTTCACATCGAACAATTTACCCATATCTACTAAATAAAATTATAGTTAATTTCATTAAATGACTTGGTTTTAAGCCACTGAAGAACAGATCAATCTTAATTTCAGTGTCAATAATAAAACAAAAGGAATAACTTTTGTGTCTAATTGAGTTTTCATCACAAGTACTAATGGATTTATCCTCCTATAGTTTCAACTCTAATAATTATCACTCCAATTTCATATAAATATTCTGCGAAAAATATTTTTTAAATTGAGTTTTCTTGAAGTCCTCACATCATATGCAATCAAAAATTTCCTTTTCTATCATATTCATAATGAGGTTCCACCATTGGTCAGCCTCAACATATAAATGATAAAAACCAAATGAAATATTATCATAGTACAATAATAAGAGAAAAAAATATATTCTCTATAAAATCAATCCATTTCATATCATATTATAGGTTAGAAGACCTTCTAAAGGATATTGAGCGTTTCTGCTTGAAAAAACTGATAGAAATTTATTCCTTTCTTGGTGAATTCAAGAGTTAAAAATATTTCACATTAATTTTCATTAGTTTGGTGATCATTACTATAATATTTTAAACTCTATCTCCCATCTCATAAGGTTTATCAGTGGTTCAATAATTGCATTTTAAATCTCACATATTTTTAACTTGGACGCCCCTATTTTTATACATTTACATAAATATATGAAAGTAAAAGATGATAATACTCAATTCAATAAAAATGAAATCTATTAATTTAAAAGTAATAATTTATAAATGACATATGAACCAAAAAATATAAATTTATTGGTTTTATTATAGGTTATTGATGGTAATTTATCTATTCAGGATTTTAACCCAACTAGTTATATATTACATCATAAAATTCTATTTAAATATTTCATAATGGTTCATAAAATACATGTGAATTATCCAAATAATATCCCCTAGGAGTTTCAAACCAAGTGTATAGTTAGGCTCACTTGATATCCACCAAGTGAATATTGAGTTAATAGTCAACCACCCTTTCCAGGGTGGTCACCCCTATGTTTATTTGTGCTAGATAATATAGGAACTTGTTTATAACCAAACATGGATGATATTTTAAGGAATACAAAGTCTCTAAAAAAATATATTTTTTAAAATATTCCCTATATATATGGTTATCCAAAAGGGTTCTCACTATTTTTCTCTATTATTAATCCCCAAAAATAACTAATACCTACTATAATATGAACTGAGAAGACCCAAGAATTTCATTAATACATATTACATAATTTTACATGAAAATTAATTTCCTCTCACAATAAACCAGATCCCAAAAACTAACGGTTTAGGGTATTTTAGTACTACATACACAAAACAATTTTTTTACTAAATTTTCAAAATTTCACACAAATAGACTTCTCACATGATACCTTATTTGAAACATAAAACATAATATTATCCTTCATAACCTAGGTAATGAAAACAGAATAAATTATGACTTAAAATGTTCAATAAAGGTCAATTGAAGATCATAAGTGAGTATAAGATGAGAATAAGGGTATGTGTTCATAATCAGGGTTTATATAATAACATGTGATAATAAAAACCAATAAAGAATATATAATAAAACATGATTCATGGGATAAGGATTTTAGAATAACCAAAAAAATTAGTAATAATAGATTTAAAACATGAGTTATTAGTTATATTCTATGAAAAAATGACATTTTATAAGAATGATACATAGAGGTTTGGCACATACATAAGCATATAAAAGTTATTTCCAATGTTAAGAATAATTTTTAAGACCAATATTTCATAATTTATAGAGGTCCATAAGGGTTTGGTCTCACTCCCCATTCCTAGAATTTTTTTTGACAAAAATACCATCGAGGATTAGGTTCACTTCCCATTCCCAGAAACATATAATATCATGAGATATAACGCTTTACCTAAATCATTGTAGGGTTGTATTAGAAACACACATCCCAAAATGATAAACATACATATGTGTGAAAATGCAACTTGAAAACATTTACACTTAACTATATCTTGACTAACCCATGAAAATAAATGGGTTTCATGAAAACAACTATATGAAATAATCATATCCATACAAATAAATAAAGTGGATGGTAACATTGAAGAATATTAATAATTTTAGTATAATAAACATAAAAGTATATTGAAATTGACAACAAAACTCTTATAAAATCATTAAAATTTATATGGAGGAAGAAAAATAAATTCTCTTTATATTACTGATATATATTGTGAAAAATATTATAAAACAAATAGAATATAAATTTTAGGGGAAAACATGAAAACATAGGGTAGTTTGATTCAATAAAATGGAATAAGGTGGTTGGAAAATGAACTAGTATGAAAAATGATTGAAAAAATATTCCTTTTTTTCACCACAATATATTTTTTATTTTATTAAGAAGCCTCATTTTGGAAAAGTGGTAACCATAAAGAAACCTCCACATCACCCGCACAACCCCAGTTAGGCGATCAAAAAACAACATGAAAAATTAATATTCAAAAAAACCACTCCAAGCAAAACCCACTACCATTTCTACTTACCAAAAATCCATAAAATTTTTAATTCAACAATCAAGATATCAATGTCTTACTCAATAAATGGGTCCTCTTGATTCCTTGGTCACCTCAACTCTTGCACCCTGCCTCGAGTCACACACCTAAAACGATATCTTCCCTATCCGTATCAAACCAGATCGCTAGAGTGCTTTAATGGATTCCACCGTCACCGTCGAAGGAAGCTCTATCATCTCCACCATACTCGAATCATGAAACTCCATGCCACCATCCACTGATCTAGACTATTCACGACACCAGACCATCACCGGATTAACACCACCACCATCATCCTCATCTAAACACCACACCATCGTCAAAGCATGACTAATCCATAACAAAAACTTACCAGAAGTAGAAGTCAAAAACATCACCGAACAAACCTCATACAAAGCCACCACTGAAGAAGAAACACCCAAATCTTCATCAAAACTAGGAAAAATATGTCGCACAAGAAGAATCAACCATCTTCAGAGCTGACTGCCAAAAAATTTGAGGAACCACCTCACCAGCTCAAACTCATAGAGGAACATAGGTCCTTGGGGTCAGGGTAGGGATAAAAGCAGCCGATGCCTCCAAGCTACACCATCTCGCCTGAACTGAAATCGGAATCCAAAAGAATGATCATGCCAACACAAGAGCACCTAGAAATCCCTCGGCCACCAATACGATTTTCCCAAAACCACTGAGTACCCATTTCTCTAGATATGTCCTAGATATGTGTGATGGAACACAAGGTTAGAGAGGGGACGAAGTGGACGGTTGATGCATCAAACACCATCGTCTGGATCGAAAACAAAACCTTGCCTCCAGAGAAGCGGCACAAATAAAAAAATAAAAAAATTAAAATTAAAATATATGTTAATAAATCCAATAAATATACATGGGGGTTACCATAAAAGAAAATAAATAAATATATAAATGGAGGAAAAATATTACCGATTGAAAAAAATATGTAAGGCCAGTTTTTCTTACAAGTATCAGTCTGAGTGAATTATGAACCAAATAGGAAATGATATCATAGGAGGATATATAAAAATTATGAAATATAATATTATAATAAAATACATGTTGTTTTTGGGATAAATATCATAATTTTTTTCAGATTTAACTTAGGCATGACAATCACAAACTACAAATGAGATTAGAATGAAAACCATTAACTTTTAATCTAGTTTCCATAAAAGTGATTTAAAATTATTTATAATAAACATAAAATGTTAATAAATTATTTTAAAACCTTATTATTATTTATTACCTTTTATACAATTTAATTTTAATTATTTATTATACATTAATTAGTTTGGTAATGTATATTTTTATCATCAACCAGTAGTAATTTTGATTTCTTCCCACATGCTTCATAATAGTTACATCGAACCCTATTATTTGATACAATATTTACCATTACATGATTATAAAAGATAATAAAATATATTTTTTAAATTACTTTTGAAACTCCATGTTTATTTTATAGAAACTATTGGAATGGATTATGAGAACAAGATCCATTACGAGCTTGTTTCACATAATTTACCGATACCAAGAGATTGATTTATAATAATATTAATTTTTATGTCATATTTTTCAGACCATGTTAATTAAATACATTAATCATTAATATCACCTATATTTATCAAATATATTTTAGAAAAATCAATTTAATTAATTGATGAAAAATAAAATACATCATTCTTAGTGGTGATAGTTCGCATGTAACACGAGTGACGTTTTCATTTTTAAAATGGTTAGGAGGAAGGTAAAAAATGTTCATTCAACCAAAATAATAATTTTTTGAATACTTAAAATACCAATGTAGGTTAAAAAATATTTTTAGGTTATATTAGAAGAAATAAAGAAATATGCATGAAAAAGGAGTGATGAAGGGTTTTTTACCGTACCCTCATGACAACTCCTTGTGACTTATTATAATGGTATTTTGGTTATAACAGTACCTCTAGAACATGGGATAGAGTGTTGGGGGATATTACGATAAAATAGATTCTAACTATAATGTTTTGGATGTGATGATAAGTGGGGTGGTGAAGGGATACTTTAATAAGTAAGAGAGATTAAAATTTCGTAAATACTTATAACTTTATATTAAAGGCATGACACTTTCAGAATAATGTGGCTCTATATTTTTAGAATAATGGAGAGGGCATGAGTCTTGGCAAATCAACCTATCATATATACTAATAGGAGATTGGGTTTGAGATATTTTAGGCCCTTTTCCCTTATCTTTACTATGAAAAATAGTTTTTTAAACTCAATAAATTATTTCTATGAATAAAAATAAAATTTATATTATTATATTATTTGTAGATGCATATGACGTATATGAAATTTTTTATAATATTTAATTTAAAAAAGTGATAAAAATTAATTGTAAAAAAAAATGAATGTATAACACATGAATCTATTTTGATAAAAAAATATAAATTAGGTTCAAATGTCAAACATAGGATTATAAATTAAAAATAAATATTTTAATGGTATAATATTACTTAATATATATATATTTTTCAAGAAAAATGTTTCATAAATTTTTAAGTAACTCTTATATCCTAATGATGTCGTAAAAGCAATGACATTTGTGTTAAAAAAATTTATACTCTTCGGTTAAAAATCAATCCATCTAGAAAAATTTCATAAATTAATCTTATTATAATATTGTCTTTCCATGTCCAAAAATGAAGTGTTTTTAAAAATTAAAATTCAAAAAATTTGTAATTTTTTTAATTGAAAACGTAAAATAAAATGGTAAACTATTTTTATAGGAATTGGTTTTTAAAAAATAACCGCTATTATTATTCTTACTCTGTATTAATTTATAATTAAATTAATCTTAATCAATTATTCATATAAAAAAATATCATATATTTTTTATCGAAATTCCTCGATAAAATAATGATTGAAAATTTATTGAAAATTAGTAAAATAGAGAAAAAAAAGAAAAAGAATAAGATCGCAAGGGAAAAAATATTTACATGGTTTGGGAATGATCAATACTTCCATACAGATGCATAAATTTCACAATGTTATGGTGAAAAATTATAGGGAAAATATTATAGTTTCAAAAAAATAGAAACCTTTGCTTGAATGAGATCATAATAAAACATGTTTTTATAACAACCTTTATTGTTATAGTACCACCAACCATACTATTAGTACATTATGCAATAATAAATAGGGGATAGATATTCAAGAAGATACAATGACCTATTGATGACACTAGTTCCATTATTCTATAACACCATATTTATGTACAAACTACTAAAGTACCCTACCAATGTCCTTTTTTAGATCTATTATAGTCAGTCAACATTGATATGGTTCTCTAAAATTTTTTTGGGGACCTTCTGTCCCCGGACCCCAAAGTAGGGGGTGAAATAACCCTATAATACCCAGTTACCTCATCACAGTGGTTGAACAAAGGTAGTTTTGTTCTGGTGTATAGTAGGGGCCACTAATAATTGTCCTAAATTCATCCAAAAGATTAGGAAACACCATTCCAAAAATATCAAATGTTGATACTGATATAGTAAATTAACATCCTTCCATGGTTCTAATTTAGAACACTTAGTTAATTTTAGATCATACTCTTCTTCGATCACCAATGAGTTCTTTCCCACCAAAGTGTATATTTCAAGCTGAAAATTCATGAAATACCACTTGTTTCCCTTCCATTATCCCATAATATTCTTACATATTCTAAATTTCATTTTATATTCATCAATCAAGACCAATAAAGGCATGAATGTGCCTCAACATATCAATAAACATTGTAATTGTCAACATGAAATCCCGATTTTTTATTCCATGAATAAAATGTTATGTTTGAAACCCATCATGAAGGATTTGATAAAATGATACTTCAACTAAATATGATTTATCTAGGAATTAAACACATTATTATTTACAATATGTATAGTAATTTGACTATCATAGTGTAAAAAAAGTTTCATCTATTTATATATAACTCTTCCATGTTCTTCAAACAAACCATATCATTTCATGATTTTGTTATAGTAATGTATTATGCCTTCATTTTTTGTAAATCAACCACCTTATATAACTAAGATATCCAACACACTAAATATTCTCCCTAGTTAAATTCATAACCTATGATGCTCCTCATATTTTCAACATCACCTCTATGGTTTGAATCTATATACCCCTGTAATGGATTCAATTTACAATGGAATAGAGATACTTCTTTGTGTCCCATAAAATATCTCAATATAAACTTCAAATCTTCCTAATGTTTCTTTATTGGATTATTATTGTACCTAATCATAACTCCCACTTCATGGAAAATAATATGTCAACTACAAACCATGGACTAAACTAAGCTTCCAACAACTGATCCATATGAATACTTTTCCATGTACTCAACCTCTTCATTTATCTTCAGTGCTTTTCCCATGATCAATTTGAATTGGATTTATAAGGTAATAAAAAAAATATTTTCTTCCAAGAAAATAAACCTGCTAAAAAAATATCCAATGTAGTTACTCTATGATAACACTAAGGTTTGAGTTGTATAGTCTCTCTTAATTTCTATCTCCAAAATCTTTCTGGATTATCCAAGATCTTTCGTCTAGAACTCTATATCTAGCTATAATTTTAGCTCCTCAATCCTCTATATACATGATACTTCAATGATCATTTGATCCATATAGAGAAAAAATATAACTTATCTATCACCAAAATAATTGAAATAACAAAATTGATCCCTATCACACTGTTAAAATTAATTTTTTCTTAATAATACATTAATCATAATATTCCACTAACATGGTACCCACATTATTTCATATAAACTCTTCTAGAGTTTTTAAACTAGGTATTTTTTTATTGACTTAATATAACCCTCTCAATGAAGCAAGTAAATTTCCTCATCCATATCTATATTATGAAAAATTGTTATTACATTATGATATTGATGATATAAATCCTCTGATGTAATAATACTATGAACCACCTGGATTATGGTAATCTTCACTATAGGTGATAAAATTTTAGTGAAGTTCTCACCTTCCTTATGTTCAAATCCTTTCACCTCCGACATTTCCTTGTATCTCCTATTACCATCATGTTCTCTATTGACTCGGTATTCCAATTTGTTCTATAGTTATTTATTTCATTTTGTAAATGGTGTAATTTCATATAATAAATAAATATCAAACTTAATAACCAAATCCAACTTTCTCAACTCCTTTATCTTTATTTCCTCTTTGACTATTCAATAATTTTTTGTAAGGATGATGAATAACTTTTCACATTACTCATCACCCTTGTTGATCTCATATAATACACTAGAGGAGAAGGATCCATTATTTCTAGTGTCACATGCTCATAACACCCAAATATTTTAGAATATATATTTTTATTCTTTAAATAACTTGTAAGTGTTTGATGGATTGCCTTACACACAACAGTGAGTCTATGTGAACCATGATATAGTAAAATATTAGAAGCTTTCCATTAAATTAGTACATATTAATAGTAATAACTATATTATAAAATAAAATTTTAATATGTTTTAAATAATTCAAACATATTGGTTAATTTATAATAAATAAGTACTAAATTTTAAGTAAAGTCATTTTATGCTTTAAAAATACGATTTCTTCCTAAATGATTTTTATTCCATATTATTTGCATTGAAGTTATAATTAATTTATTCCATTTTTATAAATTTTATATGAATAAATTAATATAACTTTTAAAATTATCATTTCAATATTATCTTAAGGTTAATTTTTATGATTTTTCTAATTAAATTATTATTCATTGAATGCTAAAAATTATGATATTTGTAAAAACTATCATTTCATTTCAACTAAAAGTATCATTATGTTTTTAATTTTATATTGAAGTAAAATAAAATTATTTTAGTTATAAATAATATAATTAAGTACATAAGAATATTCATTATACACTATTTTTATATATATATATTTTTGGGATTAAAAGAACACTTTTATGAAAAATTGTTTTTACAGGCAAAAGATTTTTTATATTAATAAATTAAATTAATATCTATTTATTATTATCTTTAATTAAATTTAAAGATTTTATATTTAATCATACATTTTAACATTCATTTTTTTGATATGGAATGTAAGAAAATCCAATTTTATGGTTAAACATTCATTTTTCAAAAATGAGTTTTTATTACATATTATTCGCTTAATTAAAATTAAATTATGAAATTTATATAAATTTAAGTTGTTAATATGGTTTCCTTATATTTAATAATCATTATTAATATAATTATATATGTTTAACTACATTTTTATCTATATTGAATAGTAAAAATAGTTAAATTGTGCTACCCGGTTAAGGTTAACACATGTTTATCATGGGTTAAATCAACATATAAGGGTATGATTTCCACCTAAACCTATCTAATTATTACTAGTTCAAGATATTTAAAACATATATTATATTAAATTCAAATTATTTTCCATTTTTATCCAATTTACCATGAAACTGAACTTATATCATTCAAATATTTTAAGAAATTCCACGTGCGTCCCTCCCCTCACTTATAAAAGGAAACTTCTCTACATCACTTTTTAAAACCATTTGAGCATTATAGCTTGGATAATAATTGTTAAAAAAACTTCATATATTCATTATATTCATCTTATATCTTTTTGTATTCTCTTGAGGTCAATCATTCAAGGATTAAGATGTAATCCAATGAAAGTCTCTTAAAGAAGAGTTATAAATCTTATCGAAGATCAATCAATTTTATTTCTTCTTACAGGTTACCTAAACTTGTTGTATCCATAAAAAATTATTAATATAGTATAATAAATGTACATATATGTTATTATTATTATGTAATAACCATTTAACACAAATTCTTAATCAAATAGTAAATAAAATTATTTCTCATGCGTACGATTCAATAATATCTAAACCTGTAAAGGTTCGTCATCTCAATTTTATTTTCATTGAGACATGTTTGATGGTATACACCTATATTATTTTATGAGGTGTATCTATAACCCCATTTATATATTTAATCATGAATATCCTTGTGTTCATGGTATTTAAAGTTTTATTTGATTCTATTTCTTTCATGGGTGGTATGATTCAAAAGTTACCATAATGATAATGGATAACATTAGAATACAATTTTTACTAGAGATTTGTATGAATGATTTTTTATGATGAAATTATATGATATATCTCTCCTAAATATTATGTTTTTTATTATCCAATGTTTATTTCTCTATATTTCATGGTTTCCTTTCATTTTAATATCTTTAAGTACTCAAGATACTAAAATATTTTTTCAGAAATGTTTTTAATATTATAATAATATTTACTAAATTAATTTTTATCCATGTTATAATTTTCATATATTTTTTTTAAAATTAAGCTTCTTATCATTTTCAAAACGATGTACTTTTTAATTTATACTGAAAATATTAAAGTATTTTTATTTATTTTAATGAACACCACATGGGATAATTTTACATCCATCATGAATAATATGTTCCATGAAGCAAACTGTATAAGTTTACTTGGTTATATTCAAATAAAATAATTTCCTTAATATTTTTCAAATTTTTATATCTTAAAAAATTTATTTGAAAATGAAAGGGTATTTTCTTTGAGAAATTTTCTAGTAACATTTTAACATTATTTTCATTTATAAAATACTTTGATGTTTATTATGTTTTAATAGGGGATCTGATCCAATTTTACAACATTTATTCTTTCTTTGGATGGTTTATGCTTATGATGATAAAATATTTACAAAACTCATTTTACTTCCATGGGTTAAGATTTGATATAATGGTAAAGTTTTTCATTATCCCATGGATTATATATGATTGGATTAAGATTGTGTGGTAGGTGGTTCTATTATAAACCAATGATGGGTGGATACATTATAAACCATGTATGAATCAGTTTGTTATATCGCTAAAATGAATTTTTTAATGATTATAGAGATGAGAAACTCTGAAGAAAAGATGGAGTTAATAAACCCCTAATAGATAATAAATATAACTATATTGAAGTTACTCTTAATAGAATATTATAAATGGAATGATAGACATTTATATTATGATTCATAATCCACAATGATAGTCTTATGTGTGAACATTGACTAAGAAAGTTATTTTCTCTACTTATGTGAATTAAATAAACTTATTTCTTATTCTTATGTTATGTTATAATGAATCATGATTGATTATTGAGGATTTTTCATTCTTAGGATTTATATATTTTTATTGAAAACCCCTTATTCCGTGACTTATGATTAAATATCATTAACTAATTGGGTATGATTATTAAAGGTTTTTATCATGTTATCGTATCCTTAAGATTAACTTATGATCACTTATGATCATTGATTGAAATATCTTATTTTTAACCTTACTTATTATCTAAGATCACAATTTCTTATGTTTCCTTTCCCTAGGTTATGAAGTAGGATTTTAAAAATGATATATTTAAGAATGGTGCTTGTTGTAAATGGCATAATGGAAAATGATAATGTTATTTTATGAACTAGTTTTTTATACATCCAAGTTTCCAAATACAATATTCCATTAAAATTATTGCATGGATTATATTCACATGTAATGAAAATTCAACTAATAAAATGTAGCACTTAAGTATGAAAATTGGTGTCTCTATAATAATGAATTGCACATTCAAGATCAACTAGTTATGGGTATTCTAATTTTTATTCCCAATATTAGTATCAATAGCATGGTGATTCTTGTATATGACACATTAATTTAATATTATATTCTAGCTTCTAATGACTGTATTGTTCTTATTATCCTAGAAATGATAACCAAACTCTCAAACACCATAGAAAATAAAGAATCATGGTTTAGACTTATCATAAGGTTTTTAATTTCCATCAGCATCTATATATACATATATAAAACAACCAAAGATTTTAAAATAAGAGATTCATACCTCCTTTCATGACTAGAGATCCTCGAATATACATTCTACCATTGGTACATATGGAATCTTATTAATGATATGTTATGAAATATTCACTTATTCAATCCAAAAGTTCTTAGGTAACCCTGAGTGTAGGATCATACTCTTGATACATTTATTCAGTGTCCTATTTATCCTTTCAACTACTCCATCGTGATTGGGTGTATCTGGAATAATATTCTCTAACTAAATTCTATTATTAGAATATTATTACCCAAAATCCAAACCCCCATACTCTCCTTTATTGTCAGAACTCAAGAATTTTAGCTTAGACACTGAATCATTTTCCACTATAATTTTACACTTCTAAAAATTGGTAAATGCATCAAATTTTCATTTTATATAGTATACCCATAAATCCTATATATAATTATTAATAAATTTCAAATAATATATTTCCCCTATAAGGTAATGTACTGTTACATTCCCGCAAACATTAGTGGGCACCATGACCATTTTCTGATACTTTGGTGTTTTACCTCCTTTCACAAAGGACACCTTCTTATACTTCCCAATGTTCCAATATTTATAAAACACAACTTACACCAACATAATAGTTGGATTTTTTTTACTTATATCACCTTCATCCCATTATCACTCATGTGGAATAATTTGTAATTCTATAGTTGTGAATCCCTAATCAAATTTATTATTGCAAGGAAATCCATGCATGCCTTTTTCATATTGTACGTGGTTCCATTCATTACTCAATGAGCTATAAAAATGAATAATTTTGTGTTTTTAGATGAACCAATAGTGAATGTAATTATAAATCCTTCATTATCATAATACCCAACAAAAATAATATCCCTTAACCATCTAGGAACATACCTCAAAGTTACAATAATTTTCAAACTCCCACTATTGGTCTTGATATATGCACCATACATCCCTATAATATGTAGGGGTTCATCATCAGTAATATGCACCTTAAAAAAATATCCAAAAACATAATTTTTCATGAATCCCTTCACCAAAGTTGAATGGAAATATTCCCCCATCTCTAAAATCAAAGATTCCAAAGGGATATCCATGCTCCTCATCAACACACCATCAGTTCCTTCACATGCATTGTTTGATGTATTGGTTTTAAGAACCTTACATTTTTATCTAAAATCATTCTTGGTATTTCCTTTATTCTTGAATGTATAGTATGTAGGATTATGAATCTTGTTTTATTGTCTTTACACTTTTCTCTTGATTTTGATCATACTCTGTGATTATCTCACTGCACATATATGCCTCTTATTTACATATTCCGAGAACAACCGTATAACATTCTCTACTATCTTTAATGAATATCCTCACTAAAGATTAGGTTTTTCACATATTTCATAACTAAATTTATATTCAATATAGAACTACTGATGACTGTTACTGTGGATTCCCAAATATTAGGTAATAAAAACAGTAAAATCAGATCACATATGTCACAGTCAAGTTTAATCCCCACTGATGAAAAACTAAAATTTTATGGTGTTGAATCCATTGATGTGATCAACAATAATATTCCCTTAAAAAATCATGTTATTGAATAATAATAACATTAATTATACTTTATTTAATAATGAAGGATTCTTATATATATCCATGAGTGATTTCATCAAACTACCCATCATATTTTACTATTTGATGTTGAAGGCCATAAACTTTTCCAATGTAAGGAACAAAACTACATAAACCTAATAATCTAGTAACTACCACTATATATTCTCCATCTTAGTTGTTTTTTTCTCCAAAATGAAAAAAGTGAGACTTTTTTCATAAATATAATATTTTATCTGTAACTACTAGTAAATAAAAATGATTCCATTGAAATGATCGATCATCACCTTTATTTCTTCTATATACATCATTAAATTCAATAAAATCAATCTCAATATTTTAAACCTAGAATCTAATAACATTTATTATTGAATCAATGAGAGCTATGAATGATTGATAATTTATAGAATAAGCATAAAAGGAAGAAAAAAGAATATGGGGAAGATCCCAAAACCCAAAGATTTAAGTGGTTTTGGAAATGATCCCTAAAACTTTAAATAAGAATGAATTTCACTATATTCAGGAGCATAATTATAGGGTGAATATTATTGTTTCACACACTAATAAATACTATATATAATGATATTATAAATCAATGTGGTGTTACAACAACCCGTGCTTCTATAGTGATACCAACCACATTGTAAGTTCACTATGGTATAGTAGTTAGTGGCTAGAAGTCTATTGAGATACAGTGACCTATCAGTGTCTCTAGTCACATGATTCTAAAAAAAAGAAAATTTAAGTCCAAACTACCATGGAAACTCATTTTTCCCTTTCTCCTTAATTATAATTTTTACATGAATTTAATTTTACCATAGAAACCCATTTTTTAACCTTAATTACATATCTATATGAATAAAAATGAAATTTACTACATTAAATAATTTGTATATTCATATTTTAAAAATAAAAACCATTTAAAAATATTACATTTATAAAATTTATAAAGATTATTCTAGAATAATAAATTTATAATTAACAAAAAATATTTTAGAAAAAATATAACTTAGGTTCCAAACGAAATACATTGTTTTAAAATTTTTAAATTAAAATTTTCAAAAGGTATAGTTTTTAATAAGTAAATATTTATTTCGGAATTTTTTTTATAAATTTTTAATCCATTATTTTATCCTAATTATGTCATAAACATCATGATATTTTTGAAAATGATATTTTTTACTATTCAAAAAAAAATAAATATTTCTATAAATATATAAAAAACTAATAATAATATAATATTTTCTTTCTAAGACCAAAAATTAAGTCCATTATTTCAAATTAAAATTCTAAAATTGTAGAATTTAACCTTTTAATGGAAATTAAAAATATATTTAAAAAATATTTTAATAGGAAAATGTGTTTTTAAACATTAAATGTTCTCATCTTAATTTCTATCAATTACTAATTACACTAGTGTTAATATATTATTCATATTAATAATATATTTTTTAACTATTTATTTGAAAAATATTTTGAAGAAATGACCATTCGGTGATTTTTAAAATAAGAGTAAAAGTGAGAAAAAGAAAAGAATAATAAAGAATCACAAGACATGGAAATTTACATAATTTGGGAATTAATTCATACATCCGTGGAGAGGAATAAATTTAACTATGTTTGGGAGAATGATCACGTGGATAATATTATAATTTAAAAAACATAGAAACACTAACTCAAATGAGAACATAAACCAATGTGGTACTATAGTAACTTGTCTTGCTATAGTGACACCGATCTCATGATAAGTCCACTGTGATAGTGTAACGAGTGAATATAAGTATGTGAAGATACAATGAACTTTTAGTGTCACCATTAATATGATTTTAATGCACCATATTGAAGTTTACATGGATAAAATGCATTATAGGTATAGCCTGTCATCTCTACTCTAGTCAGTTAATATTACTACACTACCCCATAATTTGGGTTAGGGGTCTTCATCCCTTAAACCATTGAGTAATGGAATTCTACCCCTACAACACTAAGTGACTATAATATGAATTTTGAACCTTGGAATTTATAGTTCATTGTACAATATTGGTCTGTAGAAGTTAACCCGAAATCATTCAAAGGATTATGATACACCATTCCAAAAGCATTAATGGTGATATATTTAGTTTCTTAAAATAAAAATGTACAACATATGAAATGTTAATTTTTATAAAAGTATATTTGTAAGCATAAAATGATATTATTAGTTATTTAGAAACACTAATTGAATTTTATAAATTAATCATTATTAAAAATTGACTTTATTTTTCTTTATACATAGATTTCAAGATGTGGTTATTTTTATTTAGACCTATAAACTCTACGCGTACATTATAATGGTTATATTTAATACTTATTATATTATAAAATGTATCAGTATTCATTTTAGTTTGGTGTGGAATGTAAAAAAAGGGACTCAATGGGATATTTAAATTTAATATTCATATTAGAATTATAGGATGTTATATTATACTTATCACAATATGATATTGCATCCTAAACTCTAATGGGATAACCTAGGACCTCCCTAATGGAACACCTGCCAATATATGGTGAAATTGAGAGACTTATACTTTGATGTATGCTCTTAGATTAATCAAGTGGTAGCCATTTATCCTGGGTATGAACTTAAATAGGGGACACTGTCTAGTGTTTAATCTAAATTTGTGGATCACTCACCTCGATTACCCATATTAATACCTAAGGTTCCAAGATTAATGGTGTCCAAATCAAATTTCACAATATAAATCATCAATACTCTAACTTCAATGATTATACAATTCCATAAAGGAGTCCACATAATATATAAATTAATTATCAATATTATATAATCATAGTTTTGAATAATAATTTTTTTTAAAATAACATAAATCAAGAAAAGAAATTATTTCTTATAACTCACACACACTTCAAAACATAATTCTTAAATTTATTTGAATCCAAAAATCGATTCGAATAATTTTGATGAAACATTTATGGGCATAAAATAATTTTTAATAGAATAACACATAAAAACTTTGAAATATTGTATTTTATCAAACATAACACAAAATGATCGGAAATATTAGGTATAAATCATTCAAATAATATTGATATGGGAACTAACTTAGTAGAAATAATACTTTGAAAATTCAAGAACCATGTGAATTCAAAAAAAAAAGAGGTTATGTAGATAAATCTACCATATTATAGTGAAAAAATAAAATTTACTCAAATATAAAGAGATTATAATAAGATATACCTTTTATGAATCATGAAAATTGAGAATTAAAAGAATATAACAACCTTATTTTTCATCTTTGATATAAAGAACCAACCTTTATTCAACCCATAATTTCATTTTTAATAATAATTTATTTTATTACATTCCCAAAGACCTTTTTATGGTTTTAGTATTCAAGAATTAGGTCATAAATATTATATAAAAAACTCATAAATTACAATTTGGATACTTTCTCATAGTATCCATTTTTCCCACAATACAAGACTTTTAATATAAAACACACTTTATTTTCATGAAAAGTATTTATGATTTTCAACTTGAATTCTTTGTTCCAAATAATCTTTAAAACCCATAATATTTTTTAAAAATGTGGCATGAAAACAAAAATATTTTTTAGGGACATAAAAAAAATAAACCCATTAGTTTATTTCAAAACAATGAGATCATGTAAGAGAGTTTTATTTTAACATAAAAAACATCGAGCCCAAATAATCATTTGTTTACACATGAAATCTTATTTACAACAAAAATATTTTCACAAAATGTTTTATAAGAAATCATAACAGAAAAATAATAATTACGAGGTTTTCTTAGTAAACATGAGAACCTATAATAAAATTTCATAAACCTAAATTTTTACCCTAAAAGGGAAAAATCCATCCTTTAACATAAAAGATCATTATCTTACCTTTTTTGAATAAAACAATTTCAATGAAAAATCATTAAAAAATGTATAAAAATCATGCTGGTTACTTAAAAAATAGTATATTAAGAACCTTACATGAACCATTTAAAGTGGAATAACTAATACAAATAACTTTCAATGTAATTATTCAGAAAAAAATCATTACCAAATTCATTGGAGAGCAATATCAGACTATCCTGTCATCATAAGATATATCTAACCCTTTATCATGATCTATATTGAGTTAAAACATCCTCATAAATAATTTTAAAGGACCATAATAATTTTGAAGCAAATAAATCTTACATTTTCATCATCAAAATCATAAAGATATACTTTTAACCCATAAGTAAGACATTTTTGGATATTGATATATCACTTTCCTTTAAAACCCAATTTGAAAAATTAAAATTCCACTAATAAGGGGAGGGAGTTTTCTTTAACTAAATATAACATAGAATCATATAAAGTAATAAAAAATAAAGTTTGTGATAGAGATAAAATCAATTGATACTGTATATGTTAATATAGAACATTAATTTCTCCTTTTGTAAATAATGTCAAAACATTCTGAATAAAACACAAAAAAAGATTCCTTTTAAAGACAATTAAAAGAAAGTAATAGGATACATAAAAGGTAATTTATAATTAATTTATTACAATATAATAAATCAATAAAATAATTTTAATAATATAGATATAGAAAAAAAATATTTACTTAGATAGATAATTAAAAACATTTAAGATGGTTTTTAAGGTAAAGTGTCTCTTACCCCAAGTATGAATAATCATGTATGTTATTTATATCTATTAATAATAAAATTGTATTATTTATTTATTTTATTGATAACCTTTTTCAATATTATTAATCCTTTAATTTTATTTTTTTAACTTGTGATATTTAATTACTTAATACATTAATCTCATATAATATGTTTTGATGATATTTAGCTCATATGTCCAAAATGACTTTGGTAGGTTACATATTGTCAAAGAGTTCACTATTACGACACATAAATAATATTAATAATAAAATAATGATCATTTATATATATAAATTCTAATTTTGAAACCATTTAAGGAATATATTTATGAAAAATGAACAACATTGCAATCATGGATATTTTATGTTGTACATACACAAGAGTAATGTTTCCATTTTCAATGAACACGATATAAATAAGGTATGTATTATTTCATATTTAACAAATTATTATTATATCATAAATATTAAATTATTCTATTTAAATACACTTATATATAGAATCAATGTGATGTGGTTATGAAAAATGAATCACATCGCTTCATAAAGGTGGTAGTTCACACTTATATGAAAATGAAATTTTCATTCTTCAATGGATGAAAAAGAAAACTAGTAGATGATATATTATATTTATATATTTATAAATATGTCATGAATATAATATATATAAATTATTTTCATCATTATATACAACCATAAGATTTAGTGATGGAAAAATAATAACATTGGTTCTTGAGGCGGTAGTCTTCCATACACATGAACATTGATTCTTTTCCCATTTGATGGAAGAGGGACATGGATAGAGGTTATTAAATTAACATAAAAAATTATCATTATATGTAATATATTTTCATTTTTATTTCATCATGTTTTATGAATATTTAAATGAAATAGAGGAATAAATAAAACTAAAACATTCTGTTAAAATTTATAAATCTTCTTCGGATAACCCCTTTTGATTTACTCATTATGCCGTCTAAGGTTAATATTATGAACAAAATAACAGATATAGAACATGGTAAGGGATTATATGAAGTGATTTAAATATTTATTTTTTGATATATATTTCTCGAAAGGTGTTAGGAAGAGAGGACATGAGGTTCCCATTTATAAGTGCGGGGTCGAGAATTCTTTGAATTTATTAACGTATTAAATTTATATAAATTAATTTTCATGTAAAAGTGAATAAAAATTGAAATAAATAGAATATATTATGTGTATGGGTATGCATAACCTCATACAATAAATGTTTCCCAGTTTTAGTTTATGTTTTAAACCATATCACATTGTCTTAAGCCCTCAAGAACCCTTTTGACAATTATAACGATATTAATGTTTTTTACTCTTTATCGGTCAAGGAAGTTAATATAATAAAAATGTATCATAAATTAACCATGGTTAATATATTTAACCATATAAAAATTATTTTTATGAAGATAATATATTTATGAATTTGATTCCATTTAATAATTTTTTTTATTTTAAAATATCATTGATGTCATTTTTGGAACTATTTAGTTAATTGAACATTGAAGTCATCAAGATAAAAATTTAATTTGAATATAAACTTTTAAATAACCATAATAAATTATATTTATCTATAATATTTATGGGACACTATAAATCACCCAAAAAATATTAATTTTATTATTTTTAAAAATCATTTACATGATTTTTATACCGCTTGTACAAGTACTATGTCGATGTTGGATAAAATATTTATGTAATTATTTCATCACTATTTTTTTCAAAAAATAAAATAATAAAAATAAATTAAATTAGATAAATATAAAATTTTATATTCATTAAATATGTATATTTTATCACATCTGTGTCATGACAACTTATTTAATATGTTTTTTTCTGACTTATTTTTAGATTTGCGCAAGCATTGCACAAAAAATTGGAAAAGTAATTTTTATATAACTCACATATATATATATAAATAGATATCATTAATAATAATAATTCATATTTATTAACTTATTAGATAAAATAATTCTTAATTCCCAAATAATATCCTTAGGACACCAAATTTGACTTTTCCAGGGGTAAGCACTGCCTCGACACTGAAAATGATTTTCATATTTATCAGGAAATAAATTATAATTTATATATTTTGAATTATTTTTGTATGATATTTTTATTATATTATCATTATCGATTCATTACATAAGTTTAATAATTTTTATGTCATATTTATGTCTTTGATATATCCTAAAAGATATCGTATTAAATAAAAACTACATTATTTTAGTATTCATTTAAAAATCAATTTTTTCCCAAAAAATCCAAAAAATTCATCATAATATAATTTTTAATTACAAAATTATAAAAAAAATTCATTTTCCCAAGTTAATATTCTATAATTTGTAAATAAATATTTTAAATAATACCATGTAATGCATGAAAACCCAATTTGGTTAAAATTAAATCTTTTTTCCTTTCAACTAGAAATTTACCTAATATTATTATAATGAATATAACTTTATAAAATAAAATTAATTAATTTTAATAAGACATGAAAATGATTAATATTACCAAGGTTATTACATTCTTCCCCTTTTGGAAATTTTAACCTTTCAATTTTATTTTGTTATTTAAATAAGTGGAGATACCATTCCCTCAAAGTATTTTTTTTATTTACATGTTTATCCTTCAATCATAAGAAGTTTTTACAAAAACTTAACTTTTGGAATCACCTTATTTAGTAATACCTAATATCTATGGTCAATAATATGAAATACTTATTCCTGATATGAAAGGTTTTCTTCCAACTTAAATACTTTAGGGCTCCAAACATGAGATGTATTTATAACTTATTTTCATAACAAGAAAACATGAAATATGTCATGTAACTAAGATAAACTTGGAGGAATGAATAATCAGTAATAAACTAAAACAAATTTCTATAGGATTTTATATGATCCAATGAACCATAAATATGACCTCTCTTTTTTACCCAAATGCATAACACTTTTTCCATGGAGATACAATTAAAAAAACATGATCACATACCTCAAATGAATAATATTTCCTCTAGTTATATATATATATATATTATGTATACTTAAACCCATATTTATACATTGTTGAATAATTTTTACCTTCTCAACCATTTATTGTACTGATTTTTGTCCATAAAACATTATTTTTTATATTTCCTCCCAAAAATCTAGAGTCTAAAACCAGTTTAACTTTAATGCGTCAAATGGATGCATCTGTATAAGTGAATTAAAATAGTTGTTATAAGAAAATTATATTAATGAAATATGTTGATCACAACTTCCATGATAATTAATTGATCAATATAAAATCATTTATTTCAAGGTCTTGATTGTTTTATCAAACTATCCATCAAATTGAGGATAAAAATATGTACTCAAATTTAATTTAGTACACAATGAAATCTAAAGGACTTTCCAAAAATTAAAAGTAAATCTTAGATTAGGGTCAAATATAATAGAGAGAGGGAATTCATGTCACTTGACTATCTCCTCAAGATATAGTTAAGAAATATGATTTAAATACATAATATATAGAATGTAAAGGAAAAAATACATATTTAGTTAGTTTTACAACAATAAAACAAATCAGATAATTACATCGAGATTTATTTGGTAACCCCACCATGAAATCCATGGATATATTTTTCCATTACCTTTATAGCATTGGAAAAGGATGAAGCATCCCATTTAGTAATTGTAATTTTTCTTTAACATGTTAATATATAAAAAATTTCATGATAAAGTAAAAAATATTTATTATCATTCAATCCCACCAATAATACTCTTGAAGGTCTCTATACATATTAGTGCTTTTAGGATGAACAAAAAATGTGGAAATATAAGATTCACTCAATAATTCTCTCTTCAACTAGGAATAAAAAGGTATGAATACTATTTTTCCAAATCTAATAACACCTTCTTAATAAACATTAAAGTATATAAGCATACCCTTATTAAAAAAATATAACTTTTACTATAAGAAATGATCCCATCTATGAGCTTGATTAATTATTTATGAAATAGATGACTATACTTAAACCTTAAAGGAAATGTACAAAGTTCATGCATGCATAATTTCTATGCTATAATTCACCAAATCATTAACCAAAGGGTTATATTATAAACATAACTTAGTTAATATAAAATTATCTTTCTAACTCAAATAATCAATTAATTTTTTTCCTTACCAATATGGGAATGAATTAGGATGTTATAATCCTTAATCAGTTCCATCCATCTTCCCCGCCTCATATTTAGCTCTTTTTGAGTGAATATATACTTTAAAATTTTATGATTAGTATATATTTAACAAATTTATCTGTATAAATGTTTCATAAATTTTTTTAAATAAAAATACCAATTTGGAAAATTCTTGATCATCTAAATAATAATTTATCTTAGCAGGTTTCTATTTATTTGAAACATAAAAAATTACCAAATTATTCTATTTCAAAAATAAGCCAAGTCCCTTCAATTAAGCATCACTTTAGATGATAAAATCAACATTTATATATGGAAGGGCCAAAATTTTATCATTTATCAATCTTCATTTTAGTTCAAATAAAAATAATAAAAATCTTTTTTAATATATATTTAACCCCATTTTGAGATAACTTAGTGAGTTGGCTAGAAAACCAAGAAATGTTTTCAAGAAACCATATGTGGTAACCCAATCGTCCAAGAAAACTATAAATCCCAATTAATTTTTTTGGCGTTGTCTATTCTTTAACAAATTTAGTTTTAGTAGGATAAATATTCATTCTATCATTAGAATCAATATTCTATAGGAAAGAAATATTTTTTAACTAAAATTCATGCTTAATAAATTTTCCATGTAGCTTCTTTTATTTAAAGGTTTTAAAAAAACATAAAATATTTTTCAATATTATCATAAATTTTAGAATATATCAGGATGAGTTTAATAAACATAACCAACAATTTATTCAGGAACTGATGGAAAACTCTATTCATAATATCCATAAATATACCTGGAGCATTTTTCAACCCCAAGGGTATAACTACAAACTAATAATTATTATATATAGTAAGATTTTTTTAAATATATTCTCCATTCAAATTCAACTGATGATATATTGACTTGATATTATTCTTATAAAAATAATGCACTCCATGTATCGAATCAAACAAATCATTGATATAATGTAAATGATACTTTTTCTTAATAGTGATGTTATTCAAGGATCTATAATCAACGGAAATTATCATTGAACCATACATATTTTCAAAAAATAAAAAAGGTGCAGCCCATGGTGATATTCTTGGTTAAATGAAACCTTTATATAGAAACTACCATAAATTATTTTTTAATTACAAAAGTTCTACTTGATCCATTTAATAAGGGAATTTTGAAATTAACTTTACTTCCCAAACTAAGTCAATAGTAAACTCAACTTCCTGAACATGTATAATTCTAGGAGCCACACCAATAAATACATTTAGATATTCATTAACTATAATGACATCCCCAATAATAATTGTATCCCTCAAGTCAATAAAATATGCAAGATAACATTTATATACATATTTTAATAGTTTCTCAAATTATTGATATGTTATCAAATTTATAAAATCATACCTATATTTAAATTGAAACTAATTATGAAGAAAAACTTCTTTAGCTCTATAATATATCTTTTTATAGAAAAAAGGAAACCAATACATACCCAAAATAACATCAAACTATGAATAGGGAAAGGAAATAAATTTTTCAGGTAGAGCCTTTTCGCTGACAATAATAGAAAGTTTCTTATAATTTATTTTTGCCTTAATAATTCCCTCGTTTGTTTTTACCAAAATTTCAGGCACCATTTCTTGAGTTCAAAGTTCCAATTTATCATTAAATTTCTCAAAAATGAAATAGTGTGTAGACCCTAAATTATTCAAGTAACTAGCATAACCTAAATAAATATGTAATATACCTAACAACACATTGTTGGATGGTCCACCCTCTACCAAAGTAGTCACAATGTATTTGGACACAAATATCTAGTTATGGTATTGATTATTTCCATCATTCATTCACATATTTATACAAGTACTCCCATAATTATCCATATCATTTCACATAAAGGATATTACCATAGAATTTTCATTATTTTTATGATCAATTTATTTTCAATCACGAGACACATGTCAAAACATTACACATTAGAGATACTTCTTGGAGTTTATGAGACATTCTACAGGGTTATTTTTATCACTTTTATCACAAGATAAAAAAATTATTTTCTTACATTCATATTTATTTATGGATACTTCCCCATTGCCTCCCATATAGACCTTTTGTTATGTTTGTTTTCGTGGAATATATGATCAGCAAAAAACTCCATTTCCACCTTCATATCACATAGAAGAAGTGTATTATATCTTTTAAATTCATGGGAATCTTATTAAATTCAATATCTTGGCAACAATCCTGAGTGAGACTGATTAATTTTACCATCATGATCCTAGATAAAAATTGGTGTGTACCTTACAAATTGTGTGAATTTTTCTTCATATGCTACCACTGAATATTCCTCCTTTTATATCAATTTCTAGAATTATTTTTCAATCCTAATTTTAATAACCATAGTAAAATATTTATCAAGGAAAATATTCTAATTTTTTTCCCATGGTGTTGATCTATTCTTTTCCTATAGTATTTCTAACCATTGACTGCTATTAATCAGTTTCACCTTAAAAATAGTAAATAGAATGAGTTACCTTTTGATGACCTAAATATTCCATGACCTCAAATACATTCTCCAAATATTTAACCCATACCTCAAAAATCATAGGGCGAGATGATCTATTGAATGATAAAGGGTGCTTTTTAATGAAATTCTATACTATATACATGTCTGTATTCAGTTAATGTGGTCTCCCTCTCACATGGATACCACCAAAATATATAGCCTATATCAAATAATCCATCATATAAAAACTAATCTTCTCAATTTCCAAACATTCCTAGTTACTAATTTTGAAGTACATTTTCCTCTTCGTGTCTTCTTACACTAGCTTACCTATTTCTACTATGGAAAACCATTCCGAATAAACACATTTTAGATAAAGAAACATGTTAATATTGAAATGTTATATTGTGATAACTATAAATTAGAAATTCTTAAGTGTAATTAATTATATTTTCATAACCTCTAAAGTTATCTAAACCTTTTATCTAATACCAACTATAAGTAATTGATCAATATTCAATCTATAATTTAATTTGTAAACAAGAACTAATTTTATCTCATTCTTGAATATACTTTCTGGTTTAGAGTGTTAGTGAATTATCTCAAAATTATTACATAACAAACCCATACCTTAAAATATGTAATATTCTCCTTAGTATCCATTATTACAATATTATAATAATTTTAAAACAAAGCATGCTTTATTTTCATGGTAATTATTTATGATTTTTAAATTGAATTCTCATAAAATCCTAATTATCTTTAAAACCTAAGAAAAAATTGAAAATGTTTCATGAGAACAAAACAATTTAGTAAGTTACATAGAAAGTAAATAAAGTAACCCATTAGTATAATTTAAATCCATGAGATCATAAAAGATAGATTTACTTTAACACAATAGACTTTGATCTCAAATAACTATCTACATACACATGCAATCATCTTTACATCCCAATTTTTTTTTTTCATAAAACCCTTATATAAGAAAAAAAAAGAAAAATCAAAATCATGAGGGTTTCTTAAAAAACATGATAACCCATGAAATACATTCTCTTAAAATCATAACAATTTACAATAAAATACATAATCCTTAATTTTAAAAATATATTTTTATCTTACCTTTTAAATGTAGTGATTTACATGAAAACTCTTTATGAAGAATAGAAAATTCATGTAGGTTCCTTAAAAAACCATCTTTATATAGACTTTAAAAGAAAACATACAAGTTTAATAACCAATATAGTCAAATTCACATGTAATTAAATATTTAAAATAATCATTACCCATTGAATTGGAGTGATATATTTGAATCACCCATTTTTCATGAGCTATATTAAGAACACCCATCATCATGATCTATATCAAGCCCTCTTTTCATCACAAACAATTTCAAAGGATCATAAAATTCCCAAAACATGTAAAATATTTTATTTACATAATCAAACTCAAAAATATATAATTTTTAACCCATAACCAAAAAATTAAGATATTAATATATCCTATTCATTTAATATCCAATTTTTAAAATAAAATTCTCCCCAAAAGGGGAAGGATGGGTTTTATTTGAAGAAAACATAAAAGCATATAATGGAATCCAAAACAAAAATTAATGTTTTAGTAGTCATAAGATACATTGACGATGTATATGTTAAAATAGAACATTCCATTTACATTTAATAAATAAAGTCAAAGAATTTTTATTAAATAAGTAAACTGTTTCATTTTCAAAACATTTAAAAGAAATTAAAAAGAGGAATAAAATTTCATTTATAATTAATTTAGTTCTATATAATAAATCCATAAATTGTTTTTTTGAATATGAACATGGATGAAAATTATTTTGAAAAATAATTAGAAAAATAGATCTTTAAAAACATTTCAAATGATTTTAAGGTAAATTGTCCCTTATATAGAGTCTGACTCATCCTGTATGTTATTTGTCTTCCGGAATAATAAACTTATGTTAATTATTTACTTTATTAATAACCGTTCCTATTAATTTTGATCACACTCCATGATTATATCATTACACGTATCTGCATATTCTTTCCACATTTAGAGTAGAGCTGGGGAATTTTCCCTAGTCTATTCATTTAATATCCTCGCTAAGGATCGATCCTTGAACACCTTTCATATCCAAATTTTTGTTTCATGAATAAATAATCACAATAGGTAATTTTTGCATCACAACTTCTATGAAATAAAGAAATTAAATTAAGATCACATACCTCATAGTCCAGTGAAGTTACCACCGATGAAAACAAACTTTTTATGGTGTTAAATACATTTATATGATCTGAAAAAATATTCCATTAAATATCCTTTTTATAAAATAATCATAAAATTAGTTATACTTTGTTTAATACTTAAGGCTTCTTATACATATCCATAAGTGATTTCATAAAACTAGCCATCATCTTTTCCTCTTTGACGCTGAACGCAATATTTTGTTCCAATGCGAGGAACACAACTACATGAAGTTATTGATTTAGTAACTACCACTCAATATTATCCATCTTAGTTGGATTTTTCACCTATAAGCACAATATGATTTTTTTACAAATATAATCTTTGATCTTCTTCCACTAATAACTGATGTCAATTCCATTAAAATTATCAATATTCAACTTCATTTCTTCTTTACCTATCATAGAATTCAAAAAATAAACTCAATCCTATTAAATTAGTATTTTAATCCAATTATTTTAGAAACATGGAGAGCTATGAATGATTGATAATTTATAGAATAAGAATAAAAGGGATAAAAAACAACAATAAGGAAATCACGAAACACAAAGAATAATATGGTTTAGTAAATTATTCATATTTCCCAAGAGAGAAAATTTTATTACTATTTTTTGGAGTATAATTACAGGGTGAATATTATAGTTTGAGACACTAAGAAATCCTAGATTGAATGAGCTCATAAATAAATGTGTTGTTATAGTAAACCATGTTTCTATAGTGATGCCAACTGCACAATATGTCTATTTTCCTAAAGTAGATGGTGTCTAGTAGTCTATTGTGATACAATGACCTATCGGTTTCTATAGAAACATGCTACTACAAAATGATTTCAAATTATAAGAAACCATGGAAACTCAATTTTTTTCGACATCCCCATAATTTAACATTTTATCCTAATTTATTTTTTCCATGGAAAATCATTTTTTTAACCTAATTAACTGATATATATGAAGAAAAACTAAATTTACCATATTACCTAATTTGGATATTCATGTTCCAAATATAAAAACCATTTTATACTATTAAATTTAAAAAAGTGATAAAAACTAGTTCTAAAATAATAAATTTTAATGGATAATTTTTTTAGAAAAAAATTCTAAATTAGGTTCCAAACATCTAGAGTTGGTTTATTAATTTCAAAATAAATTTTTTTACTTGTATTATAACATCCCGAGTTAAAAAAAAGAATACTTTTTTTGATAGCATAAATGATATGACACATAGAGCTTAAGCGAAAAAATAAATATTGTTATTTAAATGTTACCATTATAACAAAGACATTAGAACGATGAGTATGAAAAAAATTAACTGAATCATGAAAATGTGGTTTCCACATTTATATATAATTCCTTGACTAATTAATTTTAAATTAATGTAAAACCCTTTTAAAAATAAAAGGATACTTTTTTTTAAAAACTATTTAAATGTTCAGAAGTGTGTTTTTTATCAATAAATAAAAAAATCACTATTTTTAGATTATACTAATGAAATATATATATATATATAATATTCTATATAATTTTTAATATTTACCTCAATTTTTTCTAGACAAGATATAATAACTTGTCCAATTTTATGCATAAAAGAAGTATTTTTTCTAAAAATTAACTTTTTCCACTTTTCGATAGTGTGCTTGTTTTAAAAATCATTTTTGACACTTTTATAAATTTTATTTTATATAATAAACATATCATTTGAAATAATAATATCAATATTTAATTTGATTTATTTTTTTGTATTTTTTTGATAGGTTTCAGGTTTTGATATAAATGGAAAAATATTGAATTTTTTTTAATCTAAATAATAAATAGTGTTAAAGTATATTATTGATTTGTTTCAAAGTATAATTAGATAAATTTTATATCATTTAATGCAATTTATTTCATTTTAATCAATTTCACTTTGAATTTGAATATAAAAACATTTCAATTTTTTGAACAATTTTACCTTAAAAATGTGTTTTCGCATTCCATCAATGGGATTAAAAGTGAAAAAATATTAGAATTATATGAGTTTTTAATTTTTAAAAGTGGATTCAATATTTGGAATAAAAATTTACAAATATATTAAATAGTTACCTTTTATTTTTGGATAGTTTGAATAAGAAAATTTTTATTTTTTTATTACCACGATTAAGGGTAAATTAGACATTTAAGAGTAAAAGTATTATTATAAATAATAAAAATTATCATAAAAACTATCGTAATTTTATTTTATGAGTTATCTTTAATAAGTGAAATATTTTTAATATGGGGTTATATAGGTGTTATAATCGACAATAAATTGTATTTTTATAGAATTTTTTTATTCATCATGGTAATTTATTTTTAATTTTTTTTGAAGAAATAATTAAATTAAAGGCTTTCACAATAATGATATAGTAATTGTTTAATTAATGGAAATATAAAATATATGATATTAACAATATTAAAATAAATATAATTTGAGATGATTAATATAATAGACGAATTTTTTAGAAGTATTAGACATGTTAGTGATGTTTTCGAATTATTTTTTCAAATTTGTATTTGTTGTTTTGATTTTTGAAAATGATAAAATATTGAATAGTGTCAAAATTGAAATTAATTATATTTTAAAATAAATAATATATTTATTAAATGATATAATTTTATAAAAAAATTAAATTTCATTAAAATTATTGGTATAAGTCTTAAAATTTCATAAATTAATCATTTATTAGTATTTTTTCATTTTATTATAATTATATTAACCTTTAATGTGTAAATTACATGATACCAAAGTAAAAGTTAGATGGGTTAAATAAGGGTTAAATTAAAATGACAAGGATTAAAAAATATTAGAAAGATGTCTAATTTTAATTTTATGAATTTATTTAGACCCATAATAATCCTATATTCTATATAAATATCTTTGTAACCATTTTTAATGGAAAATTATTTTATATTAATTTTATCTTTTTGAAGAATTCTATGTGTGCCTCTCCCCCCTTCTATGAAAGGGAACCTCTTATTCTCATTTATTAGCACTTAAAAACTTATTTGGTTCAACTATTATCTATCCAAAAACCTTACTATAATCCTTATCTACATTATATAGCTCTTATTTTAGGCATAACACATCCCTTAGTGGTCTTAATGTGTTATGAAAAAGAGGTTGTGTAGAGAAAAAGGTATTATTTTTAATTAAGTGTTTATGTTTTGTTTATTCTTTCTACACCTTAAAATATTTTCCAACCATTATGAAATAATAAATAAATAATCCTAAATATACTAATAAATTATTATGTTAATATCATCACCTAAATCCATCTCCAATTCCATCAAATAAGAAAATAATTGACGTTCGTGTGTACATTGAACTATTGCCTCATGAACAGATATAATTCGTTTTCTATAACCACCACTCAAGACTAGTAATAATTATTGAATTATAGTTTTTATATATTATTAATGAAATATTTTTCATTATGAAAATATTATTTATCATTTATGTTCTTACCTTTCTATACACAAAAAAATGACGACGTCATTCGTGCGTACAGGTGAACTATCACCTCCATAAAGTGATGTGATTTATTTTTCATCAATAAATCACATTTATGATATATATAAGTATATTTCAATTATTAATATTATATTAACGATATTATGATCATTTTTTAAAGGAAATTTTATACTTAAAACATTTCTATAATGATCATTGTAAAATTAAAATGTTACCCATGTGTTTTTATGGCTTACCATCTCCATGGTTGTAACGTAGTTCATTCTTCATATCCATATTTATTGAATGGTCTCAAAATTATAATTGATATATAAAATTTATTATTATTTAATGAATATTATTCTGGATATTATGGACTTATGACCACTTTAACTATTAATAGCATACTAAATTCATTTTGGACTTAATTATTGAATATCGTCAAAACATTTGACATGAACTTGATTAGTTAAGTAATTTTTATAAATGTATAATAAGTGATTTAAAAGGATTAATGACCCTTAATAAGTTTCTAAAAAAGGTAAATAATTAATTTATATTTATTATTCATGAATATAAATATTATACGTGATGATTCATAGTCATGGTATGTGACTTTTTCTGAATCTTCTTTCATTGAGGCCTATTTCTATGATATAAACCCATGTTCTTTTCTGAGGTATATATACAGAACCATTTTTGTATAATATCAATAATTTATTTTTTAATGTTTTGTTAAATGTTTTTCTTTCATGGGGATTATGATTTAAAATTTTCAAAGTGGTATGGGACACTTTGATTTAAAATATATATTTTTAAATGTTTAACAATTTTAATTCAAAATATTTTCCTACATTATTGACATTATTTTATGTATTTATTTATGTTGTTATAAAATTATTATAAAAGAAATATTATTTCTATTTTTATATTAAAATTACACTATATTAAATTATGTTTTTTTAAAGAAACACATTTATTCCATTTTTGGATATTTTGTTATTGAAAATGGGCTTTGAAAATGGATTGATTATTTATATAACATGAAATATTTTCTTAAGAGTGAAAATAAAATTTTAAGAGTGAAATATTGAAAATTTAAATCTTTTATATGTTATGATTATATAATGGTATATAGAAATTTTACTGGTGATTACGTGATAAACCAATGATGGGTGTTTCAATGGTAAACCATGGAAGGGTGGTTGCATTATAACCTCTAGTACATTAGGTATGGAGGTCGACTATATGGTTATTCCATTTGTAAGAGTGACATGTATGGAAGTCAACCACATGGTTATTCCATTTTAGTATAATTATGTACCTAGATAACTACTTATATATTATATGATTTCTCATGAGTTTTCATAAATATAGTTTGATTTCAAAAATGTAAAATATTGATCTTTTTGATATGATTATTTGTTTTTCAGGGTAAAATGGTAAGTTTTTTTTAGGAAATTTTATTATGATGTTTAACAGGAAAAATGTTTTTATTTATTTAATGTCCCTTTCGAATATTTTTTTCTCATCCCATGATTGGAAATTCCTTTCATAGGGTCTAAGGAAGAGTTGGGATAAGGTTGAGATAAAGGTAAAATTGTGAAGATTCTTCATAAAGATAAAACATGATTTATTTTAAAAAATGTTTCTTTTATTATGTGGAAAAAAATGGATATTGAGTATCAATGTCCAGTTTTAATATATGAGTTTACGATTTTTTTTTAAAAATTCTCCAAAACTCTAAAACTAAAATATCTTTAGGAAAATGAAGTGATTTCAAGTTTTAAAAATAACAAGAATATGTAATGTTTAAGTCTTGGTTCTTATAGTTGGTATTAGGGCAGGTTTTGAAAAAATTTGGTGACTATAATGTTTTCTCATGTGTTATGTATTTCATAATGGGTTAATAATTCTTATGTTTAAAATTTTTCAGTGTCTTAGAAATGACTTTTTAGGATTTCAATTATGAAATTTTCAGTTGTCTAATGGTATTTTTAGAGGCATTCATTTTTTTGGTAATTACAGGTTATTACAATTTGGGAAAAAAATGAAATAAATGAGTTAACCATTGATGATAATACATATTAAGGTTATTTTTAGGATTTTTGACCAATTTATATAATTCTATAAGGATTATATTAATATAGTTTTAGAAAAAGGAAAACCCACAGGATGGGTGATAACCCGTCGCTTTCGGAAAGGCTGCGGGAATTGAACCTACAAACAAAGGAAGACATAGGTGAATCAAAAGCCACTGACTTATGTTATGTCCATGTTAGTATAAAATTGTTTTTATTGTGTTATACCATATGGCGGATGGAGTTTAATTTAATTTTGGGAAAATATGTTTTATAGATAACCATGATATTGAAAATTATTTGGTGATTAAGTGATTAATATTATTTCGTAATACATTCACTATTTTGAGAATACAATAATATTATGGTATATTTAATACTATTATATTTTTATGGAATATTATTGATAATTATTTTTTGAATGGTCAATGTTGAAATTTGGGTATTACTATTTTATTTTGGAGATTAATACAGTTTTCATCATATGAAGGTTTTATTATTTTTAGGTAATTATAATATCTTATCTTAAAAATATTGGTTTTCTTTAATGTTTTATGATAGGAGAAATATATAGTTAATCTTTTTTGGATTATGTAATTATCTAATTGTTGATTCTAAAGCTATAGTGGTGAAAAATTCTTCTTAAATACACATCTTTTTGAAAAAAGATGTGTTTTTAGTGAAAATTTATTAATGGATGAAACTATACTCATAAAATAAGTATATTTAATCAGGTTATTAGTCCATGTAGTAAAATAATTTCCCATTTTTATGAAATTTATCATAAAAAAATGTTATCCATTAACTTTTCTTACCAAGACATCAATGAACTTTTAACCAATAATATATTTATGGCTTGGTGATTGTTAACTTTCTCATGAAAATGTTCTATATCACAATCCATCAGAACTAGATAGTTTGTTTTATATTAAATATCCATGTTTTTCTACATAGAACACTAGTTTGTATTATAGTTGGTGACCATCGTACATCCCTTTCTTTATTTTAAAGTGGAAGTCTCATTATCCTTTTTTTGATGTGGGATTTCAATAAAGGTATTTTGAAAAGTAAAAATTTAGTTACCAAGCCCAAAAAACAAAATCTAAAGGGTGAAATTTCCAAAGGGGGGGTGAGGGGGATGTAACATCCTATTTCATTAAAATAAATACTTTCTTTGATATCATATATTATTCACTAATTGAGTTTAAAAAAAACTAAATATTATTATTTAAATGTTACAATAACAAGCTACCCTTTATCATGATGGGCATGTACATGATTTAACAAATTATCCAAATATTTTTTACACGTATATATATAATTCTTGTCTAATTAATTTTAAATTAATGTAAAATCCATTTTAAAATAAAAGGAAATGTTTTTTTGAAAAATTATTTAAATGTGAACAAGTGATTTTATACCAATAAATAAAAAACACCCATATCGTATTATATTAATCATATATATATATATATACAATATTTAATCTATTTTTAAAAATTGAATTTTTTTTCTAGACATGATATAAAGACAAATCCAATTTTACGCATTAAATAAGTATTTTTCAAAAAAGGAAAATTTCCACCTTTTAATGGAGATATTTTTTAAATATTATTTTTAAATTTTTTTTAAATCTATATTTGACATAATAAAAATTTTCATTGAATTAATAATTTTAAAATCTACTTTTTCTGAATTGTTGTAATTTTTTTGATAAATTTTAGGTATTAATGAATAGTGAAAAATATAGAATTTTAATTGAAAAATATTTTTTCATATAAATAATTTGTAGTGTTAAATTCTATAATTTATTGATTTTGAATGAAAATTTGAAAAATTTTATATCAATTAATCTAATTTACATCATCAAAATCAATTTTACATTGAATTTGGATATAAAAACATTTCAATCTTTTGAACATTTTCACCTTAAAACACATTTTCTCATTTCATCAGTGAGATTAATTTTAAATTAATTTTATCTAATTATGTATTTTGAATTTTGAAAAATGGATTCCATATTTGGAATCATAAGGTCGAAATTTAGTAAATATGTCCCTTTTATTTTTGGACAATATGAATAATAGATTTTTTATTTTTTTATTTTTAGAGTTAAGGGTAAATCAGGTAATTATGCAGAAAATATTATTATAAATAATATAATATCTCCCTAATACTTGTCCTAAATTTATTATATGAGTGATTTTAGAAAATAACAATTATTTTTCCTATTATTTTTTCTAGTTGAGCCACTTAGATGACTTTAATCTATTTATAGTATTTTATTCAATGAAAATTCAATTTTATAATACTTTTGTTTTTAACAAGATAAATATTTTTTAATATTGGGTTATATAAGAGATATGTTAGAATATAAATATTATTTTCAAATAATTTTTTTTATCTTCACCATGGTAATTTATTATTAATCTGTAGGGAAGAAATAATTAAATTAAAGGATTAGATAATGATGATGTAGTAAATGTTTAATTAAAGGAAATATATAATAAATTATTTTAAAAATATTAAAATAAATATAATTTGAGATTATTTACATCATAAAATAATATTTTATTAAATGATACAAAAATTCAAAATATCCAACATTCTTTCAAATGATTTTTATAAGTATTAAAATGTCATCACTGACTCATTTATAAGAATATTTTTTATTTTATAGTAATTATATTAACCGTTAATGTGTAAATTACATGATATCATATAAGAGTTAAAGAGGTTAAATAAGGGTTAAAAAAAGCTAAGAATTAAAAAATATTCCAAACATGTATAATTTTCAATGGATAAATGGATTTATTCCCACACTTATCCTATTTCCGAAATAAAATACTTTTAACCCATTTGGAATAGAAAATTAATTTCCATTAATTTAATATTTTGAAGAATCCAAGAGTTTCCCTCCCCTCTCTTAAAAAGTAACATATTATTCTCTTTTCTTTACAATTCAAATCCTATTTGGCTTATCCAATATCAAACTAAATACCTTCCTAGAATACCTAGACACATTTTATAGCTCTTAGTTTATGAATAAAACCACCCTTAGTGTTGTTAAGGTGTTAATAAAAAGCGATTATCCCAAAAAGGCATTGTTTTTAATTAAGTATTTCTGTTTTGTTTCTTCTAAAATACTCTTCAAATATTTTACAAAAATAATGAAACAATAAATACCATATCCTAAAAATACTAATATGTTATTATGTTAATATAATCACTTAAATCCATCCCCATATACATCAAATGAGATTTTTTTTGTTCGTGTGTACAATAAACTACAACCTTGGAAACCGATATAATTTGTTTTCCATAAATATGTCTCAATAACACATATAATAACAAAATTAATTTTTATATATCATATTCATGACATATTTATCATTATGAAAAGATTATATATCATTTATCTTTTTACCTTTACATACATAGAAAAATGATAACGTTGTTTGTGCGTACGTGTGAACTATCACATCCTCAAAGTGATGTGATTCGTTTTTCATCACCACATCAAATTCATGATATATATAAGTATAATGATTAATATCCTATTAATTATATTATTATTATTATAGAATTATAAAATGATACATAACTTCTTTCCACAATCATCATTTAAAAATGAAAACGTTACTCATGTGTACATATGAATTAATTCACCAAAAATATTTATTTTGTTCTAATAGGGACATATCTATTTGTAAAACTAAATTTTGTTTTGTTAAAGTGTTTTAATAGTATATATATTTATATCACTAAACATTAAAAAAAAATTCACAAAATTTTCTTGAAATATATAAAATAGTTCTGTTATAATTATAATAATACTAACAGATAATATATATGTTAGTTAATGTGTCTAACAGAAGATTCTTATAGGAAATTTTTCTATCTGTAAAAATATTACCAACATTTAATATCTATTTATAAATTAAATTAAAATAAAAATTATATATTTTTTATATTTAGTAAAATTTTATTTTATATTTATTAATTTATTATATATAATTCATTTGTTTTAATTATTAAACTGAAGATGATTTACAAAAATGTTGAAACTAAAAAAAATTAATTATATCAATAATAAAATTTAATAAAAAATAAATCAACATAATAACATGGGATACATCCCCCAAAAGATCCATCATCCCTAGGTATGGGTAACCCAATCATGCCCATGACCAATCCATGCTTCAGTACCAGCGAGCCCACTCTAGCACCAAAGACCCATCCCTGACCCATGACTAGTGAGCCAACTACAACTATACCACTACGTTTAGTGCACTAGGATCATTGAACCATCCATGCCTAAGACCAATTAACCAACTATATCCCCAGTGAGAAACCTCAAGTAGATACAATACCACAACATTGAACTCCAAGATCTTCACCACACACAACCAAAGAGCATACCAAAAATGATCCAACTCCAGTACCACTGAGAAAAAAATCAAGCCTGCTCCAATAATAGAATGTAACCTCATCTCGTTACTAGACCACACCCTAAAACTCCAATATCTACATAACCAACAAAAAAAATCATACCCACAAATCAGAGGAAAATATCTACATGAATTGAGACCGATAAATAATGATTATATGACTCTAAAACAATAAACATAAACTAATTCCAAAACAGATTCTTAATTCTAGAGATTCCAAACGATTATAAAAATAGTGACCAAATCAAAAAAACTAGTTGAAAAATAAAGTAAGGAATGCTTGAATAATTCTCATAGAAACATAAACAATAACTTTCACATACTAATTCACTATGAATAAGGGTAAAAAACAAGATAATACAATTCCAAAACATAGGAATTTACCAAGTTAAAAATGAATATAAACTGATAAATTTAAACTAGTTCAGAAATAGATTCATAAATTTTAGGATTCCAACTAATTATAATGACTCCAATGAAAAGATCACAAAATAGTGGAAGATACAAGTAACAAATGCTTGAATAATTCTCATATAAGTAGAAATAAAAATATTTACCAATTGATTTATCTAAATATAGGATAAAAACATGATAATATGATTCTAAAACATTACAATGAACAAAAAAGTTTTAAAAATATCATCTCTAGAACCAATAAGAATGTTCTTGACACAAATAATCATTTACAACCAAAAAGAAATAGGGGTAGTAGTAAGAAAGGATTAAGAGAATCATAATAGAATTTATTTATCACAATAAATAGAAAATGGGTTTTATAATACAAAACAAAAATGAGATATTCAACATGGTTAGAAATGGAAAAAAGTTCCATATAACCAATAGAAATCAAAACATAACTAAAACTAATTATTCAATGATTTTTAAGTAAAAGTAAAAAAAAATAAAAAGTAGTTTATAGACATGATGATTTAAGTTCTTTGGAAAATTTCCCAATGTTCATGTGGTAGGATCATCACATGATTTACTATGTGTGAAGAAAATTACAATAAGTGTGAAGGAAAAATTTAATCATAATAGGGCCACCAAAAGTATCCATAGGTCACATTCTCACTGAACAAAGAACCCAAAATAAACACAATATCGTGCGGAGAATGTATATGATAACTTAAAATGAACTCATTCATTCCAAATGACAATCATAATGAAAAATTAAGTACATTCAAAACATAAGAACTGATTAAGTAGAATAAAAAATAGATCAAAACCCCTTTACTAGGGATTTGTCTCACCTTTATCTATCCTTTATAGGATTAATTATCAGAGGTCAATTTCTATTCAGTCTATTATTTGATTAAATTTGATTAATAACGTGTAGATGAATTCACCTGATATCATTTTAATCTAACACTAAATATAGTTTTGGGAGGATAAATCATTGAGGGGGTCTATATAAGAAGAGTATATCATTCCTATAGTCTAAAGAGAAGAATAAAAAAGACTAAAATATGATATGAGAGATACGAAAGAGAAAAATCCCTCTTAATAAGGTGAGCTTTGGGTTTGAAATCAAAAACCAAGTGAGGTCGTAGGGAAAAATGATATGAGTTTATGATTTAAGTGGCTTCTATTAACCTTTTATTTAGTGACTTGGAGGTTATAACCATTGTCTCTACAACTAGAGTTTAGTGGATGCCCAAAGCATCAGGTGAGAGCCAACTATAAACCATAAATTTTAGTCAACCTCCATGTATATATTTTTCTCTCCTCAACACTTGTTAATTCATGACCATAGTTAAATTATATAAAAATATAGATAAAAAAATTTATTTCATCATTAAAATCATATTTCATAATATATAGGTAATCACACAAAAAATTTCACACTTGAACTACATCTTAAAAAATGTTGGTATATTCATAAGTTAGAAATCAAATAATAGAGAAAAGAACTTAATTTTTTTTGTAATTTTAAATGAATATGGAATAATGAAGTTATTTTCTCTATTAAAATAAAATATTGAACAATTAATGTGGACTGATACACATCTAAAGTATGAAATATAGTTCTTTCTATCAAGATATTTGAATGAGTGAAACAATAATTTTATCAGTAAGGTAAATAATAATCACCAATGGTAAATTAAAAATAGAAATTTTAAGTGTCATAATGAGTAAGATAATATTATTAAATGTAGATAAAAATTTTCTAGTCACAATAAAATTATTAATTTTTATGATAAACCTTATTTCAATAATATTAATATAAAATAACTTGAAATTACTAACAAGTATTACATGTATCCCTACAATTAAACCAAACAATCATTTATTATGTGATGTTTGTGAATTTAATGTATAATTGAAAAAAAATAGACATTAATAAATCAATATTTTCATATATAGGTGCTATGGTGGCTAAACCATGGTCCCTCAGATTCCATGTAAAGTGTTTCTAAGTATCTAAGATAGATTTGAACTATGAACTATAAATCCACCCCAAACATTACAAAACAGGGAATTGAGAAAACAATGGAAACTCTGAATGTGGTAATAATACAAACAACTAAAGTGAAACTATGAAAAATTAAATCATCAAAACCAATAAACCAAAGAAACCATTCCCAAAATAGAGTACTGAAATGGTGAAAAGAACCTGGAAATGATAAAAAATACCTAATAAATATTGAATGTATTCATAACATGAAAATGATATAAATTTAAAAGAAATTATTAAATAGAATGAAATATGATACTGAAAATTATTCTGGAGGATTATTAGGGAACTAATGTAGAGAAGTTGGATGTGAGCGAGAACCAATGAAGAAATGATTTTGACATGGGGATATTGGGTTTCCTACTGTATGGTGATTTAGATAAGTAGATTTTGTGTGAGGATGGTGGTTGGGAATATAGAGGGGGTGTTATTAGGAATATTTTAATGATAATCAACAACTGGGAATAACAAATGGGTTCTTATGAGGTGGTCTGTGAGTAACGCTAACCTGAGGAATACGGGTGGGGAACAGAGATGCAGGGTTGGAGGAGGGGGTTGTGAGGAATGGTGGTGGTGGTGGGGGTGTCATTTGGGGGAACATTAGTGTTTTATTCTTATTTTTTACACACACACACACAGAAATATATATATATATAATAAAAAAAAGTCATAACATGGCTTCTGAAACTATATTTGATAAGGATTATGGATATTTTAATTAATTACTAAATTATAGATATTTTAATAAATTATATATTTTTATTATCAAAATGATATAATTATAATGGGTAATATATATATTTATATATTCAATTTTTGGTAAAATATTTGATATTACTGAATAAATTATTTGTAAAAGATGTTTTTAATGGTATAATATTTTTTTGTAACAAAAACTAATAATAATAGCTTCGTTTATCAGTATATCAATTATTGGTACTATTATAATAAGACAACATATTTCAATTTTGGAAAAAGATTTTTTTGTATTGAAAAAATAATATAAAAAAATATATATGTTGGTCAAAATAATTGTTGGTACCTATTGTTAATATCAACAGAATTTAATATTAGCTGGAATTATTCATTTTTACCAATAGATAGATTATCTGTCAGTAATTTTCTGAAGGTAAAGGTCACTTTTTTATATATTGACATCTCCATGATTGTAACGTAGTTCATTTTTATCTATATTTAATTAATGTATTTAAAAATATAATTGATATATAAATGTGATTATTATTTCATGAATATTATTTTTGAGATGATAGAATTATGACCACTTTAACATTTGACATCATACCAAAATCATTTTGGACTCAAGTACTGAACATCTTCAAAACGTCTGACATGAACTTGAATAATCAAGTAATTTTCATATAAATGATAATAAGTTATATAAATGGAATAATAAAAATTAATAAGGTTCTCAAAAAAGTAATTAATTAACCTAATTTAATGTTTTGCAATGTAAATATTCTATGTGTTGAGTCGGACTCAAGGTAAGGGACTTCATCTCATTCTCCTTTCATTGAGGCATATTTTGATGTTATACACCCACCTTTTTTATGAGGTGTATATACAAAACCCTTGATATATAATATCATTAATTTAATTATTATAAGGTTATTTAATGTTCTATTAAAATTTATTCTTTCATGCGGATTATGATTCAAATATCTCAAAGTGGTATGTGACACTTTGATTTAAAATACCTTTTTAAATGTTTAAAGATTTAAATTCAAAATATTCTCCTTCATTGTTGATATTTTTTTACATATTTATTTATATAGATATTAAAGGATTGTAAAGGTAATTTTATGTCTATTTTTATATTTGGATTCCTCTATATGGATATATTTTTTTAAATAATCCCCTATATTGATTTTTTAGGTAATATTTTTTTGAAAATGGGTTTTGATAATTGATTTCTTATTTATATTATATGAAATCTTTTCTTTTGAGTGAAAATGAAATTTTAAGAGAGAAATGTTAAAAATTAAAAGGTTTTATATGTTATGATTATATAATGGTACTTGAACATTTGATGGGTGGTTAGATGATAATCCAATGGCTGGTGGTTCTATGATAAACCATGGATGGATGGTTACATTATAACCCCTAATGCATTGGGTATGGAAGTCGACCATATGGTTATTTCCTTTATAAGAGTGAAATATATGGAAGTTGACCACATGTTTAATCCATTTTAGTATAATTTTGTCCCAAGTAACACACACACACACACACACATATATATTATTTTCTTTTTAAGAGTTTTCCTGAAAATTGTTTGATTTTCAAAAGGTAAAATAATGATCCTTTTGATATCATGATTCCATTTTTCGGGTAAAAAGGTTTGTTTTTAAAGAAATTTTGTTATCTGTTTTCACATGACAAACGGTTTCCTCTCTTTAATGCACCTTATGAAAATTTTCTGCGGATCCCATGTTTTTTAATGTTTTTATAGTGTTTAATGAAGAGTTGGTACAAGAAGGATATCAAGGGAAAATTGTGAATATTTTTCATAAATAGAAACCATGATTTATTTTTAAATAATTCCATTGTTTTTTTTAGAAAAAATGAATATTTAGTATAAGTTTCCACTTTCAAAGTATGGTTTTACTATGTATGTATTTTTCTTAAATTTCAAAAACTCCAAACCTAAAAGATCTTTGTGAAAAGAAAGTGATTTTTTGTTTTAAAAATAACATTTATATGTATTGTTTATGTCTATGTAATTACATGTATAGTTTTAAATTAAAAAATAATTGATTAGAGAAAAGGTTTTATAAATTTTTAATATATTCTGATATCATAACTATGTCCAAATTTTCATGATATTTTTGAAAATGAAATTTTGTACTATTCACCTAAAAATAAATCATTCTTAAAAAATATAAAAAACACTTTAATATAATATTGTATTTCTAATTCAAAAAATGAAGTTTAGTTTTTTAAAATAAAAATAATAAAATTTTGGATTTTATCTATTTAATGGAAGCATAATATATAATGGAAATTTTTTTTTTAGGAAAATGAATTTTTTAAATATTAAATTTTTTTATTCTCACTCCCTATCAATTACTAATTAAACTAGTTTTAATCTATCATTAATACAAAATATTTTACTTTTTTTCAATTTTATTATAGAATAATATTATAAAATGACCAATCAATGATTTTCAGAAGAATATTAAATGTTATAAAAACAAACGAATAAGAAAATATCACAATACATGGAGATTTACATAGTTTGGGAAATTATTCTTACATCCATAGAGAGGAAGAAATTTAATTTGAGAAACATTACATGGAGAATATCATAATTTCACAAAAATATAAACCCTAGATTGAATGAGATCAAAAACCAATGTTGTATTACCATAACTTGTATTTTTATAGTGACACCAACCATATAGTAAGTCCAATGTGAAATAGTTACCAGTGGCTATAAGTATGTGAATACAATGAACTTTCGGTGTCACCGGTCATATGATTCTTCTACACCATGTCAAAGTATACATAAAAATAATTACCTATCAGTTTATCCAATCATATATATTATAGCTGATCAATATTGCTACACCGCCTCAAAATTTGGGTCGAGGACCTTCATCCCTTAAACCCCTGAGTTAGGGAACCCATCCACTGACAACACTCTGTGACCTCACTACAGAGGTTGAACCATATAATTTGTAGTTTACTGTAAAATATTTGAATATATAAATAATCTCAAAATCATTCAATGGATCATGATAAACCATTCCAACACCCTTAACCATGATATATTTAGTTTCTAAAAATAAAAAATGTAAAACATAGAAAATTCTAATTTTTATAAAAATAAATTTTTAGCATAAAATGACCTCATTAGTAACTAATCTACACTAGTTGAATTTTATAAATGTATTAGTATTGATAAATAGCATTATTTTTATTTATACATATATTTCATTATGTGGTTACTTTTATTTAGACCCATGAATTAAATAGGTACATTATATTGGTTATATTTAATACTTATTATGTTATAAAATGTATCACGATTCATTTTGGTTCGGTGTTGTGTGTGAAAAAAGTTATACAATGGAATATTTAAATTTTAAATACATTATAAAATTGTGGTATGTTACATTAAACTTATCAAAATATTATATTACAACCATAAGTCTAATTAGATAACCTAGGACCTCGCTAATGGAATACTTACCAACCTATGGTGAAACCGATTGACTTAAAATTTGACTTAACCTCTTGGATTAATCTGGTTGTAGTCCTTTATCCAGGGTATAAAATACACCTGGAGAAACTAAAATGTGTTTGATCTAAATTAGTGGATCAATCATCTTGATTATTGATACTAATGCCCAATGTTACTATATGAATGTAGTCCTACTCAAATGTCATAATAATAGTCATCAATATGATAACTTTAATGACTATAAAATTTTATCAAGGCATCTACATAATATATAAATCAATGATTGGAATTAAATAATCATAGTTTTGAATAATATTTTATTGAAAATAACATAAATCAAGTAATGAAATTATTCCATAAAATCACTCACCCTTTAAAACATAATTCATAAAAATTTTTGAATCCAAACAACCCATTGAATAATTTTGATGAAAAAATTGTAGGCACAAAATCATTTTTAATATAATAACACATAAAACCATGAAATATCTATTCTATCATACCCAATCCAAAAGGATCACAAACCATAGGTATAAATCATTCAAATAAGTTTGATATGGGAACTAAATTAGTATAAATAATACTTTTAAAATGAAAGCACTAAGTGTATTCCAAACAAAGGAGGTTATATATAGGCATCTACCATATTACAATGAAAAAAAAATCTGATTTATTCAAATATAATGATATTAAAATAAGAGAAAATATTCAAGAACCCTAAGAATCAAGAATTTAAATATTATCACAACCATATTTTGGATCACCCAACCATTATTCAATCCATAATTTCATTTTTAAATAGAATTCATTTTCTTACATTCCCAAATATATTTTTATGTATATTTTTTTAAGAATTAGGTGATAAATATTATATAAAAAACCCATAAATTAAAATTTTAAAACATCATGATATTATCCATTTTTCCACAATAAAATAATATTAACATAAAACATGATTTATTGTTAATTAGAAATATTATTGATTTTCAAGTTGATTTATTTGTTTCCAATCATCCTTAAAACCCGTACAAAAATATTAAAATTTGGTATGACAACACAAATATTAATAAGGGATATAAAAAAAAAGAAACCCATTAATCTATTTTAAAACCATGAGATCATAGAATAGTGTTTTTCTTTAACCTAATAAACTTTGATCTCAAATAATCATTTTCTTACACATGAAAATAGCTTCATGAACAAAAGTTTTTCATAAACTATTTTATAATAAAACATAATGGAAAAATAATAATCATGAGGGTTTCTTAGAAAACTGGTTAACAGTTAAAAAATGTTTTTTGAAACATGCCTTTAAACCCAAAAGGGCGTAATCCTTCCATTACCAAAAAAGATAATTAGTATACCTTTTTAAAACAAAACATTTCCATGAAAAATATTTAAAATTTATAGAAAATTCATTTAGGTACCTTAAGAAACCATCTGTACAGAACTTTAAAAGAATCATTACAAGTGTAATAACTAATACAATCAACTTTCAATATAATCATCTCGAAAAAATAATTATTACCAAATGCATTGGAGAGAAATATCATACTCACCTATCATCATGAGGTATATCATGTGCACCCAACATCATGAGCTATATTGAGTTCACCCACAGTAATAAACAATATAAAATGAACATAAATTTTTTTAAAGACAAAAATATTTAATTTTTTTCATTAACCTCATAAATATATACTTTTGAACTCATAAGAAAACATTTTCAGATATTGATATATACTATTCCTTTAAAATCCAATTTTTAGAACAAAAATTCCCCAAATAAAGTGTATGAGTTTTTTATTTGAATAAAACATGGAAACATATAAAGGAAAACAAATAAAGGTTATTATGGTTACAAAATACATTGATACCAAATATGTTAAAATAGAACATTATGTTTTCCTTTTTTAAAGAAATTCAAATCATTTTGAATAAAGCACATAAAAATATTCCTTTTTTAAAAACCCTAAAAGATAGTAAAAGGAGAAATAAAAGGTCTCTTATAATTAATTTATTCACATATAATTAATCAATAAAATAATTTAACAATATAGACATAAAATAAAAATATTTAGTAAAATATATCTTTAGAAACATTGAAAAGTATTTTAAAGTAAAGTGTCTATTACCTTGAGTATGACTCATTGCATACAATATTTATATTTATGAATAATAAAATTATATTAATATTTTACTTTATTAAGAATGATTTTCATGTTTATTAGTCCTTTTATTTTATATATTACCATGTTAAATTTAATTAGATAATACATTATGCTCACATCATATGTTTTGAATATATTCAGCTCATATATCTAAAATGACATCGGTAAGTTAACTATAGTCAACATGGGAATTATTAAAACAAAAAAATAATATTAATAATTAAATAATTATAATTTTTATATATTAATTTTAATTTTAAAACTATTTTTCAAATATGTTTATGAAAAATGAACAATGTTAAAATTCTGGAGATTGTTGGTCATACATACGCACGAGTAACATTTCCATTTTTGAATAAACTTGATGGAAATGAGGTAAATATTATTCTATATTTAAAAATTTATCATTATATCATAAATATAAAATTATTTACATAAATTCACTTATATATATAATCCATGTGATGTGGTCATGAAAACAAAATCACATCACCTCGTGACGGTCGTAATCCAACGTGCGCACAAACAATGTTATCATTATTCAATAGATGAAATGGAAAGAAATTAGATGATTTATTATCTTTATATAATGATAAATATGTTATTAAATTAATGATTTAAATTATGAAGATGATGGAACCATGATCTAACATTAATAACTATGACTACCAGATTGAAACATGTATAAAATACTGAAGCAGTTCTCACCCAGAATAGTGATTTTAATAACAAATTTTCAATAAATGGGTGTAAAGTTTCCATAATTAAAACATAAATAGTATTATATGTATGATTATGGTATGAGAATACATTTATAATACATTTATATTTATTATATATTAGAGTTGAACACGTACAATTAAAGATGATACTTGAGGTAAGGGTTTTTCATCTCAAATTGTTTTCTTTGGGACATATGTTTATGGTATGCACCCATTTTATTTTATGTGGTATATAAACCACCCACGTGACAAGTAATACCATGAATCATATTATTTAAATATTTATTTGATGTTATTATTTCATGGGTCTAATGGTTCAAAAGTGTTGGGAAAAATCCCTGAAGGTAACATTGAAGAATTTTTGAGGTGATTGTGTTTATTGCCAAGGCGGGTTAGTTTGGGGATAGATACGGTTTACATGGTGAGTTGTTGAGGTCAAGAGACATAATTGAAAATTTTAGTTGAAAAATAACCACGATAAAGGAATGGAAAATCTAGAGGCTGTATAAATGAACAGATATGAGGTGGTTTCATTTTCCAGTGTTTGCCAAATTTTTGGGCCTCAAAATATGGAATATAGAGATATTTGTTTTTCAAAGGAAGTTACGTGAAATTTTGAAGGTGGTTTGGAAACATGTTCACAAGGAAAGTTTCAAGATTATTATGCTGAAAAATGGAAAATGCATGAATTGCGTGAATGATTTGGAAATGTGTGTGAAAGATGAGGTTGCACGATAGAAACTTGCGTTCCCAATGCGGCGTCAAATGGGGTTTTTCACACTCAATGAGGATCGTGTGTGAAATGGTGAATCATCCTTGTAGGGATCAGTGACGCCTATAAATAAGAGGTGACCCCCTCATTCAAAATGGCTTGACACTTAGAGAGAGTCTGGACTGCGGATCGCGTAAGAATTTGGAGTGAAGGTAGTTGTTTGAAAGTTATTTAGTTGAGTTATAGATAAGAAAGTTTTTCATAAGACTTGAGTTACACATAAGATTGAAGTAATGAATAAGGGGTGTTTCAAGAAAAGAGTGGAATCTTTCATGCAGGGAATTAATGTTACGCACAAGACGCAATAAGGGTTTCATGAAAGATTTGAAGTAGCCCAATACATCTATGACAAAGTGGTATTCATCAGTTGATGAAAGTGGAATATAAATAGAAAATATACATACAGTAGAGGATGAATTCACTAGAGGTAACGAAGATACCTACATGTTTATAAACTATTAGTGGATCTTCTGAAGAAGTAGTGAGCACATTTTAGTTGAGATAGCAATGAGGTTTCAAATTGTGATTGGTTGTAAACCAGGAGGGGCAGTGAGTCCAATTCAAACTTGTAAATAGAAGTGTGCTTATAATGGATTTGGTACATCAGCACATTGTTGGTGTGTGCTCCTTCGACGTAGCTGAATGAGGGTTAACCAAGTAAAATTTTTGTGTCCTATGCATGCTTTAATATTTGTTCATAGTCTACAATGGTAAGAAGAGATAAGAGAGTTTTGTTTAATAATGAAACAAGATGAAAAATGGTAAATTTTTTAATCTATCATACCCGGATTCACCCCCTCCTCAGGGTATATATCCTAGTGTACCTAAAAAAAAGTAACCAAAGTTGTTAGACATTTATGTTTCAGTCCCATTTTATTATGGATTATTTATTATTGAATTTCCATGAAGAAAATTATATGATCCTTATCTGATAAATCACTTTAATTTTTATTGTCCCATGGTTATTTTTGTATAATAATTGTTTTCCCTTCATTTTCCTTAGTGTAAGTACTCTAAAATAAAAAAAAACATTTTTAAAGAAAGCTGTCTATGTTTTATTATTCATTAAGGAATATTTTTCTTCCATGTCCTTATTTTCTAAAACTGTTTTCAAGATTTAAAAAAAATACTCAAATGATTATTCAAATTCATATTTACCCATTTTTTAATTTCTATAATTTTTTTCAAGGAAATATTCTTATCCTTTTTTGATTTATGTACTTTGGACTTTTTATCAAAAATGTGAACTGAGATTTTATTTAAATGTTCACGACATGAGAAGAATTTCCCACTGTCATGAAAAATTAATGTTTTAAGGATTCTTATACAACTTACCATGGTCCTTTAAAGAAATAATATTTTAATGAAGTTTTTACAAAATAAAAAGTGTATTTTCCTTAATAAATAGTATATTGATCATTTAAAGGAATTATTATCAATGATAAAATCCTTTGATTTTAATTATGTTATAATAGAGATATTGTAGCATCCCACCATTGGATCCACTAAGAAGTTCCACAATATGGTTGGCCAAATGACCTCAATCATGCCTCACCTTATTTGAGAGGCTGTCTACAAGTAGCGAGGGCATAAGGTGTTTCTATGGGGATATTATTCATTCCTGATTAGATTGTATCATAGTGGTAAATATAAATAGTAGGAATTGAAAATAGTAATAAATCATCAAGATAAATAAATAGGTGGAATCTAAATCAAAAATAGTTTCACAAATTATTCTTATCATGTCATATATATACAAAATGAAGTAAATGAGATACATAGGAAACATGAATATACACATACTAAACCAAACTAAAAAAGTTAAAAATTTTCTACTATTAGAATCACAAGCACATGCTCAGTCCTCTGATCCTATACTATATCCCAATACTTAGAATCAAAAATTGAAATCTGGAAGCTTCCCTCCATCTACACATATAATCATGAATCCTACTATGGTACTATGGGTTTTTATAATAGAGTGTGAGATATACTCAATAGGTTACCAAAAATGGTGTCTAGAACAATCCAATATGTGTATATAAAATGTCCAGTGTCCCAATAATAATATAAGTGATGTGATAAATAAATAAATAAATTTTTATCGGGTTGATCAATGATACTATATTGATACTACATGCTTCATCCTAAGTTATATATCTCTAAAAAGGAAACATAAATTTTTATTTAATATGGTTTTATAAAGGTTTTGTAATATGCATGAATGGTTGAATAACGTAGCATATAAAAAAGGTAAGTATCAAGTATGGATAGAACCCAAGCATGTTATTTGGATTCACCGAAAAACCATTTGATTTAATAGATTGGTCTTTATTGAATTTTATATTAGGTATCCCTAAAATTTAATAATGTGACATCCTATACCCATCCAACGATAACCATATAAAGGATCATAAGAATCACACTAGGATAAATACAAATACCTAAAACTGTTAGAGTCTGTCTAATATAATCTATAAAGAGATCCCAATGACCACTCTCAGTTTGGTTTAAATAATGAACCTATGATCCCATAACTAATATCTCAAATAGGGTAACAATTATAACTCATGGAATGGTATAACCATATTTCCCACCAAGCCCATCCCTGGTGACTCCCCTAGGGCACCAGTTTCACTTATGGGTAAGTAATTAAACTACACGGTGGGACCATCCATGAAATCCCAAAATAATCAATGTATCACTCCCAACATATTTACAATCCATAAAAGTTTTATTTATAAATCATGATGAGCCCATAAAAATCATCCTTAAATCATGACCCCAGTATAGCCTCTAGGCTAGTATGAAGGTATGATTTCACTACATAGAACACATACCATTACACTAAGTAAGTTTTATCATAATATTTAATCAAGTTGGTTAAATAATTTTTATCCACGTAATTCAGGCAATGTAATAAATCAAAATGGCCATAATATTTCAAATCATTTTATTTAGATCAATTCACATTCCAATGTATTTATTTTATGGTGATTTACACACCTAAGATAAAGCAATTAAATTAGTTCCCAGAAATAAGTCCCATAATACATTAAGTAAAGGAACACCAATAGGGGTGGATCATTTTAAGGAAATCACCCCACAATAATGATTCATTGGTATCTATGGTCTAGTTAGACAAGGGAATAACATTTAATTTAAATTAATTTGATGTTATGGAGTGATGCTGGAAAGTCCTACCTATGATATAACAACACATGATAGAATAAAATAATAAATTAGGGTAAAATGACAAGAAAACCTACCTTACGCCTATAGTACACTCCCCACCCAGTATCGGCCCTTGAATTGAGCTACAACATGAGAAATCAGAAGAATGAAAAAAAACTCAAAAAATAGGGGATATGAGATCAAACCAAAATAGAAATGAATATGAAAAAATAAATGATGAATGTAAATGAAGAGGAAAAAGAATCTTACCATTATGGATCCAAAATTCCTGGCGATGAAGAAAAAATAACTTAGATGGAGGAGACCCAGTGGAACCTAGGTGATGCATGAGGAGGATCTATCTTGCATTGTCACTTATGTGTTGAAGAAGAAATGAAGGCTATATCAAATAAAGAAGTTTCCCACTTTTTTAAAAAAGTATCCTATAATTTACATTACATGTAAGTGTATTACACATCATGTAATTATTGGATCCTTTCCCTCTATAAAAAAACAAATACACGATAAGTAAATGCAACCCATGTCTTGTAATGTTAGGGTTCTCCCTCACTGGGAAAAACCAATTCCCATCATGAAAGGTGTATGGATATACCATTTCACATCATTTATTATAAATACATTATGTGTATTTATAATACACAATATTTATTTAGACTCTAGCAAGCCTCCCTCATTTCCGCCTCTTCATTTCCAGAAACAACTGATCGACCTAAGGACCCGATGACCCGAATCTGACATGAAAGATGAACTCTTGAAGGTTCTAACAAAAAATGAAGAAAATTTAACTCAATGAAAATATGGGGTGTTACAAAATTCCCCCCCTAAAACAACTCATCCAAGAGTTTCCCTTCCATTGGGGAAAATAATTATTTTTGAAAAGTTATAGCCACTAAGAATATAAATCAAACTCTCTCTCATAGATCTAGTCTTGTACATGATTGTTCTTCCATAAAATCCATAAGTGGAACTAAAAATACTTGATGAGCCTTCATTATCTGATCAAAGATACTTAGAAGATTCCCCTAAAATAAAACACCTTACCCTAGTTCAATATCCTTAGGATCAAACACATGATATGGGTCCAAATGATAATGGTAATGCTGTGATACATGGAAAATGTCATACATGACATGGTACCTATGAGGTAACTACAACCAATAGGTTACCAACCCAACTATCATAATTATCTCAAAAGTACCAATATAATGAGGCAAAATTATTACCTATTTATAAATCCGTATATGTCACAATACAGGTGAAACTCATAGAAAGACCTGATGTCCCACCTTAAACTACAGAAGTTGACGATGACGATCAATATAATACTTATTCCTAAATTGAGCTATAAACATATGTTAATGGATAAAATTTACTTGATCTGAAGTATCCTAAATGATATGAGGACCCATTAGCACTACCTCGCCTTCCTCTTACTAGAATATGGGTGAACAAAACAATCTACCATAAAGGAATACATACATAACCATAAAAATCGTTGCCTAAAAAATATTATTGTATTCATTCTTAATGAGAGGTATCCATTTCTATGAATAACCACCAAAACCAAGGAAACATCCCTGGAGAATGTACTCTAGAAACTCTATCATATTCTTAGACTAACCATCGGTCTGATGGTGATATGTTGTACTTAAGAAAACCTATGATCTTAGTGCCTTATACAACCCCTACAAAAAATGTGATGTAAAATGAGGGCCTCAGTATGATACTATATAATGGGGAACAAAATGAAATTATAAAATATATGAAATATAAATCCTCCGAATATCATCAAATTAGAAGGTATCTCATATAGGTATAAATTTTGAAACCTTGGTCTACCAGTCGATGATCACTCATACCACATCACTGCCTTGATGGGATCTCGAAAGACCCATCACAAAATCCATAATGATGTTATACCATTTTCACTTAGGATAGGATAGAGGATATAAAGCTCCAATATACCCCTGGTGCTACTCCTTCAAATTCTAAAAGTTGGAACAACTCATGATGAAACCTATAATCATCCTCTTCATACCTGGTCACTAATTCAACGTTTTATTTCTCAGTACATATTAATAAGACTGGGGTTTAATTACTAAAAATAGGTATAACATTCATAAATCAACTCATCATTCATATCTTAATGTACCAAGATACATCCATGAAAGTGTATAATCTCATCCTGATCGATAATCAAATCAGGAAGGGAGCCATCTCATAAGACACTCTTTCTTATGAATAAACCTTTAGGATCAAAAATATGTCTTATACTCACCCATTTTAGAAGGGAGAATGTCACTACCAAATCTACCAAAATAGTTTTTCCATGACACTCCTAAAAATTTAGCTGTATCATAGAAAACAACAACATAAACTACCACTCACTTTTGGCCCCCTAGACGACATGTATTTGAGTCTTCTGTCTTGATTCAGTAGCCACAATGTTTCCATTTCCATGTTTAAAAGAGTGTTTGAAGTCAAATTATAATAGATAATCTACCCATATGTTCTTCTTATGGTTAAAATCATGTTGTGTAGAAATATATTTTATAATTTTATAGTATTTGTAAATGAAGAATGATCCTGCAAATAGATATTGCCTCCAACACCATAAGGCATAAACGATGACTATTATCTCAAGGTTGTGCATAGGGAAATGCCACTCATGAGGACTCAAAATGGTGGGACCCATACTTTTCAACACGATCTTCCTTCATCAGAATTACTACCAACTCAATTAATAACACATTATAATAAACTATATAGCTTCTACCTTTCTCTAACAAAATTAAGATAGATGCTGAAATCAATGTCCCTTTAAACTCTTGAAAGGATTCCTCACAAGCTTCTTACAATAAGAAATTCACAACTTTTTTAGTCAATCCCCAAATAGGCTCTACAAGGTTTGAGAAGTCCTGAGTCAAATACCTATAATAACCTGATTTCCCTAAGTAACTGTGTATTTTCAAAACATTCTATGGATTATCCCTAGAAACTATAGTTCTCACCTTCAGTAGGCTAGAAGATACTCCGTCCTCTGAAATTATGTGACCTAGGAACTGAAACATATCGATCCAAAAGTGGTTTTTAGTGATCTTATCATATAGTTAGTTCTATATTAGTGTATTCATCATGATATCAATATGTTTGGAATGGTCATGTCGAGTATGATAATAAACCAAGGCATCATCTAGGAATACAACCACAAAAGAATCTAGATATAGGTGGAAAACCTGATGCATCATAGCTATAAAAACTGCTTGCATATTCATGAGACCCAATGGTATAACCAAATACTAGTACAATACAAATATAATCCATAACATTTTACATAGTATGTCTGACGGTATAACATTCACCTGATGGTATCTTGATCTCAAACCAATATTAGAGAAGGTAACCCCTTTTCTAATCTGGTTGAAGAGGTAAGCAACAAAAAGAAGTGGATATTAGTTCTTAACCCTAATTTGGTTGAACTGATGATAATACACACAAAAACTGAGGGTACTACCCATATTCTTATAGAAAAATATAGGATAACCCCACATATAAGTATTGGGTTGTATAAAACCATTTCTTATAAAGTATTATAGATTCTTCTTGAGTTTTTAAATCTCTTTGGGTTCTATTCTATAAGGAGGAATGGACACTAGTTTCGATATTGGAACTATATCCAAAGAAATCTCTATATCTCTTATAATATGTAATATATAGAATTCATCAAGGATGATGACCTTATAAAAATCCACTATAGGAGGGAATTCCATACACTAAATTCCCTAATCAGTCATAAAGAGACTAGCCATATGGGTTTTCACTCCACCTAGCCCATGGTTCTTTGGTCTAGTTCAGCTTTCTAGTATATCCCATTCACCCTTATGAATGACCTCCTATGGTGGATGAGAAGAACATCCTTCAGTGATAGAAATCTACATGATCATGATAACAAAATTATCTAGTTCATCATGAGATGGGCGTTGAATCCAACCATCTCAAGGGAAAAAATATTCTAGAGGAAGATACATCCTCCCACCTCATGTGGGAAATCTATACACTAGAACATGCTCTCTGATCAAACCCATAATGGTGTTCTAAGATTCATCACGAGAAAATAATATTTCTTATCTTGGCCCAATATCTCATTGTTTTCCACATAAATAAAATAGTTTGTATAACATATATTAAATAAGGTGGATACTAAAGTAGAGGCTACAAGAAAAGTACCTCTAACTGTATAAGGCCTTGGACTCTACTCTTAGGGTGTAGGATTCACTAAATAGATATTTCCAGATCTGCAGACCTGAGATGCAACTTGACAAACCTAACCTGGTATAATCTAATTTAGCTGAGCCTCTAAGGTCTAACTACCTAAACCACAATTACCTCCTCCAACCGATAGACTCACAGTATGCCAACCCTCAACCTGACATGGATATACTAACCCTATATCTGAATGATGTGTTAGTATAGATCCATTATCACTAGGAACTAGATGAAAAAACTTTGTAGAAATGCTGTAGGTGAACTATGTATCCACAATCATGGAACTAGACTGGGTTCCTCATACACTAGGCCTTCTAATGGCCCATATTACAACACTGATGAAAAAACCCATTGTTTTTTTGTGAGTATAATCTGACTACAACTATACTTACATGAACCCTAGAAATGATTCTTCCTATTATTATATAAACCATATCCCTATCAATAATATAAACAACCAATCCCACACTTCCAAAATTTCTCAGGTTCTACTTAGTTATGAGGTCATGGGTAACTATCACTGAAATTGTTTTCAATCAGAAAATATTCAACTGTGAAAAAATGGAATTCATAAGTCTATCCTCAAAATAATCTTTAAGTCATCTACTCACCACCAGTTAGTGTCATCGTGAAACACTAAATCTCAATTAATTGATATAAATACTCTATCAATGACATAAAACGCAATTTTAGCTTCATAAACTCTCTAGCATGGTTCACTCTTAATGTATGCATAAAGAATTCATCATAGAACGTTGTCTGGAAGTCTACCCCAAGCATGCCCTGACGATGACCATCTAGAGTGATAAAATCCCACAAATACTTGGAAGAGTCACACAACTTATATGTGGAAGGAATAACCTCCACTCTATAGGAATATATATATATATATATATGATTAATGGTCAAAAACATGACCTCTATCCATGGCTAAGAATCCTAAGGGTCACCATTCATCGAGAAAGTGGGAGGATACAACTGATAGAATTCCCACATCAACTCTACTATAGAAGAGTAAAGGCACAAATCTACAAGTACAAATTGCATTAAATTATAGAATCTATCTGAAAAATGAGCATTGAAACCTAGTGGTAGAAGACTAGAATAGTCCTTTAGTGGAACTATAGGAGGTACTTCTTGTGGATCAAGTCCCACCACCTCTGGAGCATGGTCTTCACCACCCTCCTAGCATATTAATCAAGGATGTCATAGAATCATAACTCTATAATTTCAAAAAACACACCTCAGACAAGATTTAATATTATATATGAGAAAGATAATTGGAAAGGATAGGTACAAAGCCTCTACATAAATTATTCACACTTCTATACCTTCTTCTAAACCCAGGATTAGGTTATAATAAAGAGTTATGGAAGTCACATTATTCACTTCCTACTGCCCTCTACTAAGGTTGGTTTAGGGTCAAGGTATAATATGAAATAATATTGGTTCTGGTATATAGAGTGTCAATTGAAAAATATGGAGGAAAACACCATTTAATGTTCAATTATAATATCCATTAAGTGGTAACCATTTCATTTCAATGTTTAAATTTATTTAAATACATTTTTATATATATGTAGAGAGATATCAAATTCCAGTTAGATGTGTCAACATTCCCATTTTTAAAGGCCCATACACTTTATAAATTAAAATTGGTGGGTCAAGTATTAGCTACCTAACATTACCATATGATAGTAGGATATATCAGGTTATATAAATTTATTTGATCAAATGAATCACCAATCCAAATTTATAAGAGTACACGATTCATAAATTACAATTGGAATTCATGTAATCAAATATGATAATGTTTATTCCCATAGAACCATTGGTTCATGGATTAAACATGGAATAATTGGTTGATTAAGGTGTCAACATCAATATATGTGGGAAAAACAATTTATATTGATGCATAAACTTTTATGATGAAATTATTTTATCACCGTAAGAAAATTTACAACATTTTCATATATAATAATCTAGGCACTAACTATATGTAGAAAGAGATTCATGTTGAAAGAAAACATGGCATGGATAAATAAATGGCATATAAGCCCTAAATTCCCTATAATTATATATTATATGATACCTCCTTTCCATACTAGTACAACAAAAAAATAAATTCATAATAATATAATCAATAATAATAACATCAAAATAAATGTGTGTCACCCAATTGTGAAATCCATACAACTGTAATTGGAATAATCCAACAATAATAGTATCCCATACATGGTAATTTGGGTTTCCCCAATATGTGGGTTTGCTAATCCCAAGTATAAAAACATTACCAAAATCCCATACATATTTTTATCTTATGTAATACCCAAATAGTAATACAAAAGGAAAAAGGTTCTATAATACCATTTTGTAACATCCCTCCCTAGAATCCACTAAGTGGTATATAAATATAACCTCATGTATACCCCTAGGACGGTTGGATACATAACCTCATGTCTACCTCTACATATGCTAGAGGATTTTTATTAGTAGTAAGGGTCTAGGATGTGTCCATGGGGAAAATATACCCTCACGATCAGAGTGTATCACAATGATAAATATAAATGGTATGTGGATGAAATATAAATAAATCATATATATATATATAAATAGGAAGAAGATGAATCATAAATAGATAAAAAGACGATTTTCCTAAAGTCATGTAGCTATACAAAAAATGGATTATATTGGATTAAAGGTAACCTTGCATATACACAAACTAAAAAAAACTACAAATGAAAGAAAATCATCCACTACTGTAATCATGAGCATAAGCTCGGTCCTCTTCTCCCGTACTCATCCTAATACTTAAAATCAAACATGAAAAGCTTGAAACATACCTTTATCTACACCTACAATCATGAAGTATGATCAGGTTATTTGGTAATCCCAAGAAGGGTGTGATATATAATTAATAGGACACCAAAAAACAGTGTCTATAACAATCCAATCTTTGCATATAAAATGTGAAATGTACGAATAATAATAGAAGTGAAGAAATTAACAAACAAATAAATCACTTCAGACTTGGTTCCTTAAGGATAACTGATAGACACTACCTTCTTCAGCCTATGAAAGATATCTCTAAATATTAGGAAACATGTATAGATATAATATGGGTATATAAATATTATCTAGAAAAAATGAAATGATAAATAACTAATCCACTCTACAAGTCAAGTATCAAGTATGGGCCAAACCTGAGCGTGTTATTTTGATTTGAAAATATGTCCTTTGATTTAATAGATTTTTCTTCCTAGAACATTATATGTGGAATTTATAAAATTTAATAAATTAATATCCTTGACCCATCCAAGGATAACCATATAAAGAAACAAGATTATCACACTAATATCAGTACAAATACCCAAAACTATATGATTCCATCCAAGGATATCCATAAAGGCATTCAAAGTATCACTCTTAGTGTGGTGTCAAGCACGGCACTTTGAACCCATACCTGGTATATCGCATAGGGGACCAAGTATAACTCATGTCATGGTATAACCATCATTCCCATCAAGACCGTCCTATGTGACTCCCCTAAGATACTTGCATATCTTATGGGTGAGTAAGTAATCTGCCCAATGATCCCATACAAGGAATTTTATAAGAAACTTTGTATTATTCTAGATATATTTACAGACCATAAAAATCCTTAATTATAAAGAACAATGAGCCCATACAAGGAATCCTTGAACTGGGACCCTTATATTGAACTCAACATGGTATTAATGTATAGTTTAGCTATCAAGAATTCATTCCACTACATCAAGGAATTTTGATCATAATATTTAATAAAGTTGGTCAAATAATTATTATCCAAGTAATTCATGAAATTTTATAAAGAACAAGGTAGAAACATGTGTATAATCATTTTCCATAGATCAATTCATATTCTAATGTATTTATCACAAGTGGATTTACATAGCCAATAAAAATAAATTAAATTAGTTCCAAGGCATAATGCCCATAATCATTTAAAGAGAGACACAAACAAAGGGGTGGATCATGTGAATGAAATTTCCCCATGATAATGAATCATGGTTATCTAGGGTCCCATGAAACATGAGAATAACATTTAATTTAAATTAATTAGATTTATAGAGGCAATGCTAGAATGTATGGTGATCAATATAACAATGGATGCTGAAATGCAACAAGTCTATAGTGAAGAGGAACTAGAACACCAACCTTAATCATGTAGTACTATCCTCCTCTAGTATTGGCCCATTAATCAAACAATAATTATAGAATTTTCAAGAAAATACAAAAACATTTAAAATAGGGTATATGATCTGACCTAAAAATAGAAAAAAATATAGAAAGATAAATTATGAAATAAAAAAGATGAATGAATATATTACCATTTAAAATCCAACACACCTGATGGTTAAGAAAATAGAGCTCATACTAGGGAGGTCTAGTGGAACGTATGTGATTCATGAGGAGATCCCTCTTACGCTACTCCTTCTTTGTGGTATATGAAATTAAGGATATATCAAAATGTGTCACATTGCCATTTTTTTAAAAAATTATGGAGTTTACACAGTGTGTAAATGAAGTTAACGTTGTGTAATTCTTGGTTCCTTTACCCTAGTAAAAAAGAAATTGCATGGAATGTAAATGAACATCATATAATTCTTGGGTTTTCCTTCCTAGGGATAAAACAAACCACGATGTGAAATAGGTCTAGAAAGCCCATTTCAAGTCATGTATTACAAATACATACCATTTATTAATAACACACACTAGGTATTTGGCCTGAAACCTACCTATAAACATTCCAACTCTTCCATTCCAAAATCATCCAATCGACCTAAGTGATCTTTCACAAGAATATAAGTTGTATTTTGAATTCAACAAGGGTTTAACAGAAACTAAGAAAATGCACCTCACAGAAAAACAAGGATGTTATAGATATGATCCATTGATACTATCCTTTTTCATTCTCTAGATGGTTTATAATTACAATGATAATATTTTTATAAAACAAATTTATTATCTATGGGATATTTTATGATTAATTGATTAAATGTTTGCAAAACACATTTTTTTACATGGGATATGATATAATGATATGATGAATTTTTATGATCTCATGGCACATATATGTATCGTTTTTCATTATGTTATGGGTAGTCCAATAATTATATTTCCCCCAATTTATTTTGAAAAGTTTTATATATCATGATATAATTATGGGAAACATGTCAATGTTTTGGATCCACTATAGAAAACATATTGATGTGATTTATCCATTATAAGAAACTAGTAAATTTTATTGATCCCTTCGAGTAAATAAGTAGGGATTTCTAATCCACAATAAGAAAAAGGTGACTATTCATGATCCACTATAATTTCATGGTTGCAATAGTTAACCTTGATATATGAAATGGTTTCTATACCTATGATGGTTTGACACTTTTATGACATTAACTTATGGTTCATTAATAATTTATTATGATTTTCTATATTACGATTCATGGATTTTAAAATTATAAATTATGAGGTCCTAAATAATTTTTATGATCAATGAAATATTGGTTATTAACATTTAAATCAATTTTCATGACATTAACCCTTAATATTATCTTATTATTTTATATACTCATATATTTATTCCTCCCACATTTAAACTTACGAATTATATGAGCTCACTCTTTCTTATGTTTCCTTTCCCCAGTTTATGAAGAAATGTTTAAGTAGGGTATGTATATTAAGATTAATACATGTGAAGATCTTTGTGTTATTTTTTTAATATCATTAATGAAATAAAAATATTTCCTATATAGTCTCCAAATACACAAAGCCTTTATGATCTTCATGTAACAACCCTGGCTCCAGTAACTAAGAGCTAGTGACTTAATTTACTACATTTTCATAGATAAAAAGTGTCAAATCCTTAAGGAATAGTTACTTTAGCTCTTTTGGAGAACTAGGTATATATATGGTACCCATTTTTTATTTGGAATAGAAAATAAAAAATAATACATAAAAAAATAAAATGAACTGCATCCTTTAAATGTAATTCCAAGAACTCTTCTTCACATCGTGGGGAAATGAAACAAATAAGAGTGAGCTAAAATGCTCAATAATAGTTAAGTATAATGAAAAATATCATGAATAAACAAGAATAATCAATATTTTAAGGAAAATAACTAAACACACATGAAATTTGAATAACTTGATTACTGTGATAAGATTTTTCATAATCAACATGAAAAGGTAAATAAATAAAAACCCATGTCATTTAATTAATAAATGATAATGGAATTGATCTAAAGAAATTATCATAGTGAAAATATCATGGATAATAATAATATATAAATTATAAATAAAGTAAATGTTTAATTATTGGATGTCATGTCTCTGGTACATGATACCTCTACCTTCAAGACCTTTTGCAAGATGGTTTAAAACTACAGGTTGATACCCATTTAATTTGGCCAACTAATTTGTCTCATCAGACCAACTAATGTGGAAAGGGGATATCTATAAATGGGATCCACCCATATCTGCATGTACAAATAATATCTTGTATAACAAATAATTTATTTAATTCATGAATCAATGTGTCTTATTATCAAATATCTATATTGAGAAAATGATATAGATTTATCAATATTTACCAAGTTAATCAAATAAAATTCAAAGTAAAAACCCCACGTAAAAATAATATAATGTTTAAAAAATAATAATATCCATCATTTAACAATATATATATTTAATATAAATGTTTTTTCCAATGAAAAATGATTACAAGAAATTTATTGTTTAAAGAGGTAGTAATCAAACACAAAATAAAGTGATATTGTATAATAACTTTTACAACTTGAAAATTTTCAACTCAAATAAAATTGGATGAAATAATTAAAATATAAAATCAAAATATAATTATTTATAGATTAATGAGGATATAATATGTAAAAGGTTAAATATATACACCATAAAAAAGAAATTAGGTTTATAACATTACAATATGCCCTAATGAATGGAAATTTAGATGAAGTCCCTTACCTGTCACTCCCTTTTTGTTGAATATGATTTAACCTCCTGTATACTAATTTTATACATTTCATTGACTTAAAAAAGAACCATATTAATATTTATAATTTAATATATGATCTTTTTATAACATATTATTACTTGTTCGTTAATAATATTTCATTATTTTCATTATTTAAGATGTTAATTTCCTTATTTTCTCACTCATTTTTTGCTAGGAAAGTTTCTATTATTATGCATATCATATAGTTAAATAATATATATAATAATAATAATGAAATAATTATCTTATTTACACATCAATTATACATTTAATACCAATAAATACTGATGGTTTTGAGAAATGTGGTATGTTATGATCATACAGAATGTAAGTTGTACGTATGCATGAGTAATGTTTCAATTTTTAAACGATCATTATGGAAAAGAGATATGTTATATTTCACATTTATAGATGAATAATAATATAATATTATTTAGTTAAATATTTTTATACATATCATTCGTGTGATTTGGTGATTATAATAGTGTCACATCGCTTCATGAAGGCGGTAGTCCACACGTACAGGAATGATGTTATCATCTTTCAGTTAGTGAGAAAGTAAGAAAAATAAAATAAAGTATTATATTTTAATAATTTTAAATATGACATTAATATAATTATTATTTAATTTATACCATATTTATTCATTAAATTTATACTTATCACATTCCGTGTAAAGCGTTAGTGAAAGGTGATCACATCACTTCACGAGGCGGTAGTCCGTCGTACACATGAGCTACATTATCATATCCCCTACAGAATGAAAAGTATTTTTTTAATTTATATAATGATTATATAGGTATAATTATGTTATACATATCTTATATATACATTATATATATCCTCATCCCCACCTGTGAGGGGTGATAATGAAAAAATTAATGATATCAGTTTGCAAGGAGGTAGTCTATTGTACAGATGAATGATGATTTTACAACCCATTTGATGGAAGTGGGGAAGATTTTTGGTAATTATCTTAATATAATATCATATATGTATATTAAATATACATATATTATTATATCATCATCTTTGAAAAATAATTTAATGATGTGGAGGAATAAATAAAATAAAAATGCTCATTGAAGAATATTACCTAATCTTTGGGTAACCTCCCTCGGTTTTCACTACAATCCTTCCTAGGTTAGATTTATGAAAAAATAAAGATTATAAGACAAGTTTAAGGAATTTGGTATGTTATTTTCCAGTTATTTTCTGAATTAAATGGGTGTGATGTTTTGAAGAATATAGTGTAACACCTCGCCCCTACCTCATGGCTTGAGGAGGCGGTGAGGGTTACTTGGCCTTAAGCGACGTTCCCAAGGCTCCAAAGGCTGGAAATAAATGCCAAGGGATTCTAGAACAAGTTGGGGAATGATTTTACATTAAAAAAAACCAACCAAACCATCTACTATCAATCACTATATGATACATGTCAATTCAATTACCCAACCATGCATTCTCAAAAGCCAACCATGTTGTTCCACAACACAACTCAAAACTAATACAACCAAGCATGTCCACCAACAACACAGTACAAGAGGAAACTAAACAACCAAAGAACCATGATCCATAACACCTCCATAGCTCCACACCCATCTCCAAGCTCCAAGCTCTACTAAGAAATCACAACACACCACTAAAGGAGGTTGATGCCTTACCTTTGCCCACGTCATGGTACACAATATCTGCAAAGACACCAACGTTCCAAAGCAGAGGGAGAGTACTAAAAATCAGAAGGATTTACCCAAATGACTTCCCTACACATGCCACTAGGATAAAACCATTAGCACAATTATATAAAATAGTTTATATAAATTAAATCACAAGTGCAACCATTTTCATAAGCCAAACATGCCCTTACCAAGACATCACACCCAAACCAAGCAATGAAGGGAAATCCCAAGCAAACATGCCTCAAACCATTTCATCATTTACATGTTAGCACAAAAATTACACCTTGAAAAGCAATGCATAACCAACAACCCAAACAACCAAACAACCAAATGGTGGAGCTTCCGTCCAACTCACTCACCCATTCACACTAAGCGGAACTTCCCGTCCACTTACCATTGATGGTGGCCCTTCCGTCCACTATCCATACCCTTTTATAGTGATACTTCTCACAAATTCAACCCAAAATTCAAGAAATCCAAATCCAAGCATAAAACTAACCAAGGTCACAACCACATGAAATCAACCAATTCCATTACATATCCATCCACTTCAATAAATCACCCATTTATTGAAAACCATTTTCCATACCAAAAAACATTTCAATAAAACAAACCTTTTATTGAAAACCCTTTCCATCAATCATTTTCACAAATCAACTATATCATGCCATTTTAAAATCTTCATTTTAAAATCTGCAAGAAGATTATTTCACCATAAAACACCCTTTTTCCCAAAAATCTCTAAAACAACACCTAAGGGATTTCTAACCATATTCGCACATCAAAACCCAATTAATTTCAAGAAAAACAAATTAATTGTAACCAAAACCATTATCTCTAACCATGTGGAGTCGAGAGAGAATCCACCTACCTTTAGGGTTCCTGAGAAATCGACCCACAAGCCACCACACCTCAAATCCAGCGAACGCACCACTGAAACCTCTCTAGATCACTTCCCCTAACATCCACAAGCCTTAATATTAACATCCAAGGCAACCCCAACCCTATATCTACACACAAAAAGTGTATATCTAGAACACCACGAAAGTGAGGGAAGTAAATCTAGGGGAAAACACAAGAGAAACAAGAGTAGAGACTTACCTAGGAGAAAACACCTTCAAAATGCCTTGAAACCCCTTTGAAACGCTACCAAATCGAGTGGGAGAGCACCGTTAACCCCTGAGAACCCAAAATCATGAGTGAGGCTCAAGTGAGAGGAAGAGAGGAGTGAGATAGGCCAATACTGAGGGAGATCAGAACTTATAACCCTATTTTTAAGTGGCCTCACGGTTAGCTCGCACAGTTTGGCAAACCGTGCGCTAACCATGGGCGCACCACTTCCTCTAGAGCCAGGGTCCGCACGGTTTCCTCACAAGGTTTGGAAAACCATGCGCAGGCCGTGCGAAACCTACTGTCTCCCCCTGCACAGTTTCCTGGATCATCCGCATGGTTTCCCTTAACCGTGCTCAAACCCTGTTCCCTTAGAAAAGCCCCCAAACTCATTCAAAACCATTCCAAACTCTCCCAACCTCTTCCCAACTCATCCCATGCACATTAAACACATAAAAAAAATCATAAAAAAAGGTCACATACCTCAAACCAGGGGTACTACATTCTCCCCACCATTAGACTTTCCGTCCTTGGAAAGTAGTGAACTAACCCTCTGCCAAAAGAGCTCGAGCCACTGCTCGACCATATCTTTCTCCCACTCCCAAGTATCCTCTTGAATCTGACCATGTTGCCAAAAAACACGAACTAAACCAATGATTTTAACATGAAATATATTCTCTTTCTTATCCACAACCCGCACTGGCACATGCACGAACAAAGCATCATGTTCTAGTTCAACATGATCCCATCGAATCACATGGTCACGATCCGGATGATACTTTTTCAACTGCGACACATAAAACACATTGTGCACCAAAATAAACCTAGTTGGAAAATCCAAAGGATAATCCACCTCACCAACCTGCTCAAGAATCTCAATAGGCCAAGTATACCTTAGAGATAACTTTCCCTGCTTCCTAAACTGACGATGTCCCAACCTAGGAGAGATCCTCAAGAACACATGATCACTCACCTCGAAGGACAAAGACCATCGAAGATGATCTGCATACAATTTCCGATGACTCTGAGCCATCTCCATTCTTTTCATGATCAACTTGATCTTCTCCGTAGTCTCCAGGATAAGGCTCGGTCCAACCATCGAGGATTCACCCATTTCCACCCAACATAGTGGAGAACGACACGGCCACCCATACAATGCTTCAAATGGAGCCATCTGTATGGAAGCCTAAAAACTTTTATTGTACGAGAACTCAACCAACGACAAGTGCTCCTCCCATGAGCCACCAAAATCCATGACACAAGCCTATAACATATCCTCCAGAGTTTGTATCGTCCTCTCGGATTAACCATCCGCCTGAGGGTGATACGTTGTGCTTATAGACAACTGTGTCCTAAGGGATTGCTGTAAGGATTTCCAGAAATGAGATGTAAACCTTGGATCTCTATCTGATACAATCGAAAGTGGAACACCAAGCCTCTCTACCACCTCCCAAATATAGATTCTAGACCGATCCTCCACTGTATGAGATTCACAAATCGGGATGAAATGGGACAACATCGTTAGCCGATCCACTATCACCTAGATGGCATTGTGCTTTCTGACCGTTCTTGGGAGACCTGTGACAAAATCCATCGCTATATGATCCCACTTCTAAACAAGGATTGGTAAAGACTGCAACATTCCTGCTGGCCTCTGATGCTCTTCCTTGATCTGCTGACAAGTCAAGCATCTCAAAACAAACTCAACCACACTTCTTTTTAAACCATCCCACCAGAACTGCGCTTTCAATTCTTTATACATTTTTTGAATTCCAGGATGAAAAAACCACCTAGAATGATGATACACCCTAAGAAGATCCTCTTGAAAAGCAACTGGTATAACCATCCGACTCTAAAAACACAAAACTAAATCTCCATTCAGTTTCCAACCCTCAATGGTCTCCCCACCATTGAGTCTTGACCCATGGTCACACACCCAGAATCAGATATCGGTGCCTCTCTAACCAGGCCAACCAAGTCAGGAATCAACAAAACTGGAAATAAGACCGCTCTATCACCCTGGTTCTCACATTCCAACCGCATATCAGCTATAACCGACATCAACTACCACTGGTCCAATGCATGTTTTACCACTTGAGCATGTGATTTTCTACTTAATGCATCCACCAAAAATTTCCCTTACTCGGTGTGTACATCAAGTCACAATCAAACATCTGGAGATATTTCATCCATATCCCTAACCTCAAGTTCAAATCCCTTTATAAGAAAATATGTTTCAAGCTCTTGTGATCTGTATATACTGTAAATTTCTCACCGAAGATATAATGACACCACACTTTCAAAGCATGGACCACTACTGCTAATTCCAAATCATGAGTTGTGTAGTTCTTATCATGCACCCTCAACTTCCTTGAGCCAGAAAAAACCACATGATTACCTTACATGAGAACGCACCCCAACCCTGATCCTAATGCATCACAATACACCACGTACCATTTTCCGGATTCTGGAAAAACCAAGATTGGTGCTGATGTAAGACGACCCTTTATCTCTTTGAAACACTACAGACACTGTTCATTCCACTGGAATGGAACATTCTTTCTTTTCAAATCTATCATCGGAAAATCCAAACGTGAAAAATCATGAAAAAAACGCTGATAATACCCAGCTAGACCAAGAAAACTCTGTATCTCAAACACATTCTTTGGAGGTTTCCATGAGATAACTACCTTTATCTTTTCCGGATCCCCTGAAACACCTCTTTCAGAAATCCCATGGCCAAGAAAATGAACTTCCCGTATCCAAAAGTCACACTTTGACAATTTGGAATACAACTGATGATCCCTCAAGATCCCGAGAACTGTCGCCAAGTGCTTATCATGCTCCACCCGTGTCTTTGAATACACCATAATATCATCGACAAACACCACCACAAATGAATGTAGATATCTCTGAAATATCCGATTCATTAATGCCATAAACACTGCTAGTGCATTCGTTATACCAAAGGGAATAACCACATATTCATAATGTCCATATCTACTTCTGAAAGCTGTTTTAGGAATATACACCTTCCTCACCCGCAATTGATGGTTTCCCGACCTCAGGTTGATCTTGGAGAACCACTGGGATCCCCTCAACTGGTTGAAAAAATAATCAATTCGTGTAAGTGGATATCTATTCTTTATCATAACTTGGTTAAGTCTACGATACTCAACATATAGCCTCAAAGTTCTATCAGCCTTTTTCACAAACAACACTGGCGCTGCCCACAGAGACGTGCTAGGCTGGATAAACCCTGTTCTTTCTAACTCTTCCAACTAGATTTTCAATTCCCACAATTCAGCTGGTGCCATCTGATAAGACGAAAGTGAGATAGGACTGGTCCCCGAAAGGAGATCAATCGTAAACTCCCCTTCTCTTATGGGAGGTAACCCAGAGAATTATTCAGAAAAAACATCCATGAACTGATCCAACACTGTCGGAGGAACACTCTGCTAAACACCCTCCACCGATTCCAATGACAAAACCACCAACTGATACGATAAATTACCCAATGCTGGTGCTGACATACCCGTTGAACCCTGCCTTTCATGATTCCCACCTCTAAAGAGATGTCTAATTCCATCGTGTGTCGTAAAATCCACTGTACACGCATCACAATCGATGTGGGACATAAACGCCACTAGCCAATCCATTCCCAGGATTATATCATACCCATCAATCTCAAGCATTAAGAAAATCCACACTATCTCAACCTCACCCACAACGATACAAAATTCTTTACACAAGAAGGCTTGACACTCTCTTCGACCCAGAGGAGTTTGAAATCTCAAAACCAAGGGCATCATTTCTACCCTTTAACCCAGAAAATCATCCACATGTGAATCAATAAAAGAGTTTGAGGCACCCATATCAAAAAACACTTGCGTCAAGGTAGAATTTAACAGAATAGTACCTTACATTGTGGATGGTCCCGACTGATCATCCACCACAACCTGATCAGCTCTGAACACATGTTTTCTTGCCACACTCTACTCTTTTTTTCCCTACTGAGGCATTGTGGTAGTCCGAGAATCACCATGACCCACTTTACTCTACTGAAGATGGGTGTGCTGCTGTCCCCATCCCATCAAAGCATACGACCTCTACGATCCCTGAGGAGTGCCACGTGCACCCGATCTTGGAGAATTTTGACAATAATGCTACAGATGCCCCATATGCTTACAATTATGACATGCTCGAGGTTGTGCCATACAATCCCACTTGATGTGGATCATCGAACCACACTGAAGACATCCCATCTTGCCTGGGGCTTCAGAGGAAGATTTACCGATCCTGCCGTCAGATTATATGCCATATTCCGACCCTAGGAATAAGTATCCCTCCTTCACTTGAACCCAGCATTAGATTTCACTCTGTTCCCCATGGGTACCACCATGCTTCCTCCACCCAGAGCACTCAAAAAATCCCGCTCAGCCACCGAGGCTCTATTCACAATCTCTATGTAATCATCTATACACAGTACTGCTATCTTTGAATGGATTTCTTTCCTTAACCACGCTTCAAATATCCTTGCCTTCAATGACGTGCTACCTGCCACCTCGGGTGAAAACCACACTAAGATCATGAACTTAGCTGCATACTCCATCACTGACATAAAATCTTTCTTCAAACTAAAGAAACCAGTCATACACTGAATTTTGAACATATGTGGGTAGAATTGTTTGTTAAAAAATTCCTCAAAGCCTTCCCACATCATACCCTGGTCTTACCCTTCTTGGACTACCAAATCCCACCACTTAAGGGTAAGATATTCCAACATATACATGGCCAACTTCAATTTTAACTATACCAGAGTTCCCAAGAACTCGAAGATCTTGTTCATTCTATTCAACCATGCTTCTTCCCTCTCCGACTCTGAATCACCCCTAAATATGGGTGGATTATGCCTTTGAAACTAAACTGCATGATCCACATTCCTTGGTTCATCCATTTTGTTTCCACTTTCCACAGCTTGGAAGCTTTCACTATGCTTTTCACTTGATGTTGGTTCACCTGAGGCTCAGGTGCTACCACATTCTCAGCAGCCTCATCCGGTTGGTCTCTACGATGCCTACCCAGTGCCATTTCTATAAACAGAAAACAAACAACTATGAGTCTCACTTCCATAGACATCATGAAATCCCATTTCAAATCACATTACACAACACTATCACAAAAAGGCTTTCCACCAGTTCACATATTCCACATGTGCCATGTTTCACCATTTTGAAAATCATAACATTTTCAAAATATCAAATTTATTCAAATTTTAATTTGACACAAAAACCATTTATCAATTCAGCCCATAGATCATTATACCCCAATGAAATATGCATCCTAGTGGGAAGTCATTTCTTCCATGCATACCATGATCATCTCATTGGCTACACCCACAATAATGAGATATCTAATGCCTATAAGTGTCTCCAAAACACTTATGTACCCAACTCCCTGGTAACTTGAATTTCAGCATAAAAGGTCTAGCTACGTCCTTTTATGATATACATTCCAAGTTTCGACAATCCTAAGCCTTTCTACCATCATGACTCAAGGAATGTAACACAACGAATGTCAACACAAAATCTGAGAATCAACTCCAAAGGACCAAACAAACTGATAACACTTGTAACACCCTGCCCCTACCTCATTGGCTTGAGGAGGTGGTGAGGTTTACTTGACCTTAAGCAACGTTCCCAAGGCGCCAAAGGCTGGAAATAAATGTCGAGGGCTTCTAGAACAATTTTGGGAACAATTTTATCTTATGACAAAACCAACCAAACCATCTACTATCAATCACTATATGATGCATGTCTATTCAATTACCCAACCATGAATTCCCAAAATCCAACCAAGTTATTCAACAACACAACTCAAAACCAATACAACTAGGCATGTCCACCAAAATCATAGTACAAGTGGAAAATAAACAACCAAAGCACCAAGAGCCATGACACCTCCAAAAATCTACACCCATCTCCAAGATCTAATCTATACCAAGACATCACAACACACCACTAAAAGAGGTTGATGCCTTACTTTTTACCACGTCACGGTACATGAAATATTCCAAGACACCAATGTGACAAAGCAGGGGGTGAGAAATAAAACTCAGTAGGATTTCCCCATATGACTTACCTACACTTTCCACTTGGATAGAACCATTAGAACATTTATATAAAACAGTTTATATAAATTAAATCATAAGTGAAACCATTTTCATAAGCCAAACATTCCCTTACCAAGCCATCACACCCAAACCAAGAAAAAAAGGGAAAGCCCAAGCAACTATGCCTAAAACCATTTCATCATTTACATGTCAGAACAACAATTCCACCTTGCAAAGAAATGCATAACCAATAACCAAAACAACAGAACAACCAAATGGTGGAGCTTCTGTCCAACTCGTTCACCAATTCACACTAAGAGGCACTCCCCATCCACTTACCATTGACGGTGGCCCTTCCATACACTATCCATCCCCTTTTATAGTGGTACTTCTTTCCACTTCCACACAACATTCAAGCAAGCCAAAACCAAGCATATAACTAACCAAGGTCACAAACACATGCAATCAACCAATTCCATTGCATATCCATCCACTTCAATAAATAACCCATTTATTGAAAACCATTTTCCCTGCCAAAGAACATTTCAATAAAACAGAACTTTTATTGAAAACCCTTTCCATCAATAATTTTCACAAATCAACTATATCATCCCATTTTAAAATCTTCATTTTAAAATCCTCAAGAAGAGCATTTCACTATAAAACACCAGTTTCCCAAAAATCCCCAAAACATCACCCAAGGGATTCCTAACCATTTTCGCACATCAAAACACAATTAATTTCAAGAACAACAAAATTAATTGTAAAAAAAACAATTAGGTCTAACCAAGTGGAGTTGAGAAAGAATCCACCTACCTTTAGGGTTCCTAAGAAATCAACCCATAAGCCACCGCACCTCAAATCCGTCGAAAGATCCACCGAAACCTCTCTAGATCACTTTGCCTAACATCTAAAATCCTTAATACTAACATCCAAGGAAACCCCAACACTAGATCTATAGACAAAAAAGTGTAGATCTAGAAAACCATGAAAGAGAGGGAAGTAGATCTAGAGGAAAACACAAGAGAAACAAGAGGAGAGACTTACTCGGGAGAAACCACCTTCAAACTGCCTTGAAACCCCTTTGAAACACTTACAAATCGAGTGGGAGAGAACCCTTAACCCCTAAGAACCCAAAATCACGAGTGAGGATCGAGTGGGAGGAAGAGAGGAGTAAAATAGTTCAATCTCGAGGGAGGCCGAAACTTATAACCCTATTTTTAATTGGCTGCACGGCTAGCCCACACGGTTTGGAAAACCGTGCGCTAATCGTGGGTACACCATTGCCTTGAGAGCCAGGTTCCACACAGTTTCCTCGAACGGTTTGGAAAACCATGCACAGGCCATAAAAAACCTAATGTCCCCCCTATATGGTTTCCTGGAGCATCCGCACGGTTTCCCTTAACCATTCTCAAACTGTGCCCCCTTAGAAAATCCCCCAAACTCATTCAAAACCATTCCAAACTCCCCCAACATCTTCCCAAATCATCCCAAACACTTTAAACACATAAAAAAACATAAATAAAGGCCACATACCTCAAACCGAGGGTACTACATAGGGGGTGTCATTTTATAAGTGAGGTAAGTGACACACTTGTAATATTCAAAAATAAAAATATTTTCCAATATTGTTCACATGAAAAGGGTAATAAATAGAGTATTATTGATCCTCAGACATGATAAGGTCCTAATATGTCCATAAAATATATTTTAGAAATGTTTTTAGTTCAATTTAACCCTTATCTTTTTAGTTTAACCTCCTAATAAATATGTTTTTACTTTAGTTATGGTAATTTATTTTTACAGTTTTCAGTATTCATATTAATAAAAAATTAATTTCAACTTATAACAAATAAAAATTATTCTTATTTCATATATATAATCAATTTTACAAATTAAATTCATATAAGTGGCAAAATTTAATTTAAAATTAATCCCATAGACATGATTAGAAATCATGTTTTTAAAGAGAAAATGTTTAAAATTTAACAATATTTTTTTTTATAAAAAATAAATATTAAAACTATTCAAATGACCTAAATTGGATTAATTTATTTAAAATTAAAATTATTTTACCTAAAAAATATTAAAAATATAATTCTAAATTTTAAATTTTTTAAATGAGAATTCAATTTACTTTTAAAATCTGGTATTTTTCACTATTTATCAATAAATCAAACTTTTCAGAAAATTCAAGAAAATTAAACCTAATGTAATTTTGATATTATGATTTTAAAAACTAATTTTATATTTTTAAATAAATTTTATTAAAGTGGTAAAAGTTATTTTTAAATAATGTGTGTAAATCACAACTAAAATGTCTTTTAGAGAAAATACAGTTTTTAGAAAACATTTCTTTTTCTTCGAAATGATCCTTATTTTCATTTATAATAAATAGATAAATAATAAAAATGTTTAATATATATATTTTTTATAATTTTTTAGTCCTATTCATACCGTCCAATTTAATATCTAAGTTAAATTAGTAATATTTGAATAATATTTTAATAGAGTTTCAGGTGTTATTTAAACTTGGTGTTGCGTGCAACATAAGTTATCGACGAAATAAAATTTATTCTAAAATAAATATATTGTAAAGTCTTGGGTTGTAACATTATCCCACACTTAGTTAAATTTATTTTTAACAATTTAAACTTTACCTCGATAATAAATGGTATTACATTTAAAAATTCCTTTATAGAAAAACCCACATCGTAAAATGGTATATAAAATACCCTCTTAATGAGAGAGAAAGGGAAGTACAAAGGTCCTCTGGAATAATCGCATAACTAGGTATCAAAGTTGGATAACATTGGTGAAAAATGAAAACATGAATATTGGATATAATAATAACTCTCAAGGATTAATAGAGAGAGGTACAGATCATTGATCACAATAATGTGAGTGATCTCGAGAAGGTTGATGGAAAAAACCCATAAATCTATGATGAGTTAAGGGACCATTTGATTCATCCAGAATCAAAGTACCATGATAAATGTATTTTTTTAGGATCCTTTATTAGTGTTTATGAATTATTTTACCATCTATATTGAGAACATATTAAAATTTAATTACTTTATATCATTCTATTTCATGGGCACAATTTCATATTTTGGATATGATTTGATCATTTTACACTTAATTTCTTGCTATAATAAATGAATATTCAAGATGAATTTTTATTCACGAAGAAATAAAATTACCTTTTAATGTATAATTTCATCCATTAATGATTAATAACTTATTACACTTATATATACTTAAAAAAATGGTTAGTAAATTTATCCAACAACAACCAAATTTCAAATCAATCCATTCCATAAATAGTTAACCCTAATGATTAACCAAAATATGTATTTCCAAATTAAAATTCCATTTTTTTGAAATAAGGTCAAAAAATAAGAATTATATTCTCTATATAATATAAAGTTTATCTTAATGTCAAATCCGATATATTTGAATACCTTTATCACCGTTAAAACGTAATGAATACATACATACTTTCAAAAAAAATCTCATGTTATTGTATAAATTCCATTTATCCAAACTGATAGTAAACATCAGAAAAGATAACAGAAACCATAAAATAAAAAAACCAATTTCATAATCCACAATACCATACTAGAAATACATCATTTTAATTACAATCACAACATATAGAAAAAACAAAGGGTTATCTTCCCTTAATCATATGTTTTACAAAAATATCTACTTTCCATTGAATTGATTTTCTTAGTACCATTAAACACATGCTCTCAAATAATTAAATAAATTCTACTTAATTATAACCCTTATACATTTTATGATTCTTATAATGATAATATTATTAATAAAATAATTTTAAAATATATTTCTTAGATCCAAATACATATGCACAATAATCATTCCACTTTAGCTGTGTCAATAGTGTAAGATTTACCTTAATCCCACATATTTTTCTAATGTATATTCTAATACACTTGATACATTGGTTATAATAGTTCCCCATATCCTTATATTTAAAAAATTTACGTTTATGGAATCTCCCATAACCTTTCATTCATGAGAATAATGGCCTTTATGTTCACACAATGTGAAAAATCCCAATCCCTTCAAGAAAGTTCTAGTGTGTTTCTTTATATGATGATCACATGTGGGAAAATACTTCTTTCCCCACTTCTATTTATCCATTTTTTTCTTTGTAATACTCTTCTTCTCTTGATTCCCTTTAAATCTATAATACATGGATAATTATTTATTTATCTTGGCTGTACATGATATTATTCCCTCTTATTATGAAAAATTTTGGGAGACTAGTCCTCTTTGAATACTTGGATTAATCCCTTCAAATAAATGGTCAATATTATAATCTATGTTATTTATGTAATATTAATAATACCTAGATAATGTTGTAAAGTGATCCACATAATTTGAAAAAAATTCTTATTAATTTCTATTTTATAAAAGCACCATTCTCTTCATTTTAGTTTGTTGTTCGTGAGGGAAATATTTTTTAGAAAAGGTATATTTAAAAACAATTCATTCCACGAGTTCTATTTTATGTTCCTATCTATTATTCTAGATCAATGACCAATATTGATCTACATCATCTTTTAGAAAATACACAACAAGTGTAACCATTTCTTTTTCATAGCATCTTAAGAAAAAAATATCTTCCCTAGATACTTAATCCATTTTCATCTACAATCAGATTTTTAGTCCCATAAAATAATGAGGGATTCTATCACATAATGAAATAAAAATTGGATAATATCAATTTTACAAAAGTTGATCCATTTGGGAAAGGTTATTATTAATAACATAATTATACTTCCGTAATATAGATATGATTTTCTCAACTTCAATACCATATGTATTATCTTACATCGTAGGGTAATCTCTATATTGTCCATGAGTATTGATACACATATTCAATAAAGGCACCACTTCTAAGAAATGTAATATAAGGGATTATATTATAAAATTACAAATCATAAATCATAATGTACAATTCTAAATTTGGTGTGTAAATTAAAATTTATTCAATTTTAATCCCAGAATCCTAAACATGGTTTCTTTGGGTATATCATTGTTTTCAAATAATTCACAATGGTTTATAAATAAAATTTCAATTATCTAAATAATATACCCTAATATTTTCAAACTAGGTGCATATAAGGCCTACTTTCATACACCACGTGATGATCAGGTCAAGCCCAGTGCACCCTTTTCATATTTATTACTCTTAGGTACCTTTGATCCAGAAGAAAATGATCTTATAGTATGCAGACAATGATATATTTCTAGGAAATACCAAATAATAAATTCCTTAAAAAAATTATTATGTTCTTATATACTTACCCTCAATGTATATCACATGGTTATGTTTAATAAACTATGTATTCATTTGTTTAGTTCCCATGGTTTCTTCTAAACTTCCTCTGATAACAAATATAACGACCTTGACCCCAGTAAACTCGAGATGATTCTATACTTTGTTACATTAGAATAGATATAAATGGTCAAATCCATAAGGATCAACCATTTTAGTAGTTTTTTAGAACTATATATATACATTATACCCATCTTATATTGTTAATAGATAATAAAACATAATACATAACAAAATCAAATGAAGTGATCCCTTGAAAAATTATTCTTATAATTATTCTTCACATCCCAATTAAAGTTAAAAAAATAATGGTGGGATTAAATTCTCAATATGGGTTAATTAAAATAGAATTTATCATGAATATATAGGAATACAAAAAATTTCAAGGTAAACAATAGAAACAAATACCATTTAAATAACATGACTATCATGATAAGATAAGGCATAATTAATGTTTCAAAGAAAATAACAGAAAACACATGACATTTAATCAACAAGTGGGAATAAAATGAATCATGAGACAATATCATATAAAAAATATCATAGATAATAATAATAGATAGATTTTAAATAAAGGAAATTATTAATTATTGGATGTCACTTATCAAGAACATGATATATCTATCATCAAGACCTTTCAAAAGATGTTTTAATACTACATTTATAAATCCATTTAATCTGGCTAACTAATCTCTCTCATGAGATATACCAACAAATCTAGGGGATATCTATAATTGGAACCCACCCATATATTCATGTTCAAAGTATTTATAATATATTTAATAGTTTATTTAATTGATTAAGCAATGTTCCTTATCATTTAATTTTTATAATGAGAAATGGATACAATTTTTTTTAATATTTTCCTAGTTAATAAAATAAATTTCAAAGTAAATACCATATGGAAAAATGGTATAATTTTTAGTAATTACTCATATATATAATTACAGAATATGGATATTAAAAAAATTAATTTAAAACTATAAATGATTATAGGAAAGTGATTATTTCAAACAATCACAAAAAAAAGTGTGATTGTACAATAATTTTACCACTTGATAATTTTGAAGACAAATACCCTTGGATTAAATAATTAAAATTGAAACATAAAATATCATGAAATATGAATGAATCATGATATTAAATTTCAAGAGGGAATTATATACACCATTAAATATAAATTAGGTTCATAACATTACAATATGCCTCATTGAAGGGAAATTTAGATGAAGTCCCTTACCTGACACTTCATTTTTGTTGAACATGATTTAAACTCATATATAGTGGTATTAAACATGTAATTAACTAAAAAAAGATACATTAATTTTTATAACTTCATATATTATCCATTTATTACATCTTATCACCAATTTGTTAATGGCCATTAATTATTTTCATTGTTTTCGTTGTTAATTTCCTTGTTTTATCATTCGTTATTTCTCATAAAATTTCCTATTCTTGTACATATTATATATTACCTCTTCTTCGGGTAACCTCCCTATATATGCACCAAAAACCTTCCAAGATTGAATTTATTACAAAAATAAAGATTTTTATTAGTAAATAGAAGTTTTTATATGATTTTGGTAGTTATTTACTGATCCAAAAGGCTGATAAGGTGTGAATAATAGAGGAGAGGGAGTGACCTTTTATAAGATGGGTGAGTGGCACAGTAGTTATTTTTGAAAAAAGGTTTACCCACATTTTCCACATTAAAAGGGTCCAAAATTGAGTATTATAGATAAATATACATTATAGGGTCTAAATATAAACATAAAATATATTTTATAATAGTTTGTTGATCAATTTAACCATTATCATTTCAGATTAGCCTCTCGTTAAATCAGTTTTACCTTAATCACGATAATTATTTTTTACTATATTCGTGCTTCATTTGTGTAAAAAATAAATTTGAAATTATTATGAAATATAAAATATTATGATTCTAAATATTGAACTTTTTTCAGAATTCTGTTCAAATAAGTGGAAAATTTTAATTAAATATTAATATCACAAATGCGATGAGAAATCAGGGTTTTGAAGAGAAGAGTTTCAAATTTTTACCTTGTTTTTATATCAAAATTAAATATGAAAATGATTAAAATAAAATAAATTGGAATAATTTATTTAAAATTTAAATAATTTTACTTTAAAACCAATTAAAATATAATTTAAAATGTTAATTAATCTAAAGGAAAATGATGTTTTCAATTAAATTCTAGTATTTTTCATTACTCATCAAAAATGAAACTTTTATGAAAAATACCAAACATTTAACCTAAGATAATTTTGATATTATTATTTAAAAAATTATTTTTATTTTCTTATGTAAATTTTATAAAATTTGTAAAAATTAATAATAAATCATGTGCGTAAAGCGTGACTAAATTGTCTTTTAGAAAAAAATAGTTTTTATAAAACATTTATTATTATTCCAAATGATTCTTATTTTAATTATTAATTAATATATTAAAATTTTACACATGAAAAATATATACTTTTCAAAATTTAGTTTGCCCAATTAATACTATAGAATTTAACATAAATGGTAAAATAATCAATTTTAAACAATGTTTTAATATAGTATCACATTTCATTTAAATGTAGTGTTGTGTGCATCACAAGTTATTGATGAAATTAGATTTGTTATAATAGTAATATATTGTAAATTTATTGAAAGTATATTGAATATTCATCTAAAATGATGTAATATTTTTGTATGAAAAGTTTGGGTCTTTATAGTGGGTATCATTGGACATGTTTAATCAATATTTAGGGATTAGGATTTGTAAAAAAATTTAAAAACCACAGTGATATGTTTAAGTATAGGATAACATCCTAAGGCATTGGTGATGAACATAGATAACCTATGTTAAAACTAACATTCCATTGATTGAGAACAATGTTTCATGATTTATACATAATAAGGATGATATTTCATGATTATTTGATAGTTTAATATAATTATTATAGTTTGATGATTTCAATTTTATTTTTTGGTTTTAGTCAAAAGATAAAAATAGATGAAATCAAGATAAAAATAATTTTGATGGAAAATTCAAGGTTTTCATACCTGATTAACCAAATTATACGGGAGATAAAATACAATTTTTTTTATAACCACACAAATTTTTTAGGACATGAATCACGGTGAGCATCCAAATGATCAAAGGAGCGAAAAACATACTATTTAGTCTTTCAGGAGGAAACATAATCCTTATTTTATTGGATACTTTGATCCATTTTTGGTTGAGTGACAGATCAACACCGTTTACAAAATATGTTATATTCTTCTATACATAGAACATGAAATAATTTTCCTAGCAGTTTACTATATAGAATGTGATGCCGATCAATGTTCAAACCATATTTTGAAAATGACTCAAGAGGAATAAATTGAATTCAAGGAATGGGTTGAGTATAAGAGGGTACTTTTTAGTAATTACATCCATAATATTTTACATAGAAATATAGATAATGAATTCCTTGAGCATAAGAAAAATTAATATGAATCCATTGACACTTTTTATGTAATTATTACAAGGTTTTCAAGGTATGAATCTTGTTTAGTCATTATCCATGAATGAAAAATTGATTTATTTTTAGTATATAATATCCCAGCTTCCAATAGGTTTTCTATATAAGATAATTTAGTATCACTGAATAAATCATTAAATGTTCACTCATGATAAAAATGGAAAATATAGATTCCCACCATTAACCTAGTTTTGATAAGAAAAAGAAGATCGAGTATCATTAGAAATTGAATAAATCACATTGTGGAAAAAATTAGAGCCACATAAATTCCAAAAATGTGGGAAATAAAGTCACATGATTTTATTTAATAGAAAATAGAGGTCCTTTAAATTTGGAATGGAGGTTCATAAAGACCGTGTGTTTCTATAGGAAATGAGTATTCTAGTTAACACAATAGGTAAAAATAAGCAACCAACTAATGCACCTACCACACTATAATGCGTAAAATTAATTGAGTATGGGAATTATGGAAAATAGTGCTTGAATCTGAAGGTTTTTGATGTTGATCAGTGTCAAAAACCTATTAAGATCAAATAAAAAAGAAATATATTACATTCTTGACTACCAAAGTGGGTAATAAGAATGACATGGTGAAAGGTACACTTATCATCCATTCTAAAATATAAAATGTATAATTTTATTATGGATCATCCCACTATTTTATATCTATGTAATTTTCAAAAGTATCAAATTACTAGATCAGTATTTAGAAGTTGAGATAGTGGTAAAAACTCCTATTGATATGATTGTTACATATCTATTCTATAGTTATTCTAAGATTGATATTTGTGGTAAAGTTCTTCCTTAAAATCTTGTGATTGTCCCTTTAGTTGAATTTTATGTCACTCTAGGCATGAATTTTATTTATTTATATGGATATAATATTATTTATTTTGGAAGGGAAGTAATATTTCATATTCTAGATTAAGCTATTGTCAGTTATCTATATGAGGATGAATAAAACTTCCAGTGGAAATTAATTCACTCTTGTGGGTCTTAATTCATATACATGAGGAATATTTATCTCGGATAGTTTCTGAGAAACTAAAAATTAAAGATATTCCTATTTTATTAGACTTTTTGGATGTATTTTTTAAACAAATACTTATTCTACCTTAAAACCGTGAAGTTGAGTTTTCAATAGAACTCATACATGGTGCTACACCTATTTCAATTAATATTTATATAATGGTGCCAATAGAGTTTCAGGAATTGAATTAGAAACTATAGGGAAATCTTTATAAGGAATTAATACACATTAGTGTATCACCATGGGGTGCACCTTTACTTTTTGTTAAGAATCAATGCATCTTTTAAATGATTATCAGAAACGTAACAATATCAATATCAAGAAAAAGTATCATCTAACCCATATTGATGATTTGTCTGATAAATTACACAGCAGTTAATACATTTCTAAGGTTGAATTTCATTCAGTATATCACCAATTTAGGGTTTAAATTTTTGATATACCGAAGACAACCATCTATAATATGTATGTAAATATTGTATTTATAGTGATACTACTTAGACTTACTAATTCCCCTACTATCTTCATGGATTTAATGAATAGAGTATTTATAGATTACCTTGATCGGTTTGTGGTAGTTTTTATAAATTATCTTATTATATATTTAATGGGATAAGAAGAGCATGTAGATCATTTATGAATTGTGATGAAGATCCTGAGGAAGGATAATTTGTATGAAATTTTTTCCCTGTGTGAATTTTTGCTACAAAATGTTTCATTCTTGGGTCATATAATCTCATGTGAGGGTATTTTGGTAGACCCATAAAAGTTATAAGTTATTGATAAATTGAACAGAACAACCATAGTTATTGAAATTCATAATTACTTGGGGTTTTATAGATATTACCAATTCTTGGTGAGATATTTTTCATGACTATCTATTTCAATCACCAAGTTTACTTAGAAGGGCAGTCAAGTTCTTGTGGATGGATGGATGTGAAGTGAGTTTCAGGGAACCGGATAGAAGGACGGTGAGTTCACCATTTCTCACAATAACCTATAGTGTATAGGGGTTTTTGATATATAGTTATGAATCAAAGAAATACATAGTATGTGCCATCTTTTAGAATGATATGGTAATAACATATGCCTCAGAGCAATTGGAAATACATGAAAAAATTTACCCTACTCATTTTTTAGAGTTAATAACGATATTTTTTTCATTGAATATATGGAGGAATTATATTTATAGTGAAAGATGTGATATATATATATATATATTCAATGTTTTAATTATATATTCACACAAAAAGAGTTTAATATTTTCTAGATAAAATCATTTGATTTTATTAAAGATTTTTAATTATTAACACATTACCAACCTAGGTAGGTGAAAAAGATATATGATGCTCTAATTCAGAAGGAAGTATCTAGTTTATCCATGACTTGGAATGAAAAAGATAAAAAAATTATGGATTTATAGAATATGGAACTTGAAATCATAAGGAAAGATAATAGATCATATCTTTCTCAGATAAATGTTCAACCATTTATCCATATATAGATTGAAGATACAAAAAAAGAATATATACAATTAAAGAAGATAGTGAGAAGTGTTCCAATGTTTTACCATGATTCTAATGGAATTATTAGGTTTTATAATTTATTATATCTCTCGTTCATACCATTTTTGAAGAAGGAACAATTGAATGAAGACTGTAATTCATCAATCTCTATTCATCCTCAATGTACAAAGATGTATGGATGGTGGGACAACATGAAGCAGGATATTGAATAATATGTAAATTGATTCTTATTATGTTATAAAGTTAAGGATAAGAGAAAAAAGTCTAATGGGATTTTATAATCATTATCCATACCTGAATGGAAATGGGAAACCATTACAATGTATTTCGTTTTTAGACTCCCTAAAACAACTAAATAACACAATATTATTTGGATTTTAGTTGATCACCTTATAAACTAAGCATGCTGAATTTACATCATAGAATATTTCTCTCCTAATCATATTAATATGTTATATATGAATTAAGTTTTGAGATTTCATGGTTCACCACATTCTATTATATCTAATTGCGATGCAAGGTTTACATTAAAGTTATAGATAAGCATTTAGTAGGATATGGATATAGAGTTAAGTTTCAGTATTGAATATCATCCTCAGTTAGATATTCAATCTTATTAGACAATAAAAAATCTAAAATGCATGTTGAGATCATGATATTTAGATTTCAAAGCTGGTTGGGATCAACACCTTCCTTTGGTAGATTTGTTTTACAAGAATACTTTTCACTCAGGAATTCATGTGTCTCTTTATGTATCCCGCCTTGGTAAGAAGTTCATAACTCTTACATATTGGACTGAAGTTGGATAAAGATAGTTATTAGGAATAAATCTAGTAGAATAACTAAAAGAGATGGTTAGATCCATTCAACATTACATAAGAGCATCTTAAAGTTGATATTATGCTAAAAATATCTGATTAGATCTAGAGATTGAAGTTAATTAATATACATTCCATTGAATATATCCTTTGAATAAGGTTATTATATTTTGAAATAAGGGAAATTTTAGTCCTATATATGTTATTCCCTTTGAATTTCATGACCATATTTGGATAATTTCTTATCATTTTTAACTTCTACTAAATCTCTCTCAAGTTTATAATCTGTTCCATGTATCGATCTTTAGAAAGTATATTCCTGATCCTTCATGTGTACTAAAATAAAGGTCAAACCATAGAATCATGATATATATTATGAAAAATAATTTTTGGAGATTTAAAATCATTGAGATAAAGTGTTAGGAAATAAGACCACTCACCTGTTCAAAGTTTTACGGCAAAATAGTAAATTAGAGGAAGCTAATTATGAATATCTGGATGTGATGAAAATGATATATCATCAATTATTTTTTATCAAAGTGATGTAATTTTTAGCGTGAAATTCATTTTTAATGGGGGTATAAAATAAGCCATTAATATTGCATGATATAATTCTCTTTAAATAATTTTTATTTCTTCGATAGATTGTTGTATATAAAACAGAAAATATAATTGAATCTTATGAAGTATATATTTATAACAAAGCAATAGATTGGAGCGTATGAATAAAATAAATAAATTATAAAAAATTTATGGTTTACCCATGTGTAAAATTGAATCATTGGATATTAATTTATTAGAAATGAAAATAAAAATCATTTGGTAGTAAAAGAGATTTTTTTCTCAAAAAATATTTTATATGAACAATGTGTTTTTTCTAAATAAATAAAATTTAACACTATTGGTGAATGATTTTAATGATATTAATATATTATATATTCAATCAAATGTTTCAACATTCATATAATATTGTTTAGGTATGGTATAAGAGTATATATCCAGTTTTATGCTTTAAAATGTATTTTTCTAAAAAAATGTTTCCGTTCTATTTTAAGGCTTATTTTAAAAGGATTTTTTTTCCAATTATAGAAATTGAATATTGAAAAATGGATTCCATATTTTTAATCAAGAGGATCAAATTTGGTAAATATATCCATTTTATATTTTCTTAATATGAATAGTAACCATAGAAAATTTTTATCACCTCAGCATGGGTAAAATGGTTAAAATATGGTTTAAACTTTGGGATATGTCTTTAAAATTTCTATAACAGAATCCACTATATTATTATATGACCTTAGTTTTTCCACTTTTAACTAGTTGTTGAATATATTACCCCCTTTATTATTATCTTTATATAAATTAATGAATAGAACAAATACAAAATATCACCCTCTTGAATTTAGTATCTCTATATTTTAAGGGTAAAAAGAGGATATGTTTGGTTCTAAATTATAATTTTAAATATAAATTTTTTTATCATATTAATTTATTTTTAATTTTCAATTGTTGAATAATTACCAGAAACACTTATGCAACAAAAACACAATATTTATCCAAGTAATAGAAGAATAAAATAAATGATTTTAAAATTATTAAAAGTAATAAAGTTTGGGTGAATTTTTGTTTTCCATGAATTTTATAGATTAATAATAAAATAATATATATTTTAAATTTTTATATTCTAATTCAATGGTTCTTATGTTATTTTCAAAGTCAAATTATGTAAATAGTTCTTAAAAGAACATTGAAAGTATTTTATGATAATTTTTTTTAATATTATTTAAAAATAATGAAAATATTGAAATAGGAAAATTATTATGATAAAAGGTATAAAATTTCATCACTTGTTCAATTATGATTCAATTTTTACCCTAGAAGTAAAATTATAACACTTTTATATTAAAAGGTCATTACCACATTTAAGATTAAAATTGGTTAACTAAGGGGTCAAACAAAAAGATAATGTTTTAAATGAAAAAAATAAAATAAAATATAAATATATGATTATATTTTTACCATATCCTCTTTTTATTTGAATATATAGCTAATGGGTAGACTTTTTCATGAGAATGACATAACTATGTTTAAACTTTTTAGTAATTTCTAGTGTGTATTTTCCATCCCTTAAAAAAGGAAAAACCTTCTCCATATTATTTACACAAATTAGAGTCTTATATATTAGAAAATAAAAAATAAAATAACATCTTAGATTCCTTAAAAATTTCCTAGAGCTTTTTGTATTTCGAAAATAATTTCCTTTCATGTCTTAATGTGTAATCCAAAAGAGGATTCTAAGAAAAGAGTTGGAACTCTTAACTGAGCACTTTCAATTTTATTTGTTATTATACCTCATCTAAATATATGGTATCTATTTTAAAATAATTAATAAAATATCATCAATAAAATAATATATTATTTTGATTATGGTAAATCCTTTCCCATCTCTTTTCTATCCCAGAGGAAATAAAAACATTGCTCATGTGTATGAAGGGATTACTGTCTCCACATATCGGTGTAATTCATTTTTCATTATCAAATTTCATGGATACTTATAATGATGGATTTAATATTTATATATTATAGTCATTAAATAATTATACTTTAATAATTATACTATATTATCTACCATCTAATATTTATATCAGTTGGAAAAATGATTACGTCACTCGTACGTACGTGTGGACTATCAGCTTGATGAGGCAATGTGATTCATTATTCATTTTATTTTTACATGAATGGTAATAAAGAAATATTTAATGAATATTATATATATATATATAATATAATATAATAATTATTCTGGTATGGTGAATTATTATTTACCTTTATTTTGTTCCATCCACTGAAAAATTGAACCAACTTTCATGCGTACATATGACCTACCATCTACATAAACAGTGTAATTAGTTTTTCTATATTTACCATTTACGGATGAAAATAAATATATATATAATTATTCTATGTTAAATTTATATAATTATTATCATTCTGAAAAAAATGTAACTATAATCAACATACAAGAAATAAGACTTACAAATTGTAACATGTATAAAAAATGAAGTAGTTATCACACAGAACAACGATTTTAATAATGAATTATTAATAAATAAGTGTTAAGATATTATAGGTAAATCATAAATATTATGATATATATTAACATGGTTTTGGAATAGATTAAAAATAAATATATATTTATTATATTGAAGGTTTGAATGCATATGATGAAATGCGAGACTTAAAGTGAGCAATATTTATCTCAAATTGATTTCTTTGTGACATATGTCCATGTTATGCACCAATATTATTTTTAGAGATGTATATACTACCCATTTTACATTTTATATAATGAATATTATTATATAAATTATAAATAAAGATTCCATTAATGATATTCATTCATGGGGACCATGATTCAAAAGATACGAAAGTTATAAGGGATTTATGTTTCTATCCCATTTTAATTAGGAATGTTTTTATTGAATTTCCATAGAGAAAATTATATTATCCTTATATAATAAATTGATTTAATTTTTATTCTCCTATGGATATTTTTGTATAATAAATGTTTTAATTTCATTTTCCTTACTTCGAGTACTGATGACACCAATTCTTTTTCGGATAACCGCCGATGTTTTATTAATTGGTCGAGAATATTTTTCTATCATGTCCATGTTTTATAAAAAATGTTTTCAATTTTTTTTACAATTATACAATAGTTATTTAAATTAATTTTAACACTTGTTTTAATTTATATAAAAATGGTTTCAATGGAAAGTTTTTTCTTATTTTCAGAATGATGTAATTTTGACTTCTAAATAAAAATATGAAATGAGCTATTGTTTTAACGTACACAACATGAATGGAATTTACTATTATTAGAACTTAGTATTTTTTTAATATTCATATAGAATAATCCATGGATATTTCCAAAGAAATTATTTTTAATTTTTTTTATATTTTTAGATTTTAAAGAATTCTTTTCGAAATTAAAAGTGTCTTTTCCTAAAGAAATATTCTAGTGATGTATTAAAGGAATTTTTATCTATAATAACATACTTTGATGTTAATTATTATTTACAAGGGATATGATCTAATGATACCATCCTTATTATTTCGCTAGATGGCTTATGATTATAATGTTGATATTTTTTCAAAGCCTATTTATTTTCCATGGTTTATGGTATTATTAATTGATGGAATGTTTATAAAACCCATTTTACTTGAATAGGTTATAACATGATGATATGTTGAATGTTTCATGATATTTTGGAACAAATACATATGGTTTTAATCATGTTATTTGTGATCATGGAATTATATATCCCTCCAATGTGTTGGGTAATGTTTTATATATCATGAGATAATTATGGGAAACAAGTTGGTTTTGTTAATCCACAATTGGAAAAAAGTTAATGTACTTGATCCACTATAGAAAAAATTCAATGTTTCTAATACACTATTAGAAATAGGTAGGGATTCTTGATCCACTATGAGAAATAGAAGATGATGTCTGATCCTCTATGATTTTATAGTATTTTCAGTTAACCTTGATATATTAAATGGTTTCTATACCTATGATGGTGACACACTTTTTTGACATGAAATTAAGATTTATGATTGATTTATAATGTTTTATCACTCTTATAATTCAGGTATTTTTAAATTATAAATATCTCTTATATGAATCATTTTTATGATTCATGATATATTGGGAATTAATTTTTTATGTTATGTTCATTATCACATGATATTATTCTTATTTTATGGATTCATATGATCATCAAATAATATCTCCCACGTTTACCCTTACTAAGAATCTATGGTCACAATTTTTTATGATTACTTTACCCAGGTCATGAAGAAAGGCTTATATAGGGTATGGGTATGAAGAGTACTATATGGAAATATCTTTATGTGGGATATTGAAGATATTTCATGAAATAATAATATTATGTGTCTCGTATCCAAAGTCATTAAAATTTCAGGGGTCCTCAATTGTGTATTTGTGAAATGTATTGGATATTCATATAAAAATATATAATATTGACGTATTAAAGTATCAGATAACTATATATAGAGTGTTTATGAAATGATCAGATCATTACTCATTCATTTTTTCGTATTTATAAGGGGTGTCTAAATAAAATGATTAAAACTAATGAGATAACATCCAATTGTTGATATTAATTTATATAAAATTAAAATATATATTCTTCTATTTCTTCCATTATCAAGAATAATAGATAACATACCTTGAGAAAAGTAAGATCATACAATTATTTTAAAGATTCCTACAACAAGTGGATATATATAGAGATAATATTGTGTTTATTATTGTTGAGGGATCTCCATGAAGCACTTATTTAAGGATAAAGAATCACAGAAAACATATATGTTTAATTTATATTATATTTTTACTAACTTATAATCTAATGAATCTTATGAAATAATTTTTTTATGTTGTTCACTCCTTTTGGTCTTAGAGATGTCCTTTGAAAATAAACAGTGGTATAAAATATATCTTCATTATGTTTAAAATAAGTTATGAATTTTGTGGAAATTTTGAGATTTATAAGAAAAAAGATGTCATAGGGATCAATATTTGTGTACATATGTGCATATATATCTGTCTGTGTGTTTCTGCTATATTCTAAGAAAACATGGAAAAACACCAATAGTTGATCATTGTATCACATGTATTGACATGATAAATCATTAACTATCATAGAACTAGTTTACACATTTCAAAAACATTATGTTTTAGTGTAAGTGTAATATAGGATAAAATTAGTTTCATTATAATTCAAAATGAATGTTTTTTTTGAAACAAACAAAGATATATAGGGATAAAATTATCCATGATATAGAATTTTTTTGTGTCATGGATACATTACTACTTGTAATTAAAAATGCTACTTGCAATAACAATATGATAACAATAATTTATTATATCACATTAAGCAAGTCATGGTATTATAGTTTTCAATAAGAAAAGAGGTATGAAATAGGACAAAGGCTATTACTATGAGTTTTTTCCATCAATATAGGCTTTCCTATATCACATACAATAATAAAAGTTATATTACAGTCCATGATATATTATTATTTAATTTTCATTTCAATTCTTTTATGAAAAAATATATTTTTTAATTGATTATAAATTATTATGTAAAACAATAAAAAATATTAATTTTACTATATAGTTTATATAATTTAATTACGTAATAATAAATCATTTAAAATTAATTATAAAATGTTTATGAAATATCTAAAAAATAAATATTTTATACCAACTACTAAAATTAATTTACTTTATTTTCATGATATCAAATTTATAATATTAATGTATCTTGTTGATATTAAAATTATAATGTAATTTATAACGAGTTTATAAATTATAAAATTCATAGAATTTAATGTTTTTATATTGCTTTTATAAATGGTTAAGGAATTATAATATGAAATGTTCATATTAATATATAATTTTAGTTATTTATTTTAACCATACCAAAATGGTTAGTGGATGAGAAAAAAGTTTAAAAATATAAAATATACAATATTACACAATTTAAATTAATTTATTTTTAAATATGAAATATTAATATGGATTTAAAAATAAATAATTCTCACAATTTTTAAAATCAGATTTTCAATATGAAGGAGTTTGTATCGATACAATGTAATTGTGAAATATGAAGATTTTATATATGTGATGTAAATATAATGTATTTAAGATTATATTATATAGAAATTCTATATTTCTTAAAAATGAATTAAAAATTATTTATATTAATATTTAATTAAATGTTCAATATAACACTTGTCTAAATTTATTAATTTTCTATTTATTTATTTTTTATCTTATTCATGAATATAAATAATTTATTTTATAAATGTTCATATAATTTAAATAATTTTTTAAACTACTTTAATAAAATTTTATAAAATATTTTAAAGGAATCTCATACCTAGTATATCGTAAAATTTCATTTATTTCAATGATGTTTAGTGATATTATAGTTTTAATTGCATTACTGAAAATGTATTATTATTAATTTCATATATTTAATGCTAAAATCATATATTATATTTACATCACTCATGAGTAATGAACTATGGATTATGGGACAATGATCCAAAATTCATCTAGACTAAAAACAATTATTATATCTAGAATGTTGGGGTTGGTTACTCACCACACCAAACATGATCTTGAGTAAGATTTACATTTTTTTACGTTTTTTCCTTTACATAAAAGAGTTCCATCCTCCATTTTTATTAGCCTCATATAGTTATCTGTTGAATATTATAAATATATATTTTTTCATAGATGTATAATTAAAATTATCAATTATATAATGAGTTATAGATTAATGTGATTAAAACTTGTTGATTTGGTTGATAAATACAATATATATAAACTAAATCTAATAGAATAAGGCATATATATAATAAAATCATTATATGAAATATACTTGATATGGATATGGAATTAAAATGGTGATGTATTATGTAAATCCCATCAAAATAATAAGTTTTAGACTCCTTTAAAAGAGAACCATTTTGAAAACCTAAATAATTTGGCATAGGTGGGTCATGACCAAGTCATTATCCCACATATTGTATTGTCTAAGAAAAATAGAATATTGGTGGATCTAACTGTTAGGTTACTACACATGATGTATGGTTTGGGATAGACTCATATGGGTAAAACTATTAGTTATATAACCAAAGGAATGGTGTTTATATAATTTATAAGATCGATTAGGTAATATAGTTATCCTCTAAAAAATTAGAAAGTTATATAAGATATAATCAACCTGATTTTCTATGAAAATAGGTAAGTGATGATATAATAACCTAATATAACTAAAAACCAAATAAAATATTAATCTTTCCCCACAAATATATATTATTTAAACATGAGGACATTGCTTTTGTGGGAGTATATTTAATTAAAGTCTTCATTTAATAGTGGTAAAACATTACACTCTTTTGGAAAACATGTTTTTATAGATTAAAAGGAAATAAATAAATTTTCAAATTTATCTTTGAGATGAAATTCACTAATGAAAAATAAATATAGTATAAATTTATTATACATGTATAAAAATGGGATAATTCTTCTCCAATAAGTAGAAGAGTTCTATGTTTTAAAGAAACCACATCTTTTGAAACTTGTTTAAGAAGCTAGTCAATAGAATAAAATTATTTTAAAAAGCATAAGAATGAATTTTTTGATATCAAAAAATGTATGCTAAGTTATATATATATTATGCTTTAAAACAAACATATAAATATTGAATATTATAGATAGGGGTATGTCATTTTAGTTAAAATTGTTTAAGGACTTCAGTTTCCACTAACCTATTGAAAAAGATACATTATGTGAAAATTGAAACTAACTTATAACTAGTCCATAAAATAAATAACATGAACTAGAAAAATAAAATAGGTTAAAAATATTTTATATTTCATAAGGAAATGTGGGCAGAAAATTTCATGATCCAAAACTGACATATAAAATGTATAAATCCCCAAACATTAATAATCAAGGATACTAAACTAATGAAAAGATGATAAAATAACTAATATAGAGATAATATGTCTAAAAAATTATAAATTATATTTTAAGATGAAATAAATAGTTTGATAAAAAACTAAATCATCAACATGGAAAATATTTAAAGCGATTTAAAAATAAAAGGAGAAACTTTCAATGTAGTTTAGTGATTTATATTAATTTAATCATCATACATGTCCAACGAATTTCATTTTTTAAAATATAAATAATTTTTTATTTTATATTTAAGTTTAATCATATAAATTTAATAACCAATTTCATATTCTATAATGATTTATAAATTCATTTAATTGTATTTTTTTAATAATGGATAATATTGGTTAAAGTTACCATAAACAAATCGAATCGAAAAATATACAATTTTTATAAATTGAATTGAACAAAATAATATATTGAAATCCAATTTTAGCAGCTTATGGAAGTTTGATTTAATCAGTTTAATATACTTTATTTAATCCTACAAACCCCTAATTATGGAATGATAAATAACTAGTTAATACACTATTAGTAAAAGAAAATACATGAAATATATAATGTTTTAAAAATAATTATTTAGATGTAAATTGATTTTGGTTGATTTTTTTCAACTCAGATATTCAATATCATTGTTTTTTGTAAGTGAATTATAAATTATGGGCTCTTATATCGGGATGGATTGCGTTATATACTCTATCTTTCATTTATTAAAGGATAGTTTTGAACAAAATATCATAAATTATTAATTGATAAGTTAAATAATTCATTACCCAATATCATAAATATACTTAGTGTTTCTAAGTAAGACATGTGGGGTCAAGAATATAGTTTCATAATGATGGTACAAAATGGTTTGGGTAAATTTTTTTCCCCGAGGATGAACAAGAAAGGGTATATAGATTACACATATACTTCTTTGATATTGAAAGAAGGTACACAAAATAAGAATAATTATTCCACTATAGAAATATGGATCATTAGAAAATTAATTTTATAGAATACATAAAAGATTATAAGTAACATCATAGATATTACACATCAGGTATTAGTGTAATATAAATAAATTATTCTATTTTAAATGGAATATAATAACAACTATACATTATATAATTATTTTCTATATGTGAAAATATTTAGAAATGGAGTAGAATTAATATATTAATTTAAAGGTATATCAAGGGATAAATAAATTTTTTTTACATTAAGAAAAGATAAATTTGGTCTATATTTATGGATATGATCGATGAAATTGTGTTATTTATTTTATTATATATTATATAAAAATAGATGAAATTTAATGTAAAACAAAAGTTATTTGAATGAAATAATTTTTTATGAATAAAATGATTTATATTTATATTTAATATATACTAAAATATTAAAATTAAGGTATGAATGAAAGTATTAATGTTTTATGATTTGAAAAAAAAAATAAAATTATCCAAATATTATATTGTGCAAATGTTTCAGATTTTGAATCTTATTTTTAGGTTGTTGATTTGAATAAAACTAAAACGTGACGAAATAAATTTAGATAAGTTATTTGTTTAAAAAAATTGTATAAATAAAATTATATGAGATATTATTTTGGTTTATAATTTTTTTTTGTTTTGTGGAGTAATATATTTGATAAATTTATTTTTTTAATTGAGTTGTGGGAGTTAACATTGATGATAAAAATGTTCAAATTCATATATTCAAATAAATATTATAATAATTTTTAATTTTAAGACTCTATTTTGATCCAAGTTGAATCATCTAAGAATATATCTTATGTTCTTGAGAATTACTTGGGATATATTTTTTAATAAAATATCTTAACATATTATTTATATTATTACTTATTAGCAATGATCTCCAAGAATGTTTTTATTTACAAGTTTCTTAGAATGTGTTATATATGTTAACCATTTTAAAAAAATAAAAGTTTAAATACATTATAATATTATATATTAAGAAGTAATGTTCTTGTGATATAAAACATAGGTGTTAAATATATGTATTAAGAATCATAATATCTCAATTATCTATATATTATTCTTTTAAAGATGTTCTCACACAAGAGATTTTAAAAAGAGAGTTAATTTTTCAAATGGATACATTTTGATATAATATTTTCTTTATGATGATGTAATATATTTTGATAAAAATAATGAAATTTTCTAAATATAATTCTATTTGTGGTCTTTATTTATTAATATTAAAAGAACTGATTCTTTTTTATATAGTTCATTTCAATGTTTTCTTAGAATAATTTAGAAAAACTAAAATTGTAACATATTCTTTCATGTGTTCGTCGTATAATTTTGGAGTGGAGTGATAATTAACCATTTAGTGATAAATCTATAAGTTTTCCCAAGTCGATGATAGTCATGAAAGGTATGAGGGTTCAGATATGTTAAAATCAATGCGAGTAAGAGCTCATATAGAGATACCTAGTTTCCACACAAGACATATGTGTGAATTCTGTTTTGGATTAACCCACTGATTATACCACAGTGGATAAAAACATAGTTTTATTGGTATTCTTGGGGTTTATTTTTCGAAATAATCCCCTTTACATGAGGTTAATTAGGTACCCTACTTATGGAACTTCATACATTGATATATCTCTTTTGTCAGCCTTATTATTTAGATAATCTAGTGATGATTGGTTTTATTGATGATCACACATTAGATTTTTCATAATCATTATGATAATTATTCTACCATATAATATGAATGAATAATATTCCCCCAATGAGAAAGACTAAGGATGTGTATAACAATACATTGTTAAGAATATGAGATATAATTTTTTATTTATTATGTATTCATTGACTTGAATGATATAAAATGAATTAACGAGTATCAATTTGTCTTTACTCATAGAATCAAAATTGTATTTACTGAACTGTATGATATTAATATATTCCATGTTTTATGGTTATAATTAATGAATTTTAAAAGGTAATTACATGGTTATTCATGGTGTATGAGTTACATCTAGCATAAATTTGAATGGAGATGTATGATTTAGATACAGATCACATAAAATTAATTTATATCTTTAGTAAAAAAATTCTTTATTAGTGGCTACTCTTTATTTATGGTTATGAATTTGAAATTCATAATCATTATCAAAATTAGAAAATCTCATAGTGAAACATTAAATAGTTGAGTAAATGAGAATTTGTTTTTCTATAGAGTGTTTATAAAAACCTGAGATTTATTTTATAAGATATCCAAAATACGTATCAGATAAAATTAAAATGTGTTTGGGATATTATTTCATAGTTTATTTAATATGATGCGACATAATGTGAAATTTTATTTAAATTCTACAAGGTTTTATTGAAAGTGTGAGAATGAAATCTATTTATATGAATTAAAACTATGTAATGGAGTGTGATATAGTTATAAGGCATATGATATGAGTATATCACTAAGATAAATATTACTATGTGGGGTTTATCATTAAATTGATATAGGCATATAACTTGGAGTTATATTCATGAAATATAAGATATCAAATTTTACCACACTTCCAATTTAATTAATTCCAAAAAATCTATCAAATGTTTGAATTTATATCCTTAGATGATATTTATATGATTTCAAATCCATCACAATGAATGTTCAGACATTAAAAATTCAAATTTTATTATATATTGTGTAAATATTCAGTAAATATAGTAAATATTAAATATAACAAAACATATAGATTTTTTATGAAATGCATGGGTATTTACTCACGCATCCCTTGAACATCCAAGAGGTTGATTGATAGATGAGTCCAAATCAAATATGATTGCTTCCAATTAATGATATCAAATTCCATAAAATTTGAATTTATCTTATTTTACCTATTACATTTCTAATTGGAGGCTCAAACATACCTTGAGAAAATGAATATCCTAATAAAGTATTTTGATGATTCATATAACCAAGGGATAACTATGGAGAAAGAAATATATTGGAATTTATTAAGGGATCTTCATATTGAACATATTAAACGAGAAGAATCCATATAAGATATATTTTCATTATTTATATTATCATATTCTAAACATATAATGGAATATATCTTATGTATAATGTTTTTTGATATTTATGATTATTATGGGAATATATATGTTATTTAAAACCTAATAGGATGAATAAAAAAAACCCCAAGTCACAAGATAATCAATGAAATATTGAGAAGAAATGTTATAATAATAAAGAATATTCCTTTACTATTTTATTGAATTTTTTTATATATAACATATTTTATGATCATTTTTAAATAATATTAAAAAGTCATAATTTATCCATAGGTATTTACTATCCATGTGAATATCCAAACACTTTTGAATGGTTTTAACTATTCTCTATGAAATAATAGTATTTTCAATTTATGGATATAAAGGGGAAAGAGTTAAAACATTATTAGAATTTAATACTCTAATAATAAAATTTTAATTGTACTCATTTTATTTTAGTTTAATCTTGTTTACATATGTTTATCTAAGGATTTAAAAAAATAATAATTTCAAAAATACTCTATAAATTAAAGCTTTTGTAACATGAAATTAATTATTCATATTAAATAAATCATGAATATTTAACCATTAGACATTCCTTATGATGACTTAAAACTCCATCAGACTTCATTTAAAGATGTTTAAATCAAAAATTGATATCTTAGAGAGATAAAATCAAGTTTTAGTTTGTGATAACTCATAACATAAGTTGTTTTATGTGTATCTCTCCCTGTGATATACTGATATCATATGTCATAACATAAATACCATATATAAAAATGTAAATACTTTGTTGGATTTGATATGGATTTAATGCATATATATATATATATGCCACAACCACATTCAAAAAAATAATGAATATTGAAAGTGATTATTTTAGTAGTTATATTAAATTAGTCACATGTGTGTCTTATTTAAACAAACTTTATTTATCTTAATTAACAATAACTTAAATGGATGGTGAAAATAATTATAGAAAAATTCATTGATAATAACATAAAATATGTAAAAGATATAAAAAATTATGATATCTTCAATTTAATTATTAACCAAAATTGTATTATGAATAATGATGATATATAAATGTTTATAAAGAAGATATTATTTGATTTTGTGAAGTTTTAAAAAAATTTCATACATTTTTATTTGTTTTTATCTTTTATTTCACTTATATATATATATATCACCTTCCATTATTACAAATTTATTTTATGAATATATCCATCAATACAAACTCCAAAGTTGAGGATATTTGTCTTGTTAATAGTATCATAATTCATCTTAAATATAATAAATATTTTATCAACCTCAAAATTGTGATTACATATGTTTCTTAACTAGTAATGAAAAATTAACCAATAGATCTATAAGTGAAAATAAATTTCTACCTGCTGGTTTAATAAGTTTAATAGTTAAAATTTTCTTTTCTCATTTGTATTATTGAAACCAATATAGATTTAAATATATTCATGAAAAATATCATATTAATAATTTTAATGAATTATTTGTTGAATACCTTTATATACAAGCATTTAAAATGAGAGAATATTGTTTCAAGGTAAAATTGTGCGGTTTTATTTTAGTTGGTACTATGTGAATATAAATAGAATTTCATCGAATATAGAAAAAATAATTGTACTAACCATGATAATTTCATTTCATAACATGATCATTTGGGTCATCTAGGTTAATTATGATGAGAATAATCATTAAATATATACATAGACATGAATTGGTCAAAAAAAAAGGTTCTTCACCCTATGGTTGTACACTCACATATTGCACTCATGGAAAATTAATTACAATACCAACAAATAAAAAGTTATGACTCAAAACTATATGTTATTAAATAGAATTTAATGTGATATATATTTCAAAATATATCAATAATGTAAAATATTTTGCAATTCTATGATTTTTATTGATTTATACAAAAGATAGTTTTTGTTTTTTATATTTTTCCCAAAATAATTACATTAAGGAAACAATTACGATACTAAACAATTAACCATATTGAACTTGATAATATTTTTGAATATTTATTAATTTATTCCAATAATTATTATATATAAATTCAAATTTGTTTTAAAAAACATGTTTCTCGGGTTAATTATAAAAATAATAAAATGAAATCATTTATAAATAATTTATAACTTAACTCTAAATAATTTCTAATGAAAATAAAATATCAAAATTTTTCATGGGGGAACATAATTTTTTATGTAGTAAGATTGGTTAAAATATGTCCATTAATTTTTCATAAAAATTCCCATTTTCAATAAACTTTTGCTTATAAACTAAACAATTAACCTTTAAAAACCTTTGGTTTAAATATATATATTCTAATAACACCCACATAATGAAAAAATATGAACCCTAAGTATCATATAGATATAAGTTGTATTTTAATATCTCTAAATTATAAATCATCTTGAAATGATGATCATTTATGTATCTAAAAAATATTTTTTACTTGATTTTTTTTGAAAATATATTTATTTTATTAAAATATGGTAACAATAAATATCATAGATAATGAGACCATTATTACATCTTGATTTATATAAAAAATGAGTTAACTAAAATTTTAATAGATCATCAATTTTTAAAATTCTAGAAAATAAAATTAATGATGTATTCAATGATTACAAATAGGCTACCAAATTCCACACACTCATTACTAATTAAACATCTAGAATATATATTTAATTATTCCTTAGTAGAAGAAACTCACAAAAATATTCTATATAGGTGAAAAATTGAACACCTTTTCTCTTCCATTATTCGATAAAACTTTATTTATACCTATTCAAATATTTAGATTAATTAACTAGTGTTTTTAACTTTTTTGGGTCACGAAAGAAAACAAAATAAGAAGAAGAATTATTTCATTTATAAGTTTCATTTATAAAATATGAATGGTTATGTCCTTATTATGACTTGGAAATACCCATATAAATACAATACCCATGTTGAAAATAGTGAATATATATAAGTATATTTAATTCTTACACTTGTTATAAATCAATTCTCTTGAATTTTCATGTGAGATAGCATGTGTCAATAAATATAATGAATTCAATCAGCATGGACTATATTCTCCCAAAACATTTTATACTCACTAAAATAAATTATTTTCAAAGATTCTTTACCTCTTTAAACACTAGCACTAATGTAAAACAATATATAATTTAAATAGTAATTATTAATTTCACAAACCAACGTGGGTTATATATCTGTAAGACACTTGAGCTAACTTCTGTCATGTGCCGAGGAATATTTCTAATAACCCATGGTAGAAACTAGCATCAAGGAATAAAACGTATGAATAAGGGTATTACTTAACCTAAAAAACAATAATAATTATTATCATGATTCTTCTTGAATCCTGGGTTGACTTGTTTATATACCAGACATCCATTAAAATTAAAAAACAAATCTAAAATAAAACATTATCCAAATAAGAAAAAAAATTAAACTCAAATCCATAATTTAAAATAAATGAAAAAATGAAGATTAATATGAGATCATAAATATTTCATAGAAGGTTTATATATATAAATGATAAAATATAGAAAAAATAAAGAAAAAAACATAAGAAAATACAATGCCTCTGTTATTATTTGGCACCTTCCAACACGACCACTCCATAAGCATCTTGAACCAATAAGTCCACCAAAATGGGTTTCCTAATTTTAACAAAAACCTAAAATGTTAATACATGAATGATCATTGTTTTCTAGTAGGTATCCCTAAACCACACCCCATTTATAATATTTAAAGGTAAAATCATTTTCGTGCTATTTTTCAAAATATATCTCAAAAATAAGTTTTTTTTATTTTGATTTAAAACAAATCATAAATAGCGAACCTAGAAAATAAATTTTATTTTAAAACTATAGTTTCCCATTTTAAGACCAAAACCAAGATTCAAACATTATTATAATAAACAAGTACTAAAGTAAAAGTAATGATTTCAAATCCAAGAACCTTTTGGACCAACCTCTTCTTATTTGAATGTAATAGAATAAAATACCCTTCAATACACCCACATATTTGAATATTTAAATAAAAAATATCATAATCCATAAAATATATAAATAATTTAACGGGAACATTTAAATTTTATAGTAATTAACAAAAATAACCAAACTAAACAATTTTTATATGAAATATGATTCCATGGAAGTAAAACTCATAAAAACTAGTACTATCTGAGACCCCTAATACATATAAGGTTATTACCACCCTATACCATTATATCGTATTGTGATTTAATCATCCAAACATCCAATCCATTCCTGAACAACTAATTAGATCATTTATATGGACAATAAGGGTGGATTAATCCATCCATGACACCACATCTAATATACAACTAAGGAGTACATTCCTTATCCTAAAAGTGTGATGATTCCTCTCCATGTTACTATGAATTTTATCTAATTCAAGTAGTTTATCAGGTTATGGATAAATCCCAATGGATATTTAACATATTCTTCCTTTATTAGATACTCAGGTTCCCATGTGAAAATCTCATTTCAGACATTCAACATTCTTCATGAAATGGTCATTTCATCAACCCATAACAATCCATTTCATTTATCATGTTCAAAACATTCCATTAAAACCTCATTTTTATTCTTATACTAATGAAAAATATTTAAAACATCCATAATAATAAAAATAAAAAATCCCACAGTCTTCTCAAAGAACATAATAATAAATTTACAACTAGGCCTTCAAGTCCTTAGATCATGGTTTAAAATAAGAGAATCCCTTATAAAAAATAAGACATGGTTCAATGCTTGTGAAATAAAATTTTAAACAAAAAAAGACGATCAATACATCAAGAATTTTAAAACCCAAATTTAGGATTCATTTTAAGTTTCACTACAATATATATAATTATATACAACTAATAATAGTTTTAAAATAAATAAGGAATCATAAATCTTTGTCCACTATTAAAAAACCCCCTTTGAAAACCCCTATATAACATAGAAACTAAGTATATATGTTGGGGTATTAGCTTTAGAAAACCATTAAAAATCATCAATCATCACAATAACCCACTTTAAAACATGAAATAATATAATTCAATCATTTTTTGATTTTATCAAGAACCTTAAAAGATTTAGAAATCTAATTTTAAACTACACATTGATTAAATCCTATTAAAAGTCCCTTTAAGACATAAAAATTACCAAAATAAGGATAAATAATTCCATATTAAAAAACCTTACAATTGAAAAGAATAATTTTATAAAAAATAATAAATAAATAATGAAAAATTGTTTTTAATTTATTATTTATGGAGAAAATGACCTTAAACCCTAGAAAAACTCAACACCTTTGATGAACATTAATTGAATAGGCCTCAAGACTAGCTTTAAAACCACTACGCACCATGATAAGTAAGATTAAACCACCCATATTCCCTAGGGTTAGGCCACCATGGTTCATATTCATAGAGATGAAGAAAATCTATGGAAAATAATATGAAATAACTAATGTATAGGATGAGAGGCATTAACTAAGCTGTTTAATGAAGAATAATCCAAAGATCCCACTTTGAAAAAAACCAAGGAGAATGGTAGAAGAGGGTTTCATGTGTAGGGGGTTGAGGATAATGTGGTAGAGGATATAGAGGTGTTATGGGTTTAATTTATGAAGGGGTTGATTAATAATTTAATAAACATTAAAAACAAGGCAGACTATATAGTTTCGTTGTACAGTTTTTGAAATTGTGCATCAACTATGTAGGGAACAATAGAATCACCTATAAAATTTAATTTTTTAGAGACACAGTTTGATAAAACATGTACCAATAATTATAACATGATATATTAAAAACTAAATTCGTATAAATGGTCATTATTGATCATGTTCCCACTATGCACCCTATTCTGAAACTCTAAAAATTGAAATTTTTAGTGTACATCAAACCGAAACACAAGAAAAATTTAACAAACCTATAAATAAATAAAAATTGGTGGATGAGTGTGATAGTATTTAACCACCATATAAATTTAATCCCCATGAAATTTTCTAGGTTATATCATAATAGGATCGACCAGATGTTCACTATAAGGGACAAGATCAGAACTGGAACCAACTATAAGTGAACCTGACCTAAACAAGACCTATCTCTCAAATCTAGGACGTCCAAAAGTCCCAATTCATATATAAAACCAAAATAAAACTCAATTAATCATATCTAATCCCTAAATAAATAAAAAAGTATAATTTTGGGATCAAAACATTAAAATTCAACAAAAATAAAAGAGTTATGAAAGAAAATAAAAATGAGTTATGAGACATATTCCCAATCCCCCACCATAAAGATTCCACCATGGTTTATAGTTGAATGAAACATATAATACTCTAAAGTAATCACCATAACTAGAAATACACTCTGAATTAAATAATCTCATTAAAATATTCCACTTAGAAAACATCCATACTTTCACTAAATCAATCATTTAAATTTTCTAAAAGATTAAGGCTTATGAATTTCCAAAACATAAGGATTCTGAAACAACCCAACAATTTTACATGGTGAAGGAGTAAAATAGATAAATATAACATAAAATTACTTATTTAAAAACACTATAGCCAAAAACTTATTTTATCCCCATGGTATGGAGGACCATTATCGAGACCGAATGGAATAGGCTCACTAACCAATATGAGCTGGCCCCTTGAGTCAAAGTCATTTCCATAACCCTATGGTTCACATCCAAAATGGATCTATGTACAATTATGATACACTCAAATCAGTTCCAAACATAGGACTATTAAAAATATTTATCATACATCATTTTCTTAACCATATTTTAAATAAAAAGGTACCCTCTCAAGGAAATAAAAATAGATATAACTCATGAACTCTCAGATAAGGATACTAACCCCACAAATCAGCCTTCCCAAAACCACAAAAAACAATTCAAGAATGTCCTAAAATAAAAACTTCATATAACTCACCATGTCATTTCTAAGTGGTATACCTAAATAAAAGGGTGATATGAGACCAAATAAAAAATACACCATAGATCAACTCATCCAAAATAGTATAAGAAAAGGTAAAATAAAAACTCAAAGAAAAAAGTCATAACTAAAATATGAGAAATTAAATTAAAAAAAACTAAAATCCTTATTTTAAAACACATTCATAACCATTAATGTTTCCCTAAAATAGTATTTTAAAAACTTATGTTCCTCATTAAAATCATTGATAAAACTTTCCATATAAAATTATTTTAATATCATTTGAGAAAAACTTTTTATAAATAAAAAAATAAAATTTAATTATTTAAAACTATGTTTTCATAACAAAACCACAAATAATCTCACTTTTTTATCTGAAGTCATTTTAAAAATTAAATTAACAATAACACACGCTTATTATAAAACACAACATTAAATTTTTAATTTATAAACTCTAATGAAAATCCCTTTTTAAACTCTAGACTTCATCCCCAAATTATCGAGTAATGAACTAATTTATTTATAAAACCACTTTAATTTTCCACAACTAACTTCCCTAACATAAAATTTATCTCTTCAAAATAAGGCCAAAAAAACCATCTAAAAAACATTTACTAATAAAACCCCCCATTTTTATACTCAAACGTAACTTTTAGTACTTAAAAAATATACCCATATGAAATATAATTTCAAAACCTGGTTTTCTATTCTAATATCATTAAATATATTTTTAAAAACCAATTAAGAACTCTATAAATTTACTTACCACAAATTAGGAAAAACTAATCAATTAGCATTGCATAACATAATAAAAACTAAAAAAGGGATTTGTGATCATGTATGAATTGGGCACATTATTTGGTGGACTAGGTTCCAATCATATAACCCATACTGCGAAATATATTAAAACACACATGAGCCCCAAACACTTTACCTGGCCATGAGAGCTCACTATACACCATAGTAAAACTCCAATTTTCATACCACAAAAATTAATAAATCCATACACCCTATCAAAATCTGGAATACTATCAATAAAAATCAAAACATTCTAAAAATCATGATCCAAGACACAAAACCCAAATTATCATGGAATATTTTGGTTCAGAATAAGAAATATCTACCTATACTATTCATACTTCTACCTTAAAAATACCAATAGCCCTACCTCTATATACCTTTATTTCCCAAATAATAAAGTCCAACTCATGAACCTCGGAATTCTTGAAGAACCCGGTCTATTATACAATTTTTTCACAAACCATCCCAGGTAATCCATCTATCAAACACTCGAGTTGGCTCTTAGAATGGACTGAGGTGTGTTATTAATCACCTAAAGATGGTTACTAGTTCCAATGCATCAAATTAAAACATGATGGAATGACTTATCAAAATAAATTTGAAAGAAAGATAATTGGAATTCTATTAGAAGTCCAATATGACTTATAAGTAATTCATATGTACATGAAAAATAAAAAATAAATCCAAAATAATATATAATACAAATAAAGAATATTAAAGAAATAAACCTGTAACCTGCATCCATAATATAAAATAGAGTTGTAGAAAAAATGAACAAAAATATATAAATATAAATAAGGTTGAGAAGGTTGATACATCCATGATACAAGACTGATAATAGAAATATAAAACATAAGAATAGAAAATATCCCCATTATTCTTGTTCACCTCCAAACATGACTACTCCATGATATACCTGAACCAAGAAATAATCCCATAGGGGATTCCAAATGATTTATAACATGAACATAAAATGATAACTTAGGTATGATAATGAGTTCCCATTAGGTATGATAAAACCAAACCCAATGCATAATCTTAAATGTAAAATTAATTTTCATTAAAATTTGAAAATATATATGAAAAATAATTTAAATATTTTAGTTAAATAAATTCACAAATAGAAAACATTGAAAATAAATTTAATTTTAAAACTATAGTTTCTCATTTAATGACCAAAACAAAGATTCAAAAATTTTTAGAGAAAAGAAGATCTCTAGGAAGGGATACCATTCTAAATCCAAAAACCTCTGGACTAATCTATTTTTTATGGAATTTAAATGAAAAAATCCCACTTCAAGACGTTTATGAACATGAATATGGAAAGTAAACAATATTATAAGACCTAAAAATAGAAAAGATTGATATTGAACATTTATCCTTTAAAGGTAATAAAACCTAGAAGAAGATAAAAATATATAAGTAAAATCAAATTCCATGAAAATAAAAATTAAAAATACATGCACTATAGGAGATACATAACACATATAAAGTTATTGGTACCCTATAGCTTTACAACATCTTATGATCGAATTGGAAAATTATTATATGTGCATATAAACCACTAAGGAGAACATGACTTTGGCATAATGGGGTGGTTCCAACTATCCATAACACAACATAAAATCATCTACTAAGGAGTACATGTTTGAGAATAATGGTGGGGTGACACCCCTATAAGGAATAATGGACTTTATCTAATTTGATAAATTTGATGAGAAGTGTAAAAAACCCATGGGATATAAAATGTAGTCTTCCTATCTTAGATACCCAGGTTACGATGTGATAGTATCATTTCATATTTTCCACATTCTATATAAAAAGGGACCTTTCATCAACCCATTAAATGCTAATTCATTTATCATATTCAAAACATGTCAAAAAAATATTTTACTTTTCAAAGCTTGGGAAAACTGTCATGAACTATCTCCCAGGACTCGAGCCATGACTACCCCAAGCCCGCATTCCATAGGCTAGGGGTTGGAGACTAGCACTGAATTTGAATATCCCAATAGGGAATGAATTTGACTTTAAACCTGTATACATGCACACATATCAAACTATAGAAAGTAAACAAAAAGTTAACAACAACTGTAACTGAGACAACTACTGAGAGTACAATACAAACTTAAATTACAAAGGGGCCATAATACATGCTTTAATCCACGAAGGAAAGTGCAAATACCATATTCAGTCTGATCGAGACCCCACCTGAAGGGTAGGTGAAGGGTTGAAGCCTATAGCCATAGAAGTACGCCCGTTTGTCCCGCATTACTGAGCACCACTTTTTCCCGGACTACCAAGGTCTCCATCGAAAATTCCGACTATCTCATATCACAGAGAACCACCTGGCCCCAGACCACCAAGGTCTTCGTCGAAGTGTCGATCACCCACATGAGACATGAAACTGGTGAGTGAAGCCTATAAAGGGGTAAACAACACAATACTCAGTAGGGACCCCAAAAACAAGGGAAAGACCTCAAAAAAAGATATTAAAAAGGTTCTATCATCTCACGTAGGTATAATCAAATGTATGAAAAACAAGACTATCAGTTATAACACTAAACACCTTGGAATGCTGAGGTATGCATCCTTGATGAGTACCCTAGGTCTTTTGGGTCACATAGAGACTCTCTCCTCCATGGGTCTACTGGGTCACATAGAGTTACTCCCCACTTAGGCCATCACAGCTAGTCCACACAAGGATGTTATAGCTGGTCTATACAAGGTTGGTTGTAGCTAGTTCACACAGATCCACTTGTAGTTGGTTCACATAGAGATGCTTATATCTAGTCCACATAGGGGTACTTATCATCTAGGCTTACAAGGTCACATAGATCCACTCATCCGTAGTTTTCAGGTCTCTCTATGCCACCAAATTCCTATACATATCGTTCTTGATTCCGAGAGAATCTCATCCTCAATCCATCGATCACATCTCAACTTCCAAAAAATATCACTAAGAGCATTCCCAAAAGATTGTATCATCTCACGGGTCACAACTCCATAGGAAACACTTAAATCACACAACCGGTCTAAAAGATATTTGTGTTTTAGTAAAAATGGGTAGGTTGTGTTTGGGTCCAGTCCAACCAGGTCAGACCAACCTGAACAACCAAGGATGGGGGTCCCACATGGCCCGATAGCTTCGTCCAACCCAACCAGATCTGGTCTGGCATGGACTCTGGACCAAACCAATTGGGCCTTTCTAGACCCAACCCCGTTCGGTCATGGGTTTAGCCTGTCGGGTCGTCCAACAACCTGTTTTCATCCTACCCCGCATGAAACTGGTGGGTCAGTTCTTTCCCATCCCAGGCCGCCCAGCGGCCTGGTTTGTTTCTTCAGCCTAGCCAGTATCAGTTGGATAATTCTTCTCTAGCATGGGCCGCCAAGAGTCCCGGTTTTCACCCCTGTCCCAACACGTTTGGTGGGCCAGTTCCACCTACCCAAATGCCAACGAGGCATCCAATTGACACTGCATGTGGTCAGATGAGGCAGGACACCTCCTCTATAAACGGTCCAGGACTGCATGCCATCTCATACTGTAGCCCCCAGCACGGGCCTCTCCCCCAATTCAGCCCCAAGCAGTGCCGCCTGTCTTCCCCGGTCCGCTCATGCGAACTAATTTCCGCCTATTGACACTGAATTTTCTATGATTCCAGCTCACTGCCAAGGTCTACAGACCATGGCTCTACGCTTCATGTACCTCTAACCCAACTAGGTGGCTGCATCTGCCTACCGCCATCCATCGGCCTTAGTGCTGATGGCTCTTTTCGCGACTGCGAGACACTGCCAGTGCGCTACCTCCCGCGTGCTGTTGCGACTGCGATGTCGTGGCCGGGTGCAGCTGCTGCAGCCTTGTGTCACAACCCACCTAGCCGCAACCCTTCTTCCTAAATCTTCTATAGCCGATGCACCTCCTTTTGTTATGCCATGAAGAACATGGAGATGGAGATAGATGGGAACACAAAAAAACTGATATGAACAACTGGCCTTTTTTGGTGTTGGTCCTTAATTGTTTGTGTTAGCAGGATCAATATGTATAAATTATAAATCACCAATATTTAATGTTGATATCAACCCACAATTATATTTCCCAACCCCGCATGGAAAATCCATCAGTGGATCAAATTGTTAGAGTATTGATCCACATTCATCATTTATAGGGGGAGAGCAGGGAAAAAGATTCATTAATAATTTAAATCCCTACCTAGTGCAGCATTGTTTGGAGGGAAGGCTCATTGCTGGTGGTGATCCATCCACGAAGATCGACGATCCATTCGAAGCTATTGGAATTTGTCTTTCTCTAGTCCCAAAACTTTTCATCAAGGAAATAATCAATACTTTCTAATTTTCCTGCTTTCGTCGTTGTAAAGTATTTCTTCGTCATTCATTATAGGAATTATAGATCTAGATCTGTTTCCCCAACCCAATTATCTCATTAAAAGTGAAACACATCACATCATTTCTATTACGCTTAGTCATCACGTCATTACACTTTTTCATTTATGAAATAATTTTTTTATTATGCTTCACATAAAGATTCATTACACTATTTCATTTATGGAATGAAACAGTAGGCTCATTATTGCATTGCAGTGAAACATTTTTTGAGTAAAATAAACTTTTTATGTTTATTTTATTTTTCTTTAAACATTCGCAAACATGATTTCACCCTCAAATCATGTCGGTCAATCTTATACTATTCCTAAGTGAAACCTAGCCTTATAAGCTCAATGATACTCTCAAATTCCCAATCCAATTTATCATTTAGGAATTACAAGGATTTGAAAATAAAATAACCATTGCTTAATTATTTTATTTATTGCCAAAAAATACTTTCCACCATTGACCCATGCCAGCCAATGTCGGGCCCTTTATAGGCGAATCTTAACACTCTGAGTCCAATATTTCCCTCATATTTTTTATTTTAGAACTGTTTTATAAGTTAGAAAAAACCCACTTTCATGTTTATTTAATAAACCTAAATTTTTTTCTCAAAAATGTGTTCCAGCTGTCCTTGGAATTATAATTACATGTCATCTCAGAGCCTTGTATAGAAATAATCCCTATTAATTTTTAAAAATTTTACATGGAATTATGGGGTATTACATTACTCCCCCTTTTTAGGGATCTACGTCCACGTAAGACCAAATGAGGGCTAATCTAACCTATGGGGGTACTGAGCCTTAATCTGATCCTCCCACTCACACGTGTTCTCCTAAAGATTATAATACCTCCAATGAACAAGTGGTCAAGGTATCGACCATCCATAAAGGATCCCCTCCCATTGATCCTCTATTTCCACTGGGTACTCCATGAATTTTTCCACATTGTCAATCTTCATATTTACATGGATGATGATGTGAGAAGGGTCATGGATGTTTCTCCTCAGCTAGGATATGTGGAAGATGTTGTGCACTCTCTCTAACTAAGATGGTAGAGACCAAGTGGTACGACACCTCACCCACTCTACATAGTATCAGGAAAGGTTCGATGAACCTCAATGAAAATGTTCCACCTTGGCCAAATCTCTGTATCCCTCATCGAGGAGAGAATCAAAGGAATGCATGGTCCCCATCTTCGAACTTAAAGTGTCTCCATCACCTACCAGAAAAGGACTTTTCTTGGATCTATGTAGTCTTCATCCACTCTTGGATGACCGAAACCTTCCCAGTGGTAGCCTGTACCATCTCTAGACCCATGAGTGCTGACTCCCTTGGGTCTGTCCTGCATATAAGTGACCTACATTGTCAAACATATAGTGTCTCAAATGGTTACATAATGATGGTGGAGTGGTAGGTGGTCTTCCCAAATGTGACCAAAATCAATAATCAAAACATGAAGAATGCTTTATAAGGTTTGTATGGTCTTCTATGTCTGACTCTTCATCTATGGGTGGAAGGATGTGCTCAAATGCACCTGAGTCCCAAACTCCTCCTATAATCCATTCCATAACCGGGATGTAAAGAGTGCATCACAATATGATACTATCATAGATGGGACTCCTTGTAAACAAACTATCTCCTCCATGTAGAGTCATCCCAACCTCTCTATTTAGCACTGTACTTGAATGGGTATGAAGTTATCTGAATTGATGAGTTGGTCTACGATCACCTAGATGGTATCGTGCCCCTTGGATGTACATGGTAAGACCATCACAATGTCTATTGATATTTCATCATACTTCCACCCCAGTATCTTGAGGGGTTTTTTCAAACCTGATGAAATCCGATGCTTAGAATTCACTTGATGACAAGTGAGGCATCTCGAGACAAAATCCACCATTGCATTCTTTATCCCTGACCACTAGTACTGACATCAGTGGTCCTAGTACATCTTTACCACACATGGATTACATCCAAAGGTGATGTATGAAACTCCCTAAACATCACCTCTTATAAAGCCACTGGTACTACAGTGCGTTCTCTGAAAAGGGTGACGTGCTCACCAACTTTTAGATATACAATAGGGAAATGACTTGTAGACATCTGGGAACATGTATTCTCACAGCAGGAATCTCCGAGTCACGCCTCCCTAACTCACTGTAAGAGTAGAGGGGGAACTACCATTGACTAAAGATAAGCTACATCATCTATATCCATAAAGGATATCTAAAGCAAGGCCAACTTCTCTGAGGCCTCATTCAGTAGCTGTGAAATCGATCTCTTGATGAGAGCATCTTCCACTACATTTTTCATCCCAAGAGTATAGAATATCTCAAAGTCATAGTGCTGGAGGAACACTAGAAAATGTTGTTCTCTTAGATTCAGATCGATCTAAGAAAAGATTAACTTGAGACCCTTGTGGTTAGAGTAGATGATGAATCGTTCACCCATAAGGTAGTGTCGCCAAATATTTAGTGCAAAGACTACCACTGCTGACTCAAGGTCGTGAGTCACATAGTTCTACACATGCGGTCTCAACTATCATTACCCATAAGTAATCACTGCTTTCCCTTGCATCAGGACACAACCAAGCCCCATTCTTTATGTGTCATAGTAAACTACATAATCAGAATCCTCCTCTATAAGCCTCAAGATAGAAGCACTCATCAAGATATGTCTCAGCTGTTGAAAGCTATACTGGAATCCTTCTATCCAAATGAAGGGTTTTCCCTTCTTTATCAATTCCATCATGGGTGATGCCACTCTTGAGAAGTTGGGTAAAAACCTTCTACAGTACCCATCCAACCCACATAAACTCCTCACCTCGGTAACACTCTTGGGTGGTTCCCAAGTAATAACATCCTCGATCTTCAATGGATAAACCAAAACTCTGGCCTCTAAGATGACATGTACTGGGAAATAGACCTTTCATATCCATAACTCACACTTTGATAGCTTTTCGTAAACCTAGATCTCTCTTAGTGTGTTTAGAACCATCCTTAGGAGTGTCGTGTGATCCTCATCAGATGATGAATAAAACATGATTCCATCAATGAAGAACACTAGAAACTATTATATGTACGTCTAGAAGATCTTGTTCATGAGTCCCATGAACACTGATAGGGAGTTCATCATGCCAAATAGCATCACTATGTACTTGTAGTTCCTATAGCGATATTTGGAAGATATCTATGATATGTCCTCATCTCATACTCGAAGCTGGTGATAGCCTGATCTGAGGTCTATCCTTTAGAACCATATCACTCCCTTCAACTGATTAAAGAGAACATCAATCCTCGATAGAGGATACATATTCTTCCCGATAACCTGGTTCAGGTGCTGAAAGTCCACGCATAACCTCAAGATTCCATCTACCTTCTTAGAAAACAATACTAGGGCTACCCATGGTTAAACATTGGGCCTTATGAACCCCTTCCTCTACAAATACTCCAACTGTACCCTCTGGTCTCAGAGCTCTGTGGGATCCATTTGACATGCATGTGTAGATATCTGTTCTATCTCGGTGTACATATCAATACACAACTCTACCCCTATGCGAGGAGGAAGTCCTAAAATAACCTCTAGAAAGTCTTCCTCATACTCATCCACCATTGTACTGAACTAAAAAATCCAAATATCTTCTGTTATGTGGGTATGGATTGCCGCATGATGCTGCCCACCTCCACTATGCTGCATATCCCTAAGCCTGGTGTAGACCACATTAGGGTGGTTTTCGTAATAAATCAATATGTATACCACCACTTCCTACTACTCTCCAAAATACTCTGCCACATCTTCTTCCCTGTAGATGTCTCAGGAATAGAACCTCCATCTGGTCATGTGGAATCATCACTAAGTGGAAGACTCACATCACCACCTCCATCTAATACTCAATGACCTGAGGATCTTTCTTTCCCATGACCCTAGGGGGTCTTTATCTCTAGAACTCAGGTAAGGCACTGAGCCTACATGCGATATCTACCAGTAGCACCATTAGTAAATGCTTACCAACAATTGGTGGTATCGCTGGGACACCACTTGAAGGTTCCTTATCGGGAAATAGTCCCTATACCAAACCCTCATCACTCTAGGGACCATCCTCATGGTCACACACTAGAATCCAGGATAGCTTTCTACATGGAGGAATATTGAAAGATAATCAAGATGAACCACAATCAATTTATTAGACCTGGGGAGCTAACTCCGACTAAAAAATATCATGGAAAAACACTCAATGATGTGTGAAAATAGTGTTTTCATGTACGATGTTGGAAAATAGAATTTAGAGTTTTGGTGTATGGATACATCGGCCACTGTACCAACACTGGACCCCCTGGTTTGCAAGCCGAACTCGAAACACTTAACACTATTGACCCATCAAAATTTATAGACTTTAGTTCTTTTGGTTGAATTGACCACCTTTGATACCATTTTTTTACAACCCAACCTCTTGGGCCCATACTGTGACTACCCCAATCCATCCTTCCAAAGGCCAGGGTTGAGCGACTAGCACCGAATAGGAATACCTCGAAAAGGGAAGAATTTTACTTTAAACCTATAAAAATGAACAAAGGTAATACTAAGAAAAGTAAACACAAACTAAACCACAACTATAATGGAGACAACTACAGAGAGTACATTAAAAACTAAAAGTACAAAAGGGCCAGAATAAAATACCAAAATTAAAAAGGAATGTACAACTACCACAATCTGTCCGCTTGAGAACCCACCAGAAGGGTAGCTACCGGTAGATGTAGAAGTATGACTGTGCAACCCATCTCACTAAAAACCCCCTAGTCACAAACCACCAAAGTCCCTGTCAAAGAGTTCTTCCATCCCATATCTCTAAGAACCACCTGGTCCTAGATCGCCAAGGTCTCTGTTGATGTGTCGATCACCTCTACGGGACACGACATGTGTGGGCGATGCCCGTGCATGGGTGAGTAACACAATAATAAATAAGTACCCCAAAACAAAAGGAAAAGTAAAAAAAAGATATGTAAATGGTACTATCATCTCACATAGGTATAATCAAAAGTATGGAATACAAGACTATAAATCGTAACATTGAACACCTTCGACTACTAAGGTACTCATTCATGATGAGTACCATGGGTCTGCTGGGTCACATAAATCCGCTCCCAAACAATGAGTTTACCAGGTCACATAGAGCCTCTCCCCACTTAGGTCATCATAGATGGTCCACACAAGGTTACTTATAGCTGGTCCACACAAGGCCTCTTATAGCTGGTCCACATATGGCCACTTATAGCTGGTTCACACAGCGTCACATGTAGCCGGTTTACACAGAGCCACTAGTAGTTGGTCCACATAGACCCACCTGTAGCTGATACACATAGAGAACTCATCATCTATGCATTTAGGGTCACTTAGACCCACTCGTTAGCAGTATTTAGGTCTCATACAACCATAGGATTCCTGCTCCTAGTGCGCTTGATTCTAGAAGAAAATACTCCTCAATCAACCATTTACACTTCAACTACCACAAAATATTACTTAGATCATTCACAAAGAAGATTTCTCATAACAAGGGTACCAACACCATATAAGTCATGTCGATCAGACACCTGGTCTGAATGTTATTGGCATTTTATTAAACAGGGTCTGATTATGTTTGGGCCTGGTCCGACTTGGTCAGACTAACCCGACTATCCTGGTCTAGGGGTCTCTTATGATCCAAATAAGTTCGGCAGAACGGACCCAAACCATTTGGGTATGGGCCACCCCTGTCCGGCTTGGATGTTGGGCCAGAAACATTGGGTCTTTTTGGATCCAGTCCTGTTCGGCTATGGGTCCAACCTGCCCTGTTGCCCATCCACAAGGTTCCATCTGACCCTACCCGCAATTGGAGGGCCTATTATTTTCCAACCCAGGCTGTCCAGAATGCTACATGGTCCGGTCGGCCCGAACCGTATCGGCGGGCCAGTTCTTCTCCATCTTGGGCTACCCAGCCGCCCGATTCGTGACATCGGTCGGACCCGTTTGGCGGAGCAGTTTCCCCCCTACTTGGAAGATCATGTGGCATCCAGTTCACACAACACGGGTCCAGCTTAAGCCAATCTCCTGCTCTTCACATGGTCCAAGACTGTGTGTTAGCTCCTACCATGGCCCACTGACATGCGATGCTCCTCTAACGCGGTGCCCAAGTGGCACCGCCTATCTGCACCCAAGCAGCAATGCCTGTCTACACTTAAGTAGTGCTGCCTGTATACCCCCAAGCAGCGCTCCCTATCTATGCCTAAGCAGAGACACCTATATATGCCGATACACTCACACAAACTAGTTTCTCTCACATGTCCCGCAGCTTTGCGGTTGGTCCAGCTCACCACTGCGGTCTGAGAATTGCAGCTCTACACAGTGTGAGCCTCCGCTACGGCCAGGTAGCTGCATCCACCTTCCGCCAGATGCGATCCTCCTTCCACCACCGTGGCATGCTTCCCACCACCTCTCGCCATGGATGAGTGATGCGGACCGGTGCCACTGCCACATCCTTGTTCCGTGGTCTCTTACCAGTATCGTGGACCACCTGGTTGCGACCCTTCCACCTAGAGTTTCTATAGCCGATGCGATGTCATCCGTTATGCCATGAAGAATAGGGAGATAGATATGGAGGGGATCAAAACATATAAATTATAAATAACCAAGATTAAATCATGATATCAACCCAAAATTATATTTCCCAACCCACAAGGAAATTCCATCTGCAAATCCACTTGTTAGAGAGTTGATAAGCACTCAATGTTTTAAGTGGGAGAGCAGGGGAAAATATTCATTAATAATTCAAACCCCAATCTATAAGAGATTCAATAAAATTGAAGTCTCTTTTTTGGTGGTGATCCTTCCATGAAGATTCACAATCCATTCTAAGTTGTTGGTGTCTGTCGATCTCTGATCCCAAATCTATTCTTTATGGGTGTCGTCACCACTTTCTGATTCTACAGCCTTCATCGTTGGATAGGATTCCTTCATCGTTCTTTAGAGGAATTCCAGATCTAGATTTGTTTCTCCAACCCTGTTATCTCATTAAAAGAGAAACATGTCGCAACGTTTCTATTACGCTTAGTCATTGTGTTGATGCATTTTTTCATTTATGAAATAATGTTTCTATTATGCTTCAGTTAACGATTTTTATGTTATTTCATTTATGGAATAAAATAGATGGATCATCATAGCATTGCATTAATTTTTTTTGGATAAAATAAATATTTTATGTTTATTTTATTTTTAATAAATTTTTTGAAAACAATCTTTAACCCTCGACTTGTGATGGTTGAAGTTAAGATCTGTTTAAGAGAAACTCTCTCTTACGAGCTCAAAGGTACTCACAGATTTCCAATTTGAGTTCCTGTTTAGGAGTTACATGGATTTGAAAATAAAATAATTGTCACATAATTATTTTATTTTTAGACAACAACTACTTCACACCACTACCTCGCTACGACCAATATTAGGCCCTTTATAGGAAAATCTCGGTGCTCTATGTTCAATGGTGCCCTCAGATTTTTGGTCAGGGCACTGGATTAAAATTTATAAAAACTCGCTTCCATGTTTGTTTAACAAATCTTAAAAATTAGTTCAAAAATAAATTCAGGCCACTCCGGGTCTTGGAATTTGGTGTCATCTTAGAGCCAATTCTCAAAATAATCACATTTTATTTTTTAAAATATTACATGGAATTACAGGGAATTAGAAAAATATTAAAAAAATCCACAATGATTGGAATAATAAATTCCAATGTATTTTCATAAACAACTTTCATAAATATCCAATTAGGCCTTTAAGTCCATAAACCATGTCTTGAAACATAGAAACCCCTTTTAAAAACCAATACATGGTTCAAATCATAAGAATAATACTTTGAAACCCAAAAGAGGACCTAATTCCATGATAAATATATTAATCTCATTAGACACCAAATTCAATTTTCATTTAAATTATCACTACAACCTATATAATTAAAAATCATTTAATGGAGTTAAAAAATAATAACTATGGAATCCTAAATCTCACTCACCATTTTAAAATCTTTTTAAAAGCTCAATTTAATTAGGATTACAAGTATAAATCTTGGGTTATTACTTTTATAAAACATTTCAAAATCATCAAGAATCAAAATAACCCTTTTATAAATGTTTATATTATATATAAAAATCACTAAGGCATTTTATCCAACTCATTGGGGATTTGGAAATCAGTTTTCAACAATATATGGCTTACATTTTATTAAAACGTCATTTTTAAGGCATTAACAACACTAAAATAGGATAAAAAATTCCATTTTTCAGATCCTTATAAAATTAAATAAATAATTTTCAGAAAACAAAGAAATAAGTCAATGTTCTTACATTTAAAGCATCACACATGAATAAACCTTCCATAAACCAAAGATAAACACATCACTTTCAATAAAAAACACTAGAATATGTCTCAAGTGGATATCTATAATCCTTAGGAACCATGAAAAATGGATTATACCAACCCCAATACCCTAGGTTTTTTCTACTATAACACCCTAAAATATTAATATATTATTTCCAATAAATAAGTCATTGTGTTGGAAATCTTACACCACACACAACACAAAACTGACATGAAATCATGATATGTTTAGATAAAATATAAATATTTAAATATAAATATTTAATAATATCCATTGAATTAGTATGAATTAATATGAGTAACCACTTTATTAAATACATGTATAAAGAAAATAAGGGTCACTTTTAATATGAATGAAATAAAAACAGTTTCCTAAAATGACTAATAAGCTCATTTATAATGAATATTTTATTATAAAAAATCCCGTTTTATGTGGTGTGAATTTAAATTCCAGAAAATTGTGATTAATGATGATAAAATATATTCGATATGAATAATTGGATAATACTAATTTATTTAGTAAATAATTTGAAATAAGAATGAGAATGGTTAATATTCTAAAAAATATATATTTTCTATGAAAATAATTTTTATTATGTAACACATTTTTAATAAAATGTCTATATCTAAAATTTAAAATTATTATTTGATAAAATGAATACTTTTTTTGAGCCATCATAGTATTAACATAATATGATTTTTTTGGGATTTGTCTAAAAAATTGGTTTTATGCATCGAAATGATAATATTAATTTTACTTACACATATGAATTATATTTGGATAAAATGGAATTTATATTTAGAATAATTAGGTACAAATAATGTAAATATGAAAATATTGTTTTTATTCATTGAAAATAACTTAGTTAGGACAAGGAAGAATTACCAAAGTAAAAGTAAAATAGTTGTTTTGAAAGAATTAGTTTTTATCAAAATAAATTATATTAATATAATTTAAAATATTACTCTAATTTCATTTTTAAAAACAATATATATATATAACATTAATTTATTTAATAATGTAAGGGATTTAAGACTAAAAATACTTAATATATAAAAATGAATTTTTCAACAAAAATTGTTTCCTATATCTTAAATTTTAATTTAAAAGTAAATTTAAAATATTTAGAAATTTAACTAGGTTAAATAGATCCCAAATTCATATTCATCACATAAAAATATGTTAATAAGGGTTCTCTTATATTTCTTGAAATAAAATAATTATGATGGTTAATTTTTAATCAAGATTAATAAGGGTAAAATTCGTAAATCTGGTATCTTGAATTTTTAAAAATTAAAAGGTCACCTACACCTTATATAAATATATTTTTATGTATAAAATTCATACCCAAATGTATCACCAACCATATATCTACCTAAATCAAAAAACTCTCATGAAATTCTATTCTTATCCCACAACATAAATTCCTTTCCAAATATTTGTCACTATTTTGACCTATAAAAGGTGTACAGATCGTCCCACTTCAAGAATCATTTATAGTTAAAAATTCCCATAAATTCCTACCAAATTTACTTCTTCAAGATCCCCTATACATGTTTTGAAGCCTCTATCCCTAATAAAGTGCCTCAAGTCCTTCATTTCATATGGATACTTCACAAGAAGATCCAAATTCTTAAAGTAAGTATTACATATGATTTTACCTTTATTCTTTCTCCTTACCATCCACCCTCCTCTAAACCAATTATAACCATATAAACATAATTTCATTAGTATAATTAATATAATTAAATATAATCATATTTATTCTATAATTTTAAATACTATATTTTCTCCATATACGAATTTGGAATATTTTTAGGAATAATTATAAAGAAATTTGTTGAGTCGGCATAGGATTTACGCTCATGGATAGCCTCAATATAGTGATATAAAAAATAATAAATATTTTATCAAACAAATGTAGATTTTTTTTGGAAATGTGGAATAACTCCTGAGAAGAGTTTTGGATCAAAAATCTAAGATCATGGTTGATTTTAGAACATGGGTTTTAGCCCAGGTGTTACATAATGTTTGTTAGCGCTTGGTGCCCGATTGTGGGTGAACATTGGTGGGCGTGTTGATGATATATTAGTTTATTTGAAAATAAATAAATTAATATACCCCCAATCAAGGTTCTCATGTATGGTTGAGTATAGGGAGTACCCCCCATTGTGTAATGGATGTCTCGAGGCTGAACCGATAAGAGTAGGATCAGCCAAACCACATTTTTGATGTTGATCATCACTGGATCGAGGTTAAACAGCTTCTCGGTGTTGTTTTGAACATGAAAGTTTGATGTTTATCCTTGAGGTAGTCTTATTTACAAGATATATGTCCAAATCCCAATTTGTAATCATTTTAAGGTTTTAGAGAACATTAAAACTGTTAAAGATCCCTTATAGTTAGATATATTAGTTTCATGTGAATATTAGTGGTTTCGAGTGGATCATATGGGATTCCTATTCATAATTCCAAATCACACAACATGTAGTGTAGGAGAAAAAGCTATATGTTATTTTTATTTGGGGAATATGATCATTTTGAGTCTATACACCATGTATTGTGGGGTACACATCGTGTAGTGAGTAGGGGCCATGCGACCATGGAAATAGGAAGACTTTCTGTTTCAAGTGATATGGCCATTTAGATGTACACGACTAGATGGAATGAGCATGAGTTGAGATGCACTATCACAAAAAAGGAGAAAAAATTTGTATGTGCTAAGAAGAACACATTGTGTTCCAAGGGTACACACTATGGGTGACAGCATGCCAATTATGGTTATGTATAGGCAAAGTAATTCCCAGAGGTTTGGACAAGGACGCACTTCATGTGACATAGGGTACACAATATGTATTATCCTTGTACACATCGAGTACCAAAATGGGACATAGTTTGGAGCTGGTTTTAAGATTCATACCATTTACATCAAGTGCACACTATGTACACCCCTTAGAGATTTTCCCCTCATATATATTCATCATCAGGACTCTGATAGAGGACCTCGAGTAGCCTCTCCTGAGTAGTTTTCCTCATATAAAGTTATGGAGGCCACAATTTCGTTGTTAGAGATAAAATGTGTAGTGACGTTAGAAAGATGATTCTCTCAGTTTCGAATAGACAAATATTGTTTCAGTGGATTCCCATACTCTATTCCTATGAGGGCACAATATGGAATTAAATACTTAGTGTAGGATTGTGTTCCCTTCTATAATATGCTCTTGGTTAGTGTTCTTGTATCCCTATAGGAGGTCATGTTTGAATCCTCTATCATTTTTTATTCCCCAGGTGTGGTTTGTGGTATCTTTATGACCATCATATAGGGTAGTAATTCTATATCTAAATGGTTAGCCTAGTAGGGTTAGCGACATCATCGTCATATGATCCCCTACTTAGTGGGTTGTTTTAGTATGGGTTGAGACATCATCCTCTATGAAGCCCCCTACTTGGAGGATAGATTTATATTTGGGTTTGAGGTATCTCCTAGTGGTCCTAGGAATAATCCCTTATCTATGTGTCATGGATTTGAGTCTCGGTAGGGTTTGTGGTATCCCCCAGTAGACCTAGGTGTGATCCCTGATCTGATTATTATAATCTATGGAGTTCTAGAATGGGTTTGTGGTGCCCCCAATGGTACTAGGTGTGGTTCCCTATATTTTAGTCGGGATCTTGGTTTCCAATAGGGTTAGAAGCACCCCCAACAAGGATGGTTAGGATCCCCTATCAGAGTATCATGATCCACTAGGTTTAAACATAAATTTCTTCATTATGAGTCCCAATGACCTTGTTCCTAAGATGCATTCCATCAGGGATGGAGGGGCTGATTCAAAGCCATAGTGATAACCAATGAGTGAGATATCATCAATGAGTTCCATCTTGGATAATAGAGCTATATCCGATAGGTGATATCTCTCGAATGAGTTCCATTTGGTATGGTAGGTCTCATGGAGTGAGTTCTCATGGATGAGTGATACCTTTGAGCCTCGAGTAGAATCCTGTAAGATGTTGTTTGGTTGAGACCATGGGACCGGGAGTCCGAGATGAGTATATATGGATTATTCTCAAATTTCATGCTGTAATTTGTATTTGAGTATACTATTAATGTATAGATGGGGAATGATCAAGATTGAGTTTCCTATACTCTCTATATTTCAGGTTATCCTCTTGATTGGGGTTGATCAAACTATTTCCTTCCAGTATCCCCCTTTTAGTTTCAGTTTTTTATGTTCTTACTGGGTATTGGTATACATACCTCATCAGTGGATCTTCCTGGGCATTTTGTGTTTAATGAAGATAAAATGTCTTTCGATAAAGTCTTAGGAGGATTTTATGTAGGAGATCTTAGTGAGCTAGATAGTCCTAAGTTTGTTCTGGTGGATTTATTTGATAGTATTCCCTTACTTCTGACCATGTCATATGCTTTTTAGTTTGTGGTAGGATTTTATTTTTCCATTTTAATTCCTTGAGTTGAGGGATAGATGTTTTCATGCATTCTTTTATCTGTTGTATTACTATCTATGAATTATTTCATGGATATGGATATTTGTGTGTGCATATATGTACCATAGGATAAGGCCTCCCATGTGTGTGATATTACTAATAATTGTTTTATTCTATCCCATGTCATATTAGATGTGGGATTAGGGTTGTGGAGGCTTTGGACTTCTATATGCTAGAGGCCCCAGTGGGTCAGGACATTACAGAGTGGTATTAGAGAGGGTACCTCTGTGGGACTGTAGCAATGATACCTTTTAGTATCAAGATTAGTTTAGGATATATAAAGATGGTGTTCAGGTGTTTTGAGTTCATTATTTTGTTTTGGGACTGTAATATTGGTGCCCATATGTTGTATCCATTCAATATGACTCTTATTACATGCTTGTTGACTCGGTACATGTAGACACTAGTTTTAGGAAAATATTTGCACGCACAACATATGGTAATGGGTTTTTGGTTTCCATATAAATCATAATCCAAATCTCTAGATATACTCATTTATTATTATGATTCATTATTATATTTTAGGATTCCATAATGGTGACATCCATCTAGGGTTCTATGATATGATTATGATGATGATTTTCCAAGTGATGATTCTTCAGTGTAGGGGTCTTCACAGGAGGTGGGGTCTCCGAGTGGTATCCCAATAGAGCCACCACACATTGAGAAATAATTTCTAAAAGTAGTACTATCCTAGTATATAAAAAATAATAAGGGTTCTATATGAGTTTCAAAGGTAGATACCTCAAAGGTATCGGGGTAATCCAAACCCTAATGCAGCTAATGACTAGTTTGAGGTAGTCACATATAAGTTTTCCCTTGTGAGGACACCAAATGATTATATGATGGTCTAAGAAGAGACTATTCTTTAGATATCAATCTGGATAAAAAAGACACATAATTAGACAGTACTCACTTGGATGTAGTTTGAGAAGCTCTTTAGGAAAGAGGTTTATCCAACCATTTTGGGATCAATCTATATTGAGGAGATTATATAACTTTGGATGGGTGGAATGACCATGGTAGAGTATTTGTTGATGTTCATAGAACATTCATAATACTCTCAAGATATGGTTCTAGATCCTTTTTTCTATGCATGGACCTTTGATTATGTTTTACGTGAAGATATACAGTCTTTATTGATATTTTTGTGCATTCCCTCTCACGTTAGAGTGCTCGAGTGGGCCTTGGTAGTGGAGTGAGTTTTTTTGAGAAGAATCTGATAGTTGGGGGTGGGAATATACGATCTATGACCTCGATGGATGGTAGCCGATTAAAAGATCAGTGATCTAGGAATGGGGGATGATTTAGGAGAAAATTACAAGATGGAAGTTCTATAACACAGGGATCCCACACCAGTTTTATTTAGCCTATAGAGAGTTGGTGTTTTTCTTGTTTAAGGTCGGGACATTTCAGAAAATATTTTCTAACTCACTCTATTAAGAAGAAGATGGTTAATGGAATTCCTTATTAGAGACAACAAAAAGATCATGGAGTTCCTCATGATTGTAGATGTGGCGTAGGAGGAGGGTGAACATAAGTAGGAGTAAGATGACTTGATATGTTTCCACCACAACCCCTTGGTGGTACTCATTGGGATTAGGGAGATGTAGGATGGGGGTGAGGACAACTAAAAGCTGTAGATTCCTATAAATTAAAGGTTTTGACGAGGATGAGAGGTACATCTTATCCTTTCTACCATTTTTTAGTTTTGTAAGAAAATTTTGTCATATAATGTTTTAATTCATCTCTTTTTTTGAGGCACATGTAGGGTGATACAGGATGAAAAAGATCCATGTGATGGTGATGTTTAACATGGATTTGGGTAAACAAGAATGTGCGAGACTTCCCCCACCAAGACAAATTCTTGTGATTCGATAAAAAACTATTTTGGAAATTAACATCCACCCAAATAGAATATATTTGAGGTGTGGTGGATGAGTACTTAGGAATTGTGTGTTTGAGGAAGTTGGTGTAGAGGAGTCAGAGGAGGCCCCAATTGTGGTATATAGGTGTGATAGGTAAAGGATGAAATATAGGTAGGAGAATGTTCTATACTAGGGTTTCATGTGTGGTTCATGTTGTGACATGTTACTTTACTACTATAGACGAATCAATATATGGGCATGAGCTATTTTCCATAAGCGTAGCCCCTATTTGAGGCCTAGAAATTCTAGTGAACCATTTTAGTTCAAACCTTATTCTTGGAGGATCCATCAGAGAGGAACAGAGTTCATGGATTCCGATTTATAGTGTAACCAAAATTTTTTGGAGGGAGATACTCATATAAAACATTCCCATAGTAGTATATAAATACCCTATGATGTTTTTACTCTGTATAGATTAGTTTCCTACTAGAAATGCTTGAATGGTTTTCCCCCACAAAACATGTTAGTGTTTCTGGTTTATGGGGTGAATTTATCATAATATATAGAGGCATGATCCCAGACAGAGAAGGACGATTTAATGTTGGTGCATATACATCTGAGTTTTATCATATATATTGTAAGACCACTGGAGTCATAATGCCTTGATATTTTAGTTCCCTATTGTAGTATTGATGTTGTGGAAGTCTTCCCAATGATGTGTCAAGTTTACCTTCCCACTGAGAGTAAGAATTATAAAAAAACTGGCACTTAGGGACTACCCCAATATTATTTTGTCATATCAGTTGACTCCCATGGAGATCTGTGAGCTGTGGTGTAGTTGGATTTTCACAGATAGAGAGCCCGGTATGACCCATTGTGTACTTAGTTAACCCTATGTTCTTACGAGAGATATATGAGAGACACATGGACTAGGTCCTTCACCATTATGGATCGGTCCTCGATATTATTTTTCATTGTAACCCTTATGTGATCAGTGTCTGAGTTGCATGTGAGACACTTAAGGAAGAATTCTAGACAAGACCTGAGAGAACAATCTTATTGGGGATATCTTGTTGAGAAAGGTTGGGAGTGTGAAGGTCCACTTCTTATGATATGTATACTCATACATGGAAGTGATAGTGGACCCAATAAAGGTTGGGCCCATTCTAGATTAGGGCCACCCAAGTGTAGGTATATAATCGTAGATTCTCATATTAATGATTTTTTCCAAAGTTTGAGTGAGGTAATAGGGAAATTGAGCCCTTTTTAGTTCAAAATTATAGATGAATTTTTTGTAGTGTATTTTCATTTGATCAATGTTACCCATCTACTATGAATTTAGGTAATTAGGCACATCTAATAGTTTATATTGTGAGTTATTTCATGACTGAATATCCACTAGACATGTTCTTGACAGATTTTACAAAGGTGGGGATTAAGTTGAGTTTCTAAGGATTTATAATGAAACCAGTCATACTATGAGATGAGGCACTAAGGAGATTTACATACCTTAAAATTACACCATATGGAGTGATTTTTCCAAGTATACTGAACCACTCTGGTTATAGAAAACATTATTTAGGGTTTCATATTGGTGTGGATCATTTTTCAGTCCACTATCAGCATAGAAAGATTTGAGTTCATGTTCGGGAGGCCTTGTAGGTCACCTGTATATTTTTCATATCCAGTAAGTGAAAATGAATTTTATCCTAAATTTGGTGATATAAATTGATTTTGAGCATGTAGTTAGTCCTAGAAAAAATTAGTACATCTAGGTTACATCATTATCTATTTCGATTTAGTGAGGTGGTGTACCACTAGACACTATGACTGCAATTGGACTAAATGCTTGGTATTTTTCCACTTATCATAGAAGAGGAGACATATTATTGTCTCATTGCATGATGTCAATGAGGTTTGAGATAGACTGTAGGTGTGGAGTGGAATTTTTCATTTTCCAATTGTTTTTGGGTTCTAACCAGAGAGGATCCTTCATGGGCATGTGGTTCCCCTAAGCATGTGTTTGTAGACAGCACATGAACCATCTGGAGAAGCAATTTTTTATTCCTTATGCATAGGGTTTTTTTGTTTTTTATAACAGAAATCCTAAAGATTGGTAGAGTGTAGCAACTCTTGTTTTCAAGGAATATTTATGAAGCCATGTTATGATTTACTATGTGATTATATGAATCTAAGAGCCTCAGTGTAGTGATATTAAAAATATTAAATATTTAATCATGAATAACTTTTTTTTTCTAGAAATGTTGAACAAATCGAGAATATAGTTGCAGATAGAAAATTTGAGACTCTGGCTATGTTCATGACATAGGTTTTACCCCAGTTATGACATAATGTTTGTTAGAATCATGTTCTATGTAACACCCGGAGATTTTAAAATAGGAACATCATGTTCGATAGAATATATGATATGAAACACCAAGCTTAGAAGAAAATGTATCACCTTGAGACTTCGTGAAATATTTTTTCATGAACCATCTTTGGTCAACCCTAAATCAATCAATCGATCACGCCATAGAGGGATTCTTAATCCTCTTGGGCTAGAAACTAGTACCAAACATCAAGAGAAGCCATTATGAATGATTAATCCAAATAAAATAGTAGAAAAAATCTAATATAAACATAAAAAGAGACAACACTTGAATCATAAAGAAAATAAATCCACACATACCTAAAAGTGACCTTGTGGGTTACCAAAAGCCTTAAAACCAACATCACCCATGGTGAACGAATTCGAGTATGAAGTAGTACCAGATGCTAAAATTAAATACAAAGATATAAAATTGAGTATTAAAAATCAGCAAGCATGCCCAACCAATATATTCCCATAACATTTCATTTAAATAAATGTTCTACAAATTTTAAGTTAGATATACGAAATATAAACAGACATTTTTTATACATTTAATTTACATTAAAAAATCATAGTCCATTTACATTTTCATTTTAAAAATGGTTTCCTTTTTAAAATATAGAGGATTTATCATCTTAGAGGAAAAGAGGGGATGTGTGAAAATTGAGGATTTTATTTAATAAGGGAGAAAAAAGTGAAAAATGTCTAAAATTAATTTTCCATAATACATTTTAAAACCAAATCAACACGTTTAATAATGATGTACACCACATTGGAAAGAAAGATCAACAAACACAAAATAAGGCCAATGAGAAAATAGCACACCTGAGTAACTAAAAAAACAAGGAATCTAAATCATCTTCCAGAGAAAAATAAGTGTTAGATAATAATAGAAACCCTAGGATCCTAATGGATAATATAGAACATAATAAAACCTGATATATCCCATAGGCATGCCTAACCCAATTCTGTCAACCCACCCAAATTCTTGGTCTTACCTTTCCTTGCCTAACTAAGGGGAATAATCCCAACACAGAGAAAGGTCCATACTAAGGGCCACTTTTCAACACATAATCTAAACTAGTGCAATAAATTTTCTCAAAAAATCCACTAGTTATGCCATGTTCCCATGTTATGTTTAAATTGTGGCGTTCCTGAAAAAGCTAACCAACCAACCTTACATATAAGCATGGGCCATCACATGAGTCACACAAACTAAAAGTGGCCCTAGCCACCATAAGAGATAGTTCCATTCCTTTAATCCATCAAGAAATGAGGGAGGTAAAAAACCAAAGATATTCCTACATCTTCATCAACACACAAGGTGAGGGACCCATTCTATGGATGTATTTCTAAAGAAACCATTGAAAAGTGTTAATTGGGCCACATAAAACCTTTAAATATCAAACAATTTCAAAAAGGACCTAAAGAAACCACTCTCAAAACCAAAATCACACTTTGAAACCCATTTGAGAAACCTAAATCACCATTTCAAATCTGAGACACATGTATCAAGGTCAAATGGGAATTTAATCAAGAACTATGTGTGAAAAACCCAATACAACCATTTTAAATAATTTAAACTAAGAGGAAATCACCTCATTTTACATCAAACATTTATTATAAAATCATTCATTAATAATTAGTATTAAGTAAAGGTTATGAAGGAAATAAAGAATTGTATTATTAAATTTAAATTCCAAATATAAAAGGATCCTACCTCAAACCCAAGTGTTTGGACATAGATACCCGAGTCTTCCTTTTTCCACATGCACGTATATGCACATTAAAATATATATAAGGAATCCTAGCCCCTATAGACACATTTTCATGGCCAAATATGTAAAAGGGGGTCCCTACATGTACTCTTACACATGAATATACCCATGTACACTTACACATATAAGCATTTTAATATACACATATAAGAATAATTAACATATTATATATATTCATCCTACCATTGGTGAATATATATAATGGGGGAACATATATAAGATTATTCCTAACTATTTAAACACATGTAAGTCTTAAATAGTGGAAACTCAAAACCAATTTAAGGAAGACCAAGATGTACAAAAAATGGAGGCCCATGAGCTGAAACTGTATGATTTGCTTCACCTATAGCAGAGAATGTCGAAACATACTGAAAGACAACCATAGAGACGCACCAAAAGCACTAACCACATAAGAAATAAAAAAATTCCATCAACCCTTACCATGGGGTTCAAATGAACAAAATAAGGCAATTAATAGAAGAGAAATCTACCAAAAGAGGGAGAAGGATAGAAGAGGAGACATTACCTCAACAGACCTAATAATAATCTATAAGAAAACCAAGAGAAATAGCAACAAATGAATGGATGTAGGGGAGGAGATGCGTGAATAGGGGGGGTTAAACCATGGGGGAGTCACATAACTCACAAGTATAGAAGGGGAAAGGAAATAAGAGTGATAAAAGAAAAAAAATAAAAGATGAAAAAAAATATTTTTTTAAATTCTATAAAACCAGATAGTTTTCACATGGTTTACAAAACTATACATCAACTATATTTTGTCCACTTCCTAGACCAGGAACCATGGAACAGTCATCCCTAAGCAGATGCATGTTTAAGGAAATCATGCTCCAACCATTCCACTTAGCACTTCCAACCCATAGAGCTGAACTGAACGCTTTCCACATAGTTTAATAGACCGTGATCATGTCGTGTGCCACACCACTAACCCACTTATTAACTAGCATGAGAACCACATGAGTAATCCTAACCATGTGGGCTAACGGTGCAATAACTAAAAAGCTTCCAAAAAATTAAATTCTAGCCCACCAACTAGACTAACTAAAAAGAGAGTCTAAAAAAATTAAATAATTAAAATAATAAATATTTCTAAGTAGGGGTGTGACAATTCTCCCCACTATTAACACTTTCTTCCCCCAACAAGTCACCTAGATAAATGAGGAAGGAAACAAGTACCTGAAACATCATGATGCCAAATGAAACCACAAACCTCGGTGTGACCTTTTAGCTCCATAAGTCAAACCTAATCACCTCCAGAGAGAAGAACACGAAGAGGAACAAAGGGGAGGAATGGAGGTTTCTCCCCACCATAAGAACCCAACCATCACAAAAATAAATTAAAACTCCCAGCAGGAGATAACTCTGAATGAAGCAAGAGAAACCCAAATAGGAACCTCTATCATGAACTAACCCACATCCTAAGGGACACCAATTAATGAACCCCAAATCTAAATGTAAAACCAAACCATAATTCATCATTTCCAAAAATATGATAGAATATCCAAAATGATCACAAAACATGACTAAAACCAAGTCATAAAGAGAAAAACATTCCATGAGGGAAACCTTTCAAATATTCCCATCTAGAAAGGCCCAAAATCTAGAATTACAATAGAATAGGTCCATTATTACTTTTACCAAAAAACATACAATAATAAGGAAAACTAAAACTAGGAAACATTAACTATCCACACTCAAATATTGGAGAAAAAAATGTGCTAAGGTCCCCCAAACCCCTATGATTCCTGAATACATTCAATATTTATTCTAGGGAATATAGATAGATCCTTTATGTCTTGAAGGATCCACTTCCTCATAGACATGAAATGAAATTGTCTGGACAAGACTTCCACTTTTGATGATGCTACATGAATAACTCTTTTAAGTGACCGAAACAACCACACTAACAAAAATACATTGAAGGATAAAGAAACTACAGATTAGAGTGAACAAATTTACCACAATAGGAGAAAACCAATATGTGGTTTGACGAATTAAATATATGATCTGATAGGAAGACTTTCCTGGAATAGGTTCCTCCGGTTCACACTCCTCATCGGATGGGGAACCTCCATGAGAAACATAAGAAACAAGACTATTAATTACCATGGATTCCTTATAAGACATTCCCAGATGAAGTATCATGATCCTTGAACCTTGGATGGGGGACCCACACATAAATATGAACTTACAACTGATCACTCAGTAATATTATAGGAAAATGGAAACCAACACTTTGAAATAACCTAGTTTACCTTTCATTGTCATTTGACCATGGCGAGAATCGATAAACTCTAGAAATTTCTTCTTATTTACTTAATCAAGAATAAATCATTGGGTTAAAGTGGTATTAATGATATCCCAATACAAACTAACTAACAATGAGAATGGAAGGACCACCTTCAACTGGTCTAGTCCCAGTCCTTCGAACATACACAAAAAAACTCACACTCTCACGTCATTTGGAGTTCAAGAAATCCTGAAAATATTACTAACTTATTCAAGACAATACAAAACCTCTAACAAACACTGAAAACTATGTAATATAGGGAAATAATGAAGGGATTTCATCCTGCCACTATACTAGTAGTTTGGGCAGTGCAGATGGCTGAAAAGGGATATTTAGAAACATTTTGGGTCATTCTGGGAGGCATACCCTGAATACAAAAGGATACAGAACCGAATAAATACCCAATTAAAACATATAAAAAATAATACCCTAAGGGAAAATACCACACCTCAAGCCAAAAAACTAATCTCAAAAGCCCAAAATCACAAAAATAAATGGAAATCCTTTTTTAAAAACCAAAATTTTCATTTAATATTCAAAACTATTTTACCAAAGGAAAATTTGAAAAATTCTAAAAAACCATTTTTATACTCAAAGTACCATATAAAATGAAATAATATTCATTTCAAAAATCATTTTTATACTCTAAATACCATTTTACTTTGAAAATACACTCACAACAACCAAAAAACAACAAAAAAACACTCACATAGAAGAACATGGATGGGGAACTAGTGCCAATTCCTAACCAGGATACATGGCTTAGAAAAACATGTGCCAAGAAGGAACCAAAAACTATGAGTGTCTAAAACTATACAATCATGATTCATAGGGGCCTATACTCCCAGTAATCCTTTAATGAAACACCAAATCGCTCCCTTGGTAATTCCCCATCCACAGAACCCACAACCATTGACTCAAATCCATGATTACCCATGGAAACATAAGAATCAGGATGAGCAGGAGTTTTTGATGCACTTATTGTACCTACTTATTGAGTCCCAATAGTCCTACCTCTAATCTACATGACACACCAAATAACAAGGGAATCCTTTAATACCATCTTTCATGGACTAACCCGGGTCAACCCTAGACTAGTCACTCCATTCGTCCGACAATAAGGATCGAGAGGTGATGTCTATCCTCGTGGATTAACCACTATTGTAGGGTATTAAGATAAACCATTTCGAATTATTTTCCCAATAAAATAGCATAAAAAATATAAGCATAAAAATATAAAAACTAATAGTAGAAAGAAAATAAATCCACACATACCACCATGTCACAGTGTGGGTCACCATTTTCTTAAAAACCAATGTCTCCCATGGTGACCAAATCCATGCAAGAAGTAACAACAAAATATAAAAACAAAGATAAAGTTATAGGTGTGAGTATTAACACTCATTTGGCCTGCCCAAATTTTCTATCCCCATTAAATTTCATTTAAATAAAAGATCCATAAATTTCAAATTTGATATATGATATATAAACATTTAATTTTTTTTATATTTAATTTAAATATAAAATTATAGTTCATTTAACTTTTCATTTAAAAAGGGGTTTCTTTTTTAAAAGATGGAGGCTTTCACATTTCAGAGAGAAAGAGGGGAAGTGAGAAAAATAAGGGTTTTATTAAATAATGTAAAAAAATTATAAAACATTTTAAATATCATTTTCCATAAAACATGTGAAAACCAACTCATCACTTTAAAAAATTAATCACACCACATAGGAAAGAAGGAGTAAGGATCACAAAACAAAGGAAATGAAAAAATAGAACACATGAGTATCAAACCAAACAAGGAAACTAAATCAACCTCTATAGAAAAATAAGTGTACAAGAATATGGGGAAACCTAAGAGATCATTGGATAATCTTAAAAACACTGAAACCAGATTCATCTCAAAGGTTCACCTAACCCGATACCATCAACCTTACCAATGCTCGTTCTTAACCTACCTGGTTTAACTAAGTGGGTGAATCCCAAACTATAGTATGGTTGATACTAAGGGCCACTAGCCAAGGTGTAATATATACTAGTGTAGAAAAAATTCTTGGAAAATATGTTAACTATTCTAGTTTCTAATGTTAGGTTATGAAATGTAGTGTACCCATCAAAGCAATGAAACCAAACATAAACACAAGAATGAGCCATCACATGAGTCACACAACCCTGCACCACCCTTAACCAACCCAATAAATAATTAATTTTCATCAAGCCATCAAAACATGAGGGGAGTCCCAAACTTAGAACACTCCCACCTCTTCATCAAAACAGAAGGCGAGTGACCCTTTCATGGAGGGGTTTCTAAAGAAACCATTCAAATGTGCCAATTGGGCCACAACCTACCATTGAATGTAAAAATATTTAGAAAAGGACCAATACAAACCACTTTCAAAATAAAAAAAAATATACTTTGAAACCCATTTATGAAACCCAAGTCACCATTTAAAATTATAGACACAAATATAAATGTTAAAGGGGAATTTTATAATGCACTTAGAGTGAAAAACCCAATACAACGATTTTAAACAATTAAAAACAAGAGGATATCACTTCATTTAATACAAAAAAATTATTCTAAAATTCATACATCACAAACTTGCAGTAAATAAAGGTGTGAAATGAAAAAAATCCATATATTCTTAAATTTAAAGGCCAAATTCAAAGGGATGCTACCAAAAACCCATGGGCCTGGACATGACAACCTGAATCTCCCCCTTTTAACTTGCACACATATACACCTTCACATATATATACGAAAACGATTCCCCTATATACAAATTTTCATGGAAAAATATATACAAGAGGTTCTCTACATATATACTTAGATGTGCATATACCACTTTACCCATACACATGTATTCATTTCCATATAATCATATTACCAAACCTAGTACCATTATATATATTAATCGTTCCATGGGTGAATTTATATAATGTAGGAGTTTATATATGTATACAACTACTCGTGCATGCACATGTAAGTATACAATAACAGTGGATCACCACCACTTAAAGGAAGATCAAGACACTCTGAAAATATAGTGCGTTAGTCAAAACAGTATGATATACTTCACCTTTAGTTTATAATGCTATTTTTTTTGAAGATGACCCGAGAGACCAACTACAAGCCCTAACCATAGAAAAACGCCCAAAAATCGAGTCAACCCTCACATTAAGGATTGAAAGAACAAAATAGGGATATGAGGAGAATAGAAATCATCCAAAAGAGGGTGATAGATGAAATAGGTAAACTTACCTCAATGGATTAACCACGAATCTTGAAGAAAACTAAGACAAATCGGCATATAAGCGATGCCGTGAGGGAGGAGAGGCATACACAAGTGGGTTTGGCTGTGGGGGGATTCACTTGACTCACAGGGAGATAAGGGGAAAGGAAAGAAATGGGGAAATAAAAAAATAAAATAGAAGGAATGCATTTTTTTTCTTCAAATTTTGTAAACCCACATGGTTTGTGCACAATCTAACTGCAAGTTAGGGACTTCCTAAGATAGGCAGCCTAGCACAATTACCCCTAGGTAGATGCACAATTGAGCAAAAAATGATGAAATCATGACAATTGGCACTTCCAACCCACATAGCTGAACCACAAACTTGTTTCATAGTTTAACAGATCTTTCATAAGTCATGAACCACACCACTGAACCACTTGGGCACCCACACAAGAACCACCCTGTTACTCCGAACCGTGCGGGTTAACCTACAATAACTAAAAACCACGAAAAATTTAAATTCTAGCATTCCAACCATCTGAACTCAAAATAAAGGATAAAAATAATTAAATAATTAATATAATTAACATTTTACAGTTGGGGTGTGATATATATTTTTTTAAATAAATTTAATCTCTTCGATATCTTTCAATGCATGCAATATAGGTTTTTAATGAAACATTATCCCCTCTTAAAATATTATTATTCAAATATTACCGAAATAAAAAAGTAGTTAAATTGGCATTCATGAATAAAAATGACTAAATTATGAAAATTATATGGTTTAAAAACTCATAGAGTAAATTTAATGGTTTTATATTGATTATAAATAAAATTAAAAACATTGGAATGAAAATGAAATATTTTCTAAAAAATCATATTTTTTATAAAAGGTAGTTTAGTCCCACTTTTCTCACATAATTTATTTTTTTTCACATTATAAAATTCAATTTAATTTTTTTAAATATAAATTTTTCAATTATCTTTGGGTGAAATTTTTAGAAATTTTTGAAAGGATTTATTTTTTAGTTAATAGTGAAATATAATGGGTTTTATTAAGAATTGTCAACACTTTTACAGCCTTTAAATTGAAAAATTGTTTTAAAACGGTTTTAAAAGTAAAATTTGTTAAATTATATAGTTATTAATTCAATTTAGGTAATTGGAATCAATTTTATATTGAGTTTTGATATAATAACTTTACAATATTTGGAATATTTTCTTTTTGAAAATCTCTATTGGTGTCACGTCTATATGATTTTTTTTAAATTAAAATTTTCCAATTATGTCAATGGAATTTAAAAAAATGTATTTTTTATTTTGAATCATAATAATTTATATTATCAAATAATTTAAACATAATTTTTTTACCATTTTTAATATTAAAATTGGTAAAATTAATTACAATGGTTAAGGTAAAAATGGGTTTATCGAGGGATTAAACTAAAAAGATAATGGTTAAAATGTTATAAAAACTTGTTTAAAGTATATTTTATGAAACTTTTTATACTTTATAATTTCTAAGTCTCAATAATATATAATTTTGGAAGTTTTTTTGATGGTAAAAATGTGGGTACATCATTTTCTTTTCAAAAGATTCAAGTGTTCCACTCATCTCACTTATAAAAGGCCACCCAAGTCCTCTCTTATCCACACCTTCAAACCATTTTAGTTCTACCAACACCTTACCAATTCAATTCTAAAATTCCATAACATCATCATATAATCCTTTTGTGGTCATAAATCCATTATAGGAATACTTTAGGTATAATCATAAAAAGGTGGTCTGTGAAGACGTAAATTTTCTTAGCATGCATTTTTGTTTTATTTACTCTTCGACCTCAATAATTCTTAATTTATGATTATATTAAACCAAAATTATATTACGTATAATTATATTTTATACTGTTATTTTTATGACCTATATCCATCTCATATTCTATAAAATGGGAAATGATAACATTGCACATGTGTTTGGAGGGCTACCGCCTCGCGAACTGATGTGATGTGTTTCCCATCAATACCTCTCACAGTTGTGTATGATGATGGATATAAATTATATATATATATATATATAATATTTATACCCATATATTAGTTATATAAATTATACCTTTCTTAATTTCTATTCCTCATGGGATCTGATAATGTCACTAATGTGTACGACGAACTACTACCTCGTGAAGCTATGTGATTAATTTTTCACTAGCATTTTATGTGGAAGGTAATAAGAATAATTTCTATAAATAAATTTAATATATGTGATATAATATTTATATTCATGACATATTTAACATAATTAAAATACCATATATCATTTTCTTTTATACATTTTCATTTACTGAAAGATGATAACGTCATTGTGTACGTGTAGACTACCGCCTTCAGGAAGTGATGTGACTCTCTTTTCATCAAATAAAACATGGAAAATATATATAATTTTATTAAAAGAAATAATATGTTAGTTATTAAATTATTATCATTACGTAAAGATAAAATATTACTCATCTCCTTTCCATAATGATCGTTGAAAAATAGAAATATTACTTATGTATATATACAACATACTATATCCAGGATTGTAACATAATTAGTTTATCAAAACCATCATTCATGATTGGTATTAAAATTATAATTTATGTAACGCCCCGACCCCAGCTGCCCAGAGTCGGTGCATTACTTCGTAACATTGGTATGATCACAAGAAAGATCAAATCTCGAAAGACCGATTGGTTTAGTAGCCTTGGAAACACTAGATATATTCATAAGGTTTACATTACATCATTAAACGAAAAACTACTACAACAACATATTGTCTCCATAATCCACACTCATATCCCCACATAATATCCCTGCAGGTCATTCATAATTTACTTCTTCACATCCTGGGAAAAATAAAACATAGAAAAGGGGTGAGCTCAAATGCCCAGTAAGGATAACAATATAGCGGAAACTTTCATAAATAAGAATAAACATTTAAGGCAATGTATAACTAAAACAAAAGCCTTTAAAACTTGAACTTTCAACATAGTATGGCATAAATGAAATGAAATAATGCCATTTACTTATTCACATGGTTATTCTACTAATCGAATAATCACATGAAAAATCAATAACCACTTTCATAATGATGGAATGCATAATGCCAGACTATCATAACCACATAGCCAAGGCCTCGTGCCAAGACTACAAATAAGATTTTGTCAAGGCCTTGTGCCAAGACACTAGTTTGTCTCATGAGACCTACCGATGCATCGAGGAGCTATAGCGGGCTCCACCCGTCACATATTAAGTCCAATGCATTCCCATATGAAAAGGTTTAAACATAACATAAACATTCGTATTAAAACTAGCATACGAAATGTCAATACTTTCACCATAAACTATGAATGGTATAAAAATAGCACATCCACAGTCAAACATATCACAAAACATTCAATACAATATAGAAGTTTTGTATCATAATAAATCAACTTCAAATAATCTTAAAATCCATCAAAGGATGTTGACATAGATGAAATCAAAATTCTTTTTAAAGAAATATCTCCTTTTATTTTGAAATAATTTAAGATCCATATAAAATAAAACATTTTCTTTGAAAATATTCTTATAAGCTTGTAAGGGAAGCTTTGAAGATTTTATAACGGCGGAAAATAGCCGCACCCACCGTATAAGTTAAAAAAACATTCTTACCTTAATTCTGTCGAAAAGGTTAAAAAGGACCTTGTTTTGAAAACGACCGAAAGATTCCTTTATAAACCACTTATAAAAGTCAAAAAGGGTATAAATGAATTTAACTCATATTCTAGTAAATAGTAAAAATGTTTTGAATTGCATTTTTAAGAAACATGGATGTGGATGATAAAGAGATCCCAGTAGATTATTACGTATAAACAACCTTGGATAATGAAGAGGTTGTAAAGTAAACCCTTACCTTGTACTTTTCCTTGGTTGGGGTAGGTTAACCTCCTGTATAATGGTGAAATAGTTGTTATTAAATTATACAAGAATCATATATATTAACATGATATCATATATGATCTTTTAACATTGATTTGTTAATAATATCTTAGAATTATCGTCGTTTCGGGAGTTAACTTACTCATTTTCTTTTATATGTTTTGTTACATAAGCCATGGTTGTTGTATCTTATTCATATACAGAATGATATCCAGTCCTTAAACATCATTTTTAAATCATCAAATGATAATTATACTTGAATGGATACGATGGAGAATGAATCTCATCGCGTTCGTGGAGACGGTAGTCCGTACGTACGCACGAGCGACAATATCATTCTTTTGATATTAAAATAATATATAAATGGATGGTATATCATATATACAGAATAATTAACATGATATATTTATTATTTACATGAGTTACACATCATTATTATACCCATCTAAATAATATTATATTGAATAACAATTACACTACGACGTGGAGACGGTAATCCGTACGTACGCACGTATGGTGACATGTTATTCAAAGGGTGGATAGAATACTGAATATGATTGTACCATATTTATAATAACATCACAGTATATGTGAGATACTGGAGTTATTATTTTAGAATGGTAAGAACAAAGTAAGAAGAAGTGGAAGAAGAAATGAACTTGGAGAAGGGTGGTGAAATCATTACCTCTTCTTCGGGTTCTTCCTTTTGATTTGATCAAAAGGGCTCCTTAGGTTGGCTTTATGATCAAACTAAGGCCTCTAGGTTGTAGTGAGGGATGTTGGGAGAGTATTTGGGCAGAGTTTGGCCGAGCCAAAAGGCTTTGAAGGTGTGAAGAAATGAGAAGGAGGAGTGCCCTTTTATAAGAGGGGTGAGGGGCACCTTTGGAAAAGTTAGAAATATTAATTTATAATAAATTCATATTCGGTTTCTAAAGGCTCCAAAGTTGATTATTCAAAGTTTAAGGTGGGGATAGGTCGAAAAACACTCAACCAATAGAATTTAGACAGGTTTGGGTACTTATATTAACCTTATCTTTAAGTATTAACTCTAAGTTAATTAGTTTCACTTTTACAATGTCTCTTTGTATTTGTATATAATATGGTTAATAAACTTACTATATACATCCAAGCGACCCCCAAGTGGTCCATTAATGATGAACCTATCCTTATATAAGTTTCTTGGCCGATCCTTAGATTTTTAGGAATTTAATATCAATTAATAATATAATATTTGTTTTAAAAACTCTTTTATGTCAATTTTGACACTATTCAATAGTTGATTTTTGTGAAACTCATAACAGATTGATTACTTCTAACAAAGTCAATTAAATCAATCCTAATATATCATATTATCCTAGAAAATTAGTTTAATTCATTAAAAGTTTCATATTATATTTGTTTTGGGTATTTATAATATCAATTATTTTAATTTTTCACTATTATAGTAATTACTGCATCATCTTTGTGTCATAAATAAAATAAATTATTTAATGTCTAAAAATTATAAATAAAATATCATTATGTAGGAACTCTTTTTAGATTTCTAATGAATATTTATATTCTAAAATCCAACTTATATAACCCTATGTATCAATTGTTTTGCTAAAAGATATATGCTTGTGTCATTTTTGTATTCATTTTGACTTAATTAAAATAAAGTGTCATTATCACTTACAAGTGGATCCATGGGGTCCCAAAATTGACACAAAGATGCCCATGGTCGACCATGTATCAACCAATAGGGTTAAGACACGTTTTAGGGTAATTTAGTATTATTATAATATTATTTTTTAACCCTTATTTACCGGATTTACCCTTAACCATGGTAAATAAAATATTTACCGCAGTAATTATTCAAAATGTCTAAAAATAAAAGTTACCTATTTACACAATTTGAACATCCTGATTCCAAATATGGAATCCATTTTCCTAAATTCAAAACACAGAAGTGGCAGAAATTAATTTAAAATTAATTCCCGCTGTCAAAACAAAAAGCGTGTTTTTAAGAGATAATAACTATCAAAAGATTGACACTTGTTTATGTTCGGTTTAATTGTAAAATTATGTCCAATGACCAACATTATATTAAATAGTAAAAATATATTCTAAATATACTTTAAAACCACTCAAATTAATAATTTATTACTATTAATTATTTTGATTAAAAAAGTTGTTTTTAATTAAAATTTAGTAATTTTCACTATTCATCAAAATATGAAAGTTATCCGAAAAGTACCAAAATTTCACCTTAGGCTAAATTTGATATTCCGAATCCAAAAATGAAGTCCATTTTAAAATATAAAATATATATAACTTCAAAAAGTAGGTATTACTATTCATAACAGCTAGTTTGATTGGTTACGGTGTGTTAGAACTCGAAGTTGCGTACAACACACGCTACTGTTTTATTCAAAGGAAAGCGTACCGTGGAAGCTTGGGATGTTTCATTTTAAATTTTTTTGATGTCTCCATTTAGTCAAAAAGTTTAAAATATTGTATTTAAAAAGGTTTTACTATCAAAAGTTGATAAAAGTGCAATACTGAAAATGAATCTGTTCTTGCATTATGACTAAGAAACTCATAATATGGATTCTAAAATTATAAGGATTATATAAAGTTTAAAATTTAGTTAATACTATTCATGACATCTTTTAATGGTTTTTTTTTGGTAAGTCATGGTGCAATTGAACTCAGTGTTGCGTGTAGTGCAAGTTATTGAATTATTTTGAAGAAATAACACACTATGAAATCTTGGGGTGTTACAATTTATGTATAATTATGAAAACTATTTTATAGTTAATATTTTATAGATATTTAAATAAAGGCCACCTAGTCCAACTATCATCATACAAAATTCATTTTTCACATATAAGTCAAATATCATTGAAAAACACAAATAAATGTAATTGATGGTCTAATATTACCAAACATGATAATAAGTTAAATAAAAAAATTATAAACTTTAAAATTTTTATTATAAAATTAAATAATTAACCTATGATTATTAGTTAGTAAGATAAAGATTCCATGTGACGAGTCATACTAAAGGAAAGGGATTCTCGTCACACTTTTACTTCCACAAGACATATTCCATATTAAAAAATTATTCCTTTGGGAGATTTATACACCACCCATTTTGAAATATTATATCATGAATATATTTATATTTATGATATTTAATATTTTATTTGATTCAATTTCTTTCATGGGGCATATGAATCAAAAGTTAACAATGTGGTAAGGGTTTATTTCAAAATATCTTCAATATTTGGGGTAATTTTTGTTTTAGTTTCCCTTTGGGGAATTATTTTATATTTATATATTAAAATTAATATATTATCTTATATTATATTAATTCATGATTTTTTCATGTAATAGTACCATTTTCACTATTTAGTATTTAAAATGATTGAGGAATTGTTTTAAGAAAATTTCCCTATATTTATATCTTCATTAAAAAATCCTTTTTCATAAAAATCCATGTTCTCTAAAGAAATTAAAAAAAAATTATACATACTTTTCCAAATTATTTATTAAAGATAATTTTATTCATTATGAATATTTAGAAAATATTTTGAAAGGAATTTTCATGTCATTTTCCAAACAAGGACTATTTGGATTTTACCAAAAATGTGAAAGGAATATTTGTTTCAATGTATAGGGAAAGAATAAAATTTTCCACCATCTAAACTGATCAATGTTTTGAATATTATTTTACTACTTTAAAAAAGATATTTTCAAAATATTTTTTGAACTTTTAGTTTTAAATAAATTTTAAAAGTGAAAAGTTTATATTCCTAAAATAAATTTTAAGGAAATTTTTATGGTATTTATATTCATCAATAACATCAACACTTTATACTACATATGTCCCATTAAGGATATGTTGTAATGAAAACATCCTTATTATTTATCTAAATGGGTTATGATCAGTTTTAATATGGATGTATAACTTTATTATCATTCAATATATTACTTTGGATGGTTTATGGTTTTGACTAAAGATTGGGGTAAGTATTAACATTTCATATGTTAGTTTTTAAATACGAATGTTTATGTTGATTATGTTTCACCACTTTCATATGAGGAATGCATTGGAATTTTTCTTATAAAGTATAATTACCATAATTACATATCCACTCAATGAATCAGTAGGTATCATGAGAAAAATTAGCTTGGGTATTTGGAAGAGAAATTATAAATTTATATAACATGTCTTGGAATAAGGACCTAATGGATATAATTCTTGTCATAAAGCCTTGATAAAATGATTAAGATGTTCGGAATTATTAATTCTATCTTTATGAATCAATTTATTGATCTTCCATGTGATTATTGCATTAGTTATAATATCCATTGTTAATATTCAAGATCATGTGATTATTTATTTATAATTATTTGATAATCATTAATTATTTCCTTATTATGAACTTGTGATTGATTAAATGGAATGTGTTTCAGTTTTTTTTCATTCCATACTGATTATATGTTATTTATTAATATATAATGTTGTACACATACCCTTAATAAGCATTTGAGATCACCCCATTCCTATTTTTTATTTTTCCCAGGATACCAATAATTTTGTTATGATTGATATTCAGGGATATGATCAGGGGGATAATGGTTTTCTCAAAGAAAATACTTTTCCTATTTTATAGTTTCAATTGTATGGATAATTTCATGTATGCATCTAGTTTAATAAGACTAATAAGATGTTAGGTCCTTCATGATGCAATTACTTATATCTTATTACAATTTGATAAAGTAGACACCAACTCTATTCTACTGGGGTCAAGCTCTCTATCGTTGGTATCAGGGGAGTATAATAGAAACTTTAGGAACTATATTAAAGAAAAACATATATTAAAGAGAATAACCTTATGATATACTTTTGGGATAAGTATATCATAACATACTAAGGTTTCTGTAAGTAAGAGGTTATGTGGTTTTCCCAATAAATACATCCATGTCTAGATTCTATAAGTATATGTGGTTCTAGAATAGATGCGCCTATGGTTAACAACTCAAAAAATGGAACATTAGTCTTGACATGGTAATCACACAGTGCATCAAAATAGGACATATTTCACACATTGTTTAACACTCCATAGGGATATGCTTAGGATAATTCATATTTTCTTTACAAACCATTATGATGGATTTTAAAATAAATGTATCCCAATGAAACCATTATTATGAGATTATCTATTAACAAAATTTTCAAATAATGTTAAGTGTATCATTTTTATTGGGATTATAAATTATGTTTCAAAAAGATATGATAAAATTTAGTGTATGAAATTATTTAAAAATTATTCCTAATGAAATGAATTTGAACTATATCAATGAGAATACTTCATATAAAGATTTCCCTCATTGGAAATACAAAGAAGTTGAAGTTAGGGGTAAAAGTATAACTGATAAAATTAGAACCATATTGGGGAAGATGAATCAAGTTATGAGTAATAAAATTTCCCATATGGAGTATGATAATGATCTACCAGATGGTGTAACAATGTTATACCTCTCCATGTGTTAGAAACCAGCATCATTCAATGGTAATAACAATCCATTTTTATTGAGTAACGTATATGATTCTTAGATAATATATTTTTAGCTCTATGAAGTAGTGAAAGGGGGAAATGTTTCATGGAAATTTATCATCACTCAAGAGATTTAGATCTATGGAGCTCATTTATTCAATACACTAAGGATGAATAAGAAATTAAAATTTTTTAATGGAAGGATTTCAAGGTTATGTAATTATAATAATATTTTACATATGAGAAAAAAGTAGAAATTGAAAAAAATTCTTGACCATAAGATAGAAATAATAAGAAAATGTCTCTAAATGTGAATCCAACTATACAAGGTTAGTAAGGTGTGCTACCCACTATGTAAACAATATATAGATAAATATTGACTATTTCTTTGATTTTATTTATCCAATCCTTCAAAGGGAACTAGTATCCCAAAATGTGTCCTCATGCGATAAAATAATATCACCTGCTATCAAGATAGATAAAGAATTATCCAATTATTATGGATTCAAAGGGATGAAAGAAAATAATAGTATACAAAAGAAAAAATAGATAAAGGGAACAAGAGAAAGAAGTACTTTCCCACAAGTGATACTTTTAGAAACAGGAAATGTGGTACATCCCTAAAAGGAAAAGGATTTTTCTTTAAGTAGGGAGAAAAATACCATTATACTCATGAATGAAAGGGTAATGGGGGATTCCTAAAAGTAAAATGATTTAACTATAAAGAGATGGGGGTACTATTCCAACCAATTCCCCAAGCATCAAGGGAATATACTTAGATGAAGATAAGGGATCAAGGTAAAGCTTATGCAACTAATATAGTTAACATTGAAGGATTAATATGCTTGTGTATTTAGATCTAATAAATATTTTTATAAAAATATTATTCCTAATATTATTATTATAAGATATTTGAAACATATAAGTATTGTATTACAATACTATTTCATTATTTATTTGAAAGCATGTGTTGAATGGTACCAAGAAAAGTGATTCATTTTTGGAAAACACATTATTTTGTGAATATAACCCTTAATATGTGTTATATTTTTAGATAATAATTAAAATTACATATTAATGGTATAGTATTGGTGGCCACGAAATTGTTTACTGACTGACTAAATGGCCCGAAGGACTCAATTTTTATTTATTTTGGTTAAGACCCCTTTTAATGATAAAGTGGAAAACCTCACATGACATCAAAGAAATAAATACATAACATGATTCAATCGCAAGAAAAAACTACTAGAAATTCCCCTCCCAGTATAAACATCATTATTAAAAGCCTCCATCAATATAGGACTACTCAGCTAATGTGTTGTGAAAAAAAGGCACGGGCCTGGTACTGATGGCTAGGCCATACCCTCTCAATTCTCTGAATCTGAAAATTCATGCATAGTGAAAACTACCTACTCTGAATCCACATCTAAAGCATTTTTTGTAGGATTTCTAGACCAAACCTTCATCCAAAAACCAAAACATCAAATGAAAAAAGGACTAATCCTTCTCAATTATTTTAGACCCCATCCATTTGATATACCATCCTCCTGAGGCAATCCACTGATCCAGCTATATCCCACGGTTACAATAGGAATTCTATTCAAGTATGAAATCCTTCCATCTTCCAACACTATCAATATGACTCACCCAAAAAACAAAAAACTCATAACTGTCATCACTCAGAACAAAAACAAATGGCCATAGAACCTCTAGCACCAAGCTACATCACCACCGCCTCCAACTCTTAATTTCATCATCAAACATCAGAAAAAAATAGCAATCTATTTGAATCATCCAAAAATCAAATCCAACAGCAACCAGAAAGATGAAATCCTTGTGGAAATATCCACACCGACACACCACAACTAAAATCCCTCCACTGCCTTCACCTGCCATTGCCATGAACCGAATCTCCAGCAATAAACGAGAAACCAAAAAATAGGTGTAAAGAATCCCTCCATGAATCCAGCTACTTCAACCCACTTTCAGAAAGATAAAAAATTCATCCCCAAAGAACTGAGAAATATTATTCAGGTGTCATAAATCTATTTGAATCCAAGAAAACCACACCGCAAGTCAAATCAGCAGATCTGGTCACCACCATCAGACCCTCCCATGAAGATCAAAGAAAACCACCTCCCACACTCTCATACGACTAAAAATGAGGATGAAATCGTCTGACTATTGAGGCTGGGTCTCAGCTACAAGATCTACACCACGCCACCAAATGAAACCCTAACCAGCTAGGAGGATGGGTGAGGACAGGCCAAAAAATGGTGATCTTTTCCGAGATGGTCGATCCCACAAGGTCGTCGATGCCGCCGTTGGGCCAGGAATCACACACCACCAGATCACCGAGGAGGTGCACAAATAGGAGAAGCCGAGCCAACCCGAGGAGAAGAAGACTAGTGGCGACAGGGGAAAACCTCACGAAACGGCACCCCTTACGGTCTCGCTTTTTGATGTTTTATGTTATATTTTTTGGATTTTATGGAAGATTTGTATTTAACGAATATATTCAAAAAATAGACTTTATTTTTGGATCAGTAATATTTTAATTATAGTTTTATGGTGATCATGGAATTACAATATTTTTAATGTGACATTAATATCCACTTTATAATTTATATGGAATATAATGTTGATTAATTGACCTTATAAAGTTGGTCAATCATATTTTGGAAAATCCTTAAGGTTAACTACTTATGTAATAGATTATATTTAACTTTAGGTGTTATTTGATAACTTTTTATAACCATGTTGGTTTTAATAAATACAAGAGGAATAATATGTTACCCGTTTATAGATAATAAGATATGTTATAATTTAATTTCAGTGCTTCAGGAAGAAAAAATTCATTTTGGGATATTCATTTCATAGATGTAGAGATTAAGTGGAAATCGATAATAGAATAAAAAAATGGTTAAATTGTTCATATAAAATATAAATATATAAAATATTTATATTTTCATATATTCATAGATAGTAAAATAATTTTTATAGTCTAGGAAATAAATCTTGAAGAAAAAATGTTATCCTAATACACTTTTTTTTGATGTACCAAAGCCCTTTTCACCCTTTATAGATTTATGGTTTCTGGACATTAAACTTCAATGGGTCCCACACATTATTGTGATCAATGATCTAAAAAGCTCTTTATAATTATTTATGCTTGTCTTCTGTGTCCATATCTTCACTTTCAACCTATGTTCTCCTACTTGGAAACCTAGTTATGTAATTATTCCAGATAGCCTTAATATTTATCTTTATTTTTTATCAAGAGGGGGTTTTATTAACCCTTATGAGGATGTGGCATTTCAATATGGGAATATTTAAATTTAAAAACGTTGATTATTGATATCAATATTAAAGTGTATGGGTACAAATTATTAAAGTGGGATAGAATATGTAACGCCCCGACCCCAGTTACCCAGATCCTGTGCATTATTACATAACATTGGTATAATCACAAGGGATCAAATCCCATAAGGCTGAACTGTTTAGTAGCCTTGGAACTAATAGATACATTCCTTTGTTTTACATTATACTATAAAATTAAAAACAACAACAACATTGTCTCCATTTTCCACATTCATATCCCTTAGACTATCATTGAAGGTTAGTCATAATATACTTTTTCCCATCCTGGGATATGTAAGACAAAGAAATGGGTGAGATTAGCTGCTCAGTAAGGATATATAGCATAAACTTTCATCAAAAAGAAAACAATTAAGGAAATGTATAAGACCAAAAAATAATCCTCTTAAAGTTAAACTTCTACATAATTTGGAAAACATAAATCAAATAATTCCATTTACTTATTCACATGGATATTGTACTAGTTTAATAATCACATGCAATATCAATAGCCAATTTCATAATGATGTAATACATAAGGCCAGACTTCATAACCACATAGTCAAGGCTTAGTGCCAAGACTACTAAGAATATTTTTTCAAGGCCTTGTGCCAAGACTCTAGTTTGTCTTATGAGACCTACCGATGCATCATGGAGCTATAGCGGGCTCCACCCGTCACATATTGAGTTTGATGCATTCCTCATATGAAAAGGTAGAAACATAAAATAAACATTCATATTAAAACTAGCATACTAAATGCTAATACATTAATCATAAACCATGAATGTTATAAAAATAACACATCCACAATAAAACATATCACAAAACCTTTTATACAATATGGAAGATTGTATCATAATAAATAAACTTCAAACAAGGGTAAAATACATCAACGGATATTAACATTGATAAAATCAAAACTATTTGGGAGAAATATCTCTTTCTATTTTAAAATCATTTAAAACTAACATAATTATAAAATAAAACATTTATTTTTAAAATCTTCTTATAATCTTTTAAGGGAAGCTTTGAAGATGTTATAATGGTGGAAAGTAGCCGCACTCACCTTATATGTTAAAAAAGATTATTTCTTTAATTTTGTCGAAAATGTCATAAATGAGCTTGTTTGGAAAATGACAGAAAGATTCATTTATAAACATTCTATAAGAAGTCAAAAATGGTATAAATAACTTTAACCCATATTCTAGAAAATAGTAAAAATGTTTTGAAATACATTTTTAAGAAACACTCATGTGGATGATGAAGAGGTCCCAGTAGATACTCAGGAATAAACAACCTTGGATAATATAGAGATTGTAGAATTAACCTTTACCTTATATTTTCCTTGGTAGAGGGTACATTTAAATTTTTTTATAATAGTTAAATAACTGTTATTAAATTATACAAGAATCACATACATAAATATTATATCATATATGATCTTCTAATATTTCAGTAGTATCATTGTTTCGAGTGTTAACATATTTGTCTTGCTTTATATGATTGGTTATGTAAGCCATTTTTGTTATGTATAAGATGTGTTTTATTCATATAAATAATTATATTAAGTTCATTAACATTATTTTTTAATCATAAAATGAAATTTATTCTTGAATGTTTATTATGGGGAATGAATCTCATCACGCTCATGGATATGGTAATCCGTACGTACACACGAGTGAAAATACCATTATATTGATGGTAAAATTATATGTAATTGGATGGTATATAATATATAAAAAATACTTAATATGTTATATTTTTTATTTACATCATCTATACTCATTATTATACACATCAAAATAACGAAGTGTTTGAATAACAAACTACACCATGATGTAGAGATGGTAAGCCATACGTACACATGAATGGTGACTTGTCATTCATAGGATGGATAGAATAATGAATATGGTTGTACCATATTTATAATAATATAATAGTTTGTATAAGGTACTAGAGTTATTATTTTGGTATGATAATAACAAAGAAATAATAAGTGGAAGAAGAAAAGAACTTTGAACGAGGTGGTGAAATTATTACCTATTCTTTAAGTGTTTCCTTTTGATTTGATCAAAAGGGCTCCTTTGGATGAATTTATGATCAACATAAGGCCTATAAGTAGAAGGGAGGGTAGTTGGGAGTATATTTGGGTTGGGGTTGGCTGGGCCAAAAGGCTTTGGAGGTGTGATTTTGAGATAAGGTGATGTTCCCTTTTATAAGAGAGGTGAGGGTCACTTTAGGAAAAGCTTGAAATATTATTTTATTATATAATCATATTCAGTTTATAATGGCTCTAAAATGATTAATTTAAAGGATAAGGTGGATATGGGTCGAAAAAAGCTCAACCAATATACTTTATACTAGTTTAGGTCACCATATTAACCTTATCTTTTAGATATAACTCTTAGTTAAATAGTTTAATTTTACAATGTATTCTTGTATTATTATATTATATGGTTAATATTCTTACTATAAAAAACCAAGAAAATCCCAAGTGGTTAAATATTTATTTATCTAACCATATATAAGTATTTTGGATGAATCTTAGATCTTTAAGAATATTATATCAATTAATAATATAGTATTTGTTTTAAAAACTCATTTTTGTCAATTTTGATACTATTTGGTTTTTTGTTTTAGTGAATGTCATAAAAACTTTATCGTCTCAAAAATATTTAGTTAATAAACCCTAAAATGTAATATGAACTTAGAAAATGAGTGGAATTTATCAAAAGTCACAATTTACATTTACTTGGAAACTTATAATATAAATTATTTTAATCATTCATGAGTATGGTAATTACTGTTTCATCATTGTGTCATAAATAAATAAATTTATTTAATGTCTAAAAATTATAAATAAAATACCATTATACAGGAAATAATTTTATATTTCTAATGAATATTTATAATCTAATTTATCTTATGTATAACCCTATATTAAAAATGGTTTAATAATTAATCTTTGAATTTAACACTTTTAACTCTTCTTTAAATAAAATAATAATAAATATCCTAATCTAATCCAAATGGACCAAAATGATCATATTTTATTGATAATGTTGTTTTTGGTCGAAATACACTTATCCAATAGAATTAATACATGTGTTAGGGTAATAATAGTATCATTTTTACCTTTAATTACATAATTTAATTTTAACTATGGTAAATAAAAGTCAAAAGTTAATATTCAACAAATTTTATTTTCATTTTATTGAACCAAATTTTACATACTGATATTAAAAGTGGGTCTCTAATTTTAGAAATTCAAATCACAGAAGTGGTAAAATTACGTTTAATTCAAATTTTCTAATGTGCCTAGAAGGTGGGTAAAAGATGGTAAAAAGTTCAATAAAATTATATATATATAATTTTATTATAAAATGATTCTAATTAATTGCATTGAACTAATATAGGTTTTATATATCTATTTTGACTTAAAAAACTTAAATAAAATAAATAATTATTTAAATAAAAATTTGGTTTTAAACAATAACACATTATTTTTTACTATTCATCAAAAAATGAATTTTTTGAAAAAAATACAAAAAATTCACCCTATGTTAATTTTGATATTAAAAATTAAAAAATGAAGTCTTTTTTGAAAAATAAAATTTATAAAATTTTAAATAGTGGGTATTACTATTTAATATGACTAGTTTGGTTGGTCGTTGTGTGTTAGAACTCGAAGTGGCGTAAAAGACAATCTATTGTATTATTAAAAGAGTAGCGTACCATGGAATCTTGGGGTGTTACATTCTTCCCTCCATCAAATAATTTCATCCTGGAAATTTCTATAATACTACTATACAAAAATATTCGTTTGGTTTTTCATCATAAGTTCATCGGATTCTCATGTTGCCTCTTCCATATTATGATTTCTCGAAAGAACTTTTACCAGACGAGTCGTTCGGTTTCTCAACACTTTTTCTCTGGTATCAAGAATTCCAATAGGCTCTTTTCAATAAGACAGGTCAGGTTCCAGTTCTATTTCTTCATAGGTGAGTACATTTTTTGGGTTAGGCTTGTATTTTCTCAATAGTGATATGTGGAACACATCATGAACTTTGGAAAGACATGGTGGCATTTCCAAATGATAAGCTATAACTACAATTCATTCAAGAATTTCGAAATGTACAATGTACGAGGGACTCAATTTACCCTTCTTACCAAAAACGTATAACACCCTTCCATGGAAATACCTTCAAGAAAACATGACCCCCTACATGAAATTCCAAATCCTTCCTTCGATTATCGGTACAAATCTTTTTCCTACTTTGAGCTACTTTGATGTGGGTTTGGATAATATTCACCCTTTCCATTTTTACCTCAACAAGTTCTGGGCCTATGAAGTTTCTTTCACCAACATCATCCCAAAAAGTTGGTGTGTGACTTCTCTTTCCATATAATGCTTCAAATGGTGCCATATGAATACTTGAATGGAAGCTATTGTTATATGGAGATACTACCAGAGGTAAATATTGATCCCAAATACCATAAAAATCAAGTGAGAAAGATCTCAACATGTCTTCTAAGGTTTGAATAGTCCATTTTGATTGTCTATCAATTTGAGGGTGGTACACAGTACCCAAAAAAAGTTCTGTATCCAAGGCCTTCTGAAGATTTTTCCAGAATATTGATGTAAAATGAGGATCACGATTAGAAACAATCGATAGGGTTAATCCATGACGTCTTAAACCTTCATTAATATATAGGCTTGCCAAAATTTCAAGTGTTAAATCCTCTCTTATAACAAGAAAATGTGATGACTTGGTAAGATGATAAAAAATGACCCATATTGCATCATTCCTTCTAGGAGTTTTTTGTAGCCCCATGAAAAATTCCATCGTAATGTCATCCCATTTCCACTCAGGTATGGGAAGAGGTTGTATGACTCCTATAGTATTTTTTCATCCAGCCTTTACCTATTGAAAAACTATACATCCTGACACATAATCAGCAATCTGCCTTTTTACATTGTCCCACCAAAAATGTTCCTTCAAATCACTATACATCTTATTGCTACCAGGCTGTATAGAGAAATTAGAGCTATGAGCATCATCTTATAAATATATTTTTTGATCAGGTATACATGGAACACAATGTCCCTTCCAAAATCTCAAAATTCCATCTTCATATACGATGTCACTCAATCTTCCATCATTCATAGCTTTAATATTCTTTTAAAACACCTCATCATTAGTCTGAGAAATCTTTATCCTTTCTAGTAAAAATGGTTTGGAAACCATTTGAAAAAGTTTTGATGATTCACCTTCCATGGTTATTCCCATATCTATACTTACTAGATCCATGAAAATAGGATCACTTTCAACTCTCATCTTGTTCCAAACACAATGATTCATTCTTCTCAAAGCTTATTCAACCTTAACTTCCTTCCCCGGGTGATAGTGTATAGTAAAATCATAATACTTAAGTAGTTCAAACCATTGTCTTTTCCTTATGTTGAGTTCTTTTTGTGAGAAAATATACATTAAACTCTTGTGATCGGTATATATATCACATTTTCACTATATAGATAGTGTCTCCATATCTTTAATGCAAAGATTACAACTGCTAACACAATATCATGAGTGACATTGTTTTTCTCATGAATTTTTACCTGTCATGATGCATAGGCAATAACCCTATCATTTGGTATAAGGAAACAACAAAGCCCTTTCTTTGATGCATCACTATAAATAAGAAAACCTATCATTCTCTAATGGTAGAGTAAAGATAGGGGAATTTAATAATCATCACTTTTGTTTTTCAAAACATTCTTCACACTCTTTTGTCCAAAAAATTTAACCCCTTTATGTGTGAGCTTGTTTAATGGGTTTTCCAATTGGGAAAAATTCTGGACGAAATGCCAATAAGGACCTGCTAAATCCATAAAACCGTGTACCTCAGTTATACTCATTGGTGCTAGCCATTATTAGATTTCCTTGGTCTTTGAGGGATTTATAGAGATTCCATCTTTAGAGACAATATAGCCAAGAAAGTAAATTTCTTGAAGCCATAATTCACACATTCTAAACATTCCATATAATTCAATTCTCTTAAGGGTTTTCAGAATAGTGCACAAGTCATTTTCTTGATCTTCGTATAATTTTGAGTAAACCAAGATATCATCAATAAATACCACTACAAATTCATGAAGATATTCCTCAGAAACTCTATTCATTAGATCCATGAAAATAGAGTGTGAATTAGTCAGTCCAAAAGGCATTATTGTAAACTCGTAATGCCCGTATCTGGTTCGAAATGTTGTTTTCAGAATGTCTTCCTTCTTCACACACAATTGTTGACATCCATATCTAAGGTCAATCTTTTAAAAATATTGAGCTCCATGAAGTTGGCCAAATAAATCATTAATGTGAGGTAGGGGATACTTTTTCTTTATTGTTATATAATTGATCTCCCTATAGTCAATGAACAACCTCATAGATCCTTATTTATTCTTAAAAAAATGAATAGGGGATCCCAATGGAGAAACACTAGGGAGAATAAATCCTGTACTAATCAATTCTTCTCGTTGTTTCTTTAGTTCCACCAATTCCCCAGTGGCCATTCTATAAGGGGTCTTTGATATGGGACTTGAACTAAGAATTAAATCAATGGAAAACTCAATTTCACATTCTGAAGGATGTCCAGGTAAATCCTCTAGAAACACATTAACATATTCCTGCTCAATTGGTACATCCTCTATTTGAACATTTTCTTCCTAAACCATAGTTATTTAATTCTCTTCCTCCCCAACAATATAATTTAGTAGAGCTACTAGAAGTGGATCTAGATAAGAATCATGTGGTGATGTTTCTACTCTAATGATTAGGCACTCCTTATCATCATAAAAAATTGTAACATCCTTATTCTTAAAATTAATTTTTGCATCATGGTCCATAATCCAATCCATTCTGAGGATTATATCAAATTAAATCATGGGTATTCTGATAATATCAAAAGACAATGAATATTTATATGCCCTAATGGGAACTGATTCACAAAACATTGTTGCAATGATACTTAACTTAGGAGTTTAGACAGATAAATCTATTGATAAATAAAATTGAAAATATCTAAGTTTCTTAGAAAACTAGGAAGATATGAAACAATGTGATGATATAGAATCAAATATAGCATTGGATAAACTTGAGGAAACCATTAAACTGCCATCCACCACATCTTTTGGAGCTTCAACCTTAGCAGTAGTGATCTCATAATCTTTTCCTTTCTCCCTTGTCAATTTCTAAGGTATGTTTCCTTGGATCTTAGGACATTTGTTTTCATAATTCCCCTTTTCTAAAAAATTGTAGCATTCAACATCGAAAAACTCTTTCTTTCCCTTGGAATCATGAGATTGGTGGCCTTTTTCACCACAAATGTGACATATTACCATCCCCTTTAGGAATGTAGTAGGGTGTTTCATCCAAAATTTACTATGGCATGGATATTGATCTTTTACCCTCTTCCTCTTATTTGCATTTCCAGAGTGATCAGCAGATCTTTTCTTCTTTTCTTTTCCTTAAATTCATAAGACATAGAGAATTATTTTTCTGTCATAATAGAACATGAGACAATATATTTGTATGATGTGACAGATTTTGAGACTAATGCTCGATAAATAAATGGTTTTAACCCATCTAAGAATTGATCAATCTTACTCTTTGGGTTATGTATATAATATGATGCATGTCTTTCTAACCTTGTAATGTTAGCCTCAAACTTTGCGACATTCTCATCCTACTTTTGCCTCAAACTCATAAATTGTCTTTCCATATCCGCTTGATGGTCACAAGGAAAGTATTTCTCTATGAAAAGCTCTTTAAACTCCCTCAATTACATATTTGACACTTCTCCATACTACTTTGTGTTTTGAATTAATGGCCACCATTAATCTGCATCTCCCATGAGGCGAAAAACTACAATGAAAACTTTTTCCCTTTTGCTACTCCCAAAAGAATGAAATATTTTCTCTAAGGAACTTATCCATTTCTCAGCTACAAATAGTTTTTTAGTCCTATTTAATGTTGGTGGTTGTTGCCTCATGAAGCAAACTAACATTGATCCTCCATGTAGTTTATCAGGGGGCTCCATATGGCAAGGTTATTATTCATAACCTGAGTGATTTGCCTCAGTATGGTGATAATATGATCAACACTAGTTGCATAACTAACTCCACTATAACTATCTTGAGTAGGAGGGAAAACCCTAAATAGATTATGTGCATTGATACAGTTTCCATTCCTTCCACTATGCACCATTTCTAAACAATGGCATACACTAGATTAGTTTATGAATCATTATAAATAATTCCAAACTTGTAAAAAACATAACATAAATTGAACAGTTTATGGATATAATTCATAATCATAAATTTTTTTTCATTGAGTTCGAATATACTCATAAATCCGTTATTATGATTGGTAATGAAAATATGAATTATCCAAGGCACATCCCCTGAGAGTGTCATAACTAAGAGTGATGCAAGGCTCGTTGTCATGTACAAGGATACCCCGGGTCAAGACCAAAACTACTTGTAGGATTTTTCATTCCTAGGTACATATGTTCCAGAGCCTCCTCTACTTTCTCATATCTAGATAGGGATTCATTTCTTGTAAAATACAAAAAATCTCTACATTAACAAAATTCTAAGAAGTTCTTCTATACTAATAATCGAAGTCTATCTTAAGGTAATGTTATATAATCAGAATTTTTCTAAATCTAGCTTCTAAGGATTGTACTAAACTTCCTATAATACCAACTTTAACACCCCGACCCCAGTTACCCAGAGCTGGTGAATTGTTACATAACATTGGCATGATCACAAGGGATCCAATCCTGAAATACTGATCAGTTTAGTAGCCTTGGAAGTAAAAGATACATTTATAAGTTTTACATTACATTATAAAATGAAAAACAAAAAAAATTGTCTCCATTGACCACATTCATATCACTATGAATATACCTTTAGGTCAGTCATAATATACTTCTTCGCATCCTGGGAAAAATAAAACATAGAATGGGGTGAGCTTATATGCTCAGTAAAGATAATAATATATCGGAAACTTTCATAAATAAGCATAAACATTTAAGGAAATGTATAAGACTAAAACATAAGACTTTTAAACTTAATATTTAGCATAATATGGAAAATATAAATCAAATAAGGCCATTTAATTGTTAACATTTATATTTTAATAGTCAAATTATTACATGCAATATGAATACCCAATTTCATAATGATGGAATGCATAATACCAGACTTCATAACCACATAATGAAAGCCTCGTGCTAGGACTACAAATAAGATTTTGTCAAGGACTTGTTCCAAGACACTTGTTTGTCTCTAGAGACCTACCAATGCATAGAGGAGCTATAGTGGGCTCCACCCATTACATACTAAGTCCAATGTATTCCTCATATGAAAAGGTTTAAACTTAACATAAAAAAACATATTAAAACTAGCAAAAGAAATGTTAATATTTTTATAATAAACCATGAATGGTTTAAAAATAACATATCCACACTCACACATATAACAAAAACATCAATACAATATGGAATATTTCATCATAATAAATCAACATCAAACAAGTGTAAAATACATTAAAGGACGTTGACATAGATGAAATCAAAACCATTTGAGAGAAATATCTTTTTCTATTTTGCAATTATTTAAAAGTCACATAATTATTAAAAAAGCATTTATTTTTAAAATATTTGTATAATATTGTATGAGAAACTTTGAAGATGTTATAATGGCTGAAAATAGATTCACTCTCCCTATAACTTAAAAAACACTTCTTTCCTTAATTTTTTTTTAAAATTGTCATAAATGACCTTATTTGGAAAAAGATGGAATGATTAGTTTATAAAAATTATATAAAAATTAAAATAAGGGTATAAATTACTTTAAAACACATTCTAGGATATAGAAAAAATGTTTTGAAATACATTTTTAAAAAACACTGATGTGGATGATAAAGAGGTCCCTATAGATACTCTAGTATAAACAACCTCAGATAATGAAGAGATTGAAGAATTAACCGTTACCTTGTAATTTTCCTTGGTCAAGGGAAAGTTAACATAATTTATAATAATTAAATAATTTTTATTAAATTATACAAGAACCACATACAAAAATATGATATCATATATGATACTCTAACATTTATTTGTTAATAATATTTCGGTAGTATCATTGTTTCAGGTGTTAACTGATTCATTTTCCATTATATGATTGTTCACATAAGCCATGTTTTTTATGGATAAGATGTAATAGATTCATATCTATAATGATGTTAAGTTCTTAATGATTATTTTTTAATCATAAAATGAAATTTATTCTTGAATGTGGAGACAATAATCCATACATACGCACAAGTGACAGTACAATTATATTGATGGAGAAGTTGTATTTAATTGGATGGTATATCATATATAATAAATCGTTAACATGTTATATTTTTTATTTACATTAGTTATAGTAATTATTATACCCATACAAATAATGAATTGTTTGAATAACAAACTACACCACGACGTGGAGACAGTAAGATGTACTTATGCACGTATAGTGACTTTCCATTCATAGGATGGATAGAATAGTGAATATAGTTGTACCATATTTATAAAAGTATCACAATATTTAAAATGTAATTAATTTATTATTTTTGGTATGGGAATAAAAAATAAAGAGGAAGGTAAGAAGAAAAGAACTTTTAAATAGGTGGTGAAATTATTACCTCTTCTTCGGGTGTTTTCTTTCTATTTGGTCAAAAGGGATACTTAGGTTGTATTTTTTATCAAAGTAAGGTCTATAGGTATAAGGGAGGGTAGTTGAGATGATACTTGGGTAGGGGTTGGCCAAGACAAAAGGATTTGGAGGTGTGATTATTAAATAAGGGGATGTTCTCTTTTATATGAGAGGTGAGGGTCACTTTAGGAAAAGCTTGAAATATTATTTTACTATATAATCATAGTCAGTTTATAATGGCTCCAAAATGATTTATTTTGAGGCTAAGGTAGGGATGGGTCTAAAATGTCTCAGAAAATATGTTTTAAATAGGTTTAGGTCACCTTATAAACCTTATAGTTTATATTTAACTCAGTTAAATAGTTTAACTTTTACCATGTATTCTTGTATTATTATATTATATGGTTAATAATCATACTATAAAAATCCAAGAGAACCCCTAGTGGTTCATTTTTGTTAAATATAACCTTATCTAAGTCCTTTATCTGATCCTTATATCTTTAGAAATATTACATCAATTAATAATATAGTATTTGTTTTAAAAACTCATTTATGTCAATTTTGACACTATTTGGTATTTTTTTTTGTAAAAGTCAGAAAAACATTATCACATCGAATTTTTTTTTAATAAACCCTAAAATGTCATATTAACCAATATAATTAGTGGAATTCATCAAAAGTATCAATTTACATTAATTTAGATATTTATAATATAAGTTATTTTAATCTTTCATGAATAAGGTAATTACTGCATCATCATTGTGTCATAAATAAATTTAATTATTTAATGTCTAAAATTTATAAATAAAATACCATTATGTTAGAAATATTTTTTTATTTATAATGAAAATTTATAGTATCTTATGTATAACCCAATATTAAAAATGGTTTAGTTATTAAACATTGAATCTTACACTTTTAACTCTCCTTTAAATAAAAAAACAATACATGTCCTAATCTAATCCAAGTGGACCAAACAGATCATATTTTATTCCAAAGTTTTATTTTTGTCAAAATAAACTTTTCCAATATAATTAGGACATGTGTTAGGTTAATAATAATATAATGTTTACATTTAATTACCCAATTTACTTTTAACTGTGGTAAATAAAAGTCAAAAGTTACTATTCACCAAAAATTATTTTCATCTTATTAAATGAAATTTTACATAATTATATTAACCATGTCTCTCATATTTCTGAAATAAAATTTACATAAGCCAAAAAATTATGTTTTATGAGTATTTTCTAACGTACCTAGAAGGTGGGTAAAAGACAGTAAAAAGTTTAATAAAATTTTATATATATAATTTTATTATAAAATGACTCCAATGAATTGCAATGAACTAATATAGGTATTACATATCTATTTTGACTTAATATAAAATTAAATAAAATAAATAATTTTTTAAATAAAAATTTTGTTTTAAACAATAATGCAGTGTTTTTCACTATTCATCAAAAATTGAATGTTTTCATAAAAATACCCAAAATTCACCCTAATCTAATTTCGATATTATGAATTCAAAAATGAAGTCCATTTTGTAAAAATAAAATTTATAAAATTTCAAAACATGGGCATTACTATTCATAACAGCTTATTTGGTTGGTCTTTGTGTGTTAGAACTCGAAGTTGCGTACAATGCAAGCTATTGTATTAATCAAAGAGAAGCGTACCGTGGAATTTTGGAGTGTTTCCTAATATAAAATCATGATATTCTAAAATAGGGAAATCATGTTCGACAGTATGTATGACATGGAAGAAAAAGATTATAAGAGAATGTAACACCCCAATACTTCATGTTATAATTATTTTTAAATCATTTCAATTACTTCTATATCTTGCAATTCACACAACACAAAGTTTGAACAGAAATATAATTTATTTGAATACTATTATTAAAACATGACCATTATAACATAGTTAATAAGATTGATGTTATGAATAGTAATACCTAAATTATGAAAATTATATTGTTTATAAATGTATAAAATAAATTCCATGGTTATTAATTGATTATAAATAAAATAATAACAATTTGAAACAAAAATAAACACTTCCTTAAATTTTATATATTTTATAAAATGTTGTATTATCTTGATTTTCTCACAAAATTAATTTTTACTAAATTTAGAAAATTTATCTGATAATAATACAAAATTATTTTAAATATATTTGTAAATATTTATTTGGGTGAATTTTTGATGGTTTTCTAAAACCATAAATTTTTTAGTGAGTAATGAAAAATACTGGTTATTATTAAGAATTTTCATTTTCTATAAATAATTTAAAAAATTAAAAATTGTATTAATATGGTTTATAAAGTAAAATAAGGTAAATTATATTTATATTATTCCAATTTTCTTAATTTTAATCAATTTAGAAATTAATATTTATATAAAAAAATAGTAATGTTTTGAAAATATTCTCTATGAAAATCTAATTTCTCATCATGTATGTAGGATTAATGTTAAATTAAATGTTGACACTTATGTGAAGAAAATTTGAAAAAATTTATTCCATATTTTTAACTAGAATAGTTTATGTTATCTAATAAGTTAAACTCAAATTTTTACCACAATTAATACTAAAAATAGTAAAACTTAATTACCATGGTTTAGGTAAAAATTGGTTTATTGGGGATTTAAACTAAAAAAATAAGGGATAAAGTGAAATAAAAACTTGTATAAAATCTATTTTATGGAAATATTTATAACTTATCATGAATTTTTCTCAATATAACTCTATTTTTTACCCTTTTTATGTGAAAAATATGGTTACACCTTTTTCTTTTCATAAATTACATGTGTGCCACTCACTGGACCTATAAAAGGCCACCCATCCTCTCTTTTAAACAACTTAAAGATATTTTTGTTCAGATAATACCTGCAAAAATTTCTTAAAAACATCCATCCCCTCATCCTAGAGGATTTTTTGGGTCATAAGTATATTCTAGAAATACTTTAGGTATGATCCTAATGAGGTGGTTTGAGAAGAGATAAAACTCTTAACTATGTGTTTTTGTTTAATTTATTCTTACACATTCTTCAAATATTATTAATTTATACTTATATAAAAACAATAGTACATAAGATATAATAATATGTTATTTTTTATGGTCATAACTTATATCCATATACTATTCCCTCAAATGGATAATGATAACATTACTCATGTGTACTACAGACTACCGCCTCAGGAACTAATGTGACACATATTCCAACATCACCTCTCATGGTTGGGTGTGGTGATGGATCAAAATAATATATATTATATTTATAACATAATTATACATATGTTTTCGTAGTACTATATATATATATTTTTAATTTTTATCTCAAAGGGGATAAGATAATTCCACTCATGTATATGGTGGACTACCTCTTCATGAAGTTATGTGATTCGTTTTTCACTAACACATTACATGGAGAATTATAAGGCTACACTTAATGAATATATGTGAAATAAAGGACATAATTATGATATTAATGATATATTTCTCATAATTAAAATATAATATATGGTTTCCCTTCTTACCATTTCACTCACTGAAATATTATAATTTCATTCATGTACATGTGGACTACTGCCTTCATGAAGTTATGTGACTCTCTTTTTATCACCATACCGCATGGATTGTGATATAAATTTTTTTGAGGTATTTAATTACATATTTTTTTAAACTTATTTTATTTTGTTTAATGAAGTGATTCTTTGGTTTATGAAGAGTTTTGTGGGTGTCCTGGGGGTTCAGGACATGAAAGGAGAAGGAAAAGAGGCTAAACAATATCCATCACATGGTTGGCACACTATTAATTCTAACCATGGACATGTCTAGGAAAAATGTGTGACTAGACCTCCTAATCTAGTTCATGATTATGACATGGTTTTCCAAAACATCTGGGTTCTTCCAAGAGACTGTGTTTCTTGGACCCTCTATAACAGAGGGAGTTGCATGATAGGTTCACAGTTTGGCAAACAATGTGGCCAAACTATGAGGCCCTTAAAATTGAGAAATTACAATTTTTCCATATTGATATTATTTCATTATCCATCAAATTTCTTCCCCACTCTACACCCAACCATAAGGGTGATGAACCAGAAGTTCCCCCTTCCTCTATGATTGATTCTACTTCAATTCTTGGGCATTTGGTGTTCCATTTATTGAGAATCGAAGCTCCATGTAAGTCTTTGACTCAGTTTCCTACAATTTAATAGAATAGTCTTGGTCTATGGTTTCATCTCCTTATAAATCCCTAAAAACCTCACATTTATACCAGATTATAGGTTGGGGATTTAATGGGTGTTTTGTTTTGAAACAAGGGTGTAGGTTGAGCAAGTGTTTGTCAACAGACCTGAGGTAGGAGGGATTTATGCTTCTCCCTATAATCTTGTGGTGTTATATGTGTATTAAGTTTCTATAGTTTTGTTTCTTGATTAATTTATATTTATTGGGTTGAGGAAAGTGATTTGGCCTTAAGATGTGAAGTGTGAGACACTTAACAGTCCCCATTGTGTTTTTTGATGATATGAGAGCAGACCTAGGTATACCCAGGGGTTTTGTCAAAGACTATAAAATGGAGAAATAAATTGGTAAAATTGATATAGGGGAAATGTGAGAATAAATGTGTTTCAGATTATAATCAGGTATACATGCATGGATAAAGGGTAAATTGAATTGATTATATATCAAATTTTTTGAAATGCTAATGGGGATTTTGAAATTAGATAAATAATGAATTTTTGATTTTGATCTGGTTATGGTTTTAAATAGATAATTTGTTGTTTTGAAAGTGTTCAATATTTTCAAAATGAGTAATTGGAATCAAAGTGATTTAGAATGTGTTTTTATTTATAGATTTCAAATTATTTTTTAATTGAGTGTGTGGTTCCCCTTTTTTTGAAAATTACTTAACGATTATTTGAAATAGTGGGAAATTGAAATTAAATTCTTAGGGAATGGTGTATTTTTTAAATAGTAATACCATTTTTAAAGGGGTGGCATCAAGATGATTTTATATGAATATTTTGAATTTTTATTTATTCCTCGATTTTTTAAAGGTCATTTGGGACCATTTTAATTGAAGTGATATATGGGTTAGTGAGATAGAATCCATGAAAATTATATTGGAATGTCAACATTGATTATTAAATTTAATTTATGTTACTTGGGGTCTAGTTGTTAATATGTCATAAGGGAGTGTTTTCTATAAAGGTATATGTATTTAATGAGATATGGTTTGTATTTTAAACTATGAAAAGTGGTTAAAGGAGCTTGTGAACATGGATTAGTTGAGGTTTTTTGAGTTGGGATATGAGATTGAGGATCTATGAGCCTAACTTATGGAATGTGGCTCCATGTTTGGGGTGAATAGACTAATTTTCTAGGCCCTATTGTTGTGTTGTATGAGTTGGGTTGTCAGAATGAGGCTCTATGTGCCCAACTCATGGGCTGAGGTTCTATATAGGGGTTGGAATGGACCAATTCCCTAGCCCCACTGATATATTTCCTAGGTGTGGGATATTGAACTAAGGATTTATTCCTCCAAAACATATGGAAATTGTTTGACTACAAGGATGAGGCTCTGAGGTATGTTTATTAATTGAATTGTTTAGTTATTTCCCCATTTTGTATTAAATTATGTAAAAAACTTATTCTATACCTTAGGTTTTTGGTATGACAAGAGCTAGTTTAGTTGGTTGGTTTCCCCTAGAGAACATAATGGTAAGAATAGTTATTTTATAAATGATGAATAGATATATACATTCCTTAGGTTTCATTGATAATTTATTTCATATTATTTATATGCAAAAAAATTATACTGAATGATTATTTATTTAGACACTATTGGAAGTGGAATACTGAATTGTACTCACCCCCTTCTCAGGCCTCTATGGAACTTGGGTACTCAAGAAGACGTTACTTGTTTCTAGTACAGGTTTGGCATAGGGAACTAGTGTTTAGTTTATAAATGGGATAACCGGTTAGAAAATGGGAGGTCAGGAATAGGTTGGGCTTAGGTCCGTGCTTGTGGTCTTTTGGTATTTTTTTTGGTTTTGGGATTTTATTTGTATGACTGTCTGATACATAGTCTGTTCATTATATTTATATATTATGGTTTCTTTTTTATTGTTGGAACTTGTAGTATGCTGTACATTTATTGTTCCTTCTGGTTATTTTACCAGTTTATATTTCTTCTATTGTCTATTTTATATGATAAGAAGTCACAGTCTCCCCACGTTTCCTTTAAACCTAAGCTGCTAGTTGGATGCCTCTGGCATATGGGGAGGTGCGCCTAAGGTAATCGGATGACCCGGATCGGGGCACCAGATATAGTGGATACCGGGTATGGGATGTTACAAAGTGGTATCAGTGCTGGTTTATTTTATCTTACTATTTGGTAATGGTAGATAATATACTAGGATCTTTTCTATGATTAACCATGATCTCATGCCTAAGTTCCTACCACCCCATGTACTAGGGAAAACCACGGTTCCCAGGAAGGGAATGCATGTTATATTTTTTTTTTGTTTTAATTGATTGATACTTCCACCTTAGGTGACTCACATTGATGTGATTTTATTTATTTATGCTTTTTTCTCTTTATTTGGTATATTAAGAGAGGGTGTATGAGTTCATGTATCATGCTAGGAACATAGGACTGATAAGACATCCGTATATTTGTTTTTATTGATAGTTCTTTGGTAATCACATGTTATTAGTGTACTTCCTATATGTGATTTAAGATTGTTTACATTTCATTGAAGTTGTCATTAATGATTTTTTTTGAAATATGAATTTGAATAATGTTTGTTTTTTTTGAAATTTTATGTTAAAAAAAATATGTGGGCATTGTGCCCCTAACATGGTTTTGGACTTGGGTTATGAGATGTTGTTTAGTAGTGTGGTTGTGGTAACCCTTGCAGGTTGTGAATATGAGACTCATATCTTGGACCCTAGAGTGGGTTTTTTTATTGTAGAACTAATGTGTGTGTCTGAGTATCCTTTCTTTGAGGCCTACAATAGATGTTCCCTAGGGTGTGTTAGATGCAATGTGTTTTTATTGTGGTTAGGAGTGGCACACATGTGAAATAAGTTATTATAGGTTTGAAGTGAATTTATTATTGATAGAGGTCCAATGTAATTTTATTGATGAGAATCTAGTTTAGGAATTTGGTGTCATTTTACATTTTAGATGACATTCTAGAGAGGTCAGTGTAAGATTGGTATAGAGTAATAGGTTTCCAACCTCTGATACCAATTGCAGGATCGAAATAGTGATGTATATGCTCAATATACAAGAGGGGGGGGGGGGTGAATTGTATACATTAAAAATTCCTTTGGAACCTTTAAAGTTAGTTAAGAATAACTATGTTTCCTTAAGCAAAGGAAAGGGATAAGTTTAACAAAGTTAAACTAAGCAAATTCACAACACCTCTTAACACCGAATGCAAACTAGGAAAGAGATTCCGAATGAGGGTTTCGTAAATATGGTTCCGGAAATTGAATCTTAACAAATGATTACAATATGAGATTCTACCTTAAAGCGTATAGAATCTAAATGAAACAGAGTACAAATAAGGAAGTATAATAAAGTTATACTTTCCTTATAATACAAAATTCAGTGGAATAGAAACAAGTAGTAAAACTACAAGTAACAAGATATAATTATTTTAACCCAAAGAGAAGGGTATACAACAACCTTGGATAAAGGTCCCTTGATTTATACTTTCAAGCAAGTCTGTCTTACCCACTCCAGGGTAGACCCTCGATACGAAGATCGGAGTCTCTGTCTTGCTATCCCCGCAAGCCCTCAACTTCAAGGTAGTTGGCAACCTCTGTCTTCCTTAGCAAGAAAGCCCTCGAACTTCAAGGTAGTCAGCACCTCTGTCTTCCTATCCCCGGAAGCCCTCAAATGTAATCACCAACATTCGGAGTCGCACAAAGCTTTGAGAGTTAATAAGAGCCTCTCTCTCTAGAAATCACTTCAAGCAAATTAGTCAGCCTTTTAGCACTTTCATCAGCTATCAGTATGCTCAATCTCATCAATCTTGAGCTCTTTCAAATGAGCTCCTATTTATAGGTAAGGTCGGCTCCTTCTCCAATGGTCATATTTTCCTTAAAGATCGGAGGGATCTGTACACGTGTCACTTAGACAACAGTTAGTTTATAACAAAACAGACGACATCGTTTTATAACAAAACAAATGTAACAGAATGTATGACATCGTTTTAAACTCTAACATAAAAGTTTGGAATGAAAACTTCGGAGTAAAGGTTCAGAGTGTAAGGAACAATAATAAAGAATAGAAAAATTTTAGAAGTGTAAGCAATATAAAAGTTCGGAGTCTAACAAAGATGTTTTTTCGGAGTCTGAATTAATTCTGAGTGTATAAAACAAAGATACTAAAATTCTGTTTAATAGGATAATTCGGAATGAGAATTTGGAATAGGAATTCGTCATCAGAAATCGTAATGAGAATTCGTCAACAGAATTCATAATGAGAACTCTTCATCAGAATTCGTAATGAGAATTCGGAATGAGATTTCTTCATTAGAATTCGTAATGAGAATTCGTCAATAGAATTCGTAATGAGAACTCTTCATCAGAATTCGTAATGAGAATTCGGAATGAGATTTCTTCATTAGAATTCGTAATGAGAATTCTTCTTCAGAATTCGTATCCTGAATCTGGAATAGAACTTAGTTAGAGTTCATATCCTGAATTCGGAATGAAACTTCCTTATAGTTCTTGTCCAGAATCCGAATCCTAAAATATAATGCTTTATATCAAAGTTTCAACGATTCTGAGAAAATGAATCCGAATCACATACTTAAGAAAAATATGGATGAAAATATGATAAGGATAATTTTTCTTATAAAAGCGATTTTCCTTATAAAATTAATTTTCCTTATAAAAGAAATTTTACTTAAAGATAAGATGTTTGTGATTTTCAAAACAAGAAGGAATGGAAAAGTCATAAGGAAAACCTTATTGACTCAACAATCTCCCCCTTTTTTGAAAGCACAAACATCCTTACGAAAAAAAAATTCTAAGAAGAAAGAAAAACATTAAGGCTTATCTCCCTTTGCTTTAAGGATATTGATGAATACGACTAACTCCCCCTTAGGTTTTGAAAAATCTAAGGATCATATTCAGATTTCCGGAGTAATAGATAATAATGCCTTCTTTAATGAAAAAGCTCCCCCTTAAACAAACTCTTATTAGATTTTTTCTTTTTCTTAAGGATCTTTTTCTTCTCCCCCTTTGATAAACTCTTATTAGAGTTCTTATTTTTCTTAAGAATATTTTCCTTCTCCCCCTTTGTGATTTTCAAAAAGAATTGGAGGGAATAGAAAAAAAATAACAAAGTACCTGAAATATTAGTAATGACAACAAAAGAAACAACAAGCACAACTTTCATTAGATTTGAAATCTCGACAACAAAGAAAAAATTACAACAAAAAGATCGGATTAGGTTATTTCGGATCTTTTTCCTTTGACATGAGCCCCTTTATAATAGTCTTGATCTTCTTCAGATCTTTATGATCTTCTTCAGCTTGCTTCTCTAAGAAAACTATTCTTGCGGATTGAGCTTCAATTTTTTCTTCCTGGGATTTCAGCTTTTCTTCCTGAGCTTTGATCTTCTCTTCCTGAGCCTTCATCCTTTCTTCAAAATCGATCCGATGATCCCTTTCAAACTTCCAGTTTTGAGAAACAGAATTGAGCTTCCCATTCAGATCTCTCACTTCTTGAATCCGGAAGTTCTTCTCTTCTGTCAGCTTCTCTTCAAAGGATGAAGTTAACTCATTTATCTTCTTGTCCTCGGTTTCAAAAGTATCTTTAACATTGTCTTGAAACTCATCAAACAACCTCATCTCTTCCACGGTCTTCTTCGACCAGTTTGTCATCCTCTTACAAGGTCTTCTATGAGCTTCGTAACCAACAAAGAAGGTTTTGAACTGAGCTTCAATCTCAACGCACTTTTCCATAACCATAGATACAGAGTCGGTTTTCTGATTCAACGCATGTTGGAGCATCTGACATCTAGAGTCAATACTAGAGAATGTCGGAATGGATCCCACCAAATTCTTTAAAGACTGGACAACAAAATCATGCCCCAACGATGATGACTCCGAATCCGAAATCTTTCTTGGAGAGTTTTCTTCCTCAATAAGATCCAACTTCCTTTTAGAAGAATCACCATATTCTCTTTTCTTGCTAGCCACTGATTTCGGAGTTTCAACAAGGAGTTGCTTTCCCTTGTCTTTCTTCGGAATTGATTCTTGATTAGGAGTTTTCGGCTCCCCAGTAGATACTTGAACAATCTCATCAACAACTTTCTGAACAACATCTTCCTCATTCTTATCCTTTTCTGGAGTTACTAACTTAGAGGATTCATCCTCTGAAGTTCGGAGTGATAGATGTTCCGAAGGTGATCCTTTATAATCATCCACTTTTTTCAAAAGATCTCGTGTTTCACTACTTCCTTCAGCAGCTTCTTCTTCCTCTCCCACTTGCTGAATCTGCTCAATTTGCTCAACATGCTCAGCTGTAGTCTCTTACGGAAAATCAAGGTTTCTTCCTGGAGTCTCAGGTAGAGATTCCAAGGAGAAAGATCTCAGAACTGGAATAGTTGCTGAAACCATTTCATTGAATTTCAACAAAGCCTGAGCTACCTCAGCCTCAGACATCTTCTTCTTGAGCTTCTTTTGCGTTGCTTGTTTTTCAAGCTCATCAGCAGTTCTCTCCTTCAAGGCTTTAGCCTCCGCTGGGTCCAATCCGAACTGCGGATCCCCTTCTTTCCTTTTCTCTTTATCAGCTCTCCACTTTGTAACAACCTCATCAGGATAGGCTTTCTTCTTCTTAGGATTTGGAGGTGCGGAATGGACTTCCTTAGACTTAGGATTCTCTTCTTGTACTTCCACTTCTTTCAGCTTTCTCTTCCTTACTGGCTTAGATGATTCCGGTTCAGCAGCTTTCGGAGCCGCTTCTTCTTGATTTGGAAAATCGAAGAATTTACCAGTTTCCTTGCTGAAAGCCACATCCATCCTCTTAAGAGTACCATCGATGACCAGCATGATCTTGCAAACTATTGGCTTAGATTTTCAAGCCTCCTTGAAAGACTCAAGGCACCGAACAATTAACTTGGAGAGGATTTCTGGATACATAATAATCTGAGCTCTCAGATTTCCTTTCTTCAAATTTTCAATAGTAAGAAGAATATGCTTCATCAAGTTGAACTTCCTTAGATTTATCAGGAAATCTAAGATATAAATCTCACATTTCATCAAGCTATCTTTATCACCTTTCCTCGGTACGATTAGTCCTTGCACCCATAACTCAAGAATCCGGAAGTTTGTAGATAGACTTGCAATCTTCGGAGCCTTGTCATCAGCTAGTCCGAGAGTTTCTATGGCCTTTTCCTTGTCGAAGCTACCCTTAGAGTCTGGCAACACGTGTGAAATAAATTCGGCTTCTCCTTCGTAAGACAGCCCTACCAAGATTGCAGCCTTGGTGTGAGAAAGCTTGTAAGTCTTGCCATAAGACTTAAAAGAGAACTTCTCCCTATTATCTTCCTTAAAGAAGGAAACTGATTCATAAAACTCGACAAGTAAGTCTGAGTACACTTCATCTTGGTTTCTGGTTTTTGATACCACAACATCTTCCCAGCCATTCAACTTAATGTTCTTTGAGATAAGAGAATCATAGTTGTTGAAGAAATTCGGATGAACTAACCTTTCTCTATAAACTAACCACTGAGAAATAGGCTTGGTGGAAGACATTTCTTGAGATGCTAACTCTGCAGAGCTTCGGATCTGAAGTCCTCTGAGAAGTTCGGGATGGAGAAAACTGAAGTTCGGAACGGCCTTAAATCAGAGAGGCAGAGATTCGAGACGCGAGAGCTTGAGATCGATGTGGGACGAGTAATTGAGTTCCCTTTATATAGGCAACGAGATGACGGTTCACATTCCACAGTTGATCTAACGGTTGGAATAAGCTGAGATCAGATCTGACGGTTGAAAACTTGAATCCGATCTTTTTGAGGTTTTTATTAAAACAAGAAATTAAGAAAACTATAATCCGAAAACATAATATAGGAAAATTCCAGCAAGTAAAATATGACTACGAAAACTTGAGTAGGGAAATCATACCTTTTGAATTGGCTTAGGAGAATTATTCGTAATGAAAAAAAAAATGATTACGAAAAAAAACTTTATTATGAAAAGACAAAGTTCTCAAAAGTTTATTATGGAAAACAATCTCACTACGAAAAACTCAGTACGAAAAAGTCAATACGAAAAACACATTACAGGTAATAAAATCGGTACAAAAATCTGGTTATGAAACTGCCAGTACGTAAATTTTCATTTCGGAAATTTTCAATACGAACACTTCTATTCTAGGAGTATTCTGTATAAATATGTCCATTCTGGAAAATATTTTAGTTCCGGAAGTTCCATTCCGGAAATATTTGTTCCGAAAAGTTTGAAAACAAATTTTGAAAAACTTTGTTAAACGAACAATCAAATGTACCCCCCCTATGAAAAGGAGTTTATTACTGTAAGGAGAATTTTTCAACAGAAAGTTAACTAAGAAAGATTACCTTACGGTTATCATTCCTAACTTCTGTTTAATATATTCAAATCTATCAGAAGGCAATGATTTTGTGAAAATATCAGCAAGTTGATCTTGTGTTCCGATAAATTGAAGAATAATATCTCCTTTAAGTGTGTGATCCCTAAGAAAGTGATGCCTAATATCTATGTGTTTTTCACGAGAGTGATGTGCAGGGTTTTTACTTAGGGCAACGGCACTTGTGTTATCACACAAAATTTGAGTTTTAGTAAAACTCAAGCCATAGTATGTGAGTGTGTGTTGCATCCACAACACTTGAGCACAACAACTTCCAGCTGCTACATATTCAGCTTCAGCAGTGGAAAGTGCTACAGAATGTTGCTTATTGCAGGACCAAGAAACTAGTGAATCTCCTAAGAAATGACAAGTTCCGGATGTACTTTTTCTATCCATTCTACATCCACCAAATTCAGCATCAGAAAAGCTTTTTAGAACAAAATCATTTCCAGAAGTATAAAATAATCCTAGATCCATGGTTCCCTTAAGGTAGCGAAAAATTCTTTTTTACTTCCTTTAAGTGAGATTCCTTAGGATTGGATTGATATCTTGCACATAAGCATACTGAAAACATTAAGTCTGGTCGACTAGCTGTTAAGTAAAGTAGACTTCTTATCATACCTCTAAAAGATGTTTGATCTACGGTTTTCCCAACTTCATCAAGATCTAAAGAGTTTGAGGTACCAATGGGAGTACTTATACTCTTAGTGTTGTCATAACCATACTTTTTCAAAAGATCTTTAATATACTTATGTTGAGATATGTAGGTTCCTTCTGGTTTTTGAGAAATTTGAAAACCAAGGAAAAAAGTTAACTCACCCATCATACTCATTTCAAACTCAGATTTCATTAGACTAGCAAAAGAGTCAGTCAAAGATTGCTGAGTTGAACCAAATATAATGTCATCAATATAAATTTGAACAATCAAAACATTTTTCTTATCTTTCTTTATAAAAAGGGTTGGATCTGCATTTCCATTAACATAGTTATTTTGAAGCAAAAATCCAGTAAGTCTATCATACCATGCTCGTGGAGCTTGTTTAAGACCATACAAAGCTTTGGTAAGTCTAAAAACATGATCAGGATGTTTTGTATCTTCAAATCCAGGAGGTTGTTCAACAAAAAATTCCTCTTGAACATAACCATTAAGAAAAGCACATTTCACATCCATTTGGAAAAGTTTGAAATTAAAGAATGCTGCAAAGGCAAGTAGAATACGGATAGATTCAAGTCTAGCTACTAGAGCATAAGTTTCTTCATAGTCTATTCCTTCTTGCTGATTATAGCCTTTAGCAACAAGTCTAGCTTTATTTCTTACTATGACTCCATTTTCATCACATTTATTTCTGAAAACCCATTTTACTCCAATAACAAAAGTTTCCTTAGGTCTTTCAACCAAGGTCAAGACTTTATTCCTTTCGAATTCATTTAGTTCATCTTGCATGGCTTTAATCCAATCATCATCACCTAAAGCTTCATCAGTGCTTTTAGGTTCTAATTGGGAAAGGAATGCTAGATGTTATACTTTATTTCATAAGGAACTTCTAGTCCTTACAGGTTGATTTACATCACCAATGATACTATCACTGGGATGATTCTTAAGAAACACCTGATTTGGGTTTTGTAAAACCTGTTCATCAACATAGGGTAGAAAGTCTTCTGGGGTAAATGTTTCCGAAGTATCTTCTAGAACAATTTCCTTATCAGAAGGTTCTGCTATCAAAGGTTGACGATCAGTATTTGAAAACACATCCGAAGATGTAAGTTGAGATGTTTAAAAAACAAAAGGATCTGACTCATCAAATTTTACATGTACTGTTTCCTCAACAGTACAAGTATTTTTATTAAAAACTCTATAAGCCTTAGAAGTTGTGGAATAACCTAAGAAAATTCCTTCATCAGATTTTGGTGCGAATTTATGTAAGTTATATTTAGTATTCAAATTTAATACTTTGCAACCAAAAACTTTGAAGTAGGAAAGTCTTGGTTTTCTTCCATTCCATAACTCATAAGGAGTTTTATTAAGAAAAGGTCTAATCAAAACTCGATTTATAGTATAGCAAGCAGTACTTACAGCTTCAGCCCATAAATGTCTAGAAATAGAATATTCACTCAACATGGTTCTAGTTATTTCTTGAAGAATTCTATTTCTTCTCTCAACTACACCATTCTGTTGAGGAGTTCCAGGTGCGAAAAAATTGTGAGTAATACCATTCTTACTACAAAAAGTTTCAAAATCAGAATTTTGAAATTCTCCTCCATGATCACTATGAATAGTTTTCAATGGAAGGTTTTTCTCATTTTTAACTTGAGCTCTAAAACTTTTGAAATAGGAAAAAGCTTCAGATTTCTTTGCTAGAAAATAGTCCCAAGTAAATCTAGTGTAATCATCAACTAGAACAAACACATAGTATTTGCCTCCAATACTTCTAGTTTGTGTTGGACCAAAAAGATCCATGTGCACTAACTGTAATGCATCGGTTGTTGAGACTTCACCGATTGACTTAAAACTAGATTTATGTTGCTTTCCATATTGACAAGGATCACAAACTTTAGAAGAATCAAATATAATCTCCGGTAGATCCTTAACTGGTTTCTTCTTAGAGAGTTTACATAGGTTTCTCATATTACAGTGTCCTAATCTTCTATGCCATAACCAGGAATGATCTTCCATTGCACTTAGGCAAGGTAAATCTTGGCTCCTGAGGTCTTCTAGGTTCAAAGTGTAGACATTCTCTTTCCTTTTTGCTGAGAGAATAAATTCTTCCTTGGAATTGTGTACTAAACACTTATCATTCCTAAAATTCACAAGGTAACCTTCATCACATAACCGACTTATGCTAATGAGGTTGTGCTTAAGACCCTTAACAAAAAGAACATTTGAAATCAAGGTTTTACCAAGAAAAACAATATTACCAATACCAACAATCTCTCCCTTAGCATTGTCTCCAAAAGTTACCTTTCCTCCTTTCGTTTTGATAATCTTTTCAAAAAAGATTTTGTTACCAGTCATGTGCCGGGAACATCCACTATCCATGTACCATGTATTGTTGCTGGTACTTTCTTTATTATCCTGAAATCAAGAAGAAAATTAGATTTTCGGAATCCAAACTTGTTTGGATCTGAGATTTCCAGACAATAAAATTTTAGGAACCCACATCTTCTTAGAAAAGTAAGTTTTGTGAAATCCTAGAGATTGGGTTTTGTTTAAGGAACAATTCTTTGCCCAGTGACCACCACATTGACACTTGGTACAAAATGGGTCACTTTGAGGAACAAAATAATTGTTACTAAAAATAGGTTTTGCATGGGTATAACCAAATCCGGATTTATTTCTTAAAGGTCGTATTTGGGAATACATTTTATCAAAATTTTCTTTACCATGGGTAAAGTTTGATAAACACATCTTTAAGGAAAAAATTTCGGACTTGAGTTTTACAACCAAGTTTTTATCCTCAAAATCATTAGTTTTAGAACTAGAGTTAGGCTCGAAAACATTTTTATTAGAAATTACTTTTTATAATTCTTTAGAAAGTTTGTTCTTCTCAGAACTTACTTCCTCAAGATTTTTTGAAATATTTTCAAAATCAGAATTTTTCTTATCAAGATCTTTTGAAAGATCTGATATCTATTTTGTAAGAACAGAATTCCTAGAATTTGCCTTATCAAGTTTCTTACTGAGTTTGGAATTCTCAATTTCAAGAAGTTCAGCAAATCTAGAGACTTCTTCATAAGTAGGTAAAGTATTTTCCTCATCAGAAGATGATTCTTCATCAGAAGAGTTATAATACTCACTATAATTAGAATTTAAAGAAACATTGGTCAATGATTCAGCATTTCATACCTTAGCCGTAAGACAATGATTATCCATAGGTAATCTGGCTATAAGACCAAGATTCTTCTGTCCTGAAGATTCATAATCAGAAGATTCATCTGAAGAGTCACCACCACTGGCAATCCAGGTGTCATTAGCTTTGAAAACTTTCTTAGCCTTAGCTTTATAATACTTCTTCCTGTTTCTGTCCGAATGTCTTTCCTTCCTTTCTTTCTTTTTGAGCATAGGGCAATCTAGTCTAATATGTCCAGCTCTTTTACATTCATAACAAGTAACTTCTCCATGTTTCTTATCTTTCCTTTCATTTTTCTTATACTTAGATTGAAAATTTCTCTGTCCAGCTATCTTGTTCATCCTTTGAGAAAGATTGGCTAATTCATTTTCTGAGACTTCACTCTCACTAGATTCGGATTGGAAAATAACGTTCTTAGACTTGGATCTGGTTACTCTCTCAGGAGTCTTAGCTTTCATCTGATTTGAAGTTGTAGTAAAAGCAACAGTACCATTTCCATTCTTCTTCTTGATGTTGTCAGCATCTCTCTTCATTCTGGTTTCATGTAGTAGAAGAGTTCCAAATAATTCATCAAGAGTAATTTGATTGACCTTCCTGTTCTCATCTATAGCTGTTCTCTTGGATTTCCACTCATTGGGCATAATGTCAATTATCTTGTCCACAAGAGCTTCATCATCTAAAACTTTTTCTCCCATAGATTGTAGACTGTTGACGATAGTCATAAATATTTGTTGAACTTTACAGATAGGTTCTCCATAAGGAAAATTCAAGCCATGATATTCAGCTCTAAGCATAGCTCTTCTAGTTTCAATCACCTTGGAAGTTCCAAAGTGTGTGACTTCTAACTTCTTCCATATACAATTAGCTGCTTCACAAGAAGAAATTTGGCTATATATATTTCTGGTCATTGAACATAGTAAAGTATTGCATACCTTATAGTTTAGTTGATATTCTTGGTTTTCCTGATTAGTAAAGGTTCTGACTTCCTTGTCAGGAATTTTATAATCACCAGTAAGCATAACAAAGTTGTCTACTCCAGTATTGATAACAAAAGTCTTCATACAATCTCTCCAGTACTCATAGTCATTACCATAAAAGATTGGTGGTCATTTAGGATTTAGATTGTCAATTTATCCAACATTGATTCCTGCCATACTTATAATAACTTTGCACACAAACTTGTTAGTAGCAAAGAATCGTAATAACAAAGTTCGGAATGAGAAAATTTCGGAATGAGAAAATTTCGGAATAGAAATTCGGAATGAAAAATAGTGAGCAAGAAAAACTTGTATGTGAGTACAAGTATTTTAGAGACCTTGCTCTGATACCAAATGTAAGATTGGTATAGAGTAAGAGGTTTCCAACCTCTGATACCAATTGTAGGATCGAAATAGTGATGTATATGCTCAATATACAAGAGGGGGGGGGGGTGAATTGTATACTTTAAAAATTCCTTTGGAACCTTTAAAGTTAGTTAAGAATAACTATGTTTCCTTAAGCAAAGGAAAGGGATAAGTTTAACAAAGTTAAACTAAGCAAATTCACAACACCTCTTAACACCGAATGCAAACTAGGAAAGAGATTCCGAATGAGGGTTCCAGAAATATGGTTCCGGAAATTGAATCTTAACAAATGATTACAATATGAGATTCTACCTTAAAGAATATAGAATCTAAATGAAACAGAGTACAAATAAGGAAGTATAAGAAAGTTATACTTTCCTTATAATACAAAATGCAGCGGAATAGAAACAAGTAGTAAAACTACAAGTAACAAGATATAATTCTTTTAACCCAAAGAGAAGGGTATCCAACAACCTTGGATAAAGGTCCCTTGATTTATACTTTCAAGCAAGTCTGTCTTACCCACACCAGGGTAAGCCCTCGATACGAAGATCGGAGTCTCTGTCTTGCTATCCCTGCAAGCCCTCAACTTCAAGGTAGTTGGCAACCTCTGTCTTCCTCAGCAAGGAAGCCCTCAAACTTCAAGGTAGTCGGCACCTCTGTCTTTCTATCCCCGGAAGCCCTCAAATGTAATCACCAATATTCGGAGTCGCATGAAGCTTTGAGAGTTATTAAGAGCCTCTCTCTCTAGAAATCACTTCAAGCAAATTAGTCAGCCTTTCAGCACTTTCATCAGCTATCAGCATGCTCAATCTCATCAATCTTGAGCTCTTTCAAATGAGATCCTATTTATAAGTAAGGTCGGATCCTTCTCCAATGGTCATATTTTCCTTAAAGATCGGAGGGACCTGTACACTTGTCACTTAGACAACGGTTAGTTTATAACAAAACAGACGACATCGTTTTATAACAAAACAAATGTAACAGAATGTACGACATCGTTTTAAACTCTAACATACAAGTTCAGAATGAAAACTTCGGAGTAAAGGTTCGGAGTGTAAGGAACAATAATAAATAATAGACAAATTTTAGAAGTGTAAGCAATATAAAATTTCGGAGTCTAACAAAGATGTTTTTTCGGAGTCTGAATTAATTCAGAGTGTATAAAACAAAGATACTCAAATTCTGTTTAATAGGAGAATTCGGAATGAGAATTCGGAATAAGAATTCTTCATCAGAAATCATAATGAGAATTCGTCAACAGAATTCATAATGAGAACTCTTCATCAGAATTCGTAATGAGAATTCGGAATGAGATTTCTTCATTAGAATTCGTAATAAGAATTCGTCAACAGAATTCGTAATGAGAAATCTTCATCAGAATTCGTAATGAGAATTCGGAATGAGATTTCTTCATTAGAATTCGTAATGAGAATTCTTCTTCAGAATTCGTAGCCTGAATCTGGAATAGAACTTAGTCAGAGTTCATATCCTGAATTCAGAACAAAACTTCCTTATAGTTCTTGTCCAGAATCCGAATCCTAAAACAGAATGCTTTATATCAAAGTTTCAATGATTCCGACAAAATGAATCCGAATCACATACTTAAGAAAAATATGGATGAAAATATGATAAGCTTAATTTTTCTTATAAAAGCGATTTTCCTTATAAAAGTAATTTTCCTTATAAAAGCAATTTTACTTAAAGATAAGATGTTTGTGATTTTCAAAACAAGAAGGAATGGAAAAGTCATAAGGAAAACCTTATTGACTCAACATTCAGTTGGGGTTTCTACTACCTTGGGTGTGTATGGCACATGTAGAAATTTTAGAAATTGATAGTGGCATACAAAGATTGGTTTCCAATACTGTTAGACTAGAGAGATAATTGTAAAAGGCTAAATGTTTTAGAGATGTGACTTGATTTGTGGCTGAGTCAACCATCTTGAGAAATTGAGGGTATCCCTAGGGGAGGTTATGCAAACATTGGATGTGGCTTGAAATGTGAATCACGAGTGGTTTCTTCAGAGGTAGAATCGATTAATGGTTAGTGAAATTGAGTGTTTAGTAAAAGTATATTGTTATTCCTTGTTTCCTTTATTAGGGAGAAATTTGAGTTTATTTGGTTGTAAGGTTGGTTTTGAAAGGATGGATTGTATGTTGTCAAATCTGTCTGTTTGAAGATGAGTGGTGGAGGACTCGATGTCAATTTTGCGTGGAAAAGACACGGGTGAAAAATAATTTATGCACTCTTTTGTTATGTATATTACACCTAGGGGAGGGTGTTCATGTGGTTGGGTATGTTTGTGTGAATGTTTGGGCTGTTGGGTGAGATTTTGATAATTCCATGAGGCAGATAAGACTGATAGACTAGGGGGCATGGTCAGATATGTAAAGGAGAATTTAGACCTAGCTTTGGTGATGTACAACTTCTTGGATCTTGATCCGAGTTCAATGTGTGGTTATTGGAACATGTGATACATCAATGACTTTGATGAGGTCTATATGTGGGAATGTGTTGGGAAGGAATGAAACCACTAGGGATGGGTGAACAGGTGGATCCAAATAAATGTCTGTCATTATTCTGTGTGATAATAGTGGGAAGTGTGGGTTATTCATGAGATAGTTAGGTTGTGTATCGGTGTGGCAGTCATTGTGTTCTAGTGTAAATCATCAGGGTTGTGGTAGAAGAAATTTAGTGGGGAAATGGAGATGGTTCTAAAGTGGGAGTTTGGTTATGACCGCTTGGAAGAGGGTCATGAAGATGTGGTGAGTTTTGGTTAATAATTCCACTTGAGTTGTGCTGAGTAAGTTTTGATGAGACATTGGAAGGCTATTAAGCCAAATACATTTGGAAGGTTAATGTGTCATCGTGGTTTGAGGTGACATTGGTGACAAATAGTTTGTGGTGCATTCATCGATGACTTCTTAGCATAATTTTATCAAGTGATGATCATGCCCAATATCTTGACATCATCGAGTGTATGTTGAGAGAGATTTGGATTTACACCTACATACAAAAAAGTGTTTTAGTTGGATATGGATCCTTTGGAGGATATAATCATAGAGTGGTTTATGTGAATCCCTATGGTAGATAATACACCTTCAATCAGTTAGGAGATATGTCTTCAGGATGGGATAGATGTCAATGAAATCCATGGGTTCCATTCATGAAATATAGTAATGAGTATTGGGTGGTGTTCATTTTATTTTTATAGTTGAAGTTGGATGTCCATGTCCATGTTTTGAGGTTCCGTATGTGATTCAAATGTGAGCCACGGTGGATGAGATTTCTTGGGGAAAGTGGTGAAAATGGTAATCCTAAGGTGGGGAGTAGTGTTTTATTCATGGATGTGTAGAACATGAGGTATTGTGGATGTAGTGGAATTAGGATTCCAATGGGGAACCTATGAGGAACATGTTTGGATTCCTCAAGAAAGGCCAGCTAGGACATGAATGTGGGGGTTTATTGATTCATGCATTGGATTGGGGTTTTTTTTTCAGTTTTAAAATAAAATTTAGATTCCTTTCTTAGAGTCATTTATGGGAGTGATAATCCATGATAATGGTTGATGGAAATGGAGTTTGTGTGTTAGAAAAACATTATATGTTAGGTGTGGAATTAGGTAGGTGTGTTTTGGAGACCATGGAATGACTTTAAGGGTGAAGGAATCTTGGTCATGTGAAGAAATGACATGCCAATAATGATGTCAGGCGATTCAAGATACTTCGACTTGGGAAAACTTGACTCGGTGAGGGAAAAGAGATAATGCAGTGTGTTATAAAACACCTTTATTAGATATTTTGGAATTTTAAGTGGATTTATAAAATAAAAAATGTGTTTTAAGGAGAAACTAATCATACATAGTTGATTTGGGGATAGGAGAGGTTCTTGTGTTCAAAATATTGGTCAGTGTTGAGTAGCACATTGATCGCTTAGAGATTAATGGGTTCTATGATGATGGAGTGTTATAAGAAGATGGGGAATGACTATGATATGTGCGTCTAATGATGGTGGAATAACTTAAGTGAGAAGGATACATGGGAATGTAAAATGGGTAGCATGCCAATAGTGGATGATGAGTGTTTTCAGATAAACTTATTGGGGATGGTCTGACAAGGTATGGTAAGAAGAACAAACATGGTGAGTATAGTCCACCTCAAGTTTGATGTTCTAATTGAAAGTTTATTTTGAAAAAGAAGTAAAATTTTAGGGAGTTCAAGTCTTTTTTATCCCATAAATGGATGGTGTATTCATTTTCACTTAGGGTGGTTTCAATGGCTAGGCTAAGTGTTAGTGTTTGGTGGAGTTCTCATGGATGTTTGGGTATCATGAGTAGGAAATTTGTCAGGTAAGTTGAGAATGTTGAGTTGAGATTCTACTGATCTCTTCTTCAATAGTGGAGGTTCCCAATACTTGTAAATGGTAATGGTAATATAATTTTTATGGTGGGAATCACCATAGAGGGAAAGTGTTCGGTTGATGAAGTGAGTGGTGGTACGAGTGGGATGGGCTCAGGTGAGTGTCATCTTGGTGTTTTGGTTTTGTAAATGAGCATTGGACTAGGTTTCGAATAGTTGAGTACATTGAGATTAAGGTTAGTCTTGGGTTGTTCTAAATATGTTCAAATATGGTGTTATTTCATTGAGACTTGAGTTGTGGACCGATGTAGGTTGAGAAATGTGGTTGTTATTTGTGTGTCGGCTATGTGACACTGAGCTTGGGTCACCGTTAGAATTTTGGAAACTAAGTGAGAAGGTGCCCGAATATTTGGGCCATGAGTTATGAAGAGGATTATACTTAAGGTGTTCCAAATTTATATCATATGGTAGCATAGTGATTTGTAGGTATCCTCTTATGTGGTGTTTTAGTGATGTTTCCTAAAATTTTATCTTCTGTTGGATGTATGTAATGATAAGTATGAGGTTGATGGGACCTTGGAGGGTTATCGGGTTCATGATTGTGGATCATGATGGGGGAAATATTTTTAGGTTGGAATGGTTCTTTAGTCTATGTTTTGTGATGAAATGACTTTGTTCTGTTGGAGTCTTTGAATAGGTGGGTTGGTAGGTAAACCTCGTGGCCCAAACTTTTGTTCTTGAAGGCTTAGTAAGTCTTGGAAGTGCAACTCAAGGATGATCCCTTATAAGGTGGGGAGGTTGTATGATCCCGACCTCTCATGGAAGTACATATTTGCTTTAACTTTCGGTTAAAATTATTATTTTTGAATAATTAAGTGATTATTGAGTGTATGAAAAGTTTTGGGGGTGTCTTAGGGGTTTGGTTCATGATAGGATACTTAAATGATGCCAAACAGCATGCGAAACATGGTCGGTGAAGGATTAGTACTAATCGTGCACATGGCTAGGGAAACAATATGGCTTGAACTCCTCTCAGATAGCGATTGGAACATGGGAAATGTATGGTTTTACAAACCATGTGGTGCTTCTAGTAGACTATGTGGCTTGGCCCCTATTGGGAGGAGGGAGCCTTAGGTTTGGTACATAGTTTAGACAATTATGTAGAAAATCTGTACAACTCTTAAAAATAGGAAATTTCCATTTTCTATACCAATAGTATTTCTTTCCACCTTGAATTTCTCCCCCATTTTACCCCCCCTAAAACAAGGGTGATAAACTTGGAACTCCTACCTCCTCCATTGGTGACTGTCCTTCAATTCATGGGAATTTGTAGTGATGTTTTGTGTGAATCGAAGCATCGGTTAGGTCCTAGACTCATTTTCCATCGATTTTCTATCAATGACTTGGTGTGTGGTTTTATATCATTAGAAATCCCAAAAAGACTCACTTTTTTAGTAGTTCAAATTTTTGGGCATTAATGGGTGTTTGAGTTTGAATCAAGTGCATAGGCTGAGCTAGCATTCGTCAACCGACATGTGGTAGGCGGTCTTAAATCATTTTACCATAGTCGTGATATCCTATATGTGTATGAGTTTGTTCTAGACTATTTAATTGATGTTTTTTTATTTATTGGGTCAGGGAAAGTGATTTTTACCTTATATAGATGTTTGGGACCCTTTAGGGACCCCACTAGGTTCGTTGATTATGTGGGACAAAACCTAGGGCTACCCATGGGGTATGCCGAACCCCTGAAAATGATGTAATAAATTTTTAAATATTGAGATAGTTAAAAATATAGAGTTAATGGGTTATTAATTTTAATTAGGTATGTGGACTTGGATAATTGGTAAATTTATTTGATTATATATTAGATTTTGTGAAATTATTATGGGAATTTTTAAATGTGTTAAATAATTTGTTTTGAATTTGGATCTAGTTATGGTTTTAAATGGAGAATGTAATGTTTTAAAAGTGGTAAATATTTAAAAAGGATGAGTTGACATAAAGGTGATTTAGAAATTTTTTTCTTAATAGATTTAAAATGGTTATTTGAAATGATGTCATGGTTCCCCTTTTGGGGAAAATCCCTTAATTATTATTTGAAATTAGTTGGAAATGGAAATGAAAGCCTTATGGAATGAATTAGTTTTCATAGAAGAATACTTCCGTTTTAAAGAGGTGTCTTCAAGATGAAATCAAATGAGTATTTTGCATTTGTTTCATGCCATGATTTGGTTTTAAAGGTCTATTGATACCATAGTAATTGAAATTATATATTGGTTAATCAGATATAATCCATAACAATTATGTTTTCATGTCAATATGGTTTAAGAAAATAAATTGATGTTATTTTTGTTTAAGTTGTTAATATAGAATAATGGGTGTTTTTTATGAAGGTATATGTGTTTTATGAGATTTGGTTTGTAATGGTAAATATGAAAAGTGGTTATATAAGAATGTGAACATGGATTAGTAGAAGGGTTTAGAATTAGGTTGCTGGACTGAGGCTTTATGTGCCAAACTTATGGACTGAGGCTCCATGTTTGGGGTGGATAGAATGATGATCTATGCCCCACTAATGTGTTGTATGAGTTGGGTTGTCTGACTGAGTCTCTATATACCTAACTCATGGACTTATGAACCATATTTAGATTGTAACATAATGATACAATGGGCCCATCGATGTATTTCTTAGGTTTGGGATGTTCGACTGAGGCTCTTCTCTTCCCAAACGTATAAACATGGTTTGTCTACTGAAATAAGGATATGGGGTAAGTTGATTAATTGAATTTATTATTGAATTCCCCATTGTGATTATAGGTATGATAAACCTAATGATAATATCAGGATACTAATGTGACTACAGATAGTTTAGTTGGTTGGATTCCACTAGAGAACATAATGGTTAAAATGGTTCTTTGATAATTACACAATAGATACCTACCTTCTGATAGTTTCCTGGTTTATTTATTACACTTTTTTTATCTGCATACACTATTTTATACACTAATTATCTCATTATACACCATTAATGGTGTCTTATTAGGTTTTGATCACACCTTGATAAGGTTTCTATGTCACTTGGGTACTCGATCAGATGCTACTTGTTTTGGGTACAGGTTCGGGATATGGACTTAGATTTTAGTTTGTGCATAGGAAGATGGGTTGGAGCATGGGATTTTAAGACTGGGTTGGGTCCATTTATTCTCTTGGGATATTTTGGTAGTTTTAATTTTGGTATTTTATTTGTTTGACTTCTTGATATCTAGTGTATTCATCATATTGTTATTGCATAGATTCTTAGTTATTGTTGCAACATGTAGTATACTATACATTTATTATTCTTAATGGTTATTTTATTAGTTTAAATTACTTTTTTTGTGTCTTTAATATGACAATAGGGCATAGTTACACCATGTTTTCCTTCAAACCTGCATTTCTAGTCAATAACATCTGGCATACGGGGAGGCGCACTGTAGGTAATTTGACAACCTGACTCGGGGTACAAGATATAATGACTACCAAGTTGGGGATATTACATAGATTATATATATGAGTATATTTATAGAACTAATATTATATTTATCATATTGTTATAATTATGTAAATATAAAATATTACTTACCTTCTTTCCATAATGATGGTTGAAAAATGGAAACGTTACTCATGCGTATGTACAACCTACCATCTCTATGATCATAACATAATTAATTTATTAAAACTAGATTTAATGATTGGAATGAAAATTATAATTTACATACAAATAAAGAAATTTATTTCATAACTTTTATTCAAAATGTGTTGAAATAATGACCTCTTAGATCAATAAATAACCAATCATAGTCATTTTTGACACATAAGTCCAATATCATCAAAACACATAATGTTAAATCAATTGATTAATTAATTGTATATAACATGGTAATAAGTTAATTAAAAGTAATAAAAACTATTAAAATGTCATTAATAGATAATAAAATTAACATAATATTACTATTTAGGAAGATGCATAATGCACATGATGAGTCATACTCAAGTTAAGGGTTTCTCATCTCACTTTTAATTCTATGATACATATGCCATATTCACCACTTACTTATTTGTGTGTTTTATATATTTTCCCATTTGATATGTTATATCATGAATATATTTCTCATCAAGGTATTTAATATTTCATATGTAGTCATTTCATTCATGGGGCATATGATTCAAAAGTTACCAAAGTGGTAAGGGTTTATTTAACAAACTAATTATTAACGAGGATTATTTTTAAGTACCCTTTGGGGGATTTATTTGATATTTATATATTAAAATAAATCTATTTTATTCACTTTTGTTTAATCATGAATTTTTTCATGTAATAGTACCAATTTTCCACTCTTTGGTACATATATTGTTTGACAATTTTTTTTATAGAAAATATGACTTTTTTCACCCTTCAGCCATATATCCTTTTTCATCAAAATGATTGTTTTATAAAAATGATTTCAAAATATGTTTTTTCCATTTCCAAATGATTTATTAAAGAAACAATTTCACATGTTGACTATTTATTAATAAATTAAGGTAATCTTCATGTCGTTTTCTAAACAAGGCCCGTTTTTCTTTTACTTTAAATGTGAGAGGAATCTTTATTTTAACTTGTACAACATGAATGTAATTTTCCATTTTCATGGACCCTGAATGTTTTAAAAACTATTTTATGCTTTTTCAAAGGATATTTTCCAGGAAAATTATTTTCAAAAAGAGTTTGTGAACTTTTAGTTTTAAAAATGATATTAAAGTGAAAATATTTTTATCCTAAAAAATGTATTAATGAAACTTTTATGGTATTTATATTCATTAATGACATCAACCCTATATTTTAGTTATGATACACTAGGGATATGTTTTATTGATTCCATCCATATATTTTATCTCAATTTTTTATGATTAGTTTGACTTATGATGTACCGTTTTATTACAATTAACCATGTTACTCTAGATGTTTCATGATTATGTTTAATTAATATAGTAATTATTACAATGTTAAATGTATTTTTTTAATACAAATGTTTTTATTGGTTATTTTTACCCCTTTAATTTGGGGAATTTATTGGCCTTATTATGTGATGGGTGGGGCCAATTATTACATATCTCCTTGATGCATCAGTAGGTCTCTTGTGGGAAATTAGCTTTAGTATTTAGCTGAGACCATACCCATTTATATAAGATGTCTTGGCATGATTCCTTGATGGTAAGAAGTTTTGGAATGATTCCTTCAAAACATGTTTAATATTTCCTAAATTATGCATACCATCATTATGAATTCAGTTATTGATATTCAATGTGGTTATTCAATTAGTTTTAATATACATGGTGAAGTTTCAAGCATATGAGATTATTTGTATAGAATTATTTGATAATAATTTATTACCTCCATATAATGATAAATTTATTGATTAAATGGTATTTTTTTTCAATTATTTGCCTTAAATTATTGATTATTTCTTATTTATTCATAGCTTATTTTGTATGAATACACTTCTTGAGCATCTGATCTCACCCCTTTCTTATTTTTTATTTTCCCTATGATTTTAGGAAGCGTTTTATGATTGATATGTACAGATTGGATAAGGGAAAGAATGGTGTTCTCATAGAAAATATTTTCTGTATTTTATGTTTTTAATTATAATGAAAATCTCATGTTTTATCTAGTTTTCCAAAACAATTAAACTTTTTGGTCCTTCAATATTTGATTACATATATCTAATGCCAATGTAATAATGTAGACACAGACTTCAGGCTACTGGGGCCAGGGTCGCTACATGCTCAATTGAGGGAGATCATTGGAGGGCCTATTGATGATATATTATTTTATTTACAAATAAATAGATCAATACACACCCTCTTTCTTGGGTTCTAATGAATGATAAAGGAGAGTGATAAGCCCCTTTACATGAAGAATTACAAGAGAAATAACTGAGGAGAGCAGTCACTACAACACCCCATTTTTAATGCTGATCATCACTAGATTAAGCTGTAACAACTTTCAAATTTAATTTTAAACCCAAATATTTGGTTTTTCTCAATGAGGTATGTGGATTTATGATCATCACATACGAATCCCCATTTATGCATTGTTTTATGGATTTATAGATCTGTTACAACTAATAGAGATCCCATGGTGGTTGAACTGTGGGTTTCAGGTAGAAATCGGGGGTTTTATGTGGGTCTTAAGGGATTACCATTTGGAATTCAAAATCACATGGTGTTTAGTGCAGGATCACACACCTTGTGTTCTTATTGTTCATGGAAGATTATATTTTGGAGATTATATTCCATTGAATGGGGGTACACATCATGTAGTGATCCCAAGCTATACGGTTGAGTACACGACCAGACATGTCATGTCAATGGACATGGCCATGTGGATGTACATGGACCAATGACATGGGAATGGGTTTAGATGAACGATCATGGCCTAGGATAAGAGCTTGGGCTTGGATAAGAAGAAGACCCAATGTAGTAAGTTTACAAGATGTGTGGTAGTCATGGGAAATCCAGCCACATATGGGTGAGGACAGGCACATAGGTTCAAAAAAGGTCACACAATGTGTGACATGGGGTAAATTCCATGTATTATCCTTATCTAATCTATGTAAAAAGTGGGGAATAGATTGGGGCCATTTTTGAGAGACACATCATATAATTCAGATACATAACATGTACACCCCTTATAAATTTCCCCTTCATGAATCTCCATCATTAGTACTCAGATAAAGGCCTATGTGTATCCCCTCCTGATTTCTTTTCTGAATAAATATGATGGTGGTTATATTTTTTGAATTATTTATTCGACATGAGGTGATGCCAATAGGAAGTTTATCATCTCCTCATTTTTACTTGTATCAATTTAGTGGATTCCCTTAGTCCATTCTTATGAGGGTGGATATTGTAATTACTTCATCTATATAGGACTGTGATCCCTTATACCAAATGAGCTTGTAAAGAGTTTTGGTTACCCTCCATGAGGCTGGGGTTTGATCCTCTATCATTTTTTCTTCCCTATGTTGGGTTCGTGGTATCATCAGGACCATTATGTAGGGTAGAAATCCCCTATATTGTAGGTTAACTGAGTAGGGTTTATGGCATTGTCATTATACAATACCTTTGTAGACAGTTTCAGTATGGTTTATGGAATTTTCATCTATTTTTTTCCTACATGGTTTTTAGATCCATATTTGGGCTTTCAATATCTCTATATAGTCCGAGAATGATCCCTAATCTATGTATCTTGGATCTAAGATTTGTTTGGGTTAGTTTCATCCCCTAGAAGACCTGGTTGTGATCCTCTATCTGAGAGTTATGATCTTTGGAGTTCCAGACTAGGGTTTTCATGTCCCCCAACGGTTCTATGATTGATTCCCTTTCTATGAGTTGATATTTGGGTTTAAAGTATGGTTAGTGGATTCCCCCATTAACGATGGGGTTGATAACCTATCTAAGTATCATGATCCAATGGGTTCTTGTGAAACTTTATTCATGGAGAGTCCTGATGATCACATTCTCTCTAATAAACTATAATTGGGAAAGGGGGGATTTTCTATCACCTTAATGATTTCCAATGAGTGAGATCTATTGGACGAGTTCCATCTAGGATGGGAAATCTATACTTAAAAAGTGATATATCTTATATGAGTTATATCATGGATGGTAGGGCTCATGGATTGATTTCTCCAACATGAGTCATACCTTTTATCCTCATGTAAAATCTTGTGGATGTCTATATGATTAAGACCATGAGACATGGAGTCTCATATTAGTATATTTGGGTTATTATAGGATATCATGTGGTGATGAATTTTTGTCACACTATGTTGAATGAGTTGAATTTTTCTGTGTATTAAAGGAATGGTCGAGATAGTGTTTCATATACTCTATATCTTGGGTTATACCCTAGCTTGGGGTTGAGCGTAGTGTTTCCTTTCAGTTTCTCCCTTTTATTTTGGGTTTTTGGAATCATACGTGGTATTGTTATAGACTCCACTTCATGGGATCTGAGCACACATGTTGTGTCTTATATAGATGATAGGAAATTTTAGGGAGTCCTAGGACGACCCAGAGTAAGAGGAGAATACCAAGCTAGGTAGACCGAGGTGTGTATCAATGGTTTTATTTGACAATAGTCCCCTCCTTCTGAGAAAGATGGATGATTTTTAGTGTTTAGTGGGATTTTGTTTTTTACATTTCATGATTTCAGTATCTTTTCTACACTCTGATTGTGGGATATATGTGTGAACTATTTTTTTGTATCAATTGTGTTATTATCTCAACATTGTAGTACAAATATGGATGTTTGCGTCTGTGTGCGTGTGTGTATACATGTGCCATAGGCTAATACCTCCCATGTATTTGATATTCTTACTCAGCGATGGATTCTAGACCTTGGAATATTCAAGGTGGAATTAAGGTTGTGAAATCATGGATTTTTGTAGGCCAGGTGGTCCCTAGTGGGTTGGATTTTAATTAGAAATATTATTTATACCCCTCCCATTCAATTAAAAAATGAAAACATTTCTCAAATGTGTTTGTAGACTACCACCTTCATAAATGACACATTTCATATTTAATCACCACATTTCAAGGATGGTTCTCAAATTTGTTTTAGTGAATGGATATGTCATTTATTTCTTGATTTATATCCTATAAATATAAATTATTAATTATATAATTAATATTGTAAAAAAATGATCATTATAACATTAACTATCATAAAAAAGAATACTATAAGAAAAATATTATTATTTATATTATATAATATGTTCATATCCATTAATTATCAATTAAATTACTTATAATTTTAATTTATCACATTAATAAACTCTAAATAATATGATTATTCATCTAGCACAATGATATTATAACTAAACCACGAGATAATCATAAATTAATCATGGTAGGTTCATGTTTTGGTATGTTTAACCACATACTTGAAAAATAATATGAATTTATATCATGGATGATTATGATAACATATATACTAGTATAATATTATATAATTATTTTTATAATATTTTTTAGTTATATTAGGTCAACATTTAGCTTATTTATTAATAAATCACCCTTCATTCATTATGAATCCCCAAAATATGATCATCTACAATTTAAAACACCTGGATATTAACAAAAAATACCATGGAATGAAACTATATTCTTACAAACTATCTTGTAAAATATATTTCAATTTATTATATGATAAAATATTTATTTAATTTGGTAAATTAATAGATATCGACACCTCTTTTATGTTAATAATTTAAAGAGATAAAGGTTACTTACACTCAGTGTTGAAAATAAGTAAAAACTAATTGATATATATATATATATATATGTATATATAGAATAATTATAAGTGAGGATAATAAATAGTTATAATTATGAATAATATTATTTAATATCTATTTAATCAAAATAATTTAATTATTCATGATATTTGGTGAAAGTGCATAATAAATCTAGACAGATGTAAGGGTTTTCATCTCAAATTCATCTATTTATGTCAAGTTTGGAATTAAATAGATAATTTTATTTTTTTTCATATATACTAATTATTTCAAATATCATATCATGAATTAAATTTTAATCACGGTATTTTATTTTCAATTAAAATCCAACTCCTTTATGGGGTTTTTATTAAAATGTTACTCAAGTCGCAACAGTTTTCTAATTCTCAATTCTAATTATTTGATACATGTTACATGTTATATATCATGTTTACATTGTATGGTGTTATATTGACTTATTATTTAAAAAATTTTAAATAAATTTTCTACCTTGTAATTCATGGGATAAAGTAATCCAAAACATGTTCTTATCTCTAAATATCTTTTCATTCTAGTGTCGCCCCAGTCCTACAAATATTTGGTTACTAGATTTTCATTTATTGAGCAGTGGTTATTCATTTGAACTTATTTAATATATTTTGGATGAAATATGAAATTTTGTTGTTTAATGTTGTATGCTCTCATTGTATAATTTTTTTCCACACAATCTATTTGTCAAATGTTTAATTTTCCATAGAGTATATTACCCATACAGTATATTGATTACTCAAATATCCTTTCATTGAGTAATAATATTTCATCTAAAGATTTTATCATCCAAGATTGGCTTCTATAATCCTAAATGTTTATTACATATAATTTTATAATCTTATTTTGGAAAATTAATCTTTAATACAAATAAATATTTAGTAAGTTTTCTTGTAATGTGATTTCTAAACTATGGTGTTTTGGATATAATAGAAATGTTTTCCCCTTTCACTTTCAAATGTTTCGTATTCCACTCCTCATAAAAATTATATCATTTCAAGTGAACATTATTGTATACTATTTTTAAAATAAGGGTTTTACAAATGATTCACATCACCTATTCAAAAGTTACCTTTGAAAGTGACATTTAAATTTTCTTTTTTCATCAATATTAAAAATGTTTTCAAAAATATATTTAAATATTTCACTTCTATATCACTTATAATTTTTAAAAAAATTTACCCTCTATGGGTTTATCTTTCATGAGATATATATGTTATCATTGTATGAATTTAACTCATAGTATCAGAAAATTCTATTCTTGTTCTCTTCCTTTTTCATATACATCAAATAATTATTTTTCAATGATTTTTTCATCTATGTCAACATCCTTCTATGTTTTATTTAATAAAATAGGGTTTCAATATTTTGAATCTATTCAAATTATTTCTCTAGGTAATGTACGATCACATTATTATTTTATTGACTTATCCTTATACTCAATGATCAATATGGTGTAAACATCACATTTTTTTAGTAATTCCAATTTGATGATGTTCACCTAGAAAGAATGTACTTATATTAAGATGGGGAAAGGTATTGGAATTATATATATTATTATTACAAGAAATATTTTTGTTAAGTTATATATATATTGTGTGACTATCTAACTTCTTTCTCTAGATATGTTATGTACACAAAGAATTTATTCATATTCTAGATGATTATTGACTGTTAGTGTGAGTTGATATTCTTTTGATTTTTTGTATTATTTATTATATGGATATTTATTTTATATTTAGACAAAGGTTCCTTATAAAATGGAATGAAATGTCTGGTTGACTATTATATTTAATTCACTAGACTTAATTAGGTGATTGGTGGGGCCCATAATTACACATCTAATCAATGAATCGAAAGGTATCAAGTGAAAAAACACGTTGGGATTTGGTGTATGACTCTTTTCATAATTGGATAGAGTATTGTAATGAGGCCTTCACATAATGTTTTTGATGTCTATAATTATATATTAAATCAACATGAGATAAATAATATAGATATCTTTATTTTAAATTATTTAAATGAATATATAATGCTCCTAGTTTCATGTTGATTATGGATTCATGTTGTTTACATATTCCCATCACTAAATTTATGCCAAATTTATACGATGATTTCTTTAGTTATATGCTTCCCCTAAAGATTTTTTCTTCTCACCCATGTCTTATTTTTTCATTGCCTAGGTTATATAAAAATGTAGCATATAAAACATGTTTGTAATGATAACGTGTATGGATAAATTTATAGGATATGTTGAATAAATATCATGAATTAAGTAGTTTCTTATATATATTGTACTAATTTCCAATAGTTGAGAAAAATGTGAGATTTATTAGTTTATGATGTTCTATAAAAATTTAAAAATTATAACCAGAAAATATCCACTATATTTAAGATATTCAATAATTATTATTGATTTTGAAATTATGAATTGTTATATCATGGCTTTTATAAATAGTATCAAACCAAGTATGAAAAGTATTGCATTAGATCTTGGAGGGAAGGTTCAGGGAAACACAGTTGGAATCAAAGGAATGATTTAGATAAATTTAGGGATTAATTAGTTTTTATAAGATAATTAAAGGGCCTATAAGCTATTATTGATCATAAAATATAACCCTTTATAACAATATATGATTTAATTCTACATTAATTATGAATATTTTATTTAGGGATTAGAATGAGGTAACTTTAGTGAAAACTGATGAAATAAGCCTAAGTATTTTATAAAATCCTGATGTTTTGGTAATATATAGATTATATGTGTTTTCTTAGTAATAAATACCAATATGGATATAGAAAAGTAGATGTGGTTGTGGAATATATGTATATTGGGGTAATCGCCTAGAATTTAGATTGAACATTAACTTGATCTTCACTTTTGTTTAGGGTGATTAAGCCTAAGACTATAGATCTATGTAGACACTATAAAGTGATATGTGTTGGTTAATAACATTCTTTTTATAACCCATTATGAAGGATTTAAACTGATGTTAAGTAATTAAGTTATAAAACCTAATAAAGAAATTACCATGGATATCCAAATATTAATTAAAGACATAAGTTAATTTGATGGTATCATTTTTTGAAAACAAAGGCTTCATAAGAGAAGACATATTTAGATTGATTTTTTATATTGATATTTTATATTTCATCATAACCATTTTTTAGTATTTTTTAAAAATAGTATCAAAAAATTAATCATAGAATGTTATATATCCCTAAACCACTATGTCTTATGAATAAATAAGATAATCTACTTAAAGGGTTAAAACTTTTAGTATATGCTTGTGATAAAGAAAAAATGTGAGTTTCATTTTCTTACATAAAGTAGTTTAGTTGATATCTTAATAGAAATTAAATATTTACACTATTATATGTTTTCATTAGTCATTAATATTTATTAAAGTTATTGTGGTATATTGAAAAATTTATAAGTATTATGTAAAACATCTAAGTATTTTTCTTCAGTAGTTATGATTTAATGAATCTAAAACATATATCAAATGGGATCAAAAACATTGAAAATTGATTTTATGACATGGTTATACTTTTGAGGATATATATTTAAGAACAAATTATTATGGCATGGATAAACCGTAGGTTTAAAAAAAGATAAATACTAAGGTAATAAAGGGATGACATTTTTTAGAAGTGTCAGTTAGATAGTATTGATATCCATAGAATTGATTGTTTACTTAAAGAAAAGATAATCCATGATATTTTATGGGGTTATTATTTAGTTATTGGGATTATAATATATATATTTACTCATTTGTTACTATATGAACTAGTTATTAATACATTTAAGGTCTATATATAGATTTAATTTTTGAATAATATAAAATATCATTGTTATTTAATGTCTTTGATATCCAAGTGATTTTTGAGAAAGATATGTTATTGAGAATATATGACTAGGTTATATACATACATGGATATAATATTATTGAAATTATTAATGTTTTTTGATTAAGGATAGGAAACCATATATACCCTAAGAGAGTATGGTAGATGTCATATTATAGGTTATAGTCCAAATGAGGAATATGTTATGAATACATTCACTTAATTTTATTAATATGTGATTATTAAAATTATTAGGATGAAATTTATTTATGGGGGTGGGTGATAACTATAGAAGCCTCAAATACACACTCCAAGATCTGATTCTAAAAAAAATCATTACATTTCATGGTTGACAATAATAAAAATGACCCAATTTTTTCAATCTAAAACATATAACATCAAAATGAAATATTAGATCACTCACATATCCATGTAACTTTTAGGTTTAGAGTTTTAGAAAATTAGAGTAGAATATTACATAAAAACATGAATATATAAACAAGTTCAAAAAATTCAACATCATATCCCTCTATGTTATTCACATATAGTGTCATTATTAGAAATAAAATACATAAAATATATATTTACATCATAGGGGAAAAAGGTGATCACAAATTCTCAGTAGTGGTAAACATAATCATTAATAATTAAATGTTATAAGTGATAATAATATGAGCATAAGGTTATGATGAGATAATAAAAGTAAATTAACAAAACATAATATAATTAATAACAGCCTAAACATTGTTCATAAAACACGGTACATTTCATAAATATTTAAAGTTATATGGGAGTTATATTAGTCAATAATCATAATCTATGTCAAAATAATATTTAATCAAAGGATCTACTAGAACATTATAAAATCATATAAAAAAGTTGCTAACTTGTAATATAAATTTCTTATCACTCTTAAAACCACTTTGAAAATTATAATAACTTGCCTATTAAATTCCAATAATATCTTAGGATAAATCTATAACTATTTAACTATGTCCCTTTGACTAATCCATTATAGAGCTATATTAGGATCACCCATCCTCATGAGATATATCATCTCACTCTTTATCAACTACAGTTTCCAAGAACCATAATATAAATATAAAACCTAAAAAAATTCATTTCAAAAAGTAACAATAACCATTTTCCTTTCATATCATGATATACCAATGGAAAAGAAACGTGTTCTATTAAAACATGTTTGGAAAAATCATAATACATCCCTAAAAATAATAAAGATAGAAAATTTATTACATATCCCTAGTATAGCCTAATTAAAATCAATGGTTTTTGTCATTTATGACTATAAATATCATAAAAATATCATTCAATATACTCTTGAAGAAACAACCCTTTGCAATTTTAAAATAACCTTTAAAAACTAAAAAATTCCCGAGTAGTGGGAGAAACAGATTTTTGAATATAATCACGGAAAATTATAAGAGAATATTAAAAAAGGTAATGAAATTAGGATAATCCATTTATATAATAAACATTACAGATAAACATTCTTTTAAAAAATTCATATTTGGATTTATAAGTGACCCATGTAGGAAACAATAATAAATATCCTTTTAAAACCTTTCAAAATAAGGTCATGTATTATGTAAAATTAATTTTGGAAATAATTTATCTTTAGAAAATAAAATTCTTGATTTTTTTTGAAAACATGGAGGTGGAAAAGAATCACCCTCAATTGAAAAGATGATACAAGATTAGTATAACTTACATAAATATTTCTTCAAATTTCATTTATCAATAATGTAGAAATATAATCTAAAAATGTAAAAAAAATTAGTTACAAAAATGGGAAACATATATCTGTTTTATGAAAGTATGATTATTTAATCCTTCCCAAATTAACATTAGAAAATAAAATATTGAAATAATACGATATTATATAATAAAAACCCTTAATTTTTTCGGTAAATTTTTAATTTTAGAACCATAAAAGAAATTAATTCAAATGAATCCTCAATTAAATTAAATATGATAAGATATATGATATAAAATTTCATGGTTAAATATATACTCCTTATAAAATAATAATGGCTCATAACATAAAAATATGTCCCAAAGAAGGATAATTTTAAACAAATAACGCTTATAAAGATCATATCACAGTATTGAGAATTAATTAATGAAATTATTATGTGTAAAAAATTTAAATCTACATGGTAAAAGTGTAAATAAAACAAAAAATATTTATTTGTTATTATACACATAATCCTATCACATCACAGATATTGAATAAGTAATATAACCCAATGAAATGAAATTGAATCATGAAACCCCTTACCACTTGGTAACATTCAAGTCAAATATTGTTGAATGAAGTAATTTGAATTATAAAATAAAATATAATTAAATATGAAGTATCCACGAAATTAAATTTACAAGGGGAATTATATACACTATATAAAATAATTTATGTTTATAAAAATAAAATACACTATAATGAAGGGAAATTGAGATGAAATCCTTTACCTCGAATCCATAATTTCTATGTATGCATTTAAAAACTATATAATAAACATATATAAACTATTTAATTATTTAATAAAATTTTATTGGTTTTATAATTTATAATTAAATTATTTTTCCATTTATTATAAGGATATATTTAATTTCTTAATCTTTTAGGGCCATGTCTTGTATGTTTAGAATGTTTAGTTCATATTTTCAAAATGACTTCGGTTTGTGGACCATGGAAAAATATTTTGTTATGCCAAAATTTAATTAATAATATAAATGAAATAATTATCATTTTTATGTATCAAATATATTTTAAAACCCAACGATTAAATATGGTTGTCAAATATGAATTATATTATAATATTAAAGACGGTAAGCCATATGTACGCATGAGTAACATTTCTATTTTTCAAAAAACATGGGATAAGGGAAGTAAGTATTATTATATATTTGAATAATAATTATTATATCATAAATATAATAATATAACTTTAAATAAATTATATATATCATCCACATGTTATGGTGATAAAAAACGAATCACAACACTTCACGAAGGTGGTAATCTATATGTACCCATGAACAACATTATCATTTATTCAATTGATAGAGAGGTATGAAAATAGATGATATAAAATATTTAAACAATTATAATAATGTCATTAATATCATATATCTACAATAAATACTTAATTTTAACTATCATTGATAAGTAGTAATGGAAAAAGAATTACATCGGTTCATAATGAGGTAGTCCTCCATACACATAAACAACTATTTCATTTTCTATTAGACAGAAGAAGGAGATGAATATAAGTTATTACATTAATAGGGAATTTTTTTTGTATATATAAGATATTTTGTTATTATTTCATCAGGATTCAATAATATTTTAAAGAGGTGGGAGAAGAAATGAAATTTAAATGCTAGGTTAAGATCTATACCTATTCTTCGGACAACCTTTTAAGGGTTTTACATAAAGCATTTATGGATTAGTTTTATGATCAAACCAGAGAATATATTACATAAGAAGGGATTTTATTATTGTAATTGTATTAGTATTATCCAAAAAAAGGGTTGTAATGTGTATAGATGAGAGGAGTGAGTGTGACCTTTTATAAGTGAGGAGAGGGGAACATTCCGTGATACGTGAAATATTATAATATAATATGTGTACACCTTAGGTAAAATGGTTCTAAAATAAAAATTATTAGAATATAATGATGTTGTTTTCTTAATATAGTCATCCAATAAAATTTTTATAGGTTTATATATCACATTAAATCTTATCTTTTGGAGTAACCCTTCAATTACTTCTTTTTAACCATAACTGTAATTAAAAATTATTCAATATAAAAGGATAATAATTTAAATTATAATTTAAAAATTGGATCATAAATGGACAATAGATGAAATCTAAGACCATTTATCATCCTACTTGTTCTTGTAAAATATTTTTATGATTTTTTTAAAAATTAATAAAATATAATTAACATAAAATAAAATTATCATAATTTTAAGAAGCATTAAAATAAGTTAACAATGAACACTGTATGAGAACAATGTAATTATAATATAATAACTTTTAAAAAATAATTAATTATTATTAACAATTAAATACATGTGACAACATAATTCATCCAAAAAACTATATTACTTCTGATTTTTTTAAAATTGTTTAATTTAATTTCCTACTACTTTCACAAGAACTATATCATAGTTGTGTAAGAATTTAAGGCAATCATTTCATCACTAAAAAGGAAAAAAATACCATTATAAAAATAATTAAACTATTATCAAAATATCATTTAATATTCATTCAAAACTAATTTTTCCTTATGTTAACATATAATATTAATTTATAAGTAAGAGAGAGAATTTTTTTTATTTTTTTATTTAAAATAATATATAAGCCATTTTCAAAGAAATATGGAACTAAATTTCTATTACTATAATGACCCAAACTTTATAAATGAATTTTTTTTCTGATTGATTAAATTCTTTATAGTTATAGAAAACACTTACACTACTTTTGTTACATTGGTTTGATATTACATATTGGATTTAAATGACTTTTAATCATATTAATCACTTATAATAAAGTTATTGTACAGTGACCATTATGATTGGTATATTTGAAAAATTATGACAATGCCTAATTGGCATTGTCAGAAGAAACAATGTCCTCATCCAGTAGGATAATATCCTTGGAATCCCATTAATCAGATCATCCAAGGGATTTGACACCACATGGATTTTCCTTTGACAAGGGATAAGAAAGAATTCAATTAATGATGGTTGAGAAAAACCTTTTATTGGATAATTTGAAGCTTATTGAGATCATTAACCAAATAATGTTTACTGAACCACTCCAAGAATGTGTGATTATTTCACACCATACCCTTAAGGCGTACACTGGTTTAATAAGATATTTTGTATATAGACCATAGGAATATAAATTCCTTTATTTTATATTTACTGAAATAATTATTATATTTATCCCTTTTTTATTCTTACTTTATCAAGGATTATATAATTTGTTCGATAAAAATTTTATTTTGATGAGAAGAAATCAAAACTGTATATTTAGGAAATATATAGTTTATATTAAGACACCCTTACTATAAATTCAATAATTATTGATATAAATAATATTGTAATAAAATGTTCTTATTATATAATAATAATTTAAATATAAATGTTAGTATAATTTAATTAAGTCTAATATAATTTGAAATGCGGTTAGAAAGTTTTTAATACTATAAATAAATTATTTTACAATAAATATAGAATATTATTTAAAAGTTAAAATTATCTTATTTTGAAAATTATTTTGAAAAAATACATATTATATTTTAAAATAATAACTTTGAAATTATCTAGTGGTGAATTTTTCATAGTTTTCTAAGTCATTTGAATTTTTGGGTAAAATTTTAATAGAATATAAATATACTATCTTTATTATGACATTATAATGGACCAAAATTGACGTAATATATATAATTAAATGAAAACATAACCAAATATATATTATTTATTTAAATTAATTAATTTTTTATTTTATTTGATTAATTTTATAATACCATAATGAATCCAACAAAATCAATATTTTATTTTAAGGTTTTAAAATTAATTCTCTATAAACTCGACTCACTTCCAAAATAACAATGGTATTATTTTAATATAATCAGTTTTTAGTCTTATAAAATATTTAAAAACAATCATCTCGGTTAGAAACTATGGGAAAAATCATGTGATGTTTTGTTTTTTTAATTATTTTAACATATTAAGTCCAAAACCTATGTTTTGAAATTAATAAATAAATCCCGTATTTGTTTTCTATAAAAAACTACCCATATTCCCACTCTTATTCACTAAAAACAAATTTATCATTAATTTACACTATTTATAACTATATAATTCCTTGAAAAATTGTTCCAAAAAAAATAAGAATCTCCTCCCATGCTTTTAGAAGCACCCTGTCAGGGTTAGGGATCCTCTCATATTCATTTTTTGTTTAAGCACTTTCTTTGTACTAATCCATTTAATTCCCAATTGTTCACATTTTAATTTTTTTACACATCAATTTAATGTCTATAAGGTAAAAATGTTGTTATAGTCCACCTATAACTCCCATTAAACCATCAATAGAAACTTTATGTGAACTTGTTAGACTACTGAAATTATCCGGGGAGTTTTCCATAGATAAAATTTTGGTTGTAAATCCCTATCCCCATTTCCACTCAAGGGTATTCAACTGGATGTACCTATACTTAATTTTATAGGGAAAACAATTTATGTGACCCAAAATCCTTAATTGTGGGATTTAAAGGGTTTAAAAACAACCTTATGTAGAATGATCAATATCCTATAATGAATCATGTATAAGATATGAATGTGATAGGTGGGAATTGGATTATATATCCCTTTAATGCAGTGGGTAATGTTTTTTTCTCACAAAATACAATATATGGTTCATGTGAGGTTATCATAACCACACTATGTTATGATGTCTTAGTGGTTATCCTTTACTTATGATTAGTATTTCATTATTTATATTGTTTCCACATTCATATATTACCTTGATGTTACTATCATATATCATCCTTTAATGTCCATGCTTATGAATATCACCCCCTTATAGAACATTCATATACCTCTTGACTAACAAGTTTTAATTTCATCATGTTATGCTTCAATTATTACTTTACGGTGTTTTATAGCTTACCCCATTATTAGGTACATCCCTATGTTATCACAAATAGTTTGAGAAGATCAATTTTATCTAAACAGATGTTATGGTGTTTTAAAATAATGCTGTGATATACATATTCTATTTTATGGTTTAATATATATAATTACAAAAAATAATAATTTAGATCTTATGGGATTTTATTATGTTTTTTATTATGTAATAAATATTGAATTAATGTATATTAAAGATATGGGTTTTAATAGATAGTATCAGAGAAAGGTATAGTTAGTTTTTCGAATGACGATTAGAAAGATTCAGTGAAATACTTAGGTATTAGAATAAAAATGGAAAAAATACATAAATTTTGATGATTTATATATTAAGGGGTTTCAATTAAATAAAATCCATGTATGTCTAATACAAGTAGATGTGTCTCTAACATAATTGTACCTAGGGGTATAAACATAAAAATGTAACATTGGTATTTGAATCAATCATTTCTTAGTGCATGAAAAGGAGTCCTTTCTGCACACCTGGTTTGACAGTACTAGGGGGGGTATTAATTAATAAATTGAAAATAACATTACAAAACATTATGAAATTAATACAAATTACCATAAAATATTATGTTAGGAAACAAACATTGGATAATTTAGATTGAAAAATCTAAATTCACAGGATAATGAATGTGTATTATGTTTGAGTCATGCCTTCAATGTTCATTGTTTTCATTTTTTTTTGTTTAATAGTTTAATAATTCTCATCCCTAATGTTACATTTATTTAGTCAATTTCTTGAAATTGAGAGAATTTATTCAATAACCTATGTGATGGGAAATTCCCAAATGACATTCCCAACACAATGGGAGAAGGAATAGAGAACTTTATGAAAATTATTACTAAATTATTTCACGTTATAAATTGAAACATGAATTAGGGGAACACCAACATAACCCAAATAAAGTGAAAGATGAAACTAAAACCCAAATGTGACAAAGAACTATAACTTTTAGTAGATATTCCAATCCTAAAATAATAGAAAAATGGATCAATTCTATTGAAAAGACATACTTCATAATTCAATGCTCTAAGAAAGAGAAGACAATATTGGTCATTTATCATATGAAGGTAGAATCTAATTAATGGTGTATCTTGATAAAAAATATGAAGCCCATAGAGGAGATGAAATAAAAAATATTGGAAAGAATTATGGAAAATGTTTTTCTGTAAATATTTTCCTCACACTCTCCAACTGAAAATGGAAAGGGAATTTAATATACTCAAGTAAAAAGATTATGAATCAATCATGGAATATAATGTGAACTTCCCAAGACTTATAATATACACATTCAATTTTTTCATAATCCTTGAAATTAAAGTTGATAGATTCATTATTGGTCTAATCCCAAGTCTATGAAAAGTTTTGTTAATTTGAGACTTTAAAATCTATGAAGAAATTTTCAAGTGTTTTATCAAAATAAAAAATGGAGTTTGATGAATATATTATTTGTCATGGGTCATGAGATAGAATGTGGAGAATTGATTTTATTTAGAGTAGTGCGATGGAGAAATAACATAGGGGAATGAAATTCCAAAATATCCCTTGTTAAAAATCTAGGAAGAATCATCATAGAAATTTCTTGAAGGAGACGAGGAGATTATTTATGTGCAGGAAAGAAGTGTACCTAAATAGTGAACACCTCCAAGATAAGCCCAAAAATGAAATGAAATGAATTAATTATCTAGAAAACATTAAGTTTGTTAACTAATGTTTTATGTGAAAGGAATAAGGACACAATGTAAATCAATACACTAAGGCAATGGTTGTTCACAACAACTAATTCCAAAAACCTCTAAGGCCTAAAGGGAAGGAGAAATACTATTCCATCACAACTACTGAAGTGGATCCTAAAGATGATGTGGTGACATGTAGACTAGTTATTAATTCAAGAATTGTGAATAAACTGCTTGATTATGGTTCTACTCATTCTTTCATATCACACAAGTTTAGTATAACTATTAAAATACCACCTCAAAACATAGAAGTGGGGATATCAATGAAAATGGAAAATGGGGAAATTATGTCATCCCATGTATATAACTTCTCCCAAATAAATATTCTTGGGGTAAAATTCCATGATAACTTTATAATACACCATTTATTTTAATTATATTCAATTATATATATATATATATTATCTTTCTTTATATAGATCCAACAAAAATTACTAAGAGAATGAAGTCTACTTCTATATCATTAATTTACCTGCGATTTTTTGTAAGTGAAGTGAGGAGGATGAACCTTCTTTGGTATCATCATCTATATCATAGATATTATTTAATTATGATAATGCGTATATTTTTTATATGATTGATACTAAAGAAAATATCATCCTTAATGAAATTCCCATTTTAAGGGAATATACTGATGTGTTTCTGAATGAATTTTCGAGTCTTCCTCCAATATGTGAGGTTGAGTTATCAATAATCCTTATTCCTGGATCTTTACCAATATCTAATAATCTATATATAATGAGAAATTTTGAACTTGAATAGATGAATAAACTGTATGAGAATCTTGATTAAGGGTTTATACACCCAAGTGCTTCACTGTGGGTTGTGGTGGTCCTCTCTTCTAAGAAGAATGGTTGGTCAATCTACCTTTGCATTGATTATAATCAGCTCAAAATTATCATGATAAAGACCAAGTATTCTCTTCTATAGATTTATGAATTATTCAATCAGCTATGTGGAGATCAGTACTTCTCTAAGGTGTATCATTGGTTAGGATATTATTAATTAATTTCGGAGAAGGAGTATATCCCAAAGACTTCTTTTTAATACATGGTATGGGAACTATGAGTTCATAGTTATGAAATTTTGAATCAACAATTCTACATATATTATAATGAACACAATGAATAGTGTATTTATGGATTACTTAAAAAATGTGTGGTAGTCATTATAAATGATATTCTTATTTACTATAAATGAAAGGAGGAATATGTAGAGAATTTGAATGTCATACTGAATACCATAGAAAAGGGAAATTTATATGATTTTTATAATAAATTATTTTTTTAGATGGAGAAAGTAAAAGTTTTGGTGAATGTTACCCCAAAAATGGAATATATTTGGATTCTTTGAAAATAATGGATTATGAAAGATCGCACAATACAACATCTATGAGAAGATCCATAGTTACCTTGGACTAGCTGGGTACTACCATCAATTCGTGGGAAACATCACATTATTTTCAATCTCACTAACCATGATAAATTATTCACTCACTCATGTAATTTAATTATCATGTTCTACGGCCAGATTATAATTTCTTTTTATAAAAAACTACAATTTCTACAATAAAATAATATAGTGACAGCGCGGGCAAATCTCATGGGGAATGTTTGGAAGAAATGTAACTAATACTTCTAACCATTTGTCTAGTATTTCTCATAAATTGTTTTTTATTTTATTGGATTAATTTTATTGAGTTTTGTATATAGTTTAGGAATAAGATAGATCCCATGGTAAATTTTAGTGTTCAGGAATATTTGGTAATCTTGGTTCTAAATCAAAATAGTTCTAAGGCTTAGTTAGTGAACGTGGTGCATATAATACTAGTTGGTCATGGTCAAACCAACTTGATATATCTAGGAGGAAAATACTCATTGAACTAGATTTAGCTATCAACCTAGATTCATTAATCCAAGCTTATATGAATGAAATTTTGATAGGCTAATAGTCTAGACTACATTACTTCAATCTGGCTGTGTTTGTTGATTTAAACATCATATGATCAGGGTTCCCAAAAATAATTGAATAATTTTTTATGTAACTTGATTACTAGACTTAGGGTTATCGAGTTATGATTTAATGATTCATTAATTTCAGAATACCCCTACTCTCGAGCCTTACCCTAAGCGGTTTAGCCACTCAAGATTGTAATAATAAATATTAAATAAAAAATTATAGAAATTTTCATTAATTTTTATAAAATAGTTGAAATATGATATTTTAAAATAGATATTTCATGAATCAATCATTTCTCTATCTGATTAAGAAATAAACCTATTGAACACATACTTTAAATTGCAAACAATCAAGAACATATTGTGAATCCAATATCAAACAATAGCGGAAATGGTAGATGAACATAGGAATGGTAAATAATAATGAAAAAAATAAATAATGCATATAGAACAATAAAAAATAATTTGATTAAATAAAAATAGTGACAAGAAATTTTTAGAGTTGAGTGGGGTAATAATATAAGGTGGAAAATGATAGAGAATGAGAGAAATTTGAAGTGCCCACCAGTTATATGCTGTTATGCATGCTCTAAAAGATAAATTTTCAGTAAATTACACTAAATATAATCATCACATGTCATGTAATCTTGATTAATGGTTTTCTTTTCATATCATGGATCTCATGATAATCTCATCCAGAATCTTTAGGATTTATATATTTGATTCATGTGATGAAATGTAAGGTACTCATGAAAACATTCTTCTCACAACATGAGAATTAGGTGGGAAGTGGCCTTTGAATATTACATAATGTGTATGGGAGATTCAAATCATGTAATATTTTCATGTATTATAAATTATTTTTGAATTTATTCATGACTTGTAAAATGATATGAATGATTCAGACACCTTGTGTAAGTGATTTAGGATGTGTAATGTTCTCTTTTCGAAATTTTTCACAGCTTTTCCTTTAGTGTCATAAAACCCTATTATATTCAATAATCAATGCATACCTAGTTCATTATTTAATAAAACATTAATAACCGTTAATTAAATGACACTAAACCATATATATCATTTCCTCTTATCAAATTTCCCCACACATGAACAATTTCTTTTCCTCAAGAAAAAATAATCACAACATGGATTTTAAAAGAAAAAAATTTTAAAACAAGAAACATACATTATAACCAGGAAAATAAAAGTGAGTGTAAGAAAAAAATGTTAGTCCACTGTAATCAATAATTCATAGAAAATCAGTCATTCTTTATATTTTAGTTCCTTTATTCAGATTCTTAATCATTTAATTACAATCTCAAAAATTTTTCTCATATTCTATACCCATTTTTCAATTTACCTCATAATGGATTTTCAATCATCACTTAGGGGAAATGTGACTGGAGTTATGATCATTATATGAATAAAAATTACAAACCATATGATTGATTTTGGTTTTATCATCTCCACTTCATAATGTACAATATAAAATTAATCTTGAGGGATTCTGCAAAAAGGATTTAAATGACTTTAGGAAAATGGAAGGTGGATATAAAGTGAAAATAAATTTCAAAGGAGGGAAATATTTAAATTTTAAAGTATGATAAATGGGAATAGTATAGTGCTATGGATACTCCTAGATTAAATAGTGGTCATGATATAAAGAGGTCAAACTGGATCCATGAGTGTATCTTGTATGTATCACGAATATACCATGTTCGTCTATTTTTTTCTCTTTTCATTTATTTTTGAAAATTCATTTTAAGGTTATATATCACATCCATACCCTACCCACATATGATCCTTTAAGGGATTCATCGGTTTAGAAATGGTTATTTTTGACCTTTATAATACACATCCCAAAATATTTTCCTTTTTATTTTTTATTTTTCAAAGGAACATTATAAGTATGAAATCCCATAAATAACACATGTATCATAAAAAAACCCATATAGTAAAATACCATAATATAACATCTCTATAAAAACAACATGTTTCCATAAGATGAAAATTTTGTCACTCTTGTTTAGTGTATAATCATGAATAAAACCAAGAGTAGTGTAGGAAGGGATAATAAGCATTGAATAGTGGTATACTAAATAGTTCATTCTTGGAAACCATTGGATTTACAAAGTAAAAAAGTAAGGTGGGTATCAGGATGAAGTGGCACAAAAAATATTTCCTCAATCATATTAAAATTGTTTTTTCCTTAATATAGGCAATAAAATCTCAATGCAAGTTATGATAAGTTTAAATGTCCCACCTGTCCCTTAAGAAATATTCTCAGAAAAGAAAATGAAATTGTAAGATCAAAATACCATCAGGAATGGGAGTATACAAGTAAAACATTCAATAACTCAGGGTATAAAATCAAGTAATAAGTCAATCAAAATTAATTGCCAAGATTTTGAAATAATTTAAATTATTAAAATCCTCAATAATTCTAAAAATATAATTTTGATAAAAACATGGATTTCAACAATTTCAAAATTAACATCATCTTTTATTTAAATGGGAATAATGTGTTTTTAGTTTTAAAAAATCATTAAAATGAAAATATTCTAATAGGTAAAGGAAAATAAGAAAGAATCCAAGTATATCGACAGTAAAGCTCAATGAAGACTCCTCTACACTTAAAATGAGATAGTTTCCACATTATCCAGAAAAGTATTGTGGAAAATATATAACAAAAATATCATAAAAAAATGAAAGAAAATTATTTAAATGAATTTTAGGGAATCAAGAGCTCCCTAAAAGGAGTGTCATAGAATTTGAAAACATGGTTAAAATTGATTTTATATTGGGTGAACTACATAATAGGTTAGAAAGACATATCCTACACTATATAAAACATTAGTCTATAGGTTTTAAATATTTTGGAAGTAGTTACATGGGTAGGTTCATGAAATAAATAAAAATTAAATACATCTTCGATACATGAAGATATATGGTTACAATGCATTTTAAAGTGATATATAATAAAAAATACTACCAAAGGAAACATAAAATACTATGTAGAATACTATAAAATGAAGGTAATGAATAAAATATGGGTTTTCCACCTTAAAGTGATAACAATGTCATCATTAGATAGAAAAATAAAAAAAATGTATTAATTAGGGTTGTCCTTCCACTCAAAAGTGTGCTGCCACCTTAAAGAATGGGTGTTTGTATGATTGAGATCACATGGACCCTTGGTTGGATTAACCACTTTAGGGTTGTACTTAGCATGAATCTGGTGCGGAAGGAATATCATTTATTCTCATTATGATAGTGAATAATGTTGAGAAGGTATCTTGAGTGAAAGATCCTCAATCTTGCACTCGACATCAGATAGATACTCATTCATCTGTAGTATGAGGGAAGATGGTGATGAACTGTGTGCATCGATGACCATAGAATAGGAAGAAGACCGAGACATGGATAGCCTATTTCAGTAGTTAACTAAAAAATAAGCCAAGAAATAGTGAGGAAATATAAATACCCCATATATATAATAAGAATAATGTTACATCGGTGAGATGGATTATAGGTAGTTAAAAAAACATGATCACCCAAATAGAGTACAAAAATGGGGGAGGGTATTGGGATATATTAAAAGTAATCAAAATCGTTGAGCTACTCACTGAGTGTTTTCAAATGAATAGAGGGTATATATAGCTGATCTACATGATCAATAGCAACAATGAGGGAAGGGGAATACAGATCAACTGCTGGAGGGTGTGCTATGGTGTTGGCTGTAGTCTTGGTGGCTGGCAGTGGTGAGGTACCGATCATAAGTGTGGTTGTGGATCTAAAAGCTAGATTGATGAATGGGACCTAATAAGATGATGTAGGTGTAGTTATATTGCCTCTACAGGTCTTCTCTTCCTTTAATTCCTACAGGGTATTATGATTTGTATGATCAGGTGGTTTGTCGGCCGAGGTGGGGTGGGTGTAAGAATGGTAGAGGATAAAGGGCATGCTGGATGTGGAGGTTAAGAGGCTATTGGTTTGGATGGAGGTGAAGGGATGGTAAATGATGATGGGGATATGAATGAGATGCCTATGGGATGAAATATCTTCTAATGGTTCATTAGAATATACTTGTGAGAAAGATAGAGGTTTAGAGGGATTTGTGGGGTGGGTATGGTAGTGGTGGATGGGATGTAAACTAGGTGTGAAGAGGGGTAGGTAAGGAAGGTGGAATGGTGGTAGCAGTGGGATTGGATGAGATTGAAGGAGTAGCAACAAGGGTGGGATCAAGGGTGTATGGACTAGGTGTTCGGTCAGCCACATGGTCTATGTTGACCTCATTAGCACCCTCACTATATTCTAGCTCCCAATGATAGATGCCATCATCCTTCGTCAATAACAGCTTCCTATGAACAAGGAGGAAGTCGATCAAATCCATTGGGCCAAGAGAGGTGAGGGGAAGGGTGGTGTCTAAAATTCCTAGATTCCAAGACAGATGAGTGATGAAGGATCCACCCATCAACGTACATTAAAGAGACTATAGTTTTTATGTGTAAGACTTTAGAATATACCTTGGAATATTTTTGGAGCCAAGTTCTGAGAAAATGCGCGATTCTGGTGCTCGTTGTGCCGAGATTTAATATTATAAAAAAAATAAAGTTTTTATATTTTGGATTTTTTAATTAAATAAAATGGGATAACTGTCAAAAGGTTGATCAGATTAGAAATATGAGACCATGGTTTGGTTCAGAATGCATTGTTTACCCTAAGCATGATATAAAATGAGTCAGTGTGGGATGTTAGGACCCCATGTTTGTTGGTGGCGATATTAATGGATGAATGAATGAATTATTTAATTAATTATATAATATTTTATCACAAAAGATAGATTTATAAATATATATCCATAGAAAACCTTGTCCGAGTTGTCTCATATTTTCTTGAATCCTCCGATGAGATCTCCCCTCTCTTCCCTTTGAAGAACAATGACAAATCCTTTGTATCAAGACAAATAAAAGTGAAACCAATCAATGTATCTCCCCCTCCATTAGCACACCCATTATTCTTCAGAAAACAATTCAATGTTGAGGTAGGAATTTTCTTTTTATATATTCATCCCTGATTGATTTTCCATGATGAATATGAATTAAATTTGTTTAAATGAATTAATTTAAAGGTTGGAAAAGAATTGTTTGAATCAATTATATTCTGGTTTTTATAGAAATTGAAATTATTGAAGTATTATAAATATTAATTTTTTAATTCTTATCATTCTTGATCCACAATGACTATGTCCAAACTAACATGTCCATCGATCGATCCATGTTTGAGTTTTTTAACCCATTATTCCTCCTCCCTACGTGTGATCAACTATGTCGTTCCCTTATTTAATAGGAGATCCAAGAAAAACAATTTTCATGCATTTAATATTTTTCCAATGGTCTTTTCCTGCACTAATCTTGGGATATAATTTCAACTTCGATGACTACTGACCATGACCAGATCAGTGTTATTTGGGGTTCGACAGAGTTGACTTCAGAAGCCAGTTTGGATGAAGAATTCAGCAACAGAAGAAGTTTGGTGGTATAAAAGAGCCATATTGGAGTAGGAAAACATGAATATCCCATGGTGGATAAGATAACATGGTGTGGCACGGCCGTTGGAGAAGGGTGCCACAGAAATCCCACTGTGGCCACTACAACACGATGCGAATGTGAGACAAGGTGGACATGGGAAGATTCCATGATTCAATAGGTGTAGATACAATTTTTAGTGGAGGTGAAATGATATTTGATGGTGAACCATGTTTGGTGGCTACATTTAGGGTTCACATAAAAAATCATGGGTGAAATTTGTAGATGATAATGAATAGGGAAAATACAGGAATAAAAAAATGAAAATGGAAAGTAATAAAAATTGGAATCTGATGGATGGGGAACTATAACACACACATGGAGTAATGGGGGAGGGGGATGAGGTGTGGAATCTCTCAAATTTAAATTATTTAAGTATTAAAAATCATAATAATATGATATATTATTATTATTATTATAGTTAAAAAAATGGTTTTCCCATAATAACTTCTCTATACAGTGTCTGTGTGATGAACCTTCTATGACAGCATGAGCTTGACCTTAAGATGATCATTTCATGACCAATGTGGGATAATTAATTCAAGATCATGGATCCAGTTCCCACAATTACTACTAATATTTATAATAATAATATTTTTTTAAATATTGTATCTTCCAGAGCTTCTCCATATGATGTATATTTGACAAACCGTCAGCGGTATCTTGACCATGAAATTAAGAATAACATTGGAAGATTAATTTCAGGAATCTAACATCGAATTGTTTCTCTACTACATGATATTCCATTCATGCATGATGTGGTAAAATGTGACTTTTTCATTGGGGTGTTATATTGAGGAAAATGAATAGCATATCTCAAGTGTTTTTATTGGGGATCACAATGGTGTAATCCATTTTTACATCAAGGGATATTTAAAGAAGAATTTTATTGAAATTTTGTTTTTTCCCTTCTGAACGACAACGATCCATGGGAGTTCATAAAGATTTTGGATGATACATGTCATGTAGTACTACACGTTTAGAAATCCAAGTGCCAAAAAGGGCCTGACTTGACAGCCAAGAGGGACTAGACTCCATGTGGTCCCCTTACATTTCACACACTACTTTATTAATCTCCAAGACTCCATATCTCTTTTTTACATGGATTTTGGCCCGTGAATATCCTATCATGGGTTATTTTCTATATAGAATGAGGTGGTTCTCTTTAGTTTAGATTTTCTGATATGATTCAAGATGTTCTCATCATGAAGATTCAATATCCAGAACATGATGATGGTAGTGATCGGGTTAGATCATCTGAGATTTCATATAGATATGGTACTCTATTGTCATTTTAACATGCCGATACTCCAAATTTCTTATTAAGGTATATACAGTACTCTGTTTTCATATCAGTGTGCAACTCCTTTATCCATGGAGATGGTACTCCCCTCTCACATTAGGGTGCAGGTCCTCCATAACCATTCTACAGATAGAGAGAATACTCCCTGGTGAAATTGGGGTACGATTCCACAATCCGGGGAAATGATACTCCCCCACTGCATTTGGGTGAAATTACTCCATACTCATTATACAGATAAAGACGCTACTCCCCTGTGGTACCAGAGTGTGGGTCCCCTATCCATAGAGATGGTACTCCCCTATCACATTAGGGCATGTGACCTCCATACTCATTCTACAAATAGAGATGATACTCCCCTATCAAACAAGGTCATGAGTCCTCTATCCATTGAGATGGTACTCCCCAATCATACCAGGGCATAGGTTCTCTATACATATTGTATAGACACACAGTGGTATCCCCCTATTGGTATGTGGTATGATCCCTATACTTGGAAATTATACCCCCCTTGACTGTTTGACAGTGTGATGAGACATGTCATGGTATAGCTTTGGACTCGTGAAGAAGAGGGACTTTTCCCCACAAAGACGTGTTCTTTAAACGCAACCTAAAATTTTGTGGGTGAGTCAGTGCCGCCCAAAGAAGATAATATCAAGGTGGGTTTATTGAGTTCCATAGACTTTTGTGTCCACAAAAGACATATGAGGTGTTAGGAATTGAAGATAAACCTTATTTTGGAGCTGTTGGATACTCTTCTTATTCAGATGAGTTATGATATGGATATCTCATACCTTCTCATTTGGGTTTCTTTAGGTGGGTATATATATATATATATATTTCTTAAATTCCCTCTCAGTGTGTTTTGGTTACTATCCTTCCATGAGAGGTGAAGGCGTGAGAGGTATGACACACGAATTCCGTGTATAGATTCTTTGTATGAGTATACTCTTCTGCTATAGTTAGTGATGAATTGATAATAAGTTTATGTTATCACTGTTTCGGGCTCCATGGGTTTGGAGGAGTTTACATTCTCTCAATTTTGGGTTAAGATTTACTCTTTTACTTTACCTTGTAACATATAATTCTTTCCGCATTAGTTGTATCTCTTAAGGATCCCCATCAACCCTTTTCAGGGTGTTCTACTGGGTATGTATATACTAACCCCTGCATGGGTTTTCCCACATGTGTTGTGTATTATGCAGACGATAGACATGTTGATCATAACTTCAGAGGAGCTTAGGGATACAAGCTTCTTGGACCATGTAAGGTGTTTTTAGCTTGGGATCCATGATCGGGGTTCTCTTAGCTATTTTAATTTTCCAGTTTGTTTTCTGGATGGGACACTTTTCTGGTTGGGTGTGTATTTTTTCCCTTTTCTTTTCATTTCACCCTATTTTACTTCATACAATTTAGAGGTCCACGTATATTTGGTTTATTTATAGTAGTGTTTCATCTTTCATTTATTTCCCTCTACACCTTTTCATTAAGTTTCCTATGTGTGTGTTTATAGGTAATTAGGTAAAGGCATCCCCGAGTTATGTCTTCTGTGATTGTTACCACCCCCATGCCTATGGAGATGGACTTGGGGTAGTTGCGGCTCGAGCCCCATCATGGTTCAGGTCATGACATACCTTGTGTCCATTGTGAATTCTCAATGAATTATATTGAGAATTGATATTCCATTTTTATTATATGAACTCTTATAGAAGCAGTATGGATGAGAATTTCCAATGGGATGACACTATGAAGAGAATCTACGCAAGAAAACAAGGCATGAGTCAATTACTAATGAAGAATCTAAAGATTTTCACCTGTAAGTTGTGCTTATTTTGTAATCCAAGGATCATGACCCCTCTTCATTTCTTGAGAAATCATCCTCTAGAGTTGTTTCCATATAAATTGGATGGATAGATCTGTAATTTCAGAAATACCTCTGAAGTTGTGAAGTCTAAAAAATAAATACCTGGCCCAAGGACAAAATATGGGAGGTAGAGCTCATGTGGTCTTCCTCCTAGACGGAAGAAGTGATTATTGACAGAAACCTTTGAGTGTCAATGAAATTGAGGAAAAATTTCCTATAGGTATCCCTGCAAAAATCGACAATAGAAGTGATGTGAAGGTGGCCAAGTAGGTGGAAGGACTCCTAGATGATGCGAATATGGGAAAGGATTGCCAAATCCATTGGGTTTTTGTCCTTATGGGATTCACCGGTAAATATATCAGTGCGATATGGTGATTTTGGTTGAAAAAATGGAGGATGGGGTGTATATGGGGGTGGACAACATCCTACGAACCATTGAACATCGTGTGGGAGTCTTGGGTGGATGATGGTGCTATAGAGGCTAAATCAAAGATGTATAAGGATGATGTGGGGGTGATGAAGGTGCGACAACCCCTCACCACAAGACAATAGGTGGATCCTCACACTCAGGCATAAGATCATTAGGAGGAGTGTTCACCATCTTTATGCATGACACTACAGTTGAGGCCGATTGGAGAAGATAGAGAGGAAAAGAGCGAAGGTCTTCAGAGGAGGTGGAGTGGTGAGAGTGAGGAGATGAAGAAGGGAGAGGGTGTGGATGAAGGGAGAGAATCAGGTGGATGTGAATGGTTGGAGAGGGGAACGAGGGGGGGGGGGGGTTGCATCATGATCCTAGTATTCATGACATAAATAATCCATGCAATTACACAATAATTATTTTATTACAAAAATTACAATTCAGTAATTTTAAAAAAAAAATTAGCCTGTGAAACGTGAACGATGTGTATTTAATTACACGACATATAATTTTTCATTTTTCCCATTTGTTTGCAACACCCTTTTCCTTTAATCATAGAATGCCCCAAGCTACCCTAAAACCTACACTATCATATTTTGGACTATGATGACCTATCATGGTTTGCCTCCAAGTCATCACTTTTCATAATGTTGAGAGCTTGACTTAGTGGTGATTTTATGAATTTCAAAGTGATGAAACACCCCTCTCAGAATGGTTCCTGATAAATCTTTAATCATTTACCATTGAAATTAAATGGGGGTTCCCCTAATTTTCTAATTTTTATAGTCCCATATGAGAATACTATTATGACCAGTAAGGGCCCTAGACATCTAGATTTTATCATCACATGGAACAGTTTTAATTTGGAGTTGAATAATAAGACTATATTCATTTGTACAAAGAATCATCACACGATGATTTGATCATACCATTTCTTGGTTTTCTCTTTACATGTCTTTGCATTTTAATAGGTATCCTTTCTTAGCTATTCAATTTCATCCAGCTAGTGCATCCTAACCTCCCCATATTTTTGAGAATGCAGATTCAACTTCTTAATTACCCCGTATGAGTGATGATCAAGTTCTACATGTAAATGGAATGGTGTTACATACACTATTGAGAAGGTGGTGGTCCCTATTGGTGTTTTTATGCATTTTTTTATTCCCATAGTACATCATTGAACAACAGTATCTGATAATTTCGATTTGTTTTCATGGTCTTCTCAGAGATTTTTTTGATTTTATAATTTTGTATTTCAACTTTCCCACTTCTTTGTTGGTGATAAGGATTTCCTATATTATATCTGATTTTGTACTTCCTCAGATGTCCGTTAATAATATTATTTTAAATTTTTTTTCCTCGATCATTAATGAGTAGTCAGGAAAATCAAAATCAAGAAAACATGTTTTTCTTTACGAAATTCAGAACCACATTTTCTATGTTAGGAGTGTCATATTTAGCTTCAACCCATTTTTAGATGTAGTCAATTCCAAAAAGGATATAGAATGTTCCATGTGAATTATTGAATGAAACCATGAAATCTATTCCCCAAATACCAAATGTTACAACTTCCATGATTATGTTTTGTGGTATTTAATTTCTTTCCCCAGTGGTTCCATTTTATTGGTACCGAGGATAGATTTGACAACTATTTCTTGAATTATCGTGAAGTGTCGGTCAAAAGAGTCAAATTTGCATGATTTGTTCAATTGTGTGTTCTAGTCCATGTTTCCCTCCATTTGGTGATGTGTGAAACATGTCTAACACACTTTGGATATCATCTTATAGTATATAGAATTTCATTAAGCTATTAACGCATCACCTAAAAAGTAGTTGCTCATCCTAGTTGTATTGTGGATTCTAAACTAAAAACATTCTCCTTTTATGGTAGGAGTGGTCTGGGTAAAGGGATCATAGTACGTGATAGTTTTAAATTTTAGAGAACCATGGGCGTGCCTTCAAGTTTATGCTGAAAAGAGTTTCATTGTGGAAGTCAAATTTGACATCCAGATTATAATCTTCCTTAATGAGGGGTTGTGGGAGTCCAGATAGCTGACCAGGGACACCATTATCCATTCCTTCGGTGTATTTTATGATTCTGTAAAATTCTTACAAGAATAGGATCCACCATATTATTCTTGATTTCGAATAATTTTTAATCATTAAATAATTTAGGGTAGCATGATATATGTAAAAAATCACTTTTGATAAAAATAAGTAGCCTCAAATCTTTTTGAAAGTAATGTTAACATAAATGAGTTATTTTTTGGTGGTAGTGTAGTTTACCTTATCATAATTCAATGTGTGAATTGAATAATATATGGGGCATAAAATGAGGTCGAACCGCTATCCTAATACAACACCTATACAGAAGTCTCTTGCATCACACATTAACTCAATGTCTTTGTCCCAATCTAGTAGAATGTAAATAGGAGCGACCAAAAAGATTTTCTTTAAAATGAAAAATTCCCAATGAATCACTTTAGTGAAATAAAAAAGTGTATCCTTTAAAAATAGGTGTGTGAGAGGGTGAAATAATTTCACAAAATCCTTCATGGAGTGGTGAATGAATTCTGCACGGAATAGAGATATCCTTATGCCTTTAACAAATAAAGGCTCATGTATATCTTTTAGCACCGTTATTTTTGTGAGATCAACTTACATGTCATACATGGAGTTTTTTTGAATACTATGTATCCTTGAACTATAAAGTGTCATTTTTACATTAAAAAACTAATGACCTTTATTCACGATGATGCATGACTAGTTCAATATTTATTAGGCATGCATCGAAGGATCTTCCCTAAAAAGAGAAATCATCCACAAAAATACCCAAAACTTCCTCCTACAAATCATGGAACATATGTGTCATAAAACATTGAAAGGCCACTATTGAATTATATATACCGAATGAAATTCATATTTAGGTGGAGGTTCCAAATGGACTTGTGAATATTGTTTTCGAGAAATTTCCTCGGAAAACTGAAATATGATTGTATCTTAAATATCTGTATAAGAAATTGTTGAACTCATGTCATGTGAGTCTCTCTAGATTTTGATCCATGAAAGGAAAGGGGATATGATATTTAATTTTTTTATTTACGTTTTTTAGTCCACTCATACTCTCCATCTAGTGATGGTATGAGTTAAAATTAATTCATCTTAATCAATATTTACAATTTTGAGGCCACCATTCTTCAGAACTACTTGTAATATATCATGTAACTCATTATCAAAGATTCAAAAAATTATACAACATCTAGAAGTTTCAGTATTTCCTTCTTAACATGCTCCTTCATTAGTGAGGTGAGTCACCTTTTGCGTTGAAATTTGGGTTTTAAACATTCAAATAATAAAACATTATGATTTCACAATGTGGGGTTGATCCCTTTGATGTTAGCCACCACCTAGTAAATGTAACTATTATATCATTTTAGTAATTCAATCAATTTATCCTTTTTTTATAGTGTCAGTTCTAAATTAATGATGACTGGTAGTGTATCTATAGTCTTTAGAAATCAATACATGAGTGTGATTGGGAGGGGAACAACTTCAGTGTTGGTGGATGAATGACTGGTGGTATGAAAGGTGGGGTTGTGTCCCTTTTAAGAGCTTGTATGCAGCTTTCTCCTAAAGCTCATACTCCGTCCTCATAGTAGGGGACAATTCATCACTACCATCCTCAATGGGCATGCAGTCATTTTTCAAATTAGTGTGAATGATATTTGAGTAGTCAAAATAATCATCATTTTGTTTTTCATCTTTCACTTTGTCGAACACAACATGTTCATCACATAATCTGAATATAAGTATCCCTTGAATCATATTAATCAATTACTTATTGGTGTATATAAATGGTATATATAGGATAATGGGAATGTCTCTTTTTTATTCAATATTTAGAATGAGTAAACCTGATGGAAAATTGAATTTACTAGTTTTGACTAGAACATCCTCATGAAAACATTTAGAATAATTAACAAATCGGTCAGGTAATTGGAGTTTCACTGTATTAGTCTTGAGTTCCTTGAGTCTTAGCTTGAAAAATACACTCATTATCATGAGGTTAATTTTGGCTCCTAATTCACACATCACTCTTCCAATGTTTCATTCTACTATGGTGCATGGAATTGAGAAACTCTTAATAAGGATAATCTTTTTTGAAATTTTATATTGAACAATAGAAGAAAAATTTTCATTTAGGAAAATGTCTCCAAGGTCTTATATATTCCTCTAGTTTTATAGTATCTATTTGAAAAATTTACCATAGGAAGGTATTTGGGAAATATATCCAGCAAATGGGATGTTGATGTGAAATTGCTTAAACATCTCTAAAACTTTATTATATTTACATTCAGTCCTTACTTGTCACATTATTAACGGAAATGGTAGTGGTGGTTTGTAAGCTGGTGGTGAAATTTATATATACTCTTTGGGTAGCTCATGTATTAGAGCTTTTTCAAAAGTGGGTGATTCTATAGGTTTCTCTTGATCAGACTTATTTAGTATCTCATTGTCTCCATCTTCAATGATTGTTGCAGGTTTCTCAGGTTCCTCCTAAATTTTCTCTTCTCCTTCGCATGGTTTCTAAAAATCGATCACATTTCTACTCCTTATTACTACTTCCATTTCTTATTCCATTGTGTTTTTATTATAATTAATAGGAAACATACCTTGAAATGCATCTAAAAAGGCCTTCGTGATTTTACCTAATTGATGTTTGAGATTTTAGAAGGCATCCCTTTGATTTTGGATTTTTGTTTCTTGGGTGATCATCATATGATATTCCTTTTGAATGAAGCCTGTGAGAATAATCTCTAAATATGATTGAAGAGGTGTAATAGGTTGTGGCGGTTTTTTTAGAGCCGATTGAAATTGTTGATGGCCTATAGAAGGAAAACTATGTTGCGGTACTTGTTGGGAGTGTCATAGGAACATGTTTCATTGGTGGAAAACCATGTGGTCCTTGGTTCTTGATTGGTGCTTCAATACTTTTATTTTAGTAGTGAACTTTATTATTTATATACAACTATTGATTTAGCCTCTATTGGTAATATTTTGTGGTTGCTGGTATTATTGGTCTTTCTAATTATAATTAATGTAACTAAAATAATGGACTTGTTGTTTATATAATCCTACCCTACAACCTTCATATAAGTGCGGGACACTACACATTTTTTATGATTGAATATCCATTATAGGATCAGGAGGGGGGGTTGTTTTGAAGGCACCTGAAAGTATTCCACATTCTTCGTTAAGGCCTCTCCTTGTGAAGGAAGATGGGTGTTTTCATCAACTTGGTTGATTCCACACTAAGGTGGTCCACAATTTCTCATCCATAGACTAGAATTTCATGAGAACCTATCTAGTATTGGTTGACCAACATTAGGTGTTTTCAGTATTATCCTACAATCAGTGGCAATATCTACCACTATGAGAGAAGCATGTTGGAGATCTTGATAGAAGATCTACTGTTAGAGCGCACATCGACTCCACGACGTGGCAGTATTACTAGGTTGATTCTCCATATTACTGATTGAAATTTTGGATTTCATTTTTATGTTTCCATGATCATATAAGTGAAAATTAGTTTTCTAGTTATTTCTTGGCTAATTCGTTCCATGTTGAAATTAACTTGGGAGCATGGCTTTTTAGCAAATTGATGGATTGATCCTACAAAGAGAATATGAATACCCATAATCTGATTACATAGTTGGATACTCTCTGATTGTGAAATTTATCACATACTTCAATGAATTTGGAGATATTCTCAAGAGGATCCTCACAATTAAGTCCACTAAACATACCCATTTTTGGATCATACTGTTGAGTCCATGTTCGATTTAATAAATTTTCTCCTAGACATGGGGGTGAACAATTTTTTGTGTTGTACCATTGATAGACAGAAAACCTTAATTCATAATAGTGAACACAAGTTTTAGGCTATATCTCCTTGGAGTGATGGTGAAACATATTTCATTTAGGGTGGGTTAGGACCTAGAGGATTTCTGTAGTCAACCATACTTGAATAGTGGAAAGGAGAAAGAAACCTTTGAACTTTAGGAAAAAAGGTAAGAATTTATTAGGAATCAAGGATAAATTAACGAGTCAGGAGGACCTAGCGCATGCACTAGGATGAAAATATGAATTATGGAGTGGTGTCTAAAAGTAAAAAAAGAAAGAATGAAAAGAGAAATGGGGCTGAGTGAGGTAATCAGGAGTTCATGTCGAAGGTTCATGTGCCTAGGAACAACAAAACTATTCCTAGAAATGGTGAAAAAAATTTTATGTACCCACAAACATAATTTAATTCATATGGCATGTGATAAGATTATAATATTTTTATCCCAAACTACACCTACTACAATGATGTAATATAGTGATTGTGTGGGGTCGATCTCACGGGGAATGTTTGGAAGTGAAGGAAACTAAACATTAAACCCTTTATGTAAGAGTCATCATGTATTGGTTTGGGTTTTGGATTTGAAAAATTATGTTGATTTTGGTTTGTGATTTATGAACATGATAGGAATCATGGTCAATTTCAGTGTTCAGGATTACAAGGTATTCTCTATCCAAACTCAAAATGGTCCTAAGGATTAGGCTGCGAAGTAGAGCATATAACACTAGTTGGTCATTGTTAAAATAAATAGATATATCTAAGAGAAAAATATTCCTTGGTCTGGAAATATGTATCAAACTAGAGGCATTAATCGTAGATTCTATGGAATAAAGTGTTACAGGATAATTGTCATAGCCTACTCTACTGCAATTAGGCCAGGTTCATTTATTTAAACTTCTCATGGTAAGGGTATCCTAAAAGAGTTGAACAGTTTTTTTATATAACCTGAATAATAGCCTTAGGATTATCGAGTTATGATTTATATATTCATTATGCTAATAAAAACCCAACACTTGACACTTATCCTTAGTGGTTTATCCTCTCATGATGATAATAATAAATATTAAAGAAAAAAATTCCAAACATGATCATTAAATTGATAAAACAGTTGAAACATGACATTTTTAAATGGAGGGTTCTAGAATAAAGTATATGAAATTTAGTTTAATCAATAAACTAATCAAAAACTTACTTGAAATAGTAAACAAGCTAGAACATATGATGATGTCACTGTAAAATAGTAGTGGCAATGGTAAAACAGATTTCAAAACTGTAAATGATAAGGAAATAAATGAATAACACATGTAGAACATTCAGAGACACTTGAATTCAATAAAAATTATAACAATAATTGTTTATAGTTTAGTTGTAAGAGAAAATAATGGATAAAAATGAGAGAAATGTGAGAAAGTTAAAGTGTCTATATGTTATGTGTTCTCTAGAAAATAAATCGTTAAGAAATTACACGATGTGTAAACTTGTCAGATCATGTAATCTCAGTATATGGTTTTCTCAATGTCTATTGTATTTGGTGACATTCTCAGCCTTAATCGCCAGGAGTTATATATTAGAGTTATCATGACATATAATTGGTACCCATGAAATTTTTCTTCTTACAACTTAAAATTTAAGCCGGATGTAGTCTTTGAATCATACACGACGTGTATTAGAGATTCATTTAATTTAATATTTTCATGAATTTTAATTTCCTCACTAATTTCATCATGAATTTTGACATACTATGAATTATTCCTACACATAGTGTAATTGATTCACAACATGTGATGATCACTTTCTGGCCAGTTTTCATAGCTTTTCCTTTAGAGTCTTGGAACCATATTCACTACAATAATCAACACATACAAAGTGCATTGTTAAATAAAACATGAACAAAAATTAATTAAATGACTTTATATTGTATATAAAATTTCAACTTATTAATAAATTAGAGGGTAGTGAAGTGTATTTAGACTAATGAATGTGAGGGGAGCATTAAAGAGTTAAAGAAGAGGCTAATCACTACCCTTGTGTTCACATTACCCACTATTGGGGATGGATTTGTAATTTTTATTCATGAATCAATAATGGGTTTGGGTTGTGTACCATGTATGATAGAAAAGTGATAGTCTATTCCTTTTTCCAACAAAGATCCTTGAGTAGAACATCCCAACTTATGATCTGAAATTTGATATTGTGATCTTCACATTGAATATTTTGTGACATTATCTCTATGAGTAGAAGTGTGACATATATACATATCAAAAAATCTTTAAATATATATTCAAATAGATGGATATCAATATTCACCAACATAGGTAGTCATATCTGATCATAGATTGTGATTATTCAATCCTTTACCATCCTAGGAAGGAAAACCAAGTGAACAATCCCTACTGGAGATCTAAATTTTTGCGATAGGATATTAGTAACAGATTCATATCACTAATAACCACTTGATATGGGATTTTATTGATTGTTTACCTCCATAGAAAATAATACCTCAATTATTTTTTTTTGATGGACCATTAAAAATAACTATTTTTTATGGTGCATGAAGTGTAGGTTGCAAACAATAGTGGCTGGTTTGTTAAATGAACAATAGTGATGGCCCTTCGCAAATAATTTTGTTTTAAATGGTCCATTTATCCTTTCCATATAAGTCTCAAATTTTAAAAAATCAATGGTTATAGGGATGAATCAAAATTTTTAATATTAAAAAATTAACAAAACCAAAATTTTAAAAAATAAATAAAAAATAAAAACAAAGATAACATTATTACATAATTTCAAAAATAATATGTTGATGATCCTAAAATAAATTACAATAATAAAAAACTAATGAGAATCAACTAATATCATGTGTAGGAGGATCACTCAATGGGTCTTTGGGAGGAAAATCTATACCATCACCACACCCAAACCAATGCATAGACTTCAACACCATCTTATCTCTCTGACCCGGATGCTCATCCTCATCCTCCCTCTATATCTACATATTATATATCATTTCATAATGAGATATCAACATCTCCTCATGTTGTATAGTGGATTATGATGATTAATATCCTTAATCTCACTTCGATCTGACCAATAATTTTGTAGGATTTATCTAATAACTGGTAGGTATCAGTCATGAATGAATACTAATTAGTCATCCTTTCTCAAAACTTTGAATATTCACTCATATCTAAGCATCCTCAAAAATACTTGAATCACAAGTGGATTATGAATCGCACTCATTATGACTCTCTAACGAATGATAAACAATATTATTATACTTTTCCATGAAATATAATCACAATTTAGAATAAAAATAAAAATAAAAAATAATTTTCTTAAAAAAAATACTAACCATAATTTGACATTTTCAGTCACCGACAAGTTGTCATGTACAATAATATGTGTACATTTTCCTATAAACAACAAACTCTGTAATAGAGGGGTCATTATAAGCCTATATAATATAAAAAACATTTTACTTTTAGGGTCTATATACATATTAATAAATAATATTACATACCATATGATTTTTTTGTATACCAAATTTAATTACTTTAGGCTATATGTGTTACCTTCTTCCTCCTCTAGTTCTGACATCCAGATGCTAACCACTTTCTAAAAGTAGATCCTAGCTAGTAGGATAAAAATTCACCCCATAACTAAGTTGATATATAGTTAGGTCGATGGGAGACACAAGACTGGTAAAAAATAGTAGCTAATGCTCTACCCATGGAACACATTCAATTATTGTGTAAACAATGACCCTAACATTCTTGTTTACAAATATTGCATGCCTCTCGAATATGAGCCTATAGGATATCATCAATCGAAGAACATGAATTATTCCAGAAAAATAAAAACAAAATATTACTAATTAAATAAATTTAAAATAAAATATATTATCTAATAATATACAATCCAGTGGTTGAAAATATTCTTTATAATAACAATGGGAACCTAGTCCCATGATTGATATGACTAAGAAAAATAATTTATTAGAATCAAAATAGCCTACCCAATATCTAAATGTGAAATACTATGAAATTAAAAATAAATAATCATAATTTTATTACCAAAATTAGTATAAAAACATAATTAAAATATATAACTTAAAAAAATAAAAACTCCTCCATAAAATATGGTAAAAAAAGTGATGGATGTCTCTCTATAATTGGGAGAAGAAACATCAATCGAACGAGGTTTATCCCCCTCTAAATAGGTACAACATCTTGTAGATTAGTTGAATTGGGCTCATCATCATGAAGTATCACATTAGTAAGACATTGAAATAGATCTCTGGGAGTAACTCCAGTCATCTAAAACAAATAATACCACCTGTAAAAATTGTAAATATAGATATAAAATATAAAAAATATTAAATACCCGAATATAATAATATTACTAATAAATAATTATGACTTAAAATATAAAATATCAAAAACTAATAAATAATAGGAAAAATTAATAAATAATAAATAAACCCCATAATATAATAACCTGACCAATAAATTGTTTTACTATACATATAAAATATAAAAAACTCTTAAATACCATGAAGAATATAATATTTTTACCATTAAATATTTCATTAACATAGATAAAAAATATAAAAAAAATTAATGGCATCAGTAAATGAATGGAATAAATTGCTGGGTCTACGTATATAAACCAAACAATATTACTTGTAAATAATTATTAATACATATATTAAATATAAAAAATAATAAATACCAGGATATAATACATCTACAGCCATATAATTTTTTTATCTTCATTGAGTATGATGTCTTTATCTTCATCCTTAGCAATTTAACTTCCATATGTCTTATAGTTTCATCAACCCCTATTAATTCATAAACATTACCAATATTAGTGGCAGTTAACTATGGTGTTTCATAATTGATATTTATATCTCATTGGGTAAGATATATATTTTGGGTTGTTTCTTTAAAAATTTCAATATATAGAGATTTCTTGGAACCATTTTCATTTTCAAGAAAATTATTATCAAGACATTCCATTTCTATTACACTCCAAAAGTCATTAAAATATCTTAAATATTCTAAGTAATTTCTATAATAAAATTTATGGGATTTAGGTGGAAATATAAGTGGTTAATTTAATGTAATAATAATATTATATTTAATGTTTGTGAATCCATGATACAGACGAAGTTGAAAACATCGATCAGAATAAAACCAATGGAATTTAAACATTGTTTCACAAGTTTGTCCCAAATAACAAAAATCAATTACTTTAATCCTACATACCATAAATTCAAAATCACTTTCTTTATCATGTTATCATTTTAAACAAACATCTCTATTAAGTAATTTTTTTGATTCACCATATATGCGTGTATGAAATTGAAATCCATTAACCACAATACATTTATAATATTTTAAAAAAACTCATAGAGGGTTTATTAGAACACATAATAAAAATTTAATTTTACTTTCATGTTTTTTTATTTCAAAAAACTAAAATAATTAAAAAATTTTATCAAAAAAAATTGATTAAATCAATATATTATAAAATTTTAAAATTTAATTTAAAGAATTAATTTCTGAAAAAATCTTGGAATTTCATCACAAGTACGCATAAAATATGTTTGAGATTTCAGTAGTTATTCATATGAAATCTATCATTTATGATAACCACTAAATCCAATTATTGGTATAGGAAATCATTTACATTTGCCTCATTTTTACCCATGAGATTATATTTTATTGATATTAGGATTAAAAATAAAAAAAATTAGAAATTGTAAATTTCCTCTTGTAAGTACGGTTCTACAACTGACCCTTCAACTCATTCATTGTTATGCACTTTCAAATTTATTTTTTTTCATAAATCTCTTAAATGGGTACATGTATTATAGTTCTTCTAGCCCTGAACATTTATATTCATATGGAAAATGAAATATTAAATGTTCTAATTAGTAAAATAAGGTCGATGTGAATATTTTCTCATATTTACGTAAAAATAAAATAAAATCACTTTTTCATCATACTCAAGGCATCATAATATAATGTTGACACTCAAATATCTTAAAATAAATGTGATATTTAGTAAAAATACCAAATTATATAATTCAACATCCCTTTAAGACCAATAGGTAGTATTATTTCTATTAATAGATGGAAGTTGCAACTTTTAACCGGATAGTATGCCCATTTCTGACGAAACATGATAAATTAGAAGAAACACCATATGGAAACCATAAAACTATATTCCATTTTTAAAATAATAAATGGATTTCATTAGAATGTGTGAATGGTATTTTTAACTTCACTAAATTTTTTCATCATCAATCATTAAATAATTCGACTTTAGGATGTATAAAAAATTGGGACAGATCTAATCATGCCTATAAATTATCATTGGATATAATGGGTATCATGTCCTAGAACCCACACTTTCAAATCACGTGCTAAAATATATAAATTTACATATTCGACTTTGATGTCAATGATTGTGACCCAAAATTTTCATCTATAACATAACACATCAAATGGAAAAATTGTATCAAATAAAAACTCGTGGAATTTTTAGTTTTAGAGTTTTAAAAAATTTGGACAAAATATTACATAAAAAACTCATATCATATTATACTCATAAGTATATAAAATTACATTTCTCCCATTCAACACATATTTTCTTATTTCATAATAGGTCATCAACATCATCCTTGTAAAATACTTTGTAGACATAAATCATTCAATATAATTCCTTAAAAACTAGACGAAAGGAAACATAAGAAGGGATATATCAGATGATTAGTAAGGGTAAACATAGTAATTAATAGTTAAATTTTCTTAATGAGAATAATATTTCTTAAGGGTGTGACAACATAATCAAATTGTATGAGTTAATCATAAAATAAACCATACCATCAATACATAGACCATAAAATTTTTAAACAAGGAAAAGTTAAGAATCATCTGAATCAATAGTCATGAGACATGTGATATTAATCTCAATCATTATAAAAATTATATACTTATATCAAGAATAAAGAAACATGTAAAGTTGTCTTGGGATAACATTATACTTTTCACCCATATAAATATAATAACCATGGTGTCAACTTCCATACATGTAACTATTACAAATGAAATATCCATTTGAATGACTTACATACCAAATGAATTGGAGGAGTATCATGGACCCACACTTCATTAGTCTATCACAGAACCACTCATAATTGGTTTAAAATGGAACCAACCACAAAATTTGGAAGTGCCATTTCAAAATAATCCCACATAAAATCTTTCATAATCACATTGAAACAACCAATAACCCCTTGATTAACCCTTCGAAAATAAGTGTTTTCTATGATAATCACTTTGATACATGAAAAACCCCATGAAAGGAAATATATTCCCTAAAAATATATTTTAAACATGATTGAAAAATTGAAAAGTAATGGGTTCAATAAAAATTTCTCTGAAATGTGATTTAACCCGTCAAAAATAAATGGGTTCAATTAATTTCTCTTTGAAATAAGAATTAACCCACAGAATAGAAATTGGTTCAAGAAAAATATCTTAAAACATTATTAACCTAAGAAAAAAGAATGGGTTTTATTAATAAATATTTGAAACATGATTAAAAATGTAAAATACATAGATCTAATAACAATATCATTGAAACACGATTAACACATGTAAATGAAATGGGTCCAACAACAATCTATTTGAAACATGATTAACCCAAGGAATGGAAATGGGTTCCATTAAAATATTGATAAAAAAATCTTAATCTATCCAAAGAAATAATGAGGATGGTATTAATAAAAAATATTCCTAGTGTAGGATAAGTAAAAAAACTATTTTTGATGTTGAATAATTTAAATTCCATTAAAATGTCAATAAAAACATTTATGAGGAAAATAATACATAAATATTCCAAAACATACCATACCACCTTGAAAAATTTGAATCGTTAACCCCATGAATGGAATAAAATTAAATGAAACATATAATATAATTAGAATAAAGATATTCCTACTAGTACATTTGAAATAATTATTATATAAAAATTATAAAAAAAGATGTATAACCTAACAAATGACACAAGAAGGAAAATTGGGACAACATTCAATTACCAGTTTGGTAACATTGAATCTAAAACCACTATGAAATATTTTTTATCAAATGGGTATTTAAATCTCCTTAAATTTAATTATAATAATCCTAAAATACATTCATGGGAAGTTGACACACCATACAACAAAAATAAGTTGAAAATATAGAATAAGTATCACATAAATAAAAGTGAGACTAGAAATCATCTTATAATTGTGGTAACATATGAATTGGAAACCCCAAAAGTAATAATCATAAAATAAAAAATTTAAATACCTTTAATTTTAAATAATTTTTGATATAATATATCAAAATTAGAAGTAGATACACCACACAAAATAAATAAATGGTGATTATGATGTATGCCTCACGAAAGTGAAAGGGGGAAAAATCCATCACTACATGAGTAACTTTTGAATCATGGGATCCATGAAATAATTACATCGATTGAAATAATAATGATCAGGAATTAAAATAAACTCATTATATTAAAATTCATAGGTTAGTAGATACACCGTAAAAAAGTATCTTGGTGCAAAATAACAAATAAGTCTTAATGTAATTAAAATTGAGACAAAACCCCTTACAACTGTGGAAACAACTGAATTAGAAACATGAAAAGTAATAATAATAAAATAAAAAATATAAATAAAATTAATATAAAATAATTAATGATATATTATATAAAATGGGAATGTAGATACACAATAAAAATAAATAAGTAGTGATTATGGAACATGCCTCACGAAAGTAAAAGTGAGACATGAATCCCTTTACTCAAGTACGGTTTGTCATTCTTGTTCTCAATATTCATGAACAATAAAATTATATTCATTATATTATTTATTAATATCCATTTAAATTTTTATTAATACTTTTATTTGACTTATAACATGTTATATAAAATAATATAATCAATAATGTTAATGTAGGATGTTTTGACCATATTCAGTTTATGTCTCAAAAATGACTTCGATATGGAAACTATAGTCAATGAGGTAATTATATAAACATATATATAATAATTATAATTAAATAATTATAATATTTATACATAAATTACAATTTTAAAACCAATAATGAAATATGGATATGGTAAGTCGTACGTATGTAAGGGTAACATTCCCATTTTTCAACGATCCCTTTGTAATGAAGGTAAGTAACACCTATCTTTAAATAATGATAATTATATCATATATTATATATTATTCAAAAATATATACTTATATATATAATTATTGATATGTAAAAGGAATCACATCGCGTCGAGGTGGTGGTAGTCCACATATCCATGAATGGTGTTATCACTTTTTCAGTGAGTGAAAGGGTAATGATGAAAATGATATATTATATTTAAATAAAAATAATTATGTTACTAATTTCATATATATATAATTTATTTCAAATATTTTTAATTAAAAACATCCTTATTATATCCATTTAGTGTGTGAACGTATTACAATGCTTTGAGGAGGCGGTAGGCCACACGTCTACAAATGATGTTATTGTATTTACAAAAAATGGAAATAATAAATTTATGTGTTATTTAAAAATTATAGAAGTATAAAGAAAACATAAATATCTTTTATATAATATAAAAAAAGTTTTTCATCATAATTTCCTACCATGAGAGTCAGTAAAGGAAAAACAAACGACATCATTTCACAAGGAGATAGTTTTCCGTAAAAGAATGATAATTCTATTACCCATTTGATGGAAGTGGGTGTAGGTTTATGTAAAAAAATAAACAAAAAATAAGAATATTTATTATTATGATATTATTATATAAACATGTAATAATAAAAATCGAAGTATTTTTATAAAGAAAGAAAAAAAAATTGATAGTTGAAGAACGTTACCTCGTTTTTAGGAAACCCCTTTTGGTTTACCTCAAAGAGATTCATTGGATTTATTTATTCAGAAAGTGTTGACTCTAGAATGATATTATTGAAGTTCTCAAAATATATTTTGTTACTAGTCATGTGTCGGAAACATCCATTATCCATGTACCATGTGTTTCTGCTGGTACTCTCTTTATTTTCCTGAAATCAAGAAGAGAATTAGACTTTCAGAATCCAAACTTGTTTGGATCCGAGATTTCCAGATAATAAAATTTTAGGTACCCACATCTTCTTAGAGAAATAAGATTTGTGAAATCATAGAGATTTGGTTTTGTTTAAGGAACAATTCTTTTCCCAGTGACCACCACATTGACACTTAGTATAAAATGGGGTACTTTGAGGAACTAAATAATTGTTACTAAAAATTGGTTTTTCATGGGTATAACCAAATCCAGATTTATTTCTTAAAGGTTGTATTTGGGAATACATTTTATCAAAATTTTCCTTACCATGGGTGAAGTTTGATAAACACTTCTTGAAGGAAAAAATTTCGGACTTGAGTTTTACAACCAAGTTTTTATCCTCAAAATCAATAGATTTAGCACTAAATCTAGGCTCGAAAACATTTTTCTTAGAAATTACTTTTTCTAACTCTTTAGAAAGTTTGTTCTTCTCAGAACATACTTCCTCAAGATTTTTTGAAATACTTTCAAAATCAGAATTTTTCATATCAAGATCTTTAGAATGATCTGATATTTCTTTCGTAAGAATATAATTCCTAGAGTTTTCCTTATAATGTTTTTATTGAGTTTGGAATTCTCAATCTCAAGAAGTTCCGAAAACGTAGAAACTTCTTCATAAGTAGGTGATGTATTTTCTTCATCAGAAGAGGATTCTTAATCAGAAGAGTTATAATACTCTCTATCATTAGAATATAAAGAAACATTAGTCATTGATTCAGCATTTCGTACTTTAGACATAAAACAATGATTACCAATAGGTATTCTAGCTATAAGACCAAGATTCTTCTGTCCTGAAGATTCATAATCAGAAGATTCATCTGAAGAGTCACCACCACTGGCACTCCAGGTATCATTTGCTTTTAGAACATTCTTAGCTTTGGCTTTATAATAATTCTTTCTGTTCCTGTCTGAATGCATTTCTTTCCTTTATTTCTTTTTAAGCAAAGGGAAATCTGGTCTAATATGTCCAGCTCTTTTGCATTCATAACACGTAACTTCTCCATCTTTTCTATCATTCCTTTACTTTTTCTTATACTTGGATTGAAAATTTCTCTAGTCAGCTATCTTGTTCATCCTTCGAGCAGGATTTGCTAACTCATTTTCAGAGACATCACTCTCACTAGATTCAGATTGGATAATAACATTCTTAGACTTGGATCTAGTTAGTCTCTCTGGAGTCTTAACTTTCATATGATTTGATGTTGTTGTAAAAGCAACAGTACCATTTCCATTTTTCTTCTTGATGTTGTCAGCATCTCTCTTCATTCTGGTTTCATGTTGGAGAAGAGTTTTGAATAACTCATCAAGAGTAATTTGAGTGACCTTCATGTTCTCATATATAGCAGTTCTCTTTTATTCCCACTCATTGGGCATAAAAACAATTATCTTATCCATAAGTGCTTTATAATCTATCCCTTTCTCTCCCATAGACTGTAAACTGTTGACTATATTCATAAATCTCTATTGAACTTTGCAGATTGGTTCACCATAAGGAAAATTGAATCCATGGTATTTGGCTCTAAGCATAGCTCTCCTAGTCTCAATCACTTTAGAAGTTCCAAAGTGTTTAACCTCTAGCTTCTTCTAGATACAATTAGCTGCTTCACAAGATAAAATTTGGCTATATATATTTCTAGTCATTAAACAAAGTAAGGTATTGCGTACCTTATAATTGAGTTGATACTCTTGCTTTTTCTGGTTAGTGAAAGTTCTAACTTCCTTATCAGGAATTTTATAATCTCCAGTAAGCATAACAAAGTTGTCCACTATAGTATTGATAACAAAAGTCTTCATTCGATCTCTCCAGTACTCATAGTCATTACCATCAAAGATTGGTGGTCTTGTAGGATTTAGATTATCAGTGGAACCAACATTAACTCCTACCATACTTAAAATAACCATTGGCACACAAACTTGTTAGTAGAAAATGTTCGTAATAACAAAGATCAGAATGACAAAGTTCGGAATTACAAAGTTCAGAATAACAAAGTTGGGAATGAGAAAGTTCAGAATAATAAAGTGAGCAAGAAAAAATTATACATGAGTAAAAGTATTTCAGAGACCTTCTCTGATACCAATTGTAGTATTGAAATAATGATGTAGATTCTCAATATACAAGAAGGGGGGGTAAATTTTACACATTAAAAATTTCTTTGGAACCTTTAAAGTTAGTTACGAATAACTTTGTTTTCCATAATCGAAGGAAAGGGCTAAGTTTAACAAAGTTAAACTAAGAAAATTCACAACAACTCTAACACCAAATGAAAACTTGGAATAAGGAACGAAGTTATAAACTTCAAGTACTATGAACTTGCTTAAAACTGGAAAAAGATTCCAGAAGTAGGTTCCGGAAATATGGTTTCGGAAGTTGAAACTTAACCAAATATTACAAAGAGAGATTCTACCTTAAAGCGTATAGAATCTGAATGGAACAGAGTACAAGAAAAAAAGTATAAGAAAGTTATACTTTCCTTACAATAAAATATGCAGTGGAAACAAACAAGTAGTAAAACTACAAGTAACAAGATATAAGTATTTTAACCCAAAGAGAAGGGTATCCAACAAACTTGGATAAAGTTCCCTTGATTTATACTTTCAAGAAAGTCTGTCTTACCCATACCAGGGTAAGCCCTCGATATGAAGATCAGAGTCTCTATCTTGCTATCCCCACAAGCCCTCAACTTCATGGTAGTTGGCAACCTCTGTCTTCCTTAGCAAGGAATCTCTCAAACTTCAAGGTAGTCGGCACCTCTGTCTTCCTATCCCCAGAAGTCCTCGAATGTAATCACTAACATTCGGAGTTGCACGAAGAAAAAATTGAACGAGCGGTTCAGTACGCACAAGGCATGAAAATATTTCTCTCTCTAGAAATCACCTTAGTAGCGTGTGGTCTCTAGATTGATCAACTTCTATGTTGTTATGAGATCTTTCAAATGAGCTTCTATTTATAGGCAAGGTCGGCCTCCTTTCCAACAGTCATATTTTCCTAAAAAGTCGGAGGGACCTGTACACATGTAACTTAACCAACGGTTAGTTTATAACAGAATAGATGACATCGTTTTATAACAAAACAAGTAAACCAGAAATTGTGACATTGTTTTAATTCTAACTCAAAAGTTCGGAGTGAAGGTTCAGAGTGTAAAAAAAATGTCAAAGAGTAGACAAATTATAAAAGTTTAAGAAAAATGAAAGTTCAGAGTCTAAAAAATAATAGTATTCGGTGTCTAAATAAATTCGGAGTGTATAAAGAAAAGATGATCAGATTCTGTTTAATAGGTGAATTAGGAATGAGAATTCAGATTGAGAATTCATCATCAGAATTCATAATGAGAATTCATCATCAGAATTCGTAGTGAGAATTCATCATCAGAATTCGTAATGAGAATTCGTCATCAGAATTCGTAATGAGAATTCATCATCAGAATTTGTAATGATAATTAGTCATCAAAATTCGTACTGAGAATTCTTCATCAGAATTCGTAATGAGAATTCGATGTCGAACTTAATGAGAATTCGTATCTAGAATTCGGAGTAGAACTTTATCAGAGTTCGTATCCGGAATTCGGAATGAAACTTCATTACAGTTCTCATATGGAATTTGGAGTGAAACTTCATTACAGTTCTCATCCAGAATTCAGAACCTAAAATAGAATGCTTCATATCAAAGTTTCAAATGATTCCGAGAATATAGAAATGAATCCGAATCTTATACTTAAAAAATATATGGATGAAGATACGATAAGGATAATTTTTTTTACAAAAGAGATCTTCCTTATAAAAGCGACTTTCCTTATAAAAACAATTTCCTTAAATATAAGGTGTTTTTGATTTTCAAAGAAAGAAGGAATGGAAAAGTCATAAGGAAAACCTTATTGACTCAACAACAACCACAAAAATAAAAACAATTTTATCATTTTCTTCCTTAGTCATTAAGTTTCCCTTTTTTTGGTTTTCATTTATGAAACTAGTTTGGAAACCAATATAATTCATCTATTATGTATAAATTGAAGTGATAATTATTATAAAATTTAGACCCAAAAATTATAAATTATTACATATTATCTATAAAATAATAATCTCATATGTTTTGAAAATTAATTTTAACAGAAACACTTGTAACGTGCAAAAACACTGCATTAACCATAATGACGTGAAAATATTTTACATTATTTATGGATCAAAATGTTCATTATAAAAGATATATTGGCACATTAGTGGAACATATTTCATATTTATTTACACATAAAAATAACTAGGGATAATGTAATATTTTTAGTAATTTTAAATCATTTTGAAAAATACCATTAATTTTATTTAATTATTGACTAAATAATCTATATGTTGGCTTTTTGTAAGAATTTAATATAATTACTTAATCTATAAAATAAATAATAAATTATTATGATAAAAAATATTTAATATTCCAAAATAATATTTATAACAAGATTTATGTACCTTATATCCTACTCTAAATCTTTATAAGTATTAAAGGAATGTAAGGTTCATTCTTTGTCCTTTTACTTACTTAACTTATTATATAAGTAAATTTTAGGTAATAGTATCCCAATAACTCATTAAAGTAGATGATAAGGTGTTTAGGGTACAAATATGTCTATCCAATGGGTTTGGGACTAGATTTAGGCTATTTATAGACATTATATTCTATGTTTATTCATTAAGTAAGCTTGGTTTTACATTAATCACTGAATTAATTTTAATTAGATTCACTAATATTTTTGGTAAAAAATTATTTTTATATTATTATACCAAAAATTTAATACTTATTAAAACATTTTATATTATTTTTTCCAAATTAAATTCAAAAGTGGAAAAAATTAATTTAAATATAATCCCACAGATTCTGCATGACATCAGGTTTTGACGAGAAAAAAATGAAATGTTTGAAATGTTTTTAGATCCAATTTCAATGTAAAATTAAATCATTTTACCAAAATTTTATTAATTTATTTATAATTAATCTAATTATACTTTAAAACCAATTTAAAATACAATTTAACATTATAAATAAATTACTCAAAACTGCATCTTTCACTTAAAATGTAGTGTTTTTTAATTTTCTTCAAAAAATGAAACTTCTCATAAAAATATCATAAATTAACCAAATGTAAAATTTGATATTAAAATTTAAAAAATAAATTTTATTTTTCCATTTAATTTTTTTAATATTTTAAAAAATTAGATTTAAAATAGATTCAGTATTTAAAGATGGAAAAATGCCCAAAAAAACATACAACTTCTTATGCTTAAAATTGGATTTATTCTTATCTTAACGCTTCCAAAATTATTATATAAAATTTAAAATATTTTATTAGATATATAAAATATAAATTTAAATAATATAATTCACTAATAGTGATTAATTTAATTTATTAAGATCAAATATCATACTTTTCATAAAAATGGTTTTTATTAAAACATATTTTTTACTTTCAATTGGACTTTATTTTAATTTATAGTTAATTTATAAACAAATAATTAATTTTATAAACATTTTTAATATATATTATAATAACTTAGTTAACTCATTCATTCCTTCCATTCAAATGGCTCATTAATGACAATCATAATAATATTAATACAATATTTTTGTCTAATAAGACTCAATTTTATGTGTAACATTAGTCATCAAATGAACTCAATATTGCATGAAATAAAATATAAACATGGTGTCTAATGTTATGAAAGAGAAAATAAGTATTTCTTGTAAAATAATATATTAAATAATTTAAATTAATTTCAAAGAATATATTTCATAAAATTGTGGGATGTTACATCCTACCACCCAAAAAATGATTTTCCCCTTAAAATTCATATTAGTAAAAAAATGATTTACATTTATAAAATTAATTTATTAGAACCCATATCATAAAATGATTTAATAAAACATACTCTTAAAAAGGGAATATGGGGAACATAAATATCATCAGAAGTTACGCAAAACTAGGATTCCACATGGGTGGGAATAGAGAAAAATCACAAATAATATAGAGAGTGATTGACGTCATTGATCACAAACAAGTGAATGATCAATGGAAAATTAAGGACCACAATAATATAAATTTTTGATGATAAAAAGTCCATTTTTTCATTATAATGGAAGGTATTAGGATAATAATTTTGTTTTAAATAATTTTCCTATAATTAATGAATTATCTTACAATCTAGGCCAAAAGAAAAATAAAAAGGTAATATTATTACTTGATGATTATAACTTCATCCTTTCCACTAAAGTATCATATTTTTCTATAAATTATGAGTATTCTAGATGATGTTTTAATTTATGAAGTGCTAAAATAAACTTTTAAAGGCCACATAACCATATAAGGGATAATCAAGAAATTCCACATGTCTATAAACATTAAAAAAATAAAATGGTTAGTATGTGGTGTTATAATCCCCAAAATTATTAAGCCTTACAATGATATAATATTATTAAAAATCCAATAGTAAAACCCAATGCTGAAAATAAATTATTCTATAAATAAATATTCATAAAATCATTTGAACATTTCCTAATAATGTTTGAATCCAAAATATTAGAATTATATTATTATATATTCTTCAAAGATAGATAAACCATTATTCCTGAAATAAAATAAAATATTTTTTCTAAATAAATATAATCATTACACAAAAAAATGTCTTACCAACCCATACATCATGTTGGCTAGTGGTAGTTCACGAAACCCTTATCATTCTTCAGTCACAGGTTTAATCCCCAACACCTTTCCAGATGTGTTTATTTATCATCGAGCATAAGGTTTGTCCTTTTTTTCTCAAAAAATAAAAACTGATTCCTCCTAAAAAACTATTATTTTTGATCATATGGTTTAAAATTATATCATCCCCAAAAAATGACTCCAAAAATCACTTTATGATCTCATCGCTGAAAACCTCAATGGGGTGTATAATAAAATGAAATTATGATAATCTTCATTCTTATAGAAATATGATGGTATCCATAAATATTAAGACACTATAAGAATATAATAACATAATCTCTAATGTTATCCAAATGGACATTTCATACCAACTATAATAGCTCATAACCCACACTCCCGGATCCTATGATGAAATGTATAACTTTACATTCCCCTCTTTGATGACAATAATTATGACCCAATTTTTTTTCTAAACATTACTACATAAAAAGGAATACTTGGATCATGTACCACCTCGAGGACCTTCTAGGTTTAGAGTTTTAGAGAATTATGAAAACATCTTACATAAAAATTCATATGAACTTGGAATCATAAGTCATGAAATGTACATTTCTCCCATTTAACCTAGATTCTATTATTTCTTTTGAGGTCATCCATATAATAATTCTTTAATCATTTATAGATATAATTCATTCAATATAATTATTTAAAACACGGGGAAAAGGTAAAATAAGAAGGGTGAGAGAAAATGCTCATTAAGAGTAATCATAAGCATTTATACTTAAATGTCAACAATGAGAATACGAGTTCATATGGGTATGATGACATACTCAAAGAGTATGATCAAATCATAAAAGGACACATACCCATCATTACATAGACCATTAAATATGAAAACATAGAAAATGTAAGTCATAAAAATAAATAATAATGATCCATGTGATATCAATATTGATCATTAGAAACATTATAAACCAATAAAAAGAATATAGAAACATATAAAGGTATCTTGTATATCATTATAATTTTTACTCTTATAAATGGAATAACCATGTGTTGGAATTCCATAAAAGTCACTCAAACAAATGTAATAGACATACAACTGACTTCCACACCTAATACATTGGAGGGGTATCACAGACCCACCAGTAGTTAGTTTTTCACGGAACCAACCAATTTTTTTTATCATGGAACCAACCATAAAAATTCCAAGTACTATAGAAAAAACATGACATATAAAAGCTTTCATTAACTCATCGGAACAACCCATAAACCCTTGATTAACCTATGGAAACAAAATGAGTTATATAAATATCTCTTTGAAACATGAATAACTCATGAAAAGAAAATGGTTTCTGTAATAATCTCTTTGAAACTTGATTAAACCATGGAAAAATAATGGGTTTAATATAAATCAATTTTATAAATTATTAAAGTAATGGAAAAGAATTTTTTTAAATACCAATATCTTAGAAACATGTTTAAACTATGTAAAATAATTGGGTTCAATAAAAATCTTCTGAAAAATGATTAACCCATAGAAAATGAATGAGTTTCATAAAAATATTTTTGAATAATGATTAACCTTTGGAAAATAAAGGGGTCCAATAAAAATATATTTAAAAATCTATTTACCCATGGAAAGGAAATGGATTCTTACACACTCTTTTTGAAACATGATTAAACCATTTAAAGGAAATGGGTTCTATAAAAATATATTTTAAAAAAATCAGTCCATTCAAAAAAATAATGATTAAGGTATCAATAAAAAATATCCCTTGTAGAAGATATGTAAAAAAAATGTTTGTTGATATTTATGAATGGAATACCATTAAATGGACATTAAAAATACTCATAAGGAAAATAATCTTTAAAAATTCCAAATCATTTCATTCCAGATTGAAACATTTGAATCATTAACACCATAAATGGAAGAAAATTAAATGAAACTTATAAAATCATTATAATAATAATATTCATGATATAAAATTTCACAAAGAAATTATATACACCTTATAAAATAATATAAGTGTATAACATAACCAACATCACTAGAAGTAAATGTGTGACACAAATCCATTACCACATTGGTAATTTTGAATCTGTAAAACCCATGAAAGAGAGAAAAAAATCGATATGTAAATAAAAATAAATTTAAGGATAATAATCACAAAATAAATTCATGAGAATTAGATACACCACACAACAAGAAATAAGTTGTGAATATGGAATAATTTTCGCATAAATAAAATACATGAAATCCTCTTACAATAGTGGTAAATTATGAATTGGAAACTCAAAAAGTAATAATCATAAATTGAAACATTTAAATATTATTAATATAAAACAATTTATTATATAATTTTCCAAAAGGGGTAGTAGATACACAACAAAAAAATAAATAAGTGGTGATTTTGATGTATGCCTTACAAAAGTAAAATTGAGACAAGATTCCCTTAATACTTATAAACTTTTTTAATCATGAGATATGTCAAATAAAAAAATAAATGGAAAAATTAAATATCATTAAATAAATGAAAATCATTATATAATAATTCATAGTGCAGTAGGCACACCATATAAAAGTAACTAGTTTCATAATAATAAATAAGTCTCAATGGATTATAAATTTAGGGAAACCCCTTACAACTATGGTAATAACAAAATTGAAAAACCCTAAAGTAACTATTATAAATATAAACATTTAAATACCATTAATATAAAATAATTGAATATATAATATATCAAAATGGGAAATAAATACACCATATTCAATAAATAAGTGGGGATCATGACATATGCCTCACTATAGTAAAAGAGAGAAAAAATATAATACCTCGAGTCTGATTTGTCATTATTGTTATATATATTCCAAAATAATAAACTTATGTTAATTATATAAATTCTTAATTTCCTTTTAAAAGTGAATTATTAATATTATTTATCTTATAACAATTTATATACAATTACTTAATCTATAATTTTATATCAGATGATTTGACCATATTAGACATATGTCTCAAAACTGAAATTGATATGTCAAATATAGAATGTGAGGTAATTATATAAACATATATTGATTAATAATAGTGAAATAAAAATTATATTTATACATAAATTATTTTTTAAACCTATTATGAAATATTGTTTTGAAAAATGAAACAATGCTACCATCATGGAGATGTTAGGTCGAATGTACACATGAGTAATGTTATAATTTTTCAATGATATGTATAGAAAGAAGATAAGTAAAATATATCATTAAATTTTGATAATTATATCATATATGACATATTATTTAATTTTATGTAATTATATATATAATTTTAGTGATTTAAATGGAATCACATAACATTTAGGAGGCAGTAGTCCACACGTCCTCGAATGACAGTATCGCTTTTTTAGTGTGTGAATGGGTAACAAATAAAATGATATATTATATTAACATAAATATGATTACATCATAAATATCATATATATGTAATTACTTTCACATATATTTAGTTAAAATCATACTTAATACATTCCTTGTAATGTGTGAATGTATCAAATCACTTTGAGGAGATGATAGTCCACACATCCACAAACAATTTTATCATATTTACAAAGAATGGAATGAGTACAAGTAAGTGTTATTTAAAAATTATAGTAGTATTAATAAAACATAAATATTATAAATGTGATATAAAATATGTTTTACATCATAATTACCAGCCATGATAGGTGGTAAATGAAGAAACAAATGACATTGTATCATGATGTGGTATTTGTCCGTACCCAAACAATAATTTCGTTACCATTTTTGAAGGAAGTGTATGTATTTGTAGTTAAAAACTTTATCCAAACCAAAAAATTATATTTATTATACTTATGTTGTAGTATAATCATGGAATAATAATAATTAAAGGGGTTTGATAAAGAAATAAACAAAAAGTGATTCTTGTAAATAGCTAAAGGTAAACACTATTAGGAGGTCTCTCTTAACTCATGTGATCACAAAGTATAAAAATAATAGAGTTAATTTTAATTATGATCTAGATACACTTACAAGAGACAAAAATAAAATCATTCTTATTATTTCATTCCTTGGTTTTTAAGTTTCATTTTTTTGGGTTTTTATTTAGGTAACTAGTTTTCTAACCTATAAAATTCATCCCATAAGACTAAATTAAAGTGAGAATTATTGAATAATTTAGAACCAATAATTATAGTGCAATACATATAATTTATAAAAGAACCCATATAATATGGAAATTAATTTTAAAACAAACAAAAGTAATACGTAAAAACACTACATTACCTTAACTATGCATGAAAAGTTTTTGTTGTTTATGGGTCAACATGTTATTTATAAAAGATAAATTGTAAAATAAATGTAAAATATTTTATATTTATTAATACATAAAATTTACTTGAAAAAATATAATATTTTTAGTAATTTTAAATTATTAGATGAAATATCCTTATTTTTTTAATTATTAACTAAATAATCAATGTGTTGGTCTTTCATAAGCATTTAATGTAATTATATAATATATAAAAATAAAAAATAAACTATTATGAAAAAAATAACACATTTCCATTAAAAAATATCTATAACCAAATTTTTGTAGCTTATTCCCTACTCCAAATCATTATAATTGTTAAAGGTAAGAAAGGTTCATTTTCTGTGTTTTTTCCTTAACTTATTATATAGGTGAATTGTCTTGAATATTATCTAAATAACTCATAAAAACATATACTAAGGCATTGAGAGTATAAATATGTCCATAAAATGGTTTTTGGAAATTTTTTGGGTCATTTATACACCTTATATTCTATATATAATCTTTAAGTATGATTGTGTTCACCTTAATCACTATAATTAATTTTAATTGCTTTCACTTTTATTTTTTGGTCAAAACATTTAGCTGTTATTATAAGACCAAAAATTATATAATTATTCATACTATGTATATAGATTCCTTTTAAAATAAAAATAACATATGTGGATAAACATAATTTAAAATTAATCCCACAAAGGCTGTGAGACAATTGGTTTTTGAGGAGAAAAGATCAAAAGTTGGAATTTGTTTTATATCAAATTTCAATGTGAAATTAAAGAAATTTAACTAAATAAAATTTATTGATATATAATGGAAATAATTATACTTTAAAATAAATTTAAAATATAAATGAAATATATAAATAAATTTGAAGACAAAGTAATTTTCAATTAAAATGTATTGTTTTTCAATATTCATCAAAAAATAAAACTTCTTAAAAAAATACCAAAAAATACCCCATTTTTTTTGATATTTATATTTCAAAATTGAAATTAATTTTTTCATTTAAATTTTCTAAAAGTATAAAAAATTATATTTAAAATATGTTTTCCCTTAAAAGGTTAAAAAACTGTCCAAAAAAATATACATCATTCTAAGCTTAAAATTGGATTTATTCCTATCTTAACACAATAAAACTTATTTGATGAATTTAGAAATATTTTATTAAATATATAAAATATAATTTTGATTATTATTTTCCACTATGATTGATTAATTCTATTTATTTAAATTAAAAATCATTGAGGTCCTAAAATTGGGTTTTATAAGAACACATCCTTTATATATAGTTGGACTTAATTTTCATTTCTAATAAATCAAAAACCAATGAATTAATTTTGTAAAATTGTGTAAGATATTTTAATAAATTTCTTACTCTAATTACTTCCCACCATTAATTTGGCTATATAAAAATAATCATAATAATATTATTAGTATATTGTTATTCGGTAAGACTCTGAATTCTATGAAACATATATCATCAAAGGAACTTGATATTATGTGCAAAACAAGATTAACTTGGTGTTTAATGTGACACAAGATAAAATATTTATTGTGTGTTACATAATGTATTAAATATATTAAATTAATTTTAAAAAATATATTTCATAAACTTCTGGGATGTTACATCGGGTGTGTCTAACATGATATAAAATATGTTATGATATAAATTCTTATCAATATTCATTAAATTATACATTTTAAAGACTAAAAACCTGACCAATATGGAAGGTCTAAAAAAATTCACTTTATCCAATTATGATATCTCATATAACACTATTTTTTGTTCATTTATGCTTGGTCTAAAAGTAGTATAATGTAATGCAAATATAATTGATTTTACCTAAATACATCATAGCTCTACTGAAGGTCCATGTATTCAAATTTTTTATTTGTATATTTTTTTATATTCACTTTAGAATGATGATTTTTAGGAATAAACCTCATATGAATTTCAAAATAACTATCCTTTATCCCATTTCCGGAAAATAAACTCTTTGTTGTCAGTCATGCAGTAAGAACATGATTTTATATCATGTGTAATTCATCCGAATAACATAACATATTTCAAAAATTCATTAATATTTTACATTAATGATGCATTCATAATAAAATTATAATTTTCAACTATATCACATGTAGTTACACCATTGTTCTATAATGAAATTAACTCATCAATTAGTGCCTTCAAATAAATATCAATATTATTATTTAGATGTCCAAGAATTAATAACACCAAATATATATATATAGTTTTTTCATCAAAATTCAAGGAGGAAATTTTTAAAAAGTTAAAAAAATAAGTCAACATGAATACTAATTTTCATAAGCATAAAATGGACAAAAACCATCAGTAGAAAGACCCAACCATTTGTAACGAGGTTTTGAAGAAAAAGAATGATGGATTTGATCCAGATGATTCTTTGAATCACCATCATATTGATGATTTAATCTTTTAATTATGGAAATATTTGATTTATTCCATGTTTACAGTTTATCTATAGATACCCTATCCTTTTACACATATTATTACTTGATTTTTAGCATACTAAATCATCAAATTCCATGATAATGATCGTAATGTACAACGCCATAGAGATTAGGTACATAATTAAACATAATAAAATAAAAAAAATATTTTATTTAATCTTTATAATGATCACAAAAATAACTTTTATCCCTTATATATTCACAGTATTACCTGGGTAATACATGAAAAAAAGGTATGAGCTTAAAAGCCCGGTAAAGGAATAAGCATAGGAATAAACATATCACCTGAGTTAGAAGATATAGAATAATAACATAAAAGGAAGAGAAAATGAATAATCATAAGTATAAGATTTATAACATGGGAACATATAATTAGGGAATCATAATAATGGGTCAACAATATATTGCAGGACCTAGACATGAGTCAAGGATAACCACTAAAACTATATAAGATGGGGTACGAAGTCCCATAAAGGAATCATGTTTACTCCTTATCCCAAATATATGTCTCATGAGACTAAAATTAACCCAATGAATTAGAGTGTTATCTGGATTCACCCATTATAAAATGTTCATGAATATGTGTGCCACAAAAAGAATAAATATAAGGGTTACCCCTGGAATGAAATGAGTGTAACAATCATGTCACATGGAATACATAATGATCATATCATAAATGTGTCCAAGAAAGAATGGATTCAAAACATAAATGGACATTCATGAGTGAAAAATAGTCATATATCTTGAAAAGTGATGTCTAATTGAAGTGGAAACATATAAATGGAGTGTTTAAGGAACATTAGAGATGAAAACATTTAGTGCGGTTTAAGGAAACCATTGAAGATAATTTAATGTTGAATAGACATATTTGAAACCACAAAAGAGAAATTAAATAAAATAGTATTTCATGATAAAATTATTGATTTTATAAAAATATTGGATGCCTAATATATATTGTGGAGTGTAGTTGAAATTTGGTAAGAAATCAGGAAGTTTTCTTGGATCGGGCATGCTTATCCAGAAGAATTGGCAAGGGAACCTTATTAAAACATGTATTTCTAAATAAAATAGGGATGATATGATCGGGATATATGAGTTATGACATATAAAAATAATTTATAAGAATTACATAAAAATATCAAATCATTACATTGAGTTAAAGGGAGAGATAGATTAACCAGAAGGAAAAATTGAGGTTCGAGTAGAACCCCATACCATATGTCTGAAATAGTTCTTGCACTTAATAATAATGACCTAAATAATCAAATTAAATTTATTGATTAAAAATTAAAGAAAATTTTATTAATTTAATTTATTTACAATAATTTTATTAAGTTCATTTATATTTTTTTAATGACTTATAGTGTTTAATTTCATCATTCCAGAGTGCTCATTTACTTAGTTTTCAGGATCAATTCTCTTGTATAAGAGTATGGAAGATCATGTAAAATTTAAATAATAAATATATAATTGAAGTTATACATTATTAAGGAGGAACCATAATGTTAAATGATCATTTAAATCATTTGGTTAGTTTTGGTGAGGATGAATCATTAGATAAAAGTTATTGATAATAGTTTAGGTTAATTTCGTGATTTTTCGATCCCAATGAAAATGATTTGTTTTATCATTTAGTATTATGTATATAAAATGGTCCCAGAACATAATATAGGATGCGATACATATATTAAAATATGTTTTTACCATAAAAATGGTTTAATTATAAATATTTGAGAAATTAATAGAAATTGAAAACATTGTCATCATTGAATTTGATAAATTAACACATCACAAATGGTGTTGTCTTTTTTGAAATAAATTGAAGAATGGAAGGGGGTTTATGATGTATTATTCTAGTTTCATAATAAAATTAAAATATATGTATGTTACTGGAGTTATAATACCATTTTTATATGGTTATGTGAGGATAAAATAAGGAACGAAAATATCTTTAAAAGAAAAGGAAATAGGAATTTACCTCTTGAATTTCTCCTCCTTGAGAACATTATTAGGGAAACGTTTTGTTATTTTGATGAGACCAATAGATATTTTTAATGAAGGCAGGTATTTGGAAGGTATTTGAGTATTATTTTTATAAATCTCAAATGTTGTAAGGTGTGAGGAGAATAGGATGTGAGTGGTGGTATTCATAGTGTAGGTGAGGGGTGTTTTCCAATTATTTTATTCATTTTATTTTTATTTTGGCTCAAGACTATGAAAATATTGAGAATAATCACAATATATATTAAACTATTTAAGGATAGTTATATATTTACGTGTTATATCATTCATACATAATTTATGACTCCATAATTCATGTATTTAGCTTAATACAAATATTATATTATTTTACTATTCAATAAAATTCAATTATTTTAGAAAAATACCAAAAATTAACCCAAACCATTTTTAAATATTTCAATTTTAAAAATGAACTCCATTTTATGAAATTAATTTTCTACCCATGAAAAATGTAAAATTCTAATTAATAACATTATTTACAAGTAAAATACAAATTTCAAATTTAATATTTTTTTGTGACACTCTAAAAAATTAAATAAGGTCTCATAAATATTCTTATAATCCTAGGACATCAAAATATCAATTTATGAATAAATTTTTTGAAAATAATTTTTATTTTTATTTTTTAAATTTATCATAACACGTTCATTTAATGTTTATGACTTACCAAAATACCAACATTTTATTTATAATTTTTAAAAAATTTTTTTACTTATAATATAATATATTTAAATCGTATTGTCACTTATAAGATAGAAAATTTTCATTTATACTTTCATGGGTAAGATGGCTATTCTATTTTCCAGTTTACTATTCATAAGGGCCACATTACTATTCTAAAGGTTATGTTAATATTTCATCAGTATAGGTTCCCAAAAATCTAGTAATATATATTATTTAATTAATTGTTCATTTATAATGTTTTTATTGTGTTATAAAAGTGATTTTAAGTGGTATATATTATGTGAAAAATATATATAAGAAGTTAATTTTCCATTGATAAAGGTTTGGGTTGTTAAATGTTTCTCCCCTTATGATATTTTTCCCTCAGAATTTTGTTTTACATTATATGTTGAAAGAAGGTGTGGGTACTTCTCTTTCATTGTTTCCACATGTTACCATATTTCTTCTTTGTAATTATTCTTATACTATAGTACTTGGACATATTGAGTGGTCCTGTTTCATTAAACATTATCTCTAGGATTCATGATCATTACTAGCTGCTCCCCGTAGGAGAGATATTCTCCAATTGTACCACCTTCGACGTCAACACATGTGAAGGAATTGGTATGTACTTACTCAAGAGGTATAAATGTAATACATCATATACTTGATACATTTTTGGTGGAATTTTTAGTTAATAGGACATTGCTCTAACAAGATCCCGAATCTTAAAGGTACTGATGTACCTAGGTCTTAGCTTCCCTTTCATCCAAAATTTCTTGATCCTATTCCATAGAGATATGTGGAGGAGTAATATATCTCCCAACATAAACTCAATGTCTTATTGATGATTATATTCATATATATTTTGTCAGCGTTGACCTCCCTTGATGTGTTTCCGAATTTTTTCCACCTTCTCGACCATTTTTTCAACCATTTCATGTCCTAGTAGCTTATGTTAACGAAACTTCATCCCAACATGCTAGAGTTCCATATATTTTTCAACAAAAGGATACATATGGAGCCATTTGAATCCAAGAGTTTAAAATATTTCTGTAATAGAATTAAACAAGAGGAATTTGTTGGTCCTATAATCCTTTTTAGTCCATAAAACATTCTATCGACATTTCCTCGAGTGCACGAATTGTTCACTCAGGTTGGCCATCAATTTAAGGATGGTAGGTTGTACTGAAGTTCAAGTCGGTGTTTAGATATTATTGGATAATTTTCAAGAAATTTGAGTTGAATCTTGAATCTCGATCAGATACAATAGACAATGGTAATCCATGTATCCATTCGTCTTCTTTGAGATATATATGTGCAAGTAGATCCATACAGAAATCCTCTCAAATTGCAATGAAGTGAGTTATCTATATAGGATGATCCAGAAGGACACATATAGAATTATTACCTCTCAATTTCTTTGGATGTACAGGGAAAAATTCCTTGGTAATGTTCTCCCACATACATGTTGGTATGAGTAGTGATTACATCATCCCATTATAATTTGGTCTTTCATCCTTCACTTTCTGACATACCGGGCACTTTTATATATATTCAATGATATCCATTTTAATATTTTCCCACCAATAATTCTCTCGATGATCATTATACATCTTTATACTCCCAAGGTGAATAGAGAAGGTTGAGATATTTGCATAATTTAGATGCTTCTTATTTATCTTAGTTTCATATGGTACACATAATCAGGCCCCAAATCGCACTAATACTCCTCATCCATTTTTAAATCTAGGTATTTCCCATTTTTGAAAGATTCAACCTTTTTCATAATTTCCACATCATTTATTTTAGAATCCTTTATTTTATTCATGATGCATAGTTGTGAAATAATTTGAAAAAGGATTGATGATGTTCCTTCCTTAACGATTCCCATGTACATCCTTTGAATGTATAAGAATATTGGATCCTTATCAATTCTCAACATTGATAAAGTTATAAGATCATTTTGACTTAGAGTATATGCCACCTTGTTTGCCTTACCAGGATGGTAGTGTATTGAGAAGATGTAATCCTTAATGAGATATAACCATCATCACTAGTGCATATTAATCACCTTATGTGTGAATATATAGTTGTGACTCTTGTGATCATTATATATTTCACACTTCTCCCCATATAGATAATGAAGTAAGATTTTCAATGAAAAGATCATAGCTGCCAACTCCAGATCATGTGTAAAATAGTTTAATAAATGATTCCAAAATGGCTAGAGGAATTGCATATAACTTTATCAATTTTCATTATTAAAAAACCTAATTCCATCTTTGAGTCATCGTTGTATACCAAAAAGAGTTCCCCACATGTGGGTAGTGTGAGTACTAGGGTAGTGATAAGCTTATTTATCAACTCCTTAAATCAGTATTCATATTCATTGGTCCAGAAAAACCTTTATCTATTTTGATTCATATTGGTTAGTGGGTTTGACAATCATGAGAAGTTCTTCACAAATCATCGGTAATATCCATCTATACTAAAGAAACTATGGATTTTGTTACAAATGTTGGAATTGCACACTCTTCAATTTACATTATCTTAGAAGGCTCCTTAGATATCCCTTTTTTGGTGATAAAATTCCCAAAGAATGATACTTACATCATATTGAAATCACATTTATTATGCTTTACTTAAAGTTTATCTCTTGTAAATGTCTTCAAAATAGTATTGAAATTATCATCGTGTTCCTCCTTTCTCTTGGAGTATATAATAATATCATCAAAAAATGATACCAAAAATTGGTCATAGTAATCTCAAAATACTATATTCATCAATCCCATGAATACTGATAGAGAATTAGTGAATCTAATAAGAATTTATATGAACTCATAGTGTCCATACCTCATTCGAAAGGTATTTTTTGGAATATATTCCTTCCACACATTTAATTGGTGATACCTCGACTAAATGTCCAGCATAGAGAAATAACAGACCACGTAGCTGATCGAAAAAGACATCTATCTATGGAAGGAGACACTTATTAATTATTAAGACATTATTTACCTCATGATAATCAATATAGATGGGCACTAATCCATCATTCTTCTTGAATCAGAGGAATGGAACGCCCCATAGTGAAGCACTCAGTCATATAAACCCCTTATCCAGATTCTTCTATAACTACATATTCAGTTATTCCAACTCAATAGTAGCTACTATATATGGTTTATTTGATATAGGTGGAGATACAGGAATAAGTACAATTTATAATTCAACCACTTAATCTAGAGGAAGACTAATCAATTATCCAGGGAATACATCAGTGTAATCCGTCATTATGGGAATGTCATTAAGAATTATTTTCTCCATTGTATTAATTGATCATAAGGTAATAATATAAACAATTGAGATGATGATTATAAAAGAGATTCATCTTCCTCATTAAACTTGTACATAATTGGAAGATGCTTCGAGATGTGAATAGTTATATCCCATTCCTAAAAGTTGAGGTTATCTTTATATAAAGAAAGACAATACATGCCCAATATAGAATAGAGCTCTACCAAATAGAATATAACAAGATTTGATTGAAGTTTCAGTCCACCAACATTAATCGGTGTAGAGTTATGTACTCTGGATGACATAATTTTCTTTATTTGTTGTTCTCAAAGATAACAGAACCACCAAATTTTGAGGGGTATTTTGAACAATTTTACTAAACTGGTAAGATATGAAAGAATGCATAGAACTTTAATCAAATAGTATGTTTTATGTTCTTGAATGAATAACCAGCATACTAATCACCACATCATTGTTAGGATCCAACTTAATAGTAGTGATAATATATTACCTTCCTTGCATCCTTGGAAGTTATTGTTGATTTCATCCAATAACCCTAGGCTCAGGGAATTGATTTGAAAATATTCACATGTTCCCTTCTTCTAAAACACGTCACTACTGGATGATTTTTGATATTAACCTTCCTTTATTCTTCTATGTTAGTGAGATTCTTTATATCCCTTAAATATTTATTAGCCATATTCCATTCTATTCCACATTTGAAGCATCTCTTGGTTTCTTTTAAGAAATTTCTAGGATACTTCTTCCCACACATTTTACATGTGGGATGTTTGGACTTTATTTCATTATGGGATTTATCACATATATTAAACTATATATTTTTCCTTTTTTTCACTGGGCCCACAAGACTACTGAGAGTCTATGATTTCTATTTTGACCTTAAGGGCACAACGTACAATATCCTCATAGTTGTAAAAGTATTGAATTTTCAATTATATTTGTAGAGATGGCTTTAGTACACTAAATAAGAGATCCACCATTATTTCAATGTCCATTAAAATGTCATAGTTGTATCTTATATTCCTTATGGAGTTTTCTTCACAATCCTTGATAAAATCATTTTTCTTTTTCCATAGTTTGTATAATTGTCTTTCCATCTTGAGATGGAGGGTTTATGGAAAATACTTATTGATTTTTTTTAAATATTCCCATTTCATGGATTCAATTTCCTCTTTGCACATAGTGTTCTTGATCAATGTCCAACTTTTATCTGCTTACCAGTCAATATTATAAACTACCAGTAAAACTTTCTCTTCTTCTGAGAATTTGAGGATAGAGAATATATTCTCAATTGAGTCAGTACATAGTTTTGAGAGGATGTAATTAGAATATCCACTAAACATGAGAGGCCTTTTTCCATATAAAGGATTTTATGGAAACATTATCTTTCTTAGGATAAGTAGGGTGTTCCACACGATTCATTTTATTATTCATAACATGAGCTAGTTGAGAAAGTAAAATCATTATATTTTGAGCTCCCATTCCCATAATATTTGGTATATCATTAGGAAAATCAAAACATTGACTATAAATCGATTTTTGGCATGTGTTCTTGTATTAACATACATTAACTAAGAAAAATAAATTAAAATTAGGGGGATTTAATACTTATCTAATAAGCATAAAAGGGAAAAATTAAACAAAAAATGATAAACTTATAATGGAAAATAATATCCTAACTTGTTACTTCATAAGTTTAAATCGTGGTTATCCATGGTATGTTTCCTAACACATTTTCTTATTAGATATTTTTTGTTCCCTTAAAAATGGATTGTAATGATCTTATGAATTTATCAAAGAACAACCCCTAAGAGTGTCAAACTAGGTGTCCAGTAAGGCTTCTTTTCATGTACTAGGTTAACATGTGTTAGGCTCATAATACATTGTTGATGTTGTTACTCCTAGGTAAATAAATTCCAGAACTACATTCACTTGTATTATCTAGACATGGTGTATTTTATCATAAATAACATAATCTACACTAAAAAATATTTTGGATGTTTATTTATACATAGTATTATCACCAATGATTTCACTAGAGTTTTCTAATCCTAATACCCAAAATAACTAGAACATCCTTTGATACTAACTATAAAGACCCTAGCCTTTTATACATATTATTACATGCTTTTAAGAATAATTAATAATCAAATTAAAATCCATGGATCGTAAAGTCTTGTGTCATAGAGATTAGGTAAATAATTAAACATCATGAAATAAATAAATATTTTATTAAATATTCATAAAGAGATCCTAAATCCCTTAGATCCCTTATAATTATAAAGGATAACCTTAGTAATACATGAATAAATAGGAGGAGATAGAAATAAAAGTAAGGGGATAAGCATTGGAATAAAATATCACATGGGTTAGAAAACATAACATGATAAAATTAAAGACAAAGTACATGAATAAAATAAAGAATTATAACATACATAACACATGAACATATAATCCTGGAATCAAAAGAATGGATAAAAAACATATAATATGACATATACATGAGCCAAGGATAACTGCCAAGACTATATTATATGGTAGACTAAGTCCCATAATGGAGTTTGGTTGACTCCTTATCCAAACATAATAACACATGAGACTAAACATTAAAAAATTATTTGGAGTACAATATGGGAACACCCATCATAAAATTTTCATTAATATGTTTTCCATAAGAATAATAAAAATAAGGGTTACCCATGGAAGGAAATGGGTATCATAATTATGTTGAAAATTATAGAAAAGAGAATATAATAAATATTCGTCTGAAAGAATGTATTCAAAACATACATGGACATTAATATGGAAAAAATAGCCACATATCATGAAAATTGATGTCCAATTGATGAGGAATCATGTAAAAAGGGTGTTTAATAAACTTTAGAATTGAAACATTTTAGTGGGTTTAAGGAAAGAATTAAATGTAATTTAATGAAAAATATATATTTGATTTCATAAAACCATAAATTAACATAGATTTTTTTAATGATAAAAATAGTGATTTTAAAAAAATAATTGTGTATTTTAATATATTATGGTATTCACTTGAAAATTGCTATGAAATTGGGAAGTTCCCTTGAATCAGGCTTTCTTATCTGGAAGAATTGAGAAGGGAACCTTATTAAAACACATATATCCCCATAAAATAGGGATGATATTGTTTTTATATATGATTTGGGACATATAAAAATAATTTATAATAATAAAATAAAAATAAATAAGCATTAAATTGAGGTAAATATATAGAAAGTGTAACTTATGGAGGAATGGAGGTTCGGGTATAATCCCTTACCTTATGTCTGAAATAGTTATGAACTAGTTCCTAATATAATGAATAATCAAATTAAATTCATTAAGTAATAGTTAATGAAACTTTTCTGCATATAATTTATTTATTATAATTTTATTATGTTAATTTTATATTTTTAATGAGTTTTCTTGTTCCATTTAATCGTCCGAGAGTGCTCGTTTTCTTAGTTTTTCTGATCAGTTCACTCGTATAAGAGTATAGAAGTTCATGTGAAATGGAAATATAAATCAACAATTTAAGTCATAATTTATTAATGAACATTAATAATTTAAAATGATAATATAAATCATTTGTTTATTTTGGGTGAGGATGAATCATTAGATAAATGTTAATGATAATTGTTTAAGTTAATTTGGCATTTTTTTGATAAAAAAGAACTCGTTTTGTTTTATCATTTAGCAAAATTTATATAAAATGGTCATAGAAAATTTTATAAGATGTATTACATATATTAAAATATTTTTTAACCATAAAAATGGTCTTATGATAATTATTGAAGGAGGGAATGTAAATTGAAAACTATGTCATCAATGAATGTGATAAATTAAAACATCACAGATGATGCTTTCATTTTTAAAATAAAAGTAAGAGAAGAATGGGGATTAAAGATGGATTATTCCATTATAATAATAAAATTTTATTATATATAATTTAATGGAGTTATCAAACTATTTTTGTGAGGTTAGGTGAGGAGAGAATAAGTAAAAAATAACTTTAAAGGAAATGGAAAGTGGAATTTACCTCTTGAATTTCTCCTCCATGAGAACCTCCTTAGGGAAATGGTTTTTTTAATTTGAATTGAAAAAGGGATCTTGATAATGGGGGAGGGGATATTTAATACATTTGAGTACAATTTATAAATGGTTCAAATCTTGATATGTGGGAGGTGAAGAGGTTGTGAGGGGTTGTATTTATAGTGGAGGAGAGAAGAGTTTTCCAATTTTTTAATCATTTTCTTATTATTTTAGCTCAAGACTATGAATAGTTTAAGAATTATCAAAATATATATCAAAATATTGAATTAGGGTTGGCATGTTTGGGCCTAAATCTTCCATAAATTATCTATGACTCCATAATTCATGTATTTAGCTTAAATTGTAAATTATCTTATTTTACTATTCACCGAAAATTAAATTATTTTTAAAAAATATAGAAAATTCAACCTAACCATTTTTTAACGTGTATAATTAAAAAACAACTCCATTTTATGAAAATATGTTTCTATATATTATAAATATAATATTTAATTAAATTCATTTCTTACTTAGAAAATATCAATTTTAAAATTAAATCTGATTTTGTAACTCTTGGAAAAATTAAATAATGTGTCATAAAATTATGTTATAATTTGAGGAAACAAAAATATTAATTAGGAATACATTTTATAAAAATAATTTTACTTTTAATTTATTGAATTATTCATAAAATTGTAACTAAATATTTTTGACTAACAAAAATACTAACAATTAAATAATAATTTTTAAAATATTTATTTACATATAATATTATATAATTATATCATATTGTCACTTATAATATGGATAAAGTTTAGTTATACTTTAATGGGTATGGTTTCGATTCTATTTTTCAATTTACTATTCAGAAATGTTACATTACTATTCCAAAGGTCATGTTACTATATCATTTGTATATGTTCTATAACATCTAGAAATACTGTTTATTTATTTTATTCATCATTTATAAGGTTTTTATTATGTTTTCAAAGTGATTTTATGTGGTTTATAGTATGTGATATATATACATAATAAGGGAATTTTTCATTGATAAAAGATTGGGTCGTTAAAATAACTCTCTATAAAATATAAAAAAAGTTGTAAATGTGGGGATATTTGGAAAATACCAGAACTATTTCACAGGAAATTTATCATTTTTTGTTGTTCCTATTTATACCTATATTATCCATAGAATGTATAATTAACTATTTATTTATAATCAAAACTATATAAGCTATTTTCATTTTAACCTGCATATATATTCTAATAATTAAGACCCAGTTATAGACCAACCACTTACTTGCATAGAAACATACTAGTAACATATTTCCATATGAAAAAATGATTTAAATAAATAAAATATATTATTGAAGATACAATTTGAAATTCTAAAAGCTTATTTAATAGAAATAATTTTTTAACAACTTTAGGTTTTCTCATTTGGCATGCCATATATAAGGCCTCTTCAGTAGATTACAAAAAATTGTAAAATTGAGAAGGTTCTGATTCAGGATTTAGAATATCATTATAACTTTTTTGTTTCCTTAATATATGGTATAGGTATATCCTATACAAATTTTTTAAGGATATATCAAAAATTAAAAAAAAAATTATTTTCTACTGAATTTCATTCATAATGTTGAGACCAAAAAATATAATCTTTATGGGAACCAAAACATAGTAGATGACGTCCAACAATTTCAAATGTTTCAGCTATCCTAAGATAAAATATTCACACATAGACATTTAATTTTTACTTAAAAAAATTATGAATTCAACAATATAAATGATTTAAATATTTTAACGACCATAATGTAGATATGATTTACACCAGATCTGTTTGGATTTTTTCAATGATTAATCCAATCACAATCGCATAATAGAAAATGATTTCAACTTCTTAAGTCCATAGTTATCTATGAAAACATAATTAATAATAATAATTATTCATTGTGACTAATTAAAAATTAGAATTATATTTTAACACCATAGAATATGCTATGGAATATTTTAAGAGTAAATAACAACATTATCATGAGATTCTAGGGCTCGTAGTGGTTCGACATTCATTGAATAAAAATATTAAAAATATTATATTTTCCCGACAAATTGTTTTACAAAATAGTGGAATATATCCTATAAAGTGTCTCATACGGGAAAAATGAGACCACTCTTAGGTCTGAGATGTAGGATTTACTATAGTCACAACATAATATTTTTCTGTATTCAGTGTTTGGTAACAACACCTGCGAGGGTAATTCATTAAATAGTTTTATTTTCATTTTTTACAATAAAAATTTATTATCTATTTAATGGTGTATCATATGAGAAATTTGAGACCGCTATTAAGTATGGGATGTAGGGTTGAACCTAGGCACGTAATAACATTTATACGTGTCAGGTGTTTGGTAACATCCCATGCAAGGGTAATTCATTAAATATGTTATATTTTTTTAATGATTGAAGTATCTCTTGAATGGTGTGACAAATAAAAAACCTGAGCCCACAATTAGGTCCAGTATATCAGGTTTACCATAGGTATGACTTAACTTTTGTCTATGTAAGGTGTTCTGTATCATCTCACAATAGGGTAATTCATTTTATATTTTTATTATATATTTTAAAATTGAAGTATCTCTTGAATAGTGTATAATATGAGAATTCCAATACCACTGTTAGGTTTGAGATGGAGGGTTTACCCTAGGTACAACATATCATTTATGTGCATCAGGTGTTTGGTAACATGGCACGTGAGGGTTACCATTTTTAATATTTTATTAACATATATATATATATATACAAATTATCATAATTTACTAATATTTACTAATCATTAATAATATTTAATAACTATTTTTAACTATAAAAAATAATTATAATTCAAATTTATAAATATATATACATTTCTACTTAGTATTATGAATTTTTTAAAAAAATTTGTAATTTTTATATTTTTTAAAAGAAATATTATTTTTTTCTGATTATTAGATATATTTATTATATAAAAACAATTAATTATTAATTATAAATACATGTAATCAAAACATATTTATTATTAATATGTTTTTTTTCATTTTAATGATGTCTATCAAAGAATATACATTAACATAAAATGTTCAAAAAATTTATGAAACCCCATAAGTTTTTTCTTGGATAAATAATCCCTTTATTAAATAATAATCATTATAGCTACATTTTTTATTATATATTGTTTTAGTCATTAAATTAATTTTTATAATTTTTTTTAATTATTTTTAATAAAAAAACATTTTGTTCAAATGTTTCATTTAAATTTATTCTCTTATCATTTTTTATAAAAAACTCATTTCCAATTTATTTCAAAAGTTATATATATATATATTACATGTTTTTTATTCATAAATATATATATATATATATATACATAAAATATATTTTTACATGTCTTTTAAAAAAATTCACATATAAAATTGATAGGCACACACACATATATATAAATTTATAAATGAGAAAACTTATAAGTTTTTTAATATATATATATATATATATTCACATGTTAATATATATACATATATCTATATTACATGAATTATTAAGAATATATATTCATAAAATATATTTTTACACATTTTTTAAACAAATATACTTACCAAATCAACACACACACACACACATATACCAAAAAATGTTACACGTTTGTTAAATTTTTATATATGTATATTCAAATGGTAATATATAAACATATTACATGATTTCCTAATTAAATATATATACATAAAATATATTTTTATACATCTTTCAAAATAAATATACATATCAAATTAAAACATACACACATACATACATATATATATATATTGAACCATACATGTAATTTTTTAAAAATTTATATATGTATATTAACATGTTAATATATATAACTATATTAACATGTTTTATATAAATGAAAACCATTAATAATATTACAATAAAAAATTATTTAACATCATGACCACAATCCAACAATTATCATAATTTATCAAACATTATATCACCATAAGCATGAAATACAATTGAAAATTGAATAGATTTATATAAACCATGCAAAAATTTATATAAATGTTAGTCATACCAATAAATAATTACTAAAATAATCATATTTCCAAAAATAACAGAAAATAATAAAATTTTAGTGACCCTAAATACTAACCATTAAAATATTTTAAATTTGAAGGTTTAACATTGAGAAAATTACCTCAAATCAATGGGAATCAACCCTCATGGAGCTGGTGGACACCAAAATATGTAATAATAAACTTATAGTAAACCTAAAAAACCATAAATATTGATTAAATATTTTGACATAGGGTTTACCTATACTAATTTCTACAATATTGAATGGGAAATCACAAAAATAATAAAATAGGAGAGAATATGAGTTAGTACCTCAGATATTTGAACCCAAATATATATGAAATAGGGTCTGATTGAAGATTTGGGTGAGGAGGAATCTAAGGGTTTTTTGAAGGGTACATTATGCAATGGGAGAAATAGAGGGGAGGGGTGTAGAAAGAAGATCATTCAATTTTTAAAAAATATTTTAACCATTATCAATTATTAGTAACTTATTTTATTATATCGTTAAGTATTAATGTTTGTTGAAAATCTTTAGTAAGAAAAAGTGATTATAAATATGTACTATCGATATTTCAATGTATTGAGAAGAAGTTGAAGTAAGTAAAAGGCATAAAAATTGAAAGGGACCTATACAGAGGAGCCACGTGATAGACCTGCATAGAGGAACTACACTACAGAGCTACACGACAATATGTTTTATGTACCCCTACGCGGAGGAGATACATAAAGGAGCTACGTGACGACCTATACCGATGAACTATTTTCAACCATCCCCCTTCTTGCCTATAAATATGACCCTTGGGATCCTCATTTGAAGTGTGAAGAAAGTTGGAAGATCTCTTGAAGCTCCCATTGTGTAGCTCTTTCACCCAGGTCCCCAAAATTTTTGCAGCTAGCTCTCTAAAAAATGAGTGAAGATATAATTATATAGGATAATCACTTTTTAAAATCCATTCAATGTTTGAAGTTTTCATATGCTTGGTTTTCCTATGTTAAGATATCATTTTTTATTCATCTCTAAGACCTGCACGACACACCTATTCACTATACCTGCATGACGTACCTACATGACATACCTACACGATATAACTATTCTGCAAAGCTGCACTCATGGCCTATACATATCACCTTATAAACCATCTTCAATTCCACTAAATGAAGTGTATCTATTTCCTTGGTTCCCATATTGGAAATGTACTATGTTGATTCCTCTACCAAAACCTCATGACATATCCAACCTTTGGGATGGGCACACCAGCATGTCTCCTATTTGGGTTTGTATATCTATAGTAAGTGGTTTCCCGCATTTTTCTTTCTAAGGGAGTTACAATCCTTGGGATGTTTGTAGGTTTTTATATCTACAGTCACAAGGATCATTATCCAAGTGATAGTGTTGGGAAGTTCCCATTCATGGATTCTCGGGATGGGAATCATTCCTCCCCTTTTCATCTATAAGACTCGAAGACTCTAGTTCCCAATAGGGAGAGCGAGGGGCACACTTTATTTTACATTTAATCAAAGTAAAAATCTCCATTCTCTCCTGTGATCCAATAATGGAACTACCACTAAGGTAAGTCACTAATCTTACAAGTGTTGGGCCACATGACCTCCAATGCCATGCCACATTGAAAAGTTCATTGCTCTGGACCCTCTCCCATCATCGCCTCGACTTCTTTCATCCAAGGACCTCCCTCTCCCATTAGAGTATGAGAGAGAGAGAGAGAGTGAGGTTTGTTGAATATTTCACATCCCCTTGTTTCTCACACTGAGCATGAATCTCACAGTCTTAGAGAATTTTTAGGATCAGAACATCCACATGATCCATCCTCTTGAACTATGAGAACTATAATTCCCACTATAATTGGGATATGTAGGAATCCTTAAACCACAGAAGAAGCTAATTGGATATCCTATTTATGAATCTAACCCTAATTCCCATAATTTGGAAATCCTCCTTAAAATTATGTCCCAACGAATTTCTTTCAAAGGGTCATACACACTTGTGAGACCCACCAAACTACATGGGCTTTAATTCCCATCTGAATGGGATACGTATGATGCCTCCCTGTGCTTTAAAAACAAAACATCAAAACAATATTATTCTTCCTATACCATATTCACAACAGGGTATAATCCAACATGGAAACTCATATATCTTCTAGGATCCTTGGGATACTTATGCATAAGTCCCACACCAAGTATTGATTAAGTACCTTGTGATTATAAGTCCTTATCACATGAAATTAAACTACATGATTATGTCATTATTACATGAAATTAAATGTTATGATTTGTATCATTTTATGGACCTAAGATATGAGGCTTATGATTTCATTAACAAGGATACACAGGTAGCCCATTTATGGGTACGATCCCAACATCAAAAAAAAAAACATTCATCTCCCTATACGAAAATAAATTCTAGAGTTCCCCACTTAGTGTATTAAAACACATTATTATCATAAAATCTGTTAAAAGAATTCTTAAATAGTATATGATAGGATTCAAATAATGGAGAACCTCAAATACATATGTATATATATCCATTAACAAAGAACGAAAAATATATAAAGATGATTCTAAATTTCACACATGCAAATAATTGATTGAAAATTTCAAGGGAATCCTATGTTATGCTTGGTAAATTAATAAGGATTCATAATAATATCTTATATATATAAGAAATTCCTAGAGTAGTAAATAATTCCCCTCAAAAGTGTGTGATGAGTCTGACCTCCAATCCTCTTGACCAATGCATGTTCTTAAGTATCGTTGGTCCAAACCTAAAGATTGTATGTCTTTGAAAAGAAAGTCCATTTAGATAAAGAATAATTTGATGTTTTTAGTTCCATAAATAAATCCATTGGAAACTACCTGAAAGTAGGGATTCCTAACATGAAAACATGTTTTCAGGGTGAAGAAAGAAAAATTGTGAACTCGAGGTGAATCTGTAATCAAGTTAATAAAATTACCCATCCCTCAGGGCCCTATAAATTAATAAAGGAATAGTAGACAAAGGAATCAATAAGTCTAGTGTCCATCTAAAATACAGTACTTTAATTGAGTTCATTGTTTGAATTTTATTAATTTTCTCAAAATTTCCTTCAATCCAAATTGATTCCTTCACATATGCAGCAATGAATTTCCTGGATGCTGCTCAAACTGGATCCTCATCTACTCAAAGGACATCATCACCAACTCAGCATTTTTGATGATGGGTATCAAATGTATTATTACAGGAATACCATCAACATGGTACTATACCAACCACTAAGGATTCTTGATAGGCTCTCCAAGTTAATAACAACCCTCGATCATCTGGTCATTGATGACTTATGGTCACGAAGTTGATGGTGACAACCACCATCATCAACCATTTTTGGTCCTTATCCCCAGAACACAATGAACATTCCCTCCCATACTATAGGAAGGTAGATAATGAAGTCACTCATGGAATCAACTCAAATCCTTCATGGGGGATCCCACCAAAAAACGCCACGAATAGAGTCATGTGGATGTGATCCCAGAACATGATGGGGGTATTTCCTTCAGTTGTTCAACCTAGGTTCCTCAGACTCGAGAAGGAAAGAAAAACCATCGGGGACAAAATCAGACTAATTGGGAGAAGTTTCTTACCATTTAACCCTCTAGATAAGTTCATCAACCTAATTTGGTGGGAAAAACTAATGATAATATACACCCATTCACCCTAATTCTTCCAGATAGTAGACTCGTCAGAAGACGCCCAAAGAATCCCACCATTTAAAGATGGAGGAGTTTCATGAGCAGGTACATAAAACTACTTACAAACTATCACCATGCCAGCAGACTCATCTGGTAGCATTCAAGAAAGTCGTCCAATAAAATATGTTGGAAACCTATAAGTAGGAACATATACCATCCTTCACTCATCAAGTCTACAACGGTATTGTATGCTAGCATTGAAAGAAGTCCATCGACCATGCTTGGAAGGAGACAACATACTGGCACATACACCTTCAAACATCTATTAATATGTCTGAATGTCTCATTTGGCAACTCGAGGGGAATTCAGTTAGAGATCTCTGATGATAAACCTGGGGGTAGACTCAACTCTCTTCCCCCATACATGATTACTATCAATATCCACTGAAATGAAATAGATTAAAGGATAAGGTACAAATATCTACTCCAGGTAAGGAATGAACATATATTAATGTTCCTGCTACTAAATTCACCATACACATTTGAGAATTGCTAAAAGGGAAAACAAAAATTACTTCCCATATTTTGGAAGCCTACCATATTATTATAAGATCAACTTCAAAAGTACTAGGGGAACAGACACATAATTTTTCCCACAAACCAAAGATTTCTTGTCAACATGCTATCTCAGAGTAGATATAAACCTCTGTTCTAGTACAAGAGGGTTATGGGGTATACTCCCCCATATTATATTGACAAATAGATGAGGAACATAGACCCTTTCTAATTGGAGATAAATGGCCTATTATGATTATCGCTCCAAGGCAAGCACATACACCTATCCATGCTAACCACTTCTCTAAGAAAGTGACCCAACTACATGTAAAAGAGCATCTAAGAAGAAGTATCACCAAACATAGTTGAAAAATAAAGAGCCAATCTATGATATGAATCCTCTTAATGCAGGATTTATTTGAATCCCTTAGACATTTCTCTTTTGAAACTTAAGATCCTACTCTCCCATTACCAAATTATGGGTGTAGTGGAAATAATTTTGTAGTTCCCCACTAGACACTTCATCATGAAGGCTTGCTTCATGATAATTCGGTCAATATAGAGAATCTATATTTGGATGAGAGCCATAGAAACCCTCCATGTGTCTAGAAGACAACGAAGCAAGAGGATTTATCCCTTTCTATAATCCACTATGGTCATCCTCCCCATGATGGAATTCATTGCGAAAGTTATCTCTATAGTAGTGTTTTGCATAGTCAATATAATTCACTAATTGAAAATGTAGTGATGAGAATGACCTCTTATCTAAAGGTACCTTCCAACATAAGGCCATTCATGCGTGATTCCTTATTACTAATAGGTGACATAATTTCTCAACCATAAGACATCCCATGGTGACAGTCATTATCTGAACCTCCCTTGAGTCATTTGTCTTCTAATATAGTAGATTAAAAACAACTGATCCTATTATTTATGATATACCAATTGTGAGAATTTTACTCTGGTCAAACCAAGTGATGAAACCTCTAGATAAAGAAATATGGATATGTTTAATATAGGAAAAGAACTTTCTAAGGGTGAAATACTAGTCATGTTTTGGCTTTTGGAAAACTCCCAATTCCACATTCAAGAATTGATGGAAGAAGATTGCATTCATGATTTCCAACTCAACTTATAGAAAACTATTAATCATATCAAAGACAAATTATTACCATTTGATGAATATAAAAGTTCTGTTAAGGTAATAGAAGGGTTACAATGCCAAATTGACATAGCATATCTCTCAGTTTTGCAACATCCAAAAGCTGAGATGCATCAGGGAACCCTTTAGCATGCATGCCTTGATGCACTAAAGAGGGTATACTAGTTAATTAATTTTACCCCATTTGGTGTTCATATAAGAGGATGGGGTGTACATAGAGGATTTCATTTCACTACACTCAAAAACCCAAAAATCCCACCAAAAGTTGTATCATGTAATTTCTTTGCCCACGACTGGCTACAATCAATATATTTTGTATGTAATCAATGATATGCTCTGGAACATGCTTCGACTATCTCTCATCAGAGCTAGTCCCAAAAAGAGAAAGTTGTCAAGATACCTTTACATCATGCATCTGAGAATATTATGTAGTCCTCTTTCTTAGAGGATGTCAGCCATCAGATTACATAAATGTATAAAATAGAACAATGATTTTCTGTAATAGGGGATTTAATTAATTTTCAGATAATTCACCCAACCAATATTTGAACCATAATTCGAAATATTAATAGAGCATCTACACTAATATCATCCATAGAATTATAGGAGCCACCGTAGCCTCTAAGGATGGGGTTTTTTTACCTCAATTTTCTAATTCAATAAATAATGTTTGAATGGTTGAAAAAGAAGAAAATGAGTAGCTCAAGCCTATAGGGGGGGGGCTCATTCACATCCACAATCCCCTCCTCAATGGATGTATGTTTTCCCCCAATTTGGGAAGAATCCACAAAGTGGACACACAATTTAACTATCCATGGAATCCCTTCAGGTTACTGTCTGTCAAACAGTTCCCAAGAATTCATTATATAGAAGAACAATGTCTTATGGAGGACATAGATGGAGATGAGCTTGCAAAGATACTGATAGAATTTTACCAATGCATTAATACCATTATGGAAGATCCTCCAAAAAAATGAGTCTAGTTCTGGGGAGTTTGAGGATGAATTTATTATTCATAATATGGTACACCCTAATACAAATGAAGGAGGGGTGCATACCAAAAATGGGAGGCTTACCCAGAATCTGGGTATTCCCTCAAGAAACCAGCTCCCACCTCTTCGAAAAGTATCTAACATGAGGAAAGGTAAATGTCTGATCTTGTCTCACTTTTCTAATAGAGAGGTTAAATCTATTTCTCTTGAAGAATTATTTTCCCAACAAGAGGAGGAGATGTAGGAGTTGAAAAGACTCAATGTGGAGTTACATCAAAGCAGTATTTCTCATAGACATGCTCTACAAAAAGATCCTCAACTTGCACATCCTATATGAACTCCTCAGCAAAAAGGGTTTGTTGAATACAAAAATATGGATAATGATCTACCTCTATTGGGTACACATCCAATATATGATCGAACACATCCTTATGGGCCTGTCCCCATGGGTTATCTAATAAAAATACTAGCAACACAACCACACATGTTTTTTCCTGCCATTTCTCCATTTCAAGATCCATCTACTGTACCTGTATAGGTCCCATCTTATCCAGATATTCCCTTAATTCATATGAATAAAATTGAGGAATTATGAAATCTATTGGAAGATATAGAAGAGTGGCGCACACTAGTAAAAATAGAAAAGAAATATTACCCTGAATAGGTAGATTTGATCCACCACACCAAACATTGTGAATACCACATTTCCAATCTATAATGGTTCTGGAGATCCAAAGTAGCACTTGACACATTTTTTTCTACTTGTGATCCCATGATGGGGATCCATCGACAATAAAAAGTAGTAAATCTCATATTCTTTATAAAATCATTATAGGGTGCAGACTTTGACTCATATATAAGTTTTTAGTCTTGATCAATTACTAGATGGGAATACCATCATCCAAAATTCCTTCTCCAATTCAGCTCAATGCTACCGAAGACAATAGCTTTTGATCTAATAAATTAAAATCAAAGAATGAATTAAAGAGTTTCATATTTCATTTCTTGATGGAAAATATTAATTTTTTTTAAATCTACCACTCCCCCAAAAATATTTACTACCAATTTGCATAGAAAATATGTTTGATGAGTTATGCACACCACTAATTCTTGTGAAATACCCATAAGGTTTTCGAGACCATTCTTCAAAAACCCCACAAGTGGAGGATTAAATTGTAGAAACTAAAGCTGAATCTCATATAATCCCATAATCTACAGGAAAGAGAATACGGAAAGAAGAGGCTACTACAGTCACACTAAAAAAAGAATCTATAACTACTTCTACATCAAAACAATCATTATACCAAAGGACTCAACCTCCCGAGAATCAGCAGCAATGCCTACATCATCAAGATGATAAAAAAGATCAAAGGTGGAGATGATTGGAGGAATTAATGAACAAAGTTTATTATTTTCATAATGAACAGGCTCTCGGTTACTTCATTTCAGCCTAGGGAAAAAAAATTTGTTCAGTTTCCAAGGCTGAAGAAATCGAAAAAAAATAAGAAGTTCAAGATCTCCTAAATTATTGACCATTTCATCCAATGTTGGGAAATCTCATTTAGAGGTGTTTTGTTTTCAAATAACTCCTACAGGAAATTGTAAACACTGAACATGTGAGAGTAAATTGACGATTATCCCAAGTAACATGTGTTACTACTACCAATCCAGAGGATGAAGTAAAATGGAAGGAAGTCAAAAGTAAAAAATGCACAAAATAATGATGATTGGATGGTCAAGAAAATAATCAAGAGAACTCGTGACATTATACAAATACAATTGAAATACCCAACTATGAATCCTACTACTTCCTCTACAACAAATCAATATTCATAAAATGACCAGTCCTCTAAATGTCAATCCTCGAAGAAGTGACATGATCAAAAAGATAAAGAGCATTCAGGAGAAGATGAGCTCATGTCACTTACAATTTTGTCCTTGACATTGGCATATTCCAGGACCTTAGTCTCAAAACACAGGCACTACCCCACCAAATGGGACAACAATAACCGACTCATCCTGTAGAATCTTTACCATATGAAGAAATGATCTTCAGTTCTGTTAATGTTATCCAATTGACATACCATTATACAAATGAAAATTTTAGTTATGATGAGCCTAAATTACTTTTTCAGGATTGGGTAACTAGAGGAAGAAGCCAAAGTTAAGGATACAGGGAAATACATGGATATGCTAGAAACCACTATTTTAACTATACCCCTGCTCGAACTATTTATACAGCAAAAACTCAAGGGAGAGACCTTCAGTTGGATCAACAAGAACAAGGAAATTATCCCACACATGACAGGATCTGCCCTACCATGATCATATTGGAAGAGAAATTAGATGTTACACCATCACTCTCTCAACTAAGAGATAGACATCAGTATAATCCACGAAAAGTAGAAGTATTTCCAACATATTCCCTGACACATTATACATCTACATTAGGAGTATCAACATTGAAGGAACCTGAAAAAAAACATAGTTCTATGATGGAAGAGGTAGACCTTTGTAATAAAAGTACGATGTTTTGAAACAGATAGCCCAAATACCATCCAAGTTATCAATACTAGATTCTTTGAATCCATCAAAAGATCTTTGATAAGAACTAATTAAGTCTTTGTCAAGTCCTCAAGAGTTTGAAATTGAGGTTGCTGCTACTGAGGTTTAACATATTGAGAATGATCTTGTAGTCTTTCATGCAGTTATATCTTTCAAAGAGGAATATAATGATGGTGTTTTACATGGACACAACAGGCCCTTGTATCTATCTGGTAGTGTTAATGATGCATACAACCGATGATCCATTATTGATAATGTCTCAACAGTCAACCCAATTCCCAGCCGCACACTTATTCAATTGGGTCTCACTGAATATGACTTATCTCCTTCCAAATTCATGTTGAAAGGTTATGAAAATAATGAAAAAAACCTATAAGAAATATTACACATAAAAAATAGTTTGGGGATCTTGTGTCCAATTCAGATTTCATGATTGTCTGATAGGACACAAACTTCAACATTCTGCTTGGAAGGTCGTGGCTACATCAACATGCATACATTCCTTCTTTATACCACTGATGTCCCAATTATTTCTTTAATGGTTAAGTTGGGACATTGTATGGTGATAAATCTCTATTAAAAACATGTGAATATCAATATATTGTTTCATAATTATGTCACACAATGGTAATGAGGTCTATTAAAAATGATATAACAAGAATCATTAGTTCGAATGGTCTGGAAAAGATCCTAACTAACCCATTCAAACATCTGAGTATATATTATGTGTTTCCTATCAATCAAATTGAAAGGATATATCCAAACCCAAGCACTCATCCTATGATTTTCATAATTTCATTTGTGGAAATCGGTCCTGAAATCATGGATGAAATTTTTGGTAGTGAAATATTAATTGGAGATGTCTTCATCTCATCCACTAAATAACACAAAGTCTTTGATTCATCAATTATGCTCAATAAAGTTACAACATTAAAAAAGGAAGACAAGGATGTTGATTCCCAAGCCATCATTACCCATTGAATGCCCAATGAACTCCCTTCATAATCAGTAGGTTCAATAAATGGTTTCCTCTTCATCAGGATGTTTAAATAATGACTCCTCCCCTAGCTCTAAATTTTTTTCTTCATCATCTACCATTTAAACAGAAATAGAAGAAGTGAAGCATGAGGATGGATAATAATAATATCTTAAAGATTCCCCTTCGACATTGGGGAAGGCATATCAACCATTGTGGATAAGCTCAGAAAAATAAATATTGGTATAGAAGAAGATCCACACCCTACTCTAATTAGTGTATCTGTGACTTATGAATAACAAGAGATGTATACATCATTTCTAAAACAATATTGACATGATTTTTTTGGAACTATACTGAAATTATAGGCCTTAATCTTGATGTGGGAACTCATCATTTGGGTTTTCCAGATGATCTTTGAGGATTTAAGTAGGTGGTAAGAAGAACACATCCAACTCATGCCTCTAAAATTGATGCTGATGTCGAAAATCTTATCAAGGATAAAATTTTCAAGGAGGTGCAATATCCAATGTCTGGTCAACATTTTCCTAGTGAAAAAATAATAGGGAAATCATAGTTTGCAATTATTTCTATGATCTTAACCGGAATTTCCACAATAGTGACTTTCCAATTCTGATCACAGAACATTTTATTGATGCAACAGTCGGCTATGAAACTCTATCTTCATGGATGACTACTATGTGTATAATAAAATCTAAATGTACCCATAGGATGATGATCATATAGCCTTCATATCCCTTAAAGGAATTTTTTTTCTATTAGGTTATACCATTTGGATTAAAGAATATAGGTGCAATGTATCAACGTTCCATTCACCATATTTTCAAACCCTTCCTGGGAATATTAGTCGAATGTTATGTGGATGATTTAGTGGCTAAATCCAGACAATGTTTTGATCAAAAGGTTGGTCTGGATACCATATTCAATAAATATCAACAACATAATCTGATGATGAAACCATTGAAATTTCATTTCAGGGTTACCTCAAGAAAATTCCACATCTTCATTGTACACCATTGTGGCATCGATGTAGATCCTAAGAATAAAAAATCAATCCTTGGCATGCCACCTCATAGATATTTGAAGGAATTAAGATGAATTTAAAGAAACCTGGCCTATAATTTGTGCTTTGTCACCAATTTGGTATGTAAGCATTTACACTTGACCAGATTAATGAAGAAGGGAGTTAATTATAAATGGACTGAATACTTCCAAGAAGAATTTGATAACCTCAAGAAGTATCTATTGAGTCCACTAGTTTTAATACCACATTTTGATGGAAGGACACTTGTTCTCTATGTGAAATCTTTAGAGTGATCACTGGGTGCCTTATTTGTAAGACATCATGATACTGGGATTGAAAATAGTCGTTACTATCTCAGTCGAACAATGCTGAACACAGAGAATCAATATTGAATTATTGAGAAGTGTCATCGGGCATTAATATTTGTAGTTCAAAAGGTGAGGCACTACCTGCAACATGACGGAGTCCACTTGGTTTATCTCAATAACCCTCTAAAAATTATCCTCCTTCATCCTATGAATATAGGAAATTTGGAATGATGGGTAGTTATTTTGAAATAGTTTGATATCTTGTTTGTGCCTCTAAAAGTCATAAAAGTCCATGATTTGGAAGACTTCCTTACTGAACACCTATCTGTAGAAGATACATCATTGAATATCGAACTTCCTGATGAAGAAATATTTTTTATTCAAGATTATCCTTAATAATGGGAAATTTACATTTATGGTGCTTCTAGAAGTCCAATGGGGAAGAGAATGGAATAAAATAAACTCAATAATGATGGTTTAGTAATTGTTCTAATCTACTCAAAAAAGGTAGGGTTTCAATATTCATTTCCTTTATTAGAAGGTGATACCAACAATGAGGTAGAATATCAAACTCTCACTATAGTCCTATAATTGGCTCACAAGGTACTTGTGTTGCACCAAAAAGTGAAAGGTGATTTAGAAATGGTAATTAAACATATCGATGAGGAATATTCTTTCAGAAAATAAGATTTAATCCATTTGTGTGATTATGTAAGAGGGTTAATGGATGAATTTCCCCATTGATCCAACATTTTCTTATGTCTCATGATCACAAAATGATCAAGCTGACACATTTTACAATATAGTCACAATCCTGGAAGATCCGAATTAGGATGGTAAAATCATTAGTATTTACCATCAGCTTGTGGTTTCACCTTTTGATGAAACTAGAATAAAGGAAATTAATGAAATCATCCATATTTCCGAGCCATATGATCGTACTATGGGATGGATGACACCAACCATAGAATAACATCAATATGGATTACATCCACCAAATAGATCTCAAAAAGAACAGATCCGGTGATGAGGGGTCAATTTCACTCTTTATGAAATCCCAGATCACCAAAAGACCCTATAAAAATGATGAATTGATGGGGTCCTCTTCAGGTGTATCGATGGAGAAGAAACTACAGCTTTCATGAAATAAGTACATGTAGAAGCATGTTGTACTCACTAATCATGGAATATTATTTCTGAAAAAATATGAATTCTTGAATACTTTTGGACTTCAATGATGTATGCTTTCACAAATTTCACAAAAAAGTGTCACCCATTCCAAGTACATGGCAACTTAATTCATCAACCTGCAAAGTTTCTACATATAGGTAAATGCACTTATCAATTTTCAACATGGGGAATTGATGTAGTATGACCTTATCCTCCATCTTTGACTAAGAAATTCAAGTATATTATTACTACTACCATTTTCTTCACCAAATGGGCCAAGGAAAAACCTCTCAATGAAGTCAGGGCCAAAAGAATTTCTTTCTTTTTAAATGCTAATATCATTACCAGATTTTGTGTCCCTTACACCATATTAATGGACAACCACAATAATTTCTATTCTATTGATGTAAAGAAGTTATATCAGAAGAAAAATTTCAAAACCAACCATTTATCTCTCTATCATGCTGTATTCAATGGAAAGATAAAGGTTTTCAACCTACCGCTATAAAATATACTCCAAAAAATGGTGGATAGTGATAAGGAATCTTGGCATGATAAAATTTCTGTTGCCTTTTGGGCTTATTGAACTACTACCCATACTGCCACTCAGGAAACTCCATACTCATTGGTGTATGAATGAGAAGTTATTTTTCCTATTGAAATTCAATTTCCTTCACTATGACTTTCAATTTCTGATCAGTTATCCATAGATTAACAGTCTCAGAAGTAATTTTATGAGATGTAATGATTAGAAGAAACGATATTGCATACTTTGTATCATTTGGAAGTCTATCAGAAAATAATAGCATGATATTTTGATAGGAATGTTGTCCTTTTCTTTTTTATTCAAGGAGAATTGGTATTAGTCACCAAGATTTCGATGATACCAGGAAAGAAGCCTCCAAAGCTTGAGACAAAGTGGGAGGGACCTTATTACATATATAAGGTCTAATAAATTAGAGATTATTCCCTAATATAAATGGATGGAGAACTCATTACTACTCCAACCAATGAAATATTCTCAAATAAGTACTTTGTGCAATCAAACATCATAATGTTATCACTACATGATTTTAAGCTGTACAACATTATGTATTTACTACTTGAATTGAAACTACACATCCTAACATCCTCCTTGCATGACTTGAAACTATATAGCATCATGTCCTCATTGCATGAATCTAAACTATACAACAAAATGTACTAGTTGGAAGACATTAATCTTTATAACAACCATATTTGTCCATGCTGAACAATGTTAAAATGCATAACATGTTTGTATTTTTTGCACGACGTTAAACAACATGACATTATTTTTCCTCGCTACACAACATTAAACTGTATGGTTAATGTATTCTTCATTTGACGTTAAGAAATCCCATATGTGACTGAATATTGGTATTCCTTGTGGTTATAAAAAAAATTAATTACTTTCATGCACAATCATTACTCACATCATTGATACTCCTTAGTGGAACATGACTTCCATTTATCCCTATGTTTGAATCATATCTTCATAGACACCTCATTTCAAGTACTATGTAGGGATTGATTCTCATTTCAATGAGATTCATAGAGTCAACAAGATCTCCAATCTTAGGGCCATCCCTGAAAAAGAAAATTCCATCTTTATTCCCGATGTGTATGAATCAAACCTGCCTAGGGAATATTTCAAGAACTAAGTGTGGCTTGATTTTTATTTCAATGGGATATGTAGATATGCATGGATCTCCAATCATGGGCCCAACCACACCCACAAATAAATTTACTTACCTTTTTATCCTATATGTAAACCAGTTCTATATAGATTAGTCTTCTAGGATTCATGGTTTGATCTTCCTACCATATAGTGTTTGAAGTTTAACCATTCAACTGAAATGTGTTAAAAGCCCCCATTTCTCACATCAAACCCAATTGATGTGGGAAATGATTGTTTCATGAACTAAATTTGGATTTATTATAATTTCAATGGGATATATAGAGACAGATAGATATGCAATCTTGGACCCAACCACTATATAAAAAACCATTTATTCCCTATGTGTATGAATCAAACCTGAAAAGGGAATGTTTCGAGAACCATGTGGGGCTTTATTCTCATCCATATGAGATACATAGTGACACCTGGGGTTTAATTATTTGGTCCAGCCACAATATTCCCTTTTCACATTTGAATCACTTAATGTCCTTGTTGCATGACAATAAAATACAATGTACCCCAAAAAACTACATTTGGGTTGATTCTGATGCCATTGAGATATGTAGTGAAAACTATACCTTAGATCCTAGTTCCAGCCACATGATATATTTTTTCCTCTCTTCCCCATATAATTATCAATCTTTGTAGAAGTATCCATTTTGTGTCCTTTCTAAGTGATATAACTAAGGAAGCAATAAATTCCCCCATTTTACATATGATTTAGATCTATTTAAGGGGTTCCAACCACATGGACAATATTGATTCAAATATATTTCTTGGGCATTGAGAATTACCCATTTATTATTCCACACTCTAAATATAGAATACATTTAGATCTTCATAATCTTTCTTATAGTTATTGGTGGTAGAATTTATGATACCTGAGAGCTCTTTTTTGACTATTTAGTACGTTCCCCTAGGTGGACTTACATATGTTGATTACATAAGAGGCCTATTAATCAGAATATGCCACTATTTGGGAATGTAGCATTTGACCCAGTTGACCCTACATAATATAGCCCCCATAATGAGTTTGTCAAATAATGGTAAATTCATTATTGGTAAAGTAACTTTTCCCCCCTTCAATCCTTGATAACAATATACAAGACTCCATATCTTAATTTGGTTATCTTGGTATATTGGATCCATTACCTTTCTATTGATCTTAAAGTCTTGAAGATAATAGTTTTCTAATCTTCCCTCTATATGTGTTTAAAGCGTATTATAATGAACTTGGATCATTTGACCACATATGATATGCTATTTCCATTATATTTTGGTCCAAGTAATATGACCTAAAACTACAAGAACCATTATTCCAATGTTTTGGTCAGACCTTTGTAGATATCATATTCCCCATTTTATTTTGAAATCATTATTGGAAATATTCATTCTGTATTCAAGTACCTTTCTCCAAAAAACTAAACTATGTGTTTTGAAAAATTTGAATCTTCATAAGCATTCTTGGGATTTTAGTAATATAATTATAGATATCCAATCGATCTGTTAATTTCCTATGCAATACTTGTCACTAGGAGGCCTTTCATAAGTCACCTACATAACAGGCCTGCCCATCGAAAGATTCCATTATTTGTCTATGTAACATATTCCATTGTTGTCCCTTCATAATAAAAACCCCATAATGGGTTCACCAAATAATGGTAACATTGTTCATAGAAAAGACTTACTCTAATGTTTTTAGCCATTTCTCAAACTATTCTCCAGATTAATAAATTCCCTAATCATGTTTAATATTACTTATTTCTATACATGATCATAGTAGCATATTTCCAAGACAATTATCATAAAATTTGGGACTCATACACCTTTGGTCAGAGCTGAAGACCTTAATTTAAATCCCCCTAATGTCCTTTTAACATGACTTGAAACTGCACAACATAATATCATTGATACATGAATTAAAACTGCACAACACAACGTTAGAATCCCACCTTTTGAATAATTGTAACCATTCTTCACACTCCGTATTTATGTAGGAGTGGTTTCCCCCATTCATGACATATGTATGCATAGATGAACATTTATTCTTAAAATTTATTTCTTTGAGAAAACAACCCACTATGGTCTTGGGTCACCAAAATATTATTTTCCCTTTTCTATCAAGAATAAAATGTTAAATTTTTGAGAGCTCATTTTATTGACTATATAGTACATGCCCTTAGGTTCCCTTGAATATATTGCCTATATAACGGTCCTATCAGTCAAAAGATTCCACTATTTTTCTATGTAGTATATGCCATAGTTAGGCTTATATTACACAACTCCCATAACATTTTTTCAAATAATGGTAACTTCATTCAGGGAAAATACCTCCTCTATGATTATAATTCATGTTTTAGATTTGGTGACTATAAAAATCATGACTCAAGATTCCCCTTGGAAGTATTTAAAGAACATTGAATCAATTCCTAGAAACTGAGCCTTTTTTGGGATATAATTTCAAAATTTATTGTCATAGTTATTCGACCATAAACATTATCTTTATTAGTCTGATATGCTTGACTCTAAAGTTCCAATAACAAGAGACATGGTATTGACCATATTAAAAACCCATAAAGGTCACTCTGGAAAAAATTTGAGTCTCAGCTCACTAGGATTACATTTATTATAGTTTAGTAAATTTTGAGTAATAAAAAGTCATAAGAAACTAATTATGTGGTGGTTTTGTATACGAACCTAGAGAAAGGAAAACTATGATCATTAGGCCCATGGATTATGTAGATTATTTTGAGCACCCCCATTCTTGTTATTGTAAATATGATTATTTGACATCAATGTTTGATGTTATAAAATTCACCCCCTCGAAATTTAAATTATATAATAAAATCAAGAATGAAGTAATATATGATTAGAGACAAAATTAATTTCACTCATATAGTGAAATTAGAGGAACATCTAGAGAATGAAGCCTATCTTCCTTGTATTAATGAAATTCTTGGCATGACTCTTCATCTATTGGAAGACTTCATGAGCCTTATCATCCACTTTTTGAAGTTAAGACAGATGAGAAACATCCGCCTCCTCAGCTTGACAAAGTTCTTCTTTGGGTATTGAAATGGCGATTATCCCTTCAAACTGGGTTTCCCCCAATTTTTTTCAATTGATCATGTTTTTATGAATAGAATCCATTTTCTGTTGAATAGTTATCATCTCCTTCACTACTTCTTTAATTTGTAGGATAATTTATATTGACCACTTGTTATGGTTGGCCTCTACCTCAGCTACTGCAGATTGGAAGTCCCCAAAATTTATATGTCATTTAGCCTTTTCATGGTCTTTCTGAAGATTATGTTCTTGACCTCGTCGGTGAATGGTCTCTTTTATTACATATTAGATTGGGTGATAACTAAATCCACCAAATGAAAATATGAAAAATAGTACTGGGAGTTTTCTAACACGGGACAACAGCTCATGCAATTTCTTCTTGGTAATTATATTCCAAATTTGATTCCATATATTTTTACATGCCATGACTTGAGAAAATTTCATATCTAAATCAGAAAATGAGTCACTACCATGGGGTTGAATGTACTATGGAAACAAATCACTTAAAGAGGTTCCGTGAACTGCTTGTCTTAGAACAATGGATGATTCACCTTCTGTTGATGTTTGATCCAAGAAAGATGTTTCACCTTCTGATCATGATTTGGGAGACAATAAACCTAAATTATGAATCATAATAACTCTCAGTTTTAGAAGAATAGAAAAAATTGTGCATGATCTAGACAATCGATAAAATTTACCCAATAATAACTCGACTTCTTGATTTGATTAATTCCCAATCTTCTCATCTTTTGTAGTTTGAGAAAGTGTTTCATGGGGAGGGGCATTCCCCTAAGTTTTCCTAGTTTCCATAATCAAAGACTCTAGAGTACCGTCCAATATGGGGTCTTTAGTAGGTTTTTATCTAGCTTCATCAGAATAAGGATAGAGTGGAATTACCCATTATTATAGGTCCTTCAAAACAATATCTACAGAAAAAGAAGCATATGTTGAACTTTGATGTAATGTAACAAGTAAAAGAACAAAAATTAGGTATGGAAAATGAAAAAAATCAGAACATACATCCATGAAATTCCCCTAGAAGTTCGAAAAGTCCTTGATCAAACATCAAATATAAATTTTTGGATTAAGTATGACCATCATTTCAGTGTATATAGCTTGGATTGTTATAGCATACTCACCATTTATGGTATCCAAAAAATGTTGTTTGATGGCCAAATGGGATCTACTGAAATTTTGTTCCATAAATTCTTTAACTGGTGTAGTTTCATTAGGTTTTTCCATGTTAGGATCAGCTTCAGTAATAGATTCAGATTTCCTAGGATCCTCATTCCTTTTTCTAGAGAAACAGGAATATGTGTGTTGATTATTATAGGATCTATTGATAAGAGAAAATGATCTAATATTTTAGGAAGAGAATAATGTTAATATAATCATTTGATACTCAATAAAAATTTATTTCATATTAAAATGACCTTTCTGTCTCTAAATAAAATGAAGATTAGAGATAGTTGAACCTTTTGATGTCTCATCCCTCAAAATAAGAGATTCATCAGCATGAATCTATGATTCTCATGGGGTTTCCTTCTCCGTTCATGAATGACAAGTTATTAATACTTTAAGAGAATAGGGATAAAAAAATCCTGCTAAAGGATGAATGTGGTCACCATGGTGTATCAATAAAGTCATAATACCATAGGATAATACAAATAATGTGTTTTTTTCCGTACACTTCGGAACAACATCAATAATCTCTTGCGTTACTTTTCATAAGCTTGTGTAGAAATTGAAATACTTCTCTTGGAAGTAGAAACCTAACATATTGGATGAGGTTTTTCTCTCTCTATTACCCCAATCAATATTTTGTCCTCGAGAAGAAATTTATGAAGATGTGGGGAGTTCATCTAATGTGTCAATAGGGTAACCTATAGTTCCATAAATCAGTGACTCCACAACATGTTTTGATGTTCCTTCCCTAATTTAAATCTGCAATATTCAATATCATCCTGATTAATGATGGTGAATGATGAAGCATAATTGAAACAAAAGAAAAGAGAAAATAAAGTATCAGAATTAACATAAATGTCACATTCCTTATCAGGGTGAATAATCACCCCTTCATGTATCCCAAGTTCAATAATATAGGTTACTCAGTTCGAGATTGAGACTTGGTCATTAGCTTCATATATAATGTTATCATGCACCGCAATATACTCCCGTACTTTTAGCCAGGTTATTATCTAGATAACAATCAAAAGGTTCTTTAATGTCACCCACATCTGGTATTCGAAGGCTATTTTTGAGTAATGCCCATGAATACCTGAGTTAACGAGTCAAGATATCCCAATATTTAATAGATGAAGGCTACACATTATTCGGTTTTGATATGGTTTGTTGTGAAGAAAACTCAACACCCTCTAGTTGGAAGGCCTCTTTAGGCCTCCCTTCTTCTTTCGAAGATTCATTAGATGGGGCAAAAATCTCTTTCAGACGATAATGACTAGATAGCCTTGGTGTTGAAGGTGCGATGTACCTAGCCTTAGTCTTCTTGGTATATCTTATGTGAAGGTGTTTTAAAGGTTATAAAACTTCTAAATCCTCTATATCATCTTTGGTTTTAGACCTATTACCATTATTTCTATTCATAAACACTGTTTTGGATGCTACCTAATATATTCTTTTTGTTAAAGCCCCCTGAGGTTATAAAGAAGCCCAATATTTGGCATATCCAGCTTCTAATCCAATTTATGCATCTGATGTAGGTAACATAATTTATAATTTGGATGTCTCTAAAAACATAAAAATCCACAATGGTCTCACTACCATTGGATGGTTTGCATATCTAATATACATGGGAGGAAAGTTCTTGATTGGTAAAGACATTTGAACTAGAGAGAAAACCTATAAGGGATGTAATCCTCACATATAATTCCACCAGAAATCCTAGTTGATAACACAATATCCCTAAATTACATCATATAGGACCTCAACTCATAATTTTATTTCTTATCATTATCAATAAATGTTCCAGTTGGTTGGTTACCAAAAGGGAAGAAGCTGAATTCTCATGATGTATTCAATTCCCTTAGCACTACATCAGGTCCCAAATTCAAAGGTTGAATACTGTAGACTTTCTATAAAAAGGGATTAATCAACCACTGAGGACTCTAACTAAATTCAACATTGAATATGAATAAAAGTGTGTGACAATCTAGGTCCACAACACTTTGAATGACCCTTCAAATCTAAATAGAGCCTTCCCATTGTTCTAATGCAGTAAAGAATAATAAATTCTTACCAATACAAGAGTTTATAACCCAATATATTTTCCCTTTACCAATTTGTCTACGATAACAAAAGTACCTGGCCTTACACCGTCATTGGACTCACAAACTAGAAGGATGTAAATGCTTATCCACATGGAATTGAGGCCAGATAAGCATACCTTTTCATAAATATCAAATTTGACTTTATATCCCAAGTTCTTGTAGTCACCTCTCCCAAATGATGCCCCACATGTGACTAAAATGCCTCGATTATCTACAGATGGACAAATAGTTGGACATCCACAGGTGGAACCTTTCTCTGTTGTTGGTTATAAAAAAACATTCTATCCATAATATTGCATGAATATCTTTATTTTCTTTGGGTAATTCTATTTATATTTTTAATAATTCATGATCTAATAGCGGTGTCATGGTAACAAGCCCCAAAGTTTTTAATGATGGAATGATCTCATCATACAACTCCACGATAATGGGAACCCCAAATATTTGGTAGATATACCATAGACTAATTCCAACCTCACCACGCATCAAGTGGAATGTATTTATTTGAGGACTCCATCGGCTTAGTAATTTAGGAATTAAGTTGTTTTTTCACAAATAAGTTTTTCCCTTCTTAACAAATTTATAATGGTCAACATCTTATAGGTCTTTAAAAAATTATCTACAAGTTTGGCATACCCAAAATTCCTGCATCCATTCAGGTTTAACTCCTCCACCAAAATGAATATCTCAGTCTTCCTTCCAACCATTCGACTGATCTGTTTGCGAAGAACGAATGGTTGAATCATAAAAATGTGGCCTTAGATCTAAAAAATGATCTTCCATATTAGGTGTACAACCACTATGGTGTAGGGTGCATTCAATAGGGACTATTCCCTCATTAAAAGGTATACCCTTGATGGTGATATTCATGCATTGATAGTTGAAGTATTAGAGAATCCAAGTCTTTGGAAAGTATCTCTTATAAGCTGAAATGTGGGAATATTTCAAAATCCCAAGTACGTATAAAGGTAGATAATGGATTCATAGATATTCATGTTGGTATGGAATCAAGCCTTTTAGTAGCCTAGTGTGGGTACATTCAATAACATCATAACCATCTAGTTCAACAATTTTCATCATCTCATTTTGAGAAGATTTAGCTTCCTCAGTTTTTTCCATCATGTGAGCCATTTCCAAAAAAATAATTACCAAGTATTCCCCATTAGGTTGAAATTTTGACTTAATAAAATTCAAATTTTAACCTAATGGAATTTATTAATTTGAAAAAAAAATCTCCACGTAGGTCCTCTGATTAGGCCATCAACGTAGGTTCTTTGATAAGGATCCTAGTGCAAGTCCTTCAAAAAAATCCTTTTGCACAACTCCATCTCTCAAATGGTTTCACATTGATAAAAATTCAAGGCACCTATGCGAGAGCACAATGTGGCAAGGTTGGATGAATGATCTACATAATGAGAGAAAAAAATGAGATCATGGGTGAAGAAAATCGAAAATGAATGAAGCTATTTATAGACACCATCGAGCTACGTGGGAAAAAATAACCAATATAGATATGTGGCATACCTGTGTGATATAGCTACATGAAATAAATGCGCGATATAGCTATGTAGACAACCTATGTAGTTTACAATTTTCTCCATAGTCTTTTCCCCATAATCTTACCTCAGGAATGAACCTTATTTCTAATCAAATCCAATCCTTATGGGGGGGGGGGGGTTATTGACACTCCTCAGAAAGAGAAAAATATTATGAAGATGTACTTCAGATATTTCGTGTCTCAAGATGAAGCTAAAATATGTAAAGGTATAAAAATTTCAGGGGACCTATGCAGAGGAGCTACACGACAAAGCTACACAGAGGAGCTATGTGAGAAGATGTTTTCTATACCTCTATGCAGAGTAGCTACGTAGAGGAGCTGCACGAATGATTTGTATATAAAAAGTTATTTTGACCATCCCCCCTCCTTACCTATAAATATGACCCTTTGGATCCTTGTTTGAAGACTGAATAAAGTTGGAAGATCTCTTGATGGCCCCATTGTGTATCTCTTTCACCTAGGTCCCCAACATTTTTTAGGTAGCTATCTAAAAACATGAGAGAAGAGAGAATTATATGGGATAAATAAATTTTGATATCCTTTAAAAATTTGAAGCATGCATAGGCTTGGTTACCCATTTTTAAGAACACTTTTTTCAGTCATCCCAAAGACCTACGTGCCACTCCTACACAACATACCTGCACGGTGTACTGATGAGACATAGAAACACGGTATAGCTACACTGCATAGCTACTATCAAGTCCTACACATGTCACCTTGTAATACCTCTTCAAAGCCACTCAAAGTAGGGTATCTATTTCCTTTTTACCCTTATATAAAATTTACTAAGTTGAAGCCTCAACCAAAACCTCATGAAATATCAAACCTTTGGGAAGGGCGCATCAGTATGTCTCTTATTGGGGTTTGTATATCTATAGTCAGGGATTTACCATATTTTTCTTCTAAGGGAGTTTAGATCCATTGTATGTTTGTAGGTTTTTATATCTATAGTCACCTGGATCCTTACCCTAGAGATAGTGTTGGGAATTTATTGGTATTTGATTCTGGGGATGGGACTCTGAACTCCCCTTTTCATCTCAAAGACTCTAAGACTCCAGTTCCCAATAAAGAGAGTGATGAGGACACATTAATTTCTTTTTAGACAAAAAAAATTATCCCACCTCTCTTGGTATTCAATCAGGGAACTCCCACATGGGTAAGTTCCTAATCATTAGAGAGTTGGGCTGCATGGCATCTATTGTCAACCCACATTGAAAGGTTAATTACTCCACACCCTCTCCCACTATCACCTCAGCTTCCTTCGCTATTGCCCCCCTCTCTCCCATCAATGAAAGAGAGATAGAGAGAGTATTTTTTATTGAATATTTCACATTATCTTGTTTCTCATACAAATCATGACTCATGTGGGATTAAATAATTATGGTGATCAGAACATCCACATGATCCATCCTTTTGAAATATTAGAACTCTAATTCCCTCCATATTTAGGATATGTAGGACTCCTTCAACCAGGGCCCAAGCTTATTGGATATCCTCATCAAAAATACAACCCTAATTCCCTTAATTAGGGCATCCTACATAATAGTAATACCCAACATATTTCTTTCAAAGGGGTCATACACCCATGTGAGACTCACCTAACTATGTGGGATTTGATTTCTATCCAAATAGGATATGTATAAATCCTCCCTGGTGTTCAAACCCAACACCTCAAAACAACCCTATTCTTCCTGGACCATATTCCCAATAGTGTAAAACCCAACTTGGAAACTCATATCTCTTCCAGGTCCCTTAGGATTCTAACCCATAAGTCCCACACCAATCATTGACTAAGAACCTTCTCCTTATAAGTCCTATACAAATGACATTAAACTGTATTGTTAGATCCTTATTATACTACCTTAAAAGGTATTATGTGTTCTATTAAGGAGAACTAAACTATGAGGGTTGTGAATCTATTCACAATGATAATTAGGTATCCCATTTATGGGTATGATCCCAACATCAAAACACACTTTTATCTCTCTGGATGATAATAAATTCCAATGTGCCTCAATGAGTGGCTTAAAAATAGTACAATCTTAATAACGGTTAAATGAATATCTAAATATTATGTGAGAGGATTCCATTGATGGAAAACCAAAAATACATATGGATGTCTCCATTATTGAAGAACCGAGAATACATAAAGATGATTCTAAAATTAACACATGATAATAATTGATTGAAAATTTCAATGGAAAAATATTTTATACTTTGTATATTAATAAGGATTCATGAAAATATGTTAAATCTATACTAGAGTCTCGGAGTAAGCAATAATTCCCCCTAAAAGGTTGTGATGAGTCTAACCACCCATCATATTGACCAATGAATGTTCTTTTGTATTGTAGGTCCAAACCTAATGAACACCTGAATTTGGAAAGCATGTCCCTTTGGATATTAAACCGTTTTATGTTTCCAGTTCTGCAAATAAATTGAACAGAAAACACCCAGAATTAGTGATTCATAACCATAACACGTGATCAGAGGGAGATGAAACAATTTTTGAGGAACTTTTATGATGGAATTTATTTACCATCACGAATGTAACTGAAGAGAATGTTAATATTAATAGATATAACAACCTATAACTACCAGTCATCACAAATAATGTATTCCATGGGATATCAAGCATGGGTGAAAAAGGTATTTACGATAGTCCTAATTTTTTGTCATAAAGAACCCATATATGAGATGGGAAAAAAAGGTTGTCACAAATACCTCTTTATTTAGAGGTATTTGTGATGGTTATATTCTACATCAAAATGACTCATCATAATTACCCTTTTTTCTAGTTGTGGATGAGTTGAGTGGAATGAATGTTACAATCCTATCTATGATAATGATTGAAAGGGATCCAATCTTCATGGAAATTAAATGGATATAAATTGGAATAATAAAAGGATATTCATCCTACCTTGATTAAATAACTTATCAACCATCTATTATTGAGAGTATAAAGGAGGTTGAAAAAGATGATGATGTGATAAAGAAAGAGGTAGAAAATATTAGATAGATTAACGTTTTTATAAATAAATAAGTAATGGTTTTGAATCAGGATATGTGTCTTATCAAAACTAGAAGTAAAGAGGGAAGTTCTGGATGATTCTCATATATCATCCTTCTCTATTCTTCCAAGAATCACTAAGATGAATAGATATCTAAATAAAAAATTTATGTGGTATAAAATGAAGACACAAATTGCATAATTTGTATCGCAGTGCATGGTATGTCATTAAGTCAAGGAATAATGACCTTAGTCTAAGGCCATGATGTAAGGATTTTCCAAAATAGTATGGAAATAGAAGAACCTAACCATGGGGTAGTCATGGCACGGGCCCCGGGGGACGGGTCATGACAAGAGGATCCACAGATCTTTTTCAGTGGATTTATAACGATTTTGGGATCATCACATTCCCCTAGTGGAGTTATTGTATTGAAATAATATTCAATCCTGAATTAAAATGAAACATTATTTGGATCTTTATGGGAAGATGAGTTAGACTCCAACATGATGGTTTGAACATAGATTGAGAATGTTTTTAGGGTCTGATCTAATGCATGAGATGATATAGAAGGTTTAAACCCTTCAACATCATATTAAATCCATACAAATTAAATAGAAAATATATGGAGAAAATTATCAATGAGATATGTAGTTTGAGGCTGCAGATAAGGCATTCATTTATCTATCTTCTTGGAAGAAATTCATGAGGTTTGGGGGTAAAGGAAAGCTTAGCCCAAGATACATCACCCCCTTTGAGATCCTTGATTACATTGACGTTTTATACTATCGTCTAGAACTCCCACATATCCTTTCTCAAGTACACGATCTATTCTATGTATCCCTATTGATAAAGTACATACCAGAAAACTCACATGTACTAAATCTAGAGGTGATACCCTTGGAAAATTCTCTTTTATATGATGAGAAGCAAGTGATGATAATAGATCATAAATACATTGTACTAATAAATAAAGAAAACTAATCTGGTCAATGTGTGGTGGGGGAAACAAGAAGTTTGAGGAAGCAATTGAGGAAATAAAATCGGTTATTAAATGTAAGTACCCTAATATATTCTTGTGTAAAATTGTAAAATTTCGGGAAAAAAATTATGAAGGAGAAGAATGTAATAAACCAAACTTTTTTAAATGAAATTTCCCTTTTATTGAGTAAATTCCTTATAGTTATAGAACACACATGAACTAGTTTGGATATTTTGTTCTGATATATACTGTTAGATTTAAAATACTATTAATCATATTAACCATTGAAAATAATGATGTTTTACAAAGACTATTAATATTAATATATATTAATGGTTTTGATAAATTCTAATAGACACTAAGAGATAAAGAGATGTCCTCAACTGGTTGGATAATACCCTATGGAACCCATTTATCAGAGCTTCAACGGGTGACAACATAATAGGGATTTTCCTCGACCAAGACCAATCCTAGAGTCAATAATTGAATCATAAGAAAAATAATTTATGGGATATGGTCCAGATTATCAATATCAGAACCCAAACAGTGTTCCCAGAACCATTCCAAAAGGATCCTGCATCACACATCATACCCATAGGTCATACACTGGAATAATAAAGTGTTATGTATCTAGAAATAAGAAATATAGATTTTTATATTTTCTTCTTAATTAAATAATTATTATTTTTTTCCTTTTTATTATTACTTTATAAATTATTGTATAATTTTTTTGATAAAAATTAGATTTTATCCAGTAGAAATCAAAACTACATTTTTAGGAAATATTTAAATTAAGACACAATTTTTTATGAATTTAATATTTCATTAAATAAATAATATTTTAATAAAAAATTCATATTAGATAACAAATATTAAAATATAAAAGATAATATAATTTAATGAAGTCTAATTTAATTTTATTAAGGGTCATAAAGTGGTTAATATCCTAAAAACTTGCATTTTCATGTAAATAGGAATGCTTATTTATATAAAATATCTCATATTTAGTTGTGTATTATAATTAAATAATTATTATATTTTAAATAATCACATCAAAATTATGCAATCTTTAATTTTTCATAATTTTTTGAGACAATCGTTTTTTTGGTTAAAAATTACATACGATATAGATATGTGGTATATATTATGACATCATAATCGCCCAAAGTGATGTAATAAATTCCATAAATGGAGTCCAATACCAAATATATATGTATCATTTAAAATAATGTATTTTTATTATATTTTATTAAATTTATATACCCTTAATTATTCCTCAATAATGTATATTATATTTTATGATTTTAAAATCATTTCTTTATGAGCATGAATCACTTCCACATCAATAATGGTATCATTTAAATATGTTTTGTTATTTTAGGTATAAAATATTACAAATAAACTCCCCTTTGAAATAAATCATTGTAAAATACCATGAGAAGGTTTGTGTTTTTTATTATCTTATCATATGGAGTCTGAAAACAATGTTTAGAAATAATCAATGAAATCAATTATCTATTTCAATAAAATACCACCCATCATCCCACTCCTATCGACTCATATAACATTGAAAATGAATTTTGTTTCCATTTACATATCTAAATCCCTCCCAAGGTGTTTTCAAACTCTTAATAAACTCATCTCAAGCTGTTAGAAGCCCCTTCTCTGGGTAAGGGATCCTCTTGTCATGACCCGTCCCCCGGGGCCCGTGCCATGACTACCCCATGCCCACCTTCCATAGGCTAGGAGATAGCGAATAGCACCAAAGGCGTAATTCCCTAAAACTAGGAAGACGTTTCCTTTATAACCTATAAAGGCACATTAAATAGCACACAAATGTATACAAAACACTAAGTAAACTATATAAAAAAGAGTGATGAAAAGTAAAGGGGCCAGAAATACAAGCCCAACTATTAAGTACAAGGAACTAGTAGTGAAAGTACAACTAAAGGAAGGAAAAATAGCTGCTAGTTAATCCTCCATGGTTCCTACCTCAAGGTTAGGTACAGATCGCCTCTTTATCACTCCACATCTGTCCATCTCCTCCGTGTACCGATACGCCATAAGGTCCACCTTTGGGTGACATCCAATCCTGGCACTCTCAGCCTCGTTTGGTGTTGTCCATCATCTCCATCCAACACAACAAGGTGTGGGCATAGCCCGTGTAGGGTTGAGTATAACGATACTCAGTAGGGACCCCGAGACCCTCAAGGTATCACAAAATCCCACGAGGATAAACCAAAAATTATGAAATCAACAGATAACCCCACTTAGATATATGCCCATACATATACCTATGTTATCAAGTAATCCATCTCAATCATGATAAAAACAAAAACGTTACTGACACAGCTCAACCAGGATTTTTTTCATAATAATAAAAACTCGACTGCGGGATAACTCCTGCTCAATCGAGTACAGTGGGCCTGCCGAAACACCATGGTGCTTCCCACTAACCTTGAACTGCTGAGGTACTTATCTTGTCGAGTACCGTGGGTCTGCTGCATCACACAAAGATGCTCCCCACTGTGGGACTGTCGTTTCACCAAGGCACTCCCCCTAATAGCCTACAGAGGAACTCTACTTGTCGAGTACCGTAGGTCTGCCGCCACAACTAGGAGATCCTACTCTATGGGTCTTCCATGACAGCAAGGCGCCCAACGCTGGGCTAGTCGAGTCACTCCGAGTCGAATCAGTCAGTAGTCGTCAGGTCTCAGCTAGCTACTCGGTCTCCGCACTCTTCTCACTTATCACTGAAAGGATCTGCTCCCTGAGCAACTGGTTGATACTCCAACTGTCATGAAGTCCCATGAAGATGTATCTCAATGGTCCGCCACAAACTATAGGTCTCAACTCAACAGACGACACGTCAATCAGACGCCTGGTCTGTGAGTTATTAGTATTTTAGTCTTGGGGGCCCAGGTGGATTCATGCACGATCCAACCTGACCATATCACAACTATACCCCAAACACTTCTTGGGTATACTCAAAGGGAAATTTATGCCCCAAGATTACCTGTGCCACTAAAAGTTCATCAAAAAGATGTTCAATGCCAAAGATATGGCCAAAATAAAGTAAAGGGTCGGTAGTAGGCCTGGGTCTGGTCCAACTTGGTCGGACTAACCCGGCCCGACATAGTTTGGGGTGACCTGGTTCGGGTCGGTCCGGCCTGACTCATTGGGTCCGGCCTGGCCTGTTGGGTGGGCCTGCCTGGTGGGTTCTTCCCCGCTCACTGTGCCCAGCCCAGTGGGCCGTGAGGGCGGTTCGGCCCAGAGGGTGACCATATAGGCGACTCGGCCTTGTGGCGTAGAGTCGGTTCGGATCAGAGCGCCGCGAGGGGTGCGGAAGGCTGGCTCGTCTTGGGCCCCATGTGGGGCAAGGGAGGATGGCTTAGCTGGGGCGCCGTGAGGGGTGCGGGAAGCCGGCTCGGCTGGGTGTCGTAAGGGGTGCAGCTCGGGTGGCTCGGTATTGGAGGCTGGGGCTGGTTCGGCCAGTGCTGGGAGGGACGTGGCTCGAGCGGTGCGGCTCGGAAGCCAAGGCCTGTTTGGCCAGCGCCTCGAGGGGCGTGGCTTGAGCAGCTCAGCCCCAGAGCCGGTAGGTCAGTGGGTGGCCGTGAGGCCGGTAGGCAGATGGGAGGCCGGGAGGCCAGGAGCCGGAAGGCCGGCGGGCAGCGCACTTCGGTCATGGATGACAGATCCTGTTTGGCTGGAGCGTCGTGAGGGTGACACCGGTCGCAGAGGCCATGGGTAGCACAGTCGTTTCATATCACCTTCATCACCTTCAACACTATTGCCGAAGAACATCACAAACAAGATCAGTAGAGGGGTCGAGACTTGTTAGTTTGACCCACAACCTCCGTGTTTAGGGTGGTAACAAGTAGTTCAAAACCATCTTGATTTTTCAAAGAATTGTCAAGAAAGAAGAGAGAAGAAAACACCCCACATCTTCCCACAAATAATGTTTCCCAACCAGCAATGTAAACATCCACAATGATATTTTGTTTTAGAAGGGAAGCAATATAGGAATAATATCATATTAAAATAAAACCCCTACCTTTGTTCGTTGTTCGTCGATGGAGTTGCGGGGAAGAAGACAGATCGTTGGAAAAAGACAGACATCAGCTTTTCCATGGATCGTCGATCTGGGTGCGGTCTGGTCGTAGTTGAAGACATCCTACGTTGAAGGAGGTTCTGAGGAAGAATGTTGAAGACCCTTTTTTCCGGCATTATTTTTCGGAAGAACGTGTTCTTCATTGCTGATAGCTTTTCCCTAAGCTCACTCCTCTCCAAAGTTCCACCAAGATGAATATGCCAAGCCAAAATAATATATTAAGTTTATCTATTATTTAATTTTTGGGAAAAAATTCAAATGGGTTAAACAATTAATTGAAAGTGTTGGCTCAAAAATAATTAATGAAGAGGATTTAGAAAAATTAAATTTTTGGGGAGTTGAAGAGGCTCCCTACACTTAACGGAAGTTTTAGGGTTTCTCCCCATTAATGGGGAGTTTCAAGGGGGTTAAAAACCTGAGTTGTCCCCACCTAATAAACATGAAGATTAGGTTAGGATTGGGTGGGACCCACCACCAAAACCTCTCATGGGAGGTTAAGGTGTGGTGGTCCCCACCTCCAACATCCATACGGACTCTTTAAACAAAAAAATAAAAATAAAGCTACAACAATTTATTTTTATTTAATTATTTCCCTAAAAACCCAAAAAATATATTTTATTCTCGACCCACATCCATCAAGGTGAAAGTCTCCTTAAGAGAATACCAGCGCTGTGAGTGGAACAGTGCCCTCAGATTTATATTCCGAGCACTGGTTCAGAATTTATAAAAAGCTGCTCATATGTTTACTGAATATACCCGAACCAAACTTCAGAAATTTATTCCGGGCACTCTGGGCCTCAGAATCACACACCATTAATTTTCATAGACTTGTAAATTTCCCATTTATAAAAAAAATTACATGGAAATTTCAGGTCATTACATTCCCCCCTCCTTAGGCTTTACATCCCCGTAAGACATAACTCAAACTATGGGGACATGTGGGGGTACCGAGCATGCATCTGAGCCTCCCGCTCCCTTGTGCTCTCCTAGAGGTTCCCGTGCTACCTGTGAACGCGCACCAGAGGTATCGAACGTCCACAAAGTAACCTCTCCTGTCGATCCTCAATATCTACTGGAACATCCATAAATGTCGCCCCATCGTCGACGTCCAACTCGCCATGGACGATGATGTGGGAAGGGTCATGCACAGATCTCCTCAACTGGGATACGTGGAAGACATCGTTCACCCGATGAAACTGAGGTGGAAGAATTAAGAGGTAAGCCACCTTACTAACTCTTCTAAGGACCTAAAGAGGTCTAATGAATCTCAGAGATAACTTACCGCCTCAGCCAAATATCTGTAGACCTCATCATGGTGAGACACGTAGAAATACGTGGTTTCCATCCTCGAACTCCATAGGTCTTCATCTCTTACCAAAAAACAGCTTCTGCCTACTCTGTGTGGTTTTCATCCACTCTGGGATGATATGTACCTTCTTCGTGGTAGCCCATACCATCTCTGGTCCCACGAGTGCTGACACCCCTAGGTAAGTCTAGCACAGAGGTGATCTTCAAGGTCGCCTATATAACGCCTCAAAAGGTACCATCCCAATGGTGGAGTTATAGCTGTTGTTGTATGAAAACTCCAACAAAGGTAAGTGATCCTCCCAGCTACGGCCGGAGTCGAGGAAACAAGCACAAAACATGTCCTTGAGGGTTTGAATGGTCCGCTCTGTCTAACCATCCATCTTAGGATGGAAGGCGATACTCAGGTGAAGCTGCATCACGAAGGCCTCTTGCAACCCCTTAAATAGTCGAGAAGTAAAATGTGAATCATGGTAGGAGATAATCGTCGAAGGTACTCCATGTAGCCGCACAATATTTTTCACATAGAGGTGTCCCCATCTCTCTACTGAACCCTGCTATCTGATCGGTAGGAAGTGGGCCGACTTGGTGAGTCGGTCAACGATCACCAAAATAGAGTCATGACCTCTGGATGTACATGGAAGTCCTATCACGAAATCCATGGATATCCCATCCCACTTCCACTCTAGAACCTCTAAAGGCTGAACCAATCTTATTAATACCTGATGCTCCACCATAACATGCTGACTAGTGAGGCATCGTGAGACAAACTTTGCAACTACCTTCTTCATTCCCGGCCACCAGTGATGTCGTTAGAGATCCTGGTACATCTTCGCCACTCCTGGATGTACCACTAGAGGGGATGTCTGTAACTCCCTCAACACTTACCCCTGAAGTGACATCGGTACCATAGTACATCTTATGAAGAGGTTGACAAGCTCCACCCCATCAGAAAATCTAACAGGTGCCTACCCTATGGATATATGAGCACATCATGTCTCACAGTCAGCATCCCCATGGTATGCCTCCCAGACTAACTGAATAAGTGGGGGAGTGACTGTAAGAGACTGAAGGAAGGCTAATACATCCCTATCAACAAAGGATATCTATAAAGAATCCAGTTGCTCTCTCGCCTCCCCTAGAAGCTTTATACCAGACCTCCTACTAAGTGCATCTTCAACAACGTTCCCCTTCCTAGGAGTATAGAATATCTTGAAGTCATAGTATTGGAGTAACTCAAGCCATCATCACTATCTCATGTTCAGGTCCCTCTACGAGAAGATATACCTGAGACTCTTGTGATCAGAGTAAATGGTAAAACACTCTCCCATCAGATAGTGTCGCCACATATTCAAGGAAAAGAACACCGTTTCTAACTCTAGGTCATGGGTAGAATAGTTCTGCTCATTCTATCTAAACTATCGAGAACCATATGAGATCACTGCTCTCTCCTGCATCAGGACACACTCGAGTCCAGTCCCAGATGCATCACAGTAGACTACATACCCTATGCCTTCCTCTAGAAGCCTAAAGATGGGATCTGTAGTCATCCTCTACCTTAGCTCTTGGAAGCTCTACTGGCATCTCTCTGACAACACAGAGGGTTGCCCCTTCTTCGTCAATGCTGACAAGGGTGCTGCAACTCTGGAGACGTTTGACACAAAACTACGTCAATAACCAGCCAAACCCTGGAAACTCTGTACCTCCATCACACTATTGGGTGGCTCCAAAGCAAGTACAGACTCAATCTTCATTGGATCCATTGCAAATCTAGCCTCTGATATGACATGTCCCAGAAAGTGAACCTCTCGGATCCAAAACTGGCACTTGGAGAGCTTACCATAATGCTGGTGCTCTTGAAGTGTGTCTAGTACTTCCTGAAAATGATAGGCATGCTACTCTTCAGTAGTCGAGTTGATCATAATGTCATCGATGAAAACTACGAAAAAGCGATCGAGGTATGGCTGGAAGATCCTATTCCTGAGTCCCATGAACACTGATGGATCATTTATTATGCCTAATGGAATAACCATGAACTCATAGTGGTCATATCAACATCTGAAGGCCACCATCTACACATCCTCATCTATAACTCTGAGATGGAGATAACGAGATCTGAGGTCTATCTTTGAGAACCATCATACTCCCTTTAGCTGATCAAATAGGTTGTCAATCCTTGAGAGTGGGTACTTTTTCTTCACGATCACCCAGTTCAGGCACCGAAAGTCAACACAAAGGCTCAAGCTCCCATCCACCTTCTTGGAAAACAGAATCAGGGCTACCCAGGGAGAAACACTAGGCTAGATGAATCCCTTCCCCATCAAGTCCTCAAGCTATACCCACAGCTCGTGAAGCTCCATGGGAGCCATTCGATATGTCGGAGTAGATATCAGTGCCATACCGGGGTACAAGTCAATGTAAAATTCCACCACTCTGCGATGAGGTAGACCTAATACATCATCAGGGAAAATATCCGTATACTGGTACACCACTACATGATTTCTCAGACTCTCCACATTAATAGCTTTGAGGTTAAGTCTAGCCAACTGATGAGTGATCAGCTGCACTCTCCTCTGAGAAAGTCCATCCTATGCTGCAAAGGTTCCCTTCTCACCGGAAAGGTAAACCTGATCCCATATGTGTGGAAACACGACAATTTGTGCCTAATATACTCAATTTGAGCATGGCCTTTAGATAACCAGTCCATACCCAAGATGACATCATAAGGCCTCGACGCTGCTACTAGGAGATCCTAGCCGAAGCTCTCGCCTCCTAGATTAAGATCACATTGTTGGCACCGGTGCGTAATCATAGAGTCTACTCCAATGGGAAAGTCTAGCTCTAAGGATTGAGCCAACGACTCCATCAGAATGTACGAGTTCCGAACGAGGGCAGTTTCACTAAAAGAGTGACTGGAACCTGTGTCTATAAGTACAAAAAAAATGGTGTAGTAGAAATAGATCATACCTCATATCATCTTCGGAGTGCTGTGATCGTAGGTCTCAACTTCCTGGAGATGAGCTCTCCACTTTCCACCTGCTCCCTGTGGTTGGGTGGACCTCCTAGTGGTGGTGGTTGTAGAACCTCAAATCGTTGTCCACCGCCAACTGCCAAAACAGATCCTCTTCCACGTCCGCCTGCTCCCTACGGACCGACTTGATCAAATCTCTACCTCTACCGTGGTGGTCCTTTGACCAGCTACTGGTCATCTGAATGGTGGGTCGGATAGTCACGAGCCATGTGACCGTGCCCACCACATATGAAACACTACCTGCTCCGGGAATGTATGTCTCTGCTCCGGGTGCCCCGCACAACCGATCCTAAGTCATGCGGTCATCCACCTATAGGTCTGTTCCTCTTGGACCTATATGACATCTGTCTGTTTCCAGCTACAGAAGACTCCTCTACGTGTTGACTGGTGGTGGGTCTCGCTGTTGGAGACTTCTCATCAAAGAAAATCTCTACCAGGAGGGCTCTTTCTAGCACCCCCGCCTATGTCGGGATGCTAAGTGATATCATCCGAGCTCTAAACTCCCATCTGAGCCCCTTCTCAAAGGTCCGAGCCATAAATAATGGGTCCTATCCGTATCAGTGGAGTAGCGTGAGAGAGTTATTGTAGATGCCGAAAAACTCCGTAACTTTTAGAGGAAGATTCGAAATGGCAAAGCGAAGTCATATTCGGAATTAGAGGCATGGTCCGGAGGCCTGGGAAGTGGTGCGCGAAATAAAGGAGGACTTGCGTGAAATAAAATCATTCGTGCGAAGTATCCCCAGGATGCGTGCAATCGAGCCGGTGAGACGCGCATTTTTTGCAAGCCTCGGTTCCTCGCGGTGAGGTTTTTCACGACGACGGCTCCCGGTGCGGAAGATTTCACACGCCGCCTGGATTCCATGACGGCCGATGCCTATAAATAGAAGGTGACCCCAAAAGGTTTGGGGGTTGCGGAATTCGGATCGGCTCTCATGCGTCCAATTCGACTCCCCCCGTGCGCAATATGACTTCCAGGTAATTCCCCTTTTTGCGCAACCTTGCCCCGGGGTTCGCCTTTGTGCGCAACTCCACTGGTTTAAGTGAATTTTCTCCCTCCTCCGGGTTCCTTCCTTGCGCGCAATCCATGTCCCGTGTGCAAAATCCCCTTCTGTGCGTGCAATACCTTGCGTGCAATTCCCTATCTGCGTGTAGTCCCCTAGATCCAATTGCGCTCTATCCCAGGGGTTTGGGCGTAAACCTTCTCTTTGCGCACAAAACCCAGGACTCTTCACCTTGACACCCCTTGGATACCACTCTATGCCGGCACCTGATGTCTCCCCTTCCAGGCATGTGCGCCATGCGTTGTTTTCTAGTACGGCCTTCAAGGCTCATGTGAAGTAACCTCAAGGTTCCTTAGGTGATGTTTCCCGTTGCGTTTCATTGCCTTATCCTTCTCCGCATAGGCACGCTAATAGCTATTGCTTCTTCGCATAGCCACGATAACGTGGACCCCTCGATGGTTCACCCTATGGGACACCTTCAATATGGCCTTGCCGATTCCTTCCCTCCCACAAGGGTAGAGGGCATTGGGCATGTAAGCCCTAGGGGTGTGGAGTGAACCCACCTCGTCCAAGCTGCAGGACGTTAAACTGCTAAGCACCTCGTCCTTAACACATGACATTAAACTGTGGTCCGACCCCATGCTTCGCACGCAGGGTATCCCCAGCTCAGACATTCTTTACGCCCACTCGTCTCCACGGGAATTCACTCTTCCTAGCATGTAATGAGATCCTCATTGTCGGAGTGGAGTTTTTCCATGGGGGAAAGGGCTGCCTCAGAGCGTAAGCCCCAAGCCTCTCTTGTGGAAGGTTGCACTCGTGCATCTCCGTACTTCCCCCTACCAAGTCTAGTGGAGTCCCTTTCCCACTGCACTTTGTCACACCACGGGCCTCCAACCAGGAGGAATCCCCAACACCAAGGGCCCCTAACCACGCGTAAGCCCCTATTTCATCTTTGGGCTGCTCAACGCGTAAGCCCCTTTTCGTTTCTCACGGACGCACCTTTTTACGACGTGATCGTCTGCTCCCTGCTGCCTCTTATTTCTCACATCGAGCATGAATCACATGATCTTAGAGTGTGCATCGACCATGAAATCCTCTATGGGCCGCCTCAGAGCGCAAGCCCCATCCCAGTGAACTATGTGGACTTTGATTCGTGCTAACACAGGGTACGTAGGAAACCTCGACAAGGTTCAAGCCCACCAACCGGTCGTTCTGACCTCTCCACATCGGTTCCCTGACCACCATGGGCCACCTTAGATCATAAGCCCCATACCCACTCTGGGACGCCTCAGAGCGTAAGACCCTAATCCCTCGTCCCGCATGATGTTAAACTGTGTCTCGTCCCGCATGAGGTTAAACTGTATGCCCTCATCCCGCATGACGTTAAACTGTATTCCCCCACTTGGGTTGTCTCAGAGCGTAAGCCCCATGTCTCACACCCACGTCTCATCCTGACTTTCCCTCCTGAGCCAACGTGCCTTGGGAATCTCATTCCCTAGCCCGGAGATCTTACTTCCTCCAGGCTCCAATCCATGCGTTCATTCTCACGGGTCGCCTCTCCAGGTGTCCCACCGTACCACCGAACTACGCGGAATTTGATTCCCTACCATGGGGATATATAGGAAGCCTCCACAAGGTTCAATCCCATCAATCCTCCATCTATCCTGATCCTTACCCGAGCCACCACATCCCGGTGAGATCATGCCACCCCATCCCACTCCATGACATCTGGGAAGCTGCCCACGTGCTGGCCCCAGCATCGGTGTTCCCCCTAGTGGGTCCTTCAGCCCGATCCATCTCCTCAAGACAATAAACTCGTGGCATACCCCGTTTTAAACATGGGAAGCTGAGGAAAACCTCAGACGATACACAATCCACGCATTCGATGTGGGATTCCTCGGGCTTCCGTGCCCTCGAGAAGCACTGTGATAAGGGATAGAAGACAGACATGCTGATCCCCAGTGTCAAGACATGCCAACGACATCACAACGTGACCATTCTGCTCATTGAAGTTTGATGCCCCGACTAGACCCCTTGGAGAGTCTCGACGGAAGCTGCGTAATTAACTAGTGTCCATGTAGATATGGCACCGGGAATGAGCTTCACAAACCCGTCTTAAATCAATGAGGGAGACCCGGACTAGGTAACGAGTTCCGAGGAGGAATCCACGGAAGTAAGAACAGACATCCCATCATCCCAGTTTCAACCAAGGAGTAGACGTCTCTGAATAAGGAATGGATGTCGCCGACCTTTGGAAAGCGGGAATGCGGGACAACAAGTAGCGCGTCCTCCACACAGACGGATGCGCGCTTCCCGGTGAAAGCGTCAGAAACATAAAATGGTGAACCCGGCGTTAATCTCTTCTCCTCAATACGGAGAATGGTACCGTTCAGGGTGTCGGAAGATTATCATGTCACCAGGTACGAGTACGTATCACCGGGACGTGAAACACGCTAGGGGTCGAGGTCGTCAGGACGTTGACCACTCTGTTCTGAGACGTCTTCAGCGTGGATCCCTCTCACTGGCCACGGAAGACGGAATGACGTTGGGCTTTGGTTGTTGATTCCTTTTCTTGTTAGTACTAATGAGTTCATCTCCCTGCTTCTAGGAATCGAATCACTGCATCTGGATCTCGATCGCCACCTTCCCACCAGCGTAGAGGCATGGGTAGTACCGATGCGGCCACCCCGCGTGGTCCCTCCTTTTCCATAGTCGTTCAGAATTCAACAGTCGTAGCTGTCGGGCGCTCACGCCCCCTCTCCCCATCAGAAATCATCCAGTGAAGGGTGATCAATGAATTGATTCGTAGGTATGACGAAGAAGGGTTCATCCCCACCAGGGGAATGGCCCGTTTGGATCTAGAGGCGGCTGCACCTCACCACCATCGCCACCCCCGAGGGTCGCACAGGGAGCCGCCGCTCCCCACTCCAATGTTCAACTGCTTCGTGAGTCTATAAACGGAGCGCCTTGACACATCCCTCCCCTACGCCAATGAGGTGGGGGATTTCCGGGTCTGCCCGATCGGAGATCCGTCCCAGAGGTTAATGGCAAGAACCCCCGCCAGGCTGCGTCGACGCCACCCCTCGACTCCCCGGGCTGAGGAGCAGACAATCTTCATGCCCACACCACTGACTCCGACCCATCTGACCCGACGCTAGTGTCAGGTGCGAGAGGAAGAGAATACCCGTCTTGGGGCACCAACATCAGAAACCACTGTCGCTCGAGCCACTGCTGACTCCTATTACCAGACCCTCGCACACATTGTGCAGGGGCAACCACATGCCCGACTGGGATCAAAACCCCGACCGCCCGGCTGGCAAGTTGGGTCGAATCTCCCAGTCACGATCACTGGAAATGGCCACTGTGGACCAATCCGCAGTAGTGCCACCCACCCTGAAGGCTCATTCTGTGCCACAGATCAGGAAAGCCGAAGGCTTCTTCGTGATGGCTATGCTCTGGGTATGATTGTTTCCAGTTCCCACTACACTGGGTAAGAGGTCACTCCCCCTACTGTTGGCCGCGAGTATGGAGCCATTGCGTATGTAGTCGCTCACTCACATGGAGGTCCTCCCCATGTCCCTTTAAACATTTATCCTGGTGCTTCTTGCACCCCGGCATCAGTCCCCTCTGCCTTAGCTCTATTGCGACTAGGGGACTCCTTTACGGAAATCATCCTTACCATGAGGAGAAACCCAGGGGAAGGAGGGCCCAGCGTCGTCGACATAAGAGGAATGTCAGGGGAGTCCAGATAGAAATTAGACCAGTCCTTTTCTAGAATTCTGAGGCAGAGTACGACTCGACGATGGAACCTTCCCCCCAACCCTTCGAGTTGAGGATAGGGATGGGGACACGGCGCGTCAGTCTCGTACTCCCCGAATGCGAGATCCTTATGATTCCCTCCTCCTTCCAAAGGTATATCCTATAGGATGAGGGCTTGGCGTACCCCCATGGGTCAAACCCGCAGTTGCCACTGGCCTCCCCGGAAGCACCTTCCGCCCATGTCAGGGAGGGTGGGGAACTTTTCTGGGGACCGGCAAAAGATATGCGAGGTGAAACACCCTCGGCAAGCACTGATGCTGTAACAGGAGGCCCATTCTCCGACCCATCCTATCGTGACGTGGCAGCCAGGGCACAGCAACCCTTGGAGGATGACTCAGGGATCGGTGGCCAATCGACCTGTTCGCCGTATTCCCCGCAGGCCAGCCCACCACCCCAGCGGCCTGCCTTGGCGCCATTTCTAGTTCCCCAACTATTCTCGGTTGACGAGCAGGGGCAGCAAGGTCTGGACCCTGAACCGGAGACATGGAGCTTCTGGACCGTCCTTGCAGCGGGACACTTCCCCGAGAAGTTTTGGCCGGTCGCAAAATCGGATTTTGATATGCCAGAGTCACTCACCCCGGGAGAGTTTGAATGCTTCCGCCAGAATATTCGGGTGACTCACTCTCTTATTCTTCATCAGCTAGCGCCTTATCTTGGGAGCCAAGAACATCTCGAGGATATCGGTGAGCAGTTCCGTCAGGTTGACCTGGCAGCGCTCCCTGCGGTTTGGCACCCCGAGTCACTAGGCCACCACGTGGCCTTCCAGCAACAATGCATCCAAAGTTTTCAAGTACTCCGCAATGTTATTGAGGAAAACACCCCCCACGCGCACGTCCGCGGATGGGGGCAGTACGCTGCCCTACTCTTCTATGAGATCCATCGATAGCCTGATTCACTGGGCGGCCCTGAGGGAACGTCTCCAAGGGAAGTGATAGTCAACATGTATGACCTTTCAGATGAGGGAAACGGTGTGGAGACCCTCAACGGGGACTCAACCACCGAGGAAAAGCCACTACTGGACCCATCTGGGAGGATTACTTGCCAACGGAGGAGCCTCCTAGGTCTCCATGTACCCATGGAGGCACAGACTCTGAGCTGAAACATCGACAAGGCTAAAGAGCCCGTCGGGTCTGTCAAACTCATCGATCTATATGCCTCGGTGTGGAAGGCAGAGGAAGATCCCAAGAAGGCCACGCTATGCCAACATCTTGCTGACCAAAAGAGGCTGGTTGATGAGCTCTTGGCTGAACGCATTGCAGAGCGGCGGCCTGACTACGGTAACCGTAGACCAGGATAGTATGGGCAAGAGAACCCACCCCTTGCCGAGATTCTCTCAGGAAACCACGACCATGTTGCGTTCACTGATAATGGAGAGGCTATAACCCATGGATAGAGGGTGTGATATGTTTTGTTGAACCCTCCCGAGCGGCGGGACCACCTGGGGGACCCTGCTCGGTTTCCTCCTACCGCCCCGAGAGTCGCTCCGCCAGCCTCCCCGGGAGCTGCTGAGCTTGAATACCGTATTGAAGAGCTTGGAAACGCGCTTGTGGTTAGAGATCCCCATTAGAATAGGAATCCACATCCGGACGATCTGATGGAAGTACTCATCGCCTGCTTGGCAGCCCTGGAAACTCGGCATGTGGCAATCCCACCGGATGACAATCCATACCCAGCATGGGTGGATGATATGACGGCCTCGCAGGGATTTGGGAACCCAACTTTCTCCCCCTTTAACGGGACCAGAGACCCTCCACAACACCTGGCCAACTTTAACTCAAGGTACGGGCCTATGTTAGGGAATCCGGTGCAGCAGGAGGCTCCCAAGATCCGTTGCTTCGTTCAGACACTGGAAGGACCAGCATTTGTCTGGTACAACTAGCTCCCTGTTGGATCTGTGACTAGCTGGGAGGACCTTCGCTGTCAATTCCTCTACCAGTTCAGTTTCAAAACCTGGAAGACGTACATTGCAGACCTCTTTAGGTTCAAACAAAGGCCCGACGAGCGAGTCGCGGACTTCGTCTCCCGGTGGAAGGGGCTCACGTACTCCCTTGAAATGCCATAAACCCCGGGGAAATTACTGAAAATGTGTGTAGAGAATGTCATGGCAGAGCTGGTTCCTTCTTTGATCACTCAGAATTACCCTGGAGGGTTCTGGGACTTCTTAGACAAGGCTTAGCGCCTCGAAGAAGCCCTGTAATAGGCCAATAAGGCACACCCGCTGCCTCCTGTAATCTCTGCAAGGAGAGCCGCCAAAGCCGACCCCACTGCTGTAGCCCAGATAGAGGCCCCCAGACAGCTAGAGTTTCTACCACTAAGGCCAGCTCAGCAGCCTCATAGGGGTCCACCCCCACAGGCATTTTCTCAGTACCAGCAGTGACCGCCTCAAAATCGGCAAGCGCCTCCGCGTAATGCACCGCCACCACCTAGGCTAGATAATCAGGCTCCGCCTCCTCGGCCTACTCTTATAGACCCTGGTCATGGTCAGCCTCCAAGAGTCCCCTTTCCAGACAGAAGGAATCAGACTTACTCGTTTGGCGAGGCCCAGGTCCCCGGTTATTTCCGTAGCACCTTAGAGCAGAGGATCGTGCGGCTGCCTGAGTGCCGGAAGCCAGAAGAGGCGTGTCTCACTGACCACCTTAACTACTTCCCTTATCACCAGATCCTGGGACACACCATCCAGTGATGCTCTATGGTCAAGGACTGGCTCCAAGACCATATTGACAACAACATAGTCAGGTTGGGCCCAGCCCCGACATAGGTGGCAGGTGTCTTCGTGAGATCAGATGGCAGTAGTGACAATGGGGATGAGTGGGAATAGGTTTCCAACGGCGGGTCCCGGAAGTATAACGACTAGATGGCCCGTAGGATGGTTGCCCATGCCCATGGCATCATCCGTGCCCGCCTGAGTCAGGTAGAGCCCTCAGAGTCTGCGAGCGCTGATTTGGCATTATCGTCCCAGCCTACCTCTTCCCAGAAGAGCAAGCGACAACTTAAGAAGAACGAACGCGCCCTACCAGTGCCGTCATCTTCCCACACGCTTGGAGATTTTATGCCCCCAGAGATGAGGATCCCTCCGAGACTCCGTCCGGTAGTGGATGACTCCTCAAGTGAAAGACCGAGGTACGCTTCGGTTAAAACCATAGAGTTGGTAAATCCCTTTTTGACTCCTTACGATGAGGAACACCAGGTGTACCTTCCCAATGTCCCCAACCGTCGCCAACGTCGGCGGAGCTGTGGCTACATGAATCGCCGGGGCACAACAGTCATCACCACCAGTCAGGTCATGCACTCTACCGAGACCAGGCAGCAAGCCCAGTATAGAGATCAGCACACGCGACTCCCTCACCCGGTGTCAAAAGGTTCGCCTCCACCACCGTTTGTGTTGCTGGATCAAGCGGAACCACCTCGTCCATGTCGCAACTAGCCCAGCCCTACCACCAGCCAACTACAGCCTTCCGGTCCTAGCACCACATCCACCTCCCGGGCTTAGGCTAGTGAACAGTGGGATGTGCCTAGTACCAGTCAGTCACCGGTCCCGCCAACAGGGCCCGTCATGCCTCCAATCGCAGAGCGACCTCCCGTAAGCAGAAGATCGCGTTTGGCCCGAAAGTATGTTGTTCTGAAGCACCTGGTCGGCATCTCGAAAATGCTTTCTATCCTTGAGGCCCTTCGTCTGTCATCTGAAATGCGTGAGGCACTCGCCGAGGCTTTAAGGATCCCCCTCCAGTTTGAAACAGAGGTAGCAGCCGCAGAAGCCTTCCACACAGAGGTGATTGAGGACGCCAGAATGTCAGGCAGTTATCTCGTTTTCTGGTGAATTTTAAGACCTTCTCATACATGGGCACATCCAGCCACTTTACATCACCGGATAGTTCAATGGCGTGGAAGTCCGCTACTTTCTTGTCGACACGGGTTCCAGGATTAACTTAACCCTAACCCAGACACTGCGGAAACCGGGGTTGTCTGAGGATTATTTAACTCCCTCCGACCTCAGGATCCAAGGGTATGACAGGACCGAGAAAACTCCACTCGGCAATATTCATGTGAAGACCCTGTTCAGCAGCCTAATTTCCAATGCCGAATTCATGGTTGTCTCTCAGGACACCGCCTACAACGCGTTGATGGGCAGGCTGTGGCTCCACCTTCACGCAGCAGTCCCCTCATCGTATCACCAGTGCCTCAAATACTCCCTTAAGGGTCGAGTGGGAATGCTCCAAGGAGATGTGTCTCCGTTTGCCTCTTGTGATGCCCGTTACCTGGACACTGACTGTAACACCCCAAGCTTCTACGATACTCTTCTCTTTGAATAACGTGATAGCTTGTGTTGTACGCAACATTGAGTTCTAACACCCCAAAACCAATCAAACTAGCCATTATGAATAGTAATACCAACCTTTTGAAATTATATATATTTTATATTTAAAAATGGACTTAATTTTTGGATTTAGAATATTGAAATTATCCTAAGTTGAATTTTTGGTATTTTTCTGAGAACTTCCAATTTTTATGAATAGTGAAAAATACTTAAAAACAAATTTTTTAATCAAAATGATCTATAGTGATAAATTATATTATTGAGTGGTTTTAAAGTATAATTAGAATATATTTTTACCATTTTATCCAATGGTGTTCACTAGAATTAATTTCACTTTGAAATTAGACATAAACAATTGTCAATCTTTTGATATATATTGTTTCTTAAAAACTCACTATTTGTTTTGACAACGAGAATTAATTATAAAATTAATTAATGCAACTTATATGATTGGAATTTTGTAAAATAGACATCATTTTTTAATTCGGAATATCAATTATATCTTAGGGTGAAATTTTGGCATTGTTCTGAAAAACATCAATTTTTGATTAATAGTGAAACCACTAAGTGGTAGTTAAAAAACTGAATTTTTAATAAAACATAATTTTACCGCTTCTGTGAATGCAATTTAGAAAATACAAGAGACACGGTTAATATCAAGTAGTGAAATGTTGTTCAATGAGATGAAAATAATTTTTTGATAATAGTAACTTTTTACTTTTATTTACCACGGTTAAAAGTAAATAGGGTAATTATTGGTAAAAATGATATTAATATTACCCTAACACATGTCCTAATTCTATTGTACAAGTGTATATCGACAAAACAAACCTTAGGAATAAGATATTATCATTTAGGTTCACCTGGATTAGATTAGGAAATTTATTATTTTTTAATTCAAAGAAGAGTTAAAAGAGTTAAAATCTATGTTTATTTACTAAAACATTTTTAATATAGGGTTATACATAATATAAATTAGATTTTAATTATTAATTATAATGAGAAAATTATTTCCTACATAATTATATTTTCTTTATAATTTTTAGACATTAAATAATTTATTTTATTTATGACACAATGATGATGCAGTAATTACCATAATAGTGAAAAAAATAAAATAATTTATATTATAAATACCCAAATAAAAATAATTTGAGACTTTTTATGAATTAAACTAATTTTATTGGTTAATATGACATGTTAGGATTGACTTAAGTAACTTTTTTTTAAGAAATAATTCTTTTATGATTTTCACAAAAATCAATTATTGAATAGTGTCAAAATTGACATAAACGAGTTTTTAAAACAAATATTATATTATTAATTGATATGAAATTCATAAAAATATAAGGTTCATCCAAGAGACTTATATCATGATAGGTGTATACTTAATGGACCACTTGGGGGTCGCTTGGATGTATATAGTAATTTTATTAACCATATAATATAAAAATACAAAGAGACATTCTAAAAGTGAAACTAATTAACTAAGAGTTAATACTTAATGATAAGGTTAATATAGTGACCCAAACCTGTCTAAATTCTATTAGTTGAGTGGTTTTCAACCCATAACAACCTTAAACTTTAAATAATCCACTTTGGAGCTATTAGAAACCGAATATTAATTTATTATAAAATAACATTTCTACGTTTTCCAAAGGTGCACCTCACCCCTCTTATAAAAGGGCACTCTCCCTTATCATTAACTCACACCTTAAAAACCTTTTGGTTCGGCCAAACTCTTCCCAAATACTCTCTCAACTTCCCTAACTTCATCCTAGAGGCCTTCTGTTAATCAGAAAGCCATCTTAAGGAGCCCTTTTGATCAAATCAAAAGGAAGAACCCGAAGAAGAGGTAATGTTTTCACCACCCTTTTTCAAATTCATTTCTTCTTCAACTTCTTCTTTATTTGTTATTAACATTATATAATAATGAATCAAGTATGTACTATATACTGTAATATTATTATAAATATGGTACAACCATATTCATTATTCTATCCATCTTTTTAATGACATGTCACCATACGTGCGTACGTACGGCTTACCGTCTCCGCGTCGTGGTGTAATTGTTATTCAATAAATTATTATTTAGATCGGTATAATAATGATGTGTAATTCATGTAAATAATAAATATAACATGATAATTATTATGTACATATTACATACCATCCAATTATATATTATTTTAATATCAAATGAATGATATTGTCTCTTGTCTGTACATAAGGACTACCGTCTCCACGAACGCGATGGGATTCATTCTCCATCGTATCCATTCAAGTATAATTATCATTTTATGAATTAAAAATAATGTTTAAGGACTTTATATAATTCTGGATATGAATAAGATACAACATATCTATTACAAACACGACTTATGTAACAAAATATATAAAAGAAAATGAGTAAGTTAACACCCGAAACAACGATAATACTAAGATATTATTAACAAATCAATGTTAAAAGATCATATATGATATCATATTAAGGTATATGATTCTTTTATAATTTAATAACAATTATTTCACCATTATACAGGAGGTTAACTAACCCCCAACCAAGGAAAAGTACAAGGTAAGGGTTTATTTCGCAATCTCTTCATTATCCGAGGTTGTTTATACGTAATAATCTACTGGGATTTATTTATCATCCACATCCATGTTTCTTAAAAATGTATTTAAAAACATTTTTACATTTTACAAGAATATAGGTTAAAGTCATTTATACCATTTTTTGACTTTTAATAGGAGGTTTATAAAGAAATCATTCCGTCGTTTTCAAAACAAGGTGCCTTTTAACCTTTTCGACAGAATTAGGGTAAGAATGTTTTTTAACTTATAAGGAAAGTGCGGCTATTTTCAGCCGTTATAAAATCTTCGAATCTTGATTTACAAGCTTATAATAATATTTTCAAAGTAAATGTTTTATTTCATAATTATGTGACTTTTAAATGATTAAAAAAAGATATATTTCTCTCAAACTGTTTTGATTTCATCTATGTCAACATCCATTGATGGATTTTAAGCTTATTTGAAGTTTATTTATTATGATACAAAACTTCCATATTGTATTGAAGGTTTTGTGATATGTTTTACTATGGATGTGTTATTTTTATACCATTCATTGTTTATGGAGAAAGTATTTACAATTCGTATGGTAGTTTTAATATGAATGTTTATGTTATGTTTAAACCTGTTCATATGAGGAATGCATTGGACTTAATAAGTGACGGGTGGAGCCCGCTATTGATCCTCGATACATCAGTAGGTCTCATGAGACAAACTAGTGTCTTGGAATAAAGCCTTGACAAAATCATATTTGTAGTCTTGGCACGAGGCCTTGGCTATGTGGTTATGATAGTCTGACATTATGCATTCCGTCATTATGAAAGTGGTTATTGATATTGCATGTGATTATTCAATTAGTAGAATATCCATGTGAATAAGTAAATGAAATTATTTCATTTTATATTTTCCATACTATGTTTAAGTTCAAGTTTAAAGCGCTTTTTTAGTTATACATTGCCTTAAATGTTTATTCTTATTTTGGAAGGTTTCCGCTATATTGTTATCCTTACATGGCATTTGAGCTCACCCCTTTCAATGTTTTATTTTTCAAAGGATATGAAGAAGTAATTTATGAATGACCTGCAGGGATAGTGTGTTGGGATATGAGTGTAGACTATGAATAAAATATTTTGTTGTAGTTTTCATTTTTATGATATAATTTAAGACTTATGAATATATATAGTGTTTCCAAGGCTACTAAACTTATTGGTCTTTCGAGAATTGTTCTTTCTTGTGATCATGCCAATGTTATGTAATAATGCATCGACTTTGGGTAACTGGGGTCGGGGCGTTACAGTTGGTATCAGAGGAAGTTTAGTACAAACCTTGGAAGCTAGATTTAGATAAACTCTTATTAGAGCACATATATTTAAGATGGACTTTGAGGATTAATATAGAAGAACTTCCTAGAATTTTGGTATTTTAGAGATTTTGTGAGTTTTCCGAGAAATAAATCCCTGTCTGGATATGAGAAGGTAGAGGCAGATCTGGAACAAATGTACCTAGGGGTAAAACCTGAAACCACCGCTTTGAGCTAGACTCGAACGGGAACTGGTGCACGACAACGAGCCTTGCTGCACTCTTGGTTACGACACTCCCAGGGGATATGCTTAGGATAAATCTCATTTTCTTTATAAATCATTATGAAGGGTTTATGAGTATATACTTCCTCAAAGAAAACATTTTTTATGATTATGGATTATATCCATAAATAGTTCAATTTATGTTAAGTGTTTTATAAGTATGGGATTATTTATTTTGATTCATAAACTGATCTAGTTTATGCCATTGTTTAGAAATGGAGCCTAGTGAAAGAAATGGAAACCATATCAATGCACGCACTCCATGTACAGATTTCCCTCCATCTCAAGATAATTATAGTGGATCTGGTGATGCAACTGGTGCCGATCATCTAGTCACCATACTAGGAAAACTCACTCAGGTTATGAATAGTAACCTTACCCGTATGGAGCACCCTGATCCGCAGTGTGGAGGATCAATGTTAGATCGATTCATGAGGCAACAACCACCAACGTTCAATGGGAGTACAAATCCCTTAGTAGGTGAGAAATGGATAAATTCCCTAGATAAAATATTTCAGGCTTTGGGGAGTAGTGAAAGGGAAAAAGTCATCATGACAGTTTACCACCTCAATGGAGATGCTGATCAATGGTGGTCATTGATTCAAAACACAAAGGAAGATGATTAAGTATCAAATATGGAATTTAGGGAGTTCAATGATATGTTTTTAGAAAAATACTTTCCTCACGACCATCAAGCATATATGGAAAGGCAATTTCTGAGTCTGAGACAAAAGGAGGATGAGAATGTTGCAAAGTATGAGGCTAACTTTACAAGGTTAGAAAGGTATGCTGGAGATTATATAGGTAACCCAAGAAGTAAGATTGATCATTTCTTTTATGGGTTAAAACCATTTCTCTATCGAGCATTAGTCTCACAATCCTTTTCATCGTACGAAGACATTGTCTCATGTGCTATCAAGACCGAAAAGGAATTATCTAAGTCTTATGACTTTAAATCAAAGCAAGAGAAGAAGAGATATGCTGATCAATCTGGGGATGGAAATAAGGGGAATAAGGGAAAGGTTGAATATCCATCATGTGGTAAATATTGGAAGAAACACCCCGGTACTTTTTTGAAGTGAATGGGTGTCTGTTACAAGTGTGGTGAAAAAGGCCACCAAGCTCGTGATTGAAAAGGGAAGAAGGAAGCTACCAATTTCCAATGCTACAATTGCAGGGAGATGGGACATTATGCAAATTAATGTCCTAAGCTTTAGGGGAACTTACCTCAGAAAAGGCCAAGGGATCAAGTCCAAGCTTATGCTATCACTACTGCTGAGGTAGAAGCTCCAAAAGATGTGGTGGCAGGTAATTTAATGGTTTCCTCAAGTTTAGAAATTGCATTATTTTATTCAGGATCATCGCATTGTTTCATATCTTCCCAGTTTTCTAATAAAATTAGATATTTCCAATTTGATTTAACAAAGGAGTTGTCAGTTAAAACTCCTAAGGGAAGTATCATTGCAACAAAGTTTTTTGAATCAGTCCCCATTAGAGCACATAAATGTTCTTTATCTGCTGATCCCATCATCATACCTATGATTGAGTTTGATATAATCCTTAGTACAGACTGGCTTTCAGACTATAATGCGAAGATTTATTGTAAGAAGAAATAGGTTACAATTCTTGATGATGATGATAAGGAACACCTTATCTTTAGAGCAGAATCGTCACCACCTAATTCTTATCTAGATCCACCCCTAGTAGCTCAACTAAATTCAATTATTGGGGAGGAAGATAATGCAATGACTATGGGTGAGGAAATGAATATTCAAATAGAGGATGTACCTATTGTGAAAGAATATGTAGATGTGTTTCTAGAAGATTTACCTGGACATCCTCTAGAACGAGAAGTTGAGTTTTCCATTGATTTAATTCCTGGATCAAGGACTATATCGAAGACCCCTTATAGAATGGCCACTATAGAATTAGTCACACTAAAGAAACAACTAGATTAATTGAGTAATAAAGGATTTATTCCCCCTAGTGTTTCTCCATGGGGAGCCCCTGTTCTCTTTGTTAAAAAGAAAGATGGATCTATGAGGTTATGTATCGACTACAGGAAGATTAATGCTATAACAATAAATAACATGTATCCCCTACCTCGCATTGATGATTTATTTGACCAACTACATGGAGCTCAATACTTTTCAAAGATTGAACTCTAATGTAGATACCATCAGTTGTGTGTAAAGAAGGAAGACATTCCGAAGACAACATTTGGAACCAGGTATAGGCATTACGAGTTTACAGTAATACCTTTTGGATTGAGTAATTCACCCTCTGTATTCATGGATCTGATGAATTGAGTTTTCAAGGAATATCTTGATTAATTTTTGGTGGTATTTATTGATGATATCTTTGTATACTACAAAATCTATGAAGATCATGAAAATCACTTGCGCATTATCCTGAAGACTTTGAGAAGACATGAATTATATGGGATGTTTAGCAAGTTTGAATTCTGGCTTCGGGAGATTTCTTTTCATGGCCATATTGTCTCTAAAGATGGAATCTCTGTTGATCCTTCTAAGACCAAGGCAATCCAAGAATGGCCAGCACCTAGGAGTATAACTGAGGTACACAATTTTATTGGTTTGGCAGGTTATTATCGACGTTTCGTCCAGAATTTTTCCCGGTTGTCTAACCCATTAACAAAGATCACACGTAAAGGGGTTAAATTAGTTTGGACAAAAGAGTGTGAAGAATGTTTCAAAGAACTGAAGAGAATATTATTCAATGATTCTATATTGACTCTACCATCGGGGAATGATGGGTTCGTTATTTATGGTGATGCATCGAAGAAAGGACTTGGTTGTGTCCTTTTGCAGAATGATAGGGTTATTGCTTATGCATCACGACAGTTGAAAATTCATGAACAAAACTATCCTACTCATGATCTTGAGTTAGAAGCTGTGATCTTTGCTTTGAGGATATGGAGGCACTACCTCTATGGTGAAAAATGTGAGAATTATAATGATCACAAGAGTTTGAAGTATATTTTCTCACAAAAATAACTCAACATGAGGCAAAGGAGATGGATTGATTTACTCAAGGATTATGATTGTATGATACACTACCACCCAGGGAAAGAAAACAACGTGGCAGATGATTTGACTAGAAATGATCATGGAGTTTTGAACAATATGAGAATTGAAAGGGATCCAATTTTCATGGATCTAGTGAAGATGGACATGGGAATAACCAGGGAAGGTGAAATATCAATTCTTTTTCAAATGGTTTCCAAACCATATTTACTAGAAAGGATTAAGAGTTCTCAGACCGATGATGAATAATTTCAAAATAAGATTAAAGCTGTGAATGATGCGATATTGAGAGACTTTGTGTATGAAGATGGAATTTTGAAATTCAGGAAGAGACTTTGTGTTCCCGATATACCTGATCTTAAAACGGAATTGCTGGATGATGCTCATAGTTCCAATTTCTCTATAAACCCTGGGAGCACCAAAATCTATAGAGATTTGAAGGAATTTTTTTTTGAGAAAATATGAAGAGGGAGATTGCTGATTTTGTGTCAAGATGTATGGTTTGTCAACAAGTGAAACCAGGAAGGAAACAGCCTGGAGGATTCATGCAACCTCTTCTCATACCGAAGTGGAAATGGGACAATATTACGATGGACTTTGTCATGGCGCTACCAAAGACTTATTTCAGGAACTATGCAATATGGGTTATTGTTGATCGTCTTACCAAGTCAACACATTTTTTTGCTATAAGAGAAGATCTACCACTGGAACGTCTAGCAAGACTATATATTAATGAAGTTTTGAGACTTCATGGAGTACCCCTATCGATTGTTTCTGATCGTGATCCCCATTTTACTTCAAGATTCTGGAAAAGTCTTCAAAAATCCCTAGATACTGAACTTCATTTGAGAACTTCCCACCACCCTCAGATAGACGGACAATCAGAACGGACTATTCAAACCTTAGAAGACATGTTGAGATCTTCCTCACTTGACTTTTAGGGTATGTGGGAACAATATTTACCTTTGGTAGAATTTTCCTATAACAATAGCTCCTATTCGAGTATTCAGATGGCACTATATGAAGCATTATATGGGAAGAGATGTTACACACCAACCTGTTGGGATGACATTGGTGAAAGAAAACTTGTAGGTCCAGAACTGGTCGAGGAAACGATGGAAAAGGTGAAGGTAATCCAAAATCACATCAAAGCAGCTCAAAATAGGCAGAAGAGCTATGCCGATAATCGAAGGAAGGATTTGGAATTTCAAGTTGGTGATCATATTTTCCTGCAGGTATCTCCATGGAAGAGAGTCATACGTTTTGGTAAGAAAGGTAAATTGAGTCCCATGTACATTGGACCTTTCGAAATTCTAGAACGAATTGGGGTTTTAGTTTACCAATTGGAAATGCCGCCAAGTCTCTCCAAAGTTCAAGATGTGTTCCACATATATATATTGAGGAAATACATGCCTGACCTAACACATGTACTCACCTATGAGGAATTAGAACTGGAACCCAATCTGTCTTATTGTGAAGATCCCGTCAAGATTCTTGATACGAGAGAACAAGTACTGAGAAACCGGACGACGCGTCTGGTAAATGTTTTCTGGAAAACCATAAGATGGAAGAGGTAACGTGGGAACCCAAGGAACTTATGATGAAGAACTACCTGAGTCTTTTCATGCGGTAGTATTCTAGAAATTTCTAGGATGAAATTATTTGAAGGAAAGGAGAATGTAACAACCCAAGCTTCTACAGTACGCTTCTCTTCGAATAATATGATAGCGTGTGTTGTATGCAACATCGAGTTTTAACGCACCACAACCAATCAAACTAGCCGTTATGAATAGTAATACCTACCTTTTGAAATTATATATATTTTAGATTTAAAAATGGACTTCATTTTTGGATTCAGAATATCGAAGTTATCCTAAGTTGAATTTTTGGTATTTTTCTGAGAACTTCCAATTTTTATGAATAGTGAAAAATACTTAAAAACAACTTTTTTAATAAAAATGATTTATAGTGATAAATTATATTATTGAGTGGTTTTAAAGTATAATTAGAATATATTTTTACAATTTTATCCAATAGTGTTCATTAAAATTAATTTCACTTTGAAATTGGACATAAACAACTGTCAATCTTTTGATAAATATTGTTTCTTAAAAACATGCTATTTGTTGTAACAACGTGAATTAATTATAAAATTAATTAATACAACATATATATTTGGAATTTTGTAAAATAAAAATAATTTTTTAATTCAGAATATCAATTATATCTTAGGGTGAATTTTTGGCATTGTTCTGAAAAACTTCAATTTTTCATGAATAGTGAAACCACTAAGTGGTAGTTAAAAGGCTGAATTTTTCATAAAACGTAATTTTACCACATCTGTGAAGGGAATTTCAAAAATCCGAGAGAAACAGTTAATATCAAGTAGTGAAATGTGGTTCAATGAGATGAAAATAATTTTTTTGGTGAATAGTAACTTTTTACTTTTATTTACCACGGTTAAAAGTAAATAGGGTAATTAAGGGTAAAAATGATATTAATATTACCCTAACACATGTCCTAATTCTATTGGAAAAGTGTATCTCGAAAACAACTTTATGAATAAAATATTATCATTTAGGTCCACTTGGATTAGATTAGGATATTTATTATTATTTAATTCAAAGAAGAGTTAAAAGAGTTAAAATCAAAGTTTATTTACTAAAACATTTTTAATATAGTGTTATAAATAATATAAATTCGATTGTAAATATTAATTAGAAATCTAAAATTATTCCCTACATAATTATATTTTATTTATAATATTTAGACATTAAATAATTTAATTTATTTATGACACAATGATGTTGCAGTAATTACTATAATAGTGAAAAAATTAAAATAATTGATATTATAAATACCCAAATAAATATAATTTGAGACTTTTTATGAATTACACTAATTTTATAGTTTAATATGACATGTTAGGATTGACTTAAGTAACTTTTTTCGAAGTAATCATTCTTTTATGATTTTCACAAAAATCAAATATTGAATAGTGTCAAAATTGATATAAAAGAGTTTTAAAACAAATATTATATTATTAATTGATATTAAATTCTTGAAAATCTAAGGTTCAGCCAAGAGACATATATCATGATAGGTGTATCATTAATGGACGACTTGGGGGTCTCTTGGATGTATATAGTATGTTTATTAACCATATAATATAAACATACAAAGAGACATTGTAAAAGTGAAACTAATTAACTAAGAGTTAATACATAAAGATAAGGTTAATATAGTAACCCAAACCTGTCTAAATTCTATTGGTTGAGTGGTTTTCAACTCATAACCACCTTTAACTTTAAATAATACACTTTGGAGCCATTAGAAACCGAATATGAATTTATTATAAAATAATATTTCTAACTTTTCCAAAGGTGCCCCTCACCCCTCTTATAAAAGGGCACTCTCCCTTCTCAATAAATCACACATTCAAAGCCTTTTGGTTCGGCCAAACTCTGACCAAATACTCTCTCAACTTCCCTCACTTCATCCTAGAGGCCTTCCTTTAGTCAGAAATCCAACTTAAGGAGACATTTTGATTAAATCAAAAGGAAGAACCCGAAGAAGAGGTAATGTTTTTACCACCATTTTTCAAAATCATTTCCTCTTCAACTTCTTCTTTCTTTGTTATTCCCATTCCAAAATAATGAATCCAGTATCTCCTATATACTGTAATATTATTATAAATATGGTACAACCATATTCATTATTCTATCTATCCTTTTAATGACATGTCACCATACGTGCGTACGTACAGCTTACCGTCTCCAAGTCCTGGTGTAATTGTTATTCAATAAATTATTATTTGGATGGGTATAATAATGATGTGTAATTCATGTAAATAATAAATATAACATGATAATGATTCTGTATATTTTATATACCATCCAATTATATATTATTTTAATATCAAAATAATGATATTGTCGCTCGTGCGTACGTACGGACTACCGTCTCCACGAACGCGATGAGATTCATTCTCCATCGTATCCATTAAAGTTTAATTATCATTTGATGATTTAAAAATAATGTTTAAGGACTTGATATCATTTTTGATATGTTTAAGATACAACCTATTCATTACAAACATGACTTACGTAACAAAACATATAAAAGAAAACGAGTAAGTTAACACCCGGAACAACGATAATACTAAGATATTATTAACAAATCAATGTTAAAAGATCATATATGATATCATATTAATGTATATGAGTCTTTTATAATTTAATAAAAATTATTTAACCATTATAAATGAGGTTAACCTACCCTCAACCAAGGAAAAGTACAAGGTAAGGGTTTATTTCGCAATTTCTTCATTATCTGAGGTTGTTTATACGTAATAATCTACTGGGATTTCTTTATCATCCACATCCATGTTTCTTAAAAATGTATTTAAAAACATTTTTACTATTTATAGGAATATGGGTTAAAGTCATTTATACCCTTGTTTGACTTTTAATAAGAGGTTTATAAAGGAATCTTTATGTCATTTTCAAAACAAGGTGCTTTTTAACCTTTTCGACAGAATTAAGTTAAGAATATTTTTTTAACTTATATGGCGGGTGCGACTATTTTCCGCCATTATAAAATCTTCACAGCTTCCATTATAAGATTATAAGAATATTTTCTATGTAAATTTTTTATTTCATAATTATGTAACTTTTAAATGATTTAAAAAAAGATATATTTCTCTCAAATAGTTTTGATTTCATCTATGTAAACATCCTTTGATGGATTTTAAGCTTATTTGAAGTTTATTTATTATGATAAAAAACTTCCATATTTTATTGATGGTTTTGTTATATGTTTGACTGTGGATGTGTTATTTTTATACCAATCCTGGTTTATGGAGAAAGTGTTGACATTTCGTATGCTAGTTGTAATATGAATGTTTATGTTATGTTTAAACCAGTTCATATGAGGAATGCATTGGACTTAATAAGTGACGGGTGGAGCCCGCTATCTCTCCTTGATGCATCTGTAGGTCTCATGAGACAAACTAGTTTCTTGGCATAAGGCCTTGACAAAATCTTATTTGTAGTCTTGGCACGAGGCCTTGGCTATGTGGTTATGATAGTCTGGCATTATGCATTCCATCATTATGAAAGTGGTTATTGATATTTCATGTGATTATTCGATTAGTAGAATATCCATGTGAATAAGTAAATCGAATTATATCATTTTATTTTGTCCATAATATGTTTAAGTGCATGTTTAAAAAGCTTTTTTTTTAGTTATACATTGCCTTAAATGTTTATTCTTATTTATGAAAGTTTCCACTATATTATTATCCTTACTGGGAATTTGAGCTCACCCCTTTAAATTTTTTTATTTTTCCCATGATATGAAGAAATAATTTATGAATGACCTTCAGGGATAGTATGTGGGGATATGAGTGTGGACTATGAAGAAAATATGTTGTTGTAGTTTTCATTTTTATGATGTAATGTAAGACTTATGAATATATCTAGTGTTTCCAAGGCTACTAAAATAATCGGTCTTTCGAGACTTGATCATTCTTGTGATCATGCCAATGTTATGTAATATGGCACCGAATCTGGGTAACTGGGGTCGGGGCGTTACACTGACTATTACAAGAGCGAGGACAAGCAGATCCTGGCAGGTGAGGTCGAGCCCGCCATTATCACGAGGGATCCCTGGGCAGGTTTGGATGACGCATATGTCTTCACAATCCATCGGTTGGAGGCCAAGACCCCCGACATGGGGCAGTGCTTTGTTGTCTTGGGTACCAAAGGAAGGCATATTTCCGGGTCTAAGCGACGGTGGGAAATCACCTCGCACTCTTACACCAACCAGGCTCAAGTGATCCTCGAGCCTCCTACACCTGTACGATATCGGGACATTGGGATCATGGAAATGGCAGTACGCCATACGTGTCTATTTCACCAGGCCGGAATCGACCAGCTCAAGCCAACGCTCTACTACTACTTTGATGTCGTAAAGAGTGGCCCCTTGGGCCTATGGCCAGATGGGATTGGATCAACCGCCTTTGTCGCCATGGTCTCCGCAGTGCTTGAGTCTCCTGACGTGACGACCTTTGCCGCCCAAGCCGACACCAGCTTCCCATCAGGGTCTGGCAGCCCCGAAACAGCTCCCCCCGTGGACGATCCTTCCACAAGAGGAGATCAAGACATGGAAGATGCTCCTCCTTCCTTTGAGGAGGTTTTCTCCACCATGGTCAACGAGTTAGTGCAGGTGAACCTCGGTAGCGAGGTGGACCCGAGACCTACATTGGTATGCGCCGCTATGCCCCCCGGGGAATGAAAATGGTACATAGACTTCCTCAAATAGCACCATGATGTGTTTTCTTGGATTTATGATGAGATTCCGAGACTAGATCCCCAGGTATCCATCCACCACCTTGGCCTCCCAGCAAACCATTGAGGGTTGAAGCAGCCTCCCAGAAAGATGCACCCCTCTCATGGTGCCATGGTTGAGGCCGAAGTTGATAAGCTCATTAATCCCAACTTCATCAAGGAAGTCCAGTACCCCAGGTGGGTAGCCAACATTGTGTCAGTCAGGAAGAAGAAAGGGCAGATCAGGGTTTTCATCGACTTCCGCGATCTCAATCACCACTTTCCGAAGGATGATTTTCCCCTTCCCATGACATAGTTGTTGATCGATGCCACGACTGGGTTCTAAGCCCTCTCCTTCATGGATGGGTACTCTGGGTACAACCAGATCCAGATGGCCCCCGAGGATGAAGAGTTCACTACCTTTAGGGGCCGCCAGGGTACTTTCTACTACCGGTTTATGACCTTCGGCCTGAAGAATGCGGGTGCCACCTATCAACGGGCTATGCACCGCATTTTCAAGCCAATCCTCGGGACACTAGTGGAGAGTTACGTAGGAGACCTGGTGGTTAAATCTCATTGGCACTAGGACCACCTCAAAGACCTTGAGAAAGTGTTTGTCTTCCTCCGTTCTCACCACTTGAAGATTAACTCATTGAAGTGCACATTCAGGGTCACCTTCGGAAAGTTTCTTGGCTTCATTGTTAGGTATCGAGTCATCGAGATCAACCCAGAGAAGATCAAGGCCATCAGTCAGATGCCTCCCCTGAGTAATATTCGGGAGCTTTGAAGCCTCCAAGGCCACATAGCCTATATACACCGATTCATTGTGTATCTGGCCGGCAAGTGTAAGCCCTTTTCTCATATCATGAAGAAAGATGCCGCCTATGGATGGAACGAAGAGTGTCAGATCGCTTTTGAGAAAATCAAGCAGTATCTGCTTCAACCTCCGGTCCTGATGCCACCTGTTCCCAGAAAGCCACTGGTCCTTTACGTGACCGCCCTGGAGCGATCCCTCGGTGCGCTTCTCACCCAGAAGAACAACTAGGGAATAAAGAATAGCCTCTAATACCTCAGCCGCATTCTCCTCGATGCGGAAATTAGATATTCTCCCATCGATAAGAGCTTCCTAGAGCTTTTATTTTCCATGAAGAAATTGCAACACTACTTGTAGCACAACGAGGTATAGCTGGTCTCTTGGGTAGACCCGTTGAAATACATCCTGAACAGACTTATGTTGACCGGCCGATTGGCGCGCTGGGCAGTGATCCTCCAGCAGTTCGACATCAGGTTTGTACCTCAGAAGGCCATCAAAGGACATGCGTTGGTAGACTTCTTAGATGCCCACCCAATCTTTGCGGACCGGCCATTGGATCTAGGCTTTCCTGATGAGGCAATCCTCTCAGTCGATCACGCCATCCCATGCTAGCAGATGAACTTTGATGGTGCCTCCTGGAGCCCCACCGGTAGAAGGCTCAATGATCCTAGGCTTAACAGAGTGGGCCTGTGTATCGTCTCCATCACCCCAGAGAAAGCCGTTATGCCATATTCATTCCTATTGTCAGAAGGATTCACCAACAATGAGGCAGAATATCATGCCCTCATCACTGGCCTCGAGTTGGCTCTCGAGGTTGACGTACCCCATCTGTATGTAAAAGGGGACTCTGAGCTAGTCATCAAGAAGGTCAATGGTGACTATGCTGTCAGAAAGCCAGAACTCATTCCATTGCTGGAGTGCACCCTCCGTCTAATGGCTATGTTCCCCTCCCGGCCAGATGTTGTTCACATTCCCCGGTCACAGAACAGTCAGGCAGATGCTTTGGCCAGCCTGGCCGCATCACTTGCGGAGCCCGAACATGATGACCTAATCATCCACGTGGTGCACCAGAGAGTCATTTCTCATGTTATTCCGGAGGGCGATCGTGGCCCACGAGTGAACCATCTCACCGCTGGCACCCCTACGTTAGGATACTCGGGGGCTTCAGGCATGGTGATCGAGACAGTTCCTGACTGGAGGACGCCATTAGTTGAATATATCTAACACGACAATCTTCCGCTGGACCGAGCCGAGCGAGAACGAATCTGATGCTGCGCGCTGCAGTTCACCCTTCAAAGCGGTCCCAGCCTTGAGCAGCTCCTTTACAGGTGTGGGTTTGATGGTGTTCTCCTCCATTGTCTTCGAGGAGTCAGGATTCCACAGGTCATGAAAGAAGTGCATGCTGGTTCCTATGGCGCCCACCAGGCCGGGTCGCCGTTGTCTCACCAGATTCGGAGGCCGGGATACTTCTGGCCCTCCATGATCTACGACTGCATCAAGTATTCCAAAGAGGTTTCATGTGTTCCAAGTTCATGCTAACTTTGTTCATCGGACACCGGAGCCTCTCCATACTACCATGTATTCTTGGCCCTTTTCAATCTGGGGGTTGGATGTCGTAGGGCCTTACCCGCTGGAGATAGCCCACCAGTTCCGGTTCATCTTAATCGCTACAGATTTCTTCTCGAAGTGGGAAGAGGGAATCCCGCTCAAGGAAGTCAAGGCCTATTCTATCGCTGACTTAATGAGCTCCAATATCATCTATCAGTTTGGAGTACCTCACGCTATCCTCACGGATGAGAGAACCAACTTCCGAGCGGCCGAGCTGAAGAAATTGTACGCTAAGCACAGCATTCGCTCTAACCACACCTCCCGCTATCACACGCAGGCGAATGGACAGATTGAGGTGCTTAACAAAACCCTCTCTAACATTCTGCAAAATATGGTTGGTCAGGACAGGAAAAGTTGGCCGGACAAGCTCCCCAATGCCCTCTGGGCTTATAGGAAGATGACTCGTAACTCCACCCAGGTGACTCCGTATTCCCTGGTATACGGAGCTGAGGTCATCCTGCCCATCGAGATCTAGTTTCCCTCATTGCGCACGGTGGTCTACGACCAGCAAGCGCCGGATAGAGTTTCCGAAATCCGTCTAGCCGAATTGGAAGCGCTGGACGGAAGTAGGCTTCACGCTTTACATAACATGGAAAGGCATCAGAGCAGGATGGCTCGAGCTTTCAATAAGATGGTTCACCTCCGCTCCCTCCTGCAAGGTGACCTGGTGCTGGCTCTTAGAGCACCAATGATTCCCGACAGGAAACCACCCAAGTTGAAGCCCAAGTGGGAGGGGAATTTTATTGTCCATAAGGTCCATCCCAATGGTGCATATTTTCTGGTAACTATGGATGGTGAGCGCATAACTCCTCCCACCAATTCCCTCCTCAAGTAGTACTTTTCCTAAGCCTGCAATTGGTCTTGCATGACCTTAAACTGCAGTTGGTCTTGCATGAACTTAAACTGTATGGTCCCGCATGACCCTAAACTGCACCTTGGTCCGAGTTTTAAGACCTAATACTATGATTCGTATTTCTTCCTACATGGCGTTCAACTGTGTTTCTAGAACTATGTCTAGCATGATTCCTATCTTAATGGGATACATAAGAACGCCCAGACCTTTCATCTTTGGGTCCAGCTTGAGGTCCGATGACGTGTCTTTCTCGCCTTTGGGACCTTGAGGACAGGATCACCTGGCATGGTATGGGATTATGTCCTCATTCACACCGTGTTTTCAATAGCTGCACCACGCGCACCCTGTCCTCAGGATTATCCCTCCTATGTCATGTTCCCCATGACATTAAAAGGCTCCATCTAGAACTACGTGTGGATTGATTCCCATCCTTATGGGATACGTAGTACTACCTGAACACCTAGATGTCAGGTCTAGCCCCAACTCTTAGGAGATCCCACGATCTCCCGGTTTCCAGGGTGTTTGGCATTGTACCCCCTTTTCCCGAGGATCTGCCATATTTTGGATGCTCTCAGACTGAGCCCTTTGACCCTTTCCAGTGGCCTGATAATTTGTTTATAGTACTCTGGTCTAGGAACTGGAGTGTCATATTTGACTTAGGCAAGTTCCGTCAACTTTCCAAGCTTCGTGTTCCCCTTCATTCGGGCCCCCATCATCCTTCACACCCAGAGGGACCCCCAAGAACGACATGGATACAACGCCTAAGGGCTCTCCTACCATCACGGGCCAACACCCCCGAGGGTTTCAGACAAAAAATCGATAAAAATACCGCATTGCGAATATGGTTAGCGGTTGATGCCCCTTTTTTGTCCCCCTGGCTAATGCGACAGGTTGATGTGTTGCGAGCGTGGTCAGCAGTAATCCTCAGTCGTCAGGCCGACTTTCCCGGGCCCTGAAAGTTGGTTCCATGATTCACATTATGTTCCGCACCACTGTGTCAAGGTGGAATCTCAACACTCCTTATACTAACCCTCGGTACACCCTGACATGTAAGACAGACCAAGCTGCATAACGATGTATCTCGGGGAACCCGCAATCTGAGTGCTAGAGTATGTGCTTGGGTTTCATCTTTACAGTTTGCGTCCAACTTGACCCTTATCCCCATGGGAAACTAGGAGTCGCCCGGACATTGCATTTCGGGCCCAGAACAGCTGGGAGCTAGCATCTCCTATCCCCCTCTTGATGGTTGGACCCTCGCCGGCCCCTTGGCCCGAGGCTCCTCTCTCAGAATCGCGCGCAGTGATGGTATGGGATTACGACCTCTCCCATATCAGGTATGCTTTATCTCATCGTGCGTGTTCCCCTTGGTCCAGGCTATACGACCTTAAACTATGTTGTTGGTCCAAGCCATAGGACCTTAAACTGTGTTGTCGGTCCAAGCCATACGACCTTAAACTGTGTTGTTAGTCCAAACCATACGACCTTAAACTGTGCTGTCGGTCCAAACCATATGACCATAAACTATGCTATTGGTCCAAACCATATGAACTTAAACTGTGTTGTTGGTCTAAACCATACGACCTTAAACTGTGATGATATCGTCCTGGCTGCACGACGAAGAATGGCACTACATTGTGATGACCTCCCCATGGGGGACATCACGCCAGGTATTGGTCGACTACCATGTTGTTTGTCAATGCCTGTTATGGCTTGATTATTGTGGAGACTCTAGGAATTTATACCCTAGGCCAGTCTCCCCACAAAATAAAAACCATTTACCTTCAAGAACAAACAAGATATATCAAATGCCTCTTCTTTTGGTGCGAGGGCTAGACCCGCACGACTCCTTCATCCTTTGCGCAGGCGCCACATCACACCATGCTGCCCTTCAAGAACTACGTATGGCTCGATTCTCATCCTTATGAGATATATAGGAGTTCCTAGTAACTTCCCCACAGGCCTAGCCTAACTTTTCGCGCTTGGTCTCTCGGCCTAAACGCGTCCCTGGGAGCACATAGTAAGCAGGGTTTTGCCCCATTCACGTTGGGTTTTGCAATCGCTTTACCGTGTGTATCCCATTCCCCTTCTCCATTGGTTCGAGTTCTAAGACCTAAAACTAAGATCCTTTCTTTGTTTTTCTACGACTCGCTTTCTCTTATGGGATTGTATGGTGTGGTGCGAGATTATGTCGTCATTCACGTCAGGTTACTCGTCGTTTCGTGCCTATCCCAAGATGAGATGTGTCCCTCATCTTTCATGACGTTAAACTGTATTTCATCCTGTATGACATTAAACTGTGCTTCTAGAACTACGTGTGGCTTGATTCTCATCCTAATGAGATACGTAGGAATGCCCGGACATTTCGTTTTGGGTCCAGCACCATGGATTACCAAACCCCGTCCCTCCTTATTGTCGGCCTCTCGATCTGACTTCTTGGGAAGTGGTGTAATTAGGACCTCGACCCCGAATAAGTTCGGGATGCCCCATGGTAATAATGGGAAGTGGAGGTTCTCTCGCCAAATAGGTCTTTTCAGGAAATTGGGACAATCCACGATTAGGTTGGTATGTCCGCCTAAGGTGCCTTCGCCATGGTGGCACAATTTCGGGAGTGTTGGACTATGTTTGAACAAACCACCACTCCACCTTCCACTCTTTTCATGCCCCTTTATTCGGATCCTCATTTCGTTTCATGTTTGATGGGACCCCCTAACAGTATGGATGATAGACTTTGGTCCGCCTGCTGCCACAATATGGATGATAGACCTATGGCCCGCCTACTATCCTGTGCCAACGTTCTGGAGGTCTGGTCATGTTTGAAGGGACCCCCTAATAGTATGGATGATAGAATTTGGTCCGCCTGCTGCCACAATATGGATGATAGACCTTGGGTCCGCCTATTGTAGCAATATGGATGACAGACCTATGGTCCACCTGCTGTCCTGGGCCAACGATCTGGAAAACTGACCGACGATATTTGATTTAGGCCCCGTGTTGCGAACATGTTCAGCGGTCAGCCCTAATTTATTGTCCCCATTCCAGGCCAACACGATATGGATGTTGTGTTTTCGCCATGGTTAATAGTTATCCTCTATCTTCGCGCCCCATAGTGTTCTGAATTTGGGCAGCGTGATTCACCCTTCCTCTCCATCTCCCTATGTTCAGATGGATTTCAATGCCTCCGAAAATGCCCCGCTCATGTGTCAGAGCACATTGAGAAGGTGACATATAAATCGTTCTGAGGTCTCCTCAGAAATCCTGGCCCAATTTCGGATTCCTGAAGCTTAGTCAATGCCCCACAGTTGGACGAAATGATAGCACGAGCATCCTTTGCTTCTCGCATTGGGCGTGACCCACAGGAGCTTAGGGATGAGTTGTTATTCATTTCGGAATTATGGTTGAGCATATTAAACCAAGAGTACAAATGAATGAATTTGGAAATATGTTTGATTGAGATGATGAGCAGTACAAGTAAGAAGTTCATAAGATGGCCAAAACAAATCCCTTAGGGATCACCATGCTGAATTGATCTTTCTAGCGCTAAAACCCTTCGGTTGGTAGCCTCCAGGACCACTTCTCGCTCCTTGAAGACTCTCTCCTCATTAGCCGCTGCAGAATGCAGCTCGCTAACCCTAGCCTGTGCCTACGCCTACTCGGTTTGAAGTATGGTCATCTGGAGATTCGCCGCCATCAGTTGTTCTTGCGCGTCAGCCAGCTGGGCCGTCAGTTGCTCCACAAGCTCAGAGCATGTTGCAATGAAGGCCTCCTTATCTACCACATACCCTTCGAGGTGCCGAACTTCCCACTCCACCCTCAGCAACGCTTGGGCACTCACCGATCTTTCCTAGCACTGGTCAATATTGGTGCGCCGGCTGCACTCGCGTATCTTCTCGGCCTTGTAATCACGGACCATCAGATGAAGGCACTGAGCGTCAACCCCTTCGGCGCACAGTAAGTGCATCCAGGTCTGGAGTGATCCCATCAACCTCAGCCAATCCGACTGGGGTTGTCTGATAAAGTGTTGGATACACTTCCACCATTTGCGCCATGTCATCCGGCTCTCCTCGGCTGCCTCTGAGTCTAAGTCATCTATCTCCTCAGGGTCAGCGGGTCGGAACATAGGGAAGGCAGCCAGCAGATCGGCAGTAGGATCTGCCCCAGGGACGCCTTCATGAGGAATAGGATCCTCGACGTCCGGGAAACCTTCTTCTCTCGCCCCCGCAGCGAAGATCTCAAGAACAGCGCCGCAGATGTCCGTTGCCCCCTGCTCACCAATTGTCGGGGCTGACTCATTGTGGGGAGCATGTTCTGAATGATGTGGTATGTCTGCCACTGGTCCACTCACGGACGGCCCAGTCTTCTCATCCTGACAAGCCTTCAATGTTGAGATCACTGCGCAAGGCGTACGTTGATTATTTGGGATATTTTGATACCAAGCACCAGTAGTAAAGCGTGAGACTTACATGAGTCCAAAGCATTGGTCACCAGTGTTCCGACCGCTGCAGGAGCCACCGTAATGGGAGACCCCTTTGCGCTTGTTAATTCAATGATGGGTGTCAGATCCCATTCATGTCCCACCCGTTCCTCTCCTCCCTCCTCTGGTGGGTATGCCCGTGCAACACTCAGCCGCTCCTGAGTAAGGCAGAGGGATGGTTGGGAAATTGGAAAGGAGAATGGATGAAGAAAGAAAATGAATGATGATAGAGACAGACCTCGAGTATCTCGGTTATGTCAAGATCAGAGCCAAAAATATCGCTGCTCTCTCGGAGACTCCCTTGGTAGGTTTCCCCTTGCGACCCCTCACCTTCGGGTTCTCCTTCTTCTTCATCTTCTCATTATCCTTCATTTTATCTAGTCTCCTCCTCCCCCTCCGACTCTCTGTCACTGTCGCCTTCTCCCGGTGGCATCACTTTCGGATCATGATCCTGGACGAGCATCACATTCACTAGGAAAGGTGGCTCCGCATGCCGACCCCTTTGGCGTGCGTATGTGTCCATGGCCGTTAGATAAGCATGCCTCCGATGGAAGTTCACCCGGTCGGTAATTCGAACGAGCCCGACCTCTGGCAGTTGGATCCCGTTTTGAATGATCTTCAGCCAGATGGCTTCAACGCTCATCGATTTCCACAGGGTCATCCAGGACGACCACAGTGCTGGGAAAATTGCATCTTGGAAAGGTTCGAGTAGGTATCTTATCTTATTCCCGGGCAGGTCCCTGGCCGACTCATGTGACCCCCCGTGGGCAACGAGGTCGCAGTGGTGCTATGTGATGTTCCTGCTGCTCAAGTCCCGGCCTGCGCAGGCCTCTCTTCCTGACGCACCCTTGGTCCCCCCTTCCGAAATCACCGTGCCTTCTTTCCCATCTCCCGATTCCCACGCGAGTAACCTTGAGTTGCCGGAATCGCTTGCGTAAAAGCCCCTCAGGGTACGCGATGTTCCAGTTTTTGGCATACTCAGTTGCTAGGCCAGCATCGACCCTGGTGGTAGGAAGAGTAAAGACATCGCCAGAGCCGAAGGTGGTAAACATTAACCACATCTGGCGTAGGACGCAAGGATTCTTCTACTGCTAGACATCCGTGAATACCTTCTTCGGCATTCGTTGGAGGCACCCGAACTACCTGGCAAATCCAGATGGCACGTAAGGCTTGCAGATCACCTTCCCATTGATCCGAGCCTTGAGCACCCCTGTCACGACCCATCCCGGTGGGGCCCGCGCCGTGACTCCCCAAGCCCGCCTCCAATAGGCCAGGGGCTGGTGACTAGCACAAAGTATGCATATCACTAACATGGGAGGCATTGCCTTAGTACCTGTACACGCACACATATCCAATCCCACAAATTCTGAAATGTAAAACACTAAGGAACAAAAAAATACATGCATACAAGTAAACCAAACCAAAAGAGTACGAATAAAGGTAGTATACTATAAAAGTAAATTGGGCCAGAATACAAGCCCACCAAAAGTAAGAGTTTGAAAAACTGAAAAGTCCAACCTGTAAACACAAAGGTACTGGGACTGCTGCTCATAGCCGTAGGAACATCTCAGCCTGTAGGAAATTCAAAAATCTCGGTCCTGTCCTGGTCCGCCCTAGACTCTGTCAAAAGGCTGCTTGTTTGCACAAGACACCAGACGTGCGGTCAAAGCCCGTGAAGGGGTGAGTATAACAATACTTAGTAGAGGACCACGAAAACCAGAAAGCAATACACAAAGTAAAGGTACAGTCAGCTATGCACAATATATGTTTACAGAACATATAAAACCAACTAGATATACTCAAAATCCAGACCCACAGTCTAGAGACAAGTCATGCAACCGCATACCCCTGCATGGTATTACGTCTGAAGATTCTGTGATGCGCTTTTCCCCGGAGAACACACTCCACGAGTCTTATAGTTTGATGATGTCCGTCCGAGAAGTGATGTTCATCGGGAACCATCACGAGATACAGTTACACTCATTACGAGAGACACACTCTTGAGTGGAAGGGTTAAAATAGGTAGAAGCACTCATTATGGCAGACACAATCCTGAGTGGGAAAGATCTCGATACACAGATGAGGATCACTTCCAGGGCCATGGAGGATACTGCGACTCATCCGGAATTCACCGGCTAGGTAGAGGATCAATGCCCGGTAAAGCTGGTCATGCCAATGCCTGACTCTACCTAGGGTCTGGAATGGATAGAGGATCTCGATCCGGGCCTCTCGGATGGATGCCTGACTCTATCATAGAAAAGTCCTGCTAAAGGGATCCTAAACTGGTGCAAGGGAAAGATGACCGACCTTCAGGGGAAAAGAATAAGGGCACTAAAGCAAACGCAAGATGTTCAAGGCACGGTGAACAAAAGGACCAAAACGTTCTACAAAATGTACACGGCGTGGAGAAATGATACACACCTTGTTCTCTGACCCCAGGTACTCCCCGCGTACAACGGACCGTGTTGTGAGGCTATTCATGTAGAAAAATTTATACATGGCGTGTAGTACAGAGTACACGCCATGTCCGGGTCACTGGGTCTGGCTCCGTGTACTCTGGCCATGTGCCCGTACACGGTCACCAACCTGTGGACCCCAACTCTTGAAATAGGCACATGAGGTGACCTGCGCTGGTGACCTCGCCTGGCCGGGTGAGGGAGTACATGGTCGTGTACCCCATCCCGTGTCCGTGTAACCCCAGGATACACGCCGAGCTTCGCGTGGCCGCCTCTGCCAAGCTGTACACACCATGCCGCCTGAAGCCATGTAGAGCATCCCGTGTCCATGCACCACCCGAAGTACACGCCGACCTTCGGGGAAGGTCCAACAGGCCGTGTGACTGGGGTCACACGCCGTGTGATCCTTCTTTGACCCTGAAACCCTAGCCTCCATCACCAGAACTACACGACCTGTTCTTCGGAAGTACACACTGTGTATTCTGGAAATTTTCAGAAACGCGGACCTCCGCCGTCGCGCCTCCCGTGTTGCACCGATCATTGATCCGACCATACGATCACCACAAAACCTTCAGGTCTTGGTCGCCCTGATGCCACGAAGCTATTTCCGTCATTTTCGGGCCTCCAATCGGCTCCGAAAACATGATTAATCTTCCCACGCGAAGAATGCTCGAAGAATTCCCTTTCCGATCTGGTCCGATTTGTCGACCGCCATCATCGCCGCACCTCCACGAGAACGTTGCGATGTCAAACCTTCAGTTTGGGATCGTTGCGTCGCAAAACGGATGCGCAACGATCCGTTGTTCGTCACCCCACGAAGAACGCGAAGAACACGGGGAAAAGGAGGAAGAGATCCAAATAAACAAATTGAGGAACGAACCTCAACCGTTGTTCATTACGGCATTGATCCAATCCTTTTAATAGGTTTAAACAGAGCAAAGATCAACATGAATACAAATCATGGATTAATTCCCCAATATCATCCCAAAGAAAACCCTCCCACAAGAACGAACAGATCCACGGATCAACTTGTTCGTGGTTGATCCGCATTCGTCATTTAAATTCAAATACGGGTAAAAGAAAAATAAAAACAAAAACCCCTACCCTTTGGAAAGATCGATCATTGACGAAGAAGCCATGATTCCATTGTCATCGTGATCCTTCAATGTCGGCTCAACGATCCTTGGATTCGATCAGTCGTCATTCGTCGTCGAGAATTTCTCCAACGCCTCGCGGATTCGGCAGCGATTCTTCTCAAGCGTTGCCAACAATCAACAATTGGTTAACCCATTAAAAAGGTAAACAAGTTGACATTTAATTACGCAGCAGCATTAATGAATTTGACTTGCCATTTTCAAGTTATTATGATGCGTCATTAATTTAGGAAACAACTGCACCGTCACCACTCTGTAGCGGATGTTTCCTTAAAAGAAAATAAAATAAAATGGTTAATTTAATTTAATTTATTTTTACTTAAAACGTCCGAAAATTAACCTTTTTCCCTTGACCCACGCCGGTTGAGGTTAGCGTCATTCTCAGGTAGAATCGTCGTCCCAGACGCAACGGTGCTCTCAGATTTTTAATCTGAGCATCCGTTTGGAAACTACCACAACCGCGCACAAGTGATGACTAACTTAACTAAAAAAAGTTCAAACCATCATTCCAGGCTCACTGGACCTTGGAATGATGTGCCTTCTTAGCGCCCGGTCTCTAAATAATTCCATATAATATTTAAAAATAATAAATGGGAAATCCGAGACATTAAATTCTCCCCACCTTGGGGATTTACGTCCCCAAAAAGGCAAAACAAAGGCTACTAAAAAAGATGAGGGTACTGGGCACAGATCTGGGCCTCCCGCTCCCACGTGCTCTCCTGAAGATTCACGTGCTACCACCAGATGCGCACTAAGGGAATCGATCGCCCATGAAGGATCCTCTTCTGCTGATCCTTGATCTCCACCGGGTACTCAGCAAAGGTCCATCCATCCTCGATGTCCAACTTGCCCCAGTCGATAACGTGAAATGGGTTATGCACGTACCTCCTCAGCTGCGACACGTGGAAGACATCATGTACCTGATAAAACTGTGGCGGTAGAGCCAGGCGGTAAGCCACCTCACCAACTCTGTCCAGGATCTGGAAAGGTCCGATGAACCTTGGAGATAGCATCCCGCCTCGGCCAAATCTCCGCAACCCACGTCGAGGTGAGACCCGAAGAAAAATGTGGTCTCTCTCCTCGAACTCCAGAGGCCTCCTTCATCTGTAAACATAAGACTTCTGCCAGCTCTGTGAAGTCTTCATCCACTTTCGGATGATCTGCACCTTCTTTGTGGTAGTTCACACTAACTCTGGACCCATGAGTCCTGACTCTCCGGGGTCGATCTAGAAAAGCGGTGACCAACAGGGTCTCCCAGACAAAGCCTCGAACAGTTCCATGGCAATGGTGGAGTGGTAGATGTTGTTGTACGCAAACATCAATAGTTGTAGGTGGTCCTCCCAGCTGTGACCAAAGTCCAAGATATAGGCCCGCAACATATCCTCCAGAACCTGAATAATCCTCTCTATCTGACCATCTGTCTGGGGATGAAATGCTGTGCTCAAGCGTAGCTGAGTCCCAAAAGCCTCCTGTAATCCCTTCCACAACCGGGATGTGATGCGGGTGTCTCGGTCTAAGACTATAGTCTAGGGGACTCCATGAATCCAAATTATATCCTGTACGTAGAGGCGTCCCAAGCTCTCTATGGAACTCTCCTCCTTGATAGCTAGGAAGTGGGCCGACTTGGTGAGTCGGTCAACGAACACCCAGATGGAATCGTGCCCCTTGGACATCTGTGGTAAGCCTATCACAAAGTCCATCACTATTCCATCCCACTTACACTCTGTAAATTCCAAGGGGTGAGCTAACCCTGCTGGAACCTGGTGCTTAGCCTTCACCAGCTGGCATGCGAGGCATCGAGAAACAAACTTTGCTACTACCTTCTTCATTCCTGACAACCAGAACTATCATCGGTGATCCTGGTACATCTTTTCCACTTCAGGATGTACTGCCAAAGGGGATGTATGAAACTCCCTCAGGACCTCCTCCTGGAACGCCACTGGTACAACAGTGCGTCCTCTGAAGAGAAGTATATGCTCCCCACCTTGTGAAAAACCATCATGTGCATGTCCTGTGGTTAACTGAGCACATAAAGCCACACGGTCAACATCCCCTTGTTGTGCCTCCCTAACTCGCTGCAAGAGTGGAGGGGTGACAACCATTGACTGTAGGTAGGCTGTGACCTCACCATCCACGAAGGATAGTTATAACACGAATAATTGCTGTTTCACCTCACTCAATAGTTGTGAGCTCGACCTTCTGCTAAGAGAGTCCTCCACTTTTTTCCCCTTACTAGGAGTATAGATGATCTCGAAATCATAGTCCAGGAGGAACTCTAGCCAACACCTCTACCTCAGATTCAGATCCTTATGTGAGAAGATGTACTTGAGGCTCTTGTGGTCAGAGTAGATAATGAACCGCTGACCCATAAGTTAGTGTCGCCATATATTCAGTGCGAAGACTACCGCTGATAACTCAAGATCATGGGTCGCACAGTTCTTCTCATGCGGCCTAAGATGGTGTGGACCATAAGCAATCACTGCGTGCCGCTACATCAGGACACAGCCGAGCCCGATCCCTGATGCATCGCAGAAAACTATGTACTCGACACCCTCCTCTGGAAACCTCAAGACTGGGGCGCTCCTAAATTTTTTTCTTAGCTGCTCAAAATCCTGCTGGCACATTATAGTACACATGAAGGGTTTCCCCTTCCTGGTCAAGGCTGTCATCGGTGTTGATACCCGGGAGAAATCAGGGATGAATCTCCGTTAATATCCTATCAAACCAAGAAAGCTTCGCACCTCTGTCACGCTCTGAGGTGGCTCCCATGCTAACACAGCCTCCTCCTTGGCTGGGTCCACAGCTACTCCATCTGCTGAGATGACATTTCCCAGAAAGTGGACCTCTAGAATCCAGAACTGACACTTCGAGAGATTTACATAAAGCTGGTGCTCTCAGAGTACGTCCAGAACCATCTGCAGGTGTCTCGTGTGCTCCTCCTCTGACACCGAGTACACAAGGATGTCGTCGATGAAGACCACTACGAACCGGTCCAAGTACATTTGGAAGATCCGGTTCATCAAACCCATGAACACTGCAGGGGCGATCGTCATGCCAAAGGGCATCACCAAGTACTCATAGTGACCGTAGCGACATCTGAAAGCCGTCTTTGGTATATCCTCATCCCGTACTCGTAGCTGGTGATAGCCTGATTGAAGATCAATCTTCATGAACCATTGAGCCCCTCTTAGCTGATCGAAGAGGTCGTCAATTCTCGGCAGTGGATACTTGTTCTTCCCCATCACCTGGTTCAGGCACCGGTAATCCACGCACAACCTCAGACTCCCCTCTGCCTTCTTAACAAACAATACCGGGGCCGCCCAGGGTGAAACGCTGGGTCTCACGAAACCCTTTCTTCGTAAATCCTCCAACTGCACCCTCAGCCCGCGAAGCTCCGCAGGAGCCATTCGATAAGCCGATAAGGAAATCGATGTCGTCCCGGGGTGTAAGTCAATGCAGAAGTCAATTTTCCAGTGGGGAGGTAACCCTGGAACATCTTCTGGGAAGACGTCCCCATAATCCACCACCACTGGTGGGAACTGAGAGCTCATAACATCTACTGCTCCGAGGGTAAGTCTAGCCAACTCATGAGTGATCGAATGCACACTCCTATACATGAGCCCACTTTGTGCTGCCTGGGATTCCTTTTCTCCGAAAAAGGAAAACCTTGTTCCATCACGGCGGACACACCGCACTCTTCACCTAAAACAGTCAATCTGGGCATGGACCGAAAATAACCAATCCATACCGAGAAGGACATCGTAAGGCCTCGACGCTTCCAACAATAGGTTCTAACCAAAACTCTCATCTCCAAGGGTAAGATCACAGTGTCTGCAGAGGTGCGTGATCATCGAGTCTCCTCCCGTCGGTGTCTCCAAGCATAAAGATCGAGTCAACGGTTCTACCGGAATCTCAAGGTTTTGTATAAGACATGTGGATATAAGGGAATGACTGGCACTTGTGTTTATGAGTATGGCAGCTAAGGTAGAAAAGACATAGATCATACCTCTAATCATCCCTAGAGCCCCTGGGTCGTATGCCTCGACCGTATGCAGCTATCCCTGTCCCTATCCCACAGCTCCCTGAGCCTGGTGCGGAACTCCTGGGGGCGGTGGTGGATGTAAGTCGAAGCGTCTACCACCATTTGCAGCTCTCCCTGCTCCTCTGCCACGTCTGCCGCCTGGCAGATCTGCCTTCCCCATTCTCTACCTCTATCTCGGTGGACCATCCACCACTTCCCTATCATCAGCCCAACGTGTTGGGAAATCTCTAGCGAGATGCCCCCGACCGTCGCATGCTTAGCATCGATTCTCCCTAGGTTGACTGGATCCAGTCTGAGAGACCTGGACTATCAATCCCCTATCCTGGGTCCTCCTATGACGTCTCGCACGTCCAGATCCCTACGTCTGACATCGGCTTCCTGATGCCGGTGTCTCCGCACCTGTCTGCCTGCTGCTGACTGCTGGAGGTTGTCTCTGCTCCGCCAAGAAGCTCTCGATCACCAAGGCTCGCTCAAGCACTCCAGCATAGGTTGATATGCATAGAGGCACGACACTATCTTGGATGTCTCGTCATAGACCTCTCTCAAAGGTTCAAGCCCTGATGTACTAATCCCTGACCATATCCATCGAGTACCTGGCGAGGTTGGTGAACCTCGATGAATAGTCATCCACTGTCATACTGTCCTGCTGGAGCTGAAGAAGCTCCTGGATGCGCACAACCCTCAGCGTAACCGGAGAGAACTCCTCCCTGAAGAGTCTCTCAAAATCCGTCCATGAAAGAGTCTCCACGTCATGATTCTACGTGGTCAGAATCCACCATCATCCGGCCGAACGCTGAAGAAGGCTTGCTCCTAGGATCACCATCTGGTCTGCTAGTGTCCTCACTAGACGGAAAACTCTGGTCACCGCCTCAAGCCAGTCCTCATCCGCATGAGGGTCGGGCTCGCCTCAGAACCTAAGGGGCCTCTGTCTCTGAAACTCATGGAGCACGCTAAGCCTGCAATCCTCGCCAGTCGGTACTGCAGGTACCACTGGCTTCTCCACCGGTGGTGGAATAGCAGGTGCACCACCTGGTGGAAACGCCTGGGGAACTTGTCCCTGTATCGTAGCCTCGTCGCTGAGGGGGTCATCCTCGTGATCGTGCTGCTGAATCCTAGCGGGTACGCGTCATAGAGGCATCATGTAAAGAAACAAGATGTGTCACGGTAAATGAGTATATATGGATAGCTGAAACCAAGGATATGGAAGACAAAACTCATTCCTATATGATGCATGTACCTTTTATTTCTCCACAACCCGTGTTTTCGTGAACCTGGTCGAAAAACAGGCTATCAGAGTCCTGGTGTATGGATATGCCGACCGCCTCACCAACACTGGGGTCTCTGGCCTGAAAGCCGAACCTGAAACACTCAATACTTGTTTCCCCAACCAAATTCACAGACTTTGGTCCTAAGGTAGAACCGACCACCTCTGATACCACTCTGTCATGACCCGTCCCAGTGGCGCTCACACCATGACTCCCCAAGCCGGCCTCCAATAGGCCAGGGGCTGGTGACTAGCACCGAGTAGGCATATCACAAACATGGGAGGCATTGCCTAAATACCTGTACACACACACATCTCCAAGCCCACAAATGCTGAAATGTAAAACACTAAGGAACAAAAAAATTGCATGCATACAAGTAAACCCAACCAACAGAGTACGATGAAAGGTAGAGTACTATAAAAGTAAACTGGGCCAGAATACAAGCCCACCTAATATAAGAGTCTGAAAAACTGCAAAGTCCATCCTATAAGAACAAAATTACTGGGACTGCTGCTCATAGCCATAGGAATGCCCCAGCCTGTAGGAAACTTAGAAAGCTCGGTCCTGTCCTAGTCCGCCCTGGATCCTGTCAAAAGGCTACTCGTCTGCACAAGACACCAGACGTGCGGGAAATGCCCGTGCAGGGGTGAGTATAACAATACTCAGTAGAGGACCCCGAAAACCACAAAGCAATACACAATGTAAAGGTACAGTCAGCTATACACAATATAAGTTTACAGAACAAATAAAACCAACCAGATATACTCAAAATCCAGACCCGCGGTCTAGAGACAAGTCACGCAACGTCATACCCCCACAAGGTATTCCATATGATGATTCCGTGATGCGCTCATTCTTGGAGAACACACTCCACGAGTCTTATAATTTTGATGACGTCCGTCTGAGAAGTGATGTTCGTCGGGAACCGTCACCAGATACAACTACACTCATTACGGGAGACACACTCCTGAGTGGAAGGGTTACGATAGGTAGATGCACTCATTATGGGAGACACACTCCTGAGTGGTAAAGATCTTGATACACAGATGAGGATCACTTCCAGGGCCATGGAGGATACCACGACTCATCTGGAATTCACCTACTAGGTAGAGGATCAACACCCGGTAAAGTTGGTCACGCCGATGCCTGACTCTACCTAGGGTCTGGAATGGATAGTGGATCTCGATTCGGGCCTCTCGGATGGATTCCTGACTCTATCACAGAAAATTCCTGATGAAGGGATCATAAACCGGTGCGAGGGAAAGATGCCTGACCTTCAGGGGAAAAGAAGAAGGGAACTAACCCGAACGAAAGATGTTCAAGGCATGGTGAACAAAAGGACGAAGCCATTCTCCAAAAAGTACACGGAGTGTAGAAATGATACATGCCCTGTTCTCTAACCCCGGGTACTGCCCACGTACAACGGTCTGTGTCGTGAAGTTGGTCATGTAGAAAACTTTATACATGGCATGTAGTACGGAGTACACGCCGTGTCCGGGTCACTGGGGCTGGCTCTGTGTACTCTGGCCATGTGCCTGTACACGGTCACCAACCCGTGTACCCCAACCCCTGCAATAGGCACACGAGGTGAGCTGTGCTGGTGACCTCACCTGGCCGGGTGAGGGAGTACACGGTTGTGTACTACACCCTGTGTCCGTGTATCCCTGTGATACACACCGAGCTCCGCATGGCCGCCTCTGCCGAGCAATACACGTCGTGCCGCCTGAAGCCGTGTAGAGTATCCTATGTCCATGTACCACCCAAAGTACATGTCGAGCTTCGGGGAAGGTCCAACATGTCGTGTGACCAGGGTCACACGCCGTGTGATCCTTCTCTGACCCCGAATCCCTAGTTTCCATCATCAGAACTACACGGCATGTTCTTCAGAAGTACATGCTGTGTATTTTGGAAATTTTTAGAAATGCGGACCTCCGCCATCGCGCCTCCCGTGGTGCTCCGATCATTGATCTGACCGTCCGATCGCCACGAAACCTTCAGTTCTTGGTTTCCCCGACGCCGTGATTCTATTTCCTTCGTTTTCGGGCCTCTGATCGGCTCCGAAAACATGATTGATCTTCCCGCGTGAAGAACGATCGAAGAACGCCCTTTCCGATCTTGTCTGATTTGTCGAACGTCATCATCGCCGCACCTCCACGAGATCGTTGGGATGTCGAACCTTCAGTTTGGGATCGTTGCATCACAGAACGGATTCACAAATACCCGTTGTTCATCGCCCCATGAAGAACGTGAAGAATGTGCGGGGAAATGAGGAAGAGATCTAAATAAACAAATTGAGGAACGAACCTCTGACGTCATTCGTCACGGCGTTGATCCGCTCCTATTAATAGGTTTAAACGGAGCATAGATCAACATGAATATAAAGCATGGATTAATTCCAAAAAATCAACCCAAAGAAAACCCTCCCTCAAGAATGTACGGATCCGTGGATCAACTTGTTCATGGTTGATCTGCGTTTATCGTTTAAATTCAAATACGGGGAAAAGAAAAATCAAAACAACAATCCCTACCCTTTGAAAGGATCGATCATTGACAAAGAAGTCATGCTGCCATTGTCGTTGTGATCCTTCAATGCTAGTGCAACGATCCTTGGTTTCGATCCGTTGTCATTCGTCGTCGAGAATTTCTCCAATGCCTCGCGGATTCAGCAGAGGTTCATCTCAAGCGTTTCCAATGATCAACAATTTTTTAACCCATTAAAAAGGGAAAAAAGTTGAAATTTAATTATGCAGAAGAATTAATGATGTTGAATTTCCATTTTGAAGTTATTATGACACATCATTAATTTAGGAAACAGCTGCACCATCGCCACGCTGTAGCGGATGTTTCCTTAAAAGAAAATAAAATAAACTGGTTAATTTAATTTATTTTATTTTTACTTAAAACATCTGAAAATTAACCTTTTTCCCTCAACCCACTCCGGTTGAGGTTAGCCTCATTCTCAGGTAGAATACTCATCCCGGACGCAATGGTGCTCTCAGATTTTTAATCCAAGCATCCATTTGAAACTGCCACAACCGCGCACAAGTTTCGACTCACTTAACTAAAAAAAAGTTCAAACCACCATTCCTAGCTCACTAGACCTTAGAATGATGTGCCGTCTTCGTGCCCAGTCTCTAAAGAATTCCATATAATATTTAAAAATAATAAACGGAATATCCGAGACATTACAACCCCGCCCCAAATGCTCTGGAAAAACTCCTTCTGTCCCGGAGATCCTCGCTCGTTGTCGACCATCTAGCCGACCGGGGTGGGGAATGGGCTGAAGTGGAAGTTGTTGTGGTTGCCAATGCAGATTCTCACACCCTCCTTATTGAGCGTCATCGGCGCCACCCCTGTGATGTTCAGCAAGGACGGTCACAAACCATTTCCCGGAGGACGGATGGCATTTGGGAAAGTGTACCCGCCGAGATGAGCCACCACCCAGTCGTGGAAGATCTGGAAGGGACCACATACTCTCTAAGGTGACCCCCTCGTGAGATGTGCCCCATGATGTCGTACAGCTTCTCCTGTACGGGGACGCCCTAATTGAACCGTTTGTTGGAGGCCATGGTACCCACCATCACTAGTGTTGCTGGACGGACGCCCATCCTTGTGTCCAGCACCGGCAGGAGCCACCCACAGAGGAAGGCGGCAAGGAACCCGACATACTGGACGTTCGGGTCTTAGACCTCCATGATGCGATAGCCCCATGATTGGTATTGCCCCGCCTCTAGGGTCCTCCAGTATGACCCGTCCCTACTCCGCTGAGCCACGGTTGGGCACCGTTTACCCTATCCCAGCATCTTGACGGACAAATCCTTCTCAAGGAATAGGCTGAACCATCCCTTGTAGGCAATGTCCTTCAGGAAGTTATTGACCCCAGCCTCTCTTTGGACAGATCCAGCAGGTGCCACGTCAGCATAGGTGGCAGTGACCTATCTTTCCAAGTGTTCTTTAGAGGAACGATCTCGTCGTATTGGTAGCCCTCCAGTGGGATACCTCTGATGCAGTGAACGTCCTAGAGACTGATGTCGACTTCCCCATGATGAAGGTGGAATGTATTGGTATTAGGAGACCACCAGGTGAATAGCTCTGGCCCGTGGGCAGGTTGACGGTGGAAGTGGAACCGCGTTGTCTATACTGCCTTGAACATGCCGATATACCACAGTTCATCCCCGAACTGGTCGCAGGTATGGAAAACCCAGAATGCCCAGGCTGATTCGCTAGTGAAGTCGCCACTGGACCACATGTCCCAATCCTTCAGCCAGCCCTTCGGGTCATCTGTGATGCTATAACGGAACGTGCTCGCGTAGAGGGCTGGAGAATTCTCTGCGACAGCCTCTTCCCCAGTAATGGTCCTGGTCCTCGGGTTCAGGACATATACATCCATATGTTTGGTATCCCTGTTAGGATGGCCATTGTTGGTGATGTTGTAGCGAGGAAGCTCGTCCTCCTGGGTCACCCATGACCGCGGCATGTCCACCTCGAAGCCCGGCAGAGGCACCTCCTCCAGGATGCTAAAGTTCCAGAGCGGGAGGTTTTCAGATAGGGGATATGTCTTCTGGGCCGGTGTCAGCAGATTGAACAAGGTCGGGTTGTTGGAGACGATCACCTTGGTGCCATAATCCCCTTCGTTCTCCGCCATTTCTGTCCTACGAGCAGTGACTTCCCCCTCATCAACTCGGTTTACGGCCATCTCAAATATCTCAGGAGTTGCACAAAATCATGATGCAGTGCGCGGAATCAGAGAATGCCACGCGAAATCTGAAGTGGCGGCACAAAATCCAGGAGATGGGTGCACAATCGGCACACTGAGAACGGAATATCCTAAGCAGGCGCGCAAAGACAGCCAAAATTCGGAAGGAATTCCACACTGCCAGAGCATTTTTATGCGCAGCCGCAGAAACAATTTCGCGCACGAGAGCTATAATCCTATAGCGCAGAAAAAAGCTGAAGTACGGATTTGGGACCCAGTGCCCCTTTTTTATAGGCGAGGCCTGGGTTCCACGCCATGCAGAAAGAGAATTCTGCGCGAGTCCATTTTTTTGCGCGCTCCATTGGAATTTTGCGCGCAAAGTGCCAAGGGGACCCAACACTTCTGTGTTTCGGAATTTCCCTCGGAGTCTGATCATTGTGACCTCTCTCCGATCCAATTCCAAGGGGGGGGGGGGCATTTGCAGACGTCGAAAAAGTCCGTAACTCCTAGAAGAATATTTGAAATGGCAAAGCAAAGTCATATTCGGAATCAGAGGCCCGATCCAGAGGCTCGGGAAGTGGTGCACGAAATAAAGGAGGACTTGCATGAAATAAAATCGTTCGCGCGAAGTATCCCTAGGATGCGCGCAATCGAGCTGGTGAGGTGTGCATTTTTTGCACGCCTCGATTCCTCGTAGCGAGGTTTTTCACGCCGACGGCTCCCGGCGTGGTAGATTTCGCGCACCGCCTGGATTCCGCACCGGACGATGCCTATAAATAGAAGGCAACCCTAAAAGTTTTGGGGGTTGCGGAATTCAGATTGGCTCCCATGCGCGCAATTTGACTCCCCCACGTGCAATATGTCTTCTAGGTAATTCCCCTTTTCGTGAAACCTTTCCTCGGGGTTCAACTTTGCGTGAAACTCCACTGGTTTAAGTAAATTTTCCCCCTCCTCTGTGTTTCTTCTTTGCGTGAAATCTGTGTCCCATGCGTACAATCCCCTTCCTTGCACACAATACCTTGCATGCAATTCCCTATCCGCACACAATCACCTGGCTCCAATTGTGCTCCATCCCGGTGTTTTGCGCGCAAACCTTCTCTTTGCGAGCAAAACCCAGGACCCTTCACCTAGACGACCCTTGGCTACCTCTCTGCGCTGGCACCTGATGTCTCCCCTGCCATCCATGCGTGCTTTGCATTGTTTTCCCGTACGGACTTCCAGGCTTGTGCGAATAACCTTAAGGTTTCTTGGGTGGTGTTTCCTATTGCGTTGATTTGCCTTATGCTTCTCCGCATAGGCACGCTAGCGGCTATTTCGTTTTCTCATAGACACGCTAACGTGGACCCCTCGATGGTTTTCCCTACAACCCCCTTCAATACGGCCTTTCTGATGCCTTCCCTCCCACAAGGGGTAGAGGTAATTGGGAATTTAAGCCCTAGGGATGTGGAGCGAACCCACCTCGTTCAAGCTCTAGGACGTTAAAGTGCTAAGCACCTCGTCCTTAAGACATGACGTTAAACTGTGGTCCAACCCCGTGCTTCGCACGCAGAGTCCCCCCAGCTTGGACATTGTTTACGCCCACTCGTCTCCATGGGAATGGACTCTTCCTCGCATGGAATGGGATCCTCCTTATCATAGTGGCTTTTTTCCACGGGGGAAGGGATGCCTCAGAGCGTAAGCCCCTAGCCTCTCTTGTGGAAGGTTTCACCCGTGCATCTCCGTACTTCCCCCTGCCAAGGCCAGTGGAGTCCCTTTCCCACTGCGCTTTGTTGCACCATGGGCCTCCACCCTGGAGTAAGCCCTAGCACCAAGGGCCGCTAACCAAACATAAGCCCCTGTTTCCTCTTTGGGCCGCTCAACGCGTAAGCCCCTTTCCGCTTCTCACGGATGCACCATTTGCGACGTGATCGTCAAGTCCCTGCTGCCTCTTGTTTCTCACATCGAGCATGACTCAAGTGGGATTAGAGCGCACATCGACCATGACATCCTCTATGGGCCGCCTCAGAGCGTAAGCCCCATCGCAACGAACTACGTGGACTTTGATCCATGCTAACACACGGTACGTAGGAAGCCTCCACGAGGTTCAAGCCCACCAACCTGTCGTTCCGACCTCTCCATGTCGGTTCCCCGACCACCATGGGCCAACTCAGAGCGTAATACCCATACCCACTCTAGGACTCCTTAGAGTGTAAGCCGCAAATCCCTCACCTCGCATGACGTTAAACTGTGTCCCATCTTGCATGACGTTAAACTGTATGCCCTCGTCCCGCATGCCGTTAAACTGTATCTCATCCCACATGATATTAAACTGTATTCCCCCTCTAGGGCCATCTCAGAGTGTAAGCCCCATGTCTCACACCCACGTCTCATCCTGACTTTCCCCCCTCATCCCACATGCCTTGGGAAGCTCATGCCCTAGACCAGAGATCGTACTTCCTCCAGGCTCCAATCCATGCATTCATTCTCGTGGGTCGCCTCTCTAGGTGTCCAACTGTACCACCGAACTACGCGGACATTGATTCCCTTCCTTGGGGATACGTAGGAAGCCTCCATGAGGTTCAATAACATCACTCCACCATCCATCCTGATCTTTACCCGAGCTTCCACATCCCGGTGAGATCATGCCACCCCATCCCGCTCCATGACATATGGGAAGCCGCCCACGTGCTGGCCCCAACATCGGTGTTCCCCCTAGGGGGTCCTTCAGCCCGATCCGTCTCCGCAAGACATTAAACTCGTGACATACCCCGTGTTAAACATGAGAATATGAGGAAAACCTTAGATGGTACACAATCCCTGCGTTCGATGTGGGATGACTCGGGCTTCCGCACCCTCGAGAAGCCCTATGATAAGTGATAGAAGATAGACATGCCGACCCCTAGTGTCAAGACATGCCAACAACATCCAAACGTGACCATTCTTCTCACCGAAGGTTGCTGCCTCGACAAGACCACTTGGAGCGTCTCTACAGAAGCAGTGTAATTAACTGGCGTCCATGTATATATGGCGTCAAGAATGAGCTTCACAAACCCATATTAAATCTATGAGGGAGACCCAAAATAGGTAACGAGTTCCGAGGAGGAATCCACGGAAGGAAGAACTGACATCCCATCATCCCAGTTTCGATCAAGGAGAAGACATCTCGGAATAATAAATAGATGCCGCCTGCCTTTGGAAAGAAGGATTGTGGGGCAACAAGAAGTGCGTCCTCCCCACAGACAGGTGTGCATGCCCCGAACAAAGCATCGGATAAAGTTATGAACCTCGCTGAGTACTCAGCTGCATTCATGTTGCACTGCTGTAGATGAAGTAGCTCCTGTATGCGCACTGCGCAGAGAGTCACAGGAACAAAATTTGCCCGAAACAGGCTCTCGAAGTCTATCCAGAGAAGCGTCATCTCGTCATGAACTTGGAGCATCAAGATCCACCATCTTCCCACTGATTCCTGTAGAAGTCTAGAAGCAAGTATCCCCATGAGGTCATATGGTGTCCTTACCAGTTGGAAAAATCTTACCCCAACCTCTAGCCAATCCTCAACCGCATGTGGGTCCGTCTCTCCCCTAAACCTGGGTGGCCTCTGGTGTTGGAACTCGTGAAACATGCTCATTCAGAATGCATCGTTTTCGGCTGGGGCTGGTGGAATCGATGGCTCATTGGGGAGTGGTACCGCTGGTGCCTCCACTGGAAAATGGCCCTACACTGAGGCCTGGTCGCTCGGTGGGCTATCTGCAAGTAAAAATCTCGGTACTCTAGTTGTTCTTCTATGGGGAGGCATCTTGAAAGAAAATGTTATGACACAGTCAAAATACTATACCTGGTGAGCTGACCTAGTTGAGCTGACTTAAAGAAATTTTTTGAAAACACACACACAATCAATGTTTTCATCCACTAATTTGGAAATCAGAAGTCAGGGTCCTGGTATATGGATACGTCAGCCGTCGAACAACACTGGACTCCCTACACCAAAATCCACACTCAATGCACTTAACACTATTGCTTCATAGAAAAAAAGACCAGAGTCCTAAGTTCTGCGGTAGAACAGACTCCTCTGATACCAATTTGTCAAGACCTGTCCCCCGGGGCCTACGCCGTGACTACCCCAAGCATGCCTTCCATAGGGTAGGGGCTGACGACCAACACCAAAGGCCTAATTCACTAAAAATGGGAAGGATTTGCCTTTATAACCTACAAACTCACACTAAAGTGCACACAATAGAATACAAAACACTATGTAAACTGTATAAAAAAGAGTGCTCAAAAGTAATGGTTCTGGAAATACAAGCCGAACTATAATGTAAAATGAACTAGAAGTACATGTACAACTAAATAAAGAAAAAATAGTTTTTGGATCATCCTCCGAGGTTACTACCTGAAGGGTAGGTACAAATAGCCTCTTCAGCACTCCACGTCCATTCGTCTCCTCCGTGTACTGACACGCTGTAAGGACCACCTCCTGGTGTCATCCAGTCCTGACACTCTCAACCTCGATTAACACTATCCATCGTCTGCATCCAACACAACAAGGTGCGGGCATAGCTTGTGCATGGGTGAGTATAACGATACTTAGTGGGGACCCCGAGACCCTCAAGGTCTCACAAAATCCAACAAGGATAAACAAAAAAGTATGAAATCAATAGATAACCCCACATAGGTATATTCCCATACATATACCTATGTTATCAAGTAATCCATCTCAATCATGAGGAAAACACAAAAGTTACTAACTCAGCTTAAACATGATTCTATTCTCATTAACGAAACCTCATCTACTGGAGAACTCTTTCTCAATCAAGTACAGTGGGTCTGCCATGAAACCAAGGCGCATCCCACTAACCTTCAACTGCTATGGTACTTATCCTGTCGAGTACGATGGGTCTGTTGTGTCACACAGAGGCACTCCCCAACGTGGGTCTGCCTCATCACAATGGTGCTCCCCCTAATAGCCTGCAGAGGTACTACTCTTGTTGAGTGTCATAGTTCTGCAACCATAACTAGGTGCTCCTCCACCATGGGTCTACCATGACATCAAGGTGGTCCCTACATGGCTAGTCAAGTCACTCCGAGTCAAATTGGTCAACATAAATTAGGTCTCATCCAGCTACTATGTCTTTTCACTCTACTTGCTCGTCACCAGAAGGATCCGCTCCATGTGATACTAGTCGATACTCCAACTACCAGGAAGTCTCACGAAGAAGTATCTCAATGGTCCGCGACGTCATAGAGGTCTCAATGCAATAGATGGTGCGTCAATCGGATGCCCGGTCAGTGAGTTATTAGCTTTTTATTCCTAAGGCCTGGTTGGATTCATGTACGATCCAACCTGGCCGTATCACAACTATATCCCAAACACTATTGGGGAATAATCAAAGGGTCTGTAACGATCCAATATTACCAGTTCCACTAATGGTTTATTAAACAGACGTCTGGTGCCAATGATATGGCTAAAAAAAGTAAAGGGTCTGTAGTAGGCCCAGGTCTGATCCGACCCGGCCAGACATAGTCCAGGTCGACCCAGTTCGGGTCGGCATGGCCCGACCTGTTGGGTCCGGCCTGGCCTATTGGGATGGTCGCCTCGTTGGGTTCAGCCTGGAACGCTGGGCCCAGCCCAGCAGGACGCGAGTGCGGTTCGGCCTAGAGGGAGACCGCATAGGTGGCTCAGACCGGTGGCATGGAGCCGGTTCAGCCATGAGCACTGCAAGGGGCGCGGAAGGCCAGCTCGGCCTAGGCATCACAAGGGGTGAAGTAGGCTAGCTTTCCCGGGGTGCCGCGATGGGCGTGGGAGGCTAGTTTGGTCGGTCGCTGTAAGGGGCGTGGCTCGGGCGGTTCTTCCCAGGAGGCCATGGCCGGTTCGGCCAGTGTCGATCGCGAGGGGTGAAGCTCAAGTGGCTCGGCCTGGGAGCCAAGGCCGGTTTGGCCAACACCACAAGGGGCACGAATCGAGCGGCTCGGCTCGAGAGCTAGGAGGTCGGCGGGGCGACCGAGAGGCCGGTTGGGGGTCGGGAAGCCGGGAGGCCGGCGGGTGGCAGGGAGGCTAGTAGGTGGCCGGGTGCCAGAAGGCCGGTGGGTGGCGCACTACGGTCCGGGATGGCAGAGCCAGTTCAGCCGGAGCGCCGTGAGGGCAAGGTGGGTCGGGGATGTTGGAACCATGGCTTTTCTATGTAGGAATTTGAGTTTGGTTTGTTTTTGTAGTCAATCCTCAGTGGAAGTTCCGAATGTGTGCCACCAAAGTGATCATATAGTTCAAGCAGACAACAATATTGAAGGTGGTGCTGTTTCCAAGTGTTTTCCAATTTTTTGGTCCTCAAAATCAGAAAATGAAGAGATGAATTGTTTGAAAAAGGAGGTGCGCACATATAGGAAGTGATGCGTGAAAAATAAGAGACTTGCGCAAAAAATTTGAGTTGGGTGCGAAAAAGAGCGGGATTCGCAAATTGGAGGATCGAGGTTTTTTTGAGAAAACAGTTTTTCGGAATTAGAACGTCAAAAAATGGAAAAGGCATGGGTTGCGGGAAATATCTGATGTTGTCCGCGAAATACTTGAGTTGGGCGCGAAATGGCGGAGCGAAGTTTTTCGCGGGAATAGTGTTTCGGAATCAAAATGTCCAAAAATGGAAAAGGCATGTGCTGCACGAAATATCTGGAGAGGTGCACGGAAAACAATACCTGCACAAAATATTACACGCCAGATGAGAGGTTTTCACGCCTAAAGGGATTTTTCACATGTGGGTCTCAGACGCCTATAAATATGAGGTGACTCTCTTCATTTGGGTTTGTTGAAGACTTAGAGAAGATATGAGGTCTGATGCGCGAAAAGGATCGCGTAAAAGGGACTTGAGAGGAATATCTGGTATTACGCGAAACAATTTGGGATGCGCGAAAAATGAAGAGTTGCACGTAAAAATTGGGTTTGCCAATAAAATAGTCAGTTGTTCGAAAAAGGGGATTTTTGCGCGAAATATTTTTCCGCGCAAAAAGTAAAGTTTGCACGCAATAGGAAGGTTTTGCGCGCAAAGGTTTGGTGTTGCGGGCAATTGTCAGGGATGTTTGTCGGCACGTTCTGGTTATCCGGTTCAGCGGTTCTGTGCATTCAAGTGCATCTATTTCGAACATCGATGTAAGAAAAGTCTCGTGATGAGCAGAGGCAAAGACTTCAATTCAAATATATTGAAGAGACCTTCACGTCTATCAACTGAGTTGGACTTCACCAAGGGCAGTGAGCCAGGGGGAGTCAACGGGAGTGACCCGAGGGATGTAGTGAGCTATCCCTGAACCTTTGTAAAGGAAGTGTGCCTTGGACATAGTGATTGTTCCCATACCATTGTAATCCACAAATAGTAATGATTAGTGGAATTTGGTACCACCGACAACCTGTCGGCGTATGCTCCTTGGACATAGCCCTTAGTGGTGAACCACGTAAAAAGTGTTGTGTCTTTTATCTTCATGTGAATGTTTTCTTTCTAACCTTATCTGTCATACAGGTTTTACAAGTTCCTACCAACGTGGGAACAAGATCCTATACTTTAAAAGAAAAAGTGTTCTCCCTGATTCACCCCTCCCCTCTCAGGGTGTCCCAGGGTCCTACAAGTGGTATCAGAGGATAAAGGTTGCTGGTGTTAAATCTATCCTCTGTCGTCATGGAGAATACAGTAAATGTCAGGGAAGTCCCTCTCTTCGATGGAAGTAATTTCCATATTTGGAAAAATAGAATGAGATCTCATCTAAGATCCCTTGGAATGGAAGTCCTATTTTCCACTGTCCAAGGTATACATGTTACTGATCCAACAGGTCTGGCTATGAAAGATGCAGATAAAAAAATTCTTGATGCTGATGCTAAAGTGGAGAATGCTCCCACTACAACTCTTTCAGATTAGATCTATCTAAAGGTGATGAGTTTCACCTCAGCAAAGTCCATGTGGGATAAACTTGAAAACAACTATTAAGGAGACAACAAAGTAAAGGAGGCGAAGCTTCAAGTCTTACACAACAGGTTTGAAGATTTAAAGATGCATCCTAATGAGAATGCAGATTCATTCTTCAATCGAATTACTGAAGTAGTTTGAGAAATTATAGGTCATAGAGAATAAATCAAAGAAATTGATATCGTTAAGAAGATACTAATAAGACTTCCTCCTATGTGCAATGAAAAGGTGTCAGCCCTTGAAGAAAGAGATCTATCCAAACTGTCTCTGGATGATCTTTTAAGTAGTCTAGTGGCATATGAGATGAGAGTCAAACCCGAAGATTCCACAACTCATGTAAGCAAGGAAATGACATTCAATGCCATGGAAAAAATGAAAATTTCAGAAGATAGTGGTGGTGAAGATGAAGAGGAAAAGGAAATTCTTTCCCTCATCACCAAGAAGATAAAGAAGAGAAAAGGTAAATTTAAAAGGCAAGCTACCTCTGGCATGTTTTCATTGTGGAAGAGTCGGGCACATTGCCTCTTAGTGCCAATGAAAGTTTGATGATGATGAAAGAGAAGCAGAAGAAATCGAGAAGCCTCAGAGAAGGTTTTTCAAAAAGGGAGACTTCAAATCTAGAAAGAAAATACAAAGGAAGAGTTTTGTCTATGAAGAGAAAGATGATGGTACTGAATTGTGTGAAGAAGAAGAACAAGAATTCAGAGCAGAAAACCATGCTTCCATGATGGCTACCATTGAAAAGTCAGAACCCTTGATCAATAAAGATAGAGATAATAAGATTATTCTTAATTGTGATTCAAAGACTCAATTTAAGGATTATGTTTCCAAGGATAAGAATAAATGTATGAGATGTAATAAGTGGACGGAAATGGTGGAAGAATCATCAGAATATGTTGATGAGATTAAAGTAGAGATTGAACGACTAGAAGAAAAAGTGAGAGTTCAGTCTTCAATCCTTGAAAGAACAAATGATGTAGTGGAAATAAAGATTAAAATTGAAGAACAAGCAATGATCACGAATGAACTTTCATCCAGACTAGAAGAGAAGTCCAAGACTGTTGAGGGACTTGAGGAAGAAGTTGTTACTCTTAGAAGTAAAATTGAATTTCAATCAATGAAAAATGACGGAAAGAAGAAAATTCATTTCGGAAGATTCTCAGATGCAGAATTACTAGCGAGAGCCAAGTGTGGTTCAGATGAGGTTGGAAAAATATTATGTGATCAAAGACCTACTTACATGGGAAAGAGAGGAATTGGCTGTGAAGCTGAGACATCAACTACTAGAAGTAAGGAGAGCCAAAATAACAACAAGATGAAAGTTGGACATACTGAAACATTACCTAAAATTATAAAAAAGGAACCTTCAACCCAAACTAAAAGAGGAACCGAAAATTATCCTCAAACTTTCAGAAATGACAGGCAGTTCAACTATTCTCCCAAGGAAGAAGGAATGAGGATACATTCAAGTGAAAATACATTTCCTCTCATGAAGTGTCAGTTCTGTGGTTATCTGGGCCATACCTTGTCATACTGCGAACAGGCAAGGAGCTACTTGAATGGGGAAGATCTGGGAAGTCAACAAAGGAGACCGATTTCATATCCTCCATCTTATATAAGAAATAACTTCTATGGTTACTATTTTAATTGTTCTAACTTTGCCCATAAATCTATGTATTGAAGGCATCAGTAGGACAAGAGAAATTCATACAACACTCAACGACGTTCCAGTTTTCATCCTCCTGATGATGTTATTCTCAAAAACAGTTTTTCACCTATGGAAGAAGATTATGGGTATGAAGAATCAGATTATGTGGAAGAATGTATTAAAAGGCCATCAGTATCCTATTCTCAATCCAATGTCTCATGGAAAGAGAAGAAGACGATCGAGAAATCCAATCTTTCAGAAGTAGCCCTCAAATCTACAAAGAGCAGCAACACCTGGATCCTTGATAGTGGATGCTCTTCCCATATGATGGGAAATGCTGAACTTTTAAAGAACATTGAAAAGAAGGTTGATGGAATAGTACGGGTTGGTAATGATGGTGATATGAACATTAAAGGCAGTGGAAATACTGCTCTCGCCAACGAGGAGTTAAAGAAGACTGAAGTTCTTTATGTGGACGGTCTATGCCACAATCTCCTCAGTGTAAGTCAACTCTGTGACTCAGGTCTCATAGTAACCTTCAATCAAAAAGGCTACACTATAAAAGAAAAAACATGGAATTCTCTTATGAAAGGCTGTAGAGAAGATGGAAACTTATATCAGGTTGACAGCAAAGTGAACTCCTGCTATTTTTCTGTTGAAGAAGAAAACAATTTGTGGCATCGAAGGCTGGGGCACATTAACCAACAATCCATGGAAAAGATATCTAAGCTGAAGATAGTCATGGATATTCCCATTCTAAAACGTCAAAGGGAATAGTCTTGTGATGCTTGTATTCGTGGGAAGCTGGTCTGTAGTTCATATCGGCCAAAGAAGAAAAGGGAATCACATCTTCTTGATCTCATTCATACAGACGTATGTGGGCCAATAAATGTTTCTGGAACCCATGGAGAAAGGTACTTCATCCTTTTCATTGATGATTATAGAAGAATGGCTTGTGTAATGGTGATTCACAAGAAGCGACAAGTACTTGATTGCATGAAAACTTATCACTGGATTGCTGAGAATGATACTGGATGGACAGTAAAAGTCCTGCAATCTGACAATGGAGGGTAATACATGTCCATTGAGTTTGAAAATTACCTAGAAAAACATGGAATACAGCATGAGGTAGCTTCTGTGAGAACTCCACAACAAAATGGAGTTGTTGAGCATTGAAATCGATAGGTCAACAATATGGCCAGGACTATGTTGATTGAGAGTGGTATCTCTTGCCATTACTGGAAGGAGGCTGTTGAAGCTATAGTGCACATTCAGAATCGAACAAGGCTCTATATGGGAGAAACAAAGACACCATAAGAGTTATGGCATGGAAGGAAGCCTTCTTTGAAATACTTTCATGTTTTCGGAAGAAAATGATTCATCCGGAATAAATAAGGAAACCAAGGAAAGTTCGGTGACAATGCTGATGAAGGAATTTTTCTTGGGTATCCAATGAACAGAAAATATTACAAGTGTTTCAATAAATGCTTAGGGAGGATTGTGGAAAGCAATGATGTTTAAATCATTGAATGAAAAACCCCAAATTCATCAAATAGTACCTTTGCTGATGAGATAGAAGATGAGAATGAATGTGAACATGGAATAAATACAAATACCGAAACAGCGGAAGGTGTACAAAACACTTAGGGGTCACATCATGATGTTGACTCAGACGAAGAATCTAAAGAGGAAATCTTGGATGGTGAGAATGCGACTGAACCTGACATGAGAAATCGAAGAGCCGAGATTGATCCATCTACCATAATTGGAGACAAAAATTCACCCACACAGACAAGGAGGATGAGGAATAACACACCTTCTACATTTCAGTCAGTTGTGGAGCCAACCTCATTTGAAGAAGCTGCAAAGGATTAATCATGGGTGAAAGCCATGAATGAAGAGTTAGATCAGATTGACAAGAATCAGACATAGGATCTGGTCCAAAGACCCAAAGGCCACATTGTGATTGGAACAAAATGGATATTCAAGAACAAGTTTGATGAGCATGGAATTGTTATCAGAAAAAATGCTCGACTGGTATATAAAGGGTATTCTCAGATTGAAGGCGTTGATGTTGAAGAAACCTTTGCTCCAGTGGCTAGACTGTAGTCAATCAGGCTATTCCTTTGCATGTCTCTCCAAAAGGGATATAAAGTATATCAAATGGATGTCAAGACAACATTCTTAAATGGTGTTCTCGAAGAAGAAGTCTACATTGAACAACTGGTGGGTTTTTATCTTGGTGATGATGAATCAATGGTCTACAAGCTGAAGAAAGCACTTTATGTCTTGGAACAGGCACCAAGGGCATGGTACTCCAGACTAGCTTCTTATCTCAAGAAGCTGGAATTCAAAAGAGGAGGAGTAGATCACAATCTCTATGTGTAGAATTCTCCGAAAGATCAGTTCATGGTTCTCGTTTACGTCGATGACATTATATTTAGTGGTAGCAGGAAGAAATCAGTGGATGAATTTTCCAATCATATGAAATCAGAATTTGAAATGTCAATGATTGGGGAGCTCACATATCTCTTGGGACTGCAGGTGACTCAAAGGAAAGACTACACTTTTATCTCTCAGGAAAAGTATGAAAGAGAGCTACTGAAGAAGTTTAATATGCACGACTCCAAACCAATGTCAACTCCGATTGCAGTTGGAACCAAACTTGGAAAGCATGAGAATGAGAAATCTATAGATCCCACCATGTACAGGAGGATCATTGGGATCCTACTGTACTTGACAACAACACGGCCAGATATTTTCTTTGCCACAAGTCATGCAGCCCGCTTTCAATGTAATCCAAAGGAGGAACATTTGGCAATAGTAAAAATAATCATGAGGTATATTCAAGGTACTCACAATCATGGCTTATACTTTTCTGCAGGAAGGGACTGTGAATTATCAGCATTTTCAGATGCTGATTGGGCTGGCGATGTTGTGGATAGAAAATCCACCAGTGGTGGAGCATTATTTATTGGTAATAACTGTGTCGGCTGGTTGAGCAAGAAACAAGAATGTACTTCCCTTAGTACTGCTGAAGCTGAGTATATATATTCCACAAAGGCATGCACTCAACTTCTATGGATGAAGCAATAACTAACAGACATTGGTGATGAGGTGAATCAACCAATGGTAATTTACTATGATAACAAGAGTGCAATTGATCTCACGATGAATATGGTTCAGTATTCTCATACAAAACATATTGAAATCAGGTATCACTTTATAAAAGAAAAAGTTGAGAAAGGGGAGATTAAAATGGATCACGTGGGAACTGATGACCAAGTTGCTGATATCCAGAAAAACCACTGTCATCAATTGTGTTTGAAAAGCACCGGTTGAACCTCAGTGTTCAACCACCTTCTACCACATAAGAAAATTCCGAAGTCCCCTCTCCCCATTTGTTTTAACTATTTTAATCTGTTTATGGCTATGATGCAGGTTTATGGGGGAGATACAATCCAGGGGGAGTATGGTTTGAGTTGGACATTGATTAATTTACCGGCCTTTGGGTTTATTGTCAATGGGGGAGAAAGGAAATGAATAATTTCAGGAATTTAGGAATAAATTCAGGAAGTCAGGATTGTCTGTGGACATGTAATGCTTCTATGACACGATGTGAATTCTGTGTCGGTGATAGGATGAGACAGAATTAACACTATAAGAAAATTTCTGGATCATCTTTGATCATTTCAAAACATGGGAACCCAATTCAAGCTTCCTCTCTTGTTTTCTACACTGAGAAATGCTCACATAGACTTAGAGTGTTGGTTGAGTTGATCCTTGCATTTTTGGTATGCATGTGGATGGTGATATATTGAATTTATTTGGTGATTTCCAACAAACCCAAATGGGGATATTGTTGGAACCATGGCTGTTCTATGCAGGAATTGGATTTTGGTTTGTGTTTGTTGTCAATCCTCAGTGGAAGTTCCGAATGTGTTCCAGCAAAGTGATCATACAGTTCAAGCAGACAACAGTATTGAAGGTGGAGCTGTTTCCAAGTGTTTGCCAATTTTTTGGGCCTCAAAATCAGAAAATGAAGACACGGATTGTCTGTAAGAGGAGGTGCGCACAAAGAGGAAGTGGTGTGTGAAAAATAAGAGACCTGCGCGAAAAATTTGAGTTGGGCGCGAAAAAGAGAGGGATTCGCGAAATGGAGGATCAAGGTTTTTGCGCATACAGTGTTTTGGAATCAGAACATCAAAAAATGGAAAAGTCATGGGTTGCACGAAATATATGATGTTGTGTGATAAATACTTGAGTTGGGCGCGAAAAACCACATGGTGCGTGAAATGGCGGAGCGATGTTTTTCATGAAAATAGTGTTTCAGAATCAAAATGTCAAAAAATGGCAAAGGCATGTGCTGCGCGAAATATCTAGAGAGGTGTGCGAAAAACAAAACATGCGTGAAATATTACGCGACGAATGAGAGGTTATCACGCCGAAGGGGATTTTGCATGTGGGTGTCTCAGACGCCTATAAATATGAGGTGACCCTCTTCATTCGGGTTTGTTGAAGACTTAGAGAAGATCCGAGGTCTGATGCGTGAAAAGGATCGCGTAAAAGGGACTTGCGCAAAAAATCTGGTATTGCGTGAAGAAATTCGGGATACGTGAAAAATGAAGAGTTGTGCGTAAAAATTGGGTTCACCCATAAAAGTTTCAGTTGCATGAAAAAGGGGGTTTTTTCTCGAAATATTTTTCCACACAAAAAGTAAAGTTTGCACACAATAGGAAGGTTTTGCGCGCAAAGGTTTGGTGTTACGGGCAATTGTCAGGGAAGTTTTTCGGCAAGTTTTGGTTATCCGGTTCAGTGGTTCTGTGCGTTCGAGTGCATCTATTTTGGACTTCAATGCAAGCAGAGTCTCGTGCTGAGCAGATGAAAAGACTTCAATTCAAATATATTGAAGAGACCTTCAGGTCTATCAACTGAGTGGGACTTCACCAAGGGCCATGAGCCAAGGCGAGTCAACAGGAGTGACCCAAGGGAAGCAGTGAGCTATCCCTGAACCTTTGTAAAGGTAGTGTGCTTGGGACATAGTGATTTTTCCCATACCATTGTAATCCACAACTAGTAAAGAGTAGTGGAATTTGGTACGACTGACAACCTGTCGGCGTATGCTCCTTGGACGTAGCCCTTAGTGGTGAACCAAGTAAAAAGTGTTGTGTCTTCTCTCTGCATGTGAATGTTTGCTTTCTAACCTTATCCGTCATACAGGTTTTACTAGTTCCTACCAACATGGGAACAAGATCCTATACTTTAAAATAAAAATTTGTCACCCTGATTCACCCCTCCCCTCTCCGGGTGTCCCGGGGTCCTACAGGGGAGGCCATGGGTAGATCGATAATTGCATTTCACCTTAAACACCATTGACAAAGAACATCACAAACAAGATTATCGGAGGGGTCGGGCCTTGTTGGTTTGGCCCACACCCTCCGTGCTTAGGGTGGTAGCGAACGGTTCAAAAACTTCCCTATTTTTCAAAGAATTGTCCTGAAAGAAGAGAGAGGAAAACACCCCACATCTTCCCAAAAATGAAGGTTCCCAACCCGCATAGCAAACATCCACAATGATACTTTCTTTTATAAGGGAAGGAATATGTGAATAATATCATATTCAAATAAATCCCCTACCTTTTCTTGTTGTTCGTCGATGGAGTCACAGGGAAGAAGACGGATCATTGAAAAAAAAAGACATCAGCGTTTTCCTCGATCGTCAGTTTTTGTGCGGGCTCATCGTAGTTGAAGACTTCTTACATTGAAGGAGGTTCTGACGAAGAAAGTCTAAGACACTCCATACCGGCGTTCTTCATTGGAAGAACACGTTCTTTGTTCTTCATTGGTGAGATCTTTTCTCCCTAATCTCTCTCCTCTCCAAAGTTTAACCAAGATGAATATGCCAAGCCAAAATAATAGATTATTTTTATCTATTATTTAATTTTTGGCACAAAATTCAAATGGGTTAAACAATTAATTGAAATTTTTGGCTCAAAATTAATTAATGAACCAGATTTGGCATAATTAAGTGTTAGGGGAGTTGAATAGGCTCCATAAACTTAATGGAAGTTTGAGGATTTCTCCCCATTAATGGGGAGTTTCATGGGGGTTAAAAACCCAGGTGGTCCCCACCATAATAAACATGAAGATGATGTTAGGTTCATGTGGGACCCACAACCATAACCTCTCATGGGAGGTTAAGGTGTGGTTGTCCCCACCTCCAACTTCCACATGGAGGCTTTAACCAAAAAAATAAAAATAAAGCTACACAACATTATATTTATTTAATTCTATCACTAAAAACCCAAAAACTATTTTTTATTCTCGACCCACTGCAGTCGAGTTGAATGTATCCTTAAGAAAATACCAGCGCTGTGTGTTCAATGATGCCCTTAGATTTCAATTTTGAGCACCGGTTCAAAAGTTATAATAACCCACTCATACGCTTACTAAACGTACCTGAAAAAAACTTCAGAAATTGACTCATGGCACTCTAGGCCTCGAAATCATGTGCCGTCAATTTCCACGAACACGTAAAATTCCCATTTATAAAAAAAAATTTACATGGATATTTTGGGTCTTTACACCTCTCATTTTCATTTTTTTGATCAAGTAATTTCCTAACTCTAATCCATTTTATTCCCAAAATTTAATGCTATAATATTTTTCTAGACATCCATTTTCTTCAATTATGTTTTAGAATTAATCAATGGCTATATATCACTCTCATTAAACCCACCCTTTAACCATTATGTGCACCCATTAAACTATTAAAATTATAGTATGATTTTCCATGCTATAATTTTTGTGGTAAATAACCATCCCCATTTACTATCAATGGTATTCTCTAATATTTCACTATAATTAATTGATTTCGTACACCCATTTATGTAATCCAAACTCTTTAATATTGGGATTAAAATTGAAGAAATCCATTCTTATGTTTAATGGTCTATATGGTATACCAAAACGTGTACATGATATGAATGTGATAGGTGGTCCAAAAATTATATTACCCTCCAATACATTGGGTAATATGTTTATCTCATGAGATACCAGTTATCATTCATGTAAGGTTATCTTAATCAAACAATGTTATGATTTCTTAGTGGTTAGCTTTTACTTATGGTTATGATGCCATGTTTTATATTGTTGCCACAATCCTATATTGCATTGATTTTATCATCTTATATCAGGCTTCTATGTTCATTCATATGATTATAAACCCTTCATTTCACCTTTATATACATATTGACCAATATGTATTTAATTTATCTTGTTTTTCTTTGATTATACCCTTACTAGACATTATATCTTACCTCTTTCTTATATATGTCCCTAGGTTATTCCATGATGTTTTAGACGGTGAAAGGAATATAAGGGAATTTTGTGTGATTTTAAAATAATTTTTTTACTTCCCTATTATAATTTATGTTTTTATTAATATAATTACCCAAATATACTTGGTATTTCAATCTTTTTGGGATTGCATTAGTTGTGTATTTATGTAATAAATAATGAATTAATTATTATTAAAGATATGGGTTAACATAATGATATAGAGCGTTGAATGATAATGGTATAATCCCCCTCAAAAAATAGATTAAATTAAATTTTTAGGGTTATTTTTATTCCTTATAATATTATTTTTTACCTTAATTACTCAATTTACCCTTACTGAGGTGACAAATAAGTACTACAGTCACTATTCATAATGAAAAAAAATAAAAGGGTGTTATTTACCAAATCTAAACCACCTGATTCAAAATATGTGATTAATTCTATGAAATTATATTATAGATGTTTCATTATATAATTTTAAATTAAATAAATAAATGTAATAGTAATATATTTTAATAAAATGGATTTTTATGTTTAAAATTTTTATACCAAATTCATGTATAATTTCATTTCCAATAAAATTCCTTGGATTAGTTTTTTAATAATTAAATAACAATATTTTACAGCTAATCTAAATTAGAATGTATAATTGTAAATACTTGAGAATAAAATATTTTTTTTTAAAACGTAATTTTTAGTAATCATTGAAAAATAGAACTTTTCTAAAAATTAACAAAATATAAACCTACTCAAATTTTGGAATTATAAATTCAAAAAATAAGTTCATTATTAAAAATTAAAATTCTCTACTTTGGAAATAAATATTTCAAATAAAACCATATAATCCATGTAAACCCAATTTGGTTAGAAATAATGAATTTTCCATTTGACTTAAAAATGAAATAATATTCTTATAATGAATATAACTCTATAAAAAAAATTAACCAAAATTAATAAGATATGAAAATTATTTATCTTAACATTAACTAGGTTGTTTTTTTCTTCACCCCTTTTGGAAATTGCATAATTATAGCATTATCACATACCTAATTAAAAGGTTTTAAAATATTTTCAAAATCAATTCCATGGAGTGGATGATAAACAATTCATACATAAAAGGAAGTCATTTTTCATATTTAAAAACCATTTTTAGAAATAGAAATCAAAATAATGTAAAATAAAAAATTCTTAGTTATAGGTAAAGGGAATTACTAATGTCATATAAAATAACACATAACTAGGTTTAAAAATAATAGAAAATTAGTGGGAAGTGAAAATACCGACATTGATGAAAAACAAAATGACTAAATAATGTTGAAGGGTGACATAGAACATTAATCAAATGAAAGTGAATTATCATGAGAAAGTCAATGACTGCAAAACCATAATCCAATAAGGTTTGGAAAATACCATCAATTCATCATAAATGAATGAAATGGGATAACAATTTAATTTCAAGATAATGTTCTTATATTTGATGAATTCATTTTGCATATAGGCAAAAAAAAGTCTAAAATACACTTACATGATAAGTATAATTTCACCCTTTTATCAATTTTCACCAGAATCTTGTTTTTTCTTTAAATGAGGAGTATTAAAGAATAGTTTTTCATTCTTGAAGAAAAAAACCCAACTTCTAATAGACCAGATAATTCGAAAAAGTATAATAAGTTATTCCTCTTATATTTAATTTTTAAATAAAAAATTAAATGGAAATAACAATGTAAGATAATGTAAAAAATGTATAAACATTCATAAGAATAAATAGTATATTAATCTCTAAATCTAATTAATTACACAAAAATATGAAATTAAATAATTCCACAAATGAAAAAAATGTACATCTCAAATATCATTAATAAACAAAATATTGAAGAATTATTTAAAATCAAAAGTTATTTCATACCCTTTATCATAAATACCAAACAAATTAATCTCATTTTTCCTATAAAATCCTTTATGTTAAACCATATGATACACATAAGGGTTACTTGTACCTTAACCCAAGAAAAAGTATCCCAACATTTTTTTAGTTACTTTAAAATACCATCACTTTAAACCATAACATGGTGTTTAGTACCTGATCTTATGATCAAAATTAAACTTATAAATCCATGGTGATATCCATAAATCTTATGTTAATCTCACAAAGAAACCTCATAATATATAATTCATTCTAAACGTTTACTCCGATACCTTTTGTGTTCTAGTGCAGTGTCTCAATTTTCTTAAGTTTTTTTGTATTTATCAATCCAACACCCTTTAGAATTGAATGAGATATTCTCATTTTTGAGATTAAGAGTTGATGAATTTAAGGGAGATAATTATATTTAGCACAATAATTCCCTACCCCCAATTTTTTTATATTTAACCCTACATAATAGAATAAACATCTATTTATAGAACCATGGTTTAGGTTATAATATTATTCAATTCATATTAGGAATTATAAAAAATTTAATAGATTATCCATCTGATACCAATTGTGGGTTTTAGGCATACTGGATGTGCCATTATTGTGTATTATATTTAAATTTATTTTAATATAGAGTTTACGAAAACGTTAAGATAGAATCTTTCATATTCATATAATAAAAATTTTATTTAGATATAATGAAATTATTATACATTTAATATGAAATATCCTCCATCACAGTTTTTTGGAAAACTCAATATTAAAATAAATTTAAATATAATTCCCACTAATGGAGCCTCCACCACACTTGAAACCTATAAGTTGTATTAAAGGGTTCACATGTTAAATTATATTACTTAATGGATAATAAAAAATTAAATAATACTTTAACCTAACCCCTTTATATACATATATGTTTATGTCTATTTTATAGGTTTAAAATAAAAAAAATGATGATTCAGAATCATTTCGAAGAATAAAAATATTTCTGTCTCTCTAATTCATCCACTATTCCTCTAAATAATGACAATAACTTCATCAAGACGGAAGGATCTTGGGTGGATAATTATGAATAACAGAAGACATTTTATCCACCATGCTATCACCGGGATATGAGATGTGCTCCCTCTCAAGGAATATGGTCTGTCTTATCACTATTAGTTTTTTTATTATATGAAATAATATAAAACTAATTAATTATTAAATAAGATAATTTACAGTATAAATTTTGGCATATTTTATCTTATTAAATATAAATAGTAATAAATACTAGAGAATTATTTTAAATGTGTATGTGTTTCATGTTTATGACCAATCATGAGATCAACCAAGACCAGTGTGTTGATATTATTTAATTTAATTTAATACATGTGTTAGAGTTTATTTATTATTAAATTAAAAATTATGGTGTGGAGTCATTACTCCCTCCATTATTACATAGCACATGCATCCCAAGGTGATTTATATAATTCCCCTTAAACAATCCTTTGGTAACCCTCACCTATATTTGGTTTATAAATACTTGTAATAAATGGAGTATCCCAAGGCTTACAGAGGCTGTTCAAGATAGAAAAAAGATTATTCCAACCCATGTGATACATAGGTGGACAGGTGGACTTGCAACTCAGGCCCAGACAGGAACATTGAGTATTCCCCTTGGTCAATTGTTGATTTATTGTCCCATTAATAAATCAATCTTTAAATAAGATCATGGTCGGTTCATTCATTCATTTATTTATTTCAATCCTATACATTATTTATTTTATATATGAAATACCACAATCATATTTATAAATTAATTAATGTTAAAAATAGAATATAAATAAAATAATTTTTCATAAATATTTTTTCCATCATGGTTAATCAATTTAGTAAAATTAATATTATATTAAACTTTCGTTTAAAGGAAAAAAATATATAATTTATAGATAATACATAAAATCTATCAGGTTAATATAAATTCATAATTTCTTCCATCATATTTATTAAGATGGACCCTTAGTTAAAGTGATAGTATATCCAAATTCAGGGGGTCTTTTAATTATATTGAAATATTAACAAAGATTAAGGGTTAACTTAACCAAATTTATATATAATTTAATATGATAATAATGTTCAATAAACATTAATAGGAAAGTATTGATGAAATCCTTGTTAAGGTTTATGGATTGGGGAATCTACTCAATGGATCAAATAACTGAATGCGTACAGCTGGAAAAACCACCTAACAAAATACATTCTTATTATTTTCATATACAATGTATGGATCCTGAAGAAGGGAAATATGGATCCTTTACACTAGAATATTAGAGAAACTATAAATTCCCAGTTCAATCATGAAAGATATTGAATCTTTATAAAATTGTTTTAGATTTAAAGAAATTTATTATTAATATTTCTTATATTAGTTTTAATCATGGAATATACTAATAATATTATCTTTTATATTGTATAATAAATAAAAATTTCGTTATCCACACTATACCTATGATCTATATTGCATAAATACCATCTCTTCAATTGTATTAACTTCCACAAATGGTTCAAATTCCATCAGGTGGTTTAGTGCCTTGAATGGAAATATTATGTTCTAGAATCCTCATTGCGCAATCCGCCAGTGAAGGAGGAGAATGATGAAGAGTACCTTGTCTATGATTTTTTGAGTTATGTGGTTAATATTTAATGTTTGATATTATCATCAATTTATAGTGAACTCATGAAGTCACATGAAAAGTTAGATGCTTATAGCTAGTTTGAGAATCTTATTGGACCTTACTATGCGAGAGCTAGATAGTAATAGTTAGTGATATTGAAGCCTCATTTTCATATTAATCATGGAGAGGGTGAACAATTTGGGAATCATGTAATCAAGTGCCTTGGAAACACTGACCACATAGATGTTTCAGGGTTTAAACACACTAATGAACTACACACTGATATCATTCTTACATTATACCATTAGAGCTTCTCTTGATTTTTTTTCGTTTTTAATAAGAACAACATTCAGATCTCTCTCCCATGTCTTCGTACACTTCTTCACCAATTATATTAGTAAACAAAGCTCAAAAACAATTCCATCTTTATGGTGTGAAAATAGAAATGTCAAAAGAAGGCCTCTAATCCCAAATCATATTTCCAAAACCCTTACAGTAAGATAAATATCAAGGGGAAATTAAGGGAATGGGTTGCTTTTTATTTCACATGTGGAAATAAGGTCCAGTAGAAGAAAATCATCACCCCACTAAAAAATTAAGGGTAATATTTTGGGTCATTTTTATAAAGATACATTTATAAATTTATATGAATTTTTATTAGATAATTCTTTTGTTACTCAATGTTTTATTAAAATACAAGAACTTAAAAGAATATGAATTACTGACTACGGGGAGGTATATCTACAAAAATTCGATGGAGCTATGATTTTTTTGTAGTTTTCTATCACTACCACATAATATTTACAACTAGTATAATATTGGTTTTGGAATGTTGTTATTTTGTGTCATACAGTACTAAAAATAATATATTAGTATCCACACATTATACAGATGGATTTATGTTCTTTTTCAGGAATAAATGTTACTTATTTTATAGAGATATCATTTTTTATAGTAACAATCATTTACACAACATTCTGTTGGTGTTAGATTTCAAAAACCATGTAATGGAAATTGATAACAACACTTATTCACATGACTCATACCACACTCAAATATAGAATCACTAGCATGGTTATGTAAATGTAAAATGTTTGACTAGATTATATAAGATGGATATTTAGATTCTTTTGAACTAAAACCACAAGGTTTATGTCACATAAGTTTATAAGGGAAATTGACCAAATCTCCATTTAGTGGAAAAGGTAAAAGGTCCAAGAAGCTTCTTGAATTATTTCATAATAATGTGTGTAGACATTTCATAGATGAATTATTTAGAACCATGTATCATACTAATTTCCTCATGAAATATTTTCATTATTTTTTAAAAAAATAAATAAAATTTATTTAACATAAATACTTTTAATGTCATTTTAAGAACTATTCAAATAAATCGACTATAAAAACAAAATGAAAGAATTGTAATTTGAATATATTCAATTTAACAATCAATAATAAATTATAATTCAATATAAAATTATTGTAACACTATATGTAATCCAAAAAGTATATTACTTTTAATTTTATTAAAATCATTTAATTTAATTTTCAATAGGTGCGAAAGCACTATATCGGCATTGCGTATACATTTATAGTAATAATTTCATCAATAAAAAAAATAAACTCATAAAATAAAAACGTTCATTTTTCTTAAAATAAACATTAATATTCAATCAAAACTTATTTTATCCCTATGTGAACATATAATATATATATAAAAGTAAAAGGTTGATACTGTGTATTTTTCATTACTTAAAAGAATATATATGTCATTTTTAAAGTAAAAGGGCATAATATTTCCATAACATAAAATTTTGGATAATTATTTTATAAAAAGACTCATAAAATAGATTTAATTCACGTTTTATTGTAATTTTTAGTCTTTATTATATTATATTTATCCTTAATTACTTAATACACCCTGTCCCATATGAAAAATATTTAGAAAAGTTAATATTACTAATAAAAATAATTAAAAGAGAATTGTTTAATAATATTTAACTAAATGATTACAAATATGAGATCCCTTTTTTGAAATTAAATTCAAAAAATTAGTATAATATAATTTAAAATAAAAATCAAAAAATGCGAGGAAAAATAGTTTGCATAATAAAATTCAGTTTTAAGTATAAATATGTTTTTTTATACAAAAATAAATTATAAATTTAATTATGATAATTTATTATTATTATTATTAATCAGAAAAAATAATGCAATTTTAAACCTAATCAAGAAAATAATTTAAATTTGTAAGTAATTGAAAATAAAATCCAATTTTCAATAAAAATTATTTTTTTACTATTCATTAAAAAATCAAATATTTTAGAAAAATCTAAAAAATTAACCCCAACATAAATTTGACATTATGAATTCAAAAATAAATTTTATTCTTAAAAATTATAGTTTAAATTTGGAAATAAATATTTTTTGAAACCATATAATGTATGAAAGATTAATTCCATTATAAATGAACCCTTCTCCTTTTGACTGAAAAATTGCATAATATTATTATAATGAATAGATATCTTTAAAAAATCAATTAAAATTAATTTTACATTACAATTATTTATCTTAACATCACTAGTGTTGTTATGGAAAATGACCAAAATCCTAATATATTATTACCCTTAAATATGTAAATATGTTTGATAGATTTCCCTATACAGAACATCAAACTTAAACCAAACTACAATATAATTATATAGAATAAAAATATTTTATATATGGCCATTAAAACCTATCAATTGAATTATTAGGAAAGAATAAGGGTAACCAATTTATGAAATATAAATATATATAATGTAAATATGGGTTACATTTATTATGAATTATTTTTTATTAGTTTAACTAATATGACTAATAAGAATATTTATTGTTCAGAAAAGTATTTTTCTAAAAATTCACTTTTTATATAAAATAAATTCCTACTTCAAAACACATGTGATTAATTATGATAGAATATATTTCATAAGATTAATTTTTTAACAATAATTTAATTAGTAAATACTATGAAATATAAACGAGAAAGGATAATATTCTTAAAAACCTATTGTCTTGTTAAAATAGTTCTTTTCATTATATATCACTTTTTTTAATATTAAAACTCCAAAATTTAGAATTTTTATTTGAAAAAAATGAACAATATTTTTTGAGTCTCCATAGATTTATTAGCTTAATATTAGTTTTTGAGATTTTTATAGAAATGGTTTTATGCATATATATGTTAAAATTAATTTTCCGTACACATATTATTTTATTTGAAAAACCAAATTTGTATTTAAAATCACTATGTCCAAATTAAGTAACTATACTAAATCCTTTTTAGATTCATTTAAAAAAATTACTTCGGATATAAATTTATTAATGAAGGGAAAGTAAAGTGGATGTTTCAATTAAGTAATCATTATCTATATAAATTAGATTAACCTAATTTAAAATACATGTAACACATTAAGATTTTAAAATAACAATATGTCTGATAGTGTGTACAACACGCAACACCGAGAATAAAAAACTAGGAAATATTATTATTTAAATATTATAGATATAACCTAGTTATTGTATTGGAGGATATAAATAAGTGTAAAAAATTATGAAATATATATTCAAGGTTTATACTTAATAAAAAATTGTTAATTCATAGGAAATAAGAGCTTAATTTTTTGTAAAGTCATTTTGTGCTACAAAAATATGTTTTCTTCAAAAATAGTTTTTTTTAGAGAATAATATTAATAATATATTTAAATTTTATAAATTTTATAGAATAAATGGAATATATTTTTTGAAATCAATATCAAAATTAGGTTAGGGTGAAATTTTATAATTTTTCTTAAAATATTTTATTTTCAAGTGAAATGTAATTTTTTTGAAACATTCCACTTATTTTTTATTAAAATTACCATTGTTCTTTGAATTTGTTCTCAAATTAACATAAGTGTTATTATATTATAAAAAATATAATTTATTATATATGTATCTTAATTATAATTTATTTTTTATAACTTCATTTTCAGGATTAAAGACAATTTTGTTTCCAAAATATATTTTTATTTACGTGTTGTGTTTTCATATTAAATTAGATTCTAAGACTTATAAAGATTTAATATGGAAAAATTGATTCCATATTTGGAATCATGATGTAAAAATTTGGTAAATATTTCATTTTTATTTTTGGTCATTTAGAATAGAAACTATAATAAATATTTATAACCAGAATAAAGGGTAAATCAAAAAATTAAAGTTAAAATAATGAGATAAGGCCTAAAATATCGTCTTAATACTTTTATTTTTTTTGGATATGTGTGTTTTTACCATTAATATAAATTTTTGAAAATACTTTATTTTATTTCAACATTTCTTTGATAATGACCATAATTTAATTTTAATTAAAGAATAAAAAAATGTCACTCTATTTTAATATCTTTAATTTTTTTCAAAAGGGTAAATAGTTTTTATTTTTTGTTATAAGTGGTTATTTTAAATAATAATTATTTTTTTACTATGGAAACTTATTTTTTATTTTTGTTGATGAAATAATATCCTCAAATGCTTATGAGAAATTGACATATTTCTTCTGCAAGTCGTAGATAAATCATGTAAATGATTTTAAAAATTGTAATAGTAATATTTTTTGGTGAGATAGAGTGTATCAAAATTATATAGAAAAATATAAAATTTTAGGTATATTTTAAATGTTTATATTATAATTAAATTATTATCTTCATGTCTTTAAAGTCAACTTAAATGAATAGTTCAAAAAAATGACATTAATGATATTAATTAATAACAAAAAATATTTTATTAAATGATTTAAAATTAATAAAAACTTTTATTCAATAAATTTAATTTAATATTATTTTTTATGTCATCCATGGTCCATTTATGGGTCAATTTTCCTTTTATAGTAACTTTGTTGACCTTTTAAGAGTAAAAAACTTTGATAGCCTAGTAATCACCAAATGAGTTAATCTGGGGTTGAAACAGAGAGAAAAGGGTAAAAACATAAACTAATGTTGTCTAAATATTATTTTATGAGATTTTTAGACTCATAATCATAATATATTCTAAAAATATAATTTATTTCTGTTTCCTAGGAAAAATAATTTCTATTAATTTAATAACATGTGTAATTCCAATAGTGCCCCTCCCCTACTGATGAAAGGGAACCACCTATCCTCACTTAATTACACATTTATAGCATTATATTTAAGTAAAACCTTCTTAAAATCATTACCATTTTCCATATACATTTCTTTGAGGTATTATTTTAGTAATAATTTCAACCTTGTAGGGCTTAAGGTGTAAAAAATTATGATACTTGAAGAAAAGGTACAGATTTTAACCAAATATTTTAGTTTTAGTTCTTATTATACCTTATGAAAATCTATTTTAAGTGTTATTAAATTATAATGTCAATATATAATATATATAATTTTTTTTTTATTATTTCATAACCTTTACCCATCTAATATTCTATTAAATGTGAAATGAAACCATCATTCATGTTTAAGGTAGACAACCAGATCAGGAATGGATGTAATTATTTTTACACCAACATATCCCATGAATGGTTATTAGGATGGATTTAATATATATATAAATATATTATTATAATGAATTAATGATAATTCAATAAATATAAGTTTTCATCTATTTTCTTACCATTCCATCCATTGAAAATTGATGACATCGTTCGTGCATATGTGTAGATTACCACCTCCACAAAGCGATGTGATTCATTTTTTATAACCACATCACATTGATATTATATATAATTATATTTAAATAAATAATATTATATTTATAACAAAATCAAATTCATATAATAAAAAAATAATACATAACTTCTTTCATTTATTTTTGTAAAATGGAAATGTTACTCATGTGTGTGTTCAGACTACCATTTCCAGGATTATAACATAGTTAATTTTTCATGTGACAATTTTAATATTCTAATTAATGTATATAAATTATAATAATGTGATTATTATTATTTAGATGATATAATAATTACCTCTTTGACCATAGTCAACTTACCAAAGTCATTTTGGATATATCAGCCAAATATCGTCAAAACATCTATTGTCAACTTAATTTATTAAGTAATTGAATATAAGATGGTAATAAAAAAATGAATAATAAAATTGAAAATGATTCTTAAGAAATTATATTTGGTATCAACGAAATGGTTTATAAGAATTTTGAGGTTAATATTATAATTTTTTTGAAGCCTTTTAGATAATACTAGGATACAGGTAACGACTTCATGTTTTAGTAGAGTACATGTTATGTTATTTATTAGAAATGAAATACCTATTTGGTTATTGGAAAGTGGATTTTTCTATGTCACACATTCCCCTAAGGGTGACAACTATAAAAATGGAAGATTGGGTAATAACTCAATCATCACCAATGCATGATGAGTTTGCTGAAGACAATACAACTAGCCGGCCACTCCAGGGGATAATGATTTGGTTAATTCACATTCACTTTCTGAACCATTATAAAGAAGGAGAGAACATAACATTTGGAAACCTATGATATTCAATACTGTATGGGATAACTTGAAATTTTCATGGGTTTATAAGTCTATGTTTGATCATAATTTTAATGGTATTGATACCCCTTTTGATTTTTTATGTGATTGGAATATATTGGGAAACATGTATTTGGTTTTGATAGATGATTTAGGTATATCTAAACCTTATGTTTAACATGTCAAATAGTAATTTCTAGAAGATTTACAATAGATGTTTTTGAAATAATTTTAAATATATTGATAACCATTAGGGTTTATATGAAATTTTTTGTCGAGGTAACTAGTTGTTATTATAATTTGGGATCTTATGTTTTTTCATTTATAAAACCATATAATTGAAAAGTGATTTGGTGATTAAATGATTAATGTTATTTTTGAATACCTCAATGTTTTGGGGGAAAATTATATGATTGTGGTTAATATAAATTTTTAGTTTATATGGGATTTTATTTATGGTGTAATGTTGGATTTATATATTAGAAGCATATATGATTTTAATGTTCCTTTTTGTTGATTGGGTTTATTTTCGTAAATTATTAGCATATCTTGAAGATTAAATGATGTAGGAAGATACATTTTTTAGTATATGAATTTATGAGTGAATAATTTATATTATATATAATTGTTAAATTAATATTATAAGAATAATGGATCAAATCCTTCTATTTGTTTAGTTTTTAACATGGATGGGGATATTTTCAACAATTTTATGGTTATTTATTTATTAAAGTATAATCTATACTTTTCATGTTATCGTGGAGGATTTGGAGATTAATGTATTATTTATTCTGATGATGGTTCTTTCCTTTTGGGAAGTATATTAACTTTTTGTAACCATTTTTTATGTTTTTATTGTGTAAATATAAGAGTTATAACTTATTTTACTTTTTTAATTATATGATCTTCTAGAAGTTGATTCTAATGCTCGAGGCATGAAAAATACCTTTGGAATACTCATATTATAGAAGAACAAAATGAGATTTGGGGTGGAAATTAATTAAAAGATGAAATTATACTAATCAAGAATTTTTATTTCTTAATGTTATTATAAAATTCCTATATTTAATGAAAATATCTTGACAAAAATATTATCCTATTACATTATTTTATGATGACTTGATATTCTATTTCCCATCTCTTTTGTTTATATTTTTTTGGTTATTACCTTTTTATTAACCCTTCACATTCTTGTTATCTATTTTCTTTATCACTCTCCATCATTATTTTGGTATTAATGTTTCCTACATGTTTATATTTTCACTTCCCACTATTGATTTACTATTTGGAAACCTAGATATATATTATTAAAAATGACTTTTATATTTACATTTTCTTATTATCAAGCAGATGTTTTATTAACCTTTTTTTCAATATGGGTATTCAGAAAAGGTATTGTAAAATTTAAAACCCATGAATTTTTAGCCCATGTTTAAAATATAATGACACAATTTATTAAAGGGGTGAGGGAGAATGAAACACCCTGACTGATTGAAAATTAAATTTTAGTTTTGAAAATCTCTTTTGAGGAAAAAGTGGGAAACCTCACATGTCCAAACCATAAAAACATCAGACAAGGAGAAAAGTATCAAAGTAAATCACCACATTGTTCAAGAACAAATTAAACAAATCAGTTTCTCACATAAAATGTATTTGAACTTACCTCCATTGAAACAATAATTCAAAATTATGACTTGGCCACCATTTAATCACTCAATTGAAAAAACCTATGGTTTGAATCCTCAGGTAAGTAGAGTTATCCAATTTTAATTATACCATCTTCTTGGAATGCCCCTTAGGGATAGAGGAGGGGAATTAAAGATATTTTGGTTAAGGTTTCATAATTTCTTGTCATGACCCATCGAAGAGTGGTCCCACTAAGAAGGAAAATCCCCCTTTACCAAGGTTTTTGATGTTTACCTGGGTGAATCTACGATGCCAACTCCTACCCGACCATCACTGCACTAAGGATGAAATTAGAGCAGCCCTACTCCATCTTCAGAATGAATAATAGGCTCCCTGTATTTTACATATTTTTCTACCACATTAGAAGTGAATCCACCTAATTTGATATTATTTTCTTTATCATCATGAATAACCATCGCCAAGGCATGGTAGGTGGTCCTTGTAATCGTGTTTCTAGGAGTTTTATAATAGTACCTTTGAGGTTGAGGTTTCATATAATTAACAAATGGAAATTCATCCCCATTAAAAAAAGGATTTTTTCTTTTATCTATTGTAGATTTTATTACTTCTGTATCAGTAGTCTCAGATGATTAAAAAATAGCATGAAAGAGGCGTGAGGAAAATCCAATTGTCCCCTATTATTACATATATATCTTTCCTTCATCGAGGTATCTGGAAGTTGATGGGAGAATCTCTAATAGTATTTCATGAAACATCTTCCTATCTAGTATTTTTTGTATAATCCTAAAAACCATAAATTTGGATCAAAGAATCAGCCTTACTGTTCTCATATACATAGGAACTCACATCAACTGGAAAATCAGCAGAATGCGCACCAACCCAATCCTCCTTAATTCCAACAATGACCGGTTCTAAACCATCCCCATTCCATCTAAGATGTTTGATGCCACTGAAATCCACATGAGATTTATATACCCATGATATATAGTGAAGTTCACAGTTTGAAGATTGATGACCATGATGAAGATAAAGATAGAAATAAGTAGTGATATCCTCATAGAAAACATATTAAAAGAATCTTTCTGACCCATTAATAATACAAATAATTTCTGTTAGATCCCAAAAAATATAAAATTCTATAAAAACAAGGGAAATAGAGGGTTCAGAAAGATAAATGGTGTCATAGATAAACCTTATAGGTTTTATAATAATATTCTCAATTGATGAAAGGTAATCCTAATGAAACATATGAAGGGGTAAGCCTACAAAGATGACCCATACTGGAATGACTAGAGATTCATAGCCCTCGAAAATTAATATAGAACACTTGGAGATAAGAATTATATTACCCAATACCCACCATGATTCATCATACCAGCATCGATAAATTTCATCAACATCATCAAATTGAAGAGTAACCAATAAATGATCAAGGAGAACAATTTTAACACTATAAAATCTAGTAACAACCATCATCTTGCGGATTCTAGCAATATTAGTGTGATAATATTGAAATGAACCTACTATAATAAGTAGATTTTTTGTAGAGAAGATCTTAACCTATACATCTAAAAGCATGATTGTCCAAGCTCCTTTGACACATAAGGGGGGGGGGGGGATTTACATGTAGTAAGGAAGGATCTGAATCCACGGGTCTAAGAGCGGGGTTTTCTCCTTGGAAACATCTTTCTTGATTGAAAATAGATCCTTTCATGGGGTCTTTGTAGAGGGGTATTGTTTGGGTGGCTCTCCATATAGAGGGAAATGATCCATCCATGAATATAACATAGTAATATTTTTAATTAACACTAGATTCGATATCATATATAATAAGCAACACTAATTCTTAATAAACCACTAAATATTATCATTTAAATATAACTGATACAACATAGATATTAAATTGGATTATATGAATAATTGTAACCAAATTATGAAATATATAAGTATATATAAGGGTTATAATCAATTAAAATTTATTAATTCTTAGGAAATAAGAACTTAATTTTCAGTAAAGTCGTTTTATGATTCAAAAATGAGATTTCTCTGAAAATTATTTTTATGTCATATTTTGAGTCGATATTATAAATAATTTCAAGAAAGTTTATAATATTTATTTGTTTAAGGGAAATAATTTTATAAATCACCATATCAAATTTATCTTAGGGAGAAATATTGGGCTTTTTCTAGAAAACAATTATATTTTAGTGAATAGTAAAAAATTGTTTTTTTTAAAACTATCAATTTAACTCATTAAAAAGTAAAATTATTATTTTAATTTGATCAAAAAGATAAATAATAAATATTTATTTATACATAAATTAATTAATTTCATTTGATTCATTATTATAACTGATTTTGTTATACATTTTTTTTTGATTAAAACGCATTTTTTCTATAAATTGTTTTTCATTATGTTTTTTCATATTTATATTAGATTAGTTTCTTCCACTTAAAGTGATTTATTATTTAAAAATGAGTTCTACATTTGGAATAAGGATATTCAAACTATAAAAATAGTTCCTTTTAATTTTTTCACTGTTAATAGTAATTATGGTAAATAGCTATAATAACCATAAAAGGTAAATTAGGTTTTTATGGTTAAAAAATGTGACAAGGCCCAAATATATCCCTAAAAAGTTTACTTATTTTATTATTATATATATTTTTTGACATCAAACATCTAATTTTTCAAAATTTACAATTTTTCCAATTTTCTTTGATAATAACATTAATATAATTTTAAATAAATAGTAAAAACACATTGTCACTCTCATTGTTTTAATATCTTAAAATAATTTTCATAAGGATAAATGGTTGTTTTTCTATCAAAAAAATCCTATAAACTAGATCTGTTGTCTTAAATTATTTCATTTTCATAAGAAATATTGGATCAAATCACCAATAATGGATCAGTTCAGTAGTATTGAAGAACCACATATATAAGAGATTCCCTTATTACATTGGAAATAAAATATAAAAAAATAGTGATAGTAAATATTGTGCATCTTTCAACTAATTCCAATGTTTATTCTTTATATAATATGGAAATGAAGAAAAATATGAATGATTTCAAATTATCAGTAAGAGTTATGTATAGTGTAATATATTAAGAGTAAATTTGGAATAATAAATATTAAAAGGTATATAACATAAAACACATGTATTTTAATTAATAACTTCGGAATAAAACATTGCAGTGGATTCTTTCAATGTTGTAATCTCAGGGCTTATAATAATTGAATTCTCAATGATGAAAATTAAAAATATGGGGCAACATGATCTCATATATCATGATATCTAAACCATCTAGGATTTTTTACAAAATAGTTTAAACAATGGGTAGGTATTCAAGAAAAACCCATTTAATAATATTCACAAACTAGTTAGTCTCATTAGACTGATCGTTGAATCAATGGGCTATATAACTCTAAGTGTCACCAGTTACATCATATATAAGGCATTAATAATATATTAAATGATCAATTTAATTCATAAAAAAGATTCGTTATCAATAAATATCTCTTTTAATTAAAGGATACAAAATATCAACATTTATATTGTCAATAAAATAAATTTCATAACAATACATTATATGATGCAATTGTATATAGTTTAGGAAATAATAATATCCATTATATAAATAATATTTATATTTAATAAAATTTAATTTTTAGTGAAAAAATGACAACAATAAAGAGAATACTTAAAGGTAATGTTAATGACCAAAAAATTAATTAGAGATAAAATATGACCATTAATTCATAAGAAATATAGGGTTTTAAATAAATTCATGTTATTTGGTGAATAAAAAAAAATTAAAGGAAAAAGTTAAATAAGATTTCATTAAAGATTTTTATTTTTAAAACCACATAATTATTGAATAATAATCTAAATATCATAAAACGGTTTTGGTGGTGGTAATTTTCGTTAATATGAAATCAATAAAAAGAAAAAATTAATTTAAATTTTTTGAAAAAAAAAGTAAAACATGAAACTGTTAGAAAAAGTTAGAAATTTATATTTAAAAACATTTAAGAAGTTAAAAGATAATATATAATTTCTTTAACAAATAATTTGAGTAAATAAAAATTACTTTCATAAAACAATTTTAAAAAACATAGACATGAATGAAAAAAATACTAGATTGAAATGTGAGATAAGATCGAATTTTATTTTAAAAATTGCCTTGCCTAATTTAATTTCAAAATAGAATAAATATTAGAATGAAATAAAAAACTCTTTAATAAATTTTTAGATAAACAAATATATAATTTTTTTGAAGGATTTATTTGAAGATTAATTTAACGAAACAATAGGTAATCCTATAATGGGATTGTTAAAATAAACACATACCTCATTGATAACATTGAAATTAAACTCCATAGAAATTCTAAAATTGAGTTGAAATGTTAATCATAATAAATAAATAAATATATATTCATATTATATACATAAAAGGGTTAGTATATACAAAACATAAATGTAAATATATTCACAATAACAAATATATATCAATTGAGTGGAAATTGAGATGAAATCTCCTACCTCATGTGTTGAGCCCTCTGAAAGATTGTTGATTTCATGTCTATGATTGATGTTTTAATAATCACAAATCATCACATACCATTAATGCTTAATCTGGTTTGATTTCTCATAAACTTAATTACAATCTATTAATGAATCTGTTATCATGTTTTTGTCTATGCTTATTGACTTATAAAGTATTTTGAAGTCTTCTGGATTCAACAGACATCGGAAGCACCGATCCAATATCAACAGACATCGGAAGCACTGATCCAATATCAACAGACATCGGAAGCACCGATCCAATATCAACAGACATCGGAAGCACTGATCCAATATCAACAGACATCGGAAGCACCGATCCAATATCAACAGACATGGGAAGCACCGATCCAATATCAACAGACATCGGAAGCACCGATCCAATATCAACAGACATTGGAAGCACCGATCCAATATCAACAGACATCGGAAGCACCGATTCAATATCAACAGACATCGGAAGCACCGATCCAATATCAAAGGACAACGGTCGCACCGATCCGTTATCCGGATGCAAATGACTCACCGATGCAAATGACTCACCGATGCAAAATGACTCACCGATGCAAAATGAATCACCGATAAAAAATGAGTCACCGATCAAATGACTCACTGATGCTGATCAAAATGAGTCACCGATCAGATAACAGACTGATGCTGATCAAACTGACTCACCGATCAAATGACAGACTGATGCTGATCAAACTGACTCACCGATCAGATGACATACCGATGCTAATCAGTCTGATTCACTGACGCTGATCTATCTGAGTCACCGATCATTACCCACCGATGCTGATGACCTACCGATCACTTGATTATTCAATAGTCATAAACAACTATTTGAATTTCTTTATCTTTATCTTTATTTAATCTAACCAACGGTCATATTAGGTATATTTTAATGCTCTGTCAATTAATTAATAAAGGTTGTCGGATGTCAGGAAACTGTACCTCGCACCTACGGAAAGGAAACTTTTTCTGTCATCTGAAGCACGTGACATAAATACAAGAAGACTCTGCTGAAGAAAATAGTTGACAGAAGAACACAAGAAGAATATAGAGGAAAGAAAGAGGAGGAAGAACCAAGCAAGACAGAACTTCATACACAATCAAGCCTACTCAAGAAGAGTTCTGTGCATACAAAAGAACATTGAAGAACTTCATCGACTACATCTAACTGCCTTTGAACCTGAAGCATACGACACTCTTCTTCTCAAACAAAAACGAGAAGAGGACTCAGAATAAATTCTGACCAAATACAAAAGAGTCCAGAGCTACACTGAAATCACCAGAGCCATTTCTAAACTCTACATCTCTGCTCTGTGATACATTTGTTTTACATTTTGAGAAGTGTGTGTTATCTGCTGTATTAAACACACACACTGACTCTTGTACTTTCATTGGAGGATCTTTAAATCCTCAACAAACCTTTTTACACTTCATTTCCCACTGTGGATAGTGGTAGAGGTCGTGTGAGACCTGGACAGCTCTAAGCTGTTGTTTGTTTTCCCACATAGAACTGTGGTAGAGTTCTTGTGACCTGGACAGTGTGTTAACTGTTGTTAACCCCGATCCAGGGTGTGGATCATTTTTATATAAACTTTTGAGAGGACTAAGTCTCGGCTTGAGACTGATCCTCTTGGTTAATTCTCTGTGTTTGTATCTCCATACTATACATATTTATTTCATATTCCGCTGCTATTACTTTGAAATATAATTTATTTTCAAAGCTACTTTGATAGTTAAACTCGCAAGTGTTTATATTTATTATAAACCAGTAAGTTAGTTTCAAAAGTCAATTTAATCATAAGATTAAGTTAACTGAGAACTAATCAATCTTTGAGAAACTAATTGAACCTTTATAATCTGTATAAATTCACTACAGTTTAATCTATTCTTGAAATAGGGGGATTTTAATAAGCATTGTTTTTAACAGAAATTTTTAATTGGAACTCAATTAACCCCCCCTCTTGAGTATCCACTCCGACCAACATTTGGTATCAAAGGTTGGAAAATATTTTTCTAAAGTACCCTATTTTTACTGTGATTTTAGTTGTATTTTAAAGTTCTTAAAATTTCTGTTATTTATAAATTTTTATCTCTTTAAAATTATTTTTGTGATATCATGGATAATAGACTTGAGGGTGCTGCTACTAACCAGCCACCTTTCTTTAATGGAAACAACTATGCTCAGTGGAAGCTAAAAATGAAAATTCACTTAGAAAGTATGAGCTTTGATATTTGGATTTTCATTGAAGCTGAATACAAAATTCCCAGTACTGATAGATCTACTTGGGATGAACCTACAAAGACTGCTTATAATAATAATTGTAAAGCTATGAATGCCTTGTACTGTGCTATAGGAGATGAGGAATTTAAGAGAATTTCTGCATGTAAAACTACATATGAAATTTGGGATACCTTAGCTGTTTCTCATGAAGGAACAACTAATGTTAAGGAGATGAGATTGAATACCTATACTATTAAGTATGATAATTTTAAGATGAAGCCTGATGAACCCATTTCTGATATGTATCTCAGGTTCAATGAAATTGTCAACACAATGACTTCTCTGGGAAAGGATGTTCTGGCAAAGGAACAAATCATGAGAATTTTGAGATGTCTACCTGAAAGATGGAGAGGAACCTCTGTCTCCATTAGAGAATCGTGTGACATTGGATAACTGCCAGTCAAGGAACTAATTGGTAAGTTGATGATGTATGAAGAAGAACTCATGGTAAACAAAGAATAAGATGATGAACCTAAAAGGAAGTCTATTGCCTTCAAGACTACAACCTCAATGAATAAGGATAAGGAAAAGCCTCAAGCTATCAATGAAAGTTCAAGCAGTGAGGAAAGTGAGAATGATTCTGACAGTGATGCTGAGATGGCTCACATTTCTAGAAGATTTAAGAAATTCTATAGGAAGAAGAAGTTTTTCAGAAAGTCAAACTACAAAGGCAAGTATGATAACAAAGGACACTGGAAAAAGGATTAGTAGAAGTCTGATAAATCAGATGAAGTTGTCTGTTATGAATGTAGAAGAAAAGGACACATAAAAGCAGACTGTCCAAAGATAAAATACAGAAAGAAGTATGAATACAAGGATAAAAAGTACAAGAAATCCATGAAGGCTACTTGGAGTGCTTCAGAAGACGGCACAAGTGAAGCTGAATCATCAGACTCTGAAAGGAATCGAGCCAACATGTGTTTCATGACAAACACTTCTGAGGTAATATCAGAAACTCCTGCTTTAAATTCATATTATTCTGGAGATGATTCTGAATGTGATAACATGTCTAAATCTGAACTGTTTGAATATTGTGATATGCTTGAAGAAACCTGTAATGAGCTTAAAGATAAATATAAAGGTTTAAAGAAACAGTATGCTTTAAGTGTTAAGCATAAATCTGATCTGGATATAGAAGTAGAAAAGAATGCTCAGTTTCTTAAAGAGAATACTGAACTAAAATTGTCTAATGAGCACAGAAAAGACTTAGAGATGTTCACAAATTGCAAGAATACTCTAACACAAATTCTAGGAAATCAAGTTTCACCTAGATATACTACTGGTATAGGATACCAACCTGGACAAAGAAAAGTTGCCAAAACTAGATTCATTCCTAAATTTTGACAGAAGATAGTTAATTCTGGAACTTCATATGCCTCAACCAGTTATATTCATAGTTATGGATCTAATAAGGTTTATCTTTCAAAGAATGTTAATTCTACAAATTATATGAGACCCATTAGACAAATATGGGTACCTAAAGTATCATTGGCTAACATGTCTGGACCCAAGAAGATCTGGGTACCAAAATCATCTTCCATCTAAATCTGTTTTGTAGGAGACCTGCTTGAAGAGATGTCACAAGAAGATATGGTACTTAAACAGTGGATGTTCAAGACATATGTCAGGAGACTTTTCATGTTTCAAGAACTTAGTAAAATTTTATGGAGGGTTTGTCACTTTTGGTGATAATTCAAAAGAAAAAATCATCGGCTTAGGCCAGATTGGTAACACTGATTCAATCTTGGTTTCTGAAGTTTTATTTGTCGATGGACTTAAATATAACTTGTTAAGCATTTCTCAGTTGCGTGATGATGGTTTTTATGTGAAATTTAAAAATGATTCTTGCAATGTTTTTAACTCTAAAAATGTTTTAGTATTTTCTGCTTTATGAAATGAAAATGTTTATGCTGTTGATATAGATTCTTTAGCTAAGCAGAATATTCCTTGTTTAAATGATTTTCATAAAGAGTCTTGGCTTTGGAACAGAAGATTAGGACACTGAAATGTACACTCACTTAGAAAACTTTATAGTAAGAACTTAGTTAGAGACCTACCCAAACATGAATTTCCAGCAGACTAAGTTTTTAATCCCTGTCAAAAAGGAAAGCAACATAAAGTTTCTTTTAAATCAAAGAAAGAAGTGTCAACTTCTCAACCTCTCGAGTTGGTTCACATGGATTTATTTGGACCTTCTAGAGTTTCTAGTTTGAATGGGAAGCACTATGTCTATGTTCTTGTAGATGACTTTTCTAGATATACTTGGGTATATTTTCTAGCTCACAAAAGTGAAGCTTGTTCTTACTTTGTTAAATACTCCAAGTCTGTAGAAAATATTAGTGGACTCAAGATTAAAACCCTGAGAAGTGATCATGGTCGTGAGTTTGAAAATCATGAGTTTGATTCTTACTACTCACACAATGGCTATAGTCACAATTTCTCTGCACCTAGGACACCCCAACAAAATGGTGTAGTAGAGAGAAGGAATAGAACTCTGCAAGAAATAGCTAGAACTATGCTCAATGAATATGAACTGCCTATTTACTTTTGGGCTGAAGCTGTAAATACAGCTTGTTATGTCATTAATAGAGTCTTGATCAGACCAGTTCTTAAGAGGACCCCTTATGATTTGTGGAACCATAGGAAACCTAAGGTTAACTACTTCAATGTTTTTGGCTGCAAAGTCTTCATTATCAATATTAAAGACAATCTTGACAAATTTGCATCCAAGAGTGATGAAGGAATTTTCCTAGGTCACTCTATCTCTAGTAAAGCCTATAGAGTTTTCAATAAAAGAACCAAATGTGTGGAAGAATATGTTCACATCAAATTTGATGAAACTGATCCACATGAACCTAAAATCTCTCTTGAAGATGATCTCTCTGGTTTGAATCTCAAAGATAAAGGAAATGGACCTATAGTTAAAACATCTAGCTCTAGAAATTCTCCAGAACCTGCTTCTCTTGAACCTCAATCTGTAGATGAACCTGAAATCTCTAGACCTATCTTTTCAAAACCATCTAGGACTCTAAAGAACCATCCTTTAGATGATGTTGTAGGAAATCTAGATACAGGAACACAGACTAGAGCTTCTCTAAGAAATCAGGTTGAACATCAAGCTTTTCTTTCACAGTTAGAACCTAAAAATATCAATGATGCTATCAATGATGAATTTTGGGTAATGGCTATGCAAGAAGAACTAAATCAATTTGAAAGAAACAAAGTCTGGAAATTAGTAGAAAGATCTAAGGACATTTTGACCATAGGCACAAAATGGGTGTTTAGAAACAAAGTTGATGAATCTAGAAACATCATTAGAAATAAAGCTAGGCTAGTTGCACAAGGTTACAATCAAGAAGAAGGAATTTACTATGAGGAAACCTTTTCACCTGTTTCTAGATTAGAGGCTATTAGGATCTTACTTGCCTATGCATCACATCTGAATTTCAAGCTATATCAAATGGATGTCAAAAGTGATTTTCTAAATGGTTTTATTGTTGAAGATGTTTTTGTAGAACAACCACCTGGTTTTTTAAATCCTCATTTTCCAAATCATGTTTTTAAACTTTCTAAAGCTTTATATGGTTTAAAACAAGCTTCAAGAGCTTGGTATGAAAGGCTTTCAAACTTTCTTATCTCAAAAAGATTTACAAAAGGAGTAGCTGATCCCACTCTTTTTATAAAAAGGATTTCAAAAGATGTATTAATAGTACAAATCTATGTTGATGATATTATTTTTGGATCTTCTAAAAATTCCTTATGTACTGATTTTTCAAAGGTTATGCAAAATGAATTTGAAATGAGCTTAATGGGAGAGCTTAAGTATTTTCTTGGTTTTCAAATTTTTCAAACTAAAGATGGAATTATTTTAAATCAAAGTAAATATACAAAGGATCTATTAAAACGTTTTGGATTGTATAGTATTAAGGAAAGTGATACACCTATGAGTACTACCTGTAAATTGGATACAGATGAAGCTGGGAAACCAATGGATCAAACCAATTATAGAGGTATGATTGGGAGCTTACTTTATCTTACTGCTAGTCGACCAAACATTATATTCAGTGTATGTATGTGTGCTAGATTTCAAGCTAATCCTAAAGAATCACACTTACTGGCTGTTAAAAGGATTTTTAAGTATCTTAAGTATACTGTAAATTTAGGTTTGTTTTATCCAAAAGGACAATCATTTAACCTAACTATCTATTCAGATGCTGACTTTGCTGGATGTAAGTTAGATAGGAAGAGCACATCTGGAACATTTCATTTGCTTGGAAAATCCCTAGTATCATGGTGTAGTAAGAAACAGAACTCAGTTGCATTGTTTACTACCGATGCAGAATACATAGCTGCTGGTAGTTGCTGTGCACAAATTCTGTGGATGAAACACACTTTATTGGATTATGGATTTGATCTTAAACATGTTTCAATTAACTGTGACAATACTAGTGCAATCAATATATCTAAGAACCCAGTGTCTCACTCTATAACTAAGCACATTGATGTCAGACATCACTTTCTAAGAGATCATTATCAAAAAGGTGATATTTCTTTAAAATTTATTAGTTCTGAACATCAATTAGCTGATATCATCACAAAGCCTTTATTATCTGAAAGAATGAAATTTATTAAACAAGAGTTGTGTATGATCGATCTGTGAAACTGATCTATGAAACCGATCTGTGAAACTGATCTGTGAAACCGATCTGGGAAACCGATCTGTGAAACTGATCTGTGAAACAGATCTGTGAAACGGATCTGTGAAACGGATCTGTGAAACCGATATGTGAAACTGATCTGTGAAACTGATCTGTGAAACCGATCTGTGAAACCGATCTATGAAACTGATCTGTGAAACCGATCTGTGAAACCGATCTGTGAAACCGATCTGTGAAACTGATCTGTGAAACCGATTTGTGAAACCGATCTGTGAAACTGATCTGTGAAACCGATCTGTGAAACAGATCTGTGAAACTGATCTGTGAAACCGATCTGTGAAACGGATCTGTGAAACAGATCTGTGAAACTGATCTGTGAAACAGACCTGTGAAACTGATCTGTGAAACCGATCTGTGAAACTGATCTGTGAAACTGATCTGTGAAACCGATCTGTCAAACTGATCTGTGAAACAGATATGTGAAACCGATCTGTGAAACTGATCTGTGAAACCGATCTGTGAAACTGATCTGTGAAACTTATCTGTGAAACCGATCTGTGAAACCGATCTGTGAAACCGATCTGTGAAACTGAACTGTCACACTGGTCTGTCAAACCGATTCTCTGTATTACTTTTTATTATATTGTAATTAATTAGTAAATTTCTTTTATACTTTTTATGGGAACCCTAAATGATAAAATAAATGATACGCGTCTATTTATATTCCCTAAACCTTTGAACATTCATTTCCCGCCGAACCTTTCAACCTCTCTTCCCCTCTACTTCGAACCTTTGAACTCCTGCCTTCCCAAAATCTTCAAATGGATAAGCAAAAGAGACCGAGCAAAGGACCATATAGCCATGTACCTTCAAAGCGTGCTCGAGGAGAGTCGAGTAGTACCTCTCAATGATCAGTAAATCCGAACCTGGAAACTCGGATTGTTGCTGTAGAAAGAGAAGTTAGCTCTGTGTGGCTTTTGTCAATTAAGTCACTGTTACTGCAAGTTCATGAATCGCAAGGATGGATAGACTGGTTTTCAGATAACTCACGAATTGACTACCCAAAGCTGGTACATGAGTTCTACATGAATCTAGAAATCACTCTAGATGGTGTGGAGGCTGGAAGGATGTCGTCTGTGGTAAAAGGAAAGAAAATATCCTTCTCATCTAAGCAGTGGGCTGAGTGCTTGAATGTACCTCATGAAGGTCGGTATGAGGATTATACTGGGAATATTCCTCCAACATCCGATTACTTCTCTTATGAATTATCTCTAGAGCTTCTGACTGGAAATAGAGAGTCATGGAGAATCACAGCTTTAAAATTAGATGGTGAATGCAGACTTCTTTTCAAGTTTATTCAGCACCAACTTTTCCCTAGGAGAGGAGATTTTGCTGCTGTAAAGTACCAGGATGTTTTCCTGTTGTTTCTTCTGAAAACACATGAGAAGTTCAATTTGTGTAGATATGTGATGGTGCACATAGCTGGAATGGTAAAACCGTCCAAGAAAGCCACTGCCTTATTTTATTCAAAGATGATATCTACCATGATGAAGAATCTAGAATGTGTTGATGAAGATAATGAAGTTGATGAAACAGATCATACCTTCTGTCTCAACAAAGAGATCTGCAAGAGGATGAAAGTCAATTGGAATCCATGGAAGAAGTGCTGGGTTACAGATGAAGATAAATTGTATGAAGCCTACAATCCCATAGATCATGGCAAGAGGCCAAAGGATTTGAGAGACCCTGGCTTGAAACCAGATGAGGAACCAGTTTATTCTGATGATGATGAGCAAGAAGAAGGAAAGGATGAGGCCACCAAAGCCCAAGAGCAAGAAGAAGCTGAGACTGAGGAAGGAAGTATGTCATCTTCTGATGATAGGAGTGATCCTGACACTGCTAGTCCCAAAAGAAGAATAGAATTTGGACCTTCTAGTCCACCCTTAGCCCTACCAGAATCAGAACCTATTCTTGGTGATGAAGAAGATTCTGATACTGAAGAATATTACAGTGAAGCTTCTGAGAAGAGTGATGATGGACATGCTGATGATGCTGAGGCTACTGTTGATGGTGATAACAGACCAGTGGATGGTCTTTCTGTAGATCAAATAGAATCACCTCAGTCAGTACAAGAAATACATATCAGTGGCAAGGTTGATTCACCAAAAATTAGTTGAACAACAATCTATGAGAAACCAAAATACACCCTGTGTGCTGCTGTTTGGGATGACTACCCTGGTTATGCTGTGTTGGGCTTAGAATATTCTGAAGAAGAAGAAGCAATGCCAGAATCTGCTGTAGCTGTGAAGAGGAATATCCCAAGAGAAGCAAGGTCTGTTCCTGCTGTTGATCCTACAAATGTTAATCTACCTGGTTCTGGAATCTCTCAAGCTGATCTTGATAAGTTTAAGATTGAATTGCTAACCGCTGTGAGAGACACAGTTAGAGAAGAAATTTCTAATTCTCTTACTCAAGTGTCTCTACAAGTTTCTGAAAATTCATTGGAAGCTTTCTCACAAAGAGTATCTAATGCTGTGAAGCCAGAACTGGCCAATACTGGTGAACTTATTGGCAGGCACATAGCCTTTTTGAATCAGACTATGAAGGATCTTCACACCGGCTTGGTATCTCTATCAAGAGAATTCCGATCAACCATCTCTGGTATGATGGAATTTTTGAGAAATTTGATTGAACATCTCAACAAGTCTGACCTGAGGAAGTTTAAAGCTGAGTTAACTCACATAGTTGGCCAAGACAGTACAGGCAAGGTAACCAAGATCACTACCCGTGAGATAGAAGCTCTAAGAGAAGTTGTGCATGATGAGTTAGCTGCTGTTAGACAAATTCTTGATTTAGAATCTTTGCGGAAGATGAAATATCTCGGTGATAACAGTCATAAGATGGAATTGGTGTATTCAGCAGATGCTAAAAAAGCTCTGCAAGAGATCAAAGAGAAATTTGATAATTACTTTTCCAAGATTTATACAAAACATGAGATGGCTGCAAACTTCAAGTTGTTGGCAGAGAATCTGAAATTACCTCCAGTCACTCAGGCCTCCAAAACTCAAGTTCATCAGTTCCAAGATTTTACCCCTTCCTTGGCACAGTTCATGGAGAATAAAGATGATTTTGAAAAAGCTATGAAGTATGGGGCAGAAGTCATTCAGGACTTCATTCATCTTTTGAAGCCCTATTTGAATGCACAGGCCACTGCAATAGTACTTCCTACTTCTGAACCTCTCAGTGACTCTGATGTAGCTCCAAATCAGCTATCTGTTGCTCAAGCTCTATCTCAGTTAAGACCAGTCCCTCAGCAAGCTTCTCAACCAGCTCCTGTTTCTCAACAACAACTCTCTGTGGCACCTGCTCCTACACCTTCTAGAGTTGTCCTACCACCACTTCAGATTTTCCAAGTCCAGCCTGCCTCCAAGCCTTCAAACTTACCCACTATTGATCCCAAAGGCAAATGAAACTCCCCTTTGTATCCCAACAAATAGTTGTGTATTGTTTTTGATAGGGTGAACAATGTGATGCTTGTCATATTCTGAACATTATAAAAAAAATTTCTCTATACTCTATGTTGCCTGCTCTTACTTTCACTTATATGTTTTCCCTCCTTTTTGATTATCCCAAAGGGGGAGAAGGTGAAGAAAAAGACAGATTTATGGGAGAAAAGATGTATATATCTAAGGTGAGGAGAAAGATCAATATATATATATATGAGAGATGTATATATCTCAGGGGGAGAACTCTGTATAATATATATGGGAAATTTAAATTAAGGGGGAGATTAATATATCTGTTTATATTTATTCTCTTCATGGTTTAATTCTCATTATGTTTTTGTTGATGATATATCATATTATTTATATTTTATGATAAAGATTTGTGATTATCAAAAAGGGGGATATTGTTGATCCCTCTGGAATATTGTTGATTTCATGTCTATGATTGATGTTTTAATAATCACAAATCATCACATACCATTAATCCTTAATCTGGTTTGATTTCTCATAAACATAATTACAATCTGTTAATCAATCTGTTATCATGTTTTTGTCTATGCTGATTTACTTACAAAGTATTTTGAAGTCTTATGGATTCAACAGACATCGGAAGAACCGATCCAATATCAACAGACATCGGAAGCACCGATCCAATATCAACAGACATCGGAAGCACCGATCCAGTATCAACAGACATCGGAAGCACCGATCCACTATCAACAGACATTGGAAGCACCGATCCAATATCAACAGACATCAGAAGCACCGATCCAATATCAACAGACATCGGAAGCACCGATCCAATATCAACAGACATCGGAAGCACCGATCCAATATCAACAGACATCGGAAGCACCGATTCAATATCAACAGACATCGGAAGCACCGATCCAATATCAAAGGACAACGGTCACACCGATCCGATATCAGGATGAAAATGACTCACCGATGCAAATGACTCACAGATGCAAAATGACTCACCGATGCAAAATGACTCACCGATGCAAAATGAGTCACCGATCAAATGACTCACCGATGCTGATCAAAATGAGTCACCGATCAGATAACAGACTGATGCTGATCAAACTGACTCACCGATCAAATGACAGACTGATGCTGATCAAACTGACTCACCGATCAGATGACAGACCGATGATGATCAGTCTGATTCACCGACACTGATCCATCTGAGTCACCGATCATTACCCACCGATGCTAATGACCTACTGATCACTTGATTCTTCAATAGTCATAAACAACTGTTTTAATTTCTTTATCTTTATCTTTACTTAATCTAACCAACGGTCATATTAGGTATATTTTAATGCTCTGTGAATTAATTAATAAAGGTTGTCGGATGTCAGGAAACCGTACCTCGTACCTGTAGAAAGGAAACTTTTTCTGTCTTCTGAAGCACGTGACATAAATACAAGAAGACTCTGCTGAAGAAAATAGTTGACAGAAGAACACAAGAAGAATATAGAGGAAAGAAAGAGGAGGAAGAACCAAGCAAGACAGAACCTCATACACAATCAAGCCTACTCAAGAAGAGTTCTGTGCATACAAAAGAACATTAAAGAACTTCCTCGACTACATCTCACTGCCTTTGAACCTGAAGAATACGACACTCTTCTTCTCAAACAAAAACGATAAGAGGACTCAGAATAAATTCTGACCAAATACAAAAGAGTCCAGAGCTACACTGAAATCACCAGAGCTATTTCTAAACTCTACATCTCTTCTCTGTGATACATTTGTTTTACATTTTGAGCAGTGTGTGTTATCTGCTGTATTAAACACACACACTGAATCCTGTACTTTCACTGGAGGATCTGTAAATCCTCAGCAAACCTTTTTACACTTCATTTCCCACTGTGGATAGTGGTAGAGGTCGTGTGAGACCTGGACAGCTCAAAGCTGTTGTTTGTTTTCCCACGTAGAACTGTGGTAGAGGTCTTGTGACCTGGACAGTGTGTTCACTATTGTTAACCCCGATCCAGGGTGTGGATCATTTTTATATACACTTTTGAGAGGACTAAGTCTTGGCTTGAGACTGAACCTCTTGGTTAATTCTCTGTGTTTGTAGCTACATACTATATCCATACTATACATATTTATTTCATATTCCGTTGCTATTACATTGAAATATAATTTATTTTCAAAGCTACTTTGATAGTTAAACTCGCAAGTGTTTATATTTATTATAAACCAGTAAGTTAGTTTCAAAAGTTAATTTAATCATAAGATTAAGTTAACTGAGAACTAATCAATCTTTGAGAAACTAATTAAACCTTTATAATATGGATAAATTCACTATAGTTTAATCTGTTCTTGAAATATGGGGATTTTAATAAACATTGTTTTTAACAGAAAATTTTAATTGGAACTCAATTCACCCCCCTCTTGAGTATCCACTCCGACCAACATCATGTTTCCCATTATATGAACAAGCCTTAAAATCTTGTATAATGGTATTAAACATTTTATTAAATAATAGAAAAAATACATTAACATTTATATGATCATATATAATCTTTTTATGATATGTTATCATTTGTTAATTAACAATCATTCATTATTAACATTATTTTAGGTGTTAACTATTTTGTTTTATCACACATGTTTTGTCACAAATGTTCCAGTTCATGGGACTAGGGTTTTGTTACATAATTTTTAGAATTATGTTAATGTTTAAATATCATATATATTAATTAGTTACATTTTTGTAATCATTCTTTAATGTTGGTCATGTAAAATTAATCATGTTACTTTGTAAAGATGGTAGGGCATACATTCAAATAAGGGACATTGTCATTTTTTAATGACTAGATGGATAAGAAAGTTGATGATATATTAAATTTATAGAATGAATATTTTTTCCTAATTATTATATATATATATATATTCATTAGTTCCATCATTATGACTATACATTTGATATTTTGATGTAAAATAAATTAATTTTATTTGTGAGGTGGTAGTCGTCCATACACATAAATAATGGTTTTGTTTCAAATTTTATGGAGAAGGTGATGGATAAATATTATTACATAAAAATAATAATTTATTACTGTATGGTAGAAACTGGTGTTATTATATTTGAATTTTTAGGACATAATTTAATATGGTAAAAGAAGTATATAAAAAAGATAGAGCTTAGTGAAGATGATTACATTCTCTTACTAAAACATCTTTGGAATTAACCAATAATACTTAAAATGAATTTTATTTTTTAAAATAAAAAAATATATAATTTGGTAAATGAAATTATTAAGGCATTATAATAGGTATTGGCCCAAATAAAATTCATGTGAAGTATGGAGAATAGAGGATAAGTGGTATTTTTTATAGGGGATGTAAATTACACATTTGGAATGATTTAAAAGATAAAATAATATATATATGACATAATCATATAATGTGAACCCATAGAACTAAATATTCCTGAATAAGATTTTATTGGGTATAAAAAATTAACCAATCACATTTCAGAATTTTTTGGACACATTTTAATTATTATCTTATAGTTAAACCACATGAAACCCATTTTGATCTTACTCTGCTAATTTAAATTTTATACCATGATAACATAATTATATAACCCAAAATTAAAGTGCCCTTATAAAAAAAATTTAAATGATTATTATAAATTTTTAATCCATTTTATCATATATATATATATATATATATTCTATAGGTGGCATAAATTACAATTAATATAATAAAAAATTGCATGAACCACAATTTTTATAAAAATACATGATTTGAGATTAAAAATTGTTTTACCATGAAATAATGTAATAACTTGGATTAAATTAATTTTTTTAATTTATAGAAAACAATTCACATTTTTATCCTTTTGGATCAATCAAAAACTGAATTTAATATTCTAACCAATCCATTAAATGTGAAGACTCAAAAATAATTTTTAACTGAATGAAATATTACTTATCTTTTACAAAATTCAAGATTGGGTTCCCAAATTAAAATTAATGATTAAAAATAACTTATTTAACACCGTAAGACTAATTTTTTATTAAAATACTCATTAATTATAATAAATTCATATGTTAATGATATTTTACTGTTTTAACCCATAGTTTTAACCTAGCTTTACGTGATTTACCCATAACAAGGTACAAATATTTACCAAAGTTAGAATTAAAAATGATAAAAAAATTAAGATTAAATTTTTATCTAATATTAATTATGGTAATTAACTATATGGAATTTATTTTATCCAATTAAATTCATATAAGTGGTATAATGTAATTTAAAATAAACCCGTAAAATGCAATGAAATACTATTGTGAGGAAATGAATTTTTCAAGCATATGATGACATTACATTATCTATAGGAATATTAATAATCATTACATGGATTTAAATTAATATAGTTAGATATATAATATCTAAATTTCACTTAAATAAATCATTATTATAGACTATTTTAATTAATTAAAATGGAAATAAATTATGTATATAAAAACAGTTTTCTGAAAAATATCTCATTTTACCTCCAAATGATATTATATTTATTTCTATAAAATTGATAATTAATACATGGTTAATTATAAATTTATAAAAAAATATTATAAATAAAATTAAGAATAGTAAAATTCTATTTTTTTATCTTTCATAAAACATAAATTCTAATAGAAACATTCAAAAAAAAATTTTAAACTTATTAAAACATAGTATTTTCAAAATCGATATCCATCCCATGAAATTTAAATTTTTTTTCAATAAAATATTATATTTTTCTTTAAATTATAGTTTTACTAAAATATAATGTTCACTTAAAATAATTTATCCTTGGTTGACACATTTATCCCTCTATCAAAAATTTCATCCTTAAAATTTTCGTGGACATAACCTTCAACAAATGTGGGTGGTTATTCATTATTACATCCTCAGGTTCCCATATTTAATCCATCATTTTATGATTTATAAAAATTAACATTACGAGTCATGTTGTTCAATTTCTCAATACTTTTTCTCTAGTGTAATGAATCAAGATTTTCTCTTCATAGTATGACAGATTAGGTTCCTATTCTATTTATTTAGAGGTGGGAACATATGTTGTGTCCAATATATATTTCATTAACAATGATTTATAGAACCCCTAATGTAATTTATAGAGTCCTAGAGGAATTTCCAAATGGTAATCTATATCTCCAATTATTTATAGAATTTAAAAATTCTTAAAGTACACGGGTCTTAAGTTTCATTTCATAAAAAATCTTATAACACCATTATATAGATATATTATGAAGACAAAGTGATCTCCCAATTGAAATTACAGATAATTCCTTTAGTTATAGGCATGACTCATTTACCCGCATTAGTATTCTTTAATATGATTATGATTAGTATTTAACATCATTATTTTTACCTTAATAATTTTTTTTCATACCTGTTTCCTTTCACCATCTTCACCCCAACAAGTTAGACTATGATATATCTTTCAATATAATACTTCATACAACACCAATTGAATACCTGAATAGAAGTTATTGTTATAGTAAAATTATAACAAAAGTAAATATTAATCACATATACATTGAAATTCAATTTATCATGATATAAACAAGTATTGTATTGTATAGTTCTTTTGGATTTTACATCATTTGGAGGATGATTGGAGGTGTTCAAATGATTCTTTGTATCATGATATTTCGGTATTCTTTTTTCATGTTTTTATGTAAATCATCGATCATGATCTGGAAATATTAAAAGTGTAAAGTTATGAAGTCTTATAACTTCATTATTGTATAGATGTTCACATGAATAAATAGGTAAATCTGATGTTACAACAAGGATGTTTAAAAATTTCGTAAAGTGATCCATATCAACAAATATTTCACCATCCATTCAATGAATATTTTGTTATCTAATGGAGAAGTCTATATTAATTTCATCCCATTACCACATAGTAATAGATAGAGTTTGGATGACTCCTCAAGGATATTCTCTCTCATCCTAAAAATATTATAAAACCAAGAATCTTGGTACATAATTAGTAATTTCGTTCTTCATATTATCCCACAATTATTTTTAATTTAAATTCCTATACATATTAGTACTAACATTTTTTATTGAGAAATTAAATATACGAGAATCATCAAATAATTATATTTTTAACTCAGGTGCATATATAACACATTGCCTCTTTATAAATTTCATAACTCTATCTCATATATAGAGTCTGAAAATTTCCCATCATTCATGGCCTGAATTTTTTGGCGGGAAAATTCTCATCATCAGTCTGAGATTCTTTTTTATTTCCCAATAAATATGTTTGGAATTAATTTGAAAAAGGGGTGATGGTTCATATTTTTTAATATTTAAAATCTCTATACTTACTAATTATATAATTCTAGTATGTCTTTTATTCTTTATTTTGGTTATAAATCCATGATATTTTCTTCTTAATGTTTAAACCACCTTCTTTTTCTTCCTTGGGTGGATTCTTATTGAGAAATCATAATCTTAGAGTAGCTCGATCCATCTCTTATGCCTCACAATGATCTATTTCTAGGAAAAGATATAATTCACAGTCTTGTGATCCCTCCATATCTCACATATTTCACAATATATATAATGTCTCCATATATTAAAGAAAAATATTATATAGGCCAACCAAGATCATGGATAATTTCGTTTATGAATATTTAACTACCTTAATGCATAGAAAATAAATATATCTTTCTATATAAGGACACAACCAAGTCACTTATTTTATTCTTCAATATATATGAAAAATTCATCATTTCTTGGTGGTAAATAAAAAATAGAGCATCGACCAATCTTCTTTTCAATTCATTATAAAATTATTTACATTTATTTTTTCCATATGATCTGAACCCCATTACATGTAAAATTGGTTAACTGGTTATCAAATCCGGATTTTTTTAACAAATATCCAATAATAACCTTCTAAACTAATGAATTTTTTTCCTCAGTTACGTTCATCAGTGTAGAATTTTATTTGAAAACCACTATAATTAGAGGATGAATTGAGATAAAATACTTAGAGACAATATAGCCTAGAAAATAAAATTTCTAAAGACATAATTCAAACTTTCTAAATTTCCTATATTAGTTTCTTCTCTAAGAGTCTCATGATTATTCAAAAATTAATTATTATATTCACTATAACATTTATAATATACCACAATATCACCAATAAAAACCACAAAACAATTATCATGATATTTTGTGAACACTCTATTCATTATATTAATAAAAATAGAGTTTGAATTAGTTAATTCAAATGGAATTACCATAAAATCATAATTTCCATATAACCTAAGAAATTATATATTTGGGATATCTTCTTTATTTACATATAATTGATGATACCTAGAATTAAGGTAAATCAATAAAAAAAATCAGAACTATAGAGTAGATTGAATAATTAAATAATGAAAGATAGAGGATACTTTTTATTTAAAGTAATAACATTAATTTTCCTATAATCAATGCATAACTTATTTTATCCTTATTAATTATCAATGAATAGAACATGGGTCCCCTGAGATAAAATTATATTGAATATTAACCCCTTTTCATAGAATTCATGTAGTTGTTTCATTAATTCCACTAATAACACAACGGTAATTATATTGCGATTCTATGATACAGTTATTGAATTAGGGATTAAATAATTGCAAAAATAAAGTTCACATTATGGTGGATGTATAGGAAATTATTTAGGAAATACTTCAATATATTCCTATACAGTAGGTACAACCTCAATTTAAAGATTACATTTTTAATTAGTAAATTTTTATACTATTCTTCACACATATTTTCATATATAATGTCCACTAAAAGTTAGTATAGAAATAAACTAGATGTTTGATTCTCACCTTTAAGGAAAATTAATTAAATATCATCATCATGAATCATTATTTTATTCTCTTGGAAATAATTTTTTGTATTCTATTTTTGAAATGAAATAAATACAATTCATTATATCAATGAAAACCATTTGTATAATAATAAATACTAAATGTAAGGAAAGTTTACTTATCATAATGGGAACTAACTATCAAATCCTTGTAGTTGTGAGATTTTCACTTTGAGTATTGACTAAAAAATCACTTCTTATGTTTCTTGGGAAATTTATAATTTTTTTAAAAAATATAATCTATAAAGAGGTCAATGATCCACAATCAAATAAATAATTATATAAATTTTACGTTATTATTAAAGTACTTACACTACAATTTAGGAACTAAATCATCAACTATAACAATAATATTATCCTTGCATTCTCTCCTCAGTCTCATTTGAGGTTGGTTCCCTTTACGCATAGAAAATTAGTGAGAATATTTCCTTATTAATATATAGTTGAGACACTGAATATAATTTTTTTATTTCATAAACATAAATTCATTAGACATATGAACCTTGTCTCTATAGTTTTACCAAACTCTCTAGCCCTTCAATCAATATACATGATGTTTCTTTCAACAACTATTACTAGATGTAAATTGATTCATTCATTTATTATCCGTTGAAACATTACCTTTTTTATCTCAACTGAGATATTGTTCTATTTATATGATATCAATATAGAGGTTCTAGAAAATTCATTCTCTGTTTTGATTTCAGAGAATATTATTTCATCACATGATGTAAATATTTGAGAAACCAGTTCCCTTCAGAGGGGCTGATTATTCCCATAAAATAGATGGAAAATGTTTATCTTAAATTTTCATATATTACCTAAAACCTACCTAGATATTATTATAATTGTAGAATCATAATACTTTACACTTTTTTTCCTTTTTCTTTAATCATATTACCTTTTTATCTATTTTATTCTATTGCTAATGAGGGAAATATTTGTAAAAAAATTTTACTTTAAAAGCTCTTTATCCCACATATTCTATTTCTTCTTCCACCCTAATATTCTAGTTCTGTAACCACTATTTATTAGTATTTAAATTAATATAATATACTAAAATTCTAATTTTTTCTCTATTATTACATCCCAAGGAAAGAAAAATATTTTCAAGTGACTTAATCTATTTCTTTTCTACTAATATATTAGTGTTTACACTAACAGATGGAGGATATTGTTGCATGAAATGATCCAATATATGTGTATCATGTCATGGAAAATCAAGATGATCTATATGGTCATGGTTATTAGTCATATCCAAGGTCATCTGCACTAATATGTCAATGATCTACTTCGCTGCAATATTAGATGTATTGTCTTGCTCAATTGGGAAATTTCTATATTGTCCATGAGTATCGATAACATAATTTCTACCAGGAACCATTCCTAAAAAATTTAATATTCTAAATTAGCTTAAAAAATTAGCGTGTTTGAATCATAATATATAATTCTAAATCATATGTAATTATTAATATAAATTGAAAATTTACACATTGTTAATCTCATAATCATAAACTTGGTTTCTTTGGATATATATTTAAATCTTAAAAAAACATTAAACTTTTTTCGTATGGGTTTATAAATAAAATGTGAGTAAACCCAAAAATATCCCCCATGACTATAAAACTAGTCGCATATTAATGTCCCATTCACTATGCACTATAATTATGGCTGAAAAATACTCGACAAACTCTTTTCAGAGTTATTATACCAATATCCATATGTTCCAAAATCATGTCCACTTTTAGTATATAAAAAATAATTTATTGATAAAACTACCTAATAATATACATTTAAACAAATATTTCTATTAAATATTCAATTAATTATGCATATCCGCAAATTCTAAAATGGTTAGGTTCCTTAATATATTTTTTGCATAAATCTAGTTCCCATGGTTTCTACTAAACTTACTCTGATACCAACTACAAAAAAACCAACTCATTTAAACCATATCTAGTTGTTTCTTTATTACTTTAGAATAATAAATAATTGATCACATTTGGAAGGATCAATAAAATTAGTTTCATTGAAGAAATAGATACAAACATGATTCCTTTATTACATTGGATATAAAATTTAATAACATTGTGAAAGTAAATATTATGCATCCTTAAAATTATTCAAAGGTTCATTTTTCATATACAAGGGAAAGGTGAAATAATTATGGTGATTATAAATTATTGATATGGGTAATTTATAAGAGAATTTATAATGACTATATAAGACACAATCAATATTGAATGCACGATAAATCAGAAAACATTCCATTTAATCAATTACATGAGCTTGATAATCATCCATGGATAATATCAATATAGTAATCTCATTTAAAATAGTAATTTAATTATAAATGAAACAATTGTATAACATTGTATGTCATGATGTCAAACATCATGATATCATTACATTCATGGCACCACACTAATACAATTTAAACAATTGGAAGGTATACACTAAAAGTATTTTTAATTAGTTTGGACATCTTGTTTGTCTTGTGAGAGTTTTCGATTCAGTGAGTCTATCACGACCCCTCACCACAATGTGAACCCCTCCGGGGATGGTAATGGAAAAATAGAGATAGTGGCCCCTGAGTCCCGCCTCTAGTAGGTCCCAGGTGTGTGACTAGAATTGAGGGTATAATAAAACACATATGGGAGGCATTGCCCTTTGAATGAAATACATGCGAAAGAGAGTGACAAGGTAGACAAAAACTAACTGATTTTTAGATCATAATGTAAAAGAAACCAAAGTGCACATACTTAATTTCCTACAAGAACTACTATTACCACATAAGAAAAATAAAAGTACCAATATAAAGTAAAACAATAATGACCATGAATCCTGAACAGCTCCAGCAAAACCCTGAGATTGTAGTAACTAGCATGATCTCTAACATCCTCCAAGTGACCTTAAAAATATTTGATATAATGTATGGTGAGTATAAAAATATACTCAGTGGGATCCTCCCTAGATCATCTCCTATAAATTTATAGAATGTATGCTAAAATGTAATGAACAACAAGTGAAACTAACTCATAACCTAAATGATTATTCTACGTTCCCTGCCTTACCATGGATAAACTCACCAAGTATCACATACAAGAGAATTCTATATAAGAAATAATATCATGTGTAATAGGCTACCAATTCTCCATTGGTTTTCCCCTTTTCCCTAATATCACACATAATGAGCATCTCTCTCCAAAAAGGAAATCCGAAGCCCCCTGGGTGAAGCACCATAACATACACCTCTTGGAAAACAACCACCACATTAACTTTGAAAATAGTAACCAATTAGTGTTGGATAGACACCAAATCTAGTGTATCATCCACCATACATCATGTATTATACCTCAAGCCCTTACAACCCATACAATGAGTGGGGATCTTCATGCCATTACAACCTACCCACGTTTCACCTATTGTATTCCACATGAAACTATATCCAGAATATATGTTTGTGAAATAAAAATTATCCATTATATCCCACTACACACATAAATGGGAAAAAACAACCATCATAAATACCATCACAAGTATCTACCAAGAGATGAGTGTGGGGTTAAAGGTGGTAGTAAGCAATCCATTCTCCCACTAACATGTTGGTGGAAAACACCCCAATGGATGAGAATCACCGAGGTTTCAGTTTACCTAACCAATATGGTGGTGTAGTGTATAGAAACCCAAAAATTACATGATATAATATAGGTCACAACCACATTATAAGAATAACCTAGTCTTGGACTCAGCTATAGCTCACCTCTCTTAGACTCTCAACTTCCAATACCATGACTTGATATTATATAAGCACCCAACCATTTTACATATATTGATAATGTTACTTTATCCATTTTCATCAATTTTACATTACGTTAATTAATTATTCAACCATTAATTAAAAATATTCATTTTACACATTCCATTACATTGGAATTTCCACAAAGATACATTTCCTATAATCATAAATAAACTGATTCTATGGCTTCTCAAAATCAAAACCTCATCACTGCATCTTAGAAAGATCCAACCCCATGTGTTAAAAAATTATTAATTTATTAACAACATCACCACTTCATACACTTATATATTTCTAGGTTTTCTAGGAAAAAAATTCTAAGCTACCAGATAAAGGGGCTCAACATGGTGAGTAGATGAGCTACCTGTTGAGTCATTTTCAACTATAAGATGAGTATAAACCCATACATCCTTAAGAAGAAAAACATGAAAATCATGTGGCATACCCCTCATGTCTTCACCTATTTGGGAAGGAGAGTAATAAATAACATCTACCTAAAGAAGTGGGGAATGTAAAGAAGATAAAAAAATAATAGATTTAACAAGCATCCAACATTCATATCAACGGGTAAGCCCTACTTAAACCCATTCCATCATATCTAGTGCCCTCTCTGACACCCACATGCATAAACTGATGCATCCCACCGATCTATACATCAACTAATTCTATAAACACTATGAATCCCTTACCCCACACACAATAACAACCATATAGGCTCAGACATTCTATACCAACATCACATCACAAGCATCAAGAAACAATTATAGAAACTGGAATCTTGGCCCTAAACAAGGAATTCATCCTTAACACACAACAATCTCTCATGGCTCCAATGAACAGGGATCTTTTCCTTTAAAACAAGAGGACAAATGAATCCATAAAAAGGAATTATATTTATTCATTAAACCAGTTCTTATTCTATCTTGATTAAACTGATTTACTATCGTTGGTCTCAACTTAGAGCATCCTATGAAACATGATTATGAAGCTGTCACAAATTAATTGAATAATTAATTTAACAGAACTTTACTACTTTTATCAATATGAATCCACACATTTCATATTCATCAACCAATTTAGTTAAGAATTCATATCTACATCAACTTGATTATCATCAAAATATAACGACAACTAGAATCATTAACATGCCTCTTTGAACAGTTAAACAATTAATCATAATCCAATTCTAAATTTATGTAATTTATTAATTTCCATGAAGAGAAACATTCTAAATCAATAAAGGTATAGATATTAAACTATATATAAAACAAAATGGAAAACCTTATCATGGAATAATGGAACAACATCGCTACGACATCAATACCAATTAATTAATCAATTTCAAAGAAATATTATATATCTTTAATAATGATAAAAATGGATAAATCATGATATATTTACAGTTGAACATAACTAAAAAGATAAGAACCAAACTAATGTCTAAAAAAGTATTAAACGTTCTATGATTGAGAATGAACCATGCAACGAATCACGATCACCACTATCGCAATGACTACATCCACCCGAGGATTCCGCGACATCATCACACCATCCAAAAATCAAGAAAGCTTTCTTAGACATATGAAGATCACATTACATCACATGGAAAAGAGAAATGGGGGAAAACAGATCAAGTAACCTAGAAAAATGGAGGTATAAAAAACCTTATATATAAGATGGATCAACACTTCCTAGTTGCACTTAAAAAGGGGGTTGTGTATGCAGTAGGGAATACTCCAAGGGGAACATGATCAAGTGCTTCAAAAAAATACACCACTATTATTGGATGAAGAAATATGGGAATCCGATAGTAGGGAAAAAAGAATTAAGAACAAGGGAAGAAGGTATCTTGGCCTTTCAAAAATCTAAATAGAGCATCGGTTTAGATATGGTTTAGACTTTCCATTACAAGCGGATATGGTCAAGATTAGATGTTTTGACCAATTAATGTCACCTTAAGCCTTATGTAAATTTAGATAGGGGTTATGGTATTTTAATCATCTTTAAATCCTTTAAAATAATTCATGGAATGCATTTTACATTAAAGATAACATCTAAGGGGATAATTTGTAGGAAACTGGAAACACTATTCCTGATTCACAGTTAGATGAGTCAACGTTGGATGACACACTATTGGAGGAGTCACTATTGGATGAATCACCATTGGGTGAGTCACAATTGGATGAATTACCATTGGTTAACTCACCATTTAGATGAGTGATTTTTTGGCAAACTACAGTTCAACAAGTCATTATTTAGTGAGTTACTGTTCGGGGGGCCACCATTCGCGAGTCACAAATTGGAGAGCTACTATCATGAGTCCTCGTTTAGAGTCATTACTTAAAACTCACTATTTCAACTAACTAATCCTAACTCAACATTCCTTACCCCCTTGTGAAATTATCTACCATTATAATACTTGAAATTTGAAAAAATCAGGAAATGAGTCACCTTGACCTCCTAGAACACCTTAAAAACCAGATTCCATCAATGGAATGGACGAGAGATATCAGGGCTATTACATTAAATACCTATCCAAACATTATCATCATCAATAATACAAAACTAAATAATAGTGGAAATAGAATAGGGGTCATCCAAACATCCACCATGCAATATAACTCTCAAGGCTATCGCCGCCATAGGAGTTCAATCACTTCATAAAAGAAACATCGTGAAACCACGTGACAACCACAACCAGATTCTAAACACTCTCCCAGGGGAGATACCTCTCAAAAAATAGAAATACACCATAAGAAAAAAGAGAGAGAATTTTTATAAAAATAAATGGTCTATAACTATGAAGGTAAAAGAACATAATTGATGAGCTAAAAATCAAATAACTCTTGGCAATGAGTGTGTATCTGTGACTCATGTTCCTATGTTCTATCCTCTATTCCACTATATCTCCACAAAACATAAACTAAGGGGATAGAATGCATATGAAACACCTTCTATAGGAGAACCTAGATCTCTACAAGAAACTCTTAGAAGGTTATATCACTATCAACATCTATCTTGCTCCAATCGATGACGTTAGAGTCTTCATGATGATAACTATAGAGCTCAGACAGATGGAAAACATCATGTATCTATATTGTCTTTGGAAGAAATGCTTCCCGACATGCTATGACTCCAAAACGATCCATCACATTGAATTATCCAAAAAAACTGGGGAGAAATATTATTCCCATGAACAAAAATTCTCTTCCCATGTCAGGGAGTCACCATTAGAAACATGTGATCCCCAATGTCAAACTACAAAGGTCTCCTCCAATGATCATCATAGGACTTCTCACGATCTTTTTTTGCATTCATTAGCTCATGAATCACCTGAACCTTCTCTTTCATATTCTATACTAGTTCTATCCTGAGGATTACAGACTTTATAACCGTAGTCTAGAATAGTAGATAATGAAAAGTTCATACATAATATGCTTCAAATAATGCATTATTGATGGTGGAGTGGAAACTATTATTTTAATTGAACTATGCCAAGGGAAGTTTCCTCATCCACGAACCTCCAAATTCAGGACACGAGATTGAAAAATGTATTCAAGAGTTTGGATGGTCACATCTATCTGACCATCCATTTGTGGATGAAAATTTGTTCGAAGGCTCATATGAGTACCAAAATCATAATGGAGACCTCTCCACAACCTAGAGCTAAAACAAGGATCTCAATCTGAAATGATTTTCCTTAGGACTCCGTGGAGTCTCGCCACCACCACTAGATACTTCCTTGAAAAACCATCCATTGAACTAAAATCCTTGATCACTATATAGTGGGTTGATTTCATGAAATTATCCCCTACTACACATATAGTGTCATAGGATCCCTAATCACAAGGTAAATCGACAATAAATTCCATGAAAAATTTCCACCCACACCCACTGAAAAATATATAATGGCTAGAGGAAACCACTGGGAACACGATGCTCGACCTCCACATTCTGGGAGACCAAATAATGATACAAAAACTCTACAACTAATTTATTCAACCCATGACACCATAATTGTAATGCCCCATCCACTAAATCCTATAGTCGGTGCGTTATTACATAACATTTGCAAGATACAAGGAATCATGTCCTGAAATACTGATCAATTTAGTATCTTTGGAAGTACAAGATACATTCATAATTTTTACATTACATCATGAAATAAAAAAATCAACAACAATTTCCCCCATTTTAACACACTTATATCCTTAGACTATCCTTGAAGGTCATCCACACAATACTTATTCACATCCTGGGAAAAATAAAACATAGAAAGGGGTGAGCTCAGATGTCCAGTAAGGATAACAATATAGTAGAAACTTTCATTAATAAGAATAAACATTTAAGGAAGTGTATAAGACTAAAAAAAGACTTTTAAACTTAAACTTCAAAATAATATGGCACATATAAAATCATATAATTCAATTTTCTTATTTACATGGATATTCTACTAGTCTAATAATCACATGAAATATTAGTAGCCTCTTTTATGATGATGGAATGCACAATTCCAGACTTCATAACCACGTAGTCAAGGCCTTGTGCCATGACTACAAATAAGATTTTTTCAAGGTGTTTTGACAAGACACTTGTTTGTCTCATGAGACCTACCGATGCATCAAGAAGCTATAGTAGGCTCCACTCGTCACTTACTAAGTATAATGAATTCCTTATATGAAAAGGTTTAAATATAACATAAACATTTATATTAAAAGTAGCATACAAAATTTCAATACATTATCCATAAACCACAAATGGTGTAAAAATAACACATCCATAGTCAAAAATTTCACAAAACCTTCAATACAATATGGAATATTTCTATCATAATAAATAAACTTCAAGAATGTTTAAAATCCAGAAAAGGAAATTGAAGTAGATGAAATGAAAACTATTTGAAATAAATACCTCTTTCTATTTTAATATCATTTAAAAGTCACATAATTATAAAAGAAAACATTTATTTTGAAAATATTCTTATAATCTTGTATGGGATGCTTCGATGATGATATAATGGTGGAAAATATCCACACACACTGTATAAGTTAAAAAATAGAGATTCTTAACTGATTTTTTTTGAAAAGGTCATAAATTACCTTGTTTGGAAAACGACAAAAAGATTCATTTCAAACTATTTTATAAAAAATAAAAAAAGGTTATATATGAATTTAACCCATAGTATAGTAAACAGTAAAAATGTTTTGAGATACATTTTTAAGAAATGTGGATGTGGATGATAAAGAGGTCCCAGTAGATACTTACATAAAAACAACCTTTGATAATAAAGAGATTGTGCAATTAACCCTCACAATGTACTGTTCCATGGGGGAGGGTACGTTAAAATACTATATAATAGTTAAATAATTGTTATTAAATTATTCAATAATTATATACATCAATATGATATCATATATGATCCTTTAATATTGCTTTGTAAATAATATTTTAGTAGTATCATCATTTAAGGTGTTAACTAATCTCTTTTCATTTATATGCTCGTTTACATAAGACATGTTTTTTATGCTTAGAATGTATTTTATTCAGATCCATAATGATATAAAGTTCTTAAAAATTATTTTTATTCATAAAATGAAAATTATTTTTGAATGATTATGATGGGGAATGAATCTCATCTCGTTCGGGGAGACGATAATTCGTACGTACACACGAGCAACAATATCATTATATTGATGGTGAAATCATATGTAACTGGATGGTATATCATAAATAAATAATCATTAACATGATTTATTTATTATTTACATCAGTTATTCTAATTATTATACAAATCCAAATAATGAAGTGTTTGAATAAAAAACTACACCATGATGTGGAGACAGTAAGCTGTACGTACGCACGTATGGTGACTTTGTCATTCATATGATGGATAGAATATTGAATATGGTTGTACCATTTTTATAATAACATTATAGTATATTTAATATACTAAATTTATTATTTTATAATGTAAAGAACAAATAAAGTGGAAGTGGAAGAGGAAAAGAAATTGAATGCGTGTGGTGAAATTATTACTTCTTTTTCGGGTGTTTACTTTTGAGTTGATCAAAAGGGCTCCATAGGTTGCCTTTATGATCAAAGTAAGGACTCTAGTTTGATGGGATGGAAGTTGGGAGGTTATTTGGGTAGGGTTTGGCTGCGCAAAATGGATTTGGAGGTGTCAAATTAAGAGAAGGGGGTGTACCCTTTTATAAGAGAGGTGGGGGTCACTTTTGGAAATGCTTTAAATATTATTATATAATAAAATTATTTTTTTTCTAATGGCTTAAAAATGATTTATTTATAGTCCAATGTGGGGGTGGGTTTAAAACCTCTCAACCAATAGGTTTTAGAGAGGGTTAGGTCACCATATTAACCTTATCTTTTATATTTAACTCTTAGTTAAATTGTTTGACATTTACCTTCCCTCTTTGTATTTTTATATTATATGGTTAATAAACATAATATAAAAAGAAAAAATAACCCCATGTGGTTCATTATTAATATATATAATCTCATCTAAGTCTTTTCTATGAACTATTTATTTTTATATATGTTATATCAATTAATAATATAGTATTTCTTTTAAAAACTCAATATTGTCAATTTTGACACTATTTAGTATTTGGTTTTTGTGAAAATCATAACAACATGATTGTTTTGAACAAAAATTATTAATTCAATCTAAACATGTCATATTAACCTAAAATATTAGTGTAATTCATCAAAAATATCAAATTACATTTTTTGGATATTAATAATATCAAATATTTTAATATTTCATTAATAAGGTAATTACTACAACATCATTGTGTAATAAATAAATTAAATTATTTAATATATAAAAATTATTAATAAAATAAAATTATTTAGGAAATATTATTATATTTCTAATGAATATTTATCATCTAATTTATCATATGTAGAACCGTAAATTAAAAATGGTTTCGTTATTAAACATTTAATTTAGAACTTCTAACTCTTCTTTAAATAAAATAATAATAAATGTACTAATCTAATCCATGTAGACCAAAAGGATCATATTTAATTTCCTAAAGTTGTTTTTGGTAGAATTAAAAATATCCAATTGAATTATAACATGTGTTAGGGTAATTATAATATCATTTTACCCTTAATTACTCTATTTACTTTTAACCGTTGTAAATAAATGTCAAAAGATTCTATTCAACAAAAATTATTTTCATCTTATTGAACCAAATTTTACTTACTAATTTCAACTATATCTCTCGGATATTTGAAATTCAACTCACATAGGTGGTAAAATTATGTTTTATGCAAATTTGTAAATGCTCCTAAAAGTTGGGTAAAAGATGAGAAAAAGTTCAATAAAATTATATATATATAAACTTATTATAAAATTACTCCAATGAAATAAACTGAACATATATAGGTATTATGTATATATTTTGACATAAAATAAATTAAAATAAAATAACTAATTATTTAAATAAAAAGTTTGTTTTAAACAATAGTGTAGTGTTTTTGACTATTCATCAAATATTTAAAGATCTCAGAAAAATACCAAAAATTCACCCTAAGAAAATTTTGATATTCCGAATCCAAAAATGAAGTCCATTTTAAAATAAAAATTTATAAAATTTCAAAAAGTGGGTATTACTATTTACAATAGATAGTTTCATTGGTTGTGGTGTGTTAAAACTGCATGTTGTGTATAATGAAAGCTACTGCATTATTCAAAGTGAAACATACCGTGAAAGCATGGGGTGTTACAATAATTGATGTCTCAAAGCTCTTTACATATTTTTCACACTAGGATGTACTGCTAAGGTGGAAATATGGAACTTTCTAAGAAACATATCATGCATCGCTATAGGAACAAAAATCCATCCCTAAACCAACACCTGGTGTTGTTCATCCTCATACCAACCATTAGGGGCCTCATCACAAACAACTTGGTCTGTCACAAACTCCACCTCAAAATAACCCAATAGGAATTCCTCCACCCTTTGCACCTGAGATAACTGAACTTTCATCTAAAAGAGAAAACCTCGACCCAAAAATCACCCATATCCAAATGTAATTATTAAATTTCTTCCATCACTCTCTAGGTATCACCTGATTCATGGATTGAATCACCATGCTACTTTATTATCAGTGCATCAGCTACAATATCCCCCTTTCTAGGTGTATATGAAATTTGAGAGATGTAATACTATAGGAACTCCACCCACTAACATTGTATTACGTTCATTCGACATTGGTAGAAACTGTACTATAGACTCTTATGATCGATGAATACAAAAAAATACTCGAAAATGAGGTAATGTATCCAAAACATTATGGAAAACACCACTTATACAAACTCAATCTCAAGGGTGGAATAGTTATGTTCCTACGGAGACAACTACCGAGACACATAATAAATGACCGATCTCTATCATATCAGAACATAACCTAACCTGATATGTGAAGCATCACAAAAAACCTCAAACTGAACTCCTTATAATGAAAAAAAGAACCATAGCACTGACTAACATATTTTTCATATACTCAAAAGCTGCCTAACACTAATCAGTCCACAAGAACACTTGATCCTTTCTGGTCAATTTTATCACAGGTGTCACAATCTTAGTGAAATTGGCTATGAACCTTCTATAATAGCCTGTGACACTAAAGAAACCTATCACCTCTGCTACTATCTTGGGGGATTTCCGAGACACAAATGCTACTATCTTAGATTGATTAAGAGATACTCCCTACTGGGATACGTCATGACCCATGAAACAGACTTCTCGAGATCAAAAATCACACTTTGAAAATATCCCAAACAGCTTCTAATGGCGACGAACTCCCAAAATAGCATGAATATTCCCCACATGTTCCTCGTTGGATGTGGAGTACAAAAAAATTTTGTTGATGAAAACCACCATGAACATAACTTGGAACATATGGAACACATTTTCCATCAACCCCATGAACATAGCTAAAGAATTAATCACATAGAATGGAATCACAATGAAATCATAATGATCATGCTAATAAAAAAATGTAGTCTTCAGGATAACCTCCTCCTTCACATGCATCTGATGGATTCTTAAACGCAAATTGATATCTAAGAACCATGTTTCACCCATCATTTGATCGAATGAATCTTCAATTCATTGAAGAGGATACAGTTTATTCACTATCACTTGTTTCAAGTGATGATAATCAATATAGAAATATAAACTTCCATTAGCTTCTCTATGAATAAAAATGGCTCACCCCATGGTGACACACTCGAATGAACAAAACCATATTGTAATAGACCATTGAGTTTTATATAAAACTCTTGCAAATCAAAAGGTGCCATCCTATATCGAGACAAGAGATTGGAGACACGCCTGGATGTAGATCAATCATGAACTCGATCTCTCTTTAATAGGGGAATTCTATAAAATCTTTTTGAATGATATCTAGGTAATCTTACATGACCCTGGGAAACACCAATGACTGAACCTCTAATGAACTCAATATTAGCTCATCCATCCAAGATGAGAAGAATTGAATATACCTCTGACCCATCTGAGGGAATCACTCACCAAAAAACATTGTCGGCTCTCTATTAGCATCGAATAACACCACCTACCTCCAAAATCAATCCACGATAGAATTCACTGAATGCAACCAATCCATTTCGAGGATGAAATCATATTGTTATATTCATAAACATAGGAAATCACACCAAGAGAGGTGATTCCCCAACACCAGCTGAACGGCTCTACATACTTCAAACAATTCATCTCAACCTCTAATTGACATAGTCAATACCAAGGGCACTAGAAGCCTCTCTACCACATATCCCGATGAACAAACAAGGCTAGATAATATGAAGGACTTTGTCACTTCTAAATCAAACAAGGCATGCACCCAAGTAGAACACAAGCAAAGGGTACCTCAAATGACACATAGATACCTGGAGCTAGCAGTGCTAACACATGAAGCTAACCAAAACCTTCTCCATGGCCTCTCTAACCCTAATGTTGATCACCTCCATGGATTTTCTCTATTCTTAGAGGATGGATAGCATCCAAGGGCTCTACTCTTCCTATCCCATCAGCTCTCTGCTAATCCGAATATGGTGAAGCCTATTGCTACTGGCTCAACTGGAACAACCTCAATAGAGGAAGCTGGAGTAGAAGACATGGCTCATGAAGACTGATAAAAAAGTTAGGGCATTCTATATGATTATTACCTCAACCTACATAAGAAAAATACATTTTTTATCCCTTGTCATATGCCTAAGAGCCTCATACCATGGAGAAACAAGTTACTGAGGGATGGGACCTACCCCTGGATGATCAAAAACACTTCTGCCCTAAAAACCATGAACATAGGACCATAGATCTTCTTCATGAGGAAGCCTAATGACTCACATATCATGTTTATTTTTTCATATATAACTTCCTCTCAAGGACCTCCACCCTTTCCAGTACGTCGAGATATGACATCAACATGAATGGGGTAACTTGGCGCCAGATCTCAATATTCAAAGCCTCCTCAAAATGCCTCTCCATGGAATCCTCATCTAGAAATATGTCCTGAGATTATATTATAATTTTCATGAAATTGATATTGAACTATCATGCACAAGATATTCCCAACCAAAGTGTAAGAATCTCTTAGGGACTACCCGCCTTCATAGCTGAAGAAATAAACTTGGCCTTGAACTGGTCTCAGAACATCTCCCATGAGACAGAGGTCTCTTCATGATTCGTGAGTATGATAACCACCACCACCTCATGTGTCCATAAAACATCATCACAAACAATAATACCAAATTCTCTTTCTAGGACAGGGATCAAATTTAATTCTATATCAACTTCTTCCAATAAGTCTTCAATGACTACATATGAAATAGAGAAATCATACTAATGAAGACTCTGGAACTAAAATTCTCCGAGTGTACTCCTCTAAGTGACATATTCATTATCCTATAATCTATGTAGATCTACTGGTGTAACTTAATGGACCTATTCTAGGTGAACCACATGAGTTAATTATCCTTGACTCATATGTGTAAAATGAAAAATAGTTGTAGCTCCTAAACATGGAATATGAAAGACTTTAACATTAATTAATTTTCTTCTTTCATTCATTTTAGGTAAAAATATCCTAAGGCTTACTCATTCAAACATAGATGTTAAGAATAATGATTCATGATCCTTTCATATGTCTTTAACTTGTAACAAGTATATTCTCATTTAGTTGACACTATAATTTTGAATGTCAGTGTATCAGATCACAGGGGTCCTAAAATACTCGTGTCCTAACTAGTTTCTCAGGTTTATAAAGCTAGATAAACTTAGATGACACTATTTCCCAATCAAACCATGAAACCTCACCTATTCATAAGTCCAAAAACCTTCATATCTTTCATCTAGACCTTTGATGCTACTCTGTCTCGACCCCTCCCCTCAATGTGTACCCCTACAAGGCTGATAACGGGAGAAGAGAGATAGCGATCCCTGAGTCTCGCCTCCAGTCAGCACTGGGTTAGCAACTAGCACCAAGGGTATATTAAACACATATATGGGAGGAATTACCCTCTTAGAGAAACACATATGAAAGAGAGAGATAAGATAAAAAACAACCAACTTCTATATAGACCACAAAGTAGAAGAAACCCAAGTGCACATATGTAATGTCATGAATGAAATACTAAAACTGAATGAGAAAAATGAAAGTACAAAATAAAAAGTAAAACAAAAGTAACCACGAATCTCGAAAAAATCCTAAAAAACACCGATCTGGTAGTAACCAACCTGATATCCAACCTGATCCATGTAGACTAAAAATAGTTTATATAATGTTGGATGAGTATAAAAATATACTCATTAGGATCATGCTTGGAGACTGGTTAAAATGTAAAAAACAATGCTAAAGTGAATTGAAAAACAAGTGAAACTAACTTGTTACATAAACATGTATAGAAATTTCCAGTCCTCAACATGTCTACCCTCCCTAAGTATCACTTCCAAAACCATATTACATAACAATAAATATCAAGGGTACCCCACTACCACTTCCCCACTATTTTTCTGCTTTGACCAAATGTCACACAACCTAAGCATCTACCTCCTAAAAGGCTAGCCAGAAGATAGCTTGGAAAAGCACCGAAACATGCACCTCCTGGAATACAACCACCACATCCACAGATACAAAAGATACCAGGTAGATTTTTCGAGCCAACATAACCCACATTTCATGTATCATTCATTGGGTATTATACCACAATCCATTACAACCCATAAACTGAGTAAGGATTATCAATCCATCATAGCCTATATATATTAAACCTATAATATTACATAAGAAACTATATCTAGAATATAGTACTGTAAAATTACAATAGTCCAACAATACCCTCTACACACATATATGAGGAAAACTAACTATTGTTCACACAATCACATATAACTACTAAGAGAAGAGTGTAGGGTAAAAGGGGCTAGTCAGCCATCCATCCTCCCACCAAGATGTTGGGGAAAACACCCCTAGGGCTTAGAATCCAAAAGCTACCAGGTTACCATTAAGATAATATGGAGTATCATATAGAATCAAACAAATTATAGGATATAATATAGCTCACAACCACACACTGGGCATAACCGAGTCTTATACTCAATTGCAGATCATGTATCTTAGACTCCTGACTATAACTATTTTGACTAGATATTCCAGATGCACACTACCATTTTACTGAGCTTTATTATGTTAACTTATGCATTTTAATAAATTTTAATTTACATTAATTAATTATTTAACCATTAATTAACCGTCATCATTTTACACATTCCACTATACACAAATTTCAACAAAGCTCCATGCCCTCTAGGAATAACCAAACCAAGTCCATGGCTTATCAGAATCACAACCTCAACATTGCATCCTAGAAAGATCCAGCCTCATGGGTTAAAAAATTAAAAATTTATTAACAACATTAAATCTTTCCATAATATCATATTTTTAGGAATTTTAAGAAAAACTTCTACGCTACCAAACACAAGGGGTTCAATATGGTGAGTGAATAATCTACTTTTCATGTCTTTACCATCTGTAGTGTTAGTGTAGACACATGCATCCCCGAGAAGATAAACATGGAAAGCCTATGGAATAACCTACATGTCTTTAACTATTTTGGAATGAGAGTAAGAAAAACAGGCTACCACAATTAGTGGTGAAAGTAAAAAAGATAGAAAAACTTATTAAAAAACCATCATACTTTCATATCAATGGGTTATCCCAACTTCAACCCTTTCAATCATCTTTAGTGCTCTCCCTGACACCCACATACATAAACCGATGCATCTCGCTACTCTATGTGTCAAATACATCCATAACCACTAGGCCTACCTTCCCCCATATACCATAATAGCCATCTAGGATTATCCATCCCAGGCTCACATCACATCATAATAAGTAGTAAAAAAATATATCAATAAGGATCTTATTCCTAAATAAGGCTGTCAATCTTCACACACTATGAGCTGTCACAGATCCAAAGAACAAGAAACATTGCCTTTAAAACTATTCAGGAAATTAGGACCCAAAAGGCATTTTTTTCCATACAACATATTCGTATTCCATCTTGAGTTAACAAATTCATTATCACAGGTTCCAACTATGGGTAACCTGAGAAAATAAATCTTTAAGCTATCAAATATTAATTAGATAATTAATTTTACACGCCATTAGTAATTTAATCTACAATCAACAAAAAGATTCTTGTTCATCAACCAATTCAGTTAAACATTCATATTTAAAAAATAATATTACTATTTAATTACAACAGAAACCATATTCTTTAACAAGTCTCTTCAAATAGTTACCCATTTTAATTTTCAATTAATAATAGATTTATTTTCTTTTACAATTTCCATTAAGAGAAAAGTTCTAATGAAATAAAGGAATATATATCACACTATATAGCAAAACAAGAGGCATATCATTATCATGGTATAAAGCAACAACATCATTATGAGATCAATAAAAATTCTATAATATGTTTCAAATAGTTATTATGTAAATTTCATAGTGATCCAAAGGGATAAATCCAGATATCTATATGGTTTCATGTAATTAAAAAGATAAGCAACAAATAACCAACCTCAAAGAGTCTTAATCCTTATTCACTTAAGAATGAACCAAAAAATGGATCTTGATCACCTCTCCCACAATGACTATATCCAGCCATGGATGCCACGACACCACGACACCAACATAAATCTGATAATGTTCTATTAGAATTAGGGTGATCAAATACTATCACAGGATATGGATAAATGGGAGGAAAAGATATAGGAACCTAGAACAATGGAGGTAAAACATACCTTTTATCGAAGAGGGATCGACAATTCCTGATTGCACGGAAATAAGGGGTGCACATGCTGTAAGAAAAACTCTAAGGGGAACATGATCCAAGGATACAACACAACCCATGAAACTTATTGGAGGAATAACACTAGGTGTCCCATACCAAGGAAAAAAAAGAATAAAGGACAATGGGACAAGGTATCTCAAGATTTTGAAAATATCAATAGAGTGTTGGTTTAGATAGAGATTAGATGTTTCATTTAAAGTGGATCTGGTCCTGATTACACTTTTTGAATGAGTAAAGGAACCTGAACCCTTTGGAAAATATAGATAGGAGTTATGGTATTTTAATCGGCCTTAAATAACTTAAAAAATTCATGGAATTCATTTTACATCAAAGATAATGTCAAAAGGGTGAAACGGTAGGAAACGGGAAACAATGTTCATGACTCACTATTGAACAAGTCACCGTTGGATGACTCATCATTGGACAAGTCATCATTAGATGAATAACCATTGGATGAGTCATCATTAGATGACTCACCGTCATATGACTCACTATTTAGATGAGTGACAATTTGGTGAGCTACCGTTCGGTTAGGCACCATTCGGTGAGCCATAGTTTTGGGAGATACCATTCGTTGAGGCACCATTGGTGAGTCACCGTTCAGTGAGCTACCAACAAAAATCACCATTACAAGTCATCGTTTCTGACTCACCATTCTGACTCACCACAACTAACCCACTATTTTTGACCCACCAGTGAAACAAGCTACCATTGGAATGTAATAAAATTTTAACACTATTGAAATGAGTCACCTTGACCTCCCAAAACACCTCAAATAATAGATTTTAACAATTTAATGGACTAGAGGGGTCTCAGACATTACAAAGTGGCAATATAATTTCAAATACCACTCATAAATATAAGTCCCATTCCCTTATAATATTTTTAGTGATAAATTTAATTTGTAAAAGACATTATATATCAAAAAAATATTTGTATTGGGTAAAGGATACAAAATATCATGATTTTTTAGTCAATCAAATAACATTGATATCAATACACAATATATAGAAATTATATAATGATTAAGAAATAAAAATATCCATGATATAAATAATATGGATATTTAATAGAAATATAATTTTCAATGAAAATTGATAATATGAAAGTTAATCTTTCAAGATAAATTTAATGACTTATAATGTAATAATGGATAAATGATGACCAAAAATTCCTTAGAAATGTAGGTTTTTTAATAATTCATAGTTTTGAAGAATAAAATAAAATTTAAGTAGAAGATTAAAATATTTTTTTCACTAAAGTGTTTTATTTATAAAACTATTTTTAATTTTTATAATATTAATAATATTATAAAATGGTTATGGTGGTGGGAAAATTCATTAGTGTTGTTTATGTTAAAAAGAAAAAATTGGTTTTGACATTTGGTAAAAGAAAATTGAAATGATACTTTTGGAAAAAATATAAATATTCATTTAAAACCATTTTAATAGTTCAAGGATAATAAAAAAACTTCTTAAGAATTTATTTGAATAAATAAAATAACTTTTGTAAAAAAATTTAAAAACATGAACATGTAAGAAAAATAAAGTCAATCGAAAAGAGAAAAAGATCAAATTTTATTTTAAACATTTATTCGATTTATTCAAGATAAAATGTGATTAAAGTTGAAATAAAACAAATAAAATATTCAAATATCTAGAGCATGAAAAAATAGATAATGTTTTTGAATGATATATTATAAGATCCATTTAATTAAAATAAAGGTAATCCTAAATAATAATTTTGTTAAAATAAATCCTCACCTATTTATTATCATTTAAATTAAAACCTCTTTAAAATGTAAAAACGAATTGAAAAATTATTCATCATTAATAAATTTATATTCATGTTAAATTAATCAAATGGGTAGTTTATTAACCACATAAAACTAAACAGGTTCATAATACCAAATATATCTCATTGATGTGGAAATTGAGTTGAAATCCCTTACCTCAAACGTCCCCTTATATGTGTGTTATTTAAAATCTATTAAAATATTATTAACCATGTTCTTAATTTATGAATAACACATATTAATATTTTCAATATCATATATTATCCTTTAAAAGCATCATATCACCCATTCATTAATAATATTTCATTTTTACCATTGTTTCGGGTGATTACTCCTTCATTTTCACATTCATGTTTTTCATGGATGTTCTGGTTATTATGAATAGAATATCATTCCATCATAAATAGAGTTTTATTAATGATATAAATTTAATATTTGTTTGTTTTATACATTTTTATAATCATTATTTAAATTTGGACATGGAAACTAAACCAGATCGCTTCGTGGAGATGGTAGTTCATTCGTACGGATAAGCGACACTATTACTTATTAATGGGTGAATGTGTAAATAATTATATGAAATTTTAGTTTATAAAAATCAATATTATGTTAAAAATATAATATATTATTATTATTTTCATATTTTTAATTATCCATGTTTGTCAGTGATGGGAAAAAACTACATCGGTTCGCTTGGCAGTTGTTTGTCGTACACAACTCCGATGGTTCTGTTTCCCATTTGATAGAGAAGGATATGGATAAATTTTATTCCATAAAAAAATCTCCTTATATTATACATATATATATTATATTGGATAAAATTTTTATATTATATTTGAATTATGATGACATAATTTAAGGTGGTAAATGAAATAAGTAAAATAAGAGCTTGGTGAAGGAGATTACCTTCTATTGGAGATTATTCTTTTGGCATACTCCTTAAGAATTGAATTTATAGAAATTTGAAAATACTATAATCTATAGTATGTGGTAAAATAACCAAGGAAGTTGTTATGATAGTAATTATATGAAATATAAGGCTCATGAAGCGTAGAGAAGAGAGGATAATTGGTATCCTTTTATAGGGAGGGTAAGGACTTACTTTTGAATTACATAAAAAATTAAATAACATACATATCTTAATCACATAATGTGGTACCAAGGGACCTCAAATTAATAAAAAATATGCTATATGGTATAAATAAACTCAAAAAATAACATTTTGTAATGTTTTGGGAACATTTTAAGACTTATCTTATAGTTAAACCACTTTAAAACCATTTGAACTTAATTATTATAATTTATCATTTTTCACAAATAAATTAATTATATGAACAAAAAAGGGACCTTCATTAAAATTTATAAACTGTGATTCAAAATTTCGGTTCCATTTTATTAGATATAATTTAAATAGGAGTCAGAAATTACATTTAATATAAAATCTCAAAATACTCAAAAAACAATTCTTAGGAGTATACCTCATTAATGAGTAAAATTAATTTTACCTCAAAGTAAAGTAAAAAAACTGGTTTTAAATTTTTTTTTTGTTAAATTAAAAAAATAATGGTTTTAAGCATTTTTATCAAATAAAAACCGAATATAATCTTCCAAGCATTCCAATAAATAAAAATACTCAATTTTTTTAATTGAATAAAATAAAACGTATCTTTCACAAAAGTCAATCTTCAGTTCCCAATTCAAAGTAATAATTAGAAATAATTTTCTACACAATTAAAATTAATTTATTTCCATCACCACTAATGAAATAGTATATAGTGATATGTTAGAGATATTATAATGATTTAACCCATAGTTCTAACCTAGTTTGACGTAATTTACCCTAATAGATGTGACAAATATTTAACACAGATACTATTAAAAATGAAAAAAACATATGTTTGTGTTATTACCTAATTATAGTTATAATGATTCTATATATTGAATAAATTTTATCAAATTGAATTCAAATAATTATTTGAATTAAATTAAATATAAACCATAAATGTGTTGGAAAACAGTTTTTCAAGAAATGCAATTTGAAGTACAATATAGACTTACAATATCTATATGGATGGTAGCAATAATTATATGAATTTAAATTTATATAGTTATTTATATTATATATAAATTTCATTTAAATAATTTACTATTATATATTATTTTAATTAACTAAAATGGAAAGACATTATGCATTTAAAATAGTTTCATAAAAATATATCTTTTTACCTACAAATGATCTTATATTTACTTCCATAAAATTTATGATAAATACATGTATAATTATATATATTATAAAAAATTATTATAAACAAAAGGATTAGTCTAATACTACATTTTCAAATATTCTAAAATGCTTATTTCTAAGGCAAGTATTCAAAAACTCATTCAAGTCTTATTCTAACATATTAAGGTCATAATTGATATTCATATTATGAAATTAGAATTTTTGTTTAATGAAATATTAAAATGCACATTATATTATAGTTTTAATAAAATATAATGTTCACTTACTATAATTATATATCAGTTTTCAAAATTATGTCCAGTATTAAATGGTTATTTTAAAAGTGTAATAGTTATTTATCATGTTAAAGTATTTTAAATTTTTACTCATGAAATATATAATGTAATTTATTATCAAATGTTAACAATATTCTTGTATAAGTTGTAGAAAAATCATGTAAATGACTTTGAAAACAATAATACATGTATTTTTTGAAATAGTTATACTGTTCCATAAATTATACAGATAAATATAATATATTATGGACAATTGAAAGGTTTAAAGTTTAATTATATTGTTATCATGATGTATTTAAATAAAATTAAATAAATAGTTCCCAAAATTACATTATTGATCTTTTATAATTATGAATATTTTATAAATTGATTTAAAATTACTAAAATTAAAATCCATATCAAATTTAATGGGATTTGGTTAAATATATAGACCATGGTCTATTTATGGCTCACTTTTCTATTTATATCTACATTCTTGACCCTTAAATATTAAAAAACTTTTATGTTGTGGTAATCACTAAAAGGATTAATGGGGGTTAAAACAAAGAATTAAGGGTATTATAATTATCTAAACATTTCCTAATATTATAATATTAGAAAATGCATACTAATTCTCATGTTATATTATAAATATATCAATTTTTGTAACTTTTTGATATAATTTATTTATATTAATATAATACCTTTATAATTCCTAGAGTGCCCCTCGCCTCACCTTTAAAATAGTGCCTCCTATCATCCCATCCTAACACATTATGATAACTCTAGTTCAGAAAATACCGACCAAAAAAAATTCCCAAAATCCCACTCCATGAAATATAGTTATTTATTTGTGAAAAATTCTAACCATATCGGGATTAAAGTAAATGAAAATGATGTTTTCTGAAGAAGAGGTATATATTTTAACTAAATATTTTAGTATTATTTCTTATTATACCTCATTAAATTCTCTTATAAACATTTTAATATAATAAAATATTTATCTGATATATAATAACTTTTTATTATCTTTATAAAATATCATTTATATAACCCCTCTTCTATAAAAAAATTAAACCATCAGCCTCTATATAGACAAATAAAGCCTCCCAAATTGATATAATATGTTTTACATCAATAAATATAACTTATGATTATAATTATGTTTCTAATATATAGATATTATATTCATAAAAAAATAATAAATATAAAAAATTAAGGTATCATCTATTTTCTTACCTTTCCATCCATTGAAAAATGGTAACATTATACTTGTGTACTTGTGTATTACCACCTCTACAAAGCAATGTGATTAATTTTTCATTACCAAATTACATGAAAACTATATATAATTATATTTGAATATGTAATATGATATTTAATTATTATAATAATTCAATAAATATATAATAATAATTACTTTTTTTCTATGTTCATTTAAAAATGGAAATGATACTCATGCTTTCCTTTGGACTAATGTCACCATGATTGTAACATTGTTAATTTTTTATGGTTGGTTTTAAAATTATAATTATTATATAAAAATTATAATTATTTCAGAATTATAATTCTGGATATCACAGTCTAATTCACCCTTTTTTCATAGTTATCTTACCAAAGTTAGTTTTGACATATGAGAAAAATATCATCAAAACATATGATCTGAACTTAATTGATTAAGTAATTTTATGTAAAATTTTAACACATAAAATAAAAGTAATAACAAATTGAAAAGTTTCTTTATAAATTAAATAATTAACATTAGTTTATTTTTATAGAATATAAATAACGTAAGTGATGAGTCAGACTGCATGTAGGGGACACTTTACCTTAAAAACCTCATTTTAATGTTTTAATGATTTATTTTCTAAATATTTTTATTCTATTTCCATATTAATAAAATTGATTTATAGATATAATTATATTAACATAAATTATTTATAAATTTCATTTTATGTCGCTTTTTATTTTCATTAAAATGTTATCAAAATGAATCTTTTTTACTTGTTTTATACAAAGTATTTTGACTGTCTTTACTGATGAAAAGAGAAATGTTAATGTTTAACCTATACAGAATTAGTATCATTTCACACCATTAAAACATTATTTTATATTTTCAATCCTTTATAATCTTCAATGTTTTTGTTAAATGAAAATAGTCCTTTTTTAATATTATTTTTGAAAATTGTGTTTTAATAGAAAGAGATATATCAATATCCAAAAATGTTTTTCTTATGGGAATAAAAGTTTTTTTTTATTTTTTTATTTTTTAAATGCGATGTTTTTTGTGTTTCATACATGTTATAGTTCTTATACATTGTTTATGATGAATGGTCAGCCCGACATATCACATAATGATTCGTAATCCAGATATTTCTCTCCAATATATTGACTAATGATTATGCTCTCCACATAATTATGATTGAAATCAAACATATTGGTTATTATAATTTCAAGGGTTTTGATAAGTGTTATTATAACGGTTCTATGAATATTATATCCATTGGGATACTGAGCAAACATTTCTATTTTTTAATTTATGTTTTTATATAAGAGTTGTGACATTTCTTCAAAATTATAATCTAAAAAGTTCATTGGGTGTGTAAGTGATCAAATATTTTTATTTGACATAATATGTTTTGGATGGAAAAAATTGGGTCATGATTACCAGTAAATGTAATGATTATGTTTTTCTCATTGGATCCAGGAGTACAAGTCAGAGGTTGTTATAATATGACACTAATATGATGTTTAAAGGGATAATAAATATCTAAAAACTCATTAATTAAAAAATTAATAGGATATAAGAATAAAAACATTTAATATTTATAATTTTTTATTTGGTTTTTATTATGAATAAGATTATTTTTTATTTATTTAAGGAACTTAATTTGATTATTCAGGATTTTGGTGCAAGGGAGGAATGATTGAGGACCAAGGTATGGGTTTTTATCTCAAGGTTCTCTCTTTGAAACATGTTTGGTATTATGTACCTAATTTTATTTATATGGAGTATATACTACATATTTTAGTTATAATATTATAAATTATATATTAATCATGGTATTTAATTTCCAATTAAAATCCCACAATTTCAATGATTTTTGATTATAATGTTACTAAATCAGTAAGGGTTTTCATATTCTCAATTATGATTATTTGAGACATGTAACATGTTATACACCAAGTTTCTTTTATATGGTAATATATTTATTTACTATCCCATGAATTTTATATAGATTATTTTACTAGTAATTAATTGGATAAAATGATAAAAATCATGTTCTCTCCTTAAAATATCATTTGAGTCAAGTGTCACCCCAGTCAAAATAATTTTTGGTATCCTAGTTTTCATTCTTTATTTATGATCGTTCAATATAACTTATTTCATATAATTTGGGAGCAATCTATGTTTTATTTTATTATTTTGTATTCTATCTTTATATACATCTTTTACACATAACCACATTTCAAAATGTTTTATATTTTATGGAGTATGTTTCCCATAAGGGATATTGATTAACCAAATCTCATTTCATTGAGTCACAATTTCTTATTTTGAACGTTGATTTTATATGCCTGGGTTCTCCCAACCAGACATTTAATTATATGTTATTTTATAATACATTTTTTTAAATTATGTTTCATGAAAAATAAATATTTTCTACTTTTCATACCATGTGTGTTTTAAGCAATGATGTTTGGAAAATAATATGATGGTATTTTTCCTTTAACATTCATATGTTCTGAATTTTTCTCCACATAAACATTATGTCTTTTCATGCCTCAATTTTGGAGGTTATTTTTATTATTAATGGTTTTTATAGGCTTTCACATCACATTTTGATAAGTTTCCTTTGAAAGATACATGTAAAATTTTATTTCTCATGATCACTTAAATGTTTTCAAGAAGAACATTTATTCTTTCAATTCCATTTCACTTCTTATTTTCAAAAGGATTTACCCTATTGGGGGTTTATGTATCACAGTATATATATATATATGTATTTATATATGACATCACTAGGGTGATTTAACTCACGGTATCATAAAAAGTTATTCTTGATCCATTCATTTCTGATTCCATTCCAAGCATTCATTTACATGGATATTTTTCATTTATTCCATCATCCTTCTATGTTAGAATTCATAAACTAGGGTTATGTTCATTTGAATATTTCCACCTCATTTATATATATGTATTATGTTTGTTGTATATAGTATTTAGATAGCTATATATTCACTTCACTATATTGTGTAAACAACATGTTTTAACAAATTTCATATTGGTTGATGTTCACTTATAATGAATGTTATCCTATTGACATAGACAAAAATGTTGGAATTTTGTATGTTGTTATTCCAATATAAATGATTATTGTAGATTTATCTATGTATTGTTTGACCATCCAACTTCTTTCTATAGATGGGTTGTGACCGTGTTGTCCTTTTTATTCACATGGGAAAAAGTGTTGATATTCTTGATGATTATTGATTGTTTATGTAGATTTATAAATATGAGCCTCATCCTGGTTGGTGACTAATCTTGAAGTGCATACACGAGACTTGGTTTTGAATATAAGAGGAGGTGTATATCCAGGATACTGTAGCAGTACTATAGTATGTACTATAGTAGTTAGTGTATCTGGTACTCAAGCTGGTATTGTTCAGTAATGTAGTAGCAATAACTATTCACCTTCGGGCTACTAGTTTGGGCTTGGAGTCCTTAAGGGATTCAGGACACCATGAAAATCAGGGGAGGAGGGATTTCATGCCACCATCATGGATTTAGGGAACCTTAATTCCTTCATTCCACTCGACGTGTAGACACAACCAAAAAAATTATACAAGGAACATGCTCCATAAGATGATTCAGAGAAGACACATTCCCCATAACAAAGCCATAAGATTTTTGAGAATGAGAGGGTATGTAATTTTACCTTGGTACCAAGAATGTGCATTTCTATATAAGAAATAATGTTTATCATCCATGAAAAAGGTGGAGATTTGATCACAATTCAAGAACTAAGGAGGGGCAATTTCAAGTAGTCATAATATGGGATGTTTCCTTTAAGATCTTCGAGTCCTAAAATGTAATGAGGACTACATGAAATGTTATATAAGGGTTCCCCTTCATATATTAAAATGGGTATTATCAAAATAGAATAAAAAATTGAAATCCTTCAGGACAATCAATCAGTCAATTTTTATTGAACATGTATTGATATTTTTTATTCTTCATTATAAGGATATCCATAATTTTCTTCAACCAATGTTTTGTTAGGGAATGGTATAAATATATTTTTTACTCTTATGGTGAATAAAGTTTACTCAATATGGTGATGGGTGGGGCTTGTAATTATATAGTCATTCGATGCACCAACATGTCTCATGAAACCTAACATAATGGGTTTTGGTGTTTTCCTCTTTCAATAACAGGATAATGTCTTGGAACAAGGCTGTGGAAGTATGTTTTGATGTACAAAGTTATGAATTTTATCAATATTATAATAGTATTATTTATATCAATTTATTAGTTTATCATAATCAATATATCATACTCTCAGTATCAAGTTTATTATGGCTTCCTATTTTTTACCTATTCCTTCTATAATATTTATTATGTGTTTACTCAATGATTGCTTCAGTTATATGTTACCCTTTTAAAATATTAATATAAACCATTTATTGTGTTACCATTATCCAATTTATGAATAAAATTATTACACTTGACAAAATAATAAGGACTTCACATGGGGTAAAATGTTTGGGAAATATTAAACATGTATCATTGAATAATCAGATACTTATATAAAATTGAAAAATATGACCATTAGTTTAGAAAGACATGGGATTTTCTATATTATTATGTGTACTAAGTATCCAAATGTCTAAACCTAAAAAGATCCTTCAAATGTAAAATATTCAATATTTTTTTTGATTTTTTAATTGTGGATAGTAATATATATATTTTTATATATAGTATCATATTAATTATATAAATATAGTCTTCATTAAATTTGATCTAGTAGTGTTGGTAAGGGATGTTAAAACCATAATAGTTACTATGAATAAATAATGAGAAACCCAATGTAAATGAAGGGGAAAGAACAAAATTATTGGATGAGAGGTACTTACCAAGATATTCGATGAAGAATAATCAATGTATCCCAATAGAAATTGAACTAAGGAGAGCGGGAGAAGAGGGAGTCATGTATCAGGGGTTAAAGGTAGAGTAGAAGAGAAGTAAGTGGGATTAGGGGTTTATTTTTCAAAATGACAGATTATGAATATAAAAAATATCATCAATGAAGATTATAGGGTTTGGTCACATGGTTTTCCAAACCATGCACTAACTATGTGAGGTTCAGTGGACTAACCTAGAATACTGCACAATTTTTTCACACATGTTTTTAAACCATGCACCAACCATGAAAATATTTTATTTCAAAATTTTAAATCCTTCACATGGTTTTCTACATTGTTAATACCAATTGTATGCCAATCATTCTCCATATTCTGAAAATACAAAAATTTAAATGTTTAATATGGATTGACCAAAAACTCAATAATAACGTTAAATACACAAAAATAGATAAAACTAAAAGGAATGTGGAGGTAGGGGTATGATAATAAATCTAAATATTTCTATACAAACAATATATAATTTTCATTTTCTATAATGTAAAATCTCAACCATAAATCTAAAGTTAACATCATTTAGTAATTGATAAAATGTTATTTTAAATCCGATAATATTATGATATATTCTATCATCCCCCATTTGGATGTGTTATTATATTATAAGTCTTATAAAATTCAATGAAATATGTCTCCATATTTCATGATCTATTTATTTTTTAATTATAAAAAATATTTAAATATATATATATATAAATATATATATATAGAAATAAAAAACCATTATTTTTTCCTCTATAAATGTTTATTGATTGAAATGTAAAATGTTTTATTATTAATATCTATGAAAACTATCACACCTTGAAAATATCAATGATTTTTTGATTAATAAGATAACATGTTTTTCTTTCTTCTATCAAAATCACGCCTAACCAATCATAGAATGTTTGATTTCTCATGTGAAATAGTTGAAATTCTTTTTGAAATATTCAATTGTTCATAATATGTAGCTAAAAAGTGTGTTGTATGTATAAATATTGTTTCAAACCTTGAATTAAAATTTTTATACATTATCTATTTGGTGTCAACCCATAAAACAACCTTAAAAACCATGAGATGTAAATAGATTGTGTTCTCCATCCCATCTCAACCTGCTCGAACATCATCAAATCCTTACCATCAAAACATGATATTTTTATTAAAATATTGTAATATTGATAAGGAATTTTTTAAAACAGCACATAAATTAAAAACATAATGAATTACTTATATGATGTGTTTTTTACTGGATATCATAAACACATTTTTTCTCAACCGCATTCACCAAAAACATATCTAGTCAATTCTAGGACTTCATAAATACGTGAAACACTTATTTTTAATAAAATTTTAAAGATCCTTAACTATACATTATAATAAAAATATTATTTTTTCTATATTGGGTTATTAAAACGACAACCGATGTTGACCATTTATTCAAGATGATATTAATTACTTGAATAAAAAACATCTATTTAACAAAATGTTGAAAAAAATATTAAAAAAACTAAAATCATCAACATGATGAGATAGGGTATCAATATTTTATCTTATTATATTCTATTAAAAACCAAAACATCAAACATGTCTCATAATTATACATATATTCATTCCTGTACTATCTTTATGAAATGATACCAATTTAACAGTCATATGAGTAAATATTTATATCAATTCACATTTATTTCACCATAATAAAATAGGTAATAATTAAACTAATTATATATTTATTATAAATGAGATTTCAATTAGTTAGTTTTACTCTAATTTCAGTAAAATATATGTTAAGAAAAGAATAACAAAAATATATTCACAAAGTTATACATAAATATAAAACCCACTTCTGTAGTTCCTAAACTAGTTTAAAACATATTATTCTTTTATAATAACATTTTCATAATTTATATTATTAAATTAACTTAAATATATTTTATGTAGAATAAATGCAAAAATATTAAAGAAACACATCAAATAGTTTACTTAAAAAGTCCCAAACACACATGGATAGACTCACTGAATTCATATATTTACACCCACACCCATACCAACACCAACACACAATGTACACATGATGAAATCAAAATTTTCCATCCAAAAATATTCTCTTAAATATAAAATAATTTTTTATTGAATTTATATTACTCTATATTTATATTATTGTCTCTCCCATTCATAATGATAATCCAATCAATAATAAATAAGTTGATGGACACACATACCTCAACCTTTCAATAATGAAGACTGTAATATTTTCTTCAACCTCCCAAAATGGAACAGCTTCTCACCATTTTAATGAAATTTATCTTAGTTACTCACTATATTCTATATATCTCTATTTTAATTGAGTGAAAACTTTATCTTTAATTTATTTTTCAAATAAATATTTTAAACTTATTCATCAACTCATGATTCAACTTTATCAAATAGAGAAGTTTGAAACTCACCATCCTTGATCTTCTAGACTTAGTAAATGATGAAATTTATATATAAATAATAAAAAATCAAATAATATATTTCTATTTTTAGGGTGATAAATATGACTGTTTTTAATTATATTAATAAATGTAACATGCTTAAGACACATCATTTTTTCCATAATCCACTAAATTTTATTTATTTTTATAACTTTTGGTTTGTTATCATAAAAAAAATTACTTTATTTACATATTTATTTAATAAAAAATTGATGATATTATTCAATTGAGATATAAAGAATATAATTATTCATCAATAAATTCATTTTTCAACCATTTTGGAGTTAAAAATCTATAATGTATTTTTATTACTACCTTTAACATTAAGTTGAGGTACTTTATTCTTCATAGAATTACTTCAATTATCTATATTATAAAACATATTTTACTAATTATTTTATTTTTTTTCCAAAAATGATTAGAATACACTGTTCAAAAAAGTAAACCAGTTTTTACACCCTCAACCTGCTTCTTCCAACTCATAAAATTGATTCTTCAACGCCAAACCCTTGTAAACATATTATTGTTGGGATTATTTTATTTGAATGGAAAAAATCCCATATAAATGAAACCTTATTCTCATAGCATAGACTCATAAAATCTTTCATTAAACCTAAACCGTCTCCTCAAATTCCTATTTCCACTAAAAAATAAACAATATCCCAAAAAATTCAATCTCCTAAATAAGACACATTTTATCCAATTTCACTACTCTTATGAGATTCATAATTGTTGAATCTTTGTTGACTAAATTTTAAGAAATAAAATTATTCGATAAATTATATATTTTTTCCCTTCTTTTAGAAAGCATTATCAAAAAAATTTCACCACATATGATACTATATTTTTCTTAGATTTCAGACATACCATAATAAATAGATTTCTTAAATTCCACCACTTATATATCCAAATCCAATTTCTTATTCACTAGTCAAGTAATAGATAAAAAATTAAAATAAATAAACCCTTTCTAAATATTTAAGAAAATTTTATAATAAAGTATTCACTTATCTTGTACAATCATGGGTTTTTTATATGGTAAAAATATTTTAATTTTTATTCTAAATGCTTATTTATGGCATGATGTAAATACTATTTTAGGTCATCAGTGTATAAGGGGGGTCCCGAGCATATTTGGAGCCCATAACCAACCATTTTTGAAATATTTGGTAGGTTGCGTGGTTAGTAGAAATCATACAAGACATACTGCATGGTTACTACTAACCATATGGAGATAGAAAGAGGGATCCAAGAACTAAAATGTTTTAGAAAACCATGTGGATAGAGGTTTTTTCTCATGTGAGGGCCTTTGAAGTGTTTGATAGAGAGTGCAGGAATGGTTTGTGCATTGTTAGTAAAACCGTGCACACTAATCATGTGAGGTACTCCTCCTTATAGTGAAGTGCACAAGGTTAGTGTAAACTTTTCTCAACTATGTTGAAAAACCATACATCCCAATATATTGGGTGAAATTTTTAAATTTCTCTTAAAAAATATTTATCAAAACCGAATACTATTTTCTTTACCTATATATAGTAGGGAAGTGTGGGATATCTCCTTTAAAGATATTTGATGGATTTTTCTCTTGATTATATGTATGATCTCTGAATCGAGCATCATCTCTCTCGTTTGATCCAATCTGGTGAGTATTCAATTCCTTTTTATCAGTCTTTTTTTCACTTGGTAATAAATAAGTTATTTAGGTGAAATATAATATAGCCTATTTCTAGGTTATTCATTTGTTCTTCATTTTTCTCTTAATCTTAGTCTAATAAGAAGTTGATACTGGTTGAGATCTGTATTATGGACCTATGGTAGGTGTTCTATACATTTCCAGAGTGGTTTGGTGCTTTATCGAGATAGTTTCCATTTTGTGTCATGTCATAATTCTCGATATGGTAAGAAAAATGAATTGAATAATTAAATTGAACGTATTGAGAGATGTTAGGGATGACCATAATTTCAATTGATATGTTTTGGAGGGTTTTCCCTAACCAAGTCCACCCATGGGGTGTACCATGCGAATTTTCTTTCCATATGTCTTTGTGAACCACCTAGTGGGCAAGTTAGTGCTCGCCTATTTAGGGAAATCATGTTAATAAATAAATTGAATTTAATTGATTGAGTGGTAGATTTGTTTTCAACAATGTCTATTTTTTAATAATATTTTATTTTATTAAATTCCTTGAATAGTTTATTTAGAAATTGTGGAAATGAGTAAGTAAACTCATGGTATGAAATTTTAATTGAATTGATTGATGTATGATTTCAAAGAATGAAATAGTTGTGCTACACCATGGGTCATGGAAATAGTATTGGATTCACTATACCTGTAATTATCTTTTCATATTGATTATGTGGGATGAATTGGGACTTGGTACCCCTTAGATCTGGTTTGACTGGGATCATAGTGGACATGGCCCATTGACCCTCTCCTTGGACCCCAATTCAAGCCAAACCGAGTTTCCATCGAGATTCCCCTAGGACATGATGTATATTTCTTAGTTCACTTCACCATAGATCTATCCTTATAGGGTATGAAATTTATAAATAAAAAAATTGATGTAGTAAATATGATATTATTGATTATACAGATCTATCATAGAAAATGTGACACATCTTGTTCTACGGCATGCTCATGGATGATTGTATTTTCATATTAAACATCACGGTCATCATAGATATGATATATTGTGTATACAATATGGTGTAGTGTTTACAATCCATTTTATTACTACCTTTTTATAGTATATTGAAACTTATTATTCTAGGATCCTTGTATACCTATACAAGATCAATTTATTGGTTACATTTACCTTTGTTACTTCACATGTGTTATTGTCATACCTATTATATTATACACTATAATGTAGATAAAATTTCCTAGATGTGATTTTTTTATTGAAAATTTGGGTGGTGACCTACTGGCATAGTATCTAACACCCTATTTTGGGGGTCATTTGGGACCTTGAAAGATTATTTCGATAAAGTTAGGGACAAAGGAATGTGCCCACAGTTTGATACTTCAGTTTTTTCTAGGCGGAGGAGAAAGGGAGAATGGGACCGAGTTAAAGCTCATGATGCTATCAAGTGATAGTTATTTTTGGTCTCTTTTGTATTTTGATATATGTATTTTAATGATTCGATGTATACAATTTTTGGATGTGTTTTAGAAAGATCACGTGATCATCATTGTATATGAGATTACTTTTGGAATTTTTTTATATATTTATCTTCAAGATATTTATCTACTTAATGATTGATTTACTACTTCCACTGTTGTCCATATGATTGTTAAATCAATGTTAAACTCTTAGAATAGGTAATATTCTCCCCATAAACACAACTATTTCCCTCACAATCTTTCAACAACATATATCATTAAAGGAAATGTTCTTGTGTCCATGTGACCATTCAAGCTCGGTGCTCTATTTAGTGGTATCCGAGTTTGAGATGTTACAAAGTGGTATCAGAGAAGTTTTATTTTCATATTTATTATTTGATACAATAGAAAAGGGATAATAAGAAATTAGAATTTGGTAATGAGTTGTGCCTAGGAGTAGCTAATCACATACATAAGAACACTTAAATTTCTCGAAAGAAAATTAATGTTTTCTAGATTTTGACTGTTACAGTTGATTTGATTCCATTGTTGGGTGATAAAGTTGAATAATGGTGTTACCATTGATCTGATTGTGTTTTTTTGTTTAAACCTGATGAGTTGAGCATATTCCATCCTATGATCATTTTAAGCACTTTACAGGAATCACATGCCATGCATTATGCCATTCCATATTGGATGCATTACTTGTTTTGATGAGGTTTTGATCAGTTCCATGATTGATAAACCTAATGATATGATAGATGATATGTTTAGGGGATTGAGAAACATGATTGGGACATAGAGTTATTTCCATAACCATTTAATTTTATTTTCTTAATTAGGATACAAAACTCACTATATGTAGCCAATTGTGGCATGCTGAGTTATTGAGCATGAGTCACTTGGACATGCATTTGTTATAGTGTGGATTTGGTGGAAAACATATTTTAGTTCATGTTGATTATGGGACCATATGAATCTAAACTTTTGAAACATTTTGTTATTCCATTTAAAAAATAATGTTAAATGATAATGATATAAAATGGAAATAAAAAATAGTGAAACATAGATTTGACCTTGACCTGAGTTTTGGGTGGGTAGTAGGTAGTGTCCCTAGTTACTTTTATGGCTATTTATTTTTACCAGTCATAGATTTAAAATAATTTTGTGTGGTAAGTCAAGTTTATAGGATGTTTTTAACATGTACTATGCCAAGAGATACAAACTTTGATATTGTTCTTTTTTGAGGTAGGTGTTTTTCATTGTAGATGCATGACACCACAATGAACTCCAGTTATATGACATGGGTGGTGATGAGAACACTACGAAGGTTGTGTTACATGGGATACCAAAGGATCCTAATATAGTGCCAGCAGAATCACTATATGTTTTACATTACATAGGTGATGAGGAACATTTTCACGAGGGGTTTTGCGCTTCATGATGAATTTATAGGGAGCACCGCAACATACCTTATTTGCGTTTCAGCTAACACATGTGTCCAAGAAGAATAATTCTCACATGTTTTTATGGTATGGAAGTCTATTGTCTATTGAGCTATGCCTTGAGACTTCACTATTGATATTGGAACATCTAGAGACACTTACTAAGAGGATAATAAAGAATGTTACTTTTATTCTTTTAGAAGAAGTAAAGTGTCAGTGGGGTGTTCTGATCATGGGTGGAAGGCTACAACATATAGTTTTGGTTGATTTCCAAACCTTGTTTTATAACTTATTTTACCCTAGGACTCTATGGGAATAGTGGCCCAATGAGTTCATGCATCGGGAGTAGGGTGCTATAAAAGATATGGAGTATTTATATTTATCAATGGAGCTTAAATGTTTTGTGATAACATACCATGATGATGAGTTATCAAGGGAGAAACTATTAAATGAAGGCCACTAAAACGTTGTTTAATATTTGGTCAATGTGTTTAGGTTGTCAACGATTACTGATATTGTAAATCTAGTGCTAATTACAAAGTGGAACCTGAGGGAAGTTGGGTGGTGAAGATTATAACAATAAAATATCTCAACACAGTCATTCTTCTTCTAGTGGTGTGAAACGATGTTTTGAGTCTTCTCCTAAGATGATCAAAAGTTGGGATACTAGTGTACATAATATAGTTTTCTACCATAAATTTGACAGAAGTGGACATGTGAGGAATTAGTGAGACCAAAAACCATTAAAGAATAGATATTGCGACCGGATGGGCCACGTGAAATATTTCTGTGGGACCTTTCTTCAAGTAGTGAGTGGCAGGGGTTAGGCTCCAACACTAGCTTCAGGGGTAGGTTTCACAGCTCCATATTAGGCTATGAGTTGGACCAGTACCATTCGATTAGTCTAAGGTGGTAGTGTTCATGTCTGAGGCATTCAGACACCAATTGTTTTGAGAAAGTATATTAGGCCTAATTTGTGTATTGAGGTTGTGTCAAAGGGAAACAATTCGTGCCAGATCTATTCATTTCATCCTACACCCAAAGAGAAGCGTTTCAAACCATCTATGGTGATAGGTACAATGTTAGTAGTCTCAACTCTTATATATTTATTTTTCCTTCATAGGTGAATCATATATTTTTATATTTATACCTATTGTGAATATTATAGGACTAATGATTCATTTTTTTGATTTTGTGATGTTTCTTGACACTAAATTTGAGATTAGAAAGCATGATGTATGTCAGTTTAGGGAGTTCCCCTTGAGATTGGTAGGTTTAATTTCATCTAGAATCTTTAATTCCTCAAGATGATCGAGTTTGACATCATGCTTAGGATGGACTGACTAGTGGATTATCGAGCCTATGTTGACTTCTACCACCACATGGTGTATTTCACATCACAAGAGGGTGAATTTTATACTCAAAAGGGTGAATGGGATTTCTAGGAATGTTTATATGGACCACAACATCATGGGATATGATGAATGACATCCTATATTTCTGGATTATATCTGGATGACCAGGGATCAAAATATAGATAATTTCCCTCCAGTGGTTGATTGTTTCAAGTATATTGTATTGAATGAATTTTTATTTACCTCATGGGAGAGAGGTTGAGTTATTTATCAATCTAGTGATTGGTTGTGCTCTGCTATATATTCCTCCTTATATGCTGGCTACAATGGAGTTTTATAAGCTCAAGATTCAATTATAGGATTTATAGGAAAAGTTGTCTATATGAACTAGTACTTATCCATGGTGTTTTCCTTTTCTTTTTAAAAATATTACAATGTTTCCTTATGTTTTTCATGGATAACTGAAAATTTGATCATTTTATGGTTAAGAACTAGAATCCCTTTATACAAATATATGACATTCTTGATCAACTTTGAGGATCTTAAGTGTTCTCGAAAATTGATTTGAGATCTAGATACCATCAGGTGAGTGTTCTACCTATATACATACCTTATAAATATCTCCTTGAGGGTATATTATATATGTGTATCAGGTTATGCTATTTAGTCTTAGGATCACACTAGTAGTTTTACTAGTGCTAATGAACCAATTTCTCTTTGTATATTTGGATTCATTTGTGGTGGTTTTAATAAATGATATCTCTGTGTATTCTAATTATTGACATGAACTTTCCAAACATCTTGAGATCATTTTGGATAAACTATATGAGTATTAGATATATGGTAATATAATAATTTTCCACTTCTAAAAGGATACTATTCACTTCCTAAGTCATATTATCTCAGAGATAGGAGTATTAGTTGATCCAATGAATGTCATAGCTATAGATTCCTAGTAGATTTACAAGAACATAATTGATATAAATAGTTTCTTGGGGGTAACTAAATATTATATGTATTTTATGATGGAATTATCACACTTATCTGCACTATTAGAGGGATTGAATAAGAAAGGTGTGTAATTTCTGTGTCTAAAGACCTATGTGATACCCTTCTGATAGTTGAAAGGGAGATTAACGTTAACATCAGTCAAAATTATTACAAAGTAGGGAAGAAGAGACTATGTATTTTGATGCATATGGAATCAGGATTAGAGAAGTTATGATGTAGGGAGATAGATTCATGGTTTAAAGGTCTCAATAATTGATGAAATATGAGAATAATTACGTAATGTACAATATCAAGTCAACTACAATCATTTGTTCATTGAATTTTTGGAGAAATTATTTAATGGGAGATCATTTTGTGGTATACACAGATAAGAAAATCCTCAAGTACATATTTTCAATCCATGATTAGAAAATGAGACAGTGAAGGTGGGTTTAATACCTATAGTCTTTTGACTTCAAGTTTTCCTACACACCTGGGAAGGGTAATGCAGAGGCCAATTCACTGAGCATAAGGACCACATTTTAGACTGTTTAGGAGGCCAGTATTGAGTGTTACCTTATGGATTTATTCCGTATGATTCACTTAGATGTGACTGAAACTCAAGGAATACTTATATTTCATCCTTATTTGTAACCTCTACCCTACAAGATAGAGTGATGATGAGGAAGCTATCGAATTTAGAGGGACTGGTCCTATGAGAGAGTGTGGCATGTAAGGACCCACCTCATGGTAGGGCTATAGGTGATGATGAGAAAAATTGTATTCATGGAAATTTATGGGTTCCAATGGACATATGTGAGGATATAATGCAGTAATTTCATGCATTAGTTTGTCTAATACATCCTGAAATTAACAAGATATATCATGACTTACTCCATATATACTAGTGGTCAAGGAAGAAACCTGAGGCATCATGTTTTTCTATGAGGTGTTCCTCCTATTAGTTGGTGAAGGTGGAATATCAGTGACTTTTCAAACTTTTACAACAGTTACCTATTCTTGAGTCGAAGTGGGATGATGTAGTGATGAATTTCATGACCAATCTACTAAGGTTTCCTCAAGGTAGAAATAGAATTTGTACTTTTGTGGAGAGTCTCATGAAATCTTCACATTTTGGGTCGATCAAGGATACCTTCATTGTAGATGAGGTTGGGTGTTTGAATATCCGAGAGATAATATAACTTAATGGGGTCCTCCGAACTGTAGTTTTAGAGAGGTATTGTAGGTTTATGTATCATTTATGGAATATATTTCAGAGGAAACTTGGTACATAGGTGCTTCTGAGAACATCATACCACCCTCCGCTAGATTTATAGAAAGATCGTCTGATTCATGTGCATGGGGACATCCTATGAGCACATGTCTTTGATTTTGGGGGATCCTGGGAGAAGAATATACCCCTTGCGGAGTTCTCTATAAAAAATATCTATTAGTAGACAATATATATGGAACCTTATGAGGCTTTATATGAATGGCCTTATATATTTTCTATGTTCTAGTCCAAATTTGGAGAGGAATATTTTCTGGGGATATGTATCATGTAGGAGACTTATAATGAAGTCTATTTGAGTAGGATAAGAATAACTAATGTATTGTCTTGAAAAAAAAATCTTATATTGATCACTATATATGACCTTTATAGATCAAGGTCATGGATCAAATATTTTTACAGATCTCACCAAAGTTGGGATATAGATAGATCTAGGTACAGGGTAAGCTTTTAATGGGATATGCAAGGTGGTTCGGGATTTTGAAGAGATTCAAGATGGTAGCCTTCCAGTTTCACTTACCTCAGAGGAACTGGGCTATGAATGTTGTCTTATATGTATATCAACTTATATATTTTCACATAGAATTATCTTGTGCTCTATAGTGGGATGAGGTGGACTTTTAGGTAGATTCATCCTTTAGGGAGAATCCTATCTATATCATTGAGGGGAGGGCGAAGGTTATTCAAGGATATTTAATTCCTTTATTACTGGTGCTATGGAATCATGGACACATATAGAATGAGACTTAGGAGTGGGAGGCTGACATAAATGATTAGTGGCCAGAGTTGTTCTCTGGTGAATCTTGACCGCCCAAGAGAGGGAAATTTGGGGACAAATTTCTTTAAGGGTGTATGATTGTAAGATCTTGGGTTTTCATATGAGGTACATATCTTATTATTTTTAGTTTAAATTATTTTTTATTGCATAATGTGAATACCATTTGGGTTCATGGGGGGCATTATTGGTGAATAAAGATTGTTTTGGGCTAGAACCTTACTCTATTTGAAAAATCAGGCAAGCCACGCAGTTAGTAGACACCATGAAGGAAAATCCACACAGTTACAAAAAACTATGTGGGGATAGAAAGAGGGCTCTAGGAGCCTTATGGTTTGAGGAAACAATGAAGATAGAGGTGAAAAACTGTACAAGGATATTTTTAGTTTTTGATAGTGGGTTCAGGCACAGTTTGTGTATGGTTAGACAAATAGTGTGCACTAACTGTATGAGGTGAACCTCCTTGCTGTAAAGGGGGAACATTTTGGAAATTTTTTGGCCAAACTATGAATCCATTCATAGATGCCTATAATTTTTTGTAAATTTATGATTGAAAATATCTTTAACATAAACATAATATTATTTTCGTCACACATGGAAATCATGGTGGTGTGGGATCTATCCTATGAAGCTATTTGATAGGTTTTGATCCAGATTCTCTATATGATCTCATAATCGAGCATTGTCAGTCTTATTGTATATATACCATCATTTTATTATCTTATTCATTTGAATTAGTATTAAAAGAATCATTTAGGTAAAATACAATATTACATATTTATTGGTTCTTTATCTATTCTTCATTTTTCTATTGATCTAATTCAAATTATAAGTTGATAATGGATGATCACATACTACGGACCTACGGTAGGTAGTCTATACATTTCTTGAGTTGTTTAGTGAATTATAGAGGTAGTTTAATTAGTATGTCAAGTTAAAATTTTTAGGAGTGGACCCAAAAATAAATTGAATAATTAAATTGAATATGTTAAAACATTTTTGGGATTCTCTTTAGTTCCTTTGAGATGTGTTGGATGTTGTTTCAGCAACAAAGGCCTCCCATGGGGTGTTCCATAATAATTTCCTTGGCCTGTGAATTTTTTAAAAAACCCATGTGGTGGGTTTGTTCTTTCCTCATTTGATTACTAATGTTAATAAATAAATTGAAATGAATTTTTTGGGTAGGATATGGTTATTTTCGCTTTCAATGTTTTAAAAGGATTTTGTTTGATTTGATTTATTGAATGGTTTATTTATAAATTGTGGAAATGAGTGGGTAAACTCATGGTATGAAATGGTAATTTAATTGTTTGCTGAATGATTTCAAAGGATTCCATTTGTTTTCTACACCATGGGTCATGGAAATGGTGGGGGATTCCTTGAACCTGATGTACTCCTTAGATCATTATTCTGTGGGACTCCTTGGTCCTTGCTCCCCCTTGGATCTTATTTTTCTGGCCTCATAGTGGACATTGTATATTGAAAAACTCCTTAGACCCCAATTCAAGACTAATATAGTTTTCATTGAGATTCTATAGAGACTCATATATGAATCCTCTGTTAGTTATACCTTGGATCTATCCTTTTGGGGTATGATATTTCTAAATATACGTCACGATCATAGTAAAGGTGAACCGATTGATTATATGATGCAGTCATTGAAAATGTGACATTTTTTTTATACTATATGTTTTTGGTTGATTTGTTTAATATATTCTAGATAATGTCCATGGTTGATTTGATATTCTATTTATATGGCATGGTCATGGTGGTTACTTTCCTTTTACTGTTTCCTTGTTATAGGATCTTGACACTTGTTGTGTAGGGAGCCTTGTATTGTTGTACAAGATTACTTTCTTGGTTAATTTTCCCTTGATCACTTTATATGTATTATTTCCACACTTGTTATATAATTCACACTTATTTAGATTATATTTCATATCCCATATTTTTTATAGACACTTTGGGTAGATATATTTTGGTATTGTATCTCACACCCTATTTGGGCCACTATTCGGTACCCAGAAAAAGTATTTTTATGTAGGTATAGATCGGGGAATGTGCCTGTAGTTTGATGCTCGAATTTGTTCCATGATTATGAGAAAGGGAGAATAGGTCCATGCTGAGGGTCTTGATGCAATTGTGAGATAGTTATTTTTTGCCTTTTTGGAATATTGATACATATATTGTACTAATTCAATGTATACCTGTTTTGGATTATTTGTAGACACACAACATGGTCATCATTATATATGAGATTAATTTTGGTATTTCTTGTATATGTCCATCATATAGATTTTTATTTATATTCAAATTCATTTACTACTTCCCCTTTTATTCTTATGATCTCTAACACTGTGTTACACACTAATAAGATGGTATAGACTCTCCAAAAACACACCCAAGGCATGTGCTGATAGTCAGAAGCCTCTAGTGTTCGTGGAGATGTGCTTGAGGCCATGTGTCCAAGCAGCCTTGGGGAACCGTTAGTGGAATCTGGGTCCAGGATGTAAAATATCTTGTTCAATAACTATAAAAATTATCTTTCTTAAGGTTCAATCTAACTTCATACATGGAATTTAAAAATTCAAGCATGAATTTTATCATGTGATATTATTTTTAAAATATAATATCCTAGATAGAATAAATATTTTCTTCATATGAGACACTCCTCACCAATATATTCATTAATTTTCATCTCCCTAGTGTGTAAATCAGGGATTCCTATAAATTCAAAAGAAAACATGAAACATTATTAAAAAGAATAGAATCATCTATTATTTCATCTTGAAATTATCATTTCATAATTTTATTTTCTCTCTCCAAATTTATTATCTTAGTGATTAATAACATAAACTCTTCATAAAAAATATTTAAATCTCAATAATATATCATTTAGGTTAACATATTAATGATACTTATTCTTATTTTACCAAGTCTTCTGTGCCACAAATTATGCTCCTTCAAACTCAAATAACACAAGTTTTCTGAATCTTTACCCTAGAATAATTTTCCTATTCTCATTTTTACCATAACAGACATATTAAAATAACTGAAATATTTAAAAATGAATTCATCCATATTTAGTATCACTTTGATTCCATCATTATAAAGTTAAGAACCACTAAGAAGGTTGTTCTTAAAATCCTAAAAAATAGATTTCTTTTATTTCATCTTTTTATCATAAATATTTATTAAGAAAATATATTTTATAAGAAAGATCCACTATTATAAAATCTAATGGTAACTATTTAAACATATTAAATATTTTTTAATATGTACCATGTGATATAAATAACTATTGTAAAATATCCATGGTTGTTCAATTTCTAATGCCTATAGTGAAACTTCTATAATAGAAGACATCGCCTTCTCTTAACAATTATCATGAAAAATTTTAGATTATTTATTCCCAAATTTATGTTTTGTTAATATAAAAAGAAAATATTATACAAAATATACTTATTGGTCAGACCGTTCAATGATTTCAATCAATAATTGAAACAAGTTTCCCATTTTCACCTACGACGTTTCAACTTAATTTTAGAATTACCTCCGCAGAATAAGTTTTCAATCCATCAAATACCATATTCCTTAAAATATAAAATTATTAAAATATATTATAACAAACCATAATTTCCTTTCCATATGAATAAAACCATATTAACAACAACAATTTCTGTATAATTAGAATTTTCATTCAAAAACTTATCTTTGTCTATTTTAAAATATTTATGGATTTTTACTCATTTGGCTATATTTTTTGGCTAATTTATTTTAATTAAAATTATTATATACAGTAAGATTTTAAAAATATATGTAAAAACCAAGGTAATGATTTAATAAATCACATTCATGATTTTAATAATCATTAGAATATATATCAAATTTTAATTAAAAAATGAAATTGTTTTAAATAAAATATTTTCATAAAAGGTCTAATTTAAAAGTTTAATTTATAAATTTCAATTTTAAAAAAAGAATGTAATTTTTTTAATCTTTAAATTCAAATTATATTAGAGGGAAATTTATTTATCTTTCAAATAGTATGTATTTCTCTTGAATAGTGAAAAATATTGATTTTCGTAAAAAATCATTTCTTTTCAATAATTAAATTAATTTAAAATTAAAAATATTTTTTGAATATGATTTAAGGTAACATGATTAAAATTTAGTTAAATTTAGTCACCTAAATTTCTTTTTTTTTTTACTTTTTAATTTATTTATTAATAGATTTTTTGGAGATAATAACGATATTTTTCTAGAAACTATTTTAAAATTCATAATGTTTCTACATTTCAATTAGTTTAGATAATACCAAATGAGAAATGTATAAAAATAATAGTATATGTTATATATAATTAAATATAAATTAATATTCCAAAATTTATTATTATTAGTCATAGTGTTATTATGAAAGGATCTTTTTCTAGAAAAATACACTTCTTGAAAACCCTCTTTTTCGTCATGTTTGACAGTTTTTTTAATTTGGTTTTATCATTAATTTGAATTTAAATTATTAAAATAGATTAAATATTTGGAATCAAAAAAATTTATATTTTCTAATTTGTTCAACATAATTTTTGGGCATAATGAATAATGAAATAATAAAAAATTAATTACCACAATTAATGTAAAAATGTGATTATAAGTGGGGTTAAACTAAAAATATTTTAGTTTATACGACGTAAAAGCTTGTTCGAAAACTATTTTTTGACATATTGAGACCTTATAAGTTATAATTAATGATAATATTCTATTTTGGACCCTTTTATCATGTGAATTACTTGGGCACACATTTATCATTTTAGGAATTAAAATTGATTCACCCACCTCACTTATAAAAGTGAACTTACTATCCTCTCTTATTCAAACATTCATAACCTTTTGGTTTGGCCAAAACCTACTGAAATAAATTCCGAATTTTCAAAACCTTATACTGGAATCATTTTTCTGGTGACAAATATTTTCTAGGAATACTTTAGTTATAATCATAAAGATGTGGTTCGAGAAGAGGTAAAATTTCTAACCATGAATTTCTGTTTTATTTATTATTCAAACTTCTTAAAATATAATTAATTTTGGATTATTTAGTAACAAAGGTATCTACCATATACTTATATTCAATGAAATTATGTTCATGATGTATATTCATTACATATTACCTCAAATTGAAAATGATAATATCGCGCACGCATACAGCGGACTACCGCCTTGCGAAACGTTGTGACACATTTTCCATAAACACCTATTACGGTTGGGTATAATTATGGATAAAAACTATATATATGTTATTAAAACATAATTATACCTCTGTATTCATTTTTTAATATATTTTTTTCTTACTTTTGATTCCTTAGGGGATACTATAACATCACTCCTCTGTACGGTGGACTACAGTTTCGCAATGCGATGTGATTCATTTTTGATAACACTTAACATGAATGTTAATAAAGATAAAGTTAATGAATATATGTGATATAAATGAAATAATTATTATATTAATGAAATATTTATCATTAATAAATGATAATATATTAACTTTTTCTTACCTTTTCACTCTTTGAAAAATGATAATGTTGTTATTGTATGTGTGGACTACCACATTCACGAAGCGGTGTTACTCGTTTTTAACCAAACCAAAAATATGATATGGATAAGTATGTTTAAAGAAATAATATTTTATTTTTGATATAATTACATTTCTATATTTATATGATAATATTTGCATTCCTTCCATAATGATCAATTAAAACTGGATATGTTACTCATTCATATGTACGAGCAACCATCTATATGATTACAACACATTTCATTTTTCATAACCATATTTCATGATTTGTTTTAATAGCAGAATTTTTGTGTTAAATTTATAATTATTCCATGATTTTTATTTTGGATATGTTTAAATAATGACCACTTTGATGATTAGAAATCCTACCAAAGTCATTTTTGACATATACTCTGAATATTGTCAAAACATGCAATATAAAACTAATTAGTTAAGTAATCATCTATAACATTGTAATATGTGAAATAAAATACTTAATAAACAAGGAAAATGTTCTTAATTAATTAAAATATTAACATACGTTTATTATTCAGGAAGATAAATAACGCATGTGATGAGTCTGACTCAAGGTAAGGGACATTATGTCAATTTAGTTTCATTGATGCATATATTGATGTTATACACCTGTATTACTTTTTAGGGAGAATATACAAACAATTTGAAATTTTATATCTTTAACTTTTATATTCTTATGATATTTAATGTTTTTTTATTATTATTTAATGGTTATTATTATTAATGTTTTTCCCAAGTGATAAGGATCTTTTCTTTTAAAAGAAATCCTATTTCAATGTTTTCATTCCAACTCATTATCTTCAATTTTCATAATATTAATATGATTTTATGATTGTTTTTAAAAGGAAATTATGATTTAATGTTAAATTTATTGTCCCCTTTTACACTATTTCAATTTTTTTCTTTCTAAACCAATATTTTTATGTGTTTTATATGGAATGTTTTTACAAACAAAAAAACAAATGTTCTATTGTATATGGTGATAAGGACTATTCTACTAATGTAACCATTATTTTATATTTTAATTCCTTTAAAATATTATTTTTTGTTTTTTTCAAACAAAAAACATCATTAAATTTTCTAATTATTTTCATATTAAAAAAAGTTTTTAAAATAAAAAGGGTATTTTGATATCAGAAAGTGATTTGTAGACATATTTAAAAGAGTTTTTAGAATTGTTTGTGATGTAAGGTAGTGAGATTAAAATATTTTATTGATGATATGTCCCATGAAGTTTTTTAATCGGTATTCCCATATATATTCATTTGATCCTGTTAAATCTTATATAATTATTTTCCTAGATATCACTCCAATGAATTGGGTAATGATTATGTTATTTGGAGAATTATATTTAATATTAGTTATATTGTTATTCAAATTTTAAGGGTTTTTTTTATGGTTATAGAAAGGTTAAATGAGATTATGTCCCAAGTAACCTACATGAAAATTATATGATTGGTAATTATTTTTTATGGAAATAATTTTTTTCCAAAGGTAATATAAATTATATATATAATATAATGATAATATCTTTTCTGGGTAAAAAAATGTTTTAAGAAAAGTGTTTTCACGTGTTTTCATATTTTTCACTCTTCTAATGGTTTGTTTATTTTTTTTGTACATTAATGATATTTTTTGTGAACATACAATGGTTTTAGATAGCTTTTCATAGGATTTAATGACGAGTCTGAGAATAGAATAGGTTAAGATGAAAGTTATGGTGATTTTTTCATGAAAATAAATCATTATTTGTTTTAAAAGTATTATACGGTGGTAAAAATGGATATTGATTGGGAGTGTACACGTTTTATTATATGGTCTTATTATTTATGAGTTATGACCTAATTTTGAAAAACTATAAATCTAAAAATATAATCAAATGAAATAGAATGATTTCATGAATTAAATATCATGATTATGTAATATTTAAGGTCAGGTTATTATTGTTTTTTCAATAGACAATTTAGATAACATTAGAGGTTATGATAATGATAATAGAATACACTTGAAATATTTTACATTATAATTATGTTGAAATGATAAAGAATTTAAATTTTTTTATTGTATATTCATCTAAAATATGTCTATTAAAAATGATTTTCTATATAGGAATATTGGGATATTTAGTGGGAAGACACCGATAAGGAAATTTTCCTCCATATAGAAATTCTGAGATAAATGGAATTGGAATAGAATATTTTTTTGTAGTTATGCATCAGTTGATCCAATATATTATTTGTGGTTGTATCCATTATAGAGAGGAAACCGATCAATGATGAATAAACATATAAATAGTCGTTCATTATACTGATAAGGTACAAATGGTATTTTCGGATCGTCATGTATTACTTGAAAACCAAAAGTTGAAGTGTTCCATTTGGTAGGAAATGGGGATGAATCCATCAATGAAGATGTGAGTTAAGGAAAACAAGTTACCTTTTTTCTGAAAAATGTAGTAATGTCCAACCTAGAACATGTATTATAAAGTCTGGTAAGTTCTTCTGAAGTTGTATGTTTGGTTGTATGCCTCAAGATTATAATGAAAATGATTATACAAGTAGTTAAAAGTAAATAGTAATTTGTTTTAACAGAAATTATTGGGTGAATTATACTAATGTGTATACAATGTTGGATACTCTTAGTAGAAATCAGCAATAATGAAAGACATTTAGTGCGGGAAAATATATTTCAACCACTACATTTGATATTAGTTTATAAAATGAAGTGGTGATAGGTATATTACTTGTGTATTTGAATTATTCCAATATATTGTTTGGCTCTATATCTTTTTATTCATTCATTTCTAAAAATATTCATGTAAATTTGGAATATATCCTGATTTAATTATGATATAAAAGTTAGTGAAAATTATAGGTGGAATTATTAATGAAACTAATATTTATAGGAATTCTACTCTTTTTATAAGTAGGATGACCATTCCTATAAATATTATTGTACTGGAGATAATAGAGTTTGATATATTTATTAGTATGAATTGGATTTGAGTTTATCATTAAAATATAGATTTCAGAGTTAAGAAAATAATGTTCAATGATTACACTCAATTGATAACTTTCCAAGAATCTATGAAATTGATTATAGGTGGAAGTGAAAGTTACTAAGCCCATGTTTTGGAACATAATGTAACTATTGAAATGATTGATGTTCAATTAGTAAATGAAAACATGGATTTATTTCCTAATGATTTGATAGGTTTTATTTATTATCTAGTGATTGACATTACTATTGAATTAGTTTCTGATGTTAAGCCTATTTCTAAAACCCCATATGAAATAGATCATGTGGAATTTTTAGAAGTGAAATACCAAATTTTATATTTATTATATAAATTTTTCATTAATTATATAAATTCACCATGGGATGAAACTATTTTTCAAAAAAATTGGTTCCATGAGACATTGAATTGATTATATATCCTTTAATAACATCACTGTTAAGAATAAGTATCTTTAACCTCATATTGATTATTTTTGATCAGCTATATAGAGCTCGATATTTTCTTATGGTTGAACTGAGGTCTGAGTACCATTAGTGGAAGGTGAAGGAGAATGAAATTTCTATGACTATACTTTAGACTACATATGGGAACTTGGATTTTATTGTTATACCATTTGAGTTGTTTAATGCACTAGTTATATTTATGATCCTAATGATTAGAGTTTTTTCCTAAGTTATTGCATAATTTTTTAGTTTATTTATTAATAAATTTTTTCTATATTCTAATTTTTTTAATGAACATGTAAGACATTTATGTATTATTTGTAAAACTATAAATGAAAATAAACTATCTTGGAAATTAAGTGAGTTTGAATTTTTGTTGTAAAAAATATATTTCAATGTACACTTTTTTTCTAACGATGACATATCTATTGAACCAAATAAACCTAATGTTTTTAATGAATGTAAAAGACACAAAAATATCATATATATTTTTAGTTTTCTTGGATTAGTTAGATACTAACAATATTTTGATGAAAATGTTTCTCAGCTATCTAGATCATAGACTAAGGTATCTTGAAAAGGAGTAAAATTAATCTGGAAAAGATAATATAATTTTTTCTTCTAGGAACTAAAAATGATATTGGAGAATGATTCAGTTTATCCCTACCTTCTAGAAATAGTGAAATTTTCATCTAGAGTAATGCTTCGTTGAAATGACTTCATTGTGTCCAAATTTAGAATGAACAGGTAAATGCTTATGCTTCACGTCTACTAAATCCTTAGGAGTTAAATTTTCCTACACATGAAATTGAATTCTATTATTTGGTTTTTTCATTAAAAATTTTGAGGAATAATTTCAATGAACTAAAGTGTAAAATTTATAATGATCACAAATTTTTATGTATATATTAACTAAAAAACAATAGATCATGAGAAAAAAGATGGCTGGAACTAATCAAGGATTATTATTACACAATTAATTACCATCTTAGAAATGAAAAAATGGATAAATCATTACTTCAAAAAAAAATCTACATTAACCATGTTTTGTTTTGTAAGATCCCCAACTTTTCTAGAGACGTATCAACCTATTTTGAAGTATTATTTTTCTTTTTTTGAGTATAACATGTTTGGGTCTTAACCCGGGCATATTTGGGTGAAATTAGGGAATTTTGGAAGGAGTAGAGTCTTTTCATGGTTTTTTCATGGTTTGTGCTTGATTTGACAAAGTGTGCAAGGGGTTTCATGGTTTGTACATGGTCTATACATGGTTTGTGCTTGATTTGACAAAGTGTGCAAGGGGTTTCATGGTTTGTACATGGTCTATACATGGTTTGTGCATGATTAGGAAATAGTTATTACTAACAGTTCAACCTTAAAAAATGAAGCCTTGTGAACAGTAATTAAAGTTACTATATTTGGTTTTAAAATTTCCAGAACCCCCATATAGACCCCAAATCAACCCTAGATCGACCCAAATCAAATCCTCTTTTTTGGAGGCTCTAGAATGAATTCATAGGCACCCTAATCTACATTGGTGAGATACTAGTATTGTGAAATTGTTATAATTAATTGGTTAATTAATTATTGTAACATTTTGATTGTGAAATTTGGATAATTAATTAATGAATTAATTATTGAGATATTGGTATTGTGAGATTATAAAAATAAATTATTTAATTGATTATTATTATATCTTGATTGTGAAATTGGGATAATTAAATATTGAATTAATTATTGGTAATTTTTGTGACTATATGTATGATTAAAATGTATTAATTAATTTGTGAATTAATTAAAACATTTTTTATTTATGAAATATAATTTTAATAATTAATTGTGTAATTACTTAATTGAATTGATGTGAAAAATTAATTGGTTAATTAATTTATGGGAATGAATGTGATTAATTAATTTTGGAATTAATTAATTGAATTGATGTGAACAATTAATTAGTGAAATAATTAATGGGATTGATGTTATTGATTAATTGTTAAATTAATAAATGGAATTTAATTGATTACTTAATTCATGGATTAATTAAATATATTGAATTTGATTAATTTACTATGAAATTAATTAATGGAATTGAGGTGAAAAATTAACTTGTAAGTTAATTTAAGGCATTGGATGTGATTAATTTATTGTGTAATTAATTAAAGAATATGGCGTGAATAATTAAATGGTAAATTTATTCAAGGTCTTTAATGTGATTAATTAATTGTTGAATTAATTAATGAAATTGATGTGAAAATTTAATTGGGGAATTTATTGAATGTATTTAAAGGGATTACTAAATTTTTGAAATAATTAATATAATTGACGTGAATAATTAATTGGTCAATTAATTGGAGAGAGTTAATGTGATTAATAAAAATTTTATTTAATTAATAGAATTTATGTGATTAATTAATTGTTTAATTCAATAAAGTTATTGATGTAATTAAATAATTTTTTAGTTAATTAATGTTTTTGATGTGATTTCTTAATTGTTGAATTAACAAATGGAATTGATGTGAGTAATTAATTTTTGAATTAATTAATGTTATCGATGTGATTATATTAGTTTTGAATTAACTAAAGGAATTGATGTGATTAATTATTTTTTGAATTAATTATGGTTATTGATGTATTAGTTAATTTTTTAATTAAATAAAGTAATTGATATGATTAATTAATTTTTGAACTAATTAATGTTATTGATGTGATTAATTAATTTTTCAATTTACTAATGGAATTGATGTGATAAATTTCTTTTTGATTAATTAATGTTATTGATGTAATGTGTAACCAATGTTGTGTATTTTAATGAAATTAGTTGGTTTATTATTAAAAAATAGTAATTATTTTACTTTAAAATCAGGTGAATATAAAATCCCGTCACGAGAGAACATAATTTAAAAAAGAAGATAAAAAATAGTTTTTATAATGATAGAAGCTTAAATAAGTTTTCCAATAGTCAAACATGAGTTTTAAAGATTCAATTTATTATTTTTAAATGCACAATTTCAATCCTTAAGTATATTTTTTTTTGATAAATAACGATTTATATATATTTAAGTCATATGAACCTCATGATATTTCCATTGATGCTACAATATTATTATAAATTATATTTTTAATTATTCACATAAAAAGGGATATTTTCAGAAATTTTTAAAAAATTCATCTTAATCTAACATATTTATGATGAATCCATTACTGATGTTAATTTTAGCAAATTTATATTATAAAATTTTAGAATTTTATTTTTAAGTAAAATAATAATATATAATGAATGAATGATTTATAAGAAATTGCCTTTTCTGAATATTAACTCTTCATAGTCCAATTTCCCATTGGTTACTAATTAAAATAATTTTAATATAAAATTATTGTCTAAAATAAATTTTATCACTATTTAAAAATCATATATATTTTTTCATCAAATTAATTAATTATTTTTAAAAAAAGACCATTATTTTTTACTCATATATATATTCCAAAATGTTATTATCTCTTTTTATACCCACAAAATTTAGGACTATATTAAAACAATTATATTTACGAATTAAAAATTTATCTTGAAAAATTTCAATATGGTTAATTTTTATCTAAGGTTGTGTATGAAATTGGATATTCAAAAATCTACTTATTTGAATTTGAATTAAATAATTAAATATTAGGGTGTTATATCCTTCCACCTTAAAATAAATTTCAACTTCACAATGTTTATTATTATTCACTAATAAAAATTTCTAATGGTGTATAAAAGATAGAAACTACTCAAGATGAAATTTACAATGAGATAGAAGCCTTATAAAAAAGGATAAGACTTGGAAGACCATCACAAGATAACATGTTAAGACCCATATAATGTAGGTAATATGTATAGCGATCTCATAGTCAACCATGAATTGATAAACTATCATAGATTCAATTATGTTTTGATGTGTGGAATCTTTATTTTGGTAATAAATATAGGGATGATAAGTAGATTAAAAATTAAATTTGAAAATTATATTACATTCATAATAATAAAGAATAATAAGTTTTATTACGTATAAAATTTTCTTAAAAGTACAAATTGGATACATTTCCTATAAAACTAGAAATTTTAATCCAATAATTCAATATTAGATCATTATGGTGGTGATTTAGATTCTCTTGTAAATCATTGAAGATATACTAGAGTGGATAGAATAAAATTCCTATATGACTTACAGAAAGAAGGAGTAGAGAATAAGAATACCTTAATAATCGTGAACCAATTTTGTAGAAGTTATAAAATATGATTTCCATTATCTTATTAGATTAGGGAACAATTTTTACATAATATCTAAACACATTTAATTTAAAAGATTTTATATTTAGTTATAGTTTGGGAAGGGAATTTTTTTCTTCCATCACATTAACCAAACAATTCATTTTTCCTCATCATTTTATTTCTTTGTGTACTCCTTTAACAAAAACAATTCCAATTCTAATTCTTTTTGGAAACAATCCTCAAGGATTCTTCCCATATTATTGGAATATAGAAAATCGAATCTTATTTTTTCCATATTATTGATGTGATGAACATCCATGAAAATCTATCTTTCTCTTATTTAGATCATTTAGAAATTATAATAATATAAAATGGTTAATCATATATCTAGATATCGATTATATCATAAGAGTAAGGTTTCTCACTTTAGTTCCTATCTAATCTTGTTTTAGTATTACAATCACGACATTTTCCACACTGTCTATTGAAAGCTCGGTTCTCCTAGGATTCGTCAATTACTTATATAAAGTAAAGTTTATTTATAATAATATGTAATTTTGTTAATGTATAAAATGAGAAACTATAAAATTAGATAAAGTAACTCATAACTATTATACGTAACCATATATATAAATCTCTACTTTTAAACATCAATTATTCATGGAGATTTTATATATAGTTCACAAACACAATTAGTTAAATATAACATAATAAAATTCAATTTAACTACATCATAATTCTCAAAAAAATCATTTGAATCAGCAAAATCGTATCCTCTAGAGTATCAAATTAGATATGTAGTTAGTCCTATTTATTATGCACTAGGTGAAGATTAATGTAAAACCTTACTGACCATTTTCAGTGTTATTACTCTATGTACATCTGTGGTGGAGCTTGTATCCACTTATTTGTATTTTGATAGGTATTTCACTACTAGGAAGACATATAATATTTACATTTCAAAAAGATTCATTTGTTTCCTTATATATATATATTTATCCTTAGGCTTTACACCAAAGTATTATAGTATTAATAATTTATAAGGATAATTAAATCAAGTTATTTATTTCAATATACTAAACCCAAAATTCATGGGAACCTAGGACAACATAATTAAAATTTATCATTTAAAAACATAAAATCCCAAACAAATCAATATATACCATAATAAGGTATACTCCCAAAATATACAAGTATTTTTCCAAAATTAACTGAATTTATATGATATTAAATCACATTCTAACCCAGATGGTTACATATACTTCAAGTCTGTACTCTTACTATCCTCTAAGATTATCTAAATATGGATTTTATACCAAATATTATGACCTAGACCCATAATCCTAGAATTTTATATGAATGAAAACATACATTTCATATAAAATTTAAAACCAACTAAATCTCCCCTAACAAAACCATTAATTCTAAGAATATAGAAAAGTAATATTGAGTCACTTATAGACCAACCACTTTTTAGGTTTATAGTTTTATATAATTAGGACAAATAATTAACTAATAAATCATATGTATTTCTCATAAAAGGGTTATTTCCTACCAAATATGATACTATATATACCATAACAGGTCTTTAACATCACCCATGAATTATCTAAAAAATATAAACTTCTATATATATCAAAATTAATAATATTCTTTAAAACATAGTTAAATTAAAACATAAGAAAGGTGGTATCAAACAATAACTACGGGAAAGAATACATAAAGAGGTATCATATAATAATAAAGGAATAAATAATATACTAAGAAAAAATTATAATTAAATATAAATAATCATATGAGCTTGAACAGTTTCCCTGAATAACAATATGTCTACCAACAACTAATTTCATACTGAACTAATGAATAACGTTGGATATCAAAGATTTTACCTTCAAGGCCTTATGGAAAGAAATCGTAAATAATTGTGTAGGAAAGAACACAATACCCAAATTAGTTTGTATCTTGACACCTACCAATACATAGAGTGGATATGAAATTCTAGACCCCACTCACCTCTAACTAAGTCCAATGAATTCATCATATGAATGATATGATTAATAATAAAATGCATAATAATCATTCATTAGAAATAAGTAAACATATGTATTGGAATAAGAACATATGGGATTTAAATGCTTTCCATATCCATAAATAGAATAACATGATGAAAATATATCTGAAGAAATTTATAAGATAGTCCAACAATACATTCCATAATGTTCCCTAAAAACCACATACATAATCATGAATAAGTAATTAAAAATTTACATGTTAGAAAAATAATATATATGAATTATATATTCTTATAATTCAATGGAATAGTTTTGATGAATAATGTTTTTTAATATTCACAAATAAATGGATTATAACTTTGTAAAAGGAATCTTAACATAATAGTAATGATGAGTACATTTATGGGGTATAGATGTCAATCAGAAATGATCCTTAAAAATGAATTCATGATGATGAAATACATTTCCACCAAAAAATAATTGGATGAAAAATATAATTAAATAAATATATTGTATTTACCTAAGTTATAAGAATAATGTTCTATGAGAACAATCATAACTCAATAAATGGATATTGAGTTAGAAAAACACTTACGACTTTAGTAATACATGGAACAAAATTGTTGAAAGGATAGAATTCTGAAAAGACATAAATACATTATAATAAAATTTAGTAAAACTTTTAGAAACCAAAGGGGTAGTAGGTACAATATATAAATGAAAAAATGGTGTTTAAAATGAAACATGTCTTAAGGAATTTAAATTTTAGACAAAGAATCCTTAAGACTATAGTAAAACTTGATTAAAACCCCATGAAAGGAATAAAAATAAATTGATATATAAATCCATTTAATTTCATGAGTAATATGATGAAAATAAATATATATAAATATATACACCATAATAAAAAAACACGTGGTGAATATTACATAAGTCCCAAAGAACAGAATTTAATATGATAAACCGATATAATTATAGTGAAAATTGAATTAAAATTATATTAATGAGTGATTATTAAAAGGAATTTATGTTCAATGAAATATACTTTAATAACAATAATAGAATCTAAATATTAAGTAAATACCTCATATAAAATACGATTAGAAACATAATATGAAATCATGACTCAAGGAATTGAAATTGAGACTAAAACCCTTACATTGATTCTCAAAATTCATGAAATTCATTTAACATCATGTTTAATAAACATAAATATCTTAATCAATAATTTAATAAAAATAATCATATCTATTAATTTTTATTCGCCTCAATTGAAATACTCTATTATAAATTTACCTATTAGTTATAGTTTATCTTCATTATCTGATGTTAATAGTTTTGTATTTTTCACACAAGATTTGTAATGTTATAGTGGATTCTCAATATTTTTGATTGATACTCAAAGTTACCAAATTATTAAAAGTAGTAGAATAGATTTTTTAATAATTATTCATAGATATCTAACTTCATTCTATGAGAGTTTTAGTTTTGATTTATGTAAACGATGTTAGTAGTGAGCTTGTTTGGATATTTTTAATGAAAATGAGGTGGTATCTTAATAATTTTTTTGATTTTTATTTTACCATCCTAGTACAAAATAAATACTAATTTACTTATCCTTACCCAAAATATCTATTAAGTAACAATATATTTTTATCTGTGATATAAATTTATAACATCGTTCCTATATGTGGTCAAACTGACCATGACAAGAACATTTTATAATCAATGGGGGCCCATGGTTAAGATAGTTATTATTTTGGAATGATAATATTATTATATAATTATGATGATATTTTTTATATTATATGAATTTTTAAAATAATATTTCATTATCTGTAGATATTTAAAAAAAGAATATATGAAAATTAAAATAAGTTGCTTCGTGGATGTAGTAGTCTACATATATACACAAATGATGCTCCCATTTTTCAAAGATTGAGATAAAGGTATTAAATTTTTTATAACACCTCAATATTTTAAGATATATTTTATTTTAATAATTTAATGTGTTCTATAATATTCTTGACATGAAACAATGAGATAAAAGCAAACTACTATAAATTTATTATTAGTAAATGTGACCATCATAACGCAGCTGTTGAATTAGATGTATGAGTATGAATAGTCATATTTTAAAAAAAATATTTATAAAAATCTTATTTAAAAATATATATTCATAAATAAAAATTAAATTTTTAATAAAGTCATTATATGCTTCAAAATTATATTTTCCCAAATTGTTTTATTTCTTTTTGAGAAAAAATAACATTATTAGTTTCTGACACTATTTTAAAATGTATTTTGTAAAATTAACTTCATTTTTGAATTAATAATTTCATAATTATATTAGATTTAATTTTTTTTGTAATATTCTAGAAATATTATTTTTTTGCTAAATAGTGAAATATAGAAAAATTTATTAAAAATTAACTTTTAATTTAAAACAATTTTCATGGTTAAATATTATATTCAATTTATTTTAAAAGTAACATTAATTAATTTATATCATTAATTAAATTAATAGGTTCTTTAGAATTAATTTTATGTTTTATTTTAGTACAAAAAGATTTTATACCAAAGAAAATATTTTTTCTATAAAACTGCTTTTCATCTTTATTTTTTTTGGGGTAAATTTAAAATTAAAATTTACATCTTATGTAAATTTAATTTGGTAAAATTTATTTCGTATGTGGAGTCACAATATAAGTTTTTCAATATGTCCACTTCCATTTGTATTAATAATTATTAGTAAAAAATCCCACAACTATTAAGGTGAAAATTATTTTATCGGGGGGGGGGATTGAACCAAGAGTAATGGTAAGTCTTCATATTAAACATGTCTAAATCCTATTGGATATATATATTTAGATTTTATCCTATCATAAAATTAAAATTCTATCCATTTGGAATAATATTTCTTGGAATGAAATTATAATATTTAAATCTTTTATGAAATACCTAATGTGTACTCTCCCCCACTTATAAATGGAAACCCATTATCTATTTTATTCAGAAACATTTCAACTATATATATCAACAAAAACCTAAAAAATTCCAACCAAAACATCCTTATACATTTTTTGGAGGTGCTTCTCTTCCCAACGGACAAACCATAGTGTCCTTAAGAGGATATCTAAAGTGGTTCATTTAGAGAAGAGGTTATTACGTTAACCGATAAATTTTCTCTTCTTCTACTTTATCCTTTTATAAATATATGGTATTTATCATAAAATAATGAATTTAGAATATGAAATTTTTTTAAATGTTATTATTATTATGAAACCAATATTATCCAGCCACTTTTCCTTCAAATAAAAAATTATATCGCTGATCGTGCGTACACATGGGATACTAACTCTACAAATTAATGTTATTATTTTTTTCCTTTATGATTTAAATGGATTGTAAAAATGATAAATTTAATAAACTTATTTGACGTATATGATATAATAATTATTTTATAAAATTGAATTATTGTTTTACTTTATTTTGTTATATACATCAAAAAGTTAAAACATCATTCCAGAATGTGTATAACATAATGTCTCCATGAGTGGTGCAATTCATTTTTCTATAACTATAATTTATGGATGACTAAATATATATGTATATAGTTAATTTATATTACATTTATAAAATTAATAAAATTTTGGAGATTATGAAATGATGATCATTGTAAAATGACCAAAACTATCAAAAAAAACAAATGTGAAAAATGAAGTAGTTATCACTCAGAATAATGATTTCAATTTTGAATTGTAAATAAATGGATAAAAACAGTTACGAGTAAATATTATATGATATAATATATATAATTATGGTTCTTTATTTCACTTATAATAAATATATATTTATTATATAGTGGGTTCCAACACATAAAATGAAAGTCGGATCTAAGGTAAGGGTTTATTTAACAATGTCATTATTATTCAAGATTGTCCATTATCACATCTCTACTAGGTTAATGTATGATACTGACCTTTTTGGGTGTTTATTCGATCTTTTTTAGTTAATATTTAATCCTAATTTTATAAGTATTTATTTGGGATATAAATTTTGGTTTTTTTGAGTGGAATTTTAAGAAAAATGATTGAAAAAGGGTTATGTACAGTTGGTACACTGTTAGGAAAAACCATGTACCACAGCTCAAAAAATTATGAAACCCTATATAGTGGGGAATTACAAGATTTCTGTATGATTTTTCAAACCATACTACCTATTTGGAGAAAATACTAATCCCTTAAATAATAGTCATGAATTTGGAGAATAGTTAACAAAAACCATGCAACCCAGCCCAAAAAACAATGCACTAGAATTAATTTCTCTGAAAAATAAAATTTAAAATCACCCGAGCCCATAATACTAACCCATTATAACCCCATTTTACCATATATAGTATTTCATGACATTTGATATCTTTATAATAATTTCAATCCTTTTCTACCTTTTTTATTTTCTATTTGAATCTCAGAACAAAGATCTTCTCCTCTCCCGGTAACTGGATCCTACCCCATTGCATTCCCATCCATCCTCCTTCATTCTCTCATTATTTTGGTGAGATGTAATATTATATTGTTATAGATATATTTATAGATCTGTTGAATTTATATCTATACTTGTATATATATATCTTTAATTAAGAGAAATTATTTTGTTTAATCTTGATTTAGGATATTAGATCTACATCCCAATCTATTTTGTTGTGCTGCTAAATTTTGGGGATTTCCATTGGGTAATTATTCTTTGAAAATTTTAGTTATGTGGTGTATTATTCAATTTCCAAAGTCAAGATATTAATTATGTGTTTGTTATTGTAGAAATTTCATAGGTGTTTTTTCTGCAATTGAAAATCATAAATTTAATTAACTAATGTGGTCAATTAATTAATTGGGGAAATTTGGGTATTAATTAAATAATGAAATTTTTGAATAAAGATAATTATTTAATGAATTAATTATTTAATTATTGAATTTTTGAATTGGGGATGTTTAATTTTTTGTTAAACATTGGAATGATGAATGATGAATTAGAAATAATTAATTAGTTAATTAAATATTTTATATTTAGATTCCAATTAATTAATTAATTATAGAATTAATTATTGAAGTTATATAGTTAATTAATTTATGAGTTGACTATCATATGAGATGTGCTAATTAATTGTATAATCAATTAATTGGATTAATTTTATTAATTAATCATTTGGTTAATTAATGTATTTTGATGTGGTTAAGGAGTAATCAGGTTAATTAATGGAAATGGGTTGATTAATTAATTAAAGAATTTATTACTAGAAATTGATGTTATTAATTAATTGATGCATTAATTAATTGAATAATTTAATATTATGTTTACATGGATTAGCACATGGGATAACTAGGGTGTGTATGAGTAATTGTTTAGAAGGACCGTGAGATCCAATTGAGAAGGACAATGAGAACCTCTTGAGAAGGACTATGAGAACCTGTTGAAAATGACCAAGGGAGCCTTTTGAAAAAAAAAGATAGATAGAGTTTTTATAGTGATTTTAAAGGGATAACCCGAGTATTTTGGGAGTTGGCCTATGGGAACAACTATGAAATATTTCCCCTTTTCCATGTAAGAGATTATGCATCATTTGGTTTCGCTCACATTATACCCTTGAGGTTAGATACCAACATGAAAATTACTCATGATCGATTGATTTACAAGTTTTAGGTATTCTATAAAATCTTAAAAGATAATGTGAAATAGTACCAACATTGGCACAGGATGAAGTAAGTATTAATTTTTGGGTTTCTTCGGGAACCTGGGGGTTCATGTGGTTAAATAATGATTAATTGATAATGTGAAAATTGTTTACACAATCATTTTGATTATTTATTAATACAACTATATACATTTTTTACTGACTAGATTTGTTTTATACACCATTTTTGGTTTCCTAATTAGTTGTACTCGCACCCTACTTGGGCTTACTAATCGATACCCGAATATACATTATTATTATAGGTAAGGTTAATTGAGATGTCCCAGTATTTGATGGTTGAGTTGTGATGGATCTTGGGTGTGGGAAGTAGATGTGGTTAAGGAACTGCTTGGGATTCAACAATTTCTTTATTTTTAGATTTATTTTTAAACAACTAACATTTACATTATCATGGGATGCTTTCAACTTTAGATGTATATTTTATTTTTCTGACATTAATTATCTGGAGATATTGTTATTATTTATGGTAATATATATAATTCCCTTATATTATTATTATTTATGTGTACTTTGATAAAATAGGGTATAGTGTCCCCATGACCGACTTATCAGACTCTCACTACTAGTCGGTAGCCTCAAGTGTACAGGGAGAAGCGCTTGAGGTCATGTAACCAACCAGCTTAGGGACCCGGTGTGTGGAACCTAGGTTGGGATGTCACAAAGTGGTATCTGAAGAGTTTTCTTTTCATTTTTTATTTTTCTCTTACTATTTCAGATAGGTAGACGTGAGACTAGGAAGAGTCAGTGATTTTATATGAGGTCATTCATGGGAGTTGCAAACCCATATATGGGGGAAAACTCAATTACTAATGGTGGGATTGTTGTTATTGTTATACGTTGTTATAGTTGAACATTATTTCACCATGGGTGACACAATGTTTTGTGTGATGTGGAAATTGTTTTGGATGTTTTTTTAGAATTGAATTGTGTCTCGGAATAGAAGGATAGTTTAGTCTGTATGCATTATTCAAAGAACTCTAGATTATTTTGTGACATGCTTCATTTTAGTCACATATGGGAAGTTAAATTTTGTGTGTGATTCTGAACATAAAATTTTATACCTGGTTGGTGAAATTGAACTGAAAATAGTTCCTAATATGAAATTTATAGTGGTAAAATTATGAATGAATAGAATAAATGGATGTCTAAATTATAAACATGAATAATGAAAATATTTTTTCCCTTATTAACCAATAACTAGGCATACGATGCTTAAGTGTAGTAATATCACCAAAGTTTTAGCTACATAATATGATTAGGAGAAAATATTTATTGTGACGTGTTGTGATTTTCCTCTCATATAAACATGATAATGTTGTGTTCCGATTCCTATGTTTTTTGGGAATTTTAGAGATATACCACCATGATAAAATGTCTAGAGAGGAAGAAAAGAGGATATGACAGGTGATGTTGTACTAGTAGTGGAATATGAGGCACTGATAGAGTAAGATGATGAAGAAGGAGAGAAGATCTGAGAGAACTTTTCTCACTTCATGCAATTCATGGGAGCAGACCCAAAGACTATTTGGAAGAGTTTTTCTAACATGAAATAGATATTTTATTGTATCATCCTCCAATATCTACTGGAGAGGGTGTACCATAGGGAGTTTAGTCATGGGTTGATTCCATCAAGAAAATACTTGACTATTTTGAGACACCGACTGAGAGGAGGTTCAAGTTTTCTACTTATTTTCTATGAGGATAAGCGAAGCACTGGTGGGATATTCAGGCACATATTATATAAGATGATGGTATTCTATTGAAGATATTTTTTAAGATGTTCCCAGAGAAATTTTATCTAGAAACACTATTGTGAGAAAGAGAAGAAGAGTTCATGTGGTTGACTCATGGGATCATGTCTTTGATGAACTATGTAAAATATCTTAAAGACCGAAAAAATGTGGATCTAGTGTTAGAAGGAGATGCGATAACTATGATGAGATGTTTCTAGGATGAAATTTTGTGTGATATTTAGTCACAAGTAAAAAGGTTTCTGTTAAATTTGTTTTTTGAGGTGGTGGATTTGGCTCTCATAGATGAGGGGACCCATAGAGAGGCTTCTAGTGTAGGATATGTGGTTTCTTATGCATGGTCAGGAGGAAAGACTATCGAAAGATGGAATCATCATTATGATAATGTTAACTAAAGTAGTGGAATGCATAGTGGCCAAGGGAAATGTTAACTAACAAAGAAATCTATTTAGTGATTTTACACTAGTTTTCTAGGTTGGTAAAATTACATAAACTATTTCCCTGACCACCAGTGTATTTACATTCTTGTTGAAATATGGGAAATCTATAGAGGTTCTACAAGAACCCACAATATATGGTTATTGTTGGAAGTGATAGAAATAACCATGGGGTAGGAAGTGGATATTCTTCACCATATCAATATGTTAGTTAGAGGTATACTGGATGAGGAAGTATAGGTAGTAGAGATGGATATTCTCAGAAAGAGTACCCATTTTAGAATATTGGTACAACTTAGGGTAGTTAGACGGCATCATATGGATGTGGGGAAGGATAGTTGTATGCAGTGCAGCCTACACTTGTGGATAGGATGGCTAGTTCCTTGACAGTGAGAAGTATTAATTTTGTATATTCTACCTTCACTAGTTCCTAATTTTATTTTATTACCACTCATTAATTTATATCTAAATAACCTTTTAATAGTTTGAGCCTAGTGGTGGAGTTTGTAATTGGGGTAATCACTATTGATACACCATTGGGAGTACATTATAGAGACATCTATTTGAGTAAGGGATAATCTCTTAATATACATGATTTCCACATTATTTTAGATCTCTATATTCTTGAAATGTTAGGATTAGACCTATTTATGGGTATGGAATGATTTGTGGCATACTGAGCCCACATTGATTGTTACCCAAAGAGAGTGACCTTTACTTCTCAAAAGGTTGACAACTATATTCACCATGGAGAGTTGTATATCCACATAGGATGAGTAGGTTGAATAACCCAACAAATAGGAGATCTTACAGCCCTTGTTGGTATTCTAAGGATAAACGATGGTGATACAAAACAAGTTGTATTTCCACCTCTAGAAGACCAATTTTAGGTTGTATTGTGGGAAGATTTCATAGGGCTTCAACCAGAGAGAGATATTTAATTCACTATTAAGATCATGCTGAGATATGATGTAATATCTATTACACCATAAAAATTGGCAATGACAGAGTTTCAAGAGTTAAATACTTAGATGTAGGAGCTAGAGGATAAAGGGTTTATCCATATGAGTATGATTTAATGGGGGTCACCATCGATGTTTTCTAATAAGGACGATGGTACTCTATGATGGTGTGTTCATTATCATAAGTTGAGTTGGTGGAATATGAATAACACATACCCTCTTCTGCATATCAATGATATTTTTTACTATTAAAGGGTATCTTGTGTGTTCCCAAAGATAGACATGAGATCAGGGTAGCATCCAATGATAGTTTGGACTTTTGATATACCAAAAATTTCTTTTTAATGTAGGTTTTTGCAATATGAGTTCATCAAAATGGTTTTTGGGTTGAAAAATGCACCAGATGTGTTTATTGATTTGATGAACAAAATATTCCATCTGTACCTACATCAATTTTTATAGTGTTTTTGGAAAAAATCTTGGTGTACTCTAGGAATCATGATGATCATTCCCAACACCTTGACACCATAATGAGTATAATAAGTAAGAATTATCTATACACTACGATAACTACATTTTAGTTTTTGATTGATCAGGTAAAATTCTTGGGACACATTATATCAAAGGTGTGTTAGTGAACCTAGAGAAGGATTGGGTAGTGGTATTTTGGGAACATCCTGAGAACATATTTTATATCCGCAACTTATTGGGGTTATCCAGACATTATAATAGATTCATAAATTTTTTTCTATTTGGTAGTGCTACTTTTGGACTTGACCAAAAAGGGGATAGAGTTTGTATGATATTATTCATGTGAGAAGGCCTTCTAGGAGCTAAATAATTTTTGACATCGGCACCGATCTTGATCCTTCTCGGGCTAGGTGAGGAGTATATAGTGTATTATGACACTTTAGGGGTTGGAATTGGAAAAGTGTTAATGTAAGAAGATCAAGTTGTGGCATATTGGTCTTGGTAGTTGAAGCCACGTGAATTGAACTAACCTATGCATGACCTTGAGTTGAAATTTTTTGTTTATTATTTGATGTATTGGTTGAATTATCTGTTTAGTGAGAATTGTGGGGTGTATAGCAATCAGAATATCTTAATGTATGTCTTCTCCAAATGAGATTTGATCCTTTAGCAATAGATATTTGTTGAGTATATACAATTATTTTATTTTGAGCTATCATATATCCCATGAAAAAGAAAACAATGTGGGGGAGGCTTTGAACTAGAAACCTCATACTAAGATGGTTCCAGAGTTTATTACTGAGTGGATGAAAGTGACTTTGCTGGCTAAGATGTCTGTGTTGGTTCAAACGATTCTGCAGAACATGAATATGGTATCCATTTTAGTGGTGTGTATTATTTTTTCCAGATTAGAGACAAGAAGTATGAGGATCTGGTTTTTTATCTTGAGAGAAATCCTTGAATGTGGGGAGTCACCATCCAATTAGAGAACAAATGAGTATGGGATCATATATTTCATGAATCAGTTTTTTGGGACAACGATTATGTGAGATAAGCTCATGCATTAATTTCATTCCTCTAATTGGGTAGTTAATCAAGGTGTAAAAAACATACCTTGACAAAAATGTTAGTTTTGGTGTCTAGACATGAAAAATGAGATATCAGCATTCATGATGCATTGATACACCTGTCAAAAGGTGATGGAAGAGCATCAACAACCTAGAGGGGTTCTACAACCATTTCCCATTCCAAAATGGATGTGGGATGATGTGATAATGGGATTTATGGCAGGTCTCCTAAATAAAGCAATAAAGAATGGAAATATTTGGCTAATTGTGGATTGATTGATGAAAGAACCACATTTCTTTCCCATCTGGTAGATATTCCTTTGGCATGGTGTTTAAAAATCTATAGTTTCTAATCATTATGTGCACTTTATTTTGATCTTCTAGAAGGGATTACAGAATATGCATGGTATGAATGTTTTATTGAGTATGACCTTCCTCCCAAAGACCTATGTGTAGTGAGAACATATCATAACAGTGTTTGAGGATATGCTGTGTGAGTATGTCCATGAAATCATTGGGTCTTAGGAGAAAGAATTGGATTTAGGCGAAATTTCATATAAGAATAATTATTTAGAAACTATACAGATTCAACCATATGGTAATAATTATTTTAAGAATTATAGATAAAATTTATACTAGATGGATGTAGGTTAGTCTATGATTTCTGGACTAAGTCTCATGTATGAGATATTAGAATAAGTAAAATTAATTTGAAAATGTATGGCCATGGATCAATGTAGAAAAAAGTTATATGAAAATAGATGTTAATGACCCCTTGAGTTAAAAGATGGTGATTATGTATTCCTTTGGGATTGACCATGGCTGGGTCATTATAAGTTACAGAGGCAAGGTGTGTTGGTGCCCATGTCTACTAGAGTATTCGAGGTTATGGATAGAATTGGGCAGGTGCCATACTGATTTTCTCTTCTAAAGAAATACGGTGTTGTGCAAGATGATTTCATTGTATCACAACTATAGTTGTGTAATCCCTACCCTTATCATGGGATCTATGTGAATGATGTTGAGATTGAGATAGATGTTCCCATTGAGGAGTATCTTATATGTGTGTTGGATCGCTGTGAGAAGGAGTTTTTGGTATTGACCATGATGATAGTTTTTTTTTATTATGGAAACATGGGCATGTTTAGGAGGAAAAATGGGAAAGTGAAAAAGATATGCAGGCTCAGTGGACTGCTCTTTTTGGATCATAATCATAGAGATGTTTGGGAGTGTATCTTGAGGATGAGTTATTATAAGGTGTGGAGGATTTATGATCCTGGTATTTTCAAGGGTTTAATAGAGCTTTTTTTCATGTACTCTTTCATCTTAATTTGTGTACTTTTTTGGATATAACCTGGGGTGTTTTTTTTTTGGAAATTTTGAGAAAATGAAAGCAAATGGACTATGCATCATTGGAACATGCTTAGGGAAAACCATGCATCTCGACCCAAAAAACCATGCAACCATGGATAATGGGAATTTTTTATGGTTGTTGTATAGTTTTTCAAAAAAATTTACCCACAATGGAAAAACTGTGCGTCCCTAATATAATAGGTAGAAGTTTTGAGCATGGTTTGGGAAAACCATGGGCCCCATCAAGCTAATCATGCATAAAAATAAATATCTCATGAAATTTAATTCTCAAATCCCCCAAGACCCTAAAACTCACCAATTTTGACCCTTATTCTACCATATTAGGTCTTTCATGATTTTCTAGATCTCTGAACAAATTACATGTCTTCCCATCCTCTATTATTCATGATTCGATGCCCGGATCGAATATATTCTCCTCTCCCGATAAGTGGATCCTACCCTATTGCTTTCCCACTAATCCTCATTCTCTCATTATTTAGCTGGGAAGTAATATTCTATTTTTTAGATAATGATCTATATTTTTTGAATCTATATCTAGACATGTGGATATAAATCTATAATTAATATATAATGTTCTTGTTAATATGGATTTAGGTTTTTAGATATGGATCCTGATATACGTCATTGTGTTGCTCAATTTTGGGGGTTTCCATTGGATAATTATTCTTTGAGTACTTGAGGTAGGTAGTCTATTATTCAATTCCCAATGTCATGATATTATGTACAAGTATGTGATTATATTAATTTTTCAGGTTTATTAGGGAATTGTAATTCATAAATTAAAGTAATTAATTTAGTCAATTAATTAATTGTAGAAATTGGTGCTTTAATTGAATAATGGAATTGGGGAATCATGATTATAAATTTATGATTTTATTATTAAAGTATTAAATTATTGAATTTTAGATATTTAATTATTGGGTTAAATGTTGGAATGATGACGTTTGAATTTCAAATTTCTAATTGGTGAATTAATTAGTAGATGTTGATATTTTTACTGATTAGTTAATTTTTGAATTAATTATTGGACTTATATAGTTAATTAACTATTTAGTTAAGAAATAAATGATATGTGATAACTAATTGTATAATCAATTAAAGGGAATAATTTGACTAATTAATATTTTGGTTAATAAATGGAATTTGATGTGATTAATTAATCATTAGGTTAATTAATTGAATTAAGTTGATTAATTAATTGCAGAATTAATTAATCTAAATTTATTTGATTAATTAATTTATGAATTAGTAAATAGAATGATTTGGGACTACATTGGCATGGAGTAGCAATGGGATAACCTAGGTGGGAGTGAGTAATTGTGGAGAAGGACCATGAGAGCCTATGGAGAAGGACTATTAGAGCCTATTGAGAGGGACTATGAGAGAATTGTTGAGAAGAACCATGGGATAATTTTGAAATGAAGAATTTGAAAGATTATATAGAAATTTATAAGGGATACCCAGACTGTTCTTGGAGTTGGTCCAAGGGAAAGACTGTAAGAGCTTCCTCCTTCACTCGGTAAGTGTTTATGCATGATTTGGTTTAACTCACCTTAAAGCCTTATGGTTAGATCACTACATGTACATTATTCATGCTTAATTTATTTAATATTTAATGAATTTTACCAATTGTGAAATGATAATGTGAAATAGTTTAGACTCCGGAAAGGTCCGAAGCAGGTATTGATGTATGGGTGTCATTTGGAAACTGGTAGTTCATGTTGCTAAATAATGATTAATTAATATTGTGATAAATGATACTAATAAATTATGATTATTTCATTATACAACCATATACACTTTTTATTTACTGGATTTTTTAGATACAATTGGTGGAGGCCTACTGAGTTGTACTCACACCCTACTCAGGCTGCCTAATTAGCACCTGAATAGATATTATTATTGTAGGAAAGGATAAGGGAAAAGACCCTGTATCAGATATATGAGTTGGGATAGAGCAAGGAAGTGGGGAACAGACAAGTATCTATACCCTCTTGGGTGTCATTAGTGTCTTAATTTTTAGTATTATTTTCAGAAACTTTTAAAGTACATTAGCATGGAATTTTTTCTAACATTATTTGGATATTTTATTTTTCATATATTGATTATCTACAGATATTGGAATCATTTATGGTTATATTTATGATTATTCTATAGTATATTATTTCCAAAGGTGTATTACTCTAATAAAAGTGGGTATAGTCTCTTCATGATCGACATATAAGACTCTCTCTTCTAGTTGGTAGCCTATGGAATTCAGGGTGGGTGTTTGAGGTCATGTGACTGACCCTCTTAGGGCAGCGATGTGTGTCACCCATGTCTGGATGTTATAGAGAATTATTTTTTGTTTCTAACACAAATATATTTTAAAATAATAAAATTATGTTTGATAACATATATAAAATGAAACACCGTGAATAAAATATACATGAAATTTATTTCATTAAATTTAATGACCTCAAAAACTTGTGACACATGCATTCTCTAGTCTAAATTATCCATAAATTGGTATACCATTATAACCTATATTTTAAATTGTAGGATATGAATAGAACATTCTAAAATATTAAAATTATATGGTTTAAACTATAATTAAATAGACTAATTGTTTATTTATTTTCTAGAAATAATATAATAATCATTTTAAAGAAATATAATTTTTTTCCAAAAAACAATATTTTTTTAAATGAATGTTTTATCGCATTTTTCAAGTTTATTATGAAAACTATATGTTTATCATTTATAGAAACATTACTCCTCAAAATAGAATTAATTTTTGAAATAATTATCTCGTGATTATTTTATAGTTTTTTTGATAATTTTTTGAACAGATTAAAATTTTGATGAATAGTGAAAATACTAGATTTTATTGAAAACAACATTTTTGTTCAAAAAATATACAAGTTACATTTCTAATTAAGTTTGTTCAATAATTAACTTTAGTTAAATTATATAATTATAAATTAAATTTACATCATTATAATAAATTTGATATTAGATTTCAATATTAAAAATTTATATACTTATGAAAATTTTGTTTTAGAAAATAGTTTTTTCATCACGAATGTGGGTTTAATTTTATATTTAGATTTTACGCATCTATAAATTTAATTTTTAAAAATTTATTAGATATTTTTTACCATAATAATTAATATTATAAAATCAGTTTATCTTAATATTTGGTCATAATAAATGATAAAAATAGTAAAAATTATTTACCACAGTTAAGGTTAAAATAGGATTATCGTTGGTTAAACTAAAAACAAAATGTGTACATTACCTAGACAGTATTCCAATTAATATAAAATGGGAATATTTATAACTTATAACTTTCATAGTTTTACAAATGAACCAATTGTAGACCTGTGTCTTCTAATAAACGTATGTATCACTTTTTGTTTAAATCAATTTCACGTGTTTCGTCTCCCCACTTATAAAATTCACCACACACCTCTATAATAAACTATTGAAAGTTTTTTTTTGTAATAATACATATCAAAATATCATCCTTAAATATCTACCCACATCCTATATTCCCTTTTTTGACCCAAAATCCAATCCAAAAAGGATTCAATTATAAACCTAAAGAGGTTTTCCAAAGAAGTTGAAAAGATCTTAACCATGCATTTTTGTTTTTCTTATTCTTCTGACTCCATAAAATATTATAAAAATATTAAAAAATAATAAAAACAATATATAATTTATTCTAATATTTTTATGTTAATTCCATAAACTATATCCATCTCCCCTTCGACAGAATGGGAAACGAAACCATCAATCATGTGTTTGGTGGACCACTACCTCACGAACTGATGACATTCATTTTCAATCACCACTTTCTCAGATGTATATAATAAAGGATATTACATATTTATATGTTATTTATGAAATTAAAATACTTATTTAATGATATTATCAAATACACATTCTTACCATCCAATCTATTGGAAAAAGAATAACGTTGATCATGCTTGTGTGTGGACCACCACCTCCACATGGTGATGTGAAATGTCTTACTTTTTATTTTTATATGGATTTTAATAAAGATATATTTAGTTAATATAGATGAAATATTATATATAATTATGTTTTTTTAATTTTAATGATTATTTATCTTTTATTACAGTCCATTCGTTGAAAAAATATAAGCAATGTTCGGGTATACATATGACCTACCATCTCTATGAATAGTGCTACATATTTTCACATATCTATCTTTTATGAACTATTATAAATACATATACAAGGATTATATGTGATATTTATATCATGGATAACATTATTATTATTATTTAACCATGATCAATGTAAAGGTACTGAAACTACCAAACCACAACAAGCATGAAAAACCTAAAAACTGTCACTAGAAACAATTATTTTAACAAATAATTGTTAATAAACAGGTCATAAAAGACTATAAGTAAAAAATATATGGTATGAAATATATAATTATGTTATTATTATATATTTAAACTTATTATATATTTATTATATATGAGCTACATACACATTATAACGAAAACCAAACCTAAGAATATAGTCTCTCATATCACTTTTATTCCATGATATTTATGTCTACTTCACCACATTGTTTTTTATGTTGTGTATATATTGTATCATTAATATTTTATATCCAAATTAAATTTTTCATCAGGCTATTTAATGTTTCATTTTATGATATTTCATTCACAGGGCTTATGATTTAGATGTTATGAAAGTGGTAAAGTTTTAGGTTGTGATTATGTTTGTAATGATGATATATTATTATTTATATTTCAAAAAATTCATGAATTTTATTCATATCTAATTTTTATTTTAGAATACACTTTTTCTTATCATTATAATATTTTTAAAAATAAAATATTCCAAAATAATTTTTTAAATTAAATTAACATCATTTCTCTCTCTAGTCAAAAATAACTATTCATCATTTTCCAAGTTTTCTAAAAATGATTTCAAAAATTCTTTATCATTCTTAAAATTATTTATTAAATTGATTCTACAATTTTTTTTTCTTTTTATATAATGGTTTAAATATAATATTTTTTTCTGATATAGGCACTTTTTAACCATTTGAAAACAGTGTGAAATGATTTTTTGACTTATTCAGCATGCACAAAATTATATGTCATCTTGAAGACAAATTACAGTAAAGATTAATTTAAATTTTTACTAGGATAGTTTTAAACATTTTTTTTTCTTAATGTTTTGGATGTTCTTGTTTTTTGAATGTGTTTTTCAAATTTTAAAAGATATATTTCTTATGTTTTTTTAAATAATTTGTATGTTTTTTTATTCATCAATGATAATAATGGTTATTTTAATTATACCCCATCAACAATATGATTAAATGATAGAATTATTATTATTTATAAGGATGGATTACGTCAATTTTTATTTGGGTTTTAATATTTTTACACCATTCAAAATATTAATCTGGACGGTGTATGATAATGTTTCTTCATTTGTGTAATTTTTAGCATTTTATATTATAGTTTGAAAATTATATTATTTATGTTGATTATGTTTGACCCATTTCAAATAATGAATTAATTAGACCCATTAACTGATAGGCGAGGAATGTTATAAACCATCAATACATATATATGCCTCGTGATAAAAACTATCAGGGGTCTTTGGCCAAAGACGTATCAATTTATATAATATTTCTTAGCATGAGGTCGTGATTATATAATTTTGATATAAAAAATTATGAATTCCCTCATTATGAGATTCTTTATTGATGCTCTATGTAATTATAGAATTAGTTATAATATTCATGGATAGGTTTTAAAATAATATGGCAATAAATATAGTATTATTTGATCAAAAATTACACTTTCCATGTTACTCTATATGTTTTTTATTTATTAAATAGAATTTCTTTAAATTTTCCTAAATTTTATATTGATTATTATTTAATTTTTATGAAATCTTATACTATATGAACAACCTTACTAACAATTAAATATGAATTATTTCTTATGTTTCCCTTCCACAAGAATGTAGAATCTGTATTATGATAGATACACAGGGATATAATAATTTTAATAATAGTGTTATATATTAAAATTTTATATCTTACTTCATTTTTTCAATTGTAATTTAAGATCCAAGTATGTATCTAGTTTACCAAGACTACTAAACTATTAACTCCATTTGGATGTGATTAATTGTATCTAGTTATAACATAATAATTTAACCGTTGACTCTAGGAAACTAGGGTTAGTGACATTTTAGTTGGTATTAAATATTGCTTAATAAAAACCATTAGAACTAGCTTTAAGAAAAAATATATAATAGAACATGACCATATGAATGAATTTCAGGATAATTATTAGTATAATATTAAATCCTAATGCTTTGTTATGGAAGTTATTATATGTTATTTTATATAAATAAATATTTCTTTATATACTACATGTAGACATAGTTCGGATAGAGTAATACCTAGAGGTGAAAAAAATGAAACGTGTTCATTATAATTTTACATTATCATCACTTGGTGTATGAAAATGGGCCTTAATTTAGACCTTATTTGATACTCCTATAGGATATTCTTATGATAATTCACATTATCTTTACAAACCGTTATGAAGTATTTGAATTTTTTTGATTTGGAAACTTTCCAAGGGAAACCATGTTTATTATTATTAGAATATATTTTCATATATATTAAAACATAAGTTATGCGTTTCACTAATTTATTGATTATACATTATGATAAATAATTCTATTTTCTAATACAGTGTATGAAATTATTAGAAGTGGTGAAAATTAGAAGGAATGAGAACTATATCAGTGCACAAAGTATGTGTCGAGATTTCCCGCCTAAGAGATAAGATAAAGCTGGAGATACAAATGGAACAGATCAAATTATAACTATATTGGGGTAACTGACATAGTTTATGAACAATAACCTTTCTCACATGGAGAAGTATACTAATCTAAAATAGAATATAACATGGTTAGAACACTTCATGCATCACCATCCAACATCATTTAATGAGACTACGAATCCATTTTAATATGATTAATGGATACGTTTCATAGAGAATATATTTCTCACCTTGTGAAGTAATGAACAATGGAATGATTTAATGATAGTTTATCATCTATAAAAGGATACATATAAATGTTCTTCATTGATTTAAAACACTATATATGAATAGGAAATATAATGCATTGATTGGAAGGATTTTGATGTACACTTATTGGAAAAATATTTTCCTTATTTGGAATGAGTGAAAATAGAGATACAATTCTTGATTCTATTAAAAAACCAAGAGGAAAATGTTTCCAAATATTAATATTAATTTACAATGTTAAAAAACCATGTTACTGACTTTTTTTATAACCAATGAGAAAGATTGACTATTTATTTTATGGGATTATGTTTATCAGTTTAAAAAAAACTAGTCTCTAAAAATTTGCATCATACAAGGGAATAATATCATGTGATATCCAAATTAATAATGAATTTTTTATATCATAAGGATTTGAAGGGATGAAAATGTGGAAGAGAACAGTAGAGAAAAAAATTATATGTGGTAGAAGGGAAAGAATGATTTTTTTTTCACATGTGATAATAATGGAAGGAAACACCCTAGTACTTTCTTAAATAGAATAAGAGATTTCATATAGCATGGATAAAAATACCATCATGAATGTGAAATACATTTCAACTAATAAGCCTATAATACTAACTATTTTTACAATATGGAGATAGAGACTTTGAAAATTAATTAATCAACTATCAAGGGAATATACCTTAGATGAAGCTAAGGGATCAAGGTCAAGATTAAGGGATTAATATAGCTGATGTGGAATTATTAAATCACTTTTTTATTTTTATTTATGAATTATGTTTTAAAAGTATTTTTACCAATTTAATTTTTATTATAATAATAATAAAACATATTAGGATTGTGTTAATTTTGGACGTATATATGTCTTAAGGTAATATTAATATAGTAGTTATGGATAAAATCTTTAGTTTATGAGTATATAGATGATTATATTATCAATGTATTAAAAACACCTTTTGATGTTTTATGTGATGGGGTTTATTAATATTAATGATATTTTTGGAGATTTTTTTTTGAAATATAATCCATCACTTTAATATATATTTAAGAAGAAGGTTTTTTTAAAGAAGTATCCATTCAAATTTTGTAAGAAAAATATTAAATTTGTAAATAACCTAGAGGGATAATATTATCATTGATGTTAGTTTAATAATATTCAATTAATATTATTTTATTTCCTATTAAAAATGTAATATGGGAAACATTATAGTTAAAAATTGATTCTATGACTAATTTTATTTTTGAGTATATTTTTCATATTTTTTGGAATTATATAGAAATTATAATAATGTTGTTTCAGAAAAAGGTTGACCCTCTTTAAAAGTGACAACCCATCACATCTGATAAGGCTGCGAGGCTTGACCCGACAACCAAAGGATGATGATGGTGAAATGCATACCACTAGACTACGTGATGTTACAATTAATATGAAATTGTTTTTACTTACACTATTGATGGATAAATATTTATTTAAAGGATTATATTCATATTTAGGTGTTCTTATTGAGGTTTATAGATTACTATATTACATTGGGAAAATTGTGCTAACCTTTTTAGATTTTTTTAATTTTTAGAGACATATAGAAGGACATGTCACTCTTTTATGAATATTATAATCCAAAAAAAGTTAATTTCAGTTATTACAGCATAAAAAAAACATTCTTGAATATTCATTTGTTAGAGTAATAAATGACGATTCAATTTATTTAATAGAAACCAATGGATTAAATTGTGCTTATGAAATAAAAAGTTATCTAGAATGTATAATTTCTGGTGTTCTCTATCCTATTGGTAAAAGAGTCCCACATATCTAAGGAAATAATGTTGAAAATAAAATTATCATATTAAACTCATATTATATTAATCAATATTCTTTTGACCCATCACATATTTTTATTTTTTTGGTTGTTAAATTTATTTTGATCATTCTCTTTCTTGTGACTATTAATCTTTATCACCCTTAATAATTATCTATGTTTTTTTTCATGTCAATATTTTCAATTCCCATTATTATTTTATACATGGAAACCTTTTTACACATTTTTATGGATGTAATTCAGTATTTCCTCTCTTTATTATTATGATAAAGTTTTGTTAACCCTTTATTAATTATTGGATTCAAAAAATGGTATTTTTAGATGGAAACCCTTGATTTCAAAAAAAAAGTTCAAATTTCGGGGACCAAATTTATTGAAGGATGGTAGAATATAACACCATGTGGTTTTAAAAGAAGAAAATCATTTTGGATAAAATATAAGACATGATACACTATGAATAAATGAACCAGGAAGTATATTTCTATAAATTTAATGACTTTTATAGCTTGTGACACACAAAAAGATTGAGTCTAAAAGAACCATATAATAGTATATCATTATAAAATAGAAATTAAACTAGCTGGAATGAATATAAATAAAAAAATTGACAAAATTAAAGTATTTAATAATTAATAAAATTAATTTAATGGCAATCTATTGATTATATATAAAATAAGAATCATTTTAATAAAAAATAGATATTTTTTGAAAATTTGTACATATCTTAAAAGTGGTTTTGTCATGCTTTGCACAAATATTTTAAAATTAAATTCATAATAATTTAAGAAAATATGATTTTAAAAAAGTAATTAATTTTTGTAATCATAATTTTGAAATTATCTTATGTTGATTTTTTTATAGTTTTCTAAAAAGATTGACATATTGATAAATAGTGATAATACTAGTTTTAAAAAAAATTAATTTTAATTTATCACCTATAAAAGATATATAATTTTTAGTTTAAATATGTTTTAAAATTAAATATTGTTAAATTATATTAAAATAAATATAATTTGGGTCATTTTAATTCATTTCAAATATAATATTTTGATTAAAACATACATTTGAATATTTTCTATTGGGAAAACCAATTTTTCATCCTTTTGGTGGATATAATTTTAAATTGTAATTTTCCACCAATGTGAATAATTTAGAAAAATGTATTCCATATTTGGAATCTGAGTAAGTAATTTTATATATTAAATCAAACTTAATTATTGTTCATGATGTGTAGTACAATCTTTAAAAATTGATTACCATGATTAAGGTTAAAACGAATTTACCAATGAGTTAAACTCAAAAAGTATAACGTTAAAATAACCCATAATATTTTATAATTTCTAGTTTATGGATATTTTTATTCTATATAATATCCATGGTTTTATAATTATCCATTTTTAACATTTTGGAATGTGAAAACTTGGGTATCATTATTATTTCAAAAATTACAAGTGTGTCCTCTCCCCCACTTATAAAAGCCCACCAATTCTTCTATCCTATTCAGAATCCCAAATATTTTTGGTTTAGCAAAAACCTATACAAAAATATATTACTTGAATATATCCCCTAGTACAATATTCCTTGTATTGATCATTAGTCCAATATAGAAAGGCATTAGTTATATACCTAAAGAAGTTGTCTGAAGAAGGGATAAAGTTTTTAAACATGTGTTTTCATTTTAATTATACCTTAAACTCCATAAAATACATTAAAAAATTATAAAATAATTAAAAATTTTGTCTTATATTATTAATTATTATAATTTTATTTTCATAACCAATATCTATTTTCTATTTCATGAATAGGGAACCAAAAACATCAATCGTGTGTACAACAGACTACAACGATGCCAGCTGATGTAATTTTCTTTCCACCATCACTTATATTGGTTGGATATAATGATGGATTTTAAAAATATAATATATTTAGTAATGTTATGTAATTATTTCTACCGCTTTCGCTGGGGTGAGTACATACGTTTGTCAAGGACATGCAGCTGCTACCCTGCATTCTTTCTTTCTAAAGGTGGGCCACATCCATCGCTTATTTAGGAATGTTTTCTCCTTGATCGAAATGGGATGATGGGATGTCAGTTCTTCCATTTTTGGATCCTCCTCATAAATCTTCATCTAGTCCAGGTCTCCCTTATAGATTAAGTCATGGTTCATGAATCTCATTCCCAGTGCTATATCTTTGTGGGAACTGGTTAATTAAACTACATTCATTAGGAGATTCCATGGGGTCTTGACATGGTAGAAACATTATATCGAAGTGGATGACAAATTCAGGCATGTCGGGGCATCTCTGGATGTGTGGACATTGGGGAACATATATTTTTCCTCATAAGAGGGCATCTCAAGGGTGCATGACCCGAGGCATCCCACATCAGTCACATGGTATCATATGCTGGAGGCATGTCTCTATGGTTTTCCTCATCTTCCCATGTTTAACATGGGGTATGCCGTGATTTTAACACCTAGAAGATATGATTATGCCAAAGGCATGTCTTTTGAGGTTTTACTCAGGAATCTCATGTCTAACACGAGGTATGCCGCAAGTTTAATGTCTTATAGAGATGGAATGAGGGTGATGAGAACATCTAATAGAGAAAGATTAGTTTGGTACATCCCTATGAGGGATCTCCATGAGTGTTTACCAGGTATATGGATTAGAACACACAATAAGAGTAGACCTAGGATGGTGAGTCCCATAAAGGGAATATTTCACACCGTGAAGAGTGATATGGAACCCACTGATGGCGGATCCGGGAGCGTGAACCCTAGAATGTGGGGAACACCAAGGTTTACCTTTGGAAGGAATTTAACCCCATGGAGTTTTACTGTGTACCCTGTGTAGAAGACTAGGATAAAAAACCACGTAGTTCAAAGGGGTGATGAATCTGGGTGTACACAAAGGACAACGACCTGAAGACATGTTGGGGCATACGCCTGGATTGCGGCGCAGGTACTACTAGGAGCAGTGAGAAGGTGGATGACATGATCCCACAAAGATGTGGAGGCCCAGATAAGAGTCAAGATGGATGTTGGAGAGTTGAATGAAGTGGAGGGAGAATGATTTGGAACCGACATGTGGATGATAGTGATGTTGGGATTGATCCTTGAAAAGTCTTCCTACATATCCCCATGAAAGGGAATCAATGCCTGCATTATTTGATGGGATGATGGGACACCAGACGAGGAAGCCCATGAGAATCTATGGATGGATGGGATCTGGAGGAAATAGAACCTCAATGTTGGGGAATGATATTCCCGAGACACATGGGATCGAGAGATATATCAGGATGAGTCATGAGTGATGGAATTGAACCTCAAGGAGGATTCTTACATATCCCCATGGTAGGTAATCGAAGTCCGCGTAGTTCATCTGAAGACGGATTGCTATCGATTGGGTACTTCAATAGCTTACTGTCGAATGGGGGTTGACAACGACTTACTGTTGAATGTGGTTGACGATGAATTACCACTGAATGTGGTTGGAATCAGAATTATGCTAAATGGGGTTAAAAACGGCTTACCGCTAAATGGTTTTGACAATGTCTTACCACTGAATGGTGTTGAAAATAGCTTACCTCTAAATGGGGACGAACCTAATGGAGGCTTTCTATGTACCCTGTCTAGAATACAGGGATCAAATCCCAAGTAATTTGAACGAGTAGAGTTTAGGGTCTTGTGGGATGGAAAGGGGGAAATCCCTTTAAAGTCATTCAGGATGATGTGGACAAATTTTAAGTGGTTGTGACCAATGGGGGTTGGGATTAACCCATGGGGAGGCTTCCTATGTACCTTTCCTTGGTAAGGATCAAAGTCCATGTAGTTCGGGCTGGTGTTTGGTGAACTGACGTGAAGTGGTTGGGACTAATGGTTGTTGGGCTTGAACCACCTGGAGACTTCCAACGTACCTCACATTGGAAAGGGTCAATGTACACATAGATCTAAAAGGATGTTGGTGAACCAATGTGAAGATGTTCAGAGCCAATGGATGGTGGGGTTTAACCTTAGGGAGGCTTCCTACGTACCTCGCCTTGACAAGGATTAATGTCCATATAGATCAGAATGGTGGGAACTGAAGCGAAGGGGTTTGAAACCAATGGATGGTGAGTTTGAACCTAAGGGAGGATTCCTACGTACCTTTTCTTAGCAAGGATCAAATTAAACATAGTCCATAATGATTGTGGGAACTAACATGAAGGGGGTCCGGGTGCCGCTATGGAGCAACAATGGTGAATGGGGCTTGTGCAAGGAAGCTACCCAGGTGCCGCTATGGAGGGGCAATGGTAAATGGGGATTACGCAAAAGAGCTGTCCGGGTGCTACAATGGAGAGGCAATGGTCGATGGGGATTATTCAAGGACGCTTCTAGGGTGTCTTCCCCATGTCAGGTCTTGAGGGAATCCCAACCCGCTGGAGTGTTGAGGCACATAATTGAGGTCTACACTTATGCGCTAGTGCACAAGCGGGATAACACCAACGATATTGGAATAAGTCCAAACAATGTGATATGAAAAGTATGAATCACATTCCTGACATCCGGAATGTAGTGAGGGTGGTGTGATAATGGAGGATAACTGTTTACCGTGTTTGAAACGTAGCATCCATATTGTGTTATCCTGAAATGGGGACAAACACACGAGGGATGACTATTGACTATGTTCGAATCACAGGACCTGACTCGAAGTTTCATCCAAAGCCTTCTAAGGCATTGGTCCAAAATCGTAGGTGATCCTTGTCGGAATGGGGCCAGGCCTTTAGGGGGTCCCTTCACACATGAAATAGGATGATGATCTGAATGAAGGACATGCAAAGAAAGAGGTGCAGTGATGGAATGTTTGAACAGATTCCAATGATCTTGAGATTGTGCCACTATAATCATGGCATGAGAAATCTTTAACATGCCACATAAGGCATCTCTTATTTGGAACAAGAGGAATCATATTATTGAATGACATGGCATGCTATAGTTTATAGTCATGTAGATAGGACTGTTGGAATCTTATGATAGGAGCGTACGACCTCTATTGTTTGGAGAAAGAGGCATCCTATGTTTGGAACATATGTAATACTAATGTTTAGATTCATTTATAAAGGACTATTGGCCTCTCATGCTTGGAGCATAAGGCATATCTTGTTTGGAGTAAGAGTCGTCATATGTTTTGAACATAGGGTGCACTACCATTTCTAGTCATGTTGATAAGACTTTTGGGCATAAGGCGCTTAGAAATTTTTGGTGTTGGGAGTTATGTAAGAGAATCCCTTTCTATTTCAACATGGAATAGGAACCAATTGGTAGGGTTTTGAGGAGTTTCCTGATGAATGGTTCAACTAAAGGTTCTTGGGTAATTAATGATGAGACTCTCAAATCAAGAAATAGGAAATGAACCATGGGAAATATGTTCATTAGAGGTGTTTAATGGTGTGTGGAGGAGTATCTTAAATCGTGTTATTCCAAAGATGGAAGGTTGGTGTGCATATGGGTGCAATTGAAAATGACAACATCCGGGCTTAAAAAGTTCATGTCTCGACCCTCAATTTTTCATGGGGGTCAGTGACAGAATATAAGGGACCGACATCAAGGTTTTGGACCACAACCCAGAAGTGACCTCGAGCAGGGGTGCGGGGGCGTATCCCCCGTGATATGGACATGCGAGTGCTATGGTGGGAGATTCACAAAGGATATGTCTTCATGAAGGAGGTTCACCGAGCAAAGGGGCTTCTGAATCATGGGGTCTTTCAAAGCACCTTCGCGAAGGAAATATGCTCACGGGGCATTGACTCGCGGAGCATTGGGGCTCACGAAGCAATGGGGATCGCAGAGCAAAGAGTCTCACGGTGCAAAGTATCTCTCAGATAAAATACTCTCATGGATCCAAGTGTCTCACATAGAAATGGATATCAGTGAGTAAAGGCTACTGTGGAGAAAAGGCTCTTGCAGAGAAAAGGCTCTCGCGGAGCAAAGGCTCTTGAAGAAAAAAGGCTCTCATGAAGCAAAGGCTCTCGAGGAGAAAAGGCTCTCGTGGAGCCTCAAGTAACCAGAAGTATATCCCTCCTTCAAAAAGGGAGGATCCCTTGGTGAAGGGAATCACTTCAAGGAGCATGAGATCTCTGCGAAATTGGATATTGGCAGCCAAGGGGGGAGGCATGACCGTCATTATGGAGGGGGCTTTGCCGGGTATTTATCGGCGATGGAGGTCAGCAGAGCACCCCATGAAGAAAAAAAGGGCACCGCAAAGAACAAATGCATGCCAAAAATCATATAGACCTCCAGAACTAAATGGAATTCCCTCAAGTTTCTCATAATTTTGGAGCTGAATGTCATCAAGCTTCGTGGTCCTCATGGAGGCTCTAATCAATTTCCCTCAACTTCTTCATAATCGTGGAGCCGACCTTCATGGAGCTTCGCGGTGCTTGTGGAGGCTCCGGTAATGTTTCTTCATGTTTTTCATAATATTGGAGTCAACTAGCATCGATCTTAATTGTGTTCATAGAGGCTCTAGTCTAGTTCCTCTGCTCTACGATCACAGTGGGAGCTTCATGAGTGGGCTCCGCGAACCAGCTTTCCAGCCCAACTTCAAATGTCTATAACTCCTAATCAGTAACTCAGTTCGGGACATAGGACCTGCCAAATCAAAGCTTGGGAAATGGGATACAACCTTTGATCATGTATGGAAGAATTTGAAAAAAACATGGACATGATTTCTAGTTCCAATAATAATTATAATATAACATATACTATCTTACCTTCAAATTTGTTGGAAAATAATAACACCACTCTTAAGTATGTTCCAACTACCGCCTCAATATACCGATGTGAATTTTTTTCATTTAATTTTGACATGGATGGAAATAAAGATATATTTAATGAATAAATATGAACTGTTGGATAAAATTATGTCTCAATAAAGGTTAAAAATTATTTAATTATTTTTATGTTCTATCTATTGATAAAATAGTAACAAAGTTCTTGCGTATGTATGACCTACCGTCTCCATGAATGATGGAACCCTTTTTCAAAAATAAAAATTTTATAGAATATAATAAATACTTATATAATGATAATATAATATATTTATATCATTGTTAACAACATTGAGATTATGTATCAATGATCAAATTAAAAGGACACAAACTACTGAAAAAACATCCCTAGAGAACAAAACAATTGTTATCCAAAATGGATATTTAAATGAATACAAGTTAATAAATTCGTCATAAAAGCTATAAGTTAATAATATATTTTATAAAATATATGTGAATTGATTTTTTATTATTTTATTATAAATATATATTTATTATATATGTGGTATATACACAAATGAAGAAAATTGAACACGAGGTAAGGGTTTATCCTTTCACATTTAATTCCATGAGATGTATGAAATATTCACAACATATTTCTTTTGTATACTTTATATGATACCCATTTGATAAATTATATCATGAAACCCTATATATCCATGTTAATTAATTTTTTATTCAAAATTATTTTTCTCATGGGGCTTTTAATTCATAAGTTATAAATGTGGGAATGGTTTACATTACAATCTCATTTTTTATCACGATTATTCATGATTATGTTTTACATGTTCAAATATCATGACCTATATTTAAATAAACTCATGAATTACCTTATAATATAGTTATTCTAAGATAATTCATGGGTATATTTCATTTACACTATTTGAGAAAAAAAATATCCAAAATAATGTTTTAAATAAAATAGATATGATTTATATCTTTGCTCAAAACCACTATTAATTCATATGCATGTTTTCTAAAAAAGTTTTCAATATTGTTTTAACATTATTCAAATTTATTATTAATTAAAATTTGTCTAATTTTTAATTTATTTAATATAATTTGAATGGAATTTTCTTGTCCATTTTTTAATGATGTAGTTTTAACCTTTTTAAAACAGCATGAAATGAATGTACTTTTAACTTATAGGACATATTTGAAATTACCCTCCATCACGCATAATCATTACATTGACGATTCAATTACAATTTCATAAGGATATTTATTAATATAATTGTTTTCTAAAAATTTTATAAATTTAATGTTTTTTAAATTTATTTTTAAAGTGAAAATATTATTTTCCCGAAGAATTTATTTAGTAAATAATTTATAGTAAATCTATCCATAAATGAAAAAAACCCAAAAAGTTAATTTATTACCATTTTTGAACAGGTATTAATGATATCACCATTATTATATATCCTAATGGTCTATGATCATATTAACTAGGACATACCATTTCGACACCATTGGTCATATTACTCTACGTGGATTATGATTATTTTTATTGATTAGGGTAATTATTATCATTATATATTATTTTTTTGTAATTTGGTTTTTTACATTCTTTATGTTTCAACCATTTCATGTGATAAATGAATTTTAATTAGTATGTGAAAGGTTGGTCCCATTATAACCCCTTGATTCTTTAGTAGGCCTCATGTGAGAAAATAGATTTTGTTTTTATTCAAGGAATTACACATTTATATAAGATGTCATAAAACGAGTCTTTGAAAATATAGTTATGATTTATGAAATTATTAATTCAAATATTATGAGACTAATTATTGATGTTCCATGTTATTATTCGATTAGTTAGATTATCCCTTGAAAATTTATAGATATTGTGATAATTCATATTCTATTTTTGATCATCATTTCTTCTATTCATATTATTATTCTTATTCATGTTATTGATTAAATGGAATGTGTTTTAGTTATTTACCATTCCATATTGATGATACCATATTTATTGATGATATCTTCAAATATATGCATATAATTACTATGAATTGGATCTCACCCATTTCTTATCTTTCCTTCCCCCATGACTCTAAAAACAATATCAGGATTGATATGTTGGGACATATTGAAAGGAGTAATTGTGTTCACAATGAAAATTTTAGGTTCTATTTTTTATTTTCAATTCTAATATGAGACTCAAATATGTATTTAGTATACTAAGACTACTAAACTATTTGGTCCATTGGGATGTGATTCCACGTTTATAGTGCCAATATAATTATATAACCACTAACTCTAGGCTAATAAGGACATGGTATTTAAAAATTTCTTTCTTAAAAATGTATATTATATTATTATCGAGTTATTTCTATAAATCAAAATATTATTCTCATTTTAAAATATTTAAGAACTCAAGATACCTAAGTATTGTTATTTAAGTAAAACAGACTTTTTTATCAACTCGGTTGTAATATTTTTCTTCTTTTTTGATATATTCATTAAAAAATTTAAAGAATGGTTTTCTAAATCTATGATGAATTTTAAATAAATTTTTACCAATGTTTATCTTTTTAAAAATTTGGTAGAATGGAATATTTTTCTCATTTTCATAATGATATACTTTCAATTTTTTATGAAAAATGTGAATGGATTAATTAAATCAACGTTCATGACATGGGCATAGTTTCCCACCATCCTTGATGGCCAAAGCATTGATACTTCATTTAAATGTCTAAATTTTTTCATTCAAATAATATATTTTTCCGAAGATATTGGAAATTTTTAGATTTTAAATAAGTGATTTCTAAATGAAAACGATATTTTCATCATAAGAATTTGTAGTGATATTTTCAACATATTTTTGTATGTCTCAACATCATTTATAGAATCATATGATTTAATAAGTATATAATCAAATTATATCATCCTAAGTATTTCTCTAGATGGTTTATGATTAGTTTCAATAGGTAATATGTTGACATTATATATGCTTATTCATCCAATACAGTTTATTATTTATTTTTTCGTCATATTGATTCATTTGTAATTTTTATTCTTATAATTAATGTATTATAATTACTAAATGAAAAGTGGGGATACAAATTACATTGCACCTCAAAGAATCAGTAGGTATCATGTCACATAATAGGTTAGTATTTGGGTGTTGCCTTACCCATTCATGTAGGTGTATTAGACAGGTCATTAAAAGAAATTTATGAAGTTAAACATTATATGTTACATCTTTATGAGACCAATTATTTATTTCCATGTGATTATTTGAGTTGAAATGATATCCATGTATGTGTTTCAAGCCCAAGTGATTATTTATATGCTATAATTTTATCAATATTTATTCATACCATATTAATCAAGAAATATTATCTTCAAATTTACACATAACCTTACATAGCCACTGAGATAATACATTATTATGATTCTTCTTTCTAGGATTCAAGGAAGTATTATATAATGGATATTCAAGGATATTCTAATGTGAAAAATTAATTTATCAAAGAAATAGAATTTTTATATTTTATGTATCCAAATGTATGTGAGATCGAGGTTTGTGTCTTTTTTACCAATATTAATAAAGTATTCAAGCCTATGGGATGTGATAAATTGTATCTAATAAGAATATAATAATTTAACCATTAGATCTATCCTACTATAGTAGGCATCTTTATAGTTGGTACTAGAGAATGTTTAGTATTAACATTAGGAAATTGATTTAAGAAAACATAGATTAAAGAATTCAATCTTATGACTGACAATGAGGATAAGTTTAAGTATAGGATAACATCCTAATGTTTGGTTAAGGAATGTATTATATTGTTTTATTAATAATAAATACTTATATAGATAATAATGTAGATGAGGTTTTGGAATATATATGTCTAGGGGTAATTACTGTGAAAAGTGTTGGTTGAGTACATCTCAATTATCATTACAGTGCACCGTGTGTGTGCCCATATTGTGCAACTGGTTTGACACTCATGTGGGATATTCTTTGGTTAATTAATTTTTTATTTATAGACTATTATCAAATATTTTTTTGTGATTTAATAACAATCCCAATGAAACAAATATTATGATTCTTATATTAGTTACTAATTTTTTTAATTTATATTATGTGTTTCAATAGTTTCAAAATTATACATTTTGATTCATAATGATATGTAATAATATAGTTTATGACATTATTTTTAAATGGTACAAAGAAGAAAGAATGATAAAAATTTTAATTAACATAATATATATAGGAATTTACCTTCTTTGAATGATAACGAATATGGAGATGGAGAATGAATAGGAAATATTATAACTATAATATGGATGCTGACTCAGGTTATGACAAATGGCCTGGAAAATATAAAGAATCCTATTGTTCTAAAATTTTGCGTAACAATGATATACCATTTAATGTGACTAAAGCATCCATCATATAATAAAAAAAATCCATTTGTAGCTAATAAAAGGATATGTTTCCTTGTAAATATATTTCTTAATTCTAGATATAATAAAAGGGAGAAGGTTTTCATGATAGTTTATTTTCTCACAAGGTATACATATTAATGGTGGTCATTGGTTAAAAATACTAAGGATTACGAAGAAATAGAGAGAATGGAGTGGAAGGGTTTCAAGTTACCTTTCATGAAAACATATTATCTTCATGAAAAATGAGAGGATATTATAATAAAAATAACAAGTCTATAAAAAATTATTTGTAAAATCATGAAAATATTGAAGCTAACTATACATGATTAGAAAGGAAGGTTTTAGACTACATACTTAACCCAAAGAGAAAGATTAACCATAAATTTAAGTGGAATAGGCCAATCCTTCTCTTGGAACTAATCTATTAAAAATTATTATCGTGTGAGGATATAATATCATGTGATATAAAGATATAGATAGATTTATCTAAGGCTTATGTATTTAAAGGAACCAAATAGAAGAAGTGGATGATAGATAAAATAATGGATAAGGGAAATAACATTAAGGTGATTTTTTATACATACAACAGTTGTGGATGAAAACACTATGGTACATGCCTAAATAGAAAAATTAGTTTTATTCATGTTTATAGAAAAATTCAATGATGGAAATTAATTTAAGGGTATTTGAGAAGCCATTAAATTAAATTTATTTAACTATAATTATATGAGGTATTATTCCAACCAATTTATCATAAATCATGTAAAATTAACATAAAATATACCAACTAGAGATGTCAATATTATTCAATTACTATATCCTAATAGGATATCCATAGTGACATGATGAAATGTACAGTTATCATCCACTATAGGATTGAAACTTATTTATTTGATTCATTTTAAGACTTATTTTATATCTAAATAATTTTCTATGTGTATCACATCACCACATGAACAATTAAATGTTGTGTTTATAGAATAAATCATAATGGATGGATAAAAGAATATTAATTCTATATATTCTCTTTGATATAAGATTGTGGGAATGTAATTCCAATAAATTCTGTAATTCTTACTCTAGTTGAATTTTATGATATTTTGGGTATGGAATGGTTTTCTCAGTATATATCCCATATCAATTTTTAAGGAATATATTTTACATTCGATATTTTGAATGAACCTTCAATTATCTATAAGTGTGAGGATAGGCCTAGACACCCAATATAAATTACTTCTGTCATATCAATTTTTTTTATAAAAAATCATAAGGGATATTAATCATAAATGGTTTGGCAGAAACTAAACATTGAATTTTTTTTTACTATTTGAGATTATGCTGATGTATTTCCTAATGAATTTCCTAGAATTCTCCTAAATCCTGAAGGTGAGTTTTTAATATAACTAATAGAAAATACTATTCCTAATTAAAATAATCAAAATTGATTCGAACTAATTGAGTTATAGTAATTGAATATAAAAATCCAAGATAATACAGATAAGGGATTCATTCATCCTATTTATTCTCTTGGGGGTGAACCGGTTATATTTATTAAGAATAAATATTGTTCATTATATATTTTCACTGATTATCGGGAACCTAACAAGATCAATATTAATCCCATGCATCATATACCCAATATCAATGATCTATTTGGTCAATTACAATTTGACCTATATTTTTACAAGATTGATGTTTGATCTAGATATCACCAATCAAGGAATAAGAATGAGGATATTCCCAAAATAGCCTTACGTATGAGGAATGGTCCTAAGGAAAATATAGTAATTACTTTTGGACTTACCAATTATCTTTATCTATTCATAGATTTAATGAATAGGGTATTTAGATAAAACCTTGATCATTTAAATATAGAATTTGTAGAAAACATCCTTATTTATTGAAAGTGTAAAGAAGATAATGATAAACAATTGATAATGTTATAAAGATATTTAAAAAAGAGAATATGTATGCTAAATTCACCAAGTGTGAATTTTGGATTCATAATGCTTCATTCCCTAGTCATATAATGTAAATTGATATTATATCATTAGATCCTTAATAGTTCGATGTTATTGATAAATGTACTAGATGAACCATGATAACTAAAATCTATAGCTTTTTGGGGGTGGTTGGATGTTATCGACACTTCGTGAGATATTTATCTAGAATATATAACCCACTGAAAATGTTTACTGAGAAAGGGGTTATGTTCTCAGGTTTAGATGAATGTAAATATATTTTCAAATAAATAAATATAAGGTTTGTCATCAAATCAATGATAACACTATCCTATAATGGAGAAGGGTTTTTTATCTATTTTAATGTATCAAATAATGGATTAGGATGTGTCCTCAATAATAATTACATGGTAATATCATTTGATTATCACCAATTATAAATTCAATAGTAAAATTAAACAACTCATGATTTAGGGTTGGATGTGGTAATGTTTTCATTGAATATTTAGAGTAATTATTTTTAAGGTGAAAGGTGTGATATATATACTAATAAAAAAATCATGAACTATATATTTACACAAAAATATTTGAATATGCACCACAAAATATTGTTGGACCTGATTAAAGAATAAGGTTCTATAATACATTACCTCAATATGAAGAGAAAAAAGGCAATTGATTCACTAATTTGGTATGAACTTGGTAGTTTATCTATTATGGGGATTTAAAGAGATCCAAAATTTATGGATTTACAAAATATAGATAATGAAATCATGAGGAATTTGGAAAGTTATTATCTTTATCAAATTAATTTTCAACCATCCATCCATGAAAGGATTTAGATAGTATATAAGGAAGATGTGGAATTATAGAGGAAGGTGAGGAATGTTCCTAAGTTCAATCACGATCATGATAGAATGATAATTTTCATGAACTAAGTATTTATCCCATCAATACAAAACTTCAAGAAGAATATTTTAGATGAATCTCATAGTTTATCATTCTCTATTCATCCTAGATGTACAGAGATGCTTAGAGATTTGAAATATTATTGCTAGTTGGATAATATTAAAATGAATATTTTAGGGTATATATCAGGGTTCCTAGTATGATATTAACTTAAGGATATGTGAATTATTTCATGGGGATGTTAAAACTTTAACCCATACCTTAATGGAAATGGGAAAACATAACCATGGATTCTGTCATTAGACTATCAATAACATAAAAATGCTATAATGCTATTTAGGTTGTAGTCAATCACCTAACAAAGTGAGCACATTTTATTACTATCATAGAATATATCTCTCTATAATATTCATTAAATACGATGTAAGGTTGAATGGAGTACTATATCTAGTTGTATATGATATGGATCCTAGGATTAACAAGAAGTTTTAATAAATTCATCTGCAAGCTCTGTATACAGAGTTGAGTTTCAATACTACATATTCTCCTCATATAGATGGTCATTTTAATAGGACCTTTTAAACTCTGTAACACATGTTTAGAGTTTTATCTCTGTATTTTAAATGTGTTAGGTATCAACACATTCCTTTGTTGGAATGTTTTTACAACAATAAATTTCAATTGATTATTCAAATGGATCCTTAAGAAGCACTACATGGGAAAAAATATAAATCACAAATGATTTGGAATAATGTTGGTAAAATAAAGCTATTGGGATCCAATCTAGACGAAGAAATAGAAGACAAGGTTATATGCATTCGACATCACATATAGTAAAAATATAATCAAAAAAATATTTTGTTGACAATTGTTGATGGCATATAGTGTTTGATATTGATGAGAAGTTATTTTGGAATAATTCTATAGGAAAAAAGGTAATGATATTAATTTTTTTTAAATTTGTGCCCTAGTTATATTGACCCTTTCATGATTATTGATGGTATCGAGACAACAACTTATCAGTTGGTGCATCCATGAAATCTCTATCATGTTCGCAATGTGTTCCATGTATCTATCCTAAGTATGTAAATACATAATCCTTAACATGTAATGAATGTGGAGGTCATAACACTATAGGAAGATCATTATTATTAGGAAACATTTACAGATACAATAAATCATCGGGAGAAAGTTCTATGAATGAAGACCACTCACCTAGTCAATGGTTTGGGGAAAACCATAAATTTGGGGACATTATGTGGGTACTAGAGGATATAATGTGGGAGAATTATACTTAGTTGTTTGTATCAAAGTGATATAATTTAAATGGATATAACCTTTTTTTAGTTACTTATCAGGTAACACTAATCTATTTTAAAATATATTTTTCTTTAAAAAATTTAAAGTGTTTAATATATTGTTACACATCCAACACCAAGCTTTCAAGGAACTACTATAAATATATTATTATTTAAATTTCACCATTACAACATAGTTGTAATGTTTTTGGTATGGATAAGAGTAACCAAATTTGAAAAAAATATTTACAACATTTTTAGATAAATAAAATATATTGATAAATAATTATACATTTTTTAGTAAAGTAATTATATGTTTCAATAAATAATTTTTACTCAAAAATTTATATTTTTTTATGAAAAGTTAATATTATTGATATATTAAATTTCTAGAAAATTGTATTAAGAAAACTGAAATCCAATTTTCAATACATCATGTCAATATTATCTTAGAGTTGTATTTTTATAATTTTATGAGAAGATTGATTTATCAATGAATAGTGAATAATACAGATCTTTATTAGAAACCATTTTGTCATTTAAAAATATTACAAGTAAAAATTTTGATTCAAAATTATTTTAGAAGTTAAATTAATTCATTTATATTATTAATATTCTATAAATTTCATTATAAAAAATTTTATCTTGTATTTTTGTATAAAAAAATTATATATATAAGAAAACATCTTCTTTTTTGGAAAACCGCATTTCACAAAAATTATAGGTTTATTTTTAAATTTAATTTTATTAATTATATGTATTTAATCTGATAAAATGGATTCCATAAGTTTAAAAATAATTTCCATTTTTTTGTAAATATAGTTTCACTTTTGGTTATAATGAATAGTTAAATAATAATAATAATTTTTCACTACGGTTAATGATAGAACAAGTTTGTTAAGGGTTAAACCAAGAGACAAGGGTAAACATAAAAATTAAATTTGAGTAAATAATATTTTATTTCCTTATTTATTCCTAATGTAATCATAAATTCTATTAAATGTCCATTTGGACGGATTAGGATTCTAAATTGGATTATCAGATTTTAATATTTAATGAAATGTTAAGTATGTAGTCTCCACCACTTTAAAAATGATGACCCTTATCGAATTTTTACAGCCCACTTGATCAATATATCAAGACCAGAAACTAAAAAAATACTTCCCCAAAATCCATATAAACATTCTAGAGGTGTGGGTATTTGCAAAAGTCCATCCACGGAGTCCTGAAGAGGAGAACTAAATGTGTTCTTTCACATAAGAGGCAATCGCCTTAAGAGTTCAATTTTTTATATTATGATTTATCCTCCTCTAAATATATTGTATTTATCAAAAAATAATTTTTTAGAAATATAAATATACTGATATTTTATTTTAATTATAAAACCACCATTCTCTACTATCATTACAATCAAATGAAAAATGATAACATCGCTCGTGTGTATATATGGACTACCACCTCCATCACAATATGTGATTCATTTTTCATTTATCATTTATTTAGATGATAATAATGATATATTGGAAAAATATATATGGTATATATGATATAATATTAAATATATATTGGTTAATTATTATTTACCTTACTTTTACTCCATCCATCAAAAAGGTAAAATAACATTTATGCATACATATTGCATACTATCTCTATAAACGATGTAATTCATTTTTCATCACTATATTTCTTGAATGATAAAAAATAAGTAATTATTTATATAATCAATATTTATTATGTTTATATCATTATTAACATTTTAGATATTATATATCCATGATCATAGTATAAGAACAAAAATTACCAAATCAAAACATATATGAAAAAATCAGTTATCCCCAAGATTAATGATTTTAAAAAGGAATTCTTAACAAACTATATATTAATGTTGATAAGTAAAAAAGATATGGTAATATATATAATATAATATTTACTTAATTGATTTATTATAAATATTTATTTATTTTAAATGATGTTCGAACACATATAATAAAATTTGGACCAGAGGTAAGAGTTTATTTCAGAAGCACATTATTATTAATGAATTTTTATTATTAATAATTCACTGGGGGAATTATTCTATATTCATATCATTTACATAATATATATTTTCATCCTCTATTTAATTATATAAATTAATTTTTTTATTTTAAATTTCCTATCTTGAAGCACAAAAGCTAACACATTTCTGTTTTGAAGGAAATTTGACTTTGTTTTTCTACTCGGTCAGAATATTTTTCTTACAAGTCCTTATTTTATTTAAAATATTTCAAAAAATATTTTTACTATTATGAAATTATTTAATAAAAAAATATATAGTGGTGTTTGATTTTTTTTAAATGGTATTAAATGAATATTCTTGTCATTTTCCTAGTGAGGTTGGTTTTACTTTTTTTATAAAAAAGTGAAAGGAAAATTTATTTTAACATTCTAAACATGATTCGAATTTTCCATTATAATGAACAAAAATTATGTGATGATTAATTTACATGTTTCAAAGGTTACCTTAAAAAAATATTTTTCTTAATGTTTTAAGAAAAATTAAATTTTAAAAAAATTATTTCCAAGTGAATTGATTATTTTCTTCCTGAAATGTTCCTATGATATTTTTGAATTATTTTCATCTATGTCAACAAAATTTAAATAATTATTATGTTTTTTTAGAGGATAAAATATAATTATACCATCCAAAATATTTCTCTAGAAGGGTTATGATATGTTTTACTATGTAATATATTGACATTACATATGATAGTTCTTCCAATATGGAAAAATATTAATTTTGATTCCATGTTGATTATTGTAACATCTGGAACAGGATGCTGCTAAACTAGTGCTATGAGATTGTGGGTTACAAGTCCTCAAGTGCACCTCCCTATATGATAGAGGTTTTCAACATGAATTAAGGGCGAATGGTGTGATAGTGAGGAAACCATGAACTCCTATCAGAATAAGTGTTTAGTGGAAATATGTAAGTACCATACACATTAGAAAGTAAATATTTTGTATAAGTAGTAAATAAAATGAAATATAACATGTTGTAATAGGAAATATAAATACTGTAAAATCATGAAAAAATATGCCATAAAATAAAAAACCAGTCACCCACTGGTCCGACCACATAGATACAAAAATTAATAAGAATATGAAAGAAATGTACTAGGATATACTACTAACACTGAGCCATACCACGTTCCTGATCTCTACACATGATCAAACTACAGCTACCATATCAGAACTATATGAGATTATCCTCTCGATCAAGAATCTATGGGTCTTAGCCTTATCCACTATGAAACTCATGATAAACTAGAAAAGTATACATAAGGTCAACTTATACATAGAGGTATGCGTGTAGGGGTGAGAAAGAATATCAGTAGGACACCCCGAAAGCAAACTATAAAATGTGATGTAGTTAGTGTATTCAAAATTAAACTACATAGCCTTTCTTAGTCATATCTAAAAAGAAACTAAAACCAAGTGTGTTACCATGGTTGAACCTCAGGTCTGAAATCCTAAACAAGTGGGAAAGGGCCACCATGGATGTCCATATTGATATATGTATACATGTATAGTCACACACCTATATATATATATATGAATATTCCTGAGTAAGTAAATTAAATCACATGAAACCAACAATAGTCGATCTTAGGTCCGTAATTCTTTTCAACTGAAAATATTGTGCAAGGGAATTGAGTTGCATGTTCTTCCACTCAAGTCATGCATCATTACGTCTTTTTTCATGTCTATAATCCCAATGGACATAAACATGCTTTCACCAATGGTGATAAAGTCTCTGATACATCTAATTCACCATAATGGGATACTGATTCTATAACTGGGTTCACCAGTACTCAACTACAATCACTGTAAAGAAGGATATTTTATACAGATGGTCAAGACCATGGAGAAGGATAATGTATACCAATGGTCAATGCTGTAAATATTACTACACCCACATTTGGCCTATGCCGAGTAATCACATGTCAGAACCGTAGGTCTAGATCCAATGTATAATGACCATGGTATTCATATAGTCATACACAGTGTAATAAATTTTTTTACATCCATCACGTATTTTTTGTGTAATCATGTGTCATACCACGAAGGGTCGGATCCAAGGTATAGAAGACTAAGGAATCCAAATCCAGTCCTAGGAGTATCTTAACAGAAAACCAGTAAAGGAACTGGTTGAAGTCCTATGATCATTTCTATCAAACATATCCTATGTGAGTCCATTAATGGATTATACAAGGGGTAAGAAGGCCCAAGACATCCCAATTAATATTGAACCAAAGAGAATAATAAATCCAAGTTGTCCAATATTGGGTCAAGATAAATGGAGAAACATCCAAGGATCTATATAATCAACCAGCCCATGTGTTTGTTTGAAGCATTCTTATAATAGGGAATACAATTACCAATAAAGGCATAAAAAATAATTCGAGGAGAACTGTTTCTCTTGGAATTTGGGGATGACCTCCTTGATGGGAGGTTCAAACGTTTCGATTGGTTTCTAACGGGATTGTTCGTAGAACCGGAAACATCCAATGATTCCACATCCATTTGGACCTACTTTCCAAAGGTAGGAGCTCATTAGTTTCTGGATTGATAAGGCTTAAGAATTTTCATTGGTCAAGAGGATGAGAGGTCAGACTCATCACACCTTTTTGAGGAGAAATATTCTCTACTCTGGGACTCTCATTATAGATTTAAGTTATGTTCGTGAATCCTTATTAAATTACCAAGTATAATATGAGATTTTCCTTTAGATTTGACAATAAATGATCAAATATGTAGGAAATTTAGAGAATATTTTATATATATTCGAGGTTCTTCATTGATAGAGAATCATCTGTATTTATTAGAGATTTTTGGTCAATGGTACCCTTCGACACATTTATATAGAAGTCTCTTGGTCATTATGATGACCATTCTAGTTTTAGATCCACTCAGTGGGGCATTTGAAGTTTATTGTCATTCAGATGGACATGGATTATTTCAGATATGGGATCGAACCCGCAGATGGGCTACCTACATATCCTTTGTTTTTGGAAAAGGAATCAGAACCCACGTAGTTCGAGTAAGGGAGTATGATGTTTATGATTTATGGCTGAAAGAAGGATGTCATAATTAATTTTACACTCTACGCTCACGTGAGTCATGCTCGATGTGAGAAATAAGAGGTATTGGTAAAAATTATACAATTGTGCCATGAAAGATGCAATCCTAAGAAATAATGTGGGGCTTATGCATGTATGACTGCCCAGAAGAGATGAAGATTAGGATTAACTTTAGAGAAGAAATCCAGGAACATGGTCCATAAAGGTATACGTTCTTTATGGAGATTTTAATACTCTAACTTGGGCCTTACTCCATAAAAGGAGGCCCAAATTAGGAGAGGACTTATGATTGTGTTTTACTCCTGAAAAGGAATCCAAGATTGAAAGTAAATTAGGACTACTTAAGAGAAATTAAGACTTGGGGTTACTCTTAAAAAGGAGGCCCAGTTTAAGAGATTTGAAAAATTAAGGGACTTGGGGCTTACTCCTAAGGAGGATACACAAATTTGAGACTGGGAATTATTCGTGAAAAGGAATCCCAAATTTGAAGGAATTATGACTGGAACTTATTCCTAAAAAGGAAGCCCAGGTTAAGGGAAATATGACTAGGACTTATTCTTGAAAAGGAAGCCCATGGTTGGATTCTCTCATCTTAAAGGATGAGTTTGAATGAATGAAATCTCAATATTTAGTGACATAAAGATATGTAAATCACTATGTTTTGAGGGATATTCCACAGAATTCCTTTCAGATAAAGAAGTCAAATCAAGAAAACATGCCATAAATGGATTTGAAGAGTGTCTTGAAGACTAAATCTTGAATAGGAGAGGTGTAATGGTTTAAGAGGGGGAAAATGGGAAGGAAGGGAACCAAAAAATGCAGGGGCGCGCAAGTCCTGGAAGGCGTGCAGGTACCGCATGGGCATGCAAATCTTGGTCGCACATGTATACCTGCGCGATAAGTTGGGTACTTGCGCGATGTTCACCCAGCAGGGTAATACTTGAGCGACTTTTGGTTAAGGCCTTTAGAATACTCTTGAGGTTCTTCCAGGGTAGAGGCACGCAGGCTCTATTGAAGGATTAAGGTGGCGCGTAAGTGTGGCCATTTCCCTTAAGGGCTGGCCACCTTGGCACACAAGTGTTGATGAGTTTCAACACTTAGGCCTTCCTCCCCCTCTTTAGATCTTCCATTCTAGGTAAGAAATTACTTTAGAAGTGTTCCGGAAGCTTTGAGAAGAGACTAGGTCACCGTGAGCTCAAATCTGAGTTTCTGGAAAAATTCCTCTTCAAATGGGGGGCCCACAGGGTCTATTTATAGTCAGAAGAAGACCCCGGGTGGTTATCACTTAGGTCACTCAAGTAACTTGTGCGACTATCATGCGTCACACAATTAGACTTGCGTGAAAATGATAGAACTTGCGCGGAACACGTGATCTTGATCCCTTGTTCATGCCTTTGTCGATTTTTGATGTTTTTTTCAATGAATCAATTTGTGCTAAGTCATTTCCCTTACCACTCTTTTAGAAAATGTGATGAAGAGGAGAATCAACAAAATTCCACCCTCCGAGTTGGATCCGGAGAGAAAAGAGGATTTGACTCTGAGGAAAAGAAGAAAACCAAATGGAAAGGCAGCGCGCAAGTCTTGGTGTGAAAATGATCTTCCGGCGCGCAGGGTCTAGCGTGCAGGGATACGTCCCTCAATCGCGCAGGGTCCCGACCGCATCTATAAATAGAGGTCCTCCCTTCCGTACAAAGCATCTAGATTTCCGGACTTCAAACCTTTGATCTCTCACCTTTCAGGTCACCTTTAGCCACGCGGGTTGCTCATTTTCCGGTATTTCCTTGATGGCGCGCTGCAGTAAATGTTTCTTGACTTGCACGATGGTACTTGCGTGCCAATTACTTGCACGACATCTCTATACTTGCGCACCAAGTTTTAAACTTGCGCGCCTTAATGACTTTGCCATTTTTTTTACTGTTTTTGAATTTTATTCACAAATTTTATGAAAAAATAAATCCATTTAAGAGTTTAGTTTATTTCAACTTTTGTGCAAATTCAATGGCTCCCAAGAGAATCGGAATGGCTGATGAACTGGCTAACAAGAGGATTAATGACATGATGAACATTGTTTGCCATGATTATATGATATCTGTGACAAAAAAATTCCCAGATTTGGCTAAGTACTTGAAGAAATATCATCTTAATTTCCCACAGAGAATTTACCTGTCCCTGTATGGTCATGGTCTTCTGCAAGGAGTCAATGTTCCAAATGCAAAGAACTATACACCTGAAATGCAGCTGCACTGCTACTCCTCTATTTCAGTTATGCTGTGCATTATGAGCAACAACAATGGTGTGAACTTTCAAATTCTCTATCCATGCCATTTCCTTGCAGATATGAAAATGGAAAACCCATGGGAATAAATTTTTTCCGCTTCTGGTTAGTGGAGAGAAAAAAACATGGAATTAGAGCAATATCTGAATAGAGTACTATCTCCAAATGGATCTATACTTCCAATTCTCCATTCTAAAATCCTTGTATCCATCTTCTAAGTCTCTTGGAAAGAAACAGATTCACTGTTTGACCAGTAGAAAATTTTCTCAAACCACAGTCAAGAACATTCTTTTACAACTGTTCCAAGAAGAGCTGGTATCACTGCATCTCTTGTTGTATCCAGTTGAATGAATGAATTCCAGGTGGTTGATGATGAAGCTCGGGATGCCGTAAATCAAATGAAGAATTATGTTGAAATCCTCTTATAATTCTTGAAAAAGAGAAGAGATTCCAATATGTGGATGTCCTTCTAACTATTGTGTATCAATGAAAAACACTTTCACCTTTACTCATTTGTACCTGTATTCTCTCTTGCTAAATGCTTTAGATTTTACCTAATCCAATGGTCCTAGTAAGAATAGTTTTATTTTTACTAGGATTAATGAAAGTAACCCTACAAACTTCAAACCTTTTAATTGCTCAATGATACCTAAATCATTCAAAATGTATGTTCAGTGAGATGGGAACTTGACTATTATTCAGAGTTCCCATGTCATTTGTGGACAGTTTAATGTCATGCACGTCGGACATAAAAAGGATAATGTTTATGGTCAAAATAGCTTTGACCGAAATGGATTAGAATTGACTCAATTCCTTGAAAATTCATTTGAAAATATTTTACCATACTTGGATTATGAGGGAAAATATGTAAGCTATGACTTAAGAATATTTGAATCTGAGAAATGACATGAAAAAGAGCTAAAAGGCATTAGAAGAAGTAGTTTCCACGAATGAAGTTACCATTATTTAACAAACCCGTTAGGGGGTTGAATTATGCAGGGCCACCTAAGGGCATTGGCTGCATAGTTAAATAAAATAGTATCTATTGGCTAACAAATATGTTATGTAGACTATTTATGCAAGGACTCATATGGGCATGTGCTGCAGAGTTAGGAAAAAGAACTCTCAGAAATTTACTTTCCTAGTGTTAAAAGCAAGTGAAGGTTTATGGAGATTCAAATCTTCTAAATTATAGAGTTTGCTGTATGGAAAGAGGTACTTAAATATGGAGAAGATATTTCTAAACAAGATTATCGAAGAACTGGATGAATATCACTCCTACGAAGGTCTGACTCAAACGTAGGGAAAGAGAATATAAACCATAGACATGAATACTTTCAGATCATGAAAAAGGATATGGGATAAATATGTTAAGGATGGTTATTTTTGCGGATCCCTGCATACTGTCATTTAAGAAAAATTAAGACAATAGAGTAATTATTCCCAAGAATGAAGCTACCACTATCCGACAAACCCGTTAGGGGGTTGAATTATGTAGGGCCACCTAAGGGCATTGGCTGAATAGTCAAATAATAGTATTTTTTGGCTAACGAGTCTATTATGTAGACTGTTTATGCAGGGCCGCCTATGGGCATGTGCTGCATAGTCAGGCAAAAGAACTCTCAGAAGTTTGACATTTTTGTGACTAGAAGTTATGAAAAGGTTTATGAGGATCTGAAAATATTTAAGGTTAAGATTATGAAACATAGAGATGGATATTTTTCAATGTATACAAAGAAACACAGATCAGTGCTAACCATAATCATGTTGTGGCTGGGTCCTGAATTGAAATGTTGGACTTCACTACGTATCCCATAAGGATGAGAATGAAGACATACATAGTTCTTAAACTACAGTTTAACGTTGTGTGGGACAAAAGGATTAGATATCTTAGTCTAGGGTCATAGAGCTTGGACCATTGTAAGAAATACACAGTGTGTGTTTTCAAGGGGACTTTTCAGCCAAGGGACTGAAAGTGGAATTTGGAGTTTGGCCCAAAGACTTGGGGATGGATTCGAGGGACACTCGAAAGTTCCTACGTATCCCTTAAGGATGGGAATCAAGCCCACATAGTTCTAGAATTACCCTTTGTACAAATTTGGTTTGTACATGTGAAGGGTGAAAGGGGACTTTAGTACAATGATGGTTTAACCCAAGATAAAAGGTTTGGGAGTTGCCATGTATGAAAGTAGTCTTTGGAATGAAACATGATTGAAAAATCAATGTAAATAATGATTCCTTCTCAAGTGAGGGTATCAAAGAATATTTTAGTTTATTGTCATACTAGACAAAAGTGTTGTATAGTTTAACATCGTATAACAAGGAAGAAAGTGAACCAATGTAAAGATATTGATTCTAGGGGTGGTTTCACGAATCAACATCCTATGAGATGGAGGTGAACCGATGTGAAGAGATTGGTTTTGGGACTGAACCTTGGGAGGTTGCCTACATACCCAGGCTAGAAGGTAAGGATCAAAGTACGTGTAGTTCAATTAAAGTATGAATTAATGATCAAGTTGTTCTTGGGTACAATGACCTTAATAATAATAATAATAAATGTTGTTGGGACATACACATGGTTAGCAGCCCAAAGAGAGTGTTATGGTTGAGGTTTTCTCTAAGCTCACATGAGTTATGCTCGATGTGAGAAACAAGAGGTAACAACAACCTTAAAAATTCATAGTTTAATGTCATGTAAGACATATAAAGGGACTATGCAGTTTAGAGTCTTACAGTTAGGACTATTGGTGCTGCACAGTTTAGTGTCATGTACCAGGGACAAAAGTACAGTTTAATGTCATGTAAGACGTATCACAGGCTTTCTGTACAGTTTAGAATCATGTAGTTAAGACGATGAGGACAATAGTGTTTAACGTCATGTTGGAAAAAAGGGGGACTGTGTAGTTTAATGTCATGCAGTGAGGAAAAAAGAGTACACCATTTAACGTCATGTTGGACGCATTGGGGATTTTTTCCACAGTTTAGCGTCATGTTGGACGAAAGCGAGAATAGTTTAAGGTCATATGCATGGACCATGGAAGGTGCAGTTTAATGTCATACTGGACAAAAGTGTAGTTTAAGGTCATACATGACCTTTGATGGTTATGTAGTTTAATGTCTTTCCGGACATAAGGGACTTTTATAAAGTTTAGAGACTTGTGGTAAGGACATCACAGTTTAACATCTTGCTGGATGTAAGGGACTTGTAAATAGTTTAGGGTCATATGAATGGACCGTTGATGATGTAGTTTAAGGTCATACAGGACCAAGTTGCAGTTTAATGTCATACTGGACAATTTTGGAGACACAGTTTAACGTCATGTTGGACCAAGTTGCAGTTTAAGGTCAGACTGAACCATTTCTGTATAGTTTAACGTCATATAGCAAGGAAAAAATATATACATTGCAGTTTATACAAAATAATTCTTAAAAAATCTGGCATTGGTTGGATTAGTAATGAGTTCTCCATCCATCAAGATTAATGAATAAGCTCCATTTGAGTAGACCCTATGTATTGAATAAGGTCGTCCCCATTTTGGTTCATGTTTGGGAGGTTTCTTTCCTGGTATCATTGGAGTTCTAAGAACAAATACCAATTCTCCCCGAGTGAATGAATGAAGATGAACTTTTTTGTTAAAACCTCGTGCTATTCGATTCTGATAGACTTCCAAGTGGTGCAAAGTGCACAATATTTTCTCATCTAACCATTCCAATTCATTCAATAGCTTTTGAGATTGCTCATATCTAGATGACTGATTGCAAATGGCTACTCTGAGCGAGGATAATTGAACATCAATGGGCAAGACGACTTCCGTTCCATATACCAATGAATATGGAGTTGACCGAGTTGCAGTGTGGGTGCTAGTCTGATAAGCCCATAAAGAATGAAAGAGTTTATCAGGCCACGACCTCTTATCTATATCCACCATATTTTGTAGTATATTTGAAAGAGTCTTGTTAAAGGCTTCTATCTGGCCATTGGCTGCTGCATGATACCGAGATGAATGGTTGGATTTGATGTTGTATTCTTGATACAACTTCTTCACCTCGGATGAACAGAAATTGGTGCCATTTTCTATCAATATGGTATGAGGGACACAAAATCTGGTAATGATGTTATACATAATGAATATAACAATGCATTTAGAACTGACTTCCTTGAGAGGTATTGCCACTGCCCATTTGGAAAAGAAGTTGGTAGCAGTAAGAATGTACTTAAACTGCTTGGCCGTAGCCGAAGGGTAAGGTCCCACCACATCCATTCCCCATGTGGCAATTGGCCATGAGTATTTAGCTGTATGAACCAACTCTGGAGGTTGATGAATGAAGTTGGATTGTACTTGGCATGAATGAAACTTCATTGTGAAATCAACACAATCTCGTATCATTGAAGGCCAAAAGTATCCAAGCCTTCGAATTTGATCAGACAATCTCTGTCCAGACGGGTGGGCACCACAGACTCCTGCATGCACTTCTTTCATGATATTCATTGTCTCTTCACCATCAATGCATTTGAAGATAACTCCATCAAAACCACATTTATAGAGAATTTTCTCTAGGTGATCTGGGCTATCATAAAGAGTATAATTGACCACACGTAGCCGGATTTGTTCTTTCTCGGCTCTATTAGGTGGAAGTATTCCATTTTGAAGGTATTCACTAATAGGTGACATCTATCCTATAGTATGACCATACGGTTCAGGAATGGGACTAATTTCATTAATTTCCTCTGTTATGATTCGAACATAAGGTTAAATTGCATGATGGTGGGCAATACTGATGGTTGTCTCATCCCGATTTGGATCTTCTAGAGCTGTGGCTATATTAGCCAGCGCATGAGCTTGAGCATTTTGTGATTCTGAGACATAAGAAAATGTCAGTTCTGAAGGGAATTCTGCCATTAACTCTCTGATGTAATCATACAAAGGAATTAGTTCATCTTTTCTGATGGAATAAACCCCATTGACTTGTTTGATTACAAGGTCTGAATCAACCTTCACCTTTAAGTGATTCACTTGTGCTTGAAGTGCTAATTCCAAGACTGCGATAAGAGCTTGGTATTCGGCTTCATTATTGGTACCACCTTCCCACAATAAGAAGGAATAAGGTAACACTGCCTTTTCTAGAGAAATGAGCCCAATTACTAATCCAACATTGTTGAATTTAGGATTTTCCATTTTCTTCACTGTTGGACTTTTGGAAGCACCATCAAAATACATTTCCCATGCTTTAGGACTATCTTGAATAGAGAAGACTTCCTCATTATGGAGTTCAATATCTGAAGATGTGTCTTCCACTGAAGGGTGTCCAGCCATGAAATCAGCTAGATCTTGGCCCTTTATCACCATTTGAGACACATACTAAATGTCGAATTGCTGCAAAATAGCTGCCCACCATTCTAGACATCCTGTAAGCATTGGACGACTAATGATGAATTTGAGTGGGTTATTGTGAGATAGAAATTGGACCTCGTGATGTTGCAGGTAGTGTCTCAACTTCAGAACTGCAAAGATTAATTCCAGGCAGCACTTCTCAATAATTTAATACCAGGTTTCTGCTTCAAGCATAGTTCGACTGAGATACTAGGGGCTATTTTCATTCCCGGAATCATTCTTTTGAGCAAGAAAGGCACCCAATGATCGCTCTAGAGATGTTACGTAGAGGATAAGTGGTCTTCCTTCAACAGGTGGCATAAGTACCGGTGGACTCAAGAGGTATTTCTTGAGAATATCGAATTCTTCTTGAAATTCTTCATTCCACTGGTAAGTGACTCCCTTCTTCATCAATTTGGTAAAGGGTAAACTTTTTCCTGCCCAACTGGTGATGAAACGCCGAGTATAGGCTAAGTGTCCTTGAAGTCCTCTTAATTATTTCAAATTTTGAGGAGGTGACATTCCAAGGATTGAATTTGTCTTCTCAGGATTGACTTCAATACCATGATGGCGTACAACAAAGCCGAGAAATTTTCCTGAGGTTACCCCAAAAGTACATTTTAAGGGGTTCATCTTCAAATTATGTTGTCAAAGCTTGCAGAATATGACTTTTAAATCACCCAAGTGATTAGAATGTTGTTTGGATTTAACCACCAAATCGTCTACATATAATTCAATAAAATTCCCTATGAAGGGTTTGAAGATACGATGCATAGCACGCTGATATGTTGCTCCTACATTCTTGAAACCAAAGGGCATTACCCGGTAACAAAACACACACTGAGGGGCTCTGAAGGTTATGGATTCCTAATCTTTTGGGGCCATTCAGATCTGATTATATCCAGAATATCCATCCATGAAAGAAAGTTCTTCATAGCCATATGTTGCATCAATTAAAAGTTCTGTAATCGGAACTGGGAAATCATCTTTAGGACAATGTCGATTAAGATATCTGAAATCGATGAAAACTCTAATTTGTCCGTTCTTCTTCTTTATAGGGAAAATATTAGCCAACCACTTGGGATAATGAACTTCTCTGATGAAGTTAGATTTGATAAGCTTATCCACATCAGATTCAATTTTAGAATCATAAGTTGGGTGTGTTCTTCTCTCGGCTCGCTTAAATCCTCTTTGTTCTTCTGGTAAACCCAAATGGTGAGTAGAAACATCAGGATCATGCCCGGGCATTTCAGTATAGTTCCAAGAAAAAATATCTCTATTTTGATTTAGAAAAGAAATATACATCTCTTGCTCTTCAAGGGTCATGGCCACAATGATTAAAGTGGGGCGTGGATCTTCCTTTGTACACAGATTTATTTCTTTGAGTTCATCCACAGTGGTAGAGATACCCTCTTCAAATGCTGGAGGAGCATCTCTGAGATCTTCCTCTTCTTCTTCATCATGTGTTATTTCTTCTGTTTCTACATGCATAGAAGATGACAAAGCAGAATTTTCATGATCAGAAGAGATGTCAAAATTTGCACATTTTGAAGAGGAAACTTCCATTTTTGACCCTATTGATGATGAAGAGTTTTCTTTGTGTAATAAAGAGGAAATTATGGATTGGGAATCAACATCATTGTTCACCTCTAATGTTTCTATAACTCATTCTATCCTAATTGGCGAACTATAGACTTGTTGGATTTTAGCATATGAAATGAAGACGTCACCATTTGTGCTTTCATTACTGCTTGGTGGGTTACCAATATCTCCCATGTTATCTGGATCGATTGTCGTAATTGACATTACAGATCTTTCCATAAGAGTATTCTGATTTGAGTATACATTTTCAATATGACTGATAGGCAACACATAATCTATACTCACATGTGTAAATGGATTTACTGGAATCTTCTCCAAACCATATGAAGCATTAACTTTGGTAATTTCATTTGTTGTGGATTTATCCTCTCCTTTCATCTGATAGAATTCTTCCTCAATGTATTGAGACTCACATGTCTTGAATGGGGCCTTATAACCATATAATGTTCCAAGTTGACCATCAAAATAGTATTTGAGACATTGATGGTATGATGAAGGGATAACCACATGCTGATGTAGCTAGGGTCTTCTAAGCAAGACGTTGAAAGCTAAGTCTTGATCAACAATCACGAAATCTAAATTGGATACAAGATCTCCAAACTGAGTCTGAGTGTAACTTCTCCTAGTGGTTCTTGTTCATTTTTATCATATCCTTGTAACATCATGGTAGAAGGAGATAAATCCGACTCCTTGAGGCCCAATCGATGATGTGTACCAATCGGCATGAGGTTGACTCCTGAACCATTGTCAATGAAAGCTCTTCGGACGTCTATGATATTAACCTTTCTAGATAAATACAAAGGTCTGATATGCCCATGCACAACATCATCTTCATATTTATTAGTAAAAGATATTATTTCATGGCATTCTGCAGGATTATTCTCTATGTGATAGACTTCAGCTGCAGGAATTTCAGTTTCAAACTCTTGAGGACTTGACAAAGCCTCGATGAGTGCTTCCCGAAGATCTTTAGACAGATTCAAAGCATCCAGAATTGATAGCATGGATGGTACTGGGGCCATGTGTTTCAATATATCATACTTTTGATCTAGAGGTCTGCGTTTCCCAACAGGAATATGTGGTTTAGTAGGTACCTTGGAAGCAAATGCTTTGGAAGTTGATGCATCTTGTATTGGGATAGGAGTTGGAAACATCCTTGGTTTTGGAAGATTAGTCCAAATAGATCCATTTACTTGTTGAGAGGAAGAATATGGAACCTTCAATCGGTCTTCCAAAATAACTATACCAGGACTGAATTTGCTATTGGTAGAAGAACTTGCTTGTTCTTGCTGAGCTCACTAAAGGGCTCTACCATGAGTTTCTGCTGCATACACAGTTCTAGCAGGGGTAGAATTGGGGTAGTGGCTTCTAAAAGATCCACATCTTCCCCTATATCCTGAACCTCTGGAACATCCTCTTATTCCCTTGTTTGATATAGGGAATTCGGGCTCATCAAAATTGAAACTGCGACTGGGATATGGATCTGTTAATTGAATCATATTAACAGAACCAAAGATTAACTCTTCGTCTGATGAAGACTCTTCCTGATTAGCCTCTTTAGGCTGTTCCATTTGGTGGGGCGGTGCCCGTGGATTTGAAGTAGATGGCATGAAGTCTGCCAGAGTCAAAGAAAACTTAGGCTTTGACACATACTCATCTTATTCTGATTTTTTTTCATTGAACTATGCCGTTTTTTTGAGGAATTTCCCTCTGACAAAGAGGGTTTTGGCGCAAAATTCATGGCAGAAGACACAATTGGTTTCTTTAATTGTGTTCGCAAAATAGCATGAGTTCGATTGATTTTATTTTTGATCATCCAATCATCATACTTCTGTACATTTTTTTCTTTTGACTTCTTGCCATTCACCTTCATCCTCTGGAACTACTGCAGTAACACATGCTACCTGAGCTGAAGACCCTTTCAATTTGACTTGTCCTGAGTAGACCATATTTTGTAGGAGGTATTTGAAGACAAAACACTCCTGGATGGGATGCCCCAACATTTTATGAAAGGGGAAATAATTGGGACGGTCTTCATCTCCTTCCTTCTTGGGCCTTTTGGGCCTTGGCAATTGAACCAGATTATTTTTCAGAGCCAAAATGAAGTAACCTGGAACATGTTCATTTCATAAAGAGTATGTTTTTCTCTTCAAATCCTCAAATTGTTTTCATCTTTGATCTCTTTGATCATCTGGACAAAAAGGCCTTTTTTGTTGGTGCTCAGGAGGTGGAGACCTTCGAGAAGATGAAGGTTTTGAAGTAGAAACAGGTACATGCACTTGTTTAAGCATAGCTGTAGCAGTTTATGCTTTACCCATTCTCCTTCCTAGAGCTGATGGAATTATATGAGATTTAGCCTTAGCCTGTATAAGGGAATATTCAATCTGCTGAGCGACTGAAGTAAGGTCTTGAAACCCTCCCATGTATTTCACAGGGATTAATGGAGTGCATAATTCATCACACAGATTTGCCACATAGATTGGCAACAATTCTTCTTGAGGGAGTGCTAAACTCAAGGAATATGTTAATCCCTTCCAGTGAGAAATGAAATCAGAGACTCTTTCATTCTCCCTTTGCTTACAGTTTTTAAGATCGAAAACGGTTGTCTTTGGAAATGTTGACCTGAACTGAAGGAGGAATGTTTTGCGAAGATCCTCCCATCCGGTAATTGACTGGGATTTCAAGCTTGTATACCAAAAAAAAGCTGGTCCTTTCAAGGTTTGCATGAAGAATATGAGTTTCACTACTTCTTTCTGCTCTGGTGTTCCCATCATAGGATCGCAACAAGACACGTAATGCGTCAAATATTGTTCAGGATCTCCCGATCCATTGAAAATAGGGAATACAGGATTCCAAAAACTGGATGGAGGAGAAATTGAATCTACCCATTCAGGGTAAACATTATTTTCTAGTTAAACTTGCACACGTTTCCCTTCCATAGTTTCTAACCGAGCTGTTAATGACTCAATAGTAGTTATTAACTTTTGAGAAATATCCGGTTGGACTTGGACTTGGGTAGGTGCAATGACTGGAGCTTGGACAGATGTGGCGATTGGTGCTGCAACTAATGGTAGCACTACCAACTGTTGTTGTACTTGACCCGTAGGATTAGACCTATGTGGGTGTACTGAAAGAGGAGGATATTCTTCATCCATCTCAGTAGATGTAACAAATTCCTTTGGCTGACTGACTCCAGCATGCTTAAGAAGAAGACTACTCTGAAGTAGTTCTGCATTCAACCTTCTTAATTCCTTCATTTGTTCCTCTTTTTGTGAAAACCTTTTCTCTAGTGAGAGTTATTGGCCTTCTCCAGAGGAAGGATATGTAACCTGATTCTTTCACATCCCTTTGTTGGACCCATTTCGGAGAGGGGGAAGTGGTTTACTCGAAGGATTACCTAGGTTCTGAGTAATCCTTTGATTTCATGTACGCACACCTTCTTCATTTGTATCACTGCGTATATCTTCTTGAGTAGGAACCTCTTCATCTGAGTCCCCTGAGTGAGCCTCATTTGGTGGATTAGCAACAACGACATTGATGACATTGATTGATGAATAATGCATCGCATCCCTTCTATCATCATTTATGTGATATTGTCTTCTTCCTTGTCTTTGATGAGACATTTCCTTTTGCTGATTTAATCCCTCAAGAATTTCTTGATGACCCATAATTTGGAGGGAATCTACTGATAATTTGGCACTTTGTTCCTTTTGAGGATTCTTCCCCAATCGAGAAAAAACCGAAGTTCTCTAAGGAGGGGATTGATGATTTGAAAAAGTCCCCAGTCCGGTGGACTGGGGTTGTTCCTGTTGTTCCCGCTCAACTCCTCGGAACCTATTTGTTGATTCTGATGGTTGGTTTAAAAGTGTCTCGAGTCTGGCGAGTTGGGGTGGTTCTTGACATGCTATGTCTGAGAATTTCTTGAATGTTCTTCTGAACTTACGAACCTTAGTCTGGAAATTAGATGGATGCATTAACCTGTATCCACTTTTATCACCCGGTTCAAAAGACCGTTGGATGATTTCTGAAACTTCTATCACTTGGTGGCGTGCTTTCTCCAAACGAGAGGCCTGTTTAATATTCTCCTTTGCTAGATGAAATAGTAATTCAACAACTTGTTCTCTATATTCTTGATTTTGAGAGGAACTAGTTGAAGCCTGTTCTTGGGCAGGCTTTTGATTACAAACAAAGCCAATTGACTGTGGCCGGTTATGGGAAATAACATTGAATGAGACCATTTTCGGCAGGCTTTGTTGACTGGAGAGCACTGTGAAATGTAGTGCTCCATGAACACCCCACCATATGACATGAATACCAGATGGGGCATTGGAAATTAACTGAAGCAATCTTCTTAGTGCGCCAAGGCATGAACGTTGAAGGGATCTCTTTTGCTTTTCAGCCTTCGGATATCGAGAGACTGATAGAGATGCCAAATCAATCTGAAGTTGTAACACTTCTATTATCTTAAGATGATTTTCATATTCATCATAAGATAATACCTCCTTCTTCAATTGACAAAGCGTTTTCCATATGTTGAGATGAATATCATGCATTCCATCTTCCATCAACATCTTTGGAATGTCATATTGAGAGTTAGCCAAAGGCCAAAACATGACTGGAACTTCACCTTTTGCCAGTTGTTTTCTCATGTTCAACATTTCCTCTTTATCATTAAATGAAGATTCTTCTACATGTTTTGACCAGAGTTGGTGTTTCCTTGTTTCTTCATTGGATTCAATAAGATTAGTATAGAAATCATTGATCAAACTAGAAAATGAATGACTTAGGGGTGGTTCGGAGAATGACCTACACCCTGGTCTATCTTCTGATTGAGAAAGTATTTCACCTGCTAGCGATGAAGCATAAAACATGACTGGTTTCGCATTTTCAAGTGCCTCAAGATAAGAGGGATTTCTCGGCACTACATTGTCCACTAGAGCATTTTCCAGGAAATGTGCATCACTACCGTAGAGGGGACTTTCACAGTGAAATTCATCATCATGGGGAGGTACACCATAATGGGTTACAGCAAAAGATGAGGTCTCTGGCTCCTTGGTCTTATGACCACACAGAGGGTTTATGTGGCTCTCATCTGAAGATGAAACCTTGAGATCGACCGAATGGTCATGAAGCAAGCCTTCATGAGTAAGTGTCTGTTGAAGACCTTTGGAATTAATGTTCCCACTATTGGTAAATGAGGGAGTAGAATCATGAATTTCAACAAATAATTTTATAAGGGCTTTAAGAACTCTATCATCGAGTAATGCCTCATTACAGATTATCTCTTGATCTCCTGACTGTGCTGGGTGGGTCTTTTTCATACACACCTTCTTACTCGCCTTGGAAACCACTTGTTGATGAAAGTGGCTGCTCTGAGCAGGTGTATATTCCTAATCAGGAAATATGACCAGGTTAGGCTGACGATCTCTACTCAAATCAGGTGTATGTGCCTAACTTGGTTGTCCGTATGATATGGGGGAGTATACCCCACAACCCTCTTGGACTCGAACAGATGTGTGTGTCTGTTCGGGAGTGAATTGTTGATGTGTCACTCCATTGGTAGGGATAGATTTATGTATCTTTCCCTGAGATGTGGCTGAAGTTGTTATAATATCCTAGCAGGCATCCAGAATATGAGCAGGGATTTGATTCTGCTCTTTCACCATTGATAGAATATGTTTGGTGACTTCAGCTGCCGGAATGGGACTATACGTCCATTCCAGGCTTGGAGCAGGTGTATGTGCCTGCTTCTGTCCTCCATTTCTTGTCAGTGAATCCTGACAGTACTCAAGTGTGAGGGCAGAGAGTTGAGTCTGCCTCCTATTTGTTGTCGGGTCTTTTTGACTAACGTCTCCGAATTCTACCATGCGAGACTGTTGGTAGGCTTGATTAATACTAACAGGTGTATGTGCCTGCTGATTGAACTTTTCCAAATGTGGTTGATGAGATCCATCATATGTAGTCAGACGAGCCTGCTGACTAACTGATGATGTATAAATAGGTGTATGTTCCTACCTATAGTACTCCGCCGGAATTGCCTGGCGGGATTGGCATGATGCTGCCAGATGAGTCTACTGGACAGCGGAATTAAAAGGGGCAGGTGTAGGTGCATGCTCGTTGATTTCCACCAAGTTAGGCTGGTGGACTTCTCTGGAGATGGCAGAGATGAGAACCTACCAACTGTTGACCGGATTCCACCTCTGGTGGTTCGTCTTGCCTACTCGGGTTCGAGGAACCTGAGCCGAATGCCTGGAGTTGGTACCCTCATAATGTTGAGGGCGCACTACCGCACGAGTCTGATAGCGATTGTTGGTGGGAGCCTTTATGAAGGACTCCTGTCTTATTGAATTAAGGCCCAGAGGGACCTGCTCATTCACTTCCTCAGAAAAAGGGAGTGAATGGTGATTGCGTTCCGGGGATAACGACCCGAAACAGTTGGAGACGGTAGTCAGCACTGCCTGTTTCTCAATCACTGGTCATCGTTGTCCAGACGAACGGTGTGAGTTGTTCGCTTGGAGGGCTTGTCGAGCAGCCTCCAGAGTTGGGATGGTACCATGTTGACGGTACTCTTTAACCAGTGCATTTGATACCCAGCATTGAAGAAGCTGAGTAGGTGATATCGTCCATAGAGCAGACAATGATCCAGCAGGAGTAGCAGCAGTGACATTTGCAGCCGTAGTATTCACAGTTGTGAATTTGAGAGTGGCCATTATGGAAATGAATAAGATCTTGGAAAAGAGTACCGGTTTGATATAACAGACGTAATCAAGATAAATTCAGCTACTACATCTTTTGGATGAGCACATATGTTATTGACTGTCTTGTTGGCCCTCTCATTGAGTTAAAATAGTTGCTTAACAAATAGGTAAAACATCATTTAATTTGGTTAAGGATTTATTTCGGGTTCACCATTTTTGTTTCTCTCAGAATTCGGGGATGACCTCCTTGATAGGAGGTTCAAACATTCCGATTGGTTTCTAACGGGTTTGTTCACAGAACCAGAAACATCCAATGATTCCACATCAATTTGGACCTGCTTTCCAAAGGTAGGTTCTCATTAGTTTGTGGACTGATAAGGCTTAGGAATTTGCATTGGTCGAGAGGATGGGAGGTCGGACTCATCACACCTTTTTGAGGAGAATTATTGTATACTCCTGGACTATCTTTATAGATTTAAGTTATGTTCGTGAATCCTTATTACATTACCGAGTATAAAATGATCTTTTCCTTTAGAATGAAAATCAATGATCAAATATGTATAAAATTTAGAGAATCTTTTATATGTATTCGAGGTTCTTCATTGATAGAGAATCATCTGTATTTATTAGAGATTCTTGGTCAATGGTACCCTTCGACACATTTATATAGAAGTCTCTTGGTCATTATGATGACCATGCTGGTTTTAAAGCCACTTAGTGGGGCACTTGAAGTTTATTGTCATTCAAAAGGACATGGATTATTTCAGAGTTGGGATCGAACCCGCAGATGGGCTACCTACATATCCTTTGTTTTTGGAAAATGAATCAGAACCCACGTAGTTCAAGTAAGGGAGTATGTTGTTTATGATTGATGGATCAAAGAAGGATGTCATAATTACTTTTACACTCTAAGCTCATGTGAGTCTTGATCGATGTGAGAAAAAAGAGGTATTGGTAAAAATTATACAATTTTTCCATGAAAGATGCAATCATAAGAAATAATGTGGGGCTTATGTATGTATGATTTCCTAGAATAGATGAAGATTAAGATTAACTTTAGAGAAGAAAACCAGGAAAAGGGTCCATAAAGGTATATGTGCTTTATGGAGATTTGAATACTCTAACTTGGGGATTACTCCTGAAAAAAAAGGAAAAAATTAGGAGAGGACTTATGATTGGGTTTTACTCCTGAAAAGGAATCCCAGATCGAAATTAAATTAGGTCTGGTTAAGAGAAATTAAGACTGGGGCTTACTCTTAAAAAGGAGGCCCAGGTTAAGAGATTTGAAAAATTAAGGTTGTAACAGCCCAAGATTTTATAAAAAATATTCTTTTTAATTTTATTAATGTCTTGTGTTGTACGCTACACCAAAAGGAGCTTGCACAACACACATCCTTGACTTGCCTTGCATTACACGCAATCGCGACCTTCCTCGATAGCGTGTGTAATACGCAATACCGAGTTTCACTAAACAACGATATGCTATTAAAATATTATTAAAACTAGCCGGTATGAATAGTAATAACCACTTTTTAAAATTCTGTAAATCTTATTTTTCAAAATGAACTTCATTTTTGGATTCGGAGTATCGAATTTAGCCTAAGGTGAAATTTTGGTACATTTCGGATAACTTTCATATTCTGATGAATAGTGAAAATTACTAAATTATAATTAAAAAACAACTTTTTTAATCGAAATAATTAATAGTGATAAATTATTAATTGGAGTAGTTTTAAAGTATATTTAGAATATATTTTTACAATTTAATACAATTTTGGTCATTGGATGTAATTGCACATTTAAACCAGACATAATCAAGTGTCAATCTTTTGATAGATATTGTTTCTTAAAAACACGGTATTTGTTTTAACAGCGGGATTTAATTATAAAATTAATTAATTCAAATTCTATGATATGAATTTGGTAAAATAGACTTCATTTTTGAATTCGGAATATGATATATAGCTTAGGATGAAATTTTGGCATTGTTATGAAAAACATCAATTTTTGATGAATAGGGAAACTACTAAGTGGTAGTTAAAAAAATTAATTTCTTCATAAATCTTAATTTTACCGCTTCTGTGAATGGAATTTCAAAAAGCCGAGAGACACGGTTGATGTCAGTAAGTAAAATGTGGTTCAATGAGATGAAAATAATTTTTGGTGAATAGTAACTTTTTACTTTTTTTTACCACGGTTAATAGTAAATAGGGTAACTAAGGGTAAATATGATATTACTATTACCCTAACAAATGTCCTAATTCTATTGGATAAGTGTAATTCGACCAAAATCAACCTTATGAATATAATATGACCATTTAGGTCCACTTGGATTAGATTATGACATTTAATATTATATTATTTAATGAATAGTTAAAATAGTTAAAATCAAAGTTTAATAACTAAAACATTTTTAATATGGGGTTATACATAAGATAAATTCGACTATAAATATTCATTAGAAATCTAAAAAGATTTCCTACATAATGATATTTTATTTATAATTTTTATACTTTAAATAAATTAATTTATTTATGACACAACGATGATGCAGTAATTACCCTTTTAAGGAAATATTAACATAATTGATGTTATAAATGCTCAAATGAATGTAATATGAGACTTTTTATGACTTAAACTAATTTTCTAGGTTAATATGATATATTAGTGTTGATTTAATCAACTTGTTTTGAACATATAATTCTGTTATGACTTTCACAAAAATCATATATCAAATAGTGTCAAAATTGACACAAAATAGTTTTTAAATCAAATATTATATTATTAATTGTTATTTTATTCCTAAAAATCTAAGGTTCGGCCAAATGACTTAGATAAGGATATATATATTAATAATAAACAATTTGGGGTTCGTTTGGCATGTTATAGTAAGTGTATTAACCATATAGTGAAAGAAAACAAAAAGACACAGTAAAAGTTAAATTATTTAACTTAGAGTTAAATCTAATTGATAAGGTTACAATAATAACCTAAACTTGTCTAAATCCTATTGGTTGATAGGATTTCGACCCATCCCAACTTTATCTTCGAAATAAGACCCTTTGGAACCATTATAATCCGATTTTGACTTTAATATAAAATAATATTTTGAGATATTCCTAAGGTGCCCCTCTCCTCCCTTATAAAAGGACACCTCCTCCCCCTCCTCCTCACACCAATTTGAGCACTCAAGCTCGGCCAACCCCTGCCAAAAACTCTTCTCCACTTCCCTAGAAACATTCTAGAGGTTCTGGTATTCCTCAAAGACCAATTTTAGTTCCCTAAGAGGAGGTCTCCAAAAGGCGCTTCAAAGAAGAGGTAATTACCGTTACCAATTCTTTGATCTTTATTTCTTCTTCCACTTCTTCTTATTAGGTTGTTTCATTATGAAGTAATAACATCAGTATCACTCATATACTGATATGTTATTATAAGTATGAAACAACCCTATTTCACCATCTATCCATCCTACGGAAAAAGAAATCACCGCGTGTGCGTACGTACGGAATACCGTCTCCACGCCGTGGTGTAATCTATTTTCCACCACCACCTTACATGGATGGGTATAATGGTGTAAAGAATAACTATACATAGTTATTACAACATAATATTGATTCTGATATATTGTATAATCCAATCCAATTCAGTTCAATATTTATGGAAATGATATCATCGCTTGTGCGTACGTACGGACTACCGTCTCCACGAAGCGATGAGATTCATTCTCCATGTTAACCATTTAAGAATGATTATAAAGTATATATAAGAAATAATAATGAAATATATGACATTATAATGATACTGGATTTATGTATATATATATATATATATGTATGTCATCTACTTACTTCCATTTCAAGATAATAAGGAATGTAAAACAGCGTTCATGCGTACGTACGGACTACCGTCTCCATGAACGGTGTTTTTCATTTTATTTATCTATCTATTATATATATATATATACTGAATATATATGATATATAAATCATATTTTATATTCTGGAAGTAAGTAGATCATGATATAAGTAATAATGATGTCAAGAACAACAAGTCAAAACACCTACGATAAACGAAACGATTTTACCCAAAACGCTTCTTTAACATGGAATTTACAAAAGAACGGGTAATATAATGTCATAAGTGAACCATATATGATATCATAACAATGAATATGATTCTGGAATAAGTCAATAACATGATTTAAATCATTATACAGGTGGTTCGGACACTTACAAAGCAAGTCGGACATAAGGTAAGGGAAATATCACAATCTCCTTTTTATCCGAGATTGTTTATTCGTAAGTATTCACTGGGGTGTATTTTATCATCCACATCCATGTTTCATCAATATTTAATATTATTTCCATCCACCTACAATTGTTTAAATCCATTTTTACCCTTCGGTGAGTTTTTAGTAATATGTATGAAAGGAATCTTTTGTCGTACGAGGCACTTTTTGACTTTTCCGACAAAAGTACGAAGAATGTTTTTTTAAATTATACGGCTTGAATGGATTTTTAAAACATTATTTCCAAGAAGCTTCCTTTACAAGTTTTCAAGTTTATTTTTAATCAACTTCTTTTATTTTAAAGTTGTATGACATGTTATGAAAGGAAAAATGTTTTTGAAGAAGAAAGGATATTTTCCTCAAGAATGAAGTTCAAGTGTTTTATTAAAATTATTTTCCATCTAAGAGAATAAAGGGTTCTGTTTTTATCCCTATTATTACATTGATTTGATCATGTTGTGATGGAATTATTTTTATGAATTCCATTATCTTATATGAATTGATTTATGATGTCATGATGTTTCAAGAATCCCATTTTTGTTACATGTGTTATGCGATGATGTATGTTTTATGATTATGTGGCACACATAAGAAAGGATTCATTATAAGATGGGCGGGACCTATATCTCCCTCCAATGCATTGGGTAAAGATTTTATATCTCATGAGATAGACAGGGCTGGAACGGTAGGTTATACCGGTTCAGTGAAACAGGACTGAAACGAGGGTTACTCGATTCAGAAAGGGACTTTGTCCACTATGATAGTCTTGGAAATGAGTCATGACTAACAAGAAATGATTTTCCATGATTATGTGTGCATGCCACAAAGTTTCAAGTTTCATGTTATGATTATGGTGATCTCATTTTCACTTCTATGATTTGTTCCATGTTATGATATTATGATCTTTTTTGCAAGTTATGATTTTCAAAAAGATATGATATGATTTTTATTTCTTTTGTATACCCTTACTGAGCATTTGAGCTCACCCTTTTATGTTTTCTTTTCCCCAGGATATAAAGAAAGGTTTTAGGTAAAAAAAGGAAGATCTTTATGGGAGATTTTGAAGATCTTTCACCACGATTAGAAGATTATATTCCGAGTTTCCAAAGACACTAAACTATTACGATCCTTGTGTGTGTGTTTTTGTTATGTACTAAGTATTCCGCAAAAGTAATGTAATGTCAATGTACGTCAAGATACGGGTCTCTACAGTTGGTATCAGAGGAAAGGTTTAGTCAACCTTTGGAAACTAGGATGCGAAAACGTTAGTGAGATCCCTAGAGATATTTCTAAGGTATGTCTAGGGATGTCTCTAAGGTTATGTATACGTATAGGTTATAGTCCTAGAATTGCTCTAACGATCTTAGAATTTAACCTAAGATGTTAGATATTGAGGGTACTACCCCTTTATTATGTTGTTTTACCGAGCATGATTTTTTCCTCTCATACTATTCTTTTGGGGTTTTAGACGATGGCTGGAACCCGAAGGAACCGTGTTAATGCGGAATGTGATGGGCAATGCAATGATTGTCCCCATGAGAAACCAAACGATATGGGAGCCGGAATGCAAAATCTTGTATCCATGCTCACACAACTTTCTCAAGCTCTGAATCATGTAGGACTTCCAAACGAGCAAAGGAAGGAGCAACATTCTGTTGAATCCTTCATGAGGTAGCGTCCACCTTCTTTCAGTGGGTCTACTGATCCATTAGTTGCTGAACAATGGATTAGTACTACTGAAAAGATATTTTCAGTTCTTCAATGTTCTGAACATGATAAAGTCATCCTAGCAGTGTATCGTTTGGAAGGAGATGCTGATCAATGGTGGAATCTTATTAAGAATACGAGGCAAAGGGATGAAATTGAGTCTATGGAATGGGACGAGTTCAAGAACTTATTTTTCAATAAGTACTTCCCTCGTATTCTCCGAACAAAGATGGAGAAATAGTTTCTTGAACTGAAGCAAAGGGATGATGAATCTGTTGGTACCTATGAAGCGAATTTTACAAGACTTGCAAGGTACGCTTATGGTATTATCATCCAACCTGAAAGTAAAGTTGATCGATTTTTCAGTGGCTTAAACCCAAGTCTTCGAAGGGCATTAGCTATAAGAGACTTCAGTAGCTATGAAGAAATTGTGCGTTGTGCTATCAAGGTAGAAATGGAAGTTGGTGTTACATATCCATCTCATGGTTTTGACAAGAAACGAAAGATGGAGTTCAAGGAGAAATCTCAGAATAACGGTGAAAAGAAGATGAATGTTTCCTTATGCACAAAGTGTGGAAAGAATCATGGTGGAGATTGTCTTAAAGGGACTAGAAAATGTTTTAAGTGTGGAAAAGAAGGTCATCGAGCAGCTGAGTGTCGAAGTAATGGAAAAAGGGATTCTAATGAAGTGAATAAAGCAAACACTGCAGAGAACGCACAACCAACACTTCAATGATTCAAGTGCAAGGAGATGGGACATTATGCCAATAAATGCCCTAATCCAAGGGTTAGTGATGATCGACATGAGCAACCGCTTAAGGCAAAGGACAAAGGGAAGTCACATGTGATCACTATTGGCAATGTTGAATATGACAACGATGTGGTGGAATGATTAAGTGTTTATGTAATGGGATTCCAAAATAATGTTGTATCTTGGAATATTGGAATATTTATGTATTGGTCTAATGTGGTATTCAAATTGATTGAGATATTATGCGCATAATGAAGGGAAAACGAGAAAATGAAATGTTTAACAGTATTCATGAGCTCATGATTGATATAAGGACTAAGTTTGAGTATATAGAATTTTGAGGATTTTGGTATGTGAAAAGTGTTAACTTTTAACTGCATTCATGTTTTCACTAAGGTATTCAAGAGAATACACGATTAAGGACTTTGAATGTTTGGAATGTGACCAACAAAACATATCTTATGATATATGGGGATCGATGATGGTGTTAAATCTCTGGTAATCATTTTCACTATATTATGAGAGCTGACTGCAGTATTATGGAAAAGCCTAAAAGATTGGAATGGATTATGTTGGACATAAGTTAGTATTGTTTGTTTTTTTGATATTATTAATGGGATGTTATATAGTTTTGGAAAAAGGACAACCTGCAGGATGGGCAACAGCCCATCGCTTCGGACAAGGCTGTGGGAATCGAACCCACAACCGAAGTGCGACTGGCCTTTATCGCCTACCACTGGCCTACAGGAAGTCCCTATTTAGTAGAAACTAGTTTTATTATATTATGTAGTATGATATATGAAGTATAAGTCCATTTTAGGAACCATATATGATTAATCTCACTATAGATCGACTTATGTATATAATTTTTGCTAACCTTTTGTTTGAGACAGATGGAATGACCCGTCATTCTATCACATAACCTGCTAACACTTCAAGAATAACAAATTCAACTTCATTTATTTAAGAGATGAAGTGGAAATTGTTCTAGGCACGAAAAATAGTGAGATTGTACCAAAATAAAGAAAGCATTTATTCCAATTCAAATTTTCAACTTTAGGGAAATGATCTTGAAAACCAAAAATGTTGTCATAGTGATCTTATACCTGATGAATCGGATGGTACCTTAGATCGTCACAAATTTATGGATTTGTGATTATTGGCTTTTCCATAGCCATTTTCTCTAACACTCTCCATCAGAACATGATGGTTAGATTTCTCTTCCATATCCATATTTTCACCTATGTGGAAACCCAATGATTAGTTTATTTGGGTAACCGTTACATTTCATACTTTTGTTTTTAAAGATTGGTTTTGATATTCCTTTTTACGATGTGGGTTTCTATTAAAAAAACTTTCAAATAGTAAACCATTTATAACCCCGACGAATTTCGAGGGCGAAATTCATTTTAAGGGGGGTAGAATGTAACAGCCCAAGATTTTATAAAAAATATTCTTTTTAATTTTATTAATGTCTTGTGTTGTACGCTACACCAAAAGGAGCTTGCACAACACGCATCCTTGACTTTCCTTGCATTACACGCAATCGCGACCTTCCTCGATAGCATGTGTAATACGCAATACCGAGTTTCACTAAACAACGATATGCTATTAAAATATTATTAAAACTAGCCGGTATGAATAGTAATAACCACTTTTTAAAATTCTGTAAATCTTACTTTTCAAAATGAACTTCATTTTTGGATTCGGAGTATCGAATTTAGCCTAAGGTGAAATTTTGGTACATTTCGGATAACTTTCATATTCTGATGAATAGTGAAAATTACTAAATTATAATTAAAAAACAACTTTTTTAATCGAAATAATTAATAGTGATAAATTATTAATTGGAGTAGTTTTAAAGTATATTTAGAATATATTTTTAAAATTTAATACAATGTTGGTCATTGGATGTAATTGCACATTTAAACCAGACATAATCAAGTGTCAATCTTTTGATAGATATTGTTTCTTAAAAACACGCTATTTGTTTTAACAGCGGGATTTAATTATAAAATTAATTAATGAAAATTCTATGATATAAATTTGGTAAAATAGACTTCATTTTTGAATTCGGAATATGAAATATAGCTTAGGATGAAATTTTGGCATTGTTCTGAAAAACATCAATTTTTGATGAATAGTGAAACTACTAAGTGGTAGTTAAAAAAATTAATTTCTTCATAAATCTTAATTTTACCACTTCTTTGAATGGAATTTCAAAAATACGAGAGACACGGTTGATGTCAGTAAGTAAAATGTGGTTCAATGAGATGAAAATAATTTTTGGTGAATAGTAACTTTTTACTTTTTTTTACCACGGTTAATAGTAAATAGGGTAACTAAGGGTAAATATGATATTACTATTACCCTAACACATGTCCTAATTCTATTGGATAAGTGTAATTCGACCAAAATCAACCTTATGAATATAATATGACCATTTAGGTCCACTTGTATTAGATTATGACATTTAATATTATATTATTTAATGAATAGTTAAAATAGTTAAAATCAACGTTTAATAACTAAAACATTTTTAATATGGGGTTATACATAAGATAAATTCGACTATAAATATTCATTAGAAAGATAAACAGATTTCCTACATAATGATATTTTATTTGTAATTTTTATAATTTAAATAAATTAATTTATTTATGACACAACGATGATGCAGTAATTACCCTTTTAAGGAAATATTAACATAATTGATGTTATAAATGCTCAAATGAATGTAATTTGAGACTTTTTATGACTTAAACTAATTTTATAGGTTACTATGATATATTAGTGTTGATTTAATCAACTTGTTTCGAACATATAATTCTGTTATGACTTTCACAAAAATCATATATCAAATAGTGTCAAAATTGACAAAAAATAGTTTTTAAATCAAATATTATATTATTAATTGTTATTTTATTCCTAAAAAACTAAGGTTCGGCCAAATGACTTAGATAAGGATATATATATTAATAATAAACAATTTGGGGTTCGTTTGGCATGTTATAGTAAGTGTATTAACCATATAGTGAAAGAAAACAAAAAGACACGGTAAAAGTTAAATTATTTAACTTAGAGTTAAATCTAATTGATAAGGTTAAAATAATAACCTAAACTTGTCTAAATCCTATTGGTTGATAGGATTTCGACCCATCCCCACTTTATCTTAGAAATAAGACCCTTTGGAACCATTATAAACCGATTTTGACTTTAATATAAAATAATATTTTGAGATATTCCTAAGGTGCCCCTCTCCTCCCTTATAAAAGGACACCTCCTCCCCCTCCTCCTCACACCAATTTGAGCACTCAAGCTCGGCCAACCCCTGCCAAAATCTCTTCTCCACTTCCATAGAAACATCCTAGAGGTTCTGGTCTTCCTGAAAGACCAATTTTAGTTCCCTAAGAGGAGGTCTCCAAAAGGCGCTTCAAAGAAGAGGTAATTACCGTTACCAATTCTTTCATCTTTATTTCTTCTTCCACTTCTTCTTCTTAGGTTGTTTCATTATAAAGTAATAACATCAGTATCACTCATATACTGATATGTTATTATAAGTATGAAACAACCCTATTTCACAATCTATCCATCCTACGGAAAAAGAAATCACCGCGCGTGCGTACGTACGGAATACCGTCTCCACGCCGTGGTGTAATCTATTTTCCACCACCACCTTACATGGATGGGTATAATGGTGTAAAGAATAACTATACATAGTTATTACAACATAATATTGATTCTGATATATTGTATAATCCAATCCAATTCAGTTCAATATTTATGGAAATGATATCATCGCTCGTGCGTACGTACGGACTACCGTCTCCACAACGCGATGAGATTCATTCTCCATGTTAACCATTTAAGAATGATTATAAAGTATATATAAGAAATAATAATGAAATATATGACATTATAAAGTTACTGGATTTATGTATATATATATATATATGTCATCTACTTACTTCCATTTCAAGACAATAAGGAAAGTAAAACAGCGTTCATGCGTACGTACGGACTACCGTCTCCATGAACGGTGTTTTTCATTTTATTTATCTATCTATTTTATATATATATACTGAATATATATGATATATAAATCATATTTTATATTCTGGTAGTAAGTATATCATGATATAAGTAATAATGATGTCAAGAACAACAAGTCAAAACACCTACGATAAATGAAACGATTTTACCCAAAACGCTTCTTTAACATGGAATTTACAAAATAACGGGTAATATAATGTCATAAGTGAACCATATATGATATCATAACAATGAATATGATTCTGTAATAAGTCAATAACATGATTTAAATCATTATAAAGGAGGTTCGGACACTTACAAAGCAAGTCGGACATAAGGTAAGGGAAATATCACAATCTCATTTTTATCCGAGATTGTTTATTCGTAAGTATTCACTGGGGTGTATTTTATCATCCACATCCATGTTTCATCAATATGTAATATTATTTCCATCCACCTACAATTTTTTAAATCCATTTTTACCCTTCGGTGAGTTTTTAGTAATATGTATGAAAGGAATCTTTTGTCGTACGAGGTACTTTTTGAATTTTCCGACAAAAGTACGAAGAATGTTTTTTTAACTTATATGGCTTGAATGGATTTTTAAAACATTATTTCCAAGAAGCTTCCTTTACAAGTTTTCAAGTTTATTTTTAATCAAATTCTTTTATTTTAAAGTTGTATGACATGTTATGAAAGGAAAAATGTTTTTGAAGAAGAAAAGATATTTTCCTCAAGAATGAAGTTTAAGTGTTTTATTAAAATCATTTTCCATCTAAGATAATAAAGGGTTCTGTTTTTATCCCTATTATTACATTGATTTGATCATGTTGTGATGGAATTATTTTTATGAATTCCATTATCTTATATGAATTGATTTATGATGTCATGATGTTTCAAGAATCCCATTTTTTTTACATGTGTTATGCGATGATGTATGTTTTATGATTATGTGGAACACATAAGAAATGATTCATTATAAGATGGGTGGGACCTATATCTCCCTCCAATGAATTGGGTAAAGATTTTATATCTCATGAGATAGACAGGGCTGGAACGGTAGGTTATACCGGTTCAGTGAAACAGGACTGAAACGAGGGTTACTCGATTCAGAAAGGGACTTTGTCCACTAAGATAGTCTTGGCAATGAGTCATGACTAACAAGAAATGATTTTCCATGATTATGTGTGCATGCCACAAAGTTTCAAGTTTCATGTTATGATTATGGTGATCTCATTTTCACTTCTATGATTTGTTCCATGTTAAGATATTATGATCTTTTTTGCAGGTTATGATTTTCAAAAAGATATGATATGATTTTTATTTCTTTTGTATACCCTTACTGAGCATTTGATCTCACCCTTTTATGTTTTCTTTTCCCCAGGATATAAAGAAAGGTTTTAGGTAAAAAAAGGAAGATCTTTATGGGATATTTTGAAGATCTTTCACCACGATTAGAAGATTATATTCCGAGTTTCCAAAGACACTAAACTATTACGATCCTTGTGTGTGTGTTTTTGTTATGTACTAAGTATTCCGCAAAAGTAATGTAATGTCAATGTACGTCTAGATACGGGTCTCTACAAAGGTACTTGGGGCTTACTCCTAATTAGGATACCCAAATTTGAGACTATGACTTATTCCTGAAAAGGAAGCCCAAATTTGAAGGAATTATGACTAGGACTTATTCCTGAAAAGGAAGCCCAGATTTAGGGAATTATTACTGGGACTTTTTCCTGAAAAGGAAGCCCAGGGTTTGATTCTCTCATCTTAATGGATGAGGTTGAATGAATGAAATCTCAATCTTTAGTGACATAAAGATATGTAAATCACTATGTTTTGAGGGATATTCCACATAATTCCTTTCAGATAAAGAAGTAAAATCAAGAAAACACGCCATAATTGGCTTTGAAGAGTGTCTTGAAGAATAAATCTTGAATAGGAGAGGTGGAATGACTTAAGCGGGGAAAAATGGTCAAGAAGGGGACCCAAAAAGGCAGGGGCGTGCAAGTCTTGGAAGGCACCCAGGTACTGCGTGGGCACGCAAGTCTTGGTCACACAGGTATACCTACGCGATACGTTGGGTACTTGCGCGATGTTCACCCAGCAGGGTAATACTTAAGCGACTTTTGGGTAAGGCCTTTAGAATCCTCTTGAGGTTCTTCCCGGGGAGAGGCGCACAGGTTCTATTGAAGGAGTAAGGTGGCGCGCAAGTGTGACCATTTCCCTTAAGGGATGGCCACCTAGGCGTGCAAGTGTTGATGAGTTTCAACACTTAGGCCTTCCTCCCCCACTTTAGATCTTCCGCTTTAGGTAATAAATTACCTTAGAAGTGTTCCGGAAGATTTGGGAAAAGACTAGGGCGCCGAGAGCTCAAATATGAGTTTATGGAAAAATTACTCTTCAAATGGGGGGCCCACAGGGTCTATTTATAGGCAGGAGAAGACCCCGGGTGGTTATCACTTAGGTCGCGCAAGTCACTTGCGCGACTATCATGCGTCGCGCAAGTAGACTTGCGCGACAGTGACAGAACTTGCGTGGCACAGGTGCTCTTGATCCCTTGTTCATGCCATTGTCGATTTTCGATGTTTTCTTCAAAGGATGAATCAATTTTTGCAAAGTCATTTCCCTTTCCATTCCTTTAGAAAATGTGAAGAAGAGGAGCGTCAACAAGAGCATAATCATCCTTTATAGAAAACAAAGTTGAAGAGATCATAACCAGCTTCACCACCCAGGATATCGCAACAATCCTTAATAATAATAACTACGGTTCCATACATGTATATCAATGTAGTAGGCTCCACAGAAGGGTTCCAAGATACACCTTTGGACATCCCAATAACATAATAATCAATATACATCCAGGAAAAATAGTCAAGTGTCTGGTAGTACCTCAAGGTACCCATGAAAACACAAGAAATAATAGGTATTAGAATCCAGATCCCCAGAAAGCACATCCATGAATCCCAATAAGAAATAATGATACCAGTAAGAATGTCCCAAATTTCCAAGAGGATGGGAGATGACACACATCAGGCTGAAAAACCACAAAATAAGAAGAACATATGTTAAAAACATCAGTGTCATCAATAAAAATTTGATATTTATAAATAAAGAGTGTATCTGGCCAAATGCCAAAACCCCACACTACTTCCACATCCCCTTGGTCTTACAAGTTTATCATGGGTTCTATGGTGACACCCATTACAATCTCTACCCAAAACTTATGTACGAGATCATGTTTGGTGAAAAATAGGAACCCACTAGGTGCATTAATTTGAATTCTAAATAGGGATCTTACATGGGTTCCATGAATGTTAAAACACAAGTGAAGGAATACTACATGGGAACCTTAGATAGGAAGGTAAAAGAGGAATATAACACAAGATCCTTGAACGAAAGACACATTGAGGAATCCTAAAATAGATCCTTAAAATTGTACATATGTATAAAAATACTACAAGGAACTTCCAAGATAATAATAAAATCTCCCAAAACACCAACTTGGGGTCTTCATGTCACTAAATAGGGTTCAGCTTTGCAATATACATGGTGAATTATTCAGAATGGACTATTCTCGGGTCTAACTTTGACTCCAGGGCAAAATGGAACGAAAAAAACCTCAATGGGTTGAACAGTGGTAGTACACAATGTTTCACCCTTGGTGCATGACATGTACTCCCAAAGTTCCACATGGTCAAGTACATCCGCTAGATTGGGAATGTACATGCCCCTGTTACATAACGTGTAAGGACGGTACACTACATATACCCAACCTGGGATACCTTCTTGATCCCCTCAACTAGCATGGACATACACTTGGCCAAGACATGTACTTTTTCAAGGAATGTTACCCACACGAGGTCTATCCTTGTACTCTACATGACCATGTACCTATAAATAGGTAGATCTGGCTAGCTACTCAGCTACATGGATGAGTACCAACACATGGAATATACTCATGAAACATCATCTTCCCTTAATGAGAAGAACACATGATGTGTCCCTGGAATTCCATTACATGATTTCAGATTTTCCCAAATGGAAAACCCTTGGATCATCCAAAAACTCCAATTTCAGACCCAAAATAGTGGATCTTGCCAAATGTGTCCAAAATAATGAATATTTGGGAATTAAAACTTACATGTTATGAATATATGATTATTTTCATCAAAACATAAAATGAGACTATCTTTGGGAATAAACCATCAAAACTTCGTTTGCATTCACGGTCCATAGCTACAGTACATTGATCCAACGCACTGAGATCTCAATAAGGATACCCTATTCTCTTCCACTCCCACCTCTAATTATACCTTATATCATAGTAAAATTATGTAGAAGGATCCACATGAGAGGTTCACACGAGAAGAATGAAGAAATAATATAACATAAAAATTAAAGAAAGAAAAGAATGAAAGGGAATAAAAGTAATTAAAAAGGGGTCTGGGCCGACCCTCGTTCCTAAGTTGAGTTTATATCTCTTTTAGAAAAAAGTGATCTGAACTATATAGTAGAGGTATAATTCCATTTTGATGCTCAATAGAAAAGGTAATTACAATAAAACATGAGAGAAAAATTTAATATTCAATTTCATAGATATTTAATATTAATTATTCTGACATAATTTGAATGGATTGGTCTTCCCCCAAACTCTTGTACTATAGTAACAACCATATCCTAGGACCAACAGAGTGGTTATAAAAATTATATGAGAACATATTCTTGGGGAACCCCTTACAAGAATATGATGAAAAAATCCAAATTTATTCAGAAAACTATATTTCGAAAACACATAGTTCCTTAAAATTATGTATTATTAATTATTCATATGAGGAATACGTTGGAATTATTAAGAAATGAGTGGTGTTAAGAATTACATTTAATAGATATTAATTGGTAGGTATCATGTGGAAAAATAGTTTGGGTATTTGGATTATTCCATTCCTATATATTTTTTTTGTCCAAGGCCTAAGTGGTATGTTTAAGATGTTCTAAATAATTCAATCCATCCTCATGAAATCTATTATTTTACTGAATATTTATGATATACATGGAAAATATTCAAGATAATGTGATTATTTATTTTGTATTATTTGATTATCATTGATTCCTACAATATTATTCATGCCTCATTAGACTGTATAATATAAAAACCCTTTAAGAGCATATGATCTCACCCATTTTTTATGTTTAATTTCCCCATGATGTTAAGAAGTATATTATTATTGATATATAATGATATTATAGGGAAAATAATTATATTATAAAAGAAAATAATTTTTTGAATTTTATGTATTCAAATTTATATGATATATATGTATTTATCAAGTTTATGTTGACTACTAAACTATCCATTTCTTTAGGATGCATTCATATGTATCTAATAATAATGAAATAAAGTAAACCCTTACTACGGGTTACATGATTCAGGGTTTCTTCATGATTTTTGTTTTAATTATATTAATAATTTTATAAATATATTTTTATTTCATTAAATAAGCTTTTTAATGTACCTATGTATGGATTTGAATGAAAAATAAACAAATTTCTTTAGGGGTGAAAGTCTACATGTACACGCTAATGATGTTTCCATTTTTATAAGTGAAAAGGAAAAAGGTGGACTTCTTTTATTCCCCAAACATAAATAGATATCAATTTATAAATAAAAATATTAACATGTTTCAATGGGTAATATTTTTTTGGAGGGTAAATATAGATAAGGAAAAATATTAGAGAGTCATTAGAACAAATATATGGAATATGAGCATTCTATTAATGTACCTATTATAAATAGAGAGAATAAGACATTGTTTTCTGAAGGGAAAATTATGGAAAAGGAATATGTTTATAGGGTTTTGTAAAATGGTTATATTTTGAAGGGGATATTTGTTTTTATAGAGGATTTCAATGGGTGGTGGGAAGCCCCATTTATATATGGAGGGAATGAAAATATTATAAATATAACATTTTAATATATATATATATAAAACATATTTTACATGTAAATTGGATTGAAATTTTGATGATAAAGGATAATAGATATGTTATTTTATATCAACACTTCAAAACCTCATTTTGATACATGTTTTTAAAATATTTTATCACTTTCATGCTTGATTAAACACTTTTTACCTTAATTTACCTTAACATTGTTTACTATATTTTTAACCTTAGAAACTCTAATTTATAGCTAAAAATGAAAATTCACTCATTAAATAAATATACAAAATATAATTTAAAATATATAAGTCATTATTTCAATTTAAATTTCTATGTGTGAGAAAAATTAATTTTAATATTATCACACATTACACGTAAAACCCCATTTTAGAAAAATAGTTTTTTAAAAAAAAAATTATGTTTAGACTAAAATTATAAATATTTATGATTTACATGAAGTTAACTAGTTTATTATTAATTAAATAATAGTCATTCAATTTAATAAAAAAATAAAATTTCTTCTAGGGAAAAGTTAACTACTAGGGAAAGATGAAAAACATGTTTTATTATGATAAAGGATTACTTATCATATCCAAATATAAAACATGAGTTTTATAAATTCATCTAAGTATTTTTAAATGATTCATTTTAATAATTAATTAATTTTAAAATGTATACATTTTAATTTTTTAAATTTATTCTAACCTCATGAAATAGTAGTGAATAATTTTGTATTAGAAAAAAATAATATTTTTAAATATTCACTGAAAAATAAATATTTTAATAAAACTACAAACAATTATTAATAAGATAACACTATTATGATGAATCCATAAATGAATATAATTGTTTTAAATTAAAATTATAAAATCCGAGAATTTAAATTTTAAATATAATCACAAAATATAATCGATATTTGTTTATAGGAAAATGACTTTTAAAAATGTTAAATATTATTGTTCTAATTATTATAAATGAATAATAAAATTAGTTTGAATATATATTTAATATTAACAACAGATTGTATCATTATTTAATAATAAAATATATATTTTCATAGTATAAAAAATAATAAGGTAAAAATGATATTTTTTAGAAAACACGTTTTTAGAAAATATTTATATTTTTTATTTAGATGTACAAAACAAATATTATTGATGAATTACTATTAAAAATGAACATTATTTTTATTTATAAATATATTTCTCAATGCATTCACCTCTAATTATAACCACCAACTTTACAACAACATTATAACAATGATATTTAATACTTATAGTTTTATCTTCATACATAGATATCACTGTTTTTTTTCTTATAGTGTTTCATGAGAAAAAATTATTTCACAATTATTCTTGTTTATATGGGAATTTTTTTCAAATATCAGGGTATTATATTACCTAGGTACTGAGTTCCATCATTTGTGATCGGGATCTTCATTTTACATCTCGAGTCTAGGTATTTCTTCAACATGATATTGGATCCTACATATATCTTATCACTTATTTTCATCCTTAGTTGAATAGTAAGATAAATTGGACCATAAAGATGTTAAGGATATATTTTATGACGAAAATTCTAGATTTGGGTGGATCATTGGTGAAACACCTACCCTTGGTTGAGTTTTCCTTTAATAATATACATGCATCCATATTCTATTGCAATTCTGCTATTCAATCCATTTTATAGGTTACACTATTAATTCCTATTATATAGGACCACGGTCAAAATATTAGTGGTGTCTGTAATATATATTGTTTATAGAATTATATAAAAGGATAAAAAAAATTCAAGAGTAGATAATGGAATACCAAGATTATCAAAAGTGTTATCTAGATTGGAGGAGAAAACATATGGAGTTTCTGGATGAAGGTCATGTATTCATAATGTTTTTTTACTGTTCATGAAAGAAGCGGATTAGTAGAGGTAGTAAGCCTTATCTAATGTGTATTATCCCTTTTGAGATATTGGGTCATGTTGGAAAGGGGGATAAATAACTAGAGCTTCTCAAAGAGATATATCTGATCTGTAACGTCTTCCATTTGTTGAAGATTTTATAAAATCTTATTGATGACTCCCATTTCATTGATTGGGGGGGGTTTAAATTCCAGAGATGACATGAAATTAATAGAGAAGCTGGTCATTCTGGATAACCAATTGGATAGTATTTTAAATGTGTGATTTATACCATTAGTTCTTATTCTATAGATGCATAATGGATTAGAAGAATGTAGATGAAAATGTGAGTCATAGATGTGGGCTTATCATCCGGAGCTGTTTTGATGTTTATTTTGAATTGATGATGATACTTTTAAAAGTTATTTTATTTAATGGAGATTATATGTTTTATATGCTATTTTTTCTTTAATAAAAGGAATTTTATTAATTTGAGTTGTATATTCCTATGGACTGTTGGGTTTGGTGGTTGATTTTTTCATTCCATCTAGGTTTTAATTTTCAAGAGTGACAATAATTTGAGAGAAATCGATATAAGGGATTAGTATTCCCCCATTATAATCATTTTTTTGATGTTCTAAAAAACATAAATGTATTTTATATTGATTTTATGTGTAATGGGAGGTTTATAATGAAAAGGTTTAATTTTAAAAGAATTTTACGAAATTATGGATTTTCTAATTTTATGTCGAATTTGGATAAGTAATAAATATTACCTAGTATAAAGGGTTTGAAAATATATTAAATAATATTTTATATAAAATAAAAAATATTTCATATTGGAAAAATCTTATGAATTTCTAAACATAAATCTTATATACGATGTCTCAATAATGTATAAACCCTTTTTTCTCTAAAAAGTTTTTTTATATTGATTATTGGGAAGTTAAAAACCTTTGGTATAGAACTAAAACCATATATTTAAAAGAAATAATTATTCATAAATAAATTATATTATGTGTCAATAGTTTTTAAAAGGAAAATATATTATTCATCATTTATAATATGTCACCTTTCAAATTCATTCAAGTGGAAATATATTACATATTTAGAATAAATTACTTATTAACTTGAAATATGTTACATGTTTATAAAATATATTATGTAAGGAATTTAATTAAGGTAAATATCTTACCCATGATGTTATATAATGGTTATATTTAATATATATTATGTATTATAGGGGGAGTCATGCATTTTTTATTTTTTAGTTATTTATAATATCTTACACATTACACTATAAGGTGTATATATAATACATTATAAAAGCCCAATATTTTCATACACAGATATTACACCTTTTTTAGATGAATAATAATATAATCCACACTAGAACCATAATGATTTAGAAAATCTGGATATTATTTATACAATATTCTTATTTTATGAAATATATTCATTATCTCACATATATATCTTCCCACTTAGTACTCTTCATAGGAATTCATACTAATCAACAATATCCATCATATCCTAGTGAAAAGAAACATAAGAAAATGGTGTACTCAGATACTAAATAAGGGTAAAATGGTTGATATTAAGAAAAATGGAATTCCTAAGGATATAATAATATGAAAATAAAATTTCAAAACCATAACATTTAAAAAATATATCATAATAATGAGTCATTTAATAATTATTTTTAGTTCATATGACCTAAATCATGAAGCAACATGAGCCACGTGAAAATAAAATTATAATAAGACATTGAATTTTGGAAAACACATAATCATAAGAAATAACTTCCTTAGTATTCAAGGTTATTTTATAATACTATCATAGTGGAATGGGTTCACTCCCAAAAAATTATAGTAGTCAGGGTTCAATCCCTTGGACACTGTGGTGGAAAAAATCCCTTACTAAACCAATTTCACTCCCCATTGTTGTTTTATCTATATCTTGAGATATAAATCACTACTCAATGCATTAGAGAAATAAATTGGTCCCACCCATCACATAATAAAAATCATATATTTATATATATGTTCCTTATGAACATAAATCATTAATCATATTATAACCCATGAAAATAAATGGGTTTCATAAACATTTAATCATTTTATTACCCATAAAAAAGAAACTGAATTTTCAAATATCTTGACAAAAAAATAAACTTACCAGAGAAAGGGTATGGATGGTATCTTTGGATTATATGCCTTGTAAAACATAACTAACATCATAGAATGTTCTCTTATAAGAAATATGGTTTTGAGTGATCACATGAAATAAATCTTGAGGAATATAACCTTTCCATTTTGTTTTTTTTAATCCGCAAAATTTTAAAGGAAAATATTTTATTTCAAAAGAATATTGTAATTTTTTATAATAATCCTCAAAAAATTATGGTTTAATTAAAGTGGGAAAATCTTCTCAATATGTCTATGTAAAAAAACACTCCTATTGTATTTTTATTATAAAATTCACAAAGATCCTTATTTATAAAATGATAGAAAGTTTCTATTCAAACCATTTTATAAAAAATAAAAATAGGGTAAAAATTAATTCAAATAATTTTAGGAAAAAAGAAAAAACAATTTTAAAACCTTTTTTAGAATGAATGGACATGTAAGATAAATATTACATAGTGAATACATGAACAAAATCAATCTCAAATAATGATGAAATTGTAAAATAAACCCTTACAACATTATAATCAATTGAATCGTATGTCCCATGAAATAATGAAAATTATATAGATATGTAAATACCATAATATGCAGCATAATACTGTAATAATACATTCTTGGTTAGTATATACACCTTATAAAATAACCAAGTAGGTATGAGGCATGTATCCTGCAAAAATAAATATAAGACCAAAATACCATACCTCATGTCATGAATTTATTTTTTTAAATTGAAACTTTTAAAAAAATAAATATGGATTTATAATACATGTATTAAATAATTATATATATATATCAGAAATTTTATGATTTTTTTATAAAATATTATCTTATATTTATTAATAATATTTTATTAAAGTCACTATTCAAGGTTATAACTGCTTTGTTTTCCCAGCTTGTTTTAGTTTTTTTGTCCTGATAATTTTACATTGATCATGGTCCCAAAATTTACCTAATTATAATGATGGTTTAAAAATAATATATATTAAATATATATATATTTATAATTATTAATAAAAATTATAGATACAAAAAATAATTACACCATTCATTTAGACGATAGGCCATACGTACACAAGAACACATTATTTTATATAATGAACGGAAATAAAGGTAAATAATAATAAACCTTCATAGAATAATTATTATGTTATATATATCATATATTTTTATAAAAATAATTCTTATTACCATCCATGTGAAATATAAATGAATACGAATCACATCGTATTGTGGAGATGGCAGTCCAAATATGCGTACGAGTGACATAATCATTTCCAAAAAGATTAGATGATGATAAGGTAGACATAATATTATTGTTATAGAGGTATAATAATATTAAAAATATCATATATAATCACTACTACCATCACAATACCAATCTACATAGTACAGTGATGAAAAATGAATTATATTACTACTTAGAGATGATAAGCTCTACGCACAGAGGAGCGATACTATCACTTAAAGTATGATCGGAAAGAGGGTGTATAATGGTGTTTCAATAATAATAATAACAATTAAGAATATTTATGGTACATAATTTGTTATTTTATGATAAATAAAATAGATATAGAGTATGTAATTATGATTAGAAATATAAATTCATCGGTTTGAGCGATTACCACTTATTCAAAATGTATCCTTTGGATATCATCTAAATGGATTTAGGGTTGGTTTTTTGATAATACAAGAACCTATAGAAGGTTGATTAATAATTTTATAATATAAATTGTAATCTTATAGTTGGGAATGAATTCGAAAATTGGTGTGAATAGTTTAGGGATGAGGTTCCCTTTTACAATTGAGGCGAAGGGTATATTTGGAATATCTGAAAAGATTAATATATAATAAATTCAATCTAAATTTAAATACAAAAAAAGGAAATGGATTAGAAGATAATATAATCTATCATTTTAATATATAAAATTATTTTAAGACATGTTTTCATATTATTTTAACCCTAATATGTGTTATTATCCCTTAGTTAACCTATTTTAATTTTAACTATGGTAAAAACCTTACCAATATTAAAAGTATGCTATTTTAACATATAAAAAGTAATTTAGAATATAAAAGGATAGTTTATGATATTTTAGACCATTTATTATACCATTTATCCATATTTAATGTAATTATTATTTTTATATAATTTAATAAAATATTAATTCTATAAAATATAATTATTCTAAATTTTGAGAGTAGTCATCAATTTTTCATTATGAATATTAAGACAAAAATAATGGACTGAAAAAAATTATTTAATGAACCCCTAAAATGTAATATTATTCTATTATTTTTTTTTCAACATTAATTAATTAAAATTATATATTTTAGTTATTTTTAATATCATATATTTGATTTTTCTTTTAATTCAATAATTATTGCATCATCACTGTGTAATTATTTAAGGTATTCATTACCTCACTAAAAATTTAAAATAACATAGCATGATGTAGATATTTTTTTAGGTATCAAAATAATATTTATTTTCAAATATATATTCTGGAAGACCAAATATTAAATAATATTATATAATTTATAACATGAATATGACATCCTCTACTTTTTATTAAAGTAAATACTATCAACATAATAATATCAACCAAGTGGGCCCAAAAGTCCTAAATAAATTAATATCATAAAAATAAGTTTAATATTTTAAAAATAGACAATTATATTCATTAATAATATATTTTTCCCATGTGGGAACATAAAAAATATTTAAGATAATAAAGGTGAGATGTTTTTGACTTTCTTTGATTGAAATAATATGTAAGTCATTTTCAAGGATAGGTTTCCCTTAAAAAAATTAAATTTATAACCTAATATGTTGAGAGTCAAATTTAATTCATCTAATTAGATGTATGATGAAAGATTATGGCCTTATCACTAATTTTTAATCTACATTAACTCATTTTACCCTTTACCGAGGTAATAAATTTTACCATAGTTACTATTCATATTGATCAAAATAAAAGTGAACTATTTACTAAATATGGACCCACTGATTCCAAATATGGAATCCATTTTTTAATATTTAACACATATAATTTTTATAATTTCATTTAAAATGAAATTGGCTAAACACAACCAAAGATATTATTTCAGAAATATTCACCTTTTAAATATAAAATATTTTTTATACAAAATTCTTGTACAAAATCGTCTTCCAGAACCATAATTTGGTTATTTTATATAAAAATAAACTAATTAAAATTTAAGATATATCCAAAACATAATTTTAACATGTAAATAATTTAAATTAAAATACATTTTTAGATAAACATCAGTATTTTTCACTGTTCCTTGAAAAATATATGTTTTCATAAAATTTTAAAAAAAATTATAAAATAAATTTTACATTAACGGTTCAATAATTAAATACATGTTTTCAAATAAAATTCTAGAACATAAATAAATTGATATTCATTCATAAAAAGAAAAATAGAATAATTTTAACCAAAATATATTTTTTATGAATATAATGACATTACTAAAAATTCTGTGATCACTTTTCTAAGAAGTTATCCATACATGTATATTGATTTGTACCTATATTTATTTAAAAAATTCATTATTCAAATTTATTCCCTTGATTTTAACAGCTATGTTATAACAACCATATAATATTTCATGGTTCTTTTAAACATTTTAGTGCATGAAACATAGGATATTCTAGAAATTAAATCCTTTAAAAATATCATTCATAAAAAAATTGTGGTGTTATATATATCACATAACAAAAAATGCATTTTTTTCACTTCAGTTGTAATCATTTTTCATGATTTAAAATATAATTTTATATCAAAAAATACTTAAACTAGTAATTTTAAAACATCATAATTAATTCATATACCCCTACATGATTTGTGAAAATATTTTATGTGTTTTTATTTTTTCAATGGTGAAACTGTGAGTAGATAAATTAAATACAAACTAATGTGTTGACCAAGATATTAAAAAGGTAAGACCAATGAATTTCTCCAAGAGGTGTGTTATATATCTTTTTAAAATTTAGATAGTTCATCCCTTTGATATATATTGTTTTCTCATACCAAGATTATCATATCCCTCTATTTGATTAATGAGAGCCCCCATGACTAGTCTATCTCTCCCTTTACAAGTTTAATCAAATAATCGGCTTTCATGATTCTTATTCACGTGTTAAAAGTTTTCAAGGCTTTATAATTTGGTGGAAGATTTAAAAACAATATTCTTTATTTAGTTTAAATCATAAGGTTATCATGATATTATTTCTTATGAATAAATGATGTTAATTGAATTATGAAATGTTTGAAAATGGAATTCTTGAATAAAGGGTAAAATGTAACACATGACTATTTTCTAGTTTGGTTATTTTCCGATAGGTGATATGGATGATACATGTTTCATTTTATCAATTATGTTTGGTCTTGTTTCTATGATTGAAAATTCGATCAACCTCATAATAGGAAAATATTTTATAATACGTAATTGATGGGTTGGTTATTATAATAAAAAATGAGATGTGTCTCCTTACAAACCTAAATGATATTCTTAAATAGAATGAATTTAATGATTTTGTTTTATTAATGTGTTTCAGTTGATTAATGATATTTTAATGGAGGTTTACAATTTTTTTCTGTGTATGAGAATGGGTTTCAGGGAATTGTGTAACTTTTTTTGTGGTTGTGATGGAAATGACGGTTTTATGTAAGAGGATTGGTTGTGTAGAAATTTCTGTAGTTGTTAGCATGATTTTTATAGTGGTGGTTGTGGTGGGTTGTTTATTATTTTAAGGTGGAATTTATTAATTCCAATTGGTATAAAATATGATGGAACATGATGGGGTAACTAATATTAAATTTTCATTTAATAGAAAGAAATTAATAATTGACAATGTTAATATATATATGTGACATCAAATTAAAGGTTAATAAGATGAAAAGAAATATAGTTTCTTTATTATGAATTTTTAGTAGCTAAAAAATAATAGAAAAAATAATATGTATAAGCTGGATGGTAAATGGTAAATATATAAATTATTAAATGTGGTATTTAATGGAATGTTGTAGTTGTTATTTTAGATTTTACATGTGGGATAGAGGGAATGCATAATGTTTTAAATGATCTATTATTTATTAGTGGGAGATTGTGGAGATATAGAGAGGGTTATGAGATGATGTATTTATATTTTACTCAGAAACCTTCTGATTGGGCTTGTGTTTTTTATTATTTAATATAATTTCATGTGATTTCATCTTCACCCCACCTGATTTTTATAGTTTTACCAAAACACAAATGATTGAGGTTTTGGGTGTTTTGCCCTAAAATCGAAGTCATCGAGGGAATAAATGGCTGAACAATCCCCTTATTTTCCATTCCTTATGAAAATGTCTAAACTATCTAGTCCAATGATTTATATTTATTTGTTTTGATAGAAAAAATAAAAATGTGTTAATTATTTAAGGATAACTGGATGATGATGTGGTTAATAGTGAGGGATATGAATTTTACGAGCAAGACATGAGGTTGATATCCTTCATGTTCAAGATACATTATTATGATGTAAAAGTGATGTGTCATTGTGATATGTATATTCAATATTTTTTGGTGGTTTCAATGTTATGTGATAATTTTATGAATATGTGATATATGTGTTTGTGGATATGGTTATGATTATATGGAAGGGATGTGGGCTCCAAAATTCTTCCCATTGGGAAATGAGAGAGATAAAACATTGAAGAAGATGTGTGGGGTACCTTTCCTATAAATTCATTCATATAGTTTTTTATACTAGTATTTCAGGATTTGTGAGAGAGTATTGGTGAGGTTAAGTTAGATGACCTCAAATAGGTGCATTTTGGTTCTGTAATATACTCAATTAGGAATCATTATTATTCTTCAATATTTTCATGAATATTCAAGGGTTCGATCTGATGGTATATAAGATTATTCTTATCAATATATATAAAAAACCATTTTATTGATTCTTGGTGGGATTTAGATTTCTATATTTAACTTACTAGCTTAGATACTAGAACTGTGGTTGGAATGTATTCCATACAATTTTTTATTTCTGAAATTTTTTCATATAGACACTTTTATAGAATTTTGAAGATTCTTGGTTTTTATAGGATATTTTTATTATTTTCATAATAGAGTAAATTTATAGTTTCCTCATTATATTATTAGAAATTTTTAGGGTAATTATTTTCATTTGAGTGATTTATACCCTTAGTGCTAATCTTGGCCACATGGCCTATTAGAGGTAGGATTTAGGAATTAATTTTTTCTTGAATGCAGACCTAAAGGGGTTACAAGTTGGTGAGAGTCATTTTATAATGTGATAGGTAAAAAATCTCAATAACTTATCAATAATTATAACATTAATTTAATTTCACGCAACCTAATAAAAAATAGGAAATCTAAAATTAAATACTAATAAATGATACAGATCATAAGAAAAATAATGAATCCTCTAATGAATTATAACCACTATGTCATGGGAAAGTATAGTATATATTGATCTTTGAATCGATCTGAGAAATCAAGAAAATCTATAGAGAGAAGTAAGGTCGAGTATATCACATAATATATAGGTTCCACCCAAATATCTCTCATGTAAATTCTGAAGAAGATTACTATTGCTCCAATGAATAAATTGTGAAACATACATTTCAGTCCATCATAGTTAAAATATATGAACCCATATAAAAAAAACTCTATCCAAATATTTATATAATATAGTTGTATTAAATCATATGAATATTTATTGAATGGTACCATGCACTAACATCCCACCTAAACCAGTGTCTCTCAAATCTTAACATCATCTGGTTTGAAACTACAATCCTTTCCTGTATATATATTATTCATCATACCATACCCAAAAGCTCATCATACAATAACTTCATTTAACTCCAATAAATATAAAAAATCATAACATCAACCAAAACCACATCACAATCCCTAGTAGAGAGTGCATGATTGAGGGGGTAGTTATGCACACACACACACACACAATATACTTGATATTTTAGGTTTATGTGGTAAAACAATCCATATGGATGTTGATTAGTTTATCCAATATGGGTGGTGGTACATATTTTTATTCAATGATACATTATGAGTTGATGGAAAAATTTACAATGAAATATATAAACTCATATATCCCATCCTAGGCTCCACATCCCACCAATTTCATATCTATCAACTCATCCACATAAATTAACATTTTAAAATAATAAAATGTATTGAAATAATCAAAGAATATTATTTCATCAAAGAACCATAAAAATTAATTTTAGAAAATTACACATTATTCGTTACACCTTAAATATATTTACCATTATACCACATAATTTATTTTTCTAACTAAACATTAATTTACAGCATCAATCGTTTCATTTCATTTTCCACATCCAATTAATTTCTTCTTGTTTTATTCATTTATTCAATTTATATCAAGGGTAAAAGTGACTTTATCTAATCTTACCATGTGAAATTAAAAAAATATTATTATCTAAATACTTTTAAACCATAAAAATGAATACTTCCATAAAATATATCAAATTTGAGGTTTTCTAAATATTTTGAAAACAAAAAGATATAACATATGTCATGTTACTATTTTCCACTCACATATATTTATAATTTAAATTATTGGAAAAATCATTCTTAATTACATAAATAAAATACTATTTATAATGGAAAATCAATATAAATTATAATAAAAGAGAGATATGATGAATAAAATTTCCCAATATAGTTTTTCAGTTATTATTCTATGCAAGAAAATGATTCAATAATCTAATTACAATGTTCTTAAAATGTAATTCTAATGAATCTATCATTTATTACTCTAATATCAATACTGTATTGAAATAATTCATTTATCACCGTCAATAGATCCCAAAGAAAAACAATTGTTTTATGTGTGAAAAATAAAAAGTTAGAGTACATCAACTCTTTTGAATTAAATCCCTTGAGTAAGAGAATTTAACATCCTACAAGGGGAACTCAAAAAAAACATAAAGTAATCTTTATAACATCTTGGGTGTCCAAGAATGAATAATTTTTTATATAGGACGAGATATAGGAATATATTGATTCAATTGAATGTGTAGAGACATATTTGTGATGTGATTCCCTAGATCATGACATGGTTTTGGTTGGTCAACCTAGGATAAAAAAATAGTGACAAAATAATTATCTCCCTATTAACATTGTTATCCATTTATTTTTTTAATGAAACATGTTTGATAAAAAATTGGTTTAATTAACAAAGATGTGGATACTTGAGCCTTATAAAACCATTATATTATTTCATGTTATCAAAAATTTGAACTATTTTATTTGATAAACCCTAGGAAAGAACTTATGGCATAATTTATCCTCATTTTAAATAGTTACATCACTAAAATATGTCTTTACACAACCTTATAAAACAAGTGTATTTCCCCAAACCACATTATCTCATGTAAAACCCAATCATTCTTCACTCCCCATGGTTTGAGTATCTACACACACATATGACCCTATAAATTAAAAATTCTCTTAATTTAAATTATAAAACTATGATATAATAATATGGATTGAAAGAACCCTATATTGGTATAGGAATAAACATGATTCATTTTTTGAAAATATATTATTTTTTGACATGTATTCCAAAAATTGATTCTGAACCCAGTTATATGTACTCTAACACCTCTAAAAATTAAAATTTTAATAATTATAAATTTATAGGTATCTATATTATATAACTCTCAGATAATTATCATCCTCAAACATATAAAAACCATAAAATGAACTAATAAACCAAAAAATTTACAAATATTTGAGATACCAAAAAAGGAATACAATTACTATAAAAAGATTCAACTATAATGTTTACATAATAGTGAAACCCAATAATAAATAATATAAATTCCAGATCAAATATAACTTTTTTTTATAACAAAATAATAAATTTTAAAAAAAATAGATAATGAACATTCATTTTTAAATCCCCATAAAATATAAATTCCTCTAATCAATTATTCCACTATAAAGAGTAAAACAATAAAGTTATTTTAGAATACAATAACATCTCCATATGAACCTAGATCCTTATAATATGTTATACCGGAATCAGATCCTCCCTAATAGTTAACTCATACAAAAAATGACATTATAATCCCAATAAAGAAACATTGAATCATTGATATTTCAAATACTTCTATGAACTGATCAATTTTTGGTAAAGGATATAACTAGAACATCACTTCAGTACTCATCTCCAACAAAATTAAATTTGTAGTTAATAATATTGAAAACTCACCACTTATACTAATCATACACTTCCTATTAAGATAAGGAACCATTAAGAAATTATTATCCCAATCCATGACTTACAAATGTATCCTAATTTGGATTACATATGATTTAAAATATTCTTTTATATAATTTATTCATTCTCAAATCACACATACATTCTCCATAAAACTATACACTGGGTTCAATCAAATGATAACCATATCTATTATCAAAATCTAACAAAATAAATATATTACAAACTATTATACAATACGTTAAAATCATCCACACTAACTGATTAGTGGTAAATGTTATTATAGTAAAATTGAACCATGGGAAAATCATTTTACACTCTATAATAATGTACACATGTTTACAATAAATCCTATAGTGTATGAATCATTCACTATTTCATATTTTCGAGTTAAAGATGATATATTTTGGTAAAGAATAACTATGTGATAAAATAATTACACAATCCCTAACACCATTGTGATGTGATTTAGAGATCCAAATTTGAAATGATTATAAAAACTAAATTGTTGAGTCTCAATAAAATTATGTATTAAATCCTCACCAATGTATCCAACACACTTGATGATTTGACCACTATAATATGTGGCAACATTGTAAATCATAAAAAATAACCCACATTTCAAGTGGTATATATATAGATAACATGCCATATATTCTTACAAGAAACCCAGGATCAAATCATGGAAGAATAGTGTATTAGGTGTTATAGTAGCTAATGTATAGATGGAAAGGTATTAACAGAACTATTTACCATAATTGGGATTTTGAGACCCTGATTTCGGCCTATGGGACATAGAGAATTTGTGATATCTAATGATTTTGGGATGTAGGGTCGATTGGCTATGGATAGGGTGAAGGAACTCATGCTGGAGTATTACCTGATCAATGGTGCAATAACGATTCCAAGAAAAGACATAATGATTAGTTGGATCTAGATGTTTATTCCTAGAGTGCATAACACATACTAGTTCTAGAACCCATGATGATAGGTTTTTATAACTAACCATGAACATAATGTTGGGAGTACAAGTTATAGTGAAAAAAATACATGAGAAAAGAAATGATGTTATTTCATCATTGGATCTTTTAAATTAGGCCAACAGGTCATGTATATGGCCTATGTGCCACTTAGCCTATGATCTATGTACGTTCCTTGTTCCATTGGAATTTTAATCTATGTATGGTTTCCCTCTCAACATTAATTAAAATAATATATTATCTAAAAATAAATTCAAAACTAAGGTCGATGGTGCATTATATGTAAAAAATAAATAAATACCCATACAACATCATATCCTCTCGATGTTTATGTGTATCCTAACATGAAATTCATGGATATACATTCCCCATTATACAAGAGATATTTAAAGGATACAAAAAACAATCAAGAACGTACTTCTAGAATGTAACTGGTTATTAGATAAAAAAAGAAAATTTACTCTACAACTAAATATATTATACCAATCAGCTAATGTTTATTCTTTAAATAATGATAGAAATTTGAAATATTTGGATTAACTAATTGTGAAGATTAATGAATTTCATTTTTATATTTCACTCACATTATATGGGGAATAAAAAACATCTAATGAAATAAAACTCTATTTATATTATTATACATATATCCATAAAGACTATATCCATTAATAATATGTTCCCTCAAAACCTATACATTATAATATAAAATATGAGACCCTAATAATTATTAAAAAAGGGAGAGTTCATTATTATTTTTCATTGATAACCCCAACTACTATACTCATCCATATATATATGTAGGACAACATGATATTTTATCTTACTCTATTCATCACTATCACCATATGAAATATCACACTATATTCCTTTAATAAAAATATATATTGACAAATCACATTTCCATACTATAAAAGAAATTAAATATTCATGATCAAGAAGAAAACCAATAGTTATCGTGTAATGTTTACTTAGATCCTCATGAGAGATGATAAACAAAATGATCTTATGTCTCATGAAGGCCAAAACATGCTCTTCGAAGCTATATTGTATCTATGATTAATTATTTAATACTACAACAATATGACAAATGTTTTGAGTGTCATAGCTACCCTGATAAAAATATAAAATCATAGACACAAATAATATCATATATATTTCTTATAAGAATATATTACACATACCTTAATGGGGTGAATTACCAATAATCTCAAAAATATATCCTGCCAAAAACAAGAAAATGATTTGTGCAATGATCACATTATCCATTAAAAACAAAAATTACATGAAATTGATTTATTTATAAAAAATAAGTGTTTTTAAATAAAAATGTTAAACACTTTCATGGAATATAATAAATAAAATATGAACCACATAAATAAAATTAAATGAAAAATTAATCAACATACCTCCGCCATGTTCATTGGAACTCCCTATGAAAAGATAACCTGAATCGTTGATGAATCAATTGTTATACCTCTTTAGGATGTCACATTTGTAATGAAATGAACACAATGAATATATAATATAAACATGATTAAATTTTCATTAATCATATTTAATTGAAAATGGGTAAAAATAAATTTTTTATATGATAAATTTTCTTTATTTGTTATTGAATGTAAATATATTTCATCAATTAACACCACCATGTATTAATTCATGAAATCATTAAATACTAATTTCATTATCCCCCTGATATTTGTTAGTTCATTTATGAATCTAAAGGTTATTAGACCAAATATATGATTTTAATATAAGTAATTGGAAGAAATTCTTTGAATGTTCTCCTCCATCAAATATATTTAATAATACCTTGACCACGTATAAATATTTTAATAAGATCTAGATCATTTTATTTAACAAAAAAATTCATCAATAATTAATAATGGGTATAGGTTTTCCACAGTCACCTAATTTAATTTCCATTAATCTATAAAAAACCTCTAGGTAATATCTATTTTTATTATAAACAGTAATTTATATTCATTAAGAGACATGAAATGTCAGATAAATTGATTCTATATCAAACAATCAATCTAAAATCAAAAATATCATAGGTTTAGAATTTCAAGGATATCAGATGACCTGGATATAATTGAAAATTTTGGTTTTACATTTATCAAAAACACAACATCATAACTAAGGGTATGTGTCCCTTATAACTCTTTGGAACTCCCATATCAAATACTCCACTTAATTCAACATCAACCCATCCAATTTTATGATAATAGGATAAACACATTTTAAATTAGTCTGTTGATCCCATATAGTAAAATTCATCACACACTCAATATATACTTCATCGAAAACCACAATTATTTGGTAGAGATCAGTAAAATATTGGAAAGAATGCAACCCATATATGGAAATTATTACATAATATTGTTTAATCTTTAATAAAAATAGATGCTATGTTAATTAACAATATACTTCCATCAACTCACCACCCTAACAAACCATTATTAATTCAAACAAATCCGTAATAGTGGTTGATAACACCAATGGTATAGGAATCTTATGTAAGAGATGTACCAATACTATAACTAGTGTATGTATAGTAAAGTAGTGTAAAACCCCTATGTTAATTAGAACATTGTTAAATGTTGAATATGTTAGATTTTGTTACCTTGAAAAAACTTATAAGTACTTTATGATTAAATTTATTCTTGTATTTGAATATTAATTAATGTTTTTTTAACACCATAATTTTTCTTTTTTCATGACGTAGTATATTATAATTTCTTAAGATTACTTTTTGTGCTGAAAGATCATTGTAGTTCCCCACTATAACGATAACCTAGAAGTTCTATAATAGTATTTAAAAATATATGTCCAATATTTTGATGATATGATTTGACGAGATACAAAAGATTTAAGGTATCATGGGTGGATACTTATATGGATTTAGGACAATTTTTCATGGTGTAAAACATTCATAATCTTTAGTACAAGAGATTATATGAACATGAATCACTAATAATAAATCCACAATTACATGTGTCATTAGATGTTCTTATCTGTAGAAGTGTGTAATGATCCATAAAATTGAATAATATTATTAATTCATGTAATGAGTCCTGAACTATGATGTATTGATGAAATCCCTGATATCATATGCTCATAGTCAATTCGGGTAGGTTTAGTGAATAAGAAATTACATTGTGTTAATTAATAATGTGAGCAAGTATATATCCCCTCTTTTTTTAATGGATATATATATCATTGGCCCTTGGATGATAATTATTTCTTCCAATGATGTCTGTAGCCATGAAGGTCTTCTTAGAAAGTTCATCTTCAAAATGTAAAAGGATATATTGATCACATAGGTCAATGAAACTAGCATGAAGCCATATTGATTTTAGATATATATAAATAGATTATATTAAATAGTGTATTTTTGTAGGAGTCTATATGTTGTTGTGACATAAAATTTTTCCCAATGGGAGCCTTGGAATATTAGTAAATCCTTACCTTGGACATTAGGTAGTGAATCCTATTGTCACTGAGATAGGGTCCAATAGGGTCATTCACTTTGTGTATTTAGTATATTCATTAATTTCCACGTGAATTTAACAACAATGAAATTCATTTTTTCTATATTTTGTTTAATAATTATTCATTTTGGTTGGATAACAAATATTCAACCTCTAGTTATTCTATAGAATATATAAGTGTGTAAAATATGTAATAAAGATTTAACTAATAGATAATTATATATTTCATTATTTTAATGATTAATATTTACATATTTTGGTTAATCTATAGTGTATAAAATATTTATGTATTTAGTTACATGAATATTTAATAACAATTAATTCACTAATCTTGGGGAAAATAATATTTATATAGATATTTATAAATAATATAGAAATATTTATTGAACTAATTAAAAATTCATTATTCAAGGCCCAATATATATTGAGGATTTTTGTAAAACCATGTATAATGGTCCAGAGATAAATTTCATATTAAATATTGTTTGGATATATATTATTTTATTAATTTAGAAAAAATAATATTTATTTTATGCATATGTTATATGCATGTAAATTAAATAATAAAATTTTTATTATTATTTAGAAATTGAGATTTAATTTTATTAACAAAAGAATAATGTCTCTTATTCACCTTTTATTTTTAAAACCTAAAATTATTTAAATCTTATTATGAAATTATCCAATGGTGAGATCCACATTCATTCATTATGAGAAATGTGTTCGTGGAAGGATTAATTCATTTCCTTGAGAGATCTCCCCTCGAATTCAGTGAATAGCATAGAAATTTTCTCCTCCTCTATATTGAATCCCTTCCCTATTGGTGGATGCATTTGTGAATAAAATAAAACATTGTATATATTATAACCATCTATGAAAGAACCCGGATCATTCTTCAACAATGATCAGAGTTCCATGAAGCATTTGTGGATGATCTCTTGAGGTTATCTATCCTTGATTAATTTATTATAATGATGGAAAAAAATATGTGGGATACTGATTCATCAATTATAAAAGATTTCAATAGAAATAATTTTTTTAATAAAATAAATTAATAATAGAATATATGTGAAAAATTCCTTCTTCTTGGTTCATAGTTCTAATGAATTTATTATTGTATTAATTATATTGTTCATGCCATTTATTTTTCATGTACATAATTTATTATTCATGGATTATGGAATTCAATCATGTCAGTTATGGCCCACCTAGTGCTTCCATTTCACATGAATCATTCTTTTGGAATTATAATGGTTACATAATAATTTTTTTTGTTCATCATCCATTGATTGATTATATGAAAATTTTGTGACTTCATTGCTTTTAGTATATTTTTAATTTGATAAGTTATTAAATTAACTTGTTTTCAAAATATTAATTCACTTCATTCATGTTTAATAACTTCTTAAATGGATTAGGAATATATTAAGAATGATATAATATTCCACCATGACACAATTAGTAATTAGGTTGGAAGATTTGGTAATAGGATGTGTGATTGATGTACAAACCATGCACCAATGTTCACTGTACCTAGACTTATTGCGCGATACACAACGAATCAAGAAGTAATAATATATGTGAAATTTAATGTACATCGTATGTGGACTATGATAATTTGACAATTGATATAATGGACTAAATGGTATGTCAATACCATACAAATTGTGTAGTTTACACATTTTTGCATCAAAAATTTGCACTAACATTACAATAAAATATAAAACATAATGTCTGTTGAGGTTAAAAGAATGTATCATTAATGAGATACATAGTGTGAGTCTATTACACACATCATATAGATCATTATTTACTATATCTGAGGGACAGACTAAGTACATAAGATGCTTATGAAGGCATATGGAACACACGATGATTATATCCTTAGTACACATCATGTTAGCTCACTAAGATACAAGCTATGTCCATACGAGTTTATCCTGAATATAGAGTATGCGATGAAAATTATGTGTTGCTTATTATTATAAAATGTGTAGTAACCTAGTAGATGACTTAAATAAATTACATAAAGAACAATTAATCAGAGTATTAAAAATATAATTAATTTGTTTACATTTTATGTGTTGATTATGTAATATGGTTTTAAGATATAATAAATTATCAATTAATTCTATATAATTTTCTATAAATACTGGTCAATCCATTTATTTTATATTTTATTAATAATGGGTATCTCCAAGAGATTTCAGATGGTCCTTAGGATAGAGGGAATTAATAAATTAATTGAATGGACTAATTGGGTCATGGTATACCTAATAATAAAGAAAAAATTAAAGTGAATAATAGGTAGTGTACTTTTTCATATTCATTTCATGCTATCTAGATGACTGTGAGCTTAAACTAACCTGTCTATGTGATTTGTTTGTTTAATTTATTATTTCATGGTTTTCAAAACTATTTATTAAATTAAATAATGGAATTCATGTCAATTGTCTCTTATCATTATATATGGGTCAATGTTCCAATGATTCCTTTATGGAAACCACCTCAACAAATATTTTGGTTCCCTCATATTATTTTGAGCAAAATTAGGTAATTGATGGAGCTCCTAGGGGAGTGGAGGTTGTTCAAGTTGTGTGTTTAGGAGAAACTGATCCGGGAGGTATAAAAAGTATACGTGGAATGCTAAACTTGAACAATGATGGGTTTCAAGAGTTATTTATCTAGGGGTGATGGTTGTTTTATCCAATTCTATATAAATGAAACATTAGTGAAGCTAATTTATGTATACATTATTTATTATATTTCATCAAATTTTGTGGATAATAATTTATGGATGTTTAAATAATTTAAAATGATAATTGAAAATAATTAAGCATGGAAATAAAATTAATATTATAACTTGTGTAACATTTATCTAGACATGGGATAAATCTTAAGTAAAATCCACATTATAGAAATAGTAATGTGATATGATAAATTGGTTATTTTACATAAGAAGGTAAAAAATGATCAAAAAAAATATTGAGTTAGTATAGCCTTTAAGAAATATGGTAGAAAGAAAACCTTAGTTCAATGTGATTGTTGAACCTTTATTGGGGTGCTTTTAATTATCAAGGAATATCTATATTGATTTATAACTAACTTTATCATACTTAAAATAATGGCTAATACCCTATACAATACATAGTAAATCTAGTAGGTAATGTGGTGAGAAAATCCAAATATATGATTTTAGTATTTGGGAGTCCATTCAACATATTAATAAACTATGGGTTAATGTAGTTTTAAAGTTACAGTTACAAAAATACATTCATGTTTCTTGTCATACCATCATCTGGGTTGTGATAAGGCATATATAGAGCCCTTACACTAGGATAACTTTGTGTAAGGATATTATAAAATAAATGATGAGTTTTAATAAAATATTATAATTTTAATAAATTAAATTCAATTAAATTCCTTATTTTTAAATATAGTTAATGTACTAGAATTCTTCTCTTATATATTGTAAAAATGGAAACCCACACGACATTAGACATATCATTGCAATCCATATTACTAAAGGATAACCTTATCTCTAACTCTACATTCTAGGAATGACATTGTTTCATATGTGTTATATTATCCCATGATTATAATATATACAAGATCCAAAACCCTCTTCTAAAGTAGATTGATAATGAGGGAATTGTGGAAGATCAATCACTTTATATGAAGCATTTATATGCTGCAACATATGACAATTGTTTCATAATATAATCTATATACATTGAGCTATTTTAAAAAATAAATAAATGGATGAGAATAATGTTATATATCAACATCATGATCCTTTTCTATAGAGGGTGAGACAAGAGATATATGAGATATCCAATACACAATTAATTTACAAACATGGGGATTCAACACCATTTGAGAATCATGTAGTCAAGATGACTAGATACATTAAATTATTAAACATATTGGGATTTGATATCCATGATGAGCTACAGAAAAATCTTATTATTTCTTCATTTCCTAAGATATTATCCCATTTCATTGACAATTATAATACGAGAAATAGTTATAAGTCTTTCTCAAAACTCCTTGAATTTAATTACCATGTCAATAAAGATAATTGGACTTAAAAGACTATAGTCTTCAAGGAGAATTAGAAAAGGAAGAATATGAAAATGGGGGCCAGGACTCATGTCGAGAATGTGGGTCTCGAGCACCATCATTCAAGGTAGTGGAAGATCCAACTACACTTAAATGAAAAGTATATAGTATGTTTTTTATTTGAAAAAAATGTCTTGTAGAAGAAATTCACCCAGTTAAATGAGACAGGGGAAGCATTTGGTGAATTCATTTTTGAACAAAATATTTCAATATATACACCTATGGTATTAGATATAGATTGTGGTGATAAATTATTTAGTGAAATGTGAGAACAAGCAGTTTTTTAAATATTTATGTACAAGAGGTGGATTTGTGAGCTGGCAATAGTGTGAGCCTGATGATCTATCTATTAGAGACAACAATATTTTATTACCATCCGAGATGTTCTTTGTTCTTAATGATATTATTATGAACAAACTATTACAAAAAATAATATATTTTTTTTTCATCCTTCCTAGATATATATTGTTTTATTTTAGTGTTTAAAAAATGAATATTATTTTTTTGAAATCCAAAAATATTTTATTGTATGACACATTTGAATAATGACAACTATATATTAAATTATGAAAATAAAGAATTGATAATTGATAATGAATCCCATATTCTTGAATCATTTAACCCCCAACTGTGGCATCACCTTATAGGTTACATAAATAAGATGAATTTTAAAAAAATTTACCAAGGTGGCTACTTAGACTCTTTTAATGTAATACTAATTTATTGATGTCCAAAATTACCAACCCAGCTTTTAGTGAAATTGGTGAATGAGCGATATAGATTCTACATTTGGTACACACTATTGTGTATGGACTATTTTAAATAGAAAATAGAGGTTGGAATTATTACTTCATTACCTTTATATATTATTTACATAGATATTGATTTTTCTACATAATCAGGTAGAAGTTAGAATATACTATTAAATTCATAGAGTTTAAGAATTAATTAGATAATAAACTTGTTAGAAGATAAAAAATGTTGATCTAATTATGGTGGTGAGTATTTTAACAATAATTTTATATAAATTATATTGGAGTGTAGAGTTCTATCCAAAATAATTCTTCTTTATAACCTATAGTGGAATGATATAAGTGATAGGAGGAACCATACATTATTGACATGTTATGGTCAATGGTGAGAGATTAAACTCATCCATTATTCTTTGGGGATATTCATTACAAACCATAGTATACATTCTAAAATCACGACCAAATGAGGTCGCGAATGGGATACTAGATGAGGTGAGGTATGGAAAAACATCTATGTTGTCACATAGTCATGTATGGGGTTGTTAGTAGTTTTTTGAGGTAATCATTTGTAAAAACAAAATAGAACCTTAATGTGTGAATTATATCTTTATAGGATATTCCACAGAATCAATGGGATACTATCAATTCAATACCTTAGAAAAGAAGTTTAAAATTGAAATACAATACATTTTTCATAAGATTAATAACATCCTAATAAATGATAGTGGGATAAATACTAACTTTAATAATGTTGATATTCAAGATACACAAATTTTGGTAATGGAAAATATTCCCATAGTCCCCATAGAAGTTCTTGATCCTAAAACTCAAGTTATTAATTAGAGAACAAGAGAAGTCATAGAACTAGAGAGATATGGTTTTCAAGTCACCAAATATGGTGACTCATTATTGGTTGAAAATAATGAACAACAATCATTTACTGAGTCAATAAAGAGCTCTAAATCTATAAGAATTTTAGGATCCATGAATTCGAGGAAGAATTCCATATTTCTGAACCAAATCTAGGTTTCGGATAATCCACTACATTTGAAAAATACTATTAGTCAAAATTCATTATTACAGATAACTGTGGGAATGAATGATAATGAAAGTATATATAAATCAGGTATTATGGATAAAGAATTTAAACAAAATATAAAATTTAATACTAATGTGGCATGCATATGACATATTTTAACTTATCTTCATTTTTAATTTAATATGTATTTATTTGAAAGTGATCATTAAATAGATAATATATGAAAATTGAATAAATTATAATGAAATTATAATTATTTAGATATCATTTAAAAAATTGAATATTTTTTTTTGTGTGACACAACTTAGTTTTTCCTCACTATTAGTGACCATATTTTAGGAACAAATTGTTTTAAATTTTATTTGATTTTATGTTATTTTAGTACATTGGTGTTAAATATTTCAGGCATTTTTGGTATAAAATGGATTCATTGCATTTTTTTATTATTCTGATTATTTTAATGAACAACCATCTTTTTGTGATTTTTCAATAAGAATTTCTTATTGATGTTTTTTCAGATGAAAATATATTTTCATAATTTATTCTATAATAATTCCACAAATCTAATAAAAATATTTTTATTGGAATAACATTCTCTCAAATAATTTTCAAGATTTAGAATTTAGTGATTTATTTTTGAAATTTTACGAGTAAATATTCATTGAAATATTTTTTTTATTAAATTACTTAATATCCATGTTTTGTTTTTTTTATAAAATATATTGAATAATATTCATTATGAAATGTTTTTTTAATTATTAATCAAAATATATATTTTATCTTAATATTAAATATGTTTGTTCTAGGAAGTGGTGGAATCAATGTCAATATATTTTGGGAAGAAATTTTATGAGATTGGTTCACTCACCATGTCCACAAAAATGAGTAATTTCCTAAAGCTAGTGTTATTGAAGAATAACCAATCATAAAAATAACCCATGTAATGCATGTTTAAAAAATTATAAGATGACCTGACTTATTAGATGAACCTTCCCAAACTATCATGTATGAATTTTTTGAAACCCCTAGAGTTATTGTAAGGGAATAATTGAAGATATTGTGCATTGAAAATATTAAAACGACCATCTACCATGGTTGAAATTTTGAATGAACATGACTTATCTAATTATCCATACCTACTAATCCCAATAAAAAACACACCATTTCCAACACTACGACATGAATAATCCAATACATCATTCCTATTTTAAAAAGTATTTCAAAGAGAGAATGAGATTTGAATGTAAAAAATTCTATTAATTAACAATGGTTTAATATAAAAACAAACCAGATAAGAACCATATCCTAATGAAGATAAATATGAGACATAGAAATATAATTTTATGGAGGTTTAAATGGTTTTAAAATGTAGGTTCTATGGGGAGAATCTATATAGGGACATTAGGGGACCCAAGGGATGGGTTGTCGTATGGGGTTGGGAAGTCATAGTTGGTTGAGGAGGGGCCATTGAATAATTTTAGGTTTATTCCATATTTAGTTTCATGATATTGGTTACTTATACCTTGGTTAATGTTCTATTTTATTATGGTTCTTCACATTATTTTTTTTCTTGTTTTTTATCTAAGATTTCCAGTTGAAATTTTATTTAGTGTTAATCTATGAATAACCCTTTGGGAAGAAGGTAGGATCTTATTTAAATTTGTCCATCATTTCAATTTATATTTTTAAGAATTGACATATTTGGTATTTATTAAAAATATTGATGAGGTGTTTTGATGTAATTATTTGAATGCATAATTTTTCTCATTCTGATGAACATATCGATTGTTACTAGAGATGTGTGAACTTAATTCCATATCATGATGAATCATATATTTTATAAAATATTTGGGTTATCATACGATAAGAGTTAAATATTATTTTCTGAAGTTGAGGAGGATTATGTATTAGGTAGATGGGATGTATCTTATGTCAGTTAAGGTAGTTTATATGTCATAATTTATCTTATGGTTGATTTGAATTGTTATTTTTTCTTAAAGATACCATAATATTTCTTATAGATTGGGAGCTGGATATTGTGATTAGATATTTTTCATTTTTGAACCTATAACTATGAATCTTTATTATGTGGATATAGCTGAGAATATTGAGTTTAAAACTCAAATAAAATACTTTTTATGTAAATTATTAATTTAGAATATTGTATATTCATTTGTTTATCATATTTATTTTACTATAAACGAAATGAGAGTTTGAAATTGTGTGCGTATTATCATCAAAATAATCATTTTATAATAATGAATATAGATCCATAACCAAGGATTGATTATTTATTAGTTCATCACAGAGGATCTCATGGGTTTTCAAATATAAACCATTAATATGGTTATTATCATTAGAGAGCACGAATTGAAGATGTGCCTCATATGAATTTATTGAATTAGAATACCCATTTTGATTTTTTTGGTTACGCTTCTTATTATGATAAGTGAAACATTAATTTTTAAAGGGTTAGTGAGCCATGTCCATCATCCTTATTTGGATTTCATTTTAATTATATTTTTTAATGATATGTCCATATAATCATGATATTATGATTAGAATTCAGATAATTTTGATATGGTGTATGGCACACTAATATCTAGTCACATATATGAAAAGATTTTAATATTCTATTTTTATATTAGAGAGGTAATGGTCCTTGGGAATATTTTATTTCATGTCAGGGATATATATAGAATTTGAAAATGTGGATTTTATGAAGTCTTAGGAGATCAAAAATAAAGTTTTTGAGGTAATGTTCATCGATATTGTAATTTTGGATGACTTGTCATCCATAAATTAATGGATACTAAGAGATTTATATTCCAAATATCAAGGACAATATTTTCGCAGGTGTTGTAAAAATTTTTTGTTTGTAGGATGTCTATAATGATTTGGAATATTTTATTGTATTCTAAAAATCAATTTTGATAGTTCTATTTTAATCTTTTATGGAATAAAATTTTGGATTATAATTTTTTGGGATATACATAGGTGTTGTGTTGTTTTTAGGTACAAGTAGAGTGAATGGGAACTCTGATTATTTTATCTACCATAATGTTCTTAGAAATTTAGAAGAGTAGGAAGAAGTTATATGATTATTATAGCGATCATTCATGTCTGTTGGATTATAGATATCATGACATCTATTGCATCTCACATCAGTTGGGACATTGATGAATTGTAAGGAATATGAATTCGTATTCGTGGTTTGTTGGGCCATTTTAGATTTTAGATAGGATTTGGGAATTTTTGAACAGATTCAGAGAACCTACAATGTACACTTCCTTGCATGATTTCATTTATGTGCCTCATTTGAGGAGGTACGAACCATATAAATCTTATCAAAATTAACATGATTATGTAGAGATTTTAGTAGACAAATATATTTTCAAAATTTGGTTAATATTTTCAATTGAATTGGGAAGACGTTTTGGGGTAATTTCAAGCCACTTATACATGATTTATGGTAGAATTTAGGACTACGTGAGGGGAATAAGGAACAATAAGTGGACATTAGTCTCTATAATTTTAGATTCTTGATGTATCTTATTGAGAAAAATATTCCCTATTGAGGATGTTTTTAATAACAAAAATCATTACGGTATGTTCTTGATTAATTTTTTATATTTTTCATTTAATTTATGATTAATTGAGATTTGGTTTTTAGAGTCTTAAATAAAGAGAGAAGATGATGGGGGTTTAATTTTTGTACCTATATCAGTCACACTTATAGGCACGACAGGGTACCCTCTCTGGAGTACCATCTACTCGATTAGGATGATAGTAGTTGGTGTCTTGGTGCATATTATGTAACTATATAATTTTTACTAATGAGGTTCATATATATCTATGTGATATCACAAAATTATCACTATAATAAATGTTTCTCAATGATTGTGATTTTTTTTAATGAAATAAGACTCTCATAAACACTCCCTTATCCATCAATATTTATGACGTGAGTTTTCCATCATTTCTAGTTAGATTTTAAATCCATGATTGGTCATTGATCTATCACTGATAGATCATTGTATTTACTAAAATTATTTTCTAAGGAAATAATTTGTGGTCACTATTTTGTTTGAATATATTCTATTTGGTTCAAGTTTATTGAATTAATTTATTTCAATATTTGGAGGAGTTAGAGATTTGTACCTTGACATGGTTTCATTCCTACTATAAATATGGTGATATATTGATTTATGTTTTCCTATAATGTTGTATTATATATATTTCTATACTATTTTTTATTTCATGATTCCATATGTGCTTTTTTGGAATGGAAAATTAGCTTTATTTTTGAATAATGTTTTTTATGAATTATTAAGTTAGTTTTGATCCTGAATAATTTATTTTAGGATTAGAAATAGAAGAAACAATAAATAAAGTTGTTATTAAATATGTATAATTGATTAATATAATTTATAAATGAGTTGACCATTAAACATAGAATTATAGAATTTTAAATATGGGTTGTCTATGATGTTGATGTTGTGTTTGTGGTGTATTGTGTTTTTTCCATTTATACTTTAATTCAATATGAGATTAATTTAATTATTATGGGTTATTTTGATGTTAATATGGGTTTATATGTATATATATATATATATATAATTTACATGGAATTTGTTGTTTTAATCATGATATTAATTGGTGAAAAAGGATGTGTAAGTAATCTATTCATATCAATTTCATTAGAAAAGTTACTTTTTTATTTTGGTAAATATCAGGTCTAGTAACATGTTCAATTAAAGGGTATAAGAGTAGGTCAGAATTTAATTTTAAATTGATTAATATAGGATAAAAATTTATAAATGTCTAATAGATGTTATGTTTTATGTATTTATCTAAGACCCTAAAAATTGGATTTTTACCATGAAATTGAAAGATGGAATTTATTTTGTGAATAATTAAAATGTTTTTGAGCATACTGGTGTGTACATTCACATATAAAAAGTGTATGAGTTATTTTAGTGGGATAAATAAGTGCTTAATATAATGTTTCAATGAAAAAACGATTCATTATATTTTGTTCTCTAACTCTTATTGATATAAAATTTCCTTTGAGTTAGACACTTTTAAGGAGTCTTGGGTTTGGATAGAATTCAACATATTTATGTGGAATCCATTTTTTGATTATCCATGAGTTTGGATAATGAGAATACATGATACCATCTGTTTTTATATCCTATGATAATAATCCATGAGTCTGGATAGCATGATTTATGGTTAATGACACCAACTGACAGATGTTTCATATTCCCATGTGTTTCAATTAACACCACTACTTTAGTGAATTATGAAAATGAAAATGATAAAAGTTTTAATGCTTCACACCATTCTTATATGTTCAAAATTACCTTCATTGTGTTCCATGGATTAAAGGGTGTTAAGTATGATCATAAATTTGTATACAAGGTATTAATCCTTTTTTAGTTTAAATTCATGTTTAAGACTGAATGTAATTTCTTAATGTGATCATGGGGGGTATCAGGTGTGTTCTTGGATTTTTTAGTGTTTGGAACCCTACACATAGAGAAAAATAGATTGACTGCATGTTTAAGATAAACCATGAAACCCAAACTGCACAGTTTGACGTAACCATGCTTGGTAGGAAAGAGGGATCCAAGAGATGCACAGTTAATTGAAACTGTGTAGAGGAAGGTGCATGACAATGTAAAAAACTACAATGATTTTGCAGTGGGATTTTTCATGGTTTGTGAATGGTTTGTCAAACCTTTTCCACTAACAATGTGACCTAGTATTTTTTTGGAGAAACACACATTTATCCATTAAAATATTACTAAACATAAACATAAATTCCCTCTTCCTCCATTGAATAGAACCTAATCCTTGGGATCTCAATAAAAATACATATTCTTTTATTTGGGGTAGATTGTCCCTCAATGCTCATAATTGAGATCTATTCATCTTGTTTCATCCTCACTGGTGGGAAATATATTCATGTTGGGTTTCCCTACATTTTCCATGGAATCAATAGAGTTATTTTAGTGAAAAATAATATGAACTATTTCTAGTTTCCTTATCCCTTTTCATTATTCTTATTATCTGGATTGAAACAGAAACTAATACTGGATGAGCACTCTACTATCGACCTATAGTATAAGGTCTATACCTTTACCTTAGGGTTTTTTATTTATAGAGTTAGTTTTTGTTTTGAAACATTTTTAAATTTCCAATAGGTCCCCTCAATTTAATAGAATAATTTATTTTACTTTATTAGAAAATAATAGGGATTCTATTTTATTCCTTTGAGTTTAGTTGGAGGCTTTTTTCCCAAACTTGGACACCCATGGGGTGTTCCAATCATTTTCCATTATTAATCCTTCGAAGGGGTGTGTGTATGAGCTTTCCTAGTTTTTTGGAGGAAATTATATTTTAATTGAATTGGATTGGTGTTCCAGGATATGTGTTTCCTCCTCTTCCATGTTATATATGATGATAGTTGTTTAATTAATTAAATGTTAATTTTTATATGAGTGGTTAAAATAAAGGAATGTAACTGAATGGGATATTTTACATGAGTTGCGGTAACTTATAGAATGTGATGATATGAAATGATAATTGAATTTAATTATGGATGTTTGCATTGGATGTTGTTGGTGTGCTACACTATTGGTCATGAAAGTGGTAGTGTATACCATGGAAGAGATTACACATTGTGTCTTGATTCTATGGTATGCATTTGGAATTTATACCCCTTGTATATGGTATTTTAAGGTTCATAGTGGACTTGGTATGTTGACATGATCCTTGGATACCAATTCAAGCATAACCTAGTTTCCATAGAGATGCTCATAGGACTTGACATAGATTCCTTGGTTCATTATACCTTATATCCAGCCCTATGGGGTCTGACACTTCGGATTTTAGGGATTGACCACTGTAACTGTTTCATGGTTGGTTATATAGAAAAACCATTGTTGATATGATATATAGGTCATAAGTCATGGCCATGGATGACCTGACACTACTATGTATATCGGATGGTCGTGATGATTAATTCTATTTAATTTACCTCAAAATTTTTATAGGATCCTAAACATTATTTTGCAGGGAGCATTTTTTGGAAAGAGAGAATCAATTTACTGGTTTTTATGAGATTATAACTTTTTTCATTTTATATATATTGGTTTTATAAATTTCACACTACATATCTTGTACCACACATCCTGGATTTTTTATAGATATCATTGGTGGTGCCCTACTACGATAATATCTCACACCCTGCCTCGTGCTATCATAGGGAACAAGAAAAGATTATATAAATTGAATTAGTAATTGGGGAAAGAACCCATAATTTTATTTTAGAATTTTTGATATTCTTAGGAGCATTGGAATATCGGACCAAGATGAGGATCATGATGCATGGTGGGATATCCCTTTTGGTTTTTTTTGTTTTTTAAACATTTATTGCACTAAATATTGTAAACCTGTTTTCCTTGCTCTGTAGAGACCTGAAATGTATCATCATCATTATTATATGATTCATTTTAAATATTATGAAAATTATTATTTTTTGTGTGTGTAGTTATCCATTACTATTCTTCTTCATCCATATTAGGTTATTAGTATAGTGTTTCAGTGTCTATTTCAGCTACTTATACATTGTTGTTACAACATCCACTATTGGATATTACTATATATTAGCAATGGAAAACATTTTAAATTTTTTAATAGTCTCTCCATGAACACACCCTAGTCCCTCATTTCTAATCGAGTTCCCTTAACATTCAGGGATATGCACTTGAGGACATGTGACCCATCGACTTGGCACACCCGAAAATGGAGTCTCGATCGGGATGTTACAAAGTGGTGTCAGGAAAATTTATTTTTGTGATTAAAATTTTGAAACAAAAGATATGGACATGAAGGATTTGGAATTTAGTAATTAGCTGTTCATAGGAGAAGCTAACCCACATACAAAAAAAATTCAAAATTCCATGACTGGAAAGTGTAGTTTTATAGATTTTTTCTACTATAGTTGATATGATTCCACCATTGGGTGATTGACATGAAATTTAATGTTATAATTGATGTGATTGAACTATTTTTATATTTCCCTATGAGATGAGGGTTGGAATATCATGTATCATTTCAGAAAATTCTAGATTTCAAATTCCATGCCTTATAAGATGCATTACTTAATTGCATGACACTGTTTTGTGTGCCTTCATTGATATATCTACTTTTGGGATATATATTGTGTACAGGGAATTGAAAGATATGGTTAGTACTTAGAGTTCATGTCATAATCAAAATATATTTTTCCTAATTTGGCTATGAGAGACACCCTAAGCAGTCATATTTGGCCTATTGAGCCATGGACCATTAGTTTCAAGGACTTGATCACATTATGGTATGAATTATGTGGATTCTATATTTCCCATAAAGAGGTGTATGGGACCTTAAGGATCAAGAGTGACACACCATTTGGTTCAAACGTTTAAATAATAATTGTGGAATTTATTTGAATTTAAATGGTAATTGAGTTTTGAAATATAGGACTTTCCCTAAACCCGATATTTGAGTGGGAATGAGGCAGTACCCATAGTGACTTTTGTGATTGTTTCTTTTACATAGTACTATTTTTAAGACATGGAATATGGTTAAGCCTATTTATTGGATGACATAAAATTTTATTTTGGTTTTGAGTAGTGAAGTTTGATATTAATCTTTTCAAAGGCATGGCTTTTGTATTTTAAAGGCATTCCACCATGATGACCTCATGTTGTATTCCCAGAAGGTGGAGAAAACCCTGATCTAGATATGGTGGGAACTAGGATATCAGTGGATCTTCCATTAGTTCTAGTAGAGGTAGTAGAATCTTTACCAAACATAGGTTCTTAGGCATAGTTCTGTGTGAGTTTTTCTCTGATATATGTATACTTTTTATGGAGAACCATAACCTTCCTTATCTATAGATGAGTTGATAACAACGTTTCAGAAGTTATATCCATCCATGTTTTCATGGGATAATGGTCTATATGTTCTTGAGTAGATGTGTGAGACTATGTTTTTGATCTTCAAGAATCTATATACTTCTTCTAGGATAAGAGTGAATCTCATGAAATATATGCTTAAAAGAGTAGCAAAGTGCTGGTGGGATGTTTTGAAGTATAATGATAGGCTATGAGATATGGTTTGGGTCGATTTCCAAAATAGGTTCTATTGATACATCTACCCCAAGTCTATGAGAGGAGAGTGTGCGGGCGTGTTTAGGCATATGGACTAGGGCTCTATGGTAGTTAGGGAGTATTTTTAATTCATTACAAAGTTAGATAATTTATCCTTGATATATCATGATGATGTCAAATGAAGGGAGAAAAGCCTCATTGATGGTTTGGAACATGATGTTCAATATCCTGTCAACATTTTGATGTTGAATAATATTACAAAAATTGTGATTCTTGTTCTTATTTTAGAGAGGAACATGAAAGAAGGTGGGGTCATAGAATAGGGAAGTTTAGTCTCTTGGCCAATTTTTTTATCATACAAAGGTAAGAAGAAACATTTTGATCCCTCCCGCTATGGTAGTACCCGCCAATAAGTTATTAATGGTAGAAATTTTTTTTATCATCATTTTTGAATATGGGAAAATCTGAGGGATCAATTTGATCATGACCAAGTCAAGTGTCGATATTGTAGTAGGATGGGATACATAATTTTTTTGTAGGATCTTTCCTATAGTTGTTAGCGGAAGGGGATAACTCTGAATCTAAATCTAGTAGTTGGTTTTATAGATCCATGTTGAGCTAGAAAATTGAGCAGTATCATTCTATCCTTATGAGGTTGTGTTCATGGAAAAGCTAGCTAGACACTAGATGTATGAATCTAATAATGTAAGTGTACTCTGGCTAGTGAGGTTGTTTCACAGGGATGTGGGTTAGGCTAGATGAATTCTTCATAGATTATACTTAAAAAGTAAGGTTCCAGAATATCTATGGTGAGAGTTAATATCATAGTATCATATACTCTTGTATCTGTCTTCATTTGATATTGATGAATCAAAAAGATTCATATATTTACCTCTGTAGGGAATACATTAGCTCATTATCTAATTTTCTGATGGTGTCATGAAACTTGATAATATGTTGAGGATTAGAACAAAGAGTAAAGGCCAGTTCTTAGAGTTCCCCATTGAGTTTTGTTGGTGTCACATCATATGTTGCTTTCCCCTCAATATGAAAGGGTTTGACATCATACTCAAAATGTATTTTATAGTTTCATATCAAGCCTATGTTGATTTCAATCATTAGAGGTTGATATTCATTTCACAATAGGGTGAAGTTTATATTCAAAAGGATTATTAGGAGTTCTATAAGAGATGAGATGCGAAAGATCATCATTGGTTGGGGAGGATGATATCCCAGATTTCTAGTTTATATCTAGATGATTAGGGATCATGTCAGGAAGATTTATTCCAGTACTTGATTGTTTTATGGATATGTCACCAGATGAGTTTTTTGGGTTACCTCTAGATAGAAATACTGAGTTATCCCTCAAGATAGTGCTAGAAGATACATTGGAATCCATTACTCCTCACATGATGGATACAACAGAGTTTCAAGATCTCAAGAGGTAGTTAGAGGATTTGGAGGCAAAGAGGTTTATTCAACCCAATACTTATCCATGGTGTTCACTAGTACATTTCATGAAAAATGAAGATGGTACCCTAGGATATGTATAGATTATAAAAATTTGAACCAGTTTATGGTTAAGTACCACTATTCGTTTCCATATATTGATGATACTTTTTAAAAAGATTCAAGGATATTTGGTGTTCTGAAAAAATTGTTTTGAGATTCAGATATAATCAGGTGCATGTTCGACAAACATAGATACATTGTACAATTTTTTATAGAAGGTATGGTATATATGAGTATCTATTAGTGCTATTTTATTTCATGAATATACTAATATTTTTCATTGAACTGATGAAACCATTTTTCAATCCTTCTTTAGATTCAATTGTGGACTTTTTCTTGGATTATATCTTGGGGTATTATCATAATAAAAACGACTATTCCCAACATTTTTAGATTATTTTCGATACATTTATGGAGAATTGGTCGTTTTATATGATAATAAAATTCCACATCTGGATGTAAAATATTCACATCATGGTTCATATTATCTTTGATTATGAGTATATGTTGACCTAGATACTGCGTGAGCTGTAAATTATTAAGAGAATCCCAAAAATGTCATTGAAATACAATGTTTCATGGGGATATGTGGATAATATTGGATTTTAATATATGAATTCTCTTAATTATTAGATCCATTGATAGGATTGACTAATAATAGTTTGAGGTTTTTATGGTCAAAGACCTATGAGACATGATTTTAGGAGCTGAAAGAGAGACTAAATTCATATTTTCTCCTGATTCTTATAGTGATGGGTAAGTGCTACACTATGTATTATGACAAATCAGGTATTAGGCTAGGAGTAGTTCATATTTATAGAGATAGTTTCATGGAATATGGGTATCAATAGTTGAGTCCATATGAGATAAATTAATCAATGAATGATCTTGAGATAGATGTAGTTATACATACTTGGCCATGTTGTAGAAATTACTTATTTGGAGAATGGTTTTCACTATACATGGACCAAAAAACACTCAATTATATATTTACACAATGTTATCTAAATTTGAGGCAATGAATGTGGGATGAATACCTTCATTCATTCAACTTTGAGCTTGTCTATATTCTAGGAAAGGGAAATGCAGTGATCAATATCATTCTGGATAGAGTGAGGTTAAAGAATATATTAGATTCTATGTGAGAATGATATTTTGTGTATCCATGGTCTCTTTTGAGTGACATTGGACACATGTGAGGAGTGGATACATGTGATTCATGGTAAATCTTGATGACACTGGGATGATGTCGTGATGGATTTCATGTTCTGTTTTCCAAGGTCTCCTCACTGTAGAGATGTTGTATGGGTTTTCATGGACATGATCTTGAAGTTTTCACACTAAGATATGATCAAGGAGACAATCATAGAAAATGATCTTGGAAAGTTGTATATTCATGGGATATTATGACATATTGAGGTCCCTCCTCCGATCATTTTAGATAACGATGCTTGGTTACAGTTTCGGTTTTGGTATAGTTTTCAGAGGGGTTTGAGTACCAAAGTTCTTCTGAGCATGGACTACCACCCACATGTTGATGGACATACAGATAATATAGTATATGTACTAGAGGACATGATACATGAATGAATCATGGATTTTGAGGGATCTTGGTAGAGTCATAATCCTCTATTTTAGTTCACCTACAATAATAGTTATCATGCAACTATACAAATAGAATCTTATGAGTCATTTTAGCTAGGACATATTCATTTTCCTTAATTGATTATAGGTGGGTGTGGTATCCTTAAATTAAATTTGTCTCAGACAAGATACTTCTAAGTAGGTATAGTTGATGAGAAAATGGATAGATACTGTACATTATTGAATTAAATGTTACACTAATCACCATCAATGAATTCTATAGTTTTCGGTTGGGGATTTGTTCCTTTTACATATCCCACTGAGGTTGGGGCAGAGATGGATCATGATATATGGACTTATTTAAGAATGATTTCTTGGGCCTTTCAATATTTTGGATATATTAAATCCAATATACTATCAGTTGTAGTTACCTCAAAGGTATTAGGCAATGCACGATGTCTCCCATGTATCTCAGCTGCACTATTATCATGGAGACATGTTTCATTATTTTCTTCTCGAGGAGGTCGTGTTACAGAGAGATGCATCATTTGAAGATAATTTGATTCATATCATTAATAGGATCATGAAGGTTCTTATTGGATGGAATATTCTTATAGTATGGGTGTTATGGTAGAAAGACCATTTACTTGATAATACTTGGCAGAGGGAGTCTGATGTACGTTCCTAGTAGACATAATATTCTCAATCAATTATTGACCACCCTTGGGAGAGAAATTTGGGGATGAATTAAGGGATGAGTATCATATTATCCTAGGTCTTTATAATTGTTATAGATATTTTTTTGTTTATATGATTGTGTAAAACATAATTTGAGTTCTCAATGTGATTATGGGGTTGTCTAGGGCTTTTTTAGAGCCTAGAACCTGATTCATGGAAGAAAATAACTAATCCACACGGTTAGAATAAATTGTGTGACCTAGGAAAAATTGATTTATGAGAAAATATAAGGAATGATATAGGGATCCAACATCCACAGATCTTGAGGAAACTAAACAGAAGGAGCCACATGACCATGCAAAAAACTAAAGTGTTTTAGTAGTGTTCATTTGCACGGTTTTCATTCAGTTTTTCAAAAATTGCACACTAATTAAACAACAAAACATTTTTTGGGAATATACCATCATTAAATTAAAATATTATTAATCCCCAACCTTATTCATTGTTCATCTATTATAAATAATTCACACTTTTGGTGCTATGTTGAAATCCAAATTCTAGGATTTTTCTTGTTGATTCTCTTCTTTGAATCAGAATTGGGATTTGTTTATATCATTTGATATATGAAAAAGAGTACTCAATTGATTTTTTTTCTATTCAGTATTTGATTTGGTATCAATAGTGTTATTTATGTCCAAGCTAATATTCCCTATTTACATTTTCATCATCCATTAATTATTTTTCTTCTAATATATATCAAATCAAAATTTGATACTGGATGATCACTCTACAACAGACCTATGGTTGGTGGTCTATACCTTTCCACTATGATTTGGTTATTTATAGATATACTTTAGGTTGTTCCAACAAACATAATTCCAATAAGTTCCCCTAAATTGAATTGAAAAATTAAATGTAATATATAAGAACATATTAGAGATTCCCTTTAGTTTTTTTGAGTTTAGTTGGAGTTTGTTTCCCCATCTTAGGCCACACATGGGGTGATCCCATGCGATTCCATTTTTTGAATGACCAAAGGGGTTTGTGTATAACCTTTCATGGCTATATAAGCCCTAGTTATAATTAAATTTAGTTGAATTTGTTGTTTAGGAGATGGTTTTTCAACTTTTAAAAGTTATACATAATGTGAATTATTTGAATGATTAAATGTGCATTTTTATATTTATTGGAAAACTCAAGGAATGTAATTGAATTAGAATTTTTATATGATTAGGAATAACTCATGTAATTTTTTTGATATGAAATTATAATTTAATTCAATGAAGGATGTTTCCATAGGAAACCATGGGTTTTCTACACCATTGGTTAGGATTACTATAGTTGTTGCCTTGGATTATATTTCTCCCTAGTTCATGATTCCATGGGATTATATGTTCCTTACTACCACTTGGATATAGTTTTTTTTGGGCTCACAGTAGAAATGGTCTGTTGAAAATATCATTGGACCACCATTAAATCATAAATGAGTCTTGATGGAGAAGCTCCTAGGACTCAATAAGGATTCCTTGGTTCACTATACCATAGATCTAGCCATTTGGGGTCTGACAGCTCTAATTACATGGCTCGTCTATGGTAATTGTGATATGTTTTGTTATATAGAATACCCATGGTTGATAAGATATAAAAGTTATATATAATGTAAAGGGTTGTCATTATACTTCAATTTATAGTAAATGACCATGATGTTAACTTCTATTTATCTCAATGATTCCTTGTTATGGGAGATTGAACCTTGTTTTGCAAGGAGCCTTGTTTTTAAAGACATGTCAACATTACATGGTTTTATTAATCCATGAGAAATTTTTTCATTTATGATATTCCAATAACAGACATTTCACCCTTATTTTTTTATACTAAACATCTTGGCATTTTCATAGACACAGTTGGTGGTGGATTAGAATAATATTATCTCACACCCTGTATTAGGCCACTATTGGGTACTTGAAAAGATTCTATGGATGCAGGTAGGGACAAAGGTAAGATAAAATAGTTTTCTAGTTTACAATGTGATATTCTTTGTAGTAGTGGAGCATATGACTAAGCTGAGGGTCATGATGCTAGTTGGGATAACTCTTTCATCCTTTTTGGTATTTTGATGCATGTATTGTACTGGCTATTGTATACCAGTTTTGGATGAATTGTAGAGACATGAAAATTATCATCATCAGTGTCTATATCATTTAGTTTCCAAATGCTAAGTATTATTATCATTTTCAGGATTATTTATCAATTAATATACAACATTCACTATGGCGGGTTACTGGTCTAGTGTTTCAGTGTATATTCATTGTTTTTTATACATTGTTGTCACTGATTCCTCTCTTGGAAATTACTATATTTCAATTATTATACACTATTTTAATGAGGGAATAGTCTCTAAATAGACACACCACATTCACTCACTACTTTTCGATACCCTCTAGAGTTTGGGGAGATGCGGTTGAGGCTATGTAACCCACTGGCTCGGGGAACTATATAGTGACATCTGGGTCGGGATGTTATAACATCCACTTGGACATAATTCTGAATTACTAAACACACACACATCATGTGTAGGTAGATTATACACATGATATTATATATAAATTTAGGAGGCCAATATATATAGAATATGGTGTATGAAGACCCTTAGAGGTGGTGCTTATGATATTTGGAATCATTTGGAAGGGTCCATCTACAAATGGTATTATTTTATTTTTAAGGATTATTTGGAACCTTTTGATAACAAAAATTAAATTGGGATTATTTTTTGAATGTATGATCTATTTGGGAAGGTGTGGGTTTTTTATTTTACACTAGTATTTATGTTACGATTAATCTTGAACTAATAATGGTTGTTATGTTACCAATTTTTGTTTTAATGGAATAATGGACCATTAAACGGTATATCGATCTCTATGTTATATCATTATAACATCAACACTAGTTTTTAGCCTCTCTTGATAGAGGAGAGAACATGAGGCCAAAAGATATTTTGTCCCTTTGGAAATATCAGTCATGTTTTGGAATTGTAGTATGTGTAAGAGTATGTCTAAACCAATAACTCAAATAGATATCAGACTTTTGTAGAAGAATCATTTGATAGGTTATTTAAAATATCACTTATAAAATGAATGAGAAAGGATAAGATTATATTTTAAAGGAATAAAATATATTTTGATTATATGATACATGACATAAATCCCTATATATATATATAATAAATACTACATGGATGAAATTACCAAAATATTTATATTTGGTATAATACTAATTTTTTTTATTAAAAGATTGTGAAAGGTTAAGTATACCTTGATGGAGAAAATAAATATAGTTGGTAAACCATGATTTAAGAATAGAATCAAGAGGAGGTTCATGATGCAATGATAATACCCATGATTATTCTTCTAACCACTTAAATAAATGATATGAATAGAATAATTTTATAATTAAAATTTTAGATAAACATGTAAAAACATTTTCATTATATAAATAAGTAGACAAAAATAATTCTATCTATTTTTACGTGAGATAAAAATGCATAAATTAAAAAATAAAACCTTATCCTCTTTGTATATGGTGAAAATTTTGGGAAGGGTTTTTAAATATAAATAATTTAAAATAAAAATATGATATTGTATCTACATATTAATATTAAGGGTATATGGTAGTTCATGAATTTGGAAACATTTATTTAGTAATGATATTAATCCAAATTTTTCATTTTTTTTCTTCTTAAATATATCCTGTTGACAAGTACTACTACAAAGAGGAACACCCTTATACATTATTATAAACATGTGTAAAATAATGTTACTATTAAATATATATATTTTTTAACATGTACATGGAAATAACACATATATTTAAAATGATTAAAAATAAATATATAAAATTTTTACATTTTGGTTTTAGTAGGGATGCAAGATTATATAATTTTCACATTGACTAATAATAATTAAAATAAATTTAAGTCAATTAGTATCTTGTAAATATACATTTTTATACGATTTATATAAATTAGTTTCATTTTATTAATAAATATATTTTATTTTGTGATTATCATGATTATCCAATACATGTTTTTCGAGAGTGTACATTTCGTTGAAAGGATCCCATATGTTTATTCATGGAAAATTATGATGAGTTAAAAATTTGTTTAAAATAATTATATTTGAGCCATTATATCTATATATGGGGTGATTATGGATATGTATAAGTTGATTTCCATGATGTTTTGGATTCGAACATTAACATAACCATACACACTCAATATACTATTAATAATAAAATTTATCAATACTAATGATCTGTTTAAATAATATTAAAAAAGTAAAAAAATCATATTTTATAGTAGTATATATAATGACATTTCATGATAGTGCACAATGAGTGATGACCTACCCAAATAGAAATGTCATTTTATTGAATTTCTAAAAGAAAGACTACTTTTTAGACCACATAATAATATTTTATTCAATTGTATGTTCATTAATTATATTATCGGGGAAATTATTTATGGAAAAATTAGTGATTAAATTGAAACATATTTCTAGTAATAAATATATAAATTGACCATGTCCAATTTTAAGAATTTTCAGAAATATTATATAAAAAAATATATAATTATATGAAGGTGGAATGAAATAAGAATAAAATAGTAAGAGTGATATTCTAGGCATTCAAGATAGATTCATTTTTGTTCTAAGACACCATAGATTCCATGGTTATTAACATCAACATGAAAAGTAGATATATTAAATGGAAATTAAATTTAAGACAAAAATATTGTAACCTGATTAATTTTGATTTTTTCACATCCTTATACTTCAATTAGTTTATTGTAAGCACTTCTATATCAGAACACTTTATTTTTGACTATATATTTAGTATATAAGAATTATTTGGGATTTATTGTGAAAATTTCCCAAAACAATGACTTTAATGGTAAAATTGATATAATGTGATTTAATTTCATGGACATAAGTTACATTTTGTGTTTTAAGTTTATTAGGTGAAGGGATGAAGGAATACATGAAGATAATAGAGATTCATATGGGGTGTTTAAGGGTGTTAAATCTATAACACCTACCTAACAACATTTAATGAATGAGATTTTGCAGATGGCCTTAGATTTCATTAATGGAGGGGGAGGGTTATTCACAGGTCGTCATGTATATACAAACGCTGGTTGGAAAATTTGACAACTGTTTCACCAATGCCTTATTTATAAAAACAAGATAGAGGAAATCAGTTATCTAGGGTGGTGGACCATGATTGCTGAAACAATTTGGGTAGTCTCTTCAAGATAGTCGATGAAAGCCTGGCCTGGAAATCGTAGAGATTTCACTTTCAGTGATGGTTGTTCCTCTCCTCAATAGATCAGGTGATTCATGGAATCCTTCGACCCTGAATATGAATGTTCATTTCTTCTTTAGCCTCTAAAAACGAAGGAGGAAAACCCTACACGGAAGCTAATTATATGCATTCTATGACTGATAAATCCAAAGGAATATAATTTCTTAAGGAGCTCAAATGATCAAATATTATCAATGAATCATCTTTGAAACCTTCTTTGTGCAAAAAATTGGATGATGGAGGAGTTTTAGTCAAATATGATCCTAAAGGGCTCCAACAAAGATCCCAAATGTGTAAGTTCTTTGTTACGTGAAGTATCTCCTACATAAAAGGAGATAAACCCTTGTCTTACCCTGATCATAAAAATTTCAATGCTCATTATTTGGGTATTCTTAACTGGATGCTCGTACCCTTAGGGAAGGGATACTTTCATATACTGCTTACATACCAGGATGAATTAGATCGAGTATGGAGAGTAAGAAATATTCAACTCAAACATGGTATTCATCATCTCACTGATGGGGATTATAGTTTTAATTTGCAGACCCACAAGAACACTACTGCTCATATATGGGTTATATTTCATTGTCTAAATTGGAATTTTTGGCACTTGAAAATTTTAAATGACATATACTCTTGAATAGGCACACCCCTTAAGCTAGGTAAGTGAACATTGAATGGTGATCTATACCTCCTTGCTAGAGTTTTTATAAAAGTGAATTTAGAATCTAAACTCCCACAGAGTATCACCATCAATGAGAATGACTATAGAACAGATTTTAAAATTTTGTATAAGCAATAAGACCTCATTTTGTGATCTTTGTAAGATCACAGGGCATAATGTTTTAAACTGTACAGTGGGGAATAAACAAGTCACCCAACCAATTGAATCATAATAGACTAAAAATTGAAAAAAAGGACAATGGTCCTACACATGATAAATAAAATCCCTCTAAGAGAAAAACTGAAAAATGGGTGAAAAGGTCTAAGACATTGAATCCAAATGCTAATAATGGAGGAACATATTAGGAATAATAAGTCGAAGAAGATGATCAAGAAGCTGAAGAACACTGAATTGTTGAGGAATTATAATTTTTCATTATGGAGATCATTAAACAGTCTCAAATTGTTTTTGAAACTATGTTTCACGAGTCACACATTAATGATACTAACTCCACCAAGTAGTCCCTTGACTCCTCATACACACCTACCTATCTTAAGGAAAAAACTGCACCACCAGTTCTCCCTGCTGATTTGAGTTCCAAGTGTGCTGGTCTCCCACTAAAAACATATAATGGGGGAGGGGGCCCTTTTCTTTATTATGTCTAGTTTAACCAAGCAGCCTTGCAGGTTATGGATGACAGCACTAGTTCTGCGGATGTTATGGAGATACAACCCACTATTAACCATAATAGCGTTCTTTCTTCTCCTATGGTCAAATGCAGCCCCTTTTCGGTATCAGGTGCAGGGAGTGACACATAATCCATTGATGTTGATGCCTCTCAGCAAATCAAGAGTTCTTTTTAAAATGTCATCTTTGTAACCAAAAATCGTGAAGAAATTAAATATCTTTTTATCTCTTATCTTACTGAAAATGATTTGTTGAATTATGTTCTTTATCTTTTTGAGTGCAGATGGTTACTTACTGAATCAATCAACTCTTCGATACAATGTTGTGTGGATGTTGATGCCTCTCAGCAAATCAAGAGTCCTTTTTAAGTGTTTTTTCTAAACTCCTACATGTAATCTGGTATGAAATAATTCTATTATTCAAAACAACTACTCACTTAGATTACATGATGGTCAGATTCAGATCCTCATTTATATTCGGGAAACTTCTTGGATAGAAAATGGATTTTAAACAAAACGGTAAAGGATGTTGGTATTCTGTATCATCTTGGAGTTAATAGTATTAATCCTCAACCTAGATGCACTTTTGAAGTGTTTTTGAAATCTCCACTCTCATGCTGGATTAAAGTTAATGAGGGTGATTGCTTCTAATGGCATCTCGGGCCCTTTGGGTTATATCACCATTTTTAGAAATCACTCCAGGAATATTATTGGATTCTTTAATAGAACTTGTGGAATCTCCTCTACTATAGAGGTAGAAATGATGAGCATGATCTAGGAAATATGCTTCCCCAAAAAACATGGTTGGAACAACATATGGATATTAAGTGACTTAGTTACTACGGTCAAATCCATCTCGAATGGTGTGATGCACCTCGAGTGGCCTCTTATAACATCATGGATGGACAGTCTTCATTCTCTCATGGACTTCAACTACATTATTACACATTCCATTTATGAAGTGAACAAGGTGGTGGATTGTCTTGAAAACATGGGAGTCAACCATTTCACCACATGGTTGGATGAAATTATAGTTGAATTACTACCCCTTTGTGATATAGATTGTAAAATAAGTCTACATTTTAAACTCACATAATTCCTTATTTTAATAATAAATTTTTTTGCTTTGTTCTTTGAACAAGGAAAAAACTTTTAAAAAATAGCTCATTAATTACCACAGAATAGTTTCACAAAAATAGAACACTCCTTAAAATATCCTTGTGAGAGAATTTTCACTTAAACAATTCCCCTTGATCAAGCTTAATGATTTATCTGATCATGAATATAGTACTACAAAAAAATATAATAGAGGTGGCATAGTTCCAATTTTAATTTTTGATGGTTAGTTACACAGTATCTCCACCTTATAGACATCCCATAATCCAAAAGGATTCTACATCACTTACCAACATAATCTTGAGGCCCAATGCCTAAAATAATCTCATTGAAATGCAAGGAAAATTATTATTATTATTTTTGTTGCCTTCACATGATTCTGTGATGTGGGTTGTGTCATTCCAATAAAATCCTGAGTTGCAACACAACATAAATCCTTCACATAGCAACACATCACCACTCAATCCAAACATTTAATATTGGTGAAATAAATTTTATAGCAAAATGTCAGCGTATGCTAGCCTCCATCATATCCTTGAATCCTATCACATCATCTATTTTTGTTTCAACCTATTATTACACCCATGCTCGAGACTGGGAACTCCACTCAACACATACAAAATTATCCGACATATGATTATGTTAGAGAGATTATGTTTTTACTTCTTTATTACCTCAATGAATTTAAACCTGGAATCCTTAGGTGATACAAATGTAAAAATTTTCTAAAATATTTTTTAAGGAAGGAATACACTTCGAATCTGTACTACGAGTATGTGGGGGACTCAAAGATTCCCAATATTATTTTCCTCAAATAATATAACAACAGTATGATTGAAAAATACCCATGGAGGTTGATTTTAGAACATTAGTGGAAGATGATATTGATCAATGAAACCTATGTTGGATGACATTTAGTGATTAATGGATCCATATGGAGGAATCCAAAGGAAGAGCTGACAACTATGTGTAATGATCTCGAGAACCTGAGGGATTTTTAGAAGATTTTAAATTAAGGATCGCTTTTGGAATTAAATATAAGAATTCTTGATCTTTGAATTAGTATTAATTTAATTATCTACTATGTTTAATTTATTTATAATCTCCCCAGTTAATTTTTTCACATGGAGAATTAACCACATTTTGTGGTTAATATGTAGAAAGAGACTCAATGTGTTCACTACATAAAATTGATTCATAGTAAAATAAATCCATGGATATATATTATATATGTTAGAAAATTTGATTATTTCTAAAAGATATTAGGTTTTATTGATATTAATTTAATTTATCAATAATTATTTTTACCAAAAAATATATTGGATTCAAATAAATTTTCAATATGAATAAATAGTTTCCTAATTGTAATATAAATTTTTTTTCTCTATCAGATCAATATTCATTACCAAACACATTAATATATTATTAATAATCATTACAATCCCAAAATATTTTTAGATAAAAAAAAGACCACAACAACTATTAAACAATAAAAAAAATTTATCTTTAACCCAATTTTGAATTTTTTTGTATATTATTATTTTTATGATCGAGGCTAGTATCCAAATTTTCATTTTTGGGGATTGGTTAAAATATTCCATTATATATAGTAATTATTTAAAATAATTTTTATGAAACATAAAAAAATAATTAGTTAGAACTAAATAAATCATTAATTCAAATTTTACAGATGAAAATAAAATTAATAAATGAATTAATCATGTTTTATTTATACTAACCTTCGCATGATAATTTTTTCTAATTTATTCTAACATGTTAATATTTTTATAAAATTTGAAATAGTTGTTTATAATATTTTAAATATTTTTATATAATTAAATAAAATTAATGGTATTTTTTAAATTTATTTGAAATTTATAGAATAAAATTGATAGATATAATTTAGTTTTATGTTCAATTTTTGATTAATATAGTTTAATTTTATTTTCAAACAATAAATTTTTTAATTTGGTATTCCACTCTAACTCCCCCCATGACCCCCATAAAAATCTAATTGTTCCTTATTATTCCTATCCCCATTGATATCATTATCACACCACTACAATAATTTTACCACAAAATCCTTACCATTAATATTAATATTTTTCTACAAAAAAATTCAGATATAAATTAGTCCAAATTAATTCATTTTTATCTATTAGACCCTTTTATATTCAATACTCTACAGGATTTCATTCATCTTCTACACCTATGGTGTAACACCCAGAAATTATATAGTTAGAAATTTTAATTTAATAACGTTTATGACATGAAACACCAACCATATAATAAAATATAACATCCCGAGAATTAAATATATTTCTAATATTTTAGATAAATATCTTTTATATCTTTTAATTCATGCAACACTAAGTTATCTTGTGTTAAATTAAAGAACAAATTTGTTATATAGTTTGTGTTAAACATAATATTGAGTTTCACTGAACTATAATATAATATTAAGATATTCTTAATTCATATAATAAGATAAAATCTACATATTAACATTATGGTTATGATTAAGAATAACTAAATTATGAAAATATATGGCTGAATTCTTTGGTTATTTACAAATTTACATAAGATCCAAATGATTTTAAAGGGAATGTTTTTATCAAAAACTATTTTTATCCTAACAAAGTAGTTTTATAAAAATATAATAAATTAATTAAAATTTGTGAGTGGTATGAATTTAATTTATATATTATATATTCCATCAAATATTTTATACATTAATATAATAGATTTTATAGGCATTAAATAAGAACAATCTTAATTTACACCAAGAACCTACATTTTTATAAAGGCATTTCACAGAATTTTAATTGAACACCTATTTTAAATATGAATATTGAGAATTTTATAAATTATATACATGAAAATAAATATTATTTTTTAAATATCAACATCAAATTTATTTTAGGGTTATTTTTTACTTTTCTTTGAAGGTTCACTTTTTCATGAATAGAAAAAAATACTAAACTATAATTCAAAATAAATTTTTCATCTAATTTATCTATAATGATGAATTAAATTTATTATTAGTTTAATGTATTTATTAGATAAATTAAATATATATATTAATCCAATTTAGGTCATTTAAATCCATTTCACTTTGAAATTGTACATAAAAACATAGAAAACTTCTGAACGTTTTTACATTAAAAACCCACATTGTCATCTCATCACAAGGATTAATTTTAAATTAACTTCTACCAATTATATGATTTGAATTAAAAAAAATGGATTCTATGATATAAATAAACATCTTGTATAATTTAAAATAAGGTGAACTTAATTTTTTTTAAATATTAGTAAATGTCATTACAATTAATTTGAACGATTAAGGTAATATTAATCCTAACAAGGGATTGAAACATGATCTTATGATGCCAAATAACCTAGAAACATGTCCAAAATAAATTGGATAACCATATTTGAACAATTTCCCATATTAGTGCTGAATTTATCTATTTTTTGATATAATTCAATGAAAGTGACATGTTTAATAAGGTAAGGAAAAAAAGAAAAATGAACTGTCCATACCTTTAATATTTATAATGATTTTGGGTATATATGAAGTTACACAGTTTTTTATATAAAAATTATTTTGAAAGTTAAATGAGTTTTATATCATATTTATTTAATATTAATTATAAGATATAATATAATAACATTAATCTCTTAACAAATGCAAACACATGTATTGTTTAGTTAACAATGAAATAAGATGCTAATGAGCTCGTGAAGAAGTGGTAATGGCTCATGCTTGGCATCCAAAAGATCCTGGATTGATTCCAAGTAAGGAAGAAATTCCGGAGTTATTTTTAGCATCACTATAGTATGGAACTGAAGTAGTACTATAACAGCGGTGGACTATAGAATTGGTAACACTTCAGTAGCTGAGGTATTATAACAAGTACTATAGTGGAGGCAGTAATATAGCGGGTGCTGTAGCAGTTCGGGCACTGTAGCATCCCAGGTACTGTAGTAGTAATATTAACTAGAGGGCCCATTGGCCATAAAATAGGGCTTTAATTCCATTGGGCCTTTGGACTATGTAATGGGTCCCCTACACATAAAAAGCGGGTGTTTACTTTTCTTTGAAAATAAAAATGAGGATTCGGCCCCAACCATTAAAAATAATTAAATATGATAAATGATGGTAAAATCATTAAATGTTATAAATTTATTGAATTATTGTCTTCCAATATTTTTTTAAATAAATATATCTTGTTACACATATATTAAATTAATATATTCTAATTCCAATATTTTTATATTTTTATGTTAAAATTTAATAAATAATTTCCAAATTGACATTAATGTTATTTTACCATAAAAGAAACTTTATTAAATAAATTTAAATTAATAAAAAGTTAGAATCTTCATAAATTTTTTTAGTTATAATAAATATAATACATGGTATATTAATTTACGAATTAATCTTTATAATTAATATATTTTCCTGTATATTGTAAATAAATTGTTAGCACGATCTAGGTTAACGTAGTGATTTTGCGTGCTACATAACCTTGTTTTACAATTAAATTCTAGTATACAAGTTATTTTTTTATTTTTAATTGGCTATCTATTTATAATTTAGTGTGTGTATATTTTATATTAAATATCACCTTAATATATTCTTAATTTTTAAATTACAACAGTTGGAAGACTAGTTACCTAAATGAAAAACTAAAATGAAAAATATAAGAAAAATTAATTATTAAGGAATAAAATTATAAATATACACTTATTTTTGAGTTTGGGATATTTTTATTTAATATAAAGTAGCATTAAATAATTAAATGTTTATTTTTAATAACATGTGTAAAGGGAGACCTCCCAATAGTGGATACCTTTTAGTATTTATAAGAATTCCTCTCCCCCTCAATTATAAAAAGGCATTAACTCATCCCCTTTTTTGACACCACTAATGAAACATTGGATCTTTAAAACTCGGGCCAAATAAAATTCCTACATACCACCCATTATCCTAGAATGCTCATATTTATAATAATGAAAACCAAGGAAGCACTTTGGTGCAATCCAAAAGGAGTTAGCTGAAAAAGGTAGTATTCTTTGATGTGCATGTATGTTTCATTTGTTTCTCCATCCCTTAATTATTATGACATTATTATATAATAAAATATTTCTTAAAAATATTCCAATTATTTTTTATGTTATGTTCTCTACCAATACCTATACACACATCCATAAAAAAGGTAACGAACATAACATTTGTTTATGGAAAACAACCGCCTCATGAAACGATGTCATTCAATTTTACTTTTCCACATTCCTTGGTTGAGAATTATGATGGATGGATTGTTAATATATGATATATATGATATATATATAATTTATCAATACTTCTATAATTTTTAAATAATGTATAATGTAAGTGTTACATTTAGTTTAAATAGGATAACATTGTTTGTGGACGTGTGGACAACCACATCCTCAATGTGATGTGACACGTTCACACATTACATGGAATATATTAAATATGTTTTAAAAAAAATGTTACAAACATGAAATAAAAATGACCTAATTTCCTTTTTAGAAATATAATATATAATTTACTTTATTTACCATTTCACACGATAAAAAGTTAAAACATCATTCATGGATTTGTGGACTGCCGCCTCCTCGATGCGATATGATTCCTTTTATGTCAAAATAATTATACATATACCTATGTTTTTGTTAATAAAATTTTATGTATGATATAATTATCATTATATAATTATATAATGTTACATACATTTCTCTTGTAACGATCATTGAAAAATGAAAAAGTTACTCATGCATACATACAACATACCATCTCCATGATATTAAGATTGTTTCATTTTTCATGAGTATATTTAATAATTGGTTTTTAATGTAGAATTTAAGTAAAAATATTAGAATTATTTCATTATAATTATTTTGTATATCTTTATATAATGATCCCATTTACCATTGTTGATCTACTAAATTAATTTTAACAGATGAACTAAATTTGGTCAAAACACCCGACATAAAATTAATTATTTTTAGATATTGTATAAAATATTGTAATAAGTGAAGTAAAAGTAATAATAAACTATAAAAGGTTTGAAATAGGCAATTAAAATATGTTTCCTATCCCAGAAGATAAATACACACGTGAAAATTCAGACTCAATGTAAACGATTTGGTATAAATTTTCTTTTCATTTTTAATTATCTGTTGTTTTGCACCAGTTCACTTTCATATAGATTATATACTTCCCATTGGCATGTTATATAATTAATATCCTTATTTTCAAGATATTATATATTTAACTAAAGGTTATTCCTTCATGTGTATTATGATTCAAATGTTTCAAAGTTATATTGTCCAATTTGTAATGTTTAAAGATTTTTTTCATCAAGAAGGTTTTTAATGATATTTAAGTGGTATTTAAATTCATGAAAGAAAAAAAAATTCCTTATTGGTACATATCTTCTTCTAGGGAATTTTTTTATAAATCAGAATTATTTTTTTAATATGGATATTTTATGGTAAGGATTGTTTTTTATTAATTTAATCTATTATTTGATATGAGGAATGTTTTGGAATGGAAGTGACGGTTGGGGTCTGATATTATATAGTACATTGAGGAATCAAATGGTTCTCATGACACAAATAATTTGTCCAAATTAGATGGGTTTCTACTTATATAGTTAAATAATCTTTTTAAAGGCCATTATGGTATATTTTTTCATGTACCTCTATCATGAATTCCCATAAATAAGCATTTCCATTATACATGTTATAGTTATAATAGTTATTATCCATGAGGTTTTTATATGATAAAATCTATTAATTCATTTTATTTTCAGTTTATTTATTAAATGGGAATGCTTTTTTACTTATTTACCCTTCCATATTGTTTTTCCTTATCCAGTTATTTTAAAATAAAGTGTTATCAGATATTTACATTTCAATGTGGATTTATTATCTTGGATTATTATTTTTTGACATTGCTTAACCGTACTGAGCATTTGGGGTCACCCAAATTTTTTTCCCTTTCCCTATGATACAAAGTTAAATTCTTTGAATAAGTTTCAACTATTCATTTTAGTAGTTACTTTTTAGGAATTATATTTTATTTTTTACCGCCTAATGTAAAATTCATATCATGCATGTAACCTTGTTTTCCAAAAAAACTATAATGATTAGTATTTCGGGATTTGATTCCTTATAATCATATAATTGTAATGAAATAATGTTCTGAATTTTTTCTTTGAGGGCTAGAGAATTATAGTCGATATCAAATGATGTAATGTACCAACCACAGAAACATGATTTAGCCCATATAGACCAAAGGCCTTTATTTTTATTGATTTTTGATAACCACCCTTTCAAGGGATGAGGGAGAACCCTTACCAGGCCCATAGGCTTAGAGATTTCATGGCCCATAGGATTAAGAGATTACATGACCCGAAGGTCTTAAAGAATTCAACCAAACGTTTACAAGGAACCGCCACTCCCCAGCATCTGCATCATGATAGTAGCTCTCCACCTTCGCATGGCTGTCTTGCTTGGCTTTCTGTGAAAGCACATGCTAGTCCCGATGGCATAGCCATACCCTCTCATTCTGAAAAATACATTTGGCTCTGATCTAGTTAGTGCACCAGCTATAAATCCTCTTCTAGGGCTACTATTTTTTTTATAGATTATGTCTCGGGAATCTAGATGTGGCCCAATGGCATTGTGGTGACCCGAAGGCCTTAATGGTGGCCCGAAATCCCTACTGGCTAGAAGGCCTGGGTAGCCCGAATTTCTTTAAGGACTCCAAGCCCAAACCGGCAGCCCAAGGTGAATAGTTCCAGCTGCTAAAGTACCAAACAATACCTACAACAGTAACAGCTATAGTTCCTACTGTAGTATCGCATAGTGTACAATTCTGCTACAGTACCTGTATAGTGTACAGTTTTGCTACAGCACCTGCACAGTGTATAGTTCTTCTACAGTGCCTACTATAGTATTACTACATTACTCGAAAATATTCCCCTTCTTGGTTTTGATCTTGGGTCTCATGGATTCACTTAAGGATACCTCACCAACTGGGCTGAGGCTCATGTGCAAGGAAACATTATTTCAAAAACATATATTAGGGAATATCACCCTTATATAGGTTTTGAGGATGAGTACAGAAGAAGGTATCAAAGAAACCAAGTTTATAATTATTAGATTAGATACACACAATTTTTCCAATTTTTGTTATGTATTTTTTTTTGTTTTTTGATTATACAGTATGTTTCATAATGAAAATATAAAATTGAGTATATGTTGTCCTATAGAAACAGCGCCAATTAAAAGTAATGTGAACCTCATTGATACTGATGATTTAATGAGTAAGAAGAATCATATCATTGGTGGTATTAAGCCAACATTTATAAAGGAACTAGTATCCCTAGAAGTCTCATCATATGAGGAAAAATTATCATGTTCTAATAATATAGAGAAAGCATTATCTATATATTATGGATTTAGTGGGAAGCAAGAGAACCAAAAGATATTTTTTAAAAATATGGATAAAAGGAAGAATGGAAAGATGTATTTTCCCACATGTAGTAATTGTGGAAATAATCAACCTGATACATTCTTAAAAGGAATGTGAGTTATCTAAAGGTGTGAAAAGAAATTACACTATTCATATAATTATATGAATAAGAAAAAGGGTCATAGTTTACAATGTTTCAACTACAAGGAGATAAGACACTGTTCAAATCAATGTATCATGTGTTAAAAAAAATATCCCCATAGAAGGTAATTGGTCATGGTAATGATTTTTCTACTTCTATAAATGATGAAGAATGATTAATATTCCTATGTTTAAATTTATGAATTATTTCAATCAAGTGTTTTATCAGTAAGGTACTAGTCATAAAAATTATAAAATAAATGAGGATGATACTGTAGTAATTTTTCATCTAGGATTTAGAAGTGTGCGTTGGTCAGTATCGATAACGAAGAAAAGTGATTCCATATAAAGGGGAAAATTTTTGAAAATACACATGGTTTAGGGAAATATTACTCTAAATATTTTTTCTTAATACTGAGATAATGATATTGGATTAAATAAATGATTGATTTGGATAAATTATATTGGATATTATAGACTACATTGGAACTCATTATTGATATATTGACAACATGACTAATGGTATCCTTGATTGCATTTACAACACTTTTGGATTTAAGAAATATATCTAATAACATGTTATTTACTTATATAATAAGGAATCATGCATGTTTTCAAAAAAAATTATATTAATTCATATATTTAACATATTTTAACAGAATAAATGATTAAGGTATTTACATGTTTAGAATGAGACAATTTAGAGATGCTTCATATTTATTAAAGGATAATGATAGTTTTATTTTTAAATTCAATGACCTTCTTTCTAATGTGTTAGATTATAATCTCTTGGAAAAGATAACCATTTATGAAATTGTTTTAGTTGATATGTGGATGAGGTTTTAGAGATATTTATATTACCTAACCCAATGATGAAACATGTTTTATGAAATGAAGTATAAAAATATCATGGCACAACCAAATTATAATATTTTGTTCATAAAATAGAAACATATATTTACATTTATTCCTTTAGCGTGAAGGAATTCCATAACTCTAGGGAAAATTGTATTGAAAAAATGTTCTCAATGTATTAAAAATTTTCATTATATCAATGACATTTTTTAACAATGGATTAATACACTATGGTTGTCAAATTTTTTCAAAATGTGATATCTATCACTCTCAATTACAACATGATAGTAACATTTTTCTTATATTTCATTGTTTTCTCTAACATTCTCCTATTTGAAAACCTAGTTCTGTGGTGAACATCACATTTTCCACCCCCCATATTAATAATATTTGTTATCGACCATATTAATTATGTTGGGTTTTCGATAATATAATTGAAAATATCAAACAATTTATTGTCAAAATCATGTTTTAATTTCATGGAAACTATATATTTAAGGTGGGGGGAATATAAAACCCTCAAATTCTAAAGTAAGAACATTGTATTAAATAACACGTCTAACATGAAACACCAAGAGTAGAAAGGAATATAACATCAAAACACATTATGATATATTTAATATTTAAAATAAATATATTCTATATCTTGTAATGACCACAACCCTGAGTTATCTTGACTTACACACAAGAATATCTTTTTTCAGTTTTTGAGTTACACGTAACACATAATTTTATAAAAAAACATTACAATTATAAGCTATTATTATTTAATATAAAAAGATACAACCTAGATGTGAAATTTATTTTTATAATAATATTAAATAAAATATGACAATATATATCAGAAATAATTGGTTAATTAAAAAAGAAAATAAGAACCTATGGAATATAATGAGATCTTTTATAGAAAAAACTATTTTTATGGTCACAATGTCATTTAATCTTAATAAATTAAATTAATATCATTTAGTAAATGATATTATATTATTATATATATTATATTAAATTTAATAATTTTTACAATCAATCAATATATTAAAATGGAATAATATAAGAAACAAGCCTAATTTTACACATAAAATCATATATTTTTATATGGGCTGTTTTCCAACCTTTTAATGGCGCACTTATTTTAAATTCGAATTTATAAACTATTATAAATTTTATACATCAAAGATAAGATAATTTTTGAAATATAAACACCAAAATTATGTTTCGAGGAATTTTTCATATTATTTTGTGAAGATTCATTTTTTATAAATAGTAAAATATATTGAATTTTAGTTCAAATATTTTTTCCATAATTTTATTTATGTTAGATTACTTTTTTTAAAATATTAATTAAATAAATTTTTCTTCTATTAATCCATTGGAGGTTATTTAAATCAATTTAAATTTTAAATTTAATATAAAATCTTATTAAACATTTTAACCTTTTTAATTAAAAAACCCCACTTTTTCATCCCGTCTCCAAGATTAATTTTAAATAAATTTCAGCAAATTATGTGATTGGAATATAAAAAAATGATTAAATATTATTAACAATCATAATTTATAATTTCTGAAAACGTTAATGTTTTTTTTAAACAAAAATATTGGTAAAAGTAAATAAAATTAATTAGAATGATTATGGTAAAATTTACCTTATCAAGGGACTAAAACATAATCACAAGGTCCAAAAAGATATTGAAACTTTTCCAAAATCCATTTTATATACTTATTCCTACAATATAACATCCTGCTTCTAATTTTATTAGTTATTGGGAAACATATTCTAGAATGAGATGCGCATAAAAAGTTATTTAAGGAAAAATGATAAAAGGAATCTACCTTACCTTTAATAGTTTTAAAGCTTTTGAGTATGGATGAATAAACTAGTTACAGTTAAAAAAAAATGTTCTGAAATTAAATATTTTCATGGTAATTTATCATTAATTTTTAGAGATAATATAATTACATTAAATTCTTAATGAACGCTAACACATGGATTATTTAGATTAATAATTAATTAAGATAAATTGTTCTAAAACAATAAAAAATTAAATTTATTAATTATAGTTTTATATTATTTTTTAGATTAGTATACCAAGTTAAAATGATATTAAATGTTTAGGGACCCTAGCCTTTTACATAATTAATTAAATAAATTTAAGCGTAAGTATACTTCAGAGTATAAGCCAAGGATCATGAAATCTAGTGTCTTTGAAGATAAGTTCATTAAAATAAAAACATTAAAACCCAAAAAAATTCATTATTTATTCTTAAAATTGAACTCCTAACTTCCATTGTGCTCAAAAAACTACATAGGGTACCCTGGGGAAGACATGAAGAAATGGATGAGCTATAACAATTAGTAAGATAATACCAATAAGAATAATGCTTAAACAGATGTGTTGGAAGTCATAACATGATGACATAAAAAGAATTGAAACATATGAAATCATAAAACATAAACAAAGAATCATATAAATATAGATTCATATTAATGTTAAAGAAACATAAAACATAACATTAGTACGATTCAAGGCAAACAACCAAGATCATTTAACATAGTAGCCCAAGCCTTGGCTAACCGCCACGACCGTCGCACATAACATCCCACAAGAGTTAATTTTACCAAATGAATTGGAGATATATCTATGTGCACCTATCCTAACTTCTCTTTAATTTTTCCTCCACAAAAATAATTATACATAATGAATCTTACATAAACATTTATATTTCCCACATAAATAATGGATACCATAATCATGACACAATGAATAACAGATCGGCATAATAAAAAATATCCATGAAAAAAGGGAAATAATGTATACATGGACATTGATAAGGAAAACTATATATGTAACATGGTGATTAATTTCATCTAGAAGTTAAAATATGTTCGAATAGTACTGAATAAATTTTGGAAAAAAATATTTTAGAGCAGTTTTAAGGAAAATATTATAGAGCCTTTAAAATAGAAAATGGGACAATCCTTTATAAAAAAATTCAGTAAACCAAGAATGTTTTCACAATAAAATGATTCATTTTATAAATAAAATTGTGGATTAAAACAAAAGACAGAGTTCACTTGAAATTCAGTAATAATTTTGGAAGCTCCCTCAAAATAGGTTTTCCTATCGGGAAGTATTGAGGAGGGAATCACTTAAAAACATGAATATCCTAGAAAGATAATGAAGAATGGAACTTGTTACATGAGATTTTATAAATAAAATAGAATCTATAATATTTAAATAATAATATATAACCTCATTTATTTAAATATATGATAATGAAACCTAAAGTAATAAAGGAGGTTTCGGTTGAATCCCTCACGAAATATCTGCATGGTGTCTTGTGTACCTAAGAGGGATTAATGGGAGAGAAAGTGTTTTATCATCATATAAAAATAATGAGTACATTATGGGGGAGGTTTTTAATCAATCCCCATCCTAGTAATTATATATTAAAGGGTATAACAAAGAGAACAATCTTGATTAAAATTGAAATTTAAAGGATCTCATACCTTAAGTCTGATAGTTTTCTCCAATTGTTATTAATGACCAGAATAATCAAATTAGTTTCATTAATAAATAATTAAAAACCCTATTATACATTTAAATTATTTAATATAACCTTTTTATGTTCATTCATGACCTAATTTGATGGGATAATTGGTTCAATTTCATTGTTCGGGTTCGTTTGTTTTCTTGCTTTTTATAATCGGTTTACTTATTTTCATGAATGGACAAACATGTAAGATGAAAGTGGTAGCCCAGAATTGATGTTATAAGACATTAGTGAGAATACATGATATTAAATGGTTATAAATTTTATTTGGTTACATGGAGTGAAGTTGAATCATTATATAAAACTTCAGTGATAACCTTCTGGGTTAATAGGCGGGTTTTGGCCACAATGAACATGTTTTGTTTTATAAATCAATACCACGTGTAAAAAAGGATTCCAAAACCATAGATGATACATAATACATATACTATGGTATGGTTTAACCATGTAAATGGTTTCATGACCAGAATTTAAGATGGTAATTGAAATTGAAAACCCATCATCCTTGAATGTAGTAAATTAACACATCTCAAATGGTGTCATTACTAGCTAAAATATATGAAGGGTAAAAGATAGATGATTTAACATATTCTTTATAATAAAAAAATTAAATTAAATTTTTGGAACATGTGTTATCATAACCTTTGGGTGGAGAGAGTTAAGGATTTAAATGTGAACAAAATAACTTGAAAAAAAGTAATAGAATTGAAAATATGAATTTACCTCTTGAATAAATCTTCCTTGAGAGCCTATTAAGATGATATGATTTGGTCTTCTTAGGAGAAAAATGAATTTCAGACATGGGGAGGGATCATTGGGAGATATTTGATCATAATTTAGGGAAGGAAAAAAGCTTGAGAATAGTGAGGATAAGAGGTATGTAGGGGTGGTCTTTATAGTGGAGGGACGAGGGTTTTCATAATATTATAATAATTAGTTTATTATTTTTCCATGAGACAATAAATAGTGATGATTCCATGACCAATAAAAGAAATAAATTCATGTGAGTTTTAGATTTGGGTGCTTACATCTCTTATGATGTTAAGAATAATAGGTTTAAATTATAATGTATTTATCTGGTAAATTAATTTATTTTACTATTCTCCCAAAATTCAAGTATTTCATTAAATTACCAAACATTAACCCAAACCATTTTTCAATATTTATAATCCAATAATAAAATCTATTTTTTAAAATATTTTTTTAAATATGATTAATTTAATATTTAATTAAAATCATAATTTATTCAAAAAAACCAGTTTTAAATCATTTTGTACTTGTTCAAAAAATATTGGTACATCATAATTTCACTTGAATCATATTTATATACTATCATCGTTATGGATAATATTAATTAGTGTATATCACTATTCATAAGGGTAAAATTACAATTTATAAGGGTGTGATACTGTTCATCTAATATTAGGTTAGTCATATTGGACTCCAAACATCTTACTAATTGCAATCGTGAATGCCATATTTTTGAAATTCCAAATTAATAAGTGTCAAAATTAAGTTTAAAGGTCCCATAGTACTTAATAGTTCATTATTTTGTGATTTCAGGTGATTATATAACACAATTATAATAAGAAAATTTCTATTGAAAAACATTGGGTCATTATATTCTTTCCCCCTTAAAAAAATTCACCCTCGAAATTTCATTTTACATTCAAATACATAAACAGGTGTGGGTATTTCTTCATCATTGTCTCCTCCAGTTCCCATGTTGGCTATTTATACTTATGGTTCCGCCATAATACCTTGATCTGGTCTTTAGTCTTGGTATAAAGAAAATTATCTCTATGATCCAAGATCATCAATAGTTTCTGCTCATAAGAAAGATCATCCTCCAACTATACCATCTCCAAAGACAGTGCAAAGGATCTATTATGTAATTCCTTAATTGAGATACATGAATGAAATCATGTACATTAGACATGTTAGGTGGAAGTGTCACTTGATAGGCCACAACCTTGATAGAACCATGAATCTCAATGGGGATGATGTACCTGGGACGTAACCTTTATTTCGTCACAAACCTCATGAACATCTTCCATAGAGATATGTATAGAAATACCATGTCTCCAACTTTTAACTCAAGGTCTCATCAACAATTTTTGGCATAAATCATTTTTCATATTTAGGCTATCATGATATGTTGTTGAATGTTTTTACCTTCTCCACCATTTCATTGACCATTTAAGGTCCAAGAAGCTTACTCTCACCGACTACAACCCATAATGCTATTGTTATGCACCATTTCCCCTTAGAGGAATCATATTGTTCCATTCAGATGGTTGAGTGGAAACTGTTTTTGTAGGAGAATTAAACAAATAGAAGATGTTGGTCTCATCCTCCTTTCAATTACAAATAAAATTCTCTCCATATATCTTCGAAATTTTGAAAATTTCCCTCATATTGGACATCAGATTTAGGATGATAGGTGGTACTAAAGTTCAGTTTAGTGCTCAGAGCAGGTTGGAGACTTATCCAGTACATGAAGGTGAATCTCAGATCATAGATAGATACAATAGATAGTGGTAATCTGTGCATCCTTACCAATTCATTGATGTAAATCCATGAAAGTTGATCCAATGATAGTTCGTTTTAAATTGTTATAATGTGAGATGTCATTATAAAATAATCCGCAACAACCCATATAACATTGTTTCCTCTAGATTTCCTTGGAAGTATTGTGAAAAAGCCCATTGTAATGTTCTCCCACATCAATTTTTTTATGAGTAGTGATTTCATCATCCCCTTCGACTTCTGTCTTTCATCCTTCACTTATTGACAAACCAGGAACTCTGATGTATACTCAATAATCTCCTTCTTCCTATTGTCCCACCAAAAGTACTCTTGGAGATCTTGATAAATCTTTGTTCTCTATGGGTGAACAAAGAAGGTCGATCTATGTGCATCATTAAAAGTATCCTTATTTTTCTATATATTAAACGGTATACATAATCATGACCCAAATCTTACAACTCCATCCATATAAATTTTTAAATCTTAGGATTTCCCATTTCTAATAGCATCCACCATTTTTTGAATTTCCACTTCTATTCTTTGAACATACATTATTTTATCCATGAAGGATGGTTGAGAAATTATTTGAGAAAGGATTGAAGATGTTCCTCCCTTAATTATTACCATATCCATCCTCTGAAAATCTAAAAGGATCGGATCCTTTTCAATTCTCATTGTTGATAATGATTCAGGATCCTTTCTACTTAGAGCATCTACCACCTTGTTTTCCTTACCGGGATGGCAGTGGATAGTGCAGTCAAAATCCTTGATGAGATATATCAATCTTTGTTGGCTCATACTATTCTCTATTTGTGTTAATATACATTTGAGACTCTATTGGTCAGTATATATCTCACACTTCTCCCCATATGTATTATACCACATGATTTATAATGCAAAAATCACTACCGCCAACTCCAGATCATGTGTAGGATGGTTTTGATCATGGATTATCCACTAAATTGAGGAATAGGATATCACTTTATCTTTTTTAATTATCAAATAGGCTAATCCCTTCTTTGATGCATCACTATACACCATGAAGAGTTCTCCACTTGTTGCGAGTGTGAATACGGGTGTTGTGATACGCCGCTTTTTTAACTCTTTGAAATAATCATCACATTCCTGAGTCCATAAATTCTTTACTCCCTTCCATGTCAGCTTGTTCATTGGTTATGAAAATCATGGAATGTTCTAAAAAAATTGTCAATAATACCCATCAAGGCCCAAAAATCCACGGATCACCATTATTGATGTTGTCTTGGGCCACTCTTCATCACCTTTGTATTAGAAGGGTCCATTGATATCCATATTCTGGTGATTAAATGACCCATGAATGATACTTCCTCCATCCAAAAGTCACATTTACTATACTTTTCATATATATTCTCCATTTTCAATGTCTTTAGAATAGTATTCAAATGATCCTCAAGTTCCACCTTACTCTTAGAGTATATCAAAATATCATGAATAAAGAATTCCACAATTTTTTTGAGGGAATCTCTAAAGACTCTTTTCATTAAATCCATGAAAATTTATAGAGAATTAGTGAGTTTTAAGGGAATCACTATGATATCATAGTGTCTATATCTCATTTGAAAGGAAGTCTTGGGAAAATATTCCTTCCTCACCTTTAAATGGAGATATCCAGATAGATGGTCCCCCTTAAAGAAATAACTAGACCTATGAAGCTAATCGAACAAGTTATCCATATGTGGTAGTGGATACATGTTATTTATCATGATTTTATTGAGCTCATTATAATCAATGAAGAGGTGCATTGATCCATCATTTTTTTTTGAGGAAGTGGACTCGGGCACCCCATGGGGAAGAACTCGAGCATATAAAACGGTAATCCCGATTCTACTGTAAGAGATTATTCATTTTCTTAAACATTAAATTTGTTATTCTATAAGGTGTATTTGATATAGGAAAATATCCAGGATTATGTTTAGTTGAGAACTCAACCTCTCAATTAGGAGGAAGGCAACACAACACTTCATAGAATACATCAGTGAAATCCATTATGATGGGCATGACTTCAAGCATGATTCTCTCCATTGCCTCAATAATTTGAGCTAGAAATACTTGTTCATAAAGAATTAATATCAACAATTTACACACTAATTATAAATGAGATCCATTATCCTCCTTACACATGTAATGAATTTTAGGATGAGTTGGGATTTGAAGAGTGATCTCCCTTTCCTAATAGTTGATATTGGCATTATATAAAGATAGCCAATCCATTCCTAATATTTCATCGAACTCCACTAAATGATGTATGGGGATATTTTCTAGGAGGTTCAGTCAAAAAATGTTAACATGGGAAGAGTTATAAACCATTGAGACAATAATTTTCCCATTCTCTATTCCCAAAGATATATTATTTTCCAAATTTTGAGGTGGAATATGAATAGTTCTACTAAAATTTTAAGATATGAAATAATGTGCAAAAACCAAATCAAATAGTAAGTTCTCTATTCATGAATGAATAACTAGTGTACCTATCACCACATCATTTTCTGGCTCCACCTCAGTAGTAGTGACAACATAATCCCTTTCGTGCTACCTTGGAGGTTGTTATTGATTACCTACAATAACCATTTGCTTATGTAAAATGTTCACATAATGGACATTCTCTTTTCAGTTATAACACTTCACTATAGGCTAAGTGTTGATCTAAACCATCCTTCCTTCCTCAAAATTAACTAGATTCTTTATATCCCGTTAGCAGTTTTTAGCTATATGTCCCAACATTACACATTTGAAACAATTCTTGGTTCCCATTAAATAGCTCCAAAGATGTTTCTTCCCATAACATTTACAAGTGTGATAGTCAGGCTTCATTCCATCATGGTATTTGTTTGTTGTACGAACCCTTTTGTTCTCCATTCTCCTCTTCTTGTCATTATACCCACAAGACCACAAAAATTCTCTAATATCTATGTTAACCTTGAGTGAACATTTGACAATTTCTACAAAACTATTGATGTCTAGAGTCACAAAAACTATTCATAGACTCTTCATTATTCCGATAAAGAAGTGATCCACCTTAATTTTTATGTTCATGAAAAATCCAGAGGTGTACCATGCAAGCTTTGTAATGTTTGTTTCATATGCCCCGATGTACTCATCTTCCTTCCAGTTGAGTCTGAGGAACTCTTTTTCAATCTTGAGATGGAGGGCTTGAGGAAAATATTTATTAAAAAAATATCCTCTAGAATTTCTCCCAATCCATGGAATCAATTTCTTCTTGGGAATTTGTATTCTTGATCAGTGTCCACCATTTATCAGCTTCCCCATAAAAATGATAGTCTGCCAGTACAATTTCTTCTTCTTTCGAGAACTAAAGGATGAAGAATATCTTTTCAATTGTGTTAATCCACTGTTCCATGAGGAGGTGATTAGAATATCTGCTAAACATGGGATGCATTTTCCATATGAGGGATTCTACGAAAACATTATTTTTACTTGGGAGAGGAGGTCATTTCACATTATTGACGTTACTAATCATAACTAGAACCAGATGAGAAAGTACTATAATGATGTTTTGAGCACTCATTCCCATCATATCAGGCATATCATTAGTGAAATCATCATATTCTCTATCAAATTGATTGTTTTCACGTGTTCCACTATCTCCTTCCATTAAAATATAAACTAAATGTACAATTAGTGGGATCGAATAACTATAAATTGAGCTTAAAAAAGGGAATTTTGAACATAAAAGGATAAACAGATAAAGGATAAGTACATCCAAACTTTTTATTCCTAAGGTTTAAATCCAGGATATCCTTGATATATATCTTATCTTATATTCTTATGGGGTTTTATTCCCTTAATAATGGTTTGAACTATGTTGATGAATTTACCAATGCATATCTCCTAAGAGTGTAAAATTAAGAGTGTATGAAATCCCATTATCATGTACCAGGATACCTCTGATCAGGCCTAAAACAACTTTGTGAGTGTTTTCAATCCTAGGTATATCTATTCCATAGCCGCCTCTTCCTATTTGTAGCTAGACAGGGATGTAATTTTTTTTATAAACCAATTACTCTATAATTACCAATATTTAAGGATGTTTTCTTATACTTAGTCTCATCCTTAAGGTTCTTAGTAAAGTGATCTATTAATAATCTCTAAAAATAACTAAGACATACTCTGATACCAATTATAGAAACCCTCTCTTTTTTACATAAGACATTACACGTTTTTATGCATAATTATACATTAGAGTATAAGGCAAGGATCATGAAGTATAGTGTCTTTGAAGACTGGGTACCTAAAACTAAAAAAATTAGGCTAAAACTCCCTTTTTTATTCAATCTTCTAATTGTGACCCAAACATCCATTGTTCTCAAACATATTTTTAGGGTACCCTATAGAACACATGAACAAATGGATGATCTAAAGAGCCTATTAAGGGAATAACCATAAGAAGAAAGCTTAAGTGCATGGGTTAGAAGGCATAAAATGAAGACATAAAAATGAATCTAACATATGGAATCATAACATATAAACCTGGAATCATATAATCATGGAGTCATTGTTGTGTGGAAGCAATATAAAACAAGAATTTAGTATGATTCAAGTTTAACTACCATGTTCATTCCATATAGTAGTAAAAGCCTAGGCTAACCACCAAGACCGTCATACATAAAATCTCATGAGACATATTTTTTACCAATGTATTGGAACGATATCTGGGTGAACCCATCCTTACTTTCCAATAATATTTTTCCCACTTAAATAATCCTACATAATAAATCTTACATAAACATAAGAATTACCCAAGGAAAGAATTGGGTACCATAATCATGGCATAAAGTATAAAAGATGTGCGTAAGAAGAAAGTTTCCATGAAATAATGCAAGTGAAGTATACAAAGAAATTATTATGGAAAAATATATATGTATTTTAGTGAGTGATGATAAGTATAAGTCACAATATCTATGAAACTTATTCAATAAATTTACACATAAAAACATTTGGGAGCGGTTTAAAGGAAAATACTATAGAGCTTTTAAAATAGAAAAGTTAAAATCCATTATACCAAACCTAAACTGAACCATGAAGGCTTTAAAAATAGACATAATTATTTTATAAAGATAATGGTTTCTTAAAACAGGATATTTAGTGCACTTGAAATTGGGTAAGAATTTGAGAAGCTCCCTCAAAATAGGTTTGCATATCAAGAAGTATTAAGGAGGTAATCACTTAAAAATAATTATATCCCCAAAAGATAATGAGGAATATATGTAACATCCCAATTAAGTAATGAATAATAGATATTTTTATCTAGGTCTATTAATGATTAAGATAGTGTTTTAGAGGCTGAAAATGAAAATTAATACAATCATATGCATGGAATACACTAATATTCTTAAAAGATTGTTTTACTGCCTTTTGATGGCAAACCCTTTTTAAATATATATTTTGACAATTTTATAAACTATGTTTTTCAAAATAAACTTATTATTTATTATTGGGACATCAAAATTTACTTTGTGTAAATTTTTGGTATTTTTCTGACAATGTTCATTTTTTAATGAATAGTGAAAATACTGCATTTTACATCAAAACTGCTTTTTAATCTAATATATTTATATGATTATGTTATCTTTAAAATTGGTTTTGAAGTGAAATTATAATATATTTTTACCATTTAATCCAATGGTGGTCATTGGAATCAATTTCACTTTGAAATTGGACTTAAACTGGTGTCAATCTTTTGATACTTATTGTTTCATAAAAACACGCTTTTTGTCATAACAGCGGGAATTAATTATTAAATTAATTAATGTGACTTATATATTTTGAATTTTGTAAAATAGAATTCATATTTTAATTCGGAATATCAAATATAGCTTAGGGTGAATTTTTGGTAATTTTCTGAAAAACTTCAATTTTTGATGAATAGTGAAACCACTAAGTGGTAGTTAAAGAAATTGATTTTTCATTTAAATGAAACATTGCCACTTTTGTGTTTTAAATTTCAAAAATCCGAAATACATGTTTGTCATTAAGAAGTAAAATGTGGTTCAATGATATTAAAATATATTTTTGGGTGAATTGTAACTTATTAAGTTTTTAATCGCGATTAGTGGTAATTAGTGTATTTTAAGGTAAATATAATACTTTAATAATATGAAATGACCTAGACACATGTCCTAACATTATTGGATGTGTAATGGACGACAAATACAAGCCATGGGTCAACTTGGGGACCCCATGGAGCCACTTGTTTGGGAAATGACATAAATAACTTTTTATTTAATGTTAATGTAAAAATGACACAAACATGAGTTATTTTACTAAAACAATTTTTATATGGGGTTATACATGTCCGATTTTTGACCATAAATATTATTTAAAAAGATAATAAGATTTCCTACATCATAGTATATTTTTATATAATTTTTGGACTTGAAATAAATAAATGTATTTATGAAATCATGATGATGCAGCGATGACCTCATTATTTAACAATTTAAATAAAATGGAAAGATAATGTAATATCTAAGACCTACACATGTCCAAATCCTATTGGATTAGTTGATTTAGAACCCTTATCACCTTATACTTGAATTATATCACTGTGGGACCTTATAAATTCGAAACACATTTGAAAATAAAATAATAGTTTCATGATTTCCAAAAGTGCCCCTCCTCTCCTCTTATAAAAGGCCCCCACCTCTACCTCATTTCACACACTCCTCAAGCCTTTGGCTCGGCCATCCCCTGTCCATTTACTCTCTCCACATCCCTCTACTCGTCCTAGAGGATTCCCTTTGGGAAGAATCCTTTCAAAGGAAACCTTTAGGCTCAAATCAAAAGGAGTTACACATTTAAAGGTAATTCATTCTCTCATGTTCATTTGTTTTATTTTGCTTCTCCAACCCCCTAAACTCTTTTTATTTACTTCTTTTGTAACAACACCAGTATCTTCAATATACTAGGATGTTGTTATAAGATTTATTCGAGCTACAATCTCACAAAACTACATCAAATGGTAAAAGAACATACGGTTTCTGTGGATGGCGAAATTCTGCCTCCCGAAACGATGATTGTTCAATACTCATTTAACACCTTCAAAGGTGGCCATTATGATGTCAATATTTTTATATATGATATATTATATGTTTATTATTTCCTTAAGCTTCTGTATTTTTCATTTATGTCATACCAATATTGTTTCCATTATGGGTAAACACGATATCTTCATTTTAGGAAGTGCGGACTACCGCCCCCTGAAAGTGATTTGATTCGTTAATACCATATGTGGGATGTGTAAAGGATAAAGTTAATGATATTATATATGTTATTATACTTGAATTATAATATACTCTTATATCAGTATGATTCCATTCCAGAAAATACGAAATAGAAATGGAAGTAGCGTTCATGCGTACGTACGACTTACCGTCTCCAAGAACGGTGCATTTCATTTCTTACCTCTAAATGTGATGTAATATTATAAATACATGTATATACTGAATATATATGATATATATGTTATCCAAATCATTAATATCATTCTGGATTTAACGAACCTTTGACCAAATTAACAACATGTAAGTGTAAGAAGTCTATTTTTGACTTAAGAACCAAATACCGACAAAATGAACATTATTAACTTAAATGATTACATGATGCTCATAACATGGTATAAAAGGAATAATGAACTTGAAAAAGGTTATTAATCAAGTATATATTAACTCAAGTTTATTATTTAGGAGATTAGAGAACGGTCGGGTCAAGTCAGATACGAGGTATGGGACTTCGTCTCAATCTCCTTTCATTGAGGCATATTTTATACACAACCTTCTTTTATACGGTGTATAAACCCCTTGGACTTTTACGTTTATTCAAAAGGAATATTTTTTATACGAAGATTTTACTAAACGACAAAAGGGATTGTTTTTGTCGTACGTATGAGGCGACAAAGACTTCTCCGCCGTCATGATCGTTATTTGTGTTTCGGCTTCCTCTACAAGCCATACTTTCTTTTTAAAAGAAAAATAAATACCATGTTTTAATTTTCATTTATTTTGGTATTGAAAATGGTTTTCATAATGTTTTTATATCAATGTGTTGTATTGATATCTTGTGATTGAAAGGTGGAAATGTTATGTTTCCTTTATGCATGTTTTATGTGATAAGATTATGTTATGGTTCTTGGGCATTGTTATGAATACGGGTGATTCCGTGATAAACTAAGGGCGGGTGAGCCCGATATAGCTCTCCAATGCATTGGGTAACGTGAAGGAGTGAAACGTTAAGGTTTCTCCGAAGAGATTTAGGGAATATACTATGATGGGTATTCCAAACGTAACCAAGAGGGTTACTCCCTACGTAATAATGTTATGAATGCCTCAAGTTACCTTTATGTCTTATGATTTCTATGATTTACTCATGATTTAATGAGGTATGTTAAAGTGCTTATGTTTTATGGGTAATGTATGATTTCATTCTTATGTATATATGTACCCATGTTTCCTTTCCATGTTTTTATAACCCATACTAAGATTTTTATGCTCATCCCAAGTTTTTTTGAAATGATTTTCATAGGTTAAGGGAAAGGTACATGATATGATGATAGTGTCAAGGAAGTGTCAAGAAAGAATCCATGTTTTATCTTAAATATGTTTCCATTGATGGGAATGAAGAATACTATCTTTATGTAACCACTTTGTTTATATGTGGATTGAAATGCAAGTTTTATGATCTAATTCCCTAAAACTCTAAACCCGAAAAGATCCTCAATGTGTAATCTTGTAATAACTCAAGATAGAGTATGGTTTAAGGCTGGGGCCTTATAATATAACTTTTTGGATGAGTTTATAACAAAAAAATAAAATTTATAGGATGAAAACGAACAGAATAGATAACCTGATTTATGTAAAACTAATGACAAATAAACCTAAAGGAATAAAGAAGATTCGGGTTGAATACCTCATAGAATATTGGCATTGTATCATGTGTACTTAAGTGTGATTAATTGGAGATAAAAAAGTTTCCCATAATTTAAACATAATGAGGATAGTATGGGGGAGGTTTGTAATCCTACCCCATTAATAGGAATAACAAATAAAAAGGAATAACCTTGAGGAAAATCATGAATAAAATTTAAATAGAGAGGATATTGTACCTTATGTCTGAGGGTGTTCTCCACTTCATATTAATGACATGAATTATACAAATAGGATCAATAATTATTAATTAAAGAACCTATTATGTATTTAAAATATTTATTATATCATTTTATTTTAATTCATGTCCTTTTTTGATGGGTTAAGTGGTTCAATTTCATTGTTCGGTTCCGTTTGTTTTCTTTGTTTTTATGATCGGTTTAATTATTTTCCTTAATGGATAAACATGTAAGATGAAATTGGTTTTCCAAAATTGAATTTATATTAAATTAGTGAACATTCATGTTATTAAATGGTTTGGAATTTAATTTGGTTACTTAGAGTGTAGTCGAATTATTATATAAAACTTTAGTGATAACCTTTTGTGTTAATTGGTGATTTTTCCAACAACGAACATTTTTTGTTTTATAAATCCAAAACATGTGTAAAAAAAGATTATAGAACAATATAGGAGACATAATAAATATATTATGGTATGTTTCAACCATGAAAATGGTTTTATGACTATAATTTAAGATGTTTACATAAATTTAAAACCCATGATCTTTGAATGTGGTAAATTAACACATCTTGGATGGTGTCCTAACTACAAAAATAAAATAAGGGTAAAGGAGAGATGATAAAAACATATTCCATTATAAAAAAAATATTATAGTAAATTTATGGTATTATAGTTGTTATAACCATTTTATGTGGAGAGGAAAGGATAGAAATGTAAACAAAAGATCTTGAAAAGAATGTAAATGAATTGAAAAGAGGAATTTACCTCTTGAATCAATATTCACTGAGATCCTTTTAAGGGGAGAGGATTTGGTATTTTTATGAGACAAAAGGTTGTTGGATTTTGGGAGGGATATTAGTGAGAGATTTGGGAAGACTTTTGGTAAGTCACAAGGCTTGAGAGGAGTGAAGATAAGTGGTAAGGAGTGGTGGTATTTGTAGTGGAGGAGAGTAGGGTTATCATAATATTATAATAATTAGTTCATTATGTTATCATGAGATAAGAAATTGATGATTCCATGACAAAAAGTTGTCATAAAATAATGTGAGTTGATATTTGTGTTCTTACATACGTTATGATGTTAAGAAAAGTGGTTTTAAATTATAAAGTTTTTATACGGTAAATTAATGTATTTTATTATTCACTAAAAATTCAATTATTTCTGAAACATCCCAAATATTCACCCTAATCATTTTTCGATGTTTATAATCAAAAAATGAAATACATTTCTAAAAAATAATTTTTTATATATGATTAATTTCATGTTTAATTAAAACCATAATTTATTCTTAAAAACTAGTTTTAAAACATTTATTTACTTATTCAATAATATAGGTACATCATACTTTCACATGAATATTATTTATATACTATCATAGGTAAGTTTACAATTCATTAGGGTATATCACTATTCATAAGGTTATAATTAATATTCATAAGGGTACGTTACTATTCAAATAAAATTATGTTCTTCTTATTGGACTCCAAATATCTAACTGATCGCAACCGTTAATGTCATATTTTCAAAATTCCAAATATAGAAGTGTCAAAAATTTGTTTAAAGGTCACATAGTATATAGTAGTTCATTGTTTTTTATTTCATGGGACTATATGACATAATCATAAGAAGAAAATTTCCATTAAAAATTATTGGGTTGTTAAACACATAATATATTTTAATTCAAATAATATTTTTCTATTTTTAAATTAAAATTAATTAAATAATGTACAAATTGACATTAATTTTATTTTCTAATAAATGATATTTTATTAAATAATGTAAAATTAATAAAATACAATATTATTCCAAGTGATTTTTATGTGTTATTAAAAACCAAATATTGTTAGTTAATAGTCCAATTTATCATTTATAATTATCTTATTAACCCATTGATAGTAAAAATATCATTAGCAAAATATTGGTTAACACTGTGTTTTTGCACTTTATATGCACATATTATAATATTACTTTCGAACACACAAGTACATTTATTTTTTAAATTAAATATCATATTTATAATTGAATGGGTTTTTATTTAATTATAAATCTCATCAAAATTTTGTCTTAATAGTTAATTTACATAGGTTGGAAGACTAGTAACCTAAACAAAGAACCAAAATTAAAAATATATGGAAACATAAAAAAAGAAACTAAATTATAAAAATGAACTTATTTTTGTGCGGTGGAGATTTTTTAGTACATATATTAACTTTAATCCATTAATTTTAAATTTTTTGAGAACATGATAGAGGGGAGATCTCCCAGTAGTGTTTACTCTTAGACATTTACAAAAATATTAATCTTCATTAATTATAAATGACGTTCACTCTTCCCCTTCCTCAAACATCTTAAGCAACTTTGTATTATAAAACATTTGACCAAATAATCTCCCAAAATCCCTACTCTCTTAGTTTAATCCTAAAATTGTGCATAAAACGAACTAAGGAATCCATTTGGTGAAAACAAAAAATGAATTACCCAAAAAAATGTAACATTCTTCATTGTGAATATAGTTTTTATTTGTTCTCCAGCACTTAATTTCTTATTATTCAAGGATTATATAATAGCACGCTATTCCTAAATATAATTAAAAAATTTTATGTTATTCTTTAGACCTAAAAATACATAAACATATATCAAATGGGTAACAAATATACATTCATGTATGATGACCTACCTCCTTATGAAATAATATCGTTAGTTTTTCCTTTACCATCATTCATGGTTCAGAATTACGATAGAAACATAACTTTATATTATATATATGATATTTAGGTTCAATAAATTGTTATATATTTTTTATATAACAAATTCCTTTTGGCATTATAATCATTCTAAATACAATAACATTATTTTTGGACATGTGGACTACCACCTCCTCTAAGCGATGCGATTAATTCAAATCTTACATGAAATGAATTAAGGATAGTCTTAATTAAACATATGATAAATCATTTCAATCCATATGAAATTAATAACATAATTACCTTTATATATTTATAAAATATCATTTTTCATTACCTTTTTCACACACTATAAACTAACAACGACGTTCTTGCATGCATGAACTACTACCTCTTCGACACGATATGATTCTAGTTTCATAACAATATATATATATATATATAAGTATACAATATTAAATAACATGTTATTTATGAAATATTTATGATTATATAAATATATAATGTTACTTTCCTTATTTCAATAATAATTCTTGAAAAATGCGAACATGACTAATGCGTACGTATAGCCTACCATCTTCAGGATTGTAAAATTGGATCAATTTTCCTATTCATATTTCATAATTGGTTTTAAAATTATAATTGATGTATAAATATGATAATTATTCAATTATTAATATTCTTTACTTGTTTATATAATGAACCTCTGATAATATTCAACCTACCAATGTCCTTTTAACAAATAAAAATAAATTAGTGAAAACACCCGATGTAATAAAATTTATTTAAGTAGTAGTATACAACATTGTAATGAGTTAAGTAAAAGTAATAATTTATTTAAAAAATGTTTTTAAGAAATAAAATAACCTAAATTTTTTATTTATTAAGATAAATACATACGTCACAAGTAAGACTAAATGTTAGGGATTTCATTTCAATGTACATTCCATTGTGACATATTTATTGTTACGAACAAATTAAATTTTATATGTTTTATATACTGATATATGATTGTTTATATAATGAATCTAATTATTTTTATTTATTTAATATGTTTTACTTATTTTCATTCCTTCATGGTGATTATGATTCAAAATTTTAAATGTGGTGTGGGACACTTTGGAATGATTAAGGATTATTTTTCCTCAAGAATTTTTTTAATGATATTTCAATTGTATTTTCATTAATCAATGTCAAAAAAAAATTGTTTATAATTATCATACATTGGGTAATTATTGATAAATATGTATTATTTTTTCAATAATGATATTTGATTCTATGAAATTGTTTTACTAATTGAATCAATTATTTGATATGAGGAATACTTTAGATATGCATTAATGAGGGGGGAAGAAACTTTTCATAGCCCCTCAATGCTTCATAAGGTTATTGTGAGACATATAAATTGGCTAAATTAATGGGATTTGGTCCTTTGGTTTTAAAATTTCTTGTGAATGGCCTTCATAGTATGGGTTTTGACATTCTCAAACATGATGTCCAATAATTAATAATTTTTATCAAAGATATTTCAATTAACCTTGTTATTATCTATGAGGCTTTCATATGATAAAATATATTGATGAATTTTATTATTAGTTTAATGAGTAAATGGATTTTGTTTTTAGTTTTATACATTTCCTAATGGATTATTCTTTATCCTATTATTTGAATGGAATTTTTTATTAGTTATTTAACATTACCTGTTGATTTATTCTCATTAATTCATTAATTAAATCACTTTACATACCCTTATTGACCAATTGAGCTTAGATGTATTTTTTATTTCCCCAAGATATGAAGAATAGTTATTGAAATGAGTTTCAAGGATTCACTTTATTAGACTTTGTTGTGTATTATGTTTAATTTTCAATATTTTAATGTAGTATTTGTATCTTTACTGTAATATGGATTTCAAAAACTACTAAACTGATCGATCCTCTATTATTTGATTCTTTATAATCATGAAAATGTAATAAAACAATTCACCAGATCTAGGATTATGGGGTTGGGGTGTTACATATTGTTTTTTCATCACTGTTTCTCTATTTCTGTTCATATTCAAACCACACATCCCATTTATTCCACCTTACCTCCTTTGTGAGATGTAATTTTTAATTAAATGATTAGTTTATTCCACTAGTATTAAATAAGTAATGAAAAAAATTAAAACATATTTTCTAATAAAAATTGATTGATAATGTTGTTAATAATATCTTGGAAGAGGAAAATGTAAAAACAACTTCTAGGTTTTTAAGCTCATTTTTCAAATATATTGTTCACATTGAGGATTTATATTATTCATAGTTGAAATTATATGATTAATTTGAAATATTTTTTTATAATATATTTTTCAAATTGTAAATAAAGTTTCTTCTCTACCCTTATAAATTATTTATCACATTCCACATATATTTTTTTAACCATGTTAAAGGGGTTATACTGATGAATGATTGCTAATTGTGTGTCAAATTTTCTAATTTATTATTGTACAACTGGAATTTATATTGGGAATTTATTATATAGTGAGTTTTTGTGTTGAATTATTTGTGATAAAATAGTTACCTGGTTGAAATATATATAAATTTTGATATCTATATTGAATTTATTTTTTATTTATAACATCACAATGATATATTTACATTATTTTAAAATATAAAGGAGTTATTTTAATTAATTATATTTTACTATTATATTTAAAATATCTATTTATATTTATATTTTAATACTATGTTTTTTAATGTATAGTTAATATTTTGATTCAGTTTATTTTATTTTTTAATTTAAAACTTTTAACTAAATTTTTTTATGTTAATTAATTTAATGATTCATGTTATATTTAAAAAGTATAATATAATTATATTTTTATTTAATGATTTTAATCTGTTTAATTATTATATAAGTACATGAACTTCATTTATGAATATATTTAATGAAAATTATTGTGCATGAAATTAAATAGAACAATTAAATTTTATTTAATAACTTTTAACATATTATTTGATCATCCTTTCATAAATTTAGTAATGGATAAAACATTTTATTTTCCACATTGGGGTTGTACCAATCGAAGTTATTTAAGTTTATATGTTGTTCTTGATTACATAATTTTAAAAGAAGAATAAATTTATTATAGAAAATTTATTTTAATTATTTCATGGGGAGTTAAGGGTCATTGATGATAAAAAAACAATAGTGTCAAGTGTAAAAAATTAATCAATATATGACAAGATGGAGATGATGGGTGGATTTCATAATTTTTTTCAAATATATATATATTTTTTAAATTGGTTTAATATTTTTGGAAACTTTTATACCTATATGTGAATATTTTAGTATATTATATTTTTCACAGAGTTGTATTGTCCAAAATTTTTACATGGGATCAGTAATGTAACAATTTATGCACATATAATTTTTTTAACATGGTCTCTTCAAAAAAGATTCAATATTTTCTGGATAATTTATGAAAGTAAAAGAAATTGTAAAGAAAACTATCTTTTATATAAGAATAATGACACATATCATAATGAAATTTCTATTTTTCATAAAGAAATAGACTATCATGATACATTCCAAAATAATTGAGCTTTAAGATTGTATAAAATTGATGACATGAACATTGTGAAATTAAAAAAAGAATGTTATTTTTAAAATGAATATAAATATCACATGAAGAGAAGTAACAACTATTTAATTATTTTAGTGGTTTTAGAATATTATCAATTTTTACTATGATTTTATTTAACTATTACTTTTAATATTTATATTAAGCTAGTTGATAAGGATATATTATACAGGAATAAATTATTCATTATATAGATCCCCTTATTGATCCTTATTCACTATATCAACTTAATAAATATGGTAGGTTGATGTGATGAGTGTGATTCAAAGAATATTTTCTATGAATAATTTACCAACAATACTCTATAGGGTTTTCTTTATAGTATGTATCTTCATATTAAATGTATAAACCTCATAAAAATGATTCATTAAATAATACATGATGAATGAATCTTTTTATAAGTGATTTATCTTTAATAAAGAAGCTGTTGGATTAGAGTAATGTCTTTAAAGTTTCAAAGGGAATAGTAATAGAGTCTGAATATATTCATTTAAAATCTTACCTAAAAGTAATAAACTGTGATTTAATAGCATCAAGCATATTTTTTGATAAGAAATTAAAAACAAAGATGTCTAAGTTAGTATTTTCTTATCCTGTACTACTATGGATAGAACCCACATTTTGAAATTGTTGATGGTGACCGATATATATTACGATAATGATTATCTATAAACTAACCATTTTCCAAAAAAATCATTGGTTTACAACATTGGTGTTAATTTTTTGAAGATGATGAATAGAAGGTGGGTTATTAATACTGTTGGGATATTTTATTATCAAAATTAAATAATATTGAGATATTTTAAAAGTCACTATATTAAATAAACTATCAATTATGTATTTTTTGTATATAAAAGGATTTAATTAAATGATCATTTCCATACTATACTAGAACATCCATTATACATAGGAAAAAGTATGTTCACTTCTATTATTGACTGGTAACCTCCCAATTGTATAATAATTACCTCTTTGGAAAGAAAAAAGTAACTTCACCATAATGGATGATAAATTGCATGAAATTAATTTTTAAATTAAGGTCCTAACCATGCTATTTCAGTTGAAATATGGGTCTTTATAAGGAATTAAAAACTCAAAATTTTGATCAGTGATTTCCTTAATAGAAAAGAATACTTTTCTCTAAATGAAATCCCCATTGGTGACAATGTTTTTTAGTTATTCATCGTTAATTTGTATCATGTATTGGATTAGATTTTCTAATATAATGAAGTTAAATTAAGGAATATGCTTCATTGTCTGTTATTATTTTATTTCGATTTCCATTTTTTTAATCTAACGATATATTTTATATTTAACTAGATAATGGTTTTTGGATCCCATGTCCCTGAATGAGATATGGTATAATATGGAAATGTTTTCTAGATTTTAAATAAATATATTAAGGACTAATGTGGCGTTGAATATCTTATAACTGAGTCTTAACTCAACCAACCATTATTCCAATATTATGAATACGAAAATTTTGTGCCATCATTTCAAATCGTGTTTTACTTATTATAATTCATTATGACCTAACTTTATTTATTTAGGGATTTTCATTCATATTCACATTTTATGTAGGGTATTTTACTTTATAGTTATATTTTCACTGATGGTATACATTTTGATTATAGAAGAGGTTTTTAAATAAACTATGTTTAATACTAATATTATTTCAGAAATAGGTGTTTTATTAATTTTGAAAAAATATTACTTTTTTTGGATTTAGATAGTAAAATTTGGCTTCTATTAAATAATGAAATTTTAGAAATATTGATATAAAATAATTAGTAGTAAGATTACCGTATTATATGGTATCCCCACACATGGAAGAGGAGAAAATCACTTAAATTCTTGAATTTTTTATTTTAGGAATCTACTCATTTATATTTTTATTATATATATATATATATATTATTTTTTCTTCTAGAGTGTTATTGGGGGTGAGTGTCTTTGATCAAGACATTTGAGATTGATTAATCACATACATGATTGGGGATGATCAAATTCCTCTAACAACTAGTATTAGTACTACCAATGGTTTAAATTAAAGATTAAAAAAATTCATTATACCATTACGAGCATATAAGTGGTGATCATTATTCTTTTCATGTGCTAAATGAGTGGGTGATCTACATGTGTGGATGTAAACAACATGAATGGACCCAAGAAACAATTTGATCAAATAGAGTGACAGCTAATTTGTGAGATAAATTTATAAATTTTTTTGTTTTATAGAGTTTTATCTGAATCCACTCAGAATGTGAACAATTTTGAAACATGTTTCTTTATGTTTATTGTTTTACATTTAATTTTCAAAAAATTTAAAATTAGGCATGAATAATTGTATTTTAATCAAATAATTTTACATTTTGAGGGAGTTTATTATATGTGATTTTTATAATTATTATATAAAAATTATTATTAATATTATACATAAATTCAAATTAATAAATTCAATATAATGTTTTAGAAATTCATATTTTTTTACCAACACATAATATTTCATTTGAAAAATTATTTTTATAGAGATATTAATTTTTCTATTATGTATAATAATTGTTTATAATATTATCAACTAATTTATTTGTACGAAATTGTAGATAATTTATTTAAAAATATATATATTAAATGATAGAGTTTTTATAATTATACTATAATAAATTTACATATTATAAATTACTTAGTGATAAATATTTTTCCAATAATTTAGTGAAAGGGACATATCTGTTAAGAAATTGATTTATAATTAAAAATAAACCATTAATAATAAATATATTTTTTCTGAAAGACACAAAATATTTTATAGTGGATCCTTTAGAAATTATTTAAATTAAAGAATATTTTTTTATAATTTATTCATATTATGGTTATTCCTGGATTTAGAATGGACAGAGTAGAGAATATTATATTTCTATCTTTATAATCCACAAATTGTTTCTTCTTATTATCATGAGAAAATAATTATTTACTCTATTAGGATTATTCTATATTATCATTACCCCTACATCCAAAGATGCAACTCATGGGATGGAAATGTTGAATGGGATATAATATCCCCCAAGTTCTACCTTTAGTTGGCCCCAGGTCGGTGAATAGCAACAATGGTATACATTTGTCCCAATTTGGAAGGAGTTACCCTCTTTTTTGAAAACAAATATTGGGATACATGATGGATCATCCACAAAAAAACTCCATGAAATATATAAAATAGAAAAACCATCCCATAAACTTATTTTAAAATAAAACTATTACAAATAAAAAAGTGTCTAAGTAAATACCAAAATTAATGATAAGTAGTGACATAACAACTCTCCCAAGCTAGAACTAGTAAGGTCCATCACGGTCTATGAAATCCTCATGGAATCCTAAAAAATGTTCACATACAAAGGGATATCATACATGTATACTCATTAGGAAAACCAAATTCTATCATTCACACATGGAAAGAGTATACTAATTCCCCTATGATAAACAACAGATCCAAACAACACCTAACATGTATACTACCCTCAAGAAGGCACACTCCCCAAATAAAACAAGTTATGTTATGTAATATAATGCACATTGATGATTGGGTAAAATGCACCATGTGAAAATAATTAGCCTCTATATACTAATGAAAAATTTCCTCACACTCACACCTATTCTGAATATAGCATGTTACAACCTCCCCACACACACCTAGTACACAAACCACATCAAATCCTTCTCACAGACACTAGGGACACAAAAAAAATTACATCCCACCCATAGACACCTGGTGTAACACCCAAATATTTTTTCAAATAAATTTAATATTGTAAGCACGAAACACAATGTCTCTAACAAACCCAACTTTGTTATAACCTAGCTTGTAAACAAATTGTTTTCCACCTCTGTGATTTGAGTTTCAAAAAACTATCATACAAGGTTGCATTAAGTAATATATTTAGAGTCTGAGAAGGCAAAATTATTTTTTGGTGAATAGTAACATACCCTTATGAATATTAGTATGACCCTTAGGAATACTGAATCATGTAGTTATTTTATTTTCATATGGTTATGATCTTGATTAATTGTTCTATGTGATACAAAACTAAATTTAGTTTTAAAATTTTTATTTTTTTGAATAATTTATTATTTTTTTAAAAAATTAAATAAATCATATTTAGAAAATTATGTTGAAAAATTGAGTTAATATTTCTATTATACACATTGAAAAAAATTTAGTGTAATGTTTTGTGATTTTTCTAAAATACATGAATTTTTGTTGATTAGTGAAATTTGATAATTTACAAAATATGTCAAATAAGTTAATTTATGCATCATTGTTGAGTCATGGATGTTGTAAATGGACATTGGTTAGAACTAAAATTCACTTATTACTATTATTTTCATAATAATCAATACTATTGGCTGTATTTGGAAAAAAATAATAATATAATGAGTAAAATAATGGGAAAACCCTCCCCTCCTATACTATAAGAACCCCTCCTCACTCCCTCTCCTCTCCATTCTTCTAAGACTTTATGATCCTAAAATTTATACCCAGACACTCTTCCCTTGTCACTACCAACATCTAGGATCTCTTGTTCTTTCCAAAATACAAAAAACCATCCATTATGGAGGATCTCAAAGAGGTTATTTCAAGAGGTAAAACATCTTTCTCTTTCATTTAGTTTCACTTCAATTAATATTTTTTCTTATTCTATACTAACCTCCTCTTTCCAATTTCTTTTTATAACTCCAATATCATCTATTTAATATAATTATACCCTGTTAATGTATTAACTATTTCTTATATTTTTACTCTCTCTCTCTCTCTCTTTTAAAAAATAAATCATCGCCAACAAGGTTCTAATTTAAAACATTCATGGACAAAGAAATTGTATTCTTCAATTAATACTTTATTACTTTTCATGAAACCATTTTTATGGTCTAAATAGACTATAAAATATGTATTATAACCTAGTTAATATTGAGGATCTAGTATATGTTCATAGTTTTAAATTACATGAAAAAACTAATTCATAATAATCTAAATACTACCAATAAATATAGGTGATTGTCATTAATATTTCTTCCATTGATTCGTCCCCATACCATGAAGAAAATGATATAAATAATCATTATCACTTCTTTATGTTATTAAATAATATATAATTTCAATTTTTAATAATTACACAATTTCCACGTGAACATCCATACTAATATAAAAATATATCGATCATGAAAACCAAGGAAACGAACACTCTGTCATGATAAAATTCAATTTTATAACATATCAAAAAAGACATAATGAAATTAATAAAATAATGATAAAAGAATTAAATGTCTAATTTGTTCTATTTTATGTTTTAATAAGTATAATTTCATATTCTACGACCTTAATTCCATGAGTGGAACACATTCAGACTTAAGGTAATGGTTTTCCACCCGAACCTCCATTTTCGTTCATATTACTTTTATCATATACATACCTCAATTATATTCTTATTAATTCATATGTACTCCTCAAAATTTCTGTTTTAATGTTATGTATATATGTCCTAACTATAATAATACATTCATTTATGGGGAGTTATATGTTTTAAAATGATCATTAAAAAATTCTTCCAGATAAACAATCCTGTTTCAAAGGAATTCCTCAAATTCATACCTATTTTTATGGGTCTATATAATTTGTTTTTTCAATCCATTTTCTTTATTAAATAAATAATTTTATTATGAAAATAATATATTACTTAACATCTTATTTTAAAGAGATATGTTTCTTAAGGAAGTCTTATTTTCAAAGTAAATGGGCATTTATCTCAACAATTACACAAAGATTTTATAATAGAATCATTATCTATTTCAATAATCTTTTTGATTATTCTGTATTATTGGGATTATTATTTTATGGTATCATATACAACATTTAATTTATTGGTTTATAATTATTTTGGTTGTGGATGTTCTATCTTAATACCATTCATCAATTTACTTCAAATGGTTAGTGTTTATACTTAATGTTCAGGGAAAGTTATTTACATTTTATATATTAATTACAATATGAATGTATATGGTATTTTTGTTTATCCCCATTCATATTAGGAATTTATTGTACATAGTATGTTTCAGGTGGGGCCCACTAAATCCCCTTGGTTCATATCTAGGTTTCAAAAGATGCACTACAGTCTTGAAACAAGTCCTTGACAAAATGATTTTTAGGGACTTTGATAGAGGACCTGACAGTATGGTTATGAGGTCCCGTATTATGAATTACCTCATTATTAATATAGTATTGATGGTTAATGTGGTAATCAGGCATGTATAATTAACATGATTATGTGTTACTATGTAATTATTTATTCAGATCATTTCCCTTACATAATGTGTTCATGTTTTTTGTTGAAGGCATATGTTATTAGTTATTCAACATAAATGATGATTATGTTTATGATATCTTCCATTTTATTACTAACCCTCATTGGGAATTTGAGATCACCACTATCTTATGTTTAATTTTCCAGGAAAGGATTATTTTTATTGGGAATGAAATGCCGAAATAACCTAAAACATATGGATGTTGTCGAAGGAATTTATATATTGTTCTTGGTTTCAAGTTGTAATGATGAACTTATGTATGTATATTGTTTCTAATTATACTAAACTACATAGTCCTTCAGGATTCATATTTCTTGTTTATATTCCAATTTAATTAAATAAGGAACTATCTCCAAGAAGTTGAGTTAGGTCGTTATAGTTGGTATGACAGAAAGTTTTGTAGGAAAAATGGAAACTAAATTTAGAGAACTTAAATTATGGAAAAAACCATCATATAGTCTTTGAAGATAAACATATATAAACATCCTGGATTTTTTGGTAAGGAATAGATAATATGTATCTTTCTATAAAATGCATCACTGTAAAGATACTACTAGTGGATGTGGTTCTGGAACAGATGTCCTAGGAGTGAAAACTCCGAAAATGTAACATCCCAAGTAAGTAATGAATATTAGATATTTTTATCTATTCCTATTAATGAATTAGATAGTGTTTTAGAGGCATAAAATGAAAATAAATCCAATCTTAAGCATAGAATACACTAATATTTTTAAAACATTTTTTTGCTGCCTTTTAATGGAAAACCATTTTTAAATCTATCTTTTGACAATTTTATAAGCTATGATTTTCAAAATAAACTTATTCTTTTTTATTGGGACATCAAAATTTACATTGTGTGAATTTTTGGTATTTTTCCGATAAAGTTCATTTTTTAAGGAATAGTGAAAAATGTTGTATTTTAATTCAAAAACACTTTTTAATCTAATTTATTTATATGACTAGATTATCTTTTGAATTGGTTTTAATGTTAAATTAGAATATATTTTTACCATTTAATCCAATGGTGGTCATTGGAAAACATTTCACTTTGAAATTGGACTTAAACTAGTGTCAATCTTTTGATACTAATTGTTTCATAAAAACATGCTATTTGTCATGACAGCGGAAATTAATTATTAAATTAATTAATGTGACTTATATGATTTTAATTTTGTAAAATAGAAATCATTTTTTAATTCATAATATCAAGTATATCTTAGGGAAAAGTTTTGGTATTTTTCGGGAAAACGTCAATTTTTGATGAATAGTGAAACCACTAAGTGGTAGTTAAAGAAACTGATTTTTGGTTTAAATGAAACTTTGTCACTTCTGTGATTTGATTTTCAAAAATCCGACATACATGGTTGTCATTAAGAAGTAAAATGTGGTTCAATGAGATTAAAATAATTTTTTGGTGAATAGTAACTTTTAAGTTCTTAATCGCGATTAGAGGTAGTTAGTGTAGTTTAAGGTAAAAATAATATTTTAATAATATGAGATGACCTAGACACATGTCCTACCCTTATTGGATGTGTCATGGCCGACCATGAAAACCCATGGGTCGATTTTTGGGACCCCATGGATCCACTTGGGTAAGATAAAGACATGAATGCTTTTTATTTAATGTAAAAGTAAAAATGACACAAACATGAGATGTTTTACTAAATCAATTTTTACATGGGGTTATACAAGTTATATTTTTGACTATAAATATTCATTAGAAATATAAAAAGATTTCCTAATTAATGATAGTTTTTTTATAATTTTTAGATATTAAATATATTAAATTATTTATGACATGATGATGATGCAGCGATTACCTCATTAATAAAGGATTTAAATACAATGAAAAGATAATGTAAAATCTATGACCTAAAAATGTCCAAAACCTGTTGGATGGGTATATTTAGAACCCTTATCACATTATACTTGAATTATATCAATGTGGGACCTCTTAAATCCGAATCTCATTTTAAAATAAAGTAAATTTTCTTTACTTTCCAAGAGTGCCCCTCCTCTCCTCTTATAAAAGGCCCCCACCTCTACCTCTTTACCCACACTTAAAAAGCCTTTGTCTAGGCCAACCCCTACCCATTTTGTCTCTACACATCCCTATATTACTCCTTGAAGCCTCACTTTGGGCAGAAGTATTCCCAAGGAAGCCTTTGAGCTCAAACCAAAGGGAGTTACCCGATCTTAAGGTAATGTCTTCACTTGAGTCCTTTTATTTTATTTTGCTTCTCCAACCCCCTAAACTCTTTTTATTCATTTCTTTTGTAAAAAATCCAGTATCTTTAATATAATAGGATGTTGTTATGAGAAGTATTCGAGCTACACTTACACACACCTACATCTAATGGTAAAAGAACATATTGTTTCCGTGGATGGCGAATTTCTGCCTCCCGAAACGATGATTGTTCAACATTCTTTTAACCCCATAAAAGGTGGCCATTAAGATGACACTATATTTATATATGATATATAATATGTTTATGTTTTCCTTAAGCTTCTGTATTTTTCATTTTGGGTATACCTTTATGGTTTCCATTATTGGTAAATGCGATATCTTCATTTAAGGAAGTGCGGACTACTGCCCCCTCAAAGTGATTTGATTCGTTAATGCCATATGTGGGACGTATAAAGGATGTAATTAATGATTTTATATATCATATTTTAATGGGATTATAATATACCATTATATCATTATTATTGCATTCCATAAAATACAAAATAGAAATGAAAGCAGCGTTCATGCGTACATATGGCTTACCGTCTACATGAATGGTTCATTTCATTTCTTACCTCTAAACGTTAAGTAATATTATAAATGCATGTATATACTAGTTATATATGAAATATATGATATCTATATCATGATTATAACTCTGGATATAATGGATACTTGAACAAATTGTAATTATAAAGAGCATTTTTTTGACTCAAGTACCAATGATCGTTAAAACGACCGTTAATAACTTAAATAATTACATAGTGTTCATGACATTGTAATAAGTGAAATAAAAGGAATAATTAACTTGAAAAAGGTTCTTAATAAAGTATAAATTAACTCAAGTTTATTATTCAGGAGGTTAAAGAATGATCGAGTCAAGATGGACCCGAGGGATGGGACTTCGTCTCAATCTCCTTTCATTGAGGCATATTTTGTTTTATACACAACCTTCTTTTATATGGTGTATAAAACCCTTTGACTTTTACGTTTATTCAAAAGGAATTATTTTTATACGAAGAATTTACTAAACGACAAAAGGGAATGTTTTTGTCGTACGTATGCGGTGACAACAACTTCTCCGCCGCCGTGACCATTATCTGAGTTTCGGATTCCTCTACAATCCATACCTTTTTTTTAAAAGAAAAATAAATACCATGTTTTATTTTTCATTTATTTTGGTATTGAAAATGGTTTTCATAATGTTTTTATATCAATGTGTTGTATTGATATCTTGTGATTGAAAGGTGTAAATGTTATGTTTCCTTTATGCATGTTTTATGTAATACGATTATATTATGGTTCTTGGGCATTATTATGAAGACGAGTGGTTCCGTGATAAACTAAGGGCGGGTGAGCCCGATATAGCTCTCCAATGCATTGGGTAACGTGAAGGATTGAAACGTTAAGGTTTCTCCGAAGATATTTTGGGAATATACTGTGATGGGTATTCCAAATGTAACCAAGAGGGTTACTCCCTATGTAAGAATGTTATGAATTCCTAAAGTTACCTTTATGTCTTATGATTTCTATGATTTATTCATGATTTGATGAGGTATGTTAAAGTGCTTATGTTTTATGGGTAATGTATGGTTTCATTCTAATGTATATATGAACTCATGTTTCCTTTCCGTATTTTTATAACCCATACTGAGATTTTTATGCTCATCCCAAGTTTTGTTTGGAATGTTTTTCACAGGTCAAGGGAAAGGTACATGATATGATGATAATGTCAAGGAAGTGTCAATAATGAATCCATGTTTTATTTTAAATATGTTCCGTTGATGGGAAAAAATGAATACTATCTTCATTTAACCACTTTGTTTAAATGTGGAATGTAATGCATGTTTTATGTTCTAATTCTCTAAAACTCAAAACCTGAAATGGTCCTCAATGTGTAATCTTGTAATAACTCAAGATTAAGTAAGGTTTAAGGCTGGGGACTTATAGTTGGTATCAGAGGTTGGTTTAGATAACTTTAGGTGTTAGAATTCTGTTAAATGATTATCCGAAAATATTTTTTTAAATGATATATCATTTGAATATTACCATGTTGCTTCATCTAAGACATGTTTGTTCAGAATGGTTTTCCGCAGAGGAAATAGGGAAGTAGTGATAGGAAGGCATACAAAAGGAAATAAACTTCCGAATCAGCATCTTGAGATGGTCGGAATTGGAACTGAATAGTTTGTTTCTGTAATGGCGCAGTTGAATCAAGTGATAAATGGAGGTGGTATCCATGCATGAGATCAGCCAGATTGTAGAGACCCGTATCTTGACGTACATGGACATTACATTACATTTGCGGAATACCTAGTACATAACAAAAACACACACACAAGGATCGTAATAGTTTAGTGTCTTTGGAAACTCGGAACGTAATCTTCTAATCGTGGTGAAAGATCTTCAATATCTCCCATAAAGATCTTCCATTTTTTTTACCTAAAACCTTTCTTTATATCCTGGGGAAAAGAAAACATAAAAGGGTGAGCTCAAATGCTCAGTAAGGGTAAACAAAAGAAATATCAATCACATCATATACATAAGAACATAGCTTTTGGAAATCGTAACCTGCAAAAGAGCTCATAATATCATATCATGGGATAAATCATAGAAGTGAAAATGAGATCCCCATAATCATAACATAAAACTTGAAACTTTGTGGCATGCACACATAATCATGGAAAATCATTTCTTGTTAGTCATGACTCATTGCCAAGACTATCTTAGTGGACGAAGTCCCTTTCTGAACCGAGTTCACTCCTCGTTTCAGTCCTGTACCACTGAACAGAAATAACCTTCCGTTCCAGCCATGTCTATCTCATGAGATATAAAATCTTTACCCAATGCATTGGAGGGAGATATAGGTCCCACCCATCTTATAATGAATCCTTTCTTATGTGTGCCACATAATCATAAAACATACATCATCGCATAACACATATAACAAAAATGGGATTCTTGAAACATCATGACATCATAAATCAATTCATATAAGATAAAGGAATTCATAAACATAATTCCATCACAACATAGTCAAATCAATGTAAAAATATGGATAGAAACAGAACTCTTTATTATATTAGATGGAAAATAATTTTGATAAAACACTTGAATTGAATTCTTGAGGAAAATATCCTTTCTTCTTCAAAATCAATTTCTTTTCACAAAACATCATGCAATTTTAAAAGAAAGAGATTTTATTGAAAATAGTCATGAAATCTTTTAGAGGAAGCTTCACGAAAATAAGGCTTTATAAAACAGTAGAAATCCGTTCGTGCCGTATAAGTTAAAAAAACATTCTTCGTACTTTTGTCGGAAAAGTCAAAAAGTACCTCGTATGAAAAACGACAAAAGATTCCTTTCATACGTATTACTAAAAACTAACTGAAGGGTAAAATGGATTTAAACAATTTTAGGTGGATGGAAATAATATTACATATTGAGTAAACATGGATGTGGATGATAAAATACACCCCAGTAAATACTTACGAATAAACAATCTCGGATAAAAATGAGATTGTGATATTTCCCTTACCTTATGTCCGACTTGCTTTGTAAGTGTCCGAACCTCCTGTATAATGATTTAAATCATGTTATTGAATTATTCCAGAATCATATTAATTGTTATGATATCATATATGGTTCACTTATGACATTATATTACCCGTTCTTTTGTAAATTCCATGTTAAAGAAGCGTTTTGGGTAAAATCGTTTCATTTATCGTAGGTGTTTTGACTTGTTGTTCTTGACATCATTATTACTTATATCATGATTTACTTACTTCCAGAATATAAAATATGATTTATATATCATATATATTCAGTATATATATATATATAATTGGTAGATAAATAAAATGAAAAATACCGTTCATGGAGACGGTAGTCCGTACGTACGCATGAACGCTGTTTTCCTTTCCTTATTGTCTTGAAATGGAAGTAAGTAGATGACATACATATGTATATATATACATAAATACAGTAGCTTTATAATGTCATATATTTCATTATTATTTCTTATATATACATTATAATCATTCTTAAATGGTTAACATGGAGAATGAATCTCATCGCGTCGTGGAGACGGTATTCCGTACGTACGTACGAGCGATGATATCATTTATATAAATATTGAATTGAATTGGAGTGGATTATACAATATATCAGAATCAATATGATGTTTTAATAACTATGTATAGTTATTCTTTACACCATTATACCCATCCATGTAAGGTGGTGGTGGAAAATAGATTACACCACGGCGTGGAGACGGTATTCCATACGTACGCACGCGCGGTGATTTCTTTTTCCGTAGGATGGATAGACGGTGAAATAGGGTTGTTTCATACTTATAATAACATATCAGTATATGAGTGATACTGATGTTATTACTTCATAATGAAACAACCTAAGAAGAAGAAGTGGAAGAAGAAATAAAGATGAAAGAATTGGTAACGGTAATTACCTCTTCTTTGAAGTGCCTCTTTGAGACCTCCTCTTAGTGAACTAAAATTGGTCTTTGAGGAAGACCAGAACCTCTAGGATGTTGCTAGGGAAGTGGAGAAGAGATTTTGGTAGGGGTTGTCCGAGCTTGAGTGCTCAAATTGGTGTGAGGAGGAGGGGGAGGAGGTGTCCTTTTATAAGGGAGGAGAGGGGCACCTTAGGAATATCTCAAAATATTATTTTATATTAAAGTCAAAATCGGTTTATAATGGTTCCAAAGGGTCTTATTTAGAAGATAAAGTGGGGAAGGGTCGAAATCCTATCAACCAATAAGATTTAGACAAGTTTAGGGTATTATTTTAACCTTATCAATTAGATTTAACTCTAAGTTAAATAATTTAACTTTTACCGTGTCTTTTTGTTTTCTTACATTATATGGTTAATAAAATTACTATAACATGCCAAACGAACCCAAAATTGTACATTATTAATACATATATCCTTATCTAAGTCATTTGGCCGAACCTTAGATTTTTAAGAATAAAATAACAATTAACAATAATATATTTGATTTAAAAACTATTTTGTGTCAATTTTGACACTATTTGATACATGATTTTTCTGAAAGTCATAACAGAATTATTTGTTCGAAACAAGTTGATTAAATCAACACTAATATATCATAGTAACCTAGAAAATTAGTGGAATTCATAAAAAGTCTCAAATTACATTTATTTTGGTGTTTATAACATCAATTATGTCAATATTTCATTAACAAGATAATTACTGCATCATCTTTGTGTCATAAATAAATTAAATTATTTGATTTCTAAAAATTACAAATAAATTACCATCATGTAGTAAATCTTTTTAGATTTCCAATGAATATTTACAATCGAATTTATCTTATGTATAACCCTATATTAAAAATTATTTACTTATTAAACTTTGATTTTAACTATTTTAACCCTTCTTTAAATAAATTAATAATAAATGTCCTAATCTAATCCAAGTGGGCCTAAATGGTCATATTTTATTCCTAAGTTTGTTTTTGGTCGAATTACACTTGTCCAATAGAATTAGGACATGTGTTAGGGAAATATTAATATCATATTTACCCTTAGTTACCCTATTTACTATTAACCGCGGTAAAAAAAAAGTAAAAAGTTACTATTCACCAAAAATTATTTTCATCTCATTGAACCACATTTTAGTCCTTGATATTAACCGTGTCTCTCGGATTTTCGAAATTCCATTCACAGAAGCGGTAAAATTAAGTTTTATGAAAAATTCAGTTTTTTTTAACTACCACTTAGTAGTTTCACTATTAATCAAAAATTGATGTTTTTCAGAACAGTGCCAAAATTTCATCCCAAGCTATATTTCATATTCCGAATTCAAAAATGAAGTCTATTTTACCAAATTCATTACATCAAAGTTGCATTAATTAATTTTATAATTAAATCCCGCTGTTAAAACAAATAGCGTGTTTTTAAGAAACAATATCTATCAAAAGATTGACACTTGTTTATGTCTAGTTTAAATGTGAAATTACATCCAATGAACAACATTGTATTAAATTGTAAAAATATATTCTAAATATACTTTAAAACCACTCAAATTAATGATTTATCACTATTAATTATTTCGATTGAAAAAGTTGTTTTTAACTAAAATTTGGTAATTTTCACTATTCATCAAAATATGAAAGTTATCCGAAAATCACTAAAATTTCACCTTAGGCTAAATTCGATACTCTGAATCCAAAAATGAAGTCCATTTTGAGAGTTAAAATTTCTAAAATTTAAAAAGTGGTTATTACTATTCATAACGGCTAGTTTTAATAATATTTTAATAGCATATCATTGTTTCGTGAAACTCAGGATTACGTACCACACACGCTATCGAGGAAGGTTGCGATTGCGTGTAATGCAAGGCAAGTCAAGGATGCGTGTTGTGCAAGCTCCTTTTGATGTAGCGTATAACACAAGACATTAGTAAAATAAAAAAGAATATTTTTCATAAAATCTCGGGCTGTTACATTCTACCCCCCTTAAAAGGAATTTCGCCCTCGAAATTCGTCGGGGTTATAAATGGTTTACTATTCGAAAGTTTCTTTAATAGAAACCCACATCGTAAAAGGGAATACCAAAACTTGGATTTAAAAACTAAAGTATGAAATGAAACGATTACCCAAATAAACTAATCACTAGGTTTCCACATAGGTGAAAATATGGATATGGAAGAGAAATCTAACCATCATGTTCTGATGGAGAGTGGTAGAGAACATGGCTATGGAAAAGCCAGTAATCACAAATCCATAGATTTGTGATGATATAAGGTATCATCTGATTCATCAGGTATAAGATCACTAGGACAACATTTTTGGTTTTCAAGATCATTTCCCTAAAGGTGAAAATTTTCTTAGAATAAATACTTACTTTATTTTGGTACAATCTCACTTTTGTTCGTGCCTTGAACAATTTCTACTTCATCTCTTAAATAAATGAAGTTGAATTTTTTTATTTGTGAAGTGTTAGCAGATCATGTGATAGAATGACTGTTCATTCCATCTGTCTCAAACAAAAGGTTAACAAAAGTTATTAAATATACATAAGTCATTTTATAGTGAGATTAATCATATATGGTTCCTAAAATGGACTTATACTTCATATATCATGCTGCTTAATATAATAAAACTAGTTTCTACTAAACAGGGACTTCCTGTAGGCCAGTTGTAGGCGATAAAGGCCAGTCGCACTTCGGTTGTGGGTTCGATTCCCACAGCCTTGTCCGAAGCGATGGGCTATCGCCCGTCCTGCAGGTTGTCCCTTTTTCTAAAACTACGTTACTATAACATCCCATCTTCTATCCTTAAACAATACTAACTTATGTCCAACATAATCCAGTCTAATCTTTAGGCTTATACATAATACTGCAGTCCACTCTCATAATATAGTGACATCGATTACAAGAGATTTAATACTGTCGTTGATCCCCACATATCATAAGATATGTCTTGTTGGTCACATTCCAAACATTCAAAGTCCTTAATCGTGTATTCTCTTGAATACCTTAGTGAAAACATGAGTGCAGTTAAAAGTTAACACTTTCCACATACCAAAATCCTCAAAATTCTATATACTCAAACCATGATATCACTTAGACCTTATATCAATCATGAGCTCATGAATACTATTAAACATTTCATTTTCTCGTCTTCATTATGCGCATATCATCTTATTTCCAAAAAATATCTCAATCACTTTGAATACCACATCAATGAATATTGCAATACTCAATGATACAACATTATTTTGGAATCCCATTACATAAACACTTAATCATTCCACCACATCGTTGTCATATTCAACATTTCCAATAGTGATCGCATGTGATTTCCCTTTGTCCTTTGCCTTCAGTGGTTGCTCATGTTGATCATCACTAACCCTTGGATTAGGGCAATTATTAGCATAATGCCCCATTTCCTTGCACTTGAAGCATTGAAGTGTTGGCGGTGCATTCTCTGAAGTGTTTTCTTTATTCACATCATTAGAAACCCTTTTTCCATTACTTCGACCCTCAGCTGCTCGATGACCTTCTTTTCCAAACTTAAAACATTTTCTAGTCCCTTTAAGACAATCTCCACCATGCTTCATTCCACACTTTGTGCATAAGGAAATATTCATCTTCTTTTCACCATTATTCTGAGATTTCTCCTTGAACTCCATCTTTCGTTTCTTGTCAAAACCATGAGATGGATATGTAACACCAACTTCCATTTCTACCTTGATAGCACAATGCACAATTTCTTCATAGCTACTGAAGTCTCTTATAGCTAATGCCCTTCGAAGACTTGGTTTTAAGCCACTGAAAAATCGATCAACTTTACTTTCAGGTTGGATGATAATTCCAGAAGCATACCTTTCAAGTCTTGTAAAATTTGCTTCATAGGTACCAACAGATTCATCGTCCCTTTGCTTCAGTTCAAGAAACTCTTTCTCCATCTTTGTTCGAAGAATATGAGGGAAGTACTTACTGAAAAACAAGTTCTTGAACTCGTCCCATTCCATGGACTCAATTTCATCTCTTGGCCTCGTATTCTTGATAAGATTCCACCATTGATCAACTTCACCTTCCAAACGATATACTGCTAAGATGACTTTATCATGTTCAGAACATTGAAGAACTGAAAATATATTTTCAGTAGTACTGATCCATTGTTCAGCCACAAGTGGATCAGAAGACCCACTGAAAGAAGGTGGACGTTGCCTCATGAAGGACTCAATAGAATATTGTTCCCTTCTCTGCTCATTTGGAAGTCCAGAATGATTCATAGCTTGTGTAAGTATAGCAATAAGATTTTGCACTCCATCTCCCATAACATTTGTTTGTTCAGGAGGGCAATCATTGCATTGCCCATTACATTGATCAACACGGTTCCTTCGGGTTCCAGCCATCGTCTAAAACCCAAAAAGAATAGTGTGAGAGGCAAAAATCATGCTAGGGAAAACAACATAATAAAGGGGGAGTACCTTCAATATCCAACATCTTAGGTTTAATTCTATGATCGTTAGCGTAATTCTATTACTATAACCTATACGTATACTTATCCCTAGGGACATCCCTAGACATACCTTAGAAATATCTCTAGGGATCTCACTAACGTTTTCGCATCCTAGTTTCCAAAGGTTGACTAAACCTTTCCTCTGATACCAACTGTAGAGACCCGTATCTTGACGTACATGGACATTACATTACATTTGCGGAATACCTAGTACATAACAAAAACACACACACAAGGATCGTAATAGTTTAGTGTCTTTGGAAACTCGGAACGTAATCTTCTAATCGTGGTGAAAGATCTTCAATATCTCCCATAAAGATCTTCCATTTTTTTTACCTAAAACCATTCTTTATATCCTGGGGAAAATAAAACATAAAAGGGTGAGCTCAAATGCTCAGTAAGTGTAAACAAAAGAAATATCAATCACATCATATACATAAGAACATAGCTTTTGGAAATCTTAACCTGCAAAAGAGCTCATAATATCATATCATGGGATAAATCATAGAAGTGAAAATGAGATCCCCATAATCATAACATAAAACTTGAAACTTTGTGGCATGCACACATAATCATGGAAAATCATTTCTTGTTAGTCATGACTCATTGCCAAGACTATCTTAGTGGACGAAGTCCCTTTCTGAACCGAGTTCACTCCTCGTTTCAGTCCTGTATCACTGAACCGAAATAACCTTCCGTTCCAGCCATGTCTATCTCATGAGATATAAAATCTTTACCCAATGCATTGGAGGGAGATATAGGTCCCACCCATCTTATAATGAATCCTTTCTTATGTGTGCCACATAATCATAAAACATACATCATCGCATAACACATGTAACAAAAATGGGATTCTTGAAACATCATGACATCATAAATCAATTCATATAAGATAAAGGAATTCATAAACATAATTCCATCACAAAATAGTCAAATCAATGTAAAAATATGGATAGAAACAGAACTCTTTATTATCTTAGATGGAAAATAATTTTGATAAAACACTTGAATTGAATTCTTGAGGAAAATATCCTTTCTTCTTCAAAATCAATTTCTTTTCACAAAACATCATGCCATTTTAAAAGAAAGAGATTTTATTGAAAATAGTCGTGAAATCTTTTAGAGGAAGCTTCACGAAAATAAGGCTTTATAAAACAGTAGAAATCCGTTCGTGCCGTATAAGTTAAAAAAAACATTCTTCGTACTTTTGTCGGAAAAGTCAAAAAGTACCTCGTACGAAAAACGACAAAAGATTCCTTTCATACGTATTACTAAAAACTCACTGAAGGGTAAAATGGATTTAAACAATTTTAGGTGGATGAAAATAATATTACATATTGAGTAAACATGGATGTGGATGATAAAATACACCCCAGTAAATACTTACGAATAAACAATCTCGGATAAAAATGAGATTGTGATATTTCCCTTACCTTATGTCCGACTTGCTTTGTAAGTGTCCGAACCTCCTGTATAATGATTTAAATCATGTTATTGACTTATTCGAGAATCATATTAATTGTTATGATATCATATATGGTTCACTTATGACATTATATTACCCGTTCTTTTGTAAATTCCATGTTAAAGAAGCGTTTTGGGTAAAATCGTTTCATTTATCGTAGGTGTTTTGACTTGTTGTTCTTGACATCATTATTACTTATATCATGATTTACTTACTTCCAGAATATAAAATATGATTTATATATCATATATATTCAGTATATATATATATATAATTGGTAGATAAATAAAATGAAAAACACCGTTCATGGAGACGGTAGTCCGTACGTACGCATGAACACTGTTTTCCTTTCCTTATTGTCTTGAAATGGAAGTAAGTAGATGACATACATATGTATATATATACATAAATACAGTAGCTTTATAATGTCATATATTTCATTATTATTTCTTATATATACATTATAATCATTCTTAAATGGTTAACATGGAGAATGAATCTCATCGCGTCGTGGAGACGGTATTCCGTACGTACGTACGAGCGATGATATCATTTCTATAAATATTGTATTGAATTGGAGTGGATTATACAATATATCAGAATCAATATGATGTTGTAATAACTATGTATAATTATTCTTTACACCATTATACCCATCCATGTAAGGTGGTGGTGGAAAATAGATTACACCACGGCGTGGAGACGGTATTCCATACGTACGCACGCGCGGTGATTTATTTTTCCGTAGGATGGATAGACGGTGAAATAGGGTTGTTTCATACTTATAATAACATATCAGTATATGAGTGATACTGATGTTATTACTTCATAATGAAACAACCTAAGAAGAAGAAGTGGAAGAAGAAATAAAGATGAAAGAATTGGTAACGGTAATTACCTCTTCTTTGAAGTGCCTCTTTGAGACCTCCTCTTAGGGAACTAAAATTGGTCTTTGAGGAAGACCAGAACCTCTAGGATGTTGCTAGGGAAGTGGAGAAGAGATTTTGGCAGGGGTTGGCCGAGCTTGAGTGCTCAAATTGGTGTGAGGAGGAGGGGGAGGAGGTGTCCTTTTATAAGGGAGGAGAGGGGCACCTTAGGAATATCTCAAAATATTATTTTATATTAAAGTCAAAATCGGTTTATAATGGTTCCAAAGGGTCTTATTTAGAAGATAAAGTGGGGAAGGGTCGAAATCCTATCAACCAATAAGATTTAGACAAGTTTAGGGTATTATTTTAACCTTATCAATTAGATTTAACTCTAAGTTAAATAATTTAACTTTTACCGTGTCTTTTTGTTTTCTTACATTATATGGTTAATAAAATTACTATAACATGCCAAACGAACCCCAAATTGTATATTATTAATACATATATCCTTATCTAAGTCATTTGGCCGAACCTTAGATTTTTAAGAATAAAATAACAATTAACAATAATATATTTGATTTAAAAACTATTTTGTGTCAATTTTGACACTATTTGATACATGATTTTTCTGAAAGTCATAACAGAATTATTTGTTCGAAACAAGTTGATTAAATCAACACTAATATATCATAGTAACCTAGAAAATTAGTGGAATTCATAAAAAGTCTCAAATTACATTTATTTTGGTGTTTATAACATCAATTATGTCAATATTTCATTAACAAGATAATTACTGCATCATCTTTGTGTCATAAATAAATTAAATTATTTGATTTCTAAAAATTACAAATAAATTACCATCATGTAGTAAATCTTTTTAGATTTCCAATGAATATTTACAATCGAATTTATCTTATGTATAACCCTATATTAAAAATTATTTACTTATTAAACTTTGATTTTAACTATTTTAACCCTTCTTTAAATAAATTAATAATAAATGTCCTAATCTAATCCAAGTGGGCCTAAATGGTCATATTTTATTCCTAAGTTTGTTTTTGGTCGAATTACACTTGTCCAATAGAATTAGGACATGTTTTAGGGAAATATTAATATCATATTTACCCTTAGTTACCCTATTTACTATTAACCGCGGTAAAAAAAAAGTAAAAAGTTACTATTCACCAAAAATTATTTTCATCTCATTGAACCACATTTTAGTCCTTGATATTAACCGTGTCTCTCGGATTTTCGAAATTCCATTCACAGAAGCGGTAAAATTAAGTTTTATGAAAAATTCAGTTTTTTTTAACTACCACTTAGTAGTTTCACTATTCATCAAAAATTGATGTTTTTCAGAACAGTGCCAAAATTTCATCCCAAGCTATATTTCATATTCCGAATTCAAAAATGAAGTCTATTTTACCAAATTCATTACATCAAAGTTGAATTAATTAATTTTATAATTAAATCCCGCTGTTAAAACAAATAGCGTGTTTTTAAGAAACAATATCTATCAAAAGATTGACACTTGTTTATGTCTAGTTTAAATGTGAAATTACATCCAATGACCAACATTGTATTAAATTGTAAAAATATATTCTCAATATACTTTAAAACCACTCAAATTAATGATTTATCACTATTAATTATTTCGATTGAAAAAGTTGTTTTTAACTAAAATTTAGTAATTTTCACTATTCATCAAAATATGAAAGTTATCCGAAAATCACTAAAATTTCACCTTAGGCTAAATTCGATACTCCGAATCCAAAAATTAAGTCCATTTTGAGAGTTAAAATTTCTAAAATTTAAAAAGTGGTTATTACTATTCATAACGGCTAGTTTTAATAATATTTTAATAGCATATCATTGTTTCGTGAAACTCAGGATTACGTACCACACACGCTATCGAGGAAGGTTGAAATTGCGTGTAATGCAAGGCAAGTCAAGGATGCGTGTTGTGAAAGCTCCTTTTGATGTAGCGTATAACACAAGACATTAGTAAAATAAAAAAGAATATTTTTCATAAAATCTCGGGCTGTTACACAGATCACTTGCAAAGGAACATGTCATTGATGGAACATTTCATGAGGCAACATCCCCCATCATTCAGAGGATCATCTGACCCTCTTCTATCTGAATGGTGGATTAAATCACTAGAGAAGATTTTCGATGTCATGGGGTGTTCAGACAATCAAAAGGTTATTCTTGCTATGTACCGTTTGGAGGATGAAGCAGATCAGTGGTGGTCGATGGTTAGAAATATCAGGGACGCTGATGATATTGATGCTCTAAACAGGGATGAATTCAATGGTATGTTTCTTGAGAAGTATTTTCCTAAGTCTCTTCAACTTAGGATTGAAAAGAAATTCTTTGAATTGAGGCTAGAGGAAGACTCAGTGGCTGCCTATGAAGAGAGGTTCACTCGATTGGCAAGGTATGCTCCAAATTTTATCCGAGACCTTGATAGTAAAATCAATCGTTTTTACTCAGGATTAAAACCAAAATATCGAAGGGTATTAGCTTCTCGTGAGTTTAAAAGTTATGAAAAGCTTGTTCGAAGTGCTGAGAAGGTGGAAATGGAGTTTTCTGATGATCAAGTGTTCTATAACAACCCGCAGAAGATGAGACTGAGGTGGCAGGAGAAAGGGAAGAATTCTTCAAAAAAGTCTGATGGTAAGAAAACTAAGTTTTCAGTTTGTGATAAATGTGGTAAAAGGCATGCTGGGGAATGTATTCTTAATTCTAGAAAGTGCTACTAATGTGGTAAGATGGGACATAAGGCTCGTGATTGCACTGAAAAAGATCAAGGTGATGGTAAGACCAAATTTGATTTATAGTTAGTGAAATGTTTTAAGTGCAATGAGATGGGTCACTATGAAAACGAGTGTCCGACAATGATCTTAAGTGATGTGAAGCAGTTAGACTACAAGCAGAAAGGGGTGGTGAAATACTTTGCAACTAATTCAGCAGATGTCAGGCCATGAAATGAAGTTGTATTAGGTACTTTATTTGTTTTTTCAGATTATGCTAGTGTGTTGTTTGATTCGGGGTCTACACATTCTTTCATCTCTGAGACCTTTTCTAGTAAAATGGGAATACCATCTCAAGAAATGACTCCTGAACTTTTGGTAAAAACACCTGGGAGAAATGTTGAGAAAAAAAGAATTTATAAGAATCTTCCTATCCTTATCTGTGGAAAGAACCTACTTGGAAACCTTATTGTTTTAACTCTAGTAGAGTTTGATGTTATCCTGGGTATAGATTGGAACTCTATTTACAATGCTAAGATTGACTATGGAGCTAAAGAAGTTTCTATTCAGAAAGGCTTTCAGTTTGTGTACAAGAATGAACCCTTACTGTTGATAACATATCAAGAGGCCGAGAAACTTTTAAAAGATGGAAATGAATGTTACCTTGCACATATTGTTGAAAATAAGGGAACTGTTCAGATTAATGATGTGCCAGTGTTAAATGAGTATCCTGCTATTTTTCTTGATGAGTTGCCTGGAATAATACAAGATTGGGAAGTTGAATTTATTGTCGACTTAGTTCCTGATGTTAAGCCAATTTCAAAACCCCCTTATCGAATGGATCAAATTGAACTTTTAGAGTTGAAGGAGAAATTTCAAGATTTATTAGAGAAAGGTTTCATTCGACCTAGCACATCACCATGGGGTTCTCCTGTTTTATTTGTTAAAAAGAAAGATTGTTCAATAAGACTTTGCATTGATTATAGAGCCTTGAATAACATCACTATTAAGAACAAATATCCTTTGCCTCATGTCGAAGATTTGTTTGATCAGCTCCAGGGAGCTCATTATTTTTCAAAGATTTACCTGACATAAGGGTACCATCAGTTGAAGGTAAAGGAAGTAGATGTTCGGAAGACTGCGTTTCGTACAAGATATGGCCATTATGAATTTGTAGTAATGCCTTTTGGGCTAACCAATGCTCCCGCTGTATTTATGGACTTGATGAATAGAATTTTCCGTGAGTTCTTGGATAAGTTTGTGGTGGTTTTCATTGATGATATTTTGGTGTTTTCTAAAAGTAAAGAGGACCATGAAAGACATTTAAGGGTTATTTTTCAAACCATAAATGAAAATAAATTGTATGGGAAATTCAGCATGTGTGAGTTTTGGTTGCTACAAATTTCATTCCTTGGTCACATTGTTTCTAAAGATGGGATAACTATTGATCCTAAAAAAACAAAGGTTGTTGAAGAATGGCCAAGACCCACAAATGTAACATAGATTCATAGCATCCTTGGTTTGGCAGGCTATTACAGATGATTTGTTATAATTTTTTCACGGTTTTCTATTTCAATGACTAAGCTAACTCGGAAGGGTGTTAAGATTATATGGACAAAAGAATGTGATGATTGTTTTCAGTAGTTGAAAAGAAGATTGGTGAATGCTCTAGTTTTGGCACTACCTTCCAGCAATGGTGAGTCTGTTATCTGCAGTGATGCTTCATTGAAAGGACTTGGTTGTGTCCTAATGTAGAATGATCAGGTAATTGCTTATGCTTCACGACAGTTGAAAACTCATGAGGTAGATTACCCTACACATGATTTGGAATTAGCTACTGTTGTTTTCACTTTAAAATTTTGGAGGGATCATTTGTATGGAGTAAAGTGTGAAATATATACCGATCACACAAGTTTAAAGTATATATTCACTCAGAAAGAATTGAACATGAGACAAAGGAGATGGATAGAATTAATCAAAGATTATGATTGTTTAATTCATTACCACCTGGGAAAAGCAAATAAAGTGGCCGATGCTTTAAGTCGAAAAAGTAATTCTTCATTAACAGTGTTTCATTTGGAACGTGATCCTTTGGTTAAGGATTTGATGCACTTTGGCATAGAAGTTGTTGGAGCAGGAAGTTTTTATGTTTTGTTTCAGGTATCAGTGAGATCATCTCTATCAGACAGAATCAAGCAAGCACAGAAGCAAGACAGTGAGTTGCAGAAAAAGGTAGAGCATGTTCAGAAAGGTAAGTTCCCTGAATTCAACACTAATAATGATTGTGTTTTGAGATTTCGGAAGAGATTGTGTGTGCCTTGTGATTCACATTTGAAGAGAGAGTTGTTATGTGAAGCTCATAGTTCTCCGTTTTCAGTTCATCCTGGCAGTACTAAGATGTACAGAGATCTTCGGGAGTATTACAGGTGGGATGGAATGAAAAGAGATATTGCTGATTTTACTGTGAAGTGTTTGACTTGTCAACAAGTTAAAGCAGAGCGGCAGTTACCGAAAGGGATGCTTCAGTATTTACCAGTGCCAGAGTGGAAATGGGAGAATATATCCATGGACTTTGTTGTGGAATTACCGAAGACATCTTGATGTAATAATGCAATATGGGTTATTGTTGATTGCTTGACTAAATCTGCTCATTTCATTCCTATTCAAGATATTTTCTCTCTCGATCAACTTTCCCGTTTGTATCTTAAAGAGATAGTCAGGTTAAATGGAGTTCCTCTATCCATTGTATCCGATCGTGATCTTAGGTTTACTTCTAACTTTTGGAAGGGCCTTTAGAAGTCGTTGGGTACTGAATTAAATTTTAGTACAGCTTTTCATCCTCAATCAGATGGGCAGTCAGAACGAACAATTTAGACCTTGGAGGATATGCTATGAGCTTGTTCGATGGATTATCAGGGAATTTGGGACAAACATCTTTCTTTGGTTCAGTTTTCATATAATAACAGTTTTCATTACAGTATACAGATGGCACCATTTCAGGTATTGTATGGGAAGCAGTGTCGAACTCTAGCTTTTTGGGATAAAGTGGGTGAAAGGAAGTTGATGGGACCAGAATTGGTAGTAGAGTTGCCAAAAAAAGTTCAGCTGATACAAAAACACATGAGAACAGCTCAGAGCAGGCAGCAGAGTTATGCGGACAACAGGAGGAAGGATCTATCTTTTGAGGTAGGTGATCATGTTTTTCTCAAAGTCTCACCATGGAAAAGTGTGATGCAATTTAGTAAGAAAGGAAAGTTGAGTCTACGGTTTTTGGACAATATGAAATTCTGGAGAGAGTTGGATCAGTTGCTTACCGAGTGTCTTTACCTCCGATTTTATCTCAGGTACACAATGTTTTTCATGTTTCGATGTTGAGAAAGTATATGCCAGATCCATCTCATGTTTTGAGTCCAAAGGTAGTTCAGCTGGAAGAGAACCTATCTTATGAGGAACAACCGGTACATATTCTTGACCACAGGGAGCAAGTGCTATGGAATAAGGTGATTAATTAGGTAAAGGTTTTGTGGAAAGACCACATGATGGAAGAGGCAACATGGGAATCTGAAAATGCAATGAGGGATAAGTACCCCATTTATTCGATAAGTAAATAAATTGTGGGGACACAATTTTCTAAAGGGGGGAAGGATGTAACATCCCAAGTAAGTAAGGAATAATAGATATTTTTATCTATTCCTATTAATGAATTAGATAGTTCTTTAGAGGCTTAAAATGAAAATAAATCCAATCTTAAGCATGAAATACACTAATATTTTTAAAAGATTGTTTTACACCCTTTTAATGAAAAAACATTTTTAAATCTATCTTTTGACAATTTTATAAGCTATGTTTGTCAAAATAAACTTTTTATTTATGATTGGGACATCAAAATTTACTTATTTTTGTGAATTTTTGGTATTTTTCCGATAAAGTTCATTTTTAATGAATAGTGAAATCTATTGTATTTTAATTAAAAACCACTTTTTAATCTAATTTATTTATATTATTATATTATATTTTGAATTGGTTTTAAAGTTAAATTAGAATATATTTTTACCCTTTAATCCAATGGTGGTCATTGGAAACAATTTCACTTTGAAATTGGACTTAAACTAGTGTCAATCTTTTGATACATATTGTTTCATAAAAACACGCTATTTGTCATGACAACGGGAATTAATTATTAAATTAATTAATGTGACTTATATGATTTTAATTTTGTAAAATAGAAATCATATTTGAATTCCGAATATCAAATATAGCTTAGGGTGAAGTTTTGGTATTTTTCTGAAAAACTTCAATTTTTGATGAATAGTGAAACCACTAAGTGGTAGTTAATGAAACTGATTTTTTGTTTAAATGAAACTTTGTCACTTATGTGATTTGATTTTCAAAAATCTGACATACATGGTTTTCATTAAGAAGTAAAATGTGGTTCAGTGAGATTAAAATAATTTTTTTGGTGAATAGTATCTTTTTTGTTCTTAATCGCGATTAGAGGTAATTAGTGTAGTTTAAGGTAAAAATAATGTTTTAATAATATGAGATGACCTAGAAACATGTCCTACCCTTATTGTACGTGTCATGGCCGACCAAGAAAACCAATGGGTCGATTTGTGGGACACCATGGAGCCACTTGGGTAAGATAAAGACATTAATGCTTTTTGTTTAATGTAAAAGTAAAAATGATACAAACATGAAATGTTTTACTAAATCAATTTTTATATGGGGTTATACAAGTCCGATTTTTGACTATAAATATTCCTTAGAAATATAAAAAGATTTCATAAATCATGATATTTTTTTTATAATTTTTAAACATTAAATATATTAAATTATTTATGACATGATAATGATGCAGCGATTACCTCATTAATAAAGGATTTAAATAAAATGAAAAGATAATGTAAAATATATGACCTAAACATGTCCAAAACCTATTGGATGGGTATATTTAGAATCTTTATCACATTATACTTGAATTATATCAATGTGGGACCTCTTAAATCCGAATCTCATTTTAAAATAAAGTAACTTTTCTTTACTTTCCAAGAGTGTCCCTCCTCCCCTATTATAAAAGGCCCCAACATCTACCTATTTACCCACACTACAAAAGCTTTTGGCTTGGCCAAACCCTGCCCATGTTGTCTCTCCACATCCCTCTATTACTCCTTGAAGCCTCACTTTGGGCAGAAGTCTTCCCAAGGAAGCCTTTGAGCTCAAACCAAAGGGAGTTACCTGATTTTAAGGTAATGTCTTCACTTGAGTCCTTTTATTTTATTTTGCTTCTCCATCCCCCTAAACTCTTTTTATTCATTTATTTTGTAACAACTACAGTATCTTCAATATACTAGGATGTCATTATAAGAATTATTCGAGCTACACTTACACACAACTACATCTAATGGTTAAAGAACATACTGTTTCCGTGGATGGCGAATTTCTGCCTCCCGAAACGATGATTGTTCAACATTCTTTTGACACCTTAAAAGGTGGAAATTAAGATGAAAATATATTTATACATGATATATAATATGTTTATGTTTTCCTTAATCTTCTGTATTTTTCATTTTGAGCATACCATTATGGTTTCCATTATGGGTAAATGTGATATCTTCATTTAAGGAAGTGCGGACTACCGCCCCGTCAAAGTGATTTGATTCATTAATGCCATATGTGGGACGTATAAAGGATGTAATTAATGATTTTATATATTATATTATAATTGGATTATAATATACCATTATATAATTATGATTCCATTCCATAAAATACAAAATAGAAATGAAATCAGCGTTCATGCGTACGTACGGCTTACCGTCTCCATGAACGGTGCATTTCATTTCTTACCTCTAAACGTTATGTAATATTATAAATGATTATATATAATAGATATATATGATATATATGATATCTACATCATGATTATTACTCTAGGTATAATGGATACATGAACAACTTGTAATTATAAAGAGCATATTTTTGAATCAAGTACCATTGATCGTTAAAACGACAGTTAATAACTTAAATAATTAGATAGTGTTCATGACATGGTAATAAGTGATATAAAAGGAATAATGAACTTGAAAAATGTTCTTAAGCAAGTATAAATTAACTCAAGTTTATTATTCCGGAGGTTAAATAACGATCGAGTCAAGTCGGACCCGAGGTATGGGACTTCGTCTCAATCTCCTTTCATTGAGGCATATTTTGTTTTATACACAACCTTCTATTATACGGTGTATAAACCCCTTTGAATTTATAATTTATTCAAAAGGAATTTTTTTATACAAAGCATTTACTAAACGACAGAAGGGAATTTTTTTGTTGTACGTATGCGGTGACAACGACTTCTCCGCCACCGTGACCATTATTTGAGTTTCGACATCCTCTACAAGACATACTTTTTTTAAAAGAAAAATAAATACCATGTTTTACTTTTATTTTATTTTGGTATTGAAAATGGATTCATAATGTTTTTATATAAATGTGTTGTATTGATATCTTGTGATTGAAAGTTGGAAATGTTATGTTTCCTTTATGCATGTTTTACGTGATACGATTATGTTATGGTTCTTGGGCATTATTATGAAGACGGGTGAGTCCGATATAGCTCTCCAATGCATTGGGTAACGCGAAGGAGTGAAACGTTAAGGTTTCTCCGAAGAGATTTAGGGAATATACTGTGATGGGTATTCCAAACGTAACCAAGAGGGTTACTCCCTACGTAAGAATGTTATGAATGCCTCAAGTTACCTTTATGTCTTATGATTTCTATGATTTATTCATGATTTGATGAGGTATGTTAAAGTGCTTATGTTTTATGGGTAAAGTATGATTTCATTCTTATGTATATATGAACCCATGTTTCCTTTCCATATTTTCATAACCCATAGTGAGCTTTTTATGCTCAGCCCAAGTTCTTTTGGAATGTTTTTCACCGGTCAAAGGAAAGGTACATGATATGATGATAGTGTCAAGGAAGTGTCAAGAATGAATCCATGTTTTATTTTAAATATGTTCCGTTGATGGGAAAAAATGAATACTATCTTTATGTAACAACTTTGTTTAAATGTGGAATGTAATGAAAGTTTTATGTTCTAATTCTCAAAAACTCTAAACCTGAAAAGATCATCAATGTGTAATCTTGTAAAAACAAAGATTAAGTAAGGTTTAAGGCTGTGGCCTTATAGAAAATGTGTTTTATACTTGACCTGGGGTATCCTGGAACATTCCAACATAACTTATTTATCACATGGTTTTATGTTCTAGGGGGGATATGCTTAGGATAATTCACGTTTTCATTATAATCCATTATGATGGATTTAAATGAAATTTTTTTTCCAAGAAACCAATTTTTTGATTATGAGAATAGATATGTTTAGAATTTCAATTTATGCTATGTATTTTCTTAAGTTGAGATTATATATTATGAATCATAACCTAATCTATTGTATGATTTTATTTATAAATGATTCATAGTGGACGGAATGGAAACCACATGAAGGTGTGCGTCCGGTGTAGGGATTTCCCTCTGATGCAAGAAAATTATGTGGGCTCTAGTGTTGTGACTAGTGAAGAGCAACATATTACTATTTTGGGATAGATGACTTAGTTTATTAATAATAATGTTACCCGTATGGAGCATCCAGATCCACAATGTGGGGGAGCAATGTTAGATAACATTATGTGACAACAACCTCCATTATTAGATGGGACTACACACTCATTTGTTGCTATGTAGTGGATATGTTCCCTATAGAAGATATTTCATGCTTTGGGATGTAAAAAAAGAGAGAATTCTGTCATGATAGTTTATTGTCTATCGGGAGATATAGATTAGTGGTGGTCATTAATCCAAAACACAAAAGAGAAAGAAGAAATAGATGAGATGGAATAAAGGACTTTTAAAGAAATATTTTTGAAAAATATTTCCCCCGTGAAGAAGGAGTGGATATGAAAAATAAATTATTTAATTTGAGGTAGAAGGGGGATGAAAATATATCCAATAATGAATCCAACATTGCAAGGCTGGAATGGAATACTATGGACTACATACATAATACAAGGATCAAAATTGATCAATTATTTGATGGTTTAAAACTAGTCCTCCAAAGGGCATTAGTCTCCTAAAGTTTCTCATTATATAAATACATATTCTCATGTGCTATCAAGATAGAAGAGAAATTTTCTATGTACTATGAAGTTAATGGAAAAAGAAGATGAATAGTGCTTCCAAAAATACTATAAAATGAATAATGAAATTAGGAATTTTGATAGAGTTGAATTTCCATCCTGTCGTAATTGGGGGATGAAACACCATAGCACTTGAGTGAAGAGAATGGGAGTCTATTATAAGTGTAGAGAAAAACCCCACCTATATAAAGATTTTAAGGGGATTAAAGAATCTAAAAATTTTCAATAATACAATTTCCTGGAGATGTGACATTATGATTATGAATATTCTATGTGTTAGGTAAAAATTACCCAAATAAGGACAATGGAGATAGGCTAAGCTTATGTGGTTACAACTGTGGAGTTTGAAGTTCCTAATAATGTAGTCTTAGGTACTTTAATCATATTCTCGAACTTAGAGAAAGCTTTATTTTATTTTTGATCATCACATTCTTTCATATCTTCCTATTTTTCCAATAGAATTAGATATTTCAAAATTGATTTAGTAAGGGAGTTGTTAGTCAAAACTAATAAGGGAAGTATCATTGAAAAAAAGTTGTGTTTTGAAGTCCCCATTATGGCATTTAAATGCGCTTTATTTTATGAATTTACTATCATAATAATGATTGACTTTGATATAATCCTTGGAATGGATTTGATTTCGACCCACGATGTAACAATTTATTTCAAGAAGAAGGAGGTTACAATTATTTTTGATGATGTGTAGTCCCTTATATTTAGGGGATTAACATCACCATTTGTTTCTCATCTAGATCCACCAACAATAGCTCTGTTGAATTCAATTATTGGGGTAGAGGGGAATTCCATGACTATGGTTGAGGAAAATAATGATCAAATAGTGGATGTAACTATTGTGCAATAATTTTTGATGTCTTTCCATAGGATTTACCAGGACATCTTTTAGAGAAAAAAATAGAGTTTTTCATTAACATAATTCCTGATTCAAGGCCCATATAAAAGACCCCTTATATAATGGCAACTGCGAAATTAGTGTAATAGAAGAAAGAACTAAAAGGATTGATTGGTAATGGATTTATTCTCCATATTTATTCTCCATGTAATGCCCCTCTTATTTTCATTAAGAGGAATGACAAATCAATGAGGTTGGGAATTAGCTATAGGAGATTAATGCTATAACATAAATAATAAGTATCATTTAACTCTTATTGAAAATTTATATGATCAAAATCATGGAGATAAATATTTCTCAAAGATTGACATTCAATCTAGATATCATTAGTTTTTTGTTATGAAGGAAGACACCAAAAAAGACAGCATTTTTTGAACCAGTTGTGGGCATTACTAGTTTACAGTAATGCATTTTGGAATAACTATTGAACCCTATGTTTTCATGGATCTAATAAATAGAATTTTCAAGGAATATTTTGATGACTTTGTCGGGGTATTTATTGATGATATATTGGTATAATCCAAAAGCTATGAAGATCATAAAAATCACATCCACCAAATTCTAAAGACTCATAGAAGAAATGAATTATATGGTATATTAAACAAGATGTTTGGAAAGTGTGAATTTTGGCTTCAATTAGTTCACTTTTTTGGACACATTTCCTCTAAGGATGCAATATATATATCCTTCGAAGAAAAGCCTGTTCAAAATGGCCTACTCCAACAAACATAACTGATGTATGTAGTTTTATTGGTTTATCATGTTATTATCAAGGTTTCGTTCAAAACATCACCCGGTTATCTTACCTAATAACAATATTTACACGTAAAGGGTTTATGTTCGTATGGAACAATGATTGTGAGGACTATCATGACGAATTGAATAAGATATTAAGAAATGATTTGACACTAACACAACCATAAGGGAATAATGTGTTAGTGATCTATAATGATGCATCAATGAAAGGACTTGCTCGTGTCCTTATGCAGCATGATAGAATTATTTCCTATGCATCAAGGCAATTAAAAATTCATGAAAAAAACTATCATACTCATTATCTTTAGTTATAATCGGTAAACTTTTCTCTAATGATATAGAGACATTATATCTATTGAAAAAATGTGAGTTATATACTAATCATAAGATTCTAAAATAAATCATCTCTAAGAAAGAACTGAATATGAGGTAAAGGAAATGGGTAAAACTACTGAATGATTATGATTGTTCCATACACTACCGCCCAAGAAAGGAAAAAAAGGTATTTGATGCATTTACGATAAGGGATCATGGAGTTCCCAACAAAAAAAGGATTTAAAGGATCCATTGTACATGGATCTAGTGGGGATGGATATGGGAATTATCAAATAAGGTGAAACATCACTACAATTTCAAATGTTTTTATAACCATATTTATTGGAAATAATTTAAACTTCATAGTTTGATGATCAGAATCTTTGAAAGACAATTAATGCTGTGAAAGATTAGAAGTTGGCTGACTTCATGTCTGAAGATAGAGTTCTAGAATTTGGGAAGAGGTTATGTGTTCCATATCTACCCGTGTTGAAAAGGTAGTTATTGGAAGTTGATCATAGATCAAATTTATCTATAAACCCTGGTATAACTAAAATTCATAGAGATTTGAAAGACCATTTCTTGTTGGATAACATAAAGAGAGAAATTGCTAATAATGTGTCAAGATGTTAAGTCTGTCAACAAGTGAATGCTAAAATACAACATCCTCGAGGACTCCAGCATCCTTTACCTATTCTTACATAGAAATGGGATGACATCACCATGGATTTTTTCATTGTATTACCCAAAACTCTAATAAATAATTATATAAAATGGGTAATTGTGTACCAACTTACAAAATCATCACATTTCGTCTATGTAGGAGAGGATTTTCTAGTGGAGCACCTAGAAAGACACTATATAAATGAGTTTGTGAGACTTTATTAAAAAAATCTCACAATTTTTTATATTCATGATCCACAATTTATATAAAAATTATGGAAAAGTATTCAAAAATCCTTGGATACTGAGCATCATTTGAGTAATGCTTATGATCCTCAAAATGACTAGAATTCAGATAAGAAAATCCAAACCTTAGAGGACAAGTTGAGATCATGTTAACTTGACATTCAAGGTATGTGGGTTTAATATTTAACTTTAGTGGAGTTTTCCAAAAATAATAGTTTCCATTCAAGAATTCAAATCCACCATTTGAGGCATTTTATGGAAAGAGATGTCATACAACAACATGTTGGGATGAAGTTGGTGAAAGGAAGATATTGGGCCTTGAGCATGTGGAGGAAACAAAAATGATGGAAATCACTATTCAAGGCCATATAAAATAATCTCAAAGTAGAAAAAATGATGATAATTGAAAGAAGGATTTGGAATTTCAAGTGGGAGATCATGGTTTTTTTAAAGTATCACCATAGAATGGTGTTATAAGATGTGGGAAGAAAGGGAAACTAAGCCCCAGGTACGTAGCCCCTTTTGAAATTATAGAGAGAATTAGAGATGTTGCATATCCTTTTGTAATGCCACATAGCCTTTCTAAAAAACAATGTCTTCCTTGTCTCATTACAAAGAAAGTATAAGGTAAACTGAACACATGTCCCCACTTCACAAGGTATAGAATTACAACCTGAACTATCTTATTGTGAAGTGCATATCTATATTTTGGACAATAAAGAACATGTTTTGAGGAATCAGGTAACCCTACTGGTAAATAAACCTGAAAAAATCAAAAAATTGAAGAGGCAACACGGGACCTTGAAGAGATTATGATGAAGAACTACTGAAATATTTTTGTGAGGTAACATTATAATAATTTTTAAGACAAAATTTTTTAAGGAGGGGATAATGTAACAACCGAAGAATTTTCAAATAAATTTAATATCAAATGCATGAAACACTATGTCTCTATAAAACATCCCTTTGTTATAACCTATCTAGAAAACATAAATTTTCAACTTCTATGATTTGAATTTCGAAAAAATGACATACACAGTTTCATTTTGTGAGATATTTAGAGATTGATAAGACAAAATTAATTTTTAGTGAATAGTAACATAACATTATAAATAGTAATATGAACATTATTTATAGTGAATTATATTATTATTTTATTGTCTTATGGTAATGAACATGATTAATTTTTAAATGTGAAAGACAATGAATTATAGTTTTAAAATTGTTATATATTGAATAAATCATTATGTTACCTATAAATAAAATTAATCAAATTTATAAAATTATATTTAAATAAAGGAGTTCATTTTTGAATTCTAAAAGTTGAAAAATGGTTAGGGTGAATGTTCCAAATTTTTCTGAAATACATGATTTTTTTGTGAATAGTGAAATTTGATAATTTACAAAATAAATTAAATAAGTGAATTTATGCATCATGATCGAGTCATGGATAATGTAAATGACCATTTCATCTAAATCACATGCACTAATTACTATTTATGGTCACAAGAATCAATTCTATTGGTTTTATTGGCAAAATAATAAATTAATGAGTAAAATAATGGGAAAACATTCCTCTCCTCCACTACTAAAATCACTACTCACTCTATCCTCTATTCATTCTTTTAATCCTTGATTATCCTCAATTTTCTTCCTAAACATGATTCTATAATATCTCCCCACATCTAGGAGCTCTTGGGATTTCGAAAATACAAAAACCCCCATCCCTTAAGGAGGTTCTCAAAGATGTTATTACATGATGCAGAACATCTTTCATTTTCATTTAGTTTCATTTCAATTTATCAACTTTTCTTCTTCTCTCCTAACCTCCTCTATCCAATTGATCCCTATAAAAATAGTATAATACAAATACTATAATTATACCATGTTAATTCAATAACCATTATCAATCTTCTAACCCACTCTCTCCCTCTTTTGTAAATGAAATCATCTTTGTGAGGTTCCAATTTACATTTTCCATGGGTGGTGTTTTTTTTTCAATTTCTCCTTAATTACTGGTCATGAAACCATTTTAATTGTTTAAAAAGACTATAAAATATGTATTATAACCTAATTAATATTCAGTATCAATTTTATGTACATAGTATTAATTTATATGACAAAACTTGATCATAATAATCCAAATACCACCGAATAATCTATGTGATTGTCATTAATATTTTATCCAATGATTTATCCTCATATCATGTAAAAATTGATATATGTAACCATTAACACTTATTTATGTCATAAATTATATATAATTTCAATTTTAGTGCATTACATCCTTTCAACATGAACATCAATAATCATATAAAAATATATCGATCATGAAAACCAAGGAAACAAACACTCCAGAACGACAGAATTCAATCTTATAACATATCAATAAGCACATAATGATCTTAATAAAATTTTGATAAACTAAATAAATGCCTAATTGGTTCGGAATTATGTTATTAATTTTTTTAATTTCACATTCTAGGACCTTAATTTCAAGAGTGGAACACATTCAGACTTAATGTAAGGGTATTCTACTCAAACTTAGATTTTCGTTCGGGTTATATTTATTATCTATTTACATAAATTAAATTATTATTCATTTGTATTTACTCCACATAATTTATATGTTAATGTTCTATATATTTGTTCCAACCAGAATCATACCATCAGTTTTGGGGAATTATATGTTTTAAAAGGATCTTTCAAAAATCGTTATCGATAAACAATCATGTTTCAATGGAATTCCTCAAATTCTTACCTAATTTCAAGGGAACTCCATAATATATTTTTTGGAAAACATTATATTTATAAAATAACTCATTTTATTATGAATATACTATCTTACATCACTTTTTGTTTTATACAAATATATTTCTAAAATAACTCTTATTTTAAAAGTAAAAGGTTATTTATCTCAAGAATTACTTGAAAATTTGTTAAGAGTTTCTTCATCTATTTCAACACTCTGGTTGATTCATATATATTATTGGGGTTAATATGTTATGGTATCATATAACATATTTAATTTAATGTTTTATGATTTGTTTGGATGTGAATGTGATATCTTAAAACCACTCACCAATTTACTCTAAACGGTTAGTGTTTATTCATAACGTTCAGGGAATGTTTTTTACATTTCATATATTAATTTAAATATAAATGTATATGGTGTTTATGTTTATACTAATTCATATGATGAAATCATTGTACATAATTAAGGCCATGTGGTGCCCGCTATATCCCCTCGGTGCATTAGTTGGTCTCCTGAGACAAACTACAGTCTTGGAACAAGGCCTTGACAAAAAGATTATATATTGTCTTGTTAAGATGTCCCACATTATGAATTCCCTCATTATGAATATAGTACTGATGGTTCATTTTGTTATTTAAATTTTATAATACCCATGATTATGTTTTACTATGGCATTATTTATTCAGCTCTTATCCCTCCCATAATGTGTTCATGTTTTTTTAAAGATGTGCGTTTTTAGTTATTCATCATGCTTAATGTTTATGTTTATTGTATCTTCCCATGTATTGATTACCCTTTATGAGAATTTGATCTCACCCCTATATTCTGTTTCATTTTCATTGGACATGAAGATTTTTATTATGAATGACATGCAGAAATAACCAAGTATTTATAGATGTTGTCAAAGGAATTTCAATGATGTTTTTTTGTTCCATTTTTTAATGATGAACTTATATACTTATCTTATGTCCAATAATAAAAAAAATGACCCTCAAGATGCATATTACCTATTTATATTCCAATTTAATTACATAAGGCACTAGCTCCGGGAAATTGGGGTAGGGTCTTTACCCATGGAACAAAAACTACATAATATCCCTCCCATAGACGCCTGAGCCACAAACCACATCTCATCAAGACCACAAACACCTAGTCCATAAACCACATCCCATCAAACCTAGAAACACCTAGGCCACAAAACACTCCTCATCACAAAGACACATGAGAACGAACAATATATCTCATCACTAAGAAACTTGGGAAAGAACAATTCAACTGCACACACATGTGCCTCAAAAACAACAACCATCCCAAGGAATCTAAGTCTCTCACCATTTGGATGAGGGAGTAGGGAAGAGAGGGTGGGAAAAAATACATCCTAGCAATGTGATGTTTGGGAAAGACACCCTCCCCCTGGACAATTGCGGTGTTTGGAACATAGTTCTCAACAAGGGTGGGGTGCATATACAAATCACAAGGAATATACAAGTATATAAATATATGAAACAAAATAGTCACTCTCAACATATGGTTTCCCAAATAGAGAAAATCTCACAACTACCACCTTTGTTGGAACCGTAAAATGCACAACAGTATTCAACAAGCCACAAAACACTATTCACATTACCCACCAATTTATATAACCAAATTCAATAATTATAAAACATGTCATTTATCCATTCCACCACAACCTGAGAAACTAATAATCAAAAAACCCAAATAGGAATAAATTTTCTTAGAAGTTTGAGATCCCTGATAATCTATAGGTACTTCAAATTTCCTATTCATTTAACAACCATTAATTATATATCTTATATCAATCTCTTGATATGGTGTGAAGATGTATACAGGTTATTCATGGAGAAATTCTAGGTGAATTGCCCATGTAAATCACTAATGACCTCCTTCAAACTCATCCCACTCAGGTCACGTACCAATAGAACCAACCCCCAAATCACAACACAACTGATTACTCATTACCTCAAAACCAATTTCACATCACCATTGCACAAAAATTTTCATCCATTACACAATCAATCATTACATCAACATGAGATTCTGTTACACCACCCTAGCCATCCCAAAACACACAGAAACATGCTCACAACCATACTAGAATAGAAACCAAAGAAAACCCACACATCACATTACCCAATATTCCATGGGAAAGAATAATTTTATTGATTCAACAAGGAATCAATTATTTAATTCCATTTATTTAAATATTGGAATTATCAATGAACTGTATGATCATAGGGAATCCATTCACTAGCCTAATATACATTAATAACAAATTCCCATTTTTGGGTGATACCAAAAAATCATAATCATGCAAAGATCACAACACACACAACTAATGCTACGAAAGCCACCAAAGACCATATTTTTTTAGGGGTTTTTAGTCCGTATAGTCACAATATAAAAAACATAATATTAAATATAAAAGTCGTGTAAAATGAACCTCTCTACCCCTTTCAATTTCATCTTACTTATTCTAGTATTTGATTAATATGGATCCAAAATCAATAAGTAAACCAAAAATATCCCCTATTGTGTGATGAATAATTAAGAGAAATGAAGGAAAACATACTTTGAAAGGGTGTCAATGATCCTCGCACAGGAATAATAAATAAAATGGATCTTCAATCACCTCTCCTGTAAGATCCGTACCCATATATGGAAGCCACATCACTATCAGACCAAAAAAATTGAAGACAACCCCATTATAACTAGAGGATTAAATTATATATTAAATAGAAATAAGAAACAGGAGGTTAAGGGGACCAAAAAAAAGAAACTAAAATAATAGAAGAAGAACATACCATATATTAAAGATGGATCAATATAGATCGAATGAGGGAAGCTACAAATCAATCCTTGATGAAGGAATCCTCAAAACACTGATGATGCGTTGTCGTGTCCCCTGGGGTTGAGGAAGGGTTTCGTTAGCTGTATGGTTTGACAACATGAGAAGTTAAAAAAAATAGTGAAATCAATGGGGTATTACACGACGTGTAATACATATTCACTCCATGTAATTCACCATTTTCGACTTCTACTAAAAAAACGATCATCTCTCAATTTTTTTCTGAACATCGAAACATTTCACACTATGAACCAGCCTATAAAAGACATGAAACAAAACATAACATCATGTAATATGGTTACATTAATTGAGTCTCCCTTCTTCCGTAATTTTTCAGATGTTCTTATAAAAACTCCTCTGATCCACCTCCTAACACCTCAAACTCCCAAAACAAGTAATGTAATGAATCAAGGGGGAACATACCATTTAACATTTAAAATGAAATGGTGAGTATTGGATAATAATGTATCATGTTATTGTAAGGACATTGATGAGAAACATGGTTGAGAGTATTCCCAGGAAGGAAAAACATATCTAGATTTCATGTTTTTGATCTGTTGAATTTAGGATCCTAAGAGGTTCTTAGATATATATAGGCTAATCCATAATTCCAATTGTAGTTGAGGACATATTCACTTCAATGTTATATTTGGTAAAGGTAAATTAGTTACATAATTAAATGTTTAGTGTTATCCCATTGAGTATGATTTAATGGTGGAACTATAGTTTTGAGAAATGTTTTCATATAATAAAAACAAATCTAATTTTCACGTCTAGTTATCATTATTATATTACTCCATTCATATATTTATTTTTTTATATCATCCATATATGATGATTTCATGGGATAATTTTATTAAAATCACTAAAACATTAATAAATTCACTAGCATAGTATATGATATCAAGTATCTACAATATATAACTTTTAGTCATCCCACTATGATACACCTTTGAAATTAAATTATAATGTGATATAAAATCTATTCATATTTTTTGAATGAATAACTTTGTAGTATAATTTTTAGGGATTCAATTAGATCGCCTATAGTCCTTACCAATATGAAATTATTTAAATTACTATTATCTTGGGTTTTATTAATTATTTAATGAATTAATATATAAATAGGATTAATGTTTATAAAAATAAATTTTATAAAAATATTCAAAACTAAAAGGTGATTTTTTTTAAATAATAGTAAAATGAAAAACTACTTGAAGGAGGTTAAAAAATGTTCAAGTGGTTAAATAATATATGGAACAACTAACTACCGTACACCAAACATATGTGAAACCTCGAGTTGGAATAAAAAATTTGATACATAACTATGAAATCAAGTGAGATATTTTATAAGTAGAATGAAAATAATCCAAAACTATTAAAAGGAAATTTTAACATACCAGTAAGAACTAAATCCAAGTACTATAGAATTATTAAAGATGTATAGGGACTAAGTGGTGAGGTAAATGAATGGTTAAATTCAATAAATAGAGGATAATTTTTTACATATTATTTAAATTCAATATTAAATAAATATAAAATTATGATAACAATATCCTATTGAATATGACCCTACACAAAAACCCAAGATCTTTGAAATACAATAAGTGGATACCAATCATGATGATAATACACACTTCGTTCTCCTACCAATAGAATCCCAAAGGATTTATATAATGGAAAATATTTCCAAGTTGATATAAATGAGGGGTATATCACTATTTTAAAATTTTATTTTTATATTTTTATTAGGCCTTATCAGTGTTCTAAAAACTATTTATTTTAAAATTTAAAATAAATGTTTATATAATAGTTGTATTCCATAAACATTGGGGATAAGGAATAACACACTCTAAAATAGGTAGAAAATTTTTTAAACATAAATTTCACATAATGAGCGGCCTGGGAAATAATTTACATTGAATATGTTTTATGAGATAAGAATTTATGTTTATAGTTATAAGGGTGATAATTTCGATTCTAAATTCTCCTACTTTAATTTTTTTAATGTTAAACTAATTATATTCTATTAATTTACATTGATATAATATTCAATATAAACCAATATAGACAAAATACATATGATAAAGTAGCCTGATCTGGAATGAATTTATAGAATAGTAACATGTGGTATTTATTTTGATAAGTAATAGTTATGGAAAATAAATAATATGATGGAAGAATTCATTCCTCAAACTGAACCCAAAAAAATACACCTCTAATGGTAGACCGAATATGACCTGTGGATGTCACAACACCTCAGGTAATGGAGGTGGAGTTTCCTGACATGATCTATATAGAATTATAATACAATCTATTTTTATTTATTAAGTGGTGTATAAATACAACCGGGCATAAATGATACTTGAAAAGATGATTCTAATAAATATGATAAGATTTAAGAATTTATTGTGGTTTCTATTGATGAAAATTAATCCTCCAATATATTGGGGATGATATATAGAATTTCATTTCTATAATTATTATAAATATATTATCTAGGTGGGGTTTTAAACAATCCTATTTACCCAATATATTTCTTTTTTACTAATTTGTATTTCAATAAAATCAAATAGTTTTATTTTATCATATACCGGGTATCATGTAGTAAAAAATAGTAAAATAATTGAATGAAATATAATGATGCTTCCCATTAAAATAATATCAGGTTTTATTAATCATTTACACAAGTTTAACAACTTTAATATCTTATATTCATCATTGCCATGCATAATTTTAGTAGTTTTGAGTAAGGTTTGTGGTGAAATACAAATCCATGATAGGAATCCTCATTCGTATTCATGATTTCATAGTGTTATTATGAATGAAATTTTACCTTTAATGTTACCGTTGCATATGATTTTGGCTTTCCATATCAAAGTACAAAGATTATTTTAAAATCATGATCTTGAATGATTGTTTATATGAATTTTATTTTTTTAGTGGACTTGAACTTTTATGAATAAACTATATAAGAGTTATTTTGACATGAACAGAGTGACCATTATTATCATCCCATTCAAAGAGGTATTTTAAACCTTATCTGACATATTATACAGAATGCCATATTTTATAAGTGTATGGGTACATTGTAAAACGAGAACACGTATTTATTCATGTTCAATTAATTTAGGATTCAACAGTACTATATATGATTGCGGGCATTTTCTATTTGAAAATTAACTTTGGAAAGCTTGACATTTGATTCTCCTAAAATCCTTAGAGACCATTTATTTCCTTATATATAATCAATATTAAAATGAATAAACATCCTTTACTACATAATTATTATTTCATTTCATGATATGTTTTAAATTAATTATGGGGGAGAAGGATTGGTTTCCTAGTTTCTTAAGAATGACTTTTTATGATTTTGGTAAAAGTTTGGTGTGGTTAATAATTTTTTATTGGTTGTTTTCTCACTAGATAAATATATCCATTATTACACTCATTAATTTATTACCTTATGATATATATGTTCTAAATATTTTTTTACCTAAAAATTTAATTAAATTTGAGGTATAAGGATAATTATTCTACGACATCTGTTGTATAGTTTGTGATCTGACAAATTTAAAAATTTAAATTTTTTTTGGATTATTTTTTTTGGAGTAAGATGAGTTATATCTCTTCTTTATGATACACTAAATAATTTAATCATATATTATTACCAAATATATTGAGCACTTCATTCCAAGATATATTTTTTGATAATAAATTCGACTAAACCATGACCCTTAGAAACACTTATTTTAACTCTTCATTAGTAGTGCATATGATTCAACTAATAAAGAACCCAATATCTTATAAAACCAATGGAGAAACACATGAAGTCTAATAATAATCATAAAAATATATTAAATTCTCTTTGGGTCAGAGGATAGAACATGAAATATAATAATGGAAAAATATTCCAAGACCAAGGAAAAGTTGGATTATACCTTTTAGGATTTCATTTAAATGTTTCAAGTGTAATTAATATCCTTTATATTTGATCATTTTATGGGAACATAGTATGAAAACATTTAATTTTTGTTGAAATGGATTTTTTGTTTCATTTTTTAACACATTCATGTAGTTTCTTGATGTTTAGTTACCATTTATGATATAAAAAATGTCTTCTCTAAATGTAATTAAAATTTAATCTTAGAGAGATGAGGGGAAAATTCACATGTAAGGTAAGTAATTTGTGGCATAGTATAGATTAAAAGGTTAAAAACATGATTGTATGTAATTAAGGTAAGAAGAAGTATTCATAGAAGAGGATAAATAAGAATCCATAGTTGATGTATTTTTTTTATCCAAATCCTTCATTGTTTCTAGGTTAAAACTTTTCATGGAAACATTTTTCTTAATGATTTTTACCCGGATCACGAGTGAAAAAAGATAAGTGTGGGGAAATAATTCAAGCCAAATTTTCCATATTTTTATATTTCAATAAATTCATAATAACCAGTTAAAAATAAAAACACATGGGTATTTACAATATATAGAATATAGATGAATAATTATTGATTTATTTTTAAAATTTACTAAAACCACGATTTTAATGATAAAATAGATATGTCATTATTTAGTTTTGTGACTATATTTTTAAAATTGTTTAGGTAATTAGATCTGATAAGTCATAAAGATCATGGACAATCATACAAGATATTGAATGGGCCTAAACTACACCTTCAACCAAATAATTTATCATATAAGCCCCTAAGGGAATCCATAAATTAATATAATTATATGGAAGACCTCTTGAGAGACAATTTTCATGAAATACAGATCCATTATTTTTCATAAGAAGATGTATCCTAATGTATTTATTCCCATATAAAATTATTAGGATGTTTAGTAAATCTTATATAATGTCATGGTTGGCCTTCAGATAATGAGAACACATTCAGACCATCCTATAATCAAAAATTATTTTCTATTTGATGAAAATGTACTCTCGAGGCACAATAAACCATACATTCATATAAAAATTTAACTAGAATTATGATATTTTCGTCTTGGGGAGTTCCACTCACATATGGGAGATAGGAAAAGTCAGACCAATGATATCTTGAGTGATAAAACATCACACTTATTCCATTCAATAAACCTCACAACTCTATTATAGAATCTATTGGTGGGCCAATACATTCTTGTAGTTCAATGTCATCATTCTATAGCCTCAAAAACCATTGTATTGTCCATTCGCATGTGTATGTTGTCTCAATATAATTATTTAGACTACTATCTCCACTCAATGCATCATCAAGGATCCAATGTGGGACTACATTATAGGGATAATAATGTTACTTCTTTTTTACCTACACATGTTTCTATAAGGAATCCACATGGGGTATGAAGTATAATTCATAATTATCCATTGATAAAAGAATACACATGTATCCTACATGACCTAAAGGACAATTTATGTTTTATAACACTATCTTCAAAACCAAATTGTGTAATAAGATAACAAATAATGCTATATGGTGGCTAATACTCGAATAAGAGAAGAATACGGTAGTGGGAACTATTGCCAATGTTTTCCAAAAAACTTTTAATAAGGGTAGTGACATGGAGGAATCCCTAGAAAGAAACAACAACATGATGTGATTATCTCAAGCACCCGAGGGTGCATGAGAAGATATTATGTAGGACAAAATCATATGGAGAATTCCACTCAATGATTTAAGATCTCTAGATTAGTATAGAATTATATTTCTACATTATGATTTTTCTTACTTATCCCTATAGTCATCCTTTCATAATAGAGAAATATACACATTTGGTTGTTTATCTATAGGGTGTCATAGATTATGTTACATGATCCATTATTCTAAATTAATGTAAATGTATATACCAATTTATTCATATTGTGGTTCTTCAATGAGTAGGAATTGATGGAGTATAAATGACCATCATGCTTCCTTTAAAAACCTTCATAAGGATATTTTTATTATTTTGAAGAAGTTACTACTTTATCATCCTATATCAATCAATATTTGATGGAATAATGTGTGTTGGATAGTGAATTTCTATCACGAACTAACCCACTAGGGCCCGCTTGGCCGGATGATGGCTAAACCACAACATCATCAAGACCACCTCTATTGGTTAGGGGCTCGTGACAGCAACCGAGAAAGAATATAGAAAATGTGAGGCCTTTTACTAAGGTACATGTATGCAAGCACACATATCCAAGCCCATGAAATATAGAATTTTAAAACAAATGATAATAATGAATTCAAAATTTTACAATCCCACAATAAGAGTATGAAAAAATAGATGGGTTGAAATAAAAAGGGGCCAAATAAAAGCCCAACCAAAAATGGAAAATAAACTAAAACATTATTTAAAGGAAGGAAATTCTATAAAATATAACACCGATATACCCATCTTTTTGACCTATCCAAACTATCCTCCACCTTCTCTAAGCCCTACAAGGACTATACAAAAAGTTTCAACATCTGAATTGTATATGACATGTGTGGGAAGATCGCATATATAGGTAAGTATAACAATACACAGTTGACACCAGGAAAACACCAAACATAAAAAACCAAGAGTATTCATATCATCAGACATTATTACATCAATCAATATATGAAATACAATTACAACCAAAGATATAAAAGATATAATCATAAAATATATTTAGATAAAAAATTTCACAACAACTACCATCCATAGATCAACTATAGGTGTCCTACCAATTGTCAACTAAGTGGATCCAGTGCCCAGGATATATATCTATTGATGACACTAATCTCAAAGGTGATACTCCTTCAGTCTAACCAATAATAACCACAATGTAAAAAAATATTCATCTGAGAAACACACTTTATATGAATAATACACTATAATAAATATCATATATTGAAACACATATAGGATGAAATTCCGAGGGACCACTTGGGGGACACAATACTCTAATAGAATTATCCTCCTAGATAGGTGATCAATTTTAATGTAAGTGTTTTTCATGCCAATTACACAAATTCATACTAGGGAAATATTTATATAAATGAGTTTATCATTGGGGATCCCTATGTGATACATTATCCAAGCCACCGAGGGGTCTGAGGTCCAATGCTCAGGACCATATGTCATACTATACCCCATATAAGAATATTGAGATGACTCACTCTAGATTATGGGAATTTACTCTCATTACACTGATAAATAGGATGCTATAGAGGGTCAAACTTTATGAAAAGAAAGGGATTCTTCAAATAACCATCGTATGAATGGAAAAATAGAGAATAATATTCCAATACAAGTCCATGGAAACTCCCAGATGACTTCAAAAAAGATGAAATGAGAATATGGTGGAATAAAACCTATAATTAAAGGAGTACACGACATGTCCCTAGGTGTACATGATGTGTCTCACTAGTCATAGATCTACCTATGTCTCATGCTCAAAGGGATTGAACTCTTCTAAAATATACGGTGTTTCCCATGAGTACACAATATGTTGATGTATCACTGGCACTCGACATTCCATTATTTCCTTGACAGTGCACACCGAGCCATGCCATGGAACTTGGAAGTGTCTGAAAACATGGTTTGTCCCATATATTAGTACAAAAATATTCCCAAGTACTTCCCAAGTACACAATATGTGGGGCCTCATGGTCACCTAGGCATGTACCACCAATACTAGCTAATCCTTCTTCCATGTGTAACATGGTGTGTGACATGGTATACTCGACGTGTAACATACAAATCTCTTAGGAATTTACCAACTGTATATGCTGAGTTAGTGTGGTTAGGTCTACACAACATGTGACATGTGTCACATATCATGTGATAATTATCACTACATAGAAACCCGAGATCCCAATATCTAGGACTACACAACATGTGTCCATATGGATACACACCATACGGTTATTAATTTATCTAAAATCCTAGGTTGTTCACACATCTTATCCCAAACCATATGTATCAACCGATTTCTCCCAAAATCATGTTACATTTCCTCGACATAGGGTTTTCCTAAACCTCTCACCATTATATGCTAGATTCAAGATGTATCGACTACTTGGTCATGAACCATCATTACACATCATCTCTATTGCATGTAAAAACCAGGAACCTAAACTATATATCCATATACAAATATATTACTGTCATCATATTGAACAATCATAACATCATATATACCTTAAAACCCATGACATAGATCCATTACACCTAGGACCAAAGGAAAAATGATCATTAAACAGTTGTTGATCAAATCATTGTCTAAAGGAAAATTCCAATAATCAATGCTTGTGAACAGGGATAGAAAATGATCAAAACAAAAACATCAGTGACAAAACTCACCCAATGTTCATGATGGCCTTGAATTTTTTCGATAGGAAAATGGATAGAGAGAATGAAATAAATCAAAACAATTCCAATTCCAATTCCACATGAAGATAATGAAAATACCCAAATCGAATGATAAATCCTTGAATAACATTGTTTGGTAATTAATTCATGTTAATCACGGGCTAATAAAAATGGGATAAATCCACATAGAACAAAATATCTACATTAATTTGGATAAATAACTGATGAATAATGATTACATGTCATTTTCATTCATGAGATCCACAAGATATGATGTCATTTGTGATCCTTATGGTATACCGATTCAGGATCAACAATCTCGATGCCCTCTAAACTTTCTCCATGCTCTCCTCTAAATTCTCAATGATATGAAGATAAACCTATGATTTTATTATAAATGATTATTTATAGAGTAAAATATATATCACTACATCAAGGTTATAAGTAAATAAATTTAAATTATTTATTTAAATATTTTTTCCCTTGATGTTTTATAACAAATTTCCCAATACTGGAACGGGTTATGTATCTACTAGGATAAATACCACATTTTTTACCCAACAAAAGTCTTATTTTTCTAATAAGAGACTCTTTTTTTGGGCTTATTACATGTTTTTCTGAAAACATCGCCTGTGATATATTATTATATTTAATATCAATAAAATATAAATTCAGGGCCCACTAGGCCTTGGAATCTCATGTTGTTTCAAAATACGTCTCTAAAAATATCTCTAGAATTATTATATGTTCTTAAATAGAAAAAATGGGACACTAAATTATTCCCCCCACCAAGGATTTTTTACCTCTAAATGCACAATGTAAAAAAAATGTGGAGATACTAAGATATTAACTAGGTATCCCACTCCCATGAGATATCCCAATTTTTTCTTGTGCTACCAACAACCACACACCCAAAAAATAGTAGAACTATAGAGGTTCATTATCTATCTTTTATCAATGTCATTGAATCATTGAAAAGGGAAACTCCTGTCTCATGAACTATCATACCCAGATCGATATCATGAAATTATTCATGAAAATACTTCCTCTTTTGTGACTTGTGGAGAACACTAAGCTACCCATACTGCTATGGTCACATGGTTAAGGAGTACACTAGCTTTCTAAGCCAATACATCAGTTTAAACAAGAAATAGAATAAAACCGCATAATATATTCTATCACCTTGGATAAAACTATACACCTATAAATCTCTAAATGACTTTATCATTGGTCCATAAATAACTATTATCATTCCTAGGTCATCTTTATCAGCCTTTGTATAAACTGCACACTTACAACCATCACTAGAACTAAAATAAGGACCTAAGGACAGTCAACCACTGGATCAAACTAGTATAAAAGTGACATGTAATATCACTCATACATAACATCCAAGAAATTATTCCTTGGTGGTAGATTATTATTAATTATGATATTGAGAATACAAAGATGATATATGATACTACCATATATCAAGAAAAACTGACATCTGAACCAAAATCATGGCCCCCATAACATGTGCAATCAACTTTACCTAGCCATATCATTGAGTTATACCACTGCATTCAACTACGTCCGAGTCCGAAAAGGATTCCCACACCCTCCCCCTAATAATCACATGAAATAATAATTATAATCTACAACAATGATTAATTTAATTCCATAATGTAGGATTACCTCACCCAATAAAAGGTGTCCCTAAATCTCTACAATGATATATTGGTAATAACTCATAGACAGGTTAGACAATAGGATTTTAACACGAAAACTTGTTTCAAATCCCCTGGCGGACCAATGGAAGGAAAAAGATCCCAGTTCATCATCACCTCCTCCAGATGCACTACTATGGGAAAAACAACAACAAAAACATGTCTCATTGTGTGTCTAGTGTTACCATCCACCATCAATCAAATATTATGATAACCATACTTTCATTGTATGTATTTTATGTTACAATATCTTCAGTTATCAGGATTATTTTTTATTATGTTTCCACTTATAGAATATTATAATGAATATCTCAAGAAACTAATGAATTTATGATACTATGATTATGTGTTGAGAAAAACTATATTACCTTATTTTTTCCCTCTTTACTTAGTTATGAGTTTAAAAGAATGTTTTTATGAGAAAATATTTTTATTTCTATATTTGGGAGAAATTCATTTTTCTTACAATAATTTTTTTTCTAAAAATATGTTCAAAAAGGTTTCAACACTCTTAAAGTTATTTATTAAATACACATCTACCCTTTTTTACATTTTATTTTTTTTTTCAAGGAATCATTATGACATTATCCTAATGGTGCTCATTGGATGTCTAACAAAAATGTGAAATCAATATCTGGTTTCATGTGTATTAATTTTTTTTTCCACCAGTATGACCATTATATTCATTGAAGAATTATTTTTAAATATTATATATTACTTTAAATCAAAATTATTTTCAAAAACATTTATGAATTTTTATTTTTAAAAAGTGATTTTTAATGAAACATTATTTTCATCATGAAATGTTACAAGTGATCTTTTAAAATGATTCTTTATATAAGATGATATGCATTTATGTACCATATAATTTTATGGGGATATAAAACAAGGATAATACCGTGATTGATTATATGAATGTCTTATCATGACAATATTTTTATGAAGCCCATTTATCTTCCATTATTTATTCCTCGATAAAGTTACTATGAAACTCCCTTCCTTTTCAACAAGTTAATACATGATTATTTGATGAAATGATTATGAAACCTATCAATTTTTAATAAGTTACAATATTATTACATTTTTATGAAAACCCATTCATTTCATGGATTAAAATATTATAAATGTTTTATGATATTGTGGCACAAATATGTATTATTTTCATTATGTGAATGGTGGGGCATACATCTCCGTCCCATGAATTGGATAATTATTAATGTTATATGAGACCAAAGGTTATATGGAAGGTTATCCCAACCAGAAAATAATGTTCATGGGAGGTCACACAAATCATGAATCATGTACATGGGTGGTTAGCCCAAGACAAACATGTTATGAATGTATTTTTGGGTATCATTGACATTATATTTTCACTGATTTTGTGTACTCTGTAATTCCATATATTATGAAAATGATTATGTCTCATAGATCATTTTATTTTATCTACTACAAATTTTGGTCATATGATCTTCCAATATTATCTGTATGACATAAGATAATGATATTGGGTGTGTTGGGTATCGTTTAAAATTTTCATGATCATGTTATCATACATTAATTTTAATGTTATTCTTATGAATCACCAATGTTTATAATTAGTAAGTATACGATATTTCATGACCCATCACCCATGGCCCATTTAATAACTACCTCAAGCCCACATCCTGTAGGCTAGGGGCATGAAACTATCGTTGAGTAGGCATGTCCCATAAGTGGGAAAAAATTTCCCAAGTACCTCTACACATGCACCTTCCCCAAAAAAAAGTGATGAAAGAGAACCATTGAGCATGTATGCATTAATAATACTATAAAAATGCACAAAGATTAAACATTACAAACTAAAAGTAAAGGGTTCCAGTATACCAGATGAGGAAAAAAATTACAAGATCCTAGAATCAATCTAACAAAAAACCATAACTAATTGGTAGGTACAGAAGTTGTCTGAAGTCAATGAGGTAGACCTCATCTATTAGGACTCCCTCTAAGTAGAACATGGGTCTATCCCATCAAGGCTCCTGTAAAATAATTTATTCATCTGCACAAGAAATGACATGTGTGGGTGAATCCTGTTCAAGGGTGAGTAAAACAATACTTAGTAGGGACCCCAAAACATGATGATATACAACAATGAAATACACAAAGAAGGCTAATAAAGAGGTATGCGTAGTGTATCCACTAAGATGTATAATCAATAGAGTTATCATTGTCAACTAACAGTATTATATGTATATAAGAAACATATAAAATGAAAATCTGACATATTCAAATTTAAGGAGACACACTCCAGGGATTTAAAAGAAATACCCTCCTCATAGGAGCGAGAGGCACACTCTATGGGAAACACACTCCATGTAGGCACAGAAAACATTTTTCATAGGAGACACTATCCATGTAGGAATAAGTGAAACACTCTGTGTTGGAATAGAAGACACACTTCTTAGGGGACACACTTTGTAGGAGACACAATTTGTGTATGTGCTAGAGACACACTCCTTGTAGGTCATAGCTGGCCACTAGATTCTTCTCTTAGTGTGATTGTCCTAGGAGAACCTAATCTGTGAGCCAAAAAGTTTATATTACAAAATATATTAATTCTCCAATAGAGTATATAAAATAGAAATCCTTGTCGTGAGGTTCCCAACGCTATAAAAAGCTCATCAAATTGACATTGATTTTGATGTTATAATGCGTTTAGTCAAAAGGGGGTGGTTGGATCTAGATCCTATCTGACCTATCAGGTCGACCAGGCCCACTAAGCATGTTCGATTATACCAGCCTAGCCAACTCTAGATGGGCTCGAACCGTTCTACCGAACCAGCCTACTATAGGACCGGCCTGCTCATGCAAGCTAGTTCAGTCCACCAGGATGAATCCACTACCCCATCCCCACTTGGTCAACAAGGCAATATACCTCAATTAATGTGTCTATATACCGTATATGACATGGATGACCACCACGTGACATATTCTGTAGGAGTTGTCATGGGGTCCCACCATGGTCCCAGTAGACTTCAGCTTTTGGCCGCGTGATATTGACTCCCACTGGATTTCAGTCAGGTCTGCTGCCAACCACCCTACTGGTGGCCCTAGTCACTACTTGCGGACATGGGCCGCGGACCCCTTATTCTAGAACAATCAAGACAGATTGTTCATATTTTCTTCACCCTAACTGCAAGCCGTACTTGTAGGATCTGCTCCGCAGACCGCCTCATCTCTCATGGTGCCCCATTTTTCAGATTAGGGACACACTTGTGATCAACGGGTCCTCGTCTTCACTAACATAGGAACCAAATCATCATACAATTCCTATGGGGATCCAGCCACCTTCGAAACCTGCTGGAAAAAATGGATGATACCAGAAGGGTCTTTTGGTGATGAATGTAAGAACATGGTAATAGAAAACACCAATAACACCCAATGAATGAATGTCAACCTTGTTCATTTCTTCCTTAGTACATCCTATTAGAAAAGTATAATAGAAAATTAATGATAATCACTATGGGGTAATCCCTTCAAATCTCATTGTATAACTGTCTAATAGGAATGATCGAATGGCAGATATACCTATTAATTTTTTGGTCTATGTTCTTTGTTGAAAATAATAATGTGGAATGAATTCAAAATACAACCCCAACGTTATTTTGGATCACTCGTGAATGATGATCGATCATTGTGTCATTGTTTATGTCAAGATCCTTCGAAGAGGTGGAATTTTTGACATTGGAGATCCATCATTTTTTGGCATTTTTCATCCTCTAATAAGAGGGTTCCTCCAACATCTTTTCTCCAGAGGAGACAAGGAAATACATGGTTAAGAATTATCCTTAAATTCTTGATTAATTTAGGATATTTGAAAACATCTCGCCCCATCAGTATGTTACAGCGTCGACCCACTATTACATTAAGAAATTAAATGGCCTAACACGTCACTATAAAATGATATTAGAAAACAAAACAAATTAGTTTTATTTTATTAATTCTTTAATAACATCAAAAATAATTTCCGTTGTCCACCTATGTTGGTCGATTTAGGTCCTGCCTAAGGTAAAATCACAGTTCTTAACTCAATGGTTCTCTCAAAATTTTTATCCGGGAACCTATTTAAAAGATACTAAAACCGAACACATGATTTATTTTTAATAAACATAAAAATAGTTCAAAAATATATTTCATGGACCACGAGCCTTGGAATCATGTGTCATCTCATCAACTGGTCTAAAAATAATCCCCTAAAAATTTACAAAACATTACATAGAAATTTTGAGACAATACATTTTCCCCAATATTGGACATTACATCCCCAAAATCCCAAAAAGGGCTAAAATGGGGATACTAAGTACAAATATGAGGCTCCCGCTCCCATATTCTCTCCTGGATATTTCCGTGCTGCCACTAAACACGCACTAAAGGAATAATCTATACAAGAAGTTTCATATCCATTCGATCTTCGATCACAACTGGGTACTCTATGACAATCACTATGTCATACATTCCATTCTCTCCCAAGTCAATGATGTGTGATGGGACATGCACGTGTATCATATGCTATGATATGTGGAGGACACCATACACCCAATCTAACTATGGAGGTATGGCCATGTTGTATGCCACCTCACCGACTCTATGAAGTCTTTGATAGGGTCCAATTAACCATTAAGATATATTCCCCCCCCAAACAAATCCCTATATACATGGTCGAGAAGAGACCCTAAGGAACATATGGTCTCCCTCCTCAAACTCCATGGGTCCCTATTGCCTATCATTATTGGAATTCTGATAGCTTCGTGTGGTCATCATCCACTATTGGGTGATTTTCACATTCTCAGGGGTAGCCAATAACAACTTTGGACCAATGAGTGTTGGCTCCCCATGGTCTTCCCAGTATAGTGGTGACCTACATGGTCACACATATAGGGTCTCGAACAGTACCATTTGAATGGTGGAGTGATAGCTACTGTTTTATGAAAACTCCACTAAAGGTAGGTGATCCACCCAACTACATCCAAAGTCTAGGATGCACGCATCTAGCATGTCCTCTAGCACAAAGATTTCCTTCTCTATCTGACCATCCGATTGGGGATGAAACATGACGCTCAAGAGAAAATGAGTCCCAAAATCCTTCTACAATTTCATTCACATCTAGGATTTGAAGTGATCATCATGGTATGAAATGAACGTTTAGGGTACTTCATTGAGTCAAACTACCTCTTTCATGTAGAGGTGTCCCCTAATCCCTACATAACTCTTCTCCTATATAGGTTGAAAGTGGTAAGACTTGATGTGTCAGTCAATGATAACCTATATAGAATCATGTCCCATAGACATGTGTGGTGAATCTATTATAAATTCCATTGATAACTCACACCACTTCCATTCTGGTACCTTGGGTGGATAGGTCAAGCCTGCGGGAGCATGGTGCTCTGCCTTCACTTACTGACAAGTGAGGAATCATGAAATAAACTAAACCACTATGTTATTTATACATGACCCCAATAACTGAAGTCGGAGGTCCTGGTACATCTTTTCCACACCTAAAAGTCCTTTTAAATGGGATGTATTGAACTCCCTCAACACCTCATCCTAGAACACCACTGATAGAATAATGTGCCAGTAAAATGGATGATGTGATCTCCACCTTTCAAAAAACCATCCAAGGTACACCCGTTTGACATCTGAGCACATTAAACCTCAATTTCAGTATCTTTGAGATGTGCCTCCATGACTCAATGTATGAGTGAAGGGGTAACTGTATGTGACTTGAGATGAGATGCTCCATCTCCATCCATGACAGATATCTGTAATGAGGCCAACTGCTCTGAGTCCTCATTCAGTAGCTATGAAATCAATCTCTATATGATAGAATATGCCACCACATTCCCCTTCCTAGGAGTATAGATTATCTGAAAGTCATGATGCTGGAGAAAATCTAGCCAATAACTCTATATCAAGTTCAAAATTTTCAGAGAGAACGTATTATTAAGACTCTAGTGGCCGGAGTAGATGATAAATTCCTCTTCCATAAGGTAGTGTTGCCAAATATTTAATAAAATGAATACCAATACCATCTCATGATCATGGGTCACCTATTTCTTCTCATGTGGTATCAAATAAAATAAACCATATGCAATCCCCGCCTACCTCTGCATCATGAAAAAAATATTACTTATTCCTGATGAATCCCAATACACAACATACTCGACACCCTCCTATAGAAATCACTAGATTTGAGTGCCCATAAAACACTTCTACAGCTACTCAAAACATTCCAAGAAATTCTCCTTCCATATAAATGGTTTCCCCTTTCTGTCAAATACTTCATGCGTGCTACTACTCTGAAAAAGCTTGGTACAAACCTCCAATAGTACACAGCCAACCCAAGGAAACTTCAAAAATTTATAATGCTCTTTGGTGGATACCTAGAAAGAACATACTATAACATCATTGTCTCCACTACAACATTAGCCTCATAAATGATATTTCCCAGAAAGTGGACCTCTCATATGCAGAACCGACACTTTGAGAGATTCTTATAAAGTTGGTTCTCTCAGAGTAAGTCATGGACCATGATAAAGTTAATCCCATCCTCCTCCTTAGACGATGAGTACACCAAGATGTCATTAATGAATACCACCATGAACTGGTCTAAGTACAGCTAGAAGATCCCACTCATTAGTCCCATAAACATTAATGCGGTGTTCGTAGTTCCAAAAAATATCAATATGTATTCTTATTATCTGTAACTACTTCTGAAATATGTCTTCAGGATTTACTCATCCAGTACACAAAACTGGTGCTAGCCAGATATCATTTATATATTTGAGAACCACCTTGATCCCTTTAGCTAATCAAAGAGGTCATAAATTATTAGAATTAGATATTTTTTATTTACGATCACCTGGTTCAGGTGCTGGTAGTGCACACACATTCCCAATCTCTCGTCTGACTTCTTGGTATGAAAAACTAGGGTAGACCAAGGTGAAATTTTTGGACTCACAATGGCTTTCCTCTACATGTCCTCCAATAGTATTCTCAACACATGTATCTATACAGGATCCATTCGATATGGTCGATTAGATATTAGTGCTATCCCAGAATATAAATCAATGCAGAAATCTACCACCCTAGGGGGGTTAATCATGGAATATCTTTCAAAAATACATCCTCTTACTTTTCCACTATTGTAGAAAAGTGAGGACTTTTATCATCCATTTCACCAAGAGTCATGATATCCAACATACATGTCATCGATTGAACCCTCTTACGTGGGATTCCATCCTATGCTACCCTGGTTTATTGTTTACGACAATGGATAAGTATGTAACATCTCCATAGTCACACTGTAATATGAACCTAAAAGTGTAAATTTGTTCATGGATTTTGGACAACCAGTCCATACCTAGAATGAAATCATAAGGACTAAAAGCCACTACTCGGAGATTCCATCCAAAGAACTCGCCTTCAAGAGTAATCTCACAATACCTCCACCAGTTTGTGATTGTCGAACTCCCTCTAGTTGGAGTCTCTAAATGTATGAATCAAGCCAAAGGATCTATCTGAATCTCTGAGCTCCGAACAAGGTTTGTGTAAAGGAAAGAGTGTTGGTATCCTGTGTCTATAAGATCTTCATCCTATGGTGGATAATATTTATATCTTAACTCTAATAATATCTAAAGTACTGGGGTTGTAATCCTACATTTCTTGTAGTTGGCCTCACCCCTTTCCACTTGCCCCTAGAGCCCATTGTGGACCACTTAGGGGTGGTAGCGATAGTACCTCAAATATTCACCCACATCCCACTTATTGTCTTCCTCCTATGGATGTATGCTACTTAGAAGGACACTATATTCCTACCTCTAATACTGCCTCAACAATCCCTTGACCGTCTTCTAATCGAGAATATGACCAGTTGGACAATCTCTAGCCATATGCCCCTTACCATCGCACAAGTAGCACAACCTCTCCTATTGCATACCCATTAAACACTAGATAGCTCGAACCACTAAACATGAAACCTGGGGTAATACCCTAGACTTTATACCCCTCTTGGACCACTACATTAGTTGCCAACTACCTACTGCGAACGAATCAGCTACCAGACACCCGATGGTTGCTCCCACCGCTAGTGCCCGCTTCGCCAGAAATCACTGTACAAGAAGAGAACGCTCCAAAACCCTAGAATGTGTTGGAATGATAAGGGATATCATCGATGCCTAGATCTCTCAAAAAACCTGCTTCCCAAAGGTCCAGGACCTGATAAACGGGTCATGAACCATATCTCTGGAGTAGTGAAAAAGATCAGTTTATATCGTTGAGTACTCCTCTACTATCCGACTACCTTTTTATAGGAGTAGTAGCACCTGTATACACACAGATCATAACATTGCTATAAATAACTCCTCTTTGAAGATGAAATCATAGTGTTTCTAGGAGAGGGTTTCCCCTTCATGCATCTAGATCGTCAAGCTCCACTATATCCTCAACTGATCCCTAAATAAGGCTCATGGATAGGACCATCATCTTGTCGAGAGGCTTACTCCCGAGGTGGAAACCTCACGTAACTGCCTCCAACCAATACTTAGTAAACTGAGGATCTACCTCACATCCGAAACTGAGATGTATCTATCTCTAAAATGCATGAAACACACATTGCTTGCATACATCCTACACTGCTAATGGCGGTAGGAAATACTGCTCTCCTGGTGGGGGTGTCACTAGTACACCACCAAGAGGATCTATCTCCGACAACAATTCCTATACAGATCCTCATCACTCAGAGGACCATCTTTATAGTCCTACCCCAAAATCATAATTAGATACCTATGTGGAAGTATCTTGAAATAAAAAATGATGTACCACAATCAATAGAGTATGCCAGGTGAGAGAAATATTAATCAAGAAAGACATGGGAACATGCATAATTATTATATGATGCAAGAAACTAGTGCTTTCATGCATCGATTTGAAAAATCAAATTTTGGGTCTTGGTTTATGGATACATCATCCACCACCCCAACACTGGACTCCCTATCCTAAAGTCCAAACTCCAAACACTTAACACTGTTTGGAAATAAAAAAATCATAGACACTTGGTCCCAAACATATAACCAAACATTTTCTTTGATACCACTCTGTCATGACCTATACCCGGGGCTCATGATGTGACCACCCCAATCCCTCCTCCCATAGATTAGGGGGTGGTGACTAGCACTGAGTAGGAATGTCCCATAAGTGGGTGGTATTTTCCCAAGTACATGTACACACACACCTTCCCCCACAAATAAAGTGATTAAACTGAAACCCTGAGAAGTCATGCATGTATGATATTAGGAAAACCCAGAAAGAGTAAAAAGTACAAATTGAATGTAAATGGGTTTTTATAGAACCCCAACAAATGAAAGTCACAAGCTTATAGAATCTATATGCCAAAAATCCTACTTGATGGATAGGTATAAAAGATATCAGAATTATTTGAGGTGCACCTCATCTGTTGGACCTCCCTATATATTCCACTTTTGTTCAGTGCACCACGACTCCCATAAAATCTGTCGATCGTTTACAGAGGAACTGAATTTTATGGGCGAATCCCGTTCTGGGGTGAGTAAAACAATAATCAATTCGGGTCCCAAACCAAAATGTTATACCACAATGAAATACCTAAACCAAACTAGAAAATAGGTACACAAAGTGTAGCCTCTAGGAAGTACATTCTAGAGTGTTATTATATTCAGTTCACACAAATATGTTTATATGACATACATATTCAATGGAATTACATGCATATTCAAATATAAGGAGACACACTCTGGGTCTTTATAGAATACAAATTCCATATAGGTACAGGATACACAATCTCTATAGGTGTAATAGACACACTCATTTGGAGACACACTTTGTGTTGGCCCAGGTGACACAATCCATAGGAGACACACTCCTTATTGTTATAAGAGCTACACACTATGCTGGAACATGAGACAGACCTTGTTTATGTCACAACCGGCCACTGGATTCCACTGTTAACATGAATTTTCCGGGACCACCTAATCCTGACGAAAAAATGGTGTACTCCAACCTCCACAAAAACTCTTGTAGAATATCTCACAGGGCCACCTCACCATGAGAGTCCCATCTCTACAAAAGGCTCATCAAACAGAACTATTGATTGAATGTTATGGTCATTTTAGTGAAAAGGGTCCAGTTGGGTATGAGCCAAATCTGGCCAAGAATGATCAACCCTGTCAAATCGACCTGATCCGAACCATCTTGCTGCTATCTGGTCCTGTTGCCTCTCCATCCCACTACTGGCCAGGGCCACCTGATCTAGTTTGGCTTTCTGGAGCAAGCCATTTAAGTCCACCTAGATGTGGCTGATTCCATGTCCCCGCATAGTCAATGTGGTCAACTATCATGTCTTAGTTTTGGGGTCCCTCTGCGGTCCCATTGGACTGCCGCATCTGGTCATGTGATGTGGCCTCCCACTATATCTCAGTCATGACTCCCACCATCCTCTCCACTAGTAGCCTTGGTCATCGCCTGCGGCCATGCGCCACGAGCCTCTTCCACCCACATGGTCCCACTTGGCCACTCCCATCGTCGTCGCCTTGCAGGAAAGATACTCTGCCAAAAGGCTCTATTTTTTTGACCACCACATCTCCTCTAGTGCCCCATTTTTTAAAATGGGTACAACAATGTGATACTCAGGTAATCTTCTTCACAAATGTGGGTTCCAAATCATCTTTTCATCTCCCTTGTGGTCCATCCACTTTCTGAACCTCTTGAAAAATCTATATGTGACCACATGAGACCATGGGTGAAGAAAACAACAATGAGGTTGAAGAAAACACCAAGAACGCACCAAGAATGAATGCTATCCTTGTGTATTTCAGCCTTCTTCCATACCATTAGAAAAGGGGGATGAGACAATAAGGATAATCAGTAAGGTATAATCAATTCAAATCACATAGTCTAACTATCCTGTAAGAACGATCAAACTGCAGATCAACCTATTTGGGGGTTGTTCCATGTTCGTCATTGAAAACAAGAAAGAGGAAAGAATTCAAAAGGCATCCACTACAATGGGTTGGATAATTCATAGCTGAAGATGATTCGTTGTGTTGTTGATGTTGGTGAGATCCTTGAAATGGAGGGCCTATTTTAAATGGAAATCACTAATTTTTTTAGTTTCTCATCCGCCAATGGGAGGGTTCTGCAAACATCTTTTCACCAGTGGTTATGGAAAATTCCAGGGTTATGAATTAATCCTAATTTCTTATTTAATTTTGGAGAATGGAAAATGCATTTACCAACAATGTGTTGCAGCGTCTCTATACTATTACATTATGAAACGAAATGAACTTCCATGTTTTTACAAAACATTAAAATAAAACAAAATAAAATTTCTAAGCATTTTTTTCTTCATTAAAATTGTCCTAAAACATTATCAACAGTTGACCAATGCTGGTTGATGTTAGGCCACAACTAAGGTAATCCTGCTGTTCAAATCTCAACCATGATCTTAAATTTTTGATCTGGGAACCTGTTTAGTATTTATTAAAACCGCACATGTCGAATATTTTTAATAAACATAAAAATAGTTCAAACATATATTTTTTCCAACCTGAGCCTCAGAATTGAATGTAGTCTCATCATCTGGTCTAAAAATAACCCCAAAGGATATTAAAAAAATTACATGGAAATTATTGGACAATACAGGTGATCACCATTTCATAAGTTTACATTCCCCAGGTTATGAAGAATGGTTTTATGTAGGTTATGTTTGCGAAGCGTACTGAATGGGAAAATCATTAAGGGATATATTTGGGATCCTTCACTAAATTAGAAAATTTTGTACCTACTCTACAAATACACTAAACTGTTATGGTCATCCATTATGTGATTATGTAATGTATTGAATATTCATCTAATAATATGTACTATATATGTATGAAAATCCTTGGTCTCTATAGATGGTATCATGGTAATATTTTAGTTATCATCGGGAAACTAGGAAGTAAGTCATTTATTGAGATACATGGGGATATTTCTCAGGTTATGTATTATGATGTATCTAAAGATATATATAATGATGAGTTGATATATAATAAAATTTTGTGGAAATTTGGTAAAGGGTAGCACAAGTGTTTTCCAAAAAATTACAGCCTTGTATGGATATCAAATGAGCATGTGGATCTAGAATTGAGGTACCATGGGGTAATAACACTGATAAGGGAACATTAATATTGACTTCATCATCGCATGGTGCATGAAATTGACCCTTTTTGTACACCTTGTTTAGAACTCCAAGGGTTATTCTTTGGAAACTTGAAATATTTTTACAAACAATAATAAAGGTATTAAATATATAATAATAATGAATGTACTTGACTAAGACTATGGTTTCATAGATTTAAAATACGGTTACATGATTTAGAAATCATATAAGTTATTTTTTTAGGATTATGTTTTTTTTCCACAATGATTTGTGTTTATCGCACTATGATTTTTTTATTCAATGGCAGGAAGTAGAAGGAACTACATTTAAATTTAATGTGAAAGAACATTTGTTTATTAGAATCAAAATGAGATATTTATTGGATTTAATGATATTATGATTATTACAAATCAGTTATCACAAAATATGGAAAACATCATGTAACTTAAACAACCCTCAGAATCACCAAAGAAGAGAAGGATAATGTTCATTGAGAGTTATTATAGTGGGTAACATGGAGAAAAAATGTTTTAGTTTCCTATATGTCAAGAATATGGGTAGAATAACTCAAGGGAATGTCTCACAAGGATAAGAAGAAGTTTTTGCTGTAGAAATATGGTCACAAAGCACATAATTTAAATGTAAAAAAGGAAATGGTTTGTAAAAAAATTCATGAGAATAATGGTATCCCTATGTTATCATTGAATGTTGAATTTTTCATAATGTGGAAATTATATAAATTATGCATATCAATTTCCAAAGTGTAATATTTCTGAAGAGAATAAACAATATTTTACAAGTAATTGTATTCTTTTTAACGTTGGGTATACTAAAATACACATATGAAAGGAAATGTGTCTTAAGGAATAATATGATGAAACATAGATAATGATTTTATGAATGATGTATTATGTATTTTAATTCAATAATTATGTAATATGAATTATATAATAAATATGTTTTTTTCAGTATATGTTTTTCATTATGGATTTGCGATAGTACGATGAAAGGTGTTGATGACCAAGAAAATTATTTTAATGGTAAACTGATATTTAATGGGAAACATAAGATCTTCGAAGGAGAACCAATAATTTGTTCATAGTGTTGTGATAATTATTTTATGACAATGACATAATTGAAAGGGGTAAATAAAATTGGATCTTACTTATTTCCTTTGAACTCATTAAAGATTTATTGAAAAATTGGATTTTGATATTATTGATGGAGTTTACATCAATTTTAAACATAAGCAATATATCAACTAATCTTTGTTTTATGAAAGAATTGATGAAAAATGTATGTTATAAATATGGTTTTGTGGTAATTATTGTTATTACAATGTTTTAGGACAATTCATGATGAAGGTATTTAGATGTTTTCTATGTGACCGTAAAGATCAACATTATGAAGTATGGGGGACCAATATTATTCTGATTTTTTGAAATTTGGTGCATTTATTTTTAAATATTGAATTTCTAAACGATTATATGGTAACCTTTTTTGTAAATTTTAATGATAATATTTGTATGATGCATTATAAGTTAATTTATTACTTCACCATAAGAATATTTACCCATATTGTATATTATGTCATAACCATTTTTTAACAAGAGAAATGATGAATGATGTATAATTATTTTATGGATCTTATTTAGTGATTCATATAGAAAACCAAAATCATATTTTAGTGTAATATTTGAAGTGTAAATTGATCAAGGAACAACCAATAGATGGAATTGTTCCTATGAAATTTTAATTTATCAATTATGTACATTTTCAAATGTTCTTAATATAGATGGAAAAGGAATTCCCCAACATTACGAAAAAATATATTGAAATAAAATTTTGTACTCTGATTATAATTATTGATGATATCAATTATTATATTCATTATTATTTCTTTTATGGTATTTTGGTAATTAACATTCTCTTAAACATGTTCTATATCACTCCCTATCAGTATTTAGGGGTTTATTTTCTCTTCCATTTCAATGTGTTTACTTCTTACCTATGTTATCCTATATGAAAACAAAGTTATGAGTTATATTAGGTAAAAATTATGTTTCACAATTTTTTAATTTTAAGGGATGTTTTACTATCCATTTTGATGGTCTGTTTTCAATGAAAAAATTTCAAATGTTAAATCCTTGATGAAAAAGTTGAATTTTGATGTTCAATTTAAGAAGGGTAGAATGTCACAACACAGGATTTTGTGAAATATATGTTTTGAATAAATTAAATTTCATTGACATACTATGTTACACATAACAACATGTTTAAATTGTGTTACACTCAACCCCTAGATATGATATCATTATATGAACCACTTAGTGTAAATCACATAACATGAAAACTAGGGTTTAATCATAACATGATATAGTATCACAATTTTATTATTAAAATAATAGTTAATACATAGACATTGTAACGTAGGTTATAAATAATATTATCCAAAATATGAAAATATGGTTCCCAAATATATATAAAATTATTTTTTTTCTACCCATTAAAAATGAAAATAAATTGAATATTTTTCCGAAAAAAATTATTTATGTAGGAAAATGAATTTTTCATCAATAAATGGAATTATTTTAATGAAATGTGTATATTATATATTTAATAATCAATTTAAAATTCATATTATGTGTTATCCAGATTATATATAATATGTAATCAAATTTTAGGATTAAATTGTTTTTCTCTAAAAATAATTTTTGTGGACATTTTTTGGACATAATTTTGAAAAAAAATTTAAACATATAAAAAATTTATTTTAAAAAATAAAATTAATTTCGAAAATCCCCATATCAAATTTATAGAGGGTAATTTTTTAGAATTATATATAAAAGTTTATGTTTTGATGAATAGTGAAAATACTCAGTTTTATTTGAAAACAACCTTTTATTTTTAAAATATTTATTTTTAACTTATATTTGTATTTTTTTTGAATTAAAAGTAGTTAGATTATATATATATATATAATTAATTTCACATAAAAAAATTTTATTTTTATTTTTTTGAGATAAAAACATATTTAACTTTTCAACACTTTCTCTTTGAAGACCCGCTATCTCGTCGCGTCTATGGGATTAATTTGAAATTAACAGATTCCACATATATTAATTGAATATAGGAAGTTGGATTATATATTAGTAACCATCATAATTTATATTATATAATAATTTAATTTTAGTTTTTGACCAAAATTAATAGTGAAAAGAATAAAAATTAATTACCACTATTAAGTTAAAAATGGGTTTATTTGGGGTTAAACAAAAATGTTATGTGGTAAAATGACATAAAGACTTATAGAAATTCGATTTTAATTCCATAACTATACCATATAACTTCATATTCTATATAATAATTTATTATTGACCCTTTTTCATGTGAAAAAATGGGCAATGATTATTCTTTTAAGAAATTACAACTGTGCCACTCTCATCACTTATAAAATTTCACCCCCTCTCCTCTCCTATTCACTCCTTCAACCAATTTTATTCAGAAAATAAAGATAAAAACATCCCTAGGAATCAAATTCCCATTAAAGAATCCTTATTTCTAGAATAAATCCAAATTATCAATGACTTCGATGAATTTTAGGTAGGTTACCTGATGAAGAGGTATCCTTAATCAACCCGTGTTTTTATTTTATTTATTTTTCAACCTCCATTAATTATTATAATACAATGATGATATAATATAATTACTGTATTAAATATTATTATATATTGTTATTTTATTTTTATGACCGAAAACAATCCCCAGGCCCATCAAATGAGTTATGAAATCATTATCCACTTGTGTGGCAGACTACTACCTCTTGGACTGATGTCATTCATTGTTTCTGTTACCACATATAGAAGTTTGGTATGAAAATGGATATAAAGTCTCATAGTAGCCTTAAATAGGTGGTGGTGACTTTTAATTTTCATCCATGTTACCTAATTTCAAATTCATGTGGAGGCATATTTCTGGGTTACTGTAGTAGTATACTAGAAGGCACTGTTCAATACTATAGTATCACGAACTATTCATTCGATTCGGCCTCTGAGCCAGTGGTTTGGTCCTCTATGTCCTTAATATATCCAAGTCACAAATTCTTGTCATCTAATAAGTATTTCAGTCCAACTCATTTCCCTTAAGCTACGACAAGGATTTCAGGCCACCCTACGGCCTTCGGGACACCTGATGTGTATATGCAGTCTCTACAAGGAAAAGGCTCTAAATCAGGATTCATAGTAGTATAAATCACCAGAAAATTCTAACTAGAATTGGATGAATGGTGGAATATTAAAATATCCATCAGTACCAGGACTTTTCCCCTATACATAGGACAACAATCTTACCATTCATGCAATGGTAGAGAGCTTTAAAATGATATAAACGATGGGGGTTGGTTGTTCAATGTAGTGTCTCCGATGATTCTGGCCTTGTCACACTAAGACCATTGGGTCATGAAATGTGTCTCAAGACTATGGGAATAGTAAGGGATCCCCTTAAACCATTAAAATAAGTGTTATCCAAAAATAATAATAAAATATAACATCTTTAGGCCATTAATTATATTTATAACAAAATTATACCTATGGAGTCATTAAATCATATAATCTATTTTAATTTTCTTTCTATAAAGTATAAAATAATGTATGTTATATAAAGAAAAATTTAACAAATATAAGTGTATAAATGAAATAATTATGATATTAATGACATATTTATCATTATTAAAATAAAATGTAGCATTTTCAATCTTGCATTCTCACTCAACGAAAGATGATAACATCGTTCATGTATGTGTGGACTACCACCATCACAAAGAGAAGAGAATATATCATTTCATCACAATGCCACATTGATGATATGTATATATATATGAAATAATATATTAATTATAATATTATAAACATTTTTTAATGATAAAATTTTAGATACCATAATATTATAGTGATCTTTGAACAATGGAAATGCTCCACATGCTTAAGTATGACCGACTTTGTCCATTATCATGTAAAGATTCATTTTTAAAAACTATCTTTCATGATTGGTCGTAAAAGTATACTTTATGTATTAAAAATATAACTATTTCATGATATATCCATTATCAAAGTAAGAGGACCATAAAAATAAAAATATATAGCAAAAACAAGGTGGTAATTACCTGAAACGTGACATTAAAAAGGAATTATTAATAAATAGATAATAAAAATCATAATTAAATAATAAATGGTATAATATATATAATATAATTTTATTATATTTCATAAAAACATTCATGGTTAAATCATAAATGGTATAATATATATAATATTATCTTATACATTTTAGAAAAAGTTGAATATTTCTTAAACCATGTTTTCTATCATAAAAACATTTTATACCATTTTGAAAATGTGGATTAAATAATATATATATTCTTCCATATAGAATATCTGGTTTGTGAAATATTAATGTAATTTGTACCCTTTATGAAAACTGCCTTTATTTTTCTCTTCATTCAAAAATCATTTTTTCATCTGAAACCATGTTTCGTAAAAATATTTTCCAAAATTGTTTTAACATTATTCAAATGATTTACTATGTTAATTTATAAAATTTATATAATTTTTAATAAATTCTTTAATATAAGTATACATGTTATTTTTCAAACAATTATCCATTCTATTTTAGAGAAAATGTCAAAGGAATGTTTTTTAATGTGTACAAAATGAACACAATTTTTTCCAGTGTGAGAATTATTTTCTTTTAAGATTACTTTATTGTTTTATAATGTTATTTTCAAAATTATTTATGATGTTTTAATTATAGAAAATATTTTTCAATAAAAATATATTTTCCTTAAGAAAAATTCCAAGAAATAATTCAAAATCATTCTCCATATATGGTGATATCCTTAAATATAACTTATTTTTTACTAGGGATACGAACTAAGGAGACTTTTCATGTTATATCTATAAATGATTTATCATAATGTTATTTTTATGAAACCAATTTCTATTCCAAATGTTATATATTGTTAAAATTATTAAAAAAAAATTCTTCTTCCGGTGGTTAATGTTATGGTGGATTGATTCAATTATTATTAAACCTACATCTTTTCCATAGGTTATTATAGGATGAAATGTTTTTAAACCCCATTTCATTTCAACGTTATTTTATTATGAATGTTTTATGATCTTGTGTCACACATACGTATTATTTTCATTATGTGATGGTTGGGAAATCTATGTCCCTCTAATAAATTAGGTAATGTTTAATTTTATATGAAGTCAAAGGGTGCATAAGAGGTTATCTCATTCATAAAAGAGTGTATATGGGAAGTGTAGCAGGTACTATAGCGGGAACAATATCAGGAACTATTTGGCACTATAGCAGCCGAGAATATGCCCCTGTTTGGGCCTTCGGGCCACCAATTTGGTCCTGTAGTCCTGTAATTCCTTCGGGCCACCCAGGCCTTCGGGTCAGTAAGGCCTTTGGGCCACCACAATGCCTTCGGTCCACCTTTAAAAGTGCAGATGCAAACCCGACAACCTACAAGGAACAAGCTCTACAAGGACGATGATCAAGGAGTTTTCCCTACAGCAGAAGCTAAATGGATTCCAAGAATGAGAGGGTATGGCACCTGCCATCGGAACAAGCCTGTGCATGCACGGGAAAGCCTATCCGAACAACCATGTGAAGGTGGAGAGCTGATTTCACGATTAAGATGCTATGGAAGAGCAGTTCCATGTAGTCAGTCTGGGTTGTATGTAATGTTTGAAGCCTATGGGCAATGAATTCCTCTAAGGCCTATGGGTCATGTAATACCTACGCCTTTGGGCCTTGTAAGGGTTCCACCTCACCCCTTGAATGGTGTATAATGAAAAATCAATAAAAAATGAAGGCCTTCGGGCTATTGGAGGACGAATGTGTAGGGTATGGTTTTCAATTTAAATTCTCATTATATCATACCCTTATAGACATTTTATGATTAAATATATCCTTTTTATACCATTATATGAGCATATGAGCTCACCCATTCTTATGTTTCCTTTCATGATATTATAATTAAAGGATTTAAGTAGGTTATGTTTTTGAATATTACTAAGGAGGATGATATTTATGCTTGATGTTGATGATCATTCACCAAATTAGAAGATTGTGTACCATGTATCCAAAGTCACTATACTATTTAGGTCCTCAAGTGTGTGTTTCTCTAATTTATAGAATATTTATCTAAAAAATGTAATATGTATTTATAAAAATACTGGGTCACTATAATATAGACATTTAATAGTGATCAGATCAGTAATATATATAAAGGGTTATTATAATGTCCAACTTAAACATAAAGAAGAATTGATGTCCATGAATAGTAGGATTATACCCTATATTTCCAATTTATCAGAGTCTCTCTCGGAGATATCATCCCAGGTATTTTACATTGAAAAATCACCATAAAAAATCTGATATAATGCCTGAACAAAACTGTTTATAGTATAAGTTCTAGGTCATCGATATCATTATCCAAATTGTTTATGTAAAACCACACCATGAAAATATCTTTATCACACACCCTACCATTATGGAATTAGCTATTATAATAAAGGGTTATGTATCTATAACATAATAATATTTATTTTTATATGTTTATTTTTATTTTTCCTAATAAAACAATCCTTTTATTAAACCTTTTATCAGTTAATTATAATGACTAAATAATTTGTTTATAAAATTGGATTTCAATGAAATGAAACAAAAATTTTATTTATGGGAAACCTATAGTTTCAAGGGAGATGTCAAAGATAATTTTTTACGCATCTGGTAATTATTATTATAAAAAATAGTATTTTAGAATAAATTTGGATTTATGATTTAAAACTATAAATTCACAAAAATATAAAATTATTTGGTTAAAATAATTATAATTTTTTAAATTATCACATCGAAATTACCCAATAGTTATTTTTCCAAATTTTCATAGATACTCTGATTTTGGGGTCAAAATAAAATATGGTAAAAGTATATTTTGTGTATTATGAAATAATAATTTCCTAAATATTGTGTAATATATTACACAAAACGTAATTGTGAACAAATATGTATTTCCCCTTCATGATAATGTGTTTTTGAGGTAATTTGGTTAATTTTATAAATCCTTAATTAATATTTCCAATTATATATTATATTTGAATATTGTAAATCAATTATTTATAAACATGTCTCACATCTACATATCCAATGGTATTAATTTAATGAGAATCCTAATTAAAAATTTAAAATAATAAAAACAAATTCACTTTAGAAGAAACCAAAGGTAAAAATAATGTCACGGTTTTTGAATTTGATTAGTTTACCATGGAATCTAAAACCAATTTTTGGAAATTATTAAATAGTTATCCTATGTTTGTATATATAAACCATACAAAACACCCCATTTCAATTCACTCAAAACAATTTGAGTAGGAAATTACTAATTCTTTCCCTATCTATATTACTCCCAAGGATTCCCCAAACTCTTAAGAAGTATATAATGATATGTATGTGGAACCCTATCAAGGTAAGGGATCTTTTTCTTCTTCTTTTAATTCAATAATAACCTTTATATTATTCCATTATTTCCTAAATTTTCATGTTGGGATTCTATTTCACACATACCTATTACTTCCCTTATGATTTACATGTTATGGGAGACCCAATTAACTCTCATTAATCCCACCCATGTACCATTATGCACTCTATTTCAGATTCTAGAATTATACTTTGATTATTCCATGCCATACAATTTTTTTGTGAATACTCATTCTTATTTCCACTCACGATTATTCATCTAGATTTAACTATCCATAACTTATTGGGTACTTATATGTATATAACCCACACTACTTGAACGTATGATTAAATTTTTTTGGTAATCCTTCAGTTGAATGATTTTTGTGGCACACTTATGAATTTACAAGATATGAAAATTATGGGTGCACCCTGGTAGTGCTCCATACACTGGGTAATATTTTTATCTCATGATACATCGGGTATGGAATCATAATGTAAATATAATACAATATTGATATTTTTAACCATTTTATGATGTGATCTAGGTTTTCTTTGAAATATTTATGTGATGTCAGGATTAATATTGTTGCTACAATCCAATGTTTCCATTATTATATAATGTTATATCATGAATCATTGTTCAATATTTTGACTCTCCCACATATTATGTTACCATGTTATGCCTAATATCTCACATATGTTTCTTTACAATATGAAATGTTTGTTTTTTATCATTATAGTATTTATATATTACCCCTTCATTGTTTATGTCCATAGGTTACCCAATGATATTTTAAAACAAAAATAGAACTTTTGGAGTATGTAATGTAAATTGTAATTTTTTTAATTTATCTGTGTATCATGTTGATGTGATAGGTACATGACTTACCAAGGAAACAAGTATTTAAAAAATTTTGGGATTGTATGATGTGTTACATTGGGTAGTAAATCATGAAAAAATGTGTATAAAAATACATGTGTCAAATACTACTCTTTAACCCATAGATGGAGGTATCCCTATTGATGTTAAATCTTTGAGAACCATCAAGCACCCCATAACTGATCAAAAAGAGAATCAATCATGGGAAAATAATATACATCATTCACCACACCCTGGTTCAACATCGAGAAAAAACAAATAGTCAGTTTCTACCATCCTCAAACATACTAAACATAAAAAGTGAACACCACAGTAAATTACTTGTCATGATAAGGCCCTTATTCTCTAAGTCACCAAGATACTATGGGAGATCTTTCATATCAACTCCTTTATATATTATTAAAGGAAAATAAAATGGATTCACACCAGAAATGACCTCTATATTTACCTAAATTACCAATCCTTTAGAACCTTACCTGGGTAAAAGATTCCCCCGTTTATTTCATCCCATTCATCAAAATCATGAGGGCATATGGTTCCCAAAAATGATGAAGAATGTTGGAGATGAATGTCATCGTATATTCAAACATTGTTTTGAACTCTTACACCTATGATTTGTGCTGGGAGAATGAATTGTATTTTATGTTTCATTGATACCTAAATGATGTAGTAAATACGAATGAATTCTCACATACATAGTCTTACACATCTGGTGGTGGGGCATGAACATCCTCCACTGTAGGAGCACTCTAACACCACATTTCAAGTTGTACCATAAGACCATGTCAAGAATTTATCTTTTTTAATGTGAAGTAAATGAATTGAAAAAACAAAATACAATATAATATATCCTAATTAATCTATGGGGTATCCCAAAGGTTCTCCATGTAGTCTACCAATGTCCCTAAATATATGCCTCCTTGCACTGACCATGGTATCAACCCTAGATGTTAGTTATAGAAACATATCAAAAGGACAACCTCATAATTAGGTTCTACATAATATTTCTTTTATCCAAGATATATCATATCATAATAAAACTAGGTATTCCACACCATATTGAATAAATGTCTATTATAAACTAATAGAAAAATTCAAGGACATAAATTAAGGAACTAATATAATAAGTAAAAACATGTATATATATATGGATTGTAATCCTTCTTGCGTAGTCATGACTCTATAATGCACCAAAAATCTCATACAAATAGAATAACATTCCACTCTACAGTAACTTGAAGGTCTGTCACACAATTGCTAACAAAGAACATAGAAACACCCCATCCTAGGTCCCACACACCTAGATTATTTATACCATGTCCTAGTATAGTCCAAAATGATACGAAGAAAATATTATTTTATTCCATTTTTTAAGGCCCTGGACCAAACCATTTGGTTCAAACCAATGTTACACATGACCTCTTCGTGCCTCCCCATATATATGAGGTTATCGGCTACCTGCAAGAATCTAATATCGACTATGTGGAAACTATACCCATATAATTATGTGATAAAATATTTAATAAAATATATATAGATAATATAAATACAACAATCATTTTAGACATATGGAATCTATATAGATGGAATATTCGTCTTATAATAAGTAAACAAACTCCCAAAGTCTAAATGCATACTAAAGCAATAAAGGTGGTATAGAAATAAATAATTAAAACAATTGGCTCATCCGGAGTCCATCTAGGTCCACTACATACTCCATTTTCCTCTACCCAGTGGTCGACCAGGGTCCCCTACCCCTTACTCAGATCCCCACACATGAAGTATACACATAGTACATGACACTTATGTTGGGTGTGAGTAATAAAACATAGAAATACACCTCCAATACAAACATAAAAAATATGAACATGTATAATTTTTTTATTCCATGATAATAATAATTGTATAAAAAATAAAAAATTAAACAATCACATATAGGGATATTGTGTGAAAAAAAACAAATCTTCCACAAACCCTTGGTTATGTAATCTTTTCCCACATACTACATTGATAATGAGGATGTGTCATATATAACCAAGAATACCCCCATATATATAGTTAATATATTTCATGAAAATTTCATAGAATAATGAATATATATGAATTGGAATTATATAATCTTGAATAATGACTTACTTATCATAAACCACTTAGCATTGTGTGCACCACTCCAAAATCACTAGGCATTGATCTTGTTCCTTACAAATCACTTGGAATTGAGTGAGATTCTCATAAATCAATAGGAATTGAATGAACAATTACATATTTTATTTTCATCGACTTAATCCCCATTATAGAGTTACTTGGTTTCATTTTGTCTCCACAAAATGCTCAAGTCCATCATTTCTATTAGCACAAGTCATGTTCACCCCCCTCTCAGAGAATACTATGTCATGATTTTCCAACTATTCTGAGAATGAAGAATGATACCTATGAAATAAATATAACATACATAACAAGGAAGATCATACAATGAATAAAATAAAAATAAGAAGAAAGTATCAATATATATAAACGTGATCAACATCAAACATGAATAAAAAGATATAAAAAACTCATGAAATCTATTATCACAATGTGTATCTCAATCTACACACACACCTACATTTGATCACAATAATGAATGATCATCTTGGTATTACCACACTATAATTATAACAAGTAAAACATGTGTATATGAGAGACTTAAATGGGTAGGAACTTCCTTCCTAAAATACAAGGATGAATAACTTCATGTTTCTCCATGGAATCATCACCCAATCTGAATCCACATATTTTTCATCAAAAATAGCTCTATAAATATTCCTAGACCCGATTACAAAAATTTATTTAAAATAAAATAAAAAACCATATGTGATAACTTATTCTCTCTCCAAGAAAATTTTCAAATTTTTATATTATGCCAACACATGTTCCCACTATTTAATTTATATTAATAATTGTAATATCACATTTTCTAATATTCTAAAACTATATAATAATAAAAAATAATAATGATAATTATTATTTATCATTCTACACTAATTTTGGGTTATTATAATTTTATATCTCTTTATTAATTTTTCCTAAATTTTCTAGAAAGTTAAATTAAAAAAATCATAAAAAAGGAGAATTGAAATACATATTTCTACCTTGATATATCCTTTTAATACACTACACCCTTGAATAGAGGATAGAGTGTGAGGTTTCTACCATTCGTTGAACCAAGAATAATAACTTATCATTATTTTGGATGCTTTACTAATCTCAAAAATGTTAATTCCTTGAATATCTAGACTGAGGAAAATATAAAAAATGACGCAAAAACAGGTCCATGTAATTTTCAATAAGGAAAATCATGTAATGTTTCTCAGCATTAAACCCCCAAAATTACATTTAATATTTAATATTTCATTTAATTTAATCATAAATGTTTATTATTTTAAATCCTTTGTTAAGGGGTTATAATTTTTATATGATTCCATGAATTTATATCCATGATTTTGGGAATTTGGAAATTTTAAAATTGTATTATAGGGTAAAGTTGGCGAAGAACAAATAGAAACAGGGAATCAATCATGTTTTCCAAAAAAAGTCATTGTTCAAGGGAAACATTGTTTACCAATATAAATATAACATCTTTCAGATAAAGATAAGGTTCCTAACACTTATTAATCACTATTCCTCTTACAAATTACATGGGAAAACCAGATTTCCTATATACATTGTCTGAGGTACCCTTACGCATCTCTAGAAAATAGGGTTAACTTTACATTTCTATTGAATAATTTTCCTAAAATTTATAAAATTCCTATATTTCCATTACACAAATCAATCCATTCCCTTATATCTTCAATAAAAACAGGTTGTTATATTTATGTACTATTAGGAAACATAGGCTTACCCTTATACAGCCTATTAAAACCCTACTCTTCCATGAAAAAATCATCAAAATGAGGAGTTACACTTATAGTACTCCAAAAAACTCTTTGTAATGGTATAAGGAATTTAACATTACATAGACCCTTTTTTTGAGGATAAATATTTATTTTAAATTTTCAAAATTTTCAATGAAAATAAATAATAATAATATAATGGCTTAAAAATATTTAGAAAATTTCGATTAATACATGTTCCTTGTCACTAATGATAGTTAAAGGTACCCAAAATCTAAATAATATACTAAATATAACAAAATAAAAAAACAATATATATTCAAAAGTATTGGTGTATGGTCTTATAAATTTCATTTCCCATACATCATATATTCCACAGATGTTCAGGGGTCATATATTCATTATTTCATTTGTGAAAAAATACTGATGGATTATTTTAGTTTTAATATTTTACAAAATTAGCAGTAATATGATAGTACAACTCATACAATAGCACATTACTAATGGTTCATTGGGGTTGTAACACCCGAGACTTTTATGAGAAATATTTTTTGTTTTTATAAATCATAAAAGTAATCTTTCCCTACACACAACACTAGCTTGGCTTGCTTTACACGCAATCACGACCTTCCTCGTTAGCATGTGTAGTACACAATACCGAGTTCCACTAAACAATGCTATATTATTATAATATTATAAACTAGCCTTTATGAATAGTATTAACTGAATTTTAAATTTTACAACATTATTATTCATCTTACACATTTTCTAGAACATGGTAAGAGAACAAAATAATTTTTTTGGGTAAAATAAGTATTTATAAAAAAATGCAGTTTTCCCGCCTTGTGATGGAACACCCACATTAAATCTAGTTTTTGAAACATTTATAAGTTAAATTTTACAAAATGAAATTCTTATTTTGAATCAGGATATAAAAATTTACTTTGGATAAATTTTTGATATTTTTCTGATAACTTTCTTATTTTGATGAATAGTAAAAATACGCTAATTTTTAATTAAAAACAACTTTTTTCATTGAGATAATTTATATGGTTAAATTATAATATTGAATGGTTTTAAAGTATATATAGAATATATTTTTACCATTTAATATAATGTGTGTCGTTAGCATTAATTTCACATTGAATTCATAGGTAAAAACATTTCAATTTTGGCAATGTTTTAAATTCTAAAACCCGTTTTCTTAACAACGGGATTTATTTTAAATTAATTACTGTAAATTATATGTATTTAATTTTGAAAAATAGATTCCATATTAAGAATCAGTGGGTCCAAATTATGTTAAAGGCTACTTTTTATTTTTGGGCATTATGAATAGTAACTACGGTAAATTTTATTTACCATAGTTAAAGGTAAATCGGGTAATTAAGGGTAAATATAAGATTATAAAATTACCCTAAATCCTACCAAAATCTTATTGGATGACTAAAAGTCGACCCATATCACCTAAGGGTCGGATTAGACTCATTTAATATACTTTTTTCCATGAAAATAATTTAACTATTATTAAAACCAAAGAATGTGACAACATGTCACTTTCTGAAATCTTATAAGTATGATAATTTTAATTTTGTGATAAAATTAATGAAACTTCAAACATTAGTAGTCTCCAGAAATCTAATACAATTATCTACATCATAGGAATTTATTTATAATTTTTAGGGATTAAATAATTATCATTAATTATGACACAATAGTGATGTTGAAATTATTTTATTAATTAAAATATCAAATAAATGGTTTTAAAATATTAAATAATTATTATATGCACTATTTAATATTATACACTAATTTTATAGAAACATATGACATTTTATTAATCTATTAAAGCTTTTACATCGAACATATCCTCTATATATATTTTATTTAAATTCAAATAAATGAATAGTGTCAAAATTGACACTATTGTTATTTTATAAAAATAACATATTATAAAATTGTTTAAAAATCACGGAAATATTTAAAAATTATAAATTAAAATTTATATGGTCTAAAATTTCATAAAGTGTCAAATTATGGAAAATTCACAACACATATTTAAATATTAATAATAATTTAAAATTTAGAATATTATTACCACAAATAAAATTAAATTGATAAATAAGGATAAATCAAGTTGATAATGTTTGAAATAAATTCCTAACATGTCTAAATTTTATTGGTTGATGAGATTACAACCCTATGTCATCTAATATTCGTATATGAGTCATTTTGGAAGTTTTTAAGTGGGTTTGGGATTTAATATAAACTAATATTTCTTATATTTCCAAAGGTGTCCCTCTCCTCCCTTATAAAAGGGCACCTCCTCCCTCTCCTCCTCACACCAATTTGAGCATTCAAGCTCATCCAAAACATGCCCATTTCACTTTCCAACTTCACTAGAATCATCCTAAAGGTTCTGGTCTTCTTCAAAGACCAACCATAGTGCCCTAAGAGGAGGTTAAGAAGAGGCGCGTCAAAAGGAGGTAATATCCATTACTGATCCTTTCGAAATTCTTTCTTCTTCAAAATATTCTTCATTAGTTGTTTAATTATTATGTAATAACGTAAGTATCACTCATAAACTGATATGTTATTATAAGTATTAAACAACCCTATTTCAACATCTATCCATCCTACGGAAAATGAAATCACCGCGCGTGCGTACGTACGGAATACCGTCTCCACGCCGTGGTGTAATCTATTTTCCACCACCACCTTACTTGGATGGGTATAATGGTGTAAATAATGACTACATATGATTATTGTAAAGTGATATTTATTCTTAAATAGTATACATACACTCCAATACAATTCCATAATCATGCGAACGATATCATCGCTCGTGCGTACGTACGAGATACCGTCTTCATGATGTGATGCAACTCGTCCTACATGATATTCATTGAATAATGATTATATAAATGAATTTAATAAATTAATACGATATATATTACACTAATAACATTATGGAAATTAGGTACCTATAACCAAAAGAGAAGAATAAGAATTTATTCGACAAAACACGCATAAGAACAAAAAGTAATAAACACCTGAATAACAAGTTATAATGAAATATTACTAATAAGAAGCTAAGAATATGACCATATGTGATATCATAACAATGAGTATGATTCTGGAATAAGTCAATAAAATTATTTAAATCATTATACAGGAGGTTCGGACACGTACAAAGCATATCGGACCTAAGGTAAGGGAAATATCACAATCTCATTTTTATCCGAGATTGTTTATACTTTATTATTTACTGGGGTGTATTTTATAATCCACATCCATGTTTCCTCAATATTTAATATTATTTACATCCACCTAAAATTTTTTAAATCCAATTTTACCCTTCGGTGAGTTTTTAGTAAAGGATATGAAATGAATCGTTTGTTGTTTTTCGTAAGAGGTACTTTTTGTCTTTTCCGACAAAAGTACGAGAAGAATGTTTTCTTTTAACTTATACGGCATGAGTGGATTTTTAAAATATTATTTCCAAGAAAGTTCCCTTACATGTTTTCATGTTTATTTTTAATCAACTTCTTTTAGTTTATAATTTTATGACATTTTAAGAAAGTTAAAGTGTTTTTGAAGTAGAAAGGACATTTTCCTCAAGAATGGAGTTCAAGTGTTTTATCAAAATTATTTTCCTTCTAAGATAATAAAGGGTTCTGTTTCTATCCCTATTATTACATTTATTTGATTATTTTGTGATGGAATTACTTTTATGAATTCCTTTATCTTATATGAATTGTTTTATGATTTCACGATGTTTGAGATTCCCATTTTTATTACATGGGTTATGGTATGATGTATGGTTTATGATTTTGTGGCAAACATAAGAATGATATCATAATGAGATGGGTGGAACCTATATCTCCCTCCAATACATTGGGTAAATATTTTATATCTCATGAGATAGACATGGCTGGAACGACAGGTTAAACCGGTTCAGTGAAACAAGACTAAAACGAGGAGTGAACTCGGTTCAGAAATGGACTTTGTCCACTAAGATAGTCTTGGCAATGAGTCTTGACTAATAATAAATGATTCTCAATGATTATGTTTGTATGACACAATGTTTCATGTTTTATGTTGTGATTATTGGGATTACATTTCACTACTATGATATATCCCATGTTATGAAATTATGATCTCTTTTACAGGTTAATATTTCCAAAAGTTATGTGCTTATGTATATGATGTGATTGATATTTCTTTTGTTTACCCTTACTGAGCATTTGAGCTCACCCTTTGGTATGTTTTATTTCCCCAGTTCAGGAAGAAGGTTATTAAGTAGAATATGCCAAAAAGGGACTCTAGATATGATGAAATAAATAGGAGGCAAAGTAGATGCTTTATGAACCAGTTGTTTATGCTTTCCAGTTTCTAAAGACACTATACCTATACGGTCCTTTCATGGTTTTGTTATATGTTGTAATAAGTGTGCTTCAATTTTGATGTAATAACAATGTATGTAAAGTATGGGTCGTTATAGTTGGTATCAAAGGAAAGGTATAGTCAACCTTTGGAAACTAGGATATGAAAGCCTTAGTAAGAATCCTAAGGAAAATTCTAAGCATAGAACACAATCTTAGTGTTTTAGAAATGGCCATGAAAAACCTATGATAAGACCTTAAGTGTGAAATTTTATTCTTGATTATGTGGTTTTCCTATTATAATTAGTGTTGCTCACACTATTCTTCTTGGTTTTAGTCAATGGCTGGAACCCGAAGGAACCGTGTTAATGCGGAATGCGACGGGCAATGCAATCATTGTCCCCCGGAGCAACCAAACGTTATGGGAGCCGGAATGAAAAATCTTGTAGCCATGCTCACAAAACTTTCTCAAGCTATGAATCATGCAGGACTTCCAAACGAGCAAAGGAAGGAGCAACATTCTGTTGAATCCTTCATGAGGCAGCGTCCACCTTCATTCATCGGGTCTACTGATCCATTAGTTTCGGAACAATCGATTAGTACTACTAAAAAGATATTTTTAGTTCTTCAATATTCTGAACATGATAAAGTCATCTTAGCAGTGTATCGTTTGGAAGGTGATGCCGGTCAATGGTGGAATCTTATCAAGAATACGCGGCAAAGAGATGAAATTGAGTCCATGGAATGGGACGAGTTCAAGAACTTATTTTTCAATAAGTACATCCCTCGTATTCTCCGAAAAAAGATGGAGAATGAGTTTCTTGAACTGAAGTAAAAGGATGATGAATCTGTTGGTACTTATGAAGCAAATTATACAAGACATGCAAGGTACGCTTTTGGTATTATTATCCAACATGAGAGTAATATCGATCGATTCTTTAGTGGCTTAAAACCAAGTCTTCGAAGGGCATTAGCCATAAGGGACATCAATATCTACGAGTAAATCGTTCGATGTCCTCTCAAAGTCGAGATGGAGATTGGAGTAACCCATCAGTCACATGGGTTTGATAAGAAGAGGAAAATGGAATTTAACGGAAAATCTAAAGAGCACACTGAAAAGAATATGATCTTTCCCTTATGATCAAAGTGGGGAAAGAAACATGGAGGGAGTTGTCTTAAAGGGACAAGTAAATGTTTCAAATGTGGAAAGGAAGGTCATCGGGCATTTGAATGTCGTAATGATGGGAAGAAGATGTCTAATGATACAAACAAAGGAAGAGATGCACAAAATTAACCTACTACACTTCAATATTTCAAGTGCAAGGATATGGGGCATTATGCCAATCAATGCCCAAATCCAAGGGTTGATGATGATGGTCGACGTCAACA